>OU342789.1:62671117-65171117 GCA_910591515.1 Cerceris rybyensis | reverse complement strand
CACCACGTTATCTGGAGGTGGACAAATTTGGAGCGCGACGAGTGGTTCCATGGATCGGTAGACTCCGCGAGATCACCGAAAGTTCGTCCGCAGAGAGAAAGGGGGTCGCGAAGAGGTTCGTGAAAAGTGGTCGATACGAGGTATCGGCGAGAGGAAGGAGCCAAAACGAACTTGGGGTGGGAGAGGCAGCGGGGGAGGACGAGAGAAAAGGAGAGAAAAGGAGCGCGCAAAGAGCCACTCGACTCTATCTTCTTGCGACTAAGAGGCAGAGAGCGTCGAAGGCTGCCAGAGGGTGGCAGGAGGGTGGCACAGGGTGGTAGCGGGCGGAGGAGTCGCGCGGGGGTTACCGCTAAAGAGGCAATTACGAGACTCCTCGGTGGAAGATGCTCGTAAAAGTTAGAGCGAACGAACGAATAAGGAGGTCTTTGGAACGAGGAGCGGAGCGAGGACGAAGATGGAAGAGGGCCAAGAGGAAAGAAAAAGATAAAAAGGGAACAAGAGGAGAAGGAAAGGAGAGGCTCGCGACAAAGGCGAGGCCGATCGAGGCTCTCGGAGATTTTGGCCCGAGGCGGCGTGTCATCGGTTCGCCGTTCTCGTCTTCGGCCTCACCGCGTCGAATTCGTGGACGACTCGACGCGAAGCCGACGCGAGAACGACGTGCCCCCCTGCGTCGACGAGATCGAGATCGCCTCCGAGGGCCGAGTCGAAAATTTTACGAGCCGATCGCCTCGGCTGTCTCGAATTCCTTCTCCGTTTCCTCCTCTTCTGCACTCTCCTCCTCACTCCTCCTTTTGTACAAGTGATATACATAAAAATAAATTTCATGTCGATAACAAGGAGGAGTAATACAATGTTCCTTTTTAAATTTCCTTTTCGTAAGTCTCTTTTGCTCCTTTGTGCATACCTCGCTCACGGTTACCTTTCGCACCTCATTTGTCAAAAACTAACCATCCGATACATTCAGCACATTAATTCCTTCATCGTACACAAGTTATCACGTTATTCCCACTTCTCTCGTACTCATATCTCTCTCTGTGCCTCTCTCTATGTATTTAGGTATAAGGTGTGGGATCGGAGCGGAGAAGCCCTCCTATAAAAGAACTTAGGAAGAAAAGGACGTGAAAAGAAATTGTCGTCAGGGAGAGGTCGCTGGCGCAGTGGGTCCGCTGCGACCCAGGCGATCGTCGACGTTAAGCTACTCTGGCCGAGTTGCTGCCTTGGATGGGTTGCCGCGCGCCTCTCGTTTCTTTTTCACGATCCTACAAATGTAAAGTTCTGTCGTTTTTGAACACGTGCACTTTTATGCGTTATCAATTCTTAGCAAGAATTTTAATCCGACTAAAACCAGTTTAAACACTTAGATTAGTATATGATTGATGATTTATACACATTTTTTTGTATTTTAGTCAGTTTTTTAAACTTCTAAAACTCTTAACAAAAGTGAAGAAAAAGTGCACTTAAGACATTGCATGTTGTGTGAGTTGCAAAACGAGAATAAAGCAATGGAGGCAAAAAAAACAACACGTGTGACGTATTTGGAGCGGATGGAGTAATAGTTCGAAAATGTCAAAGATGGTTTGCGAAATTTCGTTCGGGTGATTTTTCTTTGAAAGATGAACCCAGATCAGGAACGCCATCGCAGTATGATCAGGACAAATCCCACGTTAACTTCCACAGAAATGGGCTTCAAGCTTGGAATTGATCAGACTACTGCTTTGGATCACATTAAAAGACTTGGCTTCCTGTCCAAACTCTCTGTTTGGATGGCACACGAATTAAAAACGACAGAACTTTCCCTTACACCTAATATATACTCGCTCTATCTACTATCTATTCTCCTAAAAAGAACTTACAAAAAGTCAATTTTAGCCGGCCAGTCCCGCACGGAGCGAGAAAAGTTAAACGTAAAATTATTTGCGTTATCGTAAAAAATCGAAAAATTCCAAAAACACGTATCCGCTAATTTGGACCATAGTTCGTGTACATAAATTTACTTAATTGATTGAGAATGTTTTCTGGGAGATATTAACAAAATGAAAAATTAGTTTTTTAATATATTTTTGAAATAAATAACTTTTAGGCAACTTTTCTTACACAGTTAAATTCTTGATCGAAGAAGACACAATTTGAAAGAAAAACGAAATTTGTACGGCTCCTAGTTACCGAGATATTTCCAAAAATGTGTTTTCTACTCTCAACTTTGAGGGGTATCTTCACCCCTTCAGAGTGGATGGCTGCCGATAAAAAAATACGTGGCTAATATTCTTTCGAGGACAACCTGTGACATAAATTTCATAAAAATTGGTGTGTACGAATTCGATATGTTTCCTTGTTAGGAGAAGAGGATGTGAGAAAGTAGTGACACCAGGGAGAGGTCGCCGGCGCAGTGGTTCCGCGTCGATCCACGAGATCTCGAAGTTAAGCTACTCAGGCCGGAGTACGCTGCGTGAATAGGTTACCGCGCGCCTCAATTGCTTTTTCAGGATACTACAAATACAATAAAAATACTAAATATCTATCTATTTCTCTATCTCCTATTTCACTCTTTCTCTTTCCTTGCCACACTCTTTGCTCCTCTCTCCTCCTCCTCGCCCCAGTGGACAGCAGTCTCCATCGCGAGGAGACAACGCGCCGGCTATGCAACTGGGTCGCGCGGAAGCCCCGTCGACGGGGGGGTTCGCAATTCGCGGACTTGCGGTCGCGATGGAAACTCGGGCGAAAGCGGAGTCGATAATCCGGCACGGCCGCAGTTCGGGGTGGACTTTTGGGTCGAGGGGAAGAAGACACCGACCTCGGAGCCAGGGGTGGACTACGAAGGGTAGATTGATCCGTGGTCATCGTATAACTCTCGATCCTCTCCTCCGGCCTCTCCGCCGTTCTCTTTTTCTCCAGTCTCTCCTCGGTCTCTCTCCAGTATCTCGATAGCGGGGGAGCAGATCGTTCTTCCTGCTTCTCGGCCCTTCTCTCTCTTCCTCCCGGTTCCCGACTCGTCTCCGGGAAGGCACGTATATATACGTACGTGAGAAGGTATGTATACCTATGTATAGGGACGCACAGAAGGACGGTATACGGAGGTATTTCGCCGGGAAGCACTCGGGGCTCTCCGGCGTGTTGTACCAGCCAGTCATTGGTCCACCCACTTCATTACGGCCACCCGACGAGAACGACAATGACAGTGAGGACGACTACGACTACGACTATGACTCGAGTACGAGCCTCGTTCCCTCCAAACTTTCCCTTCGGCTGCGCCCTTAAGTGAAATCCTGGCATCAATCTTGCTAACGACCCGGGATTAACGCTAATTTGTCGACCGCGCGATATTGCCGAATCGCCGAGATATCTACGTCGACTCTAGAATCCCTTTCCTCCCTACGTCTGCGTTCTCCCCGTTACTTTCCTCTTTCACTTTGTCTCTGTCCGTGTCTCTTTCTCTATCTCTTTGTCCATCTCTTTCTGAGACGTCTTTTTTGTCTCTGTTGGGACTTGAAAATATATTTTAAACACTTTGGTCTAATTAACTAAAGACGTATGATGTAATTTATTATCAGTAGGTTTACACGTGTAGTATAGTAGGTATTTCCCGTGTCTCTTATCTTATATATAAAGCACAAATACCACTGACTGACTCACTCACTCACTCACTCATCACGAAATCTCAACAACCACAGAATGGATTGCAATGAAATTCGGAACATACCTTCTCCTTGAGTCTTAGGTGCTCACTAAGAAAGGGTTTTGAAAAATTCGAAATTTTAGGGGGGGGTTTGGGGGGGTTAAAGTATGGGCCACACTTATCAACGCAGAGCCGAAACTACTTAACCTAGAAACTTGAAATTTTGCATGAGCGTTCCTTCTAGGGTATAAGCGCCCACTAAGAAAGGATTTTTCAAAATTTGAAATTTTAAGGTATTTTTTTAGTTTCGATTAAACCGTAGCGAAGTACGGGAGCTTTCAGCTAGTAATACAAGTATATATATTACTTCACTAATCGTCTTCTTTGGCGGTTGATATTTTGGATTTATTTTCAAAGTTTCCCGTTTGTAACTCTAATATTAATGTATCGTTTCAGTACGAGATGTTTTTATAAAAATCTAGTGGTAAAGTGCCAAGCAGCGATATGGTGCTCTTTCGTATTACATCGGTGAACCTAGCGGAGCAAGATTTCAACGTTTTTCTACTTTTAAGAGGTTGAATGCCATGGGGGTGACCGGTGACCGGCGCTACTGAATTCAATGAAATTTCACGTAATTTTTACATTGTAATATTTATAAATTTTCTAACATGTCGAAGATTTAAATATTGGTGTTAAGAAAGTAAAGGTCTACCGAAAGTCTATCACGTTAATTGGAATGATAAAACTAGCGGAATACCCGATGGTATTCAACGTGTTAAGTGGCAATTGTTGTAGTTTAGATTACGAGATAAAGATGCTATCTACGTTATATCTATACTATTACAATTAAAATTTATTACCGAATAAAAAATATCATCCGTTCTACAGGTCGGTTTGCTTGATACCTTTAACCTTTATTCGTCCATGCAATCTTTTTTTTTTTAATCTAAATCGATATTTGATTTGACCCAAATCGAGACAGATCGTGCACCGTGAACACGTATTACTCTCAATGAAGTTATTTCCAACAAGAAGCAATAGAACCTTGTTTTCCTCGATAGAAAGCAGACTATAGGTCAGCGACGAGTATTGTGACTTTAGCGTGATTTTTTTGAAGTCAAAGCACAGAAATAGAAAAAGCAAAAATCTTCTGTGCAAGGATAAAGCACAGAAGAAGCACAATCGCCCCAAATCGGTTGAGTCCAACGAAATTCAATACAATCGAAGGCTTTTGTCGGGTCACAGCTTTTTACGCGATTGAGTCGAGAAAAAATGTGAGCAAAATACCGCAAGTACATTTTGAATTATCACGAGGGTTGTATCCTCGAAAGGCTCTTCCTCAGATTCCGTCATTTGCGCTCTCCCTTTCTCCTTTGGGTCTGCGAGCTTCCATGCTGCAGGTCCTGCTCGTTTCCTCGCGATCTCGATCGAACCGGAGGCAAGCGAAGAGATCAAACTTCCGATCGCTCCGTCAGAGGCAGCGTCCGGCACTGAAATTCCTTGGGAAATATTTGCGGAGCATATTGGAACGCGAAGGGTCGACGAACAAGGCGGTCACTCGTGTTTGCCGTCCAAAATTTGCCTACGTTCTGCGCTGCTCGCGATAAAAGGGAGTTTGCCCGACCGACGGCCTCCGAAAAAGGAATTTGGTACCTCGTAGAAAACTTTCCAACTTTTTCTCCGGTCCATGCGCGGGAAGAAAGGTTTCTAAAGACGACAGCCCAGTTGAACGCAAAAAAATGTCATTTGGGTCTCAAGGGTTAAGAGGCTGCCTACGCGATCAGTGCTATTAACACTAGAACTACCGGCGTCAAATCCAACATATTTTAATAAATTAAGTAAGTACTTTGAAAGAGGGGGAATCAGGCGGCGGAAAATTTGATCGATTGGGTCATTTATGGTTATTGACATAGACGTAGAATATTTATCCTATGACTCTTATATAAACTTGGAGAATTTTTTGAAAAAATTGTGTACCAGTCATTTTGACTGGTTTGGTAGTTCTAGTGTTAAGAAAAACGAGAAAAAAGCCCCGTCGATGGACCTTTCTGGACAAAACTTTTCCAAAAACAAGATACGTATATTCTTCCCTCAATTTTCACGGTACTTAATTTACACAGTTTCGCTTCTACACGGTTTTTAATACTAGATTTACGGATGTTGATAAATCTATTTTTTTAAAGTGTGCCAATTTGACTTATACAAGAAAACTAAAGTTTTTTGCAAAGAAAATAGTTCCAAATGAATTTAAATGAAAGATTTATTATTAAAAAATTAACCAACCAATATATTATACATATAGTAATAAAATTTTGAATGAGCCAAACTGGCTCCGTAAATCTAGTGTTAAATGAAATAGGAAAAAACTTTCTTTAAATTTTATTTTGATTATCTCCCACAATTAAAAATTTGATTAAAAGTTACCTGAGCAATCCTTGCAAAAGTTGAATAGCAAACGTGAAAGTCGCGTTTTGTGTTTTACTTGTAATAAATTCAAGGAAAGAAAAAAACGTTAAAGTCAGAGATGCAGAAATTTTGCACGCCGGAGCCGTCCTTCGAGAAACGTCACCGACTTCACCTACATCCTCAACTTTTCTTTATTCTCTTTAGATCAATTTGTACGATTTACATGTTAATTGAATATCCTTTTACTCGATACAGAATCTGTGTTTCGTTTTACGCTACTTCGTTTTGCACGATTTTTTTACGAATGTGTCAATCGTTTAAATCGAGAAATGAGTGTATTTGCGATGACGGCTAGAGAGGGTACAGAGCGCATTTACTTTAAAATCTCAAATAGACCACGAAAGCACGGCTGAGAATTTTTTCTTAAAGCACACGTAAGAATTTAAAGTTTCAACGAGACAAAATTGAAGCTATCGTGCGATAAATGAAAGATGACTAAAGAGTGGCGGAATCTCTCATTTTCAATCGCCTATTACTACCGTTTTGTTCTGGGAATGGCCAAATCCAGTCACCTAAAGTAAACACACCACATAATTATCATTTTTAGATTTAGGTATTCCGGAAAGCAATCGGCGGGAAAAAGCGATTGAAAACAATAGACTCCGACGCTCCCTAGCCATCTTTCAGTTGTCGGACTGTACATCTATGATCGTCGAAAGCTTATTTTTGTTGCGCAACGTGAACAGTTCAGGAAAATCGACCTTCCAAAGAAAGCAGGCCAGAGAGACGTCCCATCGGCGGGTGTTCTTTGAAATTTTTGCAATTCGAAATCGAGACTCGATCCTCGAGTCGAGCAGCGTGCAGTCTCCTCGATCGATCTTGCGTTCGCCCAGGAGAGGCGATATCCCGACGAGAATTCCCGAAGCTCGGAAACTTTTGCTCACCCTCCGCACCTATCGACTCTTCTCCGTCGACGGCTAACTGGAACGAGCTGGAAACGGAGAGGAGGAAGGGTGCAAGCTGGTCGTGCAGTTTGGACGGTTTATTACGGCTAATTAATGGACTCGGGAAGTCGGGAGTGGCGCGTTCTGATGCGTTCTGGCGCGTTCTAGCGCGGTCTGGCACGTTCTGCCGCGATCTGGAGTGGACGCGCGTTAGCGTGGCAGTTGCTCCATATCTGTCGCGAGTCACGTTTACGGCTGGTCGTAGCGGTCGTGATGGCCGTACGTGCTCGCCGTCTAATTGATTCGTCTTACTCGATTCTCCGTGGCGACGGGCCCGTTGAGAATAACGATGAATACCCACACCGCGATGGCTCGATCTCGATCCACGAGCGTCGTCTTTCGATCGGCAAAAAACTGTCGCATTGGACAAAAATTCGATGGCCAAAGATCCATAAATTTTGAATAAATTAATGTAAATGTATTTTTTTTTCCTTCGTTCGAAGCATGACTCGCTGCAATTAACGATTATTGCTGCATTTACTCCTATGTTACTGTAGAATTGGGAATTAAGTGTAGCCTTATCGCGATCAATTTAGGCTACTGTTTAGGGGATGCATTCTGCGGAGACCCTATGGTCCTTATTTAAGTTTAAGGAACGCATGTGTGTGTGTGTATTTTAGTACAGTCCTTCTCTGACAGTCAGACGATATAGTTCAAATTTTCTTCTGTATCAATACTTAGTATACGATTTTCTTAATCCTTTTAGTGCCGGGCGAAAAAGAGGTGTCTATGCGAAGATATTCCATAAGCCATTAATTTTTAGACATACCTGCCCGTCAAATTTAATCCGCCATTTCGTTTTTTCAAATTTTGAGTTCAGATTTGCAATCAGCGAACCAAAAAAATATTAGAATACCAATTTTTACCTCAATCGGATGTGTTCTGCGATCTTGGTGACGATTCGAAAAAGATCGAAAACTGTGCGGGGTGCCTGAACAGCTAAATTCACGTTCTGGACCACCGTACATCGTCGTCGGAATGTGCGGATTCCTGGCGGAGAATTATACTTCGATCGACGAGGCCGACTCTTCTCCGGCCAAAAAAAACGAGGAAAACGGGGAGGAATCTCGAAAATAAGCGGCAAACGATGCTCCAATCGAGAGGGGCGCCGGATCTGAAGAGACGAGGCGAGAATTTTTCACGAAGCGGTTTAAAGTTTGAATTTACGCTGTGGGGCGGCAGCAGCGCTAAACGCGCGACAATCTGACGCGTTATCGGGGATAATTGCTCGTCGAGGCGTAGGCTCGCGCGCGGCCCCGACTCTTAATCGCTCCGAAGGCATTAGGAGGGGCGAATATGCAAAGTACGTTTTTCCTCGAGCGACTTACCCCGCAGATTTGAGACTTCTCCCCGAAAGACGGTGGAGGAGAGGAGCTACCGATCTCGGCGCGCTTCTGGAATCGGTTTACGAGGCTCGTTAAAATATTACTCGGGCGCAAGTTCTCGGTGACACGCGGTGCGATTCGCGCCGTTCTCCTCTCTCCTCTCTCCCGAGAATGACTTCGTCTATGCAAAATAATCGTTTCTTAATTGCGGAGTAATTGCAAATTCAAGGAAGAGGCAAGGGACACGGAGCTTCTCTCCGGAAAAGCTTTAGCTCGCCGTCTGTCGCCGAGAGTCCTCGCGAACTTCGACTTAACCCCTCGACGGATGGGGAAAAATTTCCCTCTCAGCCGGTGCCTTCCTTCTATCCCACATTTCTCGCGGACGACGCCCAACCTTCCTCTCGACTCGTTTCCTGGAGACGTCGACGACGGTGGACTTTTGACGGAAGCAATTGCAGGGAAAGGAGAGGCGCCATTTTCGCTGAAGAATTCGCGCATTTTCCTGGATCGAGTGGAGAAAATATCTGTTACTCTTGGAGTCGTTGGTCCCTCCTCCAGAGTCGCGGTTCCCTTCCACTCTCTTCTTCTCTTGTTCTGTCCTTCTCTCTTTTCCCGGCGCGGATAACGCGTTGCAGTCCTTCATGCCGCACGGCAGGAACCCCGTGAACAAACGGGCCGCCAGCCGGCCTTATCTCAAGACGCTTTAATGTGTTTAACCCAGCGAAGATAGTGGACAATTTATTGCTCCCTATTTTAGGCGAGCAACCTCTCCCTCTCTCTCGCTTCTTCGCTCTCGCTCTTCTCGTTCTCTCGTTTTCTCGATCCGGTCGGCCCCACTCTCTTTCTCCTCTTCTTCCGTCTGTCTTTCCTTCCTTTCTGCTCGTTTCGCCCGTGCTCGAGGACCGTGGTTGCAGATTTGCCTACCGGTCTGCCCACTGGTCCATCTACCTAAGTATCTTCTACGCTCATGGTCGGGACGAACTTGACGCAGAAAACGACTCGAAACTTTCCCCCGTGCGATCGGCACGATTTTCAAGGAGGTGCCGAGACCACGATCTTGCGAGAGGAAGATTCTTTGAATCTATTCTCGATTTTGTCAGTGCCAGAACATCGTACGATGAATCGGTAGAAGCTTTGAATTTCGATCGGTAGCCCGAGGTTAAAATGTCATAACTAGACTGCGGATTTTTATGCATTTATGACAAATTAGATACGGCTAAAATATACAAAAAGAACATAATATAAAAATATATCTAAAATATCCAAAGTATGGTATTTGTTGTAATATAAATCGAGTGCAATTAATCCCTAGATAGGTTCTCGTGTCTCACCTGCATTTGTGAATTTCGAAATTTGCATAAACATCCGCAGTCTAGTCATAACTGTGGGACCGTGGCGGTACCCTCCTTTAACCCTTTGCACTCCGAATTATATTTCAATTTTCTTACCAGTAGTTCCCAACGCTTTTAAGTATTTTGTTTCAATTTTACTTGATCTGAAAAATAGGGCAATTTAAAAAAGTGAAGTATCTTGTAATTTGCAAGTGCATGATATCTCTTTTGGAAAAATTTTTTGGATGCAATCCCGGTTTTCTTTCGTACGTTAACATCTATTGGTTTGGACTTGAAAAAATGTCGAGTATGACTCGACAAAGGAGTTTCCGAGATACAAACTAATATCGAGTTAGACTCGACATAGGGGCGCAAAGGGTTAAAGAACTTAGAAGAAGAGGACGTGAGAAAGAAGGGTCATCAAGGAGAAATCATTGGCGCAGTGGCTCCGCGCTGACCGAGGAGATCTCGACGTCAAAACTTTATCGACCGTTAATAGGTTTTTTGGGTCCAATGCTTTTGGACTTTTAACTAATTAATTGGTTGCGACGACAATTAATAAATTACTTTTCATTGTAGTTTACTGTGTCAAGGACTCAGCAATGAGAATTTCTAATTTTCAAAGAGATATCGGTATCAGGGATGTATTTGTGGCCAAGTGACCTGTCACAAAAATGATATTAAATAAATACTAGTTGGTGAAGTGTTAAGCTACTCAGGTCGAGTACGCTACTTGGATGGGTTATCGCACTCTTTCTTTTTCAAGGACCTACATGTCCTCTAGGAAATTAGAAATTTTGCTTATCTGATACATGTTTATCGGTGCCCCCCTAAAACGGTAGGTCCTAGGAACAATAATCGTAGCAGTTGATGAAAAAAAGTACAAAATGAACGAAACTAGTTTATCGTGGATGATCGATGCCGCCAGAGGTTGAAGAGAGAGGCGGAACGTTCCAACGTGCCCGAGTCGATTTACTGGAAGAGGAATCGTAAGCGAGGAGAAAAGAAGCCTCGCTGGCGCGCCAGCGAGCAGCGACAGATGTTTTTCATCGGCCACGCGGGTCAGCGGGATTCTAGGCTGTCTCGGAACGATTTACTGGCCGATGATAACGCTAGAAGCACGTGCACCGGGCTACAAGTATTCCGGGCCCTGCAAACGAGAGATTTTTTCCATCGACCATTTCTTTCCTTTCCCTTCTCTTCTCTCTACCTTCGTCGAATTTCCTACGATATTCGACGATGCTCCGGTTCTCCGATCAGAATTTTCGGAGTTGTCCTTTTGCTGAAAAATCTGCACGAGCGTAAAGACATATGCCGCGGCCCAAATCCACCGCGAATTAAATCTTCATCATTTCAGTGTCGATCGGAAAAGGTAATTACAAGTTGAAGACTTTTTCAAGCACTTCTATGTCAAAAACTCATCCCTTTCTCGAAGTCGCAAGACGCGTGTCTGCAGAGGCGCCTTAAATTGGCAGCGGGACAAGAAGGAGGAGCGATCGACGGGTCCACAGGGTCGCTGAGATAAGCGTTACGAGGTCGAGAACGAACGATCGAACGCGATCTAGAGAGAGTCACGCGAGCGAGGAGGATGAAGGGAAGGAGAGGTGCACAGCTCGCAACGTCCTTCCGAGGCATCGTTTTTGCCGCGATCGGAAGATCGTGGTGGCGCTCAAACGTCTCGGCTCGCGGCACGGAAACGCGAACTTTTCTCCCCTGTTGCGCAAGAGTCGCATTCGCGATAATATACGATCGCTCCGCGTCTCAACTCCAATCCATCGTCGAACGTCCCTGGCTCGTTTAAAGTCGCTCTTTGCCTCGTGCGTGCAGTCGATTATAAATCTCTGCATGACTTGTTTTTCCAATTGGAGCATGTAAACGAAAACCGCGAGAATGATGGATTCCTTTTTTTTGCAAATATTTCTCAAATTTGTAGAGAAGCAGCCCCGTAGAGCATTGGAAAGTAGACCAGCGGACGGCACGGGGAACAGAAGTATCGAGCTCGAACTTTCTATCCCTCGTCGTTGGTTTCGATGTGACTTTTTTGCTCCCTTCTTCTTGCGTTTCAATTTAAATGGACGTATCGGAGCTGCACTCTATTCGCATTCGTTCCGCTGCCTACGTTTCCAAGACCCTACAGTGCAGTGGATATTTCACGTGTATCTCGTAATACACAAATTACTTAAGTAATCATCTTGTTTGCGACATGATTTCTTTTTCCTTGACCCTTTCGGTACGACGAGCGACTACAGCCGCTCTCCGTAAAAGACCACTCACATAAGACGGGCGACTATTGCCGCTCCCCGGAAAGTACCATTTAAGTACGATGGACGACTATAGTCGCTCTCCAGAAAGTACCATTTAAGTACGATGGTCGACTGTAATCGCTGTCCAGAAAATACCATTTAAGTACGACGGACGACTATAGTCGCTCTCCAGAAAGTACCATTTAAGTACGATGGACGACTATAGTCGCTCTCCAGAAAGTACCATTTAAGTACGATGGTCGACTGTAATCGCTGTCCAGAAAATACCATTTAAGTACGACGGACGACTATAGTCGCTCTCCAGAAAGTACCATTTAAGTACGATGGTCGACTATAATCGCTCTCCAGAAAGTACCATTTAAGTACGATGGTCGACTATATTCGCTCTCCAGAAAGTATGATTTAAGTATGTACAATGGACGACTATAGTCGCTCTTTAGAATGTACCATTTCTGTACGGCGGACGACTATAATCGCTCTGCAGTAACTACCACTTAAGTCGGATAGACGACTACAGTCGCTCTCTAGAAAGTACCATTTCAGTATGGCGGACGACTATAGTCGCTCTGCAGAAAGTACCATTTAAGTACGACGGACGACCATAGTCGCTCTCCAGAGGTGCCTCTATGGGCGATCATAGTTGTTCTCTCTTTCGCTAACTCTGCATTTGTAGTTTCAGCGTTTTACTCTCTGTCATTTACTTCTATCGACCGGGGTATCTCGTTTTATACCGCTTGGCAGAAGTGTAGGGGCCTAAAAAACTCTTTTAGCAAAAGAGTTAAAGCGTTTATTTCACACATGAATGTATAGTAGATTTTCGCGCCCGCAAATCTACCCTTCAACTATCCGTGTTGCGATCGTGTCTCGGCTAGGTCACCGACGTATTTCATCGTCAGTCACGACGCAGCAAGTGCCTCGAATTCGAGGGCCGCGTCTCGTGGAATTCGTCGACGTGTCGAAAATGATCGTCGACAGGTCGGTAATTTTCCGCGGGTCGACTGACATCGGTTCAGAAAGCGAATCGAGCGGAGAAGAGAGAAGGGCGCAAAAGGATCGGAGCAGCGCTTCTTGTTCTCGCGTCTCTCGGCAGCTGTCGGCTCGTGGCGGAAGCCTCGCCAGTCCGCTCGTTCGTTAACGAGCGAATAAATACTTTTTCCCTCTCTTTCTCGCCACGGTTGCGTATCTGCACGCGCGTTCGCGCTCACGCGCGAGTTAGTTATGCTAATCCGACCCGCGAGTGGCGCGAGACGAGAACGAGGCGACTCGACGACTCGACGACGAGCCGACGATTGGCTCGCGCAGCGGGTAACTCGCCGTGCACTTTGACCTTCCTCGTAAAAATCCTCAAGTTACCGTCCAGCCGCAGCTGCGACCGATGCAAATACCTCCGTCGAGAGAATCCTCGCGCTCTCGGAGAATCTACCGCCCAGGCGGCCGACAACGTCGAAAATTCAAGACTCGAACGATAACGCGCTCAAAGTGTTCGCCGACGTCTCTTTGCTCCTCTCGAACACTCCGGCTGTTACGCTGCCCTCGTTAGACCGATGCCTACGTCAGCGCTGCTCGCAAAATGTTTGCGAAGTACGGAATTTAAGTAGTCCAATTGGAAAATGAATTACCACTCGACAGAAACAAGAAATCACTTGGCAAGTAGTTTTGCTCCGATTAGCCCGATGGATAGGGACATCCCTCGTTCTAATGTCATTTTCGATTTTAACCCTTTCGCTGCGGCAGTCCCGTTCGCCGAGGTAGCAACACTGAACGAAAACTCGCGCCAGAAATGTGCACAGTGATCGTGGTTTCTGTACATACGTTTTTTTAAGTCTTAAGTAACAACTGTGCTGATTAAAACAATAATTGCTCTAATATAACAAGTATGTGATATGAAAAATTGTATAGGGCATCGTCGCCTAGAGTGTTTAATCTAGGAAGTTTAACAACTTGGGAATAATGTCATCGCGAGATGCGGACTGTCAGAGATTCTAGACAAATTCTTTGATTTCGCGGCAGGACTGATCTTTTAAGAATCTAAAGCCAGTGTGGCGGGAGGTTCGAATCATCCCGACTGCTCGTGACTAAGGTTCCAAAAGGGCAAACGCTTTTCCAGTGACTTTCGCTAAGACCAAAGGTCTCCAAAACATGTTTTGTAGGAAAAGCGACAATGGAGTCGAAGACGAGTAACAGTTCCCTTTTTGTCTTTGAATCACGTTGGTAATATTTAGAAATATTATCTTAGAGAAGATAGAAAATCTGAGGGAAGAAGAACTGAGTCGGTATCCAATACGATCACACTCAGCCAATCTTCTTTCAGTCACTTCATTCATTCAGACATTCGTAACATTTATTCCCAATTGTTATAACTAGACTGCGAATGTTTATGCAAATTTCGAGTTTCACGAATGCAGGTGAGATAGGAAAACCTCTCTAGGGATTTATTGCACACAATAAATATTACAAAAAATACCATACTTTGGATATTTTAGATATATTTTTATATTATGTCCTTTTTGTATATTTTAGCCGTATTTAATTTGTCATAAATGCATAAAAATCCGCAATCTGGTTATAACATACCCCTACAGACTTTTTGAAAAACTTGATAACCGTTCACGTTCACCGGCTCGGAAGTTCAGCGTGAAGTTCGACAAAGGCGCGTGGCAAAGGACAGCGCAAGATGCCCTGGGTCGAACAGGGTCGGTCAAAGAGCCCGGTCAGAGGCTCCGCAGAGATGCGAAAAAAGAACGAACAAGGATGACGAAAATGAGGTTCGTTCGGCAGGTGCGAGTGCCGAAAGGAATGCGAGAGGAGATGCGAGGAAGGACGCACCAGGGTGTTTAGTTCGGGCGTTGCGACAAGGGCGAGAGAATATCGAGACGAACGAAGAAGAGGCAGGGATGAAAGAAAGCGTCGTCGTTTTCGCGTTCTCGCGCCTCGCCTTTCTCGATATTCACGTAGGTAGGAATATTTCGTCGAAGAGCCGAAGAGAGCATTGTAACCGAGCGAGCATTACGCTCGGAGATACAAAACCCGCGGCACGTGACTCGGTCTGATTAAAATGTTAATCAGCGGCTCGGTCTCTTTCCCCTCTGCGGCTCGATACCCTTTCAATGACGCTCGGTCCGGAGCCTCCTCGTTGAATGAGTCGTCCCCGTCGTCCCCGTGGGTCCCGGTGCGCCCATACGCGTCTCCGGTTACCTCTCCGGATTAATTACGGGATAGATCAAAAGAGCATGCGACCGCGGCGGTTGGCTCGTTTTTCGAGGTCCACGCGCGCCTGGCTCCCGGTGGCCTCTCTCCTTCGAATTATCCACCGTGGAGTCGCATGCAAAATTTGGCCGATCCCCTCTTGCGGATCGTGCGCCAATTTTCTTCGCGAATTCGATAAAATGTGTTGTTCCTGGTATAATATTGGATGTCGATGCCCTTAGTGCGACGTCTCCCCTTAAATGGGTGACCAACAGAGAAGTAGAGGAGATCATGTCAAGAGGTTGCGTCTCACGATAGAGTACAGTTCACTTTTAAAGAAACTGTTAGACGTACAACCTTTTTTTTTTAGACACCCTTAGATACCTTAGATTTTTTAGTTATTCAGTATTTTATATTGTGTCCTATATATTTCATATACACAATATATATATACCCGAGTCGAAAATTTCAGGCCAAAATCATCCTAAAATATCAAATAACTTAGGATATTTAGGCTGAATATGGAAAAATATGTTACATATGAAAGAATGCAAATTTTAATTCCACAATTGCTCGAAACTTGTTAATGTTTGCCAGTTTTGCCTAGTTTAGGATCAATTTAGGCTTCATACAGCCCAAAATAATCCTCAGCATTCTTATTTAGAAAAGTAATCTAATCGTAAGCCCAATATTAAGCCATACATTCTATAATGAGGAGTTTTAGAATTGGATTGGAATTGGAGTGGAATGATCTAGGTCTAAAAAATTCTCAATATCCTAAAAATTAATTTGATGTTAGGAAATTTAGAATTTATATGGAATAAAATGATAATTTAATTCCTACTTGCTCCTGAAAGCCCTATTTTTAGAATATGAGTCGACAGACTTGGAACTTCTGAAATATTTTTAGGTGATCTCAGATTAAATTGGAATAAAAATTTTACCTGATCAGTCCATATAACTCTTAAAAATCATATTTACAGGACTTTGAGGCGGGTAGACGCACTAGTTGAGGATTTTGCAGCAAATGAGAAATCAAAAGAATCTAGGATTTGAAGTTTCTTTTTAGGCTGGACTTTTCGACTCGGGTATACATCCTATTTATTTATATTATATCCTTAGTGCTTTTGTGTATTCTTTATTCCTGACACTTAGTTTTATTTTATCCACGCCTACACGTTAGTCATATAAAATCCTCCTTAGAATTATTTCATCGAATCCTACTACACGTTCGGCGGATCTCGTCTCGACGCGTTCTCATCGTTGTACAGTGTGTAATTTGCTAGCTGGACAAAAGTCAATATTCGCAACGGTTTAGATGTGTAAAATTTCATTGTAAATAATGTCTATATAAACAGGAAATGTAGAAATTATTTATAAAACGTCTCGCGGAACTATTTTAACTTCTCAGCCGAAAGCATAATTTGTGTTGCAACTTTTTTGATGCTTTCTTCAAGAAAAATGTCTGCCTTGTCGCCTCCTGCTATTAACTTTTTCCTTATACGGTTAATTTTTAGGATGAATCAACAAGAATTGACAAAAATTTGACCATTTTGGTCTCTATTCGTGTTTCAACATTATTTAAAAATGTTGAAATCTATATAACATTAAAATAATATACATCGTATTTTTCGGGGTAGTTAGAAAATCATTAAGTGCGCAAAAAGTTTAAATAACTATATCGGTGAAAATACAAAAAAATCTTTAAAGTGGAAAGTGTCTTATTTGACGTGCAAATCTTAAATAATCACGAAAAAATATACATTGTTATTAACACTAACAACAAGATTATGTTTTGTATCAGTAAAAATGTCAGTAAAATTAATGAAAATCGTAATTTGTTTAAGAAAATAGTTTTTTCCACCTAGATCGGCCAAATTATACATTATGCGTCGGTTCTATGTCTTCGTTTCTCTCCTCCTTCTTCGCGTTTTCATCGTTTCTTCCTTTCGTCCGCCCCGTCGGTCTCTCTTTCGAAAATTATCGGAATCTCGGGACTTTGCCGCGATCAGGAGTGCCCTTGACTTTTGGGTTATCGCGGAGGTCGGGAGGTCTCGATAAGTCGGAAGACTGGAACGAAAAATCGGCGACGAACTTTTATTCGACGCGCGTCAAACGTATTTATATCGTTTGCGACGATTCGACGAGGCGCGATGGCTGAATTCTTGCCTCTCGATGCCGACCAGTGATCGGTTTCGTCGAAATCTTGCACGGAATCTCAAACTTCACTACGATTAGCCAAAACTTCACATACATGAATAGTTTGGGTCGTTGATTGCGAATCGGAATCAAAAATTCCAAAGACAAATGGCGGATTCAATGTGGCAGAGACGCTTACGGAAGAATTGTTCCTTTCCGTAAAAACCAATATTCCAATGGTTGTAACGATCAATAATGTAAATACTTTGTGCTACTGTACCTTTTCTCAGGGGCGACACTGAATGTGGAATGCAGCTGATCCGATTAGGTCTAGCAAAACCGAGGTTCCTTAGCTATTGAGATCCTCAGGATCCATGAGTCTCTGGCAGGACGAGATGTAGCTATATCGAGGTATTCGAGCTAAAGAAAACGGAAGTTTTGGCGTAAGCGCCGGGACGAACCAATGAACGATTTCGTATAAGTACGCTTATCCACTCCGACTTTGATGAAACTTTGTATAAATTTTTATCAGGCGTCCCGCAGAAGATTCTCGTAATTCTTTCGTGACTGCTTTCAACTTTAAGGGAGATGTCAAGGTAGGCCCCCATTTAAGGGTGTTCGCTGACTGTCTTCTAGCTATCCTGCCTCTCTGATGGCTGTCCTGTCTGCTTCTACGTGTCCTGCCTGTCTCTTGTCCCGTGAATGTCCTGCCTGTGGTGCCTCTCTCTTGCCTATTACACCTGTCTTCTGCCTTCCTGCTTGTCCTATCTCTGTTATATCCATTTTGTCTGTCCTGTCCGTATCTTACCTGTCTCCTAGCTGTCTCCTACCCGTCAAATTTGAGCTTGCAAGGTCAGGTATCGTTGCTCAAACTAAAAGCTCTCTGGGATTCTGCGAAAATTTCGAGAAACACTCGGAAAAATGGCTCAAAAGCTCAGGCTTATTGGAGGAAAATTGGAATTTAGATGAAAATCAAATTGAGCTTTTAGTTTGAGCCATCAGGAGTGAGCTTGCAAGCTCAGATGTAGATGCTCAAACTAAAAGCTCACTCAGATTTTGCCAAAATTTCGAGAAACACTCGGAAAAATGGCTCAAAAGCTCGACACTTATGGGCTCATAGCTCAAAAGCTCAGACTTATGGGAGGTAATTTGGAATTTAGTCGAAAATCGCATTGAGCTTTTAGTTTGAGCCACCAGGAGTGAGCTTGCAAGCTCAGATGTAGATGCTCAAACTAAAAGCTCACTCAGATTTTGCCAAAATTTCGAGAAACACTCGGAAAATGGCTCAAAAGCTCTACACTTAAGGGCTCATAGCTCAAAATCTCAGACTTATCGGAAAAATTTTGAATTTAGTCGAAAATCGGATTGAGCTTTTAGTTTGAGCCATCAGGAGTGAGCTTGCAAGTTCAAATTTGACCTTGAAATAACCTTCAAAGTTGAGTAAACCAATAATATCTCATGCGAATTTTTAATCTGTTTGACTTGACACTGACTCGTATCACTTGACGAGATCAAATCGGATCAGACCGGTTTAAACCGGATTAATGAACATATAAATATAATATGCTAGTTAGGCATTTGCAGGGAATGTGGAATTTGATGTATTAAAAGGAGTAGAGATTACAAATTTTAACAGCGTTGTCGATTATCAATTTCTTTATTCGTCATTTGTAGTACACAACGTAAAGATATATGATATCATATTTATAAAATATACGTGTTTCTAAGACTATAAGTTATTTACTTAATAAATACTGTCCTGACTATTCTGTGCCTGTCCCGGTCATCTCTTGCTTGTCCTGCCTGTATTCTGTCTGTCTCTTATCCGTCTCTACCCATCTTCTGCCTGTCCTTACAGTCCGTCCTGCTTCTCTCCTGTCTGTTCTGCTTCTCTTCTTCCTGTCTCCTGCCTGACCTACAGTCCCTTGTCTGTCCTTCTTCTCTTCTGTCTGTCCTGCTTCTCTCCTACCTATCTCCTACCGATCTTACAAAAATAAACAATATAAATTTTATACTAAGTATTTTGCTATGTCTTTTGTTATTAACGGCCAACAAGCTCGTATGCAGGAAGACTGTTGTGACAAAGGCTGAAAAATTGACGCTAACTTAAATTAAGTTTTCAACTGTTTCCTTAGGGGAAGAGAAAAAATGTATGGACCTCATATTCCCTTACACCAGATCATCGACATGTTAAACAAAGAAATGAGGCCGCAATGTTTGCAAATTTTAAGCATACTAGATAGCAACTTGTGGAATAATAAACATAATTTCAATTCCGGCAAAAAAACATCATATCACCGATGAGTCAACTTTGAGTTCGCACATCTCCAAGAGTGTTGCTCAACAAAAAGCGTTATCAGAGAAAAAATGTGCTGAAATATGACATAAAATATCATGAGTGCTGAAATATGACATAATACGACATCGATAAAACGAGATTGATAGATTTCAAATATCACGAAAAAAGTATCTGGACTTTTGGTCAGGATTTCAGCGAAATCGATCGCTGTGCGCCGGTTTTCGATCGTTCTGCACGATTTTCTCGGTTATTCCAACGATGATTGTGTTTTTCACGGAAATTCCACCACTCCGCTCGCGAATTCTCGACCGAAGAGTCCGTCTTGGCAATTCTCAACGCCGATAACGATGCGCGGCGTCGGCGTTCGGCTTCGAAGGCGCCGATAGAGGTATCTCTCCGCTCCGATATCCACCGATTCGCGTCAACGCGTAAAACATGTTTTCGCGCGCGATTCGAGAAAGAAATCCTCCAAGGCAAACCGCGGAAATTTTCCTCCACGATCAATTCCTCGCGCAACGTCCAAACGGCTCCAAATTTTTTCTCTCGGTGTAAATCCGATTCAACGACGGATTTTCGGAAAAAAGTGGCACGAGCTCGAGGACTTTTCTGAAAAGTTTTTTTTTTTTCGGTAAAAATTTGGTGCGAAGGATGGCGCGTGGAAAGTTAGCGGGACGTTGCAAGGACAGGTTTCCCTCCGATTCTCGGGGAATCGGGCCGAGGTATTATTTTTACTCGGCGTTTCACCGAGCGAGGAAAGTTTCGCGTCGGTATTTTAACATTTTTTTGAAGCCTCGTAGCGGAATGGTCCTGAGTTTTTGCGGATTTGCGGCGGTCGGTAGTCGCGGACGAGGCAACTGCGCCTCCCGATTATCCGTCGCTCCGTTTCGCGGATTTTCGAGCGCGCGAAACTTTGTCGCGTCGTTCCGCAGCTGAACGGATCTCGGGTTGGTCGATTCGATTTTTTTCCAGTCTCAATTCCTTCTCGAATTTTACGGTGATCGTTGCTTGGCGTTGAAACGATTGTATCTTTTCTAAAGTAGGAACTTTCATAATACTAATACTGCCGATGAAGAATTTAGCATATTTAACCCCTTGGCATACAATAACGAGTGGCATTCGTGATGTAGTAATTTTTAAAAAAATCTTTCAAGTTATGCAAAACGCATAAAATTGAAAATATCAGTGAGACACAACACGATAAAATTATTGGATGACGCACGTGTTTTTGATTTTTATTTGATTTTTACAATATTTAGGCAAGGATGACTACTGTATAAGAGACATCGTGACTTTCCTTTACATTAGTCATCTGAACAAAAGACGCGCTCACGTTGCAAAATGCAACGTGGAAGTCGTCATCCATCCCTTCCACTTTACTTATAAAAGCATCCCCAAAACTCAGGGGTCAAGCTCTATTTTTCACTATCGACGACAAACCTCTGTCACAGGAATCTCGTTCACCATACTTCCACGCGTGAGCACTGGTTCTTCAGAAATAAAACTCTTCATAGTTATAGTAGTGAAAAGTGTTGCAATTGATTCTTGACGCGAACACCAACATTAAAATTGGTGTTAAAACTGGGATTCCAACAAAATTATCTCTACAATATTAATGTTACTGTGGGAAATAATAGTTTTTCTTTAAAATTAATACTTTATTTTACACAGTTCGTATGCTAAAACGCTTACAGACCTTTCCTCGACTAATTCTCAAAACACGTTAACGCTCTTTCCATACTCGCTCGCTTATATCCACGCTCATTTATACAGTGTTGCCCTTTTCCTAACATTCACCCGCACCACGATTTCGAGCAACACTCGCATTCTTCCACGATTCACTCTCGTTTACACAAACAGACATTCTTTAGTCACAATACAGTCACTTTCAGGTAACTTATGTATTCCAATACATTTATTCATCCTACATTACCTTAACCCTTTGCGACCCGAATAGTTTTGTTAATTTTGTAGTGAGCTAAAGAAATTTAATTTCTGAACATTTTCCATCATTGGTCATTCTATTTCTTTTAATGATACCAATCACTATAGGTGTACAGACGGATATTTAAGTGATATTACAAACTCATTAAGAAATTAGAAAGTCGATATTAAATTGACATTATATGTGCCGATAGAGCTGCCGTTCTGACCCTCAAAAAACGTGTTTCACAGTCTATAAGCCATCGTAACACGAATCCCTAGAAGTATAGGATTTTCTGTGCTTTGAAGAAAGCTGTTGGACGCAATGACGCCTTCTATATTCAGATTTTTCGTCGAGAAGATCGGTGAGAGCGAAGTCGCGGGTCGAATCGGAGCCGATCGACGAGGCGGACGCGCATTCACCGGGGAGCAAAGGCGAACGCCTCGAGGCATATTTATGAATTCACGGCGCAGATGCGCATAATGGCGCTGATTCATGACATTTGATTAGAGCATTGTCGCGACTCACCCCACGCTCGTTCCCGTCGTTTTCTACCTCTTCGCGAGCGCTCGGTGGTGCGCCGCAATCGCAACCCTTGTACAACGATCCTTTTTTATTCTCTACTCGCCGTTAGATCGTCGCGGTCATTGAGTCGCGCGACCTGTCATTATTTTTCGATCCAACGATTGATTTTCTCCGGGACGGTTCTTTCGCCGCAGGCGAAACATCTCGTTTTTCCCGCACTCGTCGGGAACTCCCCGTTCGAGGTGCCGATTAACCCTTTGCGCTCGATGACATTTTCAGATGGGCGAAGGAGAAACTCGAGATGAAAGCCAAGAAACTTCCAACTTCTTAACACTTTACCGACCAGCATTTTTTAACATCCTACCTCTTTTTGACCGGTTACTTGGTCGTAGAAACTTCTCTGATACCGACATCTCTTCGAAAATTACAAAGTCACTGAGTCTTTAGCACAGTAACGTCCTTGCTATTAATCATTAGTCTATTAATAGGCTAAGAAGCCTAAAATAGTCTAAAATGACTAAAAGTCTAAGAAGACTTTGATAAAATGTTAAGAAAATGCACAAAGCTGAGGAACCTATTCGAACTTCAATTTTTTTCACTCATCCTGAGGCTTCTCCTCAATACCAACCATAGTTGGCTAGATAGGAGCGAAATGTTTGACCCCTTGCCGTAGAAAAATGAGTAACCCTCGTGATGCGGTGGATAGAAACTTTCCAAGGTTTGTAAAACCTATGAAATTGAAAGTACCAATAAGACAATAAGTATATTTTCAAATTTAGAGAATAAACATCTTCCAAATTACGCTAATTTTTGTAAAAATGAAATATCTGCAAATTTTTCAACAAGTTTCTTGCTGCAGTCTTAACTCTCTGCAGTCCTAACCCATGTGACATCTATCTTCTTTTGCTTCTTTCGGGAATTTTTTTTGACGAACCATTAAAATATACAATCTTATAATTTTTCCCACACATTTATTGATACGTCTGTAGTCTATTGGATTTTTTGCAAGCAAAAATAACGAATTCAACTGATTTTACACCGCTCAGAAGACACTCATGTATAAAAAAAGTTTGCTGCGGCTGCCATGATTCCAGAAGTTTCATTCACCTTAAATAAAAAAATTGAACGATATTTTAATTTGTAATTTAGTTTTTACTTGTCATTCGCTGAGGTCTGATTGCCAAGTCCAACACGATAGGAATAAGGCGGTGGGAGGACAGTCTTCCCTTAACTCATACCCCATACCGAGTGACTTCTTTCTACATTCTTCAACAATTCATTCTTCAATATTAGTCAAGGTAGCTCGCTTCATCTCGAAGAGGATGAAAACCTCAAAGGAGCAGAAGAGTCAACGAGGTCTCCGCGGGCGCAGAGGCGACCGCAGCTTCTTTTTCCAGGACAAATCTCTCTATCGGCCGTAGGAGTTCCAAGACAGGGGTCGAGCAGGAAGGCCGGGAGCTCGTAACTGGTTATTAATTCGATGATATATTCCGATCCCTCGTCATCGAGAGCTCACGAAGACCCTGCTGCTCCTTCTCTTTTCCTCATCCTCCTCCTCATTCTCTCCCTGCGTTCTCTATCTCCTCCCGTTCCTCC
The DNA here is from genome assembly GCA_910591515.1 of Cerceris rybyensis. Taxonomy (NCBI): domain Eukaryota; kingdom Metazoa; phylum Arthropoda; class Insecta; order Hymenoptera; family Crabronidae; genus Cerceris; species Cerceris rybyensis. The sequence continues at coordinate 65,147,508 of OU342789.1, read as the reverse complement.
ATTCGTCTCCGGCAATCTCTCGGCCTATCTACCTATCCATCCGTCCGTCGGTTAGTTCCTCCATCTATCCATCTACTTCACCCTCTCCCTCACCTCGTCCCTCTCCGTCCAAGGATCGGTCGACGTTCCATTCGCGAAGACGAGACCGTATCCTAGCTTTCTAGTCGGGGTAGCGGTATCGCCCGCGGGTCGGTAACGAGGTTACGGACTCATCTCCTCCTCGGCCGACGGAGACGACTCGAGCTGGAGCCCTCGGTTCGTCGGGCCACAATATTGCTAATCAGCGGGAGAATTGGCCCGGGCGGTAAGTGCCCTCCGGATTGCCAATTCACGCTGCCGCGTCGAACGCTCGGATCTGAGACCAAAGCGTCATACAAATTTTCTCGGGCTTGCATCCTCGCTGCGAGATTCCTCCAGGTTTGCCGGATACCTTGCCTCGTTCGCCACTTCCGGCCGGGGTTCTCCAGCAGCGCGTTCTAGTGAAATCTGTGCGACCCACAGTGGCCCAGAGCGTGAATTTAGCTGTTCACGCACCTTGCGCAGTTTTCAATCTTTTTCAAATCGTCACCACGGGCTCAAAACACATCGGGTTTAGTTAAAAATTGATATTCTATTATTGTTTAGGTTGCTGATTACGAATCTGAACTAAATAATTTGAAAAACAAAATGGCGGATTAAATATGGCGGACAGGTTTGTTTAAAAATTAATTGTTTCACACAAAAATTAGTATTCTAATGTTTTTTGGGTCGCTGATTACGAATCTGAACTCAAAAATTTTAAAAACAACATGGCGGTTGATATATAGAGGGTAGCTATGTCCAAAAATTACTATGGGTATTTCAAATACCCATTTACAACATGGGATTAACTTTATTGTCGCGACCGTTCAATCCCAAACGCGGGCTCCAGGAAAATTCCTCCTAAAAACCTTCCACGATTCTCCTTTCGCCTGGAAAAGGTCGATTTCGTCGCCTCTATGCTCTCGTCTCTTCGCTCTTGACGAATCAGAGACGAAGACTGCGAAGAGAAGAGTCGGCGGGAGAAGAATAGATAGATTGTTTGGACATATACGTCTTATTAATAGGAACGTATAACACAGATAGTTTATTACAGATGGCAACGAAAATCTCAACAAAGGGGAGTAAAAATTTAACAAATGAGATTAACAAACATTATACTAGAGAGTGATTCCCAAAGAACGAATATAAGATTAATCGAAGTGCGATTTGACGTTGGCGGCTCGTATAAAATTGACAATGAGAGCGAGGACAGGAATCGTAGGACTTTTGTTAGATGAGGATATTGGAAGTAGGTGGGGATTGGATCATAAGACTATTGGAATAATTTGGTTGATGTAGAGTAAAAGTACGAAGACAAGGTATGAAGTAGAAGAGACACAGAAAGGAACAAAGGTAATAAGGATTGCAAGTAAGGAATAACGAACTACGAAGTAAATAGACGAGGATTAAGAAAATACGGAATAAAGAATTTAAGAGAAGCGAAAAGTATAGGAAACGAATAGACAGAAAGAAAGATAGGAGAGAGCAGGAGGACAATCCGTAATATATACAGATAGTTGTTGTTGTCCATTACCAAACGAGCAAGTATTTACAACGGTGCTTACAGAGAAAACATAAAATAATACATAATAAAATATAGCATAAGATAAAGAGTAAAGACAGTAAATACATAAAGTTAAGCATGGCTAAAGTAGCATAGAAAAAGTATCATAGATAAAGTAAGGTAATCAAAATCAAACAAGAACCAAAAAATACAACGAAAGCGTAACAAGTAGTAGTGAGCAGTAAGAAGAGCATCAGCCTAACCGCGCAACTCCTAAGGGTCAAAAAGGTGTCGATAGATTCCTGACTTAAACGAGGAAAGGGTGCGAATCGCATTGAGTTTAAAGAAGAATAGACCTGCGGGTAAGCATATCGCTAAATACTCAAAGATCGACTCAAGATCGCCTCGAGATCAAGAGAAAGAGAGAGACGGGACGAGGGAGAGATAAAGAGAGAGGGAAGGAGGGCGACAGCGAAGAGGAACGAGCCAAGAGCGGCGCGTTCCGTGACACCTTTAATGAATTGCCACCGAGGGGATCGTTAGGCGTAACTAGACCATCTATCCGTTCTATTCACCGATCTGATTACGCCTCGCCTAATTATAACGCGCAGAGACCGTAATTGATAGTCGACTCCGGGTTACCAGCGTCTTCCGAGTCCGCGAGAGGCCGACTCTCGTGCGAATGTGGACCGAGGTTTCTCGAGTTTTCAGAGATTTTGAGTCCACTCGGACAAGAAGGAAAGAACCGAGGAGAAACGGAGTCGAGAAAAACGTTTTTGTCTCTGAAAGTAGCATTTCTTCTTTTGAGAACATGTTTTCTGCTCCCCTCTCAGTTTTGTCAGTGTGGCGACGTCGTCTACGAATCCCACCGATTATTCCTCGTCGATCGGTCCAACGTCATCCTCGTTATTTTCGTCGCACCGTATCGCGAGGATTACGTAACAACCGATATCCGCGAAGCTCGACCGAGTCGTTATCCGCGCTCGCAACTGCCAGAGGACGAGAAGAGCGAGCAAACGTGGCAATCTGCTCAACGAGCGCCTCTTTCGTTTTTTCTCACTCATCCGTCTTCGCGTCAAAGTCGATAGGCTAATCGTAATTCGTTGTTGTTGTTTTGCATTTCGGTATCGTCAGCTATGGCGATTTCTCGTGGGACTAGCTGTTTTTAATTTTAAATGTAGTTCTGGACGTAGCACGCGGTAAGAGGAAGACTTCCGAGTCTTCTTCTTCGTTTTTATCTCTGGAATAATTCATCTCAGATTTGGTCGTGACTTTTCCACTTTAAATGCATCCCTACCGCGTGCGAGGCAAACATGGGAAGAGTTCATTCGCTGTAACACACTGTGGGGAGAGTATCGCGATACATAATATAGAGTAGAGTAGAGTAGAGTAGAGTAAAGTAGAGTAGAGTTGAGCAGAGCAGAGCAGAGGAAGGTATAGTAAACTAGAGTATAGTAGAGTAGACTAGAGTTGAGTTGAGTTGAGCATAAGGTCAGATCAGATCAGAGCAGAGCAAAACAGAGCAAAGCAGAGTAAAGTAGAGTAGAGTAGAGTAAAGTAGAGCAGGGTGGAGTAGAGTAGAGTTGAGCAGAGCAGAGCAGAGCAGAGCAGAGCAAGGTATAGTAGACTAGAGTATAGTAGAGAAGAGTAGAGTAGAGTAGAGTTGAGTTGAGTAGAGCATCAGGTCAGATCAGATCAGAGTAGAGCAAAGCAAAGCAAAGTAGAGTAAAGTAAAGTAAAGTAGAGCAGAGTTGAGTAGAGTCGAGTAGAGTTTAATAAAGTCGAGTAGAGTTGAGTAGGGCAGAGCATAGCAGAGTAAAGCGGTAGAGAGCAGAGTAGAGTCCAGTGGAATAGAGCAGAGGGGATCCAAACAGAGCGGAGTATAAGACGGAAAGGACGTGGATCGTTGTCGAAGAAGGCGCTTCTCGTGGCAGCCTGGCTCGCGTAGAAAAGTATTGCACAAAGCGATTTCTTCGAAAGCAGGTCCGGCTGGAGATTTACAGCGGCTATTCTCTTTGCGGGCGCTTTCGCGCCGCCCCTTCCTATTGTCCGCATCCTCAAAGAGGAAGAGGCTCTATCTCCTAATGCCCGCTTATTAATAACGCGCCACGGGCACTCCTACCTAGCACCTTCGACGTCGACGCGCTTCTCTTCCTTCTCTTCCTCCGCTTCCTCCTTTTCTTCTCCCTCCTCGTCCCTCCGTGCCCTGCGCGACCGATCGGCCTCCTCCCTCCGTCGACTCAGTCTCTTCCCGTTTGGCATCTTTCGTCTTAGGAGACAAGAAGGCGATTCATCGGCACGGGAATCGCAATTGTGCGTTCTCTCCTTCCTCTGGCATATTTTGCCGTTTGCTGTTGTTGTCATTCCTCCTAGGACCAACTGTTTTAGACGGGCGCAAAACGCACGAGAAAAAAGAAAAGGGTGCTGCGTCGGCATTGTCAGTTTGAAGCCGATTTACGACAATTCGTGCATCATGCTTCAACCGAAATAAAACCGGCCACCATATCCATATCCGTGTCCACCCCCATGTTCCTCTCCATATCCATACGTCGAGAAGATAATATCGTTCCGCTGATTTCCGACTTTGCGGGCATTCCCGCTCGAGCGTAATTTACGAAATGACGAGATATCGCGCCTTCATCGACGTTCGGGTCGTCGTTCTATCGCGATTCTCGCTCTCTACAATCGGAGATTTAGAGCGCCGACTGGAATTGAGGAGGAGGAGAAGAGCGAGCGAACGGGACGAATCGCAACCATCTTTCGCCATGGGGATAAAAAAGGGAAGCGCGATCGTTGCGAAAAGTATCCCGAAGATCGCGGGGAACGATGTTTTTCGCACAAGTATCCTCGAGTCGTGTCCGATCCTTTCCAACTACTGACAATGAGCGGAAAGCGCTGTTGAATTTAATTTCCTGGATCGGTGCTTCACAATTCGCGGGAATTCGAGCCGAATTGTGCACCGCGCACTTAACCCGTTCGCTGTGAGCGTCGTTTTCGCCATGACCTCTCCTTAAACGAGATATTTTGAGGTACTTCCTCGGCGACTCGTCATGTGTGAACGGTATGTTAATGCAGAGCGACTGTAGTTGACGTAGTCCGTGAACGGTATTTTACCCAGGACGTATATAGTCGTCCATCGTATGTGAATAATGTTTTCCTGGAGCGCCACTATAGTCGTCGTCGTCCATGAATGGTACTTTACGCAGGACGTATATACTCGTCCATCGTGTGTGAACGGTATCTTCTGGAGGACAACTATAGTTGCTCGTCATAGTAAAAAAAGTTAGAAGCGATAGCTTGACTCTCGAAAGGTCCACTGGATAGAAAAGGGAGAATTCGCGAACGACGGAGAGCTCGCCGAGAGGGCACGAAAGTTCGTCGGTCCGTCGAGAGGCCGACTGGAAATCCAGTTCGGTTTCCACTTTCTCGTCGTATCTCTGCGGCCGTAAGTTTATCGCGCGGCGGTATTCGGTGGCGCTCATTGTGGAACGGCTGGGTTAGGAGGGAGATAAAGGGCTGAGTTATGGCACCGATAAAACCGATATCGCGCGTGCTCGTGAACCGGTAGGTTGACTCGACTATTTTTAAGATTACGACGATCCTTTCAGATAATTGCAGCCCGAACAGCGGCTCCCGACGACTCGCCGGAGTCGTCTCTCGGCAGCATCCGGATTCGATTCACCAAACGGTTTCCTCGTCGCTACGGAGATCCTCTCGATCCTCCTGTAGAGCCTACTTTCGCGCCATTCTGCAAAGAATTCACCGCTCGCTCGTGGCTATTCGGTAATCTCATTGTCCTCGGGAATCAAACAGAGACGCAGCTCGGAGAAACGTTAACGCGACGAGCATGAGCCATTTGCGGATCGAAATCGCTCTGTAATGCGGATTAAATCGCGAAAACAAAAAGTACTCGCAGAAGATATCGGTCCCGATTCACGCTACGAATTCTCTTTGACCGACTCCCGTCGATTACCGTCGTTGGGCCAGCTCGATTATTCTCTTTGCGGGCTCTCGTGTGTCCGATCGATCGACGATCCTCCGCTCGAGCGCGCACATCGTCGAGCTCTCACGTTCGTCGTGGCTCTCGAGTTTTCCGTCGAGCCAAGAATCGTTCCTTCCATCTCTTTGCGCTCTCATCGTCGATCCGAGAATCACATTTGTACTGTCGCGGGTCTGGACGTACGACGATGCGGGCGCATATACCGCGCGAGAAAAGAGAACCGAAGAATGTGGAGAGGAGAGGATTTAAACGATTCTCTAGTCTGCCGCCGGGCCGTCAATCAGCGCCGTCGAATCGTCCAAAGAATCGAAGGGTGGCCTCGTTGCTTCGAGATTCTTCGATCAACGAAAATTGGCGTGAAAATTTGTCGTTGAGGGCACAACGGATGCAACGATTCGAGGACAAGGGGGGGTCGAAGGTCGCCGTGGGACGACGGTCGAGAAGGTAAAAGAGTCTTTGAGGCGCGGAAGCGCGGAGCGGACCGGACCGGACATTGCGGTCGGTCGGTCGGCTCAAGTCGGGGATTCGCGACGGGGTGTATTGTCGTGTATTAAATTTCGGATAATCCAGAAGGATCGTCCTTGGAGCGGGGTAATTAATGTGCTGCTCGGGGATCCTCGAGGAAGCGGAACGGGAAAGAGGGAGCACGCTCGGTAGCAGCGTTCTACGGAGAAGGAGGGTGAGCTGAGGCAAAGAAAAAAGGCAGCGAAAGGAGGGGCCCTTAGGATTGGTTTTCTCACAGTGACTCGTCGCGTCCCGTGGTCGAAAACCGGACATCTGGACGTGGGACAGCTGCGCGACCACGTTGGGGCCCCGCGTCGGCTGATCGAGCGAGTGCGTCAACGAGCGAGAGAGAGAGCGGCAGACGAGGGTGCAGCGGAGGGAGCGGAGGTTTTCACGGGGGTGATCGTCCGGGCTGTTAGGCAATGTCCTCGTACCTGCATGTCCGGGTACTTTGGCGGTGCACGGCCAAAAGGAAATGCACCGATTGCAAATCGTCGACGAGCCACCCACCGACCGTCGATCTCGATCTCTCGCCGCGGCCGAGTTCCCCTCTAACGAGGCAACCCCCGCGATTTTGCTCGTTCGCGAAAGCTGAGAATTTTGATTCTCTCAGTTATTGGGCGATTTTTCTTATAGTCGCTCTCGGTAAAATAGTAATAATAACGTTTATTGTCAAGAATGCAAATGACAGATAGATAAGAGAAACATGTTGCTAATTGATAGGTTTAACATTCAAACATAAATGAGCATTTAAAGATTAATGGCTAAACTAGAAATAGGTATAGAAGAAAGATCAAATTTTAAAAAACTCAACTGGAGCTCGGTAAAATACAATTCACATTCGACGAGCAATTGCGGTCGCCCTCCGTAAACTATTGTTTATATGCGATGGACGACTATAGTCGTCCTCTGACGGGCGACTATAGTCATTCAACATTTTGTGTGCGGCGCACAGTGTATGATGTGGCCAATCTAGCTGGACAAATCTACTTTTTGACAGAAATTACGTTTTTCATTAGTTTTACAGTTTTTTTTTACTAATACAAAACATAATCTTGTTCTTTGCATAAGCAGTCAAAGTCAAGGAGACTTATGTGAATTAACAGGAAACAAAATAGTATTATAATATTAAATAAACCGCCCAAAGAAAACTTTAAATAGCAAAACGATCTTCATTTCTTATCTCTGCAGTTGGTTTTTTCGAGTTCGGATAAATCCAGCGTTCGTCTCTGGGGTAATTTTGTGGACGCCGGATATATCCAGCATTAGAGCCAAAATAGTTAGTATTTTCTACGCTCGAAACGGTTACAAAAGAAATGTCAAAAACTTTTAGTTTTTCGGTCGTCGAATCACGAGCAGTCTTCGAATCGAGTTCACCTTGACGAAATGATACGGCCGGTTTACGTTTTTCCAACGTCCTCGTCGATCGGACTCGTCAACTACGGATGGTAATTCTGCCTTCTATTCGTAAACGGCCGTTCGCACGATCGAACGATGCAACTGTCCTTTCTCGAGAGAGTCCTCGGTTTCCCGCGCCATCGACGAGCGCCGTCTCAACCGGAGACACAAATCACGATCGTTGCTCGCCCTCCTCGTAAAACTCGTCCATCGTTTCCTCGAAGATGGTCCCGCGCATGGACAAGTCCGAGGGTAAGTCGATCCGGGTCCGGGACCTTTACGCGACACGGGACGACTTCCTCCAAATTTCGGACGACTCACCCCTCTCAAGGGAACCGGCCCAGGAGGTTCGGCTCTTTCGCTCGCGATCGACTCGAACCAGTATTTCTTCGCGACGATTGCCGGTCTCGACCGGTAATTCCTAGGAAGGACGAGGAGAACCACCTTCCAGAAACCGATCAAACTCGTTCCAGAGGGTATTTACACGCGGGTTCCCGTCCGGGACGTTCCAGTTGCGATCACTCGGTCGCTTTCCTTTGGCCCTTCGTGGGATCCTGCGAATCGAGTCGAACTTCGACGCTCGTGGAAAACCCGATTTTAAATTCCTTTCCTGGATGGACGAGTCGTCAAGGAATCCAGGTCGAGAGGTCACGAACGGTCAGATTCCCTTGACTCGAATCCGGGCGGTTTTGCTCGCCACTTTGACAAGTCGCGCGAATTTTCCATTAAACCTTTGGATGTTAAAGACGTATATAAACGCTTTCACAAGTTTATCAGTATATACAAAAGGCGTATATATACGCTTTCACAAGTCTATTAGTATATACGAAAGACGTAAGTATACGATGTCCGCATCTTTTTTACTACAACACTACTTACTGTTTCACCAATTGATTCAACATTCTATTTATCACTCTACGTAACATAGCAACCAAGTATGGGTCATTTAAAGTTAATTGCAATCATTATTTCCTTAAACTCTAAGATTGGTATTAAATCTCTGGATACTTTTTTGGTCACTAGTAAGTGGACGTCCAATCGCAGCGGCTGACATGCAAATAACGCGCCACTCGTATTGATGGGTTCTTCCAAGAGCGCGCCGTAGTCAAAGGATTAAAGCGACGGTATCGAAAGGTCAGGAGGACATCGTCTTTCGAGCGGACAGAAGCGCATTTTCTTAAGCTCGAGGTAGACACGTAGGTACCTCGCAAACCGTCTTCGTTCTCCCTCGATCGAATCGTTTCTTGCGAAAGTTCGTTGCGAGCGGACGTTGCGGCCGAGGAGAACGTTCGTAATTCTCCCGCTCGTGAAAACGAGGCGGAAGCGAAATTTGCAGCGGTTTGTTTTGTGGTTTTACGTCGCGGAGCTTATGAAAAGTAGGAGAGATTTCGGGAGCCTCCTTCCGTTAGATGCCTGCTCTAGCGCGACCATAGAGTCTGCTTTGCTTTCTGCGCCCCATACGAGAAAAATTTCCGTGCAGCAGGATTTCTAGTAACGCAAATCCCAATAACACGATATATATTAATTGTGTTGCACGTATAAGCATAAAGCTGCTGATACGTCGCCAAAGCGTACCACGAGATAGAAACAACATATTACAAATAGATACACCCTTTGCCCTAAAAGTAAATGGATTTAACCCCTTGCCGTACCATTTCTTTTCTGATTGCCTCCGCAATAACTCAAAATTCAATTGGCAAAATAAAAATCGGTCAGTGATTCTTGATACATCCTATAATACAACGTAATAATAATTTTGTAGAAATAATTTTATCGTGTCACGTCTCACTCATATTTTCAATTTCATAGGTTTCACAGAAGTATTTGTACTCTGAAGAATTGAAGTACTCTAAAGTACTTGTGTTTATTTAAATTTATACGGGCTACATTTGAAACAGAGCGTGTAGTATATATAAATATACTAGAAATATTTATAGCAACTCGGCTCAGAGAAAAAATAATATTGTTTTAATACAGTGAAATCCTGTTTTTTGATTATTCCTTGACAATTCCTGCCATGTGGTACAACCGGTGCGTCTCAAACTCTGACGCAGTCAAGGGGTTAAATATATCTTTATGTAAACCATTTCTACAAAAATATTTTTCAAAAACTCCCCAAATTGCTAGCAGAACCATGGAGCAAAAATTCCATTTGCATCTTGCAAAACCTAAATTACTTGATCGATCGTCTATTTCCCTTCCCGATTTTTACGGTCGTTGCCATCCTGACTTGCGGTACACCTTGCAGATTTCCGTTGAGCATCGTCCCATCGACCGAACGATTCTCAATTTCTCGCCGACCAAGGACGGCGAATTCGAATTTCCGTTTTATTCCGTCCCGCCTAAGGGTCGAAGGGTGTCCGCGGGATGTAGGAGTGCCGACGGCTTCTCGCCGGAGTTAATGTCGCGGAAGAGAAGGAGCCAGGGTGCCGGTGAAAGGAGAGAAAAATGGAATCGAGTCGATCGTGGGAGTGTATCGTTTCCTATTTAGCGTCGCGGTCGAGTTTTCGAGGGTAGCGGCAGGGGCAGGTCGACGGTCGCTGCTCTTTATTGACGAGTCCTCGAGCACGCACGAGGGTGGATGGACCGGCGGAGGAGTCAGGCTCGCCAGGGGATCCTGGGACGGATTCACGCGACCCGCAAACTTGCGGTTCGCTCGACGTTGCTCGTTGCCTCTTTCCTGGACCCTCCGAAAATGGACAGGGTGTTTGTTTGTTCCGGCTTCGGTGTCACAACACACCCACTACAGACCGCAGTGGGGTGCTAACTAGCGTTATATGCCGTTACCTGCCGAACCCCCGCCGGGGATCGGATGGATCTCCGCCGGACAATCGCCGGACGTGCCCTTTGACTCGGACGAGTGCGGGCAGTAAATCTTTTAACATCCCTGAAATCGCGAGACGGCACCCCTTTTGCGCTTTCGATCGCCATTTCCGTCTTTTTTTTCCTTCTAACCGGTCAGATCGGAGCGCTCGATTTTCGATCATCGTAGTGTAGAAATGGTATACATAAAAATGAATTCTATGTCGATAATAAGGATTAATTTAATGATTTTTAATTTTCCGTATGCATTCTCGCATTCACTTCGATTGCTCGCCTTTCGTAACTCCCTTTCGCCTTTTTATGCACACCTTCTCGCGTTAACTTTTCGCGCCTCATTCGTAAAAAATTAACTATCGAATACATTCAGCGCTATAATTCGTTCATCATACCAACGTCATCACATACGCAGTTTTCTCGTACCGATTTTGTCTGCCTCTCTCTCTCTCTTTCACTTGCCAAATTGGTTTGTTTAACATTCAAACATAAAGGGGCACTTAAAAACTAAAGTCTAAACTAGAAATACGTTAGTCTTAAACTAGAAATAAGAGGAAAAACTAAATTTAAAGAAACCTCAACTGTATGTCGGCGAAATACGGTTCTTTAAATTAATATGCGACTATGTAAACTATTGCCCATATGCGATGAACGACTATACTCGTTCTTCTATCTATCTATCTATCTTCCTATTTCACTCTCTCTCTTTTACTTACCACGGTAGCCGCAGTGGGAATCAGAACGTGTCTACCGAATCTTCGAGCCATCGCGACTAAAAAATCAGCTATCCAAATAATATTAGAATACTAATTTATATCTAAATCGAATGTAATCTGTGCTCTTGAGAGAATTTCAAAGAGATCGAAAACTATGCAAGATACCTGTCCCGTTAAATTGAAATTTTTGACCACTGTTCGTGTGGACTTTCTTTGTCTTTCTCTCCGAATCCCATCGATCCGTTCAGCACTTTTTTCGGGAAGATCGCGAGAAGAGAGGAGATTCGAGAGCAAAGGCGAGAGCTCGAAAGCACCTTGCACTCTTCCCTCGACTAAGAGCATCAGAAGGGGATGCCATCCGAGCGAAACGTTGCATCGTCCCGTAGAAGATCGAAAGTCCAAGGGCACTCCGGCGAAGGACACGTGTGCGCTTCGAATTTCAGCTCCTCTCGATCCCTTCGAGGAAGTCTTTTCCCGGCGAGAAGTTTCCCGGAGATGCGATCGGAGCGAGTCGACCATCGGACCATTTGGAATCGATCGACGTTCCAATATTGCCCAACTCTTGACCGAGCGCTCTCACGGGTATTTCGATCGTCCCCTCTTTCCAAGGATTTTCGCGTCTCAAAGCGGTCGACCAAACACCGTGCGACAACTCGCCCCGATCCTTGCCACCTGTGCGACGAGCTCCTTCCGACGTGGAGACCGTTGGAGCGCGGAAAATCGACGGTAACGGCTCGTCGCTCAAAATTACGCGGAGTCACGGAGGTCGACGCCCCGCACCCCTTGGCGTAGCGGTACTCGGAAGTGCACCGTTTAAAAATACGGTACGGAGATCAACCCTTTAGTTACCAACGTTTTTTCCGTCCTGCCATTGCCGTTGTTGTATCCCGTGTGTGGTTAACAATACTTTATGTTTGAAGACTACTTTCGCGTGCAGAAATTTAACAACTTAGGAATAACGTCGTCGCGAGATGCGGACTCTGAGATTCTAGACAATTCCAGATTTAATCTGTCTAATTTTGGTAACGAGACTGGCCTTTTAAGGGTTTTGCAACAGTGTGGTGGGAGGTTCGGACCCCGACTTCTTGCGAGTAAAGTTCCAAAAGTACAAACGCTTTTCCTTAGGACCAAAGGTCTTCAAAACATATTTTATAGATAGCTGACATTTCCCGTTTGGATCCTGACTCACGTTTAGGAATATTTGAATATGAAATCTTAAAGAATTAGGTTGGCATCCAACACCGTTAAACCAGGCGCCTCGGTTAATAAAAAAAAAATGTTGTATTATTCCCCTTCCATCCAAAGTTCTAATAATATTTATTGCAGCTGTCACTGTATCTTGATACCAGCATATCGAGGTCGAGGTATCCGCGGCAATCTATTGCTGCCACGAAACATAGGCCACCAGCTTGCTTAATCTCATTTCGATTTTTAACCCGATCAAATAAAGATATTATTTCGTTAATTGTCAGAGTGAGCTTAGTGAAGTAAGGACTTTACAGCAGTATTCATTAAGTAAGAAACGATAGAATGTTTGTATATAGGAGAAAATGTAGAAATTATTTTAAAAAATAATCTGCAATAGTTAATTAGCAGGACTCAAGGTTGTACCGTCCGTATATTGTTTTTTCACGATTGTATCATGCGCTAGACATTTTTGACAATTGCTTCGTAACGGAAGGCAATAATATTTGTGTATATGTATTGTTATCTCCATTTACTTGGGATATGTTTACAACTTTTTATTTTTCTAAACGACCGTTTTAATCCGCTCTAACAAATAACATATAATTTAAGTTCTGTTCCAAAATGTATGTAGACTTTTAACATAGAGTACTATTCTTTACACGTTTGTAATTTTGTGTGTCCAAAGCTAAAGGTGTAAATAATTGAAAATGCGAAGAGTTACTGCGGACAACTGATGACATTTCTTACTTTTTTATTGTTTTATTCAGCGCGGCCACGGCATTCCAGTTCAGGTTGGGAACCTTCTTGGGTCTTGTAAGTGTACCAAAATTAAACGTCTCGCGGAAGTATTTTAATTTCTCAGTCGAAAACAGTGTTGTAACTGTTTTTTTTGCTTCCCGAAGAAAAATGTAAACCCTATCGCTTCCTGCTGTTAGATTTTTTCTTGTACGGTTAGCTTTCAAAATTGTTCCATTTTGGGCGTTGTCTGGTGTTCAACATTATTTAAACATACTTAAATCTTTACAACACTAAGATAATATGCATTGTTGTATTCGGAGTGGTTCAGAAAATTATTTTGCGCAGAAAAACTTTAAATAACTATTGCAGTGGAAATGCAAAAAATTTGTAAAGTTCAGCGTCTCTTATGTTACATATAATTATTAAAATACCTATTATCATTGACACTACAAAAAAGATTATATTTGTCCTAGTGGAGAAGTCAGTAAAGATAATAAAGACCGTAATTTCTTTCAAAAACTACTTTCACCCAGCTAAATCGGCCAAACTACACACAGTGCAGCGACTCGTTCAGCGGCGACTACAGCGCCGGAAAATCCGCCCGTAGCGAAAGGGTTAAATCTCAGATTCCAAAACTTAAATACATTCGAATCAAAGGCTGAAGCTTCAGCTACTATCTTTTACGATATTTTTATTATCTCGCCACGCTATTAACGCCAGGGCATCGAGTCAACACGACTGGAAAGACAACAGTCTCGTCGAAGAATCTGAGAAGGGGAAGAAGCTTTACCCGACCACGAGACGACGTCGTTAGGTCCGTCGGACCCTCCGTCTCTCGACATTTTAAAAATATTGGGTCGATGAATAGGAAACGGCCGCGTCCTTTATTTTTAACGCGTATCGACGAGAAGCAGGATGAAGCAAGAAGGGTCACGAAGAGAAACGATAGCCCATGGCCGACTCTCCTTTCCCGTCCTTGAGAATTTTATTTCCATCGGAAGAAAATTTATGACATACACGGCAGTCGGATATGGGAACGTTCTTACTCTCGATCTCGATGTCCGGCTGCGCAAACTTAGGGGCGAGAGCTCTCTCGAGTCATAGGGTCGAAGGAGCGATCGTGCACCTCGCCACGGGGACGACCCTCGGACACGGTTCGTAAACGTTTTAAACAAAATTCGGGAAAAATCTAAATTCAAAGAAAAAAGGGGGACTCGAGGAACTAAGGGCAAAGGAGATGTTGGGGGTAGGAAGGAAGAGGAGGGGGGCGTTTACGAGCGAGCGGGCCTCTTTGGCTCGACCGGGCGCCACCGGCTGACCGGCAAACCACCGAAACCACCGAGAAACCATCGAAACCATCGAGGGGTTACTCGCCTCCCGATTCGAATTACAGCAACGCTGACCGAGGCTGCGTGCGGTCGCGGAGCACCCTCGAGCGTGCTCCCCGGCGAGCCTCACCCTGGGGTTCCTCGAATACCAAAAATCCACCCCGATAGGGACGTCAAATTACCTCCACTGGCTTCCGACCGCTCACGGGCTTCCCGCGTTTCGCCCTTCCAGTTTTTCCTATTCGCTTTTTCTCTCCTTCCCGAATCTCTGTTCCTCGAAGGCAACTGGCGCTTCGAGGGATGGGGTTGTGGGCTGCAAGGCACGCGACTTCTTTCTTGTTGTTTCGTGTTTCTGCTTCAATGGGTATAGTCGTTTTGCAGGAGGCACTGTTTTTGTTAAACAAAAAGCTTTTAGGTTTTTTGGTAAAGCAAGGAAGATACGATATACTTACTTATCACGTGGGATTTTCTTCAATACTAAATCTACCAATGTTGTATCTATTAAAATTTACTATTATTATCTATTAAAAAATACAATTAACCCTTTGAATGCAGCGTGCTGCCGGAAAAATCTGATATTTGCATGTCAGTCGCTACGACTGGTCGTCCACAGACTAGTGGCAAAAAATTTAAAAAATACTAATTGCAAATAACTTGAAATAAAACAATTACTCATACTTGGTTGCTATGTTAAATAGAGTGATAAATTTCCTGCTGAATTAATTGGAGAAGCAGTAAAAGGGGTTATATATAGCAAAAAAATGCAGAGGTCGTATATTTACGTCTTTTGTATATATTGATAGACTTGCTAAAGGCGTATATATACGTCTTTCGTATATACTGATAGACTTGTGAAAGCGCATATATACGTCCTTAACAGGCAAATAGTGAATAACCACTGTAGAGAAAGAGAAATGAAGAGGTGGAAAAGAAGATTAATTAACTAATTTAGGTTTTATAAGATAGAAGGGGAATATTTACTTCGTGGTTACCTTATCAAATTAAATAATTTTGCGGAAAAAATTCGGGATCGGTCTTTTGATCAGAAGTTTCAATGCGATTTAAATGAATTTTATCAAGTATCAGTGTTGTCGCTCGTCATTCGGGTTTTGCTAATACCTTGACGAAATCTGAGTAACACTGAGCAAGTCCGACGTGAAAGCCCTCTCGTTTCAATATTACGCGCTTTTGTGATGGCACACGGAAAAACGGGGTTGCGTCTTGCGTTAAAAAGCGTCGTTATATCGCGGGCGACACGATTCGCTAAGCAGGAACTCCATAAATGTCTCCTCGCGCCTTTTCGACGAATGGAGGAGGAACGCAGCGAGAGGGAGAACTCGCAATTTCCAAGATGGACAATTGCCGATAACACCGCGAGAAAAGTTTCAAGAATGTAGAATCGAATCGGAGGATGTCGATTCAAGTGAACGGGGATGAGAGTCGACGAGACGATTGGGGGAAGCTTCGTTCTCCATCGTCGATTATTCGACGATGACCTTAAATCATTCTAATCGCTGTCCGTCCTCCGCGCTGTTTTTCAGCCGCGACGATCTTTGGTTTCCTCAAGTTTAGATAAGAATCGAGAGGGTAGAGAGACGGATGAGTTACGATCTCTCGGAGGGGCAAAAAGTGTCCCGGGAAAAGAATTCGTATCGCCTTGAAAGTTCTCGTATGGCCGTGGAATTGCGTCCCACGGGGCAACGTTACAAATTTCTCCGTAAAATTCGTCCAGACCCGTCGAATTTCGAGTCATTGGCTTTTCGAGGGGCGATCGTGATTTCGCTCTTTCGACCCTTTTTTCGTCGGAAAGGTTCGACTGGCGGGAAAAACTGTAATTTCTCAACAGCGTCGAACGGACCTGACGCGAAGTTTAATTTTTACGCGGCTCGAGTCGAGGGTGAATTGGAATATCGTTGTGTAATGTATCGACCCTCTTACCCATTACTAGTTCTTACATAAGATAACTTTAGCAATATGTTAAAAATATCTTGTAAACACAAATA
Source organism: Cerceris rybyensis (assembly GCA_910591515.1). Classification (NCBI taxonomy): domain Eukaryota; kingdom Metazoa; phylum Arthropoda; class Insecta; order Hymenoptera; family Crabronidae; genus Cerceris; species Cerceris rybyensis. Next base: position 65,131,252 of record OU342789.1, on the reverse strand, counting down.
TAATATTTTGTACAGTATTGACAACATCACTCACCACCATTTTTTCTCATCACTCTAACAAGGAGAGGACCCCAACTGTCCGACTTCGATTGTAACGAGGCTTTGCAAGATGATAGCAAGTAGGTCCCTAATGATATGTGTAAAATATTATCCGTAATTATGCAATAGTCGTCTAGCAAAGCCTCGTTAAAATCGGAGTCGGACAATTGGGGTCCTCTCCTTGTAAGTCCAAAAATCCTTACTTTCCTACTCTGACCATTCAACTCTCAAACACTGTCATCATACTCCCATTCCATTCCCGAAAGCCTTTGAAAACTCGGTCCCTTTACGCCAAGGTCCATTCATATTAAGTTCACAAGTCGTTGCTATTTCGTACTCATTGCTACTCCAATGCTAATTCTAAGTCATTGCTAATTTTAATTGAAACTCTTACAAGTTGAATACTCATCTCGTCGCCCGTCCTCAGTGTGCTAAGTTCGCAAGTCATTTCTAGTTCCAACTCATTGTTACTTCATTGCTAATTCTAATTCAAACTCTTGCAAGTTCAGTACTCATCTCAACGTCAAGTTCTCATTATTCTCTTATTCTTGCTATTATTCATCAACATCGCTGTATCGTTGTTCAAAAAAGACGGCGTTTTAACATATCACACTCAAAAAGTAAAAGTTTTCTTGTTCCGGTGGATCAAGAAGCGCGAATAGTTCTATTCGTCATTACAGTTGTTTCAATGGCGCATTCGAGTAACCCTTCGGCGGAACGTCAAAAACCGTAAAACCGAATGAAGTCTGAACGTCCTGCAAAATTGGAACGCTGCAGACGTTCCACGGAAATATCTTCGTAGCCTTGGAGATGGCCGAAGACTGCAAAACGAGGATAAAGACGAAGACTTGACAAAGACGGAAGAAATCGGAGCAGGTGAACGCAGAGGGGTAAGTAGAAGGGGGACGAAAAGAGAGAGAGAGAGAAAGAGAGCAATTCGGTTTTTCGGATCCGCTGAATACCACAGTGATTGCCATCGAGAACGAGATATAATTTATTCGGGCGACGATACCCGAAAGATTTCCAGCAATTCCTCCGATTGATATTCTCCGCGCTCGTTCCGGAGAAACGGCTCGATAATGGCGTATTGTTTTATTAATTTTATTCCGCGGACGGCCACCGTCTTCGGTCCGCTAAAAGTCGTTCGCCGTTACTCGGGGTGCCTTTCGGCTCGAATCTCCGACTCGAGGCTCTCTGCAGATCGACTCCGTGAAAATCGCTGAAGATTTCCACCTATTCGCGAGTGTTTCCTTCTTTCTAGTCTTCCCTAGGTGAATTATTTATCGATCGACTCTAGAAGGACCGAATTTTGAGACTTTTCCCGCCAAATTCGAAGGTAAAACGACCCAACTGAGCACAATTTATCTCACAATTTGAAGAAAACGAGCGTAACGGCAAAATGAATGCATCCATCCCGATACTTGAAATCTCTGGCCTTCCGGGCCGAGTAAGAAGTGAGTCTTGTAAATCTTTAAGTTTTATTTTAACCCTCTGACGGCGGCGGCACTTGGAGGAACTCATCAATACGGACGGCGCGTTATTTGCTTGTCACTCGCTGTAATTCGTCGTCCACAGCCTAGTGACCAAAAAAGTATCCGGAGATTTAATACCATTCTTTGGGTTTAAAAAAATAATAATTGCAAATAACCTAAAATTAAACAATTGCAGATGCTTACTATGTTACATAGAGTGACAAGTTCCATGTTGAATCAATTCGTGAAACAGGAAAAGGTGCAATAGTAAAAAAAATGCAAAGGCCGTATATTTACGCCTTTCGTATATATTGATAGACTTGTAAAAGCGTATATATACGCCTTTCTTGTATATTGATAGATCTGGGAAAGTGTATATATGCGCCTTTCGTATATATTAAAGACTTGTGAAAGCGTATATGTACGCTTTTCATGTGTACTGATAGACTTGTGAAAGCGTATACATACGCCTTTCGTGTATACTGATAGACTTGTGAAAGCATATATATACGTCTTTCATATATACTGATAGATTTGTGAAAGCGTATATATACGCCTTTCTTGTATATTGATAGATTTGGGAAAGCGTATATATGCGCCTTCGGTATATACTAAGGACTTGTGAAAGCGTATATATACGCTTTTCATGTATAGGTACTGATAGACTTGTGAAAGCGTATACATACGCCTTTTGTGTATACTGATAGACTTGTGGAAGCGTATATATGCGCCTTTAGTATAAGTATACTAAAGACTTTTGAAACCGTGTATATACGCCTTTATTACAGCCGCAAAAATATTCCCTGTGGACAATATTGCCGCGCCAATCTCGGAACGACTCGTCGGACGACGATGAAGGCGACGAAAGACGACAGCGATTCGCGCACGCCTCGATTGACGTTAATCGCCGTCGAAGGATGCCGCGCGATTAATCCGATTGGCTCGAGTTTGGGGCGCGCGTCCGCGAAATTCCGGGCGACTCGAGCGGCAATTCTTGGGGCGGTCGTTGTCGGGAAGCGTCGTTGCGAAAGAACGCGGCGGGCTGCCTCGGCAACGCGTCATCGAGGCGTCCGAGCATCGCAGACGGGGGAGCGGATTCGCGGTCGGGGTAACTCGTCACAAAGTAATCGTTCGACTCTTAATAATGCAGTTCCGCGGCCGCGCCGGGATATCTCGAACGGATCCGATCGCTCGAGAATGGAGTCGAATGGAGGAGCAACCGTTGCGCAACCCCTCGACGGAGGGGTGGAGACCGAAGGGCCCAGCGAATTCTGCGAGGTTCGACGTCGTTTCGAGCTGTCTCGCGCTATCTCGCGCTACCTCGCGCTCCATCGAGGCACTCCGTTTCGAGTGGCTCGTTCGATTCCTCTGTTCTCGGTTCTCCGTCCTTCGTCGTCGAATCTCGTCGACGACCGAGCGAGCTTCGTCGAACTTAACGCCCCGCGGTAAACGAGCCCCGGTCCTCGACTACGAGAGGAGATGCACTCACTGCGAGGGAGGGAGAGGGACGCCCTTTTCCCTCTCCCTCTCTCTTATCTACGCGCGTCTCTATGCGCCCCCGATGCACGTGTGCGTGCGTCAAAGGGAGAGCCAGAAACGAGCGAAAGAGCGATGGAGAGAGGGAGAGCTATCGAGAGGGAAGAAAGAGAGAGAAGGGATGGGCGAAAGAGGACGTCGGGGCAGGGAGGTTAGAGGGGTTCGACGAGGGGCCGCGGAGAATCAAGGGCCGAACCTGCTCGTTCTACCTCTCTCCGTCTTTCTCGCGCCCTCTCTGCCTCTCTTCGTCCCTTCTGCGGGCGTTTCGTGAACGACGACACATTGATGGAAGGCAACCGACCGAGGCGGATTAATTCTGCCGGATTAGAGGCTTTGCGACGAATTAGGCACCGTTACGGGCTAATACGATCGTCGAGCCGTGCGCCCACCGACTGACGGAGTTTCGTTTCGTCTCGTCTCGTCCCGTCGCTCTTCCCCGCGTCGCGAAGAAGCCGCGGAGAGATCGCCGAGGGAAATCTCGTCGCCTCGACTCTTTCGCTCGGAATTTCCCTCGTTTTCGTCGTCGACCCAGGAGAAACGAAATGCGGAAGGATCCGCAGACGTGGGGTGCGATCGAGTGCTGTTGCATTAAAACAGCATGGGTATGGGTATTTGTTAGCCAAGATAAATATAACAAACTTTCATTTTTTTAAATAAAACACGCTACGTGCACGGCGACACGTATTTATTCTTAACAGTTAGTCGATCACTGAGAAAAAAACAAATTGCACGCTATAGACAGCTCACATTCCAACAGAAAAGCAAATTCGTGAAGTTGCAATGGGAGATCTCCCCGTTCGGTCAACTAGGTGTTAAGTCCGTCTCGTCAGCTGTCTTGAGCCGCTCTATCCCAAGCTCCCCGAAACGGTCCCTATCTTCGACCTCTCCCCGTCAAAACATTGAAACTGGAGAGATCTTTGTTTTGCCTCGATGGTCGCACGGTTGACCGAGGTTGAACTTCTGCAGAGGTCCATATCGTTGATATGCGTCCTTCGATGACCTACGGAATCTCGGCACTTTTCAGTCGGTCGTTTACAGGAAACGGAATCCTCTTCTCCTGAAGATTCTCCAGTCTCTCCTTGCAGCCGCTTCCAGAGGATGACTCTGACATCCTGAAGATTCGCACTCTCGATCCTCCAAGTCGGATAGACTCGCATCGATGATCGTTCGATAAAAAAGTAGCAATACTGCAAACTGGATGTGTTGGATTGATGTGAATGGTAGAATGTTGCAAACAGGGTGGGGCAATATGTGCATCCACATGAAATATTGCCGTTATTTGTGATGATATGAAAAATTGTATACAAATCCTGCACGGCATAGAGGGGACGTGTTGCGCTACAAACATTTTTTGCGCGGGTGGAGGCGCAGAGGAGATTTCAAGGTTATCTCTCTTTTTTGTACGGTACTATACATCGTCAAGTAGAGGTAATAAAAAGATATTTATTTCCTTCAAGCTGTGTCCTCTTCGACACAGAAGTTGGCGGCCCAAGAAGAGTCACTCGAAACTTATTCGTTTAAGTGGTATATTAACACATTCGTGACAGTGCATTTTTCAAAAAACCATCCAGAGATACGAAGAGTTTTTCGCTTGGTATTAAGCATTTCCTGCATTCCTGACGGTCCTGGCGTTGAGTCACGTATTTTGGGTACACACACTTCTAAGATAGTTTTTATTTTATACTAATCTTATTCCGGCGGCTGTTTTTCCATACTGATTAATAATTGCAATCAATATCGTAGCACACACTATTTTTAAAGTAAAATATACATTAGAAGATACAAATAAAATAGGAAAAATACTCAGAAAATCTAACCTAAGGTTTCATTCCAATTTTTGAAAAATATTATTGTTGCTAAATGGCTACATTATGCATTCAGACGAAAATTACAAATTGTAAAAAATTTTTAAATAGGTATTGTTTTTGTTTAGGCACAGTTCAATACCACATTCCTCGCACTTGGTTCGGGTACAACCTTTACAGTTGGGGTATTTGCATCTCATTTTTTATTTTAGATCAACAGGCCAGTGGTCAGTTTGGTCTGTACGCGCTTCTTTTGAGTGAAAATGTTTGGTTGGCCCTTTCTTTCAAAAATATATACGTAAACAGTATGTATCCAATTGGTTACTCTACGCGGTAAGCTAAAATTTGTGTTTTGATTTGATTTACATAACTAAATATGAGTATGTTGTTAAATTGCAACTACATGCATTTAAGGGTTAAGAAGTTTTTCAGCTCCTACGCTTTTGGACTTTTAACTTATTACTCGGTTGCCACGGCAATTATTGTAATATGTTGTCATTTAGGTATCATTGCGGTTTACCGTGTCAAGAACTCAGTGACGAGAATTTGTAATTTTCGAAGAGATATCGATGTCAGGGAACTACATGCGGCCAAGTGCCTGCTCAGAAGTAAGTAGGATGATAAAAGAAATACCGATCAGAAAAATGTTAAAAGTTTGAATTTCTTTGCCAATTTTTCCCTAGAAACGTCCTGCCGTCTTTAATTTAACCCCTTAACCCACAATTTCTTTTCTGGTGGAGCGTGCAAACGCTGCAAATGAATTCCTCAAATCAAAAGAATTCACTTATTTCTGACATTTCGTATAACTGAAAGTGATATTAAGACATAATAAGACCGTTTCGTGATCGGCTGATATCATTAATTTAATAGTTTTTAGAAGACTTCAAAATTTCCTGTTGCATTTTCGGTGCTACGAGTCTCACACGTAGTTGTAGGCTAAGGGGTTAATAGAAGTAAATTCATTAAATTTGTCAAGTACACTGAATCTCCATCCACAAAGACGTTCCTTCCAAAGTCACGTGGAGCACTGCAAAGATTATATTTCATTTAATCACCCATGTCCAATAAATTGCGTACGAGCCGATTAGTGAATTCAGCCGGCGTCAATCGAAGAACAAGGTTCGAGGGTCCAATGCAATTAATCCGAGTCGAACCGTCCCGTCGGAGGGTTCGGGAAGACTCTATCGGACTCTCGGCAAGAAGAAACTTTTTTTCCCCGTCAAAAGTTTCAGTGAGTGACGCTGCGAAACTCGACCGAGGTCCAGGATATTTTTTGTCGCGTCAGAGTCGAGCGGCGCGCTCCCGTCCAATTTTCCAGTCGATGCCTCTCCGGCCCGCAGCGACTCCATTACCCTGGAGCGCGGCTCGCCTCTATTCACCGACTTCGGGAAAGCTCTCTTCCTTCTCCCCTTCTTTCCTCGATACCGTCGATCAGCGAGTGAACGAACGAGCGGACGAGCGAGTAGGCGAACGCGGAAAGTTGCCGCGCGGACGAGCGGGTCGAAGAAGCGAGCGGGCAAACACGACGACGGAAAGAGCGGAAAAGGGAGAAAGGAGCGTGAAACGCTGAATGCGGGCCGCGGGGAAGAGAAACGCGGAGGCGCGGAAAGAAAAAAAGCGAGAAGGAAGGAGAAAAAAGGAGAAGAGAACGGCCGACGGGGTATCGCGGAGCGGTGGTTGGGGGTGGAGGGTGAAGGGCCGAGGAAGGAGGGCCTCGTTTTTCATTTCTTTCCGCGAGCACGACGGACAAAGGCCATTGTGGACGATCCCATTGTCGAGGATTAACGTATGCACGCATATACGCACACGCTCTGCCGCGTGTTTGGTCCGCGCGCGCAAGCGCCTCGATACGCGAGCACCCGCTCAACCGAGCGTCGCGTCGCCGGGCGTCGCGTTCTCGAGTCGCCGAGGAACTCGACAGATTCGGGGCTATCGTGTTGCGAATTTTCGAAAGAAGTCGATCAACCGATTTGCTCTTTTGGAGGAAAGACTCTCGTTACGGAGAATTTCTTTCTCCAAGTTGAAGCAGGAGGCTTCTCGTTTTTTCACTTAATTCCGCCATACCGTTTTTGGAATTTTCAAAACCAGTGTGCTAACGTAAACAGATATGCGGAGCATTTACATTAGGAGACAGATTTTGGGAATTCCAAAAACGGAATAGTGGAATAAGCGGTTGAATATGAGAGGGATGCGGCTAACTACCCAAATTAACACCAGTTTTGCGACCGCTAAATCTGTAATATTTAAATATACTAAATAAGTACTTTGAAAAAAAATTGATCAGGCGGCAAAAAATACGGACAGTAAAGAAATTTGTTAATTATTAGATACATGTGAAATATTTACTGTACTGCTTCTCTGTCGACTTGAAAAAAAACTTGAGAAAAGTGGATACCCGTCAATTTGACGGCTGCCGTTGCTCTAGTGTTAATCATTTGACTGCAGACTGTTTTAAATTGAAGCATTTCGCGCGAGCGGTAGATAGTTTGCAGATGCAGTCACTAGAGACCGAATACCTTTTCAATTGCAATTGCAATTTGGATGTACGGTAGAAATAATTGCCGAACATGCATGTAATACCGATAGCTTTCGAGGGACGCATATGTGCGTCCGTAGTCTCCATCGATAGATTCCGCAGAGCGCATATATGCGCCCATAGCAGCCAAAGAGTTAAAGTTGTCGGACTATAGGGATGAGAGTTCTCGCACATCCAAAAGCACAAAAATAGATTCTATGCGACAAACCTGGCAATCGAAAAACGAGTTTCTCGGTTCGAGATTGATTTCTAATTTGCTAATAAGAATCCGCACAACTCGGAGCTGTTGCAGTCTCGTCGAGAAATCTCAACGGTCGTTGGATTAAGCGGAGGAACTCGCGGTCGTTGCGCGAACGGGATGCAGTCTTCGCTCGACCAGCCAAGAGCAAGATGACTCTGCTACTTTGTTCGACAAGATAGAATCATCGGCGCGTTAACGGAACCGTCGTGCCCGCCTCTTCTCGCTGAGCTTTCCTCTCTTCCGCTTCTTCTCTCGCGACTTCCAACTCGACTTCTCGGACCTTTCGCGCAGCTAGCGACGTCAAAAACGAGAGAATCCGTTGCTCGATTCTCGTTGAGATTTCTCAGCGAGAAAATTCGTTCTCGGAGGTCCGTAATCGGACGCTGCCATCTGGCGAAGAAACACACTGAAACGCCCCGAATTCCGCCCTTTGACCGAAAGCACGAGGAAACGAGCAGAGATGGCTCCTCGTCGCGACCTTCCTTCGTGCCCTCTTCCACGAGACTCCAGAGTGAAAACTGTCAGGTTCGACAACGATTGGGTTTTGCAGAAACTTCTTCTCGTGCTCCTCTTCACATACTTGGCACAAATCGTCACAAAGAATATAACGATGACGAGGAAACGAGGCGAAATAACTCCTCGTCACGACCTTTTGCGTGCCCTGTTCCACGAGACTCCAGGGTGCAAACCGTCAGGTTCGACAACGATTGGATTTGCAGAAATTTCTTCTTGTGCTCCTCTTCAGATGGTCAACACCGATCGTCACAGTCAATTGGTCGATGACGAAGAAATACCCGAAATGATATCTCATCACGACCTTCGTTCATGCCCTTTCCCACGAGACTCGCGGGTGAAACCCGTCAGATTGTACTTCGATCGGGTTCGCGGAGCCTTCTTCTAGCACTCCTCTTCAGACGGTCGACATCGATCGTCTCGAAAAATCTGACAACGACGAGAATCTCCCGGTGGACGATTCGAGTCCGATCGTTGGAACGAGAAAGTCGAAGTATTTGCTCGTGAACGTGGAGAAATGGAATCGGATCGCTCGGTATCCCATCGCATCCTCTCGACTCTCGAGCGGAGTGGCAGTGCGGTAACAAGGGCCACGAACGCGATCCTTGACACCGTACCATCGGTGCTATCAATGATGCTTAGCAACGCGGAAGCCATTAGCCATATGGCATACGCGATGGCTCGGTCTGCCGCAGCGCGTCGATCCGTCTGTCCGTCCGTCCATCCGTCCGTCACTCCTCGTCCCGCAAACGGCGCGAGCGATACCACCGTAGGAAAAAGAGGATGAATAGCCGCGAAGAAGAAGAAGGCAGGTGAGAAACGTGCAATCTCATCTTTCACGGTGCTCCCCGAACGTAATATCGCGGCGTAATGTACTTACCAGCGGCTATCGCCGCTCGGATGTTGCCTCTTCGTTTGAGAAATTATTCCGAAATCGCTTCCCCGAGAGAACGTCCGGTTGGGCGAATCGCGCATCAACCATCCTTCGCGTCTCTTCCGTCTTCTTGCGTCGGCTTTCTCATCGTCTCGTTTCTCTTTCATTTTACTATCGTGGAAACACGAACTTTGCTCGATACTGGAACGTAGAGTGTCATAGATTTGGTGGCAGCAATTTTGGAGTTGAATCCGTCATGGTTAAATATATCATTGCGCATCTTTTACGCACACTAGGTCCTATTGGGTACTATCTGTAAATTTGGCGGGCTTTTACAAAATATTCAACTTTCAAGCTCACATTGCATCGTACGTAAGTCTCCGAAGCCATTCGACCACCCACAGAATATTTGTTTCAGAATCGTAGCGATTGAAATTTCTCGTATCCCAGAAATATTAATTCTACTGGGTGCTTCGTGAGCAACGATATCAAGCAAGAATTTGCAATAAATGAAAAACGAGTCATTTTAACACTTAACTGGCCACCGAGAAAAAAACTGCACGTATAGTCCGACAACTGAAAGATGGCTAGGGAGCCGCGTAACCTCACGTTTTCAACTTCCTATTGCTACCATTTCGTCTTCAGAATCCTTAAGCTCAGTCTTCCAAAACAAACGACTATGTGGAGTGTTCACTTTAGGTGACTGAATTTGGGTATTTCAAAAATGAAATGGCAATTATAGACGACTGAAAACGGGAGGCTCCGCCACTCGCTAGCCATCTCTCAGTTGCCGAACTGTACACACCGCGCACTTTTCAGCAGTAACGCAAACTCTTAAGGTAGCAATGATCAACTGTCTTATATTTAAACAGGGAGATCTCCCCATCTGGCCGGATAATTGTAAATGTAAACTGTAAATTGTAGCTTCAAGTGCTCTCTTGCGATTCGATGGAAGGTATTCCGTGCTTTGGAAAATTTTGACGTGTCCGACCAACGACCGCTCCACGAGACATCGTTTGTTAGGTACTTTCAGACTCAAATGGCTACATTAGAGATATCTCATCGGAAAAGGACGAGTTTCTCAGAGACAAGTGGGAAGAACTTAAACTTGGACACACTGTTCTCAACTTCGAACCTCTACCTGAGGGGTCGGCAAACGTCTCTGTAACGCTCACAATTTGGTTGAATTTGAGCAGCGGTTAAAAAAGTTTGTCGACCCCTGTTCTACCTTCTTGCCAAGCGCAAATTCCGAAACGTCCTCTCCGTTTACTTTGAACCGAAAAATTTCGATGCACGAAAGACAGGTTCCATAGTCGCTCCGCACCCTCGAGCGACTTTAGAGACGCAAGGGTAGGTCGTCGATCGTGGAAACGGGATCGGATCCTCCCGACGTTGAGAGAGAAGTCAGCGGCAAAGTTTCGAGGACGTCGCGACGGTTCGATAAATACGCTGCCGGATGACGCGAGGCACCGACTCGTCGGCTGTTCGAGCGGAAAACGCGGGGCAAAATCCAGCTGCCGACTAGAACCGAGAGATTAATCCTCCGACATTAATCCACGTTTCAATTAATTATCCCCTTATGACACGGGGGCTTCCCCTAATTAGGCATGTCCGTCGGTTTCGCGCTCCGGTGTCGAAACCTTGCACCACCCCCGTCACCGTCACCCCTCGTCGTTCCTTTCCATCCCTTTTCCACCCATCTTCGTCGTCGTCGTTCTTATTCTCATCGCGTTTCCTCATCTTCGTCGATGCAACGGCTCGCTCTCGTTTCCGTTTGCGCGGGAACGTCGGCGAGCCGCCAATTTGCAAACTCGAAACCACGAAACGGGGAAGATACATTTATAATAGTACGGTTTCAGGAAGCTTGGGGATGATTTAAGATCTTTGTCCTCGTTGTCGCCTCGGTGGTCGGTTACTCGGGTTACCAGCGCCTCGGTCTCCCGGTCCAATTCGTTCCGAGGACCCACAGAATCGCGACGGTTTCGCGACAAAGGGACGATGGGGTGAGCGATGCCGGCTTTCGCGGAGAGGGGCCTCGTTTTGTTCCAAGACGCGTGGCAAATTTGCCCCAGACGCTTGAAATCGAACAAAACGGAAGATCGGTCGAAACGAGCGTCGAATTCTGAGGCGGAATGGAAGGTGTTATGTCCTAACTGCAATCAAAACGCTCCGCATTATATCGATCATCACAATTGTTGTTATTGTTATTATTGTAATCATCGTTTTCATTGTCATTATCATCAATATTATTATTATTATTATTATTATTACTGTTATTGCTATTGCTATTGTTATTGTTATTATTTGAGAGTTATAATGTATGATGCACACGTAGATACACATACAAGATGCCCTAAGGGCTCATTCCACTCCTCGCAAAGCTCCCCACCTAAATACTAAGGTACCTGACCCCCACACCTAACTTCTAATTTTCCGCACCCACGATTTTCCTGAAAATTCTACACTTGCTGATTTACTTTTCAACGAACCGCCATTTTCCGACAATTTTCAACCTTATACACAAGTATTATTACACAGAAATAACAGAGATGTTATCAAGTATACTAAACTTATATATTTAATATTTTCGAGTTTAACACATTCCCTTGCGAAGACAAAGGAGCTCGTTTCATTACAAAACATTCCGAGAGATCCTGGCACCTTTAGATGTCTCTTACGGTCGCTTTTCCAAGAAAGTCCGATCGACTCGTCTTCTTCGGGCGTCCACCGAAATCCGCTCGTTTGTAGAGGGGCGGCCATGAATTCTAAGCAGGGGGTTGGACGAGAAAATTGGCTAGGCGACGTTTAATCGACAGTAAGACGCGCGTTTCCCTCTTCGACGACTTTCCCGCGGAATTTGCGTTAGAACCGCCAAGTTTTGGTTTACGGTAGAACGAGTAGAGTCGCCGACGAATCAAATATTTGTCCCGTTTCGGGGGAGAGAACGAGAGGAGGAGCGGAGAATCGTCGCGGTTAACCTTTTAGGCACGTCGCATCACTATAGCCGCTTTCGCGGATGGCACCCTTCTGAGCGACGCGTCACTATAGTGAATTTCCCGGATGTCATCTGACTGAACGACGCGCTACTATAGTAGTTCTCGCGAATGCCATCCTTTTGAACGACGCGTCACTATAGTGGCTCTCGCGGATGACATCTGTCTGAACGATGCGCCACTATGGTAGTTTTCGCGGACGTCATCTTTCTGAACTACGCGCCGCTATGGTGGCTCTCGCGGATGACATCTGTCTGAACGACGCGCCACTATAGTGGCTCTCGCGGATGACATCTGTCTGAACGATGCGCCACTATGGTAGTTTTCGCGGACGTCATCTTTCCGAACGACGCGTCACTATAGTGGCTTTCGCGGATGTCATCCTTCTGACGGAGCGCCACTATAGTGACTCACTCGCTCACCGCTTGAATTAAAGTTAAAGTATGAGTGTCGTATCTTTAAGAAGAATGATAATTTAATCATCCAAAAGTTCATTCTAATGTAGTCGCGTAGAAAACAGCATTGTCTGTCACACATTACAGTATTGTATCGCTTGTACTAGCTGACAGAAAAATAGTCCCGCTCAAAATTCAGCCCTGACTAAGAGGTTAACGAGTTCAATGACAGCGGAGGGAGGAGGGGTCGTCGAGCTCACCTGTCGTTCGGCGAATCGGCAAACGGAGCAACGAACGGAGCGACTTCTCCGATACGACCGCTGTAGAAGTCGTAAATGCGATTTCTTCTCGGACGGTACGGCGTATTTATGGTAATCCAGTCGATGCGTTTTATCGACAATAGCAGGACGATACCGCAAGTATTAAAAGCCTCCTCTGTCAACCCTTTCTTGGAGCCCTCGCTCTCGGGGGATGCACCCTATCATCGGTACACTCTCTGTCCTTCCCGAGGGAGACAATGATGCCCCCCTCCATCTTCCGCGTTCCCCTCGTCCCGGTTATCCCGGTCTCTCGTCTCCCGTCTCCCCCTACCCCGCGCGCCACCCTCCTCACCCCGTGCGCCCAACCTCGCTCCTCCATCGAGCTCTCCTCTATCCGCTCTTGGATCTCAATCGCTCGCAAAAAATCTCATTTATCCATTGTGTCTCGCGTTACCCGGGACGCGGGGAGTGGAAGAGAGAACGAAGAGAGAGCGAGGAGAGGAGAAAGAGGGAGAGAGGACGTCGGTCTACGCGCATCTACGAGCGGAGCCACCGGTAGCTGGTGGCAGGCACCTCCTGGCTGGTTATTCCCGCTCTCGGTTCCCGGCTCGTGCGCCTCGCTCCATCGATGTTCCGAAACGTGTTTATTAAGGCGTCTCCTTTCACCTTTTATTTCCAGCATCGAGAGAGGGAGAAAGATCGGTACCTCGAGGTCGGAGGTCGAGGGATCCCGCGGGGCAGACCGACTCGCGTGCGTCTAGCTTCTCGAGAGGGAGACGTTGATCCAAAAAAACGGATCCTCTTTCCCCGGCTGGGACGTCTCTGTTTAAGAGCTCATAGGTATAGGATATCCACGATATTTCACGTCGTCCAAAACGGTCCGACCTTTGGGCTCCCAGAAAGAGACATCGGCGACGGGTTCTTGGGAGGAAGATGAATTCGTCTCGCGTTAAGTGCGATCGGCATGCTACGGACGACTATACTCGTTCTCCGCGAGATACCGTTCGAATACGATGGTCGACTATGGTCGCTCTTCGCATAATATCGTTTGCATACGGTGGACGAGGATAATTGCCTTGCTTCAACTTTTTTTGCAGTAATTAGACTTTGTTCTCTGTCGTTTGTTTCTGCCGCAGGAAATACAATTCGATAGATACAAGAACTCACTTGACAAGTAGTTTGCTAGTAAAGTCGCGATGGAAGCTCTCCCCATTCGGTCGGTTAAGTGTTAACTTTTTGACTGCTATGGGCGCATATATGCGTCCGACAAGAACCATCGGTGGGACCTATGGACGCGTATATGCGTCCACACAAGCTGCCGATATAGGTTATGGGCGCATATTCGCGCTCGGCGAAGGCGTCGATCGTTTACTGCTGTTTTACTGTATTTATCCAGTAATTATTTTATCGTATCCATACAACACTCTTAGAAACAACATATCTTGTTGCTCATCAACAAAAAAAATGAAATCTCGTTTATTTGGTCAGTCATTCACGATATGCTAAATTCGTTTCATCTGTTCCCAAACAGATGTTATTGTCGCATTAGCATATTGTAATGTAGTGGCCGATGCGTATATTTTATTAGTTTTCCTCAACCGTCCGAAGATGATTATGCTCCGACGTACATGCCGGCGCAGCATTTTGTGTTTTTCTTCTACAGGCAGCTAGTCTAAGACCGCCATATGAAAGACATTGAAGCATGAACTACCAGTCTAACCAACAAAATGCCAGGATGTTTCCAAAATCAAGAGAATTGTCTAGAATAGCTGCCAGTCTACATCTCGCGACGATGTTACATTAACCCTTTGCAACCCTGTGTCGAGCAGTACTCGACACAGATTTTCACTTGATTTTATTTTCTGACAATTTAATTTCGACTTTCCAATTTCACAATGATTTTGTAATATCCTTTAAATGTCCGTCAATACCTATAGTTATTGATATCATCGAAAAAAATGAATAACCAATGATAGAAAATATTGCAAAATTAATTTTATTTATCTCACTACCAAAATTGATGAAATAATACGGACAGCAAAGGGTTAAGTTTTTCCAAACTTCGAACGCGAAAGTAATATCTTCAAAAACAAAGTGCCATAAACCACTACACAGAATACAAGAACCCGTCGGGCCCGGGCGAGGAGACACGGGACCATAGACGGAGGATTGTCCGCGAGGGGAGTCGCGAGAGGAACTGGGCCCGCCAGGACGCCTCAAATCGTCGGAGAAGAGGACTCGCCGTGACCACGACGATCGATATCGGCGGGAGCGAAGAGGTATTAGAATATTCGCCGTAAATCGAGACGTAGTCGATAATCATCGACCGACGAAGAGACTGACGGTCAGCAGCTCGGATGCCTATTCACGCGGCGTTACGCGGCCTTTCACGGATATCGGGTTGCCCATTAGCGACTAGAGAGGCTGTCCAGTAATTACGGCTTAATTAATCCTCCGAGGCTCTTCTCCGACTCGACTGATTAACGTGCGCCGCTCTCAAAGGAAGAGCCGGCAATACGATGACCTTCCACGCCGAAAACCCGCTACCGTGACCCGTCGTCCATCTCCCTCCCCCGTCGCTCTTCCTTTCGCTCCTTTACTCGCTCTCTCCTCTCTTTTCCGCTCTTTTCCCTCCTCTCTCTCTCTCTCTCTCTCTGGCCCCGCGGTTCGTCGTCGCGCATTATTAGGCGAGCTCTGAGCTTGCAACTGGAAGCTCGTAATCGTATCGCGCGAATACGCGCGACGATACGAGGAAATACTGCTAGCTCGGGGGACTTTGGTGGGCAGGGACCTCGAAGCTTTGAGTCCCAACGAGGGGGCCCGAGTTCAAGTCCGTTGTCGCCTCTGGCGAACTTGAGATTCCTTCTTTGTGGCGTGGTGAATCCTTCTGTAACGCGATTAATGTTAATCGTCCAGGCATCCGACGTGCACCTATTCTTTTCGTGGTAGGTCTTTCGACCGATTATACTTTTTCGAGAGAGATGCGAGAGATTGTCGACTTAACCCTCTGACTGCTAGGTAGTCGATCTCGAAACGCTTTGCGTGTGCGGCGTACGACCAGCAATAACTATCGTCGGAGACTGAATACTTTTGCACGTAACATGAATCTGTTCGACGGTATATTAAATTATAATATAGTCCAGAATCCAATTACTGTTACTTTCTGCGGCTTTTTTACGACAATTTTTCCACTATAATGATTTCTAGCTTAAAAACTCGTTAAGTACTCCGTTATGTTTGAATGTTAGACAAACCTATTGCTTTTAAACATTTGGTCTACTTTGTATCTGTCCACTGTATTTCATTGCAATAAAGGTTATTATTATTACTATTACGGTTACTTTATCCACCCCAAAATGTTTTTTTGTTTTTTTTTCAATGGTAAAGTTTTACATCGCAATAATTTGATAATTATAATGTATGTACTTGTATATTTAAAACTGAAAAATTTAACAAATAACAAATACTCTGTACATAAACAAAAACTTTAATGTAAGAAAGAAGAGCAAAAAGAAAATTAGTAAGTAGTTCAATTGCGTATGATAGAATTCAAAACAAGTATCAGCGTATAATTCAACGCCAAATTTTTTACATTGCTACGGGGTATTCTTCCTTAAACCCTGAACAACATTTAGCAATATTTAGCTATATAATCACTGTTATATATACATACATTAGTAATTGTAATGTTTCCGTATCAATAAAGCAGGAACTGCTGTAATAACGACATCTGTACAATTATACTTATTATATTGACACTCGTCCGACTGTACTAGTCAGATGTATAACGATCTTCAAGAAGTAAACTGGTTTCATAAAGTAATACCACTGTGTAGTAATTCTATAACAATCACAAAGAATGAAATCGTTATCCAACAGGGCCCACGAAAACAGCCAAAACGTCGAAGGGATCCCGACAGGCAATTACTCGCCGCTAGGTGCAAACAACGAGCACCGTAGCCCCTGATTCGCGTGAGAAACAAAACCCTCCCCGATGCTCGCGTCACCCGGGTCGAGCAGCATACCTGTCCCCGGTAACGGATACATCAGGGGGCCATCGGACCACCGAGATTATACCTTTAACGTCTTGTCTCATGAATTACACTCGCATTAATCAGCGGGACGTCCTGAGGGCCGGCGAAAATCGTCGGCAACCCCTTCCCACCCCTCGACGAGGTTGGAGAAAGAAGGTGCCATGCGTTGAGCGCCGATCGGTCCTTTCGTCGGTCGCGAGTCGAGAGCGTCGTTAAATATTCACGGACCATCGGCGGTCTCCGGTCCCGCGAGGATTTCCAGCCCCGCCGCGAGGAGACTCAGGGAGATACACGGAGATACAAGCGGATACATCGAGAGATACAGAGACGCCGGTGAAAACGGTTGCACGCTAACCACCCACACGTTAATCGTCAATCCTGTTAGCGCCGCCGACGGGGCGCCCTGCCACGGCAAAGGATCATCCCTTAATCTGCTCATTCGCATCCCTGCAACTCTCTCTCGTCCCGCCCGAGAGCCTACTACGAACGAGTGATTTCGAAACTCGCACCCCGTGCCCAAACTCTCGCCACCGTGTTCATCTCGTCTCTCTTGTTCTCTCTCTCTCTCGCTCCCCCTTCCCCTTCCACTCTTTTCTCCTTCTCCTCGCTCTCCCCGTTCATCCCGCTCTCCCGTTCTCCTCGTCGACGCTCGATAGCCGGAGCATACGCGCGCAAATGCGCACCGTGACATCGACAATGCGTATTATTTACGCGATACCGCGCGCCTATCGTCGTTCCGAGCAGACTCGCGATACCGCTCCGCCACCGAGCGAGGATCTTATCGGCTTCGAGTTTCGCTCCGCATCCGGGGATCGTTTCGCTCGAGAAGCGGACCGGTCGACTCTCGACTCCTGTTTTACCCTACCCCTCACCTGGCCTTCCTCGATACCGATATCGATACCGATAGGGCTATGCCGGAGAAGGAGGTAGAGGCTTGGACTCCATATCCATGGATCAGAGTTTGAATTCTCTTGAATGTCTTTGGTGGGCTGAAACCCACCGAAAATGCAAAAACAGTAAGTTGCAGTTGTCCTGATTCGAGTCGAATGGAACCAAACGACGACGGCGGTTGGCGAAGTCCTGCATATCGTTCGGGCGATTTGCGCGCAAAGGGCATATTGGGATGAGGGGGTCCACGGTGTCCTTGACACTATTGGACGTATAGATTGCCGATGGATCGTCCGTTGGGTGACTTTCTATACTACAAGCTCCTTTAACCCTTTGTGGACGGAGATATTTTCGAATATTGCGGAAGAATCATTTATTTGACGATGAAAAAACACTTTTTTATCGGAAAGTCAGACAGTTAATGTATAGAAGTTAAAAATTCCTACTTGTGTAATAATATTTCGATGGTTATATTTCAATTTTTCAGCTTCAACCGTGTACCTATATATCCACCGACAAATTATGATAAAATGTTTTCATGGACCGTATATATGCGCCCGACATCATCAAAGAGTTAATTGTATTGCTTACAAAAATTGGGTTTGTAGAGTTACCGAACTGTGCTGAGAATTTAGAAAGAAGTCACTCGGTATGAGCTTGAGGCCGAATTGCCATCCGTCGAATAGTAAGAAACGTCTCTCGTCCTCCCGCACCTTCAATTCAAATGCGTGATTGTCCGAAAAATCACTTAACTTTTTCGGTCCGAGAGCCGTATATATGCGGCATCCACTCATCGATCTATGGGCACCGGCGTCGCATATATGCAGCATCCACTCATCGACCTATGGACACGAGCGCCGCATATATGTGGCATCCAAATGACATGTATACAATTGCTATATGTAGTCGATGACAATATTTTTCGTCATCGGCTGAACTTCCGCGACCACCGCAAGTTAGCCAACTTTCGTAGTTCCAACGACGACTCCGCGGATTTTCCAGCAAGAGCTCCGAGGGGCACCCGGGGACGCGACCTCCGGCGGGAGCAGCGTCCGATTTGCACGGTGGAACGGGCGAACCCTTTGAGCTTAACTCGTTCGATTATTTGGACGCGCGACGTCGGTGGGGTGCGCCCGGTTTCTCTCCACGATCCCCCTTTGTCGACTCGCGTGCTCGAGAAAACGTACAGGTGAACAGGTAGATGACAAACAACTGTATCCGCTTACCGTTTTCCCCACGAGGGGCTTCCCCCGACACATCCGAAGCACCCGACGCACCCGATCGCAAGGCTCATGGACCAGAAAAACGCTCGTTTGCTTCGTTGCTCGTCGAAAGGATTTCAAGGGGACGCCGAGGCCTGGATGTCTCGTGAACGCTCCCCGTACGATGACTCGAGAGATCGCGAAAGGTCAAACGGCAAAGCTCCGGCGGACGACTCGTCCTTGTTGCTTCGCATCGTTGCGGAGAGGCTGCGACGGCTATGATCATTTTGTTAAGGATCTGTCGCATTAGATTTCATGTGGTACTTAGAGGAAATAAAGCGACGCGACGGCCGATGGTTCTCTGTCGATGGGCGATTTTCTGGGTGTCCGCAAGACGTGCAATATTGCAAAAGGGTCCCCCCGAAGGCTACGTCGACGTTGAGTCTGTTGATCTTTCACGATCGCCGTGCAACCTGTTCCAAAATATATTGTTTTGTGTAGAAACCAGCAACAGTGGCTTGCGAATCACCGAGGTTATGGTGTACGCCTCTGTAATGTACTGACCCTCCCGTCTATTAATAGTATATAAGGTAACTTTAGGGAATAACACAAATATTTTGTACCGAAGCGACAGCATCACTCGTCACCATCCTTACTCATCCATGAATCACCGTTCCAAGTCCAAAAATTCTTAGTTCCTACTTCGACCTTTCAACACTGTCATCCTGCACTCACACCCTTTCCAAAAATCTTTAAAATCGCTGGGTCCGTTTACGGCAAGGTTCACTCTCATTAGGCTCAATTGCTAAGTCATTGCAAGTTTGCAGGTTCATTAAGTTCAAAAACTCATTACAAGTTCGATTGGTAATTGTAAGACGTTGCTAGTTCTAATTCAAACTCTTACAAGATAAATTTTGCATCGCATATATGCGTCCATTGTCTCCATCGATAGCTTTCTCAGGACGCATATATGCGTCCATAATCTCCATCGACAGCTTTCGCAGAGGATATATATGCGTCCATAGTCTCCAGCGATAGGTTTCGCAGAACGCATATATGTGTCTACAATCTCCATCGATAGATTTCGCAGAGCGTATATATCCGTCCATAGACTCGATCGATGGCTTTCGCAGGGAACATATATGCGCCCATAATCTCTATCGATGGCTCTCGCAGGGCGCATATATGAGCCCATAGCAGTAAAACGGTTAAATATATCACACTCAAATTGTAAAAATTCTCCTGTTCCGATAGATCCAGAAGCGCGAATAGTCTTATTCGCCAGTGCACCTCACGTGGCAAGTATTGGTCCGATTGAGATAGTAAAGGAGATGATCAGCGAAGTAATTTGTGCTTTGCAAGATTGAAGTGGAATATCTGCTCCAAGGCTGTCCCACAAATTTAGAGAATCTTTCTTTAAAAAAGCGAACGAGTCAGTGGAATTGCTTTGGAAGTTCCAGTGTTAATCGGCGAGTTGGTTGCAGAGATCCTCGTCGCGAACCCGCTCGAAGCACCGCGCGCATCGCCGATTCACGAGCGATCGCGTTAACGGTGCTCCAGCGACTTTTTCGGCCGAGGCTCCTCGTTCCTCTCTTCTCTCTCCTCGCTCGAAGGCCTCTGGCTTCTCTCGCCGTTACAGAGACGCCTTCGAAGCTCGAGTTTGCCGATTAATCTTGACGCTTTTATCGCGCCTAATGGACTCGCTCGGAAACTTTCCACACGACGAAGGAGCGATGGAACGACGAGGCGGAGGAAGAGCATTCGCGCTCCGGACGGTTTTGCCGTTTTACCGTTTTACCGTTCTACCGTTTCACCCGGCAGGAAAAAGTGGAAATTACCGTCCAGGTTGCGGGAGGTTAAGAGCGACGCTTATCTCGCTCCTGGCAGCATCTTCTCGGGGGACCAAGAGATCGCGAGCAAAATCTCTCGTCGTGGTGACATCGAGGACTCGAGATCGCTGATCGGAGATTATCCGTCGATCCAACCGCGCGATAGGCGATTCGATCGAACGGTAGTTCGTTGCTATTGGAAGGCGAGAGACGTCGAGCATCGAGTCTCGTAAATCGGAAATGTTGCGACCCCGTGCGATCGAAGACTCGAGGCTGCTGAAACAGGGTTTTTTCTGTTTTGCTATACATATTTGTGGGATCGGGGCGGAGAAGCCCTCCTATAAAACAACTTGGGAAGAAAAGGACGTGAATAGAAATTATCAGCAGGGAGAGGTCGCTGGCGCAGTGGTTCCGCGCCGACCCAGGCGATCGTCGACGTTAAGCTACTCTGGCCGAGTTGCTACCTTGGATGGGTTGCCGCGCGCCTCTCGTTTCTTTTTCACGATCCTACATATTTGTTATACAGTAAAACTTGTTTTCGTGCGGTAAATAGGGACCGCATAAAAAAAGTCACGCTTAGAAAATATGTCAAAGATTTATGAAACACTGAAAAAGTGCTTTCAAACGAAAGTAATAATTAAATTATACTTGGAAACATTTAAAAAAAAATTAATTTCTCATTTTATACATGGAGAAATTTTCAAAGTGCACATAATTTATTGCTGCTTGTCGTAGTCCTAAACGCGCATCTTCTTATGATGCGTATTCTCCTGATAACGAATGAACATCGCGTTTGGAGCCGAACAGTGCTTTACAGTGTACATGTGCACACTGATAGAAAACTAAAAAAAATCGCGCAAAAAGAAAATCGCATAAAAAAGAACCGCACAAAAACAGGTTTGACTGTATATGCTTTTACACAGGAAGTACAACTACTTTCGAAGTAGTGCTAATTTTCAGTTTCCCTGACTGTTTCTCGTTGCTCCTCCATTCGGCGTCTTGAAGCAATCAGGCTCGGTGGATTTTCGTCATTTTTGCATTCTAATTACACTTTTCAACTTTTCTACATGACACGCACTGGTAAATTTGCAAGCGCGTTGTCATTTTTTAAATTAAAAGTAGGACTTTCCTGTTCTCAGACGCTCCCTTCGAAAAATATGCCGAGATCGCTGGTATTTCGGCAATGATTGGGAAATGTGCCAAGAGAGGGTGATTTAATACATTCAAGCCGGCGAGTACCACCGGTGGCTCAAGGTATCTTACCGAGCGTCGTGGGCCCTGCTCCAGTGTCTTTCAGGTGGCGATCTTAAAGTAGGCGACCGTTGGAGAAAAACACAGATTGCAACGCTGGCGTAAACGTATTAAAATTAACATGACGACGATTTGCTGCGCGAAAAACAGTGTCGGAAAACCGCGTCGAAATAGTACGTCGACGAAGAACGACTCGTCGAACGCGAAACGAAGTCGTCGCGTTTAGGTAGGAGAGCTCTGGAAGGAAATAGGAAAGGTATGCAAATAAACTGGAAGCTCGTAAACGCAATTGGATCGGGCAAGAGGGAGAGACTGGGAGCTCGCGATCGAACGGTGGCTCTCGATGGTCGTAACTATAACACGCATCCGAACACGCACGATATACCGCGGGGTGCTCTCAAATTTCAGGTTCGAACGGCTTTCTAAAGCACCTAACCGGGGAATGGGTTTTTAATCAGGGTATTCCGGACAATGGGTTCCCCGGGGGACTTGCACCACCCTCGGTAGTACCTTTCTTTGCCGTCCCTTCGGCACGTAGGTGCTTTCGATCACCCTTCCTCGCCGATGCGTTTTCATCCTCGAGTACCTCGTCGCTTCTCGATCCTCGCTCGTTCGTCGTTTCGTCCGTTGCTCGTCGTCGATGGTGGCCGTTTCCTTTCTTCGCGATTAACCCTCCGCGGCTTCGTCCCGCTCGCACCCCCTTTCCTAGCTTTTCCACCACCTTTTCCATTCATTTCGTCGGACAGGAGCCTCGCAAATGTTCCATCGAACAAGAGCGTCTTAATTAATTAATTACGAATTGTCTCTCTTAACCGTTGTTATATACTGCCCTGAAACATTTAATGTGGCCCTGAGACTTTTTAAAGAATTCTTCGCCTGAGGACAATCAGCCACTCACAACATCCACGAAAGACGTAGAAACAAGGGCTTTCGCTGTACGAGGCTGCTGCCCAGTTTCCTAAACTAATTGCAAGTAAACCACAACACCCTACAATCCTGGCAAGATATCGTCCATATCTCTTTGGTGCCCTTAACAACCTGCTAGAATTCTACCACCTCCACTCATTTTTCCACAATTTTTCCAGAACAGAGGCTTTCATAAGCAGAACACTTGTTTGCCTCCGCGGGTCATTTTTCCATACTGTTACGCTGTCTGTCGGATAGACGAATTTTCCCAATCTACGACTTATAAAACCTACGATTCACTGTAAGTACGAGACGTGGAAACCCCCGCGAACCGAATCATGATTTTCGGCTAATTGTAAGTCTAATATTAAGAATGAATTCTTGTAATTGCATCTTGAAACAACCACTGCTAGTAACTTAATATACATGATTTTTAACTTTTCAGTTATTTTCAATTTACTTACTTGAACTTCGTGTAAGTGAGCAAGGATCCCCCTTATTCACTCAAACCGCTTAGGGTAAATAAGATTATTTAATTGTGAGTTACGGGTTAATATTAAAGAATTAGAGTGCACAGATTGCAACAAAATATCCTATTCCTTATACTAGTCAGTGGTGGTCCCTCCATATCTTTTGGTACGGGACTGATCTTCTATACTAGCGCGAATTACGTAGAAGTTTTGCGTCATTAATGGGCATACGGCTACTCTATAGTTCTTCTATAGGATAGTCCAGTTCCCAGAACATTCCTCTATAGCAGCTGGTGGCGGTACCCCCGTATCCTCTAGTACGGGACTGATCCGCTATACTAGCGCGGAAGTATAGTATCTCTCGTTATTAACGGGCATACTGCGACTTTATAGTTCTGCTATAGGTTATTCCGGTCCCGAAAATCCTTTGCACCATCTAGTAGCGGTACCCACATATATTTATTAATACGCACTGATCCGCTATACTAGCACGAATTACCTAGAAGTTTTTCGTAATTAACGGACATACATCGGTCTTATAGTTAGGCCATACGTTAGTCAGTTCTCCAGATTACCAGGTCTATAAATATGAAACCGGGAATTCGCCCATTTGTGGCTCTATCTAGTAGCGTAGGTACAGTCAAACCTCGTAATTGTCTCTATTCTTTGGTTTTGACATTGAACGAAGATTGTCAACTCACAATCTTAAAAGTTTCAAACAACATAGTTTTTAATTGCATTAACCAGTTAAGTGCGGAATTTAGTTTCCAAAGGCCGCCACAGGGTGCGGAGTTAAAATCAAGCGATGACGTGTATACACGTCAAACGCAAGGTAAATGGTCCTACTATAAATTTTTACAAAAAATGATGAATGATTATATTTTTATTAGTCAGAAAAATTAACAATTCGTTTCGGAATACATTGTTCTGACAGTAAGCTTGAAAATTGTCAAAAAGTAGTGAAATACATAAAAGAGTAAAATAAAATTAAAAAAAGAAAGTAACTAAAAAAATTTCAATTTATTTAGTATGATACTTTTGAAAACAAGGTACCACACAGAGTGCCACTTCACATAACAATGGATTTCAAACCGCGAACCGACCTGCTAAAATACTGTAGAGGTCGAACGACGTTTTTTAGAGGGCGAAGCATTGTTGCTATGTCACATGTGAGTGCAATCCGCGATAAATATAAAAACAAACCGGAGGAATGTGATGGGGAAGGGGGAAGAAATGCTGGAAGAGATGCGAAACTGTCAAAGGCCGTCTTTGGCCGGAGATACGCCAATAAACAAATTGTCGCGGCGCATCGTCGCGAAATAACTTTTTACATTGACTGTCTAACGCGGAAACTTTCTGCAGGATCTGTCCCTAGGTACGATCATAAAACCATACCTGGGCGCAGACCGACAGAACGAAAAATCGGCAACGTTCGTCAAGTGGCGACCAAATGTTTCCGCGTTTGGCAGAAAGGTTGTTCCCCTTCTCCAAGCATAAGCATACCGCCCCTTGGAAAACACGTATATATAAGAACCGAGCGCATCGGCTCGGTCTCTCTCTCACACAAGCAAGCTCAGCAGAAACGTCACGTTATACATCACATTCACACAACCATTGAAACCATTTGTATAGTCGTAGTTTAGTCTTGTAAATATATCAAGTTAACCTCAGTGGACTTTAATTCAACTACCGATCGAGCATCCGCGATCGGAACGCCAAGAAGCAGACTTCTACGGCGTAACACAAATATTGTTCCCATACTGTATCTATCCCTACAACACATAGCTGTTGTATTGCTAATATAAAGGACATATACCACCAAATAATATTCTTAAAAAATTTTTTCAAATTTTCAAGTTTTTATAGTCAATGGTAATTTTTTATTTTACATGACGTGTATACACGTCAAACGCACTGCAGAAGAGACTCGGTCTGACGTGTATACACGTCGAACGCACTTAACTGGTTAAACATGTCGAATTTCATGCCTGGAAACTACCATATTCTTCCAATCCCATTGAAATCTTTGACTCCCGCAAGTATAATTGTGATAACGTATTTCAGTCGCGTTTGCCACTTGCCCGGCTCGTAACACCGTCAATGGTCGAAGGGATAATTGAGGTACGTTTGGTGGTTACATCGGTGGCACGGTATAATCGAGTGGATCGATCACGGATTAATATCGCCAGGATTCTCGGTCGAGCGTCGGATATAGACGTCTCTTTAACCGGGCAGATTTACGAGAGCAGACGGGAGGAGTCGGTGGCGAAGCGAAACGGAGAGATGCAGAGAAGAGAGGAGATAGAAAATGCGACGACGATAGACAGATAGAGAGAGGGAGAGATAAAGAGAGAGGGAGAGATAAAGAGAGTGGGTTGGTTGGAGCGATTGAAAAGGGATACCGCGGGAGGGTCAGGGTACGTCAGGATTCGTCGGGGTGCGTCATTACCATCGTCATAGAGACGAAACCGCGGTAGCGAGGTAGTGGTTGAAAGTTAAACCACGGTGCAATCAGTATCGGCCATATGTCAGGCGGGCAACATTAGCGCGTGTACTCGCGCAATTGAGGGGAAACTCGTCTCCTTCCTTTCGCTTCGTCCCTCCTCGATGTCCCTGATGTCCCCCGTGTACCCCGTGTCCCTCGACGCCACTCGACGATACTCTCGTGCTTTCGGTTTTTAAGCGCGCTTCTTCCCTCGTTACCGGCGTTTTAGCGCGAAACTCGCGATAGGCCTTCGAGATTGAAATTAATCGGCCTCTCGTCGATCCGATCGCTCCTTCCGTCGTGCCAAGGGTGGACGTTGAGGGTGTCAAAAAATATTCCGTGCCGATAAACATCAGTGGAACTGACATTTGTCTTTACTCGAGAACGAGCAACGTCGATTCCAGTACGAAACGACAGATTCCATCGTTGGAAGAATTAAAAATCATTCGTAGACAGATGTTAAATGTTTCTTGTGACTACGTTTCCATGGATTTATTAAGATTTTTCTTCCTATTACGTCTACTGTAATAGTTTATCGTAATTTAGCTCTGTGGACAGTGTAAAAGTATTGTTAACGCTAGAACTCCCAACGATGTATTTATTGTCTTTAGATTCTTTTTTTTCCTTGAACGTATTGCCGTTGAATGTTGATAAATAACATCTAACACGTTAAACAATCAATGTTGAACCTATTTTTACAAGTAAATGTAAGTGTCAGGTCGAAAATATAGCCAAAACTCCTAAGTTTTCGATATATATTGCAAATCTTTCTCGGCAATGTATGTACTTTTTTGGCAAAAAAATCCAGCTGCACCTATTGACATTTAAAAAAAACCGCGTTCCATCTATGAATCAAAATAGACCTTCGGATGATCGTGTTGAGTCTGCTATAAAACATTTTTCGCTGTGAGAGGCAATAACAAGATCGAGATGCCAATTTCGGTTGAAAAAGAAAAAAAGGCCTTCGGATCGATTTTATTAAAATTTGACAAACTCATGAAGTACCATAAGTCATTTTGATTAAAAATATACCCTATTATAGGGACGCTATTTTAGATATTTATAATTAAAGTTCCATTAGTCTTCTCATAAAGAACTGTAAAATGCTAAAACAAGAGCTCTTGTGGCATAACAAGGCTACTGAAACTTTAATTACAAATATCTTATGAACGATTGACCATCTACTCCTATAATAGGGTATATTTTTAATCAGGACGACTTACTCTATGAATATGTAAAATTTCAAGACAATCGACGACCCAAAGGCCATGCATTCTCCTTGTCCGCTACTCTGTAGTTTATCAATACGGAGGATTAGAGCATCTGTTCAACTCTTCGAGCATCAATTTACAGAGTAACAGTGCAAAAGATTCATGCAAGGAGAAGAAACGTAGAAAAACAGTAAATAAATGATCGAATTTTCCGTGTTCTACCGAGCCTCGCGCTAACCAAAACGTAGTCGAAACCACCGTATGTTTTTGACGGCAAAGTGTTTTGACGCTCGTCCCGTTATCGAGACCCCGCGATAATAGCCTAATCACGGCAGCGAGGTTAGAGCTCGCCTCGTTAAAGCGAAACGATGCTCACGAAGTAACCGTTGGTCGTTTTTGTTCTCTTACAACCGGACGGCTTCTCTTTCATCGAAGAAAGTCTAGTCGAGCGCCTCAAAAATCAGCGTTCTCCTCGCGCAAGATGATCTTGCAACGAGAAAAGGCGAAACGGGCAAAAATCGCTAAAAAAAATACAAGAAAGTGATCTTCCAGATATCTCAACCGACACACAGTAGTCGATTTCCCCGAAATCCTGGCCAAAACCCCAAAAAACTTTCTCACGATTTTCAAAAGCTAGCAATTGCGTTTGATGTGTCGCAGCACATGGAAGAAAAATTTCGTTTCGAATCTTCTATCGCCAATTTCGTCGTTGCAATTGCAAATCCTAGCGATGGAACAATACTTTATTAATTTTTATAATTTCCAGTCAATCTGTACGGTTAGAAGAAACGTCTATCGTTGATCGGAAAAGAACGAAGAAGTGGCAGATTTCTAAATAGTCTAACCATGCTATAGCCTACGGCGGCAAATTTTCAAAGACGAGTTTTTTCAACGGCCACTAAAAGAGAAATGTTGGTGATGAACATCCCGGTGCTAAAGCCAGATATCGCGTGTCATCACTATCATAATTTTCATACACCTTATTGTAAGAGAGGAAAAGCCGGAACAAAATCTAATAGTTTTACAAATTATTTGAATAAATTAATAACATAAACTGGGAAACATAGCGGAAAACAACTCTTAACCCTTTGAGGACTAACGACGCATATATGCGGTCCGAGAAAATATTTAATTATAATTTATTGCTCCATGTACCTATACACGGTTACGATTGAAAAATTGAAATACCACTGTTAAAATACGATTACACAAGAAGCAATTTATAATTTATAATTAATAGACTAATTTTTAGATAAATAGGTGATTCTAAATTTTTAAATAAACAATTATCTCTCAATATTCAAAAATGTCTCCGACCGCAAAGGGTTAATACATAAAAACAACACAATAATATTTAAAACATAACGTCAACCACATAAATTAAATACCCGTAATTAAATAATTTGTCTGTTCACTTCTAATCTCCATAAACGACTGATTCAATATTTATAAACAATGCGCCTCGTCCTTCCGACAACGCGAGCCAGTCGCAGCGGGAACGAACATACACGGCGTTATATTAATACTTATACAAATATATATACATTAACACTCTTACATTATTTTATTACCCATTTCTAATTTAGGATTTGATATAGTGATTAAATCACATTTGTAAATCCGCCTCTGGAACGAAGCTTTCCATTATTATTTGACAGGCATTCGGTCAGTCGGAAGTTCGGTTTAGCGCTCGACAGCACTTGCTCTCGAATCCAAGCGAGACATCGTCGATATTAATTGGTGAAATCTCCGCGATCTCGCGTTTCGCGAAGCGAGGTAAATATTTTATTCCGCCCGATCGACCATCTGAGCGAACTCAACGAGCCGTCTCGTCGAAGTTTCGTGATTCCGCGGGAGTTTTGCGGCTTGCGATTTACCTCGGAGGGATTGCGTTTCGCCACGCTCTCTCGCCTTTCTTTCTGGGTACACAGAAAATATCCAGAGAGGGAAAGAGAAACATAGAGAGAGGAACGAGAGAAGAAAGCAGGACGGAGCTTGGATCTCGAGGAAAAGAGGAAGGATAATCGTCGACTCACCTGCATCTGGCATCTGCAGAAGACGTGTTTTCCGATCGATACGCGAAAGCTAGTTTTCCGTGAAATTTTGCAATTGGATGAACGTTCGCAGGGCTGGCAAATCTGCGAAGTCGTCAATAAAGCCGTTCTCGTGTGTAAACAGGAGAACGTTACGTGGGAGATTGATGAAACGCCACGCAAAAGTCGGAGGCGCTTTAAACGGTCAGTCTATGTTTGATATAAGACCATTAGCGGGCCACCTGCGCCGAGTTTCCCGCTTTTCCTCCTTTCTCCGGAACGACGCGAGCAACATCCAGCCCGACCCAGGATCGTTAATGATCCTCGCGGCATTGTACGTCCGGCTCGTTCGACCGTTCCAACGTGATCGGACCGATCGTCGCTCGACGTTTCCACGATCGGCAACTCCTCGTCTCCTGCGATCTTGCCGAGATACATTGAAACGAGCCGGGTAGGGTAAACTTTCCCTAATCGTCCTTGCGTGCCAACACGCTTATTTGTGAATTATAACAGATGTAGATTCGTCTATCGACCGTTCAGACACATTCGGACCGGTCATCTTTCGATTTCCACGATCGGTAGCTCCTCGTCTTCTTCGACCTTGCCGAGATACGTTGGAACGAACTGGGTAGGGTAAGCTTTCCTTAATCATCCTTGTGGATCAACGTGCCTATTTGTGAATTACAACAGATGTATATTCGTTTATCGATCGCACAGACACGTTTGGATCGGTGTCTTTCGGTAGATCCACGTCTCCTTCGACCTTGACGAGGCACAGTGGAAAGATCTGGGTAGAGTTCACAAATGATTTAAGTAACTCGATTCTCTATATTAACATGTAATTGCT
Organism: Cerceris rybyensis; assembly: GCA_910591515.1. Taxonomy (NCBI): domain Eukaryota; kingdom Metazoa; phylum Arthropoda; class Insecta; order Hymenoptera; family Crabronidae; genus Cerceris; species Cerceris rybyensis. Next base: position 65,101,432 of record OU342789.1, on the reverse strand, counting down.
TCGTGGCAGACACACTGAAAGTCACAAAATGAACATATTGTAATCGAAGAATGAGAAAATAATAAATGGATCATCGCGTTTCATATCGAAATGCGTCGCGCAAATCGGTTTTCGATTTTTTTCACAATGACGCAAGCGGTTTAAAAATCTGAAAAACATTGGTGATAACGATCATGAGTGTTGGGTTGTTACTGTAATATGCAAAAAGTTGTACCTCGAAGATCTCGATGCGAAATCTACTTTTTTCCGTTTTTTTTGCGTTTGCTTATTTGTTACACTTAGGTTCTTCAATGGAAAAATCTGAAAAAAATCTCAAACATGTATGGTACCGTGTAGAATATGTCAGAATTTTTTCGAATTTTTTGCACCTCAATAAATAGGCAAAATGGGGCAAAAACCCGTTTTTTTTAATTTTCCCCATAACTACCCTTCCGGTCAAGATATAGGGTTAAAAATTTGTACACAATGATCGCCGAGCATTATCTATCGAATGAGACCACCCCAATTGAAATCGGTTCAAGGGCACTTTTGACCACCTTATCGTGATAATTGCAACCACACGTGTTTTAATATTTGTCGGCGAATTACTGTGTTGATACAGATAGAAACGTTTAGAAACATTCGGTTCAAGATTGTCGTGATTCCACACTAAATGTACCGGTACGTTGCATTTACCCATTCTCACCATAAAGGGTTAAATTGCCCCTTATGTAAAGGACTTTTCTTGGTAAAAAATAAGTTGAGCGAAAAATGGATAGCGAGAATTTTAATAGGCGGATAGCATAAGATACGTGACATATTACAGAACGTGAGATGCGCGAAAACAATAACAATGAAGGTACGAGTTTAAAGTAAATTTTGAAAGAAGTCACTTGACCGCGCTTGGTATGTTTAATGTTAAAACATGTTCTATAGAAGGGACAAGCGAACTATGGAACAACGCTTTAGCTCGTTTAATGAAAATTTTGCTTGTCAACGTTTAGACATCCACAATGAATTTCTCGAACTGTCACCTTTTCCAAATTTTTGATAGTAATTGTAAGTACATATTTTTACCACCATACCAAAGACACATTATCCCTTGCCGTGCCATTTTTTTGTGATTAAATGTGTAATAACTCTGAATTAATTACTAAAATAACAATCTAGCCCCTAATTTCGGATATATTTAATGAGTTAACGTAATATTGAATAGCATAGAATTAAATTTATTTTATCAACACCAACTGATACTTTTGATAAAATAATTTTCGGAGCACTTCAAAATTGACTATTCCATTTATCGCGTCACGAGTAGCACTCGTTATTATACGGCAGGGGTTAACTATGTTTCTTCGCAAAGGGGAGCTCCTAAGGTGCGGAAAAACAAAGACGGTTGCGCCTCTCATCGATCGTCTCCATGGTAAAGTCCGTTACAGCCGGGACTATCGAAGAAATCGTCTCGAGACGGTCAAGCACGGAACATCTAACGGGCGAGTGGTCGAGCGACCGAGCGGGCGAGCATAAATAATCAAGGGTCTGCGAACGATTTGAATTTTCGCGTGAGACCGGCCGACGAGAAAAGAGAGAACGTCGACCCCCGAAAAACCATTAATTTATCGTAAACTCGCACGTCCGGAAGGCGTCCTCGGGACGAGGGGGCCCGTTCCGGCCGGCCAAGTCCTCTGGACGGTCTTGACCCCGGATAATCGTGGGACAGGTGATCCAAAACCGGCCGACTGACCGGCTCGTTCCGTCCTGTCCATCCTGTCCGTCTTGTCCGGTCGAATCGAGCCACGAAGCCTCTTTCCGATTTCTCTCCCCTACATGCAAATCCTCGTCTCCCTTCCACGAGGGTCCTTCCCTTACCGGCGGACCCCCTTCGACGGAGAGAGAGGGGCACCGTTTGATTTATTGCTCGATCTCGGGGAGAAAGCTTCGTCCGATTTCGCGCATTAATTTTCGAACGTTTCGAAAAAGTCTCCCTCCTCTTCCGTTCTCGGTGACCTCTCGCTCCCAAGGATCGAGCGAGGCCGAGATGGAGAGAAGGAAGAGAGAGAGAAGAACGAGGAGAGAAAAGAAGATGGAATTAACCGCGGACGAGAGGCTTCCACGAGGAACGCGAGGAGTCACCTTCGATGAAATATCTTTAGGCGGGAACTCATTGACCTTCGGCGCGGAGAGAATTATCGCGGCGAGCGGTATTGACGCGAGGCGGAGCGTAATTAGTAGTTAAGGGAATCGGTCGACTCGCGCGGAGGTCCTCTCAACGCGCCTCTTAACACCGCGCTCGTAATCGGCCGTCTCTCATTACGAGTACTGCCGCTTTCCTCGTAATTCCAGACCCTCCTCGTTCTCGCCTCTCCCTTCTGCCTCCACCTTTTCTCTTTTTCTCTTTACTCTCCTCTCTCCTCTCTCTCTCCGCTCCAGCCTTTGACTCGGAGGTGCGCGCACACGCGGAGATAGGAGACGCGCGCACAGCTAACGCACACGCGGACGCACGGCCCGAGGATAAAACGGCAGCTTCTCGTCTGCCGGCTCCCTCCCTCGCGGGGCAGCTTCTTTGGCCGGCGATAAAGCGGAGAGGCAATAAAGGAGGAAGCGTTATTAGGACTGTGTCCTTCGCTCGAAGAAGCTCGATCTTCGGTTGGTTCGTCGTCGCAAGGAATCGAACGGTCGAACCTTGGGTCGAAGCGGACGTGCCCTTCCCTCGTCACCCTTTCGAAGCACTTTCTTCGTTTTCCACTTTTCGCCACCGTTCGCGTGGTTCATAAATATATTAATTAACCGTTTGGTCCGAGCGGCGCATATATGCGGCATTCACTGGCCGACCCGTGGGCACAAGTGCCGCATATATGCGGCGTCCACTCCTTGACATGTGGATACGAGCGCCGTATATATGCGCCATCCAAATGGCGTGTCCACAAGTGCTATCTGTAGTCGATGACAACGTTTTTCGTTATCGGGAGAACATTTTCTGTTGATATTATTGACATAGTGGATTAATCACTTCTTAAATCTGCTCTTTTCTGAAACAACTTCAAAACGTATTACACAATAAACTTCAAACATCAAAAGGATTTAGATTTTGAGTTTTGTAAGTCTTTTCATTTAAAAACTGTAAATAACTTTTTAAATTAGAGCAGTGACTGGTTTATTCAGCGCAGTTGTTATTTAACACATTGTATGCGGGTGTTTTGTAACGCTTCATTAAGACTCAAGATGGAAACTTGTTAAAAAACTTGCACGAATTTTATTTTTACAAAAAATCGGTATAAATTATAAACTGCCTAATCTCTAAATACGAAACTATACTTGACTTTTCACATCTAAGTGATTCATGCCGTAAATCGCCTTTTTTGTACTGTCTATGCACAGTTTTCGAAAGACGTATTTCTACATGACGAGCATACCGTGTGTTAAGACTTAGAAAAACGTATATACAGAAATCACGCGCACTGTGCATATTTCTGGCGCGATTTTCTATTCAGTGACGGTACTTCGGCGGACGGGACTGCCGGGGCAAAAGGGTTAAGAGGAACCGAGCAAATGATAATGTTAAAATCGGTCCAACGGTCAAACCTTGGATCGAAGCGAACGCCCTCTTCCCTCGCCTCCCTGTCGAGGTATGTTCCCCTCTCTCCTCTTTACGCGACCGTTCGCACGGTTCATAAATAAATTAATTAAAGAGAGACGAGCAACTAATAATGTTAAAATCGATCCAACGGTCGAACCTTGAGTCAAAACGGACGTATCCTCTCCCTCCCTCGCCACCCTTTCGAGGTACTTACTCCGTTCTCCTCTTTTCGCCGCCGTTCGCGCGGTTCATAAATAAATTAATTAAGAGGAGCCGAGCAACTGATAATGTTAAAATAATACGGTGGCGGGACAATGGAAAGAGCGCCTTCGGGCGACGGGACCGAGAGAGCGCGTATACCTTGTAGCGGTTCTTAAACTCGCTCCTCCCGGAGTTAATTTCGCGGCATTAACAGTCGAAAGAGTGCGAACAAAAGGGCTCCGAGGGTAGAGAAGACAGATAAGGGAAGGAAGGAGGCAACGCAGGAAATATGAACACACTCATAATGTAGGCGCCTCCCCTCCCCTTCGCCACCACCCTCGCTCCCGCCACCGACGTCGCCTCTTCCTCCACCTCCACCACGGCTTCTGCCACCCTTCGTCGCCTCCGTTGTCGTCTCCACCGCGACCGCGACCGCGATCACGGCTACCGCTCCGAGCGACCGGCCCTTTTCCCTTTTTCCTCTTCTCCTTGCTCCGCTCGGAGTCGGCTTCGAGGTTGTCTCCGGTTTGCACGCGATTGCGCTCTCCTCCACAGGTTCACCCGCTTCTTAATCCGATTTCCGAGCCCTTCGACGATTCACGGGCAAGCGTTCGATGACTAGGATGGATTTCCGGGGAATTGGGTGCCACGGAGATACTTTCTCGAGCGGGTGGCACCTCCCGACGTCGATCGCTGGGAAAAGCTCAGAGCTCGCTTCTCTCAGTCCTCTCCCTGCGAGTGTCTCATCTGCCGTGAGCTTTGCGTCGTACCAAAAGAGTCTGAGAGTTGTAATCGAAAAATTGTTCGTCAGCAAGTCAAAGAATTGTCGTTGTCGTTCGATGGAAATAAGTAATGGTTAAAGACATGGTGGAATTGGAAATCTAGATAGATAGATGTAAAGAAAATATATTTTCTTCAATTCAAATTGAGAGCGCAGAGCGCTCTCGTCAAACGGCTCCGGCTGATACGAGCCATTTTTGAAGAAGATAGAGAAGCGGATAGCACATGGTTAATTAAGAATTATAGTAGTTAATTAAGAACGAATATAGAATTAATAAATTAATAAGAGCGGACGATAGACTTTAATTGTCGTTTCCTGAATTTCAGGTAATCAGTTGTAAATAATTGAAAATAGTGTAAATAATGTGGGTACAGACAGCAAATAAAGCATAACCTTAATTTCAGGGAAACAAATTTAGTCCATTGTTCTACGCCAGAACAACCCGTCTTACATAGGTATGTAGGATTGGGTGTAGTAGATGGAAAATACAAGCAAAAATGTGAATATCTATTAAAAACTATGCACTAGGGGATAACAAAATGAAAATCGCAGTGTACGATACAGAGTTAGCATAAAATAAGAGCATTGAACTTAAACTAAAACTAATTGTTATGTTTTTGTATTATTAAACACCTTACTTTGTATATAATTTGTTCCCCACTATTGTATCAAATGGCTTTTCCCCACAAAATAATAATAATAATAAAACAAAACGCAACAATGATAGATAAATAAATAGATGGATGGATAAATAGGTATTTACGTTGTCTATTGAAATATTGGACGAAGAACGCGAAAAAGTGTGGGTGACCTCTGTGATCCGTGGGACGTGAACAGTATTTCAGAAGAAGAAACTACTGTCGACCGTCGGAGAAAAAGTGGTATTTTGTGGAGAGCGACTATAGTCGCCCGCAGCAGCGAAGGAGTTGATTTTTGAGCGAGATGGTCGAGCGACAACCTCGTGACCGCCAATAGCGACAGGTACCTATTATTGGACCAGAGGAAGAAGTCACTCGATAAGCGGTTTGCTTCGATCCGCCCGACGAACATGTTCCTCGTCCTCACGCATTTTCGATTCTAATACGTGACAGGCCGAAAAAACGCTTAACGACAAAGCAAGTGTTTAATTTTCAGTTGTCATTTGCCGAGCTCTGGTTTCAAAGGCCGATATGACGAGAATAGACGGTGCGAGAACAGTCTCCCTTCACCCCGTACTTCATACCAAGTGACTTCCTTGGTTTGACCTACAATACATTCATCTACTTCCAACACCCCGAAAGGTCAAAGTCGCGAAAACGAGGAAACGATCGTCCCTTCCCGAGACGATAGTCGCGCGACGTCGACAGAAGGCTGGACGTGTCGTCAAAACGAGCGAAGAAATCTTGGCTCTCGTCGACGCAGCGGCGAAGAGCAGAAGAGAGAGGGAAGAGGACCGAGGCTCGATCGGTGCCTCGGCGCGGCGGGAGGTAAGGGAGGGCGCGTCGCCCGCGACGGCTCGATTCCCCGTCGAAGAGGATCGGGCAACGAGAAGAGCCGCTCGCGGAACGATTTCGATAAATCATCTCGAGGATGGAGTTAACGCCGGCTGGCACTTTAAAAGCATCGTGCGTGTCAGGTTGAAACGCGAAGAAGGCCGCGTCTCGAGTTTGAAGGGCGGGGAACGAGAGCGTCGCGCGATATCCCGAGGAGGATATCGCCCCGGCGAGGGCGGCGGAGGAGGAGGAGGAGGGGGAGAGGGCGCATGGAGCGGGGAGCAGAGTGCGGAGATCGAGGAGCGGGGGAGGCGGGAGAGAGGAAGCCGGTGGCTTTGGTCGAAGAGGCGGGAGGGGCCGAAGCGAAACGAGGGTGCTCGCTACGTTTTCGACGTACAAAAAGTAATTATGGGATGGTTTCCGGTAATCATATCTAGAGCGCATTGAATGAGCGCATTGTTCGGGCACCCCTTCACCGATATGCACTTGTACGCGGCGCCACCCCCCGTCGAACCCCGCCGACCCCCTCCGACCCTCGACTCTCCACCCTCGAGGCATCCTAGCGCTACGGACGCGGCGGCTTCCTCGACCACCCCATAGACCCACAGCGACCATTAGGCGGTTTCCCTCGTGACTAGCCACGAGCGTCGAATTTGCGCTTCCAGCAGCTCCTCGTCCTCGCGATCGTCCCAGAGCGACGCTCCTTCGGCGACCTCCGCCTTCTCCAAGACGATTCATACGCTTCGCTCCGGATTCCGGATTGCGAGGAAGAGACAATTTCCTCGGGATCGACGGTTTACGACGGTTAGGACGTTTGCGTCCGAGGATGGCTCGTTGAGCCGCTGACGAGTCCTCGAGGTACCTCCGAGGCGTCGAGGAGGACCTGCTTTTTGGTGTCCCGATGGAGGCAGAGGGGGAAGAGAAACGAAAGTTCTAGGATCGAGGCAGCCTAAATTTGACCCTCGACGTCAACGGTGACTTTTAGCTGTTGGATCGGTCAAAGGTCACGTTATTGACGACGGTTCAAGAGCGCGAATGCCACGGGTGCCGAATCGTTCGCGCCACTTTCCGGGGCTTCTCGAGGCATCGCGACGTCCCTGTTCCTCGGAGTTGTCGAAGCTCGCGAGCGTTCGTCGGCTCGCCGAGCATTCGAGCGTCGAATCGGCGCTCTCGAGAGGAGGGAGGATGAATTCCTTGGCGAGAATCCGGCACCTCTCTTCGTGAGGTCCGAGAGGGCGAGGGGCACTCGGGAGGGCTCGATCGGTCGAGGTCGGCGAGGACGGGGAGGCGTGCGACGGATTTGGGCGGAAAAAGCGCCAAGGAGGTTGGCAGAGAGGTGAACGGGAGCACGGAGAGCGGCAAAGTGCACGGGGCCAGAGGCGCAGGGGTGCAGGGCTGCGACCCGACTGACCCCGGCTCACCGGCTGCCTCGTCTTCGGAGATCTCGGGGCGCCCTGCTCCGAGCCCGCGCGGACGAGTTTACCCTCACCCTCGCCCTTAGCGTCGGGGGTGGACGGAGACTCGGCCCGGCCCATTTTTCGCGCCCCGCTCGGCTCCTCGTCCCCATTGGCCGACGGCCTCTCGCTCCGTGACCTCTCTTCCCTCGACTCGTTCGGCCGACGAGGATCCCGAACCGACGACTCTCGCCCCCGAACCTTGGAGAAAATCGAACGACGAGGCGAGACTCCCTCGAGAAGCACCATCCGGAAGGAGCCGCCTTCCAGGATTCTCCGAGATTTCCACCCGCTCGCCCACCTTCTCGACCCAGCCGCGACCGGGACGGCCCCGTCGACGGATCCGGGCACGCCGACGGATCGCGAGGATCGTCCGACGAGAGATTCCGAGCGAGCGAACGAGGAGAAAGGCTGCCGCGTGACCGACCGAACGACGAAGCGGGGCTCGCCGACGAGGAAGGATAGAGACTCTCTCGCTCGCTCCTACGAGGAAAGGTTCGAGCTCGAGGGGGACGGTGGGACGGGAGAGGGAGCGAGAGGATTCCCGGACGGCAGGAGGGAGAGAGAGGGTAGGTCTCGGAACGGGAAGACGGGAGCGTAGACGGGTGGCTCGGTCGAGAGGATAAGTCGCGCGTGGTGCGAGCGCCTCGGGTAGGGCAGGGCCGCAGCCAATGAGAGGCGCGTCGGGGCGCGCCCGGGACTCGACCCCACCTTCGGTAGTCATGGCAACCGGCGAAACCCGCGAGAAACCTGCGAGGCCTCGGCCCGGTGGGGAGCAGGTCGGTGTCAGGGGTCGTCTTAGTCGGCAGTCGGTCTCTGGTCGGCCCCAAGAATAGTCGTATCGAGGCGGTAGTCGAGCGTTGCCTCTCTTCTCCTCCTCCTTCGACTTCTCACCGCCACGAGCGCGTTCACCGGTCGACGATACGCGCACCTTATCGACGCGCGCGCCCGAGCCTCTTCTTTCTCTCTCTCTCCCTCCCACCATTTCTCCTTCTCTCGCTCTTGCCCTCTCTCTCTCTCTCTTTCTCTCTCCGAGTCTCCGTAACCGCGCACCTACGCGCCCACCCACCCGCTCCTTCGCTCGCACGCACGTACGCGCGAACGCCCGCACGCACGGACCCGCGGCGGGCCGCGGCGAGCCGAACCGTCCGAGTCGGATCGACGATACGACGATTCAACGGTTCAGAGGGCCGATCTACCGCGTGCGCGCAATCGACGTTGCTCCGCCGTCGCGAGTTGCCGAGTTTCGTCGAGTCTGCCAAGTGGTGCCGGTTTCCCGCTACAGTGAAGTGCGCGGATCTCCCGATCCGGAGATCACCGAGTGACCAAACGACCCTCGGGATCGTCCACGAGGGTCGTCGCAGGAATCTAAGCGTCAGAGACCACTGGCCGATCGTCGATTCCGAGCTAGAGTCTCGCAACGCAGGAATTTCGGAGAATCGAAATAAAAGGTGATCGCGCTCTCCGCCGATCGGGGACGACGAAATCGGATCGGTCTCGGGATCGATTCCGCGCGCGTCAAGGATGCAGCTCGGGTCGAACGTCGCGACATCGTGCGTTCTCGAGCCAGTGCGGGAGTGAGTGACCGAGCAAAGTGATCGCGAGCCGTCTCTCCGGAAGCGGCCGATCGCGAGTCTCGAGGAAGTTCGTCGCGCGAGAGAGAGAAAGGCGTTCGCGCGAGGTGGTTCGTCGGACGTTCGACGAACGGATCGGATAACGTCGATCGTGTGGCAGTGCTGGTGATCGCGATCTCGATCGATCGAGCTCGAGACGGTAGAGGAAAGAAGAAAAGACATCGTCCGCGATCGGCATCAGGCCGATCGACGGTCATAGTGCGCGGTTAGGGTGTCCAGGAAGCCGGCAGGGTGGTTCGAGGCGGGACGGGAGGCGCTGACGCCCTGGCGACTGCCGGGGTGGTTTACCCGGCCGCGACGGCGACGTTGTTCCCTGGCCGGGTGCCAGCAGGACACCACCACCCCGAGTTCACCACCACGTTGGAGCTGGGGTTCCCGGCGCGCGGCACCACCGCCTCGATGGCGCTGGTAGCCCCGCCGCCCTCCTGGGCCTCGCGGGACCCCGGGGCCAGCCTGGCCGCGACCGGGGCCGCGGCGGCCGCCGCCGCTGCCGGTCAGGCAACCGGGCCTGGTCCCGGTCCTGGACCCGGACCCGGACCCATTCAGGTTGGACCACCGCCCCCCATGGCTCCGAGCCACCTCACGCCCTCCGCCACCCCGGAGGACATCACCTGCCTCGTGCCCGCCGGAGCGGTCCTCACGCCTAGGGATCCTCTGCCTCCGAGCACCACCCCCGGCAGTCAGGCCAACAGCTCCCAATCTGGTAGCTCGCAGACGGACAAATCTCCCAATATCGAGTGCGTCGTCTGTGGAGACAAGAGCAGCGGAAAACACTACGGACAGTTCACCTGCGAAGGTTCGTATCTCTTCTTTCTACCCCCCTTGGATAGCTGGTCTCGCGGTGAAATTTTCAAAGTTTCGTGACTTTTGGAGAAAAGTCTCCTTCGTCCTTGCGGACCGTTGCGGCGGATGGCCCGTTCGAGGGTTGCCCGTTCCCGTTATACACGGTTATCGGTGTTGGTGATTTGTACCAACTTGCGACGCAGTTCGTTGGGAACTTTTACCGTCGGTCGAATAGGGAGATCCGGCAGCGAGTTAATTTGCTGGAGCGAGATTCTGAGGGGAGGACTCGAAAGTGCCCCGGTCGAGAATCGTCCCGCTCGAGAGGCCCGTGCCGCTCGTCCGGCGGCCTCGAAAAAACAAAGAGGTATCATTAATAACCCGGTGGGGTGTTCCCGGGAACGCTTACGCGTCCCAATAACGACGCAACAGGGACGAGAAAACGTGGCTGGAAGGAGGATCGAGATCGACCGTTCGTTCCGCTCTTTGTCGGTATTTTCGAGCTTCTTTTGAGACGAGGGAAGCGAATCGCTCGGACGGCCAAGAACGAATTCATTCTCGAGGTCGTCCTGACGTCTTCCTTGGTTACAAGGTTTTTGAGTGTGCTTCCGCTTTTCTTGGCTCGCACCGTCGGGGTTGGAAGAAAAACGAAGAAAAACGCCGCTCGACTCGCGTCGGCGAGAGGTTCGAACGAGTGAGCGGGCTAATCGAAATCTATGGAGCTCTCGGAAATCAGAAGTTATAGGCACGTCCTCCCACGGGCCCGTGTCGGGTCGAACGGTTTCGCTCCTTCTCTCGGAGCTTTCTCCCCTTTCTCTGGCTTCCGTCGATTCTCCCTCCGCCGGAGCGCCCTATTATCCCGAATTACGTCTTATTGATACCGGATTGCTCGCGGTAATTTATATCTCGCGAGTGATTTAGCGCGCTAGAGAGTCTCGATTAACGACGCCCTCGTTTTCTTCGAAGTCTCTTCTTCCGACCTTTCGAACCCATCTTCGCCCTTCGAGAGCTCTTTCGTTTTCTCGCCCGCAATTGGAATATCGAAAGTTCCGACGAGTCGACTGTTCTTCCTCTACGGTTCCTCGGATCGTCGGCCGAACCTCCTCGATACTCGCTTCCTCGTTTCTTCGTTTGCTAAGATTTTCGCGAAATTTTTCCATCCTCGCTAGGATTTTCTTTGGAGTCCCGTTTTTCGTGTACATTCGTCTCGTCGCTTTTACTAGACCGTGAGTCTTTCATTGAACGGGACGTCTCACAGAGGCCGAGGTGACAGCGAATCTTTACCCCTTTGACGACGACCGACGCATATATGCGGTCTGAGAAAAAATTTAATTACAGTTTATCTCCGCGTGTCTACCTACATGGTTAGAGTTGAAAAATTGAAATATAAGCGTCGAAATATGGTTACACAAATAGTAATTTATTTGTACACATTAACAGTTTAACTTTCTGATAAAAGGGTTGTTTTGAAATATCAAATAAATGATTATCTCTCTAACACTGAAAAACATCACCGTCCGCAAAGGGTTAAACAACAATAACTCGTCCTAGGCAGATCCCAGCGGATTATTCTTTTTTGCAGGATCGTTTATGGGAAGGATTACAGAAAAAAGTGGTGTAAATTAGGGAGTGTAACTATTGAACATTAATTTTTTAATAAACTACAAACAATAATTTTATATTCGGCACGTGAATTTTTACCGTGGAAGAATACTCTTCAAATAGAAACAATAATTATTACAAAATATTGCATACTTTCGTCAGAATGTCACGAAGAACACATGTTACGTTCTGTTATATTAACTCCCACCTTAACTATAATTCTCAATACCTGAATCTTCTAATCTATTTTTTAAATCTACATTTATAATCAATGCTCTGTACTCTGTTTACTACATAAGAACCTTCCTCTCTTTATTACTCTGTATCAAAGGTCATTTGCCCGTTAACTTAAATAAATAATAATAATAATAATGTTTTTTTTATGCAAAGTACTGTCCAGAAAAAGTTTCAACTTTAAGCGTTTGTTGTAACTACAATTTTTGTCCTTGTAGAGGACAAAGAGGGACAATTTTAATCCCACTGTGCCTCAAAGAGTTAACCCGTCGACTCCCGGAAGAATCTTTTTATTGCACATCTGAATTCCAATCGGCGAACTCTCGAAGTCAAAAAATCGAAAAAAAGCGAACGAACGGAAATTCGAGAATTCCGAACGCGCGAAAGAGCTCTCCGTCGGGTCATCGCCGACGTCCGACGACGTCCGGCTCGTTGTCCCTGCAAAGTTCCCGTCTTCCGTCGGCCACAACCCGCGATTCCTCTCGGCGAACGTGCCCACCCCGGATATTTTTGCGCGCTGATGGGTCGTCGTCGTTGTCCGACTACCGAACTCTCATTAAAATTCATGAGCCTCGCTCCCTCTCTCTGTCTCGCGAGTGGCGCGCATATACTCGGATCCGTTGCCGTCCGCTGTATCGAGAAGCGTGGCCGAGGAACGATAGGATATTCTCGTCCGGAGCCCTCGCGTCGCACAGTGGTCGATTTGGCCGAAATCCTGGCCAAAAGTCAAAAAATTTTTTTAACGATATTCAAAATCTAGCAATTGCGGTTGATTCATAACATATCAGAGCATCTTTTCTCAGCAATAAAAATTTTTATTGCCCATTATTGTTAGAGATATTCAACGTCAAAGTTGACACTTAGATAACGTAACGTTTTTACGTCGGAATTGAGAGTACATTTTCAATGTGATATCAAAGTACAATCCTCATTTTCAGTATTGGTAACTATTTATCATACATTTAACTTATAAATATCTTGGTTTTATTTTTTTATTTAATTTTTTACAACTGTAACAGTACAAAATATAAAACCTATACATTTCTTTCCTTCAGGTAGGGAAATAGTTGTGAGGAACCCAAAATACCTCCGTGTTTTTTTTTTTAAATTAAAGTTTAAAGCTTCCGGAAGGAAGCCTCGTTGATATTTTTTGCTACTTTTTGCTACTCCACGAGTTATTGTTATTTGTTTGTCGCGCGCGCCATACTGTAGGAAGAGCGTTTACGACCTAGGGCCAAGATATCATGCTTTTCTCTATGGATACTGTTAATCCTGCACTAAGTTCACCCTGGCAATTAACGAAATAATGTATATGTTTCATGGGCTTAAAAATCGAAATAAGTTTAAACAGACTGGTGGTCTTTTGTTTTATGGTAACAATAGCTAGTCGAGGGTACCCCGACCGCTTGCCGTCATAAACTGGAATATCTTTGAGGATTCGACTTTTACGTGGCTGGTAGCAGGTATGGAGATGATATTTGTTTCTTATAATATTCCGTTTCTCTCCTTTCACCGAGATTTTTATTAAAAAAAGGGAAATTCGGAGGTGGAGAAGCAGAAATATGTTGGTTTCAAGATACAGTGACTGTTTCAATAAATATCGTTATAACTTCGCAAAGAATAGAAATAACTCATCATTTTTTTTTTAAATTAATCTTTGAAGTTTCCCAAAGGAGGCCCCGTAGCCCTTTTTTGCTACTTTTTGCTACTCCACGAGTTATTGTTATTTGTTTGTCGCGCGCGCCATGTTCGGGGAAGTGCATTTATGACATAGAGCCGCTCTATCGTGCTTTACCTAATGAATACTGCTAATCCTTCTCTAAGATCAACCTGGCAATTAACGAAATAATATGTTTATTTCATGGGGTTAAAAATCGGAATGAGTTTAAACAAGCTGGTGGCCTATTGTTTCGAGGCAACAATAGATAGCCGCGGCTACCTCGACCGCTTACCGTCATAAACCGAAAGATCTTTGACGATTCTAATGAAAATCTGGCTAGTTGCAGGTATGACGGAAATATTTGTTCCTTACAATGTTTCATCTTTCTCCTTCGACCGACATTTTTATTAAGCAAAGGGAAATTCTGAGATGGAACAGCAATGACATGCTTGTATTAGGATACAGGGACTGCTGCAATAAATATCATTAAAACTGCAGAAGTCCGTGGAATAACATAATATATTTTTTTTTAAATTAAACTTTGAAGCTTCCCGAAGAAGACCTCGTTGAGTTTTCTTGCGACTTTTTGCGATTCTTCGAGTTATTGTTATTTGTTTGTCGCGCGCGCCATGCTTGGGGAAGAGCATTTATGACATAGGGCCGGGCTATCATAAGACTACTAATTTTCGAGCCGATCCGACAATTTTTCGATACTCGCACCCGCCATATTTGAGCTGCCATTTTGTTTTTGGAAATTCTGAGTTCGGATTCTTAATCAGCGACCAGAAAAACATAAGACTACTGATTTTCGTGCCGATCCGACAATTTTTCGATACTCGCACCCACCATATTAAAGCCGCCATTTTGTTTTTGAAAATTCTGAGTTTGGATTCTTAATCAGCGCCCGGAAAACATAAGACTACTGATTTTCGTGCCGATCCGACAATTTTTCGATATTCGCACCCGCCATATTAGAGCCGCCATTTTGTTTTTGGAAATTCTGAGTTCGGATTCTTAATCAGCGACCAAAATAATACTAATATACCAATTTTCAGCTAAATTGAAAAACTCCTTATAGTTTTGGCCAGGATTTCGGCGAAATCGACCACTGTGCGTCGTGGGTTCGTCTACCTGCAGCAACGAGCCACCGAGGAAGACCTCGGGCGGCTCCTAGGACCTCCGTCGAGGGATCCTCTCGACCCTGTGGCTGATTCTCGATATCTCGCTCAACTCGCGCGGATCGCCTGTCTATTCCAAAAGTTATACTGAGAATTTAGGAAGTAGTCACGTGACAAATGCTGCGCTTTGATTCGCCTGACGGGTAGGAGACGTCCTTCTCGCTCGCGCACTTTCGATTCTAATTGGGAGTGTGCGGGCTGTCAAACGTGTCGGGTTCCCGACCGATCGGGTCGGGCCGGAAGAAGTCGGAGGGACTCGGGCAGATACACGACCCATCGGGTCGGGCCGGAAGTACTCGGACGGGCTCGGACGGGTACCCGATGCATACGGGCTTTCGGGTACTCCGGCAGCCCGACCGACTCGGGCAGACCGTCGATTTAGCGACGGGACGATGCAACGGCCCAATCAACGACGCAGCTTCGTCTTCTCCTTTTCGAATCGTTCCCTGGTGGAATTGCGGCGCCTTTTTCTCACGAAAGAGACTTACGTAAGAAGAAAAGCAGACTCGAGTCCTCGCATTCCCCTTCCCTTCGTCGACGACCCGAACGTCACCCGCACGTCAACCGTTCGAATCGAACGAAGAACGATCGAACGTCGGTGACTGGCATAATCCTCGGGCAGCTTCGTTGAAAATCATAGAATCAGCGATGCATCGATGCGCCGATACGGCCCGCACACGCCTTCCACATTGAACGCTCATTGGCGTAATCCCGGTGATTGTCGGCGATCGCTTTATTACGACGAATTGATTTCGATGTCAAGCGATGTCAAACGATCGCGAATTGTCGTCAATTTGTCAGAAGCCTCTTCGGTCTGGCTCGATCGCTTCGATCGAGTCGATCAGTAGGAGTCTCCGGAATGGACAAGTATTTTCGCCAGATCGGAGTAGTCAGGAGCGAGGGCAACGAGGGAGGAGGGAAGAGAAAGGGGGTAGAGGCCGAACGGGGACGATCTCGACTCCGAGGGCAGGGTAGAGGAGACGCGGGTTCCAGGTAATTAAGATTACCGCGAATAGAAATTATCGTCGGATTAAGCGTGTTATTACGGTACCGCTAAGAGCGCCAAAGCGAGAGAGACCGCCGCGTCGTAACAATGGTAAATATCGTTACCGCGGCTGTAATTGGAACACCGGGGAGAGGACTCGCCGCTGTAACTCGAGCGTTCAATTAAGAGACGCGCTCTTAACCCGCCGGAATCCTACGTTTCCACGCCTCGAATCTCCGTCCGAGCGGAGTCCGGACAAATGCTCGTAAATTAACGACCGCGACCGAGAGAATACACTGACGCGAGACCTGGCGTCGCTTATTTTCGGAACTTCGCCCTCCTTTTTCCTCTCCCTCTCTCGAACCCTATATTTGCCTCTTCGCCAAAGACTCGCCGTTATCGCTTAGAGATGGGGCGATACGACGAGAGTCTTCGACTTCTTCCTCGAGGACGAGGTGGTCGAGGAAACTCGTCATGCAATGTAACTGGTCGAGTCGAAAATTAACTACTTCGGCACGAGTGTCGACTATAGTCGACGACCATACACGGCGTAGCCAGTATGTGTCGCACCGAACTGGTTAAAGTACGTGAAAGAGCTTACAATACCAGTGACGACTATAGTCGATGACCATACACGGCGTAGCCAGTATGCGTCGTACCGAAGTAGTTGAAGTACTCGAAAGAGCAGACATTTTAACAGCCCCTCTGAAGATCACGTTCGTGCTTCCTGGACGGCCTTTCCGTGAGAGAAGATAGGGATAATCTGAGTTTTCTGTCAAACGATGGACAATCCGCGCGACTTCGATTTCGCAGGATGTGCCGTGTAGGAAACTTTCGTTTCTGGGGCGATGTCTGAGAAAAGGAAGTTCGAGGCAGGCCTCGGAGGGTCATAAATCGATTTCTGAGGAAAAGCGAGGAGCTGCCCTCGGCCAAGTCCGAGGACGATCGGCGTGAGGCCTCCGACGAGTCGTCCTCTCGTCGACGAATTCGTCCGGCGATTCCGCTCGAGACGAAGGTTCGGGAAACGAACATTAATCTGCCGATTACAGGAGTCCGGGAACCTCCCATTTGCGGTAGCGCGTCTCCGACAAGGTTCTTCGTCTTTGGTTATTGCGCAATAGTCGTTCGCGATCCGACCTCGGCCACGTCGACCACCTCGCCGATCGCCGTTTCGCTCTTACGCTCCTTCCTCCGCATCGAGTTTAACAAAGTCGAATAGGTACGTCCTGACGGAATCGCGACACATCGCAGAATCTTCCTCCTCCTCGAATTTGATGAATTCGAATCCGCTACGATGGAATCGCGGCACCTCGCAGAATTTTCTTCTTTCTCAATTTTAACGAATTCGAATCCGCTACGATGGAACCGCAACATCTCGTAGAGTCTTCATCCTCAGACTATAACCGTCGAAGATAGATAAATAGATAGATATTTTAAAAGAAAGCGATTACGAGTGAGCAAAAGCAACCCTATTAGTCTGTGGGCCGCGGCTTCCGGGTTCGAAGAAGATCAGCCGGTTGCACCGAGTTTCTTCGAGCGTGCCCGAACTACGTTCGAAGAATCATCTCTTCAAGGAATCTTCGTCGTCGAGTCAATCCGACGTAGAATCGAACAATCCACCATCATTGTTTTTTGCCCGACGGCGTCGCCTCCGCGCTTTGCGCCGTTCGCGCGGTCGAAACCGGGACACGGTCGGCAAAAACAAGGGACAGTCGCGACGGAAAGACCGAGGTGTCAATTGTTCCTTGTTCGCGATACTCCGAGCCTCGAAGTGGGTACGTGCCCATGTTCCTGTCAACCTGGTTGTTAACTCTTTTAGTGCCAAACGATGATGAGTTAGTAACGGTCCTGGTGTCCAAGCATCGTGTGCTTATTGTTGAGTTTTCTCCCTGCTAATAACTGAAAGTGCATCATTTATTCTTCGTCCAGCGCATTCGACCTCAAACTATGACCAAGTGACTATTTTTCTCCTTAGTTTATAATAATATTAGAATAGCAAATTTAAATTTTGCGCTTACTATAACTCAAGTGGCGCCTGGTGTGGGGCCTCTCTTGTTTTTTCTGTTGCCGCATCCATTTTCTTTTTGTTCTTGGACTTGTTTGATGTACGGTGCCCCCATGTAATTTTTTTAGTTGTATTTGTTCTTACGGGGCTCTTTATTTATAAGTTGTGTAATGTTTACAGTAGTCTTTTTTTTAATTCTAATATGTATATATATATATATATATATATATATATATATCCGTTTGTTACGTGTTATTATATTGTGTCATTTCATTCGCCGAAAATCAAAATCCTTATCTAAGAAATCAACGATCGAATCTTACTTCGTTCACACCATTAGATAAACATTGCTCGAACGATATTCAACAAACATTCGCTCACGTTTGTCATCGCGGTAATCAAGTTTTCGAAGAAGAAGAAACGAATTTACAGCAAGTATTTATCTAAATGTATTTGTCATTAATACTTTGCGGACGGAGATCTTTTTGAATATTGAAAAAGAATCATTTATTTGGCGAGGAAAAATCACTTTTTTATCGGAAAGTCAGACTATTAATACATAGAAGTTGAAAATTACTAATTGTGTAATAATATTTCAACGGTTCTATTTCAATTTTTCAAATCAAACCATGTATACCATGTACCTATACCATCAAACCATGTTTTTCTCAGACCGCATATATGCGCCCGTCATCCCCAAAGGATTAATTTAATTAATTTCTTCGATAGATAGTAAGATGATCGAGCTCTCCGTCAATGATTTGTAGTCGCGAAAAAACGTTGTCGATTTAATCCGTCCCAGGTTCATTTTCCCGCGACGCGATCCGAGCCAAGAAGCGGACAAACTTCTCCTTCCTTCGACGACCCGACGATTACGTCATTGTCTCCGTTTCAGCCTCCGCGATACCCTGCTATTATGATATTCCATGTCGCGCTAATGGTGCTCCGTTTCTCGGGGTGCCGAATTTCGGCACACCTGCGCGAGCCCTCGATCCGCTCTGTCGAGCAACCCCCGGGCATTCTCTTCTGTCCTCTTCTACCCTCTTCTCTCTCGACGTTAGTCCGCTGAAATTTACCTCGAGATGGATTCTCACTTCGGATGCATCGAATCCTCCTAACGATCTGGATGGGACTAGAGGTGCCACGGATATAGAGGTGGATATGTGGGGAATTTTGTGTAAAACTTCCAAGGAGAAAAAGTGCAATTGACCGTGGGTTGGAAATGCCTGCGCGTTCTACGAGAAAAATTTCCGTATGGCACGGTTCCCTACATTAGAGTTGGGTTAGATATCTAGTTGCACTGCAGCAATGATGGCGAACCTTTTTGAGAAATGGGTCGAATTCTTTTCATTGTTTTTTTTAGTACTGGGTCATGGGTTACTGAGTCAGTGGAAAGGGAAAAGGAACTTGAAAAGGGGCAGGATGGTTAGAAGCTACTTTTTCTTGGTTCTCAGCTAGCCAATGTTCATTTGGAAATATTTTTTTATGAATTCGATATTAGACATATCCGGATCGTTTATTTTGAAAGTGACGCAAGTCTATTTTCAATTGTTCGGAGACAATTAAAAACTAGTATATCTGTCAATTATAATGTATTTTGGTTAATTATGTAAAGTGTGACAATATTTCTTCTAATTTATGAATATGTATTTTGATTATATAAATTTCTTCCAGGCTAATTTAATTAAAATAATGTATATTTACGGGCTGCAATTGGAGTTACACCACTTTTATGATCAATGGCTGCACAATTTCTTTTAGGGGTTCATTTTAACGAATTAAGTAGTTGACATTAAAAAAAAGCTAAAAATTAGTATTTTGTAACGTATTAAATATTACCCACTTGTAAATAAAAAGTTCACACTTTTAAACATAAATTGCATGATATCTCATTTATAAAAAAAAATGGATTTACATCGCTTTTAAAATAAACTGTCCAGATATACTTCATTTTTAAAAAATCTCCCATTGTCTGTTCTCTCTTTTATATTATGAAGATTATAAAAATGAACGTGTGGGTCATTGAAAAAGTCTGGGTCAGTATCTGACGCGCGGGTCATAAGTTCGCCATCGCCGCACTAAAGTCTTCTGTATGTACCGTAAATTCGGTGGTTCGGAAGCCAATTGCAGTTAGAGGTCCTGGGCGAAGCCGAGGTCGAGATACAAAACATTGGCAGCGATAAGCCAACTTCTCCGATGCGTGCGAAGGTAAACATTTGAGCTCGAGCTTCCGTCGCGGTGAGAACGCTGGTCAACGTTGTTTCTTAACCCTCGGACTGCGGACTGTTCTAAGTTGAAGAGGTTTCGCGTAGGCGGCATACACTCTGCAAATGCAATCGCTGGAGACTGAATACTTTCTCCTGCAGTTTGGATATACAATAGAAACAATTGCCGAACATGTATATAAGACCATAATAAACATCAGAGCTCTTTGCTGGACGCGTGTTTTCGTTCATAGTTTCTATCGATAGCTTTCGCAGGGCGCATATTTGCGTTCATGGTCTCCATCAATAGATTTCGCACACCGCATATTTGCGTCCATAGATTCCATCAATAGATTTCGCAGGGCGCATATATGCGTCTTCAGTTTCCATCAATAGATTTTGCAGAGCGCATATATGCGTCCGTAATTTCCATCTATATATTTCACCCTGCGAATATATGCGTCTACAGTTTCTATCGATAGATTACGCAGAGCGCATACATGCGTGCATGGTCTCCATCGATAGCTTTCTCTGAGTGCATATACCTACCTATACGTCCATAGATTCCATCGATAGATTTCGCACTGCAAATATATGCGTCTACAGTTTCTATCGATAAATTTCTTAGACCGCATACATGCGTGCATAGTCTCCCTCGATAGCTTTCTCAGAGAGCATATATACGTCCATAGTCTCCATCCATAGATTTCGCACACCGCATATTTGCGTCCATAGACTCCGTTAATAGATTTTGCAGACTGCACATATGCGTCCATAATCTCCATCAATTCCTTTCGCAGAACTCATATATGCGCCCATAGCAGTCAAAGGGTTAACGCTCACCGTGCCGACACTGCGCAGACACTTATTCTTGCCACAGTGTCCTTTTCCCTATACTTCCCGCGACTGGACGCACCGAGAGTCACCGTGTTATTCCTCGACAACCAGGAATTACGCGAGCGACGAGCGGCAAAGCTAACGACACGTTGGGCCCGACGAACCTCTCGCACCTGTGTGTACGTTGAGGGCAAGGTATCGAAAATACCGGACGTCGGGGGATCGAAAGGGGTCGGAAAGGGCTCGGAGGGGCTGGACGGGTCGAGGGATCGAGAGATCGACCCCCCTCCTCCCAGGAAAGTCGGAGAACCCCGGCCACTGTTTAAACCAACACGCGCTTCACCCTTTCCCGGGACATTGTGCCCACTGTCGCGTATAATGTCGGCCTTATGATGCTAAACACTCGCTGGAAAAGATTCACACGAGTCTGCGGTGTTTTGTCCGCTCGAATCGTTTTGCGTCGGTAAACGTGACCCGGGTGCAATTTGAGAGGACGTTTAGGTAATGAGCCAAAGAAGGGCAGGGTGTTCGATACCTGCCGGTGGAATAGCTCTTCGCCGTTTCGTCGAAGCTGCTCGTCGTGCGAAATAGTCGCAAAGATCCGCACATTTCTGTAATTGGGCGAGATTAACCCTTTGCGGACTAGCGACGCATATATGCGGTCTGAGAAAAAATGTGATTATAGTTTATTGCTGTATGTATACACGGTTAAAATTGAAAAATTGGAACACAACCGATGAAATATGATTAAAAGTGGAGTAATTCATAGTTTATATACATTAACAGCCCAAATTTCTGATAAAAAGGTGGTTTTGGACTGCCAAATAAATGATGATCTGGCAATATTCAAATATGTCTCCGTCAGCAACGAGAAATGTGGATTCGACTCTTCCATGTCCATCTTTGACCCCGTCAACTTTGACCTCAGTGTGCTCCGTTGATACACAACATATTCTTCGTTCTTGATACTAGATCTACCAAGGTCAGAATGACTTGCCTACAATTTGTTTAAATTGTTTTTGAAATTTTTAACGCTGCTTCTTTTTTAATTTTCTACGTCTATCTTGAAGACTGTAAGTGATCAAGATTTTTTCCCCCTTTGTTTATTTATTTCGGATAGATTTATTTGACAACTTTGAATATATTAAATTAATCGTCCTATTTAGAGTTAATGCGTACCGGGACGAATTAGAATGTAGCACACGGCACGAAATAATCGTAGGGTCGATCATGAATTGCAAATGATTACTTGACGCAACGAAAGCCAGCAGCCTGGCTAATCCATGTTTGACAACATCGCAAGGAAATACAGTTTTATAAAATATCAAGCTTTTTAATTAACCCTGTGCACTCGGATGTCCCATCTGATTATCGTAAGAGAACATCACTAGGTTGCTCCCTCTGAGGGGAATTCCAGTTTTTTGCTGATTACCGAGGATGAATTTATTGCGTCGCAATATTTTAAGACGTCAAGTTTCCCCACACTTTTCTATTGAATTGATGTAAGTAAACAGATCGTGAAGTGCCGCCGAGTCACTGATAAATAACTGATAATCAGAGATGGCTCCGTGTTAGAAGTTTAACAGTCTGTAGAATTTGCACAAAATCATTGCGAAGGGTGCGAAAATTGGTCATAGTTATGTAAACATATCTCATTCAATAAAATTGTGCTAAATTGGAACAATCGTGGATCGAACATGTCGAATCGTTCGAATTTACTCCAATATTGCTACTCTCCGATTAATCGACTTATGCGCTTTACGATTCGCAAATAAATTAACCCTTTGCGGACGGAGACATTTTTGAGTATTGAGAGATAATCATTTATTTGGCGATTCAAAGTCGCTGTTCAAGTAAAAAGTTAGAATCTTAATATGCAGAAATTATAAATTACTATTTGTGTAACCATATTCAAACGGCTATATTTCGATTTTTAAACTGCAATCGCGCATACATGCGACAATAGATTCTAATTGAATTTTCTCTCAGGCCACATATATGACGAACGAAGGGTTAATATTCAATTTCCAGTAGGATATCAGTAATTTTATGACAAATCATTGTAAATAGACAGTTTATGCTCTATATTATGTACCTGTCCTATATGGAATATTGCCAAATGACAATAGCTTTTATTCGCAACTATATTTGTCATTAATTCAATCAGTTTTTTTCGGTCGGCACTAACAGGGTTAAGGGCAAGGACGACTTGGACAAGTTTACCCTACGTTCTCTATTTTGCGTTTCTACTTGACGCCGGGAACTCTTTGACTTCTGAATCTCCTCTTTTCGAAAATAACGAAATAATTACTGAAACTTTGCGCACGCAAATTCCACCGACGTCGAAGAGTCTGTCTCTCGAGGCGAAGAATCCAGGTGTGCGACGGAGACGAGCTACTTTTCGAAGTACCAAGGAATTTCCGTGCTGCAAATTGGCAAAACTCCCTCGTTTCCAGCTAGCAGTCGCGACTATCGCTTCCGGAACATCTCTTTCCTCGCGACTCCTTCGCGGTCGTCGAGATCGAATCTTCCGCGTCTGTCGCTGCGCCTTGCGAAACAAATTTTTTAACAACATAAAAGTTGCAACGTCCAACGTAAAAGGGTAACGGGAACGTCCGAGCGCCAAAAATTCCTCATGAAACGGGTATGTTCTCTGTCGCAGCCACCGCGGATCGTATCTTAACCCTTTCAGTGCCGACCGACCAATTTGATCAAATTAATGACAAACGTAGTTGCGGATGAAAGTAATTGTAATTTTACTTACAATTAGCCCTTGTAGGGATTTCTTTCTATATAAAGAATCTAACAAAAGTGAATTAAAATTTAGGTAAATAATTGAAGCCCTGATACATCGTCTACGAGTGATTAACCCTTTGCGGACGATAAAATAAAAATTGATCAGTTATTCTTGATATGCCCTATAATTTAACGTAATATTAACGCTAGGTTTACGGAGACCGTCAAATTGACGGATTCCTTCCTTTTTAGAAAGGCCTTCCAAAATTATGGAAACGTGGTACAGTAGATATTTCACATGTATTTTCGAATATACAAATTACTTGTCTGATAACCTTCTTTGCCGTCTGATTCCGTTATTTCCAAAGTTCTTGTTTAATATATTACCGTGTAACAGATTTCACTTCCGTAAATCTAGTGTTAACACTTTGCCGACCGGTAGCCGATTAATCGGCTTTTTGGCTCAACACTTTTGGACTTTTAACACATTAATTAGTCGCTACGACAATTAATAAATTATTATTTTTCATTGCGATTAACTGTGCCAAGGACTCAGTGAAGAAACTTTGCAATTTTCGAAGAGATATCAGTATCAGGGAAATATTTGCGTGCAAGTGACCGGTCAGAAGTGGGCAGGGTATGTGTTAATGTTATAGAAATAGTGTCTCATTAATATTCCCAATTTAGTAGATTTTGCAAAAATTGAAATTTTCCTATCCCATTTATGTCATCATGAGTGTCATTCATTATTATAGGCAATGGAGTAAACGCGATTTTCGTTCGTAGCTCTAAAAGACAAAGATATAAGTCTTTCGGCTACATCAATTGTTTTTGTCAAACGCACATATGAATTTCTCGGGCAAATTGATAGTTTGGAAGGAACGTATATATACGGCGTTGGTCGGCAAAGGATTAAAGTAGCTACTCTCTGCCCTACGTTACGTAGCGTTCTGTAAGAGGGAAAATTTGAATCTTCGCGCAATCGACGAACCGCCTTGTTGAAGAAACGATCGAGACTGGAAGGTCGATTCGAACGCGATGCGATTTCGCGCAGCACGCGAAGGTCGACGACCCATTGACTCTTCGGTCGAGCGAAACGATGAGTTCAGACGAGCAACGATCGCGTCCAGCGAACCCCACGAACGATTGTCCGTCGGTTGATCCACGATTGCTTTCGACGGATTCTCCAAATTGCGACGGACTTCCGCGAAACGATTGTCTCGTTGTTGGAGATATCGGTTTCAACGTCCTTTCCGGCTCGTCGATGGTCGACTCTTCAGATTTGCCGAGCAGCGTGAAAAAAAGCTACGATCGCTCTCCTAGAGTCGCGTTTTTAATCGACGTTGTCGAGAGAATTGCATTTTTTCTGTGTAGAGAGCGGGAGAGGAAACTCGGAAAGTTCGTTGCGAGACATCTACTTCCGTAGGTTTCGGGACCCTCGAGAAACGAGAGAACTTTGCCGCTCCTTGATTCATAGGCGGAGCAGATGCCGCTGTTCCGCTCCGTGTTCTTGACAAATCGCGCATATTATTTCTACCCTGTAAACGTGCCTCCGCGAGGAGAATCCGCGGGACGAAGTCTCTCGCGGATTTCGATCGAACGCCAAGTCTGATCAGCCGGTTAGGAGCACTTTTTCTGCGGCCCTTGTACGTTTTTCCTAGATTTTTGAATCTATGTGCATGGACTATGAGCAATTAACAACATAGGCAGTTTTTTTTATATTATTGTAGGGTGCAAAAACAAGATGGAGTGAATGCGAGAGATAGCGAGAGAGAGAGAGAGAGATAGATAGATAGATAGATGTTTATTTATGTCCATAGCAATGTTGGACAATTGCTAGCCAGCCATTTAACAAACAAAAGTGATTACAAGAGAGAGACAGAGAGAGAGAAAGCAACGAAGGGGCGTGTATGTGAGAGAGAGAGTGAAAGAGGGTTGTAAGAGAAAGTGCCTGCGAAAAGATGAGGGTGTATGTTTGTATGTGTGAGGTGTAGGGCCTTTGGAGGAATCCGAGTGCGTAAGAAGACCCAGAGTATATTTTACAGCGATAGAGAACAGAGTTTTATACCAGCGTCACAGCGAATAGAATATTCAGAGTTTAACAGCTACCAGCGATTTAGAGAATAGCTTAGAATAGTTTTTGTGTGTTTTAGTGTGTCTTTGTTTTTATATTATGCTTTATATATTTTATATTTAATAAACTATTTATTATTCTTTATTGAATAATAATTCCTACATTATACTTGTCGCGACGCATCTTCAGGTAATTTTAATTTAAACTGTCAAACTTACTGTAGGCCATGTATCTACGGCATCTCTGTTATACATATTGTTAGATTTTGTATAAAGAAACTTGATGGTAAAAAAATATTTTTGGTTTTGTCATATGATAGAATAATATAATGTAATAACACATAATTAATTCTTGAAATCAACATTTCTCTGGGACTTCCGATATTTCGTATAACTGAACGCAATATTAGTAATATAGAAATAATTTGAACTTCAAACTGATGTTTTTAATTTAATACTTTTCGGATAGCTGCAAAAATTCCTATTCCATTTATCGCGCCACGAGTTTCACGTGTTATTGTAGGCTAAGGGGTTAAACCCAACTTAAATTAACCCATTTACTGTCGGAAGAACTAAGAAAATAGTACTTTGCGTGTTAAAATTTGAGAAAACGGCAGAAAGGGTGTGGAATATTAATATAATGAATCAAAAATATGATATCGACATTTATAAAGATACGAAGAGCATTTTTGTTCCAAAATTACTATACACACTCGGTGATTATTGCTAACTTATTAATTCCAACTTATAGCGCAAGCACGAGATAACTCGTAGTTGGCAGTGAATGGGTTAAAAATACCAACGTCCTTGAAGTACCAATTTTAATTGTATTTATGTATTTATGATACTGCAAGCAAGATTCGACCGTACTATCGTGTTCTTCTTCCCATTATGCAGATACGATGATAAACTGCACCTAGGTCTGCGAAAATCGGCAAGGCGAGTCGAATGCAGACGGAATGTTTTCCCGCATTTAATAAGAAGTTTCGTTCTCCTTCTTCGGCAGTCCGTAGAGTTCTGCTCAAAAATATTCATATAAAAATGCTAAGCGCATCGACTCATACAAGTTCAAATACATAACGTTACACCGTCATTTTATACTCGTAATTCTACAGTTTACCTTGTACAGTAACAATAACATCAGCGTAAACACATTTAATTCAAAAGACAGCAAAAGAAACAACCTTCGAGTTGACGACGCAACAATACTGTTTACGCAGTCATAGATCACTCTTTGATAGACCTAGTTGAACTTTGGATTCGCGGAACTTTGTTGATTTACCAGTTGAACATGACTGGTCTCGAGGACGAGAGGAGTGCTCTTCGAAGGCGGAAAAATCGAAGGCTCGCCCAATACGTTCCGCCCAAGATCTTATTAATGGCAAACCGTGACATTGCGTCGCTCTCTGTTTATCATCCCTCAAAATTGCTCGCGTTCAATCGCCAATTGGAAGAAGAAAGCGAAAATCTCCGACGAACGTTCAAGCTCGCGCGGTACCCTTGCCATCGGAAAATTCACTGACGAACCAAAACGTCTGGATTTCCAATGATCTCGGTAGCTTGGCAATTAGGCAATTTGACGAAGAGTGCTGAAACATCAGCATCGGGTGTCCTCAAGGGGTCGGCCGAGGGGTTGCAGGGTTGCGCGCATAGGATAGTCGGGTTGTCGAGTCGTAGGGGTTCGCAAAGCTAGCAACAAGGACGAAAACTACTGGGCTGGTGGTCTGACGGTTTCTCTCTCTCATCGGTCCTCAAAATTTCTCACGTTCAATCGCCAATTGCAAAAAGAAAGCGGAAATTTTCCGCGATGAATTTGGTAATTTGATGACAAGTGCCGAAGGAAACGACAACATCGGGTCTCCTCCAGGGGTCGGTCGAAGGGTTCCAGGGTTGCGCGCATAGGATGGTCGGTTTGTCGGGGTTGGCAAAGCTAGTCGCAAGGAAGAAAACTATTGGGTTGGTGATCTGACAGTTTCTGTATCTCCTAGTTGCTCGTCCCGTTCTCTTTCTCATCGGTCCTCAAAATTTCTCACGTTCAATCGCCAATTGCAAAAAGAAAGCGGAAATTTTCTTGCGACGAATTTGGTAATTTGATGACAAGTGTCGAAGGAAACGACAGCATTGGGTCTCCTCCAGGGGTCGGTCGAAGGGTTCCAGGGTTGCGCGCATAGGATGGTCGGTTTGTCGGGGTTGGCAAAGCTAGTCGCAAGGAAGAAAACTATTGGGTTGGTGATCTGACAGTTTCTGTATCTCCTAGTTGCTCGTCCCGTTCTCTTTCTCATCGGTCCTCAAAATTTCTCACGTTCAATCGCCAATTGCAAAAAGAAAGCGGAAATTTTCCGCGATGAATTTGGTAATTTGATGACAAGTGCCGAAGGAAACGACAGCATCGGTTCTCCTCCAGGTGTCGGTCGAAGGGTTCCAGGGTTGCGCGCATAGGATGGTCGGTTTGTCGGGGTTGGCAAGGCTGGCAGCGAAGCTGGCAAGTAGGAGAAAGGCTGGGAGGAAGACTGGTGGGCCGGTGGTCTGGCGGTTTCTTGGTCTCGCGCAAGGGGCTTCCTCTCGGCGGTTCTCCCGGTCTCCCGGTTTCCCGTCCCGTTCTCCCTCGTAGTCTTACGCTTACTTACCGACTCTTACTGACTTACGGACTTACGGACTTACGTCTGGCATATACCCCACGGCGCGGCAGGAAGAAGCCAGACATTCTGCAGGCCCCGCGGGCTAATCGGTCTAATGAGATCATATTATATTATTCCGACTTTGCTAATCTTTATTAATCTCATTTCTCCGTGGGCCGCGTGCGTACCGTTTCTCCTCGAGACTCCTTCTTATTGTTTCCCGAAACGATAGGCTCCTTCTCTTTCCGTCTTCTCTCTGTCTCTCTCTTCATCTTTCTCTTTCCGCGTCTTCTCTCCTCGCCCACGCTCGCTCGAGTTGATCTTTGCGTTGCGAGTCGGCCGGTCGTTTATAGACTGCCTTCGGCAATTGCAGTTGCAGTTCTACGTTTGCGTACCGAATTTACGACTTTTTTTGCGATTTTCTGTGACACGTTCCTATTTGTGTTCTTGGTACCGGGTCTACCGTCGTTAAATTTAGTATATGTAAATGTATTAATCCTTTGCAGTCGACAGATTTGTCTGATGGAAGAACCAGCTAGTTGGGATAAATTTAGCTTTACGGAGTCATTTTTCTTTAAGTGATTTAAGGCAGAAATATGGATACTTAATTCTTTCACTATTACGGGTGAGTATAATCGTTCTCCATAAAGGGCCATTGAGCTATATTTGTGTGAACTGTAGTCGCCCGTAGGGTGTCAGAGCAATTTTCTGCAGAGTGACTATAGTCGTCTGTATTATGTCAGTTGCATTTTATGTAGAACAACTATATTCGGCCGCAATATGTCAGGGGCATTTTGTGGAGAGCAGCTATAATCGCCCATATTACGTCAGTGGGATTTTATGGAGAGCGACTATAGTCCTCTGTATTATGTCAGTCGGATTCATGGAGAGCGATTATAGTCGCCTGTATTATATCAGTGGTATTTTGTCGAGTGCGGCTATAGCCGCCCGTGTTATGTCAGTGGGATCTCATGGAGACCGACTATAATCGACTGTAGTTCGTGAATGGTATTTTGTGAAGTGCGGCTATAGTCGCTCGTGTTATGTCAATATCATTTTATGGAGAACGACTATAGTAGCACGTAGTATATTAGTGGCATTTTGTGGAGAGCGACTATAGTCGCTCATGTTATGTCTGTGGGATTTTATGGAGACCGACTATAATCGACTGTAGTTCGTGAATGGTATTTTGTGGAGAGCGGCTATAGTCGCTCGTATTATGTCAGTGGGATTTTATAGAGCGCGACTATAGTCGTCTGCATTATGTCAGTGGAATTTTATGGAGAGCAACTGTAGTCGCCCGCAGTATGTCAGTGGCATTTTGTGGAAAGCGGCTATAGTCGCTCGTGTCATGTCAGTGGAATTTTGGGGAGAGCGATTATAATCGGCTGTAATTCATGAGCGTATATATCCGCTACCTGATGGCGTTCGACGTATCCACAACCACCGATATTTTTCATTGGGAAAGCGACAAAGTCGAAACGAAGCGATTTCGCGTCCAAAAAGTCGAACCGCCTCCGACGTTCGTTAATTCTTGCAATAAGTCGGATCGACAAACTCACAACCGCCGATGTTTTTCACTGAGAAAACGACAAAGTCGAAAGGGAGCGATTTCGAGTCCAAAAAGTCGAATCGTCTTCGGCTGGCTCTTGCAATACGTCGAATCAACGCGAGTTTCAAAACACGCTCGGAGGATTCTCGGTTTAAGCGGCGAATCTGCCCTGCGATCGGCAGGCTGATTTTTTGCCGGAAATTTGCTTCTCAAACGGAAGCGTCTCTCCCGAGGCTATCGAAATTGCAGCTTTGATCTACGTGCCAGATTTTTTCCTCCGTCTGTGCTTCCTCTCTAAATTTCTCTCTTCTTCTTCTATCCTTTCTCTCTCTTTCCACTTCGCTTTCCTTCGTCGAACGCTTCTCTATTTGCAAATTACGCGATGCACCGGTAAAGTTAAGCGCGAGCGGTTTCGCAAGCAGGATAATTAAAGACGCTTTTCGATCTCCGAGCCCGATAAAACTCCGTCCCATTTGCAACTGCTCTTTAAGAATCGATCGACCGCGCTCGAACCGAGTTGCGCTGCAATTTGACAATTATTCCTGCCGTCAACTATGGCTGGAAGATTTCTATTGAAAATTTTCACCGACAGACTCAACTTGTTGTGTATTTTTTTCCTTCTTTTAAATTTCTTTCCTCTCTGTAAAAATCTGTAAAGCATGCTCGAGCAGATGCGCCCTATACGATCGTAAATAAGCTGTTTTTCCGCTTCTGGTTTTAACCCGGACACTTTTCCGGCTGCACTTGCACCGAGGAATTTGCAAAGAGTCGCGAAGAATGAAAATCCTTCCTCCAGTCGGTCTCCAGTGAGCTCGGATCGTTTGCGATCCATTTTCAAATCCATTTTGTCGTAATTTATCAACGGTAGAAATACCAAGGCAGTCAGAATAATTGATTCTGCATTTTTTCTAAAAATTCTCCAGATGTATGGAGCCGTAGAGTAGATATTCTTTGGCCATCTCTTGAAATATAAATACTGGAATTTATCGGCTCTTCTACTTTTTGATTTCTCTTCTTCTTAACTACTTATTTAATATTTTTAATTTTATTAGGCAAAGGAAAAAAATGTCGCTTTTTGCGTCAATTCAGTGCGATATTCCGATATTAAAATCTGCTCTACAGTGCGCAATTGGGAAGAACAAATATTATGAATTTTTCTTGCAAAGAAGTTCGTCCTCGATGTAGAAAAAACACATTTTTCTCCACTTGAAACGTTTTAGAGGAGGACAAAGGTAGAGTTCAGATCGAGCTGCGTTTGCATCTCGCAAAGTGCCTCGCATCTCGGCCTTTCTCTCCGCCAATACTTTGATCGAAGAATCAAGAAATTTCGATCGGCTTTGCGAGAAAGCTCAATATCGACCTTCTTTTCCGTCGTAACGGATTAAATGGTCGAATTGTCGCCACTAAGCAAGTATACCTAATCGTGAGCATTTAACGTTTTTCCATTTTTGTCTTCGTCGATTTGTTCCAACGAGCACAAGTTATTTTATCAACAAACGCTTCGACCATCGGTGAACGGCGCAAATGGTACGCAAAAGCGATCTCGATCTTCTCCATCTCGTCCGGCAGCTCTCCGACGATTTAATCTCCGCAGCGTGGCTTTCCCCTTTTCTTTTGCAATCCGTCGCGCGCTGGATACCAGGTGTCGCCAACTAATAAATTCTACAAGTCGCGAGGTTACGCGACAAGCAGCCGATCGTCGGATTAATGTTAGGTAAATTGATTAATTCATTAACTACGACCCGAAGAACCGATAGGCGCGACGGAATCAAAAGGGAAAATATTGTTGAATCGAAACGATATATTTTGGTGAGATATTTCAGGGGTAGTTCGGTACGAAATGTTGAAACTTTGTCAGTTTATTGCAGCCGACCGTTGGATTAATGTTAGGTAAATTGATTAACTCATTAACTCCGACCCGGAGAACCAACAGGCACGATTAAATCAGAGAAAAAATATTAGATGAAGCGAAAAGACACGTTGTTTCTATTCTGTCCTTGGCGAGATATTTCGGAGGTGATTCGTTACGAATTATTGAAACTTTTTCGGTGTATCGTAGCCGAGGTCAGCCGTGTGCACTTACAACGAATAAACATTGCGTGTTTCGTAAATAAGCTCTCTCGCTTTGCAAAGAAAAACATTTTTTTCTCCTTACCGTCTTTCCATCCGATTCGCACCTACTCATCGGTTCTCCAGGATACGACGGATCGCAGCGAACCCGAGTCGAAAATTTCAGCCCAGAATCCTCCTAAATTACCAAATAACTTAGAATATTTAGGCTGAATATGGAAAAATATGTTACATATAGAAGAATGCAAATTTTAATTCCACAATCGCCCTACTCTTGTTACTTTTTGCCACTTTTACCTAGTTTAGGATCAATTTAGGCTTCATACAGCCCAAAATAATCCTCAGCATTCTATAATGAGGAGCTTCAGAATTGGATTGGAATTGGAGTGGAATGATCGAGGTCCAAAAAAATTCTCGATATACTAAAAATTAATTTGGTTTAGGAGATTTAGAATTTATATGGAATAAAATGATCATTTAATTCCAACTTGCTCCTGAAAGCCCTATTTTTAGAATATGAGTCGACAGACTTGGAACTTCTGAAATATTTTTAGGGGATGTCAGATTAAATTGGAATAACAATTTTACCTGATCAGTCCATATAACTCCTAAAAATCATATTTACAGGACTTTGAGACGCGTAGACACACTAGTTGAGGATTTCGAGGTTCAAAATGGTATACATAATTAAGCGGCAAATGAGAGATCAAAAGAATCTAGGATTTGAAGTTTCTTTTTAGGCTGGACTTTTCGACTCGGGAACGGTTCTCCAAGATACAGCGACGGGTCACAAGGTCGGTTCTCCAGGACACAGCGACCGTCTAACAAGTCTAACCCAGACAGGTTCCACGTTCTCCGTTCGAGATGAAGCTCGATAAAGAAATGCTCTCGATGGATGAAACGAAACGAAAGTGCATTGAAATTAGCGTCGTTCGTGGTTATTGCTCTCGTCTCTCTTAAGATAAACAAGGACGCGTTCTCGAGTTCGTTTCCTCCCGCGAACGAGCCGCGTCTTCCGCGAGGAAGCCGAGCACCGAGCAACGCCAATAGGATCTCCAATGTACGTTCCGCTGTACGTACGTCGACCTACAGGGTGATTCTAGAAGTATTATCCTCTCCTGCAAGCGCGTTGCCTGCGTCGAATTAAACTACCCGCGAATGCGTCACTCAAACGGGAGCTTAAAGGTGTCTTTTGTCCTTCAACGATCTTGCACGTACTTGTGACGGTACGTCGCGTATCCTATAATTTCATTCGTCACGCATCCGTCGATGATTCAACCGACGTTTGCGTGATTTTTCCGCGGAGGGGAAATTTCGTCGTTCGAGAATTTCCCGCGAAACGTTTAAACGAGTACAGTCAGCGGAAAACGTTTCGAATCGGGCAATTGAAAATCTCCGACGATCATTGTCGGTGATGATTTGATTTAGCCTATAGGCGGCACATTTGGAAATCCGTCTGTGTCTGTTTCGGCCGGCAATGAGAATTATGGCGATGAATAGGCAAAGAACTCGTGATTGACTAGTTAAAGGTCATATTTCCCCCGTGACCGCTGAAAAATCCTTTCAACCTGACATTTGTCCATCCTTGATCCAACCACATCAGATGGAATTTCGTTTTTCAGTGTGTAAATTTTTTCTTAAGTTAGCGACATGTACGATAAACCATGAGAAACATTGAATTCCTTTCGCGCCATCCCACAGTTTAGGTAGAAAGGGAATTAGTAGGTCCGAAGCCAAATTTTCCTTGGTCAAATTTGAAAACTCCTTTCAATATGACATTTTTAGTATATCCTTAACGACTGTAGGTGGAGTCAAAAATCAAAAAATGAGCAAAACAGACCAAATGATTTGAAATTTCGTTTTCCAGGAGGCAAAGTTTTCGCAATTTGGCAGTGTGAATGATAAGCTATGAAAAACATTGAATTCCTTTCGAGCCATCCCGTAGATAGGTAGAGAGAATAGGTTCGAGGTCAAATTTGTAAAATCCTTTCAGCCTGACATTTTTAGTATCTCCCTGATAGTTCAGACGCAATTTAAAACAAAAAATAAGCGCAGCAAGTGCAGCCAAAAAGCAAAAAGCAAGCAAAGCCGATCAGGTCAGGTGGAATTTCGTTTTCCAGGAGTCAAACTTTTTTGTAACTTGGCAACACGAACGATAATCCATGAAAAACGTTGAATTCCATTCGCGCCACCCCGTAGATAGGTAGGCAAGGAATAGGTAGGTCCGAGGCGGTATAGCTCGCGAAGCGTATGCACCGAGCATAGAATTACCGAGCGCGACTTACCCGGACGCATCCTCTGTGACCAATTATCTCGCTAACGAACCCCGCGATAGCGAAGCCGCGCTATCTACGCGCTCCTCTGCCCGACCAACACGCCGGACGGCTAATTAATTATAACAATGTCGTTAATTTTACGCGGCCGAGTCGAAACGTTACTGACCGAATCGTCTCGCCGCTCTTTTCCTACCTATGAGCTTCCTTCCTGCCTGCCAGTCTACCATCCCTACCGATCCTCCTCCGCCTTCCGTCTTCTATTTTCTCCTCTTTTCCGCTTCTTCCTTCCTGCCCTTCCTCCTCCTCCTCTTCTTCCTTCTTTCTCGTGTAATGAGGAATGAGGCTGTTCTCTCTTCTGGATTCACTGGAATGAGAAAAGTTTTTGCTTTTGAGTGCACTATTTTCTTCATTATATAGTATATTTCATGTAGTATCAGTATATTTGAGCATGTATTTAAACGTCGTCTCGTTCGAGCAACGATTCGGATAATGAAATAATCCAGAGAATAATGTGAAGTTAGCACTTAAATGAATATTGAACTTGAAAAATTTGAATTGAAATTAACAATGATTTTAACTCTTTGAGGACGACGGGCGGATATATGCGCCCTGAGAAAAAAATTGGATATAGTTTGTCGGTGCATATATAAACGGTTAGAGTTGAAAAATTAAAGTATAAGTAATCGTTGAAATATTATTTTACAAAGAGTAAATTTCAACTTGTATACATTAACAGACTGTCTTTCCGATGAAAAAGTGTTTTTTCATCGCTAAATAATTGATTGTTTTTTGATATTCAAGAATGCCTCCGTCCGCAAAAGGTTAAACTAGTTATTGAGCTAGCAAGGAGTTTATGGACTTCATGAACTTGTGAACTTGCAATGAACTTGCAATGAGAATGAACTGAACCTGACGAATAAGAACTGAACTGAAGTTTTTGAGGGCTTTTGGAAAAGGGGTGGGAATAGGATGACGGTGTTAGAGAGGTGAAAGGTCAAAGTGAGAAAGTAAGGATTTCTGAAATTGGAACGGTGATTCGAGGATAATTGACCCTCTAATGCCCAAATTAGAGGATGGATATTTATCATTCCCAACAAATGATTAACGCTATTCTATAGATTCATACACTTTACTAAATGTAACAAAAATATGTGCATTTTATATTCTTTTCCGTCGACAAGTCTGCAATTGCATCGGCTCGAAAATTTTCTCCTCCAAAGTAGCTTCCCTGAGGCTACTTCTCGCTGCCGATGGAAACAAAGTACCTATTGCGAATCGCTAACGGAGATTTACGAGAGGACGGATATTTGCGTCAAACTCGCCGACAAACGGGACAACGGAACTCGAGGTGGAGCGTTCGTTTCTCTAGGGCTGAAATCTGGTTTTCATTTGCCAAATTGACGGAACTGACAAATTATGCCACTTAAAACCTATTAATCTTCTAATCCAATATTAGGGTATATTCTTTATCAGGACGACTTACTCTACGATTATGTAAAATTTCAAGAAAATTGGCAACCCAATGGCCTTACGTTCTCCTCGTGAGACAGATCGCGGGTGGATCATCGAGTTTGGTCCGATTTCGAGTTGGTTTGAGATAGTTTTCGAGGAGGATCGAAGCGGAGAGAAGCAGAAAAGCGAGCACAAGCTCATCTGTCGCGAGCTACCACTCCGGGAGGAATGGTACGTCCGCGAACGAGCCTGAGCAATGAAAATTCAATGACGCGAGCAATTTGAGCTCGAGGGCCGCGCAAGCTGCAATCTGAAAGTATAAACAGTAGTTGTTTGAATTCCGTCTTTCTCTCTTCCTTCACCTCTCTCTTCCACCCTCCGTTCTCCGTTCGTGCGCGTCAACCCTTTTCTCTCCTCTCTTGCGCTTCTTTGGCTTCCCTCATCTATCTTTCTTCCATTCTTTCTTTCTTTTCTCTCGCGCTGCAACGGCGCACATACGAGCTGTCCCTCGGTGGTTGGCTCGCGCACCATAATCGCGTAATTTGCGTGTAACGATGCAATTTGTAGTTATGGCGACCCTGCAGTCTCTTTCGTAACACACGCGAATACGAGCGCGTCTACGAGCAAGAGAGCCACGGTGACGAGGACAACGACGCTTCGAAAAACTCCCGAGCGACGACTGCGCGAGCTCCTCGTTGAAATCGCTCGTCCGAGAGCACACCTTTTCGACTTATCGATCCACGGCTTCTCCCTCGAGTCGACCTCTAGCTCGATTATTTATTTACTTGCACGCCAGCGTCACGAGGAATCGCCCGCGAGTGGCCGCGGCATCTTCGTGTCCCCTTCGACCTTCTCGAGGATCCAAGAGCAAGTTGTCGAACGGTCCGCCGGTGCTTTCGACTTCCTTGCGGTCGATGACCCGCGTTAACCCTTTGACTACTATGGACGCATATATGCGGTCTGCGTAAGCCATCGGTGGAGACTATGGACTTAAATAAGTGCTCTGCGAAAGCTATCGGTGGAGTCTATGGACGCAAATATGCGGTGTGGGAAATTTATGGATGGAGACTATGGAGGTATATATGCGCCCTGCGAACTCTATCGATGGAGACTATAGGCGGGTATATGCGCTCTGCCAAATCTATCGACGGAGACTGTGGACGCATATATGCGCCCCGCGAATTCTATCGTTGGAGACTATGGACGCAAATAAGATCGCCGAAACTCGAATCGTCGAATCAGTCGGCGATACTCGCGGTTGCCGATCGGCGATCGTTGAGAGTGCCGTACCGTTCGATTCCGATCGCGCATCTGGAGTGTATCTCGCGTCGCATCCAGTGAGAAGTATCCTTGACCCACTGGCGTGCTTTAAGGAGCGGCAGTGCCGTTGCTCCTTAAAGGACCGGCGAGGCGACGTGCGAATTTTTTAAATACCCGATCAAATCGCGGAACCGGTTTTTCAAGCCGATACGGACGATTCTCCTATCGATATACTCGACGATACGCGTCAATAATCCACGGGAATTTGAAGCAAAGGGCGAGACGTATTTTTCGTGTAGTGAAATTTAAACGGGACGCTGTCATGAAGTTTCCTTCTTCGATCTCGTGATGTCCTGTGACGGTTTTACAATGCATGATCGCTCTTATAAGTGGGAATTTGGAAATAAGACGAAAATATTAATTGTTCGTATCTTTGAAACTATTTCGCAACTGCATCTAATATTTTATTAGATATTTTCAGCAAAAGCAATTGATTTTTATCGAAACGGCATTGATAATTTGCACGCTAGATAAGAAAGGTTGTTGATAACGAGGCTGATTACATTATTTGTTAAAAATAAAGAGTGCATGCAAAGGGTCGAGCTAGATAAGCATGGTAAAAGTGCCCCCAAATTTTATGGTGAGCGATCATAGTCGCCCGTAGCATCTCAGTGACATTTCGTGGAGAGCGACTATAGTCGCCCGTAGCATCTCAGTGACATTTCATGAAGAACGACTATAGTCACCCGTAGCATCTCAGTGGCTTTTTATAGAGACCGACCATAGTCCGTGGTATCACAGTGGCATTTTATGGATAGCGACTATAGTCACCCGTAGCATCTCAGTGGCATTTGATGGAGAGTGACTACAGTCGCCACTAGCATCTCAGTGGCATTTTATAGAGAGCGACTGTAGTCGTCCGTGGTACCACAGTGGCATTTTATGGTTAGCGACTATAGTCACTCGTAGCATGTCAGTGACATTTCGTGGAGAGCGACTATAGTCGCCCGTAGCATCTCAGTGACATTTCATGAAGAACGACTATAGTCACCCGTAGCATTTCAGTGACATTTCATGAAGAACGACTATAGTCACCCGTAGCATCTCAGTGGCATTTGATGAAGAGCGACTACAGTCGCCTCTAGCATCTGAGTGGCATTTTATAGAGAGCAACCATAGTCGTCCGTGGTATCACAGTGACATTTTATGAAGACCGACTATACACGCCCGTAGTAACGAAAGAATAAATCGAACTTGATTCATTACCGATCCGGTTGTCCATCCTTCGTCTACGATCGTCGTCGATGATCGAGCGGAAAAGAGCCAGAGTCGAACGTGTCATCCATCCGTTCGATCCGGTTCCGCGCCGTGGGTTATCGCCACATCCTTGAACCGTTTGAGCAGCCTTCTCAAAGAAAGTGTTCCGATTGATGAACGGCAATCGAACGTAGGGCAATTCCCGGGGACGATCGGCAGAGATGGATCGACTTGGCGAATACTTGGAAGCAATTAAACGGCATTTCATTCGATCGCGGAGACAAAGATCGCTCTGTGCGCGGACAATCTTCGAATCCGGGCAAAGAGGAATACTATTCGAACGATTCGAGGTCTGAATAGTCGCTTCGAATGCGACACTGCGTGGACTTCCTTCGATGACGACCTCATTCGTCTAATATTGATATATTTAAACGTAATCGATTTAACGCTGATAGTTCTCAGTGAAGTAATGCAGATTTAACCCTTTGAAGACTAACGATACATATATGTGACTCGAGGAAAAATGTAATTATAGCTTTCTGTTGCATGTATACACTGTTAGAGTTGAAAAATTGAAATATGAGATTGGATGTATTACAGAGTTGTTAGATTTGAAAAGTCAAGAGTACTTTCCTACATAGATCGTAAGCAGTTTCCAATTGATATTATTTATTGCATTGCATTGATGGGAAGTATCCCTTGACAAAATAGAAAGTGTAGTACATAAATGATTATAAAGACATAATAAATTTTACATAAAAGAAAAAGAACAAAAAACAAAAAAAAGCACATGTGTATATACATAAATAAAAGTGTACATAATAAACAGAATATTTAAGGGCTTGCATTGGGGTGTGATAGGGATATTAGTAGCTCTCTCTTGAACGCGTAGATTGAGGAAGAAAAGAAATCAACTTTATTAGATAGTGTATTGCTTAGGTTGCAGATACGGATAACTGGGTTTATATGGTTGAAACGGGAGGAGTAGGATTTAGGATAGAAGAGGAGGGGAGATCTGGACGAACGGATGGGAGCATGGAGATATATAAGGGATAGAAGCTGATATCAATTTTTTCTAAACATAAAATTCGTGCAAATTTTCCCGCTTCAATCTTAACCAGGCAGTACAAAACACCCGCATACAATGTGTTAAATCAACAAAACGAAAATTGGTCAGCAATTATCGACATATCGTCCAATTTAACGTAATATCAATATTATAGAATCAATTTTGTCGTATCGAGTCTCATTGGTATTTCTAATTTATTACATAAATTTGGATAGTAAATTTCCCATAGGAAATTTGAATATTTCCTATCCCGTTTGCCTCATGGCGAGTATCACTCGTCATTGCAAGGGGTGAAAAAATCTCTCGGCGGAACGTCGAGGAGTCGTGCAGGTACTTGCGTTACAACGAAGTTTGCTAGAAACTGGCGTTAATATTGACACTGAAGTCGACAGACAACCGACGGCTACGCGTCCGTATTTGGAAGCGCAAACGCAAACGGTAATAACAGTTTCTAGCACTGGCTGTCCGTTCGAGTACACGCACAATTGTCACACTTTCAAAGCCGTTTCTCCGGACAGACGTTGCCTGTACGAAAAATACAATTTCTCCTCGCTTTCGCGCGAAGACTCACCCCGTTTTCGATCTGTGCCGTGTTTCAACGGCCATGTGGTATTCAGATACGTCCTTTGGATCACTTGACCAAGAATTTTCGAGGTCGCGTAGTCCCAAGATGTTGCCTTTAACCTGACATTCGACATTTCGCTCTAGGAGAACAAAAAAAGTCTCTAAATTTTGCGCCAGTTTGCCGATGGTTTTGATGAAGTCGCAACAAACTTGTTTGCAAATTGGAGCAGTTATGCGGCGTATTAGACGACTAGCCATAAAAGAGTGTTACTTTAGCTTTTGGTTGTTATTGGCCAAGCTCAGGCTTCAAGGTCCCCGTACACCACACCGAATGACTTATTTCTCTCTTCACCCACTAGATCTGGTGTTCAGCAACGCCTGACAGTCTTATTCCCTCTTCTTTTCTCTCATTCTTTCTTTTCTTTTGCAAATATCCTCCGATACGATGTTCGGAGACGAAATTCTCAGCGATTTGCACCGTTTGTCGGGAATGTAAGGTAGATAGATGAACAGAGAGATGGATAATGTCGTCCATTACAATGTTGGACAAGCCCCAAGGGCGAAAAAGCCCGTACAAGAGTGGTTACAGAGAACACATGAAGTAAAGTAAAATAGATCATACGATAGTAAAGAGGAAATCGTGCGTCGTATAATCTTCCGTCGGATATGCACGGTATTTTGTGGAGAACGACTATAGTTGCCCGTCGTTAGTGAATTTTATGTTATGGAGGGCGACTATAGTCGACCGCCGTAGATGGATGAAATTTTATGGAGAGCGACTATAGTCGTCCATCGTAGATGAATGGTATTTTAATTGTAATAAGATAGAAGAGTAAAGAGAGTGAATAGATAAAGTGAAGTATAGATAAATTAGCATAAAGTAAGGTAAACCAGAGACCAGAAAGTTCGAGGGCGAAATCTGCGCGAAAACGCGGCCGATCTTTCGTTGGTGCGCAACGAGATCTGCCATTGAGAAAATATCGCTAACGATGATTCTTGGCTTATTTTCAGGATGCAAAAGCTTCTTCAAGAGGAGCGTGAGGAGAAACCTAACTTACTCTTGTCGAGGGAACAGGAACTGTCCCATCGACCAACACCATAGGAATCAGTGCCAGTTTTGCCGTTTGAAAAAGTGCCTCAAGATGGGCATGCGCCGGGAAGGTATGCATCGAATCTTTTTCTTTTTCGTGCCTCTCGATCTCGTCGGGCCCCGTCGGACCCTTACGAGCGGCCCGACTCGATCGAGCGGCCTCTTCCGCGATTCTACGGGCGAGAAACGATTCGAGCGAGGTCGAGTCGGCGATTCGAGTTGTTCGACGGCTCGCGATAACCGAGGAGGCTAGCCTTCGAACGGAAGAACGACCGCGCGAAATTTACCACCGCGTAGAGGTCAAAGTTCACCGAGGCGGAAACGTTCCGACTTATTTACCGCGAATTCGCGATGCGAACTTCTCCGCCTCGCTCGCGTCCCGTCTATCGCCCTCCACGTTTTTTCATTCGTACTCGTGCTTCTCGATCGACTCGTTGCTCGCTCGATACGACGATTTTTTTTTTCGTGCTGCCCCTTTCGACGTGTTCTCCATTTTCGTCTCGTTCGACGAGAAAAACCTCCGATCGACGGAAACGGCGCTCCTGCCTCGTTGGCGAAAATTGCTCCGTCAAATATTGCATGGAGCGACTCCTAGAGAGTGCACGTCCGGTCGATTCGTTCACCGGAAACGACGATCGAAGTTGGACGGCCTCCTTCGAGCGGTTCCGACGGTTTCCGGGCTGCGCAATGGCCGATTTCGCGACACCGTTGAAAATTACTCCGGAGAGGTCCCTACGTGGAATTTACGGATAAAAGCGGGTCGACGACTCTTTGACCCTTCAGGTATGAGCGTCTTTTCCGTCGAGAGAGTTCCGGTGACCCAAAAGTCACCCTGGAAGCGGCCACTTTCAGATTTATTCCCTACAGCGTCGGAAGCTGGTTTAATTGTATTGCTTGAAAATAATTGGGTTTACTTGTAACATCCGACAACTCAAAG
The DNA here is from genome assembly GCA_910591515.1 of Cerceris rybyensis. NCBI lineage: Eukaryota > Metazoa > Arthropoda > Insecta > Hymenoptera > Crabronidae > Cerceris > Cerceris rybyensis. The sequence continues at coordinate 65,059,895 of OU342789.1, read as the reverse complement.
ATGGCTAAGCAAAAGAATTGGGGTTTTATTCACGGAGAGAATAGCCATGTTGCACTTATACAGCCAACGATGGAAATGTTAATGTTATACAGAATGTTTACTTAGGAGGTTCGATTTGGGGATTTTAAAAATGCATTGAGTTCAAGCTCCGTAATGTAGGACATATATACAGTCCGACAACTCAGAGACGGCTAGGGAGCGGTGGAACATCTCGTTTTCAATCGTCAATTGCAGCCATTTCGTTTATGGAATTCCGGAAATCCAGCTTTTTAAAGCAAACGCTCCGCATGTTCGTAACACCACCGTATTTTAAGTATCACCGTATTTAAAATCGAAAATTATGTTAGAATTCTTGCCAAGTGACTTCTTATATCTGCCGAATGGTAAATACCGAGATTCATGGAGCTATTTCGATCGATAGAAACAACTGACGGGGAACAAAACACTGAAAATGCAAGTTCAGAGAGGGAACAAGGCAGAGAAACTACCTACAGTCGCCCATCGTATGTAAATCGGATATGAGTTATATTTAACGGAGAACTACAATAGTCGTCCATCGGATATGCACGGTAAATTCTAGAGAACGATTATAGTCGCGTGTCGTATGTGGTCGGTATTTTATGCAGAACGATTGTAGCCATCTATCGGATGTGAATTGTATTTTATGGAGGGCGACTATAGTTTCTCAGAAGTGAATAGTATTTTACGGAGAGCGACAACAGTCGTCCGTCGGATACGCACGGTATCTTGTGGAGAACGACTATATTCGCTCGTAGCAGCGAGAGTGTCAAGGATGTCGGGGCAAACGCCGCGGTATTAAGATCACCCGGGGCCCGAATCAACTCGAGCCGGGTGCGAGAATGTGCGTTTAACGCTTAATCGCCGGCCACGGAAACCCCGGAAAGGTTCCCACGGCTCTCCCCTTCCGAGATTCTTCCTTTTTCTCCTCTTCGAGTCGGCTGTTCGCGGCGCGATAAGATCTGACCTTGTTGGCGCACGCAGGAGGTGGTCAGCTCCGTGATCGTGCCGTCGACGAGCCACGACCAGGTGCGTGCCCTCGTGTTCGCTCATCCTCGATCGTTCTCTCAAATTTTCTCATCTCTCCCAACATCCTGAATCGTCAACGTCATCCAAAAAGTCACCTTTATTCTCAAAATTTTCAAAAACATTCACTTTGTCTGACATCGGCTACGGTGGCTCGTCCCAGTGCGCGATACCATCTGACCTCGTTCGAGGCGGACGCGAGCGAGACGGTCATCGTAGCCAGCCACGAAGAAGGTTCCCCATAGAACGGAGGTCCGAGCGATCGGCAAAAATCGTGCTCTCCGAGCGCTCTATCCGACGGAAGAATCCTCGCTCGTCTCGGCAGTCGCGGTCGACGGGTTCGCGTGCGCGGTGCATCCCTCGTATACCCGCGCCTTTCCCATAGGAACAGTCGAGGCGAAAAGGCGCCTCGCTATTTCTGCCCTGTCACAGGAACGTCCGCTTATTATCCGGAATGATGCCTCGGCTTTTGATAATAATTCGAGACGTTCGGTCGCTCGGTCGTTGGTTGGTCGGTTCGTGCAGGGCACGTAGCTCCGTGGCCGCCGGTGCTTCTCGTACGTCCTCGCGCGAGGTAGTTGAAAAAGGAACGGAAAAAGTGGAGAGGGGCAAGAAACGAAGGAGGGAGAACGAGGAGCGAAAGAAGAGGCGCAAGAACCCGCTGAGAAAAGACCGAGAAGAGAGAGGGAGCAAGAGGGCATAGGAGGAGGGGACCGGAGAACGCCGAGGAAGAAGGACGGCGAGGGGTCGACGACGGTAAGGACCGAGGAGCGAGAAGGAGGAGGAGGAGGACGACGACGGCGACGTCGGCAACGACGAGGAGGCCGAGGACGACGTCGAGGACGAAGACAAAGTGGAGGATAAAAAAAGAGAGGGCAAAGTCAAAAGAAAGGACGCTGCGGAAGAAAGGAGAGGCAAGAAGGGCTCGCGGAGCGAAGGAGGTGGGGGAAGGAGCGAGAGAAAGAGAGAATCGGAGGCCGCGGCGGAGGGAGAGGGGGAGGGCGAGGGAGAGGGACGGTGGTCCGAGGTCAGCGGGGTGCATGACCTCACCTCGGGGGCCCCTTCCTTCCGTGGGGCCCTCGAGGCAGACAGGATGCGCTCAAGATTACCCCGCAGATACTGTCCGCGATGATTACAGAAATCTAGGAAGCCGCTCAATTTAATTAACCCTTAATTGCGAGTGCCCGAGACGACGATACGTTGCTCGAGTCTTTGGCTCCTTTCTCTCGTCGTCGCCCTTTCGATTCTCGAACGTCGAACGTCGTCAGGCAATTCCAAGCTCGGTTATTTCTAGCCGAGGCTCGTCTAAATCGAGACAGGTGTCCCGCGATTCGAAGCTCGACGTTCCTCGGCGACCTCACGGAGGTCGAGATCTCGTTGCGTCGCGACGCTCGAGGCTACTCGAACCGGCCGATCGGCGATTCCTCGTCCGGGACTCGTGCCGCGAGAAATTCTCGCCTCGCGGGCTTCTTTCCCACTGGTGAGCGCGTATCTATCGTCGGGCGTTCGTTAACTCGGGAACAAAAGGAGCTGCGACGAGCACGAGGGAGGAGGCCGAGGGAGAAGCACGACTCGTGAGGCAAATAACCCTAATTTCGTCGTCGGAGACCCGCATTCAGAAAGTCATTATCAAACGGCCGTCCTGCGTGCCCGTTATAATTACGCGGGCGTTGCACAACGCAAATATATCGAAGTACCTTCTCTCTCCTCCTCGCGTACCCTCTTCGTTTCTCTCTCCGACATTTCGCATCTGCGTTTCTTCCGACCGGACCTCTCCGCTCTTTCTCGCTTTTCTCCTCCTTTCTTCCTTCTCGTTGCGACCTCTCACCTCGACCTTCCTCGTCGAAACCGCGAAACGGTTCAATTTGCAAGCTCGTTGCTTCCCGAGGTGCAAGTGCCGCCTTGAAATATCTTTCAAACACCGTGGAGGGCGCGAGAGGACGAGAGAGGAGCAAGGGGAGTCGCAGGAACGCCGTTTCACGGCGTGAGTCAGTTTTTCGCCATGTCAAAGATGCACGCGATCCCGACGGTACCTCCCTCTATTCGTCATCCGTCGCGGTGTCTTCCGTATAATTTCGTCTTTTCTCTTCCCTCCGGAATTTTCCAAAGCCTCGAGGTCTCGTTCGCTCGTGCCTCTCGACGACTCGGGGATTCGATCTTTCCTCGAAATCGCCGAAGAATGGGACGACACCGGAACAACGAGAGGCCAATCGCTGCGAAGGAAGTACGACGGGAAGACGAGGTTCGATTTTCCGGTGCCTCAATTCCCGGAAGTCGCGGTGGATCGTCGATCGAACATCGCTGAGACGGAGGGAGGAGACTGGAGGAGATTCGCAGCTATTAGGAATTCCTCGATGGGAGAGGACGTTCGATCGGACGGTGGAGGTAGGCCGATACGAGAGAGGAGAGGCCGGATTTCACTTATCTCGAGTCTCGGACGTCGAGGCACGGCGTGCCGATACAACGACGACCATTACGGGCGCATTAACTGAAATTAGACATTGTTTCCCTCGGCGGGGTGGAACGATGCAACAATGGGAGGACAGAGGGCGGAGGACGAGCAACGCCGGACGGTCGAGCGGGCGAACCGCGGCGAAGTAAAGTTCGGGACGAACCGAAACGATGGGAAGAACGAATAGACTGAGAGAACAAAAAGGAAGAAGGGAGAGGAAGAGAGACCGAGAGGAGGACGAAGAAGGAGAGAGAAAATTACGCGAGGCCAACATACCGAGGAGCAGCTCGGCTCGCTCCTCTCCTCCCTCGGTCTCCCTACCTTTCTCCCCAGCGTGCGCCGACGAGAGATTGCCGATATTACGGCAGGGTCAGGATCGTGACTTTAATCAATTAGCGAGGTTTCTCGGACCCGGGAAATGATTAGTAATCCGGCCGGCGAGGCGGTCGAGTCTCGAGTCTCTATACCCGCAAGAGTCTCCTCTTCGACCAGATATCTCGGTACTCGGCTTCGCGTTCCGAGCGAGCCGATAACGCTCGATAAGGATTCGAGTCGGGGGACTCGAGACGAACCGAACCTTCTCTTCGACCCTCTTCCTCTTCGTCTCGTTCCTCCCTTTCGCGCTTAGGAGCGACCTCTTCAAGAAACGCTCCTGAACGTCGGCCATAATCTTCCGACCTCTTTCGAACGATTTTGCAAATACTTTGGTCGAAGAGACGAGAACCAAAAGTCACGGCGACGGAATTCGGCAATATCGAGTAGTTTTTTGGAACGATCGCGATCTATTGAGGGTGTTTGCTGATTGGTTTCAAAGCCTGTAGTAATCTCGGGACGAGTTCCGGTGATTTTTTAGATAAATTGGAGGCAGCGATTCAGGTTAGATTTGGCAAGGAAAATCTTTTGAGATGATTATCGTCATAAAGTTGTCGGCCACGATCTTTCGACCTCTTCCGGACGATTTTGCAAATACTTTGGTCGAGGAGACGAGTTCGGAACCAAGTGTCACCTCGACGGCGACGGAACTCGGCAATATCGAGTCGTTTGTCAAAGAACCTCGATCACCGCCTGTTGAGGGTGTTTGCGGATTGGTTTTAAAGTTTCCGGTGTTTCCGGAACAAGTTCCGGCAATATGTAGATAAATTGGAGGCAGCGGTATGGTTGGATTTGTCGCGGAGAATCTCTTCGGATGACTACCGTTACGAAGCTGTCGGCACGAACCACGAATCATGAGCCACCGACCGAACCATCCACTTCCCCGTATTTACTCGCATAATCTCTTTCCGAACATTAAAATACAAAGTAAGCGCATTACCATGACAAAACTGTCGGGTCAAGAGTGCCTGACACCGTACGTGGGGGATTACGATCGGTGCTCGAGCTCGATATGCATATTCAACGGTGCAAGGTTCACCGGCGTTGAGCGAGCGCACACGCGCACAGTGCCTTTTGTTCGTTCCCGACGGAGATCCAGTCGAGTTTTCTTCCGTGCGAGCTTTTTTTCCTCTTATCTTCCTCTCTCTCTCTTCGTATTTGTAGCTCTTCGTCCCTCCTCCGTCCTTCCCTGTTTACAGTTCTTCGTCTCTCCTCTCTCTTTCCCTATTTGCAGCTCTTCGTCTCTCCTCTCTCTTTCCCTATTTGCAGCTCTTCGTGTCTTTTCTCTCTTTTCCTATTTACAGCTCTTCGTATCTCCTCTCTCTTTTCCTATTTACAACTTTTCGTCTCTCCTTTCTGTTTCCCTATTTGCAGCTCTTCGTGTCTTTTCTCTCTTTTCCTATTTACAGCTCGTCGTCTCTCCTCTCTCTTTTCCTATTTACAACTTTTCGTCTCTCCTTTCCGTTTCCCTATTTGCAGCTCTTCGTCTCTCCTCTCTCTTTTCATATTTACAACTCTTCGTTTCTCCTTTCCGTTTCCCTATTTGCAGCTCTTCGTCTCTCCTCTCTCTTCTCCTATTTGAAGCTCTTCGTCTCTCCTCTCTCTTTCCCTATTTGCAGCTCTTCGTCTCTCCTCTCTCTTTCCCTATTTGCAGCTCTTCGTGTCTTTTCTCTCTTTTCCTATTTACAGCTCTTCGTATCTCCTCTCTCTTTTCCTATTTACAACTTTTCGTCTCTCCTTTCTGTTTCCCTATTTGCAGCTCTTCGTGTCTTTTCTCTCTTTTCCTATTTACAGCTCGTCGTCTCTCCTCTCTCTTTTCCTATTTACAACTTTTCGTCTCTCCTTTCCGTTTCCCTATTTGCAGCTCTTCGTCTCTCCTCTCTCTTTTCATATTTACAACTCTTCGTTTCTCCTTTCCGTTTCCCTATTTGCAGCTCTTCGTCTCTCCTCTCTCTTCTCCTATTTGAAGCTCTTCGTCTCTCCTCTCTCTTTCCCTATTTGCAGCTCTTCGTCTCTCCTCTCTCTTTCCCTATTTGCAGCTCTTCGTCTCTCCTCTCTCTTTTCCTATTTACAACTCTTCGTCTCTCCTCTCTTTTTTCCTATTTGCAGCTCTTCGTCTCTCCTCTCCCTTTCAATGTTTACAGCTCTACGTCTCTCCTCTTTTTCTCCTCGTCGAGAAAAGGAGTTGAGTTCTCGACGTTGCGTCGTTCCGTCGGCGAAAAAGCGCTGCCCCGTGTCGGGCTTCGACGCGAATCGACCTTCGAGCCTATCGGGGCTCTCGGCCGATCAGAATGTGAAAGTTCACTCGGAAAAGGCGGTCACCGCGACGTTGCTCGGGTTTGCGCGCACCGTCGATGCCCGCTCTCCGCGCGTTCGCCTTCTTTCTCTCTCTTTCTGTCTTTCTCTGGGCCAGCTCGTTCTCTCTTCCCGCACCTCTCTCGTCGCCCAATCGCGGAAGAATCGCCGTTACACCGCTAGTCGCGAGGATAATTTGCTCGCTCCGAGGTGCGATTTTCCCCCGCCGATCGCCTCATCGCTCGTCCACGATTCGACGAACCGAGAGAATCTCGGTTCGAGAGGCTAGGTCCGCGATATGGCGAAGTAAAATCCCGTCCTCCGTTGCGTCGCTTCGGTTCATCGCGCTGGCACTCTCCTCAATCAAGTATTCTCTCAAATGGTCGACAAACGAGAATTCGCATCTTTGATTTTCGTTAACGCGCCGCTTAGCAACCAAGATGAATTTTTCGATTAAGTGCGGGCTAGGGGACACTTACCTCGACTTCGAGGGATCCGACGAATCCAGAGAATCTCGTCTCGAGGGGTTAGGTCCGCGATATCGCGAAGTGAGAGCCCGATGTCCATTGCGACGCTTCGGTTCGTCGCGCAGGCACTCTTCTCGCACGTATTTCCTCGAATGGTCGACGAACGAGAAGATGCATCTCTGATTTCGTTAACGCGTTGCTTTGCGACCGAGATGAATTCTTCGATTTACAATTAGTGGCGAAGACTCGCGGACACTTGACCCTTTGCAGACGGAACGGTTCTAAGGGTGAAATACCGCGATCGCGAGGGATTCGACGCACTGGGGCAAGAGTCGACAAAGAGGCGACGATCTGTCCAATAAGTATTCGCGACGGACGACTAGGGGGCACCGTTGACCATTTACCAAATTGGCGCCCTCTTCCGAGTCGCGTCTCGACGTCGTTTCGTGACGTCGCGATCGACGATTCCCGGAAGACGATCCGCGAAACGGTCGCGTCATTTTTCTCTCAATACCAAAGATCGGAATGTCGTTCGCGAAAAATATCGAAGAGGCGTCGCGTCCGCGCTGGCATTCGTCCGAGGGAGAAACGAAGGAGAGGAGAATCGAGAGGAGAATTGAGAGGGCCGAGAGGGAACTCGAGAGCGCTCGAGCCGGCCGCCTATCTGCCCACGTCCATCCAAGACTGGTTCGCGACGCAAGGCAGGTGAGTTCTACGAGCTAACGGCTGTTGATATTTGCGTCGAGCTTTTTTTCCCTCGTAATTGTCCCTCCTCCCATGCCCTCCGCGGCTCTCCCGTTTGTACTCTCGCTGCAATTTACATGCATAATACGCGCTTTTATCGATCTCGCGAGATTTAGTCCGGATCGTGAGTTACGTTCACCGTTCGCGGCCGGCCGAAGAGAGCGCGCTTTTCGTCATGGCGGCGGTCGCTTCCGTCGTGTCTACGTTTCTCTCGCAACGACCGTTCGCGTTTCCACTTCTCTCGCCGTGTCACTTCTTCGTGATGAAATTTCTTGACTTGTCCTCACGAGCCACCGAATGCCAGAGGCCTGGCACTTCGGCCCGCCCTCGTGAGTCCGTCGGGAAACGCGGCGAGACGGTAGCGTAGAAGACACAGGAAAGGGGGCACCGTTCGAAAGACAGTGGGTCAAAGGAGCGCTCTCGTCGCGAACCGGAACGAGGGAAGGACACCGCCGGAGAAATTCCTCCGGCGGGAGGCTCCCACGCGCGTCAACCGCCCGACTCGCCGTTCCCGCGCGTTCGACGTCCGTCGAGGCGGTTTCGTCGCCGAAACGTCCCGACGGCTTTCTAGTTCCATTTCGTTGGACGATCTAGTGAATCTAACGAGAGCAAGCCACATATCGACAAGAAAGCGAGTCCGCCAATCTCGAAGAGTTACTAGTTTCGCGAGATGTCGGTTTCGTCGCCGAAACGTCCCGACGGCTTTCTAGTTCCATTTCGTTGGACGATCTAGTGAATCTAACGAGAGCAAGCCACACATCGACAAGAGGGCGAGTCCGCCAATCTCGAAGAGTTACTAGGTTCGCGAGATGTCTGTTTCGACGGCTTTCAAGTTCTATTTCGTCGGATGTTTTCGACAGTCGAATGAGAGCATGTCAGTTATCGATAACGGGGCGAGGACGCGAACCTCGAGGAGCGTCGAGGTCCACGAGACCTCCGGTTTCCACCTCCTCGTTTGGTTTCCTCGTCGCGGCCCGTTCGCCGGTGCTCGCGCAACGCGAGTCCCTGCCGTGGAGAAGCGTGCGAGCCGAGGCCTCGCCGCGAGCAGGCACCGTGGGAATCTTAGGCGGGCCCGTTGCCCCCTGCCCCCTCTTTCCTCCTCCCACCTTCCTCCTTCCTCCTTCTTTCTCAACCCCTGGCTCCTATCTTCCTTCCTTCTATCCTCTTCGCTCTTATCCGCTCTCCGCCTCGCCTAACCTCTCCTCTTCTCGGGACGCGCGTAACCTTGTAACCTCCTCCGACCCCTCTTCCTTCTCTCTCGCATTATTCCTTTCTCCCTTGCTCTCTTCCTCTCTCGCACCCGACCGTTTTCGAGCTTCCTCGCGGATCCGTTCCGTCCTTTTCCCCATCGTCGAGATTTCACCGAGGATCTTCTTCCTCCGCTCCCTCGCGTTCCGATGACTCGCTCAAATTCCACGATGTTTGGAGCTCCGTCGTGGAAACGTTCCGCTCGGATAATTTTCCTCGCCCTCGTCGCTCATCGGATTTCGTATAAACGATCGTGAATTTTGTCACCGAATCGACAAATTCCGGGAGGACCTGCCACCTCGAATCGTTCAGATTCAGGGAAGAGACTAGCGTAAATTCGCGAGATTGACGAGTCGCCGAAGTTCGAATCGGCGGGTTAACGACGTCCTCTCCCCTCCCGCGGCGTTCTCCCGTCGGTGGTCGAGGATGGTCGAGGTTGGCCGAGGGTGGTCGAGGGTGGCCGCCGGCGGCCCGAGTCGGTAACCTTCTTTCCGGCGAAATTATCATAATGGCTCGAAACAGAAGCATGCCCCGAAGCGACCTCCGCTCGCTTGGAAACTGGCCGCGCGATGCACGTTCTCTCGAGGAGGCATCTTCCGCGAGAGGAGGACTCCGAGAGGGAGTTTGCGTTTGCTCGAAGCGGCCACGGCCGGTTGGGCTGGCCGAAGAAACCATGCACGCCGAGTTGGCCGAGCTCGACTAGCTCGTCGAACGATCCAACCGCGTTAGCTTGGGTTAGGTCTCTGTTGGCCTGGCCTGGCCTGGCCTGGCTGGTTCGCATGCTGCGCGGCTGCTTGGCCGCTCGGACGGCGCGCCTCTCCTGCCGGGCCAACGGCAGGTATACGCGCGGCTATATACCTCTCGCACGGTAATTACGTGACGTATTAATACCAGTTATTCCGCGTCGACTGGTTCTCTGCTCGTCTCGATCCGCAGGTGTATTTGCCCTCTCTTTCTCCGTCTTCTTCGCCTACTTCTACTTCTACGCCGTGCCTCGCCCCGCTTCGCTCTCTTGCCTCTTCCGTTTCTCTTTTTTCCCCTGCCTCTTTTGCTTTCCGACACCTTCTCATTCTCCTCGTCCCGAAGCATTTGCGCCGATCGTTTAACGCGCTTGAACCGCGATATTCTTGGTAACGTGGAATCCACGGAAGTAAGAGTCTGGAGGAATCGCCCGGAAAAGTCAACGGTCGAGGATCGTTTGACGATAACTGGGCAAGGAAGCGTTTGATTCGACGCGCACGAGAAACCGGTCTTCCGTTGCTTTATTTTCAATTTTGACGCGTTCCAGAGGAAAAGACGAATCGATGAGGTTACATTCGAGCGCGATCATAGGCAGAGGTTGCAGCGTTTGCCCTGGAATCATTTCCATCCGTGGAGACGAAGACGTCGAATCCTTCGTTTGGCTCCTCGCTGCGCTCGCTCGTGCGTTCGGTCGAGCTCGTTCGTGCTCGTTCGTGCACGATCGTGCCGGTTCGTGCTAGCTCGTGCTAGCTCGCTAGACTCTAGCTCGTGCTAGCTCGCGATAGCTCCTTCGAGCGAGCGCGGCTCGAGTTCGCGACAGGAGGCAAAATCGCCCCGGGTAATTCTTCGTCCTGTTAGTAGCTCCTTCTCTTTCTCCTTCGTCATTCTCGCGTGTTACGTCACTCGTTCCTATTTATAAGCTCGTGCTCGCGGCCAGGTCGCGCGAGTCTTCCGCTTCTCGGTCTCTTCGGACGCGATCGAATGCTTCTAGCGATCGGACGGATGCAGAAACGATCGAGGAAGCTCTTCCAACGTTTGTCATTCCGACGCTTTAGCGATGAACTACAAAATTTCCGTATACCTCGTCCTTTCCTCCGATGTTCGTCTTTGTCTCCGCTTTTCTTGTTCGGTGATTCGTCCTCGGTGTCCCATTCGGGGTGTATATTGACCCCTTAATCTACGATTTCTTTTCTGATGGAGCGTGCAAAGACATTACATTAATTTCTGAAATTAAAAGGTTTCACTGATTTCTGATATTTCGTATAACTGAACGTGATACCAATAGGACCTACAGAAATAATGAGACCGTTTCGTGGATCGGCTGATATTGACGATTTAATAGTTTTTGGAAGACTTCAAAATTTCCTATTCCATTTTCCGCGCTACGAGTCTCCCACGCAGTTGCAGGTTAAAGGGTTAACACTATCACAGCCATGGAAGTCATCGGTGACCTACTCTATTATTTCAATGAAATTTAATGTAACTTCTAAACGCAATATTTATGAATCTTCTAACGTATTGAATATTTAAACAATGTGGTTAAAAAGATAAAGGTGTGCCGAATATCTATCAGTGTCTTTAACTAGTTAAATGTGGCGACTTCTTTTGAGAGTGTGGACCTACGTGGGTCACGAAAATCGAGAGATGAGCATAAATCTATCTCAAATTATTTCTACTTTTTAGTTATTCGTCTTATTTCAGTATGGCCTCAAAATATTCCAAATATTTTGAAATTTATCAATACATTTCAGTTTTCGTCAAAATTACAATTTAGATAGCCAGTGGTCCCTAACTTTTACGTATGACGAGTATGCTCGTCAATACACAAAATTCTGTCGTTTCTCCACGACGAATTAATCCCCAGGGGTTAATTCATTCCCTACTATATTTTTCTTGCATTAATTGCTTCCAAAAGAAGTATTGTCATGGTGCAATAATACCAATAATTCACGAAAATTGGTGCATAAGAGTACAATTGAAAGAGACTTGCTCTATGGCTGTCCGATCTATTCGGGAAATTTTTGCACACAATTGAAAAATGGTCGTTTTCGCTGTTTCGGTTGTTTCGGCGTTAATTGACCGCGGTAGGCTTGATCTCCTGGAGAATTTTGGCGCCGACCGAACGCCGAGAGATGAAATCGAGACGACTCTCGATCGAGAGCAGAAGGTAATTTCGCGATGCTCTCTGTCGAGGAAGAGTCGTGAGAGACGAGTCCATGTCAAGGTCGTTGGACGAGGCCAGAGCTCGATTGGTGGATTTTGTACTCCCCTGATATGGTTCGGACACCGAAAGAACTCACTTCATAAGAAGTTGCTCCGATTTGTCCGACGGATAGAGACATTCCTCGTCCTCACGTATTTTCCATTATAATGCGTGGCTGACCGAAAAAGCGCTTAGCACGTTAAGCGCCACACCGGTCCCTAGGGACCGGGCGTTGACTTTTCGTTTATGTTGATGCTGATTAATGAAAATGAACAATTAGTTTTTTACCTAAGCTACGTTGTCGCACCTAACCGAGCCACAATTAGTGGAGTTAAGTATAAAATAGAACATTTTATCAAAAATGATTGTAGTATGTTAAAAGAAATACAAAGATATCTTTTCTAATAAAGGGCTTAAACGGAAAGTGCTTTAAGAACGAGCGTGGCGCTTAACGTGTTAACGACGAAATAAGTATTTAGTTTTCGGTTGTCATTCGGTAGGCTCAGGTTTTCAGGGCCGATACGATGAGAATACATACATAAGAAGTGACTTCACGCTGTGCACAAACTATACCTGTCTTCAAGACCGTAAACGATTGAATCTATTAAGATTTCTGCCTCTTTCGTTTACTTCATTCGGACATATTGTAAGATCGTGAAAAAGAAAGAGAGGCGCGGTAACCCATCCAAGGAGAGAACTCGGCCTTTGTAGCTTAACGTCGAAAATCTCCTGGGTCAGTGCGGAATCACTGCGCCAACTGCTTCTACTTGGTGACCCTTGTTTCTTGCCTCCTCTTCTCCTAAGTTCTTTATACAAGGTTGCCGCCCCGATCTCACAATATTTATTTCATTATTTTCAGTACATAGAATTAACTCCTTGCCGTACAATAACGAGTGCCACTCGTGACCTGATAAATAGAATAGTCAATTTTGAAGTGGTCCAAATACAATTGAATCAAAAGTATCAGTGGGTTATGAGAAAATAAAATTAACTCACTATGTTATTCAATATTGTATTAACCCTTTCAATACTGCGGGGATATATAAGTCCCAGAGAATGTTCAAAAATTACTGATGCGAAAAGTATTCGCTTTTAAAGCGCTGGGATAGGACTAAACAGTAGTCTGTGATCAGTACTTTACAACACGTGCTTCGGTTAGCATAACCTAACTAATTCATACTTGGTATACGTTCATAAGGACATATGAGTCCCAAAGCATTTTTTCAAAAACCACATTTTCTAAAAATCTGAAATTATGTAAACATGTTCCTTTACTTATTTACAGCACATTTAGTTCAATTATACAGAAATATCTTCACTGGCCAAAAGTCGTATTGAAAGGGTTAAGTCATGTGGAATATTAAAAATTGGGGATAGATTGTAATTCCACCAATTAATTCAGAGTTGTTGCACATTCAATCACAAAAGAAATGGTACGGCAAGGTTGGTAGATTTAGTGCACGAAAAATACCTACTATTAGCCTGCAAACTGTGACTGGCTCCAAGTTTTTCTCAGCCAATGTGATAAACAGTCGAATTGCCAGTCGATTTTCTTTCGAAGAGGGCTGAATTTGCCCTTGTTTGGCTGAAGAGTGGCCGATTGCTTCTCCAGTTTACCCAGATACCGAGCCACGCGAACCATTCCAACGGGTCGATCATTTTCCGAGTTTGATCTCCGTTCGCCGCGGATAAACATCGATTGCGTCTTTCCTCCGGACGCGGTCCCTAGAAGACAAAAACGTCACGCAAACGGAGACGTTTCGTGATAGAGACGAGTCGCGTTCGACTTTCTCGAGTCGGAAGAATTGCGAAGAATGCGAGCAAGAAGCGACGGAAAAACGAGTCGATACGGTCGGAGATGGACTCGAGTGGACGTCGGAGGAAATCGAGCGTACACCGGGGACGTCGTTAATCTTCTCGTTCGCACCTATTTTGCAAGGACTCGTCGGCGATACGTATCGAGCGACGGGCGCTCGCCGAGCCTGTATTTTCATTTTATCCGCATCCTCGATTCGCCTCGACGCTCTCGATTCCGACCCCGTTTGCCGGCCGTGATTTTCTTCCTTTCCACTTCTTCGCGGATAGGAAGCTTATGAACAATTGCACCTATTCTCTTCACTTTTTACGCCATCTCGAAGGGTTTGACATTCTTCCTTGGATCGTAACCTTTTCTCTGCGCGAATATCTTCCGCCGTGACACTTCCGCTGAATCAGACGGATCATGGAAAATGCATATGCATATTGCGCTAGAACGATCGTCATAAGTGAGTTTATTGGTATTGCTGAGCTGTACCGAGCTATTTCGGCTGGTAGAATCAATGGTGGAATCGTTCTAGTTTAGAGTGGAGAAAACTGCAGCAGTTATGGAATTCTTAAATTGGGCCTGCGTGTTGATACATTCAAAATATTGCACGTCAGTTAACCAGTTAATTGCGGAGTTTAGTTTTATGAATCGCTCGTGAGATATGGAATTAAAATCGAGCAATGACGAGTGTATATTCGTCGAACATAGGGTAAATAGTTGTGTTGTCAATTTTACGAAAAGAGGAAAGCAAAATGTGAAAAATTAGGTTTTTAATTCATAAGAAATTGACAGTTCAGTATTAAAAAGGCTACCGCAATAGAACTTTGACGTGACTTTGAACGTAGTTAACCCTTTGCGGACGTAGACATTTATAAATATTGAGAAATAACCATTTATTCGGTGATCTAAAGCTACTTTTTTATCAGAAAGTTATTCTATCAACGTATTTATATAACAGTTGTATTTCAATTTTTCGACTCTAACTGTATACAAATGCGGTAAGAAGCTATAAGCAATTTTTTTCTCAGACCACATGTATGCGTCGCTAGTACTCAAATGGTTAACTGGTTAAATGTCAGTCGCTAAATTTCTTCTATTTGATTCTATCGCCATTTCAGTCAATATTAAATTTGACTCAAATTACAACTTTTTTTTGTAACCGAATGCACAATAAGTCAGAGTTAATTGTTAAAAGAATAATCTATCGCTGATTTCCGATATAAGTTAACGCAATACTAATAGCATAGAACTAATTTCAACATCTCCTGACCTATTGATATTTGGCGTTTAACAATTTCTGGAAAACTTAAAAATTTTCTATTCCATTTACCGCGTCACGTTTGCCACATGTAATTGTAAGGCAAGGGGTTGTATAGATTAAGTACTGCAAAATTTCAACTAAAAGTACTTCTTGTCCTCTTTACCGTTTTATTACTGTCCTCAAGACAGAATAATATGACTGATATTGATCGGACAAATCTACTGTCATGTATTTCAAGTCCCGCATTATTTCAGGACCGACGTGTATTGCGTTAAGAAGTTGTTGCAATGCCGCTACAAAAGATAGAACGACTATAATCGTCCATCGGACGCAAATACTATTTTTTGGATAGCGACTATAATCGTCCACCATGAGGAAGTGGCACTTTTACGAAAATCGAGTATACTCGTCCACTACGAGTAGATGGCACTTTTACGGAAACCGACTATACTCGTCCACCACAAGTGGATGGCATTTTTACCGAGGACGACTATAGTCTCCCATAGGAGCAACATGACGAAATGGGTTAACACTAAACCTACAAATCCAGTCAAAATGACCGGTTCCCAATTTTTCTAAAAATTCCCTAAATCATAGGGGAGCCATGAATCAAATATTCCACTTCTATCATATAAAACGTAGAACTAGTTAACCCTTTCGGTACGAGCGCTCTTTCCGCCGTCATAGTCTCGCTGTACGAGGTGCCGCGCCAAAAATGCGCATATAGCACGTGGTCATTCCTTTTTTGTATAAAGATTTTCCTATCGGTTAAATAAGAACTGTGCGTAACCCCTTGCTCTACAATAACGTTTGACACTCGTGACGTGATAGTGGAATAGATAATTTTGAGATATTCTAAACACAATTATATTGAAAATGTCAGTGAATCCGGAAACGTTCAAATTACTTTTATACCATTGATATTACGTTAAGTTACACAGTATGAGAGAACTCATTGTCAGTGATAATTTTGTATTTCAGCAGTTAATTCAAAGTTGTTACATATTCGCTCACAAGAGAAATAGTAGGCCAAGGGTTTGATAAAACAATGTTCCTTCTAACAAGTAGCGTTTACAGTTTTAACACTAGAACGACCAAGCAAGTCAAAATGACTTGTTCACATTTTTTTTCCAAAAATTCCCTAATTTTACAGGAAAGTCCTAGACTAGAAATTCTATGTTGATATCTTAAAACACAGATTACTAAACCGATCATATTCTACACTGCTTGATTCCTCTCCTTCCAATGTTCTTATTTAATATATTTAAATATAACAAATTTAACGTCGGTCGTTCTAGTGTTAATATTAACCTTTTTGGTACAAGCGCCGGATATATCCGGCGCTCGGTCACACAGGTCATCAGATGGATGCCGGATATATCCGGCGTCCGTACCGAAAGGGTTAATTAATCATCGCTTTCACCACTTGATTCCTCTTTTCCTAAAGCACTTATTCGGTACATCTAAATATGAGTAGACATATCATCGGTAGTATTATTGTTAATAATGATATGCTGGGGAGGACCTTCTTGAACTTTGCAAAATTCGAGAGAAACGATCGACGGACTTCGATCGATCGAGCGGCGTGACGTCGAGCGCAGAATCTTCCGAGTACTTCGACTCGGTGTTTCGCTGTTCGCGATAACGGGACGACGATACGGAAATCTTAATGGCATCGGCTCGTAGCGCTTCTCGCCAGTCGACTCTTCCTTGGCTTGCCACCTTCGAGCCGGAACTACAGCCCGAGGCTACGAGGCACCCGCTTATTAGCCACGGAAAAACGATTCCGCGCTGCATCGGCCACGCGATACGCACCTCTGTCTCTTTCTCTTTCTCTTTCTCTTTTCTCTTCCACCTCCTCCCCCTTCTCTTCTCTCCCGCTCGTCCGCTTGCCCCCGTGTCCTCCGACCGAATCACAGTGGCTCGGATTAACGAGCATAATTGTCTTTCCGGATCTCGACGAGGACGATTAATCGCTCGCCGAGCTAATACCCCTCGAATAGCTGCTAACTCGCTTTTTATTTCACCGTTTATTCGCGCTCATCCCCCCTTTTCGCTCCTCTCAATCTCGTTCGGATTACCGTCGACAAACCGTGTTCTTCGATCGAAGAAAGCTAATTTGCTCCTCGATGGATTCGCGCTTTTCGACCGCTCGATCGACGATCGTGCTCATTTGAGTCTCAATTCCGTGGCTCGATGTTTGCTTTGGCGATTTCGCAGCAACCTGGCTGCAAAAAAGTCGAATCGAGGGGATCCACTTGGAGGATGGTTCGCCTCCTTTAGGTTCCACCTCGCACGAATTTACGATACCCGCTGCGTCGCCTCTCGAGACAATTACTCGAAACAAAGCACGCGAAGGCATGCGTCGGTCCGTGCTAATTCTCCGGGCCCCGCGTGCTTTCGGACGATAAATAAACACCTACGTAAGGCCCTGCGGCGGCGTTCCGGACGAAAGAGGAAGGAGGAAGGAGGCTAATGATGGGAAGAGCGCTTCTCGGCTTCTACCTCTGCCTCTTTCCTTGCGATCCCTTTCTTTCGCTCCCTCCCACCCTTCCTGCCTCGTCTTCTCGTCTTCGATCTCCTCGTGGTCCATTCTTTTCGAGAAGGATCGTAATTCTTCGGTCGCGCCTCTTTTTCGCGCCCGCGGCCCGCTCGATCGGACTCGATCTTCCTCCTTGTCGAGACGACGGTCGAGAGAAGCACCTTCATGCGTTGGACCGCCGATTTTTTAAGGTTTTTCGGAAACTAGGCGGAGCAGCTTGAAACCGACGGTTTCTGCGTTTGTCAAGGATTTTAGTGATACCGTCGACACTTCTGTAAGGCGGTTAATTCGTCCTGCGTTGCGCGAAAACTGCTTTAGAATAGTGCTGCCTTAACATTTTGCATTCCAATGCCGAGTTATACTCGACGTAGCTTTCTGTGCCATTTATTAATTGTCGACTTTTCGAAATCAACAATAGTTTTGCACTAGAACTACCGGCGTTAAATTTGTTATATTACAAAATATTAACCCATTGACAGTGTATGCCGTGATAGTCACGGGTGGAGCGCCAAGTATCAAATGTTTATCCCATTTAGTCTACCAAAGATATCTAAGCCTATGGCTAGATTCTTTGTTTCCTCTTTTTTCTAATATTCTTGTAACTGAAGAAGGAGATGTGGTTTAGCTTGCATCCCGACGTGTTTTCCAACATACAAAAAAAATTATACATTTTTTGGGCCAGAATTCGTAATTTTACCTTACTGTGAAAGGGTTAAGTAAGTAGTATGAAAAAAGGGGAAGCAGAATGTGGAAAATATCATCGATTCGGTAATACGTGTTTTATAAGATCAGCGTAGAATATTTGTTGCATGACTCTCCTATAAACTTGAAAACTTTTTCGAAAAACTTATGAAACGGGTCATTTTGACTTATTTGGTAGTTCTAGTGTTCAAAAAATGCCGTAGTACCTACAATTTTTCTTAGTATTAAGTCAAAATTAGTAATCAACAGCAGACAGTTTTCCGAGACTGTATTTGTTTATCTGATGAAAAGATAGTAAACTAATTCGGAGCGCAAAGGGTTCACCTCTTAAAGTAGGATTGGCAGCTTTCTAGGAGACTCGAATTTTCCATGCAACTTCCGATTAGAGCAGTGTTTCCCAACCTTTTTTGTGCCACCTTAGCCTTTCTAAAATTCTTATGCCCCCCCCCCCCCTATGTAACGTACATAATTTTTAATATTAAAAAATTGAATTGTTCACTTAAGAAACTTAAATGATCGGTTTTAGGAAGAAATCACTAGGAAATTGTTAACGAAACACAGTAAGTAAATTTTCAAAACATATAGGTAATGAAAAACTGAAATTCAAATTCCAAAGAATTTTAATAAAGATTTTTCTATATTAATTTATTATTTTAATTTAGTGAGATCCTTGCGCTTGATGCTTGCTTTTTCGTTAAATTTGGCACCGAAATCTAGCATTGCATTTAAATTGCTCGGAGCGAAAGGGTTAAACTCGTGTCGAGTCCATTTTCGAATTGCCCCCCTTAACAATCAAATTGCCCCCCTGTGGGGCGTGGGCCCCACGTTGGGAAACACTGGATTAGAGCGACGATCCTTGGCGATTTCTTGCACCGTAGAGGAAATCGAAGGATGCTAGGCAATTTGGATTCACGGTTTACGAGCCACGCGCGAGTCGAATGTACCGTTATCGATGCTCGGTTCTCGCAGCGAGAAGGAACCTAACCGCGGAACGTTTCGTCGTCGCGAATCGACCTTCGCGTCACCGTCGACTGTGGACGCCGAATTTGCTGCACTTGAAGAACTCCATTACCCCGAGAAAAGCGAAAAGAATCGAACGATTGAAGGAAACCATCCTATTTCTTTCTCCCCGTGTAGATTCCCTCGACAGTGTCGCGAGTTTACGAGCCGACGATGGCGCGAAACAGCAAGATGCCCGAACGGCGACCTAATAACCTCCTACCGCGGCTCATGTAGGTCGTCTCGATCGCTGTCCGCGGTGAAATTGTGGGCGGCATGGCTCATCGCAGCGGGGAATTCCATCCTTGCGTCCTAATCCTCCGAGGTTCTCTCGGAAGTTTCTGTTGAGTGGCGCGGGTCAGACAGCAATGTCTTTGGCGAAACCACTCGCGAAAGGGTTAGTGATGTGGTTACTTTAACACTAGAACTACTGGCGTTGAATTTATTATATTTCAATATATTAAATAATTATTTCGGAAAAAGAGGAATCAAGAAGTGGAAAAGATAGTCGAATTCGGTAACCTGTATTTTATAAAGTCAACATAGAACATCTGCTTTTTGGCTATTCTATAAACTTGAAGAATTCATTAAAAAATATGACAACCAGTCATTTTGACTTGCTTGGTAGTTCTAGTGTTCAATAGTTCAATGTGAGATAATGAATGTCTACATAATTCTCGTAGAATATATATATATATAATATATATAAGTCGCAGAAACCCATGCAAGTAGCGTACTCGGCCGGAGTAGCTTAACCCTTCGCACACGGAGCCACCTCTGACGTTATCTGTCAGCAACTTTGAGGCACTTTACTATTTCCTATCTTGTGTCATTTCAATAGAAAAGTTCAGATGAACATACATTCTAATCACTAATAAATTCGAAGGCTCCTTTAGCGGGAGCAACCGAGCTATATGGTAGTCTTACTATGTCCCTTCAGGTCGTGGTGCAAAGAGTTAA
Organism: Cerceris rybyensis; assembly: GCA_910591515.1. Lineage (NCBI taxonomy): Eukaryota > Metazoa > Arthropoda > Insecta > Hymenoptera > Crabronidae > Cerceris > Cerceris rybyensis. Next base: position 65,040,061 of record OU342789.1, on the reverse strand, counting down.
ATTCGAAGATTACCGGGGTCCACTCGGAACTACTGCCCCAGCATGTTATACCTAGTAATACTTCTTTCTTGCATTCTATTTTTCTAACAATAAGTTCTTTATAGGAGGGTACCACGACGATTCCACAATTATATACAATTTTCATCACCAAAAATACAAATCGAGTGTTGTACGACTCGTAAGTGAATGTAAATTCGAAATGTAAAAGAAACAGAGCTTAACCGATGACGCGTGTGAGTCAACAGACAGCATAATGTTGCACAAGCAAAGTGCAATGTGCAAGAAAATTAATTGACTGACAGTGAAAGAGGTCGAAACGTTGGACTCATCCCTTTTATATGTGTGGACTGTCAATGAGAGGTGGTTTGCCTTTAACCCTTTTAGAGCCGAGCTAAAAAACAAATTAAAGACAATTATCAGTTGGCAATATTTCATATAGAACACACAATATAGAGCATAAACTGTCTATTGACAATTATTTATCATAAAATTGCTATCCTATTGAAAACCGAATATTAACCCTTAGTTGACCAGTGTTAGCACTATTGCTAACCACGAAATATTGTCGTCCGGCACCAAAAGGGTTAAAGAAAGGGATGATGTCTTCCTCAAAACTGGAAAATCATTCTGCATGTCCACGGTCCGAATTAGCACGACGCCTTGTACCAGATAAAGTTTATAGCTCTACCTTGGTACAATGCATGCAAAAAGTGTCTCTCTTCGACGACAGTCCCTGCAAATGATATTTCGCGAGAGATTCCGCGATCGAGGAGTTCTCAAATGAACCTGAAGCCTCGATTTCAGGAGAGCCCTGAATTGCGCGTCGCCTGAAACTCGAGGGAGATAAAGCGCGCGACAAACTCGCGAAAATAGCTTGCACTCGGGAGACAGCGATAACGGTAAACCTCGACGTAGAAGCACGTCGAAAGCAATCGCTCCTCGTCGTCTCGCCGATGCTTCCACCGTCGTCTCGAACGACGAGATCGGAGACCGTATTTACGACTTCGCGCTATTTGTCCGAGCGAGGAGGAGAAGTGGAGACGAGAAGTGGCGACATTCGCGGAAAAACCTCGAGTTCTTTCGAAGGGCCGCGACGATTTGGCTTCGTCGCGTTAAATTTCTAAGACGTACGTCACGGCCGCTAATGAAATTCCTTTCCGCGGCATTCCGCGAGCGCGATCGTCTTAATCAACGCGGCTGTCGCGGCCAACGAAAAGAATTAGCATTTTAAATCACGCGCTCGGCGGGTGCTCCTTCCCCCCGTCCCCCTGCCCCGTTCACCCCGCTCGGCCCCTCTCGAGGCCACGGAGTCTCCTTCCTGGCGACTTCCCGCCTCCTTCCTCTCCCCTCCCGCGCCTTCCTGTAATTCGTTTACTATCAAAGAGGAACGGAAGATTGATCGTCGTTTCTCGATGTTTATAATTATTTTGAACGATGCCCGGCGTTCATCGTGCGTCACGCGGAGACGGATATTCTCCTCGTGGAACGAGCGAGGAGAAGGATAGGCAAGCTCGTCTCTCCCGCCTACCCCTCTTTCTCTCTGAATTTCTCCACCCAAACGCGCCCGCGCTCTCTCAAAATGCGCGTCAGCATCATCAATCCACGTCCGGAGAATTCCTAGCCGGGATAGCCGTGGACCGGTCCCGACGTCCGCCTCGACGATCGTCTCGAAGATCTCGAAGATCATCTGAAAGATCGTCTCGAAGATCGACTCGAAAATGAACTCAAAGATCGTGTCAAAGTGGTCTCAAAGACGGTCTTTTTCAAAGATAGTCTTTCTCATACGTGGTCTTTCTCAAAGACGTTCTGTCTGAAAAATGGTGTCAAAGATGGTATGTCTCAAAGACTGCCTCAAAGATGGACTCAAACATGGTCTCAAAGGCGGTCTTAAAAATAATGTCAATAATTATTTCAAAGATGAGCTTAAAAATGAGATCGAAGATGGTGTCCAAGATGGTCTCAAAGTGGTCTTAAAGATGATCTCAAAGGCGGTTTAAAAAATGATGTCAAAAATGATCTCAAAGATGAGCTGATAGTCTCAAAGGCGGTCTTTTTCAAAGATAGTCTATCTCATACGTGGTCTGTCTCAAAGACGTTCTGTCTGAAAAATGGTCTCAAAGACAGTCTCAAAGACTGCCTCAAAGATGGTCTCAAAGTGGTCTTAAAGATCATCTCAAAGGCGGTTTCAAAAATGATGTCAAAAATGATCTCAAAGCTGAGCTGATAGTCTCAAAGGCGGTCTCAAAGATGGTGTCAAAATTTATTTCAATTATCAGCTTAAAAATGAGGTAGAAGATGGTCTCGGAGATGGTCTCAAAGATGGTCTCAAAGATCGCCTCGATCGGGAGGATCTCGAATTTCTGTGGTTCCCCTCGGAAGCGAAGCCGTCGACCGGCGCCGATTGCCCGCGAGGCCGTCCGATGGAACTTTGGCACCAGTCGGCCGATCGGCCGAGAGGCCGCGAAGAAATTTGTGTTTTCTTCGATTCTAGAGCGAAAAATGCGCTCGAGATAAGTCCGAGAAGCAATCAATCGCGCCTCTTGACGCCGATCGAGCGACCTTTGACTCGTCGATACCAGCGGCAAACTGTCGTCGCGAACCGAGGAATTAGGCGCGACGATCTCCGCTCTCTCGTTAAAAAGAAGGAACGCGATCGTTGAACGCTCGAGCGACTCGCTGCGGCGCGCTGTCCCGGTACTTTTCCCCTCGTTGATTGGCCGTTCTCGCGATTCCGCGCCGTCCGCCTCGGACCGGAGGGAATCCTCTTCGCGAGGCGCCTTCGCGCTCTTTCCGGCCCCCGCCACTTTCACCGGTTTCCGTTCTTTTTCTTTCCTCGTGTGCGCGCGAAGCCAGTGCTTTGCAAATCGATCGTTACTCGACGACTTTGGCCGTCCGCCGGTTACAAAAAAATTGGACTTTCCGCTGCACAGAGCGCGAGGTGCGGAGGACAATTTGCCGATTCGTGTATTTTATTTTTGCGAGCGCGACAGATGACTTCAAGCGTTGAAATGTCCGCCAGGGTTGATTTGAGAGTATCGAAATACCGAGATCGTGGCCAACGAGAGGGTGGTACCTTCTTACTTTCGTTTTGATGTTCGAAGTTTATTGCGTAATATTTTTTGACGTTGTTTCAACGAGGAGCAGTTTTAACAAGTGATTAATTCAATATGTTAATAAAATCAACAGAAAATGGTCAACTGATACTGAAAACTGTTGTCATTGACTGTGTACAGATGTTGCTTGTATACACAGTTTGATGCCGCATATATGCGACGCACAGATTCGCAGGTCGTCGAGTGGGTGCCGCATATATGCGACGCTCGTATACACATGTCTCGCGTGTATGCCGCATATATGCGTCACTCGAAGTTATTTTTAATTCAAAATATCATCAGAATGAAAGATAAATCTATGCATCCAGCGAATCGGGACAAACTGCTTGCCAAGTTACTTCTTCCTGTTGAGCGGTACCAATAGACAGAACTTTTTGATGAAACGTGCAAATCGATCGCCGAAGGGCTGAAAATTCCATGGCGGATCTCGCAGTTTCGCGATCGTCCCGACAAAACGGTCCAGCAAACGTGGATACTCGAGCGGCGCACGTTTCTGCTCGACCGAGTCGCGAAAGAGGAATTCGATAACGGTACCGAATCTGCATACCGTGGTTCTCGAAGTACGCAAAGCCTCGGCACGCGCGTCTCTCTGCCTCGTCCATCTCGAGAGATCCGAGAGATTCGGTGGGCTAGCTTTCCCGAGAATCAATGCCACCGTGGCGTTTTCTAATTTAATTGCGCGCCGGATTTACTTTCTCGTCGATCCACGCGCGCAGAATCGCGGCTTCTCCTCCGACTCGTTTGCACGATCGAGCACGAACCGGCGACTCGCCGATCGCCACGGCCGATTTCTCTCGCTTCTCGAAGCGTCGTCGTTCGACTTCCACGGGGACGATCGAGTCTACGATCCGGTCGACGATCGTTAAACGCTCGTGGGAAAATTAAACGCGTCGATCGGCGGTTTTTGTGTCGAAGGCCGGAAAGTTTTCCGGGACGATCGACGATAAGCCGACACACTGACGCGCATTCGACTTTGCGACGTGTCAGCGAATGTTGCGTCAATGTCGTTTATATGGCGGGAATTTAGAAAGAAGTCGCTTGACAAATGGTTTGCTCTGATTCGTTCGACGGGCAAGAGACGTCCCTTGCACGCTTTTGATTCTAATACATGACTAGCCGAAAAGGTACTTAGCCCTTTCACTACTACGGGCGACTATAGTCGCTCTTCATAAAACGCCACTGACATAATATGGACGACTATACTCGTTCTTCATGAAATGCCACTGACACACTACTTGTCCCTCATAAGACGCCACTGACATAATACAGACGACTATAGCCGCTCTCCATTAAATACCACTGACATACTACGGACGACTATACTCGCCCGTCGTAAAACGCCGCTGACACATTACACAGAGTTATTCTGCATCGAACATCTCACTCTGTCCAAGTAGTACATATTAGAAGCAAATATCTTTTTTTCAAAAAACATCAAAGCAATTCTGTCCCGTTGCGACGGAATTGCAGTCGCTGTCGATCTTTTCGCGCATCGTGCAAACTTCTGGCGCAGCGACTCGTTCAGGAGGACTATCGCGTCGGAAAAGACACTCGTAGCGAAAGAATTAACAACGAAATAAGTTCTCAGTTTTCGATTGTCATTCGAGGTCAGGTTTCAAGGGCCGATACAATGAGAATAGGCAGTGCGATGACAGTCACCCCTTACTCCGTACCTCAAACCGAGTGACTTCTTATCAAATTCCTGCAGTACAGACTTTGAAGAGAGGTCGTTGAAGTTGACTGGTTCATCATCACATCGCAGTTTAGCGCCAGAAACGTTCTCCAGTCGGCAAGATTCTCTCCAACGTCCTTCCTCGCTCCTCACCCTTACAGCGTCGAGACAGAGCCCCTCGATTTGTCCGTCCCAATTCACTTTCGGCATTAACTGCGAGCCCGTGATATACGGTGCGTGTGGAAACAATTTTCCAAGGAGCATGAGGATTCGAGGGAGCGGAGTTTCCCCATTCCGTTAGCTCGTGGTCGGTCGCGTCCGAAGAAAAAAATGCGTCGTGAACTTCGACGATGAATCATCCAGGAGTATCTGGCGATCTGGACAAGCTCACCCGCATACTCGGGTCGAGTTTGTCTCTCGTTTCGCCTTCGAGAGCAATCCTCCGTGGTTCGCCGATTTCGACGGCGGTACGCCAAGTTCAACGGAACGCGAAGCCGCTCTCTTGGAATTTCGCGCAGAGACTCGGACGCGAGCGGTGCTTGCCGGACAGAACGCGAAGACGGGGAGAAAGATCGTTGGAGAGAGGAGGAGAGAGGAGCGGAAGAGAGGAGAATCGGTTCGTTCGTTAGCCGCGGGGCGGAGGTTGGAATCCAGGCGCTCGCAGCAGGGTGCCGATTCTTCTCGAGCCTCCAAAGAGGCCGAGAGGGAGAGGATCTCGTACGAGGAAGATTCTCTTCCTGTCCCTCCTCTCTCCGCGCTTCGTTCCGCAGTGGATACCTTCGTGGAGTCGCGGTTTCCTCCGGCTCCGTCCTGCGTCTCGATCCACCGGTCGGTTCTCCTGGAAACGCGAGCCGGATGGCGACGTCGTTTTCGATCTTCCCGATTCGACCGCTTGCGGCGGACAATAGAATTCTCCCTATTCGCAAGCTCGCGATCGGAGACAGATTTGCGCGGATGCAACGTTAATGTCGCTCGAGAAATCAGAAATCGTCGCAATTCCATTAAGTACTTCGTTCTTTCTTTTGAATGCAAAATTCAAGCGCGGGAAATTGCTCGACCGCGGCTTCATACAGCTCTGTCTGACCTCTTCGAGCTCCGTCACCCCTTGCCGGTGTAAATTGTCTCCTCCTCAGTTAATGCTTCTTCTGCCAATTATTTTTCTTCGCGGACGCTTCAGCCTCGTTGCGTTTCATTGGACAGAAATCTATCTACTGGTCGAATTTAGAATGAAGTCACTTGATATGAGGTAGGGGGTAAAGGGAGACTGTCCTCGTACCGCCTAATTCCATCGTATCTACCCTGGAAACTAGAGCTCGGCGAATGGCAACCGAAAACTAAGCTCTTATTTCATCATTGACCCTTTCATTCCTAACACCGGATATATCCAGCATCCACAAAACCATCCCCAGAGACGAACGCCGGATTATCCGGCCTCCAGAAAACTAACCAAAAAACTCCCTAGCCGTCTTTCAGTTGTCGGATTGTACAATGAGTATCATACTCTGAACATGTACCGTTAGAAGGAAGGATTAAAAAAAGGGACACTTTCAAAGCAACTTTTTCAGCGATCCATAAGTGCGGTTAATGACAACCTTTATCGCGCACTGTGTACACTTTTGGGACAGCGGCTCGTTCAGCGGGACTGTCAAGCCGGAAACGTCGCCCGTAGCGAAAGAGTTAAGTGCTTTTTTGGCGAGTCACGCATTAGAATTGAAAGCGTGGGAGGGCGAGGAACGTTTCTTAGCCGTCGGGCGAATCAGAGCAAATCACTTATCAAGTGAATTCTTTCTAAATTCCCGCCGTATATGTGTTCCCATTTTCCTCTCTGCCTGGAAGAGGATTCGTTCGTCGTCCAAAGGATTCGTTTATCTTCAACGAAGGGAGAACTAGGAGTCAAGTCCAATATCTTCATCCTCTCCTCGAGCTGCTCCCTCGAATTGTCTTGGACGATTGCTCGAAGCTCTCTTTCGCGAAACGTCGAGAGGTTCGCTCGTTTTCGCGCTCGTCGGTGCTCGTACAAGAGATTTCTTGGCATACCCGTTCCTATCGTTTGTCTTTGCACAATATTTGCGAACTCTCGCGCGTGCCTCGCTCGGTGTCCCCGTCTGTTTGTCGCTCCTCCACCGAGTTCTTTCTCCACGATTTTTTGCTTCCCTCGTCGAGCGGACGTCGAAGGAGCAAAGGGAATCGTCCTGGCGCTCCACCGATCTCCCGCGGGACAAGAGCCTCTTTCCGAACGGTCCTCGACCTACTTTTCGTTTTTAAGCAAAGACGCGCATTCTGGTGCTCGACCTGCCTCCTCCTCTCAAGGGAGAAGGAGTATCCTGGAGGTGCGGGGAAGAATTTCGTCGTGTCAGAGAGAAAAAGGTGGAAATAAGGGCGAGGCGATAAAAAACGCGAGAACCTCGCGATCGAGAAGTCGATATTGCGATCGATTGTCGACGTTGCGCGGCACTTATCGCAACGGCATCCGAGACTTTTCTCTCTCTTCCCTCTTCCCGCGAGAGAAGGGAACGAGGCACGTGAGGTCGACGATGCGTGACCGCATCGATAAGGATACGATCGGCGATCGCGAAGCAGGTTCGCTGGAATTTTCATGAATCATGATCCGACCCACGTAATCCATAAACTTTCGACGACCGACGAGAGATTACCCCTTGTCGTTGATAGCCCGATACGTTAACGCGGGCCAAAAAGCGTGAGCCTCCGTTCTATCCTGCGGCGAGGCTGCGCGAATAGATCGACGCGGTTTCCGCCGACGAGAAAATACGGGTTGGTCCCTGAAAGCCTGCTTGACCCTTTTTCTCCTACAGCCGACTATTGTCGCTCTGAGCGTAAAGTCTGGTTCGTCGCGACCGTCGTAGCCGGAAAGTTACTTGTAGCGGATGGGTCAAGCAGACCTCCAATCAAGTTTCCGCCGGCGAGAAAATACGGATTGGTCCCCAAAAGTCTGCTTGACCCTTTTTCTCCTACAACCGACTATTGTCGCCCTGGGCGCGAAGTCTGGTTCGTCGCGAACATCGTAGCCGGAAAGTGGTTTGTAGCGGAAGGGCCAAGCAGACCTTGAATCAAGTTTCCGCCGACGAAAAAATACGGACTGATCCCCGAAATCTTGCTGGACCTTTTCGCTTCCACAGGCGACTATTGTCGTTCTCATGGTGACGCACAGTGGTCGATTTCGCTGAAATCCAGGCCAAAACCCCAAGGGGTATTTCAATTTATCTACAAATTGGTATATTAGTATTATTTAGGTCGCTGATTAAGAATCCGTGCTCAAAATTTCTAAAAACAAAATGGCAGCTTCAACATGGCGGCCGCGTGTATCGAAAAGTTGTCAGTTCGGCACGAAAATTAGTATTCTCATGTTTCGTCGCGACGACTGGTTCGTCAGGAGCGTCGCGGTGGTAAAGTCGATTATAGCGGAAGGGTCAAGTGAGACCCGTTACCTCCTGAAGAGACACCTACGTTGTCGACGAGCCTCTTAGTCGTCACCCATTTCTGTCTATCTCTTCTCGTATGTAGCATACGACCAAAGGTCGCAGGTCCGGATCCTTGAAGCAGAGCGACGCCTTTCGCGCTCTGCTCGGCAAAATTAACGCGGCACGAAACAGTAGGTAGGCCAAACGGTCGACCGCGAGTAGTCGAGGAGAAAAGCTTTTGAAGAGTTCCAAGAGGACAGGCGCGAAACGATCTCGACCAAGAAACGTGGCTCTTTGACCCGCGCAAAGAGCTAGCAGTTTGCTCCAAAGCTCGAACTCGAGGCCCTTTCCCGTCTCTCCATCAAGCTTTGGAGGTAGATAAAGAGCACGAAAAAGATAGATTAACGAAGGACGTTTGGTACGTTTGTTGCAGCGGTGCAAAGAGGTCGAGTACCGCCGTCGCAGCCGTCGCTGCCGGGTCTACCGGGGCAATTCGCCCTGACGAACGGCGACGCAGTCGCGTGTGCGAGCCTCAACGGCCACTCTTACCTCTCCTCCTACATAAGCCTACTCCTGAGGGCGGAGCCCTACCCGACCTCGAGATACGGCCAGTGCATGCAGCCCAACAACATCATGGGAATCGACAACATCTGCGAACTCGCAGCGAGGCTGCTCTTCTCCGCGGTGGAGTGGGCCAGAAACATCCCGTTCTTCCCGGATCTCCAGGTGACCGATCAGGTCGCCCTGCTCAGGCTAGTCTGGAGCGAGCTCTTCGTCCTGAACGCGAGCCAGTGCTCGATGCCTCTTCACGTCGCGCCGCTTCTCGCGGCTGCAGGACTTCACGCCTCCCCCATGGCGGCCGATCGGGTCGTCGCCTTCATGGACCACATCAGGATCTTCCAGGAACAGGTGGAGAAGCTCAAGGCACTCCACGTGGACTCTGCAGAATACAGCTGTCTCAAGGCCATCGTCCTCTTCACCACAGGTAAGGTGCCACATTTTGCTATCGAACCTCGTCTTTGGAATCCTTGGAATCCCAGGGGTGGAGATCGGGTGAAAGGTCGTCTCGACGACATCCACAAAAAAAAAACGGAAGTATCTTGCGTCCGGAAGTCCTCGACTTCCGACATCTTCGGCCGTTCTTCCGCGACGTCGAGGATCCGATAGGTTCCCCATTTGGACGCGTTTTCGGGGTTCTCTTTCAGTCGGTCCACCTTCCTTCCTGCCGTTTCGAGATATCGAGATCCGACGACCGGGAGAAGGAACGCTCGCGGCGACTATCTCCCGGACCATCTCGGTCCTCGAGCAACCTCCTGGAGGAGGAGTCGGCTACCATCGGCGCGACGCGATCGTTTCCTCGAGCACACTGTCCCTCGAGGTTGCAGCGAACTCTCGAACCTCGAGGGATCTCGGGGAGAACCGAATCGTCGACCCGGGTGCGGTGGGTGGCCGAGACGCCGCGAGTACGCACACGCGGCCCTCGGTCGAGTTTCGGGGGGACGCGGATGCCGTCTCTCGAACGGACCTCGGTCCCCATCCCTGGGCCGAACAGTCTCCAGCCGACGTAGATACTGGACGGGGGGCTATTTATTTCCGTGCTATATGGCCCCGCTTAGCTCGCCTTAGCTTATGCTAATGTCCCGATTCTCGGGGATTCTTCTTCCATCCCTCGGTTCGCCGGGGACCTTCTTTTTTGCCTCTTTGCTCTGCCTTCCGAGGAACCATTCTGCGATCGACCCTCGTCGTCCTCCTCCTACTTCTTCTTCTCTTCCGCGTGCTCTTTTTTGCTCGCGCGGCTTGCGATCTTCGCGCACCCCCTCGTTCGTTGGACGATCCTCTGCCGAGACTATCGGAGGATTCCTGGATCGTGCGACTTCGTGCCGTCGGACGCGACGAATTTTTCACGAACGGCCAACGATGCTTCGAGGAAAGTTCCTCGGTGTATTTAACCCTACATCTATGGAAGTCGTGGAATTGGCGGGTTCCTAATTTTTTATCAACGTGTCTGGAAGTTGGAGAGAAGCGAGGCGACAGATATTTCACGTGGGTCTTGTAATACGGAAGTAATTTGAACAAGGAGATAAGGGGTAACGAACGATGAGGTCAACGGTGATGCGCGACGGAGCTAGGGATAAACAGAAATACAGAGATTTGGATAAAAGGATGTTTGAAAGATACAAAGGAACTGAAGTATCAAGGGAAGAATCCTTGCCTTAGAATTATTGTGAACAGGCGAGATTTTTTCTTTATTTCTTTATTTAATATACTTAATATATATTATTGATATATTTAATAACTTATTTCTAAATATAATGAATGGGAAAAACCTTTGTTGCAATATGTAAGTACCTATATATATAAAAGTGGTAAAAAAAGAAATTCGAAAACAATGAACTAAAGATAGTATAGGCAGTCATAGAAGTCGTACGGAATTATGAATTAAGCATTTAAGAGACTGAAAAGAAGGTGAAAAGAAGTCGATGAGGTCGGAAATAGGGTTTGGGTTGGTAGAGATTCGGTTCAAACAATCACTTAAACCGCAGAGGGTGCGAAGTGTGCTTGGTGTAAATACAGAGAGTCTCCTTGGCTGATAAGAGGGGACGAATATATCATAGGATTGGATATGCCAGATATCAAAATAGAGAATGTAGAATCATTTAATAAAACTGTATACTAAGTATTGATACAAAATAAAATGTCAACTGTATCGTCTGATTGACAGAGAGAAACTAAACTTGAACTTAGGAATTCGCTTCGTATCCATACACTCGTTCGTCATGCACCCATGTCTCCTTAACCCATTAGCACCCACCGATCTCTTTATGGATCACCACTTAAATGCATAATATTTTTGATATCTCAAGTTACTTATTTACCTGCCCAGCGGTGTATTTATAGATCAGCCTTTTGTGAACAAGTTATGTGAAACAAATTCAAGGATAACGTTTTTTAGTAAACTCGAACCAACATAACTCGGAAATTTCGTTATTTTTCTTAATTTTTCAAAAAAATATAATTTTAGCGTTAAACCTAAATAAGGATCGTAGGGCCTTCACAGCATGCATCTCCTAAACACTCGACTAGACTAAACAGTCCATAAGTTATATGTCTGTATGTTAAGTCATATATATCTATGTGATGGTGATGACGACACATTCGATTCCCAAACCCACAATTTCGAGATCGTCATCCCGTAGGATCCATCGACGTTCCTCCTGTCGCTCAAAGCGCGAAAACGTCGACTCACAATCATATTGCTGCGACCGGAAGTATCGCCACACGACATAATTTATTTACAAAGGGTCTATACTCTATAACAGTGATGGTGAACCTTTTTGAGAAGTGGGTCAAATTTTGCTCAATATTTTTTTAAGTACTATCGTGGGTCACTTTTTTTGCTTGTCAGTTAGCCAGTGTCTACTAGGAAATATTGTTTTATAAATTCGACATTATAGATATTATAGATTCGATGTATAGATTTGATCCGCGGGTCATAGGTTCGCCACCACTGCTCTAAACCTTTAACTTCATATCATCTGCAGCAGTGATGACGAATCTTTTTGAGGGGTAGGTAAAATGTTGTTAATTATTTTTTTAAGTAATACCTTGTGGGTCACCGAGTCAATGACATAACTTGGAAAGGAGGAGGGAAGGATGCTTAAAAACTACTTTTTTTTTGGTTCTCAATCGAAAATATTTGTTATAAATTCGACATTGGATATATATACTTTACTTTTTTATTATTTCTTATTGTCTGTTCTCTCTTTTATGATATAAAAAATAAGTTTATGAAAACCGACGCGTGGGTCATTTAAAAAGCATGCGTGGGTCAGTGTCTGACCCACGGGTCATAGGTTCGTCACCACTGCTCTATAATATACAGATAAACCAGGAATTCGAGCTGCTTCTTCGCTTCGCAGTCACTACTAGACTCTAATCTGCAACTATCTTGTTTAATCTGTTGTCCTCGATACGATATTCAACTCTCGATTATCGATATCTAGTAAAATATATTCTCTAATTGATGGAATCACCGAAGACAACTTCGCCTCTTCGTAACAATATTTTGAATGTTTTTGAGGATCAAGAGAGACTTTCGACGATAGAGCGAGCCTCGACACAAGCTACCTTCTAGTTTTCCCTTTTCGTTCGAGCAAGGGGATCTCGCGTCTAATTGTTCGGATAAAACGGTGGAACGAGGGCACGATGCACAAAGTACGTTTAACTCAGCGAATCGGCCGTTCCAGGCCTTCGGCTTTCTCCCGTTCGCGTCCGTGCGTTCGTGCGCGATGCATACTCGGTGACGCAAACGCGCAGCACCGAATCTACCTATTCTATCCAGCGATTCTCCATTCGCCGAAGCTTCTCGATTCGCAATCTACCTCAGATTCGTTCAACCGAGCCATCGTCCTCTCTCGTCTGTCGGTGAATTGTCTACGATGGACGCTACTCGTGAGGTCGCGGCGCACGTAACGGTTTTCGACGGTGGACAACTGGAATTTCGCGTTAATGCGTTCAACGCCACCGGCATTAAACTGGCTTCGTCGTTTCGACCGAGATGAAAGTTTGCCTATTAAAGTCTCATCTTTGTCAAACTAAATCCCTAAAGGTGAAAACGGCTCTATACTCGATGGTATTTTAATTTGTTAATGCCAACACTTATATATAAAATATATCAGCGACATTGTAAATATTACGATTTCAGTCGCAAGAAATTTCATTGAATTCAGTAGCGCCGGTCACCGATGACCCTAGTGACATTCAGCCTGTTAACATATTAATACTAAAGCTACCGACCTTATATCTACTAAAATTTAGATTTATTGTACAAGTAGTTTGGAAAGAGATAAATCAAGAAGTGAAAGTATTAGTTCATTAACTAATTTAGGCTCTTTATGGTAGAAGTAGAATTTTTACCTCACGGCTCCGCTGTCAATTTAGGTAGTTTTTTGAAAAGATTGAGAACCGGTCATTATGACCGGCTTGGGAGGTTTAGGGTTAAAGGCCGCTAAGAAATCTACAAGGCATGCACAGGGACCGCACTTGCGCAAACTTGCACGTCGCTAAAGCCACCGTCTTTTTACGTGCAATTTTTACGAAACTTTCTGAAATTGTAAAAAACGGTGCATTGTAGGAGTTTTTGAAAAAACAATGATTTTTCATAATTAGCATACTTTATTAAGGTAATATATAGTACCTATATAGCGATTATTTGAATCACTAATATGCAACGGGTCGAGATTTCTCTGACAAGGAAACATCCCGAGGTGTAAATCACCGATTTTTATGAAATTTTAGTATGATATAGTACTCGCGAAAATATTTGACCCGTATTTTTTTTTATCGGCAACCATCCACGTTAAAGGGGTGAAACCCGCCCCCAAAGTTGGGGTAACGAAAAGTATTTTATCGAATATCTTCGAAACTATTAGAGATACGAAAATTTCGTAAGGACTGAAAATTAACGTATTCCGACCACGAGTCCAATGGCATAAACATTTTTTAAAAAAACCCATTTGTTTAAACAATATGATAAAAAATACTTTTTTTCAACTTTCAGGGTGGATTTCACCCCTTTAACGTGGACGGTTGCCGATAAAAAAAATACGGCTCAAATATTTTAGCGAGGACTATATCATATTAAAATTTCATCAAAATCGGTGATTTACACCTCGGGATGTTGCCTTGTGCGACTAAGCTATTTGTTCTTCGGATTCGAGTAATTATCCAGTTTTTTTGTAGTTTTTGAAGCATCGACAAATAAGCGTGAAAACATAAAGGCAATCGAGTTTGATACATCGACTACTGATGTGAACACTTAAATAGAAAAATTAGATGCAATATATCAAAGTATATAGGTGGCATGAAAAAGGCAGCGTCTTAAAAGCACGAGTTATCTCGTGATCGATCTGTAACAGATGTGACGCGAAACACGAGAAAACTCGTGATCGCTCCTTAATGTGTTAACATTGCGTTCAATTGTTCAAAAACACTCGCTCTGCATTTTTTGCTTTCCAGTACTCCAGTCACTTTGCCTAGAGCCCACCATTTCGCGTAATTTAATGGAAAATAAATTGTATAGAAATTATTTAATTCCGTCTCATCGATATAATGCTATTAATAGCGTCTCGCGCCATTAACTCTAGGTTTACTGAAGCCGTAAAATTGACGGATTCCTACCTTTTTAGAAACGCATTCCTTTATAGAAACGTAGTAGATATTTCACATATATCATATAATATACAAATTATTCAACTCTTCATCTTTTTTGCCGCTTGATCACTCAGTTACCACAGTTTTTATTTAGCATATTGCGGTGTAACAGATTTCACGTCCGTAAATCTAATGTTAATCCTATTAACACGTAGAATTAGTCAGCCTTTATTATGACGCTATTTGATAGCTTCTCCTTGATATTTTCAATTTAATAGTTTTTGAAGAATGTCTAAATTTCATATTTCGCGTAGAGAAGGTCACACGTAATTGCAATCTAATCGTAAGTGCTGAACGACGTCGCAGTGAAACGCGAGTGGAAAGGAAGCCGCGGATTCGAAACTACGGTTCCAACGAATCGCTCCTCTCTGTTGCTTGATCGTTGCACTAGCCAGCGGAGAATTGAGAATCGGGAGGCAAAGATCGGCAGGCCGGTTTGCGAGACACCCCGTATAGCTGCGCAAACTCGCGAGGCAGATACGTTTGGCGCGAGAGCGAGAGGGTCTTATGGCGAGAGCGGTACCTCCGTGTATCTCGATGGGAAACACTCCCACGATTATGTGGCATGCGATGCAATTCCCTTTGGCTTGCCCAACCGACGGGCACCCACTTAGCCTCTAGCTGCGAGCGAGCTCTACGTCGACCGATGGCGCTCCTATTAATGATACAATTAAGAACGCGAGCCTTTCTTCCAGAGGTTCTTTAAATCGCGCACCCTTCTCTTCTCTAGCGACGTCTTTGTCTCCATTATTCGAACGTCACTGAGCGATGCGATGAATATCGGCGTAAATGCTCCATTTGTCCTGTGAATCGCTCGTGTTAAAATTACAAACTCTGAAAATTGCACGGCATAATAACACTGACTAATCCTGATTAACACTTTGACTGCTATGAACGCATATATGCGCCCTGCGAAGGTTTTGTATGTTTACTAGGGTGTTGGATAACGATCTAATTTTTTCAGATTTCACATTTAAATATTCCTAAACGTGAGTCAGGGTCCAAATGGGAATTGTTAGCTATTTCCGTTTCCGTCATGGCTTTTCCCTCGAAATATGTTTTGAAGACTTTTGGTCCTAAGGAAAAGCGATTGCACTTTTGGAACCTTACTCACGAGAAGTCGGTTTTTACACACTGTTGTAAAACCCTTAAAAGGCCAGTCTCGTTACCCAAAATCAGACAGATTAAATCTGGAATTGTCTAGAATCTATGCCAGTCCGCATCCCGCGATGACGTTATTCTTAAGTTTGTTAAATTTCCGAATGCGAAAGTAGTTTTCTAAGAGAAAGTGTTGTTGGCCACACAGGGAATACAACAATGGTTTCATACAATGTATGTTCGACAATTGTTTTTGCCATATATCCATACTGTGCAAAAAAGTACTCAGTCCTCAGTGATTGCATCTGCAGGCCGCATTCCACACACGCGAAATACTTCAATTCAGCATATTTCGGGGTCAAAGGGTTAACCGAGACTAAAATTTGCCGTTAACCACTTACGCACAAACTTCCAGGCAGCACTTCAAAATTTCTGTTGGATCCTTCCAAACTCCATCTCAAAACCTTACAAATATGTGCTTTCAGCAAAGATGCTAGTATTTTATCGAAAAGACCTCTGGCAAATTCGTTTCGCAGCAATCACCAAGAATACAAAAACTAGATGAGACTGGAAATGTAGCATTTGCGTAAAAATTTTCTATAGACAGTAGAAAATAATGTCTGTTCTTTGAAATGTCGAAATATACAAGCCGGAATCAGTAAATAGAAGACGACTATTTCCAACGAGTTCAGCCATCGATTCGCGCAGTTGTCGGCCCGACGCGAAGCAGCAAATCTCGCAAAATGTCCGCGGCTATGCCGAGCGAACGTCGTCGACGTCGAAGCCTGTAATTGAAATTAACCCGTGCAATTAACCAGGGACACGATTCGGGAGCCGTCCGGGCGGGTGCGCGATCGCGGTGGCGAGTAATTCGCGGAGATTTGCATCGAGCGGCTCTCCGCGATGTTACCTCGCTTCTGCGCGGAGGCGCAGGGAGGCCGAGAGGAGAAAGCTGCCGTTAGATCGTTACTGGGGCCTCGCGAATCGACGCTTCCTCGTTCGACGGTATCGTTTCGAGGGACGAGCCGCGTCTGGCACGATTCGCCTTCGCGAGCACCTATCTGCCCGTTCGCTTATCCGGTTGCGAACCGATCTCGATAGCGACGGTCGCTTCTGAGCGTTCGATTATTAGAGCCTTCGAGGATCGCCGATAAACGCGTGATAATTTCGTCGGTCAAATTAGATTACGCCCAGAAAACTGGTTGTAGTTTCTTTTGTGACTCTTGCGTTACCGATTTTTCCTTATCGGGATTCCGGAAACGATCGCCTCTGCACGATGCATCGTTGAAGCCTTCGAGGATCATCGATAACTGTGCACTTATATCGTCGGGAAAATCGAGATCGCGTCTCAAATATCAGTAGTAGTTTCCTTCGTGGCTCGTACGATACCGATTTTTCCCTACAGGGACTCCGGCGACGGTCGCCTTAGCGATCGACCTTCGATTTCTTTAGGAACTGATATTCAGGAGTTAATATCATCGGATAAATCGGGATCGCGACTCGAAGATCGAGTAACTTTTCCGTTACCGATTTTTCCCTATTGGGACTTCGGCGTCGGTTGTCTTAGCAATCAGTCATCGATCACCGATAATCGCGCGATAATTTCGTCGGGAAAATCGAGATCGCCCCTCAAAAACCGGTCGTAGCTTCCCCCGTCATTCGGGCGTGACCGATTTTTTCTCATCAAGAGTAGTATCTATACGATACTATTATCTATATAAGGGTAATACTACTCAAGAGTGGTATGTAGACAGACGACGAGGCCCGACGATCGTTGGGCCGATCGGAACGCAGATCTTCCGTCCCGTCTCGGTCCGGGCCAAATCGTCCGATCGAGGGAGAGCGCCGAAACGGCTGCGCTCGCGTCATTCCAGGGACCGTAACGATCGTTAATGTCGCTCGTAGCGCGCATCGTTCTCCCTCCGGCTGCTGTATTATTGACGCGTTTATCGTTGTCGTTATTATCGCCGTCTGTCGTCCGTACTCACCTGTTAACCTCGGATAATTTATCGGCGCAGCGAAACAATCGTGCTCTCGAAACGTCGAGCGCCGGACGGAGAGGGAAACGAGAATCGAGAACGAGCGGTTGCTGGCAGGTCAGAAGAGATAGAGATAGAGGAAGAGACGAGTATCCGACGAGAAGAGACGACAGTCTCCTCGTTGTGGCCTAATCAGCGTCTATCGCGAGACCGGTGGAAGCGCTCGCGGTCGGAACTTTGGAGGCGTTTGTCAGTCAGCGATCGAACGCGCCAACATCCTGCGAGCGATCGACTTCCGCGATACGTCCACTCAAATCGACCAGAATTGCGATCGATCCATCGAGCTTGAAAGCGCGTAAAAATGAAACAACGAAAATATGACTTTCCTCTTCTCCTAACACGTTGACAGCCATGGGGGTCACTGGTGACCGGTGCTACTTGATTCCGTGAAATTTCATGTAATTTTGATATGATAATATTTATGAATTTTCTAACATATCGAATATTTAAATATTGGGATTAAAAAGACAATGGTTTGGTCAATATCTATTAAGTCATAAGTGGATGCCGCATATATGCGTTCGTGCACACACGTCGTCGCGTCGATGCCGCATATATGCGACGCTCGGTGCGAAAGGTTTAAAGCCCTGATGAAGCTAGCTGCAATGTTAGCGAAACGTTGGCTTGACTCAAAAGTTAAACGTGGCTCCAACCCGGAAGTCAAATCTATTAAAAATCATTCTGACCGCGAAAGTTTTAAAGCAATTAATTTCGAGTTATTGCGCATTCAGTTACGAAGGAAATAGTTATTTACAAGGAGTTAAATTAGCTCCAAGAACCTTAGAAAATTATTTCCCACCGAAACCGAATTTTCCTTGAATCTTTCACCGGAAGATTCGAACTTTACCTTCAAGATTTCACGATTTTTTCCATGACCCCTTCCGCAGAAGCAACCGGTTTCGCGTATCGCACCGCAATGTAGAAGCGAGAAACAGAGACGCGTCTGCATCGGAGAGAAACGAGGCGTCGAGGAGGTTTAAAAACGCGGGGATAATCGGGTGCTAATATCTCCCGCGTTCTTTTTCGTTCTCGCGTTCGGGGAGAGAAAACAATGCAAATGCCGACGCCACTGCGGCATCGCTGCGATCTATCCGGCTGGATTTCGAGAGGGTGGCGGATGGATGGCGCGTAGCGCGTGCATACGCACCGGAGGAGGGCGCCGTGGGGATACACGATTCGGAGAGAGAATCCGAGATCAAGAGAATGAGAGAAAGAGAAAGAGAAACGGAAGGAGGAGGAGAGAGAAAGGGGGAAGCGTTATCTGCGAAGCCGAGACCACGACCGACTCTTCATAGTTGGAAGCAAAAAGCGTTGCACATTATTCCCAGCGTAGGCCCCGACACAAAATTGGTTTCGGAAGTGGGTAAGACGAAGTCTTACTGCTAATCCTGCCAAGACAGTAAAAACGATTGGTACCCGATTCTTTCCAAAATTCAAAAATTGATGGGGATCCCGTACGGCAAATATTCCACGTCTATCAGCTAGACCGTAACACAAAATTCTTGTTTAAAGTCTTACCGATAAACCTGCCAAGACAGTGAAAATGACCGATACTCGATTTTTTCTAAAATTCAAAAAATAATAGGGATCCCATACGGCAAATATTCCACGTCTACCTTCTAGACCGCAACTCAAAATTGCTGTCTTAAGTGGGTAAGAGAAAATCTTAACGCTAAACCTGCTAAGACAGTGAAAATTATTGACACCTGATTTTTTCTAAAATTTCCAAAATTGATGGGAAACTCATACGGCAAATATTTCACGTCTATGAGCTAGACTCCAACACAATATTGCTGTCTTAATGGGTAATAGGAAATCTTAATGCTAAACCTGCTAAGACTGAAAACTATTGGCACCTGATTTGTTCTAAAATTCCCAAAATTGATACGAAAACCATACGGCAAATTTTCTAGACCCCAACATAAAATTGCTGTCTGAAGTGATTATTTACCATGTGCACAAACTCATAACGTTAAACCAAGACAGTGAAGGCATCGCTGCGAACTATCCGGCAGAATTTGAAGAGGGTGGCGGATGGATAACACAGCACGTGCAAACGCACCGGAGAAGAGCACCGCGGGGATACGCGATCCGGAGGGAGAAACCGAGATCAAGAGAGAGGGAGAAAGGGAAAGAGAAACGGAAGGAGGAGTAGAGAGAAAGGGGGACGCGTTATCTGCGAAGCCGAGACCACGACCCTCGCGGTTCTCTATCTGGCATTGTTGCTCGCCGCTGACTCGGGGTCGCGTCCCCCAACCCTTGACTTTGAGCGTTACCCATTTTCATTTTATTATCTGCCCTCTTCGCGTTCTTCCGTGCTCCCGTGATCTTTCTCTCCTCCTCCTCATCTCCCGCTAATCGCCGTCTCCGCTCGGGGATGCCGTTTACGCGAGGCGGAAGCATCGTTCGACCGACTCGAGCGAAGAAGAGTGGCGGGAGGACGAGGGAAATCGAGCGCGCAGAGGGCACGTTCCTCCAGCATCGTTTCTCGCTTCGTAAAGATCCAAATCCGAGAGTTGCCGTGCTAAACAGGGGTAACTGGGTGGACGTAGGGGGATAGAGGGTGGAAGGGGAGGGAGGATTTGGCGAGGGTCGGCTGTCGGACGGCCGAGAGCGGCTACTCGCATGCGTATTCCTTATCGTCGTATCGCAGGGCAAAGGGTTGCCCCGGTATTAGAGTAAGCCACGGTATTAACCCCGGAGTTTAATATAAACGATGCTGGCTCGACCGCGAGGATGGCGAAGGGTGACCACGTGACCGCCGGACAATGCAGGCCGCTTATCGACGTCCCGACCGAAACGAACCCTCGAATCCTTCGATGCTCGAATTCACGAATCCTCGACTACTCGACCGCTTGGAATGCTAGCTCTTTCCTTCTTCTCGAACGATGCTCACGAGTTCGCGCTTAACCTTTTGGGAGCGTATTGCACCGACCGACTGTTTTCCTCCCTTTCTCCTCCCCTGAGCTTGATTTCCACCGTTTCCCGCGTTTCCGCCCTTCCTCTGCCCCGAAAACTCGTTCGAGCGTGATATCGCTCGCCGACGATGTCCGCGAAACAAAGCCTGTCCTTTTGACCGCTTCGAGAGAAACACCCTCCCTAGGGGCGTCCAGGGACGTCGGGGATGACGCGGGAATTTTCCGCGATATCTCCCGATCCTCTTCCGTTTTGACCTCTTCCTCCAATTCCGAGATCTCGGGCGGCGCCGATTTATCCATGGTTGTGTCGCGTCGTATCCGACGAACCTAGCTCCACTTTTCTTCTTGGATCGGACAGTGAAAATGATTGGTACTCGATTCTTTGTAAGATTCTCAAAATTGATAGGGAAGCCATACGACAAATATTCCACGTTTATATTCTAGACTCCAACATGAAATTGCTGTCGAAAGTGGGTATTTATTGGGTGGTTCAAGTTGTAACGCTAAATCTGCCAAGGTAGTGAAAATTATTGGTATCTGATATTTTCTAAAATTCCCAAAATTGATAGGTGAGCCATACGGAAAATATTCCACGTCTATCTTATAGACTCCAACACGAAATTGCTGTCGAAAGTGGGTAAGACAATGTCTTAACGCTAAACCTACCGACTGCGAAAATCACTGGCATTTGATTTTTTCTAGAATTCCCAAAATTGATAGGGAAGCCACACGGCAAATAATCCACATCTATCTTCTAGGCTTAAACACAAAATTCTCTTTCGAAAATGAATATTTATTGGTTGTACAAAGCCCTAACGCTAAACCTATCAAGACAGTAAAAACGACTGGTGCCCGATTTTTTCTAAAATTTTCAAAATTGATAGAATTCTATTACTTTGAAAATAATGTCTATTTTCTAAAACAAAGATCTCTCTTCCACATCTTCCACTTCCCCTTCTCAAATAACATATTTGGCAGGTTAACCCTTCGCACTCCTACGTCGAGCTACACTCGACACAGCTTTTTGTGACACTTAATGTTTCATATACTAATTATCGACTTTTCGAAATCAACAATAATGTTGCATTTTACCAGGAATACACCGCAGTATCTACAATTGTTCCTAGTATTAAATAAAAACGAATAATCAACAGTAGACAATTTTCCGAGATTATATTTGCTTATCTGACAAAAAGTTATTAAATCAATTCGGAGCGCAAAGGGTTAAAACGTAATAGATTCAAAGCCAGTAGCTCCAAAGGAAAAGACCCCGTGAAATTGCATCGACTAGTTCAGCGTACTTTGTTTAATCCCGATCCCCGTAAATCTCGCGCCCCGTTTGTTCGACTCGCCGATCGAGACGCGAGCCTCGCTGATAAACCACCGGCACTTTCGACGGAGACGAGCCTCCTTCTTAGAAGCGTGACTTTCAAGCGGGTTAACGAATCATCGAGCAAAAGTAGGCCACCGGAGGTAAAAGGTAGCGCGCGAGCAACAGAAGCAAAAGAGGCGTGCGAGACCGAGACGAGCGGACCGATCGCGAGACGAAGAGGAGGAGAGATAGGAAGAGAACACGGGTAATCCCGGATGACGCGGGACCATCCTGTCGACGCTCGTCCGAGAGGCTACGTGCCCCGTGCGCTCAATGACCGTCGCAAAAACGCTCGACCGCCTTCCTTCTCCGTCGCCGCTTAAACTCTTCCGATCTTCTCGATTCAACCACCTGCCTCTTTGCTCGTCTCTTTCGCGATCGATCGGTCGATCGAGGCTTCCGACTGGAACTCTGTCTCGCGCGATCAACGACTTCCACTTCCTTCCGTGCCGATCGCACTTGTTTCTTTTCATCCGTTACGGATGTACATACAATCCGTTACAAGATACCTACATCCGGGTCTTAACCTCGCGGTCGGAGCTTCTATAGAGAACACTTAATGTTATTAGGTTCTAGATTTGTAGAAGACTAAAGTTTAGGAAGCGCGTGAAGACAATAGGCCCATAAAGCGCATTGATCTTGAAGTTACAAATGGACTACAATGCGCGATCGCTATTTAAACAAAGGAAACGTGTTAATAAATAATCTCAAACGAGTTCTAAGCTACATCTCTGTTCTTCAGGGGAGTTTGCGATCGATTCATCGATCGCAAACTCCCCTGAAGAACAGTACTTTTGTCCCGCAACATCGTCTCTACCTGTCTCTTTGCCGGTCAACGAGAATCGACGTTCGATCGAACTTTCTTCGAGTCTTGGAAAGATATTTGGGAAAAACTACAAGGATTCGCTCAAAGTTGGGATATTCTCAAAACGAGGCATCGAGAATGGAGTGTTTTCACGACCGTCGTGTCGTCATGTTTGAATTTACGGGGCGAGAAGCGTCTTTCTCGAATTGAGCGACCGATTCGTCTCGCAGAGGCAAAGTTCGTCTCGATGGCGCGCGATCTCTCGCGAAAGGTGACGGGACGGTAATTAACGCCTCGTGATTTCGGAGAAATTTGGATTCCTCTTGGCTTTCCTCCCCTTGTGGAATTCTCGCGCCGGTTCGCTCGATCGCCTGACACTCGCTCCGCGACTCGAAAGTCGCTCGGCAAATAGAGAGCTGATTCGGCGCGAGCCATAAATTTACTTGCCCCTTAATTTAGAACTCGTGCGGCAGCTACGAAGAGGCGAGCAAACGCGCGAAAAAGCTCGCTTCCGAGGGCACTTTTTTCGAAGAATCTTCGAGCTTTTTCAGTATTGCGCACTCTCGGTCGCGAACACGAGAACCTCTTAACACGTTAAGCACCGGCTACATTTCAGTCATTTAACACTAGATTTACGGATGTTGATTATACCTATTTTTCTAAAGTGAGCCAATTTGACTCATACAAGACAATTGAAGTTTTTTGCAAAGAAAATATTGGATATGGGTATTAAAAATAAGACTGTATACTTTTATAATTAAGAATTACTTTATTCGAAGGCTAGATAAAGTGTGTCTTTATATGTTTCGGGTCTAGAACCGACTGACTGGGCACGATCAAAAAGTAGAGCTCGGGCCCACTTATTGTTAGTAACATAAACTGTTTATGTGACTCTCCCCTGCACTGCAGAGTCCTCCGTTTAGTCTACGAATTACTAGAGCGGAGAGTCGTTTTTGTACTTATTCAATATATGTAATACTATATTGTTAATATAAATCCAACAGAAAATAATTCCAAAACAAATTTAAATGAACGATTTATTACTAAACAATTAACCAACCAACATAATATATAGATAGCAATCAAAATTTGAATGAGGAAAAATGGCTCCGTAAATCTAGTGTTAAAGCCTAAACACCAGCTTCATTCGCTCGTCTCGGAACAATAAATGGTAAAAGAAAATATTTAATAACTTATACATTTTCGCAAATTTCTGTTTCCCTGGTTCATTGATTCTAGCACTTTTATAGTTTTTCATATCACCATACTGTGAAGGTAATCATCTTTTGATTGCGAGGTGTAGGAATATTTATGTAAAGAAACAAAAAATCTCGCACTATCACGAGATCAACGCTTCAGCTATAAACTGAGAAATTCTCCATGTGTTAACAACATTTTCTGCACGCTTATTCTTCCCGTGTCCTTACGACCCCTCGTGACAGCTTACGAAGTAACGACAATATTTCTTCGATAGAAGCACATTTGATTGCCAATTTAATGTGTTTCTTTTTCATTAGAACGGCCACTCGAGAATGGTACAATCAAGACTGATCAGTGACCCTTAGCTTCAACCCTTTGGTTCTTCTAGAAAATTTTACATTTCTCCTGCGCAATGCAAATAACATAACCCCAATGCTTCGGAAGCCACCTAAAATTGTAGATCTCAGGCAAAATAACCGTAGCTCCAGAACTGAAAATGCAAACCATCAAATCGAGAGAAATAGAGAGAGAAAGGCAGTCCTCGTCCATGCGCCCCAAAAGCGGCCGTCGTCGATTGAAATCCAGGTCAATGGAGGAAAAGACCCGAATTGACGAAACGTCGCCCCGTCGATCGATCGCAGTTACCAAAGAATGACGGAAAGGGGGCAAATTGTGCCGACCACGTCGAGAAGAAAATTTGTGAAACGTCGATCTGAATTTGAGAGGCGACGTTTGATTCGTTGGGTATCGGACGTGTCCCTTTTCCAGCGGTTATCGAGCGGTGTCGCGCGTATCTCCGATCGTATCGTTATCCGCGAAAAGGCTAAAACGGTAAAGGAGACATCGGCTCGAGAAGGGTGAGCTCGGGTGAGCTTGGCCGAGCCCGGGCGGGGGTCGGGGGGTGGACTATCTCGGTCCGGCTCGGCAGGGAGGAACGCATACGGTCTCCCGCATATTTAGCGCCCTCCCCGTGTCAAACGGGGCCATAAAACACGCTTGCGCCTAAATAAAATGCTGCCTCTTCGCCGTCTGCTCGCTGAAACTAGGCAATAGCCCGCTACGGAGAAACCGCTCGTATCTTTTTCCGTTCTTTCTCCCTTCCTCTCCCTCGCCAAGCTTCCCGAGAAACGTACGAGCGATCCAAGGCCGGGGTCTTTGGGTCGGATTCCGAAAAAACGTCCATTGTCGACGGGTGAAATTTAAGAACAGCCTCGAGATTTCGTGGTTTAGGTGACCGGAACGAAATACGACGACTCCCGCGAGGATTCGACGCTCGCGCGCTTCTTAGGTGGACAATCGAGTGGATGGCAATTTTGTCGAGACGCGCGCTAACCTTTTCGCTCCTACTGACGACTATAGTCGCCATACCCGACGCATTCTCTTCGTCCCGCCAGGTATAGTTGAAGGGGGGAAACAAATCTCTGGGTTTGACCGCCGAATATATTCGACATCCGTGAAACTTGCTTTAGACAGGACCGTCGGATATATTCGACATACGCGAAACATTCTTTGGATACGACTGCCGGCTATATGCGTCATACTCCTAATGTTCTTTAGACAGGACCGTTGCATATATTCGGTCCGCTAAACATTCTCTAGACGGCACCACCGCATATCTTCGGCGTCCGCGAAACTATCTTTCGACACAACAGCCGTATATATTCGGCATCCGCGAAACAAAAACTTTCGACACGACCGTCGCATATATCCGGCGTCCGCGAAAGATTCTTTGGATACAACCTCCCGATATACTCGACATCTGCGACACATTCTTTGGACACGACTGTCGGCTATATACTCCATACTCAAAACATCCGCTTATTGTTAGCATTACTGCCGCTTATAGACGGTACCCAGAAGAGTCTCGGGACGAGTGCAAAAAGTTTATCGCGAGTAATAACCAATGAATGCACAATTAATAATTTGCATCCCCAGACGAAACGGTTAAACTTGGCAGTCTAAGGCCGACGAAACGGGCAACGAAGAGGGTTGCAGGTCCACTTGCGCGAGAGAATGCACGATTTTGAACAAAGTAGTCCCACGGGCCCCTGAATCTACCTCGACTCCCAGATGCATCTATTCTCCGCGGTAACATACAGGTTTGGGGGAGGGTTGCAGGGAAAGTCGGAGAAAGCTAGCGAAGAAGGAAGGAAATTGTCGGGCGATTTGGTAAGGCTGTTTTTGGGTTAGGGGGAGGAAGGTCTAAGGGCGCAGTCGCGCGAGATTCCTGGTCCCACATGCCGAGTCGACGTCGAGGAACGTACCGCCGGCACCAGACAATATCGCGCATTCACAGATTGCGCTGTCAGGCACTCGAATAATATTCGGGGTGACACGCCATGTATCCGCTATGCGGTCCGTATGACTCAGCATCCCCTAACCGCGCGTACACTGCCGCAGCCCCGTCCAAGGGGTGCCGAAGGAGATCCGCGGGGGGACTCCCCGTTCCCCTCTCCGAAAGAGACCGACTGAGATTTCTCCGACCGAGAGACGAGGATGGCTAGTTGCTCGCGTAGGTGAAGTCGACGTAGGAGGACGGGTCGGGGGTGGTCGGAGGCGAGACGAACCGCGTCGGGGTTC
Source organism: Cerceris rybyensis (assembly GCA_910591515.1). Taxonomy (NCBI): domain Eukaryota; kingdom Metazoa; phylum Arthropoda; class Insecta; order Hymenoptera; family Crabronidae; genus Cerceris; species Cerceris rybyensis. Next base: position 65,013,632 of record OU342789.1, on the reverse strand, counting down.
TTTTTCGCTTCGAGACGGGAACGAACGAGATCCCGACGTACCACGTGTCCGTGACCGATCTGACTTTTTCGTCCACGCTCCGATACGCGCGCGTCGCGCATTCACCCTGCTTCGTCCTCCAATTCCCGGCTCTCCCCAGCTCGCGGCTTCGCCAGAAATCTCGCTCCTCTGATTTTTGTCCCGAAGAATCTCGTTGGATCGGCTTTGAGCCTTTCGCTCGATTATACTCGAACCAATAGTTGAAATATGGAAATAGGGAAGTGCCATTCACGCGTGATGGACGACTATAGTTGGCCTCTTCTTTGCTCATGCTGGATCTGCAGTTTTAGAGTTTCGCTCTCTGCCACTTGTTTCTTCCTAACGAGATATATTATATGTCAATAGGTAGAAACAAGTACGGCGCACGCTATGTATAATCGTCGACTATAGCCGACTATATCCGACGTCCATAAAACCATCCCCAGAGACGAACGCCGGATATATCCGACGTACGCAAAACCGGCTCCAAAGACGAACGCCGGATTTATCCGAGCACTATAAAAGTAACCACAGTGATAAGAGACGAGAATCGTATTATCAATGCGAAGAGTGATGTTATATTGATATAAAACATACATCATACTTATTGGAAATGCTAAGGGGCACCGTTGTTCACAGACCAATGATATATTTTTTAACAATATTACACAAGACTAATTCTATTGTCAGAATTTATGCGTATTTTAACCAAAAATATGCATTTGACATTTTTTTTACTATGGCTCATATGTGCGACATAGGTCTATATATGTTTCAGTTCGTTAAATGAGAAAAAAAAATATTTAATACCAATGCAATTGCTATAAACCTCAATGAGACATTATACAATGACTACGCCAACATCATCGTTCCAAATATGAGGCGGCTGGTTGTAAACGTGTTAAGCCTTTGCGCTCCGAATTATTTTACTAACCATCCATCAGATAAGCAAACATAGTCTCGGAAAATTGTCTTCTGTTAATTATTCATTTTTACATTATACTAAAAAGATTTGTAATTACCGCGGGATATTTATCTTAAGATGTAAAATTATTGTCGATTTTAAAAAGTCAATAATTAATAGATAATATGTTAAGTAGCACAGGAAGCTGTGTCGAGTGTAGCTCGACATAGGAGTGCAAAGGGTTAAGTAGATCAAAACCTTTACACAGTAACCGACATCCACTTAAAACTATGGTTTCTACCACTTATACTTTACACTTTCCCTACTATGGACGACTATAGTCACTCCACATGAGATACTGCGTATTATAAATACGACGAACGATTGAAGTTAATGTGCATTGAGTGTCATACTCTAAACATGCAGCGTTAGAGCAAACGATTAAAAAGAAAAACACTTTGAAAGCAACTCTTGCAGTTCATCCGTATGTTCGGCCAATGACGATCTTCATCGCGCACCGCGTACACTTTTAAGACAACGGTTCCTTCACCGGAATTGCCATACCGGAAACTGCCCATAGGGAAAGGGTTAAAGAAGCGTCACGGCGGGAAAGACGCTCGGAACGAAGGGGTTGTGCGGACGTTGGCTCGCGAAAACGGTCGGGAAGGCAAGCGGGCGCATCGATTTCTCCAGAAGGCAAATTCCCGTCCTCGGTCCGTTGTTCTCCTTCCTCCTTTTCCTCCTCTCGGCTCGCCTTCCGTGTAGACGATGCTCACCGTCGCTGGTCCGAGACGCGAATAAAAGCCGCGACCACCGTTTCTTCCCGAGGCGGACTTTAATTAATCCGATTTACATCGAGCCGGATCGGCGCTACATCCGTGACAGAACCCGCGCATACCTGCCGTTACTTCCTAATAGGGCACTCATTAGGAGAGAAATAGCCCACCGAAAGCGTCGCTTGCCCGCAGTTTTGCCGATTCGAGGCAAGTAGCGTCGCGCCGTTTGTTCCCTCGTCGGGAGTGGTGCGCTCGTCGCTAGAGGGAAAAGAAGAGAAATGGGGGACGTTCTTGGCGCAGGGGAGAACAGAGAGGATTCCGCGGAATGTCGAGAAAAGATTGCCTCGGGTTGGCCAAAACAGAGCTGCGAGAAATTCGGCGAGCGAGGACAAAAGTGGTGGCCGATTCAATCGAGGAGGGCAGAAATGGCGGCCGATTTCTGAGCGGCGGGTAAAAGTGGCAGCCGGTTTGAGCGAGTAACGCAAAAATGACAGCTGATTCGAGCGAGGAGGACAAAAATGGTGGCCGATTTGAGCGAGGAAGGCAAAAGTGGTGTCCGATTTGTGCAAAGAGGGTAAAAGTGGTGGTGAATTCGAGCGATGAAGGCAAAAATAACGTTAGATTTGAGCAAGGAGGGCAAAAATGACACTAGATTCGAGCGAGGAGAGCAATAGTGGTGGTCGATTCGAACGAGGAGGTCAAAAGTGGCGTCCGATTTGGGCGATGAAGGCCAAAATGACGCTGGATTCAAGCGAGGAGGGCAAAAATGACGCTGCATTCGAGCGAGGAGGGCAAAAGTATCGTTGAATTCGAGCGCGGAGGGCAAGAGTATCGTCCGATCCGAGCGAAAACGAGCCACCGAGTTCCGCGCCATTGCCCGGAACGCGGGACTTTCGCCGCTGAAGTGTCAGGCCACTGATAAGCCAAAGGCATTAATTTTACGCGGCGAACCCCTTTGCTCTCCACGGACCCTAGCTACCTCGACTAATACAATTATGTTATAACCCCTGCCGACTCGTCCGTCCCTTCCGCCTTCTCGCCCTCTGCCACCCTCTCTCCCACCCTTCGCTTTTTCCGACCGCTCTCCTCGGCTTACCACCATTTACACGCTGTCCCCGCTGAACAGCGAGACAATGCCCGTCCGAAAGAGTAACGTACTCGCGCTTCCTCGACACCGACGACGCCGTCGCGCGTTTTCACAATTATCTCTGGCCGGACTTCCGAGCCGTTATCGTCCTCCGAGATCGGATAGGGAAAACGTTCACGGCACGACGAGAGCTGGTCGTTACGCGGGAGTCGCAGTGCTGGACCTCCTCGAGAAGCGGCTGCGTTTTATCCTATCTCTCGGGCTGTTTTTTTATCGCAACACCTCGTTAGAGACGGCGCACGGCAACGTCGACTAATGCCCGAGCAAAGACGCGGATTTGCCGGGTCGGGCGGTCTTTGCGAGATTAGCAAAGTCACCGAGCCTCAGAGAGGGTTTCTCCCTCGGACGACCAAAGGGCGAGAGATAGATATTTATTGTTGTCTATTACAATGTTGAACGAGCCCCAAGGACGGAAAGGACCTGTAGTTCTTACTGAGGAAACATGAAATAATCAACATATATTATAAAGCAAAGTGTACATTATGTGCGTGCTGCTAAAACTCAGAAACGAGTGCCGGTACGATCAAGGGAGTTATATGGTGTGGTAGCCGTCTGTCTACTGTCTATGAAGAAGGTTCCCGTTTTTACCTTAAGGGCTTGATTTTGAAGATATAAGGGCTGGAATTTTCGCCCTCTAGAAATTTATAGAACTGTCCGAAACATTCGAGAGAATTTGAGAGCATTCCACAACATTATAGAATATTGTGGAATGTTCGGGAACATCCCAGATCATTGTGGAACATAATATTATATTCCACTTACTATTATATAAATATACCTCTTATATTTTAAAGTTTATCCTGTTATCCCAACAACCACACAATCTCATATCCACTCCCTGAGCGAAGCCGGGTACCTCAGCTAGTATAAAATAAAATAAAGCAAGAGATTGTGAGTAAAGAGAGTAAATAGATAAAGTAGCACAGATGAAGTTTCATAGATAAAGTAAGGTAAGGAAAATAAAAAAATTACCAAAAATACAGAGAAAGCATAGGTAGATAGATATCGTTGTCCATTGCAACATTAGACAACCGCCAAGGACAAGAAGTAGCCGGTACATTAGTTATTACTGAGAAAACAAATAAAGTAATACAAAATAAAATAAAATAAAATAAAGCATAACATAGTGAGTAAAGAGACTAAATAGATATCGTAAAGCATAGGTAGGTAAAGTAGCTTACATAAAGTTTCATACATAAGTAAGGTTGTCAAAATGAAGATAAAGACGAAAAATAAAGATAAAAAAACAGAGAAAGGATAATAAGCAGCAAGAGGAGCCTAGACACGCAAATCCTTAGCATCAAACAGGTGTTGACGAAGCCCTGACTTAAACGAAGATAGCGTGCAAGCCGCTCTGAGCGTACTGGGTATCGAATCCCATAGATGCACCCCTTGGACCGAAAAAGAGCGAGAAACTGAGCGCGCGCATGGGGTACCAGAGAGAAGGAGAGAGATTTTTCCAGATTTAGCGCACTTCCGGGGAGCGTTGAAGCGCGCGCGTCGAAACGAGAGAGAAGGAGGGAGAGATAGAGAAAGAGAGAGGGTGGGTGGAACGACGGGAGAGGAGGTCGAACGAGGGTTAAATAATCTGGTTAGCTGGTCTCACTGACCGTCGAACGAAGTATGGAAATGAAGGGCATTCATTGGACACCGGGCAGCGGAGACGGGGCTCGGGAGGGTGGCGAAAAGGGTGACAAAGTTAGGGGGGTTCGTTGCGTGGCTGCGTACACGGGCAGCCGGTGGAGCCGCGAGTGCCTCCGACAATTAACTAACGAGCAGTTGACACAACTTATCAAATCGTATCGCGTCACGGACTCGACCGCGCGGCGACCACCCGCCGCGCTGACTCTCGATCCTCCTCTCGTCCTGCGTCTCCTCTTCTCTCTCCAGCGCCTCCTCTCCTCTCTCCGGCGCCTCCTCTACTCTCTGCTGCAACTACCTTCGCGAAGAACCGAGCGCGAGACGATCTGTCGACAGATGAGTTCGAAGATCGTCCGAAAATCTTCATATTTCTACGTTTCGGGCAATATTTTCCAAGGAAACTTGATTTCCCCCTCTCGAGAGATCATTTGGTCGAGCGCGGGACGATCCATCGACAAGTTGAGATCGAAGATCGTTTGGAAATCTTCGTGTTTCTACATTTCCGGGAACATTTTCCAGGGAAACTCGATTCGCCCTCTCAAAGGACGATTTGGTCTAACGCGAGACGATCCGTCGACAAGTTGAGTGCGAAGATCGTCCGGAAATCTTCGTGTTTCTCCGTTTCCCGAAAAATTTTCCAAAGAAACTCGATTCGCCCTCTCCAGGGACGATTTCGTTGAGCGCGCGCCAGACGATTCGATAAACCACGGATGTTGAGAAATCTGTCAACCCTCCCTTCCTCCCACGTGATTTGGTGGTTGCGGGGTATCAGCGACGATTCGCGAGAGGCGCACGTTCGCCCGGGTTTTCTCGAAGCTCCGAAATCGCGACGTTCCTGAACTCCAAGCACGTATTTCTCGTGGAAGGAGGTTCGCGGGGATGGTGCCGTGGCGAGAACGACGCGGATTTGTGGACTGATCGCGATTGGTAGCTCTCGTTCTCAACGAGGGACGCTCGCGTTTCAATAAGCGAAACGCGGAGATCCTTTCGCGGGGGGAGATTCGCGCTTTTGTCGTAGAGACGAGGAGCGACGGCGAGGAAAATGTCTCGGCTCGATACGACTTAATCTTTAGACGACGAATAAGATCCGCGCTCCTGGCTTATTTCGATATCACGGAAAATATCGACGGTACTCTATATATCTGTCTCCTCTGTGCAACGTCGGCGAACTGCCATGGGGGTCACCGGTGACCGGCGCTATTGAATTTAATGAAATTTCATGTTACGTTTAAATTGTAATATACCCTCTGTCCCAAAAGTAACCGAAATAGATTTAAATTAACACAAGTACTTCAGAATGGTTGATAAAAATCACTTTATTTACTCGAAATATTCTCCCCCAGTAGAAATATAACGATGTGCAAGCTCAAAAAGTGCATCAAATGACTTTTTTATGTCGCTGACTGGAATGATGCTGTGGTAGTCCGTCTTTAACCGTTGAATACCTTTGATTGATGCAAAACGATTTCCTTTCGTCGCTAAATGCAGCTTTGTGAACAAAAAATAATCACAGGGAGCCAAATCGGGTGAATACTGGCGATGTTGAGGCAAAAAAATTTGATTTTTAAAACACCAGGTCTAGTTACAATCGTTTTTAAGAAGTTATCGAAGACATTCAACGGTAAACGACGAGCAACCTCAGCATCATTTTAGTCAACGACATAAAAAAGTCATTTGATGGACTTTTTGAATGCGCAAGTCGTTGTATTTCTGCTGAGGGAGAGTATTTCGAGTTATCAAAATGATTTTTGTCAACTATTCTGAAGTACTTATGTTTATTTAAATCCATTCCGGTTACTTTTGGGACAGAGGGTGTATTTTTGAATTTTCCAACATGTTGAATATTTAAATATTGGCGTTAAGAAGATAAAGGTCTGCCGAATATCAGTGTCTTTAACCAGCGACTTCTTTTGAGAGTAGGCACCTATGTACGTGGGTCACGAAATAAATCTATCTCAAATTATTTACACTTTTTAGTTATTCGTTTTATTTCTGTAATGCACCGACCCTCCGATCAGTTAGTACGTAAGATAACTTTAAGGAATATTGTATAAGTACAAATATTTTGTACGTGGCTCACTCATCACCATCCTTAGTCATCTTCGAATCATGGTCCAAGTCCAAAATCCTTGTTTTCATACTCAACTCCCTAACACAGTCACCATTCCTTACTCATCCACGAATCATCATACATATCCAAGGTCCAACTTCCTATTCTTAACTCTAGATTCCCAAATACCGTCATCCTACTCCCTCTCCTCTTCTAAAACCTTTAAAAACCCTACATCTCTTTTCACCTAGCGTCAGTTCTAATTCATAGTCATTACTAGTCATTACTCGTCGTTACTCAAAACTCTCCAGTTGTCAGATATAACTTAGTTCTAGTCCTCAAGTTCATTTCCAAATTCATCATTACTCAAGTCCAACTAATTGTGAGAGTACGTCTTCTAATTCTAAATTCCAAGTCTTAACTCTTAACTCAAGACTCTCACAAGTCCTCATCAGATCACTCATTTTCACACAACAAGCCGAATCGCTATCCGAACGAATCACGATAATTAATATATAAAAGTCCAGAAGTACAAGTTCTCTCTCATTTGGCGGATCCTGATCGTGAATCTCATTATTCAGCATGGCCTCAAAATATTCCAAACATTTTGAAATTTATCAATACCTTTTAGTTTTCGTCAAAATTACAATTTAACACGTCGAACGCCAACCGTATTTCGCTAGTTTTACTGTTTCTACTGAAGCGAAATTTTTTCTATTAAATTCACATCATTATAAAACAGAAACTTTAAAATTACAGATATATAGGTATTCGGCAGACCTTTATCTTTTAAACACCAATGTTTAAATATACAGTGTGTTTGAAAATTCATAAATATTGCAATTTCAAAGTGACATAAAATTTCATTGAATTCAATAGCGCCGGTCACCGGTGACCCCCACGGCAGTCAACGTGTTAAATAAGCAGCGGTCGCTAACTTTTACACACGGCGACTATATTCGTCAATACACAAAATCCTGTCATTTCTCCATGACGAGTATACTCGTCAATCACATCTAACTAGTTAAAGTTTCTGATTTACAAATATGTGATTTTCCTAGAAAGAGTTTCACTTTACTACAAATGTTGAAACTAGCGAAACACCGGTGTCGTTCAACGTGTTAATCAGTTTGCCATTTCAACGAAGAACATCTAAATGCATCCTCGTCTCCCAAACAGAGTAAATCTACGATCAGCGTTCAGACTCCGACGTAGCGAAGGAGTTGAGAATTTCCTCCTTCTCGGCGACTCAGCCGGAGCGTTTGAAAATTGTTACATTTCGCGTGAATGCAATTGCGATGGAAGAGAGAGAAAGAGAGAGAGAAAAAGAGAAAGGAAAGAAGAGAACGGACGCACGTGGGACGGAATGGAGGCGCGGGACTCGCGCGAGTCAAAGAGACAAAGCGCGAATGACGGTTAATCGTAACGCGTGGCACGCGCCACTCGACGTCGTTTATCGGCCTCGACAACGAGAACGACAACGACAACGACGAGCTACGACCGACGACGACTATGGCAAACGGCTCGAAAGGCGGGACAGGATTACTCGAGTTAATCTCGGCCCTCGTTCCCGACGCAATAAACGATGCCGTCTCTCTGCTCTTTCCCGCCGAGCCTTCCCTACTTTTTCCCCGCATTTTTGCATTTTTGCCCCGTTCCTCTGCCATCTGCCAGCATCATCGCGCGAAATCGCCCGCTTTTTTTCGTCGAGAGCGCCGCTTCGACGACGGATTTGTTGGTTGGCGAAAAAAGACCCGTCGCTCGAGGCCCATTCGCGAATTTCGTTCCTACGGGATTCCTATACATAGATATGGGGGTTGTGCACCTACTTAGAACCTAAAGCAGCCGGTCCTAGGCCAAATGGTGGCGGCTGAAAAAAGAAATGAACCAAAAGTATATAATGAGAGCAAGTTTCCGCGATCGGGCTATCGATAAGGAAGCGTGTTCGGTTTTGCAATTAGTGAATGTAGAATCTCTTCTCTATATATATTTTTCTGTAGTTAAAGTCTGTATATATTACACTAATGATATTGTAGCCTAAACATAAAACTATACATAAAGAATCTCACTAAATATAATAACTTTAAATTCTCTAACGTGCACTCTCTTGACATGTTGACTGCCACGGCACTTTCAAGGATTCCGGTCCCAGAAGCCAATTTTATTTAATCAATCATATTATAATATTAAAAACGTTAATTCTAGTACATATTAATCATCAAAAAGTTCATAGAATGTTTTTTTTTGCAAAAATGGAACGAGTTATCTCGTAGTTAGCTTATGTAACAGATATGAATATAATCCGAGATAATTCGTAGTTGACGTCCTGGGCAGGTAAACAACCTACGAGTTATCTTGTAGTTGGCAGTCAACGTGTTAAATTCTCTTTCTCCTCAAGGTTTTACTCTTCACTGCTCTCCATTCAATTCTGCCCATGTCTCCACTGTTCTCTGTCTCAACTGATTCCAAGTCTGAACTAACTCTCCCAAAAATTCACCCTCGCATCCACCCTTGATACTCTTTCTCACACGATGCATTCTTCGTCTTTCTCAAAGCTTTGGATTTCGTCGCCGTCCTAATCGCGTATTCTAATGATCCACTCTCACTTACATAAAATCCATCCTCACTAATTATAAGTTATTTCCTATCTCTAAAAAATTACGATAACACATTGAATAATAACGTGGGATTCCCTGGATTATGGGCTAAGTCGGTTATGAACAAAACGATTTATTAAAAAGTTAGAACAAAAAAAGAAGTAAATTCAAGCACCACCGCTGGTGAGGAACTGACTTTTGGATCTCGTCAAGTCCATGCAACATTTTAAGAAATATATGTTTACCTGAGCTTTTCTATTGAAATGCCACAAGGTAGCAAATAATAAAGTGTCGCCAAGTTGCTGATAGATAACGTCATAGATGGTTCCGAGTGCAAAGAGTTAATATATTCCAACCTCAGTGGCTTAAAGCTCCCCCAAAACCTAAAAGAATTTGGTCCTAGACGAATTGAGCCATACCCGTCAAAGCTGAAGCGCACAACAACAAATTTTGTTCCACTTCAACTGTCCGTCCCACTCTCAAAGCTGACGGTTTCAACGATCAGGAAGATACCATCGTTTCGGTAGCCTGGAATTGTTTACAAACGAAAGAAACCACAAACGAGCATTTGCGGAGCTCAACAATAGTCGCGGTCTCGTCAATTCTGCGGAGCACCGCAGTAGTCGACTGCCAACGCGTGACACTTTCCCTCCTCCTCCCTTCCTCAGCTTGATGTTGCGAAAATCGGTGATCGCTCGTGACTCGAATCTCAACCGAAACAACAAAACCAAGCACAATCGGAGAACAACCGATCGATTCTAATTTCGGCAACTTGGACCGACGACAACGTCTCAGCTTCCGGAACGGAGCAGCCAGGAATGAAACGTGATTACTTGTATCGAAACCGTAATCCGATTTCTCGGTGCTCGATCCTCGATCGGTAGACGTCTGTTGCGGCCAGGTAGAGTGGCCGACGAATCGTCGGAGATCGGAGCGCCGAGAAACGAGGGGTCGGAGGAGCAAGAGAGCGAGGAAGAGAGCATTCAGGATAGAAAGGAGGTCCCAGCCTCGAATCTCAGTCTCGCGACTCCTCTTCCTCCGTCTCTCTCTCTTTCTCCTGATCAGCGAGAACGAGAGAGAGACAGAGCGAGAGAGACGAGGAGATCGGAGATGAGAGGGCAGGCCGCCTCGGATACCGCGAGTGGATAATTATTAATCGTTATTTTCGCCAATCACGGCCGTTTATCTCGAGGCACGCAACGCCAATTATCTATCGGTCGTTCGAGCGCAGGAGAAAAGACGGCGGTGGAGAAGAAGAGAGGAGAGGAAGGAACGATCGTCGATAGGACTAGGTTAGCTTTAACCCTTTGACTGCTATGGGCGCACATATGCGTCCAGTAAAAATCATCGGTGTGGCCTATGGACGGATATGTGCGTCCGGCACAAGCTGTCGATATAGTCTATGGGCGCATATATGCGTCCGGCACAAGCCGTCGATATAGTCTATGGGCGCTTATGTGCGCTCGGCGAAGGCTTCGATCGTTTACTGCTATTTTACTGTATTTGTCCAGTAATTATTTTATCGTATCCGTGCAACACTCTCAGACACAACATACCTTGTTGCTTATCAACAAAAAGAAATGAAATCTCGTTTATTTGGTGAGTCATTCACTATATCTTAAATTCGTTTCACCTGTCCCCAGACAAATTTATCATACGCAATTGAACTACTACTTTTCTAACTGTTCTTTTTTCTTAGATAAAAGTTTTTGTTTATGTATAGAGTATTTGCTATTTCTTCAATTTTTCAGTTTCCAATATTCAAATACATACATAATAATTGTCAAATTATTGCGATGTAAAATTTTAGTATTGATGAATAAACAATATATATTAAAAATAACAGGAATATTAAAATATAAAAAAACATTCATTTTGGAGTGGATAAAGTAACAGTAATTGGATTCTGTACTGTATTATAATTTAATACACCGCCGAACAGATTCATGTTGCGTGAAAAAGTATTCAGACCCCAACGATAGATATTGCCGTTTGCACCCCGTACACTCGAAACGCTTCGAGATAGACTACATAGCAGTCAAAGGGTTAATCCTTTGCGGATGGGGACATACTGACAGATAATGATTTATTCGGCGTTCCAAAACCACCATTTTATCAGAAATTTTGGCTGTTAATGTATATCAATTATAAATTACTCCAGTTTTAACCCCTTGCCTTATAATGACGTGTGGTAGACGTGACACAGTAAATGGAATGGAAAATTTTTAAGATTTCTAAACATTATTAAATTAAAAATATCAGTAGATCAGGAGACGTTGAAATTATTTCTCTATGCTATTAATATTGTATTAACTTATACCGGTATATCGGAAATCAATGATAGATTATGATCTCCACAATTAATTCTGAGTTATTGCGCGTTCGGTCACAAAAGAAATCGTAAGGCAAGGGGTTAATCACATCTCACCGGTTTTATTTCAATTTTTCAATTGGAATCGTGTCTACGGTGACAAACTATAACTAAACTTTTTCTGAGACCGCATATATGCGTCCCTAGTCCGCAAAGCGTTAACGCCGTTCGCTTTCCTCGGATTCTTCGGGCCGTTTGGGCCGTTAGAGCGCGATTCTCTCTCTCCCCGGTTCTTTCTCCAGCCCAGACGCCAAGAGAGCATCCTAGGGCGTTCGAGGGCACTCCAGGGCAGCCGCTGGAGAATACGCAGCTCGCGGCTGCTTCTTCCGGCTGGCTCGCGCAGAAAGCTAGCCAGGTAGATCCGGCCGGTGGCTGAGTTGCCCGGCTGCTCGGCTGCAAAGATGTTACCTCGATTCTTCATCTTCCTCTTCCTCGCCCTTGCCTCAACTCCTCTCGAAGATACGCTAGCTCGCGCGAGTACGCTCGTCGTGACCGATTATTAGCTGTTCGAGTGGCGTGCAACGACTCGTAGCTCATCCTCGACGCCCCGGCCTTCGCGCACGTTTCCGCGTTGTCTGTCCTCGAAAAATCGAGCTTCTCGAGAACCTGCCGGAAACGCAATCTTGGGGAGAATGAAAAAAAAAAGGAGAAGCTGGGAGAGCTTGTGCGTGGAAGAGTGGAGGATGGAAGGAAGAAATTAATCGGTCGATGTCGGGAAAGGATCGAAGTCGATGGCGTTATCTCGTAGAGGAATCCTGGCAGGGTGTGTCGCGCGATCGCCGCTCCTCGACCTCACTCTCGAAGAGAGGAGTGAAAGGTCACTGCGCACGGGACATAGTGTTTTTTATTGTCGTAGATTTATCGATGATTGTACGTTCGGTTCGATCTCGTCGTTGGCTTCTTCCTGGGCCCTGTTTGGAGATAGATAAAGTTCGACGATCTTAACTTTGGTAGGTAAAAGAATGCGGGTCTGATACACGCGTACGGAGTGCCATTTGACGTTTTATCTCGCAATTCGCTGGAAGAGCTATACATTTAAATCGAATTAACACTTTGAGGATGACGGACGCATATATGGGGTCTGAAAAAAATCTGGTTATAGTTTATCGCGGTATGTATATATGGTTAAAGTTGAAAAATCGAAATATTGGCAAGAAAGTAATGATGACCTTAACTCGATAACCTTTTGCCACCGTTTTGACAAATTCGCGATTCCGCTTTTCCGGCAGAATGTGATTTGTGGCATTGTGATAAATGTTGGATAAACTGCGGCACAATTACAACTTCCACTTGGAAGGAATTTCCCTTAAGGGGGTCGTCTGGTGTAGAGGCCGAATTTTTAGGGAATTTTTGAGATGTGTTTGTAAAAAATCTATAAGACATATTGAATCCAATTTTTTTCGTATATTACTTATCAAGTTTTAAAGTATATTTCAGTAAATTTGTATTAAAAAATAATGAAAATTCTTTAAGGCACAAATTTTTGAATAGTGTATTTAAAAAAGAAAGTCGGAAAACTGTGACCACGATTCCGGTCATTGTAGTTATCTGAAACAATAAAACCAAAGAAATTCTTAACAAGTATAAGTTTGGCTATCGCCTAAGTGTAAAACATTCCGAAAAAATCGAGAATCTGAAAAATGGCATTATTTTAAAACTAAAATGCATTTTTAACGTTTCTTTTTTCAATAAACCAAGCTTTGCCAATTTTTTCAGTTTAACTTCTTTTTAATTTTTTTTTACTCATGCGATAAAGAAACATATTTTTAATGTGTAGGTCAAATTTGAAACCGATTGGCATGATACTTTTTTAGATACCATGGTCACCAGTTTGAAAAACACAGTTTCGAGAAAAACACGCTCAAAGTTTTTGGTGTCATTTAAATTACTTTAAACCGAAAAATTTGTAAACTGTATAACTTTATTAAATTTAAGATTTAGGTAAAATCCATTTTCCCAAATATTTTTCACATCATAAGGTATCAAGAAATGCAAAAATTGAAAAATCTATTTTTTCATAATTTTAGACCAGACGACCCCCTTAAAGAAACGCGACGCTCGACGGGCAAACAATGTAACATCGTGCGTTTAAATAATACTTACGTTGTTTCCTGGTCGAGCATCGCTTTTCGCCAAAAAAGATCCCCCCTGTGGAGGGGATAGATATTTTCTTTTCTTCAGCCAAGTAAGCAAAGATATTTCAATGCTACGACTTTTCGAGGGTTTACTTCAGGAGGCTGAGCGGGCGAATTCCAAAAACAAAGTGGCGCGAAAATGACGTTTTTCGAAAGGATGTTTCTATCCAAGGGACGAATTGGAGTAGACTATTTGAGTGACTTTATGTGACTTCTTATTTCTGCCGGATAGTACGTAGTATTAGTATAAGAAAACTGATTTGATTGAGGGAGAACTTGTCATCTCTAAACGATACTTGTTGCCGTTGGTCGCAAATCGTCTTCTCTTTCCACGTCGATTAACCCTAGAACTACCGGTGTTAAATTATATTTCGATGTATAAAATAGGAATTTTGCAAAAAGAGGCAGAAAGAGGTGAATCATTCCTAAATCTGGGTTTTCTAAGAGCAACGCAAAATATCTGCTCAAGGAGTCTGCTATAAACTTGAAGAATTTTTAGAAACGATTGAGGAACAGTAATTTTGATTTGTTTGATAGTTTGTTATTAACGTGCTCGTGAAAAGCTTTTCAAAATTAAATCGAATTTAATTTATTTAACAGCATCAGCCCCCTGATGCACAACAGTATAACCCTGGAATACAATTTATCCAGTGATATCAATTATTTAAAAAATTGAAAGCTTATAACAACATAATAACACGTAGTTAAGCAACATAAGGCAGCTAAAGATAAAGTACTTTGCCGCATGGGACGTGCGATCACCCCAACGTCGTAAAACACCCCGAGCGGCTCAGACCCAGAAACATCTACGGTACGCGCGAACAAATCAATTTTCTCCATACGACCATTGACCAAGATGCAAATTCAGCATCGGTCATCCTCCGAGGAAAAGTTACTTTATTCTTCCTCCCACTTGCTTACGTTTCTTCGGTACTCCTGCAATCTTCTTTTACAAAATTACAAGTGGCAAGACCTCCGCTTGCTCCACCGTGTGGAGATCCTCCGCGTCCATCTCTTCGAGGATCGTGGCTTCACTTCCACTGGTCTTCCGCGTCTCTTCGCGACGACTTTAAGCGGAGAGGTGCCTCGAGAAATAGATGGCTCGTCACTCGAGTCGGACGAGCAAATTGCTCCAACTCCCTCGACGACGCTCGACGTTGCCTAGAAAAATACTTTCGCCCAATGGATCACTGCGCGAATCGCGACGAGAAACGTCGAGTGGATTTGCCTCGAGTTTCCCGCGTATCATCTTCCGCGTTCCAGGATGCTGACGTTGCGTTTTTATCGTTCGACGTCGTCTGAATGAGGGCTTATTGCCGAATTCTGCGACTCCAGCTGCCTTCTTCGGTAGACAAACGACGAGGGACGATCGACGTGTCCTGCGTTTTCGAAGAATTTCGGTTGTCTTTGCGAGATTTGATGGCATAGATGCAAAAGGTATATGTGAAGCGTTGTGCTTCTTAACCCTTTCGCACCGGACGGGACATGTGGTGTCCCAGTGTGAAAAACTTTTGATATTACGGCTGGCACAACATATGTCTCAGTTACTGAAAAACATCTGGGACAGAAAATAACGCCAAGTTGGGCCTCCAAACTGATTCTCAATCGTTCTGAGTCCATAAATTTCTCATCTCGATCATCCCCGATCTAATCAAACAAGCGACACCTGTTAATGTTGCTCAGTTTTTGGCATACAAATTATTTTATCTAATAATCGCTTGGAGGAGAAATAACTGATCGCGGTAATGGGGCGCACTCGGACTGGATTTTTCGCCGTATTGAGAGGGTTAAATTCCGTTGGGTGAAGAGGCAGGGTTTCTTTTAGTGGTCTTTCGGTTCTTCGATTGTAATTACACAATTAACGAAAATTAATTAGTATTTTAACACGTTGGACATGGAATTTTGCTAGTTTTATCATTTCTAAAGAAGTGAAGTTGTTCCTATTTATTCCACATCTTTATAAAACAGAATCTTTAAAAATACAGATAGATAGATGTTCGAGAGGCCTTTAACTTTTTAACGCCAATATTTATACATTTAGTATGCCTGAAAATTCACAAATATTGCAATTTAACAGTTACATGAAACTTCATTGAGTTCAATAGGATCGGCCACCGGTGACCTCCATGTTGATATTGTTGCGCAGGGGAGTTTCGAAACATGACATTATTTATTATCAAAAGGTCACAAGATACATTCTACAATATTCGAATATATTAGGGTGCGAACTTCTTCTCCGCGCTGTAGTCTTTTCCAGACTCTTCAATATTCAATTGTTCTCTTGTAATCTATTGTCGCTGATACGATGTTCGACTCCCGATGATCTATGTCTCGCAGAATACACTCATTAATTGATTCAATCATCGAAGACAGCTCCGCTTCATTACAGCAATATCTATTTATTTGCTGCGAATTGTAGTCTTAATCTAACGACGAAATTGTAAAAATAGGTGTTCATCGCCTACATCTACCTACACCGAAAGTGTTATTTCTTTCTTCTTTTGCGTTTAACTCGAAACTACCGCGGATCTTCCAGGTAAAATTTGCTGTGCAAAGTCACTTAAATTTTAAATATTCCGCGTTCGCCAAGTCGCTCGATCGATCAGAGAAAAGGAGGAGAGGAGAGGAGAGATGAAAAAAGGAAAAGCCAGAGCGGAGGACGTTGCAAAGTGGGTTTTCGTTCTCCTCGGCTCGCAAACAATGTCATTTTTCGGCGGATAATGCGATATCGCTCGAAGCGTATCCTCAGACTCCGTTGGTTCCGCCGGAAACGAGGAGAGCTCGATAAAACTTCTCACTTACCCGAGAATACGAAAACCCCTTTTGGTCCAGGAATCGTAAAGTTACGGAGCAGCGAGCCGGCGGCCGCTCGTCTCGCCCGTTTCTTCGTACCCCGAAACGAAGTTTAAAACTCAGCCGCGTGGCCAATCTAATTCCGCGAGAGGCAGAAGTTTCGAGGCCCCCCCAAAAGCGAGCGGCCCGTTCGTCGAAAGATCGAAATTCACGCGAGAAGAGAACTTTGCCGCATGCCTCTTCTCAAGCGCGGGAAACGCTTTGCGTTGTCGCAACTTTAAAAAAAAATTAAGCAAAGTATTTAATTTCGACCGCTCATAAGACTCAAAAAAATGCCTCGCGGAATTTTTGAAATTTCTCAGCTGAAAATAAGATTTGTATTGTGTTAAAGTTTTTCCTGGTCACTTAGTTTTTAGGGTAAGTCGGAAGATATTCATAAAGATTGCGGCATTTTGGATGTTGCTTTGAACATTATTTAAACATGATTTTGTAATATTAAAATTATGTACATCGTTGTAAGTGGGGTAGTTTACAGAATTATTTTACGTAAAAAAAAATTTAACTAAGGCTCACGGTTAACATATTGAATGATAATATAACACAACCATTAAAACATACAGGTAGCCCTCCTACAACACGGCATCCTATAACACGGTTTCGCTATAACACGATTTATGAATTGCGGAAACCCTTCTACAACACGGTATCCTATAACACGGTTTCGCTGTAACATGGTAAGAAAGTTGCAAAAACCTTTATACAACACTGTACTTCTATAGCCGCGACCGAGGGTTGCCGTCTTAAAGATACAGTGTGGCATAAACTATTTTGATTTCATCTCCGTGGCTTGAAAACAAAAGTATTTCACGCTGCTGATCGACAGCCTGCGTCGAGCCACGGTATGTCAAAGAACAACTTTTTCGTCTTTAAAATATTACGGTAAAATTAACATTGATCCGGTAAGAACCAGAAAACAAAGTAAAATTAAAGATTTTTTAAAGAGGAAAGAAAATACAAAAACTTTAAATGAAGAAAAAAGTTCTGAAATTGATTATACATACTGAACAGTGACGATGAAGAAATTTATTAAATTATAGTTGCATCAAATTAAAATAATATTTTTTGTTTTGTGTTGTACATACATTTATATATTTTTACTAAAAATTAAGTTATTATGTAGAATTTAAAAAAAAAAGTTTGTTTTTAATAAGTTTTCGGAACGCAACCCCTCTTTTTGTACTTGCTCTGGGTCTCATACAACACGGTTTCACACAACACGGCATTTTTTAGGAACATATCTACCGTGTTATAGGAGGGTTACCTGTATATTGTTATTAACGCTAAGAATAACATTGTGTTCTGTCTCATTAGACAAGTCAGTAAAAGTACCAAAAACCATAATTCCTTTAAAAAAATAGTTTTGTCCATCCAAATCGTCCAAATTACACCCAGTGCGTCGGCTCGTCCCGGCAAAGCGTGACTCTACGATTCAACTGTAGAAGATGACTCTCAGTTTTGCCGATTCAACGAATCTCGCGGGAAAACCGAGCGGTCGAGCCGACAAGTCGACGAGCCGTCGAGCGACTTCCCCAACGCCTGGGAATAATGGAAGACGGTTTTTCTAATCGGTCGAATCTTCCTCGCGCATTGTCGAGTCGCGCAAATCTCTCCGAGAGAGGAGACCGTCTCTTTTTCTTCTCGCGTCGAAGCCTCGAAAGCACAATGACGGACGAACGAGATCCTCGCCTCGACACAATGCCGTCCGGACGCGCGACCGTCGTTCGAATAAATATCGATCATAGCGACGACCAAAGGAAATATTATTTTCATATTCGAGGCGCATCTTGCGTCGACGTCGGGACCAACAGCTGTCCAGGTCGGGGACAATGCCTACGTAATCCAATAACACCGAGCCCCCGGCCGTTTCCCAGCGAAGAGGCCAAAATCCCTGGCGAATCGGCTTCCGCTTCTCTCTTTCCGGGATTGTCCCGCGATTTTCTCGCAACTCGGCCGACGAGAGCCCGAAAGAACTTGCGAGTTTCGATGCCGCCTATCGATAGCCGATTAAGGAGCCTACCTTTGCCTCGATCGTCTCGCGCAAGACTCTTCTTCGCCGTAACGAGACGTCGGGCTAATGCGAAGACCTTTCGTGGATCTTCTTGCGGAGGATAGAGACGCGGCTGAATTCGACGATAACTGGCCGATCTCGCGAGATGCGTTGTTGTGGATTCGCGTTTTAGATTTGGCATCTGTGGTTGGTCCTTTTGAAGGGCCGGTGTGACCTTTTGCGGGGTCAGAAATTTTCCGGGGCTAGAATACACATTAAAACCTGATATTTCAACATTTAATGTTAACGTCTAGAATATGGCGAATATTCAATCGTACTATATAAAAGGTCGTAGAAAATGCGTGATAAGTATTCGTAGATCGCGGGACCTTTCAAAACGTGGAGCCAGGTTCAGAAATTTTGTGGGGCCAAAATACACATTGAAATCCGATACTTTGATCTCGATATTTAGTGTCAACGTCTGGAATACGGCGAATATTCAACCTTATTATTAGACTGCGGATGTTTATGCAAATTTCGAGTTTCACAAATGCAGGTGAGACAGGAAAACCTACCTAGGGATTTATTGCACTTAACAAATATTACAACAAATACCATACTTTAGATATTTTAGATATATTTTTATATTATGTCCTTTTTGTATATTTTAGCCGTATTTAATTTGTCATAAATGCATAAAAATCCGCAGTCTACTTATTATATAGGAGGTGCTGCGAAATGCCTGATTTCGATAGAAGAGTTTAGGTAAACATGGATTTCTTAACACTTTACCGACCGCTAGTCGATTAATCGACTTTTCGGGCCCAACTCTTCACATTCTCGCAATTCTATATATAGCATAGACGTAGGAAAAATTGTAAATTTTGCAGGGGTGTCAGGGTAATTTTTGGAGTGAAATTCAACAATTGTGAGTGGCTATACCTGCTTATCGATCGTACCCCCGACTTGGATTATCGCTGTTTCGTATTTCAACAATCACGGTCATTTTGCAATCTTATTTTTTTTATTTATTCGTTTATTTTACTGTGGAATCGGACGGGAAAGAACACTTTGTTACAGAAAATGTACAGAGAGTGAATGTTTACTAGTTATGGACGGTATTATACAGAGAACGCTTAAATTTAGACAGCGATACGTTAAAGAAGTTTATAGAATCGCAAAGACGATTTGAATTAAGGCGTGGACGGTTAATACATATAATGAACCGTATAAAGTATGATGATTTGTCACTGTAAAAAGTGAATTTTTCCTACAACAGAGGGTAGGAACAAAGAGCTTAAATTCCTTCAAGATAGGAGGAGAGTAAATCAAGTGATTGAAAATCTTATATAAATACAATATCGGCTATCATACGACGTTGATCCAGAATCACTAGATTCAATCGAGATGGTATGTTATCATAGTTGTGACTATCGTAAGCAGTAAATTAAGTAGTAAATTCAAAGGATATTTATAATAAATAATCTACCATCTGTTAATCCATTTATCAAAACTTTAAGTAAGTACATTAAGATTTTGCAGTCGGTGCCATCACAGTGGCGGTATATACTTTGCTGAACGCAAATATGCGTTCATAGTCGGTGGTGAATAACTTTGCCACACACATATATGCGTTCGCAGCCGATGGTGAATATCTTTGCCACACGCATATATGCGTTCATAGCCGATGATTATCATAGTTGTGACTACCGTAAGAGAGAGATGAATTTGCGTAGTGTGAGGCAATTCTGGTATTTAGCTGTTTTAGGTAGCTTCGAAATTTTCGTTGTTATAGCATAGCTATGGTGTAGGAAAACTTGAAAATTTCTCCAAGTCGACGGAAGATTGAAACTCGGACTCATCGCGCGTCTTGCTAACTCAATGGCCGAACTCCCTCCGTCGTCGTAAGGAACGAGGTAACCCGGGCGCGAACCCTCGCTAAACGATCGCTCGAGCGGGCGCATACGACAAATCGGATGATCCGGGGCGACAATGGGCCGGAAGGTTAAGCGTGTTTGCCCTTCTCTCGAAGACGCATTCGCGTCACAATGGAGCCTGCGAGAGCACTTTTGAGAGTTTGGAGTTCGGCCCCCCTCGGGGCCGTCGCGAGGGATGCACGCGCGCCAAAAAGGAGAAAAAGAGACAGAGAAGAACGGTTGCGCTCTGAGAAAAAAAAGAGTCTCCTTCGCCGGAGAAGCGGAAGAAAGAGGCCGGTTTCGGGAGGAAAACCGTAGATTTTCGACGTGGCACGAGCCGCACCGGGCCAAGTGCACGCCCGGATCGGCCACAATGAGCCCAATCAACCGACCAGTGTACACACAATCGACAACAAACCATAGATATTCTTTCGACCTCGAGGAGGTGATCTTTATCTCTCGCGAGAGGCTCTCCAATGGGTAGATTCGTCGGTGCAAGCTCGCCGAGCCGAAAGCGAGCCACCAGCTGTTTCGAGCGAGTCGACAGCCTGGAGAACGCGCGTCCAATCGCTTCGCCTCGTCTCTCTCTCTGTCCCTTTCTCTCCTCTTTTATCCTGAGATCCCTCGATATTTAAGATCCGTTAAAGACCGGCCGATTCGATCCGGGACTTTAGCGGCGGTAATCTCTTTCCTCTCTTCCGGCAAATACGATGCGCGTTCGCTGTTTCGCCGAGGCTACGCCGATAGCGTAATCGCCGACCAGCCAACGCTCCTGACTCCTTTCTCTTTTCTTCGGCTCTCTTCTACCGACCGATCTTGCCTGCTGTGCGCTTCTACCAATTTATTTCATCTTATTTGCCTATTCGCTTGCTTACTCGTTCGTTCGTGCGGCGAACGGCGCGGAATAAGAGAAAAAGAGGAGGAAGGCGGAAACTGAAAGCGGACGGAAAGTAACGGTAGACGAGCAGATAGGTGCGCTGGATACAGGAAATTCTATGGAGTTGCAAAGTTCGGATAAATTTACTATCATTGATGACCTACAGGATTCTATGAATTTTTCACTCTTACGGAATAGCCGCGGATTTTTTCTGTCTTCGGTTCGACGGAATTTGAGTCAGTCGGAAAATTGCAGGTTTTCGATATTAAAAATACTTCCGCGTGAAGGAATCCGCGATAATGCGATTTCTTCGAAGATGGCGGACCATCGGTGGTGCTCGATTGCTGGAGAATTTGTCGCTCGTTGTCCCAAAATGGAGTGTAATTTTGGGCAGCGAACGGCGCAAGTTAAGGTGGAAAGATAGAAAAAGGGGCAGATGGAAACCGAAAGATAGGTGCGCTCGATAGAGGAAATTCTACAGAGTTGCGAAGTTCGGACGAATCGAATCTCCCTGGCAACCTCGGAATTCTACGACTTTTTCACTTTTATGGCAGAACCGTGGCTCATTTCTGCTTTCGGTTCGGTGGAATTCGAGTCCGTCGAAAAATTACAGGTTTTCGAATTTCAAACTAATGCCTCGTGAAAACTTTCGCGAGAACGTGACATTTTCGAAGAGTGGAACTTCGCTTACGTGGAAGCTGGGCCTCGTCGCGCTCAATTGTCGAAAAATTCGTCCCCCGTTGTCGCAAAAAGGAGCGTCATTTGATGTAACGAACAGCGCGGGATAAGGAGAAAAGTTTAAAAGAAGGAAGCTAGAAACCGAAAACAGACGAGCAGTTAGATGGCTCGACAGAGGTGTCCTATAGGACTCTGCGACTTTTCGACTCTAGCGACAGAGCCGTGGCTCGTTTCTGCCTGCGATTCAACGGAATTCGAGTCAATCGGAAAATTATAGATTCTCGAATTTCAAAATATTGCGCGCGAAAGAATTTACGAGAACGCGACATGTTTGAAGACGGTAGATCATCGGTGGCGCTCTAATTACCCGGAAGCTGGGCCTCGTGGCGCTCGATGGCCGTAGAATTTGTCTCGCGTCCCAAAAAGGAACGTCCCGTTCGGAATATCCTCGGCGTACTCCGGCGAATTCCCGTGAGAAAGAAAAGGACGAGGGCAACGAGGAGAGCGAACGAGGCGATTGTGGTTCTCGACGGACAGCTGGCAGGAATAGACACGCCTACGGGGGAGCGGGCTTTTAAAGGCCGAAACAGAGAATGGATATTTGACCAAACACTCCTGAGAGGTCATTATCTCTTTTCTGGATACGCGGAAAGAGAACGGCCCGGTCAAAACACGGGGCATTCTTCGGCGCCTCGAGGAGAACCGTTCGACGAAAAATGGCGATGCTTTCGATGTCGTTGGCATTGCAGAGCCTGTCGATGTACAAATCACAGCCCATTTGCTCCATTCAAACCCGTGCTCGTTTAACGACACTCGGACACGAGCCTGGTCATAAATCCTCGCACGGAATCTCTCTTCGCTTCTCTTTTCAGCTCTAACTCTACCTCTCTTTCTCTCGTTTTCGTCGTGCTTTGCTCTCGACGGGGGCCTGTCTATCGGAAAAGCGCGTTTGTCCGACGAAGAATCGTGAACCTACTACAACCAGATACGATCTGAAACCTTTGCGTCGAGGGTGCTACGGTGGGCAAGAAGGTAATGGCTCGAACTTTCAATCAGTGGGGTCGAGTTCAAATCTCACGTCACCTCTGGGAAATTTTTTCATTTTTCCTATGCAATGTGCATATTGCGGATGTTTGTGCAAATTTCAAAAGTTGCGCCAATTGGGACGAATCCAAGTAGAGGACTTTTTCACTCGTTTAATGTTGCAGCGGATGCTTTAGCTTGGGTATTCCAGATACCTATCTCCTTTATATTACATGCTTTTTGGTATTTTGACACTGCTACAATTTCCATAAATGCACGTCCATTGCTCTGGTGGTTGTACGTCCACATAGAACTTAAAATAGTACGTTATCGGCCAGCGCTTCCCGAACTGTGGTTCACCATTTGGTACCGGTTCTCTGAAAGAAATTTAAAGTATATTTATAATAAATAATCTACTATCTGTTAACCCATTTATGAAAAATTGAAATAAGTACATTAAGATTTTGCAGTCAGTGCTGTCACAGTGGCAGCATATACTCTGTTGGATGCATCGTTCAGAACCGATGGCGAACAACTTTGCCGAACGCATATATGCGTTCTTAGCCTATAGTGAATATCTTTGTCTAATGCATATATGCGTTCATCGCCGATAGTGAACAACTTTGCTAAACGCATATATGCGTCCATAGCCAATAGTGAAGACCTTTGCCGAACGCATATATGCGTTCATAGCCGATAGTGAACAACTTTGCCGAACGCATTTATCCGTTCATAGGAGATGGTGAGTAACTTTGCCGGACGCATATATGCGTTCACAGCGCTGAAAGTGTTAAGTATCCATATATCTGCCTATACATTTTCACGGCGGGACCTGAGATTAGTGTCCTCGCCGTGTGGCGGCTTTGTTTCTTGTATTTCCTCCCATTCATGGCTCAGCCTGTCCGATGGGACAGACATGAATTGACCACCGGTGATGCGGCTCGTCGCAAACATCTTAAATCGCTTACGGAGAAATGACTACGATAATCTAAATTTTCCCCAATTATCTGATACTCTCAGCAGAAAAATCTGTTGACCGCGGAGGTTAAAAAAGATGAAATACAATACAACACAAGTAATACAAATTCAAGTACCTACAATACAAGAATAATACAAGTTCTTCGCACAATAGAGGACTGCGCATACATTTTCGAAAAATCCTTGCTCGAAAAAAAAGTTTTTAGGTAACTCCGTCCTAAACGAAACGGCCACAGTTGCCGAAGCCAAAATGCAAAACATCGTTTTCCGTCCGCAAAGAGCCGCAATCCCGATGGAATAGGAACAGGAGGGGAGGCGAGTCGTTCGAGTAAACTTACAATTTTACAGCACGACCAACTCGGAGACACCGAGACAAATTAAAGTCTCCCGGGTGTTGATTCGCGAATGCGTCGCTAATTGGGTGGGAAAGTTTGTCGGAGGTTGGTGGTAGTCGTTGAAGCTCTGGGCGACCTGCGGATGTCTCGGACCTCGGGAAAATCGACGATTCGCGAAAATGCTTGGACTATTCGCGCGTGCATTCGTTAACGCGTGCTCTCTGCCAGCTCCAGGTATCTCGATAACAACGAGACTCTCACTGAGTGGAAAAGAGCGGGGAGTCGAACCTCGGTGATCCGCATTCTCGGCCGAGGCATTAGAACGGCTGGTACAGTTCCATTCAATCGTCGTGGCCCAGTCGCTGATCGGTTATTATTATCGATATCGTTATTAAAGGGTGTGCCAATGGAAAATGACGGATCGCGAAATGGGCGCAAACGAAGTTTAACCGCTTGCCCTACAATATCGAGTGACACTCATGATGAGATAAGTGGAACTGGATATTTTCAAGTTTTCAAAAACCTAATAACACTTTGAACGCAACCGGTATTTTGCTAGTTTTATCATTCAAAAAGTGAAACACGTTGAACGCGACCGGTATTTTGCTAGTTTTATCATTCAAGAAGTGAAACATTTTATATTCACATCTTTGTAAATCAGAAACTTTTAAAATGCCGGTAGATATTCGGTATACCTTTATATTATTAACGCCAATAATTCAATATTCAATAGGTTAGAAAATTCATAAATATTGCAATTTAGGAGTTACATGAAATTTCATCAAATTCAATACCGTCGGTTACCGGTGACCCCCATGATGGTCAACGTGGTAAATTAGAATTATTAATAAGAGGTGACACGATAATATTATTTCTCTAACATTAATATTACATGAAATTATACGGTATATTAAAAATCACTGATAAATTTTTATTTTAGCAATTAAATTCTGAATAATAGCGGAGACAGTCAAATCGTAGTGAAAAGGGTTAAATTAAAATATCGACCAATTGGCGAATCGTTGTCGCTATTGTCTCTGTATTTCGATTTCGACAGCTGCGGTAATTTCACCTAGGTCGGGAATGACGAACATTTTCAATTGATTGGCTCGTTTTTCATGCCTCGATTTAAAAAAAACAAAAACTGGGTCACAAATTTGGAAGTATATATGTAACTGTAGCAGAGAGGGAATCACTGTAAATTTGAGTTTAATCTACCTACAGCCGACATGTTGTGAAAAGGCAATGAAACGAGAAGTGGAGAACTGAAATGGAAGTGGGGGGTCACTTTTTGCTCACGGATCGATTCGCCATTTTTGGGAGGATGCAGGGTTTGGATATTTTAGGTGAACTCCAAATAATCGAGACTCGTACGCACATCACGAGAGGAAAAATTGTTTCAATTTTCCAAACCTCACTGTAGATTCACCCTCGTCCTGTCTGATCGCTAGTCCGAGTTTTCCTTCTTATACAATGTAGATGACTCCACTGTCTTTTGCATTGTCAGACGTGTTTAAACGTCCAAATTAAGTCGCTTAAAGATGCGACGGAAATTATCGTCGTGCGAATAAAATCCGTTGGAAGAGAACCATCCAAAATTGACGAATTTCGTTGCTCTTGATGTCTTTCCTTGCGAACAAAAACAACTATCATACGAACTATTTCTTGCGCTTAATAGAGTTTAGTAAAAGAACAATTAACACTTTACCGACCGGTAGCCGATTAATCGGCTTTTCGGGCCAAACACGTTTGGACTTCTAACTTATTAATTGGCTGCTACGGTAATTAATAAATTATTATTTATCATTGCGGTTAACTGTGCCAAGGACTCGGTGAAGAAATTTTGCAACTTTTGCAGAGATATTAATATCAGGGAAATATTTGCGTGCAAGTCACCGATCAAAAGTGGGTAGGATGTTAACAAAATACCGGTCGGTAAAGTGTTAATAAGCTTAGGGGTATACAAAGGGTCTATGCATTAGTTGAGATGCAGCTCAGCTAAGTTAAATAATAGATAAGCTACCCCCAATAAGCGAGAAATAGAATAACCGAGAAGCAAACAGTAAAGCGAATAAGCGGAAACCGAAAAAATAATAAGCAGAGGACGTTGCGACTTTTATGACATCGGCTCGGGTGGACGAAAATGAGGATTAAGGAAACGGTTCAGAAGGTTCGGGAAATAAAGAATCGATTGCAAAATTAAATTAAAATTGGGGTGATTGAGCGGAGGCTAGGAATCGGGAAAGATAGATAGACACTTATTGTTGTCGATTGTAATCTTGGTCAAGCACAAGGGCAAAAAAGCCAGTACAGCAGTGCTCACAGAAAAAAACATGATAAGTAAAAGGAGTAAATACGTAAAGTATCATAGATAAAGTAAGATAATCGAAGTAAAAAAAGACAAAAATCCAGAAATACCATAACCAGTGGTGAGAAGAAGAGAGAAAGACAAGGAAAGAGGTATAATGAACAAAGATAGCGAGACAGGAGTGATGAACCGAGTATAAACAAAGAAGAGGGATAGGATTAAAGGGGAATGTCAAAATAAAGAATTCAGTAGAAACGAGAAATGTAACCCTGTATAGACCGAATTCTTTGTGGTATCTGAAGATCAGTTTTACGATAGTACAATTAGAAAATCATAAAATTACAATTTGAAAAAATGAATCAAACCTGATTTTTAAACATTGAATTATAAAGAATTTCATGATTTTCCCGAGCTAAATTGTAATATTTGGCAAAGTTAAAAATAGGGTTTGAAGAGTAGAAGCTTAGATGTGTCTTGCGTCAGCTAACAGTCACAACAGCCCATAGAGAGTTAAGAAGAATAAGAAAGAAATTTAAAAAGATGAAAGAGATCGCGAACAAATCATCACGAGAGAATCGACAAGAGAAATACCTTGCGGCTGGGTGCGTCGAGACAAGAGACTTTTTTCTCGCATTCTAGCGAACGAAAACGTCAAGGGAGTTGCTTTTGCACCAAATGAGAGGAAATCCTCGTTTGCGCTTCGCGATGAAAAAAATGCAATTGGCGAGCTCACGATTGGACGAACGATAAATTGGCCGGGCGTCGGTCGTATCTCGTGCGCGGAAATTTGTACGTTAATCGTAACGCCAGGACGAGGTGCGTCGCGAAATTGAATTATCTTTTCCACGGAGCACGACACCGCGGCGTGTTTATTAGCGACTCGTTAGAGCGAAACGGTAACAGAGCCCGGGCAGGAAATTACGTTTGTACGGCGCGTTTATTCGTCCTGAAAATCGACGTAACGCGATCGGCCAAATTTAACGTCGCGCACCGTCGAAGTTTGTGCTCAATGCGACAATTTTGTTCGACGCCTTCACTGAACGAGCCTCTACTCGCGTATCTACTAATGGAAACGGAGTTAAGGAACGTCGAGTTCTCAGGAGGGGGCAACGCGAGAAATCTCCTCGGTGGAGAAAGACGCGAGAGGAAGAGAATCGAGAGGAGAGCAGACTCGGAAGGATCTCAGCTCCGAGGCGGTCAACGCCGTAGAAAATGTGCCGTTAGTCGCGCGTCCTCGCGAAATTTCGAGTCGATCGAAATTGCAATCAAGGTGAATGAAGGACTCCGTTGGAGATCGTCGATCTCGTCGCAGGAGATGGACAATTGCAACAGCGAGAAGGAGATGTAAAATTGCAATTACACAGAGTTGCGAGCGCGAGAAGGAGTCGAAAATTACAAGTGCACGGATTTGCGAGCACGACGTGGCGGAGAATTGCAACCGCGAGAAGGCGGAAAATTGTAATTGCACGGAGATGCAAGCACGTGGTGACAGAGAATTGCAAACGCAAGAAGGAGATAGAAATTTGCAAGTACATGGAGATGCGAATACGAGGTGACAGAGAATTGCAAGTACAAGAAGGAAATGTAAAATTGCAATTACACGGATATGCGAGCGCGAGAAGGAGACATCAGATTGCAAGTGCACGGAGGTGCAAGCACGAAGAAACAGAGAATTGCAAACACGAGAAGGAGACATAAAATTGCAAGTGCACGGGGATGCAAGCACGAAAAGATGGAGAATTGCAAGCGCGAGAAGGAGACATAAAATTGCAAGTGCACGGAGATGCGAATACGAGGAGATGGAGAATTGCAAGCTCGAGAAGAAGATGGAAAATTGCAAGTGCACGGAGATGCAAGCACGAAGAGATGAAGAATTGCAAGCGCGAAAAGAAGATGGAAAATTGCAAGTGCACAGAGTTACGAGCGCGCTGGCGGAGAAGAGGACGCTCGTCGTTCAAAGTCCCGCTGCGCTAGCCCGAATGACCGAGCCACGGAATCGACCGTTTCAACGCTAGAAACTCGATGCGCGCGGAAGAGGAGGTCGCGAAACGAGGATAAAACTTAACGAGGAGAGAAGCGCCGTGCACGATTATGGCTCCGGAGTTGTCGCCCGCGGCAAGGAAAACGAGTACGGCCGAGCCGCGCTAATCGAGCGACGATTTCTTGCGCCTCTTTCATCGATCCCCGCCGACTCTTGGTTCGTCTAGCTCCTACTCCCCGAGATCTTTCTGTCCGCCCAACATCGTCGCATCTGAAAAGAGAGCTGCGATCGCTAATGACGACAGAATCTGAACATTTCAGCGCGAGAAAATCAGTGAGAGACTGTTGCGGGACGAGGAAATACCCAAGCTGAGTTTTCGCGCGTGCCATAGAGCGAGCCGAAGCGGATAGCGTGGCGTCGATCGCTGGCCGGCCGATTACCTTCGTTCGGTTTTAAACGCGCGAACATAAATCAGCCGCGGTGCCCTTTCCTTCGAGTGATTTACGCCTCTAACCGGCCGTCGGATAAATTAGCAAGGGAGCGCGAGAATCGAAGGGCGATTTCTGCTACAAAAATCGTGCACGCTTTGCTCGATCGACTCGGCTAGTCGACTAGGAGGCTAGGAAACGAGCGGACAAGCGGAGAACATCGCTACCGAAAGCCGTTGTCCTCTTCGAACATAACCCTCACCCGGCGAATTCTCTTACATTGCAGATATCGGGTCCACTTGGACCCATGCGACTTGACGCGTAGCGTTCGATTGTGTTACTCTGCTTCGTATCAAAGGTTCACGATAAAGTTTAAATACTTTTGCAAACTTCAATCGAAACTATATCCATCAGGGTCCGATTGGACCCACCGACCACAGAGCAAGGCTTAAAGATTCACCATAGAGTTTAAATACTTTTAGAAATTTCAATCGAAACTATACTCATCTGGGTCTGAATCGACCCACCGACCACAGAGCAAGGCTTAAAGATTCACCATAGAGTTTAAATACTTTTACAAGTTTCAATCGAAATTATACCCATCTGGGTTTGAATGGACCCACCGACCACAGAGCGAGGGTTAAAGATTCACTATAGAGTTGAACTTCTTTTCCAAATTTCAATCGAAACTATATCCATCTGGGTCTGAATGAACCCACCGACCATAGAGCGAAGGTTAAAGATTCACTATAGAGTTGAACTTCTTTTCCAAAATTCAACCGAAACTATACCAATCTGGGTCCGGATGAACCCACCGATCGAGCGAGGCCGCAATCAGCTTGCCCGGTCCCCGAGGACCGTACAGGTTCGAAGGGAACGAAGTCGAGAGACGAAGAGCAAAAAAAGGACGGCCGAGGATCCGGAGAAACTGGACTCGGGGGGAGGTTCGTCGCGGAGATCGTTACGCGGGTGTTTACGACGGTGCTTACGATTCGGGTGTTCCTCTTCTCCCTTATTCTCGTCCCCTCTCTCTCGTTTTCTTCGTCCGGTGGTTCGGCTCGAAAGCGAGCGAGCGCGGCGAGAGACGGAGATCGCGCGATAACTGGCTCCCACCTCGATCGCGAGAGAGACCACACGTAAATGGAGAGAAGAGAGAAGATAGAAGGGTCTGGGACTGGGACTGGGACTGGGACCAGGACCGGGACCCCCCAGCGTTCAATGAGAGACATTTCTCATCATTTTCCATTCAGACCGTCTGAGTTATAAGCCCCGTACGCCTTCTATCTCGGCACAATCGTTCGATTTATTATAACCGCGAGAAGCCTAATGAATTTAATTTCATATTTCACGGCCGGTAAGTAGCGGCCCGCGCGGTCTCTGCCGTCGTCGTGAATATCGGCTCGTTCTCGCGAATACGAGCGCGTTTAACCGCGGATTTAGGTGGCGACTCTCCCTCCCTCTCCTCTTCTCTCTTCTGTGCATCTTTTTCTCTTTTTCTTCTCCTGATTCTCTCTCTTGGAAAGGGTATCCCAGACACGGGGAGGCTCTCTTCTTCTTTTCTCGAGGATTCACGAGCCGCGCAGAATCGACGTCGTATCTCAGCTCGGCGAAAGAGGGACGAGCGGTGGGTTTTTCTCTCTGCTCCTCTCTCCTCTCTTTTTCTCTCTCTCTCTCTGGAACTCTCTTTGGAGGAGAGTTACCTCGATGGAAAGAAGAACCGATACGGCGCTCGATACTTCTCCGCTTCTCGATACGATCCCTCGACTTTTACCTTCCTCCCCTCGCTCTAGCTAGACCCTACGCGGTTATTTCGAACGTACGACGATATATCTCGCGCTAATGTTTCTGCTCTCGAGTGCGCGCCAACCCGACGCATAAAAATCGACCGCCCCGGAGAATTACTTATCTTTTATCGTCCGACGATTTATCTCACGGCCAACGCGAACCGAGAGAACGGATAGCGATCCAAAGGCGTAAATTTCAGGCTATGGATCGTTCGCGCCTCGACTTTTATCCCAAACGGACTTTGGATCATCCTCCCAAAAATTGTCCGTCTCTCTCGTTTCTCGCGGTTTTGTGTCTCGACATCTAGACTCGTGAGTCTCTATTCAATTCACTCGGCTCGCATTCTGGAAAGCAGATTCCACCGCTACATTTTCAAAAAGCAGCTGGAGGCACATTGATCACGCCGATCAACACCAATCGTCAGTTTTGCGTACTCAACAGTCTCAGTTGACTTTTCGATCGTTTCTTCTGTACCTCCACTTACAAATCTTGAACAAGCATATCGAGCATAATCATGTAAATGACGATTGTCACCGTGGTATCAACGGATGCAAAGAGCCAAAACACGTAAATACACGGTACGTTACTGCAGTGGCGCACCGTTCAAGCTGATAGTATCCGCGAAACATCACTATAGTCGCACACTATTCCAATTCATAGTTTCCAGGAGACGCCACAACGTACCGTTTAAACTGATAGTATCCACCAAACACAACTACAGTGACATACCGTTAAACGATGGTATCCATGGAAAGCCACCATAGTGGCGTACCGTTTAAATTGGTAGTATCCATTAAACGCTACTACAGTAGCGTACCAACTATACCGGCGTACTGTTCAAATTGACAGTATCCACGGAACGCCACTTTAGTGACATACCGTTACATTATGGAATCCATGGAAAGCCACGGTAGTGGCGTACCGTTTAAGTTGGAAGTATCCAGGAAATGCTACTACAGTAGCGTACCAACTATACTGGCGTATCGTTCAAATTGACAGTATCCCCGGAACGCCACTATAGTGGCATACCATTGAATGATGGTATCCATAGAAAGCCACTATAGTGGGATACCGTTTAAATTAGGAGTATCCATAAAACGCTACCATACTAGCGTACCAACTATACTGGTGTACCGTTCAAATTGACAGTACCCACGGAACACCACTACAGTGGCGTATCGTTCAAATTATGGTCTTGATGGGAAGCCATTATAGTGGCGTATCAATTGATAGTATCCACGGAAAGATACTATAGTAGCGTACCAATTGGTAATATCCACGGAACGCCACTATAGTGACATACTGTTAAATGACGGTATCCATGGAAAGCCACTATAGTGGGGTACCGTTTAAATTAGTAGTACCCATAAAACGCTACCATAGTAGCGTACCAACTATACTGGCGTACCGTTCAAATTGACAGGTCCCACGGAACACCACCAAAGTGGCATATCGTTCTAATTATGGTCTTGACGGGAAGCCATTATAGTGACGTACCAATTGATAGTATCCACGAAAAGCCACTACAACAGTATACCAATTGATAGCAGCCACAACAGTTCCATTTCATGCAAATGATGGTATCTACGGAAGCCAGTATAGTGGCGAGTCATATCTAAAAGGTTAAAGTGCGCGAAGCAAAATTCTCTCGGCGCGTGCACCTCGTAATCGACCCAGCCAAGGTCAAACAGCAATCGAATCTGTCCACTCGGATTCAAATAGATAGGGTTATCGTGCTGTGGTAATTCTTCGAAAAAAAGTGACACGATGCAAATCTGTGGCGGTAGCCTTGCGCGGATCGAGCTGTCGCGTCGACATGTCGGTTTTTCTATCGAGTCAAGAATTGCTGGCGACGTTCGCGTTCAGTCGCAACGAGAAAAAAGAGCACGATATTTCGTAATTTTTCTCGCTCACTCGCAAATGGCACGAGGGACGAGAAGCGCGCACTTGGGGAAAACTTCCGGCGGAAAACTGGTCGCGCGGCCGAGAGATCCCGAGGAAACGTAATAGTAACATCGAGACGGCGTTAATCCGGCCGAGGTTTTTGCCTGGAACAAACGAGTTCTGCCGGTTTTTCCTTCGCGGTTGCTACTACTTCATTAAAACGCGTCGCGGCGAGAAAACGCTTACGGTCGATCGCGAAACATCGTTCCACCGAATTCTTCGCTCTTCTTCGCGCCTGATAACCATCGGATCGTGCGAATTTTTTCACCGTTCCTCCTCGTCCCTGGATTCACTCTCCATTCTCCGATTTTCTTGCACGTGTCGACACTGGAACTATCGAGGAAGTCGAAATGGCATTTTTTGTAAAAATCCTCCAAGTTTATAGAGGAGCCGTAGAGCAGGTACTCTGCTTTCGTCTTATAAAGCACAAATGACCGAATTAATTTTGTCTAAAGAACAAATTTTATGTATCTGAATGAAATAGATTTAATGCCAGTAGCTCTAAAATTAATATTCGTGCCATTCCTCCCCCCTTCTTCTTCGTTAACCCCTTACCGTACCATTTATTTCTGCGATTGAACTCTGATATTGCTCAATAACTCCGAATTCATTGTTGGAATAACAATCCATCACTAATTTATGACACTGATTTCGTCAGTGCATAATTTAACGCAATGCTAAATAGCATACAAAAAATTTTATCGTATCGTATTTTTAATTTAATAATTTCCGAAAAACTTCAAAATTGTTTGTCTCATTGTACAGCAAGCGGTTAATCCTTTGACTGTGGTACCCTACAGCGAGAGACCATTGGAAAGATACGGTGCAACTATTATATATGCGTCCGGTTACTGTACACTGCAGATTTGTCACTTCTGAAGATTTGTCACACGCATTTCATAAATATCGATGGACCTGCGAGAGCGTATATACGCGTTGCTCTTACATATCAATGGATCTGCAGGAGCGGACATATGCGCCCTTAGCCCTCAAAGGGCAGATACTAGAGTTCCCCCTAATTTTTGTGTTGAAATATTTGAGAGTTCTTGGTACAAATTTGCTTGGTAGAGCGCGCACCAGTTGAACTTTTTTTGATGAAATCACGTGAACACTCCCTTCCATTTGCATTCTTATTTCAAATGTGAAATGAAAATATCCGTGTTTAATTGAAACTAGCTTAACCCTCTATAGTCCGAAGTTTTTGTTGTATCTGAAGTTCAGTTTCACGACAGCACAATTAGAAAATGATGAAAATACAATTTTAAATGATGGATTAAACTTAATTTTGGAACAGTGAATTTCAAAATTTCATGATTTTCACGAGCTAAATTATAATATTTAGTAAAGTTACAAATTTGATTTTGAAGAATAGAAGCTTAGATATATCTTGTGTTACTTCAAAGTTACAGGGGCCCATAGAGGTTTAAATATACTTTCCTAAAAAGTGAACTCGTGTTGCTTTCAAAAATGACGTTTCACGCGATAGTTTTCACGAATCAACGGAGATGTTCGATTTCTCATGTTCGATGAGGTGGTTGCAAGAGGAGGAAGCAGAGAAAAATGACTCGATCTCTTGGCAGAATCGAGAAACGAGGAGATCCAATTGGATTACGCGGGGCAGTGGAGTCTGGTTAATTCGGACGTCGAGGTCGATTTGTGGCCGCCGGAAAAAGGGGTCATTTTTCCGCGTTTCTCCTCCCCTTCGGCCCTGCCCCCGCAATAATGGTCGCGGCTCCTTCGAGGAGGAACGCTCCGCGGTAGTTAAGTTATTAAATTTATCTCCTCCAGCCAGACTAAAAATCGTGGTGATTTATTATTTTTTGCTGCTTAACGACGCGAGCGCGGAATATGGCCCGGAGCACGTTCCCTCCTTTCGTCGTTTCCTTCTCTCTTCCGCTCTCTTCCGCTCTCTCCCTCTCTCCTTCTCCCTCCCACCTCCACTGTCGTGGACGTTTCTTCCGAACCGTTTTTTTTTCTTATTTTTTTTTTTAAAGAAAAAGAGAGAAACGGGATAACTCGGTACGATAAATTTTGCTCGGTGGTGATTCCGGGTTAGGCGCCTCGACTCTCCGGAACGAGAAAAGATTCTTCGGCGCGTGAACGACGATTATGCCAGATATTTGCGTTTTTCTTCAACGATAAAACATCGTTCCGATACGTCGGTGCTCTTCTTGGAATTCAGCGGTGTTTGCGTCGCGGTTGCGTCCAATCGCGGTAAATAACGTCGAGTCGCTGACGCGCCCCTCCGCCTTCCGAATGTTTCTCCCCTCTGACCCTTCAACCCTGTGCGCGTTTCCGCCAAGATGAAAATATAGACCAGATAGACTAAGGAGTCACTTAGTAAGGGATACAGTAAAGAGAATTTGTCCTCGTACCACCCTATTTGCATCGTATCGGCCCTTGAAATCCGAACTCGGCGAATGACAGTCGAAAACTAAACCCTTCTTTCGTTATTATGTCTCGATTTTTCGGCCATGAAATCTGTTGCATGGCATCATATTGACCCCTTGCCGAACAATAACGAGTGCTTCTTGTGACGCGATAAATGGAATAGTCAATTTTGAAGTATTTCTAAAATTATAAAATAATATCAGTGAGTCCTGATAAAATAAAATTAATTCTACGCTATTCAGTATTACGTTAGGTCATATACTACATCCGAAATTAGGGGCTGGATTGAAACTTTAGTAATTAATTCAAAGTTATTGCACATTCAGTCACAAAAGAAATGGCACGGCAAGAGGTTAAATAAGGACTTTGGAAAAAGAGGCATTAAGCGGCAAAAATTATTATACGTTAAGTAATTATCGTATTATAAAGTGTACGTAAAATATCTGCTGTACGGATTCTCTGTAATTTTGAGAAATGTTTATAAAATAAGTAGGAAGTCAATTTAACGGCTTCTGTAAATCTAGGGTTAAGTGGTTTTTCGGTCACGTATTAGAACCGACAGTGAAGGAGAATGAGAGACGACTCCTCCTCGTTGGACAAATCGGAGCAAACCACTTATCAAGTGACTTCTTTTTCTGGGTCAGTGATACTAAGGAATCCCTTGTGATCTGTACATTTAACTCGTACACGTGCCAGCATGAGCAAATCAATGGTATTAGTCGCCAAGCCAGTGAAATCACTCGGTATGAGGTGCAGAGTAAGGGGAGATTGTCCTCGCGCCAACTTATTCCCATAGTATTGTCCCTTGAATTATGATCGCGATGAATGAAAACGGAAAAGTATACTCTTATTTCGTCATTAAGAGCTTTTTCGGCCATTCATGCATTAGAATCGAAAGTGCACGAGGAAGAGAAACGTCTACCCGTCGGGCGAATCAGAGTAAACCACTTGTCAAGTGACTTTTTCCTAAATCCCGTCATACTGACATCGAAGAGAAAGCTAAATTTATTTTTATGTATATCATTGCTACATATATTTTAACACTTTTCCAACCGACATTTTTTAAACATCCTAGCCACTGCTGACTGGCTACTTGGCCATAAATGCTTTTCTAACGCCGATGCCTTTCTGAAAATTACAAATTCTCGTCACTGAATCTTTGACACAGTAAATCGCAATGATAAATAACAATAAACTAATTGTCGTAACAACAGGTTAATAAGTTAACACGTTAAGCTCCACGCTCGTTCCCAGAGACCTGTGCTACACTTTCCGTTTAGACTCTTTATTAAGAAACATATTTTTCTATTTGTTTCAATAAACTACATTAATTTTTGGTAAAATGATTTATTTCTTACTTAAAATCACTAATTGTGGACTGGCCAAGCGTGACAACGTAGCTTAGGGAAACAACTAATCGTTGACTTTCATTGATCAGCGTCAACATAAACGAAAAATCAACGACCGGTCCGTAGGGACCGGTGTGGCGCTTAACGTGTTAAACGTCTAAATCGTTGGGCCTAAAAAATCTATTAATAGGCTACCAGTCGCTAAAGTGCTAGCAGATATTCTTCGACAACCTTAAGAAGTCTCTTGAGCGGCGGAGCTTCTCGCTAAAGACCGCCTATTCCCACCATTTTTTTAATTTAATCCACCCTGCTCGGCCTCCTGAAGGAGGCACTTGACAAAGTCGTAACATTGAAATATCTTTATTAAAATATCTTGACGCCTGGCGAATCAGATCCTGCTGAAACAGGCCCACCTCCGAGGAGACTTCTTGAGGTTATCGCATTATACTATGTTTCTAAATATTGGTTTCTATTATTCAATGTATTTAACATTTATCTACCTCTTTATTTATATATTTTGTGTTTCTCAAAACGTGTACCTTTGTTTGCCGGGTTGCTATGACAAGAAGGAATACGAATGCGAGATATAAATGAACAGAACAGCAGGGTTAAACATTTTTTTGGCCAGTCGCGCGTTAAAATCGAAACAGCGCGAGGACGAGAGACGTGACTTACCCGTGGGGCGAAAAAGAACAAACCACTTAACAAGTGACTTCTTCCTAAATTCACGCCGTATTTTTCCCTCTCGCAAGGAGGGACGTTTTTTCCTCGCGACGGAGAGCCATCTTCCTCGCCACGGTCTCGTAACGTTTGCCATCTAATTGTGAATCGGAGCACCTGGGAGTTACGTAATCAGAGGGTATCGTGTAAACTGTATCGTTTCCTCGAGTTACGGTACTGCCGCCGCATCGGCGTTACAGCGTGACTCGTCGCTTCACTTCGAGACTCGCTGGTTAACTCGAGGTTTCCATCTTTGCCCGCTAATAACGTTATTATCGTGCGGTTTTGCCGCACGTAGGGAGGATAAAGTATAGATGGCGGGGATACGCGAGTGCGGGACAACAGGAAAGCGTAGCGCGACGTAACCGAAGCCTTCGTGGTCGAAGGGCCCCGGCGAAAAATGGCAGAGAAGACTCGCGAAAGAGGGGAAACGACGAGTTCAAGTATTCCTCTCGTATGTAGTTTATGCTCAATTGTTATTTAGCCTTGGTGACTCGGTAACCTAAAACAGTACATGGTAGTGGCAAATGGAAGGGAATCGAGCAAAATCGTCGACGATGAATGGCACGGAACTTGATGGTTGGAGAGCGAGGATCGAGCGGGAACGTCGTCTGGAGCAATTGCCTTTAATTCGAGACTGGCGTCAACGTCCAACGGAACGTTCGCGAGATCCTCGCGGAGCAGCGGCGACGCGGGGCGTTTTCTGAGCGATCCACAGTCACGGGGCACGAACCTCCGAAAGGAGCCGATTCTTTCCGTGCCACGAGTCGTTGTTTCGGCATCCAACTTCGATCCGCGACGAAGTGATCGCCATCCGATTTCCCTCGAAGCCCCGACGAAGTTGGGTGAAACGTCGGACACCCTCTTCTTCCGTGCTCGGCTCCAACCGGCAAGCTAATCGTAACGTTGGTCTTTGGGGCCGCAGAAGCCTCAAAAGCATACAACGTTAAGATCCTTTCTGCTTTTGGAGCACTCGTTGGCCCGTAGATTTGCGCGAGAGCGAGAGAATCGAGAAACAAACGGACGACCCAGTGACTGCAATGCGAAGAAAATCCCAGCGTTACCATTTCAGCCATGAAAGTCTCAAAAGTAGCAAGCGGACGAATCGTTTTCGTTTCTGGGGCACCGCTACACTCTTGGTTGGTGCGGAACTCGAAGAATCGGGTCGAAGCGATCGAATCGAAGACTAAATGGACGGCCCGCGAAGTCGTTCCTAACGTTAGTCATTGCGACCGCAAGAGGCTCAAAAGTAGCCAAGGTTAGGATCGTTTCCGCTTCTGGAGCGCCGCTAAGCTTCTAGTTGGCCCGGAGGTCGACGAAGCGGGTCGACGAGAGCGAGCGAATAGAGGAACAAACGAACGGCTGGACCGCGAAGCTGAACAGTCTTGCGGGCAGGTAGGCAGCCAGGCAGCCATGTAGTCGGTCGAGCATGCGAGGAAGGAGTCAGTCAGTCAGCCAGCCAGCCAGGCAGACGCGTAGATGGGCAGACGGGTAGGCCGATGCACGCGCGGCTTGTAAAACCACGGATTCCCTGGAGTATATCGAGAGGCTCGTTCTCGCGCACGAACCTTGACGCTAATGGCATGCATTACCGCTAATAATAGTTAAAAAAGGAGGGAGTCCGTGGAAGGGGACAGACGCGGAGATAAACGGAGACGACCAAGAGGAGAGAATAAGGAGCAGAGAGAGGGGTGGGAGGGTGGCGCGGAGGAAGAAAAACGAGATACATCGAGTACGTGGCTCGGAAAAATTCGCCGGCAATTACGACCGGCTCGATACAAGAGAGCGCGAGCATCGCGCGCGTTTCGCGCTTCCTGCTTCTTCTCCTCGCCTCTTCGTTCTTGGACTCCTTCCCGGTGCACTAGCGGCTCCGGCTGTCGCTGTCGCCCGAGGAAGTCGCCTTTCGCCTCTACATCAGAGGTCCGATCGGAGATTCTGTGAATTTTCGAACAGATTCGTATCGATGATTCACTCGTTCGACCACTCGAGGCAGCCGTCACGCGAAAATTCAATGGATTTGTTTGGCCATGTGGGGAAATGCTTTGAAAATTTGTGAAATCTTAGGGCAAAACGTCAAAGTGCCCTTCTATTTTTAGGATTTATTGGGTCGTTGATAGGGAATACGAAGTTGAATTTTTCAAAAACAAGCTGTTGATTGAGGATGTCGTCTTTCGCCACTCAATCAGAGGTTTGATCGGAAATTCCGCGAACTGTTGAACGAGATTCGTATCGATGATCGACTGATTCGACCGCTCGAGGCAGTTGCTCTACGAAAATTGAATGGATTCGTTCATCCAAGTGATAATTTGTGATATCCTGGACAAAACGTCAAGACTCCCTTCGATTTGACCGAGAAATTGTACCTCAGGATTAGTTGAATGCTTAGTAGCGAATGCAATGGTAAAATTTCCTGAAACAAGCTGTCGCGACGTAAATCGTCGCAAATATTGTTTGCAGAAACTGTCAAAGAGAGACTCTTTCTGCATGCCTTTTACTTAAGTAGGTAGCTTGAACCTGGTGAAATGAGCAAGTACAGTAAAAGCTCCTTATTCGCGCTTCCTTCATTCGCGTTTTCACTATTCGCGGATCAAAAAAATGCGACCCAATTCCTAT
The DNA here is from genome assembly GCA_910591515.1 of Cerceris rybyensis. Taxonomy (NCBI): domain Eukaryota; kingdom Metazoa; phylum Arthropoda; class Insecta; order Hymenoptera; family Crabronidae; genus Cerceris; species Cerceris rybyensis. Next base: position 64,973,827 of record OU342789.1, on the reverse strand, counting down.
ATTCGCGGCTAAAGATTTCTTTATTCGCGGATCTAATCGGTACATACATATTAATAAAAAAGATTCCAATAGGTATCCAACCCAATATCCTTTGTAAACGCGTCGTCAAATGGACTACTAAAAAAGTAAAATAGACCTTATTGCAACTATGCCTGAAGTATGTTGTTAAATGATATCGCTGCTGTATTGGTTCGGCCTTTGACATAAGCCGCCTTCGCCGCGGTCGGTGGTTTGGAGAATGTAAACAAACAGAATGAAAGCAACCTTATTACTCAATGCATAAAGTATATTTTTAAATGCTGCCACCTATTAGACGTTCCGTCCTTTGGTGACAGGGTTTTTGTCGAATTAAAAGATTATTCGGAAAGAGGATCAATTTACTGAACATTACACTTTATTAGAGAAAAATCTCAGCGAAGGTTTAAGAATGGCAAATGAGCTTTATGATTTCTTTATGAAAATTGATCCGTCTATGGAACGAAGTCTTATTTTTAAGAGGCAAATTGCTAATGCCACTGCTGAATATCAGTCTGAATTGAAGGAGCTTTTAAAAACTGCCAAGCAAGAAAAAATTACTAAATTCTTTAAACCATTGCCTAAGCCTGAAGGTAATAATTAATCAATATGGTCAAAAACTTCAATCAAATTGATTTTTTTATATATTTGTTTTTTATTTTGTCACCTAGGAACATATCCCCTATAATCCCATATAAATTACCATTCCATATTCACGGTTTCTGTATTCGCGGCATATTTACGGAACATATACCCCGCGAATAAAGAGCTTTTACTGTACTGCACTTGTCAATTGTTAATTCCTACTTTAATTGTTACTTTAATTCTTGCTAATGGTTACTTGTTAACCGGTATTAATAGGATTTTCGGGCCCAACGCTTTTCGATTGTTAACTTATTAATCGATTTCCACTGCAATTAGTAAATTGTTATTTATCATTAAATTCCGCCTATCGACAAATTGCCAATTCCGCACAAAAATTAGCATTTGAATTTATCTCACAGCACTCATTACAGAAATTTAAAAATTCCACCACAACAGTTTTCTTTCGATTCGACTACTCCGAGGGACCTCCGTTAACCCTTAAATGCAGGGAGTTGTATTTTAATTTTTTATTTTTAAAGTCAAAAATACATTAGGATTGATATCAAATAAAATAGGAAAAGTACTGAAAAGAATCTAAGCTAAGGTTTTTATCCCAATTTTTGGAAAAATATTATTTTTGCCAAATGGCATTATGCATTTAAACGAAAATCACAAATTGTGAAATTTTGTAAAACAGTTATTGTTTTTGTGTAGGCACAGTTCAATACCACATTTCTCGTACTTGGTTCGGGTACAACCTTTTACAGTTGGGGTATTTGCATCTCATTTTTGATTCTAGATGAACAGGCCAGTGGCCAGTTTGATCTGTACGCACTTATTTCGGGTGAAAATGTTTGATTGGCCCTTTCTTTCAAAACTATATAGGTACGTAAACAATATGTACTCAATTGGTTACACTACGCAGTAAGCTAAAATTTGTGTTTTGATTTGATTTAAATGACTAAATATGAGTATGTTTCCAAATGCCGACTACATGCATTTAACCCTTTGCGGTTCGAATTATTTCGTTAATTTTGTTAGTGAGCTAAAAAAAATTAATTTTGCAATTTTTTCTATCATTGGTTATTCATTTTTTTAAAATGATATTAATAACTATAGGTATTGACGGGCATTTAGGTGATATTACAAAATCATTCTGAAATAGGGAAATCGATATTAAATTGTCAAAAAACAAAATCAAGTGAAAGTCTATGTCGAGTACTGCTCGAGTGCTGCTCGGAGCGCCGTCACGTCGAATACTCGCCCAGTTCCCTCGAAACGTTCCCTCTGACCAAAATGTTGAGGTAGATCCAAAAGAGAAGCAGCAAAGTTCAATCTCGAGACCTCGTGCCGACCCAAAATCTCGAATGGCTCGAGAGCGAGCGGCGAAGCGCGGACGTGGCAGGATAATCGAGATTGCTTTCGGAGTCGCTCGAGCGGGAAAGACGTACTCGGTAGAATGCCGAAGCGGCGAGCGGCGAGCGCGATGTACCGTTAGCGCGTACAAGATCGGCACGTCGATGACCCTCGGCGTTGCTTAACGGCGATTAGAGGAGAACCATCTAACGATTTCCTTCGCCGCGGTGGCGCGTCCTACCGCCGTAAACCGATGATTTAGTCCGACTCTGTCGAGCGGACCTCTCCGTCTCTCGATGCACCGTGTGCACGGTTCCATCGCCGATTTCGTCAACGACTGGACGACGATTCGAGGAGATAATTTATCGACTTGGCGTCTTCCCAGCGAGCTCGATCGGACAAACGGCGCTCGTAAAGACTCCTCGTAACGACCAAATACGACTTTGCGGCGGATGGGAACGAACGCGTCGCGATACTGCTCGCAACTTCCTCGAGGAAGATCGAAATGACGTTGAACTCGACAATTTTCCTCCAAGATGAAATGTACTGGGCGAATTTGGTAAGAAGTCATGAGGTATGAGGTAAGAGGAGATTTGTCCTCGCGGTGCCTTGTTCCCATCATGTCGGCCCATGAAATCTGAATTTGGGAAGTGACAACCGAAAACTAAAGTCTTATTTTGTCGTTAAGACGTTGAACGCCGCTGGTAATTAGCTAGATTCATCATTTCTACTGAAGTGGAACTTTTTATATTAGGTATTCGGATAGGTATTCGGCAGACCTTTATCTTCTTAACGTCAATACTTAAACTTTCAATGTGCCCGAGAATTCATAAATATTACAAATTTAAAGTTACACGACACTTCACTGAATTTAATATTTTGACTGAATTGAAGCCAATCGCTGATAACCCGCATGTCAGTCAAAGGGTAAACCTTGTTCTGCTCGGGTCTATAAAACCCGGGATGGAAATTATATTTGAACCCTTTGCGGACGGAGACATTTTTTAATACTGACAGGTAATCACTTATTTGGCGGTCCAAAATCACCTTTTTGTCAAAAATTTGGGCTGGAAATATATATAAATTTGGGGCAGGAGGATGGCCGTTCGTTAATTATTGAAGGCGAATTAAAAATTAAAGATATATTTATTAAATTAAATAATAATAATAATAATAATAACCTTTATTGCAAATATACAGTTGTTACATACATAATAATAGAATAATGTTTTAAACTATATGGTTTGTCTAACATTCGAAAATTTGAGTGCACTTAAGAACTAATAGAAGAATTCAGAGATAAGCACCGAGGAAAAAATAAAAAAAAAAACCTCAACCTACAAATTAAATAAAAGAATAGAAATTAGAAGTATATATATAATCAAAATAACACTAATCTACTTAATAACTCTTAACAAAACGAATCAAACATAAATAACATAAATGAACATAAGACCATAAGAAAAAAAAAACATAAGCCGTAAAACGTCCGCACTCGTTCTGTTCCTAGGTCCTAGGCCCATCCGCGGCCGCACGCTGCACGTCGTGACGTCACTATCCTAAACATTTGAATATCGAGACGTCTCTCGCCACGACGGCATAAGTAACTTTATAAAATATACTACAAATTATAAAATTATTTCACATTTAATCCTATCTCATCGACTGTATTTGAATTTTTCAATTTTAACCGTGTATATACATACGGCGATACACTGTAATTACATTTTTTCTCTAACCGCATATATGCGTCGCTAGTCCGTAAAGTGTTAAAGGATGACAGGGTACCAGCTACTCTAAATTCAGCTGGAAGCGAATTCTAAATCTGCACTCCTTGAACCGAGAAGGAGCGTGCATAGAGCTCGAGACGCGGAACGTGAAAAATGACTCGGTCACCAAGACGAGGAAGAGTCCAGCTCAAGAATCGAGGAGATCCACCTCGATTGGGACGAGGAATTTGCGAGCCGAAAGTCCCGTTCGATCGAGCGAACCCGCCGAAGGATCGCGTCGCGATAGAAGTTTCGATCGTCGCAAGTTGGAGAACGAGCACACGTTGCCTCGTCGAAAAAGCGTCTCGAGGGAATGAAAATACCCGCGTCGACCGCGAGGGTTCCGATCTCCCTTCGACGGATCCCCCTCGTCGGAGACAAAGCGCGCAAAACGCGACCCCCCGCAATGAGCGTGTAACTCGTAATTCGACAAAACCGCGTCCTTCTTCGTCCGCCTCCACCAAATTTCGACGGGTCGATCTCGTCTTACGGCAAACGGAGAACAGCCACGGAAGTTTTTTTCTCGTTTCGAGGCCGATCGGTGCAATTGGTCGGCTAGAGTCCAGACGACGTGGCTCGGTGGAAGACGAGGCTCTCTTCGCGCGAACCGTTCTTGGCTATTATGTTTACGTCTTATACTATTATGTTACGATCGGACGCTACTTGCACGGTTGCCGATCGCGGCAAAAATAGCACGATTTCCAGGAGGCAGCTAGTTAGCTGGCATGACCGTGCATCTTTTGAACGATCCTCTTGAGCGCGATCTAAAATCAATACGTGCGCGGCAGGTGCACGACACGCGACTACGATCGCGACGACCTCGCGATAATCGCGTCGTTGGGGATTAATCGATTCGCACTCCATGGAGATTTTCCGTCCGGCGGCACTGCTCGTTGCTCGTCGATTGCTTCTGGTGTAGCTTGAGCGTGAATTTTCAACTTTTTTGAGTCGGTGTCCACTTTGTGGGATATTAATCGATTCTGCACTTTTGGGTGAACTTGTAGTTACTCCCTAGTTACGTTGTTCACACTAGAACTATCAAGCAAGTCAAAATGACTGGTTCTCAATTTTTTACAAAAGTTCTCCAAGTTTATATGACTGTCATATAGTAGACGTTCTATGTCGATTTTATAAAATGCAGATTCTCGAATACTATTACCCAATGAAAAATTATAAAGTACGATTACTGAATCGATCAACATTTCCAACTCTTAGTTTCTTATTTTTCAAAGCAGTTATTTAATATATTCGAGTATAATAGTTCATTAACGCTGGTAGTTCTAGTGTTAAAACGGCGAAGGCTATTGGTATTTCACTAATTTCATGACTTCTACTGCAGTGAAAGATTTTCTGTTCAAATCACATCTTTATCTCTATTATCTTCTATTATATTAAAGAGATCGAGATGTAATCAAATTTTTTTCTCGCAGAAAACAATTATTTATTAAAGAAATTTTAAATACTAATCAACAAAATAATTTCCATAATTTTCTAACACTTTTTGCCAGCGTAAAAATAGTTGTTCGAGTCCTTTTTTAAGATAGTCCTTCGATTTTTTGTTGAAAAACGTTTCCAATTTCGTTTTCACTGCTCCAATTTTGATTACTTTTTGGTCTCCCTAATATCTTCTATTATAAAGGAGAATCTTTAAAGCCACTGATACATAGATATTTGGCAGACGTCTTTTTAATGGCAATATTTAGCCCTTTTACTGCCGAGCGAAGTAAATCCGGCCGTTATTCTACCTATGCGGAGAATACAGAGGCAATTTGACGAATTTGCTAAGTTTTGGAAAAAAGGTTACAAAAACCAAACTAAAGATCATATTTAGAAAATTCAAAAAGCAGCATATTACGAAATAAAGAAAGTATAAAGCAATGCCAATTGTATTTCACTATTTAGTGGAAATCGTACGAATAACATCAACATCAAAAACATAACACTCAGTTGTCCCCTCTAAATGTAAGTGAACTTTCGAATTTATTAGCGATAACAGAAGATGAACTGATTGCACCGCAATATTTTAACCCCTTGTAACCCCTTATAGAAATGTGACATTTCTGTAACAAACTAAAAAAGATCTTACAAAAGCCATACGGACCATATTTATTCCCTTTTAGCTCATTGTATCATCACTGCTACATACCATACTATCGAAATAATACACCACCTTATGCAGAGATGCCGCTAAGTAATATATTACTGCAAATTAGTTTCGATAGTTCGGTTTTTATTTATTTTAGAATTTATGATCTGGATTACAAGGGGTTAAGGAATGTATGTTTATCTGAACTTTTGAATGTAAACGGCTCAAAATAGTAAATAGCAAAGTGCCGCGAAGTTTCTAATAGATAAGGTCTGAGTTTAAAAGGTTAACGCGAGAAGTGTCCAACTTTCGACATCTCTGAGTCACATCAATAGAAGATGATTTCTTTTGGGCCACGCACAAAATACCTCAACACTGACGAACACTCTGCAACACTATCAATTACACTTTCGCAATCTCATCAAATTTGTAAGTTCATAACAATTTCACGACAAGTCTGCATTAGATCTTTGCGTTTCCAAGAGCGGAAGCGCGAGGATTCGACCTCCGACAATCGTCGATCCATTCGCTGGCCGAATCCCTCGAGCTAGAATTCTCTCCAAGCTCGACAGAGGCGAGGAAACGTTGCGTGGGCGGGTTCCAGGTGCTCTTTCTCCGAGACGCCAAGCTCCCAGAGGGGATCTTCCGACGTATCAAGTTTCGCTCGTCACAGAACTCTCCTAGATGATCCGTGCGCCTCCGGTTTACAAATTCTTGCGCGGGATCCTACTAACGTATCTCCAAACGTATCTCTGGGGCGTCCGCCACAAAATACCGGACGTCGTCCGTCCAAAGAAATCCACCCTCGCAGAGGTGATTTCTCGAAGGAAGGAAGAATCCATCGTCGAAAAGCTTGGACCGTCCTCGTTATTATCTCCGGCGTGAAAGAACGGAAGGAGGAAAACGGCGAGGGGTATCGAAGGGTGCATCCCTCGAGTGGGTCAGAACCCCTGACATCGGTGGCGCAGTTGCGGCTCTCCGCGACTCGGCTTCGCTTCCTGGGGGAGCCACGACCCCTCGTACTTGGAAAATAATTCTATTAGGTTATATCGCGGTCTGCGCGAATGACGCGCTCGAGGGTGGTCAGGGTGTCTCTGCGGTTTGTTACGAACAACCGGGACCGCTCGATTCTCGCCGCGAACCGAATTCGCCTCGGGCCTCGAATCTCCCCTTCTCTCCTCGCACACCCTCGCCCTTCCTCGACAACCCTCGCCTATCCTCGCCTCATAGATTGCCGGCTAATTTTATTAGGCCTCCAATTACGGGCGATCTATCGCGTTAGAGATCGCCACGAGGACGCGCGATTTCTCCTCCCGATAGGAGATTTCTGTCCTCGCGAGAACATCGAAACATCTTTCCTCCTTTTGAGAAGACGATGCTCGACGTCTCTTCCTCCGGAGTCCCGCAGCGTCGAGTCGATGCGTTACGGTAATGCATCGCGGCAAGTCGTCTTTCCTTTCTCTCTGTCTATCTTTCTCACCTTCCTCTTTCGACGTTTCGGGTGTCCTTGGTAGGAGGTGCGTACGGTGGGTGCTCGGCAGTATATCTCGCGCTCGTATAAATCAGACATGGGCGGAACCGACACGGAGAGACACCATAGAGGTTGGAAGGAAACCCGTCTCTCGAAGCAACGCCTGCTTGGATTTATCGCGGGCCAAAGCCAAAGGGATTCTCCTTCCTCGTCTTTCCCTCGTCCCGTCTTCCCCCTTCCCTCTTCTCTCCTTTTTTTATCACCGACGTATTTAGATATCGAAGCTCAGTAATCGCCCTTACCCACCGTTCTCCTCCAACGAAATTATCGCGTTCGGCTAGATGCCCCGGCAATTTCGTCCAACCCCTTCCGCGGAGCATCGTCGTAATCCTGACTCGCGATCGAGGCTCCTCTCTCGAACAGAGTTCTTTGCCGCGGAGGAAGCATATTCCGACGGTCGTTCCGGACGGAATGGCTCGACCGAGAATACCCTCGTCTTATCGCGATCTCACCCCCGGCCGATGCGCCGGTATCGTCCCGTCGTAACTCCGCTCCTCGTAACAGCCACGACGAGACTGTCGATTTCGTCATCGGACGAGTTATCGTCCCCGGAAGCACGTTATCGCACCACGGATTCGCGTTTCCGTCCTGCCACTCGATCGGGACGTATTCTCCTCGCGATCTTCGGACGTCGCTGCTCGAGAATCTCGGCGAGGACGCGTCGACGGATCGTTACGACGGAAACCGTCGCCCTTTTGGGATCTTGTCTCTGCGATGGAACGATCGCGGACAATTCAGATAACGCTGATTTTTCTTGGAAAACTCGAACTCCTTCTCTGATATTAGCACAGCGGGATTTAGGAAGAAGTCGTTTGATAAGGGGTTTGATTTGATCCTTGTCTCATATCACAGTTCCGGCTTCCACGTAAAGTGAATTATATTTATATATTATTATTCGGATTATTATCTATAATAATTACTTGTTGACGTACGATAAAGCAACTAATAAAACACAGTATCACGGAGTAAAATAAACATTCGGGACCTTAAAAAGACCAAGCGATCGTCGGGGCTGAGGAACGTGACTATAAGATGCGATCTGGTTGTCCATTGTTCAGCAGGATGGTTAAAAACTTGTTGGAAGATTGTAATTCATTTACCAAAGATTTGTTTATGTAGTACTAAATTTATAACTGTTATAAAGAAATCTTCATGCGTATACCTCTTTTCCACACATGACTACTCAGTTGGAGACGGGTGCGTCAGATTGATCATTCATTCTATCGGTCGATCGGCTTGGCACTTTCGAGTACTAATCAGAAGAAGCGCGATTGCGCTGCTTGGCAGTCAAACGGTTAATCTGAGAAAAATTACAAAAAGTCAACAAAATCGACAGAAAATGTTTAATCGGCAATAAGAAGTGTTGCCATCGAGTGCAGATGGTACTTGTACACACATTATCTGGATGCCGCATATATGCGACGCTCGTATCCACACGTCGTCGCGAGGATGCCGCATACAGTTGGCGCTCGTACCCATAGTTCACGAACCGGTGCCGAATATATGCGGCGCTTGTACCCACAGGTCGTGGAGTGGATGCCGCATATACGCGACGCTCGTATCCACACGTCGTCGCGAGGATGCCGCATACAGTCGGCGCTCGTACCCATAGGTCGCCGAATGTCGCCGAGTGCGTTGCCGATTAAATTGCAAAGTCGCAAGAAATGGCTCACCGCGGGTGAGACGGTCAAAGGTGAGGAGAGAATCGAATCCTCTCTTCGTCGATATTTCGTCCCATTTCCGGGCAGCAAGTACCGTTTCCCCGATTCGATCGTGATCGTCTCGAAGACTCATACTCGCGACCGCTCCTAACCTTCCGTAACCGCCCGGCACTCGGCGCGGCACCGAGCGGAACGGCGCAACGTCCTACCGGGATGAAACTGGTTTTCTATCCATTACTCGCGAGTGCCGGTCGCGCTTCGATGTAAACGTCGAGGAGCGATACGCTTATTAGCCGCACAGAAGCGTAGGGAGGCGAAAGGAGGCGCAGGAAGATGCAGGAAAGCGTACCGTCGCTTCGTCGAAGCCGCGCCTCCGCAATCTCTCGTCGGACCCTTCCACCGGCGTTGAACGCCGCGAAAAAACGGCACGCCCGATTTAACACTGCTTCCTCGTCTTTCGCGATCTTCCAGCTGCCGGAAAATTATCGGAATTTAATTTATGGCATCGGACACGCTCGCTGCGCTGAGAGAGAACCATGGGAGACGTAGATTTATGGAGCGCTCGGGGACGAGCCCCCGAAGCGCGATAGAAAGAAAATTATGGACGAAACTCGTGGACAGGACGGCGTAAATAATAAACGAGGGCCGGTGTATTGCGGTGTAACGCGGTCGTGCAATTAAAAGACTAACAGGAACGAAGAGCGATAGAAACGGTTGCAGGGAGGGAGAAAAACGAGATGCAGAAGCTGAGGGTAGAGTGAAAGGAAACTCCGGCGAAAGGTTTGACCGAGAGCGAGGATATCCTGAAACGTTTTGGGAATCTAGGACCAACTGTTCAAGGGAAAAAACGCGATTAAGGCGGGGCAAACGTGGAACTTGGTCGGGAAAAGCAGCGGAGGCGTGATGTTGGTTCTGCGGGACGGACTTTTCTGAAAGCCTGGGTGGAAAGGGGAAAGAAGTCTCTCGGCGCGCGACATGGGAGTGCGTTTCCTTGAGAGGGTGATTCGATCGACTTTTTGACAAACGCGGGAAGAGTTGCGCGCAGTTGCACGATACCATCGTGGGCTATGGTAGAATAGGAGGCCCGAACTCGCTATCAGCTAGGTTGAGTTCTCAAACCCCTCGTTAGGTCTGGAAAATGTAGTATTTTGATGGCTCGGAAACCACCTACAATGATTAAGACAGTGGTCCTGAAAATAAATCTACCACAGTTGCGCAATCCTATGGGCAACTGTAGGCGCTGTCTATAGCGTACGATTCACCTGCGACGGGCGACTATGATTGCACTTCATAAAATACCATTCAATTGGTACAAACGACTATAGTCGCTCTCCATGTAATACCAGTCGGTAGTATCGGCGAGTATAGCCGCCCTTCATAAAATGGCATTTAATTCCGCCGAGCGACAATAGTCGCCCTCCATGCAATTCTATTTGTCAACGACCGACGATTATTGCCGTCCATCATGAAATGACATTTAATTCCGCCGAACGAGTATAGTCGTCCTCCATGCTAGCCCATTCGCCACCGACGACTATATTCCCCCTTTGGACTTTCAATGACAGGATCTCGCTCCCTGTCAATGTTTTATAAAAAACTAAACGTCGTTGAAGCAGCTTGCGAAGAAGAATATAACAAATCCTGCCGCTGACTCTCCTTCGCTCAATGGGAGTTTCACGGCGAGCGTCGCACGTTGCGAAAGAGTCTACCGAGTATTTCTCGCGAAACCTCAAAGACCACGCCCGTCAACGCTAAAAGGAACGAAGACGATGAAAAAATAAAAAACAATGGTCGAGTTTATCCGGTTGGAGGATGTACTCCGATATTTTCCAAGAAGGTATCGGAGCTCGAGCAGCGAGGAATACCACCAAGATATCTCGTGCGATCGTCCAGCATGTGTCCGTCTCGACTCGAGGGCTCGCGCAAACGAAATAGATACCTGCCGGCAGAACTATCCGAGAATTTTAAATATTCGACGGGAGATATATTGCGCGGAGACGGGCGCAGCCTCGACAGGACGGTTTAATTGGAATGGAAGGAGCGTGCATCTCGACTTCGAATTCCGCGGAACGAAGGAACGATGTTCCTTGGCTTTTTTCCCTCGGACCGTCGGGCTAACTTTCATCCGCGAAACACGCCTTCCCGAGAACGCAACGAGGAAGCGACAGCTCCATTAACGTTCACCGCGGGTATTCGACCGCTTCCCCGGGAATCCTTCGCTTCTCCGTTTCTCCATCTTGCCGTAAAAATACTCTCTCGTGGTTCTCCAGCGAGCAGCGGCCTGGAACCGACGTCGACGTCAACGTCATAGCTGCGAGGGAGGCTAAACTGATTCTCGATCGCGAGAAGGCAAAGGAGGTCGACCGCGAGCAAAACTCTTCGTCTGCCCTTCAACCGTGACCGTATATCGTCGACTCGGGTATCCATCTCTACGCGTTTTCTCGCGTGGCTTCTCATTTCCCGTTAAGTCGAATCGGATCCTTCCGCTTCGAGGAAAGTTTCACCACCCTCAACTTTTTTCTACGAGCGTCTTTTCCGTCGCTAACCGCCCGTTGTACGAGCGCTGCACCGTAAATGATGCATGCACGAGGACGAGTACCGGCTGGATTTGCTCGTTATTACACCACAAGCTACTTCAACGATATTGCTGGAAAGAATTGAGTTTGTTGTCATTATCGACTGGAAATAAAACTACAAGTACAGATTGGAAAAAAGACGGCGACTATAGTCGCCAGCTGCGTGTTAATCATATGCTGTGGAAAGCGACTATAGTCGTTCATCGTACGTGAGCAGTACTTTACGAAGGACGAATATAATCGCCAAACGCGTGTAAACGGTATTCTGTGGAGAGCAATTATACTCGTCTGTCGTATGTGAATGGTATTTTACCAAAGGCGACTATAGTCGGTCGTAACGGAGAAAGGGTTAAATACCGCGAAAATTCGGGTAAAGCCCAAACGAGCATTCGGCTCGACGGTGACGTTGCGCGAAGCGACAACGGACGCGTTCTCGTCGTCGACTAGAAAATGCCATTACTCTTTGTCGAGTGAAAGCAATCTCTTCCTCGCGGAAGGAGAAAAAGATTCGAGGCTATAAAATATTCCGGGAAAGGGGAGACACCGGGATGTTTCGGCTCCGTGGACTCCCTCTCACGTTATTTTCTCATAGCGTCTTTCCGCGCGAAGGGTGGCCAACCCTTTGTCGCGTTGCGAAAGTATCTCCGCGACGATTATGATTTCATCGCGTCCCGGTTCGCTTTGATAGCCGTCGGATGAGACGAGGGAGTCTCTCAAATTGCCGTCTACCGACACAAACGACTAACTAAATTTCGTCCAACGACCAAGCTCCGGATCGTGGCAATTCCAAAATGTCCCACCACTAATCGCCCCACGGTCTTCCAAGGTTTCTCGTCGACCAAGATCGGAAAAATCGTCTGGGCTTTCCAATTTTCTCCGCTTCCGAAGAAATCTCTTTCCCTCGATCTTAAAGAACGAAGGTACCTGAAGTATCGAGCGCAATCTCGATCTCGAGACGGTTAACGTTAATTTGGCGCACGGAGAAAGAAAGTTCGTCGAGGCGACGTTTGGCGGAGGCCGGGGTTAGCGCGGGCTTTGGAAAATTCCGGAGGAAAAGAATAGAGAAAGGAAGGGGGTGAATTCGCTCGGAGCGCGAAAGAGAGGGAAAAGGATGAAGATAGTCGAGACAGGAGGAGAGAGGAGGTGGGAGAGGTCGCGCAGGAAGGAGAATGGTCGTGGAGCGCGCTCGAGGCGAGGCCTGACATTTGGTTACTGACATTTTCACCCCGGGGTTGACGGCGGGCAACCCTTTGGCGTTAGCCGCGCTCAATCACTCCATTGTCTCGAGCGGTGCTCGTTTTATGCTCGCGTCAACGCTTCATTATGGGGCCCCAGGTCCGGTCGACTTGGCTTCTATAGCCCACGTGCTCCGCACATTGTCTATCCCAAGAATATATTACGCGCCCACGCGATCGCTCGCCGTGCCGTTAGCCGTTAGCCGCTTCTATCCGTCTCGACGCTCCATCCTCCGTCCGCTCTCCGTTCTGCCGAATTCCACCTCGACATTTTTCACGTACACTCCACTTTCGACTTTCTTGCTTTCGCGTCGCGATTATTCGCGATCGACGACCTCGTCGAGGATCCGAGTCTTGCCAGCTCGATGGTCATTTCGAGGGGAATCGGGGATAAACGGGCGCCAGTGTCCGAGGGAGCGTCGAAATCGAGCGTCAGGGGGTGGCGACCGGAACGCTCCTCCTCGTTACCGATACGTGGGCGCGCACGCCGACGGTGCAATTAATTACGGCCCAAAGTCGAGCGCGCGTATTCGATTAATTACGGCCGACGATCGCGCGCGCCGGCCGCATAATTGACATTGTTGCCGCATTGTTTACGATATCCACCGAATTTATCAATAGATTCCGCCTGCAACGTCGTCGGTGAGCGCGTGGCATTGGCCCCGCGGCTACCCTCGTCGCGTTCTCGTCCTTCCCTCCTCGTCGTCTCTCCCGTCGACGTTTTTCTGCTTTTCGCAGTTTTCCGATTCAAAGGAACGTCGAAATCATTCTCGATGAAGTTCTCGACGGGCGAGTTCAGTCGTCGCGAACACTCGCTGGACTCTCGAGCCGTTCATGGCCGTGTCGTTATGGACGAATATAGTCGTCTTGCGCAAAATACCGTTCGCTTGTAATGGACGACTATCGTCGCTCTCCGCAAAATACCGTTCGCTTTCAAGGGACGACTATAATCGCTCTTCAAAAAATACGGTTCCTTTCCAACGGACGGCTATAGCCGCCCCCTCTTTGCTCATTCTGGATTTGCAGTTTCGGTGCGTTCCCTATTGTCTGTTCCTACCAAACCAACTAGCTGGTGTAGCTCGAATAATGCCGAACAAATTCGGCCGCTGCTCATCTTCGCGCAACGTGTGCATTTTCAGTGCTGCGTCTGGTTCAACTGGAGCGTCTTGCAACGTAGTGGCGCTCGCAGTGAAAAGCTTAAATCTCTCGTGATCCTTCGCTGTCGCCTTTGCGGACAACTCGAGGATTCGCGAAGCACCAAAGCACTCGGTTCCGCTTTAACGCGTCTCTTTAACTCTCTCTCTCGCAGATCGTCCTCTCCGGTCGCGTATTTCGCTCACGTCTTTCTCTCCAACCGGAACAAGTTTGTCCAAAAAGGATCTTTCTCGAGGAGACCTCTCTCTGCCCTTTTTCTCGTCTCGCTCGGCGACGCTAACCTTCGGAATTTTGTCGCCGTAAAAGCGCTCTTTCGCGCCTCGAGTCCCCCAAGATCGACCTTTAGGAAGTCCTCTTTCACTCCCTCTCCTCTCCGTTAAAAGCGAGCAGACAGATCGACCTCGTCGTCGTCGAGCTTCATCATCGTCAAGTTTCATCGTCGTCCAACGTGTCTTCGAGAGAAAAGGACGAAAGTTGAGCAAAATCGTCGTAACTTTCGACAACACCCGAAGACACGAGACCCAGTGACTCGCGATTGATCGTCACAGAGCCGATTACGAGCGCAACGAGAGGTTGAAGCGTCACGATCGAAGATCTCTCCCCGTAGATAGACGTCGGGTGGAGAGAATCGCGACCATCGAGGAGAAAGAACGATCGCACGTCGACGGATCTACGAGCGACGCGCGAATAGGTGGGCTAGGTGCTCGGGAGAGTATTAGAAGAGAGAGAGAAAGCCGTGAACCCTCTCAGACGGATTATGACACGCTGAAAGTTCACGACCTTTTGTCTGGCGCTACCCTCGATGGGCGAAGACCGGGGGTAATCCTCTAACCGGGCCGTTACGCCGTTGTTGACATTTAGCCCCCGCGGCTGCTCTGGAAACCGGTCCACGGTGTTGCGCCGGAGAAGGAGGAAGAAGGAAGAAGGAAGGAGAGACGGCACGGCCGCAGCGATCGCTATTATCCCGGTTTCGCGGCAAGTTAGAGAGAAAGAGGAAGAGGAAGAGGAAAAGGTGGAGCGTCAGGAAAAAAAAAGCCGACCTTGGCGGTACCTGCCTCGATCTACCTGCGAGCGGATAGCGTGCTCGCCCGACTGGATGCCTTCGCAAAAAAAGAGCCTCGACGCTCGGCGTCGTTGCCCCGGCGCATCGAACCTCCTGCCTGGCCCCGAACCCCTTAATGGGATTGCCATTGTCCTCGTTAACATAACAATGCGGGCCCTAAACGGGGCCTACCCTTCGGCCTTCGAGATAGCACCTATGTGTCGTCTACGCAGTGCTCCCTCCCTCTCTTTCTCTCGTCTATTTTCGTTTGTGCTTTGCGTATCGCCTATGAACGCACGTAGATGCGTACGAACGATAGGAAAGAGCCTTCTTCTCTCCAAATACGCGCCTTGTTATGATAATTATCGCTCGCGCCCCCGTCTCCGTGTAGGGGCTCGTGTTCGCGGTCTTCCTCGTCCTCGCGCGCCCATTGTGTCGCGAGAAGCCGAACCTCTGCCCTCTTTCTCTTCCTTCCTGCCCCTCCTTCCCTTCTTTCCGCTTCTTTCTCTATCACGTCGCTCGCGACACCCTGAAACCCGATATATCGTCGTTCGTGCGCGAGCACTTACTCCAAAACGGATACGAAATTTTCTCCCCCTCGCGGTGCCTCGCGCTCTATGCGGAAATTTCCTCTGGCGTCGAGGAGACCGGTAAATCCGATACAATTTAGATTTATCGACGAACCGCCTTCGTTTCTCGTGGAGCGACGGTAACTGCGCCTCTGTTCGTCGCGCTCGACGAACCGAGGCTGCGATTATATTCAACGGATCGTTCGTTCTCGCACGAGTAGTCGCGAGTATGCGATCGTCGACGATGCCTTCCTCTCGACGCCTCTTCGCGAGATGTTTCTCCTTTTTGCGAGAGTTGGATCGTATTTGTCTCATCTTCCTTTTGGAGCAAAACGTTCGCCTCGAAGCGCGGTCGTATGTGAGAAATTGCGCGCGTTTCGCGTTGAACGATAGAGTCGATCGTCCCTGTTCACTTCCGGCACGATTGCTGTGTTCTTGGTGTCGTCGAACTCGAAAACTGGTATCGTTCACCGTTGAGTGAGGGAATTTCGTCGACGTTTGCGTTGCTGAAGCGCGATTTTGACGATTGATGTCGATGAATGATCGCTCGGTGAGGTCTATGGCGGGAAAATTTGAAATGGGCTAGGCATATTGCTGATCATTTGTGAGTTAAGAATATTGACGTACTAATTTTTGCTTGGAGCCAAATGGTGTGTCGCGCTGTTCAGAGAACAATGTTTCTTGTTACTACTCGCGAAAGGGTAGACGAGATGGTTACTTTAAAGAGTTCAGAGGGAGATAGTAAATGTCTTTAATTATGTACAAATGTTATCATCAAAATACAAATTGGTGACACTTTTGGGTCAGCGAGCAAGTTGACGATGAAAAGAGCAGAAATGTAATATGATTAAAATAAACTAACAATGAGTGTGAGACGATGGTCTCTTTTATATGTGTGGACTGTCAAAGAGAGGTGATTCGCCCTTAGAGAAGGGGATAACACCTTTCCAAAAATCGGGAAATCATTCTGAATGCCCACGGCCTGAATTAACAACTTTAATTTACAATTATTTATTAATAAGTAACAGTTACCCAGAATTACAGTAAAAGTTAAGAATTAATTAGTACATTACCAGGTACTTCGCTACCAAGTGCAAGTTACCTACTTTGTTAGGTACGAGACATACAGAAAGAGTCTCCCTTTGATAGTACCTGCAAACGGGATTTAGCAACGATTTACGTCGCGATATCAATGACTATCCGAGAAACGTACCCGTCACATCGCATCCCCTGTTTCATTTTTGAAAATTTTAAGTTCAAATTTGTAATTAACTTATATAATCCTAATGTGACAATTTGTGGCGAAATTCATGTACATTTTGAGGCGTTAGCATGAATTTCCTCGAAATGGACCACTTCGCGCCCAGCCTTGGAGCTGTTTCCCGTTTGGTCACCGAAAGGGGGAAACTCAGGCTGCGTCCAACGACGAGTGAATCGTCAACGGCCGTCTCAATTGCGACAGTTTCGGCTCTAATAATAATAATAAATCGGGCAACCTCTCCGGAAGAGTGTTCGACGCTGGTCGTCGAAACGATCGTTACCCAGGGCAGCGCCTAGGAGGAAACTCGAGGCGCCGCCGCGTCCACATCAAATTTATAATTACCATCGCGAATAGCCTTTTATTGGCGAACGTTTCGTCTCGGCCGGTCGTTCGATCGGGGCGCGGTGCCTGAAAGTCCGTCTCGAGAAAACGTCCGGTTCCTCCGCCATGAAACTTCCGGGAGCGCTTCCACTCGATCCAAGGAGGGATGTTCTAAATGAAACACGACTGCTTTCCAATGAAAATTTTTAGTTTTCCGAAGCATCTGCCAACGAGGAGATGCTGAGGTCACGCAAGCTATGAAATTCGTCTCGTTTCGTCCTCAGACGTCGTCAATCCGCTTCGAGGAGTCGTTGAGAGGGGGAGAAACGGTTGCTTATCGAAATTCCAACCACCGAGCGCGTAGGCGAGAGGCGGAGACCTCAATTGCATTCGCGCTGCGAATTTGACGCATCTCGTCTTCGAATTTGCCGCGAAATCGACCACCGTGCTTCTATGGCACCATCGGTGGCCAAGTCCACCCGGCGGACAAACATAAATGCACAACCGATGATTCAGCCCGTCATGAACGCGTAAAATTGCTCTCTTTTTCAGTTCAAGTAAATTTCAAACAAAACTCTTAAAAGCGTTGGGAGCTACTGATAACAAAATTGAAATATAACTCGAAGTGCAAAGGGTTGACGTTGAAGTTACATTGAAGTTACAGAGAAGAACGCAAATGCGAGCTCCTCGATTCCAAGCAGATTTCAGTCACCGTTGGCTCGGATTTTCTCGTGGTTCTGTTCGCTCTCGTCACCGGAGATAAAGTAACTTCCCTCTCCTCGCGCGGACCAACGGCAAGAGAGATACGAGTCATTAATGTAAGTCACACGGTGGAAGTCGTGAACCAGCCGAGGTAAATTATGTCCCGTGAGGTTTTAACCGGAAATTATCGATCGCCATCTTGTGCGACGATCGCCATCCTCTTCCGTGTTAAATGTTTATCTTTTTTGCTTCTTGATACCTCGGATCGTGCGAACGTTTTGCGACGGGAAACGCAAGCAGTAGATATTTGTCTTCGACAGCTACGGGCGCTTCGACTGGAACGCGCTCTATGTGGATTTCGAGCCGCCAAGTCAATCGGCAAGTGGTTTGCTCCGATTCGTCCGATAGATAGAGACATTCCGCGTTTGGCTGTCATTTTCGATTTTAATGCGTAATGGGCCGAAAAAATCTCACTCATTACAATGTCAAGGCAACAACGAAAGAAATCTCAGGTTGCCAGAAGTGATATTGTAGAGATAGGCGGTAAAAGCGACACTCTCCCCTTATCCCGTAACTAAACCGAGTGACTTCTTGTTTCTGCCGAATAGTAGCCCACAATATTGGCACGTTGGCGAAAAAAATCGGAATTTCTTCCGGATATCCCTGATCTCGAGCAATCATATGTTTCCAGGAGTGATATCGTTGAAATAGACGTTACGAGCGACACTTTTCCCTTATCCCATAACTAAACCGAGTGACTTCTTGTTTCTGCCGAATAGTAGCCCACGATATTGGCACGTTAGCGAAAAAAATCGGAATTTCTTCCGGATATCCCTGATCTCGAGCGATCTGGAGCGGCTTCTCGACAAAAGGGACAAAGTGCGCCGAGCTGAAAATCGAGACCACCTCGCGAGTCGCGTTATCGGCTCGGCTGTCGAGGGTCGACGAGGAGAAGGAGAGGAGAGCGAGAGGTGCGCGAGCGGCCGTGTCCGACGCGAAATAATCGCGGAGACCTCGTGGGTGGGCCGACGGTGGAAAAGGGTGGATAAGGAAGACAGATATATACGTATAGAGAAATAGATAGAACGAGTTCCGGCAAAGAGAGGAACGAAGTGGATGAGAGGGGAGAGAGAGAGTGGCTGGAGAGAAAGGAAGAGGTGGACGAAGAGAAAGACAGTGGCGGGGATTCTTTCATGCCCTTCGGAAATGTCATATAGCTGTCGGGTGCCGCGGAGGCAATATTTCACGCCGGTAGGTCCGCCTGTCCTCCTGCACTCACTCTCTCTCTCTCTCTCTTACACTCTTTCCCTCTCCCCTCCTTTTTCTCCAACCCCTTTCTCGTTCCTACACTTTTGAAGGAGTTTTTACGGAGTCTCTCGATCTTTAATCACAGCTCGACCTTCCATTGTCAGTGACGTCACCTCCGACTCGGAAAGGGTGCTCGGGGGATGCTTTGTGTCGAGCCACGCCGATCCCTCTCCGCGTCATTTGTCTCTGGACGCCTTATTTGTACGCGCATACACCGAAAGATCCGCTCGGAGGAGCATGGAGAGAGAGAGAGAATGAGAGAAACCGAGAGCGATTTCACCGGGAGCCGCGACTTTGCCGCGCAAATAGCCAGATAGACGCTTAGATAAGTGGGTAGGTCGAGGAGAAGCAGGAAGAGGTGGAACGAGAAAAAGATAAAGATGAAAAGGAGAGAAAGGCGGGAAGAAAACGTAGACTTTGGAGAAGAAGGAAAGGAAGAATCGAGAGACGCCATTGCGGAGAGACTTCCGCGAGCGGGAGGTCTCGCGGTGCGACTCCGTCGACCTCTTCGATTCTTTTGCAACCTTTATTAACTTTGATCTTTCTCAACTTCTTGGTAGATTTACAAATTCGCGAAAATCAAAGAGAACGACCGAGATCTTGAAATGAAACGCGGAGGACCTGGTCTCGGGAACTATTATGTTTAAGCATGCTAACAATAAGTCCTTTGGAAAACAAATGGAAAAGATGATCAGCTTAATAATTCTTGTTTTGCAAGATAATAATCTCAAAACTAACTCAGACGTGAAATGTTTACCGTATGGCTTCACTATCACGGTGGAGAATTTTTCGAAAAAGTTGGGAGTCTGGCACTTTGGCCGAATCTGTTGTCCTGTTCATTTACATGTCACACCCGTGTTCCTTTCAGTCATAGTGACCCAGCTAACAAGAGTTCACATCTAAGAAACATAAAATATACTCGTACATACAAACAGGTAGACATAAATGTTGGCCCTCCATAGTCCGAATATTTTGTGGTATTCGAAGATCAGTTTCACGATACCACAATTAGAAAATGATAAAAATACTATTTTGAATACTGTATTAAACCTGAATTTTAAATATCGAATTCTAAGGGATTTCATAATTTTCACGTGCTAAATTATAATATTAGGCAAAGTTCAAAATTTCTTTTCGAAGAATAGAATTTTCGATTTATCTTGCGTCACCTGAAAGTCACAGGAAGCAATAGAAGGCTAAATTCATTGAATATTAAAAACCAACACTTAGAAACATAGTATCCGTTAAAATATAATCTCTATTTCGGGTCATATACACCCAAGCAGAATATCAGGGTTAAATCAAAGTCGATCTGGCTCGATCGATCGTCGACGAGCTCGTCTTCTCGAACGGATTTAATCGTCCGACACGGCCGATTTGTTCGGCGCATGTAGAGCCGCGGTGAAAGCCAAGAAAAAGAAAGAGGGAGAGAGAGAGAGAAT
Organism: Cerceris rybyensis; assembly: GCA_910591515.1. NCBI lineage: Eukaryota > Metazoa > Arthropoda > Insecta > Hymenoptera > Crabronidae > Cerceris > Cerceris rybyensis. The sequence goes on along the minus strand of OU342789.1, from coordinate 64,953,213 downwards.
GAAGCTGTCGCTGACGGCGCAGCAGAGGGCGATCAGAGGAGAGGGAGACTTTGGAGCTTAAGATGGGGCAATTTACGATGGCGCTGGTCAACGAGGCGCCAGGCGCATTTAGCAGTTGACGCGTTCGAACGAGAGGGAGAGGAAGAGGGCCGATCGCGCCGGGGCCCACAAGGGGCCGAGATGGAGGCGAGAAGAGGGCCCGGAGGGAGCTCCAAGGCAGAGACGCCACTCGCCGCCGGCATCGTTCGAATTGATGCGGTGAATTGGCGCTGACGACATCGGAGAGCCAATCCGACCGTTTGTTTATTGGTCGCGCGTTGGCGGATTCCTTGCGGTTTGCTTTAATTGAGCTCTCGTCTATCGTAAGTGAAACAAATGTATCTGGCTCCGAACGAGGCGAGCGAGTCGTTCGACCGAGCGATATAAATCGGTCGAGGGGTAAAGCGTTCGCCTCGAAACGAACAAATCGAGCAAACCAACTCCTTCTCTTTGATTTAAATGCCCTTCGAGTGACACGAGAACCGGATTTAAGTACTCCGTGTAGATACAGTTCGACAACTGAAAGATAACTAGGGAGTAGCGGAGCCTCTAATTTTTAATCGATTATTCCTATCATTTCGTTTTTGGAATCCCCAAATCCAGTCACTAAAAGTAAATGACTATGTGGTGTGTTCACTTTAGGAAACTGGATTTGAAGATTCTAAAAATAAAATGGCAGAAATAGGCGGTTGAAAATGAGAGACTACGCCGTTCCTTGGTCATCTTTCAGTTATCGTACAATAGAAATCGATCCATGAGGTGCGCGCGCCGATGGAAAATTTGCCGCGTGTCGCGCGCCTTTTTTAAACTCTCGATCGGGAACACGTGTTCGGCAAAGAAACATTTTTCTTGTTCTCTCTTATTTTTTCCTTCTCGCGTGCTAAGCTTGTCGGTATATGTCAGAGAGCCTATTTTCCATTCAATTACGATCTGTCGCTTATTTCAGAGAGAGTCATTTTTGCCAGTCACGGTGCGCGCGTTCTCTTAATAACGTCCAGCCTCGTCGATGCCCGTGAGTCAGACGGTCAGCTTCCATCGGCTGCTTGGAAAAATCCACTCGTGATTCTAATAATAGACGAGAAAGAGCAATTTCACTCGGATAGAGCAACTCCTCGAGGACACCGTCGTTGCCGTGGACGTCGACTAACCAGTGGTCCGACGATCCGTCCATCGAAAACCTCTTTTTCCTCGAATAAGATGTGAAATTCGCCCCGAAAGAAAAATTCGACAGTCACGATAGTTACAAATTCATTAAGCTATCGAGAGCTATTCGGCCATCAGAGAGGTGCGAATTTTCGCGATAACAGATTTCGCAAGGATCCTTCGAGCATCTTCTGCGCATATTTTTCAAATCCGCGAAGTCGTTCTTATCTGCTTCTCGACGCTGACATTATTTACGCGCGATGGCTCGTCCCGATCAAACCTTCGAAGCTAAACTTACGCAAGTTCTCCCGATCGACGATGGGCCCAACAATCTGATGATCCGTCTGTCAAAAATCGCTTCTTCCTCGAATAAAGTGCCAGAGTTGCATCGAGAGAAATTCGGTGGTCACGGTACTTCCGAATTCATCGAACCATCGAGAGCTATGCCATCACCAGAGGAGCAAATTTTTGCGATGGTAGATCACGAGAAGATCCTTCGAGCATCCACCGCGCATCGTTCTCAAATCTGCGGAATCGTTCTCATCTGCTCGTCGACGCTGGCATTACATACACGCGACGATCGGCTCTTCGAACCTAAAATTACGCGATCTTTCCCGATCGACGAGGCGGTCGACTCTCGAGGATCCTCCCAGGAGTTTTTGCCAGCATCCGTGAGCCGTCGCGTCTCGATCGATCGGTAGAAAAAGCATATCAGAGGACGATCGGTTTACGATCCTTTATGCGGAACGTGGCTCGTAAAGCGAATGATAATTGTGCGTTATATCGGTATATACCGCATACCGCAAGCCGCATACCGTCGTTCCCGATCGCCTCTACCTCTTCGACCGCCGATCGCTCGGAGCTCCCGCGTTAATGACTCGCCTCTCTTACGAGGTGTTCGTTCGTTAACGATCATCGATCAGTATAACCCGCCGCTGCCTGTCCTCCTCTGCTCGAGCTCCGAGAAATTTTTCGCGCTTCAAAATTGGACTTCGATCAAAGGCCAGGTTGATTAGACGGGCAACCCGGCCGAGCCATTAAGCCTTTTTTCGCCGCGGTACATTCAGACGGATGAAAAGGCCGCTCGTAATCGGCCGACACGAGCTTCTCCCGCCCATACTGCCTGTCCCGTTTTAATCTACGATCGTAATTCAATGCGTTTCGGAATGTACGTTCGACCGGAGAAATTGACCGCGCGCAGATAGCAGACGGGACTCGAACGTTACCGAGAAACGTCAACGGCCGGAAACGTGTGAGATACCTCCGGATCATTCCTCCGAGCTATGATACGTTCGCCTTTTTTTTCGACCGATCGGTTAATCGAACTCGCAACTGTCCCGGAATTCTACGTTTCAACGGCTTCGACGTTTCGAGGACATTCGTGCACAGTGTTTCGCCTATTTGCCTCGTAGTTTGCGGATCAAATGTATTTTCGTGTTTGGTAATCGTTGACTATTTGCCCTGTTAATCCGTTTCCGAAATAGCTCACAGGTGTGAGCTTCTCTCAAGGTCGGCGATAGGAAAAGAAAGTCGAAGTTGTGAGCGCGATAAAAGTTTTCAGCGCAAGTCTTTTCGCGACGAACGAGTCGATTTTGCTAACAAGTGTATATTAGCAGCGAGAACGATTCTTCGATGCGCCACGTGCAAATTCCAATCGAGGAATCGTTTAACGAGGTTATTAATTGCTCTCGGTCGTCCAAACGATCGATCGTCCAAACGATCGATCGTCCATGGGGACACCGCGGCGAAGTTTCCCTCCTGGCTCGAAGGACCTGGCTCGTTTTCGACCACCAAAATCTCCTTCGCTCCCATCCCCCGGTTCCGGGTCTCTTTGGGCATGCAAATCGCATTATTTCCATACGTACGCGTAATGGCCCATTATGCGCACGTGTGCCGACCGCAAAGGAATCCAACACGATGGCTCCTATCGCGTCCTCCTCGTAGTCAGACAGCCAGTCATCCAGCCAACCATCCAGCCAACCATCCAGCCAGCCACGCGTGCCTCCTTCCTCCTGGCTCTTCTAACTCGCGACGATATAATCTTCTCCCTCGGTCGACCGCGAAAATTCCTCCGAGCCAGCCGCGCTTCTCGATTCTCGATCCTCGATCCTCCGTGATTTATGCGTCCTTCGACCCAATCCACGCGCGTCCCCTTTGACGAACGATCCTTCTAGCTGCTCGTTGAGACACAGTGGATCTTGTTTGTTTTTCGAATTTTCTCCTTTCGATCGTTCGTCTTCGTTTCGCTCGATGCCCAAGATTCTCTCTCGCTTGAGAGACGAGCGATAAACGCATGGCGTGGGTAAATCTATGGGCGCCGATATAGTCGAATATAGTCGCCCTTCATGCAGTACTGTTCACGGTCGATGGACGAGTATAGTCGCCGTCTGCAGACAATCATTTCCATCTGATGAGCGAATATAGTCGTTCACTGTAAAGCACTATTTAAATACGGTGGACGACTGTAGTCGCTCCCCGTAAAGAAAAATTTATATTTGACGAGTGAGTATAGTCGTACGCCGCAAGGTACCTACCATTTAAATACGACGGACGACTATAGTCGCTCCCCGTAGCGTGTCATTCCCATCTGACGGGCGAGTATAATCTTCCACCCTAAAATACTGTTTAAATACGGTGGACGACTATAAAATTCCTATCTGACGAACGAGTCTAGTCGTATGCCGTAAGATACCATTTAAATATGGTAAACGACTATGGTTGCCTCCCGTAATGAATAATTCTGATTTGACGAGCGTGTATAGTTCTGCGCGGTAAGATACCATTTACACACGACGAACGACTATAATCGTACGCCATAAAATACCAGTCATGTTTCTATCGTACAGCTTATAGAACAGAAAGGAGCAATCCTTAAGGTCACTGACGCTCATTCTCGCACAGTGTGCTCATTTTCGGTGCGGTCTCTGGTTTAAAAGGAACGTCACGGCGGAAAAGGTATTCATAATGGAAATAATCCACGCTTCAATCGTTATTTGCTCCCGATGAGATAACATCCACCTAGAGGCGTCTTGATCTCGATCATCGCGAACGATCGGTCGAACGCCAGAGTTTGTGAGCTCGACGGTACGCCTTGCTTTAGTTTGCGAGCGATTGTCGTTGAGATTGCAATTACGTTAAAATAGAATTATGCCGAGAACGACGAAACAGACACAGGGCAAGTGCCCGAAATGGGCCATCCGACGCACCGAATTGGAGGAAACGGTGCGCAATCTTCGATTGGATAGATGCGCGGGCTTTCAGTTCCCACGGTTCGGAGATAACGGTAAAACATTCGCGGCAGAACGTTCGAATGACTGGCAGTTTTGAGACGTTCGAATCAACTATTGCCGCGTATTCTCGATCGCAGCTTTTCAAACGTCGCAAGCGTGTAGTGCCATTCGGCACGACTGCCTTTTTTTCAACGTCGGAAGTCGCAGGAAGAACGCCGCGAAGGTACCGTAGCGCGGACGTGAACGTCGACAGTGTCGATTGCTCGGGAACGCCGATGAGACGTCGATCTTTGACCACGAACGTTCATCGACGATAACGGACGGAGAAACCTTAAGAGAATGGTCGATTGTGCGCGAAATCCCGGCAAACGTTCGTTGCTGCGCCCTAAAATGATCACCAGTGATTAGGATTGTCGACTCGTCAAAACTTTTTGCAGCTTTATTAAAGATTTGCGTACTCTAAAATTCTTTGAGGACCGGTGAAAAGCAAAGATAGTCCTCTCAAGTGCGAACCGTTACTTGCGCATTTAATTGTCTGCTTTAATCCTAACAGACCGCTGCGTAATTCCGAAAAAAACTATTCGCTCTTCTAGATCCATCAGAATAAGAGAACTTTTTGGTTTTGGAGTGTGTGATATATTTAAACATCGTTTCGTTCGCATGGCGACACAGATGTTAATGAAATAATCGCAGAATAAGATAATAATGAACACTTAGCGTTGAAATGAATATTGAACGTGTAAGATTTTGAATTTGAATTAGCAATGATCTAGAATTAGCAATTGAACTAGCAATGAGTTCACGAACTGAATAAATTTGGTATGAGAACGAATTGAAACTTCATTGAAACTAAAGAATCCATCGAAACTAAAAAAAATGTCAACGTCGATCGTCCGAGGATCGGTCAGAGGGCGAAAACCGGCTATTGACGAGGGAGCTTTAGGTCGACTGGAGTTTTTAAAAATCGGCCGGAACATCGCGACGGATTTCCGGATCGATAGCGAGAGACCGGAGGTATCCGCGAAGCGTTCGCACGCGTCGGAGGGTGGCGATGTAAAAAAAGGGCGTCGGTGGATATTCAGCGTGGCAAAACAATGGGCCGAGGATAAAAACGCGGAAGGTTTCGCGCGCACGATAGCCTCGAACGGAGACTCCGACGCCCCGCATGATTAGTCCGAGGTTTACACGGCCCAGTGTCTCTAGTTGGCACGCATTCCAGGTTGCCGGGGCCGAGTCTCATTCGAGCGCGCGTCTGCTTGCCCGAGGGTGCTTTTCGCGGCAACCCTCTCCGAACCTTAAAATACCACCGACCGCGACTTTTCCCTCCGCTCGTCTCGTCTACCTCGCGTAACCGTGACACTCGGCTTCCACGGTTCGCCCCGAGCTCGACCTTGTAGAGTCCTCCATTCCGTGTACTCGGAATCGCACAAACTTTTGTCGATAATAGCGTCAAATCGGGTTTGCTCAAGATTTCTCGTTTCTCCTACCTTTTTCCTCTTCGTCTTTCTTTTCTGTGACTTGTCATTAGGGGGAAGATGCAATTTTCACCCCCGTCCTTGTTCAGAGTTTCTTCTTGTTCCTTCTTAAAGATGTCCGCGCGAACAGCGTCAGGAGCGGATTAAAAGTATTAATTAACTTTGTTCTTTTGTCCTTTTCTCGGTATAGAGAAAGCGCAGCAAGGTATCGAAATTAAAGGGTGCTTGGGGACGAAGCAACACGACTAGCTACATATTTTGTGCATCTTATTTATATGGGGTCTGTTAGACGTAAAAATAGAGAGTAAATGTAGGATTATTTAATTAAATTATATGGTAGGGGTTCTGTAGGTTTGTTTTTTGTTGTTGTTCTGTTTTTTGTCTCTCATCGACGGGGCCCTGCGTCGTTTCGATAGAAAGAACCCCGATTGGATTTCTTTAGAGCGACGTCGTTGCGAGAGTAGTCCGATTGCAGTCCCAAATTTTATCCCAGTTGCTTCCATGATCCTCATTTGGGAATTTATTCATTTTCTAAATCCTTTAGCATTTAATTTAGGTATTTCACGTGCTCTTGAGATTAAATGTGTTTAACACTAGATTTACGGCAGCCGTTAAATCGACAAATTTACATTTTTTCTTTCTAAATTTTTTCCAAATTAACAGATGAGCAATACAGAAAAACATTACGTATATCCCAGAATATACAAATTTCTTTATAATCGTATTTTTTACCGCTTCATACATCTTTTTTTAAATTTTAAATGTACCAAGTTTAGTATCAGAAGTACCTAAGAAGATAAGTATCAGAGTTTCCTCGATTCCCTGATGAAGCTAGCTGCAATGCTGGCGAAACGTCGGATATTCTCGTCTTTCGAACACTGCTCCGACCCGGAAGCCAAATCTAGTATTAGCCATTATGGCTGCGAAAGTCTAAAAACTATTACTTACTTAATATATTTAAATGTACCAAAATTGAGTGGCCGTAACATACATTTAGTGCTAAAACAGTCTTTTCTGGTTGTACCCTTATACACTAATTTTCATAAATTACTTTTATTTTTAAACTGTGACATTCAATTCGGTTAATGCGACATATGCACATTGCACATGAGAATAACAAAAAATTATCTTTTTGTTTCAGACGCCTGCGGCCTATCGGACGTCGCACACATAGAATCTCTCCAGGAGAAGTCTCAGTGTGCCCTAGAGGAGTACTGTAGGACCCAGTACCCGAATCAACCGACGAGGTTCGGAAAACTGCTGCTCCGGCTACCATCCCTGAGGACGGTGTCATCGCAGGTCATCGAGCAGCTATTCTTCGTCCGGCTTGTCGGGAAAACCCCAATCGAGACGCTCATCAGGGACATGCTTCTCAGCGGTAGCAGCTTCAACTGGCCGTACATGTCCACGATGTGACATTCTGTCTGGCGGCAGCTAGCTTCCGCGTAATACTGTCGCTTCATCTCCTTTCGTGGTCCAACGTTCGACCTTCGAGGACGCTTCCGAATTCCATTCTGCCCGGCCGAAGTCCCTCGCGGAGTCGTCGATCGACTCGTCGCTTCCGAATCACCCGGTGAATTCCTCGCGGGAAATCGTCGTCGAGGATCTCGTCCTTCCGGGCGTGCGCTCTCGTCCCAATCGGCCGCCTCCTCCCTCCCGTCGACGTCGAGGAAGCAAAAACCCAACGATTTTTCTCGACCAAGAGACTCGAACTCGTCGCTAAATCTGAAAGCACCGAAAGAACAAGCCGTTGAAGGAAAGTAGACGTCGATCGCCGCGCTCGGTTCTAATCCTCTTCCGGAATCGGCTTCCGCCCGCTGTCTCCAGGTGTCATCGACGTTCAGGAAGCAGAGACGATTTTACCCAACGATTTTACTCGTCCAAGAGGCTCGAGTTTGTCGATAGATCGGGAAGCATCGGAAGAACCAGCCGCTGGAGGAAAGTAGACGTCGATCGCCGCGCTCGGTTCCAATCCTTTTCCGGAATCGGCATCCGCCCGCTGTCTCCCTTCCGCTTCTTCTCGTCGGCGGAGAAAAGGGGCAAAGGTGAAGCAGCAAAGAGGACAGAGGCGCGCGGTTATTGGCGCGAGTCGATAGGGGGTGATGGAGGAGGGTAGGAGGCAGAGAGAAAAGTGGGCGGACGAGACACGGCGCGTTACGAGAGAGGCGCCTCGAGTGAAAGACTGGGATAAAAAGAGAGGCGGAGAGAACGGAAAGGACGTAGCGGATGAAGACGTTGCAGGCTCGAAGAATCGGATGCGCCGACTCCGAGCGGTGGCCAGAAGCGTCCTCGTTCCTCCGAGTCCCTTGAGTTGTTGAACTGATCGGCAAAACGGGAGAAAGAGGAACGGAGTGTTGGCCGAAGGTGCGATAGGAAAAGGCGGGACGAACGGCCGATATGTAAATGGAGACGAACGACCGGACGATTAGACGAGAGAGTGGAGAAGAGACGGGCCGAGAGAAAGAAAGAGAAAGAGAGAAAGAGAGAGGAAGAGGGTCGTGGCGCGAAGAAATCATAAATTAGCATTTATAATCGACGGCGGGGGAGCCGGTAGATCTTCCCTCCCTATCTCGAGTCGATCTTCGCGTTGCCGTCGAGTCATCCCGAAACTCTTAGTCATTCGTTTTGACGCTTCGTTCTATGAATCTGCGCTTCCAACGTCTTTCTTCCTCCTTTCGATCTTTTCGTTCCTCTTCCTCCTCGAGTTTCCCCTTCTTCGGAGCGAAGCATCTCATGTGTTTCTTCATAGGTGCATCTACGAGTCAAATATGACCCGTTGTGAAAACGACATTTTCTGGTCTCGTTTCTCTTCCGTGTCGTCGATGGGAGGATTTTTCCATCGCAGTTTCTTTTCATCGGGAACATCCCAGACGATTTTAACTTGCCTTTCGAGTACAAACCACGAATTGTAACGCTACAATTTTGCCGAGCTACGCTCGTCCGGCGCGCTCTTTTTTGTAACTTTTGCTACGACTCAGCGTAATCCGTTCTCCGGTTATCTTTTGTTCAGTGGTCGCTGACGCTTCGACCCTTTGAAACGACGGTTCTCGCAGGTTCAACGTTTCTTGTGCCGCAAGGAGCAAGACTCGAATCTTCGGCCGTGGAGCGAGCAGGAATTCGGAAATGTTCTTGCAAAATTTGTGGTCACATTTTGAGATTTAAAATCAAGGTGAAATTTTAAGGGAAACCTCCTCGAGCATACGAAACGGGAAATCGTTGCCTTAAACTTCCAAATCTCGGAGCTTGCTAGCAAATATTTTAATCGTTTCGCTATTACGGACGACTACAGTCGCTCTCCATAAAATATCATTCGTTTTGGACGAACGATTATAGTCGCTCTCAATAAAATATTGTCCGTATGGACGGACGACTACAGTCTCTTCCGATAAAATATCGTTCATTTTGAACGGACGAGTATAGTTGCCCTCCATAAAATATCGTTCATTTTGGACGAACGATTATAGTCGCTCTTCGCAGGATAGCATTTAAACACGATGGGCGACTATACTCGTTCGTCATAAAATTCATAGAACCGACGACTATAGTCGCTCTCTATTTTTTACGCTCCACATCTCCCTCTCTCTGGGTTTGCAGTTTCGGTGTTTCGTTCCCTATCACTTATGTATTTCTACCGCAGAAAATAACTCGGTGCAACTTGTTCAGCGGGAGAACTACGGGGGAAATGATCCTCGTAGCGAAAGGGTTAAGGTCTCCGTTCGCGAAAATTCTTTTGCCATCCGCAAGCTCCGAAACAATCTGAGAAGTTTTGCAAGCCCGTGAAATAGCGCGAGGAAAGTCTCGTGCACTGCCGAAGATTCGTATTTCCGTATTTTTTTTAATTCAGCGCAGATTCAACCCCCTTCGATGAAGGGTCAATTTTCACGGTGCAACGTTCAAATCCAACATCCTTCGGCGTTCCGTCATTGGTCCCTTCTTCGTCTACCTTTGCGGATTCGAAATATCGTTCGTTCTTTTACCCCTTGCCGTACGATTTCTTTTGTGCTTGAACGCGCAATAACTCATAATGAATTGTTGAAATAACAATATGTCTGTGACTTCTGATATAGCGCATAATTTGACGAAATATTAATGGTAGAGAAATAATTCTATCGTGACTCACTGATATTTCTAATTTAATAATTTTTTGAAAACTTCAAAATTCTCTACTAAATTTATTGTGTTACGAATGTCACTCGTTATTGTTCGGCAAGGGGTTAACATCGCGGCAATCTCCTCATTTGAAGATCGTGTCGAGCCGCCTCGTTTCTTCGATATGAGACTAGTTTTTCAGAACTTTGCCTCTCCTCCTTTTCCCTTTCTCTATTTCTCTCTCGACCGAATAAATCGATTATTTCGATCGACGATCGTGCGTGTCGCTCCTTCGTTCTGCCTTTACGGTGTATTATCTCGTCTCGAACGCGCGGCAGGCGTTATCTTTTGTTCTCGAGGAAGACTTCTCGCTAGAAAACCCGTTCTCCTTTCATCGCGCGTCGTTCCAACGAAATTCACGTTTGTTTCCTCCCAGAATACGGCGTTGACGCTCCGCGATTTCGCATCAAGGCCTCTGCTCTTTGTCGCGAAGAAATTTGCCCGTGACCTTTGACCATGAATTCACGATTTACGCTTTCTAAGGACGATTTCGAAACTTTGAACAAAACTATACTTTTACGCAAGAACGTTTTCGAATCCGCATCTGATCCTGGAAAACTTGAAAAAAAGACACATTGCCGGCTGCTCAATTATCTCATCTGCATTACGCTGCCGCCGACGAGTTTCACTCAAGTCCTAACAAGTCACGCATACGTGACATCAGCCGATAACAATAGCAAAGAAAAGTCACGCATGCGTGACAGCGAAATTTTGAATAAAACAGACGAAGAATATTGATCCTCGAGGACGTTCGTCGCGCATTTTTCCCTCTCGGCCCCTTGAATCTCCCTTTCACGATAAAAAGTGCCCTATTTCCGGAAAAGATCGGTTTCTCGAAGAACCACCGCCCGAAGATCGTCCCTCGAGTCGACTCTGCGAGATGCCACAGGTCGAGACTTCTCTCGCGAGTTGTTTCCTCGACGAAAGATCCGCGAGCTTTGCAAAGGAATTTGAACAAAGAGGCAATGGCCGCTCGGAAGAGTCGACCAATCGGCGATCGAGAAATGCGGACGGCGCGACGACGCGTGGGTAAATATATTTTTAATTGGCAAATGATAGACGTCGCTCGTCGCTCGGTCTCCGAGGAATCGGCAGCCGGGGGAGACGGGCCGATGAATCGTTCGCGCGGCTGCGTCGTCGACGGGAGGAAAGGTCGACGAGGAGGAATGGCCAAGGAGTGCCAGGACGAAGAGAAGTTGCGCGCGCAACGTAGGACGAAGGAAGTTAACAGAAAAAAAGGAAAAGACAGATAAAGAAGGAAGGAGGGACGAGGAAGGGCTTGGAAAATAATGTGATATACGTACGTCAAAATTAAAAATCCGGTTTTTTCGAGACGGTGCTTTTTCTACTTTATAAATACTGTACGATAGCTGGACTCGGTGCGTTGTATAGGGTTGTTTAAGGAAACTGGATTGTTTAAGAAACAAAAAAATATTTGAATACTACGTTACGGTAAATGTGGCAATGTCGAGCTAGTTACTTAGCGAAACACTTAGGGGTATATGGGATATTTCTAATATTTTTAAGCAACAGAGTCCGCGAGGAGGAGCCGCGGATCGCGGACTCGGAGTGGGATCCATGGCGATCATTCGAATTTGCGGAGGATTTTTGAGATTGTTCTATGGCCGAATCGTCAATTGGATCCTGCTTCGGGTCACGCCTTCGACTATGCGCGATTGCTCACCAAATTCGAGAAATTGTATTATATCGATTAAGAATCGTATCACCCTCGAATGTACGAAGGGCGAGAGACATCTATACATACTTATGTATAAAGACGCGAAACATTTTTGTATAAAACTTGTACATAATTAATATATACATATATAAATATAAATGCAAGTATAAATATAAATACAATTATAAGTATAAATATAAATATATATATATATAAATATAAATATATGAATTGCAAAATGTCGTTAATTTTTTTTAAGATCACTACATCAAACTTCCCACCCAGAAGGATGCAAATTTTCTATTAGCAAATTGTTAAATTTCCCAGAAATGGGAAATAATCTATTTCCTTGCTTACTATAAAATACCATTATCATAGGATGGGCGATTATTGTCGCTCTCTTTAAGACCATTCGCACACGGCGGACGACTATATACGTATTTACCATTCGGCAGAAGTAAGAAGTCACTTGAACGATCACTGCACGGTGAATCTTTCTATAATTTCTTTCCTTGGCAGGTCTTTTAATCGAAAATGCTTTTTCGAGAGAGATGCGAGAGATTGCCAACTTAACTCTTTGATAGCAAACTGTTCTAAGTTGAAGCGTTCGGCGTGAGCGACACGTTGCCTGCAGATACAATCGCTGAGGAGTGAATACTTTTTCGCACTGTATGGATGTACTACAGAAACAATTGCCGAAAATGCATATGAGACTATAGTAAACAGTCAAAGCCTTCGCCGGGCGTGTATTTGATTCCATAGTTTAAATCGATAGCATTCGCAAACCATACATTTGCGTCCACAGTCTCCATCGATAGCTTTAGCAGGCCGCATATTTGCGTCTATAGCCTCCATCGATAGATTTCGCAGAGTGCATATATCCGTCCATAGTCTCCATCGATAGATTTCGAAGAGCGCATATATGCGTCCACAGTCTCCGTCGATAGATTTCGCAGAGCGCATATTTGCGTCCATAGTCTCCATCGATGTCTTTCGTAGGGCGCATATATGCGCCCAAAGCAGTCAAAACGAGGGATGTCTCTATTCATCGAGTAAATCGGTGCAAACTACTTGCCAAGTGACTTCTTGTTCCTGTCAAATGGTATTTGAGTTCTCTTTTACTCAAACCGCAGGAATTCGATGAATTCGGTGGCGCCTTCTTGGTAGAAATGCGTATCGTCGACAACGTCCATCCGCGACAACTTTTGACGCTAAGATTCAGCCATTTATCGTCTGATTCTTTGAGCTCTTTTTAGTGGAAATAGCCACGCTTCATTTTACTTCTGATCTATTGTTTGCGAAACAACTACACATTGGAACCAAATGGATAATCTCTGTGGGCAAGAATCATGTTAGGAAATGGTGTTTGAATGATTTCCCCTTAATTTAGGATGCTTGATGAGGCCAATCTCAGGAATAGTAATTGATTTTGCAATCAGGACAGATAGGATAAATAGGAAAAATGGGACAGAGAGGACAAAAAGGACAGACAGGACAAAGATGGGTTGGAGAGGACAAAAAATACAGACAGAATCAAATCACATCAAGCAGCACGCAAAATTTCGAATTTTTTTTTAAACAAATCAGCTGAAACAAGTTCAAACTGTATCACAGAAATTTTTTAAATTATGAAAAATTTCCAAATTTCTTAAGACCCAACGTCTTTTCCAACCTAAATTGCCAATTCGGTCCATTCTGAACTGGTAGAAAGAAAACGATTCGAGAGCTGAGAATCCCAGTCACAATTCCATTACCTCGCCCAAGGTTAAATCAAAGGTCACGGAACGAGTCCGAGTTAATCGTAAATTTGGATTTCCGTCTTCCGCAATTTCATCCAGAGCATTTCCAACTGGCTATCGCGGGACAGCGGCGAAGACAAGAACCGGCGATCACCAATGGTTACGCGCGTTCGACGTAACCGCATCCTCGGATTTCGATCTTGTAGAGAAAGAGGCAAGATTCCCGCCGATACGGATCGGTCGGAGTCCCTGTAGCTCGAGAAAGGGTGGAAAGGAAAATAAGAAAAAGAGTCATAAGAAGAGGGAGGGAAAGGAGGAAGAAGCATTCGCCGAGAGAGAGAGAGAGTGAGAGAGGTGAAAGATGCGAGCAAGCACGAAGGCAGTGGCAGAGGCAGGCAGGCAAACGGGCAAGCACTCAGGCAGTCAGGCAGGCTAGAAGGCAGGCAAACAGGCAGGCAGGCAGGCATGCATGCAGGCAAGAGGGCAGGCAGGAAGGGAGGATAAAGGATCGAAACGAGTCGCGTTCCTTAAGCGAGGGCACGCGGGGTCGCGCTCGCAGACAGAGGCATCGCCGTCACGTCGGCCAGAAATCACTCCCGTGCGTCAGGGAAAATTCGCTCGGCAATTGTTTATATTGAAATACGCTCGTGCAGGAATGCTCCGAAGAGAGGGCTCCGTTCTCCGTTCCCCGCTAGACGCGCGATCCACACGGTGCAAAGAGGCACGCGAAAAAGAAGCCGAGTATAGATCCTCCGCGCCGAATTCTTCGGTCTACTTTCGACGAAAATCCAATCTCGTCCCGACTCTCTGCCAAATTCTTGCCGCGGAAGCACACTCGACAGGAATTCGACTTTCACGTCGACACGAAGAATTCGTTCGCGGCAAACTTCTCGCGGATACTCGATCTCGCGATTGATTTCTCTCGCGACTCTCTTGCTCTACGTTGTGCCCTCTTTTGCTCTGCGTCGTGCCCTCTCTTGCTCTTCTTCCTGCCCTCTCTTACTCCACATTGTGATTCCCCCTAGTCGTCCTGCTTATCTGCGTGAGCTTCTTGTGGAACGAGCCCCCCTACGAAGGAACATACCGAACTCGTACACACCGATTTTTATGAAAATTATGCAGTAGTTTGTTCTCGAAGAAATATTTAACACGTATTTTTTTACATCCGCTGTCGTCCACATTGAAGGGGTGATAATAGCCCTCAAACTTTGGGATCGCAAATGTTTTTTTCCGAAATATCTCCGCAATTAGAGGGTGTAGATAAAAATTTTTTTTTTCAAATTGTGCATCTCGAAATTCCACATCCATCGATAGGTATAATAATTGCAAAAAATTATTTGTATTCGTTAATTACGGTTTGGTCAAGCTTTCGCGGGGAGAACTTGTACCCCATACGCGCACTGAGTCTTACGCCCGCTCTTTTTCGGTCTAAGGGGTGTATCTATGGGATTTGATTCCCGGTAAGCTCAGGACGGCTAGTACGCTATCTTCATTTGAGTCAAGGTTTTATCAATACCTCTTTGACCCTGAGAATTTGCACTGTTAGGTCGATGCTCTGCTCGCTGCTCACCACTGTTTGTTATGCTTTCTCTATATTTTTGCTCTATTTTATTTAATTTGATTACCTTATTCTATCTATGCTACTTTGTCTATGCTTTACTTTATCTATATGGGAATGCATTTGTTTTAGATACTGAGAGCAAGAATGAAAGAAAGCGAGAGATGGTTAATCTTTTAGATACGACGTGCTTGGCCGCGTATGTCACAAAAACTGTTTCTACTGGGGCATTACCTTGGAATAGATTTTAAAGGAGTACGATATGAAACGTATAATACTGTTAAAAATCATGATATCCACGAGAGCCACTATAGTAGTGATGGTATCCACGGAACGCCGCTAGAGTGACGTACCGTATCTAAAATGTTAAGTGAGAGTAAGAGCGATGTTTGAGTGATTGAGCGAGAGAGATGAATGAGTAAGCGAGCAAGCGAGATTTAAGAAACAAAAGATAGTTTGGGAGAAGTAAAAAAAGCGAAGCACGCGGGTGAACAGTAAGGAAGCGCACTTGGATGAAAACGAATGTGAGAAATGAGTATCGATCATTTATTTCTTAATCAGTTAAGCGTGTTTGACGACTATATCCGTCATGGAGAAAAGACATATATTTCGTGTCATGACGACTATATCCGTTATTCAGGAAATTTAGTTACCATTTGCTATTTAACCAGTTAGCTGTGATTGACGTGTATACTCGCCATCGCTCGATCTTCCTGACTCACCTATAAGAAATAAGTAGATGCGCACTGTCAAAAGAAGTCGCCACAGTTGACTGATCAAATTTATCCTTTAAATTAAAGTTCTCTACATTTGTTCTCAATTTCCTACCTCTATTTACCCTCTTTACTCTTTATCTTATGCTTTATTGTATTTTATTTGATTTATCTTTTCTCTATAAACACTGTTGTACTGCTGTTTTGAGTCTGTCCGCCATTGTAACGGACAACGATAAGTATCTATCCATCTATCTCGCGTTTCATCGAGGAAAGTCGATCGAGGAAGGTCGAAGATTCGTCGAGTCGAATCTGGAGACGATCGTAAATCCGAGGATGGAGAGGCGCCGGGAGATCGACGAACGAGAATCTCGAAAGCCTTCGGCGCGATAAGCAGCTGAAGGGAGACTCGAGCTTTGATTCTGGACTTGCGTCGAGATTCGGGTGTTTCGAGAGATCGTAAAAAACGACAGGCCGCAGGAGCGAAAACGATCGACGGGGGAACGAGGGAAAAGCTTGAGGGTGACCGCAGAGGGGAGCGCGAGCGCGCGCCCGCACATCCGTCCTTCGAGTTACCGCCCCTTGATTCACTTACGGATTGCCGATCGACGAATCTAGCCGCGCAAATACCGCAGCGGGAAGGCATTTCGGCCGCAAATGAAATTGGCCCTCGTCCCCTTTGATTTACCGGCGAATGCCCTCGCTTCGACTCTCCCTGATTTCGGATATTCGCGATCGTTGCTCCTTCTGGACGAGATAAACGCAATTTTCTCGCGTTCTTTCCTCATTTTTTCCACTTTGAGCGCCGGAGAGACTCTCTTCGAGTCGACTTGTCCTGGCAAATTGAATGGTTCGTTGGTGGATCGATGGATTCGACGAGGGAACTTAGGTTTGCAAAAAAAACGCGCGCTCTCGAGGAGGTAGTTTCGCGAGTCGGCGAGGCGCGCGCATAAATCGTGGATAAATCACGAGAAAGAGTCGGCTCGAGGCGCATGCCCGGAAAAGCAAAAACGGTGGCTCGGTTCGGGCTGCTCGAAAAGGATCGCGAAAGCGGGAGGCTCGCGCGAGCACCCGGCCGGATGCTTAGAATTTCGATAAATCTAACTTGGCAGGAGAAACAGAGGAGACGGCGAGAGGCTTTTTTCAGCCGCGGCCCGACCGCTTGGCTTGCTTCCAAAAATTCTACTTCTTTTCGGAGCACCGTAAACGACGCGCTCCGAGCGATCGAAGTGAGGCAAAAAGTCTCATCGAGATCGAAGGTGCGATTATCGATGGCCCGGATGAAGACGTGCGTGCGTCGCGCGTGCGACCGGCAGCCAGACGTGATCGGAAAAAATCTCATCGACGCACAGTGGAACGAATCGACAATCTGGGTGGAAAAGATAATAACTCGAGATCCGTTCGTTTTAGAGAAGAGTTTTTTATATTAAATTCAAGCAAAGAAAGTTGTAACAAGTTTTTATTTTCCATGAATAATATAACCTCCCTCGTTATCAATGATCCTTTTCCTTCTAACTTGCACATTCTCAATGCCGGATCGATAAAAATCAATGGTTTTTTAAACAAAATATCTGGAGAAACGTTATTACTTTCCGGTCTCTCTAATACTTTTGTTGTGGTATGCACTTTTGTTATGTGGTATCGGAAATTGAGTATGGGCTCAGATTAAACAATTTAGGCGATTGTTTAGAACAAGGGTGGCCAACCCGCGGCCCACCTTGAATATCTTTCCGTAAAGCAAGGTTATCATCAGTATCATTATTTATATTTACATTATCTATGTTTACATATAAGAATAATAGTAAACATAATAATAATAACTCATTATATTTAAATATTTCACTCCGAAAAAATGCCTATAATGGGTCTACATTTAATCCTTTGCACTCCTATATCAAGCTACACTCGACACAACTTTTTGTGACACTTAATGTTTCATATACTAATTATCGACTTTTCGAAATCAACAATAATTTTGCATTTTAACAGGAATACACCGCAGTACCTACAATTGTTCCTAGTATTAAATACAAACGAATAATCAACAGTAGACAATTTTCCAAGATAATATTTGCTTATCTGACAAAAAGTTAATAAAATAATTCGGAGCGCAAAGGGTTAATACATATGGGGTTATATAATTTTATATGCGGCCCGCGGAGTTATGATGCATTTCCAAAGTGACCCGCAAGATCATTTGGGTTAGCCACCCCTGGTTTAGAAGATGCTTATTGCGGAGACCCTACGGTCCTCACCTTACTTTTAAGGAACGCATGTGTACCGTGCGGCTCCACAGCCGTGTCACCTAGGAGGTAAGCCTGTTTTGGCAGAGCCTGATTCGCCAGGCGTCAAGCGTCATGCCTCTTGTCACATGTACACGAAGGCACTTGACGTTCTACCTCGCGATTCGTTAAAAGAGCTACACATACAAATCGAACTAAAAGACGAAAAGAGAGAACGCTGCAGATCGAAGCAAGGGAGACAACGCGATTTGGGTGGCGACAGTGAGGACATCGGCGTAGGCACCAGATTTCTAACATCTCTATAGTGAAAACATAATAAACTCCGGCAGAATTACCCCCACCACATGGGGAGATTTTCCTTGATGAAACGAAGCGCGCGACGAGACAACAATGTAATACAATGTCTCGCTCCTCCAGACAAACTAATAAGAATATTTGAATGCTACGACTTTGTCGGGTGCTTCCTTTAAGAGGCTGAGCGAGTGGACTCCAAGAAACAAAATGGTACGAATAGGCGGTTGAAAACGAGAAGCTCCGCCGCCCAGGTGACACGGCTGTGGAGCCGCACGGTATATGTATGAACGAGTGCGAGTGAATGCTTAACCCCTTGCCGTACCATTTACTTTGTGGCTGACCCCCCACTAATTCAGAATAGAATTAGTAAAATAAAAATTGATCAGTGATTCTTGACATATCGTAGAATTTAATATTACAGAATAATATAATTTCCCCTCCCTCCCTGCGTATTACCTGCCAAGAGAAAAGATAAGAATTTACGGCATACAATTGAGAAAAAGTAGTTGCCAAATCCTTACCGGACAGACATTGCCTTCCCCGTCCACGTTCTCGTTTGTCCAACCCCAAGTGTCTCTCGGACTTTCGGTGCATCCACGATTTCAGTGTACAAAGACGCTCGACGAAATAGGGTGAACGCGATGGAAAAAGGAGCAGAGGCGAGAGCCAGAAGAAGAAGCAAGGGAGAACGTAAATTCCGCGGTAGCGTTATCGGAAGCTTACGTGTCAGCGATCAGCCGGCCGTTTCCGGCCGAAAGTTTCGTCGAGGTCGAGAACTCGGGTAGGGACAACGACGAACTCGGACGAGAGGGAGGGCACAGGGGCGCGGAGGAGGTCAGAGGGAGGCCACGGAGAGGCCAGGGAGAAGCCAGAGGCGATTCGAAGGCGATTCGGAGACCTGGAATTTTGGAAGGACTCCAGCGCGAATCGGAGCGGCCCGGTTCGACTCGGGCCGGCGCTGTCCGACTCTGCCCCGCTCTCGAGAACTCGGTATATTCCATTTTATCGCTTCCCTCCGAGAGATACGGTCACCCCGCGGCGATAACCCCGCCGTCTGACCTTATTATATCTCGCCTCCTCCTCTGGATGCGCCGCGTGGATCCTCTCTTTCTGCTACCGATTATTTTAACGACACCGCGTTTCATACGCGCACATATATCGAGCCTCCGTGACTCCGTGACTTCTAGCGTCCTTTCCCATCCAATCGACGAGATAACGCTTTTCCCCGAATTCGTCCGCATCTCGACCAAGCCGATCGAGGTCGATGGAGGCCGGATTGCGAGTCAATGAGTTCCTCTTGAGCTCAAATTCCTTCTTTCGTTTTATCGACCCTTTGACTGATGTTTGTCAGGAAATTGGAGCGAATGGAGAACGAGTTGTAGCCAGTTAACGCGCTAATGCGATTATTCCCATGGAATCGAAATATAGATGGAATAAGAAGTCAATCAATATGAGGTGCGACTGTCCTGGCACCGATTTATTCCCATCGTATCGGCCCACAGTGGTTAAAATCCTGAAATTTAGTGACATTTTGTCGAAAAAAACAACTTTTTCATATCAATATTTAGTGAATACATACAGCTTGTTAAATGTTTATCATTTTTGCGGCCAAAGGTATTAATAGGATTTAACAAAAATTATAATTTACAATGAATATTCAAACTTATTGTTAGATATTTTAAAAACGACGTTTCTTATGAAAAAAAACTGCTTGTCCTTTGAGAAGTATTCTGACAGCTATATCTAATATTTCATTCCCATTTTTTTTTTATGTGAAAAGTAGTCTATAATATTAAGTAAAAACATCTTCAACTACAGATTATCGTTAATTTTTTATTCAAAGTATAATGTTGAACAGACTGAAAAAAGTATGTAAATATTTTTCTCTTGATAAGGTGCATCTTTTAAATTCCGAAAAATTCAAAATTTTTTCATATTAATAAATTTTCTGCATGCTTTCTACTATATAAAAATGTAAAAATCACATCCTATTTCTTCCTGTTTTTGAAATTATTTGTGTCTAAAGCGTGCGGTCTCATGAGTTGTCTTCTGGACTGTGCCAGACACTTTATTTGAAGAATCGTTTAGTCCACACAAAAAGTTTTTCCTATAGTATAGATGAGTCTTCTGCTAAGTTTTCTATTTTTCCTCTGCATTCAGTTCTAACAGTTCCAGCAGAGTGTGTTTTAGCGTAACAGCGAACAGAGCACAGTGTGAGCGTACAGAATATCTGAGTGATAGCAGCGAACAGCGTTTTGAATTTTCTTTTAGTGTATTTTTTTTATATTTTATATCTTCATATTTTAATAAACAGTTTAGTTATTATTTAACTTGAAATAATAACTTTGCAATATAAAAAAGGTGATAAGATTGTTTAAGCTCACTTGTTTTCATTTTTGGTAAAATTAAATATTGTACTTTATAGAAAACACTGTATAAATATCAAAAAGGTTTCAAAAATATTTTCAGTGCAAATTTCATCACAATATATTTTACGGTTCAAAAGTTATATAAAAATGCCGTTAAATTTTTCGATCTGGCCCACTGTGCGGCCCTTGAAACCTGAGCTCCGCGAACGACAAGCGAAAGCTAAACTCTTATTTCGTCGTTAAGTGATTTTTTCGTCACTCATGCATTAGAATCGAAAGTGCGCGAGGACGACAAACATCTCTTAGTCATTGGGTTAGGCCTAGTTGAGGCGATTTAGAGCAAACCACTTATGTGACTTCTTCCTAAATTCCAACCGTACCTTGTGCGCGAAGTTGGATAATCGATCGTGCATCTTGTCATTCTTAAAGTTTTTGTTCTGACGATAAGAAAGAAAAGAGAAAAAAACTCGGTCGCGTTGCTCGGCTATCGAATCGACCGGATTTCACGGGGTCGCACCGAGCGGAGAAATGCCACTTTGCGGCGAGATCACCGAGAACTCGTCGCAGGAATTTCTCGAACAACGATCAAATATTTGACAGTTGATCGTGGCGATCGAGAGATTCATGTTGACTCGATAACATTCCACGCTAAGCGAGTCAAATTTCTGGTCCACGACGAATATATTCGCGCCGATGCTTTTGTCGCTATTTCTGTCTCTTTTCATTTTGAGGACGAATCTTCGGATAGAAATTGCAATTTTCGTTCTTTCGGGACCACGTGAACTCACGCCTTGCTTATTTAGCCCATCTTTGAGTTTGATATGTTGATTCTGAGCATAGTTTTGAAAGTACGAAAGCTACATTTAACCCTTTGCGGTCAACGTCGCCGGTATGATCATATTAATAATCGTGGAAAATTACAAAAGTTAAAACTTTCTGTTTTTATATAGTTCATGTACTATAAATCAGCTTCAACATATTCTGTTCTTTCAAAACAATCTATAGATTTGCCTTCAATTACTTGGGGAAAAATGACTCCAAAAAGATAAATTTTTCCCGACTGGTCCCATCATAAAAACCGACCGGGGAGAGTTAATCTACAACCAATGCGTCCGGTTGTCAGGAAATTGCGTGTCGATCGCGATTGATCTCGGGAAGAAGGACGGTTCGGTAAATTCGTCGAAGCGCAATGCGAGCGTTATTGGTGACGTGACGCGCGACGTGACCCGATCAAACGCTTGCATCACGTCCTACCGCGTAAACAGCCGTTTTTTCCTATCTCCTCTAATCGTTTCGCGATAGCCACCGCTCAAAACAGCGATTGCGACGTGCCTCTAATTGGCCTCGTCCAAGACGCGCCAACTCTCCAAACTCTGATCCGCCAAATTGACACAATCGAGACTCTAGATTCTACTCGTCGGGAAAGGAGGAAGAGTCATTTGCTACTACGCGTAGTAGCTACGGCGAGAATAGTCGCTCTCCGTAAGACACCATTCATAAATGACGGGTGATTGTAGTCGCTGTTCATAAAACATCAATCAAATAGGACCAACGATTATAGTTGCCCTTCATAAAACTCCGTTTACCCACGACGGACGACTATATTCGCTCTCCGTAAAATATCGTTCAGATACATCGAACGACTATAGTCGCTCTCCGTAAAATATCGTTCACATACGTCGGACGACTATAGTCGTCCTCTCTTTTGCTCCCTCTGAACTTGCAGTTTCAGTGTTCACTCCTCGTCATTTGTTGCAACGATACGAAACACCTCGGTACAGCTCAGTAATGCTGAAACAAAATAAGTTTTTAAATGGAATTTAAAATCGTCTTGTCGCGACAGAATCTGTCCGAAGATTTCTACATTTTCACGAGGTATGGCTTCTCCCGTCGAAGAAAGCCATTTTTCGCAGAAGCGGGGCCTCTTTGCGAGTCGCCGGGAGTCTCTCGAACAATCGACGAATTTACCGTCGATGAATTAATCCGACGTAGATGCGTCGTGGCCGGATCAAAGGGAGAACGCCCGGTAAACCGCGACCCGTGCCTTCCGTTCCTTGATGGAGTAATGTGCGTTTGTTATGTTTCAATTGCCGTTCGCCACCCACGCACGAATTACACCGTCCTCTCCGGGCCGTCGGTCTTCCGTTGTTCTTCCGTCGGTCTTCCGTCGAGGGACCACCACGGCCGATTTGTTTCGCCGGAACGCCAAGTCACCTCGTCTCTTCTCCACTTTTCCCTTTGCGATCTCTCGTTCAAAGAGATTCCCTCGTTTGGGCTAAATATCGCGGGAGAATCTCCAAGGATCCGGAGAACCACCGTTGCCGCGTTTCGCGTTATTCTCGATGTCCCGAATGCACGCGAGGTACATTCTCCGAAACGATTCGATGGCGGGACCAGAATGAAGAATGGGACGAACGAGAAGCAAGAACACAGACAAAGTGCGTTCGATTCGCGGGTAATTCCGATTGTTCTATGGCAGTACTGATATTACGCCGGGGCAAGGATGCGATTCGTTTCGAAGCAATGAAAACGACTCCATCGTTGTTCGAATCGTCGAGTCGCTACAGGTCCTGGGTGAAACAACCTCCTTGACTATCTTCTTCATAGTTGTACGCTGAGATCGCGCATAATCCAGGAACCATGGAGAAATCGAAGTGGATCGAGAAGATAGACCGGAACTCGATCGAAATGGAACAGAAGGCGCGCGGGAGTTTGCGAACGGCATACACGCGCAATTCCGACGTAAACGTTGTAAACGCCGTAAACGCGCCTCCGTGTATCGAGAACTCGAGGAGAGTGGTTATCACGGGACTGCGATTGGTAGTGCCCTCTGACCTCTTGCGAGGCATGGCTCCGCCTCTCGCTTACGCGTCGACACGCAGGCATTAAAAACAGGCTTCTTTCCGCTTCTCGCGAGCGCACATAAGTTCCTCTGCCGCTTCCTCGCTCCTCCTCGTTTCTCAGCGTTTCTTCTCGATGCTTCGCGTCTATGCACCATCTTCGCGAGCGAATCGACGAGTTTTAATATTTAAGTTATATAAATGGAGAAGTAAATTATGAGAATACGTACGAAATACACGAAGTAGTAACTTTACATTGTTACGCCCCGCTGAGAAACGATGATAGGTGTGCTTCGAACCATTGAGGCTATGGTGCAAGTGTCACAGAAAAAATGTCAAATTTCACAAAGATGACGGCTCATTTGATAATTGTTCCTGTTTTACACTTCGGCTTCGACAACTGCCATTAATTAGCCTAGGACAGAAAGGGCGTCCGACGGTTAAGACGTCATTCGTCCTCACGCACTTTCGATTATAATTCGCGATTGACCGAAAAAGCACTTCACGGTGAAATAAGAGAATTAATTTTCAGTTGTCATTGGCCGAGCCCAGGTTTCAAGAGTCGATACGATGTAATAAGGCGGTGCGAGGACAGTCGTACCTCATACTGAGAGACTACTTACTAAATTCCCTCAGTATAAAAGCCACGGAACAATAATTTTACATTGTCGTGTTCCACTGAAAAATTAAGATGAGTAGGTTCCAAACCATCGAAGCTGTGATACACCTATCACAGAAAAAATGTCAAATTTCTCAGAGGTGACGACTAACTTTGTTATTGTTGCAGTTTTGCATTTTAGATTCGGCAGTATATTATACAATTTTAGGTGTACTCCAAACTATCACATGAATATACGAATAAACGTATCACATGAGAAGAAGATAACATTTCCCAGAGGCGTGCCTCTATGGTGACTGAGGACCTGAACTCACATCCACTGATTGACAGTGCGAATCTCTGCCTCCTTACTGACTACAGGGCTTTCACGCATTTTCATCCCCCGCGAGTTTTCCGAACGGAGAATTCAATCTTGTATCGAGTTACTACAAGCCTTCTCCGCGAACCTGCAAAAACGAGATGGTTGTTCGATCGCGAATTGGTCTCGGCCTAGTCAAAAGGGTACGTCAGGGAGCAAATGAGATGATCCGGCTGGGTCATAGGCAGGTCAGCCCAAGGCAAATTACCGCGAGTCGCGAAACTCCAAGCTCGGCGCCGCGAGCGAGCAACCGGCAGACCAATGTCGGAAGGGACGCCGAAGGGGGCAAAGGGAGGTCGAGGGTGATTGAGGGAGGAACGATTTATCACCGGAATCAATCCAATCGCATTTTCCGAAAGTCAAGCGTCACCGTGACCGATGTCACGACTCGCATAATCGCGCGATTTGTCCGTGTCGCTGCGAGGTTTCGCGAAGGCAACATCCCGCCGACTCGAAGGGCTTCCTTTCGCCTCCGATGGATTTGTTTGCCGAACGCGCGTCACTTTTATTAATTTCCTCGTTCGCGAATTTTTCAGCGGAGCTAAGGCCTCCGTCGAGAGGGACTCGTCGCTCTTCTCAACGATGTTCCAAGACGTCTCCTCGACGAGAATGCGCGGACGCGCGTACCTTATTTATCGACGTCTTTGAGACTTCTCGCGAACTTGGTGAAGAAATGGAGATGGTCGGCAGTGAAGAGGAAACTGATTTTCGTTGCTGTTTCGCATTTCGGTTTGCAGCTATGCTCATTCCGGGTAGGACTTATCATTTCAGATTTTAGGTTGGTTCTGAACCGCCGAATTGCGATGGTATACAA
This sequence comes from Cerceris rybyensis, assembly GCA_910591515.1. Lineage (NCBI taxonomy): Eukaryota > Metazoa > Arthropoda > Insecta > Hymenoptera > Crabronidae > Cerceris > Cerceris rybyensis. The sequence continues at coordinate 64,927,952 of OU342789.1, read as the reverse complement.
ATAACATAGGCTTAGAAAGACACATTTACCTTCTACACGATCAAAACCGGATTGAACCGGTTCAAACCGGATCAGAAAACCTTGCAAAATTTTGAAATTTTACCCCTTTCGATCAAAACCGGATTAAACTGGATTGAACCGGTTCAAACCGGATCAGAAAACCTTGCAAAATTTTAGAATTTTCCTTCTTTCGATTAAAACCAGATTGAACCGGTTCAAACCGGATCAGAAAACCTTGCAAAATTTTGAAATTTTCCCTCTTTCGATCAAAATCGGATTAAACTGGATTGAACCGGTTCAAACCGGATCAGAAAACGTTGCAAAATTTTGAAATTTTCCCTCTTTCGATCAAAACCGGATTAAACTGGATTGAATCGGTTCAAACCGGATCAGAAAAATTCGAAAAATCTTAGAATCTTCCTTCTTTCGATGAAACCGGAAGTTCAAACCAGATCAAAGAATTGAGTAAGCCATTGTTGCGCAGTTTAAAAATTTTTGGGGAGTATGGAATTTTATGAATAGAATAAAGGTAGTGGTTAAAAAATGTAACAGTGTTCTAGATTTTAAAAAATTCTTTATTTATCATCTATATTATACAGCATAAGCATATGTAATATAAAATTTGTAATATACAATTGTGTTTTCTAGGACTAAAAATTATTTAATTAATAATTACAGGATCATGAAAAAGAGAGCTGCGTGCGTTCGCCAATCATTGTAGAAGCTTTCGGCCGAGTAGCTAACACTGGAGATGTTCATACTCTTCGTGATGATAATTCTTCTTCAGATTTTTTCTTCCTAAATTCTCAATAGGGAGAGTAACGTCAGACCTGTCATTAATGACTGCCTACGTAGAATTACTGAACTCTTCTGCGACGTTAACACCGATTGCTGCATGAAAGTCACAGTTTACTAGCCAATTTTTGTTACGATGGTAATCCTTGACAAAGCAATTGTAGCTTAGAAAATGAACAATTCATTTTTTTTAAGATCCACCTGATACAGGTAAGACCTCTATTTTTAGTAAAAAAAAATGGTATTCAATTAGTCTACTTTAATGCTTGGCACTATTTGAATAAACTTCCGCGTCCAATTTCCAATCAAGATTTCGTAATTAAGTTGAAATTAACCCGCTGCCGTATAATAACGAGTCACACTGCTGACGCGGTGCATTGGATAGAAAATTTGCATGTATTCCAAAACCTATGAAATTAAAAATATCAGTGAAATGGGACACGATAAAATTATTTTATATCATTAATATTACTTTAAATTATACGGTATATCAAGAATCACTGATCAATTTTTAAAATTTTACCAATTTAACTTTGAACTATTGCTGCGGCAGCATCAAAATAAATAGTACGGCAAGTCGTTAAGCTCCGTGACGGAGAAGAGACAAGAATGGGAACAGATGGGAAGTACTTTTCTCTTATATGCTCAACAACTTTTCTGTTAACTCTGCTTCTTCTTCCTTTTCTATCGAATATTAGTTAATTGTTTTTCGGCCAGCAAACTTGGTGTCATTTTTTTAAATATAGTTATTACTATCAAAATTTCCTTTTTCTTGATGAAACAAACGACAGGATTCGGATAAAAAAAAAACTAATATGAGCGCGCCGTATTTCAAATTTATCTTTATGAAGTCATGCAACAGGCGAAATTCGGTACTGCTACCGCTTTCTATCGTCTGCAACAGACACTAAATTCGATGACGCTACCGCCTCTACAATCATTAGCGCGAAAAATTTTTGAAATTTACATTTACACAAATCCTTTCCGATCGAAGCTCGCAACCGCTGATGCAAACTGATAGAAAATCCTTATCCGCCGTAGCCCCTCCAAATTTGGCATTCATAAGACTTCCAAGATTGCAATTAACGTTACCGGACGAATGGCGCTGCTTAGACTAAAAATACGACGAGATATGTCATTCTAGGTTAATTCGCCGGACAAATTTTGTGGTTTTGTCGTAGCCCTACCTAATCGATAGGGCTTCTAGGTTAAGTTTCAGAACATTTGTAATTCATGATCAATACTTCTGACTTGATAAAGGAATGGAACTCATTTTCAGTATATAGTTCCTTATCGATAACGGGTAATTAAAATTAAATACACATTATTCTCATTTTATAAGCGTTAAATGGAAAAAACATTGCACAATTATGCGTATTGTTTGTCTGATTCTTTACCTGCTATTGGCGCCTAAGAACGTTTTTAAAATTTGTTTTCGGTGACAAACTACAATACCCAGAGGTGCTTCACGTAGTTTGCTTTATCAGCACAAGACACCTTCCATTTCCGCTGCTTGAAATAAATTGATAGAAAAACAGACGAAAACCTAAATATATCTCCCATTTGGCCACTTTGCACAATGCGTCTCCCGTTCAAGATGTCAGTTTCTTTCCTCAAATTGTTAAAAATTCAAGAAATTTTCATTGTAATAGAAATCTAAGGATTGGAATTCGCTAAACTCAGATAAAGCTTCGAGAAGTATCACCCGAAACGATCAAATTTTAATACAAATTTCCATTCTACGTTTTTGGCGGCAATCTTTTTCCTCGTTTCGAAAACGAATGTTTAGAAGCTCCCGTGAATGCTCAAGGACACAGTAAAAATCAGCGGCAGTTAAAATAAAAAACAATTTATTAACGACATAATTACAATATTATTATATTCTGCGTGTGAAAAGCAATATTTCTCTTTATACATCGTTTTTTTTTGGATTATCTGACAATAATTCTTTAATTTAATCACAAGCCTACTATAAAATGTCCGAACGCCTTTGTCGCCTTGCCTTCTTCGTCTTCGACAATTCCCTCGGAAAGAATAGCAACGTTCGCGAAATGTCTCGCGTCGTGATCGCTGACGATCGAGAAGATCGACGGGGTAAATAGGACGATCGCGAATTTCGAGCACGGTAGGCCCAGCGCGTAACCGGAAATCAGAATTCACTTCCGGCATTAAATTCGATGCGCTTCCGTCCTCGTCCTTTCGCTCTTCCTATGTTGACACTGTACACGCTAATACGAACAGTAGCAGCGACAGCGATAGTTCCAAATAGTAGGAGCAATTGTGGCAATAATAGTAATAATAATAATTATAATATAATTAATTAATTACCAATAATAATATTAATTATTGTAACCATGAAAATAAAGGTAATACGCGCAAGACTGGCCGCGGCTGAGGGTGTCGTCGTTACGCTTCAACTCGATTAATCACGAGAGAGAGAGATTTCTACTTAACACTAAGGAGAACCCAGCTAACTTTACAAATTACGGCCGAGCGACCGGAAAAATACCGAGAGAACAGCGGACGAAATGTCGGATCGACGCGGACAGATTTATTATCTTGTTTGAATGTGCAATTTGCCGGTCTCGTTGCGGATTAACACGTTGACTGCCATGGTGGTCACTGGTGACCGGTGGTATTGAATTCGATGAAATTTCATGTAACTTTTAAATTGCAATATTTATAAATTTTCTAACATATTGAATATTTAAATATTTATGTAAAAAAGATAAAGGTCTTTCGAATATCTGTTTATCAGTACTTTTTATAGTGTCTGATTTATAAAGATGTGATTTTAATAGAAAATGTTTCACGTTAAAATGATAAAACTGGGCGAAATATCGGTGACGTTCAACGTGTTAATCAAGGAAAATATCGCTTCTCGCCAACGAATCGCATCACGAGCTACTAGTTTAACGAATGGTAGATTTTACTCGCGCGTCTTTCTTCGAAATGAGATATAATCGTCCTCATAGTCGCTTGTCACCAAATCGATTCGTGCTTAACACCTTACCGTCCGGTAGCCGATTAATAGACTTTTTAGGCTCAAAGCTTTTGGACTTTTAACTTATTAATCGGATGTCACGGCAATTAATAAATTGTTATTTATCACTGTGGTTCACTGTGCCAAGGACTCATTGACGAGAATTTACGGCCATGTGACCGAAAATACCGGTCGGTAAAGTGTTAATATAAAATGTTTTGGAACGGTTTTGCTGCTCGCAGGAGGAAAATTTCAGATATTTGGGCGACGGGTTAAAAGCGAATGCAGTTTTTGCGAAGACGAGCGCTCAATTATGAATCCATCATAATTTTGGAAAATTGCACTCTCGACGATTCGGAAAGTCATAGAAACCTGTTTTGAGGCGCACAACTGGCTAGAATTTCCGAGCAGTGAAGGCCGTTCTCTGAGCTGCGCAGAGGACACGAACAAAACACGGCAAAGAAGCATAATTTGGACGTTGCACTTGCTGAAACAGTTGGCAAAAAATTACAAAATTACTCATTAAAAAGCAGACCGGCCATTTTCACGGTTCGGAACTTCGATCAACCACTCAGCGCTCGAAGTCTCAATCGGATTTCCTTTTGTGCAAAAGTCGCGAAAAGGCGAAGTCCGGGAACCGACAAGAGGTGAAATGGAAGGACAAGATAAAGATAGGCGACGAGTGAACGAATTCGCCGTGTCAGGAAAGGGAAAGCTTCTATAGTGGCGAGAAAAAACAGGCAGAGTGTGCTTGAGAAAGCAAAGGAGTGAGTCAGTGAGAGAGACAGAGGTGAGGAACAGGAAAACGCAACTTTCTGGACCACGAATTCACCGTTTCAGGAAATGGAAAGCTTCTATAATGGCGAGAAAAGACGAATAGAGAGTGTGTATGAGGAAGAGAGAGAGACAAAAAGAAAGAACAGCGAATCAGTGAGAGAGAAGGGGGTGGAGACAACGGCAGAAGAGGATGACAGAAACCGACTTAAGAGCTAATCGTTGATTATCATCTAACGGAGAGATCTATCGTGGATTTTATTTGAACGGTAAATTAGCAACTAACGGACGTTAATACGATAATAAGATACTAGCGCGTCCGAACGGGGAAGCTGGTTGGAAGGCGGCGAAGAGGGCCGAAGGGCCAAGGGCCCAGAGGGTCAAATCGACGCGACAATAGAGCGCCCGCCTTCCTAGAATCTTGAAAGGTCGACGTTCCTCGCCGACGTTGGTCCTGTCGAGACTTCCTTCTCGCTGGCAATTTCCTTCTAGCCAAAGAAAGGAAAAAATTTGTCAGTTTGTCGCAAGGGGAAGAATAGTCTTCGTACGTTGCTTCGTCGGAAAAAAATTGGCGAACGGCCCGCGAAGAACATCGATCTTCCGTGATTCGATTCGCAGGGAACCGCAAGACGACGAAGGCGCGAATCGCGTCGAAGTTTCTCGAAACCGACGACAAAAGACGAGGATGGCAGCAATCGGTGTCTCAATCGGACTGTTTTGCTTGTTTTTTTTTTCTTTTTGTTTAAACATTTATGTGCCTCGTGATTATTTACAACGCACACCGAGCACGATTATCGGAGCTTCATCGGGATACGTTGCGTTACTATATAGATGCGACATAGCACGTACACGCGAACACACATACACATCCATAACCATCGGCAAACTTTCGTCGCGGATTTCCTTCGAATCAGCACATCTATAGTTGTCGTTTAACTCGTCTAACAATAAGTTGAAACGGATTATACGATTTTCCTCGGCTACGTTCGAGAGTGTGCATCTAATCGTAAGATTTGTATACGTAACACGCATCGTAACACGTCCAGGGCACCAAAATCTGCTGCGTCGAAGGCATCTCGTGGCTATTGTTGTATTTTATTTTATTTTATTTTTATTTAATCCTCTCTTTAAATAAATAAATCGCGTTTAGTTCGTCTTTTCTTTACTTAGTTAGCATGGACGTCAGAGCATCTGTACTCAACGGCGATAAGATACTAAACTCGTTAACTTCCTACTTCCTCAGTTTACAGTACGACCTCTTCTCTTTCTCGCTCTTTTTTTCATTCTCCCACTCTCTCCCTTGCTTTCAATCTTACTCGCACATCCTTTCTCTCCCTCTCTTTCGTTTTCTAATTCTCACAATCTTTCTCTGTCTTTCTCTCCCTCTCTTTCTCACTAGGGGTGTGCAGGTACCTGATGGATACGGGAACATCGCGTAACCCGACAGCCTAAGGTACCCCGACTGATTCGGGTCAGATCGGCTGACATCGGACTGGATCGGTCTAGCTCTCGAGTTCCGTGGTACCTATGATTCGATCCCAGATGTGTTCACTGAAGAGACGACCCAACGTCTGCCGTCTTGACCCGAAGCAGTCGGGTACCCACCTGAATCCGTCCGACTTCTTCCAGCCCGACCCGATTGGTCGAGTCCCCGACATATTGAACAACCCGCACACTCCTATTTCTTATAATCTTTCTCCCTCTCTTTCTCACTAGGGGTGTGCAGGTACCCGATATATCGGGCTCGGGTCGGGCCGGAAGAACTCGGCCGGACTCGGTTCAACTCTCGCGGTCTATGATACCCGTGACTGAATTAGAGATGTGTTCAGTGAACAGTCGGCCCGATGTCTGCCGTTTTGACCCGAGGCAGTCGGGTCCTGCCCAAACCCGTCCGACTTCTTCCTACCCAACCCGATCAGTCGGGTACCCGACACAATGGACATGCTGCACACTCCTATTTCTCGCATATCTCTCTTTTTCACATCTCTCTCTCTCGTATCTAGCAGTGCAGAAAATAGTTTTTGCCTTTCTTATTTACGTTTTCTTTCGTTTAAAAATTGCCGACTTAAACCGTACACTCCTCGTAACCCTAAGTGCTCTGCTTCGTTAAACTACATCGAAACATGTTTGTTTTTTTTCCCTTCTATCTTTACTCCCTATGGCTCTTTTAAAGATACACTCTCGCGGATGAAGTCGTATGAAACTAATTTCTTCGTTAAATATACAGCAGCGTATTACGTGTAGTTACCATCGTCATTGTTATTATTAATATTATTATTATTAGTAATAATAATAGAGACACGCCGGAACGTACGAGGAAGGAGCATACGCGAACCTTTTGTACAAGTACTCTATGTGTAGCCGGAACGTGATACGTCTCGAGCGTGCGCGTGTGTAGGTACTTCCGTATGTTACCTTAAAGTGGTATCTAGTTCTCTTTTTCCTTTATTTATTATCAGTACTATTATACTACCATGGTGCCCTGGCTGTCGGTAATAATCTACGAAACGCAAAACGCTAAGTCCTCGCACGGTGCTAGGTGAAAACGAAACTCTAACGTCGCCCCGATAAAATGCAACAGCATGCGCTCGTACTTCTTCGTAGGACATTTTTCTCATTCACTTCACCCCCTCCATGTCACTTTCCTTTCTCATTTCCCTCCATTTTTCAAATGTTGCTCGCGTCTTTCCGCCTTTCGTTCCTTCCTTTCTACTTCTTTCGTCCTTCGACGCTCGGTTTTTGTCGGCTGCGTGTGCACTTTAGGAACCTCGATAAGGCAACGAAGGAGCCCCGAGTTTTGCGGATGTAACTCGTCTGTTTTTTTTTTCTTTGCCCTCCTCTCCTATCATTGTCTTTTTCATGGTGTGTTCAACGCGCCTCGCTATTTTTGCGATACTCAGGCACGAACAAAAACTTTTTACTAAATGTTCGAACAAGAAGGAGGCCCGGTACCGGCACGATTCGTATCGAGCGCTTTTCTGTCGCACATTTGACCATTTCTCCTCGACTAAGCCAATTCCTCGATGCCAGATCGAACGTGTGAATGACACGTTTCTTTTCTCGATACCGCAAAGGGTAAAAACACGAAAACCCGCGGTCCAGATTCCAAAACGTAATTTAGCGAGGAAAGGCGACGCTGGAGGAAACGTTCCAGTTCAACGTTAAGAGACAAGCAACTATAAACGAGATCGATCGGACATCTTCCTTTTTTCCCGTGGAATTTTTTACGAGCACAAACGTCGAGGCGAAAGCTCTCAAAACTATACGACGTAAACGCGTCTGTCGCGCCAACAAATTTTTAAACTTTCTTCAGAAGGACAAACAAAAGGACAACCGAATAGAATACAACGTTCGTAAAGCGTAGTATTTGTTAACAGACAAAAACGTTAAGTAATTTGTATTACGAAGCCTTCAAACGACTATATATCACAGCACTTAGCTATAAATACGCAACGTTATGAAAGATATCAGAAAGAGAGAAGGTGCCAGAAAGGAAGAGAAAAGGTGCAACAGAGAGAAAGAGAGAGATAGAACAGTGATAGAAGTGAAAGAAAAAGAGAAAAAGTGCAAGAGAGGAAGAAAGACAAAGCGGAAGAAATGCAGAGAGAGAGCTTAATTCGAGAGCTTAGCCAGCGCGTTTGATAGAAGGAGAAAAAAGAATTGCCACGAACGAAATTCGTTCCAATCTTTAAAAGAGCGTGTCAACGATTCGAGTGATCTACAACGGAAAGCTTATAAGAATCGAAACGAAAATCACGGGACCGAGACTCCATCTTGATTTTTCTCGCCCGTCGATATCTTTGCTACAGAGAGCTCGTTACGCGCTACGCTTCGGAATTCACTGAAACCATTCTTCATCTTCTTTGAAACAGCAGCAGCAGGGCAGAAAGGAAACGTCCCTACGAGCGAGGGTCGCCGATATTTACGACGCACCATGAATCTCGCCGGTTTACTCGGTTTTTCCTTATCACACGTACATCGATCTCTGCACTTACGGCAACACGACCAAACAAACTTGGTCTCGTGCGTCTCTGTCGTTCTGTTCTCACGTTCTAACTTGATCAACGACGAGACGACTCTCGACGAGCAACAATATCGTCTTTTTCGTCTTGGTCGTTGGCAACGTCGTCGTCGTCGTCGTAGTAGGCGCCCATATCGATAACGTAGTTATCTGTATGCACGTAGCGCTCATCACATCACGTATATACATATAGAAGAGTGATTTGCTCCGATTCAAAAGAGGGAATCTCGTATTGAAAGACGGAACTCATCAGCCGTCCATCCGCGACGTCGCCGCCGTCGTCGTTGTGGTCGTGGTCGTCGATGACAGCGGAGGATGCGGGTGATGTACCAAGGCCGGAGGAATTCCAATCGCGTCGGATTGTTGGCTGCTCGAGACCGAGAAGGATGTGGGGAGTTGCTATTTCTTGGTCGGTGTGCCTCGTTGCGTCAAACCCTCGAATCGCTTGAAAGTGTAGTTTATGAACACCCAGTCCTTGTATATTACCTCTCCGTCCTGAGGCATTGGCGCGGATGCTGAAATTTTAGAAAAAATTAAAGATCGACCTTAGAATCATCGCATAGTGGAAAGAATTGATAATGTAGGTGGAAGAAAGTAACTTGAGAACCGTTCATTTTAGAGAAAAGTGTTATGTGCAAAAGTTTCATAATATTGTTGGGACAATATTGGTGTAATACTAATTTTTTATTTGTTATATTTCTTCAATGTTTAGAGGACAACTTCATTTTTTATGGGGAAATCTATATATTTCTTTGCACATTTTCATTCCATAGAAGAAATAAAGAAGCTTTTGCATTAGTTATTTTCTTGTTGAGCCTTACGTTAAAAAGATATTTCATGAAACCGAGCCTACTAAAGCCTTTTTCGACAGGCGGACAGTCTCGCAAATTTTTGGCAGGTATAACAGAGGAGTGTCCAGGTAGGCGCATGAAATCTTTGAGGTAATTACTTTTATATTATATGAGGTATACATCTGAGAAGTTTCAAGCCGATAACAGATTTTAACAACGTAATCATTAATTGAATTATAATTAATTTCGAGTCTATGTGCCGTTTTTGGTTTTAGCTTAACAGTACATGCGGTACGCGGCTCACTTGGATATTTTGATGGAAGAGTTGGAAACTGGAAAATTTCGAGTTGGGTGAAATAAGTTTCAGACAATATAAAATGTGACTAGGGAATTTGAATACTGGAAGGGCTAAACGTGAAATTGTACACGTACGTATCTCCAGTTTCACGTCGGGAAACTCGTCGAAATTGGACGTGTCGTCGATCGAACGCACTTCGACTGGAATGGCGGCCGGTCTTTCTCTGATGTGTTCCCAATCGACTCCACGGAAGAAAGGTGCGAGCTTCAGTTCCTCAATGCCCCTTTGCGAACCTGCGACGTAAAGAGTTCACGAATTAAATAGATTACTTGGTCGCAGTTAACACCGAGACTCAAGGCGGTAAAATGAGCGCCAATAAGTTTCTTTTTTAACTTCCTTAAATTGATAGCAGCCATATGAGATCCACGTCCATCTTTTAAATAAAAAATTACTTAACTGATCATCTTCTTCACCTTGTTATTCCTCTTTTTCCATAGTAATTATTTAGTTTATTGGAATATAATAAAATTAACGTTGGGAAGAAACCAACGTTGCTTTAAGAAACTCGCAAAGATCATTCGTTCAAATATCTTACCTAATCTTCTGTCAGCCTCGCAACAAAATCTGATGATTGTGTCCTTGGCTTCCTCGCTGATGGGAACTTCCGGCGGAAAGACCAACGTTTCTCTCCAATTCATCACCTTTCTATACGTTTCTTGGGGGTTTTCGCTGCAGAACGGAGGGTACCCTGCAAAGGGAAAAATGTTCCTTTATCGAGCCAAAGTCTAAGAAGTGCGATCGCGCTGCTTGGCACTAAAACAATTAACCAGTTAACTGTGTTTGACGAGTATACTTGTCATGCAGAAACGTCAGAATTTTCTGTATTGAGGAAATATACCCCGCATGCGCAAAAGTTAACTTTTATTTAAATTGTACCTTTGATGAAAACTAAAATATATTCGTAAATTTCGAAGTGTTTGAAATACTTTGAGGTCATACCAAAATAAAACGAAGAACTAAAAAGTATAAATAATTTGAGATAGATTTATGCACATTTCTCGATTTTCGTAACCCACGCAGGTGCGCACTCTCGAAAGAAGTCGCCACAATTAACTACTTAACCCTTTGACTGAATACTTTTCCGCATAGTAAATAAATAATGATAGACCACAGAGACAATTGCCTCCGCCGAGCGCGTATATGCGTCCACAGTTCATATCAATAGCTTCCGCAGAGCGCATATTTGCGTCCGTCGTCTCTATCGACGGCTTTCACAAGACGCATATATGCGCCCGTAGCAGTCAAGGAACACATGTACCCACCCACCCAATAACACCGTAAGAATCTCACGCGTGCGTCTTTTGACAAGGAAAAAATGTACGAAAGAAGAAAATAGAAGCGTACCTATGAGCATCTCGTACATGATGACTCCTAGAGACCAACAGTCGCAAGCGGGTCCGTAGCCGGTCTGCAGAAAGACTTCCGGCGCAATGTAATCCGGTGTACCTACGGTGCTGTAAGCGAGGGCTCTCCTGTTTCTCTTCCAACTCTCGGCTCTTCTTTTGCTGTCCATTGCTCCGCCGCTTCCGCTTCCACAGGACGTCACTGCGCAAAAGTCACGCGAAAGCGCGTTCGAGCGACGGTTCCTCGCGGAATGGGAAGATAATCCTGCCGAGTACTTACTGAAGTCGGAAGGCTTCGCCTGACTCAAGTCCCTGTAGAAGTCGGTTCTATGGGACTTCTTCAAACCCGTGCACAGCCCAAAGTCAGAGAGCTTTATGTGGCCCCGTGCGTCCAGCAACAGGTTGTCCGGCTTGATATCTCTGAAAGGACCCAGAGAGAATTGTAGTCGAACGTTTGCATTCGAGAAGGAAAATCCAGAGATCGTATTTATATTCTTTAACCCTTTCACTACTGTGGGCGACTATATTCGCTCTCCATACGATGCCACTGACATACCATGGACGACTATAGCCGCTCTCCATAATAGTCAGTGACAAAATAGCACGGACGACTATAGTCGCCCTCTACAAAATCTCTCTGATACATTATAAACGACTGCTGTAAAATGCCAGTGACATACTACGGGCGACTATAATAGCTCTCCATAATATACCTTTGACATACTATGGGCGACTGTAGTCGCACTGTATAAAATGCTACTGACATACCACGGACGACTATAATCACTCTCCATAAAATGCCAGTGACATAACTATGGGCAAGTATAGTCGCTCTTCATAAAATGCCACTGGCATAGCATGGACGAGTATAATCGCTCCCGACAAAATACGGTCGCTGCCGATCTGTTTCGCATCAGAAAAGACACCCGTAGCGAAAAGGTTAAAGATAGCCATAGGTATCAACAGATATTTAGGTGATACTGCAAAATCATTGTGAAAAAATTGAAAAATCAATGTTAAATCTCGATTATAGCTATACCCTATACCTCGGCACAAGATTGCAACGTGTTAATCGTTATTTTAATTTGAAAGCAAGCAACAAAAGGTGACTCACCTATGAATAAAACCTAACTTATGAATGGAGTCGATCGCTAACGCAGTTTCGGAAATATAAAATTGCGTACACTCCTCAGAAAGCGTGTCCTTCTTCATTAGCAGCGTCATCATGTCGCCTGAGATTGGGAAAAACGCTCGTAAAGATCAAACTAACGAATCCCTCCTCTCTCAAGGGGGCAAGAACTTCGAGGCAATCGAGTACTCACCACCCGGGAGAAATTCCATTATAAGATAGAGATTGATGGGATCTTGAAAACTGTAGTACATCTTTACGACCCACTGATGGTCAGCTTCGACGAGGACGTCCCTCTCGGCCCTGACGTGCGCGACCTGCTCCTTTTCCAGCATATCAGCCTTTCTTAGGATTTTCATCGCGTACACGTGACCCGTGTCCTTCTTCTGCACGAGTCTCACCTTTTTTGTAAAACAATCCTCGTTATTATTCCAGGAAAAATTGTCGGTGCTTCGAGGCCCACGCATAGGACAGTGACGACAAAAAAATGACCGTATAAAATTCATCAAATTTTCCTTAATTGGTTTTACTCGAAAAAGGTAAACCAGGCGGTGCAGTGTCGTCGCGAAGGCTGATATTTCGAGGTATTGTCTAACGTTAATTTACATTTAAAATTGTACGCGCGTTTCAGCCGACGGAATCGCGAGTCGCATTACGTCACAGGATACGTTGCGATTTCAATAACACCGCGAGCGGCCAACCTTGAAACACTTTTTCTGCGTTCTGTGCAGCGTCGAATTGAAATCGCGACGATTCGCGCAAAAAGGTCCAATGCCTCCGATGTTCCGCAATTGCACAATTCATCTCGCGTACAGCTTCCTCTCGTCCGTGCAATTCGAGAATCCATGTTGCTTTTTTGCTATCGGAACGTTAGTTTTATACGAAACCGAGGGAGCTCAGAAATTTGCAAATGCGACACGTAACAAAAAACTCAAGTTTTTGTCCGCGATGCAGAGTGGAATGACAATTTTGTCAACCGGACTAACCGTGATGCCAGAAGTGTTATAATTGCGGTAAAATTAAGTATAATAATGATTAGACTTATGATCAGACTGCGGATTTTTATGCATTTATGACAAATTAGATACAGCTAAAATATACAAAAAGAACATAATATAAAAATATATCTAAAATATCCAAAGTATGGTATTTGTTGTAATATAAATCGAGTGCAATAAATCCCTAGATAGGTTCTCGTGTCTCACCTGCATTTGTGAAATTCGAAATTTGCATAAACATCCGCAGTCTACTTATGATGTTAATAATGGTAAGAACGATGAGAAGGATCAAGAAAATAATGTTAATAACGATAAAACTAATATTAGTAACCAGTAGAATGATAAAATGAACGGTTGGACTTACGACAATTGCAAGTACAATGTTAATAAGAACGAATGGAATGATGATATCTGTAAGATTGATGTCAACACTTTGCCGTCCGGCGACACCACTTTGGTGTCCCGCGAAAACTAACGCTACGGCCGGCGACACCACGGTGATGTGCGCAAAATATAAGTAAAGAAATATATAAAACAAAAAAATTTTATATTTATTTACATATTATATGTATATCCTCGAAATTTCATGAAAATAGAGGAACATGATTAAAAACTCAAAAGAACTGACGATGAGATTAGTAAAACTTGACGATTTATGACAAGAGGAATGATCTGAAACAGTCCTACCAGCGCGAAGCAAACAAATTTTGATGAGACGTGCGGACGGCAGTGTTAATAATGGTAAGAGTGATGACAGGGACAAAGAAAATGTTAATAACAATAAAACTACGGTCAGTAATCGATAGAATGATAAAAAAACGATTAGACTGACAATTACGGCACACTGATATTTTTAATATAATAAATTTCCGGAACTTGAATATTTCTCATTACATTTATGGCGCCACGAGCGTCACTTGTTATTGCACGGCAAGAATATTAAAATAACAAGTTTCAGAATTATTACAATATACGTATCACGCAGGAATATTTTTCATATTCTACAAATAACGAAGCTTTTAAACCCTGGCCACCCTTTGACCCGATGCTCGACGTTAATTCATTAGACGCAAGGAAAGCATAATATTTTGACGAAATTTCTGGATCAGCAGTGGCCTCCACGCCGCGGTTGAAGGATGAAATTAGAATACTTTTCGGCTGAGACGCATTTTCGGTAAATTCGAGACGGTCGAAGAAACGTACCTCTCCAAAAGCACCCCTGCCAATTACTTTGAGGGGCTCGAAGTCCTCGACTCCGAGTCTCGAGCGCTTCAGCCGAAGGAACTCGGTCTCCTTCTGGGCATGTTGCAGACGCTTCTCCTGCTTCTGCTGCTCCGAGAGGCCCTCGTCTTTCAGAGATTCCTCCAACTTGGCGAGCCTCTGCTTCCGCTCGATGTGCTGAGCTATCAAGTTGCTGTAGTAATTCTCCAGCGTTACCTGCAATTACGAACGTCGAGGATGCAAAAGCCGCCTTTACTTTTCGCCCTTGAGGAGACGAAATCGCGAGTTGTCGGTGGACTTTTGGACTTTGGACAGGGACGTTTTTGTCGTTGGACCTTTCCAAAATCCCAAGATACCAAAGTTACCAAAAGCTACTGAAGATTTGATGCAGTCGCAGTTGCGATGTAGCTAGTCATGAGCTAAAATTTTAACCCTTCTAGTACCGATTGGGAAAATTAATGACAAATGTGGTCCATTATTTGTTAAAAATTGTAGGAATAATATTTATCTAATATAGCAAGTACAAATAGAGAAATTTTTTATTTATTGCAAACGGGAGGTACAAATTCTTCGTTTGTTCATTCTTTGATATAGAGCACGCAATATAAAGTGTTAAATGTATATTTTCAATTGTTTGTAATCAAATTGGTAATATGAGAAAACTGAATAATACGCGGTGCACAGATCATTGCTAGCCACGATATATCGTCATGCGGCACTGGAAGAGTTAAAAATCAAAGTGAATTGACCTCATGAGAACTAGAATCGCGTCGAAGACCCGGAAAACATCTTTGACGTAGCTGGTTGAATTCACTATTTTTACTGCTATTTTTGTTTCAGAAACTGGAACACCTATACCTACTTTGTCACCTATCAGACTTGGTAACATTGCTGTATCCCGGCTGCGATTGTGCACAAAACTCGCTTCAATCTCCTATTATATTTATACTTTCCTATCTTTTTTTTAATTCTTCGTTTATTTAACACTAGAACTATCAAACCAGTCAAAATGACTGGTATCTAGTATTTTCCAAAAATTCTCCAAGTTCATAGAAGAGTCATGGAACAAAAATTCTACGTCCATCGCAAAAGACATAAATCACCGAATTGATCATTCTTTCCGCCACTCGATTTCTACTTTTTCAAAGTAATTATTTAATATATTGAAATATGATAGATTTAATGCCGGTAGTTCTAGTGTTAAAAAAAAATCTCCCGGAAGGCTTCGTTAACATTGCTGTATCCCGGCTGCAACTGTGCACAAAACTGGTTTCAATCTCTCATTATATTTCTATTTTGCTATTTTTCTTTTTAATTCTTCGTTTATTTAAAAAAAAAATCTCCCGCAAAGCTTCATGAAAATACTAATCTTTCCGCAGAACCAACACTTTCGCGATACACGTTTCTTGCGTATTCAATTTGCACTTTTGTTTTTGGAAACCTTCATTTCGAATTTATAATCAGCGATATAAGCAATCCTGATATTTAAATTATTAAATTGAAGTATATTCTGAGATTTCGATTAGAATTTCGGCGATATCGACCACTGTGTAGTCTATCAATGGTGGTGCCGCCGTTGAAATTACGCCGGAAGAAGAAGAAAAAGCAGGAAGAGGGAAGCTCACCTTGGCCTTGGTAGCCTTGTCCAACGTGTGGCCGCTGAATCGGATCGTGCTCTCGGTGGCCGCCATCTCCAGCACCCCTGTAACAAGAAAAAGGAGGTCAGCCAGGGTCACCGATCTCATCTCGCGCGACTAATTGTAATCGCGCCGCGGGTGCCTTCGTCGTTCTTCTCGCCGCAATTCCCTTAATCCGATCGCAAACGCTTCACGGGGTAAATAGAGAAATACGAGTGACATACAAGTGGAAAGGCTTAAATGCAAAATATATAAAACCGGGGAAATTAGGGTTAAATGTATTAAGTAAGTACTTAGAAAGCAATGGGATTAAGTGGCACAGAAAATCATAGTTAATGCTCTTTGCTACGGCAGTCCGTCCGCCGAAGAACCATCACTGAATGGAAACTGGCGCCAGAAATATGCACAGTGCGCGTAGTTTCTGTATGTAAGTTTTTTAAGTCTTAAGTAACAACTGTGCTGAATAAAACAATCGTTACTCTAATGTAACATGTGTATTTACATTTTTACACATTTACTGTTCTCGCTCATACAGATATCTCTCTCCATCTATCTCTTTCTCTTCCTATTTCACACTTTCTCTCTTTCACTTGCCACACTCTCACAAATTCTCTAACTCTCCTCTCGAGATTATACTCTCCACTGTTCTCAAATCAACTATGTTCATAGCTCAACTTTGCCAATGGCTCAACTCTTTCTAAGGCTCAACTCTGTCTAAGGTTTAACCCATTAACAGTTTATCCCGTGACAGTCACGGGCGGAGCCTCAAGTATCAAACGATTTATCCCGTTTAGTCTACCAAAGATATCTAAGCCTATGACTAGATTCTTTGCTTCCTCTGTTTTCTAAGATTATTCTAACTAAAGAAGGAGACGTGATTTAGTTTGCATGTCGAAGTGTTTTCGAGCATAAAAAAAACTAGACACTTTTTGGACCAGATTTCGTAATTTTACCAAACTGTGAAAGGGTTAACTACGTCTAGCATTCAACTGGCTCTCCCAAAAGTTCCCAGTACGCATTCTTCATCTTTTTCGCAACATGAGTTCTCCATTGCACTTGCTCATTTTCTCGTTATTCACAGACTAAACATTCACGCTAGCTCTGGTATTCGTCGTCTTCTAAATCACGTATCCTAAACATCTACTCTCGCTAATACAAAATCGATCCACACTCCCTAATTATAAACTATTTCCTAATTCAAAATTTCCGATAATACTGTATGAAATGATCTGATCCATGACACGAAGTATCCACTTTATCACGTCTCTATAGGAAAATACTTCTAAAAAAACTAGAAACCCATGAATTTGACAGATTCTATGGATCAAACGTTGACTTGCACCGAGCACGCGCTCGCTATGGGAAAGCTGCGTGCCGAAAAGCGCGATGAAACCTTCGCGAGTATCGCTCATCGCTGCAGGTTGATTTACCAAGTAGGTGTAGGAATTTCCAACGTAATTTGTAGCGCCTTAGGGAACAGCTCTTCGCGGATGCTTTTAAAGCGGAAGAATTGGAGGTTGAAACTAGGTAGGAGTGCAGCGTGGACCAAAGACCACCAACGGCGTGGTCTACGCCGCCTCCGTGTAATTTTACGTTTGACGTAATTGCCGTGCAATTGTCGTCTAGTCGTCAGACACTGACCAAGTGAGATAGAAATTATAATCGTCCCATTGACGATGCCGCGCACAGAAGCGCATAATATCAGTCGTTTGAGACGATTCATAATATTTATGGAGAACGACGGTTCGTTTTCCACGATCAAACATCGATCCAGTTTCCTTCGAAATTATGAGTCTTTCAATTTTGCGCTGTTGGAGATGTCGTTTGGCGAGGTTTCAGGATCTTTCGAATTTCTCGACTGTTGAATTATGTATGTAAGCGGTCTGATCAAACGATCAGATTGCTTCCGTCTCTTGATGTCGCGGCGCTCGAAGCACCACCGAAAGAGAGAAAGAGAGAGAGAGAGAGAGAGAGAGAGAGAGAGAGAGAGAAAGAGAGAGTGTGTGGGATCGTGTAGTGGCGGCTGATAACCGAACGGAACCGGGACGATCAATCAGTCGACAGCAGCCTCGGAAGAAATAAAGAGTACAAAGCACAAAGAGCATTTGATTGGTAAAAGATCGGGCCCTTCATCTTACAACGAGGATTTCAACTTTAATCGAAGTGTAGGATCGTGAAGAAAGAGAGAGTTACGGAAACCCATCCAAGCAGCGTACTGGGCCGGAGTAGCTTAACATCGATGATCGCCTGTGTCGGCGCGGACCCACATCCTTTTCTCTTACACCTTCTCTTTTTTTACGAGTGCTCATCGCCCGATCCCACAGAACTAATTTTAAAATGGACGATGGGAAAGCCACGAGGTGGAAATTCGGGAGATTGGATGGAATTTTCAATCGTTTGTGGCAGAATTTTTTGTGACTATTGAAATCGACTATTGAAAACTTAGTATTCCATTTTTATTTATCTCTCTTTTTTTTTTTCTTTCATTTAGTTTTTCCAAAAAAGATTCTATGTTGGAATATGTTCGAATTGGATCGTTTTGTTCCGGTTATCCGACACGATCGTTAATTTTCGCTAGCTCAATTGATGATGTTGAAAGAGACGAGAATAAAGAAGACATATTGGATCATCCTGCAAGGAAGTGATAACGAAGAATTTTCGTCCGCCGCAAGAGATTTCCAGTTTCGGCTAGTTCCTATTCCAAGTGCCAGAACTTAAATAGGTATTCTTCGACGCATCGGGGGCCGTCTAAATAAAGCTCGATGAGAATCAAAATTAGGCCGAGTATTCTTATCGAAGGTTGCGAGCGCTTCTCATCAAAACGCGGATGCATTCTTCAGCCGGAAACAAGAGAATCGTCCTCGCCAAAGTATTTTTCGACTTTCCACATTCCTAGCATATCACGTTTTCCGAGAAGCACGCTTTTGGAACGAGCACGACGAATCGATGGCGAACAAATTGCAGAGTCTATTCGCGAAAAAACCGGAACGTGAAAATACGGCCACAGAAATTCGGGAACACTCCTGGTAAAGCGAATATTTTCAACGATGAGAAAAACCCGCAATTTTAGCTTTTTCGCAGAATTTTTAGCTCTTTTCCTACTACGTGCAACTATGGCTGCATTTCATAAAATACCATTATCATACAACGAGCGACTACAGCCGCTCTCCATTAAATAGCATTCTCATACTACATGCGACTATAATCGTACTTCATTAAATACCATTCTCATACGACGGGCGACTATAGTCGTTTCCCACAAAATGCCATTCAAATACGACTGGTAACCACAATCATTCCCCATAAAATGCGATTCACATACCCGGGACGACTATAGTCGCTCTCTCCTCCGATGACTCTGGATTGGCATTTATATTGTTTTGTTCCCTGTTATTGATTTCTATCGAATGAGTTGGCTCGACATACCTTGGTAAAACTAATAAACGATTTTTTCAACCAATATCTTGAACCCGTTGAGTGCCGAATATTTCTGTCAATGTGTTTCATATGCGTGGCGCGCATTTAGCTTCTTTGATTGCTCTGGTCGCAATATTTTGCTACTTATCACATACACTTGTAATCATCTCATAAAAGGTTAATTGCAGTACTACTACGTAGGAGATTAAAGAAGCTGACGAACGAATATATGAGTCTGTAGTCTATGCGGGTAACTTTCAACAAACGCATATAAGCGTTCGGCAACTTCGACCAGACGCATATATGCGTTCATAGTCCATACCGAAAATTTCCGCCGTACGCATATCAACGGTCGCTAACGCTGGTCGTTAAGTAATATACGCATTTTCTCGTACCGATAGGGTCAAGCCATTTTCTATCGAACGATATTAGGAGTACTCTCACAAACGTGGGCGAATTCGTCGATCGAGTCGTTTTGTGCAACGCAAGGAAAATTTCTACGTCCTAGCCGATCATCGGCGCTAACCAGAAAGGAAAAATAAACAACTTGAGAAGATACATAGAGATTGGCGCCAGATATCGCAACTACCGAAGGCTCTCCCTCGTTTGAAGCGGCTTACCGTTCTTATTTCGGGCAAGATAGCCAGAAAATTCGCCTTTGCGAATCGCGTCGAACTTCTCGATCGAAGCAACGTATATGTACGTCGAGGAAGATGCACAGCCGCGTAGCTAAACGGTAAAATTAGATGCGCTCTGGGCAACGTCAAATTGCCGACTCCTCTCTCTCTCTCCCTTCCCTCTTTTCCTATTTTCCTCTCGTTTTGTCTCTTTACCCCTCCGTCTTGAGTCCCTTCTCGTAGGTGTAGCGCGTACCGTACAAATAACTCTCACCGCTGCGACGGTGACTTAGGATCGACCGAGGTCATTCTATGGTGTCATCTGATGAATCATCGTTGCGCGATTATTGCTCAAGACGAGCGAATTGACGGGCACCTCGCTTTCGATTATCCGCTATGTTCATCGTTTTTCTCGTAACACCAGCTGAGGTAAAAATTGAAACGCAATTAGAATCGTTCCCTCTCTTTTTGCATTTATAAGGATTTATAAGGGACTTATCCCGAAGTGTAAATCACCGATTTTTACGAAATTTTAGTATGATATTGTTTTCGTGAAAATATTTGGAACGTATTTTTTTTTATCGGCAATTGTCCACTTTAAAGGGGGAGAAAGTCGCCGCAAAATATGGGACAGTGAAACTTATTTATCAAAATATCTCAAAAACTACTAGAGATACGGAAATTTTGTAGAGACTGAAAATTAACGCCTCGTGATGGCGAATCCGATGGGGGAAATATTTTTTTAGAAAATCAATTTGTTTAAACAATATATTAAAAAATACAATCTTTTCATTGTTTTTTTCAGTTAAACTTCAATCAATCTTCCTGAACATTTAGTTGTAAATACTATACAGCCAAATAAAAAATATGAATAAATTGGATAGATTAGAAATACAATAACTTTTTTGTAACATAAATATGAAATCTCTAATTTATCCGTATTATCAATTTGATCATATAATATATAAAAAAAAATACTCAAAAAAATTCATTGAAGTTTAACTGGAAAAATGATGAAAAAAATCATACTTTTTAACATATTATTTAGACAAATCGACAGAAATTACATGATGCAATAGAGAAGACGAAAGAGTTACGTTTAAAGCATTCTCGTTAGTTGGCCTTCCGTCCCTCGTAATTGATTCGCGGAATCGAATCCTCAGCTGAGCGATCTCCACGGATGATCGAGATGGCAAAGGACCGTGGGCGATGAAAACGTCTCGAATCCGAGCGTTTCCTCGGACAGCGATTGACAAATCGGGCGCAAACTTCTAGGAAGGTACAATCGATGCCGCGATCGTAACTCGGAAACGAAAGAACACAACGACGGTAGAGGCGGAGATGCGAAGAAACCGCAGGGTCGACAACTTGCTCGGCCAAGGTGGACGGAGCTGCCATTTTTGAAACGGCCCATTAGCAAACTGCGAATCTCGCTACTAACAAAGCTCTGCTAGCCATGGAACTTGTCAATTAATCGCTCAATACCGACCGGATGGAATTTGCAACCTGCCGGTGGCTTTTTCGCGACTTCTTCGACCTTGTGTATCCGCATCGCGTTGTTTCTTCTACAAACTTTAGTGGCATAGCATTGTAAAGTACCAACCCTCCGATCAATATATAAGTCAATTATATATCATTAGTTAAAACCCTTTACCTGCTATGGGCGCATATATACGCCCAGTGAAATCGATTGATATAGACTATGGACGTAAATATGCGTCCAGCGAAGGCTTTAATTGTTTGTATGGTTTTATACGTATTTTCGGCAATTGTTTCTATCGTATATCCAGACTGCACGGAAAGTGTTCAGTCTCCTGTGATTGCATCTGCAAATTGCGTCGCTCACACGAAACGCTTCAACTTAGAACAGTCCGCAGTCAAAGGGTTAATTGTTTCCATCATTTCTAATTGATGGGCAAAGGAAATGTCTTTTGCCCATAGGTCAAGAACGTTCCTTGATGTTCGAAGGAATCGGAAAAATCCAGCTCCCGTGGAGAAAAAAGTCCAACCCATATGATCTTGGTTTAATAAAACCCAATGATCTTGGAATTATAAATGAAGTATAATACGCGACTGCTATTTATTTAAATAAAAACAAACATTTGTGTGTTGATAAATAATGTATGACGAGTTTTAAGCTACATTTATGGGTTACAGGGGCGTTTTTTTGCTCTGCGACACAATGTCTTCCATTTTACGCCAGAAAAATCGAGACCGAGCCCGGGGCGATAGGATTTGGAAGTAGGTGTTCACGGATTAGGGCTTCGAGTTTTGGTTCTTGCGACCACCGTAGTCTTGGAGAGACGAGTCGTTGTTTCGTGCGACGAGAGCGACGACCGCGACGATTTCAAACAAAGAAGAGGAGAAGAAAAAGAGAAGAACGGTCCGCGAACGAGCCTCTTCCTGGAAGGAACCGGTCGTTCCGACGCCTCTGCTCGGAATTAACTGTATCGGGCCCCTCGTCCAATGCCACCAACGCCAGTTTACCTTCTTACGCACCGCCGTTTCGTCCATCGTCGCTCGGACTAGCGAGCGAGACGGTTTTCAGTGTCGATTCGTTCTCGCCAAGAGACACGAGCTTTTCTAGAATTAGAATCATCACGAAACTTTTGAGAAAATTCCTCGCGGTAACTCGAAGACGCGGTTAAAATACAGAGACACGCGGATGGAGAAATGTTCGTACCAAACTGGACCTCAAATTGTCTACGACGTTTCGAGAATGTTCTTGGAAAGTCGCGAAAGAAGCATCAGTTTTGCGCAAACATCTAAAAGTTTTATGCTGCAAAATGACGAGCCGTTGATAACGTCATAGGATGCTGTTTTTACCGTTTCATCGATCTATCGTTAACTAAAGGAAATTAATTTTGCGAAATTCTCTAGTGTTGTTTATTTTTATCCGCTTTTTTTCAGACGGTAGGAACAATTAAATCAGCTTCTTGTCGACAGACTCCGTTACATGCAGAGTGTGTTAACGTAATCTGCATTCCGTGCGCATTCTAGAGTTTCCCGCGCAAGTACAATCACCGAGATGGAGTTCGTTCCATTGGATCGGGTATCGATCAACCGTTTCGTCACGGGCGACGATTCCGTCGATCGTCGTTGGACCGCGGCGACAACCTGAACGATTCGACGTCTCCACCGCTGGGAATATGTTCGCCCACCGATTCCTTCTCCCCGAGGTCGTTGAAGAAAGTTTAACGGTTTCGATTCCACGTACGATTATAGTCGTTCTACATGAAATATCATTCAATCTACGATGGACGACTATAGTCGTTCTCCATAAACTATCATTCTATATATAATGGACGACTATAGTCGCTCCCCATGAACTATCATTCTTGTTGATGTTCAACGATATTGCTTTTGGATGGCTTAGCGAGGAAGCGATGACGACACTTCTCAGAATTGTTTTGTGAAGGCAGGGGCGCTCCTCGTGCACTGGGCCTTTCGCCCTCAGTTCTAGAGTTATAGTCGCTCGGAGCAGACTGAAGTCCAATTTTTACATTTATATTATATTATAATTTTTGTATCTTTATAAGTCCTAAATATATTAATTATAACAAGTTTCCATCAATTCTATCTATGATGGACGATTAAAGCCGCATTCCATGAAATACCACTCAATCTACGATGGACGACTACAGTCGCTCTCCATGAAATACCATTCACGTTCGACAGACGACTATAGTCGCCCTGTCTTTGCTCACTTTGAATTTATCATTTTCATATTTTGTACACTAGTCTTTGTTTCCACAGAACGAGGTAGGTCGCTACATCTCGATACTACTGTTAAACACAAGCTTTCAAGTAATATCATTACAACAGTTTATGGCGCAGCAAGAAGTAAATCCGGCTGCTGACGCTCGTCCTATCGCTATGTGTGGACTTTCGGTGCGGCGTCTGATTCAATGACAATGTCACGACAGAAAATACACAAGCAACGAAAGAATTAATTAGCAAGTTAAGTACAGGGTCACTCCTTTGAGACTTAGCGAACTTTTCAATAATTTGACGTCGACCCCCCAAAATTATTCTTCTGCCTACATTTCGACGCGCAAACGAGGCATTCACAACAGCAGTATTTAGAAAAGGCTTCAAACCTAAATAACTTACACTATTTTATTGTCTTGTTCCCTGGACTGCTATATGCACTTATTTGTTCAGAAGGATCTTTACACCCGAACACCGCGCGGAGCAATCGCCGCTGTTGCGCCGCCAGAAACGGAAAGCAGAGTGAAATAAATAGGCCCTGCGCTCAACGTGTCATTTCAACCACAGAGACCAAGGTTAACTCTGCCACGGAATTGAATAGCAGAAAGAAAAAGCTCGCACCGTTTTAACCCTACGATAGGCTCTCCAAAGTCCTCGATTCCATTCGTGACGCAATTTCGACACGGGGCCTGCTCTCGGGCCCACTCCAATTCGTCGAAGCTGCTCGTCGTCCGGTCCCTCTTCGTCCCAATTTTCTCCTCAAGATCAACCCAATCTTGACACAACCACACACAAAGAAGTAAACTTCCGTCGAACGCACTTCACAGCGACAAAATTGAAAAAAATCTTGCGAATCGATCAAGCTTCTCGTGGAAGAGAAAAGTCGTTCATGAAAAACGTAGAAACGACGCGATGCTTTCAAGAGTCCAACGATGTTTCTTCCAATTTCCGGACAACGTTCGCGGGGGTTCGCGCGAAGCTTTCTCGCTTTGGACTCGCTCGTCCTCGAGGTGCACACGGCGATCCGATCCTCGTGAAGCGACTCCGATGACGTCACTCGCTGATTACATTACGGATTACAAGGCCGCGTTACGGCACTCTAGAAGCCGTACTCGGGTCCTCCCTTGTTCGCGAATAAAGCCCAAGGAAACTCGCAACAACCAGGGACTTGTCGGCCCGGAGGAAACTCGCCCGAGCAAATTCGAGATCGCTCGCGAGGTCGCGCCGATCGTTGGCCCTGTATTCGCTTCGGCCTCCTCTCGTTCCAACGTCTGTTGAAATCGCTCGCTCTAGATCTCGTCGCAAGGTCTTCGTAGGTCGTTGCTCGTCGATCTGCGGCTGGCTGAATTTTGAAATTGTCCGAGCATGGTTCCTCGCGAAGAGTTTCTCATGGTTGAGAAAAGCGGAGGACCTGAGGGGGCGGTGGAAAAGGAACAGAGATGCGCGTGAACTGGGAATTTTCGGAGAACCAGAGAAAATTGGAAGTGAATTAAGCCGAATATGCTTCGGAGTGATTTTCGTCTTGGATCGAATTGATTGATTGAATCTATTATACTTAACCCCTTCAGACCTGAATTTTTTTTCGTTTAAGAAAAAATTATTTTTATACTAAAATTAACTTAATTCATGTGAATAAAAGCAATAATACACTTTTTACAAAAATATTTATTTATTTATTTATTTATAATTTGTAAATGCACATTTTAATGGACATATGGTCCTTACGTAAAATTTATAACGTTAAAGAGATTCTGAGAAATATTTGTATGAAAGAATAAAATTCATTAGGTGTTGAAACTAAGTTTAACCCTATACATAATAAAATACAGGACGAAAAGTATTATGTACATTACAATGTGCACAGGGTCCGAAGGGGTTAAGGTAGTTCTAGGCATGTTTCATTTTTCAATAGATTTCCTTAAAATTTTGAAAATATATTCTTCATGATATTTGATAATTATAACCGGAATTTCAACGAGTTCGTCCACACGGTTTACAAATAAATCGTGTTTAAAAATAACATACTTAACATGGGCCTTACGGAAAAAAATTGTTGCCTAGTCCGTAAAATCTTTTTTTATTTTTCTAATGGAAAAACGAGTCGATGGATTCTAATAAAAAATTAGCAATGTATTATTTTATGCTTTTGGAATATTATTGAATTTTTTTTCATAATTTTTTACTTCATAGTTATAGAGAAAGATGTTTTTTAATGTCTAAAAAGTGAATGAAATGACCTCTGTGAAGTTAGCCCCTGCATTAATTCTTACGCAATTTTTTTCATTTCTAATGAAAAAGAAACTTTTAGTTCTGAATCCAGCTAGAACTACCTTAAATATATTAGCGCTGTGACTGCGGAGCACTTCTACGAGAAATCATCGAAAATATGCGGCACAATATCGGAGTGACAGTTGTTAAAACTGACTGGCACGTTTCGTTTGTGCTGCAAAGGCACTTCGAGCGAAAGGTATTACTAACAAAAGTCTGTGAGATCTGTCAGAAGGCCTTCGTAAATATTGATGAATAGCTCAGTGCGCATATATATGCCTTTCATATGTATTGAAGGGTTTGTAAGAGCGTGTATATACGTCCATCGTATATATCGATGGGCGTGTGAGAGCTTGTATATACGTCTTTCGTATATATTGGTGGTTCTGTGAGAACGTATATATACGAAGTTCGTAATTAAACAGTTAACATAAACCCTCTACAAAAAGAGGAATCGACAAAGACAATTATCAGATAGGTAATTTGTGTATTGTAAGGTACGCGTGAAACATCAACTCTTCTGCTTCTTTAGAACATTGAGAAACGTTTGCAAAAAAGTAGGAGTCTGTCAGTTTGACGGCTTCCGTGAATCTAAGGTTAAAAATGCGTTAATGGAGCATCGGTAGAGTCTACATCGAAAGACTCAATCTGAAGATTGACCTGGCAATTCTGATGCGCAAGATTGAGATTATGTGCGAATCGGCTTCGTCGACGAGGAGACGACTCGATAAATTTCACAAATCGTTTCTCGCGGTAACGATTCCAAGGGCGCCCAGGATCGAAGATACGGAGCTAGACTCGGTGATCTTTTCTCTACGATTCATACGGCTTCCCTCTGATACCAATTACGCAAAACTTCCCTTCCCGCAGCTGCTAAAATCGAAGCAAACAATGACAAACTCAAGAAGAGAGGAACAATCGAAAAGCGCGAGACTCTGGGAATGAAATTCGCGTTGAGAGCTGAACGCTGCCGATCGTCCGTCGCGAAACTCGCGCGAACCAAATCTAAACTTAACCAACCGCGCCGGATCTAATTCCAACGATAAGACGCATTGCGGTGCAGCGCCGATGCAGCGACGGTGAGCGATGCACGCCGTGGTAAATTATGCAACGTCGTTACCTCGGCGAGCCATTCGTCGAACCGGTCCGAATTCCGAGAATCGATGCGTTTATAGAGTTGATCCTCGATTTACGCGAATCGGAAGTAGACCTCGAAAGTTTAACGGATCGCCGACATCTTCTGCTCACGTTTTGAGAATAGAGAACGATCTACCGACAATTCCAAACTCTGCCGTTCCATTTGTTCCTGTGGAAGCGAGATTAATGTCTACGTCAAAAGTAGTCGAATGATCGACGCGTTTTACGACATTTCGATTACTACTTGAATCCCAGATTTATTATTTACTGCGCCAAAAGCTGCTTCGATGATATTGTTGGAAAAACATGTGTTTATCATTATCACCGCGTTACACCGAGCTATAAGGAGCTACATCGTTCGGCGGAAACAATTGATAGCAAGGAAAAAAATATATTTTTATATACAATCTGTACCATAAGAGCGTGGACGCGATATTTGTGAAATCTGATACGCAATTTGTTAAAGACTGTGCTGGTCTGAACATACAAAGTTTCCTCTAATACGCAATAGGCCCAATTCTTTTAGTATCGTTTCTATCTCTGAGAAATGCAGTTCATTTCGAAATGAGTGCCGTGTACGCTAAACGATTCGAAGCGGTCTACTTGTGCCATCACCCGAAAGGTCCTAAAATGACTGTTAGGGATGCAGCAAAATATCTGCATAAACCTCGCGCATTCAAAAATAAGTGGGTGCACCGGTATAAAGACACAAATTGTGTCGATGATCTCCCTGGTCGAGGTTCGAAACGGGTTACGACGAAACGGGAAAAAACAATTTTAATAATAAAAAAAATTTTAACTACAAAGGGCATAGATATAGGTATATAAAAAAGGTATATTATAAAATTACTAATATATAGGTATATTTGTATCGAAGCCGTCTTTGTACGGAATGGGAAACACAGAACGGTATTAATGTGTTGGATTGACCATCTCAGTCCCCCGATGCCAATTCAATCGAAAATGTTTGGTCTGTTATGAAGTACAAACTCCGAGAAAAGCAAATTTTCAAATTGAAAACACTAGTTCGTCGAATTCGAGGGATATGGAAGTCTCTTCCAGTCTCTTATGCTGAAAAGTTGGCTGAAAGCATGCCGAGACGTTGTTAAACGATAATCGCTAATGGTGGAGATTGGACATTTTATAAAGGAAGTGCGTATCAATTTTTTACATGTACTTTCGATTTATATGATATTTCTTATAAAAAAGTTTTATTCCCACAGAGATATCGCATCCACGCTCTTGTGATACAGACTGTATAGTTGACCACCATATGAAAGGTATTCGATGAAGAACCATCACAGTCGTTCATCGGATGTGAATGGTATTTCATGGATAACGACTATAGTTGTCTGTCGGGCATGAAAGGTATTTTATGGAGAGCGACTATAGTCGTCTGTCGGGCGTGAAAGGTAGTTTATAGTGAGTGACTGTAGTTGTCTATCGGGAATGAAAGGCATTTTATGAAGAGTGACTATGGTCGTCCGTAGAAGTGAAAAGCTTAGCCATATTTTGACATTAACGAAAAGAGAACGTGGATTGTACGCAAACGTCCGCGGTACAAATCTGATCCGACTTGGGTAGTCCAGGAGTCTTTCTTCTCCTATGCAAAGAACGAACGTTTTATGCAAAGTTTTAGGCACTTTTACGAGATAAGATCGTAATACCGGGTTTTTCCAGCATCCCCACGAGGTTCTGCTTCGCGGCGATTCGTCCGGAAACGTCTCGAAAGATATAAAAACCGCGTTCACTTCGTCGAGGGATTTTACGACGTTCCGCTTTCGATCGAGCTTCTTTGAAAACGTTCGTCTTTATGGTTTCTCGACGCAACGTTTGCCCTGCGTCGTCTTACGAAATCGATCCGAAGAAAGGGGACGGACAATTGCGAGCTTTATCGCGTGAACGGTACTCAACGATTCTATGGTTCGACGCGACCCCGACGTCGCGAGAGGATTAACATTCTACACTGGAGCGACTAATTGTAAGTCGATGTTCAACAAGACCGCTATGGTGTCCGTGCTTTGAATTCGTCGGCCGTGTATTCTCAAAATGCGTGAGTCGCTTCCAAATCCTCGATTTCGTTCCTGCTTGATCTCTCAACGATTCAGCGAGAGGTCGATGATTGTTCGTCGAAGCCGCGTTACTCTTTTTCCGTATGTTTGACAAAAAATTCCAATGACAGTCAACTCTCCTTAAAACGCTCAACTTGCTCGCAAAAATCCTCGAATTTACAATTTGAAATGACGATATTCTACTTCTGAATCCTCCGTTGCAAATTTAATCGCGACTCGATCGAAGAACGAACAGTGCAAAGGGGAGAAAAAGCTGCGCGTAGGGAGAGAAACGATAAATCGAAGTCAGAATGGACAGGGAGGTCTACGACGTCGTTGAACTTTGGATAGAAATCGTGCGAAAGTGAAAACAACGATGGCGCGCAGTGGCACAGGGTGACCTCCGATAGGCGGTAAACGTTAAACTCCTCTCTATCGAGCTATCCGAGAAAAAACTTCACGACGATGAAAACACCGACGTCGTTTTTGTGCCGGCGCGTTCGCTTCGCCAAGTTCGAGCTATCGAGAGAAATTAAGGTAACGGGACGGGAAACCGTCAGGGAAAGAAGACTTTGACCTCTTACCGACGACTCTTGTCCGTCGAACTTTTCGCGATATTAACATCTCGACGATCCGCCTTTTGAGTACATTTCCCTTTCATTCGCTTGTTATTTAACCCTTTGACAGCGACACCCTCCAACGAGGAATCATCGAAGAAGAGCGCGAAATTTGCATGACGTTAATTTCGTACGATCTGATAGAGCCACTTCCGTATATATCGATGAATTGCGAGAGCAATTCGCCTTTTGCGTATATCGCTGAGCTACGAGAACGTATATATTCGCCTTTCGTGTGTATCGATGAACTACGAGAACGTATATATTCGCCTTTCGTGTGTATCGATGAGCTACGACAGCGTATATATTCGCCTTTCGTGTATATCGATGAGCTGCAAGAACGTATACATTCACCTTTCGTGTATATCGATGAGCTGCGAGAACGTAAATATTCGCCTTTCGTGTGTATCGATGAGCTGCAAGAACGTATACATTCACGTTTCGAACTTTGACGATGCTTGGGTCATTTCGTGGAAACCAAGGATTTTACGTAACCCGTAAATATAAATAAACGTGGAATTTGAATTTTTAGAAGATGGAGGGTGGGCTAAAAGGATCTTGTAACTTGAAAGCCCGGTATATCGCTCCGCAAACGCGACACGAATGGTTCGGTCGATAGGCGTTCTCATGTAAACGTCATGGCAAAAATACGGGAAGACAGTTCCGATAATTCTTTATTTACCCGCCACGTTCGACGAAGAGAAATGAGGCAGCCGTTTTCTCTGCCAAAAGTGTAAACCTCTGCCAACTCCGGCAAGGTCAATACTTTCCCTAGTCAGATATGCCCCTTCAACGCGTGTCGAACGATCTCGTGCGTCTTTCGCGCTCTGCAATCCATTCTAACGTTCGAATTATTTAGAGAATATAAGCTTCGTTTCCGTTGCACTTCCACCGTGGCTACTTCCGGCATTCGTTGTTCAGACTCGGAACGATGGAGAACGGAAAAGGAGGAGGGAAGTAACGCTTTGGCGCTTAAATTCTCTCGTGGCAAATTTAAGGCATGGCTCTACTACAGCTCCGATTGAGAGTGTACGGTAAATCTTGCTCAACCGTCCTTTGTCACAGAGCGGTTCGAGTTTTTTTAAGTTCTTTTGTTATTGCGCAACAGAAAATTCATTACGGAGTCGATATTCCTCCTTGGAGAATTTTCCCTTTGTGAAGTAGTTGCTGTCCTCTTTCTCTCGGTGGTAGCGAGTTTTTTCCGTCTTTTTGGAGCAATCTACGTAACTTTTGTATAGCTCGTATCCTACATATCTTTATTTACTCCACTTGTTTATGCGTTCATCCGTTACAAGGACTTGTGCTAGCGATCCTTTCTTATTTTTATGGCGGAACAAATAAATATTCCAAACGACGAACGAACAGAAGTACTTAAAAATTTACGTAGGAAAGCATATTTGAAATCAGGTTGATGGAGCACTCGAAAGGCTTCGTGCAACGGTAGAAAGAAGTTTCGCGAAGGGTCGCTGGTCTTAACCCTCTTGGAAATGGCAATGGGCAAAATACCGAATCTGAAGGTTCAGTGGGCGGAAAAAGAAGGCAACTGCAGTCGCCAGGCTTACGCGAATGGTATTTTATGAAGAGCGATTATAGGTGCTCGCCATTAGTGGGTAGTACGTCATACAAAGAGATTATATTCGTTCGTCGTATCTAAATAGTATTGTAGGGAGAACTATTACAGTCACCTGTTGCCTGTGATTCGTATGTTATAAAGAACGACTAAAGTCTCCCGTCATGTACGAATGGTGTTTCATGGGAAACGACTATAATCGTCCATTGTATGCGAATGGTGTTTCCTGGAGAGCGATTATAGTCATCCCTCGTGTGCGAATACTATTTTATGGATAGCGACTATAGTCGTCCATTGTATGCGAATGGTGTTTCATGGAGAGCGACTATAGTCGTCCATTGCATGCGAATAGTGTTTTACGGTGAGTGACTATTGTCACTCGTCGAATGAGTCTGGATATTGTGGATAGCGACTACAGTCATCCGCAGTGACGAAATAACAAAAGACGCTGATATCTGTACCGTGAAGATAGAGGACGAAGTCCAGCGAGACGGCACAGAGACAAGAGGGGCCTCTCGTTTTAAGATTCTGTCGCTCATTCTTCGTTTCTACGTGACTCATTGACCCTCTCCGTCGATTTGAAGGTCCAAATCAAAGCTGCATGCCGACCGCATTCCTTCCACTGACCTTCTTTTCACCACCCCACTATATCCAGCAGAAAAATCCCTCTTGCGTGTGACTGGATTTCTTTCCAGCATCGCGCGATCCGTCGAGACGAGCCGCAGATAGCGAGCGCACCGACCGACGCGGCAGCGGAAACGACGGATCGTTTGGGACGACTCACCGTTACGGGAAATATCGTTGGATGAAGTGAGACGACGGGAAAGGGAAAGGCGGCAATTGCTTTTTATACCGGCAATCGAAACTTGGCGAACGGTTATTACACGGAGCAATCTTTCCTTAATTATTTCGGCCGGGGACTGTTCGGTCGCTCGAAACCGGCCGCGCGCTCGGTAATTATTGCCGACGAATCGACTCGAGGCTCACGGTATTTGCAGCATTTGCACGCAATTAGTCGGATCCGAGTCCGCCAACCCTGTGCCGTCGGATCGATTCTCCTCGGAGCAGGGCTTCCGGGTTCGTCCGGAGGATAGAAACGTTATTTTAATAACTGCGCGGAAATTGCCGTTGGTCGGGCATCTGCGAGAGGGGACGACCGTCGCGGCTTGATAAACGGATGCACGGCGCGATCGACGAAAGGTCGAAGGCCGTTCGACGGAATGGAGAGGCATTTGCGCTTTCATAGTTTCGTGTAAAACAGAAGGGAAAAGTATCGACGTCCTCGAGGCTCGAGCGGCTCTTCGAGCCGTCTGCCGCATTAACATAAGTGGGGATCGAGATCCCTTTTGACGTAAAATATTTGTCGGAAATTTTGAAGCGAAAGTTTGGGATCCGCCTATCTTATACACCGGAGTCTGGCGCTTTCTCGCTGAGCAGAGACTTGGTCGCCAGAAATTCGTCATCTTGGATTTTCACTTGAATACTCCGGAGAAAGGCAGGAGAGGTAGGACAGGCAGAAAGATCCAGGACAAGCAGAGGAAAACCTTGAAAGACACTGTGAGGACAGGCACAAGAAGGACTCAGAACATGCATAGGAGATGCACAGAACGGGCATAGGAAAGGAACAGTACTTTACAAGTATTGTATCACATATGTTTATGTTGTGTAATAAAATTCATGAATAAAGAATTTGTTAAATCGAAAACGCTGTTGAACATTTTTAATGTTCCCTACCCTTTTCCATTCGTGGAATTCCATAGTCCCCACAAATGCCTAACGATCGTATCATAATTATAAGTTTCATAATGTGTTATAAACAAGTTTGATCCGATTTGATTTTGTCGCCACAGCTCGATCTACCGACAGTCATCACTTTCTCGATTAATCAGACAAGTGATAAGAGTCAATCATAAGTCAGACAAATCAAAAATTCGTCTCAGATATTATTGGTTTACTCCACTGATGAACCGAAGGTCATTTCAACGTCAGATTTGAGCTTGTAAGCTGACTCGTAGTGGCTTAAACTAAAAACTCAATCCGATTTTTTACTAAATTTTAAATATCCTCCATAAAATATGAGCTTCTGAGCTATGAGCACGTAGGTGTTGATCTTTTGAGCCAATTTTCCGAGCTTTTCGCAAAATGTTGTCAAAACCCGAGTGAGCTTTTAGTATGAGCAACGACACTTGACCTTGCATGCTCAAATTTGTCCTTCAAATGACCTTGAAGATGCCGGAGAGTTATCGGCCAGCGTCACGAAAATGTGACTTTGCTCAAGTACGGTCGGAGTTATGTCGAAATCATATGATCCTACGTTCTCAATGTTAATTTTCTTGGAAGTTGATTTTGAAAAAGCAAGTTTTGGGGCACAATGGCAAGGTCAGGCAGAACGAGTACGATAGATACAGGAAAGGCTGAAAAGTGGCAGGACAGGTAGGAGACAGTCCGGACAGGCAGCAGACTGGCAGAACAAGCAGGAAAGTGGCTGACAGGTAGAAGACAGATAGGACTTGTCTCAAAGAGGAGCCTCCTTTGATATCTCCTTTAACCCTTTCAATACGGCGAAAAATCCAGTCCGAGTGCGCCCCATTATCGGGATCAGTTATTTTTCCTCCAAGCGATTATTAGATAAAATAATTTTTTGCGGAAAACTGAGCAACCTTAACAGTTGTCGCTTGTTTGATTAGATCGGGGACGATCGAGATGAGAAATTTATGGACTCAGAACGATTGAGAATCAGTTCGGAGGCCCAACTTGGTGTTATTTTCTGCCCTAGATGTTTTTCAGTAACTGAGACATATGTTGTCCCAGCCGTAATACCAAACATTTTTCAGCCTGGGACAGCACATGTCCCGTCCGGTGCGAAAGGGTTAAAGTTGAAAACGGATCACGAAAGAATTACAATCTCCTGATGTAAGTCTAATAAAAATTACTGCAAAGTTTCATTAAAATTGAAATATATTACTTCCTGGACTTTTCTTGTGAAATGCGATCCGGAAATGGTCTGGAGTAAACTATCAACGGATCGTCGATTGGTGGTGCAACGTGGTTCGCGAAAACATCAACGACGGCACGGATACGCTGCGAAAGCGAACAGTGGAAAACGCAGGGATCGTGAGTCACCCTCGTGCGTGGGCGTCAGTGACAGACGTTCAAAATATCCACCAATTGTTTACGTTTGGCAATCGCAAAGATAACCCTGCCATCGCGTAACTTGAGAGAAGACGATCTGCGTTTGATCTCGTGAGGACCGGCTCAGAGAAATGCGGAAAACCGAATCTTTTCTTCTCTCGATCGCACTGTACAGTAGTGACGGACGAACGTTTTGGACGAACAAAAGAACCGCGAGACATCGCCGCCGCGGGCTGCGTCTATCGAAGAAAAATGGGACCGAGATTTGCACGGCGGAAAACGGAACTGCTTTTGTCGTTTAGAATCGATTCTCACGATAAAATTCGACGAGAGAAAGTCCTTCTTTGTGATATAGTGGCAGCTCCGTGTCTGTCGTGAAAGTAAGAATTGTTCACGGAATGAATATATATATATATTGGAATGTTGGAATTAAACATATATTTTTATTACATAAATCGCTTTTGCCAACCATCTGGTATAATAAAAAGCTGCTGGACCTTTAAATCAGTTTTTTTTGGCAAACTTTATGCAGGCCACGTTGTCAAATTTCGAAATTTCCTATCCTATTTTGCTGAAACTTGGCACATATCATTTTTTAATCCCGCGTCATAATTTAACCACTTAACTGTGGTGACTTCTTTTGAGAGTGCGCACCTACGTGAATCACAGAAATTGAGAGAAATATTCCAAACCTTTAGAAATTTACGAATATATTTTACTATTTCTCAAACTTACAATTTAAATAACCAGTGATCGCTAACTTCTATGCACGACGAGTATACTCGTCAACACACAAAATTCTGCCGTTTCTCCATGGCGAGAATACTCGTCACACACAGCTAACTAGTTAAAGGGGCAAAACCAGAAAAAATCGCGAGTTGAAAAATAAGGATCAGCATAGTCTTCAGTCATCCTTTAGTTTTTACTAAAACTGCCGACAGCAAAACGATCGCAGAATTTATTCGCCATCCTCCGGCAAAGTCGAATCTTCCAGAAGCTGGAGCGACGTAACTTCCGGGCACATCCCAGAGACCGGAACGGAAAACGAAGGGGCACGGAGAAAGAAGCAATTAGCGCAGCGACTTCGTTATCGGTGACTCTCTCCTCCGACGTTCCGCGTCGTTTTCGGCGACGCTCCTGCAAATACCGAGAGAGCGATCTCCTTCCGTCTCGACGGGACGCGCCGGAAGACGACCAAAGACGGCCATTATCGTTGAGAGCAAGTTCCATTAGGAGCGAACCGTAAAAGCCGAGCCAAGGAGAAAAGTAGGAAAAGTAGATTTCCATCGAAAACTTTCGTCCGACCTGCCCGCCACGGTCAAGTACGGCTTTGGGCGGCAAATCGATGCCGACCGGTAAGACGGCTCATAACGAACGACTCGCTGGCGTTGCTTGGGTGAAAGGTCCGACAAGAGTCGCCGACGGATTGCAAACTCCGCGAAAAACATTCCGAGCCGAAAGTGGACTTCGCAAGGACGAACCTTCGGAGGAAAGCTGCTTTTCTCGAGAAAAGGGAGTTTTAGATGTACCTCCATGCTGCGATCTTTTTTTTTGCTCACTTGCTGCGAAGCACTTTGTCTCAGATACGCTCAGATGGTTTCCTTCCGTTCAGACAGCACTCGAACGAAAATTAACCAGTCAGATGTGTTTGACGACTATATGCGTCATGAAGAAATTACGGTATATTGTGTCATGACGACTATATGCGCCATGTGCAAATTTTAATTATCATTTGCCAATTTGTCAGTTTTAGTTACCATCTATTAACGCGACAAGTAGAACGTGTAGAAAGAAAAATGTCGAGACGGCATTTGTACGCATTTCGCAGTCAAAGCGTGAACTCCATACCTCCCCCATAGCCCACGTTCCACGTCGTGACCCGCCTTCGGATCGTAGCCGATTAAAACAGTTGCGCGTGCTGTGAAATACCTCCGAGACAGCTAATAAGCGCGGAAAATCCACGCGAATTTAGATGGAAGATATTAATTTCGAAATTTCCCCGATGCGTCTACGCCGGTCACGTTTACGGGCGTGCCTTGATCCCGTGGAGAATTTGCAAACTATGGCAAACTCATTAAGCGCGAAGACGCGCCACGATTTCCTTGGAAAACTCGGTTACGCGCCTCGAGAAACCTTCCGACGCGCGACGTAATCGTGTGAATGGCAACAGAATCGAGCAGGGGAACTCCTCTCTTCGATGTTATTTTCCATTTCATCCTGTATTTCTGTGTACGACTTGGAAGTTCGATTCGTTGCGGAGAAAGTATGCGATTTGAAGAAAATTGCAACATTCTCCAAATAATCTCATCGAAGGTCCCCTATTCGTTCATGGAGAGTGGAACGATGAGGGGTCAGATGCAGATGAAGATGAAGAGGGAAGGGGGCGAAGTAGGTAGGAGCAACGAGTGAATTTGCTTATTTTGCACATTTCCGTCTCGGCTGCTATGGCTATTTCGCTTAAGACCTACTATTTTAGGGGGATTCCGAGCCACTGAGGGTATAACGTTATCATCACAGAAAGAAGTTTCTGAACCCTTTCGTTATGAGAGTGGTGTTTACTATCGCACTCGCGTTGAACGAGACGCCCCAACGAAAACGCAAACTATGCACAAGGACGATCATCACTAGGCGGATTTATTCATTTTAGCTCCACAAGATGATTTAACGATATTGCTTAACAAAAATGTGGATTAGTATTACCGATGTACCTCGCCAGGTAGATAGATATAATGGTGAACAAGACATTGAAAGTGTAAGTCTTGAAAGAGATGCGGAGTGTGCGAAAGAGAGAGCGTCTAGAGTTGCCCGTCGTATGTGAACGGTATTTTATGGAGAACGATTATAGTCGTCCATCGGATACCAATGGTATTTTACGGAGAGCGACTATAGTCGTCCGTCGCAGGTGAAAGGTATTTGATGGGAAGCGATTATTGTCGTCCATTGGATGTGAATTGCATATTATGGTGAGCAACTATAATTACTCGTAAGTGAATAGTAGCTTACGTAGAGCGACCATATTTAGACTTTAGCATTCAATAAAGATATTTGAGATTAAATGTGTTCAAAAGAGTCCGTTTTAGTTGCACTTTTAAACAGTAATTTTCATGAATTATATTTATTTTTACATTGTGACAATACTTCGTCCAGAAACAATCAAATCAAGGAAAATTTAACAGGGCATCGCCGTCAGCACGGTGTTACTAGGGTTTGTCCCCTGAACCCACGGCTGGGGAGAAATTCTAACCTGTCCGTCGAGGAAAATGAAGGGAAGCATCGAGATATCGTTTCCGTCGAGGGGGCATTTATCGTCGCGGCGATCCCGGGAAGCCTCTTCTACGCGGCCTCGATGTCCGCGGAGGAGAAACGAGAGGTTGCTCACTCCGATCGTAATTCGATAGGTTTCTTCGCGCTTACGGTACCTATCTGCCCGTCTTACGCGGAAACGGGTCGGTGTCGACATCGATGGAAACGCTACGTCGCTTCGAGTCGTAACGAGGGAAACGAGTCAAAAATCGATCGAGGCGCGTCCTCGATTTCAAATCGAGAAAGTGCCTCGGCCGGCACATTTGCGGTCCGCGCCTTATCCAACTCTCGCGGCGTATTCATCGAGCTCTCAGATTTCTGAGTGGCCGTGATAAAAATGCTTGAAATAGTTTCGGTGTCGAACAAATACCAAAGCGACATCATTGGAGGAAAATAGCGTCAAAATAATGACTCTAACGTCGCGTCATCGGTTGCTCCAGTGACTACGGCTTTTATAGTTGCTGTTTTGCATTTCGAATTCCAGTTGGCTTCAAGTTACTGGGGTCTGATATGTTGAACGATAATTGAAGATAAATTTCGCAGACGTAACGGGGAAGAACCTAATGGTGGAACTATCGATTATGAGTCCAATCTTGGCCTACTTATCCACCATAACCATCTACGTTTAAACTTTCTCTGTAACCTTTTCGCCACGAGGGTCTTTTCTGCCGTGACCCTTCTGTTGAATCCGTCACTGCATCGAAGATGCATACTTTGCATGAGGACGAGTGGCAGCGGCCAGATTTATTCCTTGCTGCGCCATAACCTGATTTAACGATACTGCTTGAAAAAATTGTATTTATTGATATTGCCGAGGTATACCGACTACTGTTGTTCAGTAAGGGCTGATGACATGAACAAAACACCACAAATCCAGGGCGTGAAAAAGATAGAGTGATGGTAGTCGTTTGTCGTAAGTGAATGGCACTTCACGTACATCAACTATAATCGTCGGTCGCAGGTAATTGATACGGTATGCAGAGCAACTATAGTCGTTCGATGTAAAGGAATGATACATCATGAAGGGTGACTATAATCGGCCGTGAGAGGTAAATGACACTTTATGGAGAGCGAATATAGTCGTCCCCCCGATGTGAATGACACACTGTGGGAAGCAACTATAATCGTCCACCGGAGGTAAATGGTACTTTATGGAGAGCGATTATAGTCGTCCATCCGATGTGAACGATACATTATAGGGAGCGAGTATAATCGTCCATCGAAGATAAATGGTACTTTATGGAAAGCCACCATAGTCGTCCGTCGTAGATAAATGATACGTCATGAAGAGCAATGTTTGATACCTATCTGCCTTTTTCTTAAAATTCGCATATCCACTTGGACATCGTCATCCGCAAAGATAACTTTCAATCCAAACTCTCTACGCCCCAACAGCGAAGCCACCGAGAAAAAGCAACAATCTCAAAGAATCGAAAGTCGAAAGAGGAACTCAGAACGATTCCAGCTGGCACGAGATGTACCAAACGTTTTCGTCCCTTCTTCGACGAAGAAGCGCGCAGTTTCCGGCAGTGGCTACTGAATTCGCGGCAACACAACGAGACCCGCGAACATATTCTCGACGTGTCGATTTTCGCTAATTAGTAATTAGATAACGTGCGTTTGCGTGTGCGCAAACAACGACCGCCGCGATAAATCTTAATGGCCCGTATTGATTTTCTCCGGGACGAACGAACGAGCGAGAGAACGGTGGAACGAGAGAACGAGAAAAGCAACACAGAGAGAGAGAAAGAGATGGAGAGAAGAAGAGTGCGCGTTATATCGCGTTATACCGGAATAAGACGAACGGTACATTCACCTATAAAAGAGCAACGAGAACCTTCTCTCCTCTTCCCTCGGTGACTCGTTTCGCGCATCGCTCTCGGCCGATCAACGTTGTCCTCTTCGACGAACGACCGTCATTTATTAATCCTTTTACTGCTATGGGCGCATATATGCGTCCAACAAAAACCATCGGTGTGGCCTATGGACGCATATGTGCGTCCGGCACAAGCCGTCGATATAGACTATGGGCGCATATGTGCGCTCGGCGATCATTTACGGCTGTTTTACGTGAAATGTTGCGTGAAAAAGTATTTAGTTCCCAACTATAGATATTGGTGGTTGCACGCCGCACACGCGAAGCTCTCCGAGATAGACTACATAGCAGTCAAAGGGTTAACCCGTCCAACGTGTCGTCGTTTTGACGCGCTTCGGTTCATCCTTCTGCTCTACGACTTATTTCACTGGTCCCAAGCTTGGAAAGTAAGTCGGGTCGCGAGGAACAAGACTCTCGGACCGGAACTTGAAGCCGAGACCTTTTGCTCGCCGAACGACCTCCAGTGCAAACCGATGCGTCCATGTCCTCCAGAACGCGCCACTTTTCGCCGCGAGTTTAACCTAACGGCACGCTCGAGGTGTACGAGCACCTTTTCTCGTCGAGTGATATTTACTTGCCAATTTATATACCATTTGTAACGTTTACAGATCTCTCCACGCGTCGTTTATTTTCGGATGATCCAAACAACCTTGGATCAAACAGAGACGACGACGACGTTATTCACTGTTCGTCAAAGCGAGAATTTGATGCTTTATTTGTGGGCCAAGTTCACACTTTTTCGTTCCTAAATTGCATTGCGAAAATGTGGAGAAGCTCTGGTTTCAACAACGCGGTGCAACATGTCGCACATCGCGACACACAATTAATTTACGGAAGGAAACATTCGATGAGCGCATAATTTCGTGAAATGGGCCTTGCATTGGCCTCCATGATTTTGTGATATCACACCTCTGGATTATTTTCTGTGGATATATGCGAAGGCGCTAGTATATGCTGATAAACTACAAACTATGGACCACTTGGA
Source organism: Cerceris rybyensis (assembly GCA_910591515.1). Taxonomy (NCBI): domain Eukaryota; kingdom Metazoa; phylum Arthropoda; class Insecta; order Hymenoptera; family Crabronidae; genus Cerceris; species Cerceris rybyensis. The sequence goes on along the minus strand of OU342789.1, from coordinate 64,887,218 downwards.
AGCCAACATTGGCTGTGTTATCGTCGATATACGACCTCCATTGCTCGAAACAGGGCCCAGCTGCGTTTTTTAACAGAAATGGCATGATATTTTGATTTGAATAAAACCAAAACCATGACCAAGACTACGATTATTATGTACCTATTTCATTTCATTTCAAAGTTTTATACCTTTAACAAAAAACACTCTTTAAAAGAAAACCTCGAGAAGGGTTGACCCTTTGCACTCCATTGTCGCTGTAGCGGTGATACTGTAATGGAAGCTGATAATATTGTTGTCAGGTAAATCCAGTGTATTTTTATATCTTTTTATGTCGTAAATGTAATTTTAAAATGTATACACTTCTTTTTTAATAATAAAGCAAGCTTTTTCATTTTCCACAGATGTGCACTTGCACGGTGTAAATAATCCTGGAGAAGTTGGTAGTTCGTAATAAAAGTTCTCAAAGTGCAAAGGATTAATTTTTCCGCCGACTTAACGTCAGACAATTAACGATAATTGGGAAAAATAAGTTAAATCAAGAAGAAACACGGCAGCGAAGGGCCGATGGAAAGAGCAGCGACGTCAAAACGAAAGTCGCCAAAGAAGCTGCAAGTGGGGAGAGAAAAGCTTGAAACGACAGAAATTGAGACGGAATCGGGCCATTTTTCTTGGCATCGAAGTAAGAACACGCGGGTCAGGCACGTTGGAAATAAGCCGGGAGAACGTAGGTCGACGATCTACAGAAAACGGCCTCCTTTCTCGCACTGGCCAAACAGAAGTCGTGATCTCCGTTTTCCAAGTCCTTTGCGTTCCATAGATCGCACATTTCGATGAACGATGCTCGAAAACGCCTGGGGTAGTTTTCTCTGAAAGGAGGCGTTGGAGTCTCCCCCCTTTTTTATGGTTGATCGCGTTCAAGATTTTCCGTGGAAATTCGAGGTCGGTCCAGCGGGTTACCGGGGACGATGTATTTTTAGGTGAAATCGCGTCGTTCAACAGCTGGTCCCCCCTCTCGTTCGGGGAATTCCCCGAGGGCCGTTGTTCTTTATTCTAGTCGAACGCGTTCACCGAAGAAAACCTGTTCCACGACCGGATGGCGCCACGTTGCGATCGCGTTTTAGCGAGGCGGTTGCTCGGCTGAATTTCAAGCTCGATTCGCTCGAGTACACCTTAGTGACGCAATATTTTCAACATTTGAGGGATTCAATGGGTGGATCTTTAAAATGTTTCTTTGGAAAACTTCTTTTTAGAAAGCTTTGAATTTTTAGAAGGGTATTTTTCTCCCATTTATTTTTTCAAGTAAGGGAGACGACATATGAAAAGTGTACGTCGATTGGAGCAAAGGGAATCGCTGAATATGGTCTCATTTTCATTTGCACGAATCATATGTACTTTCAGGTCACATAGCCTCGAGGAATTTTTTTTCTACGTGATGTGAGCGATAGCCTCGAAGGAAGCCAAGCTAAAATTAGTCTAAAACTGTAACGATCTTGACGAAGTGTCCGCATGCCGATGTCAAAGCTATTTTTGCCGCAGGTGTGGAAAGACACCGTGATATATGCTATTTATAGCAGTAAGATATAAATGTTGAATTAATTTTCTGATAAGATGAAAGATATTGAACAGAAATTAGTTTTTAATAATTATTCCAAAGGTATTGGCACACAAAGGTATCAAAAAGCATATTTTTGAGGGTTGAAAGAGGTATATACAAAACCGGGGTAGTGTTAAATTCGAAGCATGGAACAAGGGAAACGTCCGTTTCACGAAGGACATCGGAACGACGAAACACTTTCCTCGAAAAGTGGCCAATGATTATCCTCCAAACCCAAATTACTCCCCGGCTGCACTCTCTCTTCCAAGGTCGAAGCTGAAGTCTCTCACTGCTACCGACGACTATAACCGCACTCCGTAAGATACCATTCAGATACCACGTGCAATTATAATCGCCCTCCATAGAATACCATTTTCAGCCATGGGCGACTATAGTCGCCGTACCTTTAATCGCTCTCTATAGAATCCCATTCACAGCCACGGACGACTATAGCCGCCCTCCATAGAATACCATTCGTATACTACGTGCGACTATAATCGCACTGCATAAACTATCATTCATATATCACGTACGACTATAATCGCCCTCCATAGAATCCCAATCACAGTCACGGGCGACTGTAGCCGCCCTCCATACAATACCATTCGTAAAACACGTGCGACTATAATCGCGCTCCATAAAATACCATTGGAATACCACGTGTGACTATAGCCACTCTCCATAGAATTCCGTTCACCTGCCACGGCCGACTCGCTCTTCCCAAGCAAGTGACAATCGAGCTAAATAAACAACATTGAGCGACAATGCCAGCGCACGTTCGACGAGAGCCTCTTCGCGAATGCCGTTGAGAGAATCGTATCGTTAAAGCTATCGACGAAGCTATCGGTGGGTTACCGAGGACGCTCGATAGCCCCAGAATTCGCCAAGAATATCCCCGATATCTCTATTCGCCCTCACCGGAGATATTTCCCCTCGAGTCGAAGCGCGCATCCAGGCGCGGAATTGGTTCCTCGTTTTAAAGAGAACGCCGAAAGAGGCGCGGCAGCGAGAGCGAAAATCGAGCACCGTTTCGCGAGACTCAGCTCTACCACCGATCGAGATCCGATTGTTATTTGGGTCAGAGACCGGCAGTTGCTCTTGCATCGGTACACGTGCATGGGCGTGTCGCGCGAAAAAGACTTTTCCCTCTGAATAACGCTAAAAAGTTTTTTCCCTTCGACTAGCGAGAAAACCTCATCGTTGTTCGTTATCTGCGCCGTGTTTCCTCGTTTTCGTTATTTTCGCGGTTTCGTCGAGCAATCAAAATTCGGAGTAGCGTCCGTCAGGGGAAGATAAAGAATTACGAGGAAGTAGGCGGCGAAAGTTCCAATCCCTCGAGTGGGAACGATGCGCGTGGCCCGCATTGGGTCTCCGTTCCACCTCGAATTTCACGGGTCGAGCGCATCCCGTATTTAGCGCCACCGATAGGATACCGTATTTTTATCTTCCCGTCGTAAACAAACGCATGCAACGAGAGTTTCTACCATACTTTCTAGAAAGATGCAACGATTTAACCAGGAAATTAACTGCTATTACGGACGACTATATCCGTTCTCCACAAGCTATCATTCCTATGAGACGGACGACTATATTCGCTCTCCGAAAAGAAAATATTATTTTGAGACGAACGACTATATTTGTTCTCTGTAAAACATCATTCACATGAGACGGACGACTATATTCGCTCTCCGAAAAAAAAACATTATTTTGAGGCGAACGACTATATTCGATCTCTGTAAAACATCGTTCACATGAGACGGAGGACTATAGTCACCTCTGTATAGAATATAATGCACATGAGACTGACGACTATATTCGTTCTCTAAAACACATTCGCATGCGACAGGAGATTATATTCGTTCTAGATAAAATACTATTGACATACGAGCGGTTATACTCGTCCTCTCTTTTGCTCACTGTGGACTGACAGATTCAGCGTTTTGTTTGCTATTATCTGTCTCTGTCGATAGAAATAACTTGCCGTAGTATTTTTCAAACAATATCGTTAAAGCAACTATTATTGCTACATGAAGGTAAGCATGGACGTTGTTGCTCGTCCTCGCAAAATGCATGGATTTTCGATACAGCGTCTGCTTCGATAAAAGTAGTTATGGTAAAAGAGATGCTCGCAGCGAAAAGGTTCATGATCATACGAATAATTTCATTTTCCCGCGATTTGCGAAATCGAAATGTAATTGCGGGAACGAGAAAACAATTATTCTGGCGTCCTACGACCCATTTTTTAGTTACGCTGGATTTCAGCGCGCAAAATCTCGAAGGTTGCTCCGAGCAAAGTCGCTCGAAGCGTGTATGTTGTTTACGCGGAACGTGAGCGAAAGCGATACTCGCAAGTCGAAACTTGAAGGTTGCCCTGCTCGGTTGTCGATAAACGGTGTTTCTAAATATTGAAGGAGAGACTCACATTCTTGCGAAAGACTGTTATCGTTGTAGCATTAGTTTCAAAATCACAGTGGTCGCAAACAGCGCGAGACCGCTTTGGAAGCTCAGCGCAGAATCGTGCACGGAGAGGCGCCCAAGCGAAAAGAGAAAGGCGAGCGAGAAGTCGAAACAAATACCAGCCACAATATTAATAACCACCGTAAACGACAGAGATGAACGAACGAGTTCCTCCAAAGTGGCTCGAACCACGGTGCAACCAGGACAATTTGACGAGAAACTGGACAACGTTGCAAAAGCTCCAAGCAAATTCCCAAAAACCGAAGTGATTGCGTTCTCGCAAGAAGTTCCAGCACAAACTCAAACGGCGCCGAATTCAATAATAGATAAAAATTGCAACACCTGAGAAGAAAAGTCGCGAGAGGGAGAGTCAAGGGCGGCTTGCCGTTGGCGCTTATACTCGAAAGAAACACCATGAAAGAACGTGATCCGGTCCGCAAAAATAAACGTCGTTTTTCGAGCGTGTTTTCGTCTTACGAAACACGGCTCTCCGTTTGTTTATCCTCGCTCGGTTCTCCGGCAGCGTTGCTCGCGCAATTGGATAAGAGGAAGCGGCTTCGGAAAGGCCAACGTGCGACGGAGGGATTCGGTGAAAGAAAGGACCGATCGGAGCAGCGGCCGTGAGCCGTATCTGTGCCACGCGGATACTCCGACTCTGAGTCACTCGGCCGTTCGCTCCTTCGTTCCTTTGCTCGCTCCTTTCGTGCTCTTTCACCCAGTAACGGTTTTAAGGTCCCCGAGTCCCGTGCAGGCGTCGATCGCGCGCGCTCAGGAAAATAGGCACGATCGGGGGCTCGCGAACTTCGCGAAATCTTTTCGCGCTATGACAAGACTTTCGGGAATTCTTGATAAATTCTTTGCCATCGTTGATCTACACGGAAAAACAGCTTTCCAGGGCGAGGCGAAAGAAATTTCCTCCACAAAAATGAAAATAGGCCGCAAATCATTTGAAGTTCGTGAAGCAGCGGCGCCAAAATGCGAGTGGTTTCCCAGGCGAAGTGAATTGTTCATGGAAGAATCTAATTGTAAGGGACGTCTTCAATTCGCGTTTTTTGGGGGAATTTCGTGGAATGGGGAGTCTTAGGGTGCACATGACCAGTCACAGTGAGCGACGAATTTTCATGTCACTGATCTCTCTTTCTAGATTTTCACACGTCCTCTCGCGTTGCGGAAGCGACGGCGAATGCTGCGATCAACAAAGACACTTCGGGTTTACTCTTTGTCGATTTGAACGACGAAGTCGTGAATGGAATCTTGTGTAGACCGACTATAGTCTTACGTGAATGGTATTTAATAGAGACCGGCTATATTCGTTCGTGGTAGGTGAATGGTATATTATGGATAGCGAGTATAGTCGTTCTTTGCATGAAAACGTTACATTTGTGCCGAACGACTATAGTTGGCCGTTGCAACAACAGCAATTTATGGAAAACAACTATAATCGCCCGTCTTAGATGAACTCTGCGGAGGGCGATTATAGTCGCTCGTCTTCCGTGAATGGTATTTAATAGAGATCACATATAGTCGTCCCTTCAATGTAACTGACTACTTTAAGGAGAGCGACTATAGTCGTTCGCAGTAGCGAAACGATTATAGTCGTCAAAATCTGAGCTTTTCAACGGCCAAGCCGGAGGAATTCGACGGAAAACCGAAATCAGAGTCGATTGCGAAACAAGGAGAATGCGAATGCCTTTGTTCCGATAACCGCGACGCGTTCTTCCCGTTCTCCGATCGAATAGAGCGCGGGAATCAACGTTCAGAACAGATCCCAGAGTCCATCCAGAAGAATCTACCCGCGCAAGAGTGTCCACCCCGCGAAAATCCGAAGAACGATCACCAATTTAAAGAGTCGCAACGATCAAATCTTTCTTCTCCAAGAAGAGAAAAGATCGAGAGAAACTGAAGGAACGACGCGTACCTTCGTTATCGTCGTGTCGGAGATCGGAGTCGATGAACGCGACTGCGCATCGTCCGGCCGTGTCGCCACGAACTCGGTGTCAGCTGGGAGATATCCAACTATCCGTCTGTCTTCGCGGGCCAATTTTAGCGGGTCGCTCTCCTCCTCGTCCTCGCAAAACGAACGACCCCCGAGGAAACCTCGAGGATCGACGCTCCTGTGCGCGCACTTTTTCTCTCTCCGCGGCTTCTCGGAGGGGCGATCCACGACAACGACCGCGAGTCTCGTTCTGCACGACGCGGCCTTCCAATCGGGAAGATCCCGGCTGGGTTCTTCGTCATTCGAGCTCCTCTCCCTCGAGACATCGGCCGGAGAAGGGGCGAGATAGAGGAGCGAGCGCCGCGAGAGCAACCGGAGAGGCGCGCACGGCCCGAACGAAACGCCTCGCGCGACTGACGGCCGCCTCTGCGACCGCTACGACGGTTCCGTCGGCTCTGCCGACTCTGCCGGCCGGTCGACTCCCCCTCTCCTTCCCTCGAACCCCGCGGAGTCCAGCGGACTCTCACGAAGCGTCTCGTCGCGGGGGAGGAGGGACCAGAGTCCGAAACTGCGCCGACTCCTCGCCCGCACCTCTCCCTTTCGCCTCTCACTGCCACCCACACGCTCTCCCGCCCTCCTGTCCCTCCGACGGACCGTCATCGCCTGGCAGACAGGATCGAGTTCGCTGCGCGCCTACGAATCCGAGCCGATTCGATCCCAGAGGGATCGCTTATCGCTCCGACAGGGAAATTTTGGGGTCGTAAACCTCTGATTGACCAATTTTCGGATCTTCTTTTTTCTCAAAACTGCACCTGCTCGAGTGTTTTTGAACTTTTGACTTGACGATCTTTGTTGGGGGGTACAGGTTCTCCGACGATCGGTTGGAAAGTATCGTCCTTCTCGTCTTCGAACCGCGATTGTCGATAAGTGGGACGATTTTCCGTGGTGGAGTCTGTCGAATCGTGTATGTACAGTAAGACCCCGTTGAACACGTTCACGACGGGTTGAACCACCGGTGGCGCATTCATATCTGTCCCATCGGGCGGGCTGAGCCACCGGTGGTACAATTCATATTTCTTACATCGGGCAGGCTGAGCCGCGCATGCCGCCGTATGTAAAGAACTAATTACTTTAATTGGTAAACTTATTTACCTCTTTATATAGTATAATATAATATTATTGTTACGAATTATCGTAACGAAATTGTCTCCCCTATATTTCATATCGATTACGAGAATCTTAACAACGAATTGCAAATGTTTAGATATTGATTTAATATTGTATATTGAGTTGTCTTTGTGCAAGAAGTTCGGATTGATTAAATTAGAGACATTATTTTATAATATCTGATTATTTAATTATGAAGCGCCGTTACATTATATTAGAATGTTTTTCTTAAACAGCTATAATAACATTTGTTCGGATAAATCAACGTCTTTTTTTGTATTACTACGCCGCCGGATAGGAGAAAATACGAAGAACACAACCGCCCCATGAAAGGAATACTAAATTCAGGCCCCGTCGTGAAGGTGTTAACCCTTTCGGTACGAGCGCTCTTTCCACCGTGACACTCTCGCTGTACGAGGTGCCGCGCCAAAAATGGGCATATAGCACGTGGTTAATCCTCTTTTGTATAAAGATTTTCCTAACGGTTAAAGAAGAACTGTGCTTAACCCCTTGCTCTACAATAAGGTGTGATACTCGTGACATGATAGTGGAATTTTGAAATATTCTAAACACAATTATATTGAAAATGTCAGTGGATCAGGAAACGTTCAAATTATTTTTATACTATTGATATTACATTAAGTTACACGGCATGAGAGAACTCAGTGATAATTTTGAAATTTATCAATTAATTTGAAGTTATAATGTTTCTTCTAACAAGCAGAGTTTACAGTTTTAACCGTTTGAGTCGCGACTTCGACAGTCGGTGACGCACCGTCAGTTGTCCACACGCAGTATTACGCGGTAGTATTGTTGATGTCGACGAAATTGTCGAGCTATCTGATCAAACAGAGTTGGATAATAGAAATGTGCAGGATATTATTGAATTATTGCACGTTAGCACTTGTCGAGGAGAGACGAAGGATTAGGATTCCAACCTGCCATTCCGATCTCCGAATTCTCGACAGGTTCAGCTACTGTACCGTCTTCCAAATCGTTAGTTCATTTTGGCGCCTTGGACGTTGGTCGTTCCATTTTGCTTGGGTTCTAAAGATATCCGAGTCTAAAGTACGCAAAGAGAAAATCCAACGGGACAAACATCCGTGGCGAAGTTTGCCGCGTGCCAAAATCGGTTGATTGCTCGTCGCTAAAGCGCAAGTCTCGATCGGTTCTCTCGCACGGAAGCGCACAGTAGCTTTCTTCTCCACGGCCGAAAGAGGCGAAAAGGAGAGCGAATCTCGCCGAGCTAATTCCGTCGGCGAACTCCTCAGGAGAGGATCGCGAGGAATCTCGGTCTCCGAGAGAGCTCCTCTCTCGACGAAGCTTCTTGGTGCTCTCTCTTGGAGCATCGAACGTTTCCGGGGCCGAATTGAGGAAAAGTTCTCTCACCGAAAATTTCGGTTTTTTAAACCAGTTCTCTGGATGGCCGTGGGACGAGTTGACTTCCGGTGGGGCAAATTCAGTCGCATCTCTAACAGCCAAGGTTCTGAGGTTCGTTGTCTCCTTGGAGGGTGAGGTTCTTTTTTCGACGAGGGGAAGGGGGGACGCCGCGAGGCCCACCTTGACTAAAGCCCACCGAGACTCGGTCCAAATTGCTCCAAGGCTGGCCAACGTTCGTTCCTTCGGTTGCATCCTCTCCGAACGAAAGGTTTCGCGCGAGGAGAAGCGCGAGCAGGAGGCGGACGAGTCGCTTGTGTCTACCATCCACCATTTAACGTCTACCGTCTACCGTTTACCATTGCACGTGGGAATATTGATTTCGCCGCGTCAGCTGCTCGCTTGCTCGCCTACCTGCCTGGCTGCCTGCATGCCCGCCTATCCTCCTCCTCTTCCACCCGCCTGCCTACCTGTCCATCCGTCTCTCCGCATCTCTGTGCTCCCCGCGACACGGTCGTCGTCCCGACGTGCTTTAACCTAGATTCGTTGCTTCTCCTCCGTCTCTTGAAAAATCCACGCGAGAGTCACTCGCAGGGACGACGTATTGTGCGTCGAGACAGCAATGGGCCCCGATAGAGACGTGACTGGGATTCAAGTTGTTTGCTTATTTTTGGTTTTAGGATTCAAAGTAATGCGGTTATCACGCCTAGGATCTACTATTTTGGGTGGATTTTGAGCTTCCGGGGCTGTGATACGATTATCACGCTGGAGGAACTTTGTTTTAATCCTCTATATTCCGAATTTGTTGTGGTAGCCGAAGATAAGCTTTACGTTAGCAGGATTCGAAAATGATGGAAATAATAGTTTAAATGATGGATTGAATCTGAATTGTACACGTTGAGTTGCATTGAATTTCATTATTTTCATCAGCTAAATTATAATATTTGACAAAGTTGAAAAGTTGACTTTGAAGAATGGAAGGTTAGATATGTCTTGCGTTACTTCAAAGTTATAGGGCCCCATAGAGGGTTAAGTATCAATTTTAAAGTTGAAATTTTTTGGAGGTGACTGGGAAGGTGAGTCATTGGAACGGAGACCCAACGGTTCTTGAACAAATAACAGTAACGATAGTATTGAAACTGTAAGTTCAGAGAGATGTAAAATGTGCAAAGGATGGATGACTATAACAGTATAGAATGGTATGTTGTGGAGAGCGATTATAGTCGAAAGCCATAGGTGAATGGTGTCTCCACGGGAGCGATTATAGGTGTCCATTGTTTGCGAAGGGTGTTTTATGGAGAACGACTATAGCTTCGCGACGTGTTTGAATCGTATTTCATGAAAAACGACTATAGTCGCCCGTGGTATGTAAATAGTATTTTATGGACAGCGACTTTAATCGCTTCTAATACGGAAATGGTATTTCAGAGAAAGTGACTTTAATCGCTCGTGGTATGCGAATGGTATTTCATAGAGGACGACTATAGTTACTCGCGATATGGAAACGGTATTTTATGGAGAGCGACTATAGTCTACGGAGGATATTGTTTATAGAGGACGACTATAATCGTCCGTCGCATGTGAATAACACTTTATAGGGAAAGACTATAGTCAACTGGCATAAATACGCTTTTTTCCTTCGGCACGACGCACAGTGTGTAATTTTAGGGTTCTAGCTGGACAAAACTATTTTCTGAAAGAAATTATAGTTTTCGTTACTTTTACTGACTTTTCTACTAGTAAACAACATACTGTTATACTTAACGTTAATAATAATATATATTTCAATAGTTATTTAACATTTATACGTAAAATAAGAGACTATCAACTTTAAAAATTTGCTGTAACTTAATCTTAAGGCTTATTTTAATATTTTTTTGTGTAAAATGACTCTGTAAACTCTACCAATTGCAACGATGCATATCATTTTAATGTAGTAAAGATTTAAATATGTTTAAACATATGTTTTAAAAATATGTTTCCGATTTACTCTAAAAATTAAAAATCCAGGGAAAAATCTAATAGCAGGTGGCGATAGGGCAAACATTTTTCTTGGAAAAAGCAAAAAAAATTGCAATATAAATTTTATTTTTGGCTGAAAAATTTAAAAACTTCCGCGAGGCATTTTTCTTGTGTCTTCTGAGCGAACGAAACTAAGTGAATGCCTCGCCACTCCTTGGGGTTCTGGCCAGGATTTCGGCAAAATAGACCACTGTGAGACGTCGTTCCCGTCCGTTAGGGACGTAATAAAACAATAAAAAAGTAACAGATGTCATCATTTGTCTGAAATGGCTCTTTGCATTTTCAATTGTTTATATCTTTAGCTTTGAACATGCAAAATTGCAAAAGTGTAATAAACGGTATATTTTGTCAAAACTTAAATAACTTTCCGAAGGGAAGCGAAATTCAGAGTCCGCGCGGAATAAAACAATAAAAAAGTAACAGATGTCATCATTTGTCTGAAGCGACACTTTGCATGTTCAATTGTTATACTTTTAGCTTTAAGCACACAAAATTGCAAAAGTGTAATAAATAGTAATATATGTTAAAAGTCTACATACATTTTGGAACGGAACTTAAATTACATGTTAATTGTTAAAGCGGATTAAAATGGTAATGAAAGGTCTTTTAGAAAAATAAAAAATTGTAAATGTATCCCAAATAAGTGGAGATAACGATACATATACGCAAATTCCATTCTAACCTTTCGTTACAAAACAATTGACGAAAATGTCTAGGGCATGATGGGAGCGTGTAAAAGCAATCTACGGAAAGTGTAACTTTGAGGCCTGTTAATTAACTATTGCAGATTATTTTTTCAAATAATTTTTACATTTTCTGTTTCTATGGACATTCTACTATCGATTTCCAATAAAATGTTATACATTTGGACCATTACGAAAATTGACTTTTGTCCAGCTAGAACCCTAAAATTACACACTGTGCGACGTCTCGAGCAAATCAGGAGTGAAAAAGTTACTGTTGTTCGACCGGTGATCAGGTTGCTTGAAAAAGAAACTCGTAAAGTTTAAAGCAGGAGAACGTTTACGTGTGCCTATCGTCTCGCGATCAATCGCACCGTTTTTTCCAGAAGTTCTATATTTGGTGTTACGGAATAAATGAGCTTCGTTTGGGACTTTTCTATTTGCCGATTGCAGTCTTTACTTCACGAAGACTCAATTAGTGCCTACCTACGTATCGCGAAATCGCCGCGCGGTGCGTTCCAAATTCGGCGTTAATTAAAAAGTACGATGTCAATAAGGTAGGTCAAACTTCACCAATTATACGAAACAGTCAACGTTTCGTAAAAGGGAAGCATTTCGATAAAGTCTCAGAAACGAATCGAACTTTGCGCGGCGATTTCCTAGCCTCTTCGACGATGGAATAGCAATCGAAAGCCGACACGTTGCTTCCATTCGGCAATTTTTCCGTGAAAATTGACATTTGCGTGTAACCGACGATCCAACCAGTGACGAGACCACCATCGCCGAAAGATATTTCGTCACGCCGCGTCCAGGGCGATAGAGCGGCGAGGAGAAAGCGCAGAAACGAGGCGGAAAAGCAAGCGGGGAGACAATTTGTGATAATTTCCTCTGTCGACTGGTATGCCGGCACTTCGATTCGAGATCCGCCGCGGGAACTGTGATTTTCGGTTTTGCAATCGACGCTATTGACGCTATTAACGGCAATGGTAGTGCTCGAGAACGGAAAAATCAAATTCACGCGGAAGACTCTCGAGGCGAACACGATCGCCGCTGGGATTACGTAAAGTTACGTAAATCTTTCGCCGATGAACGGTCCGGAACGTCGATCTCGTTTGGCCGTTTTGTGTTTCCGCACCGCTGACAGATATTGTCCGTCGATTCTTACGGTCGATGCAGCGTTTCACGTTTACGGGGCTCGTTCATCCGATACTCCCGTGACGACTTCCTCTCTAACCCTCTGTAGTTCGATTTTTTTGCCGTGCTCAAAGGTTAGTCACCCGATAACACGTTTACAAACGTCGAAAATAGAATTTCGAGTAAAAAAATTAACTTTATGTTTGTTAGTTGCGGGTCAAAGCGTTGTCGGAGAATCAAAATTTACCATTTGGCCGACTTAGGGGATTTCTGTGGACCAGCGATACTAACCTGCAACAGAAAAAGAGAGAAAAATATTAGGCGGGTTTTCAATGCAATTTGCTGGTTGATACGTGAAAACTGTAAGATGCGTAGGCTTAGTGGGCCATTGCTGTAAATTTGGATAACTGCATCCACATTCTGTTTAATCACTTGTTCAGCTTCTTTAATGCAGAGAAAATATTCTTAATTTCGAGCCAGTAGCAGGATAATATTTTGCATACTGAGTTTTCAAGATTTTCCTAAAATAGTCGAAAACAATTAGAGAAACCTGCATTTTATATCATATTGCAATACAATAACTTTACCCTCCGTAATCACTGACAAACTTGTATATTCCCTCAGAGAATATTCTAGACGTTGTCCCCTGACACGGGACATCCAAGTACACGAGGGTTAACCCTTTGCGCCCCTATGTCGAGTGTAACTCGACATTAGTTTGTATTTCAGAAACTCCTTTATCAAGTCTCACTCGACATTTTTTCAAGTCGAAATAAATGGATGTTAACATACGAAAGAAAAGCAAGATTGCATGCTAAACATTTTTTCAAAAGATATCATGCACTTGTCAATTACAAGATACAACAATCGTGCAAGTAAAGCAGATATTTAATTGAATTTATTTTTTCCTTTAATTATTTAGATTGCCCAATTTTTTGACCGAAGTAAATTTAAAACAGAACACTTAAAAGCGTTTGGAACTAGATATCAAAATTGAAATATAATACGGAATGCAAAGGGTTAAAATCTATCGTAGGTTCTACATAGTTCGTCGGCCGTATCGTCTAAAAGGAAGCGCGATCAGCTGACCGAATATTGTCGGTAGACGTGACGCCATTCGAGGCGCACATTGGACTCTGCCGTCTCAAGCGAGTCGGTCATCCCTCCTTTTCCCTCCTATCCTTTCCTTTCAGCCCTTCCTTATTTCAACTGGCCTCTTCCTGCTCGACATTCCGGGGAATACCCCGCAAGAACGAGGAAACGAAAAGCGCGCCAACGGGGAGAGTCGACAGCCCGAGTCTGGCGGCCACCGACGCGCCCGGGGGTGAGGAGTGTTATGGATTTTTCGAACATCTGATCGACACCGAGAGTGAAAGAGGGAAGAGTCAGCACGGACGGCTGCCAGAAGGAGGAAAACAGCTCTCTCTCTCTCTCTCTCTCTCTCTCTCTCTCTCCGTCCCTCTGGGGCAGCTCGTCCCCGTTGCTCGTTTGTTCCGATATCTTTTGCAATTTCTTGGCCTTCCCGCGGCTCCGTTGCCACGGCAACAGCCTAGATTCGAGAGACTCCTAGGAAGCGGTCGCAAGCACGGGGACGCGGAAGCGAAGAGACAAAGGGACCAACGAGGACGAGCGATTCACGCGCCCGCAGCCGGCAAATGCAAATCTTCGAGCGGAAGAGAAAAGGAGAGACGGAGGAAGAGCTCGTGTTTCGCGGCCGTGGCCCTTTGTTTCTGATTTCCGGCGCGTCCTGTAGCTGAGCGCGTACACCGATGCCCTCGCTTGTCGGCGCATAAACGTCAAACTCTGTCCTTTCGTCGACGCTTTCCGTTGCATCTTCGTAGGAATTCACGATCGACGGAGGAGCTTGACTCGTTAGGAAATTAACGTCAGGGGATTCCGTCGGGACAAAGCTCGGCAAGGAAAACTCGACGAAGCTTGGCAAAGCTCGACAAAGCATCTGAGGACGCGCGGAATTTTTTTCCCCTCCTTGGAATTGTTCCTTTCTTTTTGATGACACAATCCAAAGGTCCATTCCTAACTACCCCTGCGTGAAATTCGTTCTTTCGTCCCTGATAGAAATCGGCGTCCGCGCGTCACACCGGAAAGTCTTTGGATCCGCTGGAATTTCGCGCGAAAAGAGGGAAAGGGAACGGTGAAGGAAGATGGAGAACGACCGCATCCCCTCGTCGTAACAGGGACGATTTTGCCCGCGACCCGACCTCGTCCTGAATTTCGGTCCTTCGGGGTCGCCGGAGAATTCAGCACCCGCTCTCTTCTCCCTTTTCACCCCGAAGATAGGGCACTCTGCCAAATCGGAAGAGCGTTTTGTAGGAAAACCCGCATCGACGGATAGCAACGTAATCCGAGCCGCGGGCACCTCGGGTAGCCCGCGTAAACGCTATCGCAACCTCTGTAATAGGTTCTTGGCCAAAAAACCTCGACTTCTGAGCCACGGAATTCCCTTTTTTTCGCCGCGGCGGCCGAGAAACTTTCCCGGGAGATGAACGAGATGAGCGAAATTCCAGAAAGTGTCTCATTTTCGACAAGGATGCCTCGAGGATCGTGTGAGGGACTATTCGTGGATGATGCCTCTGAGACCGATTGCGTTGAAGGTCCTGAATTTCTGTATCTTTTCTATCTCCTCTACGGGGACAGTTGAGTTCATGTGCACGGATTGTGATTGTTAACGCGAATGAGTCGCAATTTTCCTCGACATAATGTAATAGCAGCAATAATAATTCACTTACAGGATGAGTCTATTTTGCGTTAGCACAAAAGTTGCTTACCCGAATCATTTGGAGGGGGACTACAGTCGTTCGTAGTAGATGACTTGTATTTTATAAAGAGCGATTACAGCAGAGCGTTGCATTTTATTGAGAGTGAATATAGACGCCCTTCGTATATTATGGGCAGCGATTATTGTCGACTGTCGTACATTATGAAGAGCCACTATAGTCGGTCGTCGTGTATTATGGAGAGCGACTATAGTCGGCCTGCGTGTATTATGGAGAACAACTATAGTTGGCCCTCGTATATTATACAAAGTAATTATAGTTGGTCGTCGCATTTAGTGGAAAGTGACTATAGTCGGCCTTCGTATATTATGGAGAACAACTATAGTTGGTCGTTGCATATTATGGAGAGCAACTATTGTCGGATGTCATATATTGTAGAGAGCGACTATAGTCGGCCGTCATATAGTATGGAGAGCGATTATAGTCGGCCGACGTACATTTTGAAGAACGACTGTGGACACCACCTTATCTGAATACAGTGATACTGCTAAATACTCGAGCCTTCGGGGACAGGAATTCCTAGAATTCGAGACTAAAAGTTCCCCCCTCCATTACTACATAAACAGAGAGTAGATACTCTCTTGTTTGCCATACCTACAAAGTGTGGGATGTAGAAGCGCGCCAAACTACATACATAATATGACGGTATGATTTCATTATTTCTATCTTTGTTTTTTCGCGCACGTCGTGCAGATAGGAGACGAGAAAATTGCGAGAGTAGGGAAATCTTAAACTCCGTCCACATAGGGGAAGTCAATACTAATGTGTTCGAGTATTTTGGAGAATCACTGTAGCATCTTGTGGAGAACAGCCTCTACTAGTAGAAGGATTAACGCGCGATTGCATCTCCGTTCTTCTTCGCGTTCCACTAAAACTATAAGAAATGGCGAACAACAGAAGAGAAAGAGGAAGACGAAGAGAAGAGGCGCCATGGGGTCACGACGAGGAGAATCCCCATAACCATGAATCATCGAGGAAGAAGTGAACCGAAGAAGCGTATACTAGCTTTGGTTTTCGCCGGCGCATCGATCGCGCGTAAATCGGGGCGGAAATGTCGAGAGCTCGAGGAGTTCTAGGTCGACTCGGCCGATACCGGCTTCGACCCAGTTTCTCCGGCTATGCGTGTCGCGGCTCGAACGAGCTCGCTTCCAATCGACCGACACCGCGCAGCGTCGACGTATGAGCAATCGGGACTTGTGCGCCTAGATCGTGCGCCTAGATCGTGCGCCTCACGACCCCGGATTACGTTTCCCATTACTTTTCTTTGCTTCTCTTCGCGTTTCTATTGTTCTCGTCGCCCTCTCTACAATTGGTATCTTTCTAAAAACGAACCTTTCAAAACCTCCCGGTTCTAGATTTTGGAGGATCGGTTTCCGCGATTTTCGCAGTTTTCCTCGTTTTAGAGCGCAACAACGAGACAAACGAAACCACAGCTGCTATTCGCATCTGAAAAACGTAACTTCGAGAGCGAATAATGCAAATTTTTCCAATGTCTGACGGTTCAACGTCGAATGCTCGGCAAACCGACTGTAGTAAGGTAGTCTCACGTGTATGGAAGGAAATTCGCAATGCCGACTTTCCGCGAAACTGCAAATCGGTTCCGGTTAGGCCACGGCAACGATTTTTCCTCGCGGATGTTGCGGTTTGATTCATCGTGTATGGTTTTTCCGTAGAATCGTTGAAATTCGCTTGTATCTGAAAAGGATGGAGGAAAAGCAAAGCCGCAGCAGAATCGTTCGAAAATTTGACGTTTTCGACCAAAGCTCCTTTTGCGAAATCTAAATTACTCGACGCGGCTACTCCCCCACTCCTCGTCTCTCGTCGTACAAAAATTTGCACGCGGAATGGCTTGCTCAACCACGGTTATACATCATTTCGTAATTGCTACTTGGTATTTCTCGACAACTGCGCGCATTTCGGTACGTGCTATCTTATCGAGGAAATTGGCAGTGTCGGTCAATTTTAGCGATAACGCGGGGCGAACGGCTATCGGCAACAAGAGGCCGTCGCTATTTGACGAGCGATTGCCGCCTCGCGAGGAGCGATTTCTACAAAATTCAATTACTGCTGCAATATTCGAGAACTTCCGCGTTACATTAAAAATTTAGTTTAGGAACATAGAACAACATATGACAGGAAACGCAACGCTAAATATGCAAGTCCACGGTGTATAAAATAGAGGGCGAACCTCGAATATAGTCGGCGAATATAATCGACGAATATAGTTGCCCGCCGTCGGCGAATATAATCGGCAAATATAGTCGCCCGCCGTGCATGAATGATACTTTACGACGAACGACTATAGTTGGCCGTAGCGGCGAAAGGGTTAAACGCACAGCAAAGGCATCGTCGTCGGTTCGTCCAGAGCAACGGAGGAGCCACGTTTGAGACAATTTCTGCAAGTTTGGCGTTACGGTAAGACGAAGTTGCATCGCGTCCTCGAATTTCGTCGCACCGTTTGAACATTGTGCGATCGGGGATCGATTTGGTGTAGAAGCAACGACAAGCGGATAAATTGATCGGGTGACGGGCGATTGGTCGAAGAGTGGATGTTTGCGAATCGTGGCAGAATGGATGGCCGCGCAACAGCAACTGCAACTGCACAGCAGCAGCAGCTGCGACCGACGCTAGTCGGAAAGTGAAAGTACGCTCGCATAGCGAACAATGTTTCACGTATCCAGCTGTTTTTCCACCAACGCCACGGTGCGTCGTCCGCGCAGAGGCGGAGGCACGTCAGAGAAGAAGAGTGTTTTTTCCAAAAAGTTTTTTCAAATTGATCTTTCTCACAGACCGAAGACTTTTATCTTGAAAACGAAAAATTATCCTTAGTGTTTTACGCTGGAAGGCAAAGCAAATGCATGAACTTTGTTCCCCTAAATCGCGAGAAATCAGGATGGAGAACCATTGGCCGTTGCTGCAGTAAAAAAAACCTTGCCGTAGATCGCCCACTGCCATTTGTTCAAACCAGAGGCGCCCTGGAAAGGCGCAATTTCCTACCAACGCACGATCACCGGGAAATAAATTGCGGCGAGACGCGTTATTAAAAAGGATTTTTGCCAGTGCGAGGGTCGCGATTCGTTGGTGCGAACGGGGAGAAAATCAATAGCGTCGTTTACGTTTTGCCAGGTACTCGGCGTCGTTCGGGCGAATTAACGTTCTCGCATGTACGTCTGTTGGCCGCTCGTGACGCCTGCAATTCCAGTCGGCACCGCGACCGCAAGCTCGACCCTCGCAAATCGAGTCGAGATTCTTCCTCTCGCTCTTTCATTTTTCGTCTGGAGCGTTTTATTTGCCGCAACAACAGCGGTTTCTCGTCGATCGAGATTGCGCCTTCGACGAGAGCGGAGCAAAGTACTTTATTTTGACTTAATTAAATGTGTTTTTTGTTCGTTTTACAAACTTAAACGTTACCTTTGCTAATTAATATTTCACTTTTATCTTTTTGGTACTTTTAACAGCTCGTTGCTTGACACGAATAAACCCTGTCGCTATTATGGGTAATTACAGTTGCTCTGCATAAAATGCTATTCATTGGCGACGGCCGACTATAGTTACCGTAAAATGCTATTATTGTAATATATGGCGGACGACTATAGTCGTGTAACTGTATTTATTAGTGTTACCTAGCTATACCGCGCCATCTCGTTTGGTAGAAACAAGTAATAGAGAGTAAAATTTTGAAGCTGAAAGTCCAGAGTGTGCAAAAGAAAGGCCGATTATAGTCGCCCGTCGTATACGAATACTGTGTAGTAAACGACTATAGTCGCCTATTGCATGCACATAGTGTTTTATAGCAGACGGCTATAGTCGCTCACCACAATATATCATTCACATACGATGGACGACTATAGTCGTATAACTGCATTTATCGGTATTACCTAAATAGCTATACCGTGCCATCTTGTTTGGTAGAAGCAAATGACAGGAAGTAAAATATTGAAACTGAAACCCCAGAGTGTGCAAAAGAAAGGCCGGCTATAGTCGTTTGCCTTAAGGAAATGATATTTTGAGATGAGCGTCTATAGTCGCCCGCTATAAAACGCTATTCATATGTAATGGGCGACTATAGCTGCTCTCCACAAAATATTCACATACAACGTGTAACTATAGTTAGACCTCTCTTTCCTCTGGGTGGGTGCTACCAATAAATATAATTTTTTCACGAAATATCGTTAAGGCAACTTATGACACAGAAATGAGCAAATTCAGCCGCCGATACTCATCGATGCGACGTCCGTTTCAGGAGGAACGTCGCTATGGAAAAGAAGGGTCTAAGCAAGTTTACCCCATCGGTCTTAGGGCGCGGCGCAATCGAAATGCTCTCCCGCAAGTCGCAAGGAAGGAAACTAGAGGAACGAGCTAACATCGAAACGGACAATCATTATCGTAGAAATTAATACGCGGAAGCAAATGGACCGAGAGGCGCACCGTGCGCAATCCGTTAAGGACCGAGGGATATCCAATGTCTCCTGCTCCCGAGCATTCCGTAACTTGACACCGATCTATGGAAATCGCAATAGCTCGTATCGGTCGGAATGTTATAATTTTCACTGGAGAACGTATTTCTACACCCGGACGACAGATACCGGGATTGCCTTACGGTTTCGAGTTATACTTTAACCTCGTAACAGAATTTTCAACGCTATTTGGCTCAAAGGGTACCTTTGCAACGACGCGGCAGAGAAAAAGAGAGAGAGAGATCCTTGAAACGGATTTGCGCTGTTGTGGGTCTCATAGCTGAGAAATCTCGTTCGTGCGCCCTCAAATCTAGCAAATTCCTTCGATCAATTTCTAATTTAGACTGTCAAACGTGCAAATTTTCTACAAGTCCTATACCTAGGTACTGTCATACACCGTGCCTACGGTTCGACAACTGAAAGATGGCTAAGGAGTGGCGGGACGTCTCGTTTTCAGTCGCCTATTCCGGCCATTTCGTTTTTCAAATTCTTAAAAACAGTCTCGTACAGTAAACACTCTGTGTAATCGTTTATTTTAGGAGGCTGGGTTTGGGAATTGCAAAAATGAAATGGCGGGAATAGGCAGTTGAAAACGGGAGGGTTCGCCGTTTCCTAGCCATCTTTCAGTTGTCGGATAGTACTTTTGAACTACCGGTCGAGGATCCGCGATCGGGTTGCATACGAAAGAATCTTTCAAGTTCGCGACACAACAAGACTCAAAAATCACAAGTGCTAGTCTCTCGAGTTGTCTCGAATTTTCAGATAACTCTCTCAAAAGGCACACCAGTAAAAAAGATATCGCGATTTTCTAGGAAAAATTGCCATTGTAAAAAGAGATAGGGAAGCAGAGGCGGTGCCGCAGCAACTGACCTGAGAGATAGGACTTGGCGCAGGTAATGTAGCCGCACATCTGTCCTATCTTTGTCCAAAACGTCTTGAAAAGTTCCGAATCGTACATCGATGATAGTTTCCTTACTTCTGCTTCCTCCTCGAACGATCCTCCGCGTGGAAGCGCTTAGTCTCTCGATTTGTTGAACACTTTTTACCACATCACCGTCCACGTTCCCGCGAAACGCGTCAATGGAACTTTCGTCGAGCGTGCTTAAACTGCCGAGTCCGCATAGATCGGTCTTTGCGACGCATCAAAGTTCGCGGGTACTTTTTCCGCCGGTGTTTGGGGGAGATCTAAATATTTTTCTTCCAATTAGCACAATTTTGTTCGCGAAGCAGGGACTCAAAAATTCCAGGGACTCTTATCGTCCTTTGTAAAATTTGCGCTCCAAGGTCGTCCCTTTGGAAGACGAATCCGTTCTTTTTCAGAGTACGGAACGCAAATTCCACGTGGAACGTCAAAATGTCCACCGCTTAACCCTTCCGAGGCTATCGGGACATAAGTATGTAACCTAAAAACTTCTTTCAGTTGTCTACTGGGTCTAATTATTGTCATTCTAACGTATATTGAGAAAAATTCCGGCCTACTGAAATTTTTTGATAAAACAATGTTTGTTATAACTTTTTTGTTCAAATGACATTTTAACGTATTTACAACATCTTCATCTTGCTGTTATGTAGAAAAATTAAAATCTAATTTAACAGTAAAAAATCAAGCTCGAAAGGGGTAAATGTTTAGCTGGACGACAAATTAGTCGTTGTTTCCGCCTTCGTTTCCCTGGGCGGTCGAGATCCCGCGCGCACCATTTTCTCCGATTTCTTCTCAATTATGAAATAACCGAATGCCGAGGTTGTGCAACATTAGAGTCTCTATCTCCTTCGTTCCGCAGTGGGACAGCGTTTCACAGTTCTAACATTATGGTAAAATAGTTGCGCTTTTTGTCTGTTGCGTTCGAAAACACGGTATCGCGAAACTTTGTCCCGGCTCCGGCAAATCTGCCAAGTCGCAAAGGTCACTTGAAAAGAACGTATGGCGGAAGACAGGCCCTTGACACTCGGCAAATCAAACCCACATTCTTTTGCCTGGCCAAGTTAGGCAAATTAGCCAGCTCTTTGCACTCGAGGATTTTTCGCTCGGGTAAGCTAGCAGCTCGAGACGGTTTCGGTGAAATTCGACAAGTATTTTACAGGCACTTTCAACCGATTTTATATTAAAAAGGCGGGCCGAGCCGGGTCCACGAAAAAAATTGTATGAAGAATATCTTATCGTATCGGACATAAACATATAGAACTCGAGAAAGGCCAGGCCACCGTAGCGGTGCCTTCCGAGTGCAAAGGGTTAAGATTGTCGACCTTACATAATTATCGACGGAAAATGGGAAACGGTGAAGTACTGAACAAATGCAAAAACCGTCGAACGATCACAGTTCGAGAAACGAGTCGCACCTACGCGCCTCTTCATGCGTCCTCGAATTAAAACGCCAAGGTTCGTCACGCCGAGACCCGCTCTTCGCTTCTCCTCGTGTCGTCGTAGCGGGAAACGCACCGTTACCATTCGCGTCGACGTCATCGTGAAACGAGGATCTTTCGACGAGTCACCAGGTAGAGTGGGAATTTGAGCGAATATGCGATCGTAGAGAATAAAAACGATCAGTGAAACTTCGAGAGGACATACCCTTTCTTCAATTGTTCAAATGGCTGGAAATTATCGCGGAAAACTGCGAAAGTGTCTTTGCGAGATGTCTCGGCGAGAAATGGAGAGTTGGAGGGTCGACTAAACATCGAATTCTGTTTACGGAGGAAATGAAATTTTGTCGTCGAGAGGCTACAGTACGCAAGAAGGGAAAAATTTGGACTCACGATCAGTGGGTATGAGTTCAAGTTGTCTGTCAACTTTGCGAAATTTTTCCTCAATTATTGTTTGACATATCGCAACCTTGGCGATTCGAAATTCATCTAAACCTCAAAACAATAGGTTCTGGTTGAAATTACCGTAGCATCGACGCCGAAATGCAAGGCGAAAGCGACGATTTCCTAAAGAGGATATAGCGAACAATGATGTAAAAGCTCGGACTCGCAATCAGAACGCCTAAGTTGAAATCGACCGTCGCACAGTAGTCGATTTCGCTGAAATCCTGGCAAAAACCTCAAAAACTCTTCTCCTGGATTTCAAGATCTAGCAATCACGTTTATGACCCAAACAATGTGTCAATTTTCATCTGACTCGAAATGCTTTTTAAGGTTTTGGCCAAAATTTTGACAAAATCGACGACTGTACGTCGCCTCTGAAAAATTTCAAACAATAGTCCCACATGATATGTGTATCGTGACCTCGATGCTTTGAAACCTACTTAAAATTGTAGATCCTAGACGAAACGGCCATATCTGTCGAAACAGAAATATAAATCAACAGCAACGAGGTTCCAGTGAAGCGCGACGACTTTCGTCCATCTTCTCGAGGCCTCTGAAAACGTCGAATTTCAAAGCGTCATATTCAAGCGGCACTGTGCAATCTCAGCGCGCGAAAGTAAACCGAGCAATCGGATTGCAAATAAACGTTGGCGCGAGTAACATCGACGTCGGTCAATCGCAACAGCTCGAAGCGTTCGGAAGGCGTTAATGCGCAACGGAATTCGATTCGCAGACGGGAACAATCGTTGGAGCTCCTCCATATTTATCGATCTGCTCCATTATCGGTGGTTTCAAAGGGTAATCGTGCAAGGCCTTCCGGCGGTCCGTGGCGACGATACGTAACGCCAACGAATTCCGATCGATGAAAATTGGCGAGGAGAGGAGAGCGAGGAGTCCCTCTCGAACGAGCCGGGAGGTTTCAGAGGCCGGTCTATCGGCTCGTATAAATAACTAATTGTTATCCTTGACTCTCTATTAAATCCTGCTACGTCGGTGTGACCTTCGCGTTCGCGCGGAGAGCGCGCGCGATTACGTCACGGAAAACGCGTGTCACGGCCTACCCTCCTGCACCGACCGATCGTTCTAGACGTGCTCAGTGCGTTTTTTTTTACGTGAGAAATCTTCTTTTTTGCGGAAATCTATTGAAAATGGTAAAACAAAGTAAATACATCCGGTGGAAAGCATCTGAAGTGTTAAAGTCCGCTGCAAAGAGGAGGTTCAGGTGCACAAAGAAATTAAAGTAGGGTTCTATGGCGCGTTGTATTAGGGATATGTATAGTCCGACAATTCTAATTTGGCTCTAGGTTTTCAACCGCTTATTTCCGCCATTTAGTTTTTGGAATTCCGGAAATTAGTCTCCTAAAATGAACACTTCACACAGTCGTTCACTTTGGGAGGCTGAGTTTTTGGATTGCGGAAACAAAACGGCGGAAATTAGCCGAAAACCAAAAAAACGCCGCGTTTGGCGGAAACCAGCTGAAATATCCAAGACTGTAAATATACAAAACTGGGTCCTATGACACGTTGCATTAGAGATATGTATAGTCCGGTAATTCTAATTTGCCTAACAAGCTCTAGGATTTCAACAGCTTATTTCAGCCATTTCGTTTTTGGAATTCTCGAAATCTGTCTCCTAAAGTGAACACTCCATGTAGTCGTTTACTTTACGAGGCTGAGACTTTTGGATTCCAAAAACGTAATGACGGAAATAAGCGGTTGAAATTGAAAGATTCTGCGACCTCGCTAGCCAAGTTAGAGTTTTCGGACTATACATAGTAATGAAGAACACTCAATGATATTTTGACGATGCGAAAAAGTCCACGATTTAGCTCTTTGAGGCACGAAAATTCAAAAAATAAAATTACCCTCGTTGCACAGGCATTTTTTTTTAATTGAGTAAAGTTGGGTTATATTTATTAACAAAGTTATGTAATAATATCAATTTTCGAAAGTGGGACAAAAAATGTCTCACCATCCATTTTCAAGCATTAAAGATGTAGAACATTTTTAATCGCGCCGTGCCTCAAAGATCTAAAAGCGCAATCAAAATTTTCGAGTGTAATCTTTACTGGTTGATTTTAAAATCCAATTCAGCCTGGAAATGCTCGGATCCTTCCAGAAACTCGCAAGTTACTCCAAGCTGACCGAACTAAAAGAAGTATCTTCGACAATTTTGCACGGAGATTGATGTCAATAGTCAGATCTCGACGGAGATTTGCTATTCCGCGACCCTGTTGACGAGTTACGTAAAATTTCCTTTGCACTTGGTGCGCCGATGAATCGCCGAGTTTTCCATCACCCAATGCACTTTTTACGGTTTTGTATCGCGGCATTGAAACGTCCTCAACGATTTTTACGGCAGCGCGAATTCGACGAGTTGGGACGTTTCGACTTTGACCCGCTCGAATATTGGAATTTTAACGCGATTGGACGGACGAGCCACGAAGCATGCGGAGTCTCCAATTACGTCGCGTCGGAGAAATCGAATTTCGAGCGGTCGGCGCTCAAAGGCGCGACGTTCCGGCGCGATTGGGACATCACCGGGAAATTCCGGTCGATTTTCAGGGCTATAGTTTGCGAAAAATAGGCTGGCTCGACAAATTATGGTGGCGGTGACGTTGGACGCCTCCATCAAAGTTTATACGAAGCATCGTTGGGCGTGAAATATGAGGGCGAATTTGTCCGGTGATCGATTATTTCCTCTCGCAAATGTGCGAACGCTGAATGGTACTACAGAGAGAGCGATTATATTCGTCGTAGGTGAATGGTGAGTATAGTCGTCCGGCATAGATAAACGGTATTATACATAGCGAATATACTCGCTCGTCGTAGATAAACGGTATTTTGCGGAGAGCGAGTATAGTCGTTCGTCGTACATACACGGTAATTGACGGAGGGCGAGTATAATTGCGTGTCATTGATAAACGGTATTTCTTGGTGGGCAAGTATAGTCGCGTGTCGTATATAAGCAGTATTTTGCGGAGAGCGAGCATAGTCGTTCGTCGTAGATAAACGGTAATTGACGGAGGGCGAGTATAATTGCGTGTCATTGATAAACGGTATTTCTTGGTGGGCAAGTATAGTCGTGTGTCGTATATAAGCAGTATTTTGGGGAGAGCGAGTATAATCGCTTGTCACAGATAAACGGAATTTTATAGAGAGCGAAGGGGCAGTAGCAATAGGGTCAATCGGCACGATTTGTTCATTTATCAAAGAGAAGTCGCTTTTCCACGAGCAGGCGGTGCACTTCGCACGTCATATCTCCAAGTATCGCAAGCGCGTCAATGTCGATTTGCGAAAAAATCTAATTTTCTTCCCTCGCGAACCTTTCATCAACTATATGGATTGCAACTTAGGAGCTGTAAATTAACGATGTTTCTTCAAGCGGGAAGCCGAACGGAGAAACTCCGTCGCGATTCGAGAGGGCAAGCGGAGAAATTACAGTTAACTTTATCGGCGACAAGAAGGAAGCTCCGCATTTCAATGCTTCTCCTCGCTGCCTCTTTGAATAACAAATAACGCGGCGCTTATCGCGAGGATGACTCGAACTCGTTCGAATGTCGAGTTACGTCGGTCGAGCCGATCGAGTCGCCCTCGACCATGCTCCTCCTCCTATGGCGCTTAAAAAATAATGTCTCAATCGTCCGACATTCTCGTCAACCGATCGCGTTACCGAAACTCTTCAACGATGCTTCGTTCTCCTCTCAATCAATCGCCGTAAACGCGCCGAAAATATCGAATCTCAATATCCACGAAATTCTCAAAGACTTCAAATTTATTCTCAAAAGTTGCACTTTTCGAAGGAGCAATCAATCCTACAACCAATCGTTTCTGTTGAATCATCGATTCTGTTTGATCGTTTCTAGACGCCAACGCAACGAGTACTTTTCCAGCTATCTCGAGTACACCTCGTTCCGCTCCTCGTGTCCGAAACGATGCGACTCCATCGATAACGCCACCGATTTCTCGCGCGCGGCTGCATCTCTCCAAATACACGGAAGCCAGGGTTAACGAGTCCCGGGACAGAGACTGATTATCCTCCACGGTCGTCGCGTCTTCTCGCCATGAAACTCGGCCTTTTTGCATCCAGAGACATTTAAATGTCACGGTATTTCGGACGCTAATGTGTCGTTTCGAGAAAATATGCGAATCGACGGCGCAGGACCTCGGCACTTTTCGCGCGCTTATTTGAAATTGAGAAGTAGCTCTTGGATTTTCAATCTGACTTTCAAGCCACCATTGTTGTGCTTTATACCTCGTTGTACAATAATGAGTGACAATAGTGATGCCATCAATGAAATAGTCAATTTTGAAGTGCTCCAAAGATGATGAAATTAACACGTCGACTGCCATGAGAATCAACGCTGACTGGCGCTATTAAATTCAATGAAACTTCATGTAACTTTTAAATTGCAATAATTATGAATTCTCGGACATACTGAATATTTAAATATTGACATTAAAAAGATAAGTGTCTGCCGCATATTTATCTATCTGTATCTTTAATGTTTCTGCTTTATAAAGATATGAATTTAATAGAATTTAATGTTCAGTTTAGTAGAAATGTTGAAACTAGCAAAGTAACGGTGACATTCAACGTGTTAAAAATATCAGTGGGTGACGATAAAAGAAAATCAATTCTATGATATTCAATATTGTGTTAAGTCATATTCTATAATTAATTCAGAGTTATTGCGCATTCAGTCACAACAGAAATGATACGGCACAGTTAACGATCGATCCACTGGCCTCTTCCCGCGACTTTGCCGCAATTGAAGTATCGGAGGAAGATAGAAAACGCGGGAATCTCGAACTCGCCAAGGGAAATAATCCTTCATACATCCAGGGGGTCGTTGCAACTCACGATTCAAAGAAAACGCGGAAAAAGTCTGATAACTGATGATGAGTAGGCAAACTGATACACTTTTCTCTCTTTTGGTCCCAATCGAGAGCGTTTCGAGCGGGACGAATTGACGGCTCGATCGCGCACGAACAAATATCCAACGAAGCAGCAAATGAACGGTCAAGTGACACTGGCAACGAGTGGTTGGAACGCACGAGCACCGGACACGGCGACCGTCTAACCGAGTGACTGAACGACCGACTGACCGTCCGCTCGACGGACTCGAGGAGAACGCGAACGAGACTAGACGATACTCGGCAAGAAAATAGGGGGAACCCGATGCCCACGCGCCAACACCCGTCGTTTGATCACGGTCGGCTCGACGGACAGTGGGAAAAAACCGATGGTTCGGTGACCAAAAGTCGATTTTTCGAGATTCTTGCAAAAATGAAGTAATTTGTATAGCTAAAGGGATATCGTTTCTTTATATGGAGCTTTAGATATCTTTTTGGCAGTCTTCATTTTTGAGTGAAGTAACTTTGGGATGGTAACGAGAAATTGAGTTGGTGGAGCCGAATGTCTCGGTGAAAACGTAGACATTTATAACGACGCAGATGTTTCTTTGAAAAAGTACCTTTGATTATAGTTCTTGGTACGCTGTAGAAGTAAAAACAGATATTGACATGTTGAACGTCACTGATGTTTCGCTGGATTTATTACTTCTACTGAAGTGATACTTTTCGTATGGAAATATCATCTTTGTGGAGCAGAAACTTTGAAGGTACATTAGATATATGTTTAACAGGATTGTAACCTTTGAGCGCCGGTATTTAAATACTGAATGTGTGAGGAAATTCGTAAAGATTACAATTTCAAAGTTACATGAAACTTCAATGAATTCAACAGCGCCGGTCACCGGTGACCCCCATGGCAATGTGTTTTTAATTAATACTATAAATTGTGTAGGTAACTACAGCAATAATCGTTAATTACAGTGAATCACATGTAAAATAATTGCAATCTTCTGCGTCCAATTCCTGACGAACACCTCACTGTGATGAGAGGAAAAAGTTCTCCATTTGTTAACATTTTATAATTCATTCATTTGTTAAAAAGTTATAGATCTCTGGTCAGTTTTCACTCTAAATACAAGGAAGCGCGAGTCTAGGCGATCGGTCAATTGACATTACCTTTTTTCCCGCCGGTCCTCGTCATCGGAGCAATTCCTTCCGCGTGTCAAAAAAAAAGAAACTGATAATCTTTTAAAGAAGAAACTCGAACACATCGATCGAGGAGGCTCGTCGGCCCCTGCCGCAAAACTCGAAATCGTTTTGACAAGATAATGTCACGATCACTGACTTGATGCACAAGCTTCTTTCTACGCCGAGACATCGTGAAATCGACACACCTTCTGAGTGCGTGGTGCAATCTTATCGCTCGTCGATTACTTTACGATTAACTCCCATCGGTGGCATGCTCGAGAGGATTTTTATCCTCGGGAGAGATATTTCTGTGCACTCGAGCGGAACAGATTATCCGTGTCGTTCCGATCGATTTCCCGTCTGCGATTTTTCCCCGGAGCGATGTAAACGCAGTCTCGCGGGATTGTCGTCGGTTTTCAGGTGTTCCACGTGTGATATTGGTTCGATAGTTGCCAATGAGACGTTGCGTAGGAAAATGAAATCAAGATTGTACCTGAGTCACGCGGAATCGGTTTATACTGCATGTAATCATATCTGAATGATATTTCATGGATAGCGACCATAGTCGTCCGCCATCTGTAACTGATATCTCACGTAGATCGGCTATATCCGACCGTCCTGGGTGAATTGTGCGGAGAGCGACTATATTCGTCTATTGTAATTGAATACTATTTTATGGAGGACGAGTATAGTCCCCGTTCGCATGAGAACGTTACATTTATGGAGAACGATTATAGTTGACCATTGCAACAGAAGCATATTATGGAGAACAACTATAGTCGTCCGTCGTAGGTGAATTTTGCGGACAGCGATTATATTCGTTCGCCGTGGTTGAACGCTATTTTGTGAGAACGACCATAGTCGTCTGTCATATATAACCGGTATCTTACGAAGACCGGATATATTCATCTGTTGTAGGTGAATGGTAATGTATGCATTGCGACCATAGTCGCCCTCCGTATGAGAACGTTACATTTATGGGGAATGACTGTAGCTGACCGTTGTAAAAATAGTACGTTATGGAGAACAACTGTAGTCATTCGTCGTAGGCAAATTTTATGTCGGGCGATTATATACGTCCATCGTAATTGAATCCTGTTTTATGAAGAACGAGTACAGTCGCCCTTCGCATGAGAATATTACATTTATGGAGAACGATTATAGTTGACCATTGTAACAGTTGCATATTGTGGAGAACGACTATAGTCGTCCGCCATATGTAAGTGGTATCTCATGAAGACCGGATATATTCGCCTATCGCAGATGAATGTCATTTTATGTAGAATGGCGCCCGTCGCCCGTAGCAGCGAAAGGGCGAAGCTTCTCTCGAAGCGAGCATCTTTAAACTAATTGTAAGTGCACCTCCCACGTGTCGCCGGTTAACTCAATATCATTGTTCCCCTTTTGACGAACGTAGGCTACGTTCAAAAAGACGAATAGGGGCATTAGGCAGCGGAGGGCCGCGCGTCAATTTGACGCTTGCGTTCGGTGGAGGAGGACGTCGGCGAGGCGAAATGAAAGACAATGAGTAGCTCGCTCGGCCCCGATATCGCGGGCTTCTCGGTGACGGCATCGATCTAAAGTTGCACGCGCGTGTCGAATAACTGTACTTGGGATCGGATCGGAGGAACGACGACGCGTAATGCGGCTGCTTGACTCTCTTCTATGCGTAAACGGCCGCGCACGCATTCGGAATGAGGCGATCGTGCCACGATGGCCCGCGTACGTGAAAAAAACCCCACGCCAAGCCGACTCCTGCGTGCCGTCACGTTGCTCTTTGTTACTCCCAAATTTCCGACGTTGCTTCATTCGCTTATTTTATTCCAAATTTGTAAATTTATTTTAAATTTTTTGGATTTAACCACTTTGGTGGAAATTATCGAGGATATAATTTATTAAGCAATGAATCTCAATCTCTATCTCAATTTATTCATCTAGAGGTGAATAAATTGACCTCTGCCTGCGAGTCTCAACCTCTACCAGCTTATCCTCTCACTTCCATCTTCTCTCGACGTTTTTCGACATAAAGGTAATAGACCGAGTCATTACGAAAAAAATATCTCAAAATGGCACGAGATTCCTGAGAGCAAACGAAAGTATCCAGCATCACGTCCACTTATTAGTCGAACGAGTTCCGCGTTTTCCGAGGAGACCAGATCGAATCAACGTGCACCGGATGGTCGTGACGGAAAAGAGTCGCATCGACGGGGAAAGCTGACGTTTTCTCGTCATGCACGATTCGTTTCGTCGCGCATTCAGGCGAAACGAAGCTGTTCGAGAAAAGACGACTTTCGATGGAATTCGCATTAATGACTGGCAGGACAGCCGGTAGTGATTAACCGAGTAGTTAATTCCGGACGATAGTAGCTGCCGGGCTGCTGCGTAGAATTTAGCATTTAAACAGCCGAGCATCGATATATACTTAGAGCGCATATATACGCCCTCAGAGGTTCATTGACACTCACGAAAAGCGTATATGTACGTCGGCAGAGGTTCATTGATACTCACGAAACGCGCATATATAGGATCTCACAGATCCATGATAAATACGCGTGTCGTGTATATACGTCCTCACAGATCCATTGCATATACGAAAGGTGTATATATATACGGCCACAGAGGTTCACCGGTACTCACGAAAGGCGCATATCTACGCACTCGCAGAGCCATAACATATAGGAAAGGCGTAAATATACGCTCTCACAGACCTATCACAACAAACATAAAACGCGTATATATACGAGATTCACAGATATTTATGAAACATGCTTAGATAGATCACACAGACCTTTGTTGCAGTGTACATTGAGTGCATTTTAATGTTGAGTACGCTTCGGAAAATTATGAGTGCACTTTGGCCAAAGGGTTAAAGAATCGCTAGTTCCTCGATCTTTTCTATGGCTCTCCCTTTCAAGATGCAGTTCGAGAAGAAACGCCATGGATTTACTTTCCGCGGAGGCCAAAGAGGAAGAAACTCGCCGATGGAACAAAGTTCGCGCAAACATTTAAATCGCTTCGCAGTGCGAAAAAGTAGAAAAGAAATGGGAACGATAAAGAGCCGTTCGAGGAGCGCGGCAAACGTCCAAACGGTGAGTCAAACGGCAGCCACGGGACTTTCTCGAAGTATTCAATTATGATTCGTAATAGGAGCGAGATAGGAAATAGGAGAGGAGAGGAGAGGTTGCGACAGAAACAATGCTCGCGCTCTCGATGCCAAGTCATCCGTGAACTGCCAAGCACACCGGAGCATACCCGCCCACACAACCTCCTTTTTGCGAATGATGTTACTTTAAATCCCGAGTTACGTCGAGCCTCCACCTGGACGATGGTTGAACGAGAAAGCGGAACTCACGAGTGGAAAATGAGTACGAAGGGAAAACCTCCAGGGAATCGCTATGATACGAATCCTGAAAGATCATTATCGGTCGTGGTAATCGATTAACATAGAAACGTGACGAGCCGACGATCAGTGTTTAAATCTTTGACTGCGAAGGGCGTATATATACGCTCTCAGAGATTCTTTGACTATTTGCGATTCGTATTACCTTTTTAAATTTTTCTCTGTTAAGTGGGTATCCCAAGTGACCATTAAAATCGTTATTTTTTATTGCGAAAATTCCAATAGGCTACAAATGTCACAATAAACGTGTGGTAAAAATTTCAAGAATGTATATTTTATTTGTTCGTCGAAAAAAATTCCCAAAGGAAGCAAAAAAATAGCTGGCGCAAGGGATTAGCCCCTGAAGTGAAATATTTTTTTGGAACTTCTCTGTATTTGGTAAGTTCCAAATCCTGAGCATCCCATTTACATACTATGGCATGTAAAGTGACCAGTTTCAATTTTTATTTCTTAATTGAAGATTTAAAAATTAGCCAGTTACCTAATTGAGAAAGTTCACCATTCCTTGTCTAGCACTCAAAGTTTTAAGTTGTTGAATCATCGAGGTGTTAATACATTTATTGATCATTTAGAAGAAATTCTCCAACGGATATGGAAGATTCGGACTATGGCCCACTGATTCGGACTTCGAGCACTTGACTTCATAGTTATCGTAGCTCTCAAAAATCAGTCGTTAAGTTCAAGTTTACTTACAAAGAAACAGTAGAAGGAAAACACGATAAACCATCAACCTAAAAGGATTGCTCCCCGGGACTAATATCGTCGGCTAATTGACAGACTGACGTCGTAATTGCTACTGTGCTACATTCCATTATGAATCCCTTTTACAAACCAAATGCAAGCGATACAATCTAATTCATTGTGGCTTTTTAAACGGTATTCCTGAAATTATCGGTGAAACTGGAAAAGGAGCTAACCGTGTTTCTTATCGCGTTAACCTCATCTTCCTATTGTGTTCGTGTGATCAAATCTGACAGTTACTCGCGAATTGAATGGGCCACGAAACCTGGAAAACTGTAGTACGTGAAAATTAATTCGTCGAAGAAGATAGATACGGTTGTTACCGTCATTGATGACTGCAAAGAAGAAAATTGCTTTAGAGTCTCCAAATTTGCAAATATTGTGCTTCCTCATGTTACAAATGTTCGTTTTACAATCATTGCGAGAGTCGTTTCGCTGCAGGACAAAGTTCGAAATCAGCAGAATATTGTGAGTACGAAATTAACCCCTTAGCCCAAAATAACGTGTGGTACTCGTGACGCGAAAAATGGAATAAGAAATTTTGAGGTCGTCCAAAAACTATTAAATTGAAAATATTAGCTGGTTGTGGAACGATCTCATCATTTCTCCTGAAGTGGATCTTTTTTTTATTAAATTCACATCTTTACAAGGCCGAAAGTTTAAAGATACAGATAGATATACAACCGGTCGACTTTTATCTTTTTGACGCCAATATTTAAATATTGAGTATGTCAAAGAATTCATAGATATTACATTTTAAATATTACCCGAAATTTCGCTGAATTCAGTAGCGCCGGTCACCGGTGACCCCCATGGCAGTCAAAGTGTTAATATTGCGTTCACTTATACAAAACATCAGAGAACTTTTGATTTCAGGATTTAATTCTGAGTCATTGTACGACCAATCAGAAAATAAATTGTAGGTCAAAGGGTTAATAACTCGAATTTTCAACCCATGGTCCCGAATTCACAAACACCTTACCTCTGCGAGGTTTTTCCGCGTATTATTCTTTCGATAGCGCTATTCACTTATATCTGCGTCTTATGGACAGAATAATCGTCTAAAACTAAAATACACAATGTAAAAACTCTAGGTTAGTAGGTTTAGGTTTGCCCACTAGAAAAAGTCCTCGGACTCATGATCATTGGCTCCGAGAACTCAACATTGAAAATACCAGGGCGGTTAAAATGATTGGTGCGCAATTTTTTCGACCAATTTCCCATATTAACAGCAGAGCTACGAAGCAAATATTACTTAAGGTAGTTGTCTCATGATTCGAAATAAACAAGAAGTTGGTCAAACTTGAACTATGTATAAATAGATATGTAATACATATGATAGTGAAATTTGATGACCGTTCACCACGTTATACGCTAAATAATTGCAATTAAAAATGATACTTTTGTACACACTGCATTGGAAAAGCGTGGGAAAGTAGTATATATTAATTTTTATTGTGGCGAAAATAAACAACGTTGAAACGAAAAACTACAGTGTAATAGAATAATATATTCTGAATCATTTAGAAAAAAAAACATGCTGTTACCAGTTAGTTTTTCATAAATATGGAAAAATAAAGTCTTCGTTTCATAATTATTAGTAGAGGAGGAGATATTAGGTACTATAGATACCATATGACAGCATACATATGTACAGGTTAAACAGATAACTAAAATGCGAAGGTGCCAAGTCCTCGTCACAAATAAATGGATGGTTGTGTACGTGTGTACATATACGGAATAAGCACAATGTGTGTTTCAATAACGTAGCATAATTAAAGTGCAGATTTAAAAATTCTTTTAAAGTTGCATTATGATTAATTTTGGATTTTAGTTTTATTTTAATATCAAAAACTCTAAAATGAAATATTTTATATTTTGGAACAACTTCCTAATACATCCCGTAGAAAATACTAATTTTATTTCTATGGGGGGATGAACCCGATCTAGCGACGGTACCTGCGTGAAGCAACTACCTTAATATTATAACGATTATAATATGTAATAAATATTTGCTAATATTATAAAGGTTAGATGAATTAATTGCTCATCTTTTTCACCGCTTAATCCTCTCTTTCCATGGTACTTATTCAATATAGTTTCACGTAATAGATACGACGTCGGTAGATCTGAACAGTGTAAAATTGCCATTGCTTTTTTCTAAATAAATACCTAATATTCTACCTAAGTTAATACCTAATACTCTTCCTAAACTATTACCCTAACATTCTTCCTCAATTAATGTCTAATAATGTTCCCAAACTAATACCTAATATTCCTTCTAAATTAATACCTAATAATATAACATAGCCTCGTTGGTTCTCCGTCCACCTAAGGCTATCTGTGGTCCTAAGCTGCTCTATTAAAATGATCAGGGGACAAAGTGCAAATAGAGAAGCAAACTTCGGCAAGAGCAGAATGAAAGTATTCGATCCACTCGGGGTCGTGGCAAAAGTAAAACGCTGTATCCTCCTCGACTTCCTAGAAGCTAATTCGAAATGAGCGCGCCTCGAATCGGTCCCACTCACCGAGGTCAAAGCCGAGGGGTTAATTGCCTTCGGCGCGAGATAACTTCCTTACAATGGTCTCTCGTAACGACGTGCCTCGTAACTCGGAAACGAGACTTTCGAATTCGCGCTTCCAATGCTGTTTTCCGGCGGGTGCAACACGTTTCTACGTTGAGTTTATCCCGCCGGATTTTTTCTATTTTGCTTTTCTAATTGCTGGATTAATACTTTACCAACCGGTATTTTTTAAATATTCTATCTACTTCTGACCGGTCACTTGGCCCCAAATACTTCCCTGATATCGATATCTCTACGAAAATTGCATAGTTTCTTCACTGAGTCCTTGGCATAGTTAATCGCAATGAAAAATAATAATTTACTAATTACCGTAGCAACCAATTAATAAGTTAAAAGTCCAAAAGTATTGAGCCCGAAAAGCTGATTAATCGGCTACCGGTCGGGAAAGTGTTAACCCTTTGCGGACGGAGACATTCTTGAATATTGAGAGATAATCATTTATTTGACGATTCAAAATCGTTGTTCAAGTAAAAAGTTAGAATATCAATATGAAGAAATTATAAATTACTGTCTGTGTAATCATATTTCAACGGCTGTTATTCGCATTTACATGCGACAATAGATTCTAATTGAATTTTTTCTCAGACCACATACACATATATGCGTCGCTAGTCCGCAAAGTATTAACAAGAGGCGTCAGATAATTTCAAGTTGACTTTTTAATTAAAATCCGTGCCGCTTTGGGTTCTATTGTGCTTGAGAAAAATGTAGATTCGGCCGATCTACCCGAAATTGGCGGGCCGATTAACGACAGATGTTTAAGCGCGGGCGCGTGCGTTTAACGTAGTCACGAAATTGCAAGGACCGGTTAATTAAAAAGGATCGATCGCGCGCGGCTGCGCACAGTTGAGAGTTAATCTTCCACGCTAGGGAGGTTAAACGTCCAACGGGAGCCGGAATTAATTCCGCCGGGTCGACCCGTTTTTTCTCCGACTTTTTTTCGGACCGAAACGACGAGGCTTGGAACCCTCGACGGCATGATTTCGTCGCGCACCTTGCCGCCGCTGACAAATAAAACCTCGCGGCACGAGAGTTGCGAAGGTACGCTCAAGTTCTGTTGGAAAAGCTAGCTCTTTTGGGTTCTTCGACCTTTCCGCGAACGCAAGGTGCACTTGGAAGCAGAATTTAAAGGAAGGGTTCTTGGAAGTCAGTGGAAATTGACCGTATGCCCCGAATTTTGGGACCCTTTGTAATACCTGAATTGCTTGTAATCGCGATCGTTCCAGGTAAAACTTCACTTTGTGTATTTGCCAAGGAATTTCGGCAGTTGACGTCGCTAATTTTCATTTTACGACTCTTGAGGAAATGCTTGCAACGCGGTTGAGACGACAGTCACGAATGATTCAACGTAAAAACCGTCAAGTGTTTATACAGCGCGGAACTTCGCACGATGTTTGTCGTAAGTTGCAGGGTTCTGTGCAGAAGATAGCTTAGCGGTGTTAACTCTTTTGCAGCGAGCGTCTTTTTCGCCGTGATACCCCTGATGAATAAGACGCGACACCGAAAAGGGATAAGTTGCGAGAGGAGGAGCATTGGCGGCTGGATTTATTGCCTAGTTCATAAGTTTCTTTAATTATGTTGCTTCAGAAATTGTTTATTATGATTATAGAGTTATTCAGAGCTATCTCGCTTGGTGGAAACAAATGAAAGGGAATAAAACACTGAAACTAATGTCCAGAGTGTGCAAAAAAAGAGGGTGATTATAGTCGTCTGCCTTATGTGAATGATATTTTACGAGGAACGAGTATAGCCGCTAGTCGGGTTTGAACAGTATTTCATGGAGGCAATTATAGTCACACATCGAATCTAATAAGGGAACATCCCGAGGTGTAAATCACCGATTTTGATGAAATTTTAGTATGACATAGTTCTCGCGAAAATATTTGAACCGTATATTTTTTTATCGGCAACCGCCCACGTTAACGGGGTGAAAACCACCCTCAAAGTTGAAAAAAAGTATTTTTTATCATATTGTTTAAACAAATGGATTTTTTAAAAAAATATTTATACCATTGGATTCGTGGTCGAAATACGTTAATTTGCACTTTCTACGAAATTTTCGTATCTCAAATAGTTTTCGAGATATGCGATAAAGAAGTTTCAGGACCCCAACTTTGAGGGTGGTTTGCACCCGTTTAACATGGACGGTTGCCGATAAAAAAATACGGATCAAATATTTTCGCGAGGACTATATCATACTAAAATTTCATCAAAATCGATGATTTACACCTCGGGATGTTCCCTTGTAAATGGTATTTTATGGAGAGCGACTACAGTCGTACGTGTGATATGAACGGTATTTCATGGAGGCGACTATAGTCGTCCATCCTATCTGAATAGTATTTTATGGAGGGCGATTATAGTCATGCACCTCTTATGAATGGCAATTTTCGGAGGGCGATTATAGTCATGTGTTGAGTCAGAACAGTAATTTATTGAGAACGACTATAGTCGCGCGTGATATAGGGTTAGTTAATCTACGTAGTTGACATCTCTTCGTTCTTTGCGCCCGCGCATTCCTTTCGACCTTTCATGAATCAGTCCAACGTACATAAAAGGTTTTTTGACACGAAAGGCACTGGTACGACTTCAATGCTCGTATCCCTCCAATTGTTTCATTGCTCGACCAGGCCTGCCTTTGCGGCTTTCACCATGTGTCGGACACACTTTTCCTCTGCTCTGGGGCTCGCGGAAACCGCAGGTTATTGTCCACCATCCGGCAACAGAGTTTTCCGTCTAATCTGTCCGCTTTTAACATGAGGTTCGTTCTTTCGCAAATGAAGCCAAATGATTTCCCTCAAATTGCACATTTTAAGCGGTCTTAAACGTAAAAGTACGTCCGTGGATGTACTCTAAACCTGCCGAACGGTAGAACGTAACATGTTGCACGTTTTTCGAAGAAGACCGATGGAACACTTGCCAAATTTTCAGCATCGATCCTCTCTGGCCCAAGTTCCGAATTCCTCGAATTAATTTTAGTTGACGATCGCGCGCGTGTCAAGGACGCGATCTATCTATAAAGCTTTGACTCGACGCAACTAACGTCGCTTCGAGAGTTTCGTTTCGACGTCGCCGAAGCATCAAACACTGAACATCCTTTCTTCAGGTACATCGTCACTTTCCGCAAAAAATGGTCATGTCACCGATAAACCTCATTATTTCTATCTGACCCTTTTGATCCATTTATAACGAGCGACCGGGGCGCACAAAACAGACAGTGCATAGTGCAACTATCGACGATGGAAAAAAAACGATATTCGAGAAGAAAGCAAACAGTTTAGATAACATGGAATCGCTCGAATCCGCCGGCCGACCCAAATGTCGCCCGCGACTCGTAAATGGGAAAGCACGCAGCGATGTAACATTCAGTTAATGGAGGTTAATGGGAGATACCGTATCCATTTTCTCGGCCGATAGACGACACCGTTCAATAATCGAACTTTCTGACCGTGAAGTTGTGCGATCGAGGCTTTCGCAGTAAGCCATGCCCTCTGCGTTGACGCATTTATCAAAGAAGCGGCGAAGACGAGGTTTTCATTCCTACAATCGCGAGCGTTCAGAAATCCCTCTCATACCGGATGGCATGATACGATATTTTTTTCTAGAAAAAGTCTAGGTTGCCCGTTTCAAAAGTTTTTAATTTCAATTGCTATGGTCATTCCGCCCAGACTTCCAATTTTAGATGAGTTACGAACCAGACAGGTTGCGGTGTGCAAAATCACGGAGGGAAAATGTAAAATATATTGCATTTATGTAGGAATGCAGAATTGAATGAATGAATGAGTATCAGAGAGAACGAAACGATGTCGTGAAAACTAAAAGAAACGTAAAAGTGTAAAGACGCCATAACTGCTACGGCCTATTTCTTATTATTATTCTAAGTGTTTATACTCGTATTTTTATATGTTTAGTTTATCTATTTTGTGTTAATAAATCTTAAGTTAGTAATAAGTGAGACTGAGAGCACTATATCAAAAAGTATGCCTACATTTATAAAAATATATATTATTAAAAATAACACTGTTAACTAACGAGTGTTAATAACACTTTTTCTTTTGTCAACTTCGTAAATATCACTTATTTTCAAAATATTGTTCTATTTTCTAAAACGTAGAAAATCAAGATTTACATAGCAATAATAATTGCAAATGCGTTACTGTACAGTCTGGGCATTATACGAAGAAAATTCTCGGGCGGTACAATTACCTGCAATACGAATTCCTACAACGTCGTGAACATTAACCACGTTACACGAGAGTTTACTGTATTTCCCGTCC
This sequence comes from Cerceris rybyensis, assembly GCA_910591515.1. NCBI lineage: Eukaryota > Metazoa > Arthropoda > Insecta > Hymenoptera > Crabronidae > Cerceris > Cerceris rybyensis. The sequence goes on along the minus strand of OU342789.1, from coordinate 64,847,764 downwards.
CTGATACAACTGTGCGTGTTTCTCGTTATCCTCGACTCCGCAAAACTTACTGACTTCGGCCAAAGAGATGCCCATGGGATCGAGAATGTAATTAGCTAATTGAAGGAGAATAACGAGGACAGAAATGAAACAATGAGGAGGCACGGGTATGAACAAAAACCCATAGCCGTTAACGGTACGTTGCACCGTGTAAGTCGGTGATATAAACGTATCAGAGCAATTCCCTCTCGAGATAGCCGCTGCTCGACCAATAGAGTGAATTTGCGAATTTATGACTATTGCGGAGCAAAAATACGCCGCTGAAGCTCGCAGGTGTAGCTAACTTGTCCTTAGATTATTTATCGACACGCAGACGTTTCTTTTGTTTAACACGTTCACGACGGGCTGAACCACCGATGGTACATTTATGTCTGCCCCATCGGGCGGGCTGAACCACCGGTGATACGTTTATGTCTGTCCGATTGGGCGGGATGAGCCACCGGTGGTACAATTCATGTTTGTCCCATCAGACAGGCTGAATCCTCGGTAGTGGCGCATTTAAAGAACTAATTATTGTAATTGGCAAATTTATTTACATGTTTATATAGTATAATATAATATTATATTGGAATGTTTTTCTTAAGCAGCTATAATAAGACGACATTTGTTCAGACAAATCAACGCCTTTTTTGCATTACTACGCCGCCGAATAGGAGAAAATACGAAAAACACAACCGCCCCATAGTAGGAACACTAAATTCAGGCCCCGTCGTGAACGTGTTAATCCTTTCGTTACGACAATCCATTTCGTTGGTGTAACAGCACTGAATGGGACACTACGCCGTAACGTGTGAATATTGCACGTTCGTAGTCTTCGTTCTTCGCACTTACGTCTTTCAACGCCACTGCGGAATTCTCTTGTATGTGCCTTTTTTCAAAGTTACATAACAACTTTTTCGTCGTATCGTATGAAAAACACGGTAATAAATGTATTCTATGCATGTTCACTTATTTACATATTTACAGATTTTGCTATTATGTATTTGTAAATAAAAATACAATGTAGGATAACTATACTGGTCGTTGCGTGGCTGTCGACTATAGTCGGCAACTGTACATACAGGTCGTAGCGGGGCTGTCGACTATAGTCGGCACCCGTATAAACAGATCGTGGCGTGGATGTCGACTATAATCGGCACCCGTATAAACGGGACGTGACATGGCTGTCGACTATAGTCGGCAACCGTATAAACAGATCGTGGCGTGGCTGTCGACTATAATCGGCACCCGTATAAACTGGTCATCGCGTGGATATCACTTGGTTCGGGTACAACCTTTTACAGTTGGAGTATTTGCATCTCATTTTTGATTCTAGATGAACAGGCCAGTGACCAGTTTGGTCTGCACGCGCTTCTTTTGGGGGAAGATGTTTGGTTGGCCCTTTTTTTTCAAAACTATATACGTAAATAGTATGTATTCAATTGGTTACACTATGGAGTAAGCTAAAATTTGTGATTTAATTTGACTTACATGGTTAAATATGAGTATGTTGCCAAATGGCAACTACATGCATTTAAGGGTTCATACGCTCAATGTAGAGGTACCATCAGAAACTACGAGCAGGTATATCTCATAAGGCTTGAATTCGTAACAATGACGTTACAGCAAACAAGAACGTCGTGCACAACTAGGTTGGTTCTTCCAGAACGACAGGTTTAAAGGGCATGCAAATGTAAACGTTTCATTGAATTGTCGCGACAAAAAACGAATTTTAAATACGAGAACTCGTCCTATTGTTCTACTCTATAGTTCAGCCTCAACCGATGCGATTGTTTTGCCAAGACATCCTACTTTAGGATAATTTTAGACGGCTCGACGAATCGCCGAAGTTACGATGGAGATTGGAACACGGTAAAAATGTAAAAGTGTATTTCGTATCAAGCTCGTTGTTTGGAAGTCTAGTTCGTGACTGGACAAAGCCACGTCATTTATTTGACGCATTTTGCCTCGCGGCGCGAACGACGGAGTTGCCAATTACGCGAGAAAATTAATTTCTCCGACAGGAAAACACGAAACCCGATGTCTCTCGTTGTCCACGAATCCAGCGCGGTCGAACGAAATGTATAATTCAGCCTAATGTATTTCGCGACCTCGATTACGTCCGATCTTGCGGCAAGGTAGAGCAATTAAGATAATTAAACGGCAAAAACGGCGCAATTAGGTCGCTTGGAACGAGCCTCGAGGAAAATTTCACGCGCTCCGGACGAGTTTCGAGTAGTGGCGATCCGACGAGACTTCGCGGTTGACCTCTTCAAGGGCGAAGAGGAATTTCCTTTTACCTTTGTTGGAAAAAGCTACCATGGATCATCTATTTTTTTGCACATTTTCCCGCACCTCTCGATTCGATTCAGAAAACTTGCAGATCTCTACGTATTTACCTTTCGTGAGAATATTTTTACCTTATTCCGCAAAAGCCGCCAATTTCTCTTGCACCTCTCGAAAGCGTCTCGTTTATTTTTACAAATATCGGCGAAGCTCGGTCGATTTTAGCACACCTCGTGACCTTGCAAACGAACGGGTCGTCGGAGGTATGGATCGTTTTTAACGAACGTTTTTAACGGCGACGGGCATTGCAAGTAGTCAAATACGACACCTTCCACGCTCTGACGTCAATTCGGGCTAACGGTTTATTTTTCGTAATCGCGGCTAATTTAGCTATTTCCCGCGGTGCCGCCGGAAAGAGCCGACCACGCGATAACGCTTGGAAACGGAATTTTTTTGAAGACATAGTAGAAAACTTGTTTGTGGCGAGCGCGTGACGCGGAGGCATTTTCGTTCGCGTGGCGCGAAAACTTGCGACGTAGAAGGGATAACCCTGGCCCCAGTGACGACTCGTCGCGTCGCCCTCGTCGACGTTGCAATGTCGATTACGAAATAATCCGCTCGCCGATAAACTCGAGCCACGCGCACAGTTGGTACGTTCGGAGATACTGGTCCGCTCGATCTTAGAGTTTTTTCGACGTTAGCAGAGATCTCGGCTGTCCGTCATTTCGACGGATCTCAGATAAAGTCGCGATCATGATCGATCCACGTCCGTTGGACGTCCTTTGCGAAATGTCGTGGTACTTTGAACACTTTCACAAATGTTCTCTCTCTTTTGAGTAGTTGAACCAAAAGCACCGAGTTTCGGTAAAATTTCGACGAATTGATGTAACAATTTCGATTATTACATTCGTGCCTGTGCCGCTATGGCGTATTCTATTTGGAGAACAAAAAGTCGTACTATCGTTGCGATGATATTTGATCTCTGGGACCAATATTTTCGCTACTGTGGGGACGTTCGTGGCGAGGACTCGCTCTTTAACTGCTTCAGCGCCACGCGATCGCAACTTCTTTTGATTATATAAGATGGCTTAGGGCGACACAAGCTAATCGATAATTTTTGTTCGAAGAATAAAAACTATTAAACTCGTTCATCAGTACGGTCGACTATAGTCGTCCTCCATAAAATACCATTCACTTGCTACTGTCGACTATTGTCGCCCTCTCTAAACTATCACTCACCTGCTACTGTCGACTATAGTCGCCCTCTTTAAATTGTCATTCACTTCCTGCGAGTGACTATAGTCGCTCCCCATAAAATACTATGCACATAGAAGAGGATCTATAATCGCACTGAATATAACACCATTTACATACAACAGCCGATTATAGTCGATCTTCGTACACTATCCACCACATACGATGAACGACCATAGTCGTTCTCTGTATCAACGGCGTCAAAAGCCAATAATGGGCAAAGGACGATAGAATTTCGAATTTTTTCCTAATTTAATTCTGTATTATACCTATTATATATAAATATACCAAGTAAGTTTCTTAGCCAGTTACCTGTGGCGACTTCTTTTGAGTGTGTGCATCTACTTATTTATTATACGAGAGTCAGGAACGTCGAGCAATGGCGAGTATACACGTCAATCACAACTAATTGGTTAAACAGCAAAATGGTAACTAAACCCACACAACGCATATAGTCGCTATGAAACGAAATATATGTCATTTCTCCATGACGGATATAGTCGTCAAACACACTTAACTGGGTAAAAAAGAACGAATTAAGACGTACAAAAGCGATCAGATATCTAAGTAATTAATTGTTTACGAGATAAACGTGGAATATTCACTGAATGAATCCCGTATCAATTTGCGAAGTTCTTACAAAAAATCTGGAACCGGTAATTTCGACCACCTTGTTATTTTTTGCGTTAATTCAGTTTCAATCAGAACGATCGCCTCGTCAGGCCTCACTAATTTCGCGAGGTTTCTAAATCATCGAGATTCGAACAGCGTTTCGCGAAAGAGTATTTTCCGACGGCAATCAGGAGACCCTGAAACTCGTGAACGCTAATTGACAGTTCCCTGCCCCGCGCCGTCATAGCTTTGAAGTTAATCGATCGAACGTTGTTTTGTAGATTAGAGATAACTCCGTTGTACCGTGACGCACGCGCATCACTGAACGTTTGCACGGCTGATCGTGTCTGAGGCGTTCAGCAATGCTCCGCTAACCCCACGTGTTATCTGCCTACTAATAACATCTTTTTATCGTCCTACATGCAACCCTATATCGATATCGGCGCCGAATATAATCGTATATCAACGTGGATTGCCGGAACGAGTCATCGCGTCGAACTTCGAAGAGAAACGATCCGATAACGAGTCACTGCCGATTGAGCAGAAAAGAAACAGTTCTTCTTTCGAATGGCCAATTTTTGCCCAATTCTTCTGTCATCCGGTGTTAACCCCTGGTCTACTATGGGCGCCTAGAAATTTTACGGTTGTGATACTGACAAGGAGAACTTACACCCGTAGATATGGGGATTTTAATGAGCTTTATATAAAGTGAACGTATACTTTAAAATATTTGTGTCATGTCCGGCCGTTTTTGTGAATAGGCCCTCAATATTGAGAAATCAAATAGTTTTATTTTTATTTCCTTGTCAAATTTTTTTATAACCATAGTATGAAAAATAAATATTATTATAAACGCAATTATTTGTCGTCACGCTCAGTAGTAGATAAACTATATGTAGTAAATTTTTGAATTTCGCGCTTTTTATGCAGCGTTGCCAAATTTCTTTGCAGTCAAACATGAACCAAGCCTCTGTCATGGCTGATTGTTGTCTCACTAGTTTTTCATTATTTTCAATAAATATTGGTCTAAAATTACACGTGAATGTATATGTTTTATTATTTTTATAGTAATTAAAACGGTTAAAGTTTTGAATAATAAGTTTTTTGAACATTTCTGAATAGCCAATTATGTGAAATTTCAATAAATAGGACATTTCCGGCAAGTTCTCCCATTTACCATGTGTTAAAAGTCGCATTTTTAATATTTAATTATTCAAAAACTATACGACCAATATTTGAAAAAAAATCAGTAAAACGTGTGAACTATGTATAAATAACATATCAAAATTCTAGAATTTTATCTATACATTGCTCTAAAGGGCGAATAACCTTAATGCTTTGCGAAGGAAGATTATTTGGCGGTCCAAAACCAGCTTTTTATCAGAAATTTAGTCTGTTAATTTATATAAGCAATAAATTATTCCACTTTTAATCATACCTCACTGGTTGTATTTCAATTTTTCAATTTTAATCGTGTATACATACAATTATAAACTATAATTACATTTCTTCTGGTTATTCAACATCGGTCATTTTATTTTTTGAATTCCCGTGTTTCAAAGAGTCAACAGACGGGTCACGTAAATTCAAGTTTTTTCTTTGTGACTTCCTAGGATGGGATAAGTAGATTTAGGTTTTTGCTAGATTTGTTCATCCTACGGTCCGATTTGAATGCAGAATTCCAAATCGCATTCCTTCCGCTAGCCTTCTTTCCAACACCTCACGGTAGCTTAGTCACACTTCAATTTCTACCTTAGGCGCGACTCACGTTAAAATGTAATTCAACGATGTTAATTGTAATTTCGACAAAAAATGAACCGGAATCATCGATGCGAAGATCCGGGAGAAAGCTCGACCGTTTGAAACATTACTACGGAACACAGCCGAAGCAAAAACTCGAGATTCGTTGTTTGCGGTCGGTTTTACTGGCAATCGTCGAGCCAGAGATCCCGGTCGCAAGATTGTCGAGAGTTTGGCTACAGTTTCTATAATTTTTTCGATAACCGCAGGGTGCTGAAGGAATTTGCGTAGAAAGAAGACACTGGGTCAAGAGGACACCACCTTCGATGAAAAATGTCAGGCCATCCTGCAGAGAATGGGATTCACTTTATCAAAGAGGAAGAGTAACTGCGACAGGGAACACCAAAACCAAGGACATAGCTGGTTGCGATCTAATTTGTAAAAATCAATTTGCCCTCGTTTGCGGCCACAGCGACCCCGTCGTCCGAAGAAGTCGCCGGGAATTCCCTCTAAACGTTCGCTCTAATTTCTAAATCGAGTTCGAGAGACGGAAGAACAGAATTATGGTGGCGGACGAGAGGAGAACCTTTGGCTCGAGCTTTAGTGGGCGCTTTTTGTTCACGCGAATGGCAAGGTGGATGTCCAGAACGAAGTAATTCTGAAATATCGTGCCTCTCGAGTCGCAGGGACGGTTCTTTGGCTATGTTCCATCCGTTTCTCCATTCTTATTTCTTATTTGCATCATCGTTATTCAAGCTCGACTCTTATTTGTATTATTATTGTTTAACGGCTCGCAAGCTGTTCTCGTTTAACACGTTATCATGTTTAACGCCATCAATATTTCGCCAATTTTGCCATTTCTACTAAAATGAAACTGTTTCTATTAAAATTTCATGTTTATAAAGCACTTTAAAGATACTGACAGTTAGATATTAAACAGACCCTTACCGTTTGAACGGCGATATTTAAATATTCAATATGTTAAAAAAACTCACAAATTTTGCAATTTTAACGTTACATGAAATTTCACTGAATTGAATAACGCCAGTCACCGGTGACCCCTATGACAGTCAACGTGTTAAGCGCCGCACCGGTCCCTAGGGACCAGTCGTTGGTTTTTCGTTCATGTTGATGATGATCAATGAAACTCAATGATTAATTTTTTTCTTAGGCTACTCATTCGCGCCTGATCGATCCACAATGACTTTAAGAAAGAAATAGAACAAATTATCAAATATTAATGTAGTTTATTAAAACAAATGGAAGGATACCTTTCCTTAAAAAGGGTCTAAAAGGGTAGTGCCGGTTTCTAGTTACGTGGTTAGGCTGATGCTCTTTTTATTACTCCCCGCTGCTTATTAGGTTTTTTATATTTTCTTTTTATTTTGATTATGTTACTTTATCTATGAAACTTCACCAATACTATTTTATCTATGATTTACTTTATCTATTTACTCTCTTTTCTCATTATCCCATTCTTTATTTAACCTTATTTTACTTTGTCTTCTCTGTAAGAACTATTGTACTGGTTTTTTTGTCTTTGGAGCTTGTCGAACAATATAATACAAAGTATTAATGGACAAATATCTATCTATCTATCTGTTACGTTTTTGCTTCTATATTTGATTGCTTCCTACACCTCCGCTGAGTTTCTGCGCGCGTGCATGTATCTTTGAACGTTTACTTTCTCGCTGATCTCCTTTTATACTCCGGCAGCAGAGAGTTACATCCCGGTAACGTTAAATAAATAAATAAGCTTCCATTCGTTTTTCCTCGACGCCCACCTGTCCGTCGATCTATCGCGTTTCTATTTCCATCCGTGTCTTCGCCACTCTCGTCTGAACTACGATGACCGGACGAGGATCGTCGAAGAAAAGTCACAGGGTCGCGCCAAAGTTACGGCTACGGTCTGCAAATAGGAGCGCAATATTGGCCGCGCGATGTGACTCGATGTAAGCGGAAAAGATGCTTTCGTATGTAACCAGATCGCGGATGTCCGATCGGAAGTTTAACCCATTCACTGCCGGAAAAACTAAGCAAATATTACTTTGCGTATTAAAATTTGAGAAAACGGCAAGAAAGGCTGTGGAATATTAATATAATGAATCAAAAATATTATATCGACATTTATAAAGATACGGAGAGCATTTTTGTTCCAAAATTACTATACACACTCGGTGATTATTGCGAACTTATTAATTCCAACTTATAGCGCAAGCACGAGATAACTCGTAGGTGGCAGTGGATGGGTTAAAAAGTCCATTTGGGTTGAAATTTAATATATTTACACTGACTTAATATTATTATACAAGGTGACTGTAGAATTATTGATATAATTGATAGAATAACGTTGTGCAGCTGAATTTTTATGGCGAAAGAGAGAGGCCAAGCCAATACGCTCGGCCCTCTTATAAAGGTGTTTTTGGGGGGAGCTATACCGAAGGAGAAGAATGATCTTCTCTGTCAAATTATGCTTGCAGTCGGCCCGTCTTGTCGATTTTCGTCCCTAGGTTTGTACCTAGACACGGATTATGACCGTATCTAGGTATAGGACTTACAGAAAGTTCCCACGTTTGACAGTTCAAATCAGAAATATTTTTCGCGACGATGCGAAGTCTTTAGTATGCTTCACCTCTTGATTCTTCTTCAAAGATAAAAGGAAACTTGTTTTCAGCGACTCGGGAAAATTAATTTGCACGAGCTCAAAGACGACCGTCGAGTCGAGAAGGAAAAGAACGGTAGGCTTTAAAAAGTAAGCAGCCGGTCCAGTTGGAACTTTCGCGCCTTACTTGGTTCCAATTGAAGGTTACTTCGACGAACTGGAAGAAGCGAGGCTCGTTGCTTTGACCGCGTTCAACAAAGACTCGAAAGTGGCCGCGCACGAGCACGAGTGTCCTTGGACGAAGTCGTGAATTATTTTACCTCGAGCGCAGGTTCCGTTTGTACGGTTATACCGCAACTAACGCCCCTTTTTCTCGCCGAACGAAAGCGATCGGGAGGGTCTTTCCGTGAGTCGCTCTGGCGCAGGGGTGAGCAACCTTTTAGCTTTCCTGACATTGAACGAAGACGAGGAAACTAACGCTGATGAATGCTAGGTAAAAAGTCTTTTCAGGGAGCCGATTATAGTCGTTCGTCGCAGATGAATGGTATTTTATGGATGGACGAATATAGTCGTCTGTCGTAGACGGATGGTATGTTATGGAGGACGGCTATAGTCTTCCGTCGTAAGTGAATGGTATTTTCTGAAGGGCGACTATAGTCGTCCTTTGTGAGTGGACGGTATTTTCTAGAGGGCAACTACAGTCGTCCGTTGTAATGGATAGAATTTTACAGAAAACGACAATAGTCGCCCGTCGTAGATGAATGGTACGTTATGGAGGGCGACTATAGTCGTTCGTTGTAGATGAATGAAATTTTATGGAGAGCGACTACGACAACCCTGCATAAATGAGTGATATTTCATGGAAAGCGGCTATAGTCGTCCGTCGTAGGTAAATGGCATTTCATGGAGGGCGAATATATTCGTCCGTTGTTGAAGGATGAAATTTTATGGGGGGCGACTATGGCCACCTTGCATAAGTGAAAGATATTTCAAGGAGGGTGACTATAGTTGTTCGTCGTAGATGGATGGAATTTTATGGCGAGCGGCTACAGTAACCCTGCATAAATGAGAGATATTTCAAGGAGAGCGACTATAGTCGTCCGTCATAGGTAAATAGCATTTTAAGCAAGCCGAATATAGTCTTTCGTCGCAGTCGGATGTCATTTTACGGAGAGCTAGTAAAGTCACCCTTAGTAGTGAAAGGGTTAATGTCACAACGTGAACCAAGTTTTGTTCGACATAACCGGATCATCGGATCGAAACGGTGGAATCGTTATTCCGTCGAGACAGCCGACGAGGAAGCCACGTCGATTCCAGGTTCGCGATATCACTTAAGCCTCGTTGCAATTGGAGCTACTCTGTGTAAAATATTTGCGACAAAATGTTCTCACGTGTCATCGATACGTTTCCGACGAGCAACGACCACCAGCCTTACAAATACGCGGATGCAAATACATCGCGTATGACGAAGCCCTTCGTCGTCCGACGCCGATCGACGTTTAATAATGGAGAGAAAAAAGTCTCCACGTTGATATCGAATATATATACTCTCCAGGGCGTTCATCCCCGAGTCGTGATTATTGCTATCGAAATTGCCGAGGCAACAATGGAGGAGGATAATTCCCGCGTTCTCCGCATACGCGATTAATCGTCCGCATATTCCGGCAGGAGGCTACCTCGAATTCCATTGTAATCGCCGTGCTTTGATTTACGACCATAATGGGTAAACGACGGGCGGAGCGAATACCCGCGCGAACGATCCATGTTTTCGTGGATGAATTTTATTAATGCTGCATCGACACGACAACGAAATTGTGAGCAACGATCGCGTTCTTCTTGTACTCCCCTTGCTGTAATTTCACGATAAAATTAGTATTGGAAGGGTGAAAAAGCAGAGATTTTCGTTTAATGTAGCTTCGATACAAGAAAGTGTAAAAATAATTTTAACACATTGTATGCGTGCCACGTCAAAATATGTTTTTCGAAAACTGTGCATAGACCGTATAAAAAAGACAATTTATAACATTAATCACTTAAATTTGAAAAGTTAAACATATTTCCTAATTTAGAGATTAAGCTGTTTATAATTTATACCAATTGTTTGTAAAAGAAAATTTGTGCACATTTTTTAACAAGTTTCCCTCTTAAGTCTTAATGAAGCGTTACAATGCGTTAAATATGCTAACTCTTTAATAATATCTCCTGTTGAATCGCGAATCGATGATCAGCGCTATTGAATTCGATGAAATTCAATGAATACCTCAATATTAGCGTTAAAAAGATAAAGGTCTGCCGAATATCTATCTATATGTATCTTTCAAGTTTCTGCTTTACAAAGATGTGAATTTAACAGAAAAAGTTTCACTTCAGTAGAAATATCAAAATTAGCGAAATAACGGTAGTACGTCTTTGTCGCGCGGCAAAGGTTTTTCAAAGTTTCAGTCTATCAGATTATAAAGTACCTTAATTTTCGGCTCATCCGGCTATGGCATACTATAGTGTTATACTACGTTGCATCACGGGTTCATTCCGTAAATTAAATTCAATTGATAATAAACTTATAGCAAAGTATATCGCATGAGAGCAAAGATGTCGCATCCTTCTAAGAATTTTTACTCCAAATAAGAATAACAGATGGACAGCAAGTGTGCCTGCGATTAGTCTTGAAGTTCTCTTCACACTCTGATGCAGTAGCATAAGCAGTTTATAGAGATAACCGGACACCAGATTGTCTTCCGGGTATCCAAGCTAGCTAATTGTAGAGGTTCGACCAATAAAACCGTTCTTCTCAATAAATAAGATCAATTCAATAGACTCAAAGACCAAATTTTATTTCTATCGGCCATTTCAAATACGGTCAATCCCACAGCCCGAAGAGCGATCGCGACGAAGTGGCTGGAGATCAATTTTTACGTGCCACTGGTGGCACATTCCGTCGAAAACGTGCCAAACGAAATGGAACGTCGACCTTTGAACCTTTCAGTGACCAACGTCAAAGTCGGCGTCGATTCACGTACCCAAACATCCGGTCGTTCTTGAAGAACGGCGATAAACTTCCGATTCGCTTCGAGGACAGCCGGAAGAGAAGTTGGTCGATGGACGAGCGTGATCGAGACGGATGATCGATTAAGTACGAGGACGAAAAAAGACTGCCTTATTCATGATACTCTTTCGTCACCCTTGAGCAAAGTAACGCCGAAGGCGAGCGTTAAACCGGTCAATCGGCGATCGAGCATTCCAATCTCGGAAATATCTCGTTTCCCGTAATTAAGCTTGTGCCAACGTTCGAGGAATCCTCCGGCGAGTCCAAAATCGCGTTATGATCGTTACTCGTGAGAACGTAATTCTCGAAATCTTCGCCGCGAGCTAATACGCAATCCGTCCAGCGGAAATACAGTTCGCGAGCACGGCAGCAATCTGGCGAACGCGCTTCTTCCGTCCAACGGTAAAGGCAATTGTCCGGGAAGGTACGCGAAAATATTCCGAGTTCAAAACGGCCGCCATTTCTGAGAAATTAAAAGAAAATTTCTACTAGTGTGTACATATATCATAGCCTCGATGGTTCGGCAGCTACCTAGAACAGTGGATTCTAGAGAAAGTAAATTGCTGTTGAATTTGAAATTGAAAATAGAAACAATAATGAGCGACTCGGACTTGCAATTGTTGTGCTCAAACTTAGATTACTCTAGATAATCAAAAAAATTCTATATGATATGTATAAAATAGTCACAGTGCTTCGAATGTCATCTAGAACAATAACGAGCGACTCGAGGAGATGTTGGTGTCTGAAGTGACGGAGAATCGAACTTGCAATTGGTCCACCCAAGCTTAAATTCCTCCAGAAAATTAAAAAAAATTCTATATAATATTGTTACGAAGCACCCAGTAGATTAAATGTTACTGGGTAACGAGACTTGGCAATTGTTTGCTACTAATAAAGAAAGGAGATTCTACGATCGGTGGTCCTCGTTGACAGACGAACGTTCTCAATTTTTTGATAAATTGTATTCTATTTAATTATGTCCGAAAGGATAATGCGTGCGCGGTCGACTCGTAACAATATGTACAAAATAGCCACAGTGCTTCGAAAACCACCTAGAACAGTAAATTCAAGCGAAGTGACCATAGCTGTCTAAGAGGAAATGAAAAACGACATCAACTATGTACGTGTATGTGACGTATCTTCGCGATGGGAAAATTTCCTTCCCTTTTAGAAGCAATTTGAAACGGCAGGTTGCACGAAGAACCGAGCAGACAGCAGGTGCGACACTTGGGCTGATTCCCAACGGATATATCGTCGCTCGACTGAATTTCCCGCTGCTTCATCAGCCTCGGGCTTGCTAGACTCAGAGCTCAACTGCGACTCTTCGGAAGGTGCCTCGCGAAAGCCACGAATTGAAAAGAAGGGACGAAATCCACTCCATGGAGTTCGTCAATGACTTTCCCAGAGTAGCTTGTCAAAATTGCTCGAGGTCTAATCGGAGGATTGAGAGGAAAATTGAGAGAGCTCATGAGAATCCCGACCCTCGTCGAGGAACTCGGGAGGTCGTATCCCAACAATCGAGTCGGCAACTCCGCACTGCGGCAAACTTCCTTTACACGCGTCTGTGCTTCGTTTTCATCGACCGGGAAGCGAACTTTCGACCCTTCTCGTTCGAGGACAAGCGAATAATTGAAGGATTTAGTAGCGAGTTTGGGCTATCCTCCTCGCATGCAACGATTAACTCCAGGACGATAAGGTTGTTGCGGGACGGTTTAGATTTTTTTTCTGATCGACAGTGGTTCTTGGAGCTCTTTCGCTACGAGCATGTTATCCTCCATGACAATCCTCATGAACGAGATGCCACACCAAAAATCCGATACTACGAGTGAGAACGAACATCCGCGGCTAAATTTATTTATTTTCGGCCTAGAAGTTGCTGCAACGATATTGCTTGCACAATTGTGTATTATTATTCCCGAGCTACCTCTTTCAGTGGAAATAAATTACAGTGAGTAAACTGCGAAGAAACTGAAACTAAAACTGAAAGAAATGGAGAGAGAGATTGCGGAGTGTGGAAAAGTGAGGGCCATTGTAGTGCAGTGAATAAAGTGGTACGGAAATGTTTTGTGGAGAGCGACTATAATCGTCCGTGTTATGTGAATGGTATGTTACAGAGAGCGGCTATAGTCGCCCGTAGTATCTCAGTGACATTTTATGGAGAGCGAATCTAGTCGCCCGTAGTATCTCAGTGACACTTTATGGAGAGCGAATATAGTCGCCCGTAGTACCTCAGTGACACTTTATGAAGAGTCTTATATGGATGGTAGCTTGAGAAGAGCGACTATACTCGTTCTTTGGATATAAATCGTATTTCATGGAGAGCAACTATAGTCCCTCGACGTTATGTAAATGGTATTTTATGGAGAACGACTATAGTCGCCCGTCTTGTGTGCGTGGCATTTTATGAAGATCAATTATAGTCGTTCTGCAGATACGAATAGTATTTTATGGAGATACGACTATAGTCGCTCGATGTACGAAAACATTCTTTCATGGAAAACGATTATAGTCACCGACTACAGTTATCGAGAGCAACTATAGTCACCCGTCGTAGAAGAATATTTTTATGGAGGGTGACCAGCACAACTTGAAACGGTGAAAGTGTTAAGGCGCAGGAGTTTCATTCTTGGATGCACCAAAAAGGTTTCATCCGCCTTGTACGATAAATCTGTCACATACTGTGGCGATTGTGCAGCCACTTTCCGAGCGATGGAAATTATCCTCCAAGATTTCTGTTTGTCGCGCGTCTCTCCTCGTTACCGCTGCCATCAGTTGGCCCCAAAGAAGATGTCTCAGCCGTGGACCATTCATCGAGAGTGCCGAGACCACGAACAATTGGTCGTAAGCTTGCGAAACGCGCGCGTTACGTTGAACACGCGCGACAAAACACGGGGCAAGATCGTCTCGGCGCCGTGTTCTCCAATTTCTCTTCGAGCTTAATAGCTCGAAATTAGCGCACCGCCGCGGAGAACGATTCGAAGGTTCGTTTTTTGCGGAGCGTGGGCGGACAAGAGCGCGCGACGCTCGTTACGAAGAAACGGCATTGCGAAATTACAAGAGCTACACGGTCGACGCGTTCTCCGTTGAGTTCCCTCGGGCGGCGCAGACTCGACCGGAAAACCGCCGAGGTCCCGACGACGATGCTTCTCGGTTTTTGTTCTCCTCGGTGCGTCCAAACGAATAATTTATTGCGCCATTTTATTTCAGGGACCACTCTCGGAACGATGCTTCGTTGCGTCGTAAACTAGCGTTACTCTTTGAGATGCGGGAAAACGATTTCGCGAAAGGATTACGAAAGATGCACGTTACTCAAGACCAATGGTGAACCCGAATTAGTTGTCACTCGTAACACGAATGGCAAGTCTTCTCACTTAACTGGATCATTTCTGATTCCGTAATTTAGAAAAACAGCAGTGGCTTAGAAATTGTACCTATTTTATCTTCTTTATCTTCTTTTTACATTCAAAAATTTTTTAATTTGGAAATTTATCTCCTATTCCATGTTACAAAAGGAATAATAAAATGTCATTGCCCTTGATACCTCCAATACGTGCAATTCGATTGAAACTACAAACACGAAAGATATGAAACCGCGACGAGAGATAGAAGCGCGCATTCTCCTCCGATCTTATCTCCACGGAGCAACGTTTCCTTCGGAGAGTCGGCCGCGGACCGATTGCTGCTTTCTAAAATGCAAACAAAAAGCCTCGCCTTTTCACTTTTGCGAGGTGCGTCGAACCTTGAAAATTCTTACCAATCTCCGTCAAATTACTCTCCTTTTCTTCCCCGATCCCAGTTGATCTTTTCACCGACACGAAGTCCAAGAAGAACAATTTTTCTACTTCCATCCGTCGAAGTTGTCAGGCTCGCAAATTCGCGGCAGAAACTCGGAGCAATTTTTTTTCCAGAAAGAAAGTAAAATAGCCTCGTCGGATCTTGCGTTACGTGCACTGGAAAGGACACGCGCGACAAATAATTGCCACCGTACGTTCGTTAATCGTGCGAGTTGTCGCGCAAGACGACAGAAAACGTCTGGGCGAGCGAGCGGACGTAAATGAAACTCGCGTCGAGCGGAGGCACCGAGGAGCGGATTATCGAAGATCGGTTAATTAAGGAGCAATTGAGCGAAGTAACGTGGCCTGGTTAGATGGCGCGGCTGGATAAGCGTTAATTTATTCTTGGACCGTGCAAACCGAGACCCGAGGAATCGGCCGTTGTTCGTTCCGCCTTAACACGTTCACGACGGGCTGAACCACCGGTGGTACATTCACTTCTGTCGTCCCATCGGGCGGGCTGAGCCACCGGTGGTGCATTCATGTTTGTCGTCCAATCGGACGATCTGAGCTATCGGTAATGCATTTATGTTTATTACATCAAGAGGACTGAGCCACCGGTGGTGCATTCGTGTCTATCGTCCCATCGGACGGGCTGAGCCACCAATGATGGCACATTTAAACAACTGATTACAGTAATTGGTAAATTTGTTTTCATCTTTATATAGTAGAATATATATTATATTGTAATGTTTTTCTTAAGCAGCTATAATAAAATGCCACTGATGCATGAGAGAAAATACGAAAAACTAATCTGCTACATGGTTTGAGTAAATTCAGGTCCCATTGTGAACGTGTTAATGCTTCCTCGTTACTTGCTCCTCGAAAGGCGGGAATCCGAGATGGAAAAGTCGTGGAGGCTCGAGCAAAGAGAGAACACCGAGAGGCGGCGGCTTCGACTCGGCCTATCCGTTTCTTCGTTGCGTAACCACGCGAGCCACCTTCACTTCCTAGAATTACGCAACGATCTCCGACTATCCGACGTTCGACGACCAAAACGGCTCGATCGTTGCGCACCGACGATCCGTGGCGATTTTCGAACGGTCGATAGCGCGTGCGATATAATTTCCGGGTCTTTCGATGTTTTCGTAGAAACCGGTCTGAGTGACGTTTCAAGGTGTCGCAGCGGAGAAAGAGGTGGATTGACATAGTAAATGCAGAAGCATTCGACTTTCGAGCGTTTGCGAAATTATGTGAATAGTTTCCGCTAGGAATTGCGAGAAACCTAGTTTACGAGGCACGGATTTAAAACTGAATTCAGTGGAATTCTGACGCAGTAAATTGACTCAATTGTGTCTTTAATCGATAGATCGAGAAAGGGTATAGCAGGATAAAGGGGTCAAAAGTGCCTTTCAACCGATTTCAATAAGGGTGGTCTCATTCGATGGATAAAACTCAGCGACTATTGTTTACCAAACTTTAACCCTGTATTTCGACCGGAAGGGTAGTTATAAAAAAATTGAAGGTTGTTAGTAATTATCAAGTTTGGGTCCGTCGATCGGATCAACGGACGAGAGAGCAGGAAGAAGAATCTTCTGGCTCTTAAACCTTTTGCTACTGGCGTCTTTTCCATCGCGGCAGCAGATAACACGCGGTAACAAAGTTACTTTGACAGTATTTATGAAAAAAAGACCTTTCCCTCTAATGCAGCATGTCCAGAGATTCAATGCACAATAACTCCAATCACACTTCTGTATAATGCGCTGTATTTCATGCAAGGCGACTATAGCCGTATGTCAGTGGCATTTTATGGAGACCGACTTCAGTCGTCAGTAGTAGTTGAATGCCACCTTATGAAGGGTGACTATAGTTGACCGTACTAGGTGAATGGTATTTACTGGAGGGCGACTATTGTCGACTAAAGAAAGCGAATAGTATTTTGAGGAGGGCGATTATAGTCGTTCGTAGTAGGTGAATGATATTTTATGGAGGACGACTATAGTCGGCGGTAGTAAGTCAATGTTATGTCATGCAAGGCGACTATAGCCGTAGGTCAGTGGCATTTTATGGAGGCCGACTTTAGTCGCCAGTAGTAGTTGAATGGCACCTTACGAAGGGCGACTATAGTTGACCGTACTAGGTGAATGGTATTTTACAGAGAGCGACTATAGTCGCTTATACTAGTGAAACGGTTAAATCTAAAAAAAGAAGTCTTTCTCACCACGCGCGAAAAGCACGACAACTAAAGTCTCTAGTCGTGATCTCTACAACGGCTTACCGGAACCTGGACGACTCTCCGAACGCGCGGTCACGCAACAGAGGGCAAAAGGTTTTGGCGCGTTCCGGGCCGACAAATCTCTGAAACGTCGACGCGTTTTTCGGAGCAACGTTCGAGTGATTTACGGCGACGTCTCTCGCGCGGCGAAACAAAGTAAAGCGGAGGTCCGCGGAGCCGGTTTCTCGGTTCCGCGGCTCGATCTACCGTTACGGAGCACGAACAACGCCGCGACGCGAGTCTAGTAGGGCGTGCGCCATATATTTACGAATTTCTACCGCCCTCTCGCTCGAGACCGTTCCCTCTCCCGTTCCCGATAGCGTGGGAAAGCGCCGTATCCGCGAGCAACTCGCGAACTCGCGATTTTCATCGCGAACAACCACCGAGGTAATTCCGATATGCTGCCGTTTATCGGAGATCTGGTTGCAAGTTTGCTCCAGCGCTCGCTCGCATCGCCCCGTGCATCGATCCTCGTAATTATGTAATCGCGGTGAGCCCTTGCAATTATGCAACTAATTGTCGTGGCGTACGAGAGTTACGGTACGCGAGACTGCTCGCGTAATAACGCGAGGAGCGTGGATGCGGTGAGCGCTGAATCGACGGTTAACGAGTTTGGATATATACTCGTCAGCGTGTTGCTTGGGAAAGGTACTTTAAAACTGTGAGATTGGGGAATGTCTGAGAAATTGTACATTTTGTGAGGCTTAGTTCAGATCTGTCTAGCCGTATTTTCTGTAAACATTGCAGTCGTGCTGAAGAGAATGTATGACTTTCCACGTTAGAAGCTACTGTAATAAAATTCCATGAAGAAATTCTGTTTATTGATATTGCCGAGCGATACCGAGTTTTCTCGTCTGACACAAACAAATGACGGTGAATGAAAACAATGACGCTGCAAATCCAGGGTGAGAAGGAGGGCGGGCGTCTATAGTCGCCTGGTGTAGGTGAACGGTATTTTATGGAGAGCGACTATATTCGCCCACCACGTGTGAACAGTGGTCTATGCAGTTCGAATATAGTCGTCCGTTGTGTGTAAATGGTATTTTATGTAGGGTGACTATAGCCGCCTATCACGTATAACAGTGTTCTATGTAGTTTGACTATAATCGTCCGTTGCGTGTGAATGGCGTTTTACGTAGAGCGACCATAGTCGGCCATCACGTACGAACACTTTTCCATGGAAAGCGACTATAGTCGACAATCATGCATGAATAGTGTGATGTGGAGTTTGACTATAATCGTCCGTTGTGTGTAGATGGTTTTCTATGGAAGGCGACTATAGTCGCCCATCATGCATGAATAGTGTGATATAGAGTTCGACTATAAACGTCCGTCGTGTGTAAATTGTATTTTATGAAAAGCGACTATAATCGTCCACCATGTGTAATCAGTGTTCTATGAAATTCGACTGTAGTCGTCCTTCGTGTATGAATATGTTTTATGAACTGTGACTATAATCACTCGTTGCAGTAAAAGGGATAACTCATTTCGTACAATAACGAGTGACCTTCGCAATGTAATAAATTGGATAGGAAATTTTCAATTTTGCAGAACCTACCAAATTGGAAATATTGGTGAAACGTGACACGATAAGATTATTTCCACAGTGTCAATATTACATTCAATATATCAAGCATTACTGATTAACTTGAATTTTACCAATTTCATTTTGAATTACTGCAGGGGAAATCGCAAAAGAAGTTGTGAGCCAAGGGGTTAAGAATCTTCAAATAACCACGAAGAACGTGTTATTGCCTCAAAATCTCGATCATTGCAGATTTCCTGTTTGAGACACTGCGAAAAATTCGTTCTGGAGAACGTATCGCTCAGATTTAGCGCTCGGAATAAACGTTCATTGGTGGACAAAAAGAAAGCTGCAACTAATGAACTCTATAGAGGTTTCTTGTTCTCCACTCTGTCCGCATTCTACGGTCCTCCTGGTAGGAACTATCGTATTGAAACTATCTAACAGAACCGTACTTTCCCGCGCTAATCGATGTTTTCGCGTTTAATGCCCACTGGAAACGAACGGTAAAACGAAAAGAGACGTAACTCTCCGCCATTACACCTATTTCCCGTTCTTCGAACATTACACGTTCAGTATTCCCTCGTCGATTTGTTTACGAGAGATAATCAGAAATCGCAGATTCTTGAAAAAGGCGAAATTGAGAAGTCACTGTAAAAACATAGAAACTATCGTTCCTCGTTGAACAACAGTCCCGTTCGAGTCGCAAGGGTCTTTCGCGTTTCGTTATCTGTGAAGTGGGAAAGGGGCCTTGAGATCGGTTTTGCAATCGCGCTGGCGCTCGAACACCTACCTCGAAGGAAGTCGATCTCTCGCGGGTCCCGCGACAATGGAAGCTTTGTTCGCGACTCACGCCTCGCGTCTCGCGTATTGCTCCAGCGGAGAGCAGTTGTGTCGGGTTGTCACGGTGCTTAAATACTGCTTATATGCTTGTTCTCGGAGAATCCTTGACCCCGCCTGAGAAGTAGGCTTTCTTTTGTTTGTTTGTCTTGCATTTTTCGACTTTAACTGCTATGGTTACCTCACCTAGGATCAACTGTTTTGCTTAACACTAGAACTACCGGCGTCAAATTCAACATATTTTAATAAATTAAATAAGTACTTTGAAAAAGGGGGAATCAAGCGGTGGAAAATTTGATCGATTAGGTGATTTATGTTTATTGATATAGACGTAGAATATTTATTTTATGACTCTTATATAAACTCGGAGAATTTTTTGAAAAAATTGTGCATCAGTCATTTTGACTGGTTTGGTAGTTCTAGTGTTAAATACCGAACTACCTATGATACCGCGTAAAAAAATAAAGTTTCCTTGGAAGGATCGGGGTGGATTTAACCTCGGGTATAATTATCGGGGATCTGATCCTCTATTTGGCCACTATAGCTACTAAACAGCATTTTGTTTGTTTGTTTGTCTTGCATTTTTCGACTTCAACTACCATAATTTCTTCACCTAGGACTGACTGCTTTTCTTGTACTCTAAACCACCTGTGATATCAATATCATGTAAGAAAATTGAAGTTTCCCTGAAGCGATGGATGCTTTTTAAGAGTTTGAGCCTTTACTGGATCACTATAGCCTACAAATAGCGTTCCGCTCTTCGCTCGAGCCGATTCGAGCTCGAGATCGTGGCTCAATCGATCGATACGAGACTGACGTCGCTCGAGAACGACGAGAGGCCGAATTAATTTACGCGCTAATTTACGCAAAGGGAGAGTATTTAGGAGGGCCTCGGCGCATTGGCGAGAAATTGGAAGGACGATGGACCGGTTGATCATCCGGGGATGCAAACGCTGCTGCACTGTAATATATCGTCCATCATTGTATCCAGATGGGTTAAAAAATTTGTCAGGCGTTTTGCAAATCAACGAAACTGTCTTTTACGAAGGGTTTAACTATCAAAGTTCGTTAACGAGAGACGAATCATAATTTTAACCCTTTAAGGACGAATATATGCGGTCAGAAAAAATCTGATTAAAGTTTATCTAATTAATTATTAGTAGTTTATAATTTCTATACATTAACCTTATATGTACTATATATATGGTATCATAATACCATATGACTTTTTGATGAAAAGGTGGTTACTATCGCCAAATAAATGATTCTCTCTCAATCTTCAAAAAACTCTCCGTACGCAAAGGGTTAAACCGAGTGATGCAAGTTGACCAAAAAATGCAAACAAGAAACTAGACCCGCGCAAAGTAAATCAGAGTCATCCGATGGAGCAGGTTTTAATATCGAAGGTCGAGGAACGAGAGATAAGCGGAGACTTTCTACAAGCAAAAGAAGCCTAGGGACATTTCAATTTTCTTATCAGCACCGATAACCCCTCGCGATGGAGCAGGAATTCCCGAATCCGCGCAACTCGCCGATATTTTCTATTTAGATTAAAATTTGGGAAGGCCGCCCAACGAAAGGGTGGCATCTTTTTCTTTCGACATTGCTTTCTTACGACCCACATATTTCACGGAAATGATAGGCCGTTTCCGGAACATTTGGTCAATTTCTATCACAGGTATCTCGTCCTTACGCAAGAACCCGGCGAGAAATGATTTAACTTACGCCAAACGTTGAAGTTTCAACGAAAGATACAACACGAGATGAGGCTGACACGCGAGAGGCAGCACATGTGAAACGGTAAACGCGCGGGTGTATAATCAAAGATCTTGCGCGCGTGCGTGCATACGGTGAGAGCTCGAACGCAAACAGTCGTAAAAGAGATTAAAGTCGAAATAAGACGACGTATTTATAGCTGATGCCATACTAGTAGATGTACGTATAATTTCATTAGATAAAAAGACCAGAACTTTGAGGAAGAAACGTTCTACAGCTACTTTTTGTATTTTAACTTCCATACGTCGGATCATTTTGCCTAGGACTCACCGTTTTAATTCCTTGACTACTTCGAGATGCACCGGCCATATCATATAGGCAGAAATTGAATTACGATGTACATGCGTTGAGAACGCGGCAAAAAAAAAGTTGAATTTCGCTACATTAAACAAAATTGTTTTTTTCTCTGAACCGGGTTACTATACATATTACAAATTTTAAAGTGCCTTTCGTGTCAGATAGGCAAATTACAATGGCCTTTCAGGCGCTTACTGTGTCAGAAAGGTAAACTGTATCAAACACCTATAGGCGCTCTCAGTGTCACAAACGCAAAATCCTCAGTCGAAAAGTCCAGCCTAAAAAGAAACTTCAAATCCTAGATTCTTTTGATTTCTCATTTGCCGCTTAATTATGTATACCATTTTGAACCTCAAAATCCTCAACTAGCGTGTCTACGTGCCTCAAAGTCTTGTAAATATGATTTTTAGGAGTTACATGGACTGATCATGTAAAATTTTTATTCCAATTTAATCTGACATCCCCTAAAAATATTTCAGAAGTTCCAAGTCTGTCGACTCATATTCTAAAAATAGGGCTTTCAGGAGCAAGTAGGAATTAAATTATCATTTTATTCCGTATAAATTCTAAATCTCCTAAAATCACTCCAATTCCAATCCAATTCTAAACCTCCTCATTATAGAATGTATGGCTTAATATTGGGTTTAGATTGATTTTCTAAATAAGAGCGCTAAGGATTATTTTGGGCAGTATGAAGCCTAAATTGATCCTAAACTAGGCAAAAATGGCAAAAATGAACAAGTTTAGGGCGATTGTGGAATTAAAATTTGCATTCTTTTATATGTAACATATTTTTCCATATTCACCCTAAATATCCTAAGTTATTTGGTAATTTAGGAGGATTTTGGTCTGAAATTTTTGATTCGGGATTTCTAAGTACCTATAGGCGCTTACAGTAGCCCAGGGGTTAAGGTTGCGGAGGGTATAGAGTTACAGAGGATGTAGTATACGCATCATATAGAAAACATTTTTTTAATTTGACACCTTGCACTATCGGTAAACTCGCAAGAATCCATGCCTAAACCGAACACCCAAAGAACGAAACAAAGATTACCGCGCCAATATTTACTTCACGCAATGGAACTTTCGTGAAACTCAAATGAATTTGAATGAAAGTCTAAATTTAATAACCCTGCACGAGGACACACGATCTTATTCGAGATATTAATACTTGGCCCGAGATTAAGACCACGAGTCAGACTCGCGATATACAAGTTTGGCTTAAAATTTTCATCACGAGGTAGACTCGTGAAAATAGTGCAAAGGGTTAATTAGTCAGAAGTGACATGGGCTTGAACTGCGAACCACTGATTGCGAATCTCAGCCTTTACCTTCTTACCAACCATAGTTCCCTGCTAATTTGTGTTCCCAGATGAACGGCGACCTTCGCAGAGATCGCTGCGCACGTAGCGTGAGATAAATTACAAGAAATTAGGTACGTTCTGGGAGATCCAAGCGCAAACGTTGAGAGAATTTCAAATTGGTAAGACGCTCGGGTAAGAGCGAACGTTGAACGAAGAACGAGCCAAAGTTGGAAGCAAGTGACAACGGAGGTGTTGCTCTCGTCTCGGCCACCTGCGTAACCTCCTCCTCGAGAGATTACGAGGAGGCAATGACCTCGCTCGCGATAGCAGCTACTCACCAACGTCAACCTACTCTCTTTCTCTGCGCAACGACGTTACGTTGCTCGCTCGAAGAAAGTTGCCTTACTATTGCTCGCGCGAGAACGAAAAGACGGAAGCGCCCACCAGTTTCACGCAAAAACCGGAAGAGAAGTGGGCTCTATGTCGACTATTGATACTCGTTTCACAATTTTTCCGAGAATACGAGTCGTTGTAGGCTCGCTTGCATCGAGTTGGAAGTGATTTTGTATTTTAGCTTCGATAACGATGATAATCTCGCCCTGGACCTGTTGCTTTGGGTTTTAGGTGGGCGTAGGACGGTCGCTATGATATGCATATCGCATGGGAAATATTCTTTTAACCTTTCGCTACACTGGGCGTGTATAATCGCTCTCTATAAAATATCATTCGCCTACTACGATCGACTATGGTCGCCTTCCATAAAATGCCATTCAACTACTACCGGCGACTATAGTCGCCCTCTAGAAAATATCATGCACCTACTACGAGCGACTATAGTCACCGTCCATAAAATATTATTCATTTACTATGATCGGTTATAGTCGCCCTTCATGAAATGCCATTCAACTACTACGGGCGACTATAGTCACCCTTCATAAAATATTATTCATTTACTGTGGTCGGTTATAGTCGCCCTCCATGAAATATCATTCGGCTCCTAGAACCGACAATAGTCGCCCTCCAGAAAACACCCTTCACGTACTGCGGGCAACTATCATCGTCCCCCATAAAGTACCATCAACCTACGGTCGACTGAAACCGCCCCCCAATAAATAGTATTAATCCCATACGGTCGATTATTGTCACCCTACAAAAAATACTATTCACATACTACGGGCGACTATAATCGTTCTCCATAAAATATCGTTCGCCTCCTGCGGTTGATAATAGTCGTCCTCCAGTAAATACAACTCACCTCCTATGGTCGACTATAGTCGCCCTCCATGAAATACCATTCATCTACCAGGGCCGACTATAATCGCCCTCTATAAGACATCATTTACCTACTACCGACGACTATAGTCCCCCTCTCTCTCTTGCCATCTCCGCATTTACCTCTGAACTTGAAATTTCAATGTTTCCGTTACACTGCAACTCGTTTTTACTCAATGATACACCTCGACATAGTTCGGTAATACTAGAGTAGAATCCCTCTAATGTTGCTCTCTCGCTAATGTTGACAGGATAGTCCCGTTACTGTTACTTGTATTTTCCCCCACTTGGACTTATTATTGCCCAATAGAATTTTAGTTTCGTGGTGCGTCATATAGGTTATGGATGTTTACATGATCCTTCGCTCAAGTTTCAATTCTGCGCATGCTTATGCGCATCGGGGAAAATAAGTCATGAAAAGTGGGGATAGAAGGGAATGTCAACATTAGCGAATGATCCTGGGCCGAGTTGTCAACATTAGAGGGATTCTAGTGTAGTAAACACAATTTTTACACTCATTAAAGCAATTCACGATTCAACGCGAATCTGACGACGGAAGAGCAGCGGAAGAGATGCTGTCGAAAGGTGACGGAGGATTCGTACTCGGACCCACTGATAGCAAGTACAAGCTCCTCCCCCACCTATATCCCCCTTGCTCGAGTATTCGGCGCTCGACGTTTTCGTTGACGTCTAAACTCGTCGGCTCGCGAAAAATCGCTTCTGCGTTGCGCGCCTTAAACGCGACGTATAAAAATAACTTGGCGACTCGCGCAACAACGCACCGTGACATTGACGTTGCGTAGCTTCGTCTCTCGCAATCTTTTTTATTAAATTTCTCTGCGACTCTCGCGCACACCTTGAGACCTCGATGCAGCGTCACGTCGCGACACGAAAGAAAGAAAAAAAATCGACGCGACACGAGCGTCGAGCCCTCGCTTCTCGCGCTAGTCGAGCCTTCGAACGGACGTCCAACCGCAAAGATCGATACGAAGGCGTGTAGCGATGCAAACGTGCAGCAACTATTCGAAAGACGAAGAGAAAGACTGAATTACGATTTTCGTCGAAAGAATAAATTACTCCGTGGCAAAATTGCCTCCGTATTGTCGCGCGAAGACGGAAACTAATTTCGTCGACGGTCGGCGTGCAACGTCGGGTCGCGGGAAAAGCCCAGAATAAATTAAATTTCTTCGATCGTAGTTCGTCCTAGAATTTTCTCTACCGACGGTCTACGACGATGGCCCCCTTCCGCGCTGTACTCGCCGACTCCATCGGTCGCGGGAAACCGATCGTGAGGTGCTTTCAAAGTGGGTCTTGTACGCGATCTGCCTCGGGACGAGCTGACTCGACTCGCCCACGCCTTCTTCTCTCCGTTGGATCGACAATTACGCAATCACCGAGTACGCAAATGTGAAAACGTGCAAATGCGCCGTCGGACGCGGCGTCGGTCGACCGAGACCACCGATTGTTCGCGGGCTCGTTCGAAGTTCTGCGTTGATTTGCCGAGACCTGTTGCCCGAAACGAAGCGTTTTCTTCCCATTGGCTGATGTTGCTGAATAGTTTCTATAGGCAGCATATAGAGTCATCTATCCAAAGAGAATTGTATTTTATGGATAGCGGCTATAGTCGGCTGGTGCAGCTTAACACGTTAAGCGCCACGCCGGTCCTTAGCGATCTTCCGTTTGTGTTAAAGGTTATCAAATAACACTAGAACTACTGGCGTTAAATTTATTATATTTCAATAAGGTAAATAAATAGTTTAAAAAACGTGGAATTGTCTACAGTGACAGC
This sequence comes from Cerceris rybyensis, assembly GCA_910591515.1. NCBI lineage: Eukaryota > Metazoa > Arthropoda > Insecta > Hymenoptera > Crabronidae > Cerceris > Cerceris rybyensis. The sequence goes on along the minus strand of OU342789.1, from coordinate 64,821,358 downwards.
TTAACACGTTAACCAGTTCACTGTGGCGACTTCTTTTGAGAGTACGCATCTATCTATTTATTATACGTGAGTCAGGAAGATCAGGCGATGGCCAGTATACACGTCAATCACAGCTAACTGGTAACTAAATTTCCCACAGAACGGATATAGTCGTCATGACACGAAATATATGTAATTTCTCCATGACGGATATAGTCGTCAAACACACTTAACTGGTTAAGGGCTACAGCGGTCCCTAGGGCTCAGCTGTTAATTTTTCGTTTACTTCGATTCTGACTAATGAAAATCAACGATTAGCTTCTTGCCTAAGCTACGCTGTTGCACGTGACCGAGCCATAATTAGTAGTTTTAAGTAAGAAATAAATTAATGTACTTTAGTAAAACAAATACAAGTACCACTTAAAACAAGTATCACTCCTTAAGCTCTTGAGAGTGCATATTTACGCCTTTCGTATATATTGATATACTTCTGAAAGCGTATATATACGTCTTTAGCAGTTAATGGTTTAAAACAAATAGAAAGATACCTATGGTCCCACGAACGTGGCGCTTAACGTGTTAACAGGGCATTCATAAGGTTTTTTGACTCGAAGTGAGCAAAGAAATGGTTGATCTTCCAGAAAGAAAAATCGAGTTTCTCCGCGTCACAAAGATTGGTTCAGTCGACGTCATTTTGTAAACAATTCGCTCGCCACTGCCGACGCAGCAAAGACGTTTAATAATAATAAGTCGTGCAAGAACGGTGACTCAGTGGTAACGAGCTTGCCTCGTGACCCTTGCCCTCGGCGAATCGCCGAGATCGAGTCTCTCCTACCACGGAATTTTTTTATCTACCCTCTTAATTTTTCCTACTGTTACGTAATAATGTTAGTAGTAGCTTGTGCTATTAACGTCTACATGTGAGATTTTTGAAACAATGAAGTCTGGTGGAAGAGTACGTTCAACGGTGACGGTACATGAACTACATTGAACATGCCTGCGGAGAAAAAACACTTCTTTCGAATACCATCTCTTTTGTGGCTGAATGTGCTATAACTTAGTATTAATTGCTGAAATAACAATCTACCTGTGACTTCTCATATGGCGTGTAAGTTAATGCAATATTAAATAGCATAAAAATTACTTGATCGTACCGTGACCCACTGATATTTTTAATTCAATTTTTGTAATATATTAGAATACTTTTAATTTGCGTTAGGAGCGTTACTCGTTTTTCTACGACAACGAAGAAGATCGATTATAGGTAAGGGTATCACAAAGCATCTTTTCCCAAATCGAAAGTTTACTCGTTACAATCATCGATTAAGAGAACCAGATGTTCGATTGCTCGACAGAGTGTCTCGAAATAAATTAGAAGTTTAGTCGAAAAACCTTTCTCCTCGCGGGTTTTCTCGCCGTCGGTGTCCAAGATAATACTTAATTTCGAATGAATCGGTCTTACGTGGAATTCGTACACGATATCGTCGAAACGATAGGTCGATTCGTATGGCGATCGGACGGATTTACGGTCTTAGCAGCTAGCTTTGATAACGATCCGCGATTAATTTAATCGCGACAACGTTCGATCGATCGGATCGCGAGACGCGGTGGACGCATCGCTGACTTATTGGCAGAGAGAGCAGAGAGACAAAGGGTAGCAGAGGAATGAGCGAAAGGAAGAGGGAGAGAGGGCGAGCATAGAGACGAAGAGGCAAGTAGGATAATACAATCGTGGAGGCATTGTCGGCTATAAATGGCGAGAGGTTACGTAACTTGTTTTTTTCGCTCATTAGACTAATTAGAAAGCTAAATAACGATAGGACGTCGTCGTTGGCCGCGAGGTTCTCTCGATTCTGAGTTTTCCTCGGGCCCAGCGAGGTCGACGTATCCTAAAAACGCAGAGTGCGTAAAATAACGACGAAGAAAGATCGCGTCACGCGTCACGCATTTCACGTCGCGCCTCACCGTCCACACGTCGCACAGTGGTCCAGAATGTGCATTTAGCCGCGCAAAAGTCAAAAAGTCGATTTTGGAATTTCGATTTTTTTTGCATATATCGATTCCTAAATAACCACCGACCTCAGAACCGAAAAGATTTTTGAAATCGGATAAAAATTGTAATTACAACAAACGCTTAAAGTTGAAACTTTTTCCAGAGGCCTTTTTCTATCGAAAAACCACGTTGTCTTCTTTCTAACATTCTGGCGAAACTATGCAATATTTTTTAAAAATTATTATTTCTATTTGAAGAGCATTCTTCTGCGATAAAAATTCACGTGTCGAACATAAAATTACTGTTTGTAGTTTATTCAAAAATTAATGTTGAAAACATGAAAGAAAATCGTCGAAGTTTTTTATCTTCTGCAGTCAATATCTTCATAGTCCCACATAATCCCACTATCTAATTAACACCACCCTTTTCTGTAAACCTTCCCCTAAACGATCCTGCAAAAAGCTAATCCGCCCGGATCCGCCTCGGACGAATTTTTATTGTTTAAAGAGTCGCGCGCACCTCGGCAAGGCGCTGCCGCCGGACTGTCTCGTAAACTTTCGATAGGTATAACAATGAAAGGCGCAGGTAGACGCAAGAAATATTTGCGGAAATAACTTCTATATAGTCTCAGGAATATATGTGGAAAGTTTTAGCCGAATATCATTCGATACTTATAAGTTATTTAATTTTTAAGTGAACCCTGCACGGCGAAGACTAGGATTTCCTTTCAATCGGATAACCTTTGCTCGCATCCTAACAATAAATCAATTAAGTAATAAAAGTGATGCTTTAGAAGTCTTCGTCCTCGTTAGTGACAATAAGATTTTGTTTTTATTGCACGGTATCTTTAAGAAACACGGGAATTTACTGACCGCGTGTCCCACTGGGTCTATGCAGCAGGTCTGGGTTACATAAACCTTAGGAAGGAATATCAAGAAAAGGTGCAGATAGATAAAGCAAATTTTAGCAGGAACTATTTCTATATAGTTTAAACTAAACATCTTCAATGGTCTCAGAGGCTACTTTGTGGTAGTTTTTATTTTTTCCATTTTGAAGTTAGCAATGTAAGCTGAATAAGCTAATGTACATAGCTACCCTCTATATATCAACCGCCCTTTTGTTTTTAAAATTGTTGAGTTCAGATTCGTAATCAGCGACCCAAAAAACATTAGAATACTAATTTTTGTGCAAAACAATTAATTTTTAAACAAACCTGTCCGCCATATTTAATCCGCCATTTTGTTTTAAAAATTTTTGAGTTCAGATTCGTAATCAGCAACCCAAAAAATAATAGAATACCAAGTTTTAACTCAATCCGATGTGTTTTGAGCCCGTGGTGACGATTTGAAAAAGATTGAAAACTGCGCGAGGTGCGTGAACAGCTAAATTCACGCTCTGGACCACTGTGCGTCGTGGCGTATCGATCGTGCGAACCTTCCAGAGTCTCATCACCGACTTCTCCAGTCGTTCGTGTTCCAAGGTCACCTGTCGGACGGACACAGATAAAGAATGTATCTTTTTTTCCAGATTTTCGGGACACGGCAAATCTACGTGGAAATATGTGTTGCTACACGAACGAATTTTGCCCTGGAATCCCAAGAATGGGCTATCCCAGTCGGTAGAATCAAATGGCAGTTGCAAAACAATGAAATTCCATGTCCAGACTGTGCAAAAATGGGGGCGATTATAGTCGTGTGAACGGTGTTTTCTGGAGAACGACTATAGTCGTATGTGAAACAGTGTTTTCTGGAGAACGACTATAGTCGTATGTGAAACAGTGTTTTCTGGGGAGCGACTATAGTCGTATGTAAACGATGTTTTCTGGAGAACGACTATAGTCGTATGTGAAACAGTGTTTTCTGGGGAACGAATATAGTCGTATGTGAAATAGTGTTTTCTGGAGAACGACTATAGTCCTATGTGAACTGTGTTTTCTGGGGAACGACTATAGTCGTATGAAAACGGTGTTTTCTGGAGAACGACTATAGCCGTATGCGAACGATAATATCTGAAGAACGACTAGTCATATGTTTGTGGAGCTTTATGGAGAGTGACTATAGCCGTATGCGGCTTAAGGAGATGGTGAAAATGACTTGCCCAAAATATTTTGATAATGTTCCTGAAATTTCTAACACTTTTTGTTTCAATTATCTCCGTTTATCCTGAAGGCTGTAAAAGATGGAATCAATCAAGTTTTTTCCCCTCCTTTATTTAATTTAGACATTTTTATTTGGCAACTTTAAAAATATAGAATTAATCATCGGTAGATCTAGTGTTAACACAGCACACCTGCATCGCGGAGTTCTATATCCTCCAGTTAAAAATTAATCGTATCCCCTCAAACGTCCGGAACTCTTCTCCGTCTGAAGTTCTTATCAATATTTCTCAACACGGTTTTACTTTTTAATCCTACCGGTGCTAAAACAACTTAGCCACCGGCGATACGCGTAGCACGAACCGCGTTAAACATTCGTCGATCCGATCGATCAAACTCAAGTTTCTCAATAACAATGTCTCCTTTAACTCTTCTTAAGAATCGCGTTACACGAACGAAAAAAAAATACCGCAGGAACAAAAGTGTCGCGTGAAAATCCTCTTTCTCGGTACGAAGATCTCATCGATTGTTTTCCACTCTCGCAATCGGCCCAGCAATACTCGCACTTATTCCGAGAAGTGGTGCAATTCAGATTCTAGGAAGCAACGAGGGAACCGCTTGTTCTTGGAAGTTTGGAATTCGAAATTTATCGTGCTTGACTCGCAATCAAAGTGAAGGAAGCGAGAAGGAAGGAAGGAACGTCGCGATTAGGTCAAATTCCGGGGGACTCGGTTGGCTGTTTTGCCAGCGGTACTCTCTGGTATCAGACATCGCGCATCGCGGCCTGCTTTGCACGCCGACTCTAATGTTTATTTATCGAGTTTACGGTTCGCCCTCTTTCCGGCCCAGTTATCGTCTCGTGCCAACGTTCCTCGAAGGCCTCGGTTCTCGAGAATAATGCCGCGAAACCGGTCTCTCTCCTGCCGATTGGACGCTCGATTCGCGCGATAATCCCTCTCTCTTTGACGCAGCTAAAGTCATTGCCACTGCAACTCCAAAATGTCCAACAAAGTACCAATAAACTATGGAAGTTTGAAAACTTACGAGCAATATCATTTGGTACGTAAGTTTAGAAGGGAAATGGACAGAATTCTGTTCAATTATTAATTGATTAACTGTCTGCGATAGGTGCCTTTACAGTGGCAGCATTTCGAACGCTGTAGAAGTCACGGTCTTCTGTGACGGCTTGTTCATGATCGTGGAAAATTACAAAAATTAAAGTTTTCTGGTTCTATGTAGTCTAACAATTTGACTGGGGCGCACTATTGGAGAAACCTCTCAATGCGGATGGCGCATTATTTGCAAGTCAGACGCTACAACGAATCGTCCAGTGACTAGTGACCAAAAGAGTACAGAGAGAGTTAATACCATTCTTAAGATTTAAAAAAATAATAATTGCAAATAACTGAAAATTAAACAATCGTCAATACTTGGCTGCTGTGTTACATGGAGTGATAAGTTTCATGTTGAATCAGTTAGTGAAAGAGTAAAAGATGTTATAGTAAAAGAAATGCAAAGGGCGTATATTTACGCCTTCCGTATATGCTGATGGACATGTGAGGGCGTATATTTACGCCCTTCGTATATATTGATGTATATTTGAGGACGTATATTTACGCCTTTCGTATATATTGATAGACTTGTGAAAACGTATATATACGCCTTTAGCAGCCAAATGCTTAAGTACTATTAAATATTGTAAATCAGCTTCATCATATTCTGTGCTTATAAATTAATCCATATATTTACCGTGAATCTAGACTAGCTGGTATTCCCATCAGAAAAATCTGCCGACCGCAAAGGTAATGCCTTTGCGAAGAAACTTTACTAAGGTGAATGGAATTCACGACATTTCTATTTGTCTGGAATAAAATATAACAAAACGAAAGGATGATAGATATTAACAGAGACAATGAATATAAAACGGATTCATTATGACAATCCATTCTTCCGGTCTCCCCAACTAATCGGAAGCTTCCTCTAGATTGACTAATCAGAGATTAGCCAGAAAGCTACGTCCGACGATTGCATGACCTGGAATGACCTGTTTTAAGACCATTCCAGGGATGTGACCTGCAATGTTCCCGAAACTTCGATTCCTGGTATAATTCAAGCACTTCGATCCTACCTAACAATAATTAATTCGAGGAATCACGAACATTGTGGAAGTCTTGTATGGACGTATTTTTCCCTTTTGTGAAAACATTTGCTCGATTTTCAACTTGAAGAAATATGTTTGCAAATACTTTATAAATTTACACGAGGAAGTGGATAGAAATTATTAACCCTTTTAGTCCTGGGTGCCGATATATCGTCATTAGTCGACACTCCTTAGGCTGATCATCAACAGATTTTTATTCAGTATGTTCAACTGATAGTAGAAATTTAATTGCGAATAATTGACTTTGATCAATGTATGTGTCATTCATTTCTAACTACTGTCTGCAAAGATAGCTGAGTTTTTATCATTTTCGTAGCCATCTTAGTTAATATACATCCTACAATTTTCAACGAATATTAAAATACATTTGACATTAATTCAGTTAGTTTTTCCGCTCCATGGTAAAAGGGTTGAGAAGCAGGATTAAGAATAGCCGAGCGAAAACGTTTTATCCGTGATGACGAAGTGGAATCTTCGTAGCGTGCCGTTGTAAAATATTAAAACGATCGAACGAAGCCGCGTCGTCGTTGTTCGCGCATTTACTTTGCCGGGGTCAACGCCGACCTCCGTGACGTAGGAAGCTGATCGGTCGATAACGCTATGCTGGCGTTCCAATTTTGCAGACTTTCCGATATTTCGAAAAGCAGACGATTCGAGGAAACAGCTGGCGCAGGGTTTTTCGAGTCCCGTCCGGTCGCGGGTCACGGATCGTTAATGCTACGTCCGCAATTTGGGTAATGCGAAAGAGGCTTCGGTCTTGTCGCCCTTCGCGTCTAAATGGTATCTTATAGATAGCGAATATAATCGCTCGTAAGTGAATGATGTTTTACAAAGGACGACTATAGTCGCTCGCGAGCGAAATGTATTTTACGGAGAGCGACTATAGTCTCTCGCAAATGGATTGTATTTTGCGGAACGCGAGTTAAGAGAAAATTGCGTTTAACGGAGGACAATTATAGTCGCTCGTAAGTGACTAATGGTATATTACGGAAAGCGACTAAAATTGCTCGTAAGTGAATGATATTTCACGGAGAGTGACTAATGTCGATTTTGAGTAAATGACATTTTACGGAGGACGATTATAGTCGCTCGCAAGTGACTAATGGTGTATTACGGAAAGCGGCTAAGGTCGATCGTAAGTTAAATGGTATTTTACGGAGAGCGACTAAAGTCGATCGTAAGTAAATGGCACTGTACGGAGGACGATTATAGTCGCTCCTAACTGAATCGTAGTTTATGGAGAGCGAGTAAGGTCGATCGTAAGTAAGTGGCACTTTACGGAGGACAATTATAGTCGCTCGTACGTGAATAGTATATTACAGAAAACGACTAAAATTGCTCGTAAGTGAATGATATTTCACGGAGAGTGACTAATGTCGATTTGAAGTAAATGACATTTTACGGAGGACGATTATAGTCGCTCGTAAGTGAATAGTATATTACGGAGAGCGAGTAAATCGATCATAAGTAAGTGGCACTTTACGGAGGACGATTATAGTCGCTCCTAAGCGAATCGTAGTTTATAGAGAGCGACTATAGTCGACAGTCAGATATGAACGGTATTTTATGAAGAACACATACTCGTCCATCAAATCTGAATGGAATTTAACGGCGAACGGTTATAGTCATCCGTCAGATGTGAATGGTAGTATACGGAAAGTGATTGTAGTCGTCCGATCAATGTCTACGATATTTTATGGAGCACGATTGTACTCGCCACTCATATATGAATGGTACTGTGTGAAGCGGAACTACAGCAATATAAAGTCCAAACTCTTCCATTCTCACCATAGCCTTCAATTTCGTTGTTTTTTTCAAAAACAGTTTCCTCTCGGTTACAATATGACCCATGCATTTACAGATAACAAAGATACTTTTGTGGGGGCTGCGTGGAGGAACAAAGCAAAAGGCTGAGACTCTCAATCAGTGAGCCGGAGTTCAAATCCTCCTAACCTCTATTCTAATTTTCCTAAATCATTATTTAATATATCATAGCCTCCATGATTTTCCTCATTAACCTAAAAACAGTACATCCTACGCCAGATACCCATAGCAATCAAATTCGAAATAATAGAAAAGAAAATACTTGCGAAGTTTTCCGCATCAACGACAGACATTAAGAGTGTAGAACAACTCAACAGAGAAGACTATTCTTTGACGCAACCGCTTTGGCATCAACAAACGGTACCGGTCGCCCACGATCCCCGGAGGTTACTTTCGAGAAACGAATCGATAAATTTACCAGCCAGAGGAAGCGCCGTTTAAATCGGAATTAAAGCGGGGAACGACGGAGATTGAAAAATCGTGGCTACGCAAACAGAATAGGAGATGTAAAATTCGAGAGCACTCAACGCTCTATCGAAGCGACTTTAGTTGCGACGGATCATCGAGCTGGTTCAACATGGTTTACGAGGGCTTACGGTGGTCTAGGGAACGTGAAACCATGCGTGGGCCGAGTAGTCGAGTTATGGGTCTCTCCTGCCACTCGTGATGCTCTTCCTACAGCCCAATTTCTATTTCGTCACGCGTTTGACCCACATCGCGTCAAACAACACCAACTGGAACGAGCAATGGTCGACAGAGACCACGAAAAGGTATCTCTAACGTGCTGCAAAACCCATAGAAAGGAGTCCAAATGGCAAACGCTCCTATCAAACTAAATTTCAGCCCTTTGAGTATGGCGTCCTCTTGCGCCAGGCTATCAACGTAATTACCCTGTGATGATTGGTAGGTCGCTCGATGCGCCTGGTTGTCGAGCAATCGTTGTGCTCATTATAGAGAATGCGTATTTTGTTCCTGTTAGTGGCCAATACAATTATTTTGAAAGTAAACATGAATGTAATTAATAGACGGCGGATGTTTATGTAAATTTCAAGTTTAACAAATGCAGATAAAACAGGAGAACCTATCTAGGTACTTGTCCCACTCGATTAATATTACAACAAATACCATACTTTGGATATTTTAGATTTATTTTTATATTTTCTTCTTCTTGTATATTTTAGCCGCATTCAATTTGTTATAAATGCATACAAATCCGTAGTCTAGTAATTAACACATTGTGTGCGGGCCACTTAAAAATACGTTTTTCGAAAACTGTGCATAGACCGTATAAAAAAGGTGATTTATGGCATTAATTACTTAGATTTGAAAAGTTAAGTATATTTTCGAATTTAGAAAGTTAGTTTCCAATTTATACCAATTTTTTGTAAGAATAAAATTTGCGCAAGTTTTTTAATAAGTTTTCCTCTTGAGTCTTAATGTGGCGTTACAAAACACTTGCATACAATGTGTTAAATTTTGGATTTCTTTTGTGACCGAAAGTGAAATAAGTCAGAATTAATTATTGGAATAATAATCTATCACTAATTTCCGATGTACTGGTGTAAGTTAACCCTCTATGGGTTCCTGTGACGTTAAGATAACACAAGACACATTTAAGCTTCTGTTCTTCAAAGCCAAGTTTTTCACTTTACCAAATATTCTAATTTAGTTGGTGAAAATCATGAAATCCTTTAGAATTCAATATTTAACCCTTTGCTCTCCACGGATTTTGTGACGTAAAATCCTAGTACATTTCGAATACTACGGACAACTGATCGCTATTGCGCTCTTCGGGATTTTTCCATCGTGTTTTTTTTAAAAGTCTCTGGGCTCAAACGGTTAAACAGGTTGAAACAATAACTACGTCAACCTTGAATATTGCAGTTATTTGTAATAGCACGAAAAAATGTTATATAAAAAATTTGCACAGTATAGAGCGTGACATATCGTTGTGCAAAAATTTTTACGAGGTTGGAGTTTCTCGCGAGAAAGGCAAACTCCGACTAGAAAAATCCAGATACGCTAGACGTTATGCACGAGTCGCGGCATGTTGCGGCGCTAATTAACTTGGTACGAAGATAGAAATCGGCTATGCGTAGAATTCCGTTCCACTAATCACCGAGCAAAGTGGGAGGCTCGCGGGAAAAAGGCGACGGCAACCTGCGAAAAACGGCACTGTCTATCCAATCGTCGATGTTTCGACGAATTTTCCATTATCCGACGAATCAAAGAAAAACATTCCCCCGGAGATTCAGGGGATGAACCACTCAACTATCAATTACGCCATGCAGGTAAAAAAATTAGCCGTAAAAGAACAAAATCCTCCATAGCTGCAATCGTTCAAAAAAATGTCGAGGGACGACGTATCAAAAAAAGTGTATCAATCGCTGCTACTTCTTTTTTGGCAAATCTCATTCCTTTTTCAACATTTGGGAAAAGAAGGTTTCATAGTACGCACAGCTGAAAAAAAGGTTTTGGAAGAAAAAGGTTTTAGAGACAAAACGAGAAAATGTTTTTGGTCGAAAGACGAACAGGTCGAGGGAAGAACTCAGGTGGAACGACAGCGTGCACCGTATCTCTCGAGGAATCATTGTGTTCATTTTTGGCGCGTTTCTTTTTCCAAGCGAACTGGAAACGTTGGCACGATGGATTCAAAGGAGCCGCAGATGTCGAAGCAAAGGGAAACGGCGAACGCCGTTGGCGACCTCGGAAAAGCGAGCGTATACACTTGACTGAGGCATAAATATTAATTTCTTCGCGACGGTTAATTTGAGGCAGGTGATAGGGAGAGCCGGAAGATCGACCGAGAGAGCTTTGAGTCTCTTGCGTTTAACCCTTTGCGGACGGAGACTTTTTTTTAATATTGAGAAATAATCATTTAATTCACGATCAAAAACCGCCTTCTTATCGGAAAGTCAGAATGTTAAAGGTATAGGAATTATAAATTACTATTTGTAGAATCACATTCCAACGGTTACATTTCAATTTTGCAACTCTGTGTATACGTGCACCGATAAATTGTAATCAATTTTTTTCTCTGACCACATATATGCGTCCGTCGTCCTCAAAGGGTTAAATGTGTTTAAAATGATCTGTTTTAATTAAATTTCACGAATTACTTTTACACTGTGATAATACTTCTTCCAGAAGCAATCAAACCAAGAAAAATATTTAGAAAATACTAAGAAATATCGTATAAATCGTAGGATAGATGTAGATAATTTGTGTAAATTAATTAAAGGCGACGAAGCGGAACAAATGTCCATAACTGTCCGCAAAGAATCGTAACGAAGAAAAAATTTGAATAAGCCGGAAACAGAGATCGGTTAAAGTGTCGGGTAAAGATTAAAAGTAAAAGTCTCGTTCAAGTACATAAACATATACAATGACGCAGAAACATTCATAAAAAATATTCCTAATTGATTCACGATATCTCAACGTAAATTAATCGAAACGTAAACACGTTACGAATTCTATCAGAAACGATGACCCTAGAGTAATCAGAACTTCCCGCCATCCCGTTTGAGATTCACGTACCGCGCAAATTAGAGAATACCGGTAAATCGTACGATGTACACGGCTCGGCCGATTTTAGAGGCGCAAGTTTTTACATACAATCTCGATCCGCTTCATTTGCGCTAGAATCGCGCAACGTATCTGCAAGAAGGGCACATGCTCGGCTGGAAAATTGGCCGTTCCGTTACCAGAAACTCTGCATCCGCCTATTCGCTCTACTAATGGAATTTCGGTCGTACGGAAGAGGTCGGAACGGTAACGGAAAGTCAATTTCATTGGTGGACGTAGGCGGCCATCGTCCAACGGTTGCACGAGTTTCCGATGAAATTTAGTGCCGTTGTTTCGATAACAAATTTATGTCGCGATAAGTGTATTAACCTTTGTCGAGAACCGATGAACCGCTTCGTAATGCACGTGCTTCAATTACGATGTTAGCTCAAGCCTTTCACTGCGAAAGACGGACGTGCGCGCTCTCGCAGACCCAACAATGTCTATGACAAACGCATATATACGTTCTCATAGATTCGTCACGATATACGAGAGCCGTATATATGCGCTTTCGTCGGCTCATCAATATCTGTGACAGGCGTGCATATACGTCTTCAAAGATCCGTCAGGATATACGAGAAGCGTATATGTGCCCTCTCGCAGACTCGTCAATGTCTAGACGGGCGTGTATATACGTTCTCATAGATCTATCAGGATGTACGAGAGGTGTATATATGTGTGCTCGCATATCCATCTATAAATATGAAAGGTGTATACATACGTGTTTTTTTTTAATACAAGTCACGCGTTAGCTAACTTTAACCTGTTAACTGCGTTCGACGTGTATACACGCCAATCCAAAGTGCTATTGCGGTAGCCTTGTAACGCTAAATTGTCAATTCCTTATCGACTAAAAATGGAAATGTTTCGCTTTCTTCTTTTCGTAAAATTTGTAACAGAACCAATTACTTTGTCTTTAACGTATATATACGTCAGTGCTCCACTTTAATTCCGTACCTTGCGAGGGGTTTTCAAATTTAAATTCCGCAGTTAACTGGTTAATGACCGTCATGCAAATATAGCGCCGTATTGTTGTGATGGTTTCCTGTTAGAGTTTATCGCAGGCAAAGGGTGAACGCACCACTTTCCGGGGTGGCTATGGTTGGCAAGGAGATAGAAGCTCGGATCCGCAGTAACTAAGTTCGAGTTCAAGTCTCTTGGAAATTAATAAATTTTCCTATGTGAGTTATATTTCATAATCTGGGTAGTTCTACACACACTTAAAATCAAAAACAGCAGATCCTAGGACGAAATGACCCTTCACACGATTATGTGCGAAAGAAGAACGCACACTGAAATGGTTGCAACTGTAAAACTCGATGTACGGATGAAAGCAAGATACCATCAAAGTTTCTACAGGATGTTAATTGTTTTATAAAATAATTTAAATAACCCAAGTACTTCCGGGTTGAGTCAAAGCTGCGACGGAGGGTTAAACGCACAGCGTACATTTGGACAACGCGGTGATCCACGGACGAGAATGGAATTCGGTTTTGAAATTCAACGAGCACCGAGAGCGCGGTTCTCTCGGTGAGCGTGCAAAGAAAAAATACGGTCGAAAGGATACCGAGCTGTTCCGTGGACGGATCGCACAATGGGAAACCGTTAATACGATTCCGCATTCGTCATGGTATCCCGAGTACGTTGCACCAGATACTCGATGCATCGTTAAATACCAGGAACTTGACACTGATCGCCAAGCAGATTTTAGACTCGACAAAAGTATTACACTCGCGAACTGTTATTTTTCCCCCGCGGCGAATAATTATTTCCGGTGAGCGCGATCTACGAGCACGAAAAAAAAACTTAGCACCTCGCCGAGGCGCAACCGGTCCCGTCTTTGCGTCAATTTATTTTAAAAACATCCGACGAACGTTCCTCCAAATTCTGCGATCGATACTCTCAGGTTTTCTTCTTTCCGCGATTTATCGTTGCACGATGTTTTGATGGGGGGCAAAGTACTACCGTTAGATGAGAACTGTTCTTCATTGACCATCTCTGGAGAGATGGCTTCGGACGGCTTTGAAATTAATGCTAAAATTTCCATAACGATCGAAATGTTTGGCTTGAAATTTTTTCACAAAATTCCTTAACCCTTTGACTGTGGGAAATTCAAAAGTCAAGACTTTCGCGTGAGCGGCATGCAGCCTGGAGGAGATACGATCATTAGGGACTGAATACTTTTTCACGCAGTATGGATATACGGTAGAAACAACTGCCCAACGTATATATGAGACCATCGCTTGACGTGTATATGCGTCCATAGTATATATGGATAGTTTCGTACGGCGCGTATATATACACTTATAATCTCCATCAATACCTTCCTCATGACGCATATATACGTCGATAGTCTCCATCGATATCTTTTGCAGGGCACATATATGCGTCCATAGTCTTCATCGATATCTTTTGCAGGGCGCATATATGCGCTCATAGCAGTCAAAAGGTTAATTGGACAGAGAAGTTATGCAGCAAATAATCCTCTTCTATCTTGTAAAAGTTAAATCACTTAATTGCTCATGTTGTTCAAACATCCATTTCTCTTCTTCCAAACTACTTATTCGGCTTGTTTAAGAATAGATTTACGGAAGTCGTCCAATTGACGGTTATAATAGATACAATTCTATATCTATAATATATTTTGCGTTTGTGAAGAGCAATTCATGGTAATAGTATAAAACTAATATGTTCCCACTTGTTTCCACCTTATGCTCTTCTTCATTAACACATACACTATACTTAACTCTAACATTACTTGGCAACTAAATTTGCCACATACCAAAAAAAAACTATAACATGCTTAAAAGTGATATATAAGTCTAGTTTTCTCATCGACACCATGTATGCGACTACCTCCTCACTATAGTACAATAATTTTTATGACGGTTGATGGCGCGAAAATCATCCGTTCAATTGCCCTCTGTAGCGATCGGACTATACCGTCACAACAATACAAATATAATAGATATAATGCTGGAAATTTCAGTATAATTAAAGTTTCGATTAATTTGAAAAAAATGCAACCATCTGCACAGAGGGCGAGCAAAGAAAGCCAAAAATTTTCGACGAAATTGAAATAAAACACGGTGAGGACTTAAAAACAGCGAGTAATTGGCGGCTAATCGTGGAATCGAGGGATTGAGGAAAAGTAGAACCAAAGTCTGCACGGTATCAATTCGTACTTTCAACCTCTTCCGTCCGAGAAATAGGTCGAGCAAACAACGCCGAGCAAAGTCGGCGAGTGTAAAAAGAACGCAACTCCCCACCGCTATAAATCTTTCAATGAGATCGTCGAGGTAGAATTCACGACGGTATAAAATTGTGCTCCCACGACGCAACTGCTTTACGTTAGTTTGGCCTCGAATTGTGATTCGTCCTTCCGACGCGAGCCTCTAATTGTTTTTCCATTGCGAACCTTCTATGCATCGAAACCGGACGGTCGAAGGCGGAACTTCGATTGTTAGATTATCGATTGAGGGGCATTTCTCTCGCCAGGTTCTACGATGTAGGCGATGCACTTCTCCCACGTTGCGACAATAAACACGTTATTTTGCTTCTTCGCGGAACCGGTTTCAATATTATCGAGATCGACGGTAGTAAACAGAAGTACGTTCTTTTGACGCAACTTTGCACTTACGGAAAACTAGATTCATAGAAAAATAGATCCTACTACGTTGTACGACTTTTTTTTACCTTGAGTCGGAAGAGACGCAACGTGCCTCCAGCTCCATGAATCACCTGATGCATATTTTTCGAGCGGAGTTACAAACACGGCTATTATTCCTGCAATCGGAAGTTTTCGAGCAGCAAACGTTTGCCGAGTAAATAAAATTTCACGAATGGAAAGTGAATGCCGAATATATTTGGCGCTCGGACATACAGGTCATCAGATATTTGCCGAATATATGCGGCGCTCGGACACACAGGTTGTTAGATGTTTGCCGGATATATCCGACGCTCGGATACACAGGTCGTTAGATGGATACCGCATATATACGGCGCTTGTGCCGAAAGAGTTGATATATTAATATAAGTTCTATTTATAACCAACAAGGGCCACGTAAAAAGAGCAGCTGGGTCGTATGTAACCCACGGTCTACATATTGGACATGCCGATTTAGACGATTTGGATCATTGCGGCAAAATGTGGCATCGGAGAAAAAATTCACAGTCGAGGACGAAGAGGATTCGAATTCGGGCCAGCTATTTGCGAGTCGATGCTCCGGGCTCGTTTCAGCAACCTTTTCAAAACGAAACGACGAAAAAATCCTTTGCGTTTCCACGTCGGTCGAGAGAGCGTAACGGGGACGAGATATTAAAGCGTATTCCATCAAAATTGGGCCATTTAGCGGCTCAAAGAATAACTTTTAGGAAAATTCACCGGTTTGGTTCGTATTCAATTTTTTTAAACCACTCGCCACGATTCAGTGGGTCACCCTTGTGACGTCCAAAGGGACTCTAAGGTACTTCGGATTTCGAGAGCTGGCAGTTCGATAAATACAATACGGCCAAACGACGGTAATCCCTTAGCTTACAATAACCGATAAATGGAATAGGAAAGTTTGAAGTTTTCCAGAAACTAATAAATTGAGAAATAGTAGGTTACGGGATAATCAACTTATTTCTATGCTACTAATATTGTGTTCCATCATACAAAATATCACGAATCACAGAAAATATATATATATAAAATATCAGAAATCACTGCGCAAGTTCGGATTATTCTTTTGTGTATTCATGAGTTTTATTTCTGTGTGTACTTATTTAAAATTAAGTAAAACAGATATTTTTAATCGTCATTAAATGGACCGTTTATTTTGAAAGTGGTGCAAGTCCATTCTCCATAGTTTCGAGAAAATTAAAGATTAGCATATCTATCCATTAAAAAATATTGGATAACTGTGTCAAGTTGGACAGTGTTTCTACTAATTTATTAATGTATAATTTGATTATATAAAGTTCTTTTAGACGAATTTAACTAATATAATGTATATTTACAGACTGCAAATGGAGTTGCACCACTTTCATAATCAATGGCTACGCAATTTCTTTAACGGCTAATTTTATATTGAACAAAGCATTACAAATGAAAAGTTAACACTAAATTACGCACAAAATTACCTGACATCTAATTGTTTTTAAAAATGTACTTTCAAAATAAACGTTCCATATAGTACATATTTCACGTATATTTCCTAAAATTCAAATTACTTAATAGATCATCTTCTTTGTCACCTGATCCCTTTATTTCAAAGTACTTATTTAACATATTTAAAGTATAATAGATTCAAAGACCGTAGATCTAGTATTACAACGAGCCACGTAAAAATACGTTTTTCGGAAACTGTGCATAGACAGTTTAAAAGGCGATTCGCGGCATTTAGACTTGAAAAATTAAGTATATTTTCGAATTTAGAGCGGAAGCAGTATCCAGTTTATACTAATTTTTTGTAAAAATAAAATTCGTGGAAATGTTTCACCAATTTTTCCTCTTGAGCTCTTAGCGAGGTGATACAAAGCACCCGCATGCAATGTGTTAATATTCTTCTTCCGATCGCAGCGACGACACAAATGCGGAAAATGGCGAGCGCGTCGCGTCATCGTTGAACTCGGAAATCACCGTTAATGCGGCATCGATTATTCGCTCGTGCGTAATCTTCGACGGGATTTTCAGCGTAATCTGTTGATGCGCATTCGAGAGAGCGCTCTCTTCGTTAACGGGCGATGCGCCTCGTGCATTACGGTAAACCAGGTAAGGATTAACAGTACCGCTCGGTTGGCTATAATGCGCGGACACGAGATTGCGTCTTCGCGACGTGCAGTTTTCCCCGAGATCCACCGATTACGCGTCTTCTCGGTCGCTGACGATGCGAGCTAGCTTCTGCGATGCTTTGATTGATCTCTCGAAGAACGGGTAAGAGTGCCGACTATGTCGACTATACTCTAATAGGGTGGGTTTCGATTTACCGAGGGTATGATAAGTCATTTAATAATTTGGGATGAATTTTCCCCAGACGAAGGCGGGATAGTGTTGTTTCCATTGGAAAAACTGTCCTTTTGTTCTGTTTGTGCATTTTTAAACTCCAAGTGCGATCACTTTGTCTAAGGTCCACTGTTTCAAGTGGATTTCTTTGCACCGAAGCTATCTTATAAAATCTCTCGTAGGACAAATTTTTATAAATTCTCAGAGAAAACTACTGATTCCAACTTGGGCCTCCAATGAGCTCCAGTCTTTGCCTCCTTAACACGTTAAGCGCCACGCTCATTCTTAAAGACTGGTGCTGCACTTTCCGTTTAGGCCCTTTATTAGAAAAAATATCTTTCTATTTGTTTTACCATACTACATTAATTTTTGATAAAATGTTCTATTTTATACTTAATTCCACTAATTGTGGCTCGGTTAGGCGCGACAACATAGCTTAGGTAAAAAACTAATTGTTCATTTTCATTGATCACCGTCAGCATAAACGAAAAGTCAACGCCCGGTCCGTAGGGACCGGTGTAGCGCTTAACGTGTTAAACACCACAGTCCCAATCGCAGAGACTTGTCCTTGTATTTTTTTAGGCTTCAAATGCAGCAATCACTTTGCCTAAGGTCCACTGTTTTAGGAAGATTTCTATCCACTGGAGCTATATCATAGAAATTTCTCGTAGGAAATTTTTGTAAATTCTGAGAGGCGATGGTGGATTTGGACTTGGGCCTACCAATGAGCTCCAGCCTTTGCCTCCTTACCCACCGTAATCCCTGGATGGGGCCGTTTTCTTTTCTTTGCATATCGTCTCGCCATTGAGACGACCGTCGATACTCTTGGTCGGAAAATCGTGGCAAATACGAGATAATTCTGTACTTGTGTACATGAATCTCTCGGCGTACTCTTTGTCTTGAAACAACAATCGTCTGCGAGTTCTGGCGCCGCGCCGTTCACGTTCACGTTTCAAATGATTGACAAGTCTACTATCATTCTAATTACAGCGGTAAATATGGCAGACAACCGCAGATTTCACCGCACGATACTTTAACCCCTTTCCTTACGATGACGTGTAGCATACGTGATGCGGTAAATGGAATAGAAAATTTGGAAGTTTTCGAAAAACTATTAAATTGAAAATATCAGGAGGTCAGGTGACGTTGAAATTAATTCGGTGCTATTAATGTGGGATCGGAGCAGAGAAGACCTCCTATAAAAGAGCTTAGGAGAAAAGGACGTGAAACGAAATAGTCATCAGGGAGAGGTCGCTGGCGCAGTGGTTCCGGCGCCGACCCAGGCGATCGTCGACGTTAAGCTACTCTGGCCGAGTTGCTGCCTTGGATGGGTTACCGCGCTCCTCTCGTTTCTTTTTCACGATCCTACATTAATATTGCGTTAACTTCCACCAGTATATCGGAAATCAGTGATAGATTACTATTCCAACAATTAATTCTGAGTTATCGAGCGGTCGGTCGCAAAAAAAAAAATCTTAAGACGATTGCAGAAGCAGAATATTCCGCGGATGACAATAAGTTAAAATCCTCGTGAGCGTATTATTACGCATACCAATTTAAACAAGTTAATCAAGCTTTACGGGGGTCTGCTGTATACCGTAACCTCGGTGGTTTGGAATACATGTAAAATAGTAGGTCCAAAGCGAAATAACCGTAACAGCTCAAGCCGAAAAATGCGTAATAACTTAAGGTTCTCGTAACAGAGAAAACAGAGGGGTAATTTGGGAATTGTGGTAGCAATCGACCGAAATATCTAGCAGCACCATTGGTTCTCGTTTTGAGAGAAACACTTGCGGAAAATCCGGGAAACCACTCGACGTACATATCTGTTTGCATTGCGCGGGAGAAGGCGACAAGGTCGGATAACTTTGCATACTATTTCTTGGGATTACGTCCACCTAGTTCCAGTTCCTACGCCCGTTTGGAAGCTTTAGAGGACGCAAGTGCTACTACTAAAAGTGGCCTTATTTGGGTGGCTGAAATTTCAAAGTTTCCAATGATTTTTCTTCTCTTTCACCGTTTTGCGGAAAAAACGACTAGAAATATTTCATCCTGCTCGCGAGATTGCGTCGGTTTTCTCTTTGCACCGTTACCTCTTTCTCGAATGGCTCGCGGGGACCGCGAGATGGAAATTTTACGAGTAAAAAATAGTTTAAAGAGTAAGAAATAGAGCGGTAGGCCACTCTCGTTGGTTGGTTTGCACCAAAATCAAGCGGTCGAAATTTCTCGCTACTATCTTGGAGAAGTCTTGTAGTATGCGAGCGCGAATATCAAAAATAAAAAGTGGCTGCAAGTTAACACATATTCGTCCGCCCGACGAAAATACCTCATTTCGCAAACAATCACCAATGGCCAAATGACGAAAATTCGTCATTTGTATATTACAGAAAATAATTGATTCTTGTTCTTTTAATTCGAAATAAATTAAATTCTAATTTTTACCAATCAGAGATAATTCCAATAAAGAGCTGATTTCAGTTTCAGTTGCGTCGCTTAACGATGCATAGGTAAACCAAAACAAAGTAAAAGTTTATTTATTACTATTGCCGTTTTCCTTAGAAGAGAATAATGTGATTGATACTGATCGGTGAAGTCAATTTGGAGTCCCACATTATCACAGGACCAGTGTGCAATGTGTTAAGCCTTTGCGGTCCGAATTATTTTGTTAATTTTGTGTTGCACTAAATAAAATTAATTTCACATTTTCTATCATTGATTATTCATTGCTTTTAATGACATCATTAAATATAGATACTGACGGATATTTAGGTGATATTATAAAATTAGTATGAAATTGGTAGTTAGATATTAAATTGTCAGAAAATATCATGTGAAAAGCAATATCGACATAGGACTGCAAAGAATTAGACGTTTTAACACTATATCTATCGATGATTGGTCTTATATATTTCAAAATGAAATAAATACGATAAAAGAAAAGAAATGAAGGACACAAAGAACTTGAGCGTTTTAATTGCTTAGAGTATACATGATATAAGTAGAAAGCAGAAAAGAAACAGCCTTAAAAATCTCAGAAATATTTGTGAAAAATTCGGAGCAAAACATTTTAATCACGTAGGTAGATCTAGCGTTAACGTGTATATACGTCAGAGTCAGAGAATCGAGGCGAACGAGTGTGCAAGCGGAGAGCGAGAATCTAAACCAAAGAGCGAACAATAACGGATGTGCCGAAATAAAACGTGCTCCCAAACCAAACTAAGAAGTTCCTTGTTATTTACCCTCCTTTCCTTTATGCTATTATCCTCGCTTCTCGGGACGACTTTTTGTCTTCGAAGAAACACCGTCGTCTCTAGCGTCGTGGTGTAACGGAGATGTATTTTCGACTTCGCGCGAGTTTATTAAAACGGTACAATGCGCAATTATATGGCGTGATCTTGAAATTAAAGGAGCCGATCTATCAAATCAATCATCCAAAGGAAGGAATTTAAGCGGGAGCAGCGACCGATCGTTGCGTTGATAATCCTTTCTCGGTAATCGCTAAAATGAGATTCGAAATCTCACCAAGCGAAGAAGCGTAATGGCAAAACTCAAGCACGAGTTTGCGGAGAACAGCAAAGTTAGATTCAATTTCAAGCATTTCCGTAAGCAGAACTTCGCAATGCGCTTTAACTTCTTCGAAGGTTGCGGCACGAGGAAGTATGAGCACTTTGACGTTCGCACCTTGCGTTGGATTGTTCGCATCTGCTTGCGATACGTCGTAGTAGAACTCAAGAATTGCAATAGACATTTGAATCTTTCTCTATTAAAAGCAACTGTAGTCGCTCTCTATAGAAATCCACTGTGATACTACGGGCGACGATATTCGCTCTCCATAAAATGCCTCTGATTTACTACAGACGATTATAGCCGTTTTCTATAAAAAGGGATTGACATACTACGGGCGACTATAGTCGCTCTCCATAAAATGCCACTGACATATTATGGAAGACTATAGTCGCTCTCCGGAAAATTCCACTAAAATACTACGGACGACAATATTCGCTCTCCATAAAATGCCTCTGATTTACTACAGACGATTATAGCCGTTTTCTATAAAAAGGGATTGACATACTACGGGCGACTATAGTCGCTCTCCATAAAATGCCACTGACATATTATGGAAGACTATAGTCGCTCTCCGGAAAATTCCACTAAAATACTACGGACGACAATATTCGCTCTTCATAAAATTCGTCTGGCATACTACAGGCGACTATAGCCGTTTTCTATAAAATGGGATTGACATACTACGGGCGACTATAGTTGCTCTCCATAAAATGCCACTGACATATTATGGAAGACTATAGTCGCTTTCCGGAAAATTCCACTAAAATACTACGGGCGACAATATTCGCTCTCCATAAAATTCCTCTGACATACTACAGGCGATTATAGGTGTTTTCTATAAAATGGGATTGACATACTACGGGCGACTATAGTCGCTCTCCATAAAATGCCACTGACATATTATGGAAGACTATAGTCGCTTTCCGGAAAATTCCACTAAAATACTACGGTCGACAATATTCGATCTCCATAAAACGCCACTGAAATACTACGAGCGACAATATTCGCTCACCATAAAATACCACTGAAATACTACGGACGACTATAGTCGATCTTCATAAAATGCCACTAAAATACTACGAGCGACAATATTCGCTCACCATAAAATACCACTGACATACTACGGACGACTATAGTCGCTCTCCATAAAATTTCACTGAAATACTACGGGCGACAGTAATCTGTGTTAATCCTGACTGTAGTCCTCCGTAGTAGCAAAAGAGCTAATATATCGAAGCGTGTCACGACGTAAACACGGGAAACCTACTACCGCGCAGAATGTTTTGTTTATAAACTGAGCATGGATGTTACAGAAACGACAGGATAAGAATACGCAGCACGAGCGAGAGGCCTCTTTAGTTCCTGCCGATAGACTTCTCTACTTTTCCCCTCTACACGTTATATCATATTACCTTACGTTGTTTTGCGTTATGTTATACACCTAAGTCTGTTTTTACACGGTCTTTTTGTACACGGTTTTGATATAACACGGTTTGAAAATTGAATATTTTTAATTTTTTTACACGATTTTATTCCATTTAGCACGATTTGAAATTTTATGTACTTAAATTTTTTTTGTCAAATTTAATTTTTGCGAAGTATGTTCATATCACAAAAAAGTATTTATGAAAGAAAAAAGTCTTGAACTTGCCATACATTTAATTTATATTACTTTTAAGATTAGAGTGCATATCTTTTTTATCATTAATTACTATGCTTGTGAAAATAAGCATTATATATTTGATTTAATAAAATAAACATGAATTCTTGTTCTTAAAAATTCTTGTTTTTCACTAATTTTAATGGGTTTTAGAGATTAGGAACAAATCACCCATTTTTGTATAAGATCAATGTCTTTTTTTACACGGTTTTTTTTTACACGGCTTCTTCTGGAACCAATCTACCGTGTAAAAACAGACTTAGGTGTATTTCTTTCCGTTAAGTATATCTATATAAACTCTGTTCAAGAAACCCGAGATTCCTGGACGACAAAAATATGCAAGCCTAACGTTAATACCTTCTCTCGCAACAAAAGCGTTACTCGTCTCAAAACACTGTCCTTCAATTACCGACAAACGAACGTCCACCGGCAGACTATATTTTCGTCCGTCGGACGATCGAGTCGAGAACAATTAGTGCCTTTACCTGACTTTCCCATCGGCGGCTGACCGAGCCTGCTGAACCACCGAAGAAATCTCCTCGCTGTCGTAGCGGCCGGCGGCCTGCATCCGTCCAGAATGACCACTCCATTGTTATTGTTGTGGTTATTGTTGTTATTATTGTTGTTTGCGACGGGACGTTCGTGTGGCGCTCGACCGTAGGGCGACATCCAAGCCGTGGTGGTGCTTTGGATTGTGGCACCCTTGACGGTGGTGATGGAGCTGGTTATCTTGGCCGGGTGAGGCACCCACTCCTCCGAAGCGACCGGCATTTGTCTCGTCCTCTCCTCGGACGAGCCCAATGCGAACCCGCAAAACGGGAAAGTCATTCAAACCTCCACCTTCCTCTCCCTCTGGCTCTCTCTATTCTCTAGCCCTCTCGGGTTCTCCGGAGGGTCCAGTGCTTTTTTCGGGGCTCATCGACGAGATCTCCGCTTTCCCGTTCCTTCTCTTGGGTTTTTTAGCTTCTTTTCTTATCTTTCCTCGCTCTCGGTCATCCTTCGAAGCCGGTCGATCGATCCGAGAACGAGGAGATACGGTTTAATTTGCTCGTTTTATTGCACTTTTTCACTCGTTGATGATCCGAGTTGTTTGGATTTTCAGAGCGTGCTCTTGAAGAGCACAAAGGTCGTCGTGTGTCCCTCGACCAGCGAGGTGTTCGGTGAGATCCGTCGACGATCGACGTCGTCGTCCGTCGCACGTTACGACGAGTACGAACTGCGTATCACGTGCACTCCCCGTCGACTTGTTGCGCGACGCGCGCCGTCGTATGATCTCGTCGGGCTAGGCTTTACCGCGACGTACTTTGTCGTTCGCCAGGACTCGCGAATGGACGAGTCGTTCTATGGCTACGCACTTTGTCGTTCGCTAGGACTGGCGAATGGACGAGTTGTCCCGCAAAAACGCACTTTTTCGTTCACCAGGACTTTTAAATGGACGAGTCATTCCGTAGCAACGCACTTTTTCGTTCACCAAGACGTGTGAATGGACGAGTCGTCCCGCAGATACGCACTTTTTCTTTTGTCAGGGCTCGCGAATGGACGAGTCGTTCTGTGGCTACGTACTTTTTCGTTCGCCAAAACTTGCGAATCGACGAGTCGTCCCGCAGAATCGCACTTTTTCGCTCGCAAGGACTTGCGATTCGTCGTGACTCCGTTAAAGTCACCTACGAGAAAGGAAACTTATTTGGTAGATTGCAAGGTACTTAAGTTTCATTAAATCGCCCTGTTTCGTAGAGCGTCGAAGCGATCATCGAAATGACT
Source organism: Cerceris rybyensis (assembly GCA_910591515.1). Classification (NCBI taxonomy): domain Eukaryota; kingdom Metazoa; phylum Arthropoda; class Insecta; order Hymenoptera; family Crabronidae; genus Cerceris; species Cerceris rybyensis. The sequence continues at coordinate 64,796,768 of OU342789.1, read as the reverse complement.
TCGCACCTAGAGGACACAGCGGACAAACGTCCGTCAGAGAGTCGTCGAGGAGTCGATCAACCAAATTCAACGACTTCCCCGATAGCATCGACGTCCTCGAAGCTGGCGCGTAGGTTCTTCTTCGAGTAGGATTATCGCGCTTTGTCCCACTTCCCTCGGACAGATCCAGGTTCGATTAACGGTTTCTTCTCGTCGCCGAGCGCGGAAACCTCCAGGGCGAATCTCTCCCAACTTTCTGTCTGGAGTCGATCGTCCAGCAGACACTCCGATGTTCCTTCGTCTCAAAGGACAGCCGTCGACACAGAAGACAGCGCAGAGGTGCAAGAAGAGACCCGCATATAAACGTTTCTCTCTCCGAAGGGATCTCTCGACGAGAGATCGTTGGCCACCGTCGATGGTCGCGACAGAGTGCCTCGAGGTCGAGGTTACTCGTCTCCGCTCGGTCGGTCACGTAGCTGCCGCGTTACCCGCGTCGCCGGTGATCATCCTTCTTCGTCCTTCTTCGTTTGCGTGCACTTCTCCTCGCTTCCTTCCGGTTCGTCACGATCCAACGGTATCCCTGCAAACGGGGGACGGATTCGCGGAAAAGCACGTCAGGTAGCGCGCACACTATGATTTTCACTTCAGAGGTCAGCCCTCTGAGTACGACACTCGCAAAGCACGATCGGCGCTCACCACCGATCCTGAGAACTCACGCTGGCACGAACACCGTTTAACCCATCTTGAGACTCCTTTCCGCCAAAGATACCGATTCCTTCGCGATAATGGCGTTACGAAACGATCGTTGAAAGAAATGCGAAAAACCTCGAAGCAGGACACGTTATTCGATCGTAACCGCGCAGCTTTTAGCCCGGCGATAGCCTCGCACTGCCACTGACTGCTCGTCCCGAGCCTGCCTCTACCTCCTCGCTTCTCGATATTCCCTGCCACTCCACCGTCTCCTACGGCACTCCCCCCTCCCTTCCTCGAAGCTTCGACTCTCTCCTTTTCTTCCTAGATCCCCTCTCGCTCTCTTTTTCCCCGTGGTCGTGCGCGCAACGCGCATTCGTGCACGTGTACACCTACCGAACCACCGGCGCTTCGTCGTTACGGACCTACGAATAGTTATTCCTTCGTGCCTCGCGGTCGTTTCTCCTATCTTCTCCTTTCTCTCTCCTTCCTTCGTGCAAACTCGGCTCGCGACGAAGGCGCGCACGAAATCGTCCGAACGAGAACGAAGATACTTATCTGCTGCGTGTTAGTGTCCGCTTTCCGTGACCGCGACGTTGATAACGCGTCCCCGAGACTCAACGACGATACGTTGAGCATGCAGAAAGGTCGATCGCCGATGGCGAAAATGCCGGTGAAAGACGGACACTCGACTCGACTGGCTCGGCTGACGCGGCGTGACTGACGAAGGCGCGCTCTTGTGTGCGTGCACCTAACGCGACTGTTCCCCCCACCCCTCACCCGGCTTCCCCCACTCCGCCGCCGATTGGAGCTTCCTCTCCTCTCGCGCCGCAGGTATCCAGCGTGGGCATGTGTTTCTTGTTTACCTGCGGACGACGGTCGCGCGATCTTGACGCGCCAATGTTTGAATCTTCCGTGTTTCGGCCGTTTGGTCTACGGCTGATTCAATAGGGTTTTCTTGAGGTTTTTCCTGTTTGTTGTTCGATACTTTTTCCGGGTCGTTGCAGTTGTTGTGCCTGTATCGTCTGGTGGATCTTGTGTGGCGGAATTAACGAGTCGAATGTAGCGGAGGTCACTGGTAACCGACGATGGCGAATTGTATGAAGTTTCTTTTGGCTTTTGAATTGCGATGATTTTGGATTTGGTGATAGTTTGGCTGTTTAACCGTTGACTGCGGATTGTTTTAAGGTGAAACCTTTCGCGTGAGCGGCATGCGGTTGGAGATAAGGTTTTTCTAGGAACTGAATACTTTTTCACGCAGTATAGATATACGATAGAAATAATTGCCGAATATGCATATGAGACCATCGTCTGACGTGTATATGCGTCCATAGTCCATATCGATAGTATTGTACGGCGCGAATACCTATGCATCCGTAGTCTATATCGATAGTTTTCGTAGGGCGCGCATATACGTCCATAGTTTATATCTATATCTTTCGTAGGACACGTATTTGCGTCCATAGTTTATATCGATAGTTTTCATAGGACGCGTATTTGCGTCCATAGTCAATATCGATAGTTTTCATAGGACGCGTATTTGCGTTCATAGTCTATATCGATAGTTTTCATAGGATACGTATTTGCGTCCATAGCCTATATCGATAGTTTTCGTACGGCGCGCATATACGTCCCTAGTTTATATCTATAACATTCGTAGGGCGCGTATATGCGTCCATAGTCTATATCGATAGTTTTCATAGGACGCGTATTTGCGTCCATAGTCTATTGCGATAGTTTTCGTAGAGCGCGTATATGCGTCCGTAGTTTATATTTTTCGCAGGATACGTATTTGCGTCCATAGTCTCCACCGATAACTTTTGCGCTCATAGCAGTCAAAGCGTTAAATATTGTTGTTAGATTGCAAAGTAACGCTACGTGCAGAATTATTTTTACGAAAAAAATAAAATCGTGCAGTAAGGGGTTGACCTTCCGTGCGATCGTCACCTCTGAAGCGATACTTGGGTCTTATCGCTCGACTCGTTCTGAACGCCCTAATTATTTCCATCGGTTGCCAGTAATTTCGTAGATACCGCTGCTTGGACGATTGCAAATGAGAATAGCTGGACTCGGGCATCGTAAGTTTCCATTTTACGTAACGCGTCGATTGTTCCGAACGCAAAAGTGCGGGTAGAGATAACGGTGCTTATTTACATCGATAGCGGCGACAGAGGGCATATTGTCGAAACTACTTAATTTGTTGATCGTGAAAAAACGCCTAATTAAAGCAGCCGCTTAACATTCAAAATTATGCAGCCACGGTATCGGCCTTCAATGAGGGTTAAATGAGACCTGCTAATGGCTGTGTTGCTAAAGGCTCGAACTTGCACTCAGTGAAAATCCTCCGTGACTTCTGAGAAATTAAACATTTTTCCTAAACCAAGTACTTCATGTATCATTGCCTAGATGATATTTAATATCCATAAAACAAGGAGAGCTAGGAAAAAGTTGCAGAAACGTTCAGATTTGCAGTCCACAGATCTAGCTTCAAATTTTCCCCGATTGCTTCTGGGAAATTTATCCCAAATTATTGGTTGCACAGTGTAGCCTCTGTCTTACAATCTACAATAGGTGTAGTCATACCCTTTTTATATTTACCTTCCATTTTTGTATCTTTCTTGGTAGTTAAATTTTCTTACCGTCCATCAACCCTACGGTCAGTTAATTTAGCGCAATACTAGTGTATTTGTAATTTCAGAGTGAAGGTTTTGAAAAAAATGCAATGGCAACAAATGAAAAGATACATCGAGTACAGTTCGTCATTGTAGGGCAAAGGGTTAATAAATCATAGCCTCGGTGCTTCTGCACCCACCTAAAATCTAAGACTGTAAGTCCTAAGCGAAATAACCGCAGCTGTCGATTCGAAATACAAAAACCCGCTACAAATTGGGCACAACGAAACGAAGAATACCTGCATTCGACATCGATCGAATTACCGGACGAAGCGCAATCGAAGCGAAACTGTGTTGCAAAATTGGCACGCAGCCGGCGGCACAACGAAACAAAGAGATTTCGTAAAGGTCCACCCGCGATTTCTTTCCTTCTTTTTTTTCGTTCTGCAATCGGCAACGATGGAACATCGCTCGCGTTGAAAATGGAAAGTCGTCGTATTTATTATTCGAGCGAGCGGCGTAACTGGCCGTTCCAAAGACGAAGTAAAAACAGAAAGCGTGTCCGATCGAGTTCACTGAGACTTCACGCCTCCTCTGTGCCCCCCTGTGTTCGCTGATGTACTTTTAAATTGCTAAATCTCGTAAGAATCGTCCGCGAAAACTTTGAATGCTCGAAACGTTTCGTTCGTCGCGAGGAAGAATGGAAACGCGTTTAATTGCTCGCTTGTCGCTCATCGCTCGAAAGCGAGCGAAAATAGAAGGCTGTTCGATGCGGGACATGGATTTTTGTGAAACTTACTCGCGACGGAAATACGGGACATGAGTTGTTCCGTTAATAACCCTTTGAGGACGAGCGACGCGTATATGTGCCCATAAAAAAAATGAGTTTATCAATTATTTCACACCAAATTATTATAAACTAAATTAATTCAATGTAATTTTTATGATAATCAAAAATGAACCATTAGTGGTTGTAATTTCAACATTATATGGAATTTATTTAGTGTTAATTATGAATTGCAAGTAGCCTAGAATTTCTATAAAAGCGGAATCATGAATTTTGTCAAAATGGTGACAAAAGGTCATCAAGTAAAGGTTACTGAAAAAATTCTTTGTTTAAAAAAATTGAGTTCCATTTCACACTACAAAACCGAAATTACTTTATTGCCAACCCAATAGTTTTGGAGTACAGTAATCCCCCCTATAACAAGGTAGTCTTATAACGCGTTTTCATATAACGCGATTTCATGTCCCTCGTATGACACGTGTTTTCCCCCATATAACACGGGGATTTCCCACGTTATATTTCTGTACTATGAAATTTATAATGAATTTGTACATAATTAATTTCGCTTACGTTTGCACATTATGTCAATTGTGTTCTTATAAAATTTGTGACAATGCAGATTTTTAAGAAATGAAAAATGACAAAACAGATAAATAATGTTAAATTTTTAGTGTATTAATAATTTTTGGTTTTGACAATTTTTATATTCAGGTGACTGATGCCAAATAAAAATATGACACAATTAGTGGCCTGGAGCCATACAGTCTACCATGAAATAAAAGTAGGATTGTTTTGAAATTAACTGTTTTTTAGTTACATATGTATAAGTTTTTTATTTAAAATGTTCTTAGTTTGATTTTAATAAAATGCACATATTTCGCACATATTTAGTTTTTCCTTAATATTCGATTTACTTGAATCATTTGTACATAACGCGTTATACGGGGTCATAGAGCGCGTTATACGAGAATACTCCTACAACGCGTTTTCCTATAACGCGGAACGAATCTACCGTGTTATAGGGGGGATTACTGTAGTTGGTAGCTCATAATAAAAACTCCGCGATGTGCAAAAGGCTCAGGTACGATTTTAAAGTAAATTTTAGAAGTCACTTGACCCCGCTTGGTACATTTAGTGTTAATCAAATTATAAATCACCACTTACGGTTTTTCCCGTACATAAATATTCCATAATCACTGGGACACGAATATCGCATAGAAAAAATGTAAAATTTCTCAGAAGTGTTAGAAAATTTGACTTCTACCCTACTAATTGTGAACCCTTGCGAACAAAACTTTTCCCTCCTTGTCCATCAAAACCCCTCATCTCCTCGTACCGTTGACCATCGAATTTTTATTTTTGTCCTCCCTTCGAAGCGATCATTCACCCGTTGACGATCGATAGCACCGAAATTCTCAGAGGCATGTAAAATGCAACGAGGGAGTTTAACACGGTAGAAACGAGACTCGATTCTGCAAAACATTAAAGTCGCGTTGCGCGAGGTAATCGCTCGAGAAGAGGATCGTTCGCGAGCAATCTACGATCCTCGAGGAAATGAAGCCAGTGCGCGCTAATAAAGACGGGAAGGGTAGGGTCTTTCAAATCGTTCCAATTACCCTGCTACCTACTTCCTACGGTGATAGTAAACCAGCTGGATGCCCGTGCCAATTCCACCGACGTAATCAACATCTCCAAAGACTCCAACAAACAAAAAAATTACGGAGTTAATTAACTCGATATGCTCACTATGAGTCGCATTTTTCGGTGAGGTACAACGGTTCCACGAGTCTCTCAAGGATTGCTTCTCATTTATTGTTTACTGTTTTTGAAATTTTTAGCATTTGTAGATTTGCAGTTTAAGGGGTGTTTACTTGCGGCTGTTACGAAACGAGCACCACTTTGTTTTCGTGCGGGAATGTTTAAATTTGCGAAAACTAAATATATAAGTTTGTTATATTTTGTAATATCTATTTTATTTTTTTGTATTAATGTGTGTGTGTGTAACCAGTGCCGGTTTTAGCACTACCAGCGCCCTGGGCGAAATTTCTGCGCCGCGGCGCATCCTAACTGCTATTCAAACGTATACGAAAGAAGGCAATGGATATAATGAAATAACCTTTTATTTAAAAAAAAAATAATAAAATTTGACTTTTCTAGCCATTCTATCGGCCAACTCTTTTATTAAGTTATCAAAGTCGATGTTTTCAGCAATTTTATTTTCGATTGACAAAGTTGCCAAGATTGCCAGTAATAGAATTGCCAGATTGTAGCAGCTCATAGTATACAACACCCTTTTGGTGTCATCAGATACACAACATGACCTTCGAACCATGAAAATTCGACTTTGGTTTTGATATTGATGTCGATGGCAACGATTGGCCGGGCATAGCGTAGTATTTTTTCTTCTTGGGGTTGTAGAATATCCATTTCTCATCCCCAATCACAATCAGATATAAAAGCTCCACTTCCTTTCCAATTAAAGCAGAAAACTAAATCCTCCCGCAAATGGTGCTTACTTAACACAAAATTTGACATATTCAACACAGTAAAAAACAAGGTTTTTGTATGAAACTCAAAGCGATACGAACTGAATATTATAGACAGATCTTTAACCGGTCTGAAACATCTAAAATCAGCTGTCACTATGAAACATCATAACAGCCAGAGCTATAGTTTGAAAACGGACCGAACTAATTTGTACTCACAATATTTTTTTCTGTATATCTCTACTTTCGAACATTCAATATTCGTACACATTTTCAGCAACCAATTATGTGCGAACGTAAAGGGCCGCCTGTACTTAAATTTATCTGGATTATAAGAGTATAGAGAAAAAGTAAATGGCACGGCAAAGAGTTAATAACTTGACTCTCTCCGTTTGAAAGTAATAAAAAATCCATACGACAAGAAACTTCCAACACCTGCCTTTGATTCCGTGCTGTTACGTTTTCTCGTAATCGGGAGTTTAGTCGCGCGTGAATTTTCTCATTCAACCATTTACGGCGTATTATCAGCTTCTCTTTTCCTTCTCTCGTATCTCCGCTCCACTTTCCATTGCCGGTGTAAGCAAACTTCTCGGCAACTCTGAGCGTTATCTTGCTTCGTGTAAACGCGTCCTACGCCCGGATCGCAAGCTTTCGTTGCTTCTTCGTGCGTTTAATGTCGCGAAGTGTTTATTAATCGTCAGTGCACTTTCATGTAATTAAAGCAGCTGGTATTTGAGGTAGTTCTAGGCACTTATTATTTTTCGATAGATTTCCTTAAAATTTTGAAAATATATTCTTCATGATATTTTATAATTATAACCGGAATCTCAACGAGTTCGTCCACACGGTTTATGAATAAATCGTGTTTAAAAATAACATATTTCACATGGGCCTTATGGAAAAAAATTTTTGCTGAGTCCGTAAAATCTTATTTATTTTTCTAATGGAAAAACGAGTTGATGGATTCTAATAAAAAATTAGCAATGTATTATTTTATGCTTTTGGAATATTATTGAATTTTTTCATAATTTTTTACTTCATAGTTATAGAGAAAGATGTCTTTTAAATGTCTAAAAAGTGAATGAAATGACCTCTGTGAAGTTAGCCTCTGCATTAATTCTTACGCAATTTTTTTCATTTTTAATGAATAAAGAAAGTTTAGTTCTGAATCCAGCTGGAACTACCTTATTAGTACGAGGGAATTTTTAAGTAGATGAGGATTTTTCTGGGGCAAAAGTTTGTACATATACTACGGTCGAAACTATTTAGGAATGATCGCAGTTTTCGAGGATTTCTGATTTCTTTGATTGATTTTTGTCGTCAGTGACTGATTTTTGAATCACTGACATTTTTGTTATGTTCAACCCTTTGTGGACGAAGACTTTGTTGAATATTGAGAAAGAATCACTTATTTGGTGAAAAAAAATACTTTTTTATCGGAAAGGTAGACTGTTAAGGTATAGAAGTTGAAAATTACTATTTATACAATAATATTTCAACGGTTATATTTCAATTTCTCATTTGTAATCGTGTATTTATGCACTGATAAACTTTAACCAAATATTTTCTTGGACCGCATATATACGCCCGTCGGCCTCAAAGGGTTAAAGATATTAATTAAGTAGTTTGGAGAGAAAAAAATGAAGAAGTGAAAAAGATTACGTATTTTGGGTTTTATATTATAGAAATGGAATATTTACAATTAGTTTTCCGAATCAGTTTGATGAATCTTTTAAAAACATTGGGAAACGATTAGCTTAAGACTTTTCGTAGTTTAGTGCTAACAATGAAACTATCAGCATTATACGGACCGTTTATTTTGAAAGGGTCCATTTTCTGGTGTTTCGAGAAGATTAAAGATTCGCATATCTGTCAATTTAACCCTGTATGGAGTAACTTTGAGATTACGCAAATCCAATCTAAGCTTGTATTCTTCAAAGTCCAATTTTTAATTTTGCCAAATATTATAATTTTACCCCTGAAAATCATACAATTCTATACAATTCAATATTAAAAATTCAGGTGTAACCCATCATTTGTAAGAGTGTTAATGTTTATATAAACGTAACACCGAGTACCTACCTATGTTCGTTGCCGCTGCGACGACTGACTCGCGTTGGCTTGTCGTCCGAATGACGAGCAGCATTTCTTATAAATATTCAGTTAGTTGTTCAGATAGATTAGAAGCGAACAGACAAATAGTTTTACGTATTAGAAGTTATGATTTATGTTTGAAGAGTTATTTTATGTTATTAAGTGTTGTTTTATGTCATTAATTTATAAAAGTAATAGTTTATTCTCTCTTATATATTTAAAATAGTACAATATTTTCATCATTTTCTAATTGTAATATCGTGAAATTGATCTTCGGATGGCATCAAAAATTCGGACTACAGAGAGTTAAAAATATTAGTTAATCATGTCAAGTCTAAAAATGTTTCTACTGCTTTGTTAATATGTAATTTGGTTATGTAAAATTCTTTTGGGCAAATTTAACAAGACTTAAACTACTTTCATAATCAATAGTTATGCAATTTCTTTTAGTGGCCAATTTTACATTGAATAAAGCATTAGCATTTTTTAAGATATTAAATATTAAGTAATTATAAATAAAAATTTTACACTATAATTAAGCCTAAATTGCGTGATATCTCATTTTTCGAAAAAATGGACTTACACCACTTTCAACATAAATGCACTCTATTTACTATATTTGAAGTCGCTGGATGAGTACTTTGGAGAAAAGAAAATCATGAAATGAGAAAGATGATTAATTATGTAATTTACGTTTTGTCAAATAAAAGCAGAATATTCATTTCATGGTTGGCCTATCAATTTGGAGAAATCTTTAAAAAATTGGGAATCAGTCATTCCCTTGATAGTTTTAGTATTAAAGTAAAAAAGGCTTTTCTGGTCAATGATGTAATGTCGCGCTTATACTTGAAACGTGCCGACGTATTTTCCCACTTTTACGAGCGTCTACCAAAAGATGGAGATATATTCTCGTATCGATTAATCGACGATCTAGAAGATCATAAGAACATAGTTGTCGCGGTGCGTCGTGACGGCAGCGATGTATCTGATTTCGTTTTGCTGGCTGCTTGGAAAACAATCTTATCCGGCTTCATAGTCGCAACTCGGTCTGTTATCGGGCAAGAGATGATAAACATTGTGTGCCAACGGAGACAGGATGTGACCGTGCCTCCTTTACACACGAGAGGATGTACGAAGTCCGAACCGTGTATGCGTTTAATCGCACTGTCAGCTGCGAATAATGCGCATTATACATACCTATGCAAACCATTGCCTCTTCGATTATGCGCACGATTATTCGAACTTTTTCTTTGTTGACTCGGATAGTTTCATTTTATTCTAGCGAATGGAACGAATTTTGCAATGTTATTTTTGCTGCCGTTTTATATTAAACTTTCCATTTCAACCCTTTCGCCTTTTGGACATGCCAAAGGTTTGCGCGATGCGAGAATAAGATCGACATTTACGCCTCACTGCAGCAGAGTTGCTTTGATAGTGTTGTTTTGAAAAAAAATATGTTCTCTTCTAATGGTACATATGTAGGTAGAGTAAGATATACGATACGCATTCACTCCAATCACTCGTCGTATAAACAGTACTCTGCATTATATGGAGAACGATTATAGTCGTCCGTAGTGTTCTAGTGGCAGAACGAGTATACTCGCCCGTAGTATGTGTGTGGTATTTTCCGGAGAGCGACTATACTCGCTTATATTATATTCCAGTGGAATTTTCTGGAAGGCAACTATAGTCGTTAGTAGTATGTTTGTGGTATTTTATGAAGAGGGATCACACTCGCTAGTAATATCTCAGAAGCATTTTGTGGAAGGCGACTATAGTCGCCCGAAGTATATGAGTGACATTTTATGGAGAGCGATTGTAGTTGCTCATAGTATGTCGGTGGCATTTTCTGAAGAACGACTATACTCGCCTGTACTGTATGTCAGTGGAATTTTCTGGAGACCGACTATAGTCGCTTGTAGTATGACAGTGGAATTCTCTGGAGAACGACTATAGTCGCCTGTACTATGTGAGTGGAATTTTATGAAGAGTGACTAGATTTGCCCGTAGCAGGGAAAGGGTTATTCCGGTGGTCGTTACGCATAAAGCTACCGTTTCAGGTGACTTCTGCCCCTCCAAAAGTACGTCTTATTAACCCTCTAACTGCGAGAGGCGTATTTATATATCTTCGTAGATTCATTAATATATAAATCGCTTATTTTGAAACTGGCACAAGTCACATTCTCAAAAAAATTCGAGTCAATGATAATATAAGTTACAGTTTCAAAGTATTTTCCTGACGTCTCGTTAAAGTCCACCGTGGTGAAAGAAGAAAAGAACACGAATTACAAGTCTGAGATACGCGTGTCACGTGGGAAAAATTTGGTGGAAGAGGACAAAGAGGGGACTCACTGTTGGGCCCGTTATTCAGGAGTCCCGAGCTCTGCCCTCGTTGCCGTCACATCCTCTTCTATTACGCAATACCAGACATCTTTGCAGTAGACAGGAAAGTTTCATGTCTTCAAAGGAGGCAATTTGATGCGTAATAACATCTTTTTCCTTTGTGCTAATTTACATTGAGATATCACGAAACAATTGCTCACATTTCATATATATATGGTCACCGTGTATATGAGCGAGTGAGAGAGTGCGAATGAGAATCGCGACACGTACCATGTAACACTATCAGCGACACCTAACAAAATTCGCGAAGAATTATGTATAATCTAATACCGGCCATTGCGTGCGAGCTCGAAAAGTAGATCGAGAAGAACCATCGAAGTGTACAGACGCTCTCGAATAAAATTTGTAAGAGTACCACATATATATATCCGAGTCAATAACTGTTTACGCTTACATACTCAAACACAGACCGCTTTGTATTTTTTTTTTCAATTTTTCTTTTTTCCACTGCCTTTGATCCTCGTTTCTGTTTCGTTCACACCTACTTTTCTTTTTTTTTATCTCGCTAATCTTTAAGTCTCCCTCATTATTTTCTCCTAGTATTTTCATGCGAAAGGGCTGCACCCTTTCATACTAAAACTACCAAGGCAGCAAAAGTGATCGGCTTCGAATTTTTTCAAAAAATTCTCCAAATTGGCAGTTATAATTCTGTAAGCCTTCCACTTTTTTCTAAAGTACTTCTTTCTTAGATTTAAAAATTTCTTAGCAAAAAACAAAAAGTACAACAGATAACGCCGATAGCTCTAACATTATATAAAAATAAAATTAAATATATTATTAAATTTATTTATATATATATAATTCCTACACTATCAAATTTGATTAACCAGTTACTTTGACCGCCTTAGTAATTCTAATATGAAAATTGGAGACAAGCGGATGCTTCCACGTCGAATAACTAGAATTGAATTTACAATTGGCTAAAAACGAACATGCAGACAGAAAAGAAAAAGTTAAAGGGTCGGAAAAAGGAAGGAAAAATTTTTATTCGCAAATTGGCGAGATCTCTCTCGATAATACCATCGACGATTTCGTTATCGACGACTCCCGCTCTGCACATTCAACGACGTCGCGTCGAAGGATTTCACGTGCTTCGAGTACCTCGATAAATCTCCTCTTTAAATTCGAGAAGAGAGAGCCTCTTACGTTACAAAAATGGAAAATCGTTTCGCACTTCGAGGAAGTCAATTAAGGGCGTCATTGTCCTCTTAACGACTCGAAATTTGAAAACCTTTCATTTGGATCGACGAGACGGAAGAGTTGTAAGTCGACGCAGGTCCGTGAAATGTGATAATTTCCATTCAAATATCTGGTAATACCATTTTATACGTTTTTCTATTCTTCCGGTAATTATCGGAACCCTAATTCCTAGGAATTTTAACTTGGATCATTAGCATTAGCGTTACCATTAGCAAGAATTGCCGAGGATTGTTACCATCAAACTGACATAATCGACCGCAACGTGATTCATCGTTTGTTGGAAACCAACCCTTCTTAGCCATAAAAAGCTGTTTTACAAATTTTGTGGGCGGCCTTAATAATTATAGGAAAGGCTACTGTACAAATCTTATAGGACAGTCTCAATAGTTATACAAAAAGTTACTTTACAAATTTTGTGGGCGGCCTCATTAGTTATAGGCAGATCAATGGTTATAGAAAGATAACTTTTATATCAACTATAACAATAGTTATTGAAAGATAAGCTACTTTGCAAATTTTGTGGGTGGTCTCAATAGTTATAGAAAAAGGTATTTTCCAAATCTTATGGACGGCCTCAATAGTTACAGTAAAAATTACTTTACAAATTTTGTGGGCGGCCTTAATATCTATAGAAAAAGCTACTTTAGAAATCTTGTGGGCGGCCTCAATAGTTATAGACAGATCAATAGTTATAGAAAGATAACTTTTATATCAACTATAACAATAGTTATTGAAAGATAAGCTACTTTGCAAATTTTGTGGGTGGTCTCTATAGTTATAGAAAAATCTAAAAATAGTAGCCTACTTTTAGAACGTATCTAATTTGAAATTCGAATTATTATTAACCCTTCGGCTGCTATGGGCGCATATATGCGCATCGAAAGCCATCGATGGAGACTATGAACGCAAATACGCTCTTTCTGAAAACTGCCGATTTAAACTATGGATGCAAATGTGAATATGATTGTTTTCGTGAATAGGAATGAATGCGATGGCACATTATATAAAGAAAAAGTACTTTTTGGCTTGAAGTCTCTTTGTTGACTTTGCTTGGCGATGACTTGGTGATACGTGTAATTTGCAACGACGATTTATTAAATGTTTTATTGTAGAATCGCAGGAGAGGGAGGGATTAGGAGAGTGAGCGTGAAAGGATGACTGAGGAAGAGAGAGTTTATATATATAATATCGAATTTATAATAAAATTTTTCCAGGTAGATATTGGCTAGCTGAGAACAAAAAAAATAGTTTTTAAAAAAACCTCCTCTCCTCCTTTTCAAGTGACGTCACTGCCTTAGTGACCCCCGAGCTAGTACTAAAAAAATATTAAACAAAATTCAACCCACTTTTCAAAAAGAGTCCCCATCACTAGAGGCTAATTCATTCAAGGTGATTTTTTCAAGACACGAAATAACTCATTTCTAATGCAACGGCTCACAATGAATTGCTTTGTCACTGACAAACTGTATTCTGTTATTTGATAAAAAAAAGAATTTGATCGACAACGTATGGCTGACGGACAATCGTAACGAGACGCAGCTGATGCGCAATGAAGATCTCGGATTTTCAGAGTTACAGGCCACTTTAAAGTGTCAAAGATAGGAAATTGTAAGGAAAGCACAAACTTCCTACACGGTCTCTCATCGTTACAAAGGCTAATTTTATTGGCACGTAGTAGACGTTCATCGATGCCTACTTAAGCGTCTGACACGAATTCTACGTAGGATTACGTCACCTTTCGACCCGCCTATACGCTTCAGCGTCGAGCATGTAACGTAAACGTTTACCATTGTGCCCGTTAAATGCAATTGCGGAACAACTCGAGCATTCGGATAGAACTGACGTCATCTCTTCTCCTGCCGTGATATATTTTTTCAGACCGGCCGAGATTCGAGGCGCGCTAAAAAGTCGAGCGTGGATAGACCGAAATAGCGGCGAAAATGGCGAGCAAATGCGCCACACAAACCAATTACTCTCGGCCGCTTAACGTAGTGGCCCATTAATCTTTCGACCTTCCCGCTGAACCGACGCGGCGCTCCACCGTTTTCGTCAAATTGTTTGCGATTGTTCGCTGCTCCGATCTGAGAAGTTGCGCGTACCTCCATTCTGCCGTTTGTAGCTTTAACCAGTGTTTGACGACTATATCCGTCATGGAGAAGTGGCAGTATTTTGTGTAACGACGACTATATTCGTCACGGAAAACGACAGTGATTTGTGTTTGACGACTATATCCGTCATGGAGAAGTGGCAGTATTTTGTGCAAGGACGACTATATTCGTCACGGAAAACGACAGTAATTTGTGTCATGACGACTATATCCGTCGTGGACAAAATTAAGTTACCATTTGCTATTTAAAGCCATTTCATTTTATAGAACCTTAAGTTTTTGTAATTAATATACATTTCAAAGTAATGACCAACTGATTCATTAAGTACTTTCGTATTATTTTATCTTTTCTCCGTGTATTTACAAATTTCCTTAAGCCGGCACATTGAGTAAATTAGAAGTTGACTTCTTGACGTGAATGCTATAGCAATTGTATTTCGTAGACTTCTGAGAGAGAGAGCAGACTCTCATTGTACATTTTTTTCTGATAATTATCGTTGCTTTCTGCGATGTGCATTCCAAATGCTTTGACATTTCGTTATAGTGAGGGATCATAATGATGGGCTGATGTATGTGCCCATAATTATGAAAGTGGTCTAACTCATATATTTCTTGTTTCGAGATATTGAATGAATTTGATTGAATTAAAAAATATTTTTATATTATGCAACATCTTAATTTAGAATTTTATTAGTCTTGATTAATGTAAATTTATTATGATTATGAAATTTTGCGTGAATTTCATACGGAAATGTTTTTAAAGTTTAAATTGACTTAGACCACTTTCATAATTATAGGCACATATATAGTTTTGTTTTCATATATACATACTATGAAATTATGTTTTTAATAAAACCTTTCTTTTTCTTCAAAAATGTCTAGTTCGATAATCCACGGAATTCCACAGTTATACGAAAAATCAGAAATCAGTGAAACCTTTTGATTTCAGGAATTAATATTGAGTCTTTGCACACCCCATCAGAAAAGAAATCGTTGGTTAAGGGGTTAAGAGACACAATTACGGTAAATTTCGATATTCTTCCCTAAAAACAAACTTCTCGCAAGAGACTTCGAAAAAGAGTACCGAGTGGCATGCTGTTTTCCCGGTAAAATGATTTTCCTAGTTCCACGAACGGTCGACGTCCGAACGCGTAGAAAGTCGTCGCTCGAAGAGTCAGGAAAATCAAGATGTCTAGCCGTCTAGTCGTCGATCGCCGTCATCGGTCGCGGGATTCGCGCAACCGTTTCGATATAATTAATGGCAAGTCGAAGGGGCGTCCAGTGCGGCAATTTGTATTAAAAAGTTCAGGCGCCACCATGGATTCCACGTTATGCAACGCATTAGGGACAGTGGTCGGCAGCGACGAGGCGCCGCTTCCTGTAACTTCCGGTCCCGCGCGTGCCAACGAGTCCTATTAACGATTACCCAGGCATCTTGCAGATTATTATCAAAGGGAGCTTGCAAATGTCTTATTAACCCTTTGACTGCTGTGGAGTCTATCTCGAAGCGCTTCGCGTGTGCGGCGTGCGACCGGCAATATCGTTGGGGACTGAATACTTTTTCACGCATCATGAATGTGTTCAGCAGTGTATTATATTTAATGTTTTTTAATTTTTTAATACTCTTTTTATTTTCAATATATGGACCGTTTATTTTGAAAGTGGTGTAAGTCCATTTTCTCTTGTTTCGAGATATTTAAAGGTTAGCATATCTGTCAATTTAAAAATATTGGTTAATTATGACGAATCTGACAATGTTTCTATCAATTTATCAATATCTAATTTGATTATACAAATTTCTTTTAGGCGAATTTAACTAAAATTATGTATATTTACAGGCTGCAAATGGACTTACACCACTTTCAAAATAAACGGTCCATATATTGTTTATTCATCAATTGTAAAGCTTTACATCGCAATGATTTGATAATTATAGTGTATGTATCTGCATATTGAAAACTGAAAAACTGAACAAATAACAAATATTCTATACATGAACAGAAACGTAAAGTACAATTAATCAATTTATTTATTAACTAAAAGTAAAAAACTTAAAGTGAAAGAGTAAAATAAATACTATATACATAAACAAAATCTTTTATCTATGAAAGAAGAACTATAAGAAAATTAGTAGTTCAATTGCGTATGATAAATTTATCTCGGAACAGGGGAAACGAATTTAAGACAGAGTTATCAAATAAACAAGATTTCATTTTTTTTGTTGATAAGCAACAAGGTATGTTGTTTCTGAGAGTGTTGCACGGATACGATACAATAATTACTAGACAAATACAGTAAAACAGCAGTAAACGATCGAAGCCTTCGCCGAGCGCACATATGCGCCCATAGTCTATATCGACGACTTGTGCCGGACGCATATATGCGCCCATGGTCTATATCGACGGCTGGTGCCGAACGCACATATGCGTCAATAGACCACACCGATGGTTCATGGTGGACGCATATGTGCGCCCATAGCAGTCACAGGGTTAACACTAAATTTACGGATGTTGATTACATACCTATTTTTATTGAAGTGAGCCAATTTGATTCACACAAAGAGATTGAAGTTTTTTGCAAAGAAAATAGTTCTCAATCAATTTAAATGAAAGATTCATTATCAAAAAATTCATTGAAAACCTTTTTTACATAGAAACTCCGTTTTTTATATACATTTTCACTAAAAATACTCAATTCACGCGCGATGTACAAATCGAAAAGCAGAGTCGCGAAAACAAGAGGATGGCTCTCCTACAAATAAACATTGCATGCAAGGAGAGAAAAATTAGACGAGAAACAAATCACGTGCGGCTTGAAAGCTTCAAGAAACCCTGATCTGATGGGAGTTACAAATTTCATGTGTCATGCGATTAAAATTTAAATCATTTTATCTCACTTTGACTCATAACAAAAGAAGTTACTACTTTAAAAATACAACAACGTCTTTTGTAACGCAAATATCAAATTTCTAATTCATTCCTATTTTATGTTTCGATATATAATAATGGCAAACAATTATTGAATACAATTGATTGATATATAACTGAAAAAATAATGAAAAAAAAATATTTAACATATTGTTTAAACAAATTGATTTTCTAAAAAAATGTTTACACCTTTGTATTCGCGGTCAAAATATGTTAATTTTCACTCCATACGAAATTTTCGTATCTCCAATAGTTTCGAAGATATTCGATAAAATAGTTTCCGTTAGCCCAACTTTGGGGCGGTTTTCACCCCTCTAACGCGGGCGATTGCCGATAACAAAAATATGGGTCAAATATTTTCACGAGAACTATATCATACTAAAATTTCATCAAAATCGGTGATTTACACCTCGGGATGTTCCCCTGTTAGTTTATATACTCTACAATATAGTCTCTTAGTTCTATTAAATAATCCTACATTTACTTTTTATTTATATATCTAATACACCCAATCCCATAGAAATAGGCGGTTGAAAACGATGGGATAACTGCGGAGTGGCCGAACCAAAGCCGCGTTTGGGAATGAGACACGATAGCTTGGTTTGCCGCTGAGAATTGCCGAAATGCGAAAGAGATGGAAACTCGGGAAGTGGGTCAAATAGGACGCGCGTTCGGAATATTTGGTGTCCCGAGTTCACTCGTAAAGTAGGTCCCATGGGTTGCGCAAGATTCTCTGGTGGATCGGACGCATTTCACCTAATTTGTCGTAATGCATTCCTGCTGAAATGAGAGCCAGGGGACAGAGCAGGTCTGAAGAAGCAAAAGATTTTTCTGCAACGACATGCACCAAAACGCTAAAGAAATCACCGAAGCAACGATCGTACGTCTCGCATTCCGAAAGGCTCGACGACACGAGACCCGGCGAGAAAGCGATTCCACAGAAATAATTACTCGAGGAAACACGCGTGTTACGCAAGAAACGTAGCGCGCCTTGACAATTGTTTACTTCGCCGAAGAAAAACTGCTTGTCGCGTTTGCTCGCTTAAAACTATTAGCGTGAAATTTAGTATATTTAAATATATTACATACTTTAACGAAAGAGGTATCAAGAGATACAAAAGATAACCAGTTCAGTAATCTATATTTTAAAAGGTAAATATTAAAAAAAAGAAACGGGTGGTCGTGTTTGCTCGCTTAAAACTAAAACTACCGCAGTGTAATTTAGCATAGTTAAATATATTGTTATGAGTCGACCGCGCACACATTATTCTTTTAGACGTAACTAATAAATGGTACGCACTTTTATAGAAAAACTCAGAATGTTTATTTAGAGAACACGTCCGTCAACTAGGACCATCGACCGTAGAATCTCATCTATTTATTTATCAACAAACAATTTCCAAGGCTCGTGATCCAGTAACATTTAATTCTACTGGCTGTTCCGTAACAATATGAAATAAATACCTTAATGAAAGAAGTATCAAGAGCTGCAAATGATAATCAGTCCAGTAATCTATATTTTAGAAGGTAAATATAAAGAAAGGCTTGTCGCGTTTGCTCGCTTAAAACCAGAACTACCAGAGTGAAATTTGGTATGTTTAAATATATTGAATAAATACTTTAACGAAAGAAGTATCAAGAGATACAAATGATAATCACTCCAGTAATATATATTTTAGAAAGTAAATATAAAGAAAGGCTTGTCGCGTTTGCTCGCTTAAAACCAGAACTACCAGAGTGAAATTTGGTATGTTTAAACATATTAAATAAATACTTTAACGAAAGAGATATCAAGAGATACAACAGATAACAATCCAGTAATCTATATTTTAGAAGAAAAATATAAAACATCCACTGTACGACGACTGCTATAGAGTTACGTTACTTTTTTCAAAAATTAGACACCAGTCAATTTTGACTCGCTTGGTAGTTCTACTGTTAACCCTTTAAAGACGACGGGCGCATATATGCGGTCTGAAAAAAAATTAATATAACTGTTGAAATATTATTACACGAATAGTAATTTTGAACTTCTATACATCAACGGTCTGACTTTTTGATAAAAAAGTGTTTTTTCATCGCCAAATGAATGATTCTTTCTCAATATTCGAAAAGGTCTCCGTCCGCAAAGGATTAACACGTTAAGCGCCACACCGGTCCCTAGGGACCGGGCGTTGACTTTTCGTTTATGCTGACGCTGATCAATGAAAATGAACAATTAGTTTTTTACCTAAGCTACCTTTTCGCGCCTCACCGAGCCACAATTAGTGGAGTTCAGTATAAAATAGAACATTTTATCAAAAATAAATGTAGTATGTTAAAACAAATAGAAATGTACTTTTCTAATAAAGGACCTAAGCGGAAAGTGCAGTACCAGTCTTTAACCCTTAAATTCGCGGAATTGCATTTCTGCAACATACTAATTCTATGAGAATAAAACAAAATCTGAACGGATTACGGTTTCTGAACGAACTTTGTCATAGACTATAGTGTACTTTGTAAATTTTTGACAGGTGCAGTGGCACCAACTTTCCAATGTTTTAATCATTTGTCAGTTTTAGCGGGTTTTCATCGGCGCGGATAAAAGTGATATTGGAATAACTTTCCTCGGTCTTTGTTATAATAGACAAAATAACTGTTTTCATAACTATCATAATAAATGGAACTATAATTAAGTACTAAAATATTTTTTTGTTCTATTTACATGAGTCAATAATTCCCCATACATCTGCTTACCTAGGAACGCGCAGTGTTGCATAAATGCAACAAAGGATTTTCAAGTAATTTAGAAGCTGAATTCTTTCAAAAGAATTTTTTTAATATTTTTCCTATAATCCAAACTATATATGGATATTAAAAACATTTTTTCTGATTAAAAAAATAAAATCGCGCATTTAAGGGTTAAGAACGGGCGTGGGGACGTGTTAAACCGAGATTCTGAAAGAAGCAGAACTACGAGAGACAATTGCGAAAGAAATTTGTCGCGCTATGTCGTGCAGAATCGACCGCGTAAACAGCGCGGGTCGTTTAATCGTTTGACATTAATTTCTCGAGAGTTTCAGAAGGAAGAAAAAGATAGTGCATCGAAGAGAGAAAGAAAGAAGAGAGAGAGAGACAGAAGCAGACGGCACGCTTCGCGGCTCGTTTCTCTCTCGAATCTTGCAACAGAGTCGTCGAAGAGAAATAGAAAAGGAAGAGCAACGATACAGATAAAGCAGTCGGACGATGCTCCGCATTGTCTATCTTCGCGTTGCGGAAAAGAAAGTAAGTTGCTCCCCGAGATTGCAAAAGCGATTACGCGCGTTCTGTTCGCTTACGGCTGCATTTCATTAGAAAACTCTTCTCTATGGACAGGTGGCCAGAAAATACCGATCTCCTTTTATTAATGAAGTCCTATCGGAGTGGAACGGCCGGCGTGTATTCTTCTCGCGTGGAAACTATCGCCGTTTGCGGTTCATCTTCGACACTTTTAGTTGCCAGTTATCCCATTTGCGTCATATGACAAAGTCAAAAATATATCTTCACTATCAAATTTCTTTATATGAAATCTTAGTAGGTATAACAATATTTCAACGAATGATATTACACTTTAATCGACTAATGATGTATAAATAATTTAGGCTGCTCGTATATACCGTTATTCACTCACAATGCGAATGCATAAATGCGTGTTGATGATAGTGACTGGAAAAGGTGCGCTTGTGATGCAAATTGGTTAAAGTGGTGGGGAAGGTGGAAATTACTGTTGTTATTAGCTGAAAATTTGGATTTTCCGCTAGTTAACCCTTTGCGGACGGGACAGTTCGAAGTAAACACAGTTCGTGGAGCCCAGTCGCCATATATGCGTTCCTCCTAAATCATCAATTTGGCCGAGAAACTCATATATACGTTCGGCAAACAGAATTCGAATAGCCGAAAGACTCATATACGTGTGTTGAAGTGCTATAAACGAAAATCGACATAAAAAAACGACAAATGGCATCTTTTGTCTGCAATGGCTTTTTGCACTTTTTTTTAAACACATAAAATTATTAAAATTTTTTAAACGCATAATATGTTGACTACTATGAGGGTCATCGATGAGCGGCGCTATGGAATTCGATGAAATTTCATGTAACTTTAAAATTGTAATATTTCTGAATTTTCAAAGATATTGAATCTTTAAATATTGGTCTTAAAGAGATAAAGATCTGCCGAATATCTATCTATCTGTATCTTTAAAAAATACCGGTGGCATTCAATGTGTTAACCCTTTGCAAGCGGAGGCATTTTTGAATATAGAGAGATAATTACTTATTTGGGGATTCAAAACCAGTTTTTTATCAGAAAATGAAATCGTTAATGAATCGAAATTATAAAGGACTATTTGAATTATTGTATTTCAATTTTTTAACTTTAACTGTGTATACATCTAAAGATAGTACATGATAACATACTATCTTTAAACTTGGCGCGTTCTTCGGTTACCATGGCGGGTACAGATATGATGATTGGGGAGACCGACGGGGGAGACACAATAGTGGAAGAAAGAAGCACATGTGCAGATAGTAGGATATAAAATAATAATTGTTATAAATAAAGAAATAATAGAAAATGGTTAAGTTCGGCTGTTCAGGCAGAGAACAGACAGCAATTAGCTTTAATTGTCGTTTCTCTGCTTTCAGGTAAGAATGTAAATAAATATGTAAATATTGTAAATAATAAAGAACATAACCTCTGCTTTCAGAGAAACAAAATTTAGTTGTTGCTGGGTCCTCGCACCCCTAGTGCTATTGTCTTATATACATACGACAATAAACTATACGTAAATTTTTTCTCAGACTGCATACATGCGTTCGTAGTCCTCAACATGTTAATAAATATGAACCAACATTATTTACTTAAGACAAACAAATGCATGGTCAACATGGGTTATTTTATCTTCTGATATCCTGTGCCTCAAAGAGTTAATCCGTTGCTGTACAATAACGACTGACACTCATGTGACTGATGACAGTCATGACGACTGATGCGGTCAATTGGAAGGGAAATTTTCAAGTTTTGACAGCAAAGTTCCGGAACTAACGTTCATCCGCTTTATTGTTATCCGAAACGAGCCTTCGACGCGTATAAGCATGCATTGTCTCCACCGTTTCGATGCAGAATAAACTTAAAGCGTCGCTCTTGCGAGCACCGCGAACATTGACTCGGATTGTTCTCTTTTTGCTTATCACGTGGGATCGGAAGCACCTCGGAGACACCATAGAACCGTAAAGAGAAAAGAACGCGGAAAATCCGCCGGAAGGAGACACATGCCGCGTTCGTTTATCTTTTCTTTATATCCTTAATGCACTAAATGCAGATGCGCGATATTACAATTATGTTTTATCGACCGTAGGGTAGACTGGGTACGGTTGAAACATTTTAGCGTTTATCGTCCATTGCATCGGGAATAGCTAAGCAAGTGATGTAAGAAATATGTTAAATAAAAGACCATATATCTGTTTACTAATAGGCAATGTTATTTGAGATCACTGTATTGTATTTTATGTGTAAAATCAAATTAAAAAAAAAGTGTAATTTGTTTCAACCGTCCCAATGCCGGGGTCGGTTGAAACAGTGCCTGCGGTCAATTGAAACACATGCAAATAATACAAAATATAATAAATGAACATGTTTTATTAATCGTTTAATAACATTTTACGACTCATAATGGCACAGTTGAACATTACAAATATATTTTTATTAATATTCAAGTCTTTCACGATGCTTAAAAATAATCTAACATTATTTTTAATCAGCCTTCAAAGATTAATATTAAGTACAACTTAAATTAATTAATCAGATGTTGGTGACGATTACTTTTTTTGTAATGTTTATATACTACTTGCCATTATATTTCTCAGAATTCAACAGCATTAATTATTAACTAGATTTAAGCACTCCAGCTAACAAAACACTTTGAGTGAAACTTCAAAACATTATTTCTAAAAACATCTACATTTTGATGCATAGATAAACAAATGACAAAACAAAACTTCAATGCTATTTGTTTAAGATAATGAAATTTAACAGTTTTAATTAAAACTTTAGCACTTCAGCCATAAAATAGGGTAAGAAAAAACTAAAGACTTATTATTTCTATAAAAATCAATATTTTCAACAAAAATACTTTCGTAGTCTTCCTTTGGCGTACCCTTCGCGTCTAAGAAACAAGAAAATTAAATAAATAAACTGTTTCAACCGTACCCACAAAAAATGTTTCAACTGTCCCCAACCCCTTTCTAGGTATAAAACGGTTCACAGTAAGAATGATAACAAATTTGAATAAAAACTAATCATGCAGCCATATTCTACAAACTTCAATTAAAACGATACACAACTCTCAATATTCTAACTTTAATAAAACTATAATAATTGCGAAAATGTGCAAACAAAAAATACTTACTTTTCCCTCAAAAAACACAATGAGGCCTTCTATACAAAAACCCAACGCGCGAAGAGCGACGTAACACTTAAATTCGTGTTTCGACTTATCGCCCGCTTCGTTTTCCCCTTGTACCCCTCACCACAACATACACGGTGTCGAGATATACGCTTTGTTTCAATCGTCCCCCGTTTCAACCGTACCCAGTCTACCCTAGTGCAAGCGATTCAACGTTTGTGTTTGAGAAACCAAATTTAATACTAGATTGACGGAAGCCGTCAATTTGACCGGTTCCTACATTTTTTATAAATCTTTTTATAAATTTACAGAGAAGCTATACGGTAGATACTTCACGTGTATTTATAATACAAAAGTTATTTAACGAATTGTCATCTTTGTCGCTTGATCCCTCTTTTTTCAAAATCCTTACTGAACCAGTTAACTGCGTTCGACGTGTATACACGTCAATCCAAAGCTTTGTGGCGGGAATAATTTTGACACCGATTTGTACATTTTTTATCGAATTAAAATGTAACCCTTGCGCGTTTCGTATCCCTTAGGTGTTAGATTTATGATTTGCATTTTAAATGATGCGTCGTCGGCGTTTTCTAAATTACTAAATTACCCAATTGGGGGTAGAATAAACAGTTATAACCCGTGTCGAAAATTTTAAGCCCAAAATCCTCCTAAAATACCAAATAACTTAGGATATTTAGGCTGAATATGGAAAAATATGTTACATATAAAAGAATGCAAATTTTAATTCCACAATCGCCTTAAACTTGTTAATTTTTGCCAGTTTTGCCTAGTTTAGGATCAATTTAGGCTTCATACAGCCCAAAACAATCCTCAGCATTCTATAATAAGGAGTTTTAGAATTGGATTGGAATTGGAGTGGAATGATCTAGGTCCAAAAAAATTCTCAATATACTAAAAATTAATTTGATTTTAGGAGATTTAGAATTTATATGGAATAAAATGATAATTTAATTCCTACTTGCTCCTGAAAGCCCTATTTTTAGAATATGAGTCGACAGACTTGGAACTTTTGGAATATTTTTAGGGGATGTCAGATTAAATTGGAATACAAATTTTACCTGATCAGTCCATATAACGCCTAAAAATCAGATTTACAGGACTTTGAGGCGCGTAGACACACTAGTTGAGGATTTTGAGGTTCAAAATGGTATACATAATTAAGCGGCAAATGAGAAATCAAAAGAATCTAGGATTTGAAGTTTCTTTTTAGTCTGGACTTTTCGACTCGGAAAGTGAAACCAAACACTCTCTGTTGCGGAGCAATAATACGTCCCTGAGGCTCACAGATGTAGCTCAATTCGTCGTAGGATTTTTTAATACTTTCCAGATGTTCATTTCAGAAAAATAGCTGTCGCGTCTTGCAAATACTTTATGACCTCAAAATCAATGAGCTTTATGGGCCTATTGTCGTCAAACTTCTTCAGGAAAAGTTTTGTCCTGTAAGAAGTATTGACCAGGGACTTCTTCCCCCACTCGAGCCGGGGGTTTTCCTAACACACCGAAGGCTGAGAGAGGCTCTTGACCTATGGGCAAAGGACGATTCCTTTGTCCACCAATCGCAAATTTAATATTTGCAAAACTAAAGAGTCTCCCAATCAGCAATGTCCCTGTTCTCCAGCAGTGACCGCCCCCCGCCAAATCTTGACGGAAGCGCGTTTTCACGCGCTTGAAGAAATCAGTCTTCTACAAACAGTCATCCGAATAACATCCAGCGTTTCTAATAGAAGCTCCGTTCGCGAGGTTAACTCCCGGACGTAATCTCCATAGTTGTTCTGTACAAAGTGTAAATA
The DNA here is from genome assembly GCA_910591515.1 of Cerceris rybyensis. NCBI lineage: Eukaryota > Metazoa > Arthropoda > Insecta > Hymenoptera > Crabronidae > Cerceris > Cerceris rybyensis. The sequence continues at coordinate 64,771,248 of OU342789.1, read as the reverse complement.
TTACCACTCAAGTTAGGCAACTTTGGAACATTTTAACATCCTTTACACACAAGACCTTTGTACGTGGCTCAAATCGGGTGAGCCAGTTTTAATATACTGTTACGAAGTACCCAGTAGATTCAATGTTACTGGGTAACGAGACATGTCAATTGTTTGTTAAATAAAAAGAGTAGAGATTCTACGGTCGGTGGTCCTCGTAGACGGACGTGTTCTCTTAAATAAACGTTATCGCTTTTTAATTGTGTTTTAATTAATTATGTCTGAAAGGACAAGGCATGCGCGGTCGACTCGTAACAATACGCTCACTCTAGAGGTGTCGCCGAAAAATCGTGGAGCAGGTATCAACCCGCGAGGCGTACATCCGTAACACTCTCCGTAAAATGCCGCAAAATTGTTCCACCATTCGCTACCGCACTGCCAGCTACATCCGCAAGCTTCTCGAAATAACCACGGAACACCTACATTTACAACATTGGCAGCCATGAAATATCGCAAAAACCTCAATCGGTCAAGGATCCAAAAAAAGGCGATGTCTTCCTTACCGTAAGTGGGCCACCCGGACAATCACATTCGGTGGAAAAAGCATCGGGAAGAAACATCAAATAAATGCGAAGAACAGACGAACATCTCTGCACGCCCACGCGACAACTCTCTCGACGATCCTTTCGAGAGAATCCTTAACTCGAAAAAAAAAACCCTTACTCGACGTAGATGATTATTAAAGTGCACACTTGACCCAGATGCCAGGGTATAGGCTATACGCGCGCTTATGGGCGAAACAGGCAGATGGCGAGAGGAGAAATGAGGACCGCGGAAAAGAGGAAGAGAGGGGCAAGGGTTGCAGGGCGCAAGGACGAGGCCGCGGAAGGGTCGATCGAGAGAGAGGGGGGAGGGAAAAAAAACTAGATGACAAAGAGAGGAAGACGTTGTTGGCAAGGTTTCAAGGCGCAGTCCGAGGTAACTGAAATACTGCAGTACTCCACTACGTGTCGCATACCAGGTGAAAACGTTGCGGAAACTTCTGTCCCGCCATGCTATTCGCAAGGAACGTCCGCGGGTAATCTACAATATGGCACATTGTCTTGAAACTTTCTCCGAGAGGGAGCCAGAGGAGGAGGGAAAACGCAAACTCGTTGTTGAGAGATCGTTAATCTTTTAAGCTTGCGATTTAAACCGCGGCAAGTGCCCTCGCTTTGCTGGCGAATCTATTTAAACGCTGGCAATTAAGCGGCTATTGCGATCTCGCGCTCGTACGGTATCTCGCGATCTCTCGCACGAGTACCGGCTAAAGCGGATCGAACTTTAAATTTAGCACCGTTATCGTTTCCTCGATGGATTTTATATCGTGGATTTCTCCCGGTTCTTGGCCGATTGAATCTTGAAGGAGATTTTTGAAGGAGGAAGATTAAGATGGAAATATGTGGATGGTGGATGGAAATTTTGGTTTCTGCAAAGGGGAATTTTTAGGTTTTGGATTGGTACTTTTGAGAGAAACGGTGTAAGTAAGATAAATATAATGTGGGATGCAAGTATTTTTGCGGAGCCTCGTAATAGAAGAACTTGAGGATTCTTACGACCACCGGGAACTTTTGTAACTCAGTGAATCGCCCGAACCCAAGTCTAAATATTGACTACCTTTACTACCTAAAAAAATAATAAGAAGTCGAAATTTATACGAAAAAATTCAATTGGTACCCCGTTATGTAGAATATTGGCAAAAAATAAATTGTAAACTATCCAGCCCTATTAAAATTTTTATAATGATTGCATTCTCAAAGTATTAAGCTGTGATTGATATGATTAGTAAATGAAATTTTATTGTAGAAAATATAATACATATGGATATTTTGACACATTTGATTTCAGGGTTATTAGATATAATACACAATGTTGCAAAATTTCAATAGCGCAAATTAAAGAAGGTAAATTAAAGTAACCTTTACTACCCTACATTTAGGAATTAAAAGTACAAAAATAGGTCTAAATTCAATGTAAAATGAGATCCCATTTAGCGCCTAAAAGTGGCACAAATTTCCCTTTATGCCGTCTTAACCCTTAAATTCGCGATTTTATTTTTCTAATCAGAAAAAATGTTTTTAATATCCATATATAGTTTAGATCATAGGAGAAATATGAAAAAAATTCTTTTGAAAGAATTCAGCTTCTAAATTATCTGAAAATCCTTTGTTGCATTTATGCAACACTGCGCGTTCCTAGGTAAGCAGATGTATGGGGAATTATTAACTCATGTAAATAGAATAAAAAAATATTTTAATACTTAATTATAGTTCTATTTATTATGATAGTTATAAAAACGGTTATTTTCTCTATTATAACAAAGACCGAGGAAAGTTATTCCATTATCACTTTTTTCCGCGCCGATGAAAATCCGCTAAAACTGACAAATAATTAAAACATTTGAAAGTTGGTGCCACTGCACCTGTCAAAAATTTTACACTATAGTCTATGACAAAGTTCGTTCAGAAACCGTAATCCGTTCAGATTTTTTTTATTCTCATAGAATTAGTATGTTGCAGAAATGCAACTCCGCGAATTTAAGGGTTAAGGCGCAAAATAGGATGTCAATTTCAACCTCCGTTGAGGATTTACATCCTATCGTGTCCCGAGTCGAAATATTGAACCTCATTTGAACCTTTTACTACTCAACAGGTCCAATTGAGGGGATAAAGGTTTTGGTGGTAGCTAAATAGGAGTATCATTTTACTGAGAAGGAGTTACAGGTTTAAATTAGGAGTTTTAGTATTGAAAAGTATCATATTAGGTTGAAATAGGTGTAAATACAATGAAAATAGGTTCAATATTTCGACTTGGGAATTCGTAAACCGAACGATTGCTTTCCGGTGGTTGGCTCACAATCAGTAGGAAACTTGTTGGGGAATTGTAATTTTCTTTTATATAAAACTGACTTGATTGATTATTATTCAACTATACACTATGTACAATATGTGTGGATGTATACAAAGTGTTGTACTTCGCGTCTGTGAAATTCGACTTGTCGGTCGCGGTAATCGGGTAACTTCCGATATTATTTTCTCTAACTAACCTTTTCGCGGAAACTTGCATTCTTAAAGGCTTTCCCTCCCCAAAAATCCTTGGGGGTGTTTCCGTTAGAGAAGGGTTTTGACCCAACCACTCATAGGCATGTAGGTGGAACTTTGATTTGGTAAGACTCCGCCCACCCATCGGTGACAAATTCAAGGGTTGGAGGGGTGGAAGTCGAATGCTCTATGAGTGATTAGGCCAGGTAATAAAGCCGATCGCTGGTTCTTGGAATTTTTACGATACACAGCTGTTGAAGTACGGAAGGTAAGAAATTGCACTGCCCAGATGTTTTACACTCATGCTAGAGTGTTTCGTAAAACACGTGGACCTTTTTCTTCACCTTCCAGAAAAACGATGAAGGTAATATAATTAACAAAATTCCTGAAATTGTAAATACTCACAAGACAGCTGTGCAAGTCGTCCGCATCGTAAAGTCGCCGGTTCTAACTTAATCCTAAATACCGTTGCTTTGCGACGGAACAAGGATTATTAAAATAATGATTCTATTTGAACCGGTCAACTAAGGGCAAGGTTTTGAAATATTATTGTACAATTATAAACATTTGTAATTCGTTGCTATCGCTCTGGTAATCGATAACATATGGAGGAGAGATAATGTCGTTACTTATAATAATTTGTAACAGTATGATACAGCGATGGAAACTGTGGTGGATAAAAAGATAGAGGTAGAGCTTAAATCCTTCTTCATGTTTGGGAAATTTTGTACTTTTCCTGTGTGATATGCACTGCCGCTCAAAAGTATGTGGACACTTCCTTAACTCTCATAACTACCTAGAAAAAGTTTCGATATCTTTGGCAAAATTGATTACCTTGTAGGCATTTCTGTTTGTACAGTATTGGAGAACATATTTTAATAATAATTTATTAAATATCTCACCGATAATGATAACAGATAATTATATCTTCTTTACGTCTAGTCAATAATGCAAAACCATAAATTTAAAAAAAAACTGTATATTTTTAACCAGAAATATGTTTTAACCAGAAAAGCGATACATTTTATTTTACTTGACAAAATTTTGTTATAAATATCGCCTGTTTTAATAAGCATTTTTCCGGCCTGAACGGAAAGTCCAGCGTGGAGCGTATACGCCCCACGTGGCACAGAACGTGTTAATAAAAATATACCAACTTTGTTTCATTTAAAACTCGTCCAAGTTTAAATCTCCCATCACCTCTCAGTTAAGTCTGAGAAATTTTACATTTTTCTGACGTCATATGTAGGTATAACATAGCCTCACTAGATCTGAATCCACAAAAAAAATGTAATTCTAGGCGCTTTAGTCATAGGAATTAAGGCCGAAAATTTAAATGGAAAAGAGGAAAAAGAATACGTTATAGTGTGTGGGGACACTCGGAATCACGATCCGTGGGTCCAGTTTCAAATTTTCCATTAACTTTGGAAAATAAAAAACTTCTTCTAAGCAACTAGCATAACGTAAATAATATAGCCTCAGTAGTTCAAAATCCACCTAAAATACTAGGTGCCTAGTGCCCACTATCTCATTCCCCCTCTGGGCGGAATTACCACAGCAATTGAAACTGAAAAAATACCAAGCAAACAAACACGAAAAACTGCTAACAGAATCACTTTTAATTCAAGATTCACTTTTATCAAGAAAAAATCACTTTTGCGCTACCAATACAAAATCTCCTCCAATCTTCATCTTTTCCCAACGTACGGAGAAGGCATTGTAGAAAAGCAGCTCGACGCGGTTGTTAGAAACTTCGCTCCTATGTATGACGATTGCCTCGAAGATTCTACTTCTACTAAACGTCATCTTTAAGTTATTATTCGCATTTGAAATTCAGCACGTAACCGTGCGCACATCGAAAGGTTCGTCCGCGGAGCGCGAGACGACAACTGGAAAGTAATCCTACAGAAATAACCACGTTAACAAGCGCGCGTCGACAACTGAGAAAGATTGAGAAACTCGAGGTCGAAGAACATCGTTAAATGTTAATCTATATTTAGACGATGTATTGTTTTCCTGGGTGGTTCTTTTTCTAAACGACACACGTAAGCGTATAATCTACAAATCCTCTTACAATTCAGCCACATCGTCACTATGACCGTACAACTTGCTCGCAACTGGTGACGGAGTTCCCTTCAAGTAACTTTTGAACTTTAAAAAATATTTTTTATAACATTCTATTGTAGTGCCCGTCTAACACGTTCGTCAGTCTTCAAAATATATTTTGAGGGAGAGGGAGATTTTCTGAATTTTATTAAATTTTAATATCGAAGCACTTAAGTAGCTCCTAACTGTATATATTCAAAACAAATTTCTCTAATAACAAGTATTAAGACCACTAAATAACAAAATATTTTTAGCCATTGAATAATAAATAATTTATTTCAGAAGCCAATCTGATTAACTCAATCCTATAATGTATTTAAATCATAATAAAAATCTAGTTAACCCACTGCACTCTTTTTCCTCTGCTACGGAGATATCGGAACGCTGTTCTTTTAATTTCATTGTCTCCGTTAGAAGAGAACAGTTATCGCTTACACGAATCAAGTACGAGAAATATAAATTATAAATCAATTGTATTCGAATTACCGCAGAAGCAAGTACTTATAATTTCAATTTTAGTATGTGTTGTTTTTTAAGAAAAAAAATTAAACCATTATAATATTAAAATGAGAGATGTTAATACGAATTATTCGAATAAGGAAAATAATGAATGGTTGGTTCTTCGGTAGAACTTATTGGCAGAAAGCAGGAATCTAGAAGACGATTTCGCATTTATTCGGATTCGTTATCTGATCATAGCAATGACAAAATTCCAACAAATAATTCGATTGGACGAAAAAGAAACTGTAATCACACTGAATGGGACCGAAATGTCCAAAAGCATAAAATAATAAAAAGTTTAAGATATAGAAATAGAAATGGGCATTTAATACCGGAAAAAACATTTGTAAATCTGCCATGTCGATGCCTTCAGAAGTGCGATAAAAAAATCATTTCGGGTGAAAGAGCTGCCATAGAGCAATTTTATCAGTTAGAGACCCAACTTGAGCAAAATATGTGGGATTGTGGGGGTATGTGAGGCATCCGATTAGAAAATAAAATATTGCCAGTAGAGCTGTTAGTTGGAGCGCAAAGGGTTAATATAAACAATTGTGCTAGCGACTGTCGTTGCAGTTCATTTTGAGCATTTACGCGAGACGGATGCGAAACACTCTTTAATACCATTATTCACTATTATTAATATCCTTATTAGTATCATTATTAGTATTACCATTATTATCACTATTATATTATACTACTCAATATTTTTCATTTATCTAAATATATATACCCCAACTTTGTTTTTTTTTAATCTGTGCCGTGAATTTATTGACTACTTAATACCTCTTACTACACCACGAAGCAATTGAAGCTCTTCTTCAACGGTGACGGTGATCATTTATCTTTTTTCTTCCCAGACCGTAATATTAACCCGTTCGGAAGTACATTTTTGTATATGGGGTGCGAGGAAAAAACTGAGTGCAGTATACTTTGTCCAATTTTCCTAAAAGGGAATGAGTTGAATCGTTTCAAAGCAAAAAGCGTCCAAACGGCAACAAATTCGACGGTGTAAGAGGAATCGGTCTGAGCAGCCACGTAAACGCATCCGAGCAGGATTTCCAGTCTAATAACGTTAACGCGCTCGGAACGTAGAGCCGCAACAACACTGGCAGATCTAACAATACGGAGCTTCGAGCTCGTGAGCTCGTGGGTCCGTGAGCTCGGTGCAATTTTCCTGAAACACTCGCTGCTTCGGCTGGCCACGGTTCTATGATGCTACGGCTCGTTAAGCGGACCCGGGAGATGCCTACGTTACCGGCGAACGACAGGTGAACGTGCCCGACAGGTAACGCTCGACGGATTCAAACGTTGGGATGTCGATTGAACTACTTGTTTTATATATTGGTTCCAACAGCTGTGCTTATTTCATCGAAGACCCAAAATTTTAGGTGGCTTCCAAATCACCGAGACTATGGTATATCGATGAATTAGTTAGGAAAAATTTCTCTGAAGCGATGAGGAACTTGAACTTGGGCCGACTAGTATAGTGCGGCACGTCAGACCTGGCACCTAGGAGGTAAGCCTGTTTCGACAGAGTCTGATTCGCCAGGCGTCAAGCGTCATGCCTCTTGTCGCACGTACACAAAGGCACTTGACGTTCTACCTCGCGATTCGTTAAAAGAGCTACACATACAAATCGAACTAAAAGACGAAGAGAGAGAACGCTGCAGATCGAAGCAAGGGAGACAACGCGATTTGGGTGGCGACAGTGAGAACATCGGCGTAGGCACCAGATTTCTAACATCTCTATAGTAAAAACAGGCTGAACTCCGACAGAATTACCCCCACCACATGAGGAGATTCCCCTTGATGAAACGGAGCACGCGACAATAATACAATGTAATACAATGTCTCGCTGCTCCAGTCAAACTAGTAAGAATATTTGAATGCTACGACTTTGTCGGGTGCTTCCTATAAGAGGCTGAGCGAGTGGATTCCAAGAAACAAAATGGTGCGAGAAGGCGGTTGAAAACAAGAAGCTCCGCCGCCGAGGTGCCAGGTCTGACGAGCCGCACTATACCCATTTTCTGCTTTATTGAAGTGCACGTCTCGTTCGACTTCTCGAAGTTTGATGTGTCGGCTACGGTATAACTTACAGTGGAGATCCTCTTATTTCCAATGTCGTTTCTCCGAAGTTCCTCTTATTTCGATTCCCTTCCAATGGTCCTCCGCCATGAGAGAGGGAGAATAAAAAGAGACAGACAAATAAAATTCTCCTTTCCTCGTGTGTGGTTTGGTTTTCACAAACATAACCTCCAACACGAATACACAACCTCTATCACGTGACGGGTAAATGAAATACGGGGAATCCTAAAGAGTGGGGAGATAACTCCGCCCAAAAAACAAGGGGAAATCGAATTAGACGATTCGAAATAAGAGGATCTCCACTGTAATATAACGCAGCTTGGTTGTTTGGGTCTCTCGAATCAGCTGATAAGATCAATTGAACGTAGGTGTAATTTATTTACATACACTTAAAAACGTAGTAACAATTAACAACAATACTTAAGGTACTATATCTCTCGATTGAGGTGTTTGAGACACGAGATGTGTGAAAGTTCCTCAGTCGAGGATGAAATCGGAGGGGAGGATCGATGCAGGATCCTGATGGCGCTGGCCTCAAGGAATTCGTCTTGAACGCCATCAGAAATCACGCGGAAAATTGGTAAAAATTAATTTTCACGCGTGATTATGTTTTGGCGGGAGTTTGGCCGCGCCCCCACGTGGTCGCCCGCCCCGTTTGGGACCGGAGGGTCTTCGGGGGAGGGGCTGAGGCCCGTGGGTGGTGAAGGATGGTGGCTCGTCGGCGCAGGCGAAGGTTTATGGTACGGCTATTCCTATTGAGGAAGAGAAAAGTGACAATGCGAAGCTTAAGATTAACATTTGCACTCCTCTCTTTGCTAAAGGTCTGGCGGGCACATGTTGATTCGAACTTTATTGCAATCCTCACAAATAGCCTTACCGCTCGTACCCTAAGCCTATTGTTTACACGGAACCGGACATCTGCATGCCAAGAAATGCATTGTCAATTTTAACAGAAATATTCCGTGAAACAATTAAACTTCTGCGCTCGACATCTATCAAAGCTCATTCAAGGGATAACAATGCGTCAACATGTTTCTTATTTTGGCTTCGATAGTTAGGGCTATTTCGCGTAGGATCTACTATTTTAGGTGGCTCCCAAGTCACCGAGACTGTGGTATACCGATTAATAATGTGTTTGAGTATCAAATCGGCCATTCTCGATTGACGTTTCAAGCGGAATGTCTTCGAGGAAAGTCATTCCGCGCATCTCGGAGAAGTACAGGAAGCCGTGCAATGCGCTTTCCATTTCTTCCACAGGAATTGTGAAAACAATGGCCCCAACGCGATACGTTGCACGTTCTAGGCTATCAGCGATACTTGTTTCTCGCAATTATTTCCCCTTTCTCCCAACGGAAAAGAAAACGCCGCAAAGGACTCCCCGGAAAAAAGATCAAGCACAGACGGAAGACCGTCGACACGGAAACTTTCGATCGTCCGTTTCCGCTCGATACCTGAAACAACAAGCATTCTCCTTTTCGCTATGACTTTTTGTAACAATGCATTACTCCTCTCTGAGCTGTTAAATATCTCATTATTAACAATTGGAACTTAATTCTTATCTCTACCCCACTAAACAACAAAAGAATGGCGGGCCGGAGTTACAGTCTCGAACTCCTATTTGGTAGATCAGAGCACCGAATTCCTAATCATTTTTGAAAAATGTAACAAATTTATTAAATTTTATACGTATCTCACGCTCTTGATGGTGCTACTAACAAATAAATTAGTTAGATATATGTAAACTGTACTACGAAATTTCAATTCGAATGATTAGAAATTCCACGGAACGTATAATTGTAAGAAATCGGTTTTAAGTTCTTAGTTAACACACCCTCTGCCCCATACGTAACCGGAATGGATTTATATAAACATAAGTACTTCTAAATAGTTGACAAAAATCATTTTAAAAACTCGAAATATTCTCTCCCAGCAGAAATAAGTACTTCGGTTACTTTTAGGACAGAGAGTGTGTATCACAGCCTAAATGGATCGAAACTCATATAGAGGAGTGTATCGTGAGCAACATGACCTATGAAATTTCAACGCAAAAATTTGTTCTAAATTCTTATTTAATATATCACAACCTAGGCGGCTCGAAACACATCTAACGGAGAATACCCCACGCAACGTGACCTATGACATTTTAACTCAAATGATTAGAAATCCCACGTCGCATTTAAGAAATCTGTTCTAAATTCTTACTTAATATATCGCAACCTAGGTGGCTTGAAGCCCACCTAAAGGACTGTACCCTAAACAACACAACTCACGAAATTTCAACTCAAATAAAATAAAATCGCTTTTGAAAGATTTGTTCCAAACTATTAATACGTTAAACTCCACCGATATTTCGCGAGTCTCATCATTTCTACCGAAGTGAAGCATTTTCTAATAGATTCAGATCATTACAAGGCAGAAACTTTAAAGATACAGATAGATCAGGCTTGTCAAGGTCTTGCTCGCCAGAGCCGTTTTTCAAAGCCAGAAAATGTTTTCAGTAACTTTATTCGTCTCAAAATGCTCGACGCAGTTCTAATATACCAATTAAAACATAATTAATTATAACAAGCTCTTGGTAACAAAGAGTGGTTTTGCCTCGTTTAATTTCAATGTTGTTTTGTAATAAAATGCCAAAGTATTGTCAATTTTACATATAGAGATGCATCTCAACGGTTTCTTTCATCTGTATGATTGTTAAAAAACATTTTCTTCATTTATATTTTAATGCGATTTCTCGACAACGATTCAGCGGAAAAGGGCATTGATACAGTGGAATAGATTTTCAGAAGATAACTTTGTAACAAAGAGTGCATTTGCATATTTCCATGGGTAATGTGGAAACCTATTACCTCTTTACTGTCAAGAGACTACACAACATTGTACAATGTATCGCCCCAATTACTTCTTACATTATTCTACATTCTTTGAGGCGAACAAGTTTGGCATTTTGCTGTCACAAAATTTTTTAAATATAAATGTCGCCCCAATATGCCGCCACATGCTACCACGCTTGTGCCAGTAGGTACGACCGTAACGCCACCGGAGTGCCTGAGGCGGACCAGCTCGAAAAACGGCTCTGTCGAGCAAGACCTTGACAAGCCTGAGATAGATAGATGTTCAGCAGACCTTTATCTTTTGAACGTTGATATTTAAATGTTCAGTGTATCCGAGAATACATAAATATTACAATTTCAGAGTTACACGAAATATCAGAACCCTTTTAACCCTTTGCGGACGGAGGCATATTTGGATATCGAGAAACAATCAATTATTTAGCGATGAAAAAACACTTTTTCATCGGAAAGACAGTCTGTTAATGTATAAGTACAAGTTGAAATTTACTCTTTGTAAAATAATATTTCAACTTAAGTATATATTTTAATTTTTCAACTCTAACCGTTTATATATGCACCGACAAACTATAACCAATTTTTTTTTTCAGGGCGGATATATTCGCCCGTCGTCCGCAAAGGGTTAAAACACTGTGCCTTAGGCGAAACAATCAAAGGAGTTAAGTTCGAAAAAGTGCAAAAAGGACGGAACTCTGGGCCACTGAGTCTAAGCGTTTCAACCACGAGAATTCAGCGGTCAAAGGGTTAACTGCCCAACCAACGCAGCCTCCAAGGGGGAGGGCTCGTATGACGGTACCTAAGGTGTCGCGTTCCGATTCCTCCCGTGTACATATATACCATTGTACATATGTATATACAGATCTGCATGCACGGTGGTATCGTTCGACAACCTCAAGAAGTCTTCTGAGCGGCGGAGCTTCTCGCTAAATACCGCCTATTCGCACCGTTTTTTTTATTTAATCCACCCTGCTCAGCCTCCTGAAGGAGGCACTTGACAAAGTCGTAACATTGAAATATCTTTATGACGCCTGGCAAATCAGATCCTGCCGAAACAGGCCTACCTCCGAGGAGACTTCTTGAGGTTGTCGCGTTATACATATGTACCACGTAGGTAGATCGTAGGCTCGCGCATAGCACGCGCGCCGTTTGCTCGTTTGCATGGGGATCCTAACGGCGCAAACGAATCCGCGTATCGACCTACATTCGAGTATCGGCCTCTTCCTGCGTAAACAGTCGCGATACACTCCAAGAGATCCAGTTAGAATCCTTTTGTTTGCCGTGGCAGATGCCACGTTGGAGATAGTGCCAGGTCAGAGACGTCGTTACGGAAGCACCGTTTTCTTTTCTACGTAGGAAGGAATTATTGAATGTAATGCCGCTTAAACGGACGAGGAAGAAGTTGGGGAGGAGGAAGAATGTTCTGGGACGAAAAGATTGGCTGATTAATAAAACGTTGTAGTTCCGGGGTCAGTTTCTAACGTTGTAATTGAAATTTTTAAATGTAGAATTCAAATTTGGGGGTTGCTGTTTATCAGAAGGGAAGATCAAAGGTTACAGGGGAGTCTTTGACTTGGCTGCCGAAGGAAAGCAGATTGATTAGGATACTCAAAATAGTCAATATTCCTTTGTGCCGCCTAAGTTACTGATAGATACTGTTAGATTAGTGGTTTTGTCTTACTGTACTTTGACTACTTGAGAAGCCAATGAAGAAGTAAACATTAAATAAGGATCTACTTTGAATATCAAGTTAAAGGCTGAAACCGTGAAAGTGAAGTCGGACTCATGTCTCTTTCGTTCTGGGACTTTCTCAAATGTGATACCTATATTATAATGTCGGTGGTTTGAACCCAACCTAACGGCTCCAACTCAGAGTTAGTAGGTCCGAGTTCAAATTTCTCTACACTTTTGGAAAATTTATGCAACTTGCTATCAATATCATGCCCTTTATGCTTCGAAACGTACTTACAGGTTCCAGTTTCCAATTACTGGGCCCATGCTCAAACTTCCAATAAGTAGATTTGAACTAAAATTCTGCGTCAATCTTGGAAAATTTTTCCCGCTTGAAATCTATGTATGAGCTGACCTTATTAGTTTGAAGTCCATTTTCAGACTTAAACTCCCAATTAATGGATCCAAGCTCAATTTCCCTTCACTTTTAAAAAATTTCTCCAACTTGTTACCAATATCATGCCCTCGATGATACGAAATATAGCTAAAGGATTAAACTTCCAATTACTGAGCCCATGCTCAAACTTCTAATTAGTGGACCTAAACAAAAGTTTCTCGTCACTCCTGAAAAATTTTTCTTCGACACCCATTTAAGGAAGTTCGAGCGAATCTAATGTAAAAAAACTTTTTCCAACTTTAAGCTTTGAAACTCTGTATACATGTAATTAAATAGTCGATTGATATATCCTAAAAATTTTGAAACGATCCTCCGTCTAGTTTCTTTGAAAAAAAATGTTAAAAATTACATTTTTTAAGTCCTTATACACAGGCTCTTATGGCTGACAAGCTGTACTCGCGTCTTTTTCGATTTTTTTCGATATTAACCTCCCAACTTTAAGGAAAACAAAACTATGTGTAATAAACTTGAATAATTGTAGAATAAGATTAGATTTCAATAATATAACCTTACCGATGTAGTTTCGTTGATAATTTAACATAAACTTTATTTGTTACTCATGCTTATTGGTAGCCGTACACGTTACTGAACGTTTGGCAACGTTGCGAGAACAGCTGAGAAAAGTATAAGGATAGAAAAAGAGATAGAGAGAAAGAGAGAAGATAGAAAATTTATTTTGTCACCTTAGTTCAAAAATTGTAATTTGAAGCAAATTAGAATAATTTTAGTTCTTGAATAAATGAATGAATAAAATATATAAAGTTATAAATTAATGAAAATAATATCACAATAATTATATTATAAAGAAAATCAACTGTGTTTATGTTTTTAAAAACTAAAATATTCGATGTCAGTATGAAAACGGGAGTATAACCTCAAATTAAATAAAAATGTAAATAATTACCTATACATTTTTTTTCTTTTCTTTTACAATAATTGCAATTTTTTATTTTGAAATTATTGTTCCTGCAATCAATCCGAGCTTTGTTACTCTTGATAACATTTTGTCTCCATTTCACAATATTTTTTTTTTTAAATCGACCGTTAAATCTGTGCATTTTTGCAAATTATTTCCATTCACTCTTGGACTAAAACACTTAAATTTGATAATGCTCTCTCCGTCCTCTCTAACTATAGTACATAGGAATAACAATACGCTATTGCCAGATCTTCTTATTCAAACGGATGAGTCAAAAGTCACGTAGTCATTTCGTTACTTTTGTTAATTAAATAAATAATATTTAACAATTTTTGGATTAGATATGTTATTATAAATTGAAATAATGAATTTTTATTACTATTACAAGAATTGAAAATACAGAAAAATTCAATTACTATTTTGAGTCATTAGTTACGCTCGAACTTCCTTAAAGGTTGAAACTCCCAATTAATGAATCCGAGCTCAAATTTCTCTTCACTTTTGAAAAATTTATGCAACTTGCTATCAATATTATGCCCTTTATGCTTCGAAACGTACCTACAGGTTCAAGCTTCCAATTACTAGGCCCATGCTCAAACTTCTAATTAGTGGACTTGAACAAAAGTTTCTCGTCACTCCTGAAAAATTTTTCTTCGAGACCCATTTAAAGGTTGAAACTTCCAATTAATGAATCCGAGCTCAAATTTCTCTTCACTTCTGAAAAACGTTCCCGGTTTGATACCAACATCACGATTTCAGTGAATTGACGCCCTAAAATATGTAGCGGATTCCGGCCGAAATAACTGCAACGGTTAAATCTGAAAAAAGTGGAAAAAGAGAAAGAATACAACGTCGATCGTTGCGATGAATCAACGTCCGATTCCGCGTGGGGGTATGAAACGATAACGTAAACGTATTATTTATCTTCTCTTCTGAGAAGAGATCGAGTACGACGAAAACAACAGACACTCCGGTTTTTGCGCCTCGAGTGTACGTTACGCGAAGCATTGCGTATCACTGCGTATCGAGAAACGAGAATGAACGATTGCAACCTAGCGTAGGCGGTTTTCACTGTCTCCTCTGCCAATCCAGCAATCGTAAACAAACGACTCTGTTTTTCTGTTAAAAGTTGCGATGTCCCAACGATGTTTGCAAAAAAGTAAACATTTGGTCACTATTCAAGTGATTTACAAAGATTAGGTAACTTTGTTTTTCTGCAAGTTTGGCGGCTTAACGTATAGCGTAGCTTGAATCAATTGGTAAGCTTTGACAAAGAAAATGTGGTTTATTTTCATCAAAAGGAAGCGGCAATGGAAGAAGTCAAGAAACGGGAGGCAAGAAAAGTGAGTTTAACCGCAAAGAGCAGACGCGCAGAAAAAAAGTTTTTTTTATAGTGGAACGTGCACCATTCTGTAAATCGCTTTGTAGGGAAAACATAAAACGAAGTCAATCGACTTTGAATTAACACTCGAACTAGCAAGGCATAGAAAATCGCTCAAATTGATGAGAGAGCTATACAGTTGATGTCCCAAACTTCTTTTTCCAAATTATTCCTCTTCTAACGCTATAAACATCACGGCGAAACTTCAGAATTTCTTATTTTACGTTAAATAATTATGAAAATATATTGGGTTGTTCGGAAAGTAATTTCGTTTTTTTCGGTGAGAATGAAAGACGATTTTCTTGTAGTCCATAAATATGTCATTGAATTATATATTCTCCATTTTGTTCTAATACCTTTTGTCATCTTTCTAGCAGTAGTATGATTCGATGTTCATAAAAGTTTTGATCTTTGCTGACAAAAAAATCAAAGCCTTTTTTTTATGTCCTCATTCGAAGTAAAGGTTTTGCCGTTCAAAAAATTTTGCAATCCAGTTTTGGCACTGGCGTTATGTTAATGCGTCTTCCCCATAAAAATCGAATAATTTTTTTCTTGCTTGAACAGCATTTTTACCGTTTCGATAGTAAAAAAGTCAAATATGGCGAAAATGCTGCTTTCGACTTTCCATCTTTAATAGAGCACCAAAGAAAAACTATTGTGTAGAATTAAACAAATTTTTTCACAAACAAGCGTTGCTATATCAACTGTCAAAATATATAATAGCAATGGGAATTAAGTGTGAAGTTAATTGTGAAAAAATATAATTATGTCCTCCGTCGGGAAAAAACGAAATTACTTTCCCAACAACCTAATATGTTGTTATTAACACTAAGAACAATATTATGCTTTGTATTAGTATAAAAGTGAATAAAACTAATGAAAACCGCAACAGTTTTGTCGAACTGGATCGTCTAAATTAGGTAATGACTGTGCGCCGCTCGATAGCCATCTTTCAATTGTCGGACTGTATAAAGTCGGCAGTTTTAGCACTAACCGGCAAAGAAGATTCGAAGAGACGAAACAGAGGACGTTGAAATTTTTTTACCACGTGTAAGCTAGTCTAGTGCGATTGAAAGTGTAAACAAAGGTAAACTTTTTCCCGAGAGAGCAATGTTTATGCGCCCGTTCGCTCTAATGATCCGCGAATGTGTACAATTTCGATAGAAAGATAGGCGCAACTTGTCTGCTTGAAAAACAGAAGCCCCGACGAGAGTAAACTCCGGGACGATTTAAAGGATGATGGTTCACGAGCAGAAATAACGGCAAGAAATTATGCGAATTGGTGCTTCGACTATTTCTGAGAGACTATTTTGAGAACTCTTCAACTAGAAGCGACTTCAACTAACGTTCTCCATAGAATTATCGGAGCAACATGAGTAGCTTATGTCAAATGATGACAGACGGCGCAAAAAATACTTTGCAATTTCATAGGAGTTCTCGAGGTTGTAAATATTTGTCCAGAAAGTCGTCGGTATTGGAATTTTTATTTTTGTACGCGCAGAAATTCGCATGGTGAGCAAAGAAATTTCAGCGCACAGATAAAAACATCTGAAACGCCAATAGTACCTACTATTTGTGGGCTGATAATTTCAAATACCACTATTTTGGCGAATAAAATAATAATTAAAATTTCTACACATACATTTTTGAAATAACTGTCCATAAATGCAATTTTATTCATTAGACCAATGGTGTTAATAAGCAACGAATGGAATCGACACTTGAAGTGAGCAGATCTTTATTTTTTAAACGAATTTTCCTTTTGATATTGTAAGTTTGCGAGAGAGAAAGAGAGAGAGATTTATTGTTGTCCATGATAATGTTGGACAAACCACAAGGACGAATTAGCCAGTACAATAGACCTTACAGCGAAAGTAACGTATTATACAAAAGAAGAGTTCTGAGTTACTTAAAGATAACTTAACAATAGAGATAGAAAAAGTAAAATAAATCAAAAAGAGCAGTAATACCAAGTAAAATAATAAAATTAAGTACAAAGCAAAATAAAATAAACTAAAAGTAGATAAATAGATAGATATATTTATTGAAATTATTCATTGAACAAGCCACAATGGCAACAAGTCAGTACAAAAGAGTGTAACAGAGAGAGGGAGAATGTTTGTGCGTGTGGAAAATGACCGTATCGGTCAAAAAGTTCTATAAAAAACAAGCAAGGCGTGTATTTACAATTGAAAACACACGACTTAGTTTTATCCTCGGAGAAGTACTCGAAATCGTTGGACAAGAGGAGTTAGATAGAACGCAAGTTTTTCGCATAGGCTGGTCGTTTTGAACGCGAGTGTGCCTATGCATGCGCCGTTACGTGACTTGTGTTTTATCAACAAACAGTTCGTGAGTTGAATGTACCTGTAAGGCGTAATTGCAGTTACAAAATTATGCATTCTCCAGGTACACGGATTACGTCTAGAGTCGATAAAAGCAAGCAGAGAATCGCCAAGTTGAGTCTTGGTAGATTTAGTTTCAAGTGGAATGCTTACGCAATTTTCGATGAGAATTGGGATCGTTAAAACTTTTATTGTAGGAACAACTTTTCGGCTTCTTTGGTCGTCCGTCTTCCTCTTCGTAAGAAGTTCGAAGCAAGGAATCTTTGTAAATAGCGCGTAAAATATAGCGCACACCCGAGCGATAGGCGGCCAAAGAAATCAAACAGTTGGCAAAAATGTGCTTTTCGCCGTTCTCGTTTACCGTTAAATCGTTGGTAAAAGGTTTCAAAACATTTGCATAGCGAAATGGCAGAAACGTGAAATATCTTTTGGCCCGGTACGAGAAACGGGGCTGAAAAAATAGAGATTCCTTAGCTCTCGAGAGCAAAATATTTTAAAGTTAGGTACTCCCGTCGACCACCTACAGACTATGTTTAAAAAGAAGTCACTTGATACGTGGTTTGCTCCGATTCGCCCGAAGGATAGAGACGTCCCTCGTTGTGACATAACTTTCAATTCTAATACGCGTCTGCCGAAGATGCACTAAACCTTTTCACTACTATAGATGACTATAGTCGTTCGCCATAAAATGCCACTGAGATACTACAGTCAACTATACTTGCTCTCTATAAAGTGCCGCTGAGGTACTACGAGCTACTATACTCGTCCCCCATATAATGCCACGGAGATACTACGGACGACTATACTCGTTCTTTATAAAATGCTACTGAGATACTACGGACAACTATACTCTCTCTCTATAAAGTGCCACTGAGGTACTACGAGCGACTATACTCGTTCTCTATAAAATGCCACTGACATATTACGGGCGACAATACTCGCTCTCCATAAAATGCCATTGAGATACTACGGGCGATTATACTTGCTCTCCATAAAATGCCACTGAGATACTACAGTCAACTATACTTGCTCTCTATAAAGTGCCACTGAGGTACTACGAGCGACTATACTCGTTCCCCATAAAATGCCACTGTGATACTACGGACGACTATACTCGTTCTCTATAAAATGCCACTGAGATACTACGGACAACTATACACTCTCTCTATAATGTGCCACTGAGGTACTACGGGCGACTATATTCGTTCTTCATAAAATGTCGCTGACATATTGTTTACCTGAACACACTATGTTTACCTAAACTTTTCCATTGAAATGTCACAAGATAGCAAATAGTAAAGTACCACCAACTTGTTAATAGATACCGTCAGAAATGGCTGCGAGTGCAAAGAGTTAAAATTCTTCAAAATATTTATCAGCGTAGAGGACGAAGAGAGCGTTAACACCTCAGCTTTGAATCTCTAATCTACGTTCCAGAAATGATCTAGTCAAGAAGATAAATTGCGGCGCTGTCAGACGAAGGTGCTCAGACCTTGCACGAAGTTGTAGTCACCTCGTATAAAAATGTTACGCAAAGTGACAAAGCGGTTTCCATTGAACGAGCGATTTCTGCTTACAATGGCAAAGTTCTTCATGATTCCACGAGCTTCGAAAAAACTGAGAGGGTAGGAGGATCGCACGTCAAAGATATAGCCAGAAAAGAAACGTTGTTCGATCGCAGAAGCAAACGTTTTCCCATTTTTCCGTCCTAGTGAAAGTTATCGCCCCGATAAGAAAAAGTCTTCGCGACGTTTCTACGCTCGAATCCCCCGTCTGGCGGATTTTTTTGTCAAGGTGCGAGCACGTGGTCTGACAAAGAGTCGTAGACGACAATTGCCGTCAAAATTTATGCGATTGTTTTGAGCGTAAATAAAAAATGGCTCGTAAATGTATAGATGATGGCTGATACGAAGTCGTTTTATTATTTTTCGTCAATGACCTCGGGAAAATAGGCACACTCATTTTTTAATTTACAGTTTTTAAATGAAAAGAAAAAAAAAACTTTTTTAATTTTGTTTTCATTATTTTGCATTATGGCGTTTAGATATTGAAAGAGTATCATATTAATGAATGCACTTTTTTAAAAATTCGACTAAAAGTTATCTAAGTAACCTTTGCAAAAATTGAAATTCAAATGTGAAACTCATACCTTTTGTGTTTCACTTCTACTGTATTCAAGGAAAGAAAGAAAATCTCTAAATCAGAGGTGCAGAAATTTTGCACACCAGGGCCGTCCTTGGAGAAACGTCACCTACTTCACGCATTCACTTATCCGAGATGTATGTACGACATATTCTCAACTTCTCTTCATTCTCTTTAAATTACCATACACAATTTGCAGATACAATAACAATTGAAAGCAAAATAGTTTTTCATCGTTCACCTGACGGCGTAACGAATGTGCGGCTCTTTCGGCAAATAGTGCATTAAAATCGAAAATGACGCGTCAACGACGGATGTCTATTCGTTTGGCAAATAGGAACAAAACACTTTAGTCCAGTCAAATTAATCATTAAAATAGAAGTAAGGTTACAAAAATTCCCATAGAGCTAAAAATTGGTATGAATGTTCAGAATACTATTATAAATGAATTGTGAAAAGTCCCCATCAATCCCCCTTGTGCAAAAAATTTTATTGATGGTGAAAGTTTGCAAAAATAGGTTTTTCGCGTTTTTCAGCTAAACGGTGAGTTTTACAGCAAAACTAGTTCAGACAAAAATTGTAGATCATCCGATTCTCTACAAAAAATGTATCCACACTTTTTTTCATAAGTATTGCCATTTCCGTGATACAGCGGTTCAAAGAACTGAAGAAATTATTTTATTCGTAATATGCACGTTAATGTACTTTTATATACATTTTTGAACCGTTATACGAGTACAAATATGAGTCCCTATGTCTTATACATACAAATTATAAAATTCTTAGAATATAAATGAACGTCAAAAACTCCGCCCCTATTTTAATTTAGTCCCATGGCCTTGAGTAACATTTGTCTTCCACTCAATTGTCAGCGTGGCGATGCTCGTATACCTGCTCCGTTTCAAAGGTCTCATACTCAACAAAATACTGTTAGTCGTAAGCATTCCTTCGTAGTGACAACTCGTGGCTATCGCTTATATTTTGTAACAAAGTTTGTGCATTTTACTGTTTTTAAAAAAAAATGTCGCAATTCTGCTTTATTTGTAGTCAACCTTTGACTGAAAGTGGAGTTGTTACTGTTGATCGCGGCATGAAAGCATTAATTGATGCAAGTATTGAAAGAGGTGATGAGTTTTCGGAGTACCTGAAAGACCAGACATCTGTAAAAATTCATGTGCAGTTATAATCACTAATGGAATTCACTTCCTTCTTTCTATGTACGGAGCTCCAAAAAAAGTTACCTGCTTGGATAAACTCCGATACTTATATTTTGCAAAAAAAAACTTATAATAAAAAACAAGTACAATTAGCTTGTCTTCCCCCAACCTCTGCTGCTGCTCAACAACATCTATTCCGGGTATATTATCAAGTTCAAGTGTGGCTTGGAAATAAAATGGATCCAGAAGACTGGGGTTGGAAGTTAGTTGACAATGCATTGGAACCAATTCATACGTTACTCCCACCTGCACCAGAAAAACTCCTTAACACCATCTTTTGCAATTGCAAAAAAGGTTGCAATTCTAAATGCGGCTGTAAAAAGGTTGGACTGTTTTGTTCTTTAGCATGTACCAATTGTCAAGGACAGTCGTGCTCCAATGTTGAATCGATACTAGATGAGGATAATTACGATATCAGTGATGAGACATATGATGTATCACTTTTAGAACATATTTGTATCCAGCAGGAAGATGAAGAAAAAGAAGATGATGAAAACGAAGACAGTACACTAGAAGTTCCATTGGATTATTATGAATCCGACGAATAATTTTTCCAAATTATTTTTTCATTTATATATTACATAATTTACACAGCTTTCATCATTTTCAATACTCAATTTGAATTCAATAGGATCACAATAGATCGTGGAATAGGCCTACCGGGGAAACCACGTTAAAAAAAAGCGCCAAGCACACTACCTCATAGGTGGTGTGGAAACGTGTGCATATTACGAATAAAATAATTTTTTCAGTTCTTTGAACCGCTGTATCACGGAAATGGCAATACTTATGAAAAAAAGTGCGGATACATTTTTTGTAGAGAATCGGATGATCTACAATTTTTGTCTCAACTAGTTTTGCTGTAAAACTCACCGTTTAACTGAAAAACGCGAAAACCCTATTTTTGCAAACTTTCACCATCAATAAAATTTTTTGCACAAGGGGGATTGATGGGGACTTTTCACAATTCATTTATAATAGTATTCTGAACATCCATACCAATTTTTAGCTCTATGGGAATTTTTGTAACCTTCAAAGTCTTATTTGACTGGACTACTTGCCACAGGTCATCAGGTCATTTGCGTTCAGTATGTCGAAACAAGTGACAGGCCTCCGAAATGCTGAGAAGCGATCAAGAGGCTTCGAGCAAATGGTGGTCAGAAAAGTGTCACTTCACCGAGGGCGGAAAACTTTTACGTAAGTCAGAAAGTACCAATGGCAATGTAAAAAATCAGGTTCAAATATTTTCGTAAATTTCTGCTTCAAAATGTTGATGATGCTTCATAAGTAGTCAATTACAAACTCACTTAATTTTGCTCCTATAATTTCTATCCAGCGTCAAATTTATTAAAAATAAGCAAAAACAGGTTATTAAGTAATAATTTTATTTGCAATAGTCAATGGTTCACAAAAATTGTAGTGGTAATAAAATTTGCAAAGTTATTCATGAACAAGAGCGCGTTCGGTGCGCAGTCACTTGATCGCAACATCGGGGTGTACTGCGCATATGCATACATTCAGCGGAAGCCTATATAAGGAGGTCGTTCGGCGCGCCGCGCCACTATAGACTCGTCGCCAACCCCTATACGATCGAGTGATAGGACGATATCTAGGTTTTTGATTGAACTCAACTATCGATCCCTGTTCAGCTCAACCTTAAATGAACGACTACTGATGCACGTGTCCTATAATATGAAAATGTTTAAACAATAACTTGCAAGTGATTGTAAATAATATTGATAATTAAATGCAACTTTTTGTGAAGTGTGAGTGACACAAAGTGTTTCTAGTGGAAGTGTTTCTAAGCCTTTTCGACAATGGGATACGATGTTTTGTGGAAGTGTCAGTGACATAAAGTGACAGTTAACACTTTACCAACCGGTAGTCGATTAATCGACTTTTCAGGCCCAACACTTTTGGGCTTTTAACTTATTAATTGGTCGCTACGGCAATTAATAAATTATTATTTTTCATTGCGGTTAACTATCCCATGGACTCGGCGAAGAAACTTTGCAATTTTCGAAGAGATATCAGTATCAGGGAAATATTTGAATGCAAGTGACCGATGAAAAGTGGGTAGGATGTTAAAAAGTACCGGTCGGTAAAGTGTTAACTGCAAGTGTTTTGAAATTATTTCGACTATCAAATATAACTTTGTTTGGAGGTGTTACTGACCTCAAGTGATACTTTTCCCTAAATCATTTTAAATAATTTTCACAGTTAAATACATTTCGTGGAAGTGTCAGTGACCTCAAGTGACAATTACATGCAAGTGTTTTTAAATTATTTCGACAATCAAATACGTTTTTTGGAGGTGTCAGTGACCTCAAGTGACACCTTTCTACAAGTGATTTTAAATAATACACAAATGCATACTTAATTACATACATGCACCTAAAATGTATTTATATTGTGTCCTGTACAAAAAATAAATTTTCTTTCCACCAAGCAGAAACAATCACGTAAAACCTCTAGCAGCTACCAACACGAGAAGTTCCGCGAACGTGCAAGATAACGCTTGAGAAGCGGAGGAATAATTGTGACATTCTCAATCGGCAGTAAATCACAACAAACACAAGAGGCGCGCGAATGGTTTCTAACTCGTCGGAGCTACCGTTCGTAGTAGACGCGAAGTCCGCCAGTCGTGAGTCATTCTCGGGGCTTACGTAAAGTAACAGAGGAGAGGGGGCATTGTGTCGCGAGTCGATGAAAAATCACGCGACTAAGCAGGCCGGTATGGCAACGGGGTCGAAGACTCGTTGCGCGTTCGGCTTTCCGTCTCCCGATCTCTTTGTGCGCGGAGCAAGACCGTAAACGAAAACAATGTCCCTTTGCCTCTCGCTATCGTAGAGTTAAAAAAGACCTTTTATTCGCTCGAGACTCGTCGACCTTCGACGGCACCGGTCCCTCGTCCTCGTCTCTGTCCGTTGTCCACTGTCCGCTGGGACAGGACTTTTGTATTTTGGTGTCGACAGTTGTGGTCACTTCGACTAGGACAGTGGTGGTGAACCTTTTTGAAAGGTTGGGCAAATTTTTTTCATTATTTCTTTTAGTACTAGCTCATGGATTTGTAACAGCGGATTGTGTGATTCGCACTTAAGGTCCGCCAAATTAGAGAACTTATACCCTTTTTACTTGCATATTAAATAACTTGACTCGTCCGGACAGCGATTCGGATTATTGTGTGGAAAATGAATGATCTGAGTAGGCAGAGAATACGGGTTTTTGAACCCTTAGAGCTCTATGGACGCATATATGCGTTTGGCGAAAGACATCCTTGTGGCCTAAGGCCGCATATATGGGTTTGTCGATTTTTTCAATCAATATGCAGTCATTTTCGTGTAAAATGAATACAGGAGCAGTCGTTAGTAATTTGATTTTAACTTTTTTTTTATTCGTGACACCTTACAAAATGTCAAATCTTGAAGAATATTTAAAAAATTAAAAAATGCGATGTCGGTCTATGTATCGATAATTGTTTTGAAATTTTTCACACACAATTAAATTATTAATTTCTGTTGTAAATATCAAATTAAGTTTTGTAGTTGATTGTAAAATTTAATGTTTTAAAATTGTTATGTTTATAATAAATAATTTTAATACTCAAAAATAACAGTTTTTCATTATTTAACCTTCTGCAAAAGAATTACTATAATTTATTACTGTTTGCGCCTTGAATAGTCACTTCAGTGTGGCGAAAAAGTATTCCGGCCCAAGCGATGGTCAGCGCTAGCCGCGCTTCGTCCCTACGGACCGTTTCGGCCGGGAGTATTTAGGGCTCAAAGGGTTAAGGGACTTTTGGGGAAGGAGTAGGAGTTTTAGTTGATCAGAGAATCGGTACATTACAGATTACTAAGTCAATGGGGTCGCTCGGATAGAGAGAGGACTTTTTTATAAATTCGATATAGACTAATTTGTCAAAGAAGCCAGAAATTCAAAAGTGGAATTTCCAAAGTGAGCCAGCTTCCTTAAACAAATGGAAGTATATTGTGCTGACGCGTTATTCCTTTAGTGGATATAGTAGTAACCGCAGAAATTAACGGAACATTGCGTAACGAACTTCTGCATCGTAAATTATAAAAATTCATAGAACGTCGTGAATGGTGTTACTACCCTTGAATGGGTAGCAATATTGTCAAGACGCCGAGCGTAGGAGTTTAATTGTTTCGCGGAACCTTTCCATCGAAACTAACGATGCACGTCCAGAAAACCGTAGAACTCCTAACGACATTTATCTCAGCTAAATGTCAACTATAACCGACGATTGCCCCTTCGACCACGTCGTCCCTTTTGTCCTCGTCAAATCTCGACTTCAACGACCTCTGTCGTTTTCCGGCAAATTAAAATTCTAAATAGACATTGACAGAGCCAAGCTACTCGCTTCGCCCTTGCAGTTCCGCTCGAAGTCGCCGGAGTAAACTCGCGGTCGCTCCAAGGCTCGTTACCTTCAACGATCGCAATCTAATAGGGAGCGCGTGGAAAAGGTAAGGATCGTTAAGCCGAGACGCGCTTCCGTCATCCGGTGCCCTCGGAATTTGCGCGCGCACTGCGTCGCTTCCGCGTCGTGTTTCGTCGTGTCGCGTCGCGCGTAGCTGCGTAATTAAACGGATTAACGAGCGCGCCGTTACCTCGTAACCTCGGTGGCTCGTTGAAACCCGAAGCCGGAGAGTTGACGAGCAAGGTTAACGCGTGAACCGTCATTATCGGCCACTGCGCGAATCGAGGGACAAATGCTAGGGCAAATAGATGCGCTTATTCGCAGGGCTGGCGTGACCTTTTGCGTGACTGGGTTCAAACATTTTGCGGGTCCAAAATACACATTAAAATGCGATTCTTTGATGTCGACATTTACCGTCAACGTGTGGAACACGTTGAATATTCAATCTTGCTATGTAGGGGGTCGTGCAAAATGCTGACGAGTTTTCATATACCGCGGGGTTAGGTTCACAAATTGTGCGGGGCAGAATACACATTCAAATTTGATACTTTGGTGTCAACATCTGGATTACGCCGAATATTCACTATATACTAATCTTACTATATAGGGGTCCTGCAAAATGTCTGATGAGTTTTCGTATACCGCGGGGTTAGGTTCAAAAATTGTGCGGTGCAGAATACATATTGAAATTTGATATTTTGGTGTCAACATTTGGATTACGCCGAATATTCATTATATTCACTATATACTAATCTTACTATATAGGGCTCCTGCAAAATGCCTGATGAGTTTTCGTAAACCGCGGGGTCCGGTTCAAAAATTGTGCGGGGTAGAATACATATTGAAATTTGGTGTCAAGGTCTGGAACAGGCCGAATATTTACTATATTCACTATATACCAATCTTACTGTAAGGGGGTCCTGCAAAATGCCTGATGAGTTTTCGTAGATCGCGGGGCCTTTTAAAACATGTGGCCGGATTCGGACGAAAACACCGGCCTTGCTTGTTCGCTACATTTTAATTGAAAGCTACTATAGTGGCGCGTCGTTCAGAAGGATGAAGACATCCGCGAAATCTACTATAGTGGTGCAACGTTGAGAAGGAGATGACATCCGCGGAAGCGACTATAGTGGTGCGTCGTACAGAAAGATGACAACCGTGAAAGCCACTACAGTGGCGCGTCCTTCAGAACGATAGTATTCACGAAAGCGACTATAGTGGTGCGTCGTTCAGAAAGATGACAACCGTAAAAGCCACTATAGTGGCGCGTCCTTCAGAACGATGGTATCCACGAAAGCTACTATAGTGGCGCAACGTTCAGAAGGAGATGACATCCACGAAAGCGACTATAGTGGCGTGTTGTCCAGAAAGATGACATCCGCTAAAAATACTATAGTAGCGTGTCATTGAGAAAGATGACATTCGCGAAAACCACTATAGTGGTGCATCATGTGCATCGTCCACTATGGGGCGGTAGGGGACAGGTTGACTATTTCTGTCATAGAACGACTGAATTTCCATCGCAATGACTAGAAATTCGTGAAATTTTCACCGTTCTTCGACCGAATATATCCAAAATCTCCACGGCAGGAAATTTCTACACAGATTTCGTTTCACCGCAATTGCCAATCTGGCTGAAATGCGGAGGATACGTGCGAAAATAGATGCAATCGGATCGTTTGAACGATCCTCGAGGATATTCGACAGACCGATCGATAGACTGGCAGTGCATTGAGCGCAAGCGCGCTAAAAGTGTCGACGTAGAAAAAGGGTTCGTTCACTTGGACGTACCTTCTTGGTTGGGGTTGTTAGCGTTAGGGTTGGGATGAGAAGTCAGAGAGGACGGCGTCTCGTCCTCAGCGACGCCCATCGTTGTTGCCGCTGTTTGTTGATGATGCGTCTCCACTTCTGTAGCCTCTTCGCACCTATGCAAAAATAATGAGAGTTCGTTTTTAGACTTTCACGGTCCTCTTTGATGTTGGTGATCTTGGCTTTCGGATCTTAGCAGTGTTTGTAGCTAATTTGTTGCCGTTCATATGCAAACATTGCAGGCTACATCTTTAGATATTTCAAACGAGCTGCTTTTGCAAGATGTTATGGGTCTGCGTTGATCAATTGATCCCTTCGCTATTACAGACGACTATAATCGCTCTTCGCAATATACCATTTACATACCACTCACGACAATAGCCGCGCTCCATAAAATGCCGCTGACATACTACGGGCGACTATAGTCGCTCTCTATGAGATACCATTTATGTACCACAGGCGATTATAGTCGCTCTCCACAAAATGACTCTGAGGTATTATAAGCGAGTATAGTCGCTCTTCTAAAATGCGACAGACTTGCTAGAGGCGACTGGAGTCGCTCTCCAGAAAATTCCACTGATATACTACGGGTAACTATAGTCGTTGTCGACAAAATACCGTCAATATACCACAAGCGACTACACTAGCTCTCTAAAAAATACTATTTATGTACCACGAGCTACTTACTACACTCAACTTTCATAAAATGCCGCTGACATACTACGGGCGACTATAGTCGCTGTACACAAAATACCATTAATATACCATGAGCGAGCATAGTCGCTCTCTATACGATACAATTTATGTACCATGGGCGACTATAATCGTCCTCCATTAGACACAATTTACATACTACGAACGACTAAAATATCGTTCCATAAAGAAAAGAAAAAAATAATCCTCCATAAAGAACCATTTATATACCATGGGCGACTATAATCGCCCTATTAAACACATTTTTTACATTAGATTCAAAAAATTAGATTCGTGCCAAGCTGTTATTTTTAATGAACGATGTAATCACCATCGTTGTCAACATCCTTTTTCCCTCTAATCTGTAAATTTTCGAAGTTAATTCGATAAAAATTAATTGGATGCATGAGCAAAATGTCTGGAGAAACGACGTTACTTTCCGGTCTCTAATAAAATGTTCTGCAATGCTTCGAAAATCGAGCCTTTTACTTCCTGCAAGTGTAATCCAGGATAGTTACGCCATTGATTCATTTTCACATTTACCTCATCGATTATCTCACCCGGCTACCGGTTGATATTGAAACTACGCCACACTTTCAATTCAAGATTTCTATACCACGGTGTTACACCAGCACCAGGAAATATCGATGCAATAGAAGGTGAAATGGAATTGCTAGCTTATTGACTACGGAAACTTTCCGCATCCCCTCGAATCGCGTTTTCCTTCGCTCAAAAGACCTACGATAAAGGACGATGTTCCGACTTGGAATCGCGAAGCGTCAATAGGCCGCGAATCTTTTCGAACTCGAAGCGAGTTACAGGCCCCGTTTGTCACAAAGAATGTCGCATAACAAAGAGTATCCAGCGTCGGAAACGAGAAGTCTGCCATTATAGCCTTACGACTGAGACGACGCGAGGATCAAAGTCGATTAACTCGTTTTGTGTATTTTTGAGCTTCCACAGTAATAGACATTTAGTCTGGGACCTAAGTGTTTTAGGTTTTCGGTTAATTATGAACCACATATGATAAATGTAACGTAGGAAAAATTTCCAGTTTCTCAGAGATGTTGGAAATTGAACTCGGTCCAGTGATTATTAGTCCACGCTGTTACCTTCTTGCCTACCTTTTCGCGCGATAAGATGCATTAACCAATTTAGCGCTGAGTTGTGCGACGTTAAGAGTCTGCTGTGAGCTGTCTACTTTATATGGACGAGCGCAAGCTGGGCGGATTTAAATTTCATTGCAGAATACATTGATTGTAACTGAAATAGTTTGAGCAATGACTGCAAAAACCTTAGCCGCACTATTTTTTTATTGAGCAATAATAATGTATACAAATCAAAAATAGTAAATTAAAAATTGTAATTATTGTTTTGCATTTATAATCCAGATTAGATTAGATATACGATAGGTCGTCTGAAAACCCTTATATGCGTTTATAGCCGATGGCGAAAAACTTTGCCGAACGCATATATGCGTTCATAGCCAATTGTGAACACCTTTGTCGGACGCATATATGCGTTCATAGCCGATGGAGAACAACTTTGCGGAAGCATATATGCGTTTATAGCCGATGGCGAAAAACTTTGCCGAAAGCATATATGCGTCTATAGCCAATTGTGAATAACTTTGTCGGACGCATATATGCGTTCATAGCCGATGGCGAACAACTTTGCGGAAGTATATATGCGTTCATAGCCGATTGTGAACAAGTTGGTCGAACGCATATATGTGTTCCTAGCCAATGGCGAACAACTTTGCCGAACGCATATATGCGTTCATAGCGCTAAAAGGGTTAATGATTATAGAATCTGCCTGAAGTTGGTCTGAGGACAAAAGATCATAGCAGTTAAAGCAGGAAAGTATGAAGCAAAAACCGAGCGAGTCAAGGAGCGATTATTGCCAAAAATAGTTGTCGAAATTCTCCACTGAAGTAGAAAGCATTAAGAATGAAGGCGAGACACGACGAGTGCAATTGAAATTTCTTATTCGAAGGTTAACTAAATAGAATTGTTTTCGTTTCACCGGCACAAACTCTCCTTTGGAACGAGTGAATCATTCGAATGCTCCGAGCAACGTATCAACCTTGATTCGTTCTTTGGAGCGGAAACAAAAGACGTATGGTTTGTTAAAAGTGTACCCAGGATATATTTGAATTTTTGCAGAAAGAAATCCACGGCTCCGACCGACTCTGACAAAAAATCGTTCTGTTTTCAGCTGCTCCGTTTCTGAAAAAGTGGAGGTATACGCGACACAAGAAAATGTACGATCAAACAGCCCGCTTAAAGGAGGATGAAAAATTTATTTTTTCAAATCTTTCTCATCGAGATTTTCTCGCAACGTGCCTGCAGCGTGTCTGAAATATTTCCGTGCAAATTTCGGATCCTCGATCGGGTGGCAGAAATAAGAAATAACGGAAAGAGTAAATAGCTTCGCGTAACGTAAAAGTGCCGCTTTAACCCTTTCGCTATTTTTTCCGCTGTGATATCTTGTTAAACAAGACTTTGCATTGAAAAACTTAGCAAGTGGCGCGAGAAAGAGCGTCAGCGGCCGGATTTATTCGTTACTGGGTCACATCTTTAATTATGTAGCTTAAAACATTGTGTTCATTGGCATTAATTAATTCGGTGGAAGCAAATGACACAATGAACAAAACATTGAAACTGGAAATCCAGAGAAAGATACGGAGTGTGCAAAAGAGAGGGCGACTATTGTCGCCCATCATGTTTTGAGTGGTATTTTAAGAACAGCTACTATAGTCGATCGTAGTAGTGCGTGCTACTTTATGGCAAACGGTTATAGTCGATTGTCATGTCTGAATGGTATTTTATGAGCAGCGACTATAGTCGATCGTAGTAGTGCATGCTACTTTATGGCAAACGGTTGTAGTCGATTGTCATGTCTGAATGGTATTTTATGAGCAGCGACTATAGTAGATTATAGTCGATGAATAGTACTTTACGGGGAGTGACTGCAGTTGTACCGTAGTAGGTGAATGGCATTGTATGGACAGCGATTATAGTCGGTCGTCACATCTGAATCGTATTTTATAGACAGCAACTATAGACGACCGTAATAGACCAATGGTACTTTATGGGGAGTGACTGCAGTCATACCGTAAGAGATGAATATCATTTTATGGTCAAAGTCACTATAGTCAACCGTAGAAGCTGAATGGTACTTTATGGATAGGGACTACAATCGTATTGCGTTTTGGCAAACGTATTTCTCTAACATCTCGACTTATCCCACCTAGCAACGTTCAATTTCACCCTCCTCTTGTACAAAACCCATCAAAACATACGACGGAAGTCGATGAGGCGCAACAGTGCAGTCAATTCGAGGACTCTCGGGATGATGACTGCGATCGAGACGATCGAATGAGACGCGATCGGCGAAATAGAAAAGGGGATATATCGTGACGTCCCTAACGGTATATCGACCTCCGATACTATCCGCCGTGAACGCGGGAACCTCGTTCGCGCGGATCTCCGTCCGGTCGAGTTCGATCGTTCAAAGTTCGACGATGCTCGTGTTCCCGGTCGCAGAGTTGCTTCCCGATCGAACGAAACTCGTTAAAAGTGTCCATCCTGCCGACAGCTGTACGCTCCGGTTACCGGAACGGTCATTTCCAATTTGTCGATCTCGTTTCATCGAGAGAACGAGAATTTCTGGACCGATCGAACGTAAATAAAAGTTTGCTCGTTTATTTATCGACATTTGAATTTAACTCTTTCGATACGAGTACCTTTTCCACCGTGGCACACCTATTGAACCGAACTCTGTACCAAAATGTATACTTTGCGCGAGGACGAACGTTAGTGAGCAGCTTCATTCCTCTTGTGTTGCAAGTTGTTCCAATAATGTTAAAAAAAATGTGTTGATTAGTATTACCAAGATATACCGAACAGTCTCATTCGGTAGAAATAGATAGTAGGGACGAAACACTGAAACTGCAAGCCCAGAGAGCATGTCGCAGAGAGGGCGACTATAGTCACGTGTCATGGGTAAATGATATTTCTTGGAGAACGACTATAGTTTGTCGTCGAATATGAATAGTATTTCACGGATAGCGATTATATTCGTCCGTCGTATATGAATTGAATGTTATGGAAAGCGACTATAGTCGCTCGCGAGTGGATGGTACTTCATGGAGAGCGGTTATAGACGCTCGCAAGTGAATGCTACTTCATGGAGAGCGGCTATAGTCGCTCGTACGTGAATGGTATTTGATTAAAAGCGATTATAGTCGCCCATTGGGCATGACTTGTATTTCATAGAGATCGACGTCCATGGAATGTAAACTGTATCTATGGCGACCGACTATAGTCGTCTATCGGATATGAATTATATGTTATACAGAGCGACTATAATCGGTCGCAAGTGAATGATATTTTGTAGAGAGCGACTACAGTCGCTCGTAAGTGAATGTTCTTTTATGGGGAGCGACTGTAGTCTCAATTAAATCGATCAGATAACCTTCGTTCCATCGATCTCGATAAAACGGATCGCGTTGCTTAAAGTCAACTGTTATTTTTCAAATAACGCGTGTAAATGTCCAAGATAATTCATCCAGAAGTCCAGGGTTTTTCGAGACCCCCGAGGAATACTCGTCTGGACACCATGGTAATCCGCTGCAATTGAAGGGACTTTACGACGTTCGAATTAAACGTTTGCTACAAAATTATTGATCCCTGCACATCATAATGTGCAAAAAATCGACCGAGGAAAAGCATTAGTCGAATCAACACAAATTATCAAGGTGGTCGGAATTACCTATTTCCAATTTCATCTAAAAATTCCTCAAATTAATAAGGACGGTGTACAGGAAAAATTTAATCAGTTAACTGTAACGACTTCTTTTGAGAGTGCACATCTACCTATTTATTATACGTGAGTCAGCAAGATCTAGCAATGGCGAGTATACACGTCAATCACAGCTATCTAGTTAAATAGCAAATTGTGACTGAATTTCCTACATAACGGATATAGTCGTCATGATACGAAATGTATGTCATTTCTCCATGACGGATATAGTCGTCAAACACACTTAACTGGTTAATAAATTACTTAAGTGATCATCTTTTTCCTTCTCTTGATTTCTCTTTTTACAAAGTACCTTTTCAATATACTTTAATATAACAAATATAAAATCAGTAGTTTTAGCGTTAAATACGGTCGATGCGGATGAAGAAGAAAATCAATAAATCCAATTGAACCTATTTTACCAACGGGCGCGCGTTACCTCGTAAAAAATACCTCGTTACCAGCGTAAACCCGTTGCGATTCGATTCCACTTACTAGTGGCGCTATTGGATGTTCAAGTACTCGTAAAGAGTCGGAAACTATTCTCTCGGTTTTCGATCCTACTTGTAACATCTCTCCCATCTCCTGGCAAAAACGACACTTATCGTCGCAAAAGTCGTCCGTTCGAACAACGAAGACCGTTTAACTCCATAATTGCCAACTTTATATTTATTATATTTAAATATCTTCAACAAGTACATTCGAAAAAGGGCAATCGAGAGATGAGAGAGTCATTTAATCGAGATCAGTTAACACGTTGACTGCCATGAGGGTCACCGATGACCGGCCGCTATTGAAGTCAATGAAATTTCATATAACTTTTAAATTGCAACATTTATAAATTTTCGGATGTACTGAATACTTAAATATTGGCGTTAAAAAAATAAAGGCCTAACGAATATCTATCTATCTATCTGTTTCTGTAAACTTTCTGCTTTATGGAGATGTAAATTTAATAGAAAAATGTTTGCTTCAACAGAAATGTTAAAACTAGCGAAATACCGGTGGCGTTCAACGTGTTAAGTATTTTTTTTTATAAGATACACATGGAACATTTCCTGCATCTCTTTCCTATCGCAAAATTCGTCGAAGAAATTGAGACTCGGTCGTTTTGATCGTAGTCCTAATTTTAACGTTAGAAATGGATAGAATAATTTTCAAAAATGACTTTCAATTTGCAAAATTGAAAAACAAACGGGTATCGGTCATGTTAATCCGTCATTATTAATGTAAACATTTAATGCCTAGGAAGTTTTAGTATTATGCCCTTCGGACATATTTATGGAGGAATTTTAAACATACCGACTTAATCGTTAATAGATCTATAGTGTCAATATTATAAAAATAATTCAATCGTATTACGTCCCACGATTATTTTCAATTTGATAGATTTGGCAAAACTTGAAAATTTCCTCTTCAATTTACCAAATCGCGCCACTCTTTATTACGCGTCAAGGGGTTAGTATCATAGAAATAATTTTCAATCTCATAGATTTTGCAAAATTTACAAATTCTCTATTAAATTTGCCAAATCGCGTCACTCTTTGTTACGCGTCAAGGGGTTAATGTCATAGAAATATTTTTCAATTTCATAGATTTTGCAAAAAATATAAATTTCCTATCCAATTTACCAAACCACGTTACTGCGCGGCAAGGGGATAAGGGAGAAAATGCAAGAACCAGGAACCGAATCAGAACGTAGGCGAGTAAACGCCAGCTGGAACATTAATATTCTCTCTGGCGAAGATAAACGTTGACTTATCGATGCTTTGGACGGTGCGTGCACTTTATCTGCAACGCCACCTCATTTCTACCACCTCCTCGTTTTCCATTTGGAAATTCTGAATTTAGTTTTCCTTTTTTACACTCTGCTCGACAACCCGAGTCGAAAATTTCAGCCAAAAATCCTCCTAAATTACCAAATAACTTAGGATAATTTAGGCTGAATATGGAAAAATATAAAAGAATGCAAATTTTAATTCCAGAATCGCCCTAAACTTGTTCATTTTTGCCAGTTTTGCCTGGTTTAGGGTCAATTTAGGCTTCATACAGCCCAAAATAATCCTCAGCATTCTATAATGAGGAGTTTTAGAATTGGATTGGAATTGGAGTGGAATAATCTAGGTCTAAAAAAATTCTCAATATACTAAAAATTAATTTGATTTTAGGAGATTTAAAATTTAGATGGAATAAAATGATAATTTAATTCCTACTTACTCCTGAAAGCCCTATTTTTAGAATATGAGTCGACAGACTTGGAACTTCCGAAATATTTTTAGGGGATGTCAGATTAAATTGGAATACAAATTTAACCTGATCAGTCCATTCAACTCCTAAAAATCATATTTACAGGACTTTGAGGCGCGTAGACACCCTAGTCGAGGATTTTGAGGTTCAAAACTGTATACATAATTAAGCGACAAATGAGAAATCAAAAGAATCTAGGATTTGAAGTTTCCTTTTAGGCTGGACTTTTCGCCTCGGGAAGGCTAACATTCAACCGTTTGTTATTTTAAATTGAAAATTATTATCACAAATTATACTTTCTCCACTGTACAGCCGTTTAGATGGAACGAAATTTAAACTTCGCGCCAGACAGACGATAAAATAAACAGTCCGTCTCATGGGAAAGGTGACTGATTTTATATTCGCGTAAATACTAATACCGTCTGTGAACGGATGCATGAATTCACCATCGTGGTATTTCGACTGTCTTTTGTTTTAAATTTAAATAACAGGCTACTTGTAATAACCGAAACTCTAACTGTATGTTTTGAACTTCGGTCGTGAAAAAAGTAATTTCTTAGCTCAAACAAATATTGTGGAGCCTCAAAATCCTCCTTATTCGTATGATTTGCTCCGTGCGACTTCTAGTTATTTCCAAAACTGAAAATGACAATGAAAGGAAAGCATTTCGACACGATTACTGAAGGCAATTTCAAAGGTTGAGTATCAGAATTGTTTCAAACAATTTTCCGAACGATTCCAGCTGAATATTGTCTCACAAGGAGCCCATTTTGAATAAAAAGTCATGTAAACTAAAAATAAACAGCTTCTTATATTTTATTTCGTATCAGTCACCTTTCCTATGTAAATTTAGGACTGTGTAAATTTAATTCGTTCGTTATTAACACTTTGAACGCCACCGGATTTCGCTAGATTCACCATTTCTACCGAAGTGGAACTTTTACTACTAAATTCGTATTTTTGCAAAGCAGAAATTTTAAAGATACAAATAGATAGATATTCGGTAGACCTTTATCTTTTTAATGTCGATATTTAAATATTTAATATATCCGAAGATTCGTAAATAGTACAATTTCAAAGTTACACGGAAATTTAATGAATTCAATAGCGCTGGTGATCGGTGACCTCCATGGCAGTCAAAGTGTTAACTTCGTAGTATGATCTCGTTTAAGATTTCGATTTATCGATTAATAAAATTCCCGTGAATTTCCAGACACCTAGAAAATGCCGACCAACAAAAAGTACATGTATCCAACGTAAATGAATACTTAAGATTCCGCGCGATGTTCTAGAGAACATTTGCGAATTCCTCCGCTCTCATTCGGAAGTATTTAACGTCTAGTTTACAGAAGTCTAGCATTTTACGAGAGTGGCTTCCTTTCGCTGTATTTCAACTACCGTTTTCACATCTGCGACTCGATTTCATTCTCCCATGCTAACGCATAGCTGGAGAACAATGGAACGAGACTGTTTTATTGAAATTGTTTTAAATTATTTCCTAGGTCTTCGACCTTTCAAAAAAATGTCTCAAAGTGTTTAGAATATGCAGGGAAACGCAGTGAGAACGGAGAGAAAATTCTTTTCTTGGTGCCCTTTCCTAAAATCTCAAGGTCAGCCGTTCTCTCAAACGTGGCTCTACGTTTTTCACGAATAGAACGTACGTTTTGCACGTACTCCTTGGTTTTACGACAGTCGACGATTACTCTTATGGACTTTAATGCTAGGACTATCGACTTTATATCTATTCAATTTAAGTATAGGAAATAAATATAGTAAGTGCGAGTTTATACAACGTGAATTCCAACAACACGGTGTGCATTAACTGAGTTATACGAGAGTGTACTGTAAAAAGAAGAATGCTAGAGGTGGAAAATATGGTTTATTAAATAATTTAAATTTTATGAGATAAAAGTGAAGAATTGATGGAACAGCTGCCCTATCGGTTTAGGAAAATTAACCAGTTCACTGCGTTCGACGTGTATACACGTCAATCCAAAAGTTCTATTGCGGTAGCCTTTTAACAATAAACTCTCAATTCTTTATTGACTAAAAATGCAATAATTCCACGTTCCACTTTCCTCTTTTCGTAAAATTTATAATATGTAGAAGCATTTACTTTGTCTTTAACGTATATATACGTCATACCCTGCGAGGGATTTTCAAATTGAAATTCCGCAGTCAACTGGTTAACATGTCGCCGCAGACTTTTAATTTGGCAATCGTGTTCAGAAACACACACGAAAATATTCCGAAAGGGTTAAAGAATGAAAATTCGCACAAAAAATAATTGATATGTTATCCGGAACGTTGCATCTTTTTTTCGACGTATTACTGAGCAATTAACGAATAAATGCACTAGTACACTTCGTACTAATGATGTTTCTTTTTTTACTAATTAACCGTTTCAGTCACCAAAAGGTATTGAAAAAACACTGTCGAAGAATCCCAAACAGCGCAACGGCGCTTTCTCTAAATAAGTACGAGAAGATCCAAGCAGCGTGATAGTGCTTATTTTATTTTATGCCAAAAAATACCAATCATCACAATTGCACCTCTTCTGTTTTATGTTCTGCACATATAAGATGTGTTCGCTCTGTGATCGCTCCGTCACATAAATGTGAGTTTATAAATATTTCAAATTTTGTTCCATAAAAATTATTGAGCAGATAACAATGAAATACAAAATATTTTATTTTGTAATATATTATTGCACTATTATAGTATTATTCTATCTATTGTAAAATGTATTTCAATTCCGTAACCGAAAACAAAATTTGTGTAGTAACTTTCTTTATATTTTCTCCAAGAAATATATCTACCCTATCGCCTCCTGTTATTTTTTCCTGGACGTTTAATTTTTAGAGTAAATCGTAAATTATTCATGAAGATTACGACATTTTGGGCGTTGCTCCGCTTGGAACATTATTTTAACATATTTGAATCTTTACAACATACAAATGATATGCATCGTTGCAATTGGGGGAGTTACAGAATCATTTTTCCCCCCAAAAAATTAAAATAAGTCTTATGGTTAAAATACAACAAATTTTTAAAGCTGAGACTCTCTCATTTCATATATAAATGTTAAATAACTATTGAAGTATGTATTATTATTAACGCTAAGTGTAACGTTATGTTTTTTACTAGTAGAGAAGTTAGTAAAAGTAACGAAAACCATAATTTCATTGAAAAAGTAGTTTTGTCCAGCTAGATCGGCCAAATTACACTTTGAGCGACCGTGGGAATCGCGTCGCAAGAGACACCCCGTATACGTGGACGCGAACGATCGAGCGGAGAGTTCGATGCGAATGTTTACAGCGATATTTCGTAGCCATTATCGAGAGCACTTTCGTCTCGTACGACACCAAAGAAGAATCTTTCTCTTCTCGCCTTCCTTGCAAAAGCCCTCTCGCAGCGAGCAATGCAACGCTGGAAACGAAAGGCTCTCTTCGTCTCCCTACAAATATCGTTCGACGTATCGAACGTGACTCGAGGACACGCACCGTACTCACATCTTAATACGCGAATCCCTCTGGACACTGCATTCGTCGGGCAGATACCTCTAATGGCTGGACAGGGAACGAGTAATCAAAGTGTCTCTCTCGATCCACAATATTCCGGCACGATACTCCACTCACTCACTCCGACACGTTCTCCTCGAGTCTCGAGCGAACAACGAGGAAGACGAACGACACGAACACACTTCTGGAGCCACGAAACGAATCACTGGCCAGTTGAAAGAGACGTAAGAGCCTTACGAAGTACGAGGACGTACGATCACCCGATTCTAGCGGTTCTAGTCAGGCCAGCCAGTTCTCTCGCTCTCAATGCCCGCTCTGCTTTTCGCGCCGAGAACTCGTTTCTCGTCCAACCAATACTTGGCTGCTTTTCGTTTTATCAACGATTTCTTACTTTAACTGAACGATATCTTTTTCGTCGATTCACCTTACGGTCATTCGCCTCGAAAGACGAGCACACAAACGTCTGAGAACCCGTGAAAATCACGAAAACGACCAGATATTGACAAATACGTCGCGGCGTCGCGACACCGTCGACTGAACTTCGGGTGGCCGACAGCTGGCGCCACTGGACGATTCGTAACGTTCCTTTATCTTTCATTATGACACGATTTCGGGGAGACCGGCGTATTTGTGACGTTTCTGTCCAACGACACGCTTCGACGATCGGGATTTTCTGACTTGCAAAGGAGGACGTGCGAGAATCGTGTAGGTCTGCTTGAAAATTTAAGCTTAACGATAGGAATATTGAACTAGTCGAAATGACTGGTTTCAAATTCTTTTCTAAATTTCTCCAAGTGTGTAGGAAGAAATATAAATTATCGAATCGACTACTTTTTACAGTATATTGATTCCTTCTCTTTTAAAGTACTTTCTTAAGATATTGAGATACAATACGTTGGTAGGTCTATAGTTAAGTAGCTTGCTTCTTTCGTGGACAAGGAAATTTTCACTACGTAGGTTACAAATTTGAAGCTTCGATGACGTTTCTGCCAAACGAACGTTTCTCTCGTTTCCGAAGCTTGGAAGTTCGCAAAATGTCCCTTCTGAACGCACGAGTCGATGATAGATGACGTGTGAACGGAGCTTCGAACTTATTCGACCTCTGCTTGACCTTTCGACAAAAGCTTCGTGTACGGATATATACGATACGCGGGATTTTTCTATAAAGCTTGGAAGTTCGCGAAATGACCCGTCCAAACGCACGAATCGATGATAGATGACGTGTGAACGGAGCTTTCGAACTTATTCGACCTCTGCTTGACCTTTCGACGAAAGCTTCGTGTACGTATATATACGACAACGCGGGATTTTTCTACGAAGTTAGAAGTTCGCGAAATGGCCCGTCTGGACGTACGATTTGATGCTAAATGACGTGTGAACGGAGTTTTTGAACTTATTCGACCTCTGCTTGACCTCTCGACAAAGCTTCGTATATATACGATAACGCGGGATTTTTTTGCGAGCGCAGTCATTTTGCGCAATGAGATCGAAAGTTTATTAATATCAGTGCACAAGACGGTTCGAGCGAGCTTGACGTTCCGGTGGCTTCAAATCGACCGTTTCGTCAATGATTGTGACGTATGCACACTGCTGTTCAAGAATGGTATTCCACGAAATCATATGGTTCGATAGAAACTTAACTTAAGAAGTAGTTCCATGACGGAGGAAACATCGGGTAGGAATAACATGTAGAAATATCGATGTAATAACGTTTAAGAGAGTCTACTTACTCTTGTACAGTTAATTTTCTACGGTCGTCGATGGTTCATGCTGACGAAACTTCGAGTCGAATGGAAACGATGTTACGAGATACTTCGTGAGTGACCATACTTGAACGATCCAATATGCGCGAAAAATATGGCGGGATCGTTTGAGTCGAGGCATTGACAGCGTCCGGAAAGACTCCTGCTGCTTGTCAACGTGCGATCGATATTAAAGGTGGATATTTCGATTTGTTGGAAAGGAGAGGTGCTCTTTCCTTTTGTGTATTTCAACGTTGCTTTCACGATTCTTTTAAATGAATAGTGTCCCTGTATTGAGTTTTCGACGACGATTAACTCTAACCTGAAATAAACCGGTTAATTTTGTTTGTTTAAAAGTGTAGATTTGTTGCGTGCTCAATTTCGGTGAATGATAAGCGCAATTTTGTAAATGTTGTGAAAGTGTGGAGAAAATTAACTTTTGCTTTGTAGGTGCAGTGATCCGACATATTTTGCTGCACGATGGACAACATATTTGGGAAGGAAGATTCTGGAAATGAGAGTGAGCACGTCGATATTGAAGATAAGGATGAGAAGGATAGTCCTTCTCAAAATTCTGGGCCAAAGGATGGGGAGTCTTTGGATGCCGATGGTCTGCCGGTCAAGGTATAGAATCTACTGAATTGTACGTCGAGCGTTATCCATTTTGATGCTTTGACGATGGATTGTAGAATTTGTCTCTGTCTAGCAGGTACAGGCTGCGGTTATAAAGAAGTCACTTGATAAGTTGTTTGTTCTGAATTGCCTGATGGGTCAGAGCTGTTCCTCGTTCACGTGCACTTTTGATTCTAATGCATGACTGACCAAAAAAGCACTTAACGACAAAATAAGAGTTTAGTTTTCGGTTGTCATTCCTCGAGCTTAGATTTCAAGGGCTGATACAAGGGGAATATGAGTCCCTCATGCCGAGCGATTTCTTTCTAAATTTGCCCAGTAGTTGTTTGCCTGCTACAGGTGTCAGAGACACAAAGAGCCCTGGACCAAAGCGTTAAAGATTGACAACTCAAATTTTGAAGATTCTTGTAGTTGACCGACATGAAGAGAATAAAATTTTCAGCTATAAATGATGTGACCCTTTCATTTCAGATGGAATCAGACGCGATGAGCTCTCAATCTCAGTCTGACAATGAGGAGGCTACCTTCAATCCCATGTGTGCATCGGGAGATGATCAGTTGGACATTGTCAAACATGAAATTGAGCCCAGAGAAGATGAACACATGGCGGAAGATATATTTGGAAACGACATCGTGCTTCCTCATGCAAATCCGACAAAAGTTAAAGAGAGGAGGGAAAGTAAGGAGAAGAGCAAAAAGGAGTTGGAAGAGGAGGAGAGGGAAAAAATGCAGTATGTGTATCAAACAGGATTATTTGCTAGAAAATGTTTATAGTGCTAGTTAATATTTCTTCTTTTTTAGAGTACTAGTCTCGAATTTCACCGAGGATCAGTTGGATAGATACGAGATGTACAGGCGAGCCGCTTTTCCGAAAGCAGCCATAAAAAGGGTAACGTCTCCATTTAATTAATATTATTACCACCTACGCTTTACTAACCCTTGTTGTACCAAAACTTATTTTGTGACTGCTCTCGCAACAATTCAGAATTGAATTAGTAAAATAGAAATTGATCAGTGATTCTTGGCATATTATGTGTTAATTGTGGTTTACCCTTATGGCACGTGTTTCAGATAATGCAAACCATCACCGGCTGTTCTGTGTCGCAAAACGTCGTCATAGCTATGTCAGGAATCGCAAAAGTGTTTGTCGGTGAAATTGTTGAAGAAGGTATCTTTCGAACGTTTATTAATCTTACTTAGTAACATTTATATGTGCACATGTTCGATGTATAAACAAACTTATTTTGTGCAGCACTTGATGTGATGGAGGCTCATCAAGAATCGGGCCCATTGCAACCAAAACATTTGAGAGAAGCAGTTCGCAGATTGAGGCTCCAAGGACAAATTCCGAATGGACGTGCTCACAAAGCATTTTTTAGACTGTAAACATTGCTGACCGATGAAACCACAATGCGTATTCGGAAAGGATGATCGCGTTGCAGAAATTCACTATTTATGTATCGTGTAAGGAGATTCAGAGATTTGACTATTAGCGTAGAAACGAGCGACGATATTTTTGTGTAGAAAAGAGATGAGATGTATATCACCTGTTGAATCTTCCAAAGAATGATAGCATATTGGGGAAAAGTTTGCGTCGTAGCATCAATCAAATAAGTGCAACAATCGGTACAACAAGTGTTGCCTTTGGCTTATAGTAAGATAGGGTGAAGTATTTTAAGCTTCGTAATTATTTCCTGTCTCTCGTTTCCTTGGCGTACCATTTCTTTAATGACTGAATATAATTGATAACTCTATATTAACACATTGC
The DNA here is from genome assembly GCA_910591515.1 of Cerceris rybyensis. NCBI lineage: Eukaryota > Metazoa > Arthropoda > Insecta > Hymenoptera > Crabronidae > Cerceris > Cerceris rybyensis. The sequence goes on along the minus strand of OU342789.1, from coordinate 64,728,858 downwards.
GTAGGGACAACGAGATATCTCGTATTTGGCAAGCCTACTACTCGAGACTACTTACAACTTTACTAAGGTAACGTAGCTTTGAATATTCTTATGACAAATACTTAACGACACAAATGTATATCGAATTTCCAAAAGAGTACAAAATAATCGGATATATGAAACATACCAACTCTCTAAAGCGCTTACAAATCTGCGGGCACATTGAAACAGCAGAGTGCCGTATGCAATGTGTTAATTTGCTTAACAAACTTAATTCTGAATGATAGCAGTCACAAAATAAATCGTACGGCATGAGGATTAACACTAGATCTATGGCAGCCGTCAAATTGACGGGTTCCTACTTTTTTAAAACGTTTTTCAAATTTATTGCAAAGCAGTACTGTAGATATTCCACGTGTATCTTATAATACACATATTACTAAACTGATCGTATTTTTGGCCACTTGATCTATCTTTTTTTAGAGTACTTATTTCAAATATTTAAATATGCCAGATTTGGCAGCGATTGATCTAATATTCTCGATGTTGCCTACGATCATCGTTTCTTCTAGCATAGATGATATTTTTCGGTACTCTTTGATCTCTTTTGCAGTTTTTGCATTATGTCTTCCTTGCACGTGCGAATCGTTATATTCGAAAGTGGTACCACTCTCCTTATGCTGAAGTATTTGAGAGTTCATTTAAAAGCTTTCTTTTATTCATATTCTGAGTTACTGTGCACGCAGACAAAATAAAAAGGATGAGGCAAGGAGGTAAACACGCTTTTCTCTAAAATACAGTTACACCACTTTCAAATATAACGGCCAATGATATTTTCATATTAACACAAACTTCTTCAGGGACGCGGAGAATTTACTTTTTTATATTTACCGAAATGAATCTTTTGAAAAACTTTCAAACTTGCAGAGTTCGGTCGAATAACATTTACGAGTTGACACAAGGTGATCGCTTGTGAAAAAATAGGTACAGAATATGGAATGGAGTTTCATTTAAGACTTAGTTTTCGAAAAAGTTGAAGTTTTGAGTACATTATTTAAATAAATGAATTTGTTCAAGTTTAATTATGCTGCTAAATAATCTACTTTAAAAAAATATATCTTTCTATTTTGCCTTTCTATGTTGTCTTTTTAGTTGTAGCAGCATAAGGACGCATCAGACTTCCAAATTAGATCTTCAAAAACTAAGCCTTACATTAAGAAAATTTATTCTATATTAACAATCAGTGTGTACCCGCTTGCATATGTTACTCGGTCGAATCCTGTTTAGGAGCGTACAATTATACAATTTTATTGAATGTAGTAATATTTAGATGTGAAATGGAATCTAATTATTTAAAATTTGAAGAGTTGTATATAGGATAATGCAATGGATGAAATATATATTGTTAAATGAAGGAACAATATTTAAAATGTAAAGAGATATATACACAATGTAGATAATTTGAAGTGTGAACTATATGAATTTATTTCATCCTTGTATACATAATTTACTCTGCATTTTTACTTTTAATGTATTAATTAATTGAGCAGTCGAAATCAATCGTGAACTATATCTTTTTTGAAAGCTGCAAGATTGCAAATCTAAGGAATTACTTCGAAATACATAATTGTAATCTCATAACTGCTTTTTACAATTAGCATTAATTTTGCTGAAAAGTAATTAGAAGAAAATGGGACAAGATTCCTGATACATTCTAAATGAATCGTTTCTTTTGAAAATTGCACAAGTGACTTTTCTTAAAACGAGATTATCTCGGATACGCATATTCTTCTCAGTATAAATAATTTTGTACAGTCATTGAAGAATCATTATTTTTCGTTGCAAAAAGTGATTTATGCCAGTTTCAAAATTAACTGCACAAACGCAAATACATAAAGTACATATATTGTAACGTGTATTATGTAAATTCCGTTTTTATCTAATTCGTATACATTGCTAATAGATGTTTACAGTGAAGTTGTATGCATATCATTAGAACTGTCGTGCAATTATTGTTTACTTAAATTCCCAGAATCTCATCAGATGGGAGTAGTTTCGTGCAAAGGAAATACACGTATCATGCATATATTATCTGCAATACTGATAACCTACTGCTTAATATGCATTTCTTCGAAAGATTTCGATAATGCGACGAAGATCAAGAACGTCTATGAATTTCGATCGATGGGAACTCCTTTAAAAATGAATTCAAATACATCTGTAATTAATTCGTCTAAAAAACGGTACCAACGTGTTATTACTTCCACATAATTTAACATCTAATCTCGAAACTGGTATTCTTTATGTAAATTAGTAGGAACAATGAACGACAAGGAAGTTTATTTTCATTCCGTAAATTGAAAACTGTACGAGAGCAACAATCTAGTAATTACAAGGAAATTAATCATGGACGTATAGAAAATTCATTGGATTCGTATTTTCCTTTAATTAGCGATAATGAATATCGAAGCATCCGAGTTAGTATATACCAATTATCACATTTTAAATCGCTTTAATAGTTTAATCAAGTGGATTTATAAATTAGATCATGAAACAATTTTTATGACAGATTTATTCATGAAAGATTTTTACAATTACGAATACACCTGCCCCTTAGTTTGCACGGTTTTTAAATGGAAGGAAAAACGAATTTTATTTGATTTTAATTGCTTTGTATTATGCTATTTGTAAATTAAAAGAGTATCACATTAATGTGATCTTAAACAACCGTTCCAAAAATTGAATTACAAATGTGAAAGTCATAAGTTTTGCGTTTCGCTTCTAATGTATTGGAGGAAAGAAAGAAAATGTCTAAATCAGAGGTGCAAAAATTTTGCTCGCAAGAGCCGTCCTTGGAGAAACGCTGCGGCGTTTACTTCACCCATACACATAGCCCAGATGTGTGTATGAACATATCCTCAACATTTCTTTATTCTATTTAGAGCAATTTACACGATGCACAGTTTAATTGAACATATCTTTCTTTTTCGTTTAAATTCTGTGTTTCGTTTTGAACGATTTTTTTAAGGAAGGTACCTACCGTGTAAACCGAGGGATGGTGATTCAATTTATGCTAATTTACAATAATATTTTAATATACATGGTATGAGCAGTCTAATAAATTAGTACGTCAACGAATAAATGATTCGCATGAAGAATCGTTTTCCCATTGCCGTATAAATTATCGGAAAAATCGGCGGAAACTACTTGGCTACAGCGAGAAGAATTCTAAAGACCGCAGAAATCACCGGAAGTCGCGCGAAGCGCATAAAGAACGTCCAATACGCAAACATACAGATTCGCAGGAAAAAGAACGCGCTTCTTCCAATGAAGACAACACAGCTGATGACAATTGTAACAAAATTATATTATTTACTTGACTTGATAATTTTAATGTTAACCAGTTAAGTGCGGAATTTAAATTTGGGAACCCCTCGCGGGCTGCGGAATTAAAATGGAGCAATGACGTATATATACGTTAAAGACAAAGCAAATGCTTCTGTTATAAATTTTACGAAGCGAAACGCGAAATTTTTATATTTTTATTCGAAAAGGAATTGACAAATTAGTGTTAAAAGGCTACAAAATAGAACTTTGGATTGACGTGTATATACGTCGAACGCAGTTAACAGGTTAAATTAGAATATCATTAACCCATTACCTTCCATGGTCCCCATTTGTGGATTTATTTATTTTTGGAGCCTTTTAGTATTCAATTTAGATATTTTATATACTTTTGAGATTAAATATATTAAGACAATCTATTTTAAATGTACTCGTAAGCAATAATATTTATGATTTATTTTTATTTTACATTACGACGATATTTCTACCAGAAACAATCAGATTATGAAACATTTGGTACGAAATGGGTTAAAACAATATCACGCGAGAAGTTAATATTGCGAATAATTAATTTGACATAATTAAATATAGCAGACGATGAATCGTGGGATGATTGGAGTAATTGGAGCAGCTGTACTGTAACGTGTGGTAACGGTCGTCGAATTCGTTGGCGTCATTGTTCTTCGAAGAATTGTACAAAAGGGTTGAAGAAAGCTCAAATTAAGACTTGTCGGTTAAAAGAGTGTGATAAAAATCTGTTAAACTGGCTTGGTATTAAATCTTGACATGTATGCAGAATATGGAGATAATCATAGCTCTTTATTCAAACATCGATCCTCCTTAATGATAAGTTAATTTTATAAACATTGCTTAACAGATATTTTATTTACAATATTATAATTTTACAATATGTATAGGAACTGTTATAAAAGAAGTATCTTTCCTTTCGCTCGGCGGTTAAATTCGCTTATTCTATCGATAATTCGTTTAATTAGGCATGATATCTTAATTTACGGTTCTTTTTGCGCATTTCATCGTTCAGCGATTTAACTAGATCTACCAAGGTGGCCAAAATGATATGTTACGAATTTTTTTAAAAACTTCCTACAATTTTGAATGCCATATCTTGGTTAATGTATTGCATCAATTTTGTGAAATGGAGGAAATTAAATTGGTCAAGTTTCTTGTCCTCATTATTCCTTTTCTTTTGAGGTATTTTCCTAGTTTCTTTAAATATATTGTATTAACTCTTTGAGGCACAGTGGGATTAACAGTGTCCCACCTCTTTTATGCATGGTAGGACATTTTTTGTACCACCACGAAAATTTATATCATATAACTTTGTCAATAAATATAAATCAACGTTATTTAGTTAAAACAAAAGAAATTGCATGTGCAACATAGGTTATTTTAATTTCGGAATTGCTCTGCGTCAAAGAGTTAATCGTCGGTAGTTCTAATGTTAAAACGTTCATGCCGACGTACAGTGAAGCAAACTGGGTAATATAGATGAAAATAAATAATTTTCAATTATTTTATCTTATCTTAATTTAGGATGTTTTATAGGTCTGATGACAGGGATATTAATCGATTTAACAAACACCTACCTACAAAATTAGTGTTTAATTGTTACTTCACTTCAAACAAAATATAAAAAAAAACTAGAGCTAACAACGTTGAAGGAGTATAACAAATAAAAAGTAAATATTATGCTTGTGTTCTCCCCACGGTACCGTCAAACTTTTGTGTGTAACATTTTTCTCGAAAATTAATGGTTTTCCAGTTATTATCTTTTTACACTTAAAAGTTTGAGTCGTTCTATTGTACCACCGGTGGGACACATTTACCGGAATGTGTTAATTCTATGCGTTCCGTAAACAACGGTTCACGTTCCAAACGTCCTTAAAGTCGGTAGTCCAGTTTCGTGTATTTCTTGGTTTCAGCGCGCCAATTGTATGAAACATCAGAGATATTTTCGGCCTCACCTTATATATTATTTGCTCAGTTTAACCAGATTGCTTCATGGGGTTTGCAATATTTACATGTTTCGTGTAAATAATGACAAAAACTTTGTATAATCGAAAAATAAAAGTTATCTTTTACACAAATGGTGCGCGTATATAAACGATTTATTATTAGCATACTCATAATTGCACTATTCACCGCTGAATGTGCAGAAGTTTCGGAAGTAAATAACCTTGCAAACTGTACAACTCCCGTTATTCCTCAAGAGGAAACGACATTTATAGTTACGACGATAATTAACGATAAAAAAGTGAAGTTTCAGCAAAAAACACATACACCAATCATAGCTAATAAGGAAGACGAAGAAGACTACGAAAGTGATGAAATTGCTGATGACTCTCACAGACATCGGGGAAAAATACATTCAAGTAATAATTTATTATATATTATTAATTAATATAACAGTTATGATCACCTGACTATAATAATAGAACTATACAAATTTGACGTAGTGAACGTTACACTTAACTCTATATATTTATCCCTTTCGCTATGGTCGACCTCGTCGCGAACACTGCTTTTAGAAGTAAATTGATCTGTGTTCATATCAATGTGTTTGTAATTTTTTCATGAACGTATTCGTGTTAACTGTATATGGCTCCATTCTTGTGGCCGGTGACTATAGTCACCCGTCGCATCTGGTTGACGTTTTGTAGCGGATGACTATAGTCACCCGTAGTAGCGAAAGGATTAATATTGGAATGTTTTAAAATCTGTTACAATAAATTTGTAGTGTTATATAGTACATGGTAACTTCCTAACAACGTAAATACGTTCAGCAAAAGCATTATTAAAGTTTTAATTCCTTGCATCCTTATGTACAGTCCGACAACTGGAAGATGGCTAGGGAGAGGCGGAGTTTTCTATTCCTGTCATTTCAGTTTTGAAATCCCCAAACTCAGTTTCCTGAAGTACACTCCGCATAGTTGTTTACTTTAAAAAGGTCAGTCTGATGATTCCAAACATAAAATAGCGGGAATAGGAGGTTGAAAACGAGAGGTTCCATCGCTCCCTAGCTATCTTTCAGTTGTCGGACTATACATGTATATATATATATATATGTCGGACTATTAATTCTTGAATAGTATAAAAAAGTCAAACATTGACTTTTAAATGCAAGAGTAATGGCATGTAGAGCAAAACCATTACTAAAAGTATAATTCAAGTATAAAATCGATGGATTTTAGATGTGCCACATGGATGCAATTGGTAGATAAGGTGCAAGGAATTGTTTTTCCTGACTTATGGAGTGTAAGATGAACTGATTACAAAAATTATATTACAATGGCAGGTAGAATAAATAGACAAGGACCAAAGATATGGGATCAGTGGGGCAATTGGTCTCGTTGTAGCGTTACTTGTGGTATAGGAAAACTAACCAGATGGAGGCATTGCATAGGTGGAAGCTGTTTACCGGGCGAAAAGAAAGCACAATTAAAAACTTGCACTTTCGCGGCTTGTTAATTAATTTCATTGTTATTTCAATGAAAATGTTTCTAAAAAGCTCAGATGAGGAAAATTCTTCTTGCTGTATAAAACATGGAGTAGTTTTGAAATCGAAATAAACTGTTCGTCATGATACTTCGTATGCTTGGTCAATTGTTGCGTTCCTGATGAAAAATATCATTAATGAACATTTAAAATCATATAGTTACTTATGAATTACGAGGAAATTCTGTAATAAATTTACCTGAAACTACAGTCCTTCTAAATGCAAAAGATTTTTCTTTACTCCCGCCATATATTTTCATATTTTACTTTTCTCAATGAAGATGTACTATCCCCCTTTTGTAACGTAACATACATTTTCTATTCACTTTTAAAGTAATCGTCCGTTCTATAAATCGTCGGTGATTCATACACTGGCAGTCTGTTTGGTATCGTAGGTTCCTGAGTCTTTTTCTGAAATATAATTTAATTCGAATAAAGGTACCGATTGAATACTGAATACAAACTTATCATTAAGTATATGCTTACGAAGAAGGATAATGGATTCAACATTCCAAATAATCTGTCAGAAACTCCTAACTCTGCCTCTGCACTGTCAACGGCAGCTTCCAAAGTAGTTAAGTTAACATTGGCCATCGCTATGACATGTTCTAAGGCGTCTATACGCTTGCAGAGAGTGCCAACTTCCTGTTGCATATTTTGCAATTTTGGAATGTGCTGAGTCATAGATTGCATACTCTCTAACTGAACCTTTCAACATAAAATATAATGTCGAAGTGACCTTACTTAGATTAATTTATTACAAACGAAACTGTTCTTTCTAACCATTCCTATTATCGATTGGAATTCCTCTAAGCGCATCATGACATCTTCTATCGTCTCATGGAATGTTTTCATCTGAAATGTTAGAGCATTCAATAAAACAATGCTATTTGATGCAGTTGCAACATATACTTGTTAAAACTATCTGCTACAAATGTCATAAACTCTGCGCACAATATTTCCTCGTATATTTATAAAAATTTGCTTAACATAATACAGTCTGACTCTTTTCTTAACCCTGTGATTGTGGCACTCTTTCGGAGGAATTGATCAATATGGACAAAGAGTTATTTGCATGTCAATCGCTGTCACTGGTCACCCACTACTAATTGGTGAAACAGTAAAAGGTGTTATAATAAGGTAATGCAGACCATAAATTTACGTCTTTCGCAAGTACTCATACTTATTTGAGGACATATATTTATGCCTTTCATGGATATTGATAGACTCGATTTAAAGGGCTAACAATTGCACTGCTATGTGGAATCTAACAAACTTCTGTCGCTAATGTCATTGCATTTAACGCTAGATCTATGAAAGGCGACAAATTGGTAAGCTCTTATTTCTATTACAAAATGTTTCCCAAATTTGTAGAGGATCAATAAAATAGATATTTCACGTTCATATTGTAATACATGAATTACATAACAGATCAACTTCTTTGTCCTGTGTTTCCTATTATTTAAAAATAATTATTTTATACATCCCAGTGTACCATATTTAACGCCCGCAGATATAGTATTAGAATAACGTGAAATATGTATATAGAAACTATAAGAATAGGAGGTTTTTCATTTATCTTCATGTTTTATTAATCGTTTATTAATATTTTCTGCAAAATTGGCGTTTCTTCATGCGCTTTTTGGCACTCGATGCATAGAATTCTGAAAAGAGGTTAGCGAATTACAGTACTTACTTGAGTACACAAGTCTAATTTCGCGTAATTCGCGTAATCCTTGGCCAATTCTTCGGCCAATGCCGTAGTGTGCGTAGACATTTTTAAAGGAGTCGTCAATAGCTTATTTTTCGATCGAATAATGACAACAAGTTGTTGAAAATTGCGGAGCCCTCGTTCATACAATGTCTTTAAATATTCAATACGCCATGTTGATTTCTATCGATGACACCAAATGTCAAACGTCAAACGAGTTAGATTTTCTAAAATTACAAATTATGACGATTTCGTCGCAACGTTTTTGTATCTTTGATCACGAAACTTTACCATTGTTTTTCATTTGAGTTATTTTTTAAAATTCGTGATAGATTTAAAAAAAAATTAGAACCGTTAGAAAGAGAAATGATAAGACGGCTTAATCGGTTTAGTAAAATTGCTCGTTCTAGTTTATTTTACTTAGTTATCTTGTCGTTATTGCAAATTTATATCCTGATTCTGTAATCGTACCGATTATCAGATATAACTTTTAATCTCAGAGTTTGTATTTATTGAGAACTGCGATTGTTATTGTTTTGCTCGATAAAAACACATGAATTTCATAGATTATATAATCAGCATTCTATTTTGTAATTAAATTTGAATTCGGTCTGCTAGGACGAGTTACGTTCAAGCTGCATACATTGGGCGTGTCATTTCTTTTAAATTAATGGAAATTCTAAAAGCGACGAGGACAACTAAAGTCGATAAATGACTTAAAATAATGGCATCGGCGACTTTAAACACTTTCAATAATTTCTCAGAATTGCTACTTGCAGTAATTAAGCACTGTGAATTGAAATGGAAATACAGACTGCAATTATTGCATCAAAATAGCGTTTCCATAATACTAAAATTGATGAGGAATACCAAATTCTATAAGGAATAATTTTGAAACAATACCATCGTTGATTTTAAATAGTTTCAATAACTTATACATTTTTTAATTTTCCGGTTATCAAGCTCTGTGAAATGATATGTGAAAATCCCTAATTATCGCATGAAAATGTTAGGAGTACCAGAAAAGAATATCGTTTTTTTCAAACATGACGACGCGTCGTGAAAAAAGCACTCATTGGATATTTTAAATCAAAACTCAATGAATTTTATGAACGAGGTATTAAAACTTTGCCAGATCGATGAAAAAAAATGATATCTAACCGTGGAAATTATAGTTTAGAGTAATATTTGTAAATTAAATTCTTATGAGTATTCACATAATATGAAAAAAACAACACTCTTTGACGGTATTTCTAATACCTATTTAAATTTAAACTATTTTAAACGTAGCATCACCGTTCAAAAAATAATTAATGCAAATAAGTCTAAGCATGATGCACAAAAATCCATTCTAATGACTTTGAAATAGTACCGACAATTAGTTAATTTTCATTTAACCCTTTGCGGACGGAGACATTTTTGAATACTGACACATAATCATTTATTTGACAGTCAAAAACCACTTTTTTTATCAGAAATTTGGTTAGTTAATGTATATAAATTATAAATTACTCCACTTTTAATCCAATCACACCGGTTGTATTTCTATTTTTCAATTTCAACCGTATACACATATAGCGACAAACTATAATTAATACTAATAACTATAACCGCATATATGCGTCGCTAGTACGCAAAGGGTTAAAAAATAATTTATTATCGTTTCAACATATTATTCAACATTAAATGCAATTCGCATTGTGTTGCAATTACATTGTGCGGTAAAAGTAAGACTTTCACGATGAGCTTTGCAATATTATATAACGACGAATCAACGAACTAGAATACCTAATGACTTAAAATTTCATAAAATCTACCGACGTTACGGTGTAAAGCTTATTACCCGCTCGAACCTATAGTTCGTTTACCTCTTGTCGCGTTTATTCGCGAATTTCATCGCGATGGAAAGTGTAAGGATATTAAGTAAATGCATTGTACGTATATACCTGTAATACCAGTTGCCTATGGGACCGTATCTCGTAAAAAAGGGTTGCATAACGTCTCCTAATCGTTCTTGCAGCAGAAGAAAAAATTCAGTAAAATTATTATTAGCGATACTACATCCGGTATGATAAAAATTAATCGAACGGAAAAATGAAAATTATTGCCACGTTTATTATTATTTTACCCGGTGCACTTCTTATTAACCCATGCAGATGTTGTTATCAGGGAGAAAAAGACAAATGCACATAGAATATAGAACGCGGAACAATGGTAGACGCAAATCTGCAAAAGATATATGTAGAAAAGCATAAAGCTCAAAATGTGGAACAGGTGTTGCGGAATGAATGACGGACAAGAATGTATAGCCCTATGGAAAAATCCTAGAAGTTATGAGAATGGAAATTAGAAAGCAATACGAGCAAGATTCTATTTATATTTTTTTATTTTGCATTTTTTTCCGCACCAATAGTTGTAGTTATTGCGCCTAGGACCCACAATTTGTAATGGTTTCTGAACAGTGAGACTATAGATTGGAACTCGGGCCCATTGATTTGCGAATAACTCTCGTTGTTGTAGTTTTGCATGTCGGTTTCAATTGGTATGGTCATTTCGACTAGAACCTACATTTTTGAAAGGGTTTCGGTAGTTTCTGAATCAATGAGGCTACAATATATGCATCGCATAGGAAAAGTTGAAATTTCTCAGAGGAAACAGGGAATTTGAACTCGGCCCCATTGACTTTTTAATAACTTTTCGCGTTTCGGCTTCAGCTGCTGTAACTATTCCGACTAAAACGTAATTTTTTTTAAGGTTTTGTTCGGTTCTGAATCACTGAGGCTACAATATATGCATGGCATAGGAAAAGTTGAAATTTCTTAGAGTTGTTAAAGGATTTGAATTCGGCTCCAATGATTTTCGAATAACTCTCAACTGCTATGATCATTTCGTCTAGGACCTAAACTTTTTTAACCCTTTGCGTTCCTATGTCGAATAGTACTCGACATAGCTTTGTATTTGATATTATTTTCTATCAATTTAATAGCTACTTTCCAATTTCATAATGATGTAATATTACCTAATATAATAATATAATATTACCTGTAATATTACCTAAACATCCGTCAGCACCTATAGTTATTGATATGATTAACACGTTCCGTGCCACGCCATTTTTGCATGACTTGTCGTTCAGGCCATTTGATATTTTGACTAAAGATTAATATATTATTAGACAATATTTCATTACATCGTCAATCCATAAGAAGTTATCTTGTTTAGAGTAGCTATCACATCGTGTACCACTTGTGGTACACGTGGCGTTGCGATCAGTTCGAAACTTTTTAATTAGTAAATCCTGCTTTTTTTAGAAAACGATTAGCTAATTATTTATGTTACTGTGAAGATAAAAACATTAACTCGTCTTCTGAAATTGCGACAAACTCTAGAAAACGACATGAAATTAAAAAGGAAGAGTGCAAAACGATGACAGCTAGACAACTTTGCATTTCTTGCTATAAACAAAATGTAAAAAAATTCGGTACTGAAGTTGTAAGACAAAAAACTATAAGAGTAATGACGTTTTGCAGCCCGATTGCCCGAAAAAGCCGTTTTTATGCATCCCTTGCTTTAACAGAATCAACCATTAAATGTAATTATTAATTATTTTACATATAACAATTAAACAAACTTATGTGCTTCGTTCTATACTGCATTTTGTATAATGATTTATTTGGTAGAAATATAATTTACAGAATTACATTTGTCACAAAACAGATGTTTTCAGCACATTAAATACATATGACTGCGTGTACCACCGGTGGCACACGTGGCCTAAAGATCAAGTTTAACGTGTACCACCGGTAGTACACATGCTAGAAAATGCTAGAAAATGTGAAATTAACTATATTATCTTCACACCAAAATTAACAAAATAAATCGGGCCACAAAGGGTTAAGGTTTTCACTGGGTTCTGAATCACTGATGGTGCAATATCTGCATCGCATAGGAAAAGTTAAAATTTTTCAGAAATGGCGGGAAATTTGAACTTGAGCAAATGACTGCAAGTTTGATCCACTATCTCCTTTTTTATTGTGTCAGCACTTCAGGCATTTCTATCCAGAATCGTGGATTTCTAAGCAGAGAGTACTAATCACAGAATGTGAACTAGATCGTTACCTGTACAGTACTTTTATCTCAGATATTTCAAGTGATCTCGTTAATCCAACGCCATAGAAATGATCAGCAAACGCCGATTATGCGAAAATATTAAAATATTAGAAAGTAAACGTTGCATTACACGAACGTTACAAAATTGTATTCTTCATCTCTCGTTGTAACGAAGTGATTTCCTCCCTCCACGTCTCCTCCATGCTTTCACATTTTACTCGAAAATGTTAGTGGCAAGTAATGAATCGAGCGGCAGTCACTTGGGCCAAGATTTGCCGCAATAACTATCAACGCAACGAATCACCGTCGACTCGGACAATAAATCCAGTGGTTACGTAACTTTTAGAAGCACGATGCATATTACTTGCACATGTATCGATATTTCGGTCTAGGAATACGCGAGGCATAATAGCCTTACATCCGAAGCGAAAGGTGCTTAGTTTCGAAATTGGTTAAAACTTCGATAGCCGGTATTCAAAGAACTTCCCCTGTCTTTTTCGGCCATTGCCCCGTCGTTTTATCGAAGCCAAATCTTTCGCAATAGCACGAACATTACGGTTAACGAATGCTGTAGTCATTAACAGGTAGAGCTCAAAATTATTCCTGTATGCAATCGTTTCGACAGATTCTGAATATCTGCGGCAATACATCATTATATGGCAGAGGTTCGCGATTTTGCTTATTAATATTGGGTTGTCGGAGAAGTCGTGACGCATTTTGCGAACTGGTGGCGGTCGATCATTTTTTGCACTAGAGTCATTCACATCTATATTATCACTATATCATTTAACAGCTGGCGGTTTCAGCGCCATTTTAAAAAAACAATTGAGTTATATCGTTGATTTTTAGAGATTTTACAGTAAGAGTAAGATGGAAGACCAAAGTGCGCATTTTCGCCATATTTTGCTGTTTTACTTCCGTAAAGGGAAAAACACGTGTCAAGCTTGTGAAAAATTGCATAAAGTTTACGGTGATGATGCTCTACAGGAACGTCAGCGCTAACGATGGTTCACAAAATGTGGTCCGAAAACGGTCTTGGTCCCGACATGGTAGTCCGCTTCGAACGACATCGAAAGCAGACATGTCTCAGAGAAAAGCATTGCTCTCAGTGTGGTGGGATTTTAAAGGTGTCGTATTTTTCGAGCTCCTACCAAGGAATCAAACTATTAATTCGACTGTGTACTGTCGGCAATTGGATAATTTGAACGAATCGATCATCCAAAAACGTCCAGAGCTTGTTAATCGTAAAGGAGTGGTGTTTCGTCACGACAACGTGAGTCTACATACAAGTTTAATCACACGTAAAAAATTGGTGGAGTTTGGATGGCATGTACTGTCACATCCAGAATATTCTCCCGACCTTGCACCATCAGACTTCCATTTGTTTCGTGCTCTACAAAACTCTTTGCGTGGTGTATCTTTTAATTCCCATGAGGCGGTAAGTCAGCACCTTATTCAGTTTTTCGCTTATAAAGATAGGTTCTTCTATGTACGAGGAATTATGAAACTGCTTGAAAGATGGCAAAAGGTCATCGAACAAAACGGACAATATATCATTGATTGATCTTTGTTCTCTATATAAATAAATGACTTTGAAATACATACAAAATATACGTCATGACTTTTCCGACAACCCAATAATATTTGCGGTAGAAAAAAACTAGCGATGTCGAGGCCGAGCGGTCCTTGATCTTTTTTAACCCTCTAACCTTCTGCAGTTCTATGTCGAGCTGTACTCGACATGAAGGAATGGGTGGTGCAGAGGTGTATAATGATGAGTATACCTTATTGTACAATATTTAATTAACTAAATTAATAAAATTGGGATTAACGGTATAGAAAGAATCTTTCTCGCGATCACACTTGCAACGTTTCCAACCGCTCTTTTTCGACTACCCTCATCTGCTCTTACAAGGGATGTTCTCTTGTAAGGGAACATTCTATATCGTTAATCTCTTATTTTATTATTTTTCATTCCATGCATGATCAGAAACGAACCGTTCTCTTACAAAATTAACTTTTAATTGTGTTTCCACAACAGAATTTTGGCTGAGTAAGTCAGACTTCCAGGTCTCCGATTTTTCGTTCGACGAAAGATGCCGGCTCGATGGACTATTGAGTTCGTTGTTGCTTTGCATTTTAGTTTTTACTGATATGGCAATTTTATCTAAAACTTGTAATTTTAGGTGGTTTCCGATCTATCGAGGCTATGATGCAAATCTCATAGAAGAAAAATGTTTAATTTCCTGGACGGGGAATTTGAATTCGAGTTCACTGTTGGTTGTGAGTCCGAGCTGATACCTTCTCACCCACCACAACACCTATAGGCTCATATATGTTCGACGAGAAATGTTCAGCGGGAAGGAAATTGAACCTAACGATGTGTTTCTTAAAAATAATATTTTACTATAATTGCCATTCCACCATGAGCTAAAGGTATTTTATGTTTACCAATTATAATTTTTAGGGTGTTTTCATGTTTTGTATCTTTTTGCCTTCGCTTACTATGATCATTTCCCCTAGCGCCTCACTGTTTTGGATGGATTTCTGAATTATCGAAATTAACAATCACAATTTCGATCATTTTTTTGTGTTTCGTAGGACTTCATTGTTTTAGGTGGATTCTAAATCACAGACGATTAGAAATGTTCATAAAAGGTTGAACGAATATAGCCATTATTCAATAACTCGATTAATCAATGTTCCCAGCGCTGTCGTATCTCATATTAATTAAAGAAAGTGTGTTAACATATTTCTTAACAACTTTGCATTCAGGCATCATTCGTACAAATATCGATAAGAAAAATGATTTCGCTTTGTCAGCGTTTTGAAAGCATTGCCATAAGGAATGCCCGGTATAAATGACACGAAATCATGTCCCAGAATTTTTCTTGTATTTATTTTACCTAGGGTTTAAATTTGTTTATAAAAAAGCAATGAAACTTTCTAAACGCGATGTGGCTGTTCACTTTCAGCGGGGAAGTTTGTAGGTGAAAGAAGACGGAGATAAATACGTTCCCCTCGAGCCTGTCACCTGATGATTTATATACTCCACAACAATCCAACGTCTCGTAAGATGGTACTTTCCACGAATGTAGAAATTAAGTCAGCTCTAAAGATAGTAACTGCAAAAAACGAAATTAACCAAGCTCAGAGAAAAATCTTCCATTATTACTGGCAGCAAAGTCGTTAAAAACGAGGAAGAATATTCAAGTAGAATTGTAAACTGATCGGAGTACAATTTACACATATCAGATTGAATATACTGCCTAATCCTTTCACCTTTCATTTTCTAAAACTTTCCTACCTTTCTTCATGAAGGTAACGAGAGACCTGAACACGGACCCACTGATTGTGGGTTCCAGCCTTTAGCTCTTTGCCCACAGTAATCCTCATCCTACAGTGGCAAAAACAGTGAAAAAACAGGATGATAGTAGAGAAATTGCGAGACAGAGAAATTTGCAATAGAGAAAAATCCAGGCAGAGAAATAACACTAGAGAAATGCACAGACAGAGAAATTGAAACAGAGAAAGACTTATTGTCGACAGAGAAGCAGCAACAGAGAAATACCCATGGAGAGAAATGGCAATAAAGAAATATTTAGTGTCGGAAGAGAAGCAGAAACAGGGAAACAACCAGACAGAGAAATTGAAATAGGAAAAGAGCTATTGTTGGCAGAGAAGCAACAACAGAGAAATACCCAAGCAGAAAAATAACACTAGAGAAATGCACAGACAGAGAAATTGAAACAGAGAAAGACTTATTGTCGACAGAGAAGCAGTAACAGAGACATACGCAGGCAGAGAAATTGAAATAGGAAATGAGTCATTGTCGGCAGAAAAGCAGCAACAGAGAAACACCCATGCAGAGAAATGGCAATAGAGAAATATTTAGTGTCGGAAGAAAAGCAGAAACAGGGAAGCAACCAGACAGAGAAAGTGAAATAGGAAAAGAGTTATTGTTGGCAGAGAAGCAGTAACAGAGACATACCCAGGCAGAGAAATTGAAATAGGAAAAGAGTAACTGTCGGCAGAGAAGCAGCAACAGAGAAACACCCAGGCAGAGAAGCAGCAACAGAGAAACACCCAGGCAGAGAAATAACGCTAGTGAAACACATAGACAGCGAAACAGCAATAGAAAAATACTTATAGTCCGGAGAAGTACCAACAAGGAAACTCAGGGAACACGGCAAGGACAACGGAGAAATGGGAGGAAATATATACAATCGCGTGAGCGTAGAAGAGAAGGTCAGTCAACTTCAATGTGTAACGATCTTATGTCACGTGTTTGCGCAATTTAGAAGCACAGGATTAATGTAGGTACAACGTAAATACCATGCAACAGTAGCCTATGCTACACCGGCACGGTGAAAGGAGAAATACGTTCACGAGTTATCGTTGCGCATCGCGATACAGAAAATTAACGCCACCTTTCGACTAAAACGATTCGCAGCCATTGAAGAAAATGACTAATCAGATATATTTTAAGTGGTCCGCTAGCATTTTTGCACAATCATCGTTGTCTCGTATCTCCAGCGCAAGTCCCTTTCACGATACAACGGCAAGAAATATCAAAAATTAAAAGATTCCACAAATTCCATACAATCACGGTACATCAATTCGCTTCGAGTTCCTCAATCATCGCATTTTCGACGTGCGTTCAAAGGAAGCAAAATTATTTTATGTTTCTCAGAAGTTGCGACAACCTTTTCTTTCGAATTGAGTTTTGCAACGTCCAGTTGTCTCTCACCCAACGACTGCTCGAATTATATTTTTTGCACAAATTATGTCTGCTACTTTAAGTGCGCAAATGTAAGTAAAAAGGAGACAGAACGAGGTGTTTCTACGGTTCGCCGCCACTTTCATCGGACAATGCAAGTCCTGCATTGTAGATTTCTATGTGTAATTGAGTCACAAACGGTACTATCGAATTAAGCAGATACAACAGAGAGTTGCATTAAAATACAATAGTACAAGCATCGCGATGCATCGTTGGGAATGAGAGAAAGGAATGGATAACGATCTGGGATTGAGAGAAACCTGTAAATGGTGGGGTAGGACACATCGTAGGATGAAAGGACGGCGACTTTTCCAAGGGTACACTTAAGGTAGTTCTAGGCACTTATCATTTTTCGATAGATTTCCTTAAAATTTTGAAAATATATTCTTCATGATATTTTATAATTTTAACCGGAATCTCAACGAGTTCGTCCACACGGTATGTATGTACTATTAAACTATTCAAGAGCCATAAGTATGATTCTACTGACAATGAGCCGCAGGTTGCCGACCCCTGACCTAGGATATGATAGACGTACGTAACACAGAGGAAAAATTGTTTCAAATGCCCAAAAGGAATGGAGGAACTTGGCTCCATTTCGATTGCGAGTTGGGGTTTCCGCCTTCTTAAGCACCATATTCAAACCAGAAGCTCATTGTTGTTGTTTTGTATTTCGACTTCGATAACTACGGTCATTTCGCTTAAAATTTACGTTGCAACGGTATGGTGCATATTCCGCCATAGGAAAAATTATTTATATTTCTAGAGGTAATGGGGGGAATAGAATTCGGCACCATTTTGATTATGAGTTGCCGCGTTTACCTCCTTATGTACGATTTCTTTTCTGTCTGAATGTGCAACAATTCAGAACTAATGAGTAAAATCAAAAACTGTTACTGATTTCTGGCATAACGTATATATATATACGTCTCAAATACCTCTGACTGACTGACTGACTGACTCACTCACACACTCACTCACTCATTCACTCACCCATCACGAAATCTCAAAAACCACAGAACGGATTGCAATGAAATTTGGAACATACCTTCCCCTTGGGTCTTAGATGCTCACTAAGAAAGGGTTTTGAAAAATTCGAAATTTTAGAGGGGGTTTGGGGGGGGGGGGTTAAAGTATGGGCCAAACTCATCAACGCAGAGCCGAAACTACTTGACCTAGAAACTTGAAATTTTGCATGAGCGTTCCTTCTAGGGTACAAGCACCCACTAAGAAAGGATTTTTCAAAATTCGAAACTTTAAGGTTTTTTTTTAGTTTCGATTAAACCGTAGCGAAGCACGGGAACTTTCAGCTAGTAATTTAATAAACAAATTCTTCTTTTATTTTTCAGTTAATGCTTCATCGGACGATAACCCCCTACTACTTAACACTAGATTTACCAAGCCAGTCAAAATGACTGGTACCAATTTTTTCCAAAAATTCTACGGGCTTACGAGAGAGCCGTAGAATAAATATTCTTCGTCCATCGTATAAAACATAAATTACCGAATCTATCATATTTTCCACGTCTTAATTTTCCTTGCTATACGGTACATATTTAACATATTTAAATATTATAAATTTCACGCCGGTAAATCTAGTGTTAATACTATTAGTATATAAATAAATAGATTGTTTGAACCTCTACCGGTTTTCAACTCGTTGTTCTTCTTATTTCGTATTTCAATTTCGATAGCTATTGTGATTTCGCCTACGTTCTACAATTTGTGATGGCATCTGAACTAACGAAGTTACGGTTTACATGTGACATAGGAAAAATAAAAATTTCTAATTCTATTTGCTGATGAGTCCTAGACTTTACTTTTAGCCACCATAGCCCATACAGCTGCTTCGACACTTTATCATTTTGCATACCTCTGTCTACGGTTAGATATAAAAAAGTCCATCCTATATTTGACCTTTGGAGTCCTCAATTTCGGCGCGAAAATAAGAACAAACGCGCCAAAAAATTGAATACGATACATTGCTATAATGTGGTGTTTTCATGAAAGTTCTACATCAGTCGATCGATCATTTGGAGGCTGGGAATAGGAATTGTTGAAAAGGAGATTGGAAAAACCTAAAGATATGCTATATGAATTTAACGTGAGCGTGTCTTTCCTACGAAGAAATACGCACCATGTCGAACGTACAGGCTGATTCAAAACTTGACCTTTATACATTTTTAGTTTATTTTTTGTATCACGAGTCTAATTCAATGTTATAACTCAAACGATTAGTTTAAAACGGCCACAATATAAACATCTACACTGAGTTTCCAATGAAAAAAATGAAGGGTAAATGAAGGTTATTGAATGCGCAGATTCTTCTTTTCTTCGAATAACAAGTATTTGCTCATAAAATTTCATAGAATCTCCGTGGCATTTACTTGTTAAAACTAATCGCATCGTACGCGGTCAAATGACCGGTTCAATACTATGGAAATATGCAGGGTGTCTCAGCCGACTTTGACATCTTGACAACTTCAGCATTGTGGCATTTAGCAAAAAATGTTTCATAGGAAACTTTAATGGTATCGAGTCGGGCATAATCTGGTTCATTAGTTTTTTTGTAGGTGGACGCGTCAAGGATTTATGAAGGTCAACTTTGTTTTTTTAAATAGAATGAGGTACTTTTTGATGCATCAAGCGATGCAGCTAGACATTCTTTATAAAAGTACTCACCTATGTATGTCGAAAAGCTAATAGTTTAGGAGATATTTCAGTATAAACAATTTAAATACAAAGGCATCATTTCTGCCGTACTAAGACATGAGCTCTGTTTATCTGTTTATCTGTCTGTCACCTGATTTAACGCCGCTTGACTTTTTCTTATGGGGCTAATTAAGGTAGTTCTAGCTGGATTCAGAACTAAAAGTTTTTTTTTCATTAAAAATGAAAAAAATTACGTAAGAATTAATGCAGGGGCTAACTTCACAGAGGTCATTTCATTCCCTTTTTAGACATTAAAAAACATCTCTCTCTATAACTATGAAGTAAAAAATTATGAAAAAATTCAATAATATTCCAAAAGCATAAAATAATACATTGCTAATTTTTTATTAGAATCCATCGACTCGTTTTTCCATTAGAAAAATAAAAAAAGATTTTACGGACTAAGCAAAATTTTTTTTCCGTAAGGCCCGTGTTAAATATGTTATTTTTAAACACGATTTATTCATAAACCGCGTGGTCGAACTCGTTGAAATTCCGGTTATAATTATAAAATATCATGAAGAATATATTTTCATAATTTTAAGGAAATCTATCGAAAAATGAAAAGTGCCTAGGACTACCTTAAAGGATAAAACGCGAAAGTTTAAACTAAATTCAGTGATATGAAGCAGCATATTATCGATGAAAGTGGCAAAATATCAGTCGATACATTAAATAACGTAGGCCAGGCCTTTCTTCATCGATTTCAAAAATGCTATGATGCAAATATGTAGTCGTTATTATTGAACCATAGCTTTAAATAAACGCTAATATAAGTACGAATTTTAGAATTACTTAAATTGAAATATCTCCTAAACTATTACTTTTTCGACATACATAGGTCAGTATTTTTTTATAAAAAATATCTAGCTGTATCACTTGATGCATAAAAAAGTACCTCATTCTATTTAAAAAAAACAAAGTTGACCTTCATATATCCTTGACGCGTCCACCTACGGAGAAACTAATGACACTAGATTATGCCCCATTCGGTACCATTTAAGTTTCCCATGAAACATTTTTTGCTAAGTAAGTACCACAATACTGATGTTATCAAGATGTCAAAATCGGCAGAGACACCCTGTACAATCTTTTCTGTTATTGAATAAAGAGTATATTGCACGCCGTCTTCTATATTAAGTCTACAGTATTCTTCATTTCTTTTTGAAATTTTGCCTTTATAATATGTAGTCTTTTTAGTAATTTGGTCTCGTTGGACGTAAGTTACCGCATATAAACAGGATATTACGTTCTCAAGCTGAAAGTTAACAATCGAGAAGCGGTTTTGCTAATTATGACGTTCAACGTAGCAACTTTCTTACATCTACTCTATTCGAATTGTTTCTTACCCTTCGTTTTTACATTCTGTTGTCTAGTGTTGCAATTAACAAGCAAGCGATTAATAATACCGTCAATTACTGTTTCCATTCGTGCTCTCAACTTTTCAGCGAATCCAAGCGACAACATTATCTTCGATCTGGAATGTTTTCTTACGTATGCAAATTACGAAGATCTCTTATGTAATTCACCGTGTCCTGATATCGGATTCCATTCGGTATCACGACAAGGACTTGCACTTTTGATCATAACAGAAGTGTCCCAGGGAATGGACAAAATTTCCATCGAAAAAACCTGTTTTCCCCACGGTTTTGTTTTCGTTCTGTGCTCGCTTTCAACATATTAGGGTTCCATTGAATGGAAGGAATAACAAACCGGTCGGTACGTCGATGCGTTTTTTTTCGAATGTTTTTTTCATGCGTAAGCAGAATTGATGGACGCGATATTATTTAGAGAATATACAGAAGTGTGCATTAACAAATTGAGTGCTGCGGACAATGTCTGGGTTTTGATATTCAGCTGGACAAAATAATTTTAACACTAGATTTACGGATGTTGAGTACATACCTATTTCTTTTTCGACTTTTAACCCTTTGCGGTCCAAATTATTTTGTTAATTCTGATACTGAGATAAATAAAATTAATTTTGCAATATTTTCTCTCGTTAGTTATCCGAGTCGAAAAGTCCAGCCTAAATATGATTTTTCGGAGTTATATGGACTGATCAGGTAAAATTTTTATTCCAATTTAATCTGACATCCCCTAAAAATATTTCAGAAGTTCCAAGTCTGTCGACTCAGATTCTAAAAATAGGGCTTTCAGGAGCAAGTAGGAATTCAATTATCATTATATTCCACATAAATTCTAAATCTCCTAAAATCACTCCAATTCCAATCCAATTCTAAAACCCCTCATTATAGAATGTATGGCTTAATATTGGCCTTATTGTTAGATTAATTTTCTAAATAAGAATGCTGAGGATTATTTTGGGCTGTATGAAGCCTAAATTGATCCTAAACTAGGCAAAACTGGCAAAAATGAACAAGTTTAGGGCGATTGTGGAATTAAAATTTGCATTCTTTCATATTTGACATACTGTTCCATATTCAGCCTAATGTAAGTATCCCAAGTTATTTGATAAAGGAGGATTTTGGGCTGAAATTTTCGACTCGGGTACCCACTGTTTAAAATGAGATCAATAACTACAAGTATCGACGTACATTTAGGTGATATTATAAAATTATTGTGAAATCAGAAAGTCGATATTAAATTGTCAGAAAATGAAATCAAGTTAAAATCTATGTGGAGTACTGCTCGACATAGGACCGCAAAGGGTTAATACTATTTAACCCCTTGCCTTACAATGACGTGTTGCCCACGTGACGCGGTAAATGGAGTAGAAGATTTTTAAGTTTTCCAAAAACTGTTAAATTGAAAATATCAGTAGGTCAGGAGACGTCGAAATTAGTTCTATGGTGTTCTTAATTCTTTAACTTACACGGTATATCGGAAATCAGTGGTAGATTATTATTTCAACAATTAGTTCTGAGTTACTCCACGTTTGATTACAAAAGAAATAAGGCAAAGGGTTATTAATCGAATTTGATTTATATATCGCTTGTGAACAGAGCATTTTTAGTGGAGATGTTTTTAAAAAATGGAGTTTATTCGTAAGAAATGTTTTCAATGAATTTTTTAATAATAAATTTGTCATTTAAATTGATTTGGAGTTATTCTCTTTCTAAAAAATTTCAATTTTCTTGTATGAGTTAAATTGGTCCGTTTCAGGAAAATAAGTATATAATCCCATCCGTAAATCTAGTGTTAAAGAAAAAAGTTGTGCTCGTCGTTTGAGTATTTTTAATTGTTTTAATAATTGAATTTTAACGACGTGTTTGTTATCATGGTGGTATTTACTGAAATCTGCACATGCCCCACCTGTTTCTTACAATTAGTCATCAGCAGGACTTTCGAGGATTCGCCGGCATTCTTTAGTTAAAGGTGATATGGTTTCTTTTGGAAGACTAATTTTTTCTTTGTCATTTTTATTTTTGCGTTACCAAAAAATTAATGAGATTTATGAGGTCTTCCAAATTTGTTTGCCTCGAGAATTTTCTACAATAACATTTCCTGTATACATAAGTGGTAGCCACAAAAACATGTATTAATTTTGTATAAATCGAAATCGGTATCGTTTTATTGTATTCAATTCAATACATGTTGTGAATTAAAAACTTTTTGATTAAACGTTTTTGTAAATTAAAAAAAAACAAACACAAACAAGAATGTAAAGCTGTCTGTAGTGGAGCTTTTCTGCAAACCTCAGTAAATTTTTTAAATATTCAAAAAAATGCGGGGAATTATTTCTTTAAGCAATGAGTTATATTTATTAATATTTATAGAACTATTGGCACATATAATACGTGCTATTCGAAAAAATACTTCAAATTAATAATATCGCAAAAGAATCAAATTTAAAACACAACAACAAGAAGTCTTTCAAAAGAATGCAAATTAAACGGTCTAGATCCTTTAACTTTCACTTGTTTCAGGTAGAATTGTTAGCATATTATCCCGGAGTAGGGTTTGTTTATTATTATACAATTACTTAGAAATTGGAAAATACAATGAAATGATAATAATTTAAAAATTTTATTTTCCTCCAGCTACATATATTGTTTAAAGTCGGTCACTGTTTGACGTCCCTTTGTCTGAAATTTAATATTGATAAATATTTATAGTCTGTTCTACTTGTAACTTTTTTGCGGTTTCAGCCTTTGATCCTCTTCTCGTGCAAATATGCATGGGATTATTAACGCATCGGCTATTACGCGATACTCAGGCCATTTTTTCTTTAGAAATATCCGATAGAAAGTTACGTAAATTCTAATACTTCATTCTACGATACTTTTGAAATTACATTAATTATTCTGGCCCAGAATTTCACCCCTTGCCGTATCAGTTTTTTGTGACTGAATACGCAATAACTCAGAATTAATTATCAAACGACTTAGGTACTTACTTACTTACTAAAAACTCTAGTTACTAGAAACTTACTTACTAGAAATTACTAGTAGTAAGTTTCACTTACCAGATATTTTTAATTTAATAGTTTTTGAAGAAATTATAGTTTAATATTTATAGTGAGCTTACGAAACTGTAAATATATAAATGTGGTCACATTATTAAGTTAGCTAATAATATATTGACTTGTTGATCTTTAACTTTTTTTAACCGCGTTCCAATAGCCTTAAAATTTTGAAAAAATTACACATTAATATTTACAGTACGATGAAAGTATGTACTGTATAAATATAGAAATGGTTATTTTATATTTTCAACAAAATATTAGAGTTTTTAAATTTCCTTAATTTTCTAGAAATGAATTTTCCAACCAAAAAATCTGAAAAAATTCCAAAGTATGCACACCTTTGGGAATAATATCTGCGATTTTTGTCAGGATTTTCTATCCAGTCAAACGGGAGAAATTGGGCAAAAACTGTAAAGTACGTTTCATCCTGTAACTACCCTACGGTAGGGGTGGCGGATTCATACTTTGCAGCAAGGGTTTTTCCAAAGAGTCCTATCGAATGGTATCTCTCAAGATTAAGTAGCTTTGGCGACACTTTTATCATGCTTGTCCAACTAGATCCCTTTCGATTCTATTTTTCATGTCACGAGTGTCACTCTTTATTGCACGGAAAGGGGTTAATAGAAATCATTACATCCCTAATAGCTTTCGTTAAATCTAATTAATAGCAGAATATAGTGCTGGTCAGAAAAAGGTAGCCAGTTTTGCAATTCCTACAATTAGCCAGAGAGAACCTCAATTTCCTCAACTGCGAAAATCGATCCAATAAAACAGAACAATCGCTTTTAAATCTCGTTGCATTGTTAAATCGGCCAGTTTTTGCATTCCACTAGAAAGCAATCGATTTCTATTCGTAAAGAAAATTTCAAAAGCCGCTGGGTGTTGCACCGTTAAGTAAATTAATTACTCGAATCCCTCAAATTGGCGAATTGCCTGTGTTCATTTGTGTACGCAACGAAGCAAGGTGTAGGCATGTTTTCTTCGAATTTTGAAGGCGTATCATAATTTCATAACGTGGAATCATTGTCGATCATTCCGATTAGACCGATTATCTTGATTATCCTGGCATCGCAGGTTTTTGTCAGGCCCCCGACTGCAGGCGTTGCAACTAATTGTAAGTGCATTTCACTGCACGCGAATTGAAGAAACGAACGAAAGGTGCTCCAGTTACGCTTTCTGCCTCGTTGCTCTTGTTTGCTTTCGACGATTTCCATTTTTCCGTCAAGACTCCTCCGTACTAATCAATAAACATCGATTGCTTTTCATAACGATTACTTCTCTTGTTTATTTGTCTCTTGTTAGCAATTGATTTTCCCTTTATTCGTGCCAAGTGGAAGGCCTACCGTGAGCCTCGTTTGAGAGACACAAATTTTTTTCGATCACTCATCTGCATCTTTTGTAAAATTTTGACGCGACTTTTTTTTACCTAAGAAGCAAACATCGTATTGTTTAAAATAGTAATTTTAATTTCTGATAGATGGGTTAACAAAGAGTCTGGTTATTTATTTTAAATAGACTTTAACCCCTTGCCCAACGATTTCTTTTTGTGACTGCGAACGCAATAAATTAGAATTAATTACTAAAATCAAAATTTTTCACTAATTTCTAATATTTCGTCTAACTGAACCGTAGCATTAATAGTATAAGAATAATTCGATCGTGGCGTGACCAATAAATATTTTCAATTTAATAGGTTTTGGGAGACTTCAAAGTATCGTATGTCATTTACAATGTCATGAGTTTCACCCGTTGGGGTAGGCTAAGGGGTTAACAACCCATTGCCGTACAATAATGAATGACTCTTGTGTTGTGGCAAATTGGATAGAAAATTTTTAATTTTGTAAAACTTATGAAATTGAAAATATCAGTGGGATGGTGCACGATAAAATTATTTTGGAAATAATTATTTTTCTTTATATACGCTACCGTGCATAAGTATTTGGACACTCAATACGGAAATGACCGATTTCAGCTTTTGTTTTTTCATTCATAGTAAATGATATCAAATATTAAGTTCAGCGATATTTTTAAACCCTATATGGTTATCTGAGACAAGATCGGAAGCCAAAACTATGTTAGAGCGTTTTACTTAAAGAATATTTCACGCATTTCTAACAATGAGGAAGTGTCCAAATACTTATGCACGGTAGTTTATATCATATACACATTATTATATATTATCACATGTACATTATTTACAATGTATCAAACATAATTAAATATAAAATTAAATATGAAAAGAATCACTGATCAATTTTTGTTTTAAGCAAATCACATATACATTATTTACAGTGTATCAAACATAATTAAATATAACATTAAATATATCAAGAATCACTGATCAATTTTTATTTTAAGCAATTTAATTCTGAACGATTGCAGAGGTAGTCACAAAAGAAATTTTACGCCATGGGGTTAAAATGGTTTCCACAGTCTGATACTTGAATGCGGTTCACAGTTCGGGAGAAACGATAAGATATGATTTGGTTGATTGATTTATGACTTACGATTGATTCACCAGTGATTTACCCATACCTAACCCAGAGTTTGGCATTAAAAACAAGTATCAGCTACGAGATACTTTCTAAACAGCTTAGAGATTACTTGTTACAATTTAGATTATCCGTCTCGTAATTTTGCAACTTCAGGCACCTTTTGTTTGCATAGACAGTGAAAGGCAAAAGATAGAAATGATGGAATCCGTCTCGAATCGGTTGATTCCGTAATTGATACGCTTGCAAAAAGACTGCGGAGTTTCAATTAGGAAGGAAGATTGATGTGGTTAAATGTTGAGACCTCTTGATCTGGTCTTGAAGTATCTTTCAATTAAAGGCATCTTGCCGAACGTAATTTGGATGACTTTAAATGTACGAGGCATTACGGAGCACAGGTACAGGGCGGCTCATAACGTGCGGACTTTCTTTAATTAAGTTTGGGATACACGCGCATATAAAAGTACTAATACAACTTCTATGGTAAGCATTCCAAACGGAAATCATTCTTTTAAGTATAAGTTTGAAATTTCAATAATTTTGGAACTATTTCGGTGTCTTTCATGAAATTCTAAAATAGATACCGCGTGTTATGAAACGCTCTGTAGTGTTTTCCAGGTGCAACAGTCTTTTAGTTACCGTCCGACAACTGAAAGATGGCTCGGGAGCAATGAGTCTCTTGTTTTCAGTCTCCTATTCTCACCGTTTTTTTTTTAAATTCCCAAACCCAACCTGCTGATGTAAACTACCATGCAGAGTGTTTATTATAGAAGGCTGGACTTGAGAATTCCAAAAAGGAAATGACGCAGATAGGAGTTTGAAAACGCGACGTCCCGCCGCCCTTAGCCATCTTTCACTTGTCGGACTATACTTTACTATATTAACATTAAAGCTGCCAAGACAGTTATTGTAACTGGTTTCCAATTTCTCTCAAAATTTCCATAAATTGATAGAACAGCCATGTAGTAAATATTCTTCCACTGTCTTATAAAACCTGAATCACTTAGTTGATCGTCTTTTTCACCTCTTCACTTGTTTTTTTCAATATTATTTAGAACATCCAAATATAACATAGAGGACAGGCTATCTCTCGAAAGGATACAAAACATTTACCATTTCAACTTTTACCGTCATTTTACGGAGAATCGTGCACGTAACATGCGGAAAAGAATATCCAAAGATTGTTGCAAAGAATTCGAATCTTGGATTGACCGTTTAAAAGGATGATACTTTTTGCTCTTTGCTACCAGACTTGTAAGTAGCACTGTATACATACTACAGGACTGTTTTACACTATTATTCTTTGCAGTGTTCAAGACAAATGTCTACTATTCTTTGTGTTAGAGAAAGTGCCATTTATGTCGTGTAGCAAGCTTAATAAATGACTACTAGAAAAACTACCTCTCAAATCAGTGAGATCTCCATCGGCACTGTCCTTACTTTAGACCTGGTTGCAGAATGGCGAATAACAATATAGTTGAAACAAAATAATATTAATATATGAGCCATTTATTTTGAAAGTGGCCTAACTCCATTTATACTTAAATTGAGATATTTAAGGGTTTGCGTTTCAGTGCAATTAAAAATATACGTACAGGATACTAATGAGTCATACTGCGTAAGTGTATCTAAGGGTGTTAAATTTATAGTTCCTATTAAAATAGTGCCAATTATTAAGTGAATAATATGAGTTTTCTTATCAAGAATGAAGTTAGGCCACTTTCAAAATTAACAACCAGATTCATTATAAAATTTGAAGGTGCCCAAGTCCATTCAACATAATTTAAGATGCTTCAAATTGAAAAAAACAATACTCAATTTATTTTACATATCTTTAAAACACTTCGTAAACATAATTTATGCGATTCAAAACATTTTTTAACTACATAACGTACAAAATTACAAACATAAATTTATTACAAAACAATTTACTAGTCATTTACATTTTGCGTGTGTGAAAGGGATTTGAAGAAATCATGATGTTCCGGTGGTATATATCGTAATAGGTCAATTATGTCTTTGAATTTTGCTGTTGTAATTTGTCTGATATTTTTATACAGTGGTGTCAAAACAATATTTTCGAACTTTCTTGGTTTACTCCGACGTGGTAGTAAATTCAGGACATAAAAATTTTCATTCCCATTTATTGATGTCTTATAGAAAATTTTATACGGTTTATTTCTGACAAAACGCATCCAACATATTTTTAACAAGTTTATTGATTCTCCATCAGAATTCTTTACCCTTTTAAAAATTGCGTCTTCTGATAAGTTTGTTGATACAAAATCTTCTTGTCATTTCATTTACAATAAAGTTATTACCTTTCCGACATTTTTTAATAATATTGTAATAATCTTGGGGAACGACCAGTAAATTATTTTTTTAATGACATTTCTACCACGCCAAAATCTCTATCATTTGGTAAAAACGAATGTCCTGATAATAAAAATTTGCGATCTATGATTTCCACATTATTTTCCAAAGTTTGGACAAACTAACCACATTAAAACTGCTTTAATGTTTCTATTTTGCCCGGCGCACATGTTACTGTAAGCTATAATGTATCTTTCACTTCTTAAATTTTTAACATGTTTTAGGATGCACGAAATTATTTCTTGAGCACCTCTGGATGCAATAGTTACATCCCAAACGTACATGTAAACATTATCGTTATGAAAATTGCGAATACCCAAATTTGATAACTTGATCGACTAACAAAATTTAAATCTTGATTTAAGTATAAATGGAGTTAGGCCACTTTCAAACTACACGGTTAAATTATTGAAC
Organism: Cerceris rybyensis; assembly: GCA_910591515.1. NCBI lineage: Eukaryota > Metazoa > Arthropoda > Insecta > Hymenoptera > Crabronidae > Cerceris > Cerceris rybyensis. The sequence continues at coordinate 64,698,997 of OU342789.1, read as the reverse complement.
TAACTCTGAAAACTTATGTGTCAAGAATTATCGTATTTGCTCGGAATATAAGCAACCTGAAATGCTTTACTGATAAATAACATAAAGTTGTACATGTAACTATGGCAACCGGAAAAAAATTGACAAATGGAGTTAGGCCACTTTCAAAATAAACGGCTCATACACTCCATTTATTACACTTTTGCAATTTTGTGTGTTCAAAGCTAAAGGCATAAACAATTGAAAATGTAAAGAGCTATTGCGGACAAGTGATGATATTTATCTTCTCTATTGTTTTATTCCGCACGAACTCTGAATTTCGATACCTTTTTGAAAAATTATTTAAGTTTTGACAAGGTGTACTGTCTATTACACTTTTGCAATTTTGTGTATTCAAAGCTAAACGCATAAACAATTGAAAATGCAAAGAGCTATTGCGTACAAATGATGACATCGTTACTTTTTTATTGTTTTATTCAGCGCGTGTATGGCCTTTCAATTTGGTTTGAGAACCTTGTTGAATATTATGAGCGGAGAAAATTAAACGTCTCGCAGAACTATTTTAATTTCTCAACCGAAAACAAAATTTGTGTTACAACTTTTTTCTATTCTTTCCCCAAGAAATATATCTGCCCTATCGCCTCCTGCTATTAGATTTTTTTCTGGACGTTTAATTTTCAGGATAAATCGTAAAATATTTATAAAGATTGCAGCATTTGGGCGTTGCTCCGTTTGGAACATTGTTTTAACATATTTAAATCTTTACAACATACAAATGATATGCATCGTTGCAATTGGCGGAGTTTACAGAATCATTTTTCGTAAAAAAAAATTAAAATAACTCTTATGGTTAAAATACAACAAATTTCTAAAGTTGAGAGTTTCCTATTTTACGTATAAATGTTAAATAACTATTGAAGTATGTATTATTATTAGCGCTAAGTGTAACATTATGTTATTTACTAGGAGAAAAGTCAGTATAAGTAACGAAAATTATAATTTCTTTCAAAAAATAGTTTTGTCCTGCTAGATGTGCCAAATTACACACTGTGCGCCCCATGGGACAGAATTGAGCATTTGAATGCACCAACATTGTTTCTGTTCGTCGTAAACGTGTTAAAAACTCACATCAGTGATCTCAAGTTAACACTTATCCGATCGAAAGGGAAGAACTCCCATTGCTACCTTACGAATTTGTCTTACTATTGAAATGTGCGCAGTGTATAACGTTCAGTTTGTTTCCTTCGCTAGTCGGCTAAACGTAAGTGTTAAAATTGCTCGTCACCGCTAAGAAATTTTAAATTTTTTCCACGTAATAGGTATATCATAGCCTAGCTAATTTGGAATCGACCTACAACAGAAGGTTCTAGGCGAAACAATTGTAGCTATCAGAGTAACAACACAACGTATTGATTACTTAATGCATAAAACGTTTACCTAACAGTTACTATTTTATAGAAGTTTATACTTTATAACACGATTGAACTAAAAAGGACATGAAGAAGCAATGGAATTCGGTACGTAATACGCCAAATATTGTAGCGAATCGACATTCAATCGAGTCGCAATCAGATCTGTGTCGTTGCAACCAGTTTCTGGCATTTCGGTCACGTGGAGACGTTATCGCACTTGCAGGATATTTATTGAACACACTGTACGCGCCATTAAATGAATTTCGGACGGTGTGTCTTTCCTTCTTTTACGGCAATGGTTCCGATGATATCGGATTTCATGAATTTTATGGGACGTTGGATAAATGAGCGCCATTGATTAAATCGCTCGAGAGCAAACGCTTTTGATAATGATAAATATCATCGATTTAGCAACGATGGCTGCATTTCTGCTGCAATATGCTAAACGTTGGAACGAGCTGACAAAAAGAAAAGAAAGGATGACTCATTTTGTAATGGTTGTTCAGCATTTGACTATCTTTAACGTATACATGGAAAACGAGGATATGCAATTATTATTTAACATTTAATTTAACTTCTACCCGTACTATTTCTTTTATGACTACCTTCGCATTAGAATTAAATTGGTCAAATAAAAATTGATCGGTGAATTCTCGATATATCGTATAATTAACCGTGATATTATCACTTAACGGATGGGTCACGTATGTACAGGGTGTAAAAAAATTAATGGTCATGGCTTTAAGGGGTTATTCTACACCTCTGGATCGATGGAGATTTGCAAAAAAAAACGGCCGCAAAATTCGGGAAAGGGTAGCAAATTTTTTTTATTGGCTCATCGTATTCGCCTTGTTACGTAGGTAAAATGTCTGAGAGGAACCATAGGTCAGAAACGAACCGTTCTCTCACAAATTAACTTTTAATTGGGCCTTCTGATAAAAATTTCGCCATTAGTTAAAGCAGAGGCGACGTAAACGAAGTTAGAAAATGGGGCACTGTGTCACCGTACTAGAAGAGAAGTGCATGTGTTTATGCTCTTCTCCCCGGGTGGGCCCTTGAGCGAACCCAACACCGAACGCAGGTCAATGACATTTTTCTAGTCATTTTCTATCTTCGTTTATGTTGCCTCTGCTTCAACTATTGGAGCTAGCAAGGGTATTTCATGTGTTTCCTTTCGAAAGGTCGGTGACTCGAAGGCTGCCATATGGGCGAAATTTTGATGGGAAGGCCGAATTAAAAGTTAATTTGTGAGAGAACGGTTCGTTTCTGACCCATGGTTCCTCTCAGACATTTTACCTACGTAACAAGACGAATAGGATGAGCCAATAAAAAAAATTTGCTACCCTTTCCCGAATTTTGCGGCCGGTTTTTTTTGCAAATCTCCATCGATCCAGAGGTGTAGAACAACCCCTTAAAGCCATGACCATTAATTTTTTTACACCCTGTACATAAGTGCACGCTCCAAAAAGAGAGCGCCACACCTAACTGGTTAATGTGTATACATTGGAAATTACTATGTATTTGTTTAATTATATTTCAACGGTTACATTCCGATTTGACAACTCTAACCGTGGCAATAAACTATAGTTAAATTTTTTCTTAGGCCACATATATAGAGGGATGTGTGTGTGAATGAGGTGTGATGAGTAAATGGCGATATGAGTTGGGATAGTGAGATGAACATAAGAAATGAAGAGTGTGTTGAGAATAACGGAGTGTGTTTAATACTAAAGCTTCCAAGCAAGTCAAAATGACTGGTTCTCAATTTTTTCCAAAAATTCTGCAAGTTTATGGGATATTCATAAAGCATATATTCTAAGTCGATCTTATAAAATATAGATTACCGAATCCATTATCTTTTCAACGACTTGATTTCGCTTTTTTCAAAGTGCTTATTTAATACATTGAAATATAATAGATTTAACACTAGATTTACGGCTGCTTTATTACATATATTAAATAAGTACTTTGAAGAAAGATAAATCAAGCGTCAGAAAATACAATCATTTAAGTAATTTGTATATTACAAGATAGGCGTAAAATATTTACTGCACTGCTTCTCTATAAATTAAAAAAATATTTTTGGGAAAGTTAGAATCCGTCAATTTGACGGTTGCCGTAAATATAGTGTTAATGCCGGTAGTTCTAGTGTTAAGAATGTCTCTAACAATAATTTTCCGCGTGAAAGATTATTTTTAAATACTCTAAAGTATTGTAAATTTTCTAAATTTATTAGTTTGATTAATTATATGGGCCATTTTCTTTAAAAGTGATGTAAGTACATTTTTGACAAAAAGTTAGTTAACACTAGATTTATGGAGCCAATTTGGCTCATACAAAATTCGATTACTATATAAATAATATATTGGTTGGTTAATTCTTTAATAATAAATCTTTCATTTAAATTGATTTGGAACTGTTTTCTTTGCAAAAAACTTGAATTTTCTTGTATGATTCATATTGACTCCTTTCAGAAAAACAGGTATATCAACAATGGTAAATCTAGTGTTAATGATAACATTGAATGCAATCTGCAATGATCTATTTATCTATAAACAGTTCCCAAAAAATCTTTCAAAATGTTCATCATTTTGTCAATATAAATTTACGTAGTTAATGAAATTACAAATATCGTTACTTTGAAAGTGGTGTAAGACCATTTTCCGCGAAGACATAATATTTAGTTTAAAAATTATACTACATAATTTCTCTACTTCATTTTTATATGTTACCTTATGTTGTTCCAATACATCATGACTACTTTCAACAAGTTTCTCATAATGAAAAAAATAGAAAATGGAACATATTAATATAAAATTGTAATTAATATAATTCAAATGACATTACCTGAAGAAATATTGAGATAAAGCCTTTTTATTTCGTTTTTTTGACATATTTAATAAAAATTTCAGAAAAAAATTGGTTTGTTTCAATTGAAATCCCATATTTAATATTTCATCAATGTATGATTTTCATATTTTGTTAACTTTGAAAGTGGTGCAAGTCCATTTGAGATGATCAAGAGTATAAATTTCTTTTAAGTAATACTTTAAAAACGATCACTTTATAAAATTAAAACAATTTAATATTTAAGAAACATAAAATGAGCGTATTAACATGTACCAATTGTTTCAAACCATTCAAATACAAACCCTTAAATATCTCCATATAATATAAAATGGACTTATATCACTTTCAAAGAAAACGGCTCATATATTGTTTAACACTAGAACGACCAAGCAAGTCAAAATGACTTGTTCACATTTTTCCCAAAAATTCCCTAAGTTTACAGGAGAGTCCTAGACCAGAAATTCTAAGTTGATCTTATACAGCACAGATTACCAAACCGATCATATTTTCCACCCCGTGATTCCTCTTCATCCAAAGTTTTTATTTAATATATTTAAATGTAATAAATTTAACATCGGTGGTTCTAGTGTTAAATAGGATCGGCGTAGCGTCTCAGCAGATACCTCTGCACCACCCATTCCTACATATATTCATCGCTAGTCCTCAAAGGGTAAAAAATTCCAGGGTAATTTTTCCACAAGGAATATTTAAACATTAAAGATTTTTTTGTTCATCCTATGAGCACGTTAATATTAAATAACGCCCATAGCGGGAATTTCTCCGATCTTCCTCCTTTTGCACGATGTCATCGACGACTCTTATATTTTTAACAGAGCACTCTTCTTCTTTTTCCCATTCTTTGAAAAATATTGTGACCACATTTACCGTCCCAACGATGTGTTTGTTATTTCCTTTGTTTAAATGTGACACCGCATTGCGTCAAAATTTTCCAGGTTGAAACCGCCAATCCTGTACATTTATACGAATAAATATTTATAACCCGTTCGACGAAATATATTAATATTCATTGTTCGTTAAATAACACTGAATTATTTCTGTTTATATTGAATTGAATGATACTCATCCGCGATGAAATAATGTCAATTCCTTTTCCCAAGGAAATTACGTCCGAAAATTTCCTGGTTACTTGGTTTCTCCGTAAGCATTGGAATTAGTTTGACTTGATCATCGTAAATGCAAATATTCCCTTTCCTACTCCAGCAAATGGCAAATGTCCGACGTAGGGTATATTTGGACCGAAAACTTGTCGAATACGCAAATCACATTCTGATAATATCTTTATTCGTTCTCCTCTATTTGTTCCGACTGATCAGGCTTTGTTAGAATGCAAATAACTTTTATCAGATTTTCCGCCTTTGTCCGCCACTTTTTGAAACGCACTTTGGTTATTTGTGATTTTTGTACGTTGTTTCAAACGTAATTAACATTGTCCATCTTTATCGATAATTTACAACATTTTTGTACTTGGAGCAATAATAATTTCGAAATGGTTCATTTTTATTGTGGCATCTGCGCATGAAATTATCAACAAAAATCTAAAAATGAAGCTAATTTGACAGAGTTCCTCGAAAGAACCCTTCCTGCAAAGTATGAATCTGCTACCCTTACTGTAGGGGTAGTTACATGGTGAAACGTAAATTTTTTGCTCGATTTCTATCTGATACGAAATTCTGAAAAAAATCACAGTTATTATACCGAATGGTGTGCAGACTGTGGAATTTTTTCAGATTTTTTGGTTGAAAAATCAAGTTTTAAAAAATTAAAAAGGTCTAGAAGCTCTAATTTTTTATTGAAAATATGAAATGACAACTTTTATATTTTTTCGGAGTTTGCATCGTACTGTAAATATTAAAGTGTAATTTTTTCAGATTTATAGGAGTCTTGGAACGCAGTTAAAAAAATTGAAAATCTAAAATTTTCTATATTATTAGCTAAATTATTAATGTCATCACGTATATTTCTACAGTTTCTGAAGTTCAATATAAATATGAAATTGCAATTTTTTCAGATTTTTTGCAGAAGTTCATCTTATGTTTGTTTATCGCAATTTATTGCTACACAAATTCCTAATTATTAGGATTTACTTTTCCACGAGAAGCTGCATCAGATAAATCCATTCATAGAATGATATCATTTTGGAATTAACTAACTTTTTCTCTACGTTTTACTTTCGTTTGTAAAATTGTTTCAAGCGATTCCATTACTCTGTCTTTAAATAAAAAATATAAATATAGGAAATAGATTCCTACATGTTTAACACATTGATTGCCATGGCGGTAACAAGTGACCTGTGCTATTGAATTCAATGAAATTCCATCTAACATTTAAATTGCAATATTTCTGAGTTTTCGAACAAACTGAATATTTAAATGTTGGCGTTAAAAAAAATGAAGGTCTGCCGAATATCTGTCTATCTGTATCTTTAAACATTCAGCGCTAGAAGGATGTGAATTTAATAGAAAAAGTTTCAATATAGTAGAAATAATGAAACTAGTAATAATTAGACTGCGGATTTTTATGCATTTATGACAAATTAAATACGACTAAAATATACAAAAAGAAGATAATATAAAAATATATCTAAAATATCCAAAGTATGGTATTTGTTGTAATATTTATTAAGTGCAATAAACCCCTAGATAGGTTTTCCTGTCTCACTTGCATTTTTGAAACTCGAAATTTGCATAAACATCCGCAGTCTAATAATAATTAATCAGTTAACTGTGACGACTTCGAAAATCGAGAGATGAGCATATATCTGTCTCAAATTATTTATTACTTTTTAGTAATTCGTTTTATTTTGACCACGGCCTCAAAATATTCCAAATATCTTGAAATTTACGATTATATTTTAGTTTTCGTCAAAATTACAATTTAATTGACTAGTGCTCGCTAACTTTTATCCATGACGAGTATACTCGTCAATCACAGCTGACTGGTAAAGAAATTAGATAATTGTTTTAATTAATTTAAATTTAAAATGTTTTAGATAATTGTTTTAAACACTCAAAAAATGTAATACAAGTAATAGAGGGTTCACTGTAAAAAAAACGTACAAAATGTGAAAAATTCTTGATGCAGAGTTCTTGATCACATTGCTTCGACCTTCCTGCTCAATGTCGACTTGTCGACTAACGAAAGAACCCGTTTGAGGACGCTGTCAGTTATTACAAGCCAGAGACCTCGTAATCCTTGAATTGTATTCTGACATCGAACGCACAAACTGTACGAACAAGTCTACGATCATTCGCAAGTCGATTTTTCGCCTTTGATTGCGAAATCGATTGAAGAATCACTAAAGAGCACTGCGAAAAGGTGTTAAATTTAAAATGAACTTCTTGAAATTTCAATTCCCGCGCAAAACAATGGAATTGTACTAATTGAAGGTACATTCCGAGAAGATTTGTAATTATATGCAAATTTAGAATCCTGCGTAATTAAGTTTTGCAATTGATTACTAGTATTGATATATTTTGTTGGATAATTCTTATGATATCATTTTAGAAATGTATACGGCTGTAAGCGCGATAATATTGTAACATGGTAGAAATTCGAGGAGAGTGTTTCCTTCTTTCGTTATATCGGTATTTAGCTGTATTGGATAAGTGAAAGCTTCAAGTGGATCCATGCCATTATTATTATTACGAAATTCTCACTATTATTCTATGATACTAAATACATTATTATCGATGATTATCGAAAGTAACCAAGTAAGCGTTTGTGTGCGTCGGTACTGTAAAAAAAAAGAGGAAAAAAGATGTACGCACGAATTATATAATTCTTGCCGATCGTGCATGAGCAAATCTATCAGCAGCTATAGGTTAATCCTCGATCGAAGCTAACTTCTATACTAGTCAAATGTAATTGTGCCATGTAAATGTGTATACTCGACTTTCAGTGCTAACCCGAGTCGAAGGATTGATTTTCTGTTGGTTTTCTCGATTTTTTATACTTGAAGAAAATCAAAAGAGAATTATAATCTGTATGATCTGACCATTAAACTCTATATTATTTTGATTATCTGTAGGTACTCTGTGGATGCGGATATTTCCGTTTTCACACTTGAAGAAAATCGAAAGAGTATTATAAAAAGATTTTCTAGCTTCTCCTTTAATCCTCTTTCATTGTATTTTAGAAGGAATTTTTCATTATTTATTAATTATTAATATTACTTAATTTTTTAAAAAGTAAATTGAGTGACAACTACGACAAAATTAATTTGACGGAAACTCTATTTTTATAACATTTTAGGTATATTAGTAATAACTAACACTGCAATAGTACAAGAAATTGAACCTGATGAAATGTTTGTTCTAGAGGACCACAACGTACAATATACAACCCGAGACTTTTTAATTTCAGGAAATTTAAGTGAAAATATCAAAGCTGTTAACATAATTAACATTGTTAATGTTTGCATAAAAATGATGATCAATGATATACTGTACATAGGAATACCTGAAAATAATAAGGAGTTGAAGTGATCTAATACTTCTCAAATGAAAAGTTCATAAAATTCTAAAAATGTATATAAAGAATGACAGTTGTAGAAACGAATGTATAGTAAACTTTACAATGATTAAATAATAAGATGAAAAATATGATTTCTCGCTGGTTTTATTTCATTATTTATATCTTTATTTTCATTGTTGACATGAAATAAATAAGAAATAAATTAACAAATAAAAGGATTTTTACTGTAATCTATTACAATTCGATGTCTAATTAATAAAAATTTGTATATTTATTTTCCGAAAATAAAAGAGAATCAAGAGAGAAATATAACGACTAATAGAGAACTAAGGAGAATAATAGAAATATGAAGAAAATGTAAGAGAATCATAAATGATGATTTCAGGGTCCGAGATAATCAACAGAAATTCATAACTTCGACTGGGGTAATACTATGATGAGTAAAGAGATACAGGGTCGGTCTCGTCTTCAGGAGATTTGAGTTTAAATCTCTCGTTACCCATAGAAAATTTTTCCAAAAATTTGCGTTGTTTGGAAGCTCTCTGAAATAGAAGTGGGTGATAAGTGACAGTGTTGGCAAATGCAGGTAAATCCAAAGAGTACAGGACAAAACAAAAAGAAAATTTCGGATTTTGCGATCAGTAGACAGAAATTTCAATGCCACCGACAAACCGGCTACATTTTTCGATTATTGTTGTTAAATATATTCTAGCATTGGTGGTTTGGAAGTCAGTTAAAACACTGCCTTCTAGGGCAGGGGCGGCGAACCTATGACCCATGGGTCAGACACTGACCCGCTCAGTCTTTTTAAATGATGCACGCGTTAATATTCATAAACTTATTCTGCATATCATAAAAGAGAGAACAGACAATCAAAAATATTATACATATAAAGTATAAATATCTAAAGTTGAATTTATAAAAAAATATTTCTAAGTTAACATGAGCTAGTGGAAACCCGAGTCGAAAATTTCAGCCTAAAATCCTCCTAAATTACCAAATAACTTAGGATATTTATGCTGAATATGGAAAAATATGTTACATATAAAAGAATGCAAATTTTAATTCCACCATCGCCCTAAACTTGTTCATTTTTGCCAGTTTTGCCTAGTTTAGGGTCAATTTAGGCTTCATACAGCCCAAAATAAGTCTCAGCATTCTTATTTAGAAAATTAATCTAAGCCCAATATTAAGACATACATTCTATAATGAGGAGTTTTAGAATTGGATTGGAATTGGAGTGATTTTAGGAGATTTCGAATTTATATGGAATATAATGATAATTTAATTCCTACTTGCTCCTGAAAGCCCTATTTTTAAAATATGAGTTGAGAGACTTGGAACTTCTGAAATATTTTTAGGGGATGTCAGATTAAATTGGAATAAAAATTTTACCTGACCAGACCATATAACTCCTAAAAATCATATATTATCGGAGTTTGAGGCACGTAGACACACTAGTTGAGGATTTTGAGGTTCAAAATGGTATACATAATTAAGCGGCAAATGAGAAATCAAAAGAATCTAGGATTTGAAGTTTCTTTTTAGGCTGGACTTTTCGACTCGGGAGACCAAAAGAAAGTAGTTTTTAACCATCCTCCCCTTTCCCTTTGCCAGTGACACCGCTGACTTATAATTAGTTACCCAGGAGCTAGAAGTAATAAAAATAATTTGACCCACTTCTCAAAAACGTTCGTCATCACTTTTCTAGGATAAGAGACCGATCACAGTAGTTTGGTCTCCAAAAAAACACAAAACTGAAAGAAAGGGTCCAACTCGTCATCAGTGGACGCGAATTCAAGTCCCTCGTCAGCTCTGTGAAATTTTTTCAAACTTTATAATAGGTCGTTCGAAACCATCCTAAAAAAGTGGTTCCTCGATACTCTTTTTTATAGTATCCATTCTTCGCCTTTCTCCCAGCATGCATTTATTGTACTCCCCCATTTTACCTTTATCCAGAAACTATACAATCACGCTAGTTCTGGCGTTCGTCGCCTTCCAAGTCACGAGTTCTAAAGATCCACTTTCGCTAATACAAAATCCATCCACACTCACTAATTATAAACTATTTCCTAACTCTACAAAATTCCGATCTACTAATCTAAAACAAAAAGCGTTGACTCTTAATCATTCAACCCCAATTACAATTGCCCTGTCACCCTTGCGAAATTTTGCCAAAAATTATTATAATCCTGGTTGATTCAAAGTGCCCTTAAAACACCAGATCATAAGTCAACTAACCACAACAGTCAAAATCTACAAAACAATGAAAAATCAACGATCAGTTGTAGCATGCGAGAAGTCGTAACTCCAGCCGCAACGTCGAGCTGTTTTGACGCACTTGGAGAGAACTAGACCGAAGTAGGAAGAAAAAGTGCGAACCGAGCGATCGGTAGGCTCCAGAAAATTCAGGTAGAATCAGGTAGGACTTGTCTCGGTAGGATCAAGTCGGAGGTGGGGAGCCAGCGTTATTCCTGCTATGACTCTCCACACCAACTACGACGGAGCTCAGTGAGTTCGCGAGCACGCTTCACGAATCGTTCTCGCGAGGATTCTAATTTCAACAGCCGCGTTTACAATTAGCTATTGTCGGTTGCGTTGCAATTACGTGGATTCAACCTCGTCGGCGCGACTCAATCATCCAACGGATTCCGCGATCTTCGACCTCGTCGATCCGAGAGGGATCTTATTTGCGTCCGTATTGTTATCCTTCAGGTAGGATTTTTCTATTATATTTCTCCGTATTTCTAATTATTGCTCGTAGAAGAAGTTACTTGCGAGAGTTTACTTGGATGTTTGATTTCATACTTTAACCCATTCGGTGCATTTTTTTGAAGACTATCAAGAGATATCGAAAATTTTGTCAGTTTACATTTATTATTTTCTGCGTTCCTGATGGTCCTGGCTTTGGGTCGTGCATTTTGGGGACTAAATTAAAACCGGTACCAAAGATGTTTACACACATCTATGGCATCTTTTATTTTAAATTAGTGTTATATGAGGGCTGTTTTTTTTTTCATACTGACTGATAATTGCAATTTAATATCATTGAATGTTGCTACGTTTTTTATTTAAAACAGGACCGCGCAAAAATTGAATATTATTGTTCCACGGTCGAAGAAATTTGGGAAACGCTGTCCTAGACGAAATTACCGTAGCAGTTAACCCATTCGAGACGATGCATTTTTTTGGAGATCACCCAGAGATACCTAAAATTTGTTTCGCTTTATTTTGACCATTTCCTGATGATCCTGGCTGCGGGTTACTCGTTTTAGGGACTAAATTGAACTCGTTACCAAATTTAATGTTTACACACATCTACGATACCGTTTATTTTAAATTAATATTATTTTGACGGCTGCTGTTTTTTCATACTGACTGATAATTGCAATTCAATACCATTGAATATTGCCAAGTCTTTTATATAACAAAGGGCCGCGCAAAAATTGCACAATAAATATTGTTCCGCGGTCAAAGAAATTTGGGAAACGCTATCTTATTGTTAGACGAAATTACCATAGCAGTCAACCCATACGAGACGGTGCATTTTTTTGGAGATCATCCAGAGATACTTAAAATTGTTTTCGCTGTATTTTGACCATTTCCTGATGCTCTTGCCTTTCGCTCAAGCATTTTACGATCTAAATTGAAACCCAATATCAAATTTGATGTTTACATATTTCTAACAATAACATATTTTGTATTTTAAACCAGTTTTATTTCGACGACTGCTTTTTTCCATACTGACTGATAATTGAAATTCAATATCAACGTAAACACAGGGTGCAACCTGTCTTTTTTGCTCCGAAATGCACACACGGTGTGTAATCCGTCCAGAAGGGATTAAGGACCGCCCACGAGTTTTCTCGTGCTTTGTACACGCTGCCCTTAAATGTCATCTACTTTAACATATTGTATCTAATTTGTCTATTTAAAAGGTTACATTAGTAATTGATGTATTCAATTTAACTGCTCTTATGTTTCTCTTTTTCATTTGTTTACCACTGCTTCGAAAGCTACGAAAAATTGGATAACTGCACGATTTCCAAAAACAAATAGCTTGTTAGTCTCACAAGGGAACATCCCGAGGTGTAAATCACCGATTTTTATGAAATTTTAGTATGATATAGTTCTCGCGAAAATATTTGACCCGTATTTTTTTTATCGGCAACCGTCCACGTTAAAAGGGTGAAAACCACCCTCAAAGTTGAAAAAAAAGTTTTTTTTATCATATTGTTTAAACAAATGAGTTTTAAAAAAAATGTTTATACCATTGGTTTCGTGGTCGAAACACGTTAATTTTCAGTCCTTACGAAATTTTCGAATCTCTAATAGTTTCGTAGATATTCGAGGAAATAGTTTTCGTTACTCCAACTTTGGGGGCGGTTTTCACCCCTTTAACGTGGACGTTTGCCGATAAAACAAATGGTGTCAAATATTTACACAAAATCTACCTTTTACTATAGTTTCATAAGAATTGGTGATTTACAGTTGGGGATAGTCATACATGGTATTGATGTGACTGTACAGCCGACAGACCTGAAAAATTGAACAATTCTGGGGAGGTGTGCTTTATATATTTACAATTTTCAAACATAAACTGCTTAAACTGATATATAGCTGCTTTAGAATGCTCGTGGCGGTAGAAAATATTTGTTATGCCAATAACAATGAATACCACTATTGCAATAATTATTAAAAAGTATTTATTAATCAATCGCATTTTTTAAATTTATATAAAAGCAATATGGGTGACTGACAATAAAATTTGACCTTTCAGAGCAGTCATACGTGTATATACGAAAGAATAACTTGACAAGTACACAAGCGTAAAAATTGAAAATGCAATAACTTTTTTTGTAATACAAATATCAAATTTTCAATTTATCCGTATTTTGTGTTTCGATATATAGTATTCACAAACAACTATTCAAAAAATATGATTGAAATTTAACTGACAAAATTATTAAAAAAGTGGTATTTTTTGACACATTATTTGAACAAATGGATTTTTAAAAAAAAGATTATACTATTGGATTCAAAATCCGAAGGCATTAATTTTCACTCTCTACGAAATTTTCGTATCTCGAATAGTTTTCGAGATATGCGATAAAGAAGTTTCAGGACCCCAACTTTGAGGGTGGTTTTCACCCCTTTAACGTGGACGGTTGCCGATAAAAAAAATACGGGTCAAATATTTTCGAGAGGACTATATCATACTAAAATTTCATAGAAATCGGTGATTTACACCTCGGGATGTTCCCTTGTCAGAGAAATCTCGACACCTGAATTCCATTTTAGTGATTCGAATATCGTCGCTATATGCTATGTGTCAAGTTAATAAGTTGTGATAATTATTTAAAAAAAAACATTTTTTCTCAATATCACCTACAACGCGTGCTCTTTTACGATTTTTGAAAGTTTCATAAAAATTATTTCATATATAAAAAGTAGATTATTGGTTAATTGAACTCAATACTAAATTTTATGTTTACATACTTCTAAGATATTTTTTTTTTATCCCTCTATAGCCTGAATTTTTTGTGATATCCGAAGATCAATTTTGCGATACCACAATTAGAAAATAATAAGAATACAATTTTAAATAATAGATTAAACCGGAATTTTAAACATTGAATTGCAGAGAATTTTCTGACTTTCTGATGTAAATTATAATGGTTGGCAAAGTTAAAAATTTGACTTTGAAAACTAGAAGCTTAGATGTCTTGTGTTACTTCAAAATCATAGGATCCCATAGAGGGTTAAGCTAGTCTTATTTCGGTCGCTACTTTTTCCATACCAACTGATAATTGTTATTCAATATCGTTGCACACGAGTGAATTATGTATTAGCTTTTTGCAAAATTGAGAAAAAGGTGAGAACAGTCTATTAATAACAGAGGGACATTGTTGGAACGTGACGAAATAATTCTACCCGGACCATGCACACAGTAATTAGCAAGAGCGGGAAATTATTCAGAATAAGTTGAAATTATGAAGGTATTCATTCTCGTTGATGTCTATCTGATTCGTGTTGCGATTACATTTGTGCTGCATCATTGATCTGTCAGTTCTGATGGATTATTCAAGTTATAAATGAGACTCGGTAACTTTGATTATCTCTAGATGACAATCGAGATGATAGTTTCTATGCCGTATAATTGCTTCTTAGATTGTAGCTTATCGATGTACAGTTTCATAATTGTACGATCGTAAATGTTAATGCTGAAGAAAAAATGTAATCTTTTGTAGTTATTGGTATTTTCTCATACACGCGCATCAATTTATTAGTACCGCACCATTGCAATTAGTACTAATGAGATATACGAGGTCTTTTCAAAATACAACTGAACTTTTTGAATTACGCGTCAATGATTATATTTAGATAATTGCTTTGGGCAGCATTGTGTTGATCAATCCACATTTTGTCATCACATGTTCTTGAATTGTTATTTTTGTGTAATTTGTATTTAAGTGCAACGTCTTTAAGTGGTAGTGCCGATTTTTGTAATGCGCCATTTTCTGGAACAACGATGCAACGTAAAATTTTGCGTTAAACCGAGGAAGACTGTCACAGAAACGTTTTAACTTTTTTTTGTCGAAGGATCTCCACGCCCCAAGAAATCACGTCAGTCGCCATCCAATGTGAAAGTGATGATCATTGTTGTTTTCGATTTTCATGGAATTGTGCATTTTAAATGGGTTCCTCAAGGTGAAACACTAAACCGTTTGTACTATCGAATCATTTTATAACGGTTACGTGAAAAAATCTGCAAAAAAAGACTAGAGTTGTGACGAGACAACTCATGGTTTTTGCACCGCGACAATACATCAGTCTACCTAGCTTTGTTAACACTACTTCTACCAAGAGGTGTAAAGACACCTTTGAAATTTCAACTTCAAATTATTCTCTAAGTTGTATCATTTCACTGCAATTAATTTTTTCACTTTTCATACAGTAATTGTTAAATTCATTCAGCGATATCATTTTCCACCAGCACATCCTAGATCCAAGAATGTTCATATGGTATACTTATTTCTACCATGAGGTGTCTTTTGACACTTTAAGGATTTCACGACAGTACTTAATTTTATACCATTTTACATATAAATATTAACACCATTTTGCAGCACCACATCAATTATAATCAGATTAGAGAATCCCTGTTTCAGTTGTAACAGAAAATACAGGAGTTGCGGCATAACTTTGATGTTCGCTTATTTCCCGCCATGTTATTTTTTAGCGTAAACCGTTGCAGTGACTTTACAACTAGCTGTAAGGTAAAAGTACCAGTAGTTGACCATGTGCCAGTAGTTGACCATGGCTTAATATAGAAAATATAGTATAAATGATAAATTGTGTACTTACAATAGTTTGTTACAAAATTGCTGATACCACATAAGGAAATTATATAATAATGGTGCACAGGACACTAAAAGGGTTAAGTAACAGTCGGATAAATATTTTATCGCTTGCAACAAAAATATTTGCCTTGGACGTAAAAGGAAACGTGAAAAAAAAGGAGAGGACTTATGTCGGATTTTCACCCTTTCACCGGAATCTATAGTCCATTCGAGGTACGAATGAATTAAAAATTGATCAGAGTCCTCCGAATAAAACTTACGTAACATAATGAGAGAAAATTTCTGCAAATCGTCAGCAAATATCGTGTCGTGTTCCGTTAAGGATTGATCGTATTTATGGTATCGCATTTAACAACATTATAGCTCCTTTTTCTCGACTTTGCAATGAATAATTTATCTGACTATCATTATAAGACGTAATCAGCCTAATTTGTAATACTATCAAATGATATTTACGAACGTTTTATGCATTTCTTTTGCATTTGCGTCAGAAAATACTATCTTATAAACTATTTCTTACAAACTATAATTCAATAACTTAACGACAATTAATGTTTTCAGTAATCTACTGATGACGGTTTGATTGATCGTCTCTCGGCTAAATGCATTTTTCTTTTACATTTGAACTAGTACCAGTGTACTGTAAAATCATTTAATTTCTGACCTAGTATTTTCGAGGACTTCCGAATCACCTAGGGTTATGATCAATTTTGAAGAAATTTCACAAAGGTGACAGGGGCATTGAAATTTGGGTTGACTGATTAAGAATAAAATCCTTCTTGTTTTAGAATTGTAGTGTTGGAATATTTTACAGTTAGAAAATAGTTTATAATTAGTGAGGGTGGTCGTCCACATGATGGAGAGAATTAATGAGACCAATGAAATTAATTGAGAAAAGGTTTTAAAAAGGGACCCGTATTGCTAGCCTATTTTTGATATTCAACTGTTTTGCCTGGGCTAGGTTATTAATTAGGGGTATTGGAAAGAAGTAAGCTTATTAACACTACCAAGCAAGTCAAAATGACTGGTTCCCAATATTTTCTAAAAATTCTCAAACATTATAGCAGAGTCACAGAGCAGATATTTTACGTTTATTTTATAAAACACAGATCGTCAAATCGATTATGTTTAGCACCTCTTGGTTGCTACCTTTCCAAAGGACTTATTTAATTTATTGAAACATAATAGATCTAACGCCGATAGTTATAGTGTTAATTACTAATAGTAGAACAAACGCTAGTAGATAGAATGTGAATGTAGCTTTGATTCAAATATGGAATTCGAAAACCTAACCCAAATGTAGGAATCGATTAGGAAAGCCCTGGATGGGAGGGTGACCGGTGTCAACCTCAAGGCAGCGGGCCTGGCCCCTAACCCAAATGTAACCCGGACCTAACCCATACCGCATGATGAAGAGAGTTAATGAGAGTCTTGTATGAAATGAAAGTCTTGTACCTGTGTCACTTAGCATCAATTGAATAGCCTTTGCCGTTCCACTGGATGTCCTTGACTGTGCCCTAACTACGTCCTAGGTTAACGTTTCTCAAACTGTACTCCACGGTCTAAAACCGGTTGCCAGAACAAATTTTAACACTAGAACTACGGGCGGTAAATATACTATATTTCAATATATTAAATATGTAGTTTGAAAAAAAAGGAATCAATAGATGCAAAACATGATCGATTTAGTAATGAATGTTTTATAAAATCAACGTAGAATATTTTCTCTATGACTTTCCTATAAACTTGGAGAATTTTTGGAAAAATTTTGAAACCAGTAATTTTGACTTGCTTGGTAGTTCTAGTGTTAACAGTCTATTTAAAATAAATAATCTGATTTTTTATTAATACATTCAGAGTTTTCGATACAAATGTTTGTTTTCGACACAATCGGAAACTGATCAACATTCGTTTAAAATACTTTTCTGTCAAGTTATCGTAATTACTTGAAAATTCGTGAAAAGTGTTAAATAGGACACGGTGTATATATTCTACCTCAATTTCTTAAAACCTAATTTCTAACTTGTTCCAATGCAATTATTTAGCATATTTAAATGTAATAGATTTGAAGCCGGTAGTTTCAGAGTTAGTCACGATTACCGATTCTCGCCTCTCACGATTAACTAAAGTGCAACTTGTATTACTACACCAGAAGTGAATCTTTAGGCTTCTTACGTAATTCGTTGCTGGCCGACAAGCCACTAGATTTACGAGCATACGAGTCTCTTCTTACACAATGCCATTATGTTATGCTTAGCCAGGTAACACGTCGCCGTCGACTTTCCATGTTGCTCGAAGATAACGGTGGATCTCGTTAGACGGCTAGAGGTTATTGACTTTTCGTAGAAGGAAACTAGAGGTTTTCCGAGATTTCAATTAAACGTAACGGCAATGCACTCGTAACGAGCGCAGGACTCTTCAAGTTGTCGACGTATTTGCAAATGAACCGGTAAATGCACGCGCGAAGTCACGTGATCGGAGGAACATCGAGGTGACAAACTGGTCCCGCTGGTACATCATGGACAATTAGTATCGCGCGTTGGAAATTCCCCATTTTTTGATCGTCTTACGTCGAGCATGGTGTTTTTGCACATTATAGAGGAAATTTATCATCGTTTTTCACAATGCTACGACGTGGAAATTAATAGAATGTACCGGATGCCGTTCAATGACTGGTTCACTGGAATTCAAATCCACTCGTCACTCTGTTTACACGGTAGACAAGTTTCTAAAAATATCGTGCAAGATGAAACAGTGTAAAACGAAACATAGAATTTATACGAAATAGAAGGATATTTAAAAGTTGACAACCTGTTCATACACACATTTCGCCTGTTTGTATGAGTGAAGTAGGTGACGTTTCTCTAAACTGCCCTGGCGTGCAAAATTTCTGCACCTCTGACTAAGACGTTTTCTTTCTTTCCTTGAATATGTACATTAAAAGTGAAACACAAAATATATGACTTGCAGGTTCACAATTCAATTTTCACACTTTTAATGGTATTTTGAAAAGGGTGCATTCATTAATTTGATACTCCGTTCATTTATAAATGGCATGATGCAATGCATGCAAAATGAAAATAAACAAAAGAATGTTATTTCTTTTGTATTTAAAAATCGTCGAAAATCAAAACCATGTAAATTAAGGGACGTGTTTATGTAATTTTTTGCACTATTAACTAAAAGCTTTTTTCAGCATTGCGTTCTATGTTAAATAAACAATTTCTTGCATCTTTCAAAAAAATCCAATCGTTATATACAACCATATTAACATATTACAAAACAATAATACAATTAATACGATCAATTAACTCTTTGACGCACGGGAAGTTAGAACATAAAATGACCCATTTTGCATACACATTTCTTTTTCTTTTAATTGAACAAGGTTGGTTTACGTTTATTAACAAAGCTACAAAATAATATAAATTTTCGAAGTGCCTCAAAGAATTATTACAATCATTACATTAATACAACCGATACAGTTAGTGTCTTGTTGTTGCTGCTAGGTCAGTATAAAAACGGGAACATGAAAAGAGTTGAACAGTTCAAAAGCGGAGAAATTTCATCTAAAACTTTACAGTTTACGCTACCCGAGTCGAAGTTATGAATTTCTGTTGATTATCTCGGACCCTGAAATCATCATTTATAATTCTCTTACATTTTCTTCATACATCTATTATTCTCCTTCGTTCTCTATTAGTCGTTATATTTCTCTCTTGATTCTCTTTTATTTTCGGAAAATAAATATACAAATTTGTATTAATTAGACATCGAATTGTAATAGATTGCAGTAAAAATCCTTTTATTTGTTAATTTATTTCTTATTTATTTCATGTCAACAATGAAAATAAAGATATAAATAATGAAATAAAACTAGCGAGAAATCATATTTTTCATCTTATTATTTAATCATTGTAATGTTTACTATACATTCGTCTCTACAACTGTCATTCTTTATATACATTTTTAGAATTTTATGAACTTTTCATTTGAGAAGTATTAGATCACTCCAACTCCTTATTATTTACAGGTATTCCTATGTACAGTATATCATTGATCATCATTTTTATGCAAACATTAACAATGTTAATTATGTTAACAGCTTTGATATTTTCACTTAAATTTCCTGAAATTAAAAAGTCTCGGGTTGTATATTGTACCTTGTGGTCCTTTAGAACAAACATTTCATCAGGTTGAATTTCTTGTACTATTGCAGTATTAGTTATTACTAATATAACTAAAATGTTATAAAAATAAAGTTTCCGTCAAATTCATTTTTTCGTAGTTGTCACTCAATTTACTTTTTAAAAAATTAAGTAATATTAATAATTAATAAATAATGAAAAATTCCTTCTAGAATACAATGAAAGAGGATTAAAGGAGAAGCTAGAAAATCTTTTTATAATACTCTTTCGATTTTCTTCAAGTGTGAAAACGGAAATATCCGCATCCACAGAGTACCTACAGATAATCAAAATAATATAGAGTTTAATGGTCAGATCATACAGATTATAATTCTCTTTTGATTTTCTTCAAGTATAAAAAATCGAGAAAACCAACAGAAAATCAATCCTTCGACTCGGGCATGGTTTCCACATTTCTTTGTAGCGCTGCTGTCGGAAGCATACTATGCGAGGTTAGGTGAACGGAATTATAAAACAGCCGCTGATAAAGTCTACTTTGATCCGACGAACATCAATTTTGTTTACCTTTTAACGTTCAACTCGTCGACTCCTTCTGACAGCATACGCGTTCAACTAGATGCGCTCATTATGCAAATATTATGTTAATTAACTATCTATAATTTGTAAATGAATGTTCTTCATCGATTTTTTGAATGGCAGGGTTATCATTAACAATCAGCCGCTTCACGATCGAAGGAAGACGCGTGCCGCGGGTTTCCCAAACCAGAATTTTTTTGAAGAAACTTCTTGCACAATCAAGATCGATTGCGTCAATCTTGATTTTGTCAATTTTTTGTTCTTTTTGGTCAGTGCACGTCAATGTCGAACGAGTAATATTTACCAGCGATAACTGAATTATTCATGGACTTTTCGGAACGTATCGTATACCATTTCATCTTTACGATTAGTCCACAATTCATTTATTTTCGAGATTCTGTCCGATCGATTTTGAAGTTGTTTTCGATATTTTTCATGGACGATGACGAATGTTGGAATTATTGTTAATAAACGTCGATCGTTCTGGACAGTTATTTTGAATCAATTTCATATTATTTTAAGTCGTACTCATCACTGATGGCTACCAAGGAATGCGATGGGATAAAGTTGCGTTCTAGAAGATTATTTGTATGACAGTACAGAGCCGGTTTTAGCACTACCAGCGCCCTGGGCGAGATTTCTACGGCGCCCCCCCCCCCCCCTCACACCCAACTGTTATTCAAATCTATACGAAAAAAGGCAAAGGATATAATGAAATAACCATTTATTTAAAAATAACCATTTATTAAAAAATAACCATTTATTTTTAAAAAAAACTAACAAAATTTGACTTTTCTAGCCTTTCTATTGGCGAACTCTTTTATTAAATTATCAAAGTCGATGTTTTCCGCAATTTCATTTTCGATTGACAAAGTTGCCAAGTTTGTCAATCTAAATTGAGATATTGTCGATCGCAGATAGGTTTTTACCAGCTTAAGCTTAGAAAAACTCCTCTCCCCATTAGCAACCGTTACGGGTATAGTCAATAATATTCGCAATGCTATCCATACATTTGGGTATAATTCTTGTAAGTTGCGATCTTTGATCAAATTTAAAACAAAAACAGGAGTGACCAAATTCTGATCAGGCAAAAAAGATTTCAGACTTATGAGTTCATCACACAGCATACAACCATCTATATCTGATTTAGAGTCTACAGTTAATTTCAATTGCAGATCACCACAGAGTTTGACAAGGTCAGATTTTTCCGGAATCTGTTTTATATTGTATAAAAAAGACCAAGATTCCGAGTACTCATTTAATTGTTTGAATTTTTCATTGACTGAAATTAATGTGGTGTCCAAAAGACAGTTGAAAAATTCAACCTAAAATTTTTTTTCTGGACAAGTTATAAGCTCATCGCGGAAATTTTCATCAGCCTGACGCTTAATACGTCGAATTCTTGTTGTGGCTCTAAACACAGGTTCAATTTCAAGTTCTTCGGCCAATTCCTTCGCAGTTAAAATGGCGCTTTGAAAGCCTCATACCCGCCATATTGAAACCGCCATTTTTTTTTGAAATTTTGAGATCAGATTTGCCATCAGCGACCCAAAAAATATTAGAATACCAATTTTTAGCTAAGTCGGATGTGTTTTGCGCTCTTGGTGACGATTTGAATAAGATCGAAATCTGTGCGAGGTGCCTGAACTGCTAAATTCACATTTTGCACCACTGTACGATGTAATGAATGAGAATGAGCTGACTGTGTTCCGCTTCGTCTAAAATATTTTTTAAAGATAATTCCCGACCATAGATGAAAACACTATCATTGATAATGTGTTTAACTATGGTCGGGCATTCCCGTTAAAATGAACTGCATGCAGTGCCAACACAACAAATTTTTCGCAAAACTTTGGGAATTTACGAGTAAGTAGGCCTCGTTCAATGAACGAGAGGACATCAAGGGGCGCCTGCGGCGACGCCCCTTTATGTCCGGCGCCCTGGGCGGTCGCCCTACCGCGCCCTACCCTAACGCCGCCACTGTGACAGTACATGTCAGTAAAACATAATCTTCAATATTATATTTGATATATGATATTTACGATTAATAATTGAGCGTAGCCGATGGAAATAATGCTATTTTAGGATGTTGCAACTTTTGTCAATATTTTTTCGTTTACAATTTACAATTTTAGGTAACTTTCGATCCACCGAAGCTGTACATATATTAAGGAAAAATGTAAAATTTTCTGAGCTTATTGTTAGTGTAATGGGGGTTTAGTATAAGGTAAATGAATGTGATTCAATAAATTATTGAAGCTCTGTAACAATATTGTATTTTAATACAACTAATTGACTCCAGATTTTTTTAAAATTTATATATGGCTTAGTTATTTATTTAACCCCTTGGTAAAAAATGAGACTTGCGATGCGATAAATGGGACAGTCAATTTTCAAGTGATCCAAAAATTATGAAAATAAAAATGTCCGTGGGTCACGACGAAGTAAAATTAATTCTATGCTATTCAATACTGCGTTGAATCATATGCTAGATTGTTATTTCAGCAATTGAGCCGTTTTCTTCGAACGTGGTGTAAGTCCATTTTATATTATATGGAAATATTTCAGTTTTATGTTTTTTAGATATCAAATTGATTTAATTTTATAACGTGATTGTTTTTAAAGTGTTAGTTAAAAGAAATTTATACTTTCAAAGTCAAAAAAATATGAAAATCACACATTGATTAAATATTAAATATGGGATTTCAATTGAATCAAACCAATTTTTTTATGAAATTTTTATTAAATATGTCAAAAAAAGGGCTTTATCTCAATATTTCTGCAGGTAACGCCATTTAAATTATATTAATTACAACTTTACCTTAATATGTTCCATTTTTAATTTTTGTCATTATGAGAAAGTTGTTGAAAGTAGTCATGATGTATTAGAGGAATATAAAGTAACATATAAAAATGAAGTTGAGAAACTATGTAGTATAATTTTTAAACTAAATATTAAGTCTGTGCAGAAAGTGGACTTACACCACTTTCAAAGTACTTGTATTTGTAATTTCATTAACTACGCAAATTTATATTGACAAAATGATAAAAATTTTGAAGGATATTTTTGGGAACTATTTATAGATAAAAAGCTCATACAATAACGAGTGCTACTCGTGACGCAATAAAGGGAATAGTCAATTTTGAAATGCTTCAAAAATTATTTAATCAAATATATTAGTAGGTGCTGATGAAATAAAATTAATTCTATGATGTTCAAAATTACGTTAAGTCATTTACTATATCCGCTAGGTTATTATTTTAGTAATTAATTCAGAGTCATTGAATATTTAATCACAAAAGAAATGGCACAGCAAGGGGTTAACTAACTTTTTGCCAAAAATGAACTTTAACCACTTTCAAAGAAAGCGGCTCAATTACTTTACGAATTGAATCACGAAAGAAATTTGTGTTGTGAGTTTGTTCTTTATTTAATGTCCTTACTACAACTGTACAGTCTGATCAGTTAGGTA
The DNA here is from genome assembly GCA_910591515.1 of Cerceris rybyensis. NCBI lineage: Eukaryota > Metazoa > Arthropoda > Insecta > Hymenoptera > Crabronidae > Cerceris > Cerceris rybyensis. The sequence goes on along the minus strand of OU342789.1, from coordinate 64,674,701 downwards.
AAGATAAAATAAAAAGGTCCAAGGAATTTTTCTTGCGCCTCTAATCGAAACTGAAACCTTCGCGTGCCAAATAACAGAAAATATAAATTAACCTGTCCAAGATCCTCGAGAAAAGAATTCTCCTTCTACTATTTTCAACTGTTAGAGTTACAAATGAGACCCGTTCAAGAAATCCGATGATATTCGTGCGATAAATTCCTCGCTGAGATCATTAATCTCAACGAGCCAGATGTTCGAATTTCGGTTACAGAAGAATTACTAGCTTGCTTGAATATAAACCGTACTTTCACGATGCCAAAGTCGAGGATAGCGCTATTCGAAATTTAGTGACCTTAATTGACAACCTCGCATCTCGCGAATGGTTTGATGCAGAAGTGCTTTCTCTCATTCGCGTAGGTCGATAATCGACGAGCCAAATAGCAAGGCGATAAATCTATCACGTCAGGATCTAATAATTCAATGGAATTCTTTTTGTACTTCCACTTGATGGCTTTTGACCGATCGCTATTTTTAACGGCGGTATATCTAAGGCTCCAATTTTTTCAAACATTGCTGTCCATATGGGGAAAATTTGCGCTAACTTTGGAGTGCAAATGTTGGAAATTTTTCCAAAATTATTATTTAACACGATGAATGCGACTGGTATTTCGTCTCCGGGAGGAATTTCAAAAAATTCAATTTAATGTAGAAAGGCAACATTAATTTCCAGCGCCCTAATTTATTTTTGAAGCAAAAAATACGTAACACTTTTAAATTTGCAAACAATTACGTTTCTTGTATTTAAATTACATTTGGGTCATAGTAGTTGAAGACCAAGAAAATACAAAACAAGGAAGAAGAGCCCAATTTCAAATATCGCCAGTAAATTTTGAGAAATTTTTCCAAAGTTTTCCAAAGTCTGGGTAATTTGAATACAATCAACCCTCCTACAACGTGGCATGCTCGTGACGCGGTAAAAAGATACCATCATCAAAAAATGCTTTTATACGTAAATAAATAAATAAATTTCGAGGTTTTGACGACTTCTAGGCGCCGTGGGATGCGAAACTGTTTTGATAATTATTTAAATTTTGACTGCTTTGAGAAACATCGAATTAAAAATGGATTTCCAAGGATGACATTCAAATGCCTGCCTCTGACTCGATAATTCGCGCTTATCTCGATAACTGAGCAAAATCGAAGAAACGACCAGCACGTCGGCAATTTTGCAAATTTCGTGAACACTGATTTCGATAATTACTCGACGATATTTCTGTATCTTTTTTATGACCTTGATATTTCCGTCGTTTCCGACAGCATCGAACGATTCGGAACTTTTAATGGCGGCGCAGTAATATGGTCAGTAAAAAACGAAAAATCCACACAACTCTCGTTTAGTCTTCGGTTTTTAATGACCGTTCGTTGGCATCATCGTTAAAAGTTACTTAATTAAAAGAGGGAAAGATATTTACTCAGATACAGCAAATGAACTCGGTTAATGTTGAAAGTAATTTTTCTCTCTTACAATTAGTTTACAAATTATTTACCGCCGTAAGTGTGTCGTAAATTTATCTGCGATACAATACGAAGCCGCTTATTAACTGGAATCGCGTCATTTATTGTCGATAATTGCCTAATGAAAACAGGTACACGAAGTTTGAACTAAAAAGTTGCCGATTGCGGTAAATGTAGATCCATCTCTTGACTTACACGGTAGATAGGTGTCTAAAAAGATCGTGCAAAAAGGAACAGTGTAAAACGAAACACTGAAATTATACGAAATAGAGGGATATGTTCAATTAATCTGTAAATCGTGTAAATTGGTCTAAAGACAATTGTTACGCCGCAAAAAGAAAAGGTGCTTCCGTGGGCGATCCGCGGATGCTCATTCGGTAATTTAAAATAAGTCCACTGAGTTCCAATTAAATATATTTACACAGAGCTTACTCTTACTGTATAGATTGATTTTAAAATGAATGGACAGAATGACGTTGTACGTTGGCTTGTTTGCAAGAGAGAGAGAGAGAGTCCGAGCCGACATGCTCGGCCCTTTTATACAGATACTAGCTGAAAGTTCCCGTGCTTCGCTACGGTTTAATCGAAACTAAAAAAAAACCTTAAAATTTCGAATTTTGAAAAATCCTTTCTTCGTGGATGCTTATACCCTAGAAGGAACGCTCATGCAAAATTTGTAGTTTCTAGGTCAAGTAGTTTCGGCTCTGCGTTGATGAGTTTGGCTCATACTTTAACCCCCCAAAACCCCCCTCCTAAAATTTCGAATTTTTCAAAAACCTTTCTTAGTGAGCACCTAAGACCGAAGGGGAAGGTATGTTCCAAATTTCATTGCAATCCGTTCTGTGGTTTTTGAGATTTCGTGATGAGTGAGTGAGTGAGTGAGTCAGTGGTATTTGAGCTTTATATATATAGATTTTGAGGGGAGCTATACTCCTGAAGAAGGGGCACAAATTCTCTGTCAAATGCGGGAAACATTTGGCTTGCACTTGACACGTCTAGACGTGTTTTGCGTTCTTGGTGACGCGTCTTGCCGATTGCCGTGCTCACGATTCGCACCTAGATATTTATTTATTTATTTATTCATCAACGAGCAATACGCCCTTTAGTGTACTACGAAATGATGACAAATCAGTGTGTGTATGTATATATATAAAATATAAATATAAATCAATAAGAAAACAATAGATTAAATTTAGCTTAAAATTAAATACCATAAAATAGATAAAACTAAAATATATAATATATATGAAAATAGATAAAAATAGATAAGAATGGAAGAAATAGGAACAGGACTTCAGGAGTTAGGAATATGGGAAGGGATGAAGGAGCAGGAATTAATTGGATCATTTGCTAAGAATAATATGCACATTGATATGGAGTATGACCATACCTAGTTAGATAGGAAGAAAGTCTCCATGTTTGACAGTAAAAAAAAGTTATTTTCGCGAAAATGCGCCGCGACACATAAATCCAAACTTCCTAAAATCAATGGCTTTATAAAAATTGTGTTAACACTAGATTTACGGATGTTGATATACCTAGTTTTCTCAAGTGATCCAATTTGACACGTACAAGAAAATTGAAGTTTTTTGCAAAGAAAATAGTTCCAAATCAATTTAAATGAAAGGTTTATTATTAAAGAATTAACCAATCAATATGTTGTGTATATAGTAATCAAACTTTTAACGAGCCAAAGTGGCTCGGTAAATCTAGTGTTAATTAAAAAATTCCAAAAATTACTTACCTATTCTATTATTATTTTTTAGATAATTGTTTTATCTCTTTCATAACTGTGATCCCTTTTTACCGGACGCCCGGTATATTCTTCGAGATAAAGACCACTGAATCTCACGAGTAAACCATAAAACCGGATTTAAAATTGTAATAGCATATTTCGAGTAAAAACTGGATAGCTCTATTTGACTTTACGAGCGATGTTCCATGCATCGAGTATCAAAGACGCTCTCGACAAGAAATTCTTACGTGGCTTTTAAAAATCGCACGCGGAAAGATCAGGTAATCGTAACCGGTCAAACATACGGCTGCGAAAACGTAAATATATACGAATATTCGCGTATAGGCGCGAGAAGTCCACTTTCGAGAATACTTTCACCGTTTCCCATTCGAGATTCTAGTTATTCATGGCTATCGATTGTGCCGTCAACGCTTACGATAGATCGAAGCTCGGAGTCGCTAATTAGTCTTCGTATTTCGATATTTACGTGATGACATCATGATCTTTGATTCATCTTGAGTAGAGGTTGCGCCCAATTTGCAGCTGGTTTGATGATTATTGCGTGCTGTTTAGCAAATAATGAAACTTGCTCTATCTGTGTATATTGTTAACTTTGTATAATTTATTTCTAGTCTCGAAATTTCACTGTGTCTTTTTATTTTCTCTTACCGTCGATATAAAACCTTCTACTTTCGGAGATTGAGTTAAACATAAAAATGTCTAATTTTTTAAATTTAGTTGCTTATGTAAGTTTTCAGAATCGGAGATTTACGTATGTCTAACAGCTTCAAATTTTGGGAATTTAGGTATACACAAAAGTTTTCAATCTCAAAAATTTAGTTATCTATAAAAATTTCTAATTTCTTAAATTTATTTGTGTATGAAAACTTTAAGTGTTGGAGATTTCGTTATACACAACAGCATCCAAATTTGGAAATTTGGGTATACACAAAAGTTTTCAATCTCAGAAATTTAGTTATCTATAAAATTTTCTAGTTACTTAAATTTACTTGTGTATAAAAGCTTTACGTATCGGAGATTTCGTTATACACTACAGTATCCAAATTTGGAAATTTAGTTACACACTAAATTTTCCAATCTCGGAAATTTACTTATCTATAAAAACTTCTAATTTCTTAAATTTACTTGTGTATGAAAGCTTTAAGTGTCGCAGATTTCGTTATACACAAGAGCATCCAAATTTGGAAATTTGGGTATACACAAAAGTTTTCAGTCTCGGAAATTTAGTTATCTATAAAATTTTCGAATTTCTTAGAACTCGTGTATGAAAGCTTTCAGCATCGGAAATTTTCTAATATACAACAGCATCCAATTTTGAAAGTTTGTGTATACACAAAAGTTTCCAATCTCGGAAATTTAGTTATCTATAAAATTTTCTAATTTCTTAAAACTTGTGTATGAAAGCTGTCAGTAGCTTCGGATTTTGATGTTTTAAGTGTACACAAAAGTTTTCAATCTCGGAAATTTAATTATCTATAAGAGTTTCTAGTTTTTGAAATTTATATTCGTGTAAAAGCTTTGAATATCTATTATACGATTATTCTAATAAAGGAATTCTCATATACGGTGAGTGTCTTCAGCTCCAGTCACTGAAGTTTCTCTCCCTCTTCCTCATTCTCCGTTGTCATCAGCTATATTATTTTCATAAATATTCATTATTTAATTATACTTTGTAGCAATACTAAAACATCAATGAAAAGAGAAAAAAGTATCGATACTTAACCGCGTCGAGGCATCATTTAAAGGGAAAGCATAATACTCTCGGGCAAGAAGCTTTAGCCTAGGTCAGTGCCGGGTATACAGACTCTCAGTGGTCGTTCATCTCTCTGTCGTTTCATTTTTCATCGTACCTTTTGATTCAAAAAGAGCGATAACCGCAACCTTTAAAATTCCAACGGCGCACAACAGTAAGGTACTTTTGTGGCTGGAACTTTAAACAAGTGGCCCAGAGTAGAAACAGTCCACCATCTAAGTCAGTGGTTCTCAAAGTTTGAGCTATGTATGTCAAATTCTAAACTTCAAAGCATCCAACTGCCCAAGCAAGAGTGTTATTTAAAAATACGTTCAAATTGATGAAAAGTTAGTCATAAGATTAAATTAATAGGATTAAAAATAATAGCATAAAAGTAACTGAGTAATATAAAGTAAGAACAAAAAGAAGAAAATAATAAATATTAAATTTAAATAAAAATGATGAAAGATTAAATTAATACAAATTAATTGCTGTGAAAATATTTACTCTTGTTGAACTTTATCGTTAATTAAGGTAAAGATCACTGTCGCGGGGACGACATTTTTCGCCGATTATCCAAAACTGGTCCTGATGAAGTGATTCAAATTATATTACCGTGGTTCTCAAACCTTGTTTAGGATTTCGTGCATGATTTTCTCTCCACAACTTTTTGCGAACACTTTAAAATAAACTACAATTATCGTATTGGCTTCCGTTCCGCAACATTTTTTGACAGACAGTTATTTAATTAGAAAGTGCTAAATCTTAGTCATCAAATGTACATTCAGTAGAATGAGTACATCTACTTTGCCTCAATTAGATTGTTAATGCTTTTTTATATTACGTCTTAGGTAGGCAGTTATAAGTTTAGTAGGCTGTGCGTCACAGGACACAGAAATTAGTGGTATCAAATGCAAGTAGTCCAAAATAATAAGTCTATGACCCCTCTGTGATCCCCTAGGGCCCCTTCGCGGTCCCCTCAGGACCTTTGGCAGCATCCTAAGGCCCCTTCCCAGTCCTCGAAAGCAGTGTTCACCAACACATGGCTCTGTCACATAATCTTTAGCTCCTCAACCGAACTACAATAATGAAATTTTACTGTAACCCTTTGCAGTCCGCATTATTTCCTTAATTTTGGTAGTGAGCTAAATAAAATTAATTTTACAATATTTTCTATCATTGGCTATTCATTTTTTAAATAATATCAATAACTATAGGTATTGACGGACATTTAGATGATATTACAAAATCATTGGGTAATTGGAAAGTCGATATTAAATTGTCAGTAAATAAAATCAAGTGAAAATCTATATCCAGTGCTGCTCGACATAGGACAGCTGTTACGAAATGAGCACCACTTTGTCTTTCGAGTGAATTTATGTAATAAATAAACTCTTGGATATTATGTTTATATATAAATATGTAGGATCGTGAAAAAGAAACGAGATGCGCGCGGCAACCCATCCAAGGCAGCAACTCGGCCAGAGTAGCTTAACGGTGACGATCGCCTGGGTCGGCGCGGAACCACTGCGCCAGCGACCTCTCTCTGATGATAATTTCTTTTCACGTCCTTTTCTCCTAAAGTTCTTTATAGGAGGGCTTCCTCGCTCCGATCCCACAAATATACTATATTTGTAGATTTTTATTTCTATGTGCGTGTTTTTAAAGGTATGTGTGTGTGGTTCGTGGAAAAGATAAAATGAAAAGTCTGTCTGATTGCTTTTGAGAGTAGAATGGACGTGCGAATTTTCAGGGAAGTCATGGGTGCGGAAAATTAGATGTTAGGAGTGGGCACCAGGGGCCTCGGTAAGTGGGGATGAGGTTCACGAGGAGTAGGATGGGCCCTTAGGAAAATCGGTGTACGCATATGTGTGAGTGTGTCTGTGTGTATCTTAGGTAATCAAAGTACATTTATAATAATAATAATACTAATAATAACAATAACAATAATAATAACAATAATGATGATAATAGCAACAATAATAATAATAATAGTGATGATTAATATAATGAGGTTGGGATTAGGTCGTAACAACAGCAAAGGGTTAAATGATTTTAATCTAATATACAAATTAATATCTACAGTATAATATTTAGCTATCCAGGAGTTTACAATTCGTTGTAACTTCCCAAGATAAAAGATAAAACCTGATAAGATCAAGTTAAGAAAAAATAGTAAGTTTTTAAAAAATGGTTGCCGTATCATTGCCTTAGAGGACCGCGAGCCCCAGTTTGAGAGCCACTGTTCTATTACAATACCGCATCGTTCTAGCAAAACCAGTTTCAAGCAAAAGCGGTCTGAGTGATGTAATCCTAGTTTTGCATGGAATCCGTCCGCTGCTGCTCGAAGCGAGGAATTCTTATAATGCATCACTTTCGAATTAATTATGCTACCGTCAAATTTGCATTGTTTCTTGAGTGCTTTCGAGTAAGATTTACGATCGTGCATGCTCAATTTGTTCCAGTTTTTGTAGGAAAACTGGAATGTAAGCAACTATAGGACTAAGGACCATAGTAGAAGAGTAATTTTGTATTATTTTATATTATTTTGTATTAGACACATATATATGACGAATTTAAACACATATATGTCTAAAACAGCCATATGCTGAGACAACATTATAAATTGAGTCATCCTTTCTTTTAAATTTAGATTGATTTAATTAAAGATTTAAATTGTTTTATAGTTTTAAAAAAATCCACAAGTGCATTGGATTTAATGGCGGAAATTTCACAACGGAGTGCAAAGAGTCAATATTTAATTAATGTTTAAACCAAACGTCTTCACGTGAGAGGGTTTAAAGTGTAGAAAAGATTAAGAAGTTCTTCCTTCACGTAATCTTATGTCAAATTAAACAAATAATAGTGAAACTGCGCCTCTTTAGATCTTTGTTCAAGCGTACCATATTATAGCGTCGTAAGTCGTTATGGCCCCTAAAATTTTTAGAGCAAAATGGAGTTAAGTTGTCCTTTGATCGTAAATTTTGTAACGTTTTTTCTTGACCTACTTTCGATAGAAATAAAGTGGAAGACATAGATTGTAACGTTAACGACTTCACTTTTACATTTTGCTCCAAGGTCAGAGGAAACTTAATTATATCTTGGGAGTTGTTGCCACGTTGAAGTTTCGGTACTCAGGCAAACATTAACCCTTTCGCTACGGCAGTCCCGTCCATCGAACTACATACCACCATTGAACTGAAACTGGTGGCAGAAATATGCTCAGTATGCGTTGTTTTTGTATATCTATTTTTCTAAGTCTTAAAAGACAATTATGCAGAATAAAATACTTGCAAAATTATTAAAATACAAATCGTTTTGATGTTTGAAATTTTTTTCCTAATACGTTTTGATGTCGTTTCAACGAAAAGCAATTTTAAGAAGTGATTAATCCAATATGTCAATTGACAGCACTTGTATACGCAGTATTTGGATGCCGCATATATGCGGCACTCGTACCCAAAGGTGGTCGAGTGGATGCCGCATATATGCGGCTCTCTTACCAAGAGGTGGTCGACTGAATGCCGTATATATTCGGCTCTCGTACCTAAAGGTGGTCGAGTGAATGCCGCATATATGGGGCTCTCGTAACCACAGGTCGTCGCATGGATGCCACATATTTACATAATAATTATCAAGCTACAAAGTGTTCGAGTAATTTGCAAATTCTATTGCAAAATCTGCAGAATTTATTCAATACATAATATTATTGCGACAATTTATTACAAAATGGCATACATTTCCTGTATTTAGCATTTTTCCTTGACATAAAACTTCTTTTTCTTGATTTTAAATTACACTAACATAACGGTAATGATCAGCTGAAAAAGTGGAATGTAACGATTCATTTGGAGAATGATCCTTCGAAGAAATCAAGCAGATTCTCATTGTATATTATCCCACAATAACGCTAAAAATAATAGCCGCTAATGAACGATCATTTGCTAAAATAAACAGTCGTAAAGTGAGTAATCAAGTTTAATTTACACGATGCCTGTTATTTCAAGGGTTACGAAGATTCGTGATCCCGAGGATTTCACCTCTCGATGGTAACCCCAATATTTGCATGGTCGAACGAAGCGTTTATTAAGTTTCTTTGTCGTCAATATGCGTAAAACATCTAACTTTTTTCAAAATGTCCTGCAATGGTAAGTCATGATCTCTTAGCAATAATTGAACACAAAATAAAAGTAAACATAATTAAAAAGAACAAAACAGCGATGGAATCAGCGTTTTTCTTTCGGTGATATGTACGTACAATTATGGGGAAAAAGAAATAATGTTTCGACAAAAAAGACGACATTTGGACCAGCAGATTGGAAAAGAGAATAAAAACGTGTTTACTAGTGTACCTTATTGTTAGCGGAAGTCTTAAAAAGCGACATTGCCCTTCTGGTAATTGCAGTATCGATAAGAAATAAAGTGATACAGTTCACGATTGTGATGTAACTTGTGTATTGCAAAAATTGTAAATTACTTGCAGCAAGTTAAATTGTATGTAACTAAACATCAATTTAATTGAATTACATAGACACTCAAAATGGATATAGGTCATGGTGAGAAACATCACAGTTTACGGGATAACGAGTGGTCTTCGTGTATCGTGGTGTGACATAGCTGAAAAGACAATAGCACTATACTCATCCTAGGTGCAATGACGATAACAGTTAACCTCTCCTAGGTAAAATGACCATAGCAGTAAACTCGTCCTAGGTGAAGTGAATATAGGACTTAACCAGACCTAGGTGAAATGATTACAGCAGTTTACACATCTTACGATTAGATTAAATTACTATAGCAGTTATCCTATCCTACGTGAAATGACCATAGGAGTCTATTCATCCTAGGTGAAATGGCCATAGGAGTCTACTCATCCAAGGTGAAATGACCATAGGAGGCTATTCATTCTAGGTGAAATGGCCATAGGAGTCTACTCATCCTAGGTGAAATGACCATAGGAGGCTATTCATCCTAGGTGAAATGACCATAGAAGTGTGCTCATCATAGTTGAAGTGACGAAAGCAATTTGCCCATCCTAGGTGAAATGGCAATAGGAGTCTACTCATCCTAGGTGAAATGACTATAGGAGTGTATTCATCCTAGGTGAAATGACGAAAGCAGTTTACCCATCCTAGGTGAAATGGCAATAGAAGTCTACTCATCCTAGGTGAAATCGTAATAGGAGTCTACTCATCCTAGGTGAAATGGCAATAGGAGTCTACTCATCCTAGGTGAAATGACCATAGGAGTGTACTCATCCTAGGTGAAATGACCATAGGAGTGTACTCATCCTAGGTGAAATGACGAAAGCAGTTTACCCATCCTAGGTGAAATAGCAATAGAAGTCTACTCATCCTAGGTGAAATGACGAAAGCAGTTTATTCATCCTAGGTGAAATGGCAATAGGAGTCTACTCATCCTAGGTGAAATGACCGAAGCATTTTAGCCATCCTAAGTGAAATGACCACGGCAGTTAAGCCATCACAGACGAAATGACAGCATCAATTAACCCATCCTGTAGCAGTTAACCATTCTGACTCGAATTCGCGGCATGACCAGCAAAACGCAACCTGATACTCGTTATTCTGCGCCAATTGGTTAAAATCGAAATACAAAACAGAAACAACGAGGACCCGGATTTGTATGTTACGAAATCGAGGAGCTATTCGCCCAGCGAACATTACCTCTTCCTCGTTGCCAACATGGAGCATATATCACGTTTCAACAGGTGCGCAGCGACGCTCGTTGATGTTTTGTAATTCCGCATCGACTGTTACGATCATATCGCCTAGGACCAACTGTTTTAGGAGATTTCTGAAACATCGACGCTATGATATACACATTATATAGTAAAAAAGTAACATTTTTCAAAGCTGATGGAAGATTTCATCTCAGACCCGCTGATTTTGAGTCTAACCCTCTATCTCCTTACCCACTATAGTCAATCTTCTTATTTTTTCTATTTCAATTTTTTGAACCTTAATTGTTATGTTAATTACGCCTAGGACGTACAATTTTAGGTAGATTCCGAATCACTGAGACTATGGTGCTTATATCGTATAGGGAAAGTTTATAATTTTCTAGAAGTGATGAGAGATTTGAACTTGGGTCAAATTATTTGGAGTTTAACCTTCTAACCCGATATCCACTATACCTCAATTTTCTGATTTATTTTCTTTCAACTTTTTGACCTTAATTCTTATGGTAATTTCGCCTAGGACCAACAATTTTACATGAGTTCTAAATCACCGAGTTTTAAGTGTACATATCGTATAGGCAGAGTTTAAAATTTTCTGGTGGTGATGGGAGATTTCATCTTGGACCCACTAATTGTAAATCCAAATGTGATCGTTTGTTTTTCCTTCCCTTTTTATCGATGAATTTAAAATTCTCAAATTTGACACGTGATTTGGATTAACTGATTGTAAATTCTAAGTCTTTTATTTATTTTTTCAGTTTCAATCCCTACGGCCCTTTCGCCAACGACTTTCAATCCTATGTGGTTTCCGAGACTTCCAAATACATCACATATGAACAATTTAAAATTTCTAAAATACGATAGCAGATTTCATTTCGGATTCATAAAGCGTGAGTCCGTAGCATCTACCTCCATACCCACCATAGCCTCTGAGACGATCATATTTCCCCCATGAGCAGTGCAGGTAGCGAGAACCTGAGGTCGTACTTTCTTCGCTCAAATTTTTCCAGGCGGCTATGGCAAAACCATTTGGCACAGCACGACTCGTCGGTCGACTTTGCCTTCTCTCAATTCCATTCGATCGGCCTTTCACTGATTTTCCCTTTCCCTCTTACATTCAGTTGTGTAATCGTACTTCGGTAGACTCCACTATATTATAAACATTGGAGACCATCTGTCCTCGTGGAATTTTCCTACGCACGTCTGGTCTGGAAAGATCACCGTTACGATGAACTTGAGACGCGGAAGTAAGACGATAAATGCGAGGGTTCGTTGTAAATAACGATGCGTTCTAGGGGTCAAGGAAATAGCAAAACTTTCCATTAAAAAGAAATCGTCAATCATGTACGATTAGAAATAATTGGAAGCTTCAAAAATAAAGCTGCTTTTAGATATTTCATAAATCTACAAAAGGTAAAAAGAAGAAATGCAAGCTAACGATCTTAAGTTCAACTTTGACCGCATCGATTGCGTTATTCCACTTTGAGTGGAATTGTTCGTCCTAGTCTCTGGGCAGTAATTCTAAATTCTACGTCAAAATACGAGTCGCAATTAACACTAGATTCATGGACTGAGCAAATTTGACTCATTAAAAATTTGATATAATTTAAATATTATTTTTTAAAAACATATGAACCGTTTGTTTTGTAAGTCGTGTAGGTTCACTTTAAAAAAATGGGATATTACGAAGTTTATACTTAAGTTAGTGCAAAGTTTTTATTTATAACTAGGTAGTATTTAATATCTTAAGAAATGCTAATGCTTTGTTCAATTTAACATTGGCCGCTAAAATCAATTGATAAGTTAGTAGAAACATTGTCAGACTTGACATAATTAACCAATGTTTTAATTGACATATTCTAATCTATAATTTTTGCGAAACAACAGAAAATGGATTTACACCATTTTCAAAATAAACGCTCCATATGTTGGTTTTTAGTTACGTAATAAAATATATATAAATGTTGATGCCTCTCCCCCACAGATCCCTTAATATCGAATGTGATATAGCTATTTTTACGGTTGTGAGCCAATTTAACTCATAATATGATATAAAAGTTAATCGCATAACACGTGAAAGGGTGTAGCAGGATAAGGGGGTCAAAAGTGTCCTTGAGCAGATTTTATTCGACGATGGGTCATTCGATAGGTGATCATGAAAAACAATTGTATACAAATTTTTAATTCGATACTTTTACCGGATGGGTAAAATGGGGTAAAATCAAAAAATCAGTTTGCATCAGCAACTTGCGGATATTCAATATAAATATACATATTTTTACGAGTCAATCACGCACGCGTTATCCTTTTATACATATGTAATTAAATAGCACACTTTTATAGAAACCGACGATCAATGCTTTTATAGAATTGACGTCCGTCAACCATGACCATCGACCGTAGAATCTCATATTTTATTTAATCCTCTATTGCATGAATACAAAAATAAAAATAAATATAAATGTTGAAACCGAATAATCCAATGTCAATTAAAATGTTTACAGGCTGAACTTTGGTGACATGTATCCATTTCATTCATAAGTTCAATGTTCTCATTTGGAACCAACATACTCATTGTCAGAATGTTCAGTTTTGTTGAAATTATTCGTCTATGAAATATTTGCAATTAAGTTTCCAATAGGGAACAGAATGCAGTAGAGGGTTAATAATAAACAATTGCCAAGACTCGTTGCCCGGTAACATTTAATCTACTGGGTGTTTCGTAACAATAGAAATACAATTGATATAGAGATGTCAAGAATCCTTCCATTCCATTGACAAAAATTCATACTACTGACGCACGGAAGAATTGTCAAGTTCAAGAATCATGGAACAAAAATAGATGCACGAGCCTTTGTGTTAAATTTAATAGAAGTGTTTGCGGAAAATGTATTTCAAAAACAGAGTTTATATGTAAACAATGTTTTTAATGAATTTTTTAATAATAAATGTTTCATTTAAATTGATCTGAAACTATTTCTTTTGCAAGAAACTTCAATTTTCATGTTTGAGTCAGATTGGCTCACTTAAGTAAAAGTAGGTACATAATCAACATCCGTAAGTCTAGTGTTAATAGTTTATTGAAAAATTTAGGAAAAGCATTCAAAATACTCTTATGAATATAGAAATTATGGACAGAAGCGAAATTGTTAAGAATGTTGGCCTTGACAACGCTTGAAGGTCATTAAAATTGATGAGGGTACGACATGATGCATGTATATAAACACTCTGAACGTGAAACAGGAAGAGCGCTTCTTTCTGAATCCAAATGATGTTTTTAACGGAGAATTTTTCAAGAAGTCGATTAATCTTTCTTGCAATGTAACTTTGTTTATACCATCTAAAGACAGAATTATTTATGTCTCCAACTACCGTTCGCGTCAATTCAATGTCCTCTTTCTTCGTCTTCAATTGTTTCTCTGCTCGCGCGTCTCTATTTCTCCATTTGTATTTTTTTGTTGATTCTCTTTGCTTCTATTTGTTCATTCTTCCTCGCTCGATACTGCGTGCGACACCTTGATTTTATGGACAATGCAAATTTAGTGCATCATTATCCCCGAAAACTACGTGAATATCAATTTCAATGACAGTACCAAAATGAAATATAGGAGGAGTGCTTCTTTATAAATTCAAATGATGTTTTTAACGGAGAATTTTTCGAGAAGTCGATTAATTTTGCTGCAATGTAACTTTATTTATACTATTCACAAGAATGAAATATATTTCCGGTTACCGTTTGCGTCAATTCAATGTCCTCTTTCTTCGTCTTCAAATATTTCTCTGCTCGTGTGTCTCTATTTGTTCATTTGTAACATTATCATCTTTCCTGTTTTGTTGAGACTTTTTCTTTATATTTGTTTATCTTTTCTCGACTGATATTGCGTACAACACCTTGATTTTTACGACAATGCAAATAATTGGGTGTATTATGATCCGCGGCAACGACGTGAATATTAATTTCAATGACAGTACCAAAACGAAGGAACCGGTTCCATTGAAAATTTATGAACTCATCTCCCAGTGGAGGTACAACGAGCGATAAAAAACCTCTCAACTGTTTCGTAAGGTGCGAAAAGGAATACTTTCCGGTAACCGAATTAACGCGGTAAATAAAACGTCAAGCAGAGGAAAGAATCACTTAAAGCAGTGTTTCCCAACGTGGGGTCCACGCCCCACAGGGGGGCAATTTGATTGTTAAGGGGGGCAATTCGAAAATGGACTCGACACGAGTTTAACTCTTTCGCTCCGGACCATTTAAATGGAATGCTAGATTTCGGTGCCAAATTTAACGAAAAAAGCAAATTCTTAAATAATTGCGGTAAATAATTAATAGGTATAATTTAAGTTTCTTAAGTGAACAATTCAATTTTGTAATATTAAAAATTATGTATGTTACATAGTGGGGGCATAAGAATTTTAGGAAGGCTAAGGTGGGGCATGGTACAAAAAAGGTTGGGATACACTGGCTTAAAGTCTACCTATGGAAGCATTAATTTCACATTGGACATTTTCCAGAAGAATTCATCGTGTTTGGTGATCGTGGATCACTGTAATTAACCTCTTGTCCTATAATGACGTGTGACACTTGTTACGCGGTAAACAAAGTACGACATTTTAAAGTTTTCCAAAGTGAAATATTAGTATAAAATAATTTCTATATTAATAATTTCTATATTAATAGTATTACGTTGAATTGTACGTTGTATCAGAAATCTTCAAAGCCAAAATAAAACTGATAAAGTGAATTGTTTTTCATATTTTCCCCCCATTTTGTGTAGATTTTAACTAAATCATGTGATCCGTTTACTTGAAAAGTGGCATAAGTTAGTTTCATTTAAATTTGGAGACAGTTAACATTACATCTACCGATGCTAAATTCAACATACACCTGTCGCTTAATTTACACTCAATCTACATGGTTCCACTGTAACATAAATTTTAAATGAAATGAAGAATTTTTTTTTAAATTTTATTCTGATTGGTTTGCATTATGTCATTCATAAATGAAAAGCCTATAATATTAATGAATGCATTCTTTTAAAAATTCGATGAAAAGTTACCTAAGCAACTTTTGCAAAAATCGAATTGCAAACGTGAAAGTCATATGTTTTGTGCGTTCACTTTTAATGTATCCAAGAAAAAAAAGAAAACGTTTAACTCAGGGCTGCAGAAATTTTGCACGCCAGAGCCGTCCTTGGAGAAACGCCGCCTACTTCACTCGTACACACAGCCGAGATGTGTGTATGAACATATCCTTAGCTTTTCTTTCTTCTATTGAGATCAATTTACACGATTTACAGAGGAATTGAATATATCCTTCCATTTCATATTGATTCTCTGTTTCGTTTTACACTCTTCCGTTTTGCACGACTTTTTTAGGAACGTATCTACCGTCTAAATCGAGAGATGAGTATTTAAAATTGTACAAAAAATCTGTTTAAAACAAGTTAATGAAGAGACAGAAAATTTGATTGATCCAGTTACTTACAGTCTTCTAGATCGACGTGGAAAATTGAAAAGCAAATAGTGTTAAAAGTTTCAGGAACATTTTCAAAACTCACTTATGGCAAGCCACTTTGCCGCCTCGGTAGATCTAGTATCAAGACCTTACGTTTTAACGCAAATATTTTTCTTATTGTTAGTATAAATGACTCCATATTATCATTCAAAATTGTCATTTTTGATTACGGTAAAGTGAGTTATGCCACTTAGAAATTAAGTATGTTTGCTGTACTTCTAACTAACAAAATTCCCCTCTAGTCAATTTCGCGACAGAAGAAAAATTGCAAACGAATCAAAAATTCATAGATATTATCGTTGATTTCAGAAATTCAGGATGGAGGAGCAGAGCGAAATTCAATCCTTTTACAAGGGGAAGGTAATATTCATCACCGGAGGTTCCGGTCTCATGGGGAAGGTGCTAATCGAGAAGCTGCTCTACAGTTGCAGCGGACTAGAAAAGATTTACGTTCTCCTAAGGCCAAAGAGAGGCCGTACACCTGAAATTCGCATCGATGAGATGTTTAAACTACCAGTAAGTAAATACTTAAGTTCGCTTTTCTGGATAATTGCGAATGCGTCTATTTCACGGTTGATAGCTGTCGATACCAGGTTGCTTCAACTTTGGTTCTAATTAATCTGAGTTCTACTATAAGCGGAGTTAATGATATGTAATTAAGAATCTTCCAAGGTTAATAGCTTTATTGAGTTCAACAGGTTCACTGTGGCACTTAACAACTTCCCAGGGAACTACGGTGAACAAAGAGGAAATAGTACGGGCTTATGATCAGAGGGATCGAGTCCAAATCCTCTCTCGCCTGCACTTGGAAATTTTTCCAAAATTTGCCACATTCTGTGTAGTTTGAAGGCCCCCTAAAACAATGGGTCCTAGGATTAACCCTTTGACTATTGCAGACTTTGACGCGCACCGGCCGTACCGTACGGTAGGAATTCAGTCGCGACGTACACCGAGAACAGCGAAGTTTTTTGTTAGGCATGCATTTCTAACGAAGTACATATATTAAAATATTCAAAATACTGAATTCTATTACATTAGACCAATACTATTTATTTATTAATATTCTGCTTTAAATTGTTGGGACACTAAAAGTGAACATTAATTTTAAGCTTTTTCACAATATTTAATAATACGGACGCCTATTGGCGCCAACAGTACCAGCGGAGGAAAATAAATCAAGCGCCCATTGGCGCCTACAGTACCAACTAGAAATCAACATTCACTTTTTTCAACTTATTAAAGACTTTCAAACAATAAACATGACGTTCATTGGTGAAATTATTTTTTGTCCAGCTAGATTCGCAAAAATCGATCACAGTGCGTCGCTCTAAGGTCATTTATGGCTAAATACTATATCACAAGTTATTGTATACAAATTATAAGTGACTACTTGTGTATTCATATTTCAATGGTTGTATTTCAATTTTTCAACTTTAACTATGTGTATGCGGCAATGAACAATAAGTCAATTTTTTCTGACGCGATGTATGTGAGTAGATAATTCTGAAGGGGTTAATAAGGTAAACTGTAGAAGAATGGATGGAGAATATTGGACTGTCTTGCCGAAAGTAGCAAGCAGGACGTTGCCTTTAGCTCTGGGAATTTTCCATCGAAGACTCTCGTCGGTGAATGGTCATTGGTAGCTTAAAAAATGGTTTAAACGGTAGATTGTAACTTAAATGACCTCGGACGACGTTGCTGAAATTGAGAATGTCATCAGAAAAGTATGAGGAGGTCGGACTCTTTGGTGGAAAGTCGAGAGTGAAACCCTACCGCTGGATTTGGAACTTTTCCATGCGAGATACGTTTCGTAATCTCGATATTTCAGAATCAACCTTAAGCCGCGAATCTTGGGTTCGATGATCGTTGCTGTGTTAATTCGCGTAGCGAGTCTTTCTCCCAGTGGTTAACCAATGGAACCACCACTTTTTCTATTTTGTAGAAAAAAATATAAACAACAAAAAAAAAACACTTTTCACGTTAAAAAAATTGTAATTACAGTCTTAACCCTTTATAATCCTATGTCGAGCTATACTCGACATAGATATTCACTTCACTTTATTTTCTAACAATTTAATTCTTTGCACTTCGAATTATATTTCAATTTTGTTAACAGTAGCTCCCAACGCAGTTAAGTGTTTTCTTTGAAATTTACTTGAATTCAAAAATTTGACAATTTAAATACATAAAGGAAAAATCAAATTCAATGAAATATCTGCTTTATTTATACTATTGTTGTATCTTGTAATTTGCAAGTGCATGATATTTCTTGAAAAAATGTCTGGGATACAATCCTGCTTTTTTTCGCACGTTAACATCTACTGGTTTGACCTTGAAGAAATGTCAAATGAATATCGACAAAGGAGTTCCTGAGACACAAACTAATTACCAGTTACATAGGGGCGCAAAAGGTTAATTAACCCGTTGCCGCACACTTTTAATTTGACGAAAGTGCTCAGAAACACACACAAAAATATTTCGAACTTTTAAAGCATGAAAAATCGCACAAAAAGAACAATTGATATGTTATCTGGAATGTTACATCTTTTTTTTGTGTATTACTGAGTAATTAACAAATAAATACATTAGTACAAAAATGTGCAGGACGGCTATAGCCGTCATTTGCGGCAACGTGTTAACGACTCAAAAATCATATTTTTTTACTTGTTTAATTTTCTTTTCAGGATTTGATTCGTCGATAATTAAATAAATATTTCTAATGAACGTATCATTGTTAACATTACAAATAGAATTTAATGTGTTACTATTAACATATTCTATGCGGGTGTTTTGTATCGCCTCATTAAGACTCAAGGGAAAAACTTGTTGAAAAATTGCACGAATTTTATTTGTACAAAATGTTAGTATAAACTGGAAACTGCTTTCTCTCTAACTTCGAAAATAAACTGAACTTTTCAAGTCTAAGTGATTAGAATTAATAATTATTAGCGATAGCCACGAATTGCCTTATTTAAACTCTCTATGCACAGTTTCCGAAAAACGTATTTTTACATAGTCCGCATATAATGTGTTAATAATAATTTCTGAAAGATAAAATAGCTAGTGATAGAAGTTGGAAGGGAAAATACGCGAAGGAAAAACCGTGGAGCGTGATTGCAGAAAGTATCTCTGTGTACTTTCAACGATTTATCGTGCACGTACGATACCATTCCGGACTATTAACGTTCGATTCTCGATCTTCGTCGTTGTTTCCAGGAATGCCACAGAAAAAGAAGCAAAACGAAAGAAAGCACCGAGTTAATATCGTGTGCTCGGCTGCTCCTATCATCAAACGAAGTCTCGACGTTACTGTTACATTCGATATACCTATCAGGCTTCCGATCGATTATCCTTATATTATATTTTTAATCTTCTTTCTGGAAAGTTCTCGAGAATTATCCATTTCTCTTGAATAAAGGTTCACATTTTAAGAAACACAAAATATTCAAACAGATAGACGTAAATGTTAAATACATTGAATATCAAAATCTAATACTGATTGTGCAAAACTTAGTATCTGTAAAAATCTAACCTCCATTTCGGATCATATACATAGATCCGAAAAGAATAGCAGGGTTAATTTAAATTCAGAAAGTAAGTCTGAAATTTTAGCAACGATAGTCTCATTGAGATTATGTTTGCTCGGAAAATTTTACTTTTCCTTGCTGCATTCATTTTGAATTTTGACATCTTTCAATATTACACTTTTTTTTGAACGTCCATTTTTAGTCTTCACAGAAAAAAGAAACAATTCCTTTGGATCCTACTCCAATATCGGAAGAACATGGCGAATCACGTACTGTGTTTCCAGAATTACGCGCTCGATTCTTCTTGTCTCGTGGAAGATTAGACTCGTATCGTTTCCTCGAGGAAGTCTCATTTATTTTGCTCGTGTAAACGCTGAACTGCAGCGGCAGTCGCTAGCACAGTTGTTTATATTAAATGTAAACTTAAGGTTAAGGATATTTGAGCAGGCGGAAGTGTAAATGATTAGTAGACAGATTATTAAATGTAAATGTGGAAATGTATTTAAAATACTTTAGAAAAAGAAAAGAGAAAATACTGCGTGTTACATAATGAGAAATATAAAACAGGATGTGTGTGAGAGACCGGAAGTCCTCTATAGGAACTATAATTGATACAAAAATAAAAATGTTGCAGTCATTACTTTGACTGACGTGACGCGAAGTATTTGGCGGGAAGATTTAAATCTAACACTTAAGGTATCAGGCTAAGGCCTACTTCATACCTTCGACTCTTAAAAATTTTTCTTAAAGGAAGACTACACTACAGTCAATTTTTAATATATTGGTCTAAAAAATGAATGAAGAAAATTTTATAAATTTCGGTAGCGCTAGTGGTTGGACAGAAGAAAAACAACAGTATAGGTACTTCTGTGAAGTGTGCAAGAAAAAGCTTTCTTCATGTTGGAAGTTGTTTCGAAAAATATGATACGTTAAAAACTTGATTTGGAAACTCAATGATTTGTAATGTTCTTTCAAAAAATAAATAATTTCCATCGAAAATGTTATTCTTATAATACTAAAATTTTTTCGCATATTTACCGAAACCAACTGCAACCTAGTGGAAAATCATATATATTGTAGTAGGATTCGGTGAAATAGCACTAAGGTGTAGGCGTGGATAAAATAAGAATAAAGAAGGAAGAAAACTAAATGTCAGGACTAATGAATATATAGAACACAATAAGAATATAATATGAATAAATAGGATATATATATATTGAGTATATGGAACTATATATAATACAAGAAAAACAACAAAATACTAAATAACTAATAATCTAATGAATCTAAGGGGTTTCTAAAGTAGTACGTCTCACAGTTCCTCTAAAACTCAACTGTGTCTCTCGTATCCTGAGACGTAACCTCTTAGGATGATCTCCCCCACTTCTTTCTAGGTCACACATTTAAGGGGAGAAGTCATTCTAAGGGCATTGACACCCAAATATTATGCCACAATATAAAGTTAGAGTCCGATAAGGGTTAAGAAGTGAGATTTTCTATTTGATAGAAAGTAAGGAACAAAGAGCGCGCTAATGTAATTCGTCTTTGGCAGATGTTCCAGAGAATACGAAAGCTGAAGCCACACATGATAAAGAAGGTGATACCACTGAACGGCGACGTCACAAGCAATAATTTTGGATTGACGAACGAGCAACGGGAAATGCTGATAAACGAGACAGACTTGGTGTTCCATTTCGCTGCAACGCTCCGATTGGAGGCAAAACTGAAAGACGCTATCGAAATGAATACGGTAAGCGAACTGTCAGTTTTTCTCGTCTACTTTCGCGTACAGACAGTGCCAATGTACAGATGTATGCAAATTGTAGATATTCCGATAGGTATCGATCAAGTACGGAACGCTTTATCCCACGAAATATTCAAATTCTACGTGAAATTCAGTCGGATGTAAAATTGGCGCGTCGCTGAACATGCTATCCTGTTGGGATTTAGAAAGGAAGGGTAACTGCATTTTTCACGAGCACGTTTTTTCTCTTTCGTTTTTATAAGAAGTAATGCCCTGGTTGAGAATTCTGCGTTTTGTCTGAAATTTCTGGGAACGTGGAAAACCTGGTGTCCTCATTTATGATTTTTTCTGAAATGAAAAATTAAACGTGTGAAAATAACGACAATGAGTAATTTTATTAAAAATATAGTAAAAGTATAAAATAAACAAACGCACTAATCATAAAGTAACTTTGAATACTCTACCTCGCACTCTCATAAAATGTTTAACTCTCCTCTCAATGTCTTACTCTCGTGTGTTCGCTATTGTCAGCTCTGTTTGCAACTGAACTCTATTCCTAGCTTAATTCTGTCCCTAGATCAACTCTGTCCCTAGCTCAACTCTGTCTTCATTTAAACTCGGTCCATAGCTGAAGTCTATCTGCAGCTCAACTCTGTTCATAGCTCAACTGAGTCCGCAGCTCAACTCTTTCCATAGCTCAACTCTGTCCCTAGCTCAATTCTGTCCCTAACTCAACTATGTCCCTAGCTCAACTCTGTCTCTAGCTCAACTCTGTCTTTAGTTAAACTCGCTCCATAGCTGAAGTCTATCTGCAGATCAACTCTGTTCATAGCTCAACTGAGTCCGTAGCTCAACTCTTTCCATACCTCAACTCTGTCCTTAGCTCAACTCTATGCCTAGCTCAACTCTGTCCCTAGCTCAACTCTGTCCCTAGCTCAACTCTGTCTCTAGCTCAACTCTGTCCCTAGCTCAAGTCTGTCCGTAGCTTAACGGTGTCCATACACAGTATGTCGGAGAAGTAACGGAACTTTTTAAATTTACAAAAAACTACCAATGCGATCTATTAAAACAATATATCATTTGAAAGCTGTATATCTCCTCTGCAAAACGAGACCACCCTCAGTAGTTTTAATCAACGTATTGTTAAGTTATAGCTCTTAAAGTGACATAACCTTTTGTCATGTCGTCACAAAGACGCGATGGAGTAAAGAGCTAATATTAAATTTTGTTTCAAGCTCGGTGAAACTTTTACAGAGACATTTGAATTAATGAAGAAAATTTATGGTGAGGATTGTTTATCACGTACACGTGTATTCGAATGGTATAAGCGATTCCAGGATGGTCGTAACGCTTTGAAAGACGAACCAAAGCCAGGCCAGCCGAAGAACAAAAATCACGATGAATTGGTGGAAAAAGTGCGAGAAATAATCGCCTATGATTCGAATTCGACTTTGAGATGGATAGTGGAAGAATTAAATACGACTAAGAATATGATTCACGACACTTTGACGAAAGATTTAAATAAACGGAAGGTCTGTGCTCGATTCGTTCCTCACGCGTTAAACGAGGACCAACATGTTGCTCGCGTTGAACATTGCAAGGACCTTATTAAAACAGCCAGACAGAACTCCACTTTCCTGGAATCAATTGTAACTGGTGACGAGGCTTGGTGTTTCAAATACGATTCTCACACAAAACGTTTTATTATAATGTTATACATGTCCAAGAAGCCGTGACAAGGGTCATTGAGGGGATTTCAAAAAATGACATAAAAAATTTGATGTTAGCATTGGTTGAATGTGCCCAGCGGCGTATCGATGCGGAAGGGATGTACTTCGAAATATAAAAAATTATTTTGGCAAAATATCTGATTGTTTTCTTTTTCTATTTAAAAAGTTCCGTTATTTTTCCGACATACTGTGTAGCTCAACTGATTTTTCCAAAAATTCACGCTCGCAACCACCCTCTATACTCTTTTTTACAACATGCATTTTTCGTCTTTTTCACAGCATGCATTCTCCATTGCACTCCCTCATTTTCTCCTTATCCACAGAGTAAGCATACCACACATTATAATAACAAATCACACATTCTAAACATTTGCTCTCCCTTGTACAAAATCCATCCATACTCATCAATTATGACCTATTTCTTTTTTATCTCTAAGAAAACTCCGTTCCTAAACTTTTTAAGTGAATAGAAGTATTACATTATGGTCATAATAGTAACGATTGCAGCAACTGTGACATTAAACGAAAAATTGTTTGATGTTCGAAGGTGGGCACGAAAAGGATACTGGAGTTGAGCAAACAAATGAAGAAGCTCAAGGCGTTCGTTCATTTGAGCACCGCATTTTGTCACGCCGAACAGGAAGAGCTCGGCGAGAGAGTCTACGACGCTCCGCACAACCCTGATGACATAATGAGAATGATTCAGTGGCTGGATGAGAGCGCCATCGACCTCATCACGCCCAAGTAATGCACAATTTAATACCGAATTTATGAAAGATCACAAGTTGCAACGAGCGCCGTCGGGATCGCTTTGTCCTGCTGCATCTTTTACATTTACGTTTGACCTTCCATTTCTTCCATTATGAAGATCATTGGCTGATGCCGTTACGCGCAAATAATGCAGAGTTTAATGCAACGTTTAAACGAGCCGGAATTTCGTAACGAGCAACGAATATTTCTTAACCCTTTGCACTATAAGGTCAAGGTACACTTCACAATTTTCTATAACACTTAATGTTTTATCTATCGATTATCGACTTTTCGAAATCAACAACAATTTTGGATCTTAACATAAATATCCAGTACTTACCTAAAATTGTTTCTAGTGTTAAGTAAAAATGAATAATCAACAGCAAACAATTTTCCGAGACTATGTATTATATATTTGCTTATCTAATGGAAAGTTAGTAAAATAATTAAAAGGGTAAAGAGTTAATTCTCTTATTTTTCTAAGGTATGAGTTAGATGCGCCGGATTTTATTTTTATTGAAGAATTTCTATTTGCAATGTCGTTCGTCCCTTACAATTTTTGTCTTCATATTGAACTGGCAAGAAAGCAATGTTGGTTTTGCAGTGCGAAATGGAACTCAATTTTTCTTTACAAAGAATCTTTTTCAATGACCTCTGCTCGATGACCTTCTGCCATATTTTTCACAAATTTAAAAGTTAGTAAAATAATTTGGGACGTAGAGGGTAAATTATATAATTTTCTAATTATTTTTTCATTTTTGTCTTCATATATTCCTTTTTCAACTAAAAATTACTTGCAACCTATGAAAAAGGACATTCTTACTTTGCGACTTTCGGACAGTTATTCCGATTTGTACCCAGAAAAGCACCTACCATTTTTTTCCAATTCAAAGTTCCCGTTGGAATCAGAAGGCTCCTGGGTGCAATCGATCGAACTCTTGACAGAGAAAAATGGTCGAGGCAAAATCGGTGAAGGAAATAGTGTGCCGAGATTTTATTCGATCCAGAAAATATTCTTTCCTTCGATGCGTGAGTGGCTTGCAAGATTAAACGCCGATTCGCATTATATGACGGGGTGAAATATTTCTGCATGGTATTGATATTCACTTTATTACCGTATAAAGATATTTCATATCTTTTATGATGCATCATACAATGTGAATCGACCACGGCTCGTAAAACGCGTCCTTTAAAGTCTCCTTTTCAATCGTGAGACTTCCTGCTGCATTTTGCGCCGTGGAAAACACCTGATATTAATTCTACGTTAATAATAATATTTTCTTCCTTTCAATTTAGATTATTGGACGTTCATCCAAATACGTACACGTACTCGAAACGTTTGGCAGAGAAACTGGTCGCAGATGAGTACCCCAATTTACCCTGCACCATTGCCAGGCCGTCGATCGGTAATTGATCATTTTAATGATTTTAATCTAATTAAGAATATATATTTTGTAATATTTCTTAGGCTTAATTTATTATCTATTTTATTTAATATAATAAGGTTAGACTTGTTAATCCTTTGCGTTCTTTAATTTTTTATTATCTACCAACAACTCCTTATTTAATTTGCAAAATATTTCAAAAAGGGTCTCAGTAAAAAATGGTAATACAATAGAAATGGTTATTGTTAGGCTATTATTATTACTATTATTTTAAAATTTGCGTTATATTAGGGGAGCCGGAATTTTTTCTCAAAAACCAATTGGTTTTTATTGATCCGGCATCCATCGACAATTCCACCTGATTCGATTTAATTCCTCAATCTTTGAGTTCGTCGAGAGCAAGGAATCCCTAAATATTTTATAGGATTAGTGCAAAATAAGTTTGCAAAAATACAGATTCGATGTGATAAACTTTATCAGATAAAGAATCCTTTTGTCAGTGTCATTCGATATAAGGCACAAAATTCTTCTTATTCTACTTACAGTAACTCCCGCATGGTCGGAGCCCGTGGAAGGGTGGGTGGACAACCTCAACGGACCCGTGGGACTTATGGTAGGGGCCGGAAAAGGCGTTATCAGATCGATGCACTGTAAGGCCCAATACCACGCCGAGGTGGTACCTGTCGATATGGCTATAAATGCACTGATTGGAATTTCCTATAGAGTGGCTACTTCGGAAAAGTGAGTTAATATCTCCCCTTCTCCAAATGTTGAAATTGCCCGAGTCGAAAAGTCCAGCCTAAAAACTTCAAATCCTAGATTCTTTTGATTTCTCATTTGCCGCTTAATTATGTATACCATTTTGAACCTTAAAATCCTCAACTAATGTGTCTACGTTCCTCAAAGTCCTGTAAATATGATTTTTAGGGGTTATATGGACTGATCAGGTAAAATTTTTATTCCAATTTAATCTAACATCCCCTAAAAATATTTCAGAAGTTCCAAGTCGGTCGACTCATATTCTAAAAGTAGGGCTTTCAGAAGCAAGTAGGAATTAAATTATCATTTTATTTCATATAAATTCTAAATCTCTTAAAATCACTCCAATTCCAATCCAATTTTAAAACTCCTCATTATAGAATGTATGGCTTAATATTGACCTTATTGTTAGATTAATTTTCTAAATAAGAATGCTGAGGATTATTTTGGGCTGTATGTAGCCTAAATTGATCCTAAACTAGGCAAAACTGGCAAAAATGGACAAGTTTAGGGCGATTGTGGAATTAAAATTTGCATTCTTTTACATATAACATATTTTTCCATATTCAGCCTAAATATTCTAAGTTATTTGGTAATTTAGGAGGATTTTGGGCTCAAATTTTCGACTCGGGTGGTGAATGCGTTTTACTATATTACGAGTGAAATAGCTAAAATAAAGTCAGAATCATTTTTTACTTTGAGGTCGATGCGACGTTTCGAACTTAGAGTTCCTTGCTGTCTGCAACAATGGCAACTTTTTTCATAAGGTGGTACAGTGGAAAAATAATACAGGACAAAATTCGTGTCTTTCAAACCTAGAACCCTTCTTGTCGGCAACAATGACGACTTTTTATAACATGATACAGCGTGAAATAATATTAAAAGAAAATTTTCATAGAATCCTTAGTATCTGCAGGGATGGCAGTTTTCTCACAACGTTGCACAGCATAAAAGTAATACGAAACAAAACTCGTATCTTTCAAACTTAAAGTCCTAGAAATTCATATCTTTCAAACCTAAAGTCCTAAAAATTCGTATCTTTCAAAGTTAGAGTTTTTTGTGTCTGCAACATTAAGGCTTTTGTCACAATATGGCACGGCATAATGAAGATGATTTTTTTCACCAGGGCTAAAAGCATTCCAGTATACAACATTACCCAGAGTGGAATTTTGCCGATAACCTGGGGAGAAGTGCTGGAAAAAGGTAAACGTGTCGCCTACAAGTATCCTTTCGAGGGACAAATCTGGTACCCCGATGGGGACATACGAAGCAGCAAATTCGTGCACAACCTCTACGTCTTCTTCTTCCACCTTATCCCGGCTTACTTCATCGACTTTTTGATGCTTCTGTTTCGACAGAAGAGATTGTAAGTTTTCCTATTTTTTTTTTGTACTTTCTACTGTTCCTTTCGTATTAAGGTAGTTCTAGGCACTTATCATTTTTTCGATAGATTTCCTTAAAATTTTGAAAATATATTCTTCATGATATTTTATAATTATAACCGGAATCTCAACGAGTTCGTCCACACGGTTTATGAATAAATTGTGTTTAAAAATAACATATTTAACATGGGCCTTATGGAAACAAATTTTTGCTGAGTTCGTAAAATCTTTTTTTATTTTTCTAATGGAAAAACGAGTCGATGGATTCTAATAAAAAATTAGCAATGTATTATTTTATGCTTTTGGAATATTATTGAATTTTTTCATAATTTTTTACTTCATAGTTATAGAGAAAGATGTTTTTTAATGTCTAAAAAGTGAATGAAATGACCTCTGTGAAGTTAGCTCCTGCATTTAACTCTTACGCAATTTTTTTCATTTCTAATGAAAAAAGAAACTGTTAGTTCTGAATCCAGCTAGAACTACCTTAACCCAATAACGCTCACCGATCTATTAATAGATCACCACTTAAATGCATAAATTATGTTAAATAATTATTTGTACAGCGATCTATTTATAAATTAACCTTTTGTGAAGAAGTTATTTGAGGAAAAATTCAGGGATAACGTTTTTTAGTAAATTTGAACCAACATAAGTTCTGAATTTCGTTACTTTTCTGACTTTTCCAAAAAAATATAATTTGGGTGTTAATGGGTTAAGGGGACCGGTAAATAATGTCGTTTTTTTTACACTAATTCAAATAAATGAATTTTGAAAGAAGTTCTATTGTTAATGAATTATGTAATCAACGTCGTTATCAGCAACTTCTCGTCATCTAGTGTAAAAATGATCAAAGACGGATCAATAAAAATAAATCGGTTTTTGAGCAGAACATTTGAAGAAACGACGTTAGTTTCCGTTCCCTCTGATATTTTGTAATTGACAACGTGGTTTGATTCAGCTACTTAAATTTGATATTCCTGTTGCTGCTTAAGTTATACAAAAAATTGAAAAACAAGAAATCACTAGTTGCGAATTTATATCTAATATCAAAGTCACCTGAAGGTCATCCGACCGCCGTGTGAACCACATTTCCTTCCTGATCTTTGTTATGCAAATAGGTAAAAAGTGTAGCTTTGCATACAAAATCAAGGTGACTTTAGTATCACAAAAAACAATAATACTTTAAAAGAAAAACAACAGATAAATAAAAATTCGTTGCTTCGAGCCATGAAGGCATTTGTCAACACTTCTTTTTTTTAAATTGCATAATTATCAAGGCCTTGCTCATCCAACCATAATATATTTTAATGTCACTCAAATCAGCACAAGAGTCGTTTTCTGTAATCGCAATACAGGAAGACATTGCAGACCTCAAAGATAGATAGACAATTAACAAAATTAACAAAGTAAGAAATAAAAAAGTTGAGAGAAAAATTCTTCTTTCTTATTTCTAGCATGGTTCGAATTCAGAAGAGAATCTCTGACGGGTTGGAAGTCCTCCAGTATTTCACCACGAGAGAATGGGTTTTCCATAATACTAATCTACTGATTATGTGGGGGGACATGAGTCCTCGGGACAAGGAGATCTTCCCCATCGATTTCCTCGTTTTAGACGAGGAGGAGTACATAAAGAAGTGCATGTTAGGAGCAAGGCAGTATTGTATGAAGGAAAATCTGTCAACCTTGCCGAAAGCCCGGAGGCATCAAACTATGTAAGTATGGTGGATTATAGTGCACCGGGATACTGTTGGGTGGGTTGAAACTAGAAAACTGTGAAATTACTAGACTATTTTGACCTTCGTCCGCTTTTAACACCAGCTTTACGGATATTTTTACATACCTGCCTCTACGGATTGTACATTTTCTTTAAAAAACAAATTAACACTAGAACTACAATCGTTAAATCTATCAGACTAGATTTACGGATGTTGATACATTTATTTTTCTGAAGTGTGCCAATTTGACTTATAAAAGAAAACTGAAGTTTTTGCAAAGAAAACAGCTCCAAATGAATTGAAGTGAAAAATTTATTATTAAAAAATTAACCAACCAATATATTATATATATAGTAATCAAATTTTGAACGAGCCAAATTGGCTCTGTAAATCGTGTGCTAAGGAAGAAGTTTGCAAACGAAGGAGTCAAGAGATGGAAAGGTTCGTCAATTCGGTGATTTATCTTTTTTAAGATGGACTTGGAATATTTATTCCATGAATATTCAAAAAAAAAAAAATATATAAATTTTGATTGGTTTGGTAGTTCTAGAGTTAAAAATCAATGTAGCTGTAAACTATAAACTTAAACTGAAAAGATGAGATACATATTTGCATAAAATATATTTTAGTGGACATTATTTAAACAAAGAGGGTCTGCCGCAATAGTTAGTAACTGTCCATAGTACTGATTTTTCAAATAAGAATTCTTATAGGACGAGAGCACAAAGTAAATAATGATTATAAAATATTTTAATAATTAAATTTTTGGTACAATATCCATGTTATTTACTGTTAGTGATTCCTTTTGATTGCAGTCACTTTCCATTTTCCGCTATCAATTTCATTTGTTCCAGCTAGGCAAATTTAGTTAATTTTTCAACCCCAACAAGTTTCTAATCCAGAGCTTGATCTGGATCGTTTTTTCATTTTCAAAACGCAGCTATTGACTTGTGTTCTCGTTGCCGCGAACAATTAGTAGCGTATTGTGAGAACGTATATATACGTCTTTCGCAGTCAAAGGGTTAACTCGATAAAAATATATCTTACGAAAGGGGAAGTTTTTCTTTTAAAATCACATCTGTACAGAGCGAAAGTATTAAAAACAATAGTTGTTATATATTCAGCCGTTCTTTTTATTTTTAACGACAATATTTAAGAATTAAATATATTAGACAATTCAGAGAAATAAAAAATTAGTGTTCTCTTCTTTTTCTGTTTATTTTCAATAATGAAAAGAAAGTATTTAGACGATGTTTTTTCTGCCGTTGATGAGACACTTTGGAAAATACACCGAGCTCCAGGGGTAATTTGAATGCGTAATTTGCATGGCGATCGCTTAATCCGCTCGTCTCAGTATGCTATAGCATCCCAACTCGAATTGCAATCAAGAAGACGTTAATTTTCATCGAATCATCGCCGACGAAGCCTGCGTTGCATCAATAACGCAAGTGCTGAATTAATGAACTGCGTTAACATTACATTCCGGGTCAGATTTGAACCGTTTTTGTCACTTATCGTCTTTTGTTAAATTGTGTCAATTCATTTTAACATAATTGCAACCTTAAGGTTCTTGAAAATTAATGTTAAATTCTTTGTAAATCATTATACTTCAGCCATGTCTAAAATTCTATAACTTTGTCCTGATATTTCAGATAATTAAATTACATAAAAGATAATGTTGAATATCCGATTCCAAATTCAAATTTGAACTTTTTTGGTCACTTATCGTCTTTTGTAAAGTCGCATCAAACGATTTTGCATTATTGGAACCTTTATGCTTTTGAAAGTTAATGTTAAATTCTTTGTTAATCATTATACTTCAGCCGCGACTAAAATTCTACACCTTTGTGCTAACAAGATAAGATAATTAAATTACATAAAATTACCTCCGATTCTAAATTCAAATTTGAAATTTACACGATGTCGGATATTCCTCGATCAATTTGAGTCCTTTAAGGTAGTTCTATGCATATTCAGAACAAAAAATTTATTTTTATGTTTTCAGATTTTAATTCTTTTTATATCATTTTTCCACAAAAATTGGTAAAAATACTTCTACTATTCTATTATAATCATCATAGTAAATGTTTATAAAGAGAAAAATAATTGTTTAAATATGCGAAATAATTCTAATTTATTTATTTTAAATCAAACTTTTGTCGATACGGTACCTACTACACATAAAAAGGTGTGTACATAGAGAGAATTTTTTGACGTACACTATGACAAATACATCGTGGC
Source organism: Cerceris rybyensis (assembly GCA_910591515.1). Taxonomy (NCBI): domain Eukaryota; kingdom Metazoa; phylum Arthropoda; class Insecta; order Hymenoptera; family Crabronidae; genus Cerceris; species Cerceris rybyensis. Next base: position 64,643,267 of record OU342789.1, on the reverse strand, counting down.
ATCATCGCATCATTCAACCTACTGTAACCTATAAATACAAATGAGAATTTGACAGTTATTAGAGTTGAGACGTTTTTTTGAAAACGACAAATTACAAATTTGTGGAAAAAAAAACTCTCGAAAGAAATTTGAAAGCAGTGGAGATTCTCAATAAAGGGAAACTAAAAACACAAATCAGAAATTTAACTCATTCTAGTGGAGAAGCCGAACATCCAAAAGTAATCTCAAGTAGCATGAAGTATGGTTTGTTTGAAGGCATGCGTTTCATAGATTTTTTTCAACTTTTAATAGAAGTTTTCTTCATAAGTACGTGGTAAATAATGATAGAAAAATTACATCGGGTTCTAAATGAATTGATTAGGCCACTACTATTTTTATAAAGATTTTTGTCGACTCGTTTCGGTTAAAAAAAATAAAAACCTGCATTCCAAGGCATGTAAAAATGGCTGTCCCTATAAGATTCGTGTAAAAATAATTTATTTTGAAAATAATTTTCTCATAAACTATGTGGTTAATTTCATTGATCTTTCGCAAATTGTTTTGGAATATAATACTGCATGGATACCCAAAATTTAAAAAAAATTGGTCGAAAAAAATATTTGCATAGAACTACCTTAAGTCTTCCTAAACTAATGAAACTAGTTAAGATCATTAAATCTTTGAAAGTCTCCAGGCTTGTAGACATTCGAGAATTTCGAAGTCTGAGTAATTATCGAAGGCGTTCGAAGCTCTGGATTCACTGAATTTCTTGAAAACTCGGAGGAAAGCAAATTGAACGTCTGTTCAATGCTCGACGGGAAATTTATACGAAGCGCGTGTCCTGCTTTCGAAACGTGCATTATTTCTGAATCTCAGCTTCGAACGACTTAGGCGAGAGATGTAAAAGTGCTCATAAATGAGCTATTTGCTTGTCAAATCGGTTAACACTATAAAATCCAAAGTGGATAATGTGATGAAACAGTATACACTCTCTTTTAAAATTCTCTTCAAGATACAAGTGCAAATAAATATTGCAGCGTATATATAATTGCATTTAACTTTCATCGAATAAACATAAAAAGTTTAGGTTCGTTTAAGTGCTTTAGCACTTACATTTTTAAAAATTCAGAAAATTGGATTAACCAGATTAACTTCTGAAATAAATTATTTATTATTCGATGATCAAACTAATTTCGTCATTTCATGACGTTAATTGTTAATATTACGGAAATTTGTTATCAAGATAAAAAGTTATGATTCAATCATGTGCTTTTGCACTTACACTAAAATTTTCAAAAATTCGCAGAGTCGGGTTCCAGATTACCTTTGGAAATATTTGATTTACTCTTCAATTTCCAAATAAATTTCGTCATTTCATGATATTAGTCGTTAAAATGAAATAAATTTGTCAGAAACATAAAATATTATAGTTCAATTAAGTTTGACACTTCCATTTTCATAAATTCAAAAGGTTTAGCTAAACGATTTGACCTGTGAACGGCTTAAATAGGATCAAGGGCATTGTTTGATTATAACTGAAATAAATTACCTTAGTTAGAGTTATTAATTAAATTATCTACTAATTTATCGAACAATTAATTATATTATCTAAGTTACAGTAAACTTTTGATTTTTTGCACATTTATTAATAATTTAACTCAACTAAAATACACAAAAAGTATGTGTTACTAAACAAATACTTAAAATATTCAAGATACGACATTCGTTGTCTCAATTATTATTACCGAACGAAAGAGTCTTCTTGGATTCTTTTTTCTCAGCTGCAGTTGCCAAACTTGAAATTTGCATAAACATCTAGAATGTAGTTATAGTTGTGAGAGGCAGTTTTTATCATTTATCTGTTTACTTTTTAACAATTAATATATTTTACACAATGATTTTGAAAAAACCCAGCATCCTTCTTACTTTCCACTACTTTATTTTACAGAATGTACATCATTCACATAATCGCAGTGTACACATTCTACTTCAGCATATTGTACACAATTTACAAAAATTCCGAGATAGTGAGATATTACATGGATTTCGCCATCGAGCAAATGAAGAATCTGCCAGTGCTGGGTGGAATCATGAAGAAAGTGGAGCCCTAAAGACATTTGAAGTATGTATTTTCTTTTAATACCTTATATTATTGTAAGTATGATTAAACAATATTTTCGACTAATTTTTGTAACATTATCGAAATAAATACATCCTGTTCATATTATAATATTTCTACATCCAATGCTAAATGCCAAAAAATCCTGATACAATATGTTATGATATGTCGAAATATAATATATTTGTGTCGAAACCTAGTAGGTAACAAAAGGTTACAAAAAATGGTGGTCAATCCTTTAAGACACGATCTTGTTCAGGAATATATTAGCGAACTGTCAAATTCGTAACAAAAAGGCAACTTCTTGCTCTGTGCTGTGCGGTAAGGGGACTTTCCTCGCACCCCCCAATTCATTCTTCAGATTTAAATGTGTAGCTGTTTCAGTCAGTAGCGCGTTACAATTAAAAATGTCGTGAGAACGCGAGACATCTCTATTAAACTCATAGACTTACAGTATAAGTCGTTAATACTATGAAGTCACTTGGCTTGAAGTATAGGATAAGGGGAGATTGTCCTCGCACCCCCTATTACTGCCAACAGATTTAATCCTTTGCACTCATATATCGAGCAGTACTCGGTATACTCGATATTATTTAATTTTATTTTCTGACAATTTAATTGTCAGACCTAACCCAGACCTAACCCAGAATTTCCAACTTCATAATGATTTTGTAACATCACTTAAAGATTCGCCAATATCTAAATTATTGATAACATTTAAAAAATTAATAACCGATGATAGAAAATGTGAAATTAATTTCATTTTGTTTACTAGAAAATTAACAAAAAAATTTGAACCGCAGAGGATTAAATGTTTGGCTGCTTCTTTCAAAACCACTTATGAATTTGGATGAGTACTTGCACACCCAATATTTGAAGAATTAAGGAAGTTAAATTGTAAATCTTCATCTACATTGTCACATATGTGCCCATAATTATGAAAGTGGTCTAAGTCATATATTTCTTGTTTCGAGATATTGAATGAGTTGTATTTGATTGAATTAAAAAATATTTTTATATTATGCAACATCTTAATTTAGAATTTTATTAGTCTTGATTAATGTAAATTTATTATGAATATGAAATTTTGCGTAAATTTCATATGGAAATGTTGTTTTTAAAGTTTGAATTGACTTAGACCATTTTCAAAATTAACTAAATGTCCTATAAATGACTTAAAGTAATAAAAAATTACGAGTTTTATTAGAAACAATAATTTTAATGAAATAATTCATGAAAACTTATTAATTATTTTTAAAAAGTAATCCGTTTTTATAATTTTAGGCTTTTATTATTATGAGTTTTTAAGATTCTTAAAATGTTCTTGAAAAACTGGAGGGATGTATGGTATTATAGTAAACACATAATATCTTTATGTTTTCCTTCCGTTACTGGTCTAGTGGTGTATAATGGAAATAATTTAATATTTCCGTATATTTTTGGTCTCCCTCTTTTAGGTGAAAGATCCAAAACGTGGAATTTAGAATCGTCTAAAGAAGTGTTATAGAACATCTTATAACGTTCATTTCGCAAGAATTAGGGGAGAGTCGGGTATATTGTACCGCTTGGTAAATTGTACCACCTTAAAATTTCCAACTAAATGCCACTATTTTTCTTTCCTGGCAACACGAAACTAAGCACTGACAGCACCCACAACTACTTTTCGTTTTGTAACGGCATCCGGCAAGTGCATTCAGTTTGAGAGAAAAAAAACGTTTTTGTTAGTGTCTGATGTAAATTTTGACGCGTGTACCTAAGGACATTACTCAGTAAAATGGTAAATTAGAATTTTGCTATATTTTTTATTAAACAGGTCTATAATCACCTCTCAAACTATAAAGAAATGAACGTATTAGGTTTTGAGATCATTTTGTGACAAATATATATTTTTTAAATCTCTTAGTTCGGTAAATCGTACCACCAGTAGTTGTCTTAATTGTACTGGTACAATTTACTCAACAAGACGAAACTTGTACATCGAATCCAAATGTTTGCGACAATTGTTTGAACTAAAACAGGTTAAAAGAAAATAAATAATTCGATCTCAGTACAAAACAATTATAATAAATAATTAGTAATTGACCAAATAATAATTTTAAGTAAAAATGATTTATTTCGTTTTCATAAAAGCAATCATTTAATTTTATAAGTAGGTATTTAAGTTTAATAAATGTTTAAATTTCTTTCGTTTTTGATACTTTTGTTTAATTTTTTCTTCATAATTATGAATGTTACTTATTGAAGAAATATTGATTTAATTTTTGTTAACACTTTTTCAATAATAATTAAAATATTGTCATTAAGAGTATTGTGTATTATGAAAACCATATTAATTAATAATTAATCATTTATCATGTTTGAAAGTCCCTTCACTCCTAGTGGTACAATTTACCGAACCTGTGGTACAATTAAACCGACTGGTCGGGTAAATTGTACCAACTGAAAGCGTTTAGAAAAACGAATATTTTGAGAAATCGGTTAAGAGTACGGTGTTGATTTTGCGGTATAAGTTAAACGAGGCTCTACACTATGTGACATTGGATAAATAGTTTGTTTTAATTAATATCAAAACGAGATATTTTGCTGAAACTGAAAAGTGGTACAATATACCAGACTCTCCCCTAAATTTGCTGCGTAGAGACAGATTCGCCCGCGGTATTTTTTACTCTTCTTGTCGTTGACTCTTCCAGTCGTTTCGTTGAAATAAAATCCAGCTAGGTCATTCGTTTTACCGAAATTGCATTTCTTCTTCTACACTTTTCTATCAATTCATAATAAGGCTCAGGGTTGTATAAGTAATTTACTTTTCATATTTACATTTCTATCAACCCAAAATCACGGTCATTCGATAGAAAGGAATGACCAGAAACCAAAAATTTAAGGGTATGTTTATATAATTTTAAAAAATTTTTGACTTAGACCACTTTCATAATTAACACTAAATGAATTCCATATAATGTTGAAACTACAATCACTATCTAATGGTTCATTTTTGATAATATCGTAAAAATTATATTGAATTAATTTAGTTTATAATAATGTGGTGTGAAATAACTAATAAACTCATTTTTTTTTAAATTTTGACTTAGACCACTTTCATAATTATGGGCACATATCGCATCAAAGTTATTCTTCTATTTGTATTGTTTTAGATACACACGAGGGAGGAGACATCCCTGGGATGCGAAGGAGCGGCTATTCTTTTCCGAATTGCATTACAGGGGTCAATTTAAGAAGAGGAATTTTATGGGGAACTTTTCCAACGTTGAGATAATCAATTCGTTTCGCCTTCCAATTTTACGATTGTATTCTTTGATTGTCCCTCCGAATCGACGTTAATCAATGGCAAGTGCCCTATTGAACGAGAATTTACTTCCACTCGCAAGAAATTTCTTGTATTTTACAAATTTGGACGATTACTATCAACAAACAATATCTGTCAGCGTGCTTTGAATTATTTACGGTGAAATTTGCTTTGGAATAAATTTCATGGTTGTGTTAATCCTTATCTGGCACTGGCTCTATTAACCATGTCAATATGAATATGGTATTGACCTTCACATTAGCAATCAAAGGCCAATCATCATCAATCAAATAAATCTATTAATTAAGTTTAATAAAATTCTATGCAATTTGTATCTGCAGCTAAGAGAATCCTTAATTGGCACTGTATTAATCCTTTGCGGACAGTGACATTTTTCAATATTAGATAGGTAATCATTTATTTAAAACTACCCCCTATTGAGAAAGTTAGACTGTTAATGTACACAAATTATAAATTACTGTTTCCGTAATCGTATTTCAACGGTTCTTTTTCAATTTTTCAAATCTAACCGTTTAGATATGCGGAGATACACTGTAATTAAATTTTTCCCCCTAAGAGTTAACAAAATGAGTATTATTATGGTATCGACCCCACAGTGACAACTAAGAGTTAATCTTGTTGCAGTTAAAATTTCAATCATTAGCTTCTTTAATTAACAACTTGGATTTCATGCAACAGAACTCCAAAATGTTACAAATTTTATTTTATATGTGGACTTCTGACAACACCGTAAAATTTCCAATATTCCACCGTCCGATTCGAGGGATGACGTTCAAAGATATGTTAATTTCTCTTTTTTATTTTAATGGGGAATTTCTTCTCATTGATTCCTTCTTAACCCTTTGCGGACTAGCGACGCATATATGCGGTCTGAGAAAAAATGTAGTTATAGTTTATCGACGTATGTATACACGATTCAAATTGAAAAATTGAAATAAAACCGGTGAGATATGATTAAAAGTGGAGTAATTTCCGGATAAAAAGGTGGTTTTGGAACGCCGAAAAAATGATTATCTGTCAATATTCAAAAATGTAATCGTCCGCAAAGGGTTAATTAGGAGTTAATTTTGTAGATAGTAGCTGCCTGGGTATGAAATTACTGTAAAATTTTTAAACCGAACTAAATTTTTTATTACGGAGAATACAAATACAGAAGTAGGAGTTAGTTGTGTAGACAATAGGTGTCTGGATATATACCAAGTCGCTGTAAATTTTTGCAACCAGACGAAATTTTTTATAAGAAAGAATATAGTTAACTGTAAACTAAAAAAAAATATATATATAAATGATAGGAAAAATGATATAAATAAATCTAGCCCCCTGTAAGGATTTATTCTTTCAGGGAGAGAGAGAGAGAGCTCGTGTTTAGCTTTAAAAGAAGGTTTGCTCACTTTTCTGTGCCTTAGAATTAGTTTTAGTTGTAACTTTGAGCTTTCAAATACTTGGCCAATGCTCCTAAAAATGTGTGGCCTGTACCAGCTTTAATTTTTCCTTTCTTACAATCATAGGTGTACGCATTTTTAGGAGGATTCGCCTCTTTGTTTGTCTATTTTTATTCTCGGTGTCACGGCGTTTTTTGGAATGCACTTTTCAGAGATAGTTAACTCCCAAATCCGTAAAAAATGAAGGATAAAGGAAAAAAAAAATTGAAAACTGGACATTTTGACTGCCTTGGTCATTTTAATGTTAATGTCTTGGCAACTTACCATTTCTGAATTGTACACCCGAGGAAATTGATTGCGACGAGCTAGGCAACTGAAATATGTTTCGATCAATGCAAGTGATGTATATAACATAATTGAATTAATTGTTGAAATTAACAATAATCTCTTTTTCCTTTCTGCCGAGAGCTGTCACATTCAAGTTCCTCTTTCAATTTCTCAAGCTGTTCATTTTTAGTGAGTACATTATCGTGCGATTCCTATAAAATGCACATCTTGTTAATTAATTGCTTCATCGTCAGGAGTGATTAATTAACCGATGAAATTTCTATTACGAATCCGCCTGTATAACGGACACTTGTAATTAACCTAAGTGGAACGTGGTATGCAAATATTTTACGTCAGTAGCGTATCGCCAGAATACGCCTTTCGACTGGATCACAGATTATCATCGTATGTATACGAAATTAGAATTGAAATATATAAAATAATAATAATGCTAATAGCAACATGCAGTCTTCACCTTTCAGGCCTCTAACTCCTTTACAAAATAGCGTTTCTCTATTACGAATTGAATGAATGTTTCTAATATTCAAAAAATTTGTAGACCTAAATGGTCCGAACCACGTATGACGTTTTATGATGCTGATACTATCGTTCTTTTTCTTATAGACGTGTTTCTTCATCTGAAAATTCATATTTTCAGCACACAAGTGAGTGCCTTCCGCTACGATAAACGCAGTATATTATAATGTTACAATGACTATATTTGACTCTACAATAAATTTTTAAAGAATTCTTCGTTTTTCAATGAGAATTCTAAGTGAACTCAACCGAAAGTTTAGCGGAATTGTAAATAAAACAATCATTGCTCTCAAGTAACAAGTGTATTTACATTTTTAATATGAAAATAATTAAAAAATTATTAAAATACAAATCGTTTGGATCTTTATAGTTTATTGTGTAATATATTTTGATGTCGTTTCAACAAAGAGAAGTTTTAAGAAGTGAAGACTCCAATATGTCAATAAAATCAACGGGAAATGTTTATTCGACACTCGTAGCCACAGGTCATCGAGTGGCTACCGCATATATACGGTGCTCGTACCCACAAGTCGACGAGTGGAAGCCGCATATATGTCGCGCTCGTACACACAGATCGTCACTTGGATGCCGTATATATACGGTGCTCGTACCCACGGGTCGACGAGTGGATGCCGCAGATATGTGCCTCTCGTATCCACAGGTCGTCACTTGGATGCCGTATATATGCAACGCTCGTACCCACAGATCGTCACTTGGATGCCGAAAATATGCGGTGCTCGTACCTACGGGTCGACGAGTGGGTGCCGCATATATGCGACGTTCGTGGCCACAGGTCGTTGAGTAGATGTCTCATATATGCGGTGCTCCTACATACACGTACTCGAGTGGCGGCCGCATATATGCGGCGCTCGTACCCACAGGTCGTCGAGTGAATGTCGTATATATGCGTCGCTTGGAGCAAAAGGGTTGAAATGCACGTCTTAAAACGATCGTCTTAAAATACTCGTTTTATAATCGTCTTCTTTCGTCAACTCGGTTCTCTAAGCCTGATCGTCATCTCTTCACGTTTCAATGTCTCAATATCACACGCATTTTTATAACATAAACACACATAAGTCTCATTAATACGTCGCTAGAAACGATTTCAAGAATTTTATCAAGTCTCTTTTCTCGTACTTTCTCCGAAGCTTAGGTTTTCCGAATAGACGTAATACTGCGCCAAGAGCTGCAAATGTATTTTCCTCGGGAGCATAAAACTTTCGATTTACCTTACCATCGATTCCACGAGATTTATCCAGATTCAAAGCCACAAGAATGGCACAACGAAGTGTCTCGTATCGATCTCCTCCTGAAAGCCAAGACGTACCGTTTGTTTTACGATTACGCTTTATGCCGAGATAGAGGATAGAAAACCGGAGAGATCCACCATAAAGAAAGGGACACTGGGGTGAATTCTCTTTCGCAACGTCATTGCTTCTATTTCCAGATCCTGAATTCACCTGGACTTTTTTGTATTGAGGGAAGTAAATTTCTTCCGCAACGACAAACAGGAATTTATCCAATTTGTCTGATAGGAGTCGTCAGTGAGACTGGAATCGATGTTTTTCTCGCGACGTGAACGATAAGGGATAATAAAGGGCGAGGAGGGCTCAATGCTGGCATTGTGCACGCGAACGTTGTACTCTCTGGAATATAAAGGTAGAATGAAACCCCATGGAACGTCTGTAGAGCGATATGCGAGGCAATACGAGGATAATGGCAGCGGTTGAAGTTGTACCAGGAGTTGCCAAGGAGAGTGGAATTGTTTTTTGAATTTTTCTCTAACTGTTGTTTGTCAGGATTATTTCTTTTGGATGCATAACATTTTGGAGCGGTTAAAATTGGATGAAGTTTTTCCGAAGGAATGAGATCAGTGGGGTGAAAGGCAATGTTCCGAATTAGGATCTTGAACTGTTATTTAGAACTGACGGACAGGGGTGTATTGAGACAGGGTGATGATCGGGGTGAAGAATATATTTGTGGTGGTTGTTTTGTATTTAATTTGCAAGTATTACACTGGGAGTTGATGTAATTAGTTGGTTGCATCGGTAAGGCAATGCGGTGACTTCGTTTATTTAATAGATGTGGATAAAATGGGATTCGTACTTTTTTAACCCTTCCGCTACAGTAGTTCCGTCCGCCAAAGTGCCATCACTGTACGAAAACTCGCGCCAAAAATATGCACACTGCCCGTAGTTTCTGTTTATTAGTTTTTCTAAGTCTTAAATGACAACTGTGCTGAATAAAAGTCTTAGAAAATGATTAAAATGCAATTTGTTTTGATTTTTGAAGTTTTTTGCGTAATACGTTTTGATGTTGTTTCAACAAGGAGTATTAAATTAATATACTATGTCACTTTATGGTACTTGCATAAACATCATTCGGATGCCGCATATATGCGTCGCTCGTACCTACACGTTATCGCATGTCTGTCGCATATATGCGGCGCTCGTACACACAGGTCGTCGAGCGGAGCCGCATATATGCGGCACTCGGAGCGAAAGAGTTAATAAATTATTTCACACAATTATTAGAACCTCGATCTAAACGCCTGTATTGATTGTACCACAAATAAAAACTGGTTCATCAGAAATGCAGGAAATGGCAAGTATAAAGCGAAAAAATTATTGGTATCTCTGGATGGTCTCCAAAAAAGTGCACCGTTTTGAATGGCTTAATATGTTAATAGAATGTGTACTGTCCAATCTCACATTTATTAAACTTTAACTTGGTCAAAAAAAGTAGAGGAATAAGGTTACATATGACAATTTTATGCCGTTGGAATTAAAATTTGTATTGTAAATGAGAAAGCTCCATTTCAGGCTGCGCATAGAATATTAAAAAATCGTTAAATAATACAGCGCACGAGATGTTAACTTTTCAGCACTGTTTCAACTACTTTTAATTAATTTGTTTGTGTCGACCGGTGAAGTTTTAATTTTATTTTACCTCGACTATCTCCTTTTCTTCTCTATGGTCGTTGAAGTTAATCTTTCTTACGTTCCATTCTAAGAAACTAATGAAATTTCCCTGAAAACTTTCAAATACACTCTCAAGTTCTCCGACTAGGAGGGAAAATTTTAGAATCTCACTGTAATTTTGTATTATCTGTTTTGACAATGAATATGGATTTATTCGAATATGTTTCTATTTTGTATCCTGTTTGTTTTGTATATTTCTGGCTTTATCTGTTATGGTTATTTTTTCCTAGAGCAAGGGTGTCGAACCATTGACCTATGGGTCAGAAAGTGACCCATCACATGTATTTCATTAACCTATTTCTCCTTTAAGTACTTCTACTCAATAATGTCCAAATATGCTACTGTGAAAATACCTTTAGGCATCCTATATTTCAGACGTTTATTTTGAAAGTGACATAAGTCACTTCTTTTTAACACGTTAACTACTGTGGGTCATCGGTGTCCGGGGCTATTGAATAAAAAAAATGTCATATAACTTTTCAATTGTAATATTTACGAATTTTCTAACACATTAAGTATCTAAATACTGGCGTTTAAAAGATAAAATCCTGCTGAATATATATCTATCTGTGTCTTTAAAGTTTCTGCTTAATAAAAATGGGATTTTAATAGGAAAAGTATCATTTCAGTAGGAATGATAAAACGAGCTAAATATTAATGGCGTTCAACTTGATAATACATTTGCGACATGATTAAAAATTCGTACTGTCGAGAAAATCAAGGGAACAAAATGAAAAATTTTCATGGATTCTATAACTGAATAATTTTTATGAAAAGTCCGATAATGTACAGGAAAAAAATGAATTTGTAGGGCTGGATCCATTCTCAAGGTATCAATTGCATTTATACGGATTTTAATAGAACGCAGAATAATGAACTTTTTTGAAAAAATGGAACGAAAAAGTTTGCACACCATGATTTTCCCCTTTCTGTCAGGTAATGAATTATTCGAATCCGAAATTCAACCATATTCCTGCATATATGATTTGCCATTTTGATTCAAACAACTGTAATAATTCCGTTTTAAATGTCAGATGGTGTAAATTTATTGCATGCAAGCTAAGGTAGAATTAATTCAATATTAAAATAACTAATTGCAACGTATGATGTATCTCAATTTGAATTTATTTCTCGTTAACTGTATATATTGTAATAATAAAAGGATAATTATAATTTTATATTCCTCAATTACACTCTTTCAAGATGTTATCGGCCAGGATTCAATTATTTTACAATCAGTTCATGCTCGATTGCTAGAACACTGCATGATAAAACGATATGGTGAATAACAAGAGTGAAGCAATGATTAATGTTTTATGAGAGAGATCTACAATATTTATTTTATGTTACTCCTATAAACTTGCCAAAAATTTAAAAAAATGGCAATTGGTCATTTTTATTGGTTTTTCAGTTTTAGTGTTAAGATAAAAACGTTCTCTTCAATAAAGACGATCAAATTAACGGAATGTGGCATTTAACGATAATAAAATAACAGCCTTTCATCGAAATAATTGGAATAATTTTGAGAAATATATTTTATCATCCGCCAATTATAACTGGCTGTGGTACAGGCTTGAAATCTATTGAATGTGAAAGATATAAAAATAAAAATTTAGAAAATATTGTCTTACGGCTTTGTAGCTGTTCAGAGCCACGTGAAAGAGATCCACGCAATGCACTTTGTGCGGTGTTTCTTAAATTCTTCCGCAACGGCGAGCTTCAAGGGATAGACTTTGTGCGAGGCATCTGCGAATATTTTCTCCGGGAAGAAACTGGCTCCTGTTATGTCTAAGAAATATTGTACCCGATAAATGTTATATCGTCTCAACAAAGATGTAAAAAGCCATTTAACACTAGATCTACGAGCGCCAAATCTTTTACACTTGAAGACGTTAAATAAGTATTTACAAAAATGGTGATCAAGTGCCAAAGAAGATGATCAACTAAGTAATTTGTTGTAAAGGTACTAAATAAAGAAGATACTCAAAACATAAATTAAAAAAATAACCAGGGTATATATGTTGATAAAGAAGAAGAATATGCTATTAATTAATATAATAATAATGATAATAACAATGGTTTTAATAATGGTATTAAAGATAATAGTGCGATTTGGGTAGTGAAGCTAATAAAATGCGAAAAATTGAATACCATCTTTAATACTACTATTAATACCATTATTATCAGTACTATTATTATCATTATTATTATACTAATCAATAATATTTCAAAAGAAGAATAATATAGTTTATACCCTAGTTACATTGTTAACCCTTTGCGGACGGAGACGGTTTTGAGGAATGAAAGACAATAATTTATTTGGAAATCTAAAGCGATCTATTTATCAGGAAGTCATACGGTTAATATGTAGAAATTATAAATTACTATTTTCGTAATGATATTTCAATTTTATGTTAATGTTACTATTATATCAATTTTATGTAACTGTTAACAGTTACACTTTAATTTTTCCACTGTAACCGTGTAAAGGTACACCGATAAATAGTAATCATATTATTTCTCTGACCACATATATGCGTCCGCCATCCTCAAAGGGTTAATTTGTGTTGTGAGTTTGTTCGTTATTTAGAACCCTTGCTGCAACTGTATGTTTAATAAGGTGAACGTTGAATATCTGCACTATGATTGTTTTAAAAACTTGTCGAATTCTGGAAAAATATGGAGAGTCACTTTGACTGTCTTCGTAATGTTACTATTAACTTTACGTCGCAATTCGAAGTCTCTTTATATTGCAATATCGGAAGATTTCAATGTATTCACTTGCGAAGTGAGAGTAAATCAAATAGACGATACCAATAATACGAACACAATATTAAACTTCAAGAGGATACTTCCAAGTTAGAAGTCTCACCGGCACCCTTAGGGAATTTCTGCCACGTGACACCGTAGATGGCCGCTGAAATGCCCGCGGTGGACGAAACCAAAAGAAAATACGCAACACGTACGCAACTTAACGAGAAAACTAAAGAGACTTACGACTTTGTCTTTAGCTAAAGAAGGAAAGACCGATATTACGAAGGTCTTGGACAAAACGAATAATTCACCAATGACGAAGAACAACTTTTATAAGGGACGACCGTTATTATTGCGACCGTGTGACCGGAAAGATATATGAGCCGTCTATTTTGAAAGTGGCTTAACTCCATTTATACTTAAATTGAGATATTTAAGGGTTTGCGTTTCAATGCAATTAAAAATATACGTACAGGATACTAGTGAGTCATACTGCGTAAGTGTATCTAAGGGTGTTAAATTTATAGTTCCTATTAAAATAGTGTCAATTATTAAGTGAATAATATGAGTTTTCTTATCAAGAATGGAGTTAGGCCACTTTCAAAATTAACAACCAGATTCATTATAAAATTTGATGGTGCCCAAGTCCATTCAACATAATTTAAGATGCTTCAAATTGAAAAGAACAATACTCAATTTATTTTACATATCTTTAAAACACTTCGTAAACATAATTGATGCGATTCAAAACATTTTTTAACTACATAACGAACAAAATTATAAACATAAATTTATTATAAAACAATTTACTACTCATCTACATTTTGCGAGTGTGAAAGTGATTTGAAGAAATCATGATGTTCCGGTGGTATATATCGTAATAGGTCAATTATGTCCTTGAATTTTGCTGTTGTAATTTGTCTGATATTTTTACACAGTGGTGTCAATACAATATTTTCGAACTTTCTTGATCTACTCCGACGTGGTAGTAAATTCAGGACTTAAAAATTTTCATTCCCATTTATTGATGTCTTATAGAAAATTTTATACGGTTTATTTCTGACAAAACGCATCCAACATATTTTTAACCAATTTATTGATTCTCCATCAGAATTCTTTACCCTTTTAAAAATTGCGTCTTCTGATAATTTTGTTGATACAAAATCTTCTTGTCTCATTTCATTTACAATAAAGTTATTACCTTTCCGACACTTTTTAATAATATTGTAATAATCCTGGGGAACGAACAGTAAATTATTTTTTTTAATGACATTTCTACCACGCCAAAATCTCTATCATTTGGTAAAAACGAATGTCCTGATAATAAAAATTTGTGATCTATGATTTCCACATTATTTTCCAAAGTTTGGACAATTTTTAACCACATTAAAGCTGCTTTAATGATTCTATTTTGCCCGGCGCACATGTCACTGTAAGCTATAATGTGTCTTTCACTTTAAAAATTTTTAACATGTTTTAGGATGCATGAAATTATTTCTTGAGCACCTCTGGATGCAATAGTTACATCCCAAACGTACATGTAAACATTATCGTTATGAAAATTGTGAATACCCAAATTTGATAACTTGATTGACTAACAAAATTTAAATCTTGATTTAAGTATAAATGGAGTTAGGCCACTTTCAAACTACACGGTTCAATTATTGGACTAACTCTGAAAACTTATGTGTCAAGAATTATCGTATTTGCTCGGAATATAAGCAACCTGAAATGCTTTACTGATAAATAACATAAAGTTGTACATGTAACTATGGCAACCGGAAAAAAATTGACAAATGGAGTTAGGCCACTTTCAAAATAAACGGCTCGTATATCTTATAAAGTATATACATATATTTTAAAAAGGCGTAAGAGCAGGATGGCGGTATTACGGAGTTGAAAGGTCAAAGTAAGGAAACTAGGAATTTTTGACCTTGAAACAGTGATTCGGGGATGAGGGAGGAATGGTAACTGTCGAATACGGAAAATAGGATTTTGGACTTGGGATGATAGTTGGCAATGAATCAAGGAGTGATGACTGATGATCAAGTCATGTGGTCGATGAACAAAATACTTGTACCGATATTATTAATCCTAGTCAGAGGGTCGGTACAGGGAAAAGTCCTACTGATTACATCTATTTGTATTTTTAAGTTTTCTGTTATTTAAAGATGTGCTTTTAATAGAAAAAGGTTCACTTCATTGAAAACAATGAAACCAGCGAAATATTGGTGGCGTTCAAGGTGTCAAGTCGAAAGGGAAGCATCAAGGGTGAGAAATTCATAAAACAGGAAGATATCCCTTCAAACCATTAATACGCAAAATGAAATTCATTCTATAGTCCCGACATAAATACGTCATCGTCTAATCTTTTATTCAGATTCATGAAAAAGGTCCGTGATCTCGAGAGATACCATTGGGAACCCCAAGTATAGGTACAAGGAGAGGAAAAGTAGGTGACACGTTTTATCTACGATCCAAACGAAGGGATAATGCTCGTAAAAAGCGTCGAGGATCGTAGAAACGAGTCGAAAAGGTCTCCCTTAGGTTGATTTCCTCTCGGAAGCTGGAAAAGAACGAAGGAAGGAGCAACAGTTGTTAGTTCCGAGTAGCATGATACGATGGCGCTGAGAAAACCCACCCCTGACTCCTACCCAATTATTGATCCGCCCCCGCGTATCCCCAAAACCACCTTTAGAGATCGCAAATGGACCTCATGGGCCGGTCTACCTGCCTTGCTTTCATGTCCTTATGCTCTTATCGGTTTTCGCGCACGGCTTTCGGTCAGTTTTGCGACGAAATCGAATTTGGGTCAGGTCATGAACGCGCATCCTTGGATTTGCACGGTATACATTGGGGATTTCAGAAATAGCTGGAAATGCATTCGCAACGTATGTTGTACTCGTTGTAAGAACACAATGGTGGATGTAACTAATTTTTTATTTTTTTGTAAAGGAAACTTCAAAGACATAATATTATTTTATATTTGGCAAATTTTAAAAATTGGCAATTTAATAGAAACTAGTATCGACAGTATGAAACTGGACATATTATTAAAATATTAGTCTTAGATTTCTAGGGGCGACTTTGTCGAAAACGAGATCGGGAAAAAAAACTGTTATTCTATATGTCGTAAAATTTCAAAATATCGATAATTTAATATAAATTAGTATTGCTGGCGACACAGCACTAAATTCAAACTATTGGATTTCGATATGTTAAGGCGATTTTGTGGAAATCGAAGTGTCAAAAAATCACTATTATTTTATATTTAAGAAAATTCCAAAATATACTTTAATAGCATTATGTTAATAGTATTGTACTTTAATACAAACGTAGGATATTGTACCTATTTTTAGAACTGGACGTATAGAGGCGATTTGACCGTAAACGAAGTCTCAAATGAGAAACTTTTATTCTAAATTTTCGAGTTACTTTTTCACCCAAATTCAGCTATTATCCGGTTGAAATATCGTTTACATGACATTCTATATTTAAGCGATGATTTAACTATGCGAACTTTCTTATTTTCCTTCTCTTAATAGCGCACGAAGAAGCCCGAAAGTTTGCAGAAAGTATCTACCGTCAGCTTTGTTGGGACAATTCGTTTTAAGAACTTTCGTTGAGAAAAATGGACAAAAGAAGACGAGGAAATGATTCGCATTCGCGTATCCCGGTAAGAACGGAAAGAACAAGGAAAAAGTGTATAATGGGGGATGCAAGGAGTCTCGAGAATAATAGGAAAGTAGGTTAATTCTGCGATATTAAGAATTATTTTTCCTACCTTCTCGGCACAAGGTAGACATTTTCAAAGAATATAAAATTTGATATTTGTAACTGTGGAAATAATATCGTAGTGATAATTGCAAAATTGCCATGAATCTTTTCCGTTCTTTTCTCGGAAGGAGAATAATAAGACTGTCATCCTTCGTTTCCTTTTCGCAATTGTCCAAGTTATGACAATTGCATTAAATCGAAGGATTCCATCGACGATAGAGTTTCTAACTGAGACTTTCCGACCGAGACGTCGAGCATTTCGATGTGAAGATAAAAATTGCACGAGGAAAAGATTGGACTTTTTGTGATTACTATTCGAGACTAAATTTAGAATTTATTCCATATTCCTCAACATTTCTATCATATGCATGGTTTACTTTGTACAATTAACCAGTTAAACATGCTTGACGTGTATACACGTCAAACCAAGTCTCTATTACGGAGCGTTTGACACGTATACTCGTGTAAAATAAAAAATTAGCATTCACTATAAAAACTTGAAATTTCAATAAAATACAATAAGAATATTATTTGGTGGGATGTTTCCTTTATGTTACCAATACAACTGTTATGTATTTTATATGGAGGGGGTGGCGGAGTGCTCGGTAACCGTAGTCGATTGCATACAAATTGCATAAACAATTAGCACGGTCAATGATGGACCATTATCGGAAGTAAATCCCTTCCAGAGACATGTCTACTCAACTCTGCTCTATGCATCTATTCGTCTATTCGTCTACTCGTCTATTTTTCTAGTCGTCTACTCAACTCTGCTCTATGCATCTATTCGTCTACTCGTCTGTCTACTCGTCTATTTTTCTAGTCGTCTACTCAACTCTGCTTTATGCATCTATTCGTCTATTCGTCTACTCGTCTATTTTTCTAGTCGTCTACTCAACTCCTCTCTATGCATCTATTCGTCGAGTCGTCCAGTCTTCCAGTCAGCCAGTCGTCTATTCATCAATTCGTCTATCCTCTATTCGTCGATTCGTCTACCTCTATATACGTCTGTCTTCTGTGACGTTAATTTACTCTGGTCTACTCTCTGTAGCGTCTGTTCGTCTTCGTGGCGTCTACGTCCGTCGGTCATCTATCCTTTGTGTTAGTCCGGATTTTTCTAGAATGGTCTAGAAAAATCCAGGTGAGATTCATAAAATTCTCGCATATTTGCACGGCTGGGTTATGCACAAAGGTTATTACATAATCTTTAGGAAGGCATAGAAACGAAAGATGCAGGTAGGAGCAGCCGATCTTTGCAGGAGTCACTTCCACATGGTTTAAACCAGTGATTCCCAAAGTGGTCTATATCGACCCCCAGGGGTCGATGAAGACCTGCAAGTGGTCTACGTGGGCGAAAAAAAAATTGGGGGTCTATGAAATGAAAATGGGGGTCAATGGCAAGAAATTTCAAAAATTGCAAAAAACAGTATAATTGATATAACTTTGACATTAAAAAAAAATACAAAGTATAATATTATTAATATAATTAATATCGTCGGTCTAAAACTACTTTCACTTGATCTCGGAGCATTTTATGCGCGTCTCACTCTCTCCATAGTACACGCCTAACTTAGCGTCTCACTCACTCCACAGTGTGCGTTTCACTCACTTCACAGAGTTGTGAGTCTTCTAAACTAAAAGAGAAACAACGATCGGTGCTTTCACTAAGGTCGCGCGATAATCGCATCGACTCAGAAATGTTGTGCATTTTTGTGTATTACAGTGTAACCCCTGTAATCCGTATATCTTATTCTCAGGCCTCATTCAGATTGTTCCAGTTGTTTGGGTTAACGAAGACACAGAAATTGTATGTTATATGATTGTATGTTAGGAAATATACTTCAATATATGTAGTTAGATAGACCCACAGCAGGGGGTCTATCTAAAATTGAAAAATATGACAAGGGGTCTACGAGAGAAAAAAGTTTGGGAACCTCTGGTTTAAACTAAATACCCTCAAAGTTTCCAGGGGGAATTATGAGGTACAATAATGAGTTTTTCAACGTTAAAGGCAATTTAAGCCAAAAAACATGCGTTTAAAAAAACTTGTACAACTTGTTGAAAAAATAACTTTTCAAAATATCAGTTATGGGTCCTTCAACATTAACGTATGGTGATAAACTGTGCAAAAGATGAAAATTTTCAGAAAATTTTTAATGCTTTTAATAGTATCCTCTTTTCAGTAAAATATTTGTACGTTTTCGCGCTATTGAAATTCGGTTGGTTTTTCCTAAGCGTTAATTTTTGCACTTACATGATTGCAAAACCAATTATTTTTCTTATCACTGCCCTTAGCAAACATTCTTGATTATGAAAAAATTATTAAAAATCAATTACTTGAGTCGATTTCTTCCTACCCAGATTATCCATTTCGTTCCACCATGCATACGGTTGAACTGATTCCAAGTTCTCGATAACCCTTAACGATTCATGGGTATGTAATCAACGTGCAACGAGTATGTAATGCACTGTTGCAAAGTTATGTAATTAGTTCAATGCGTATCGTAACATTGTTATGCTTGCGCGGGTTTCTAATTAATTCGCGTATGGCATACTTAAAAGGAACGTCGCAAGCTTCACGGAGGTATATCACGATCAAACTCTGCTATTCCACGTACATCCTGCATTAAGTTTAATTCGAAGTTTAGGTGCAACAGAAATGCAATTACGGTGACTTCGTTAAAGCGGAGCTTTGAGAAAAATTGAAAGGAAACTTTGCTTTTGGATTTTCTTTTTACCGTTTATAAACGTTAGCTTCAAATATATATTGCTTTTACCTGCATCGGTCGTAAAACGTCATCGAATTGGAAAAACAATGGAATATAGTTAACGAAGAATATTGTGCTCTCGAACAGTTCTCTCTTTTTGCTTGCAATTTTAAAAATTGCGATATCGTTCGGTATTCCGAAAATTGTCGAACGAGAAAATCCAATACCGCGAAACACCGTTTAACAACTTTCACGCTATCCATTTTATTATATTTTAATGTATATACTACAGCTAGAATTAATTGATATATTGATATTTGACCAAGTGTATTAAATCTGCTGCAAATCAATATATTAACATTAGAGCTAAAAAGGCAAAAAATATCGGGTCTTCATTTTTTTTATATCCTCCAAATTTTTAGTGTTTTAATCGGTTAACTGTGCCGATTTCTTTTGAGAATGTGCACTTATTTACCTACGTGTTTTAGGAAAATCGAGCGACGACGAGTATACTCGTCAAGCACAGGTAATTGGTTAAATAACAAATGGTAACTAAATTTCCCACGTGACGGATATAGTCGCCATGACACGATATAGTGTCATTTTTCCATGGCAGATTTAGTCGTCAAACACAGCTGACTGGTTAAATAATAAATGGTAACTAAATTTTCCACATGACGGATATAGACGTCGTGACACGAAATACTGTAATTACACCATGACGGATATAGTCGTCAAATACAGCTGACTGGCTAAGCTGTTATTCTACATAGTGAAAGTTCGAGATTGATCCGATCCTACACTTATTTAATATGTTTAAATTTAATAGCATTTTGACCATATAATATATAATATTATAAACTATATAATTATATTTATTTTACGTATATTATTATTATACATCATATTTAATAAATTAATAAGTTAAGTAATCACCATGAGAAGAGAGAAATCACCTGGCGAAGAAGTTAATCGGTTAAGAAATTTATATTTTTCACAACTTCTGAAATATTTATAAAAAATAGGAAGCTAAATTTTCCACCTTTCGCAAATCTACTTTAACTACGAAAATTAAAACGTCAAGGGGAATCGTAAGTTCATTTTTAGCCGACCAACAATTATTAATTACAACTTCATATTGTTAGAAAATTTAGTATTTATCAACTTAACAATAAATATTTGTCAAAGAGCACCCGATAAATATTAGCCGTCGGTGATAGGGGACACCTGTCGTCAACATATTCAACTTCAGCAATTCCATTCTCGTTTATGTAAATGCGAGCAACGCTCTACCCGTTAAACAGTTTACTTTTTTTTTCGTTAAGGGGGATACAATTACGATAATGGCTGATCGATGATGTACCGGCAATTTTCGTGATTCAATGACCGATAAATTTGAGTAGCTATTACCTCGTACCAAAGCATAATTATATTTCATCCGTTTAATACATTTCAAGAAGCAACAGTTCAACGAGCAAATAATAGCCGCCATCAATTCCCTCCCAGATTTTATGTTCGATTTTTTTTTCTACTCTTTAATGCATTTACCGTCAACGAGGCTGTGATGTATTTTAGCTCATTTTAGAAAAAGTGATATTATTTTGTAGCGCAAGCTTCGTTGTGCAAGATGCGTCCAGTTTTCAGACAAATTGAAATTAAAGGGCGTTGGTAAAGCTCTTGCACGACGGTAATCGTTTAAGTCCGTGTATTTCAAAGGGATGAACAACTTTACGGAAACTATTGGAGCAACCTGTTTGGTACAAGTATTGCATTGTTCTCTGGGGGATGCTTGAAATGATACGCAGTGAGCATTAATACCTCTCTTCTACTTTCAGTTATTGTAGAATAAAAATAGTACGACAATGCTGTAAAAATTACTGCTGAGTTTAGCCCTTTGTGGAAGACATGACGCGTTGGACAGAATAGGTGAAGTTTTTCAAAAAGTATTGTGGGAATTTTAGAAATTCTGCGTGGATCTATCTAGATTCTTCTAGAGCAGTGATGGCGACATTTTTTGAGAAGTTGGTCAAATTTTGTTCATTACTTTTTTTATTACTAGTTCGTGGGTCAGTAAGTCAGGGGTGTCTCTTGGAAAAAGACTTATGGGCAATTAGACGAGTATACTTGTAGACTTATGGGCGAATAGCCTGATGCACGAATAGACTGGTGGACGAATAGACTTATGGACGAATAGAACAATAGACGAACAGACTTATAGATGAATAGACTTGTGGACAAATAGACGAATAGACGAGTCGACGTATAGACGAGTAGACGTATAGACGAATAGACTTATAGACGAATAGACTTATAGACGAATAGACTTATAGAGGAATAGACTTATAGACGAATAGACTTATGGACGAATAGACTTATAGACGAATAGACTTATAGATGAATAGACTTGTGGACAAATAGACGAATAGACGAGTCGACGTATAGACGAGTAGACGTATAGACGAATAGACTTATAGACGAATAGACTTATAGACGAATAGACTTATAGACGAATAGACTTATAGACGAATAGACTTATAGACGAATAGACTTATAGACGAATAGACTTCTGGACAAATAGGCGAATACACGAACAGACAATTAGACGAGACTAATAAGTAGACGTATAGACGACTCAACGAATAAAAGAGTAGAGGACTAGACATGTAGACGAGTAGACGTATAGACGAATAGACGAGTAGATGAGTAGAGGAGTGGACGAACACACAATTAAACGAGACTAATAAGTAGAATAGACGCGACTAGTCGAACGATAGAATATATACTTTAAAATACTAAGAGCGCGCTCTTGTATTTTACATTTATTTAGTGTTTCCATTTGCATCTATTTTATTTTTTAATATGTATTTGTAGTAATTATTCTAAAGTATTAAATTGAAAATAGGAGTCGATCACAAGAAGATACTTCGTATCAGAAATCTGCGACAATTTCTTATTTCAGGAATTGATTCTAAATTATTGCTGATTCGGTCAGAAAAGAAATCGTAGTGGTTAACAGAGGAATATTCGCGAAATTTCCAAATGTGAAAATGTCAAAAATATCAATATGCAGAATTATATTACAACAGATACAAATTAATACCGCATTAAACTGAAAAAAAAAATCATTTGCAAGTAACAGTCATCATTTATTTCGCAAGTATAATGCTGAGTAAAGTCCACACCGAAAAACTTGCACGACAGCTGTTGCGCTTTGAGAGAATTATAACCTTTGTGATTGGAATTTCAATTTTAATCTGTCGATAGTGGTGAAAAGACGCAACGAGGGTGAATTAATTCCTCGTAAACTCTTGGTATTGGCAGATCGCAATGAAAAGCTATCTACAGAAGGAAACGTAATCGTGTTTCCGAACGAGAGCGATATTTTAATACTGATTCCGTTCGTTACGTTAAATTAATATTCCATTTAGAATCCCCGAGGATGAACAGTTTTTCTTAACGATTTGGAAGACATTGACAGTGTGAGTGCACGTTTACGTTTCGAGATATTTTTAATACCTCACAGAACCCTCTCCAATCCACCGATTTCATTTCTAAAATTTTTCCTTGGCACAATTAGTTACAAATTTAGGTAAAAAAAGTATTGACACCCCCAGTATCTTTGGAATATCTAGTATAAAGTGAGCTACGGATATTAGAGTCTCTCTACAACAGGAAAACATGCATCACAGCGACTTATTATCGACAAAACTATACTATTTTGTTATTTACCTCTTCAGGGACAATTTTTTTATGGTGAAAAATAAAATTTTTTTTTTTTTTTATGATTTATTATAAATATATTACTACAGCAAAATACTAATTATGTTTGTCAAAAGACACCAATAATCATAGTTAATATTAATAACTTAATTTACAGTTTAAAGGCATTGAAAGGAAACCAATTGTTTTTTTACCCCCCGTACGTTGAACTAAAACTAACATAAACATAGTTTGCTTAAAAATTTACTTATAACATTTTCGAAAATAACAGCTCATATATATCGTTAATATCTTCGTGAATAATAGAAAGGAACGACTTCCATAAACACGTAATTGGATATAAACGTGTCCCAGGGCACATCACGCTGCGAGTTTGCGACACAAATGCAAGTTGATGCGACGCTAAATGCAACGAGCCGAAATGTCGCTTAAATTCACCGTCGATTAAAGATAAAAATTGCGGGTATATTTTACATGCAAAGCCGTCATTTTCTCTTACTGTATCGATCGAAGAGAAATCGTGAAAATTATGCCGCACGAAGATCGAAGGAAAGGGGGTTGTAACGCAAATCGAGCATCCCTCGATGGTGACCGCAATAAACTGAAATTTCACCGTCGATTACAGTTCAAAATTACCCGAATAACGCCACTGTAATGCCGTTATATCCAACGATTAACCAGAAACCGTGAGAGTTATCCATTTGGAAGTTTGAAGGGGTAAGAGTTAAAGCGTGAATTTACCGGGCCACTGTGGTTATCGTAGGAAATTTTGTTTCGCAGTTGTCCGGGAAATTAGAGAGTAATTAAGGCAGTAACTCGAGCACGATGTCACCACTTTTCACGTTCCGACAGGTTTCATGGCAATCGTGGATTTTATAGTTTCAATTGACAATTGTATCGTGCACAATTGCATGGGTTGCAATTTTTATTCATAGCGGCTTTCATTTTCACATTTTTCATGAAACACACAGATCTACCAAGGGGTTGAAAATGACTTGTATCGAATTTTCAAAAAAAGTTGTTTTTGTAAATTAAATTAACCCCTTGACGTGCTATATCTTTTGCGATAAAATGTGCAACGATTCTGAATTAATTGCTAAAATAATAATCTAACCCTCAATTTCGGATATAGTAAATGACTTAACACTTTGAACGCCACCGGTATTTTGCTCGTTTCGTCATTTCTACTGAAGCAAAACTTCTTCTATTAAAATCACATCTTTACAAAGCAAAAACATTGCATTCATAAATATTGCAATTTAAAAGTTACACGAAATTCCATGATATTCAATAGCGCCGGTCACCGGTGACCCCCATGGCAGTCAACTAAACGTGTTAACGTGATATTGAATAGCGTAGAATTTATGTTATTTTATCAGAACCTACTGATATTTGTAATCAAATCATTTTTAGAGCACTTCAAAATTAAATGTTCCATTCATCGCGTCACGAGCAACACTCGTTATTGTGCGGCAAGGGGTTAAATTATAGTAGGATTCTGTGAAATAAGTCTAACAATAAGGGGGACTTTATATAACTAATTGTAAGATGTAGGCGTGGATAAAATAAAAATGATAAATATCAGAATAAATAAAAAAAGGAATACACAAAACACTAAGAATATAATATAAATAATATTTTGAGGTTCGTTAGAACGGTTCGTTTCTGAGCTATGGTTATTGTCAGACATTTTCCCTACGTAACAAGATGAATGCGATGAGCCAATCAAAAAAAATTTGCTACCCTTTCCCGAACTTTTACGGCCGGTTTTTTGTTGCAAATCTCCATCTATCCAGAGGTGTATAACAATTCCTGAAAGCCATAACCATTAATTTTGTTACACCCTGAATATCTTACCAAGTGACATCTTTCTAAATTCGCCCAGTAGGTAAAACCATAAATTGTGCCTGGCACAGGACGAAGTACTGCACTTGATAAATCAGGTTGTGTGCATGCAGATTGATTTCCCGCTTTTCGGGAAGATGTCATCTCCTTCTCTAAGGGCGTACCACCTCTCGTTGGCAGTCCACACATACACAGTGGGTTGCCAAATTATTAGGAACAGCCACATTTTTTTCAGATTCTTACTTTAGGCGCACTTGACTGCAGTTTTAAGTGGTTCAAACTGTGCAGAATTGTGTTATTTGAGATTGCCATGTGTCTGTTACTTAAATTTCAAGTGGATATTGAAAGTTAAGTGATATATTTCTTTTTATACATTTTTAAGCAGCATGAGAGTCGCAGTATACTTTAGACGCTAATGGGTGAAGGACGAGTTTTAATATTTTAAACAAAGTAATTTTTATTTATGTGTTTTAAAATTTAGTTAAAATGTAAGTATTACTATTATATTATCATACAATTAAATTATTTACCAAAATATAGTAATAAAAATATATTTATCTTATCCCTCTGGTTTCATCACCAAATATTGAACTGCCCTAACGACGCCTAATTTTTTACTTATTTTTTATTTGTCTCTTTTTTTTGTGTTTATTTTATGTCATAAATGACTATATTAAACTAATTAAAGCTTTTATTATTGGAAAACGGTGTAAATCTAATAAATTTAAGACTAATACTTTACGAATTCAATTTTTTCGTGACTGTCCCTAATAATTTGGCAACCCACTGTAGACCGAGAACACTGTTTGGCGCACAGTTCCATTTCATTTAAAATTGTGTTCACAATGTGGTGGTACTTTCGTCACCCACACTCTCACATAATCATTTCCTCGCTTGCTCCCGCTTTTCGAATTTTTTCCAGCATTACATAATTGCCAAAAGTATCCTGTTCGCAAGAATTAAGGCATTTTTCAAAATGAATGTAGAACGATAGAAGAGGAAGTATGTGATTTCCTTTTTTATTCAATGAAAACATTATAAAAGTAAGAAGAGAAGTTAGAGAATGTTTTTTTATTCATTTCACAAAGGCTAATTCAACGTATGGGATGATTTCGTTGCTTGTCTAGGAATTACGATGCTACATAAACGTAAATCTCATTACAGTTTAAACTTGTTAGCGGTTTAATGAAACCCTGAAATGTGACCGTGTCGTTGAAGCGCTACATACATTTTGCATAGAAGTGTCATGAAAGAAAATTAAGAAAACATGCGGTAAAGTAATGTGCAAATAATGAAATTACGTATGTAGTCGGAGAACAAGGTTCTGCTTTAAGCGTGCAAATTTACGAACGAGACGACCGTCAAAACTTTCGGGTCACCTACGACTCGACACTGACACGCTACTGGGAAAAAAGCGTGATTTATGTTTCGCCCTTATAAAATGACAGTGTAGAATTAACATTTTAACGAGCCAGGTTGTAGGTGACTTTTCCCTAGTGAAATTTAACATCAAGAAGCTTTTTTTTAAATTTTAAATCTTACGTTGCATAGTTCTATAGGTGTTTTGTACGAGTATGATATAGATAACAGCACGCGTAATACTTTAACACTAGAACTACCAAGCACTTCAAAATGACTGGTTACCAATTTTTTTCAAAAATTCTACAAGTTTATAGGATAGCCAAAGAGCAGAAGTTCTATGTTGACCTTGCAAAACACAGGTTACAGAATCGATTGTCATTTCTACTTCTTGATTCCTCTTTTCCCAAAGTACTTATTTAATATATAAATATATCGACACCAACTTTCAAATATGTCGTATCCCACAAAATTTGACATTTTCACTTTTTTCGAAAAATGGAATCATAACAACGTTGTGCAGCTTATGTAAAAAGTTTAGAAGTCAAATTGTTTATTTACTATTTTTAAATAAATATTCTAATATGTCGTATCCCAGAAACGAACTGTGGCACGTTCTAACATGTCGTATCCCACATTAGTAGGTTAATTTGGCGCCTAAAATGTGACAGTCACCTTTGATTTTGGAATTCGTATGAAGTTAATTTAACTCAAATATCTCATAAAATGGGTAAAAAGGTAATTATAAGTAATTATTTCTCTTAGTTTGTAGTAAATAATTAATTATTTTAAATCACTACGAATGTCAATATTTTATCGAAAATATTAAAATTTAAAATATAGTAATATATGAAACTGTGTTAAAAATAATGATTACTATTAAGTAATCAAATTCATTATTTCTTTAAAATTTCGTACTAATTTCTTTCTCTTTTACTACTGTTTGAATCCTATTCGCAATATGTCGTATCCTACACATGTAGCGTCAATCAATATGTCGTAACCCACGTAATAATTAAAAAATTGATTCAATTTTTTTTTCTCACTTCAATCTATATTACTTGTACATAAAAACAAACGTAAAAAAAAATACCTAATTTATTTAATTTGTGACCGTGAAACGTTTTTATCATCTCCTGAAAAATTTTCAAAATGTGGGATACGACATATTAGAAAGTTGGTATCGATATGAATCATTTTGTACCCGAACCAAGTGCGAGAAATGTGGTATTGGACTGTGCCTAAACAAAAACAATAACTGTTTTAACAATTTTCACAATTTGTAATTTTCGTTCAAATGCATAATGTAGCCATTTAGCAAAAATAATATTTTTTCAAAAATTGGAATAATAACTTAGTTTAGTTCTTTTTTAGTATTTTTCGTATTTTATTTGATATTAATTCTAATGTATTTTTGACCTTAGAAATAACAATAAAAATTTATACATTTAAGGGTTAAGTCGTTCGGTTTTAAGTTAGAAATCCAGGCTTACTTTTAAGACGTAGATGTGAAGGATAGAGGACGAAGGATTCTGCACCGGACTAAATACAAACACTTCTAAGGAGATCGGCTCTCGAAACGTACGACCTTTGCTAGACAGGTCTTCGAGTTTGACACGTTCCCAAACAGAGTTAAACCCTTACTCTACAATAACGTATAACACTCGTGACACGGTAAGTAGAATAGGAGATTACTGTAAAATATTTACATGAATAAACGACCAAGCGAAGCTGGGAAAAAATAATTTTGACACTGAAAATTGTGTTTAATATTTCACATCCCGTACTTACTTAATATTCTATCGACGAGCGTTAAATCTAATATATTTAAATATATTAAATAAGTACTTTGAAAAAAGAGGAATCAGCTGGCAAAGACTTTGATCAAACTATAGTTTGGCAATGGAAAGATGGCTAGGGAGAAGCGGAACCTCTTGTTTTCAATCGGTTATCACCGTCAGTTAGTTTTTGAAATTCCCAAATCCAGTTTCCTGAGGTAAACACTCCGCAGAGTTGTCCACTTCAAGAAGCTCACTTTGGCAATTTCAAAAACAAAATGGTGGAAATAGGTGGCTGAAAGCCAGAAGCTTCGCTGCTCCATAGACATCTTTCAATTGTCGGACAGTATGTAGTTTGAGTATTCCGAGATGTACGCGAAACATTTACTGTACTTCTTCTCTGCAAGATTGGGAAATGCTTATAAAAAAAGTAGGAACTCGTAAAAACGGCTTTAATAGATCTAGTATTAAAAAAATTAATATTATGATATACCTTATTATATTAGGAGGACCGGAAAGAAATCCTACATTTTTTATGGCGGCAGGTCTTAACGCGATTTCGTCTTGATTTATGACGCTCTATATTGTTTTATTATATTTCTATTATGTTCTATTTATAGCATATTAAATACATTTATAATTTACTGTAGTTTTCACATTATTATTGTGTTATTTGTAAGCCCCATTAAACTTTGTAAATATACAAAAAATCTGATGTAATTATTTCGTTACGTATTGAGATACGATAATTAATATATGTAGGATCATTTTTATCATAAACTGAAGGTATATAATATCACAAATAAATTCAATTTAAAACACAAAAACACGAAATCGATAAACTGTCACTTTAAAGAGTGCAAGTCAAACTAGATACTTTAACTTCAACCCGTTTCACGTAAAATTTTTGTAAGTACTATTAATTAATTATATTACAATGAAAAATAATTCAAAACATTTATTTTCATCCAACTAGATTTGTAAAATTGTACAGTGGGCTGATTTTTGCGCAGATAATTACAGAGGCAACGAATTTACTTTGTCTTGAGAAAAAAGTTAGTAAATAATGAGCTTTTAATCGTCTCTACGCCATGCTCGATTTTCTCCCATGTTAAATAGAAATAGAGAAGCAACGGAGCAAGGTATGAACGAGATCTTCGCGCAGCTTTCGCAAAGTTTGGCAGTCTCCACGAGTTTAGTGTTGAATCGGATACGTTGCAGAAACAGCGTGTTTAACTTCTCCAGTCAATTCACGTTCAAATACAGTCTGTCGATACTGCAAGTAGAAACGGTACCGTCAGTTTCGCGAAAGGAGCTTACGATTAGACCTGCGGCGCCGATGGTTGACTGCAATGACGGACTAATGCGACGTTGAAATTTTGACGAAGTCGATGCAACAGACTGTTTACTCTGTACCGCCAAAGTGTTTTTCTATTGAAAGTTCTGTAACACGATATACATCCTTAGGTCATTTGAAATTACGGGTAATTAAGCAGGTTTATTTAATTTTCTGCTCGTTTGCAACTGTGTTGAAATTAACTGCGAAGTGTTAGTTGAGTGGAAGTCTCAATTGGGTTCGAGCAAACGTGCATTGCAGATTTTCAATTAACTGCAGTGGAGGTAAACCGCTCTGAAAATTCTAGACTTCATTTGTAAATGGCATCTTGGAAGAGACACGGGAAAGAGTAATAACCACAAAAATGTTGACCTCCATTTACCTTGGTAAAATTTGTTCAGTGAAACGATGAAATGGTCGGTTTGTTTATTCGAAATAGAAAGAAGAATGTTCAATAACAATGTGATGTAACAGTGAATTTGCACTGTTCAGAGATGTTTAAATCGATGAACGATGGGGTTATTATAGAGTAAGCATATGAAAACTTCAATGATTGTTTGATTTGCCAATGAACCTACACCGTTCAAAGTTGTTCAAACTTTATCAATGAACCTGTACCGTTCAAAGTTGTTCAAGGCGATTGACGGCGAGGTTACTATAGAGTCACATATGAAAACTTCAACAATTATTTGAATGCCAGTGAACCTACCCCGTTCAAATGTGTTGAAACTTTCGTCAATGAACCTACACCGTTCAAAGTTGTTCAAACTTTATCAATGAACCTGTACCGTTCAAAGTTGTTCAAGGCGATTGACGGCGAGGTTACTATAGAGTCACATATGAAAACTTCAACAATTATTTGAATGCCAGTGAACCTACACCGTTCAAAGGTGTTCAATGCGACCGACGGTGGTGTTATTATAGAATCGCCTATAAAAACGTCAACAATTATTTGTTTTGCCAGGGAACCTACACGGTTCAAAAGTGTTCAAACTTTGCCAATGAAACTACACCGTTCAAAGTTGTTCAATGCGATCGATGGTGAGGTTATTAAAGAGTCGCATATCAAAACTTCAACAATTATTTGATTTGCCAGTGAACCTACGCCGTCCAAAGTTGTTCAAACCTTGTCAATGAACCTACACTGTTCGAAGTTGTTCAAAGTAATTGACGTTGGAGTTATTATAGAGTCGCATATGAAATGTGTAATAACCATTTGGTTTGCCAATACATCTACTTCGTTCAAAGTTGTTCAAAACGATTGACTTTTGGGATTCATAGAGTCGCTTATGAAAATTTCAATAACTATTTGATTTGCCAATGAACCTACACCGTTCAAAGTTGTTCAAAGCGATTGACATTGGAGTTAGTATAGAGTCGTATATGAAAATTTCAATTCGTCAATGAACCTACACCGTTCAAAGTTATTCAAAACGACCAACGTTGGAGTTATTGAACTGTCGCACAAGAAGAATACAACATTCAATAACAATACTATGGTTTATTTAGATTTCTTCAATTTTAATACTCAATTACGGAAAAAATAGCCACAAGACATGAATTAATTTCTACGAAAAATTGCCGGTCAACAATATGTTATTACTTCTGAATTCCAGGTTGATCGCGATCGGTGATGAAGCTTGATAGTCTCGCAGGATATGAGGGGAATAGGGCCACGATTACCCAGACGCGGTTGGCACGACAGTTATGCACAGTAGTATGCACGATATGCGAGTCGACACGACGGGTGACCGAAGCATACGGTAGCTGCACCGATCATTCCCGATGACGCACGATAAGCGCAACGAGCGAATCCAACTTTGCGCAGGCGCGAAATTTCCTATCACAGGACTCCGGATATATTCGCGGCGCGCACTCGGGCCAGTCTGAAAGGAGCCACCGGCGGGCTTGCACGATAGCGCGCTCCTTTCAGCGCGGACGAAGGAACGGTACGATTGCTGATCCTTCGACAATTCACTGAAACTATTCTTTCCACGAGATGATTTTTAATTCATGAGATCAAGTCGTGTTCGAAGATTGGGTTGATCGAATGAGCTTATCTTTTTGCATAAATCATTAGTGAAATAATTAATGGGACAGGTCTCGAGAAGTTCGCGCAGTTTCTCGCTCCTTTTTGGCCTCTCTCGAAGGCAGGTCGAGGACGAAGATGAACGAGAGGAAGAAGGAGATTCAAAGTGCAACGAGTTGGCTATATCTCTATGAAAAGTGTCCGGTTAACGAGGGTTAAGTTTTCGAAGCATCGAGTCGACAAACTAAGTATCCGAGGATGGCTTTGGTCGTTATCGTTAAGAACTTTCAAGGGCTCAAGTGCAAAGGAGAGAAGTGCGTGAAGATCGACTTTCGAGGTAAGGTAACCATTAAATTATATTACATCGTATTACTTTAATTTCGATAATTACTTCTCGGTTTTGCACGCCGAGGGCACTTTTAGAAATCGTGCCCTCGAGTAGGCGCAAAGCTGCCGCGGTAGGGCTTCCGGTTTTTGAAATCCCGGAAATAGTCGAGTCCCTCTTGAATTCAAATTCTTAAAGTAAAACTTCTTACTCGGAGAGACATAGTTTGTTGTTTCAAATGGAAATTGTTTGGTTTTCATTAATTAAAAATTACGAACTAGGAACGAATTTGGTATCTCGACGACGAAGAGGTGAAATTACGAGGTCGCACAGCCCAGAGGCAAAAAGGGTTTTGTTGCGTTTATAGCGGTGTTAAATGAACTTTAAAAACAACCCAGAGGAGAATGTCACCGGACGATAAGGGTAATCGATTAATCAGAGAGTCTTTGGGAAAAGTGACATAATCCGGAAAATAACAATTTTAAGAGGAGCATGTAAATTATCTAAGAAAAAAATTAAATACGAACGTAGAAAAAATATCACAAGCTAATGTAAATAAGAAAATCTCGACATTTTAACTTTACGAACACTTTAGAGCTGTTGAATTAAAAGACATAAGAAAGTTTCACGTTTGATTTCCTCGTAATTTAACTTTCCGAAGTACAGGTTGATTCAGAAGTAGAATTCCCTTTAGCGCATGCCCTTCTCACCGAAAAAGGGAAAAAAAGTCACGAATGCGGGTCCGGAAAGACTTCCTGCCCCACTTAGGAAAATTTCTTATTTACCATAAAGTCAAACAACAGAGCTTATTAAATGGTAAATCTACTAATGCTGTTGGTTTCTCTCTATTTTAAGCGTACAGTAATAAGAATTTCCCGAATACGAAAAATAGTTTATTGTTAGCCTTTTTAACGAAGCAATAAACTATTTTTTGTATTTAGGAATTTCTTATTACCATGTGCTTAAAATAAAGTCAGCTAACAGTGCCTATTAAATGCTACATCTACTAATGTTACTGGTTTCTCTATTTTAAGCGTATAGTAGATAGTTTATTTGGTAGATTTTTTAAAGAAGCATTAAACTATTTTTTGTATTTAGGAATTTCTTATTACTATATGCTTAAAATAAAGTCAGCTAACAGTGCCTATTAAATGATATATCTAATGATGTTGCTGTTACCTCTGCACTTTAAGTATTTCCTGAAAAATCGTTTCTACCCCCTCTAACGTGGACGATTCCCGATAAAACAACGTAGGTATTAAATATTTCCACAAAAACCATATTATACTATAGTTTCATAACAATTGGTGATTTACAGTTCGAGATAATCATATATGGTATCGATGAGACTATACAACCGACAAACCTGAAGAATTGAACAATTCTGGGAAGGTGTGCTTTATATATTTACATTTTGCGAATATAAACTGCTTTAATTGATTATATAGCTGCTTTAGAATGCTCGCGATGTAAGAAAATATTTGTTATACAAATAACAATGAATACCATATTTGCAATAATTATTTCGAATTATTAATTAATCAATCAGATATTTTAAATTTATATAAGAACAATATATGTGACTGACAATAAAATCTGACCTTTCATATATGAAGGAATAACTTGACAAGTACGCAAGCGTAAGAATTGAAAATACAACTTTTTTTGTAACAAAAATATTAAATTTTCAATTTATCCGTATTTTGTGTTTCGATATATAGTATTTACAGACAAATATTCAAGAAAATTGATTGAAATTTAACTGAAAAAATGATTAAAAAAGTAGTATTTTTTAGCATATTATTTAAATAAATGGATTTTTTAAAAAACTGATTATACCATTGGATTCAACATCGGAAGGCTTTAATTTTCATTCTCTACGAAAATTTCGTATCTCTAATAGTTTTCGAGATATTCGATAAATAATTTTCGCGACCCCAACTTTGAGGGTGGTTTTCACCCCTTTAACGTGGACGGTTGCCGATAAGAAAAAATGCGGGTCAAATATTTTTGCGAGGACTATATCATACTAAAATTTCATCAAAATCGGTGATTTTCACCTCGGGATGTTTCCTTGTTAGTTTAGTTCAGTTTTATCTGTAGTTTTTTAATTAATTTTTTTATTAAATATAGTTCTCTTATAATCTAAATATAGTGTTTGAAAGCACCTTTACACATCAACCACATTGTGTTTTCAAAGAAATAACAATAATAGTAATATTTTTGCTCTGCAACATCGTTTCCTTCGGTCCACTGAGCATTCTCAATTATTAGTAGAATGTGACACTTCATGTTCAGCCAGAAGTCGCTGAAACAGCGTCTACTACTTGCCGCGAACATCGATTACCTGTTAGCATTACAATGCAGCACGACATGCAGAAACTTCGATGATCTACTTGTATTCGTGTAACTTTTGAGGTTCAATGGAAACTTTGACGAACGACTGTCTTTGTAATTAATTATTAGTCGTGACGTTACTACGTCACGGAAAGTAACGGTTTAACGAGCTTCGCTGCTCGAAAGTTTGAAAATTGTGTAACCAAGACGAGAATTCTCTTATGCTATTAATTATTCGTCAAAACGTTCTATCGTGTTGCAATGTAATTAGAGAAACTCCATTTAATAAGTTTCGATGCAAACTTTGGAGGCTTAGGAAGAACGTTGATGATGAATGTTGTCTGTTATTAATTATCTGAGAAAATCATGCTCACGTTGGAGAGCAATGGAATTAACCCTTTGCGGACGGAAGCATTTTTGAATATCGAGAAACAATCAATTATTTAGCGATGAAAAAACACTTTTTCATCGGAAAGACAGTCTGTTAATGCATACAAGTTAAAATTTACTCTGTAAAATAATATTTCAACTTATATATTTTAATTTTTCAACTCTAACCGTTTATATATGCACCGACAAACTATAACCAATTTTTTTCTGAGGGCGGATATATTCGCCCGTCGTCCGCAAAGGGTTAAAGAAGGTTGGATGTTTTAGTAGATCTTGCAACGAATGATTTTGCAGATTTGATGGAGATTCTGACGAGATGCTTGAGATTAATTTCAATCGGAGTACTGTCAGGAAACGATGCAATGCAATTCGAGGAACCTTCGTAGTTTAATCAAATTCGTGATGCGTAAGTTTCCGAGTATAAAGGGAGTCACAAGGTACATTGCCCTTTGTTGCTGCTACATCGCGATAAGGACGTTGAATTTGCAACATTGCAAGTCAATTGAAATATTTTGCATTATTCGGTAAACGAAAGAAATTCCAGGGTTCTACAATTCACTCTGTGTATTCTATATTGTGCAGGACAACTTATTTAATAATCCTTACAATTAGAATTTGCATTTTTAGCTGAAGATGTGTCTGCATAGTGTCTCTATTGTATCTGTATTTGGGACTGTATTTATATCGGCACTACTATCTGCATTTCTATCTGGATTTTTATCGGCACTTGTATCTGTATCTTCATTTGTATTTTTATTTGTACTTGTATCTGCATTTGTATCTGTACTTGTATCTGCATTTGTATCGGCACTTGTATCTGCTTTTGTATCGGTATTTGTATCTACATTTGTATCTGTATTTGCATCTATTTTTCTATATGTATTTTTATTTGCATTTGTATTTGTATTTGTATTTTTATCTGTACTCGCACTTGTATTTGTATCCGTACTTGTATACATTTTTGTATATGTATATTTATTTGTATTTTTATTTGTATTTGTATTTATTTTTGAATCTATGTTTTGATTTGTATTTTTATTTGTATCTGTACTTGCATTTGTATTTGTATCTGCATTTGTATCTGTATTTGCATCTATTTTTCTATATGTATTTTTATTTGTATTTGTATTTGTATCTGTACTCGCACTTGTATTTGTATACATTTTTGTATCTGTATATTTATTTGTATTTGTATCTGTATTTTTATTTGTATCTGTACTTGCATTTATATTTGTATCTGTATTTGGTAATCTTCAGAATTTGAAGGCTAGATCGCTGTGAATTGATGGGTTCATATTTCTTTATAAATAGTTCTCAAGTTTAGTGATGGCACAGCTGATTAATTTAGATTTATTGCACTCGCAGCCAAAATAGTAACCATGGAGGAAAGGATTAATATTCTTAAGTATAGTTGGCTTAACATTCATAGATCTAGCCTGGAGAAAATCGGAAGTTTTAAACTTTTTGAAAATTTAAATTAATATTGTAATTTCTGCACGATAGAAACTTTTTTGAAATTATGGCAGAAACTGTTCAATAAAGTATCTCATAAACAATGAGAAGAGAAAGTGTCTTTAACCCCTTGCCCTAAAATAACGTGTGATGCGGTGAACAGAATGGAAAGTTTTGATGTTTTTCAAAAACTACGAAATTAAAAATATGAGTCGATCACGAGAGGATTGAAAATATTAGTCGAGAGAAATTATGTCCAGTTGAGTGAAACTATATCAGTAATAATTTTTATTTCAACAATTAATTATGAATCATTGCGTATTATGTTAAAAAAGAAATTGCAGGGGGTTAAAAAATGTCGCCATTATTTCGCATCTTGTGTAATCCTTTTTATTAACATCGTACATTTTCCAGATACTTCATCACGAAGAAAATTTTGCATTCTTTCCAGAGATAATTTTTTTTCTCCTATTTTTCTAAAGGTAAATTTGTATCATGCTTGACTTACTCCACTGGCGTACGATGCTTCAGAATTTTCGAATTTCTGGGACACTCAACTTCTCTCGTTAGACGTAAATTCTCCAGAAATTCTATTTAGCCTTAAACATTCATGGTATTTTGTTATACTTTATGACTACATTCTTTCGTACCTTACTCTTTTATTTCCCGCGCATATTTCCGCACATCGCACACTATCCCTCTTTTTTTTCTCGTTTTTGCAACTCAAGTGTTCTCCATTCCTATTATAGGCGCAGATAAGTATAAATAAATATAAATGGTGTGAGCGATAGAGAGAAAGTTTATGAAAGAGCATAGAACTCTGTGGGCCGGTATGAAAGGGTGGATGCATGAACGTACCCGAGTGTAAGTGATTAAAAGCGAACATAACGCAGTGCGAGGGAAAATAGGTACAAAACGGCGTATAAATATTCTGTTGAGGTGAAGTAAATACAAAATTTTGTTACAAACATCAGCAGAAAGAAAAACCACTTTGTTCCTTGTGCACTATGACGTCTACGATGAAGTACGTTTTTTATATATTATATATTTTAATATATTATGATGAACATATGTAGGAATGGATAATACAGAGGTATGTGATGAAACGATACAGTGGTCCTATTC
Organism: Cerceris rybyensis; assembly: GCA_910591515.1. Taxonomy (NCBI): domain Eukaryota; kingdom Metazoa; phylum Arthropoda; class Insecta; order Hymenoptera; family Crabronidae; genus Cerceris; species Cerceris rybyensis. The sequence goes on along the minus strand of OU342789.1, from coordinate 64,605,682 downwards.
GACAATATATAATTAATTAAATTAATAACGCGAGGGATTTGCAATCCAAAAAATAATGTTTCAGGCGGTAACACTTTTGAATTCTAATGAAACGCGGGTATTCAATAAATAAGAATCGGAAAACCAAGTTTAGAGGCAGCTTTCACCCTTCTAAAGTAGACGATTGCCGATTAAAAAGGATACGCGACGAATATTTTTACGAAAACTATATAAAATCACTCTTTATTTTTCAATTAATATTCCCCCAGAGGAACAAGCCCCTTTGGGGGTAATACATTACAACGTTTTGCGCAATGCGCAATTAATAAATTTATAATAAGTGATAGAGGTCGATGCCCAGGGTGACAGCAGCGCTTGTTATGGGGTTGATTCAGGGTATGAAAGCCCAATGGCAATGCGATTTTCATTGGCGTGCATTTTGGTGGGTGGCGTTTAGTTTTTTAGTATGTATGATAAATAAATAGATAGATAAATAAATAGATAGATAAATAGATAAATAATACATACGAAACATATAAATATATCAATATTAAATAGAAATAGAACAAACAAAACAAGTTAAAATAAATAAAGTAAAATAGCATTGTTCAAAATTCCATGGAAATCGGTGATTTACACTTCGGGATGATCCCGTGTTAGACACACTCTTAACCCTTTGCGGTCCTGTGTCGAGCAGTACTCGACATAGATTTTCATTTGATTCGATTTTCTGACAATTTAATATCGACCTTCCAATTTTGCAATGATTTTTTAACATCACCTAAATGTCCATTCATTCCTATAGTTCTTGATATCATTTAAAAAAATGAATGACCAATGATAGAAAATATTCGAAAATTAAATTTATTTAGCTCACTACCAAAATTAACGAAATAATTCGGACCGCAAAGGGTTAAAGGAAAAAATAGGGATTGGCTCATTAAATTTTTGAGAAAATTTAATGTTTATACTATTTCAATCTATTTTTGAAGACAAAAAACATCAATGTTACTCTGGCATGCAAAATCATTGCACCTCTGACGTTTTTTTGTACCTTGGATACGTTAGGAGTCTCGATAGACCAAAATTTATCGTTTCCATTTAATTTTTAAACTCAAAGGTCAGTTCAAGGTCATTTAATGTTCATGTCTGAACGTATTTTTACATCAGCTACACGATGCAATAAAAAAAATTATACACTTATATACAAAAAAACATCGATAACCTTGTAAACTCCGAAAAAAATTACCCTAGAAAAAAAACATTTTTTGCAATAGGATGGTTTTTTCAAACCATTCAAAATATCGTACAAAACTTTTTTTGTACTCCCACAATCAGAGGAGATATTTAGGTGGCCTTGCTTAGGCGGACTACCCTGTATATATCTTCTGCATTACCTTATTTCTACTAAAAATCTTACTTATATATTAAACAAATAAAAAAATTCACTGAAATAGTGATTCGTTTCAACAATTTTGATTAACCCCTTGCCTTACGATTTAATTTCCAACTGTGCGGGCCAAAAGCGACAACAAGGTCGGTCGCGCGCAGGGACATACACAGCTTGGCTGAACGTTCGAAACTGTACAAATCGCAAACTTCCTATGATTTGTATATACACGTGCGCGGTACAATCAACTTTGCAAGATGTTTGATAAATAATTACGATTAGTAGACACCAGTTGCTTAGTGGCTTTTTGTACGATACGTACAATGTCACTACCACTGTCACTACTACGATCTAAACAGGTCGTGAAATCATTGGTAGCGATGTTATCACTGTCCTCAATTCTCATTTTTCTTTTTGAACACATTATAATGAAGGATTTTATAATATCTCTTACATACGATGTAAAGTCGAATGAGAATGAGAAGTAACTGAATGCCGCGCCTCTGGAATGTCTCTGTGATCTTTGCTTATTGTATTTGTGACGGTCGCCCCACCAAATTTCTGAGACGTCTTGTTTACGTTTCACCAGGTAGACTTACGACGACTCTGAGGCGTCTTATTCATGTTGGGCCCGGTAGCCTTACGACGCCTCTGAGGCGTCTTATTCATGTTGGGCCCGGTAGCCTTACGACGCCTCTGAGGCGTCTTATTCATTTTGGGCCCGGTAGCCTTACGACGCCTCAGAGGCGTCTTATTCATGTTTGGCCCGATAGACTTACGACGCCTCTGAGGCGTCATTGTAAGCTAAGGGGTTAATTTCAAAAATTTCCTTAAGGTACTTCTAGGTACTTATCATTTTTCAATAGATTTCCTTAAAATTTTGAAAATATATTCTTCATGATATTTTATAATTATAACAGGAATCTCAACGAGTTCGTCCACACGGTTTATGAATAAATCGTGTTTAAAAATAACATATTTAACATGGGCCTTATGGAAAAATATTTTTGCTGAGCCCGTAAAATCTTTTTTTATTTTCCTAATAGAAAAACGAGTCGATGGATTCTAATAAAGAATTAGCAATGTATTATTTTATGCTTTTGGAATATTATTGAATTTTTTTATAATTCTTTACTTCATAGTTATAGAGAAAGATGTTTTTTAATGTCTAAAAAGTGAATGAAATGACCTCTGTGAAGTTAGCCCCTGCATTAATTCTTACGCAATTATTTTCATTTCTAATGAAAAAAGAAACTTTTAGTTCTGAATCCAGCTAGAACTACCTTAAATTCGCTCGTCGTACCGTCTTCTGTCTAAACTGATTTACCTACTGGCGACATTTGGATCTGCTAGAAAAACGAACACCGAAAAGTTATTCCTTTTAACGATAAAATTAGTGCAGTTTACGTAATATTTTTATAGCGTGCGTATTCATTAAATATTTAAGTATGCCTGGGGGTATCGATAAAAAAAAAACAAGCGGTTCGTGCATTACGCGCTGGAAATACAGAATGCGGCACGGAATTAAAGTACGCTCGAAATTAACATTGCACCGTTTCGCGTCAAAAGTTCGAATCAATTACTTGATCGATATTATACGGAGAAGGAAAGCAACGATAATGACCGTACTTTCGCGTGTTCGCCGACCTTTTTTTCCCCCTGATATTTTCCCTTTTATGTTAGAATTTCGATAATTCTCGATGATAAACGAAAAGAAAATCGTGTCGAGGCTTTCCGATGAAATGAAGAAGGGAAGATAGAATGCCCAACGTTTTACGAGCCGTTGAGGTTTCACTTGATAAAAAAAAAACTCGGAGTTAATAAAGAGCACCTTTTTTCAGTATTTTGTAACTTTGTAGCTAAACTCGAGAATTACGGTAATTAACAGAGTTTATAGGTGCAACGATAACGAGCCGCTTAATTAGTTTTGAGAATCTCTGAACTAGGATTAAGCTGATAAAAAATTGAGATGTAATATACAGTGTTTTTTAAAATACAGACTTGTAATTTTTTGCATCTCTGGATATTCAAAGTCAGCTGATACACCAGTTTGATAAATTGCTCTTCATAAATTGGAAAAAAAATTTTAAATTTTGCGAAGTCTATCAAATTGAAGATATTGAGATGCGACACGGTAGAATTATTTCTATAATATTAACCCCTTGACTTACAATTTATTTTCTAACCGAAGAGACTATAAATCAGAATTAATTGTTGGAATAATAATCTATCATTGATTTCTGATATATTGATATAAGTTAACCCAATATTAATAGCATAGAACTAATTTCAACGTCTCCTGACCTACTAATATTTTCAATTTAACAGTTTTTGGAAAATCAAAATATTTTCTATTCCATTTATTGCGACACGTATGCCACACGCCATTGTAAGGCAAGGGGTTAACATTTTGGGTACCAGAAAGTAATCAAAATTGGAGAAGTGAAAACGTAATTGGAAACGTTAATCAACAAATAAATCGAAGAAACTTTAAAAAAAAGTAATCGCACACCTACTTTTGTGCTGGAAAAAAGTGATAGAAAATTATGGAAATTATTTCTTTGATAAATAAATGTTTTCTGCCAGAAAAACAATTTTGATTACTTTTTGGTACCCCTAATATTATAAAATAATACGTGAATGAAGAATTACTGACCAATTTTTATTTTACCAATTTATTTCTGAATTATCGCGGTTGCAGTCACAAACGAAGATTTTCAATACCTTCGAAAAAATTCTTCTAATTTGTATAATAGTCATGAAGTAAATATTGCACGTTCATCTCATCAAATCTAAATTACTTAATTAATCATCTTTTTCAATGGTTGATTTCTTTTTTTCCAAAGTAATAAACTTTTCCAGTATATTTGACACTAGAACTATCGGCGTTTTTAATGTACTACTATACATAAAATAAATACTATAGAAAAGAAGAAATCGAAGGGTGGAAGGATAATTAATTGAGAACTTATGCTTTATAAGATGGACGTACAATATTATCTACACTATGGCTCTCCTATAAATTTAACGAAAAAGAAGTAGAAAAAGTAAGGAACCAGTCATTTTGACTATCTTGGTAGTTCTAGCATTAAACATAATAGATATAATGCTGGTAGTTCTGGTGTTAACACTAAACTCCAAATTCTGGAGATCTCGAGTCACTGCATTTTTTCAATGGAAATTAATAAATTTGTAGCTTATAATTGTGTAGTGGAAAATCAAATTAATGTGGAAGTTAGTACAGTTTGTACGTGAAACGATAACAAGCCACTTAAACAATTTCAAGGGTCTTTGAGCAAGGCCGAATTGAAGGACTACGAGGAGATCCAAAGTTCTAACTCGTTTAGGTATTGACGCGTTGTTGAATATACTGTAATCGTTCCCGCATGCAATAAACAGATCATGGAAACGGAAAATACATGGTTCAGAAAGTCGATGAGCGAGAATCATCCCTTTTGTAAGAAATAAAAAAAAAACTTTATTTATATATTCTAATTGCAGAAAAATAACAGTTGGTATAAACTATTTTTGAAACTTATTTGACCTACCGTCCACATTTACTGCTTAAGAATTTCTAGTTGCTCCCACATTATTTTCTTCGATGAGATGTTTACTCACGTGTTAAGGGTTAGTAATTAAGGGTTAAGTTAATTTTATTCAGCTGTTACGTAATCTTCTTATAAACGTAATACACTTATTTCTTTTAAGTAAAGGGAACAAAATGTTTTTTTTATCTGTATGGTAGCATATTTCAAACGTCATCAATTATGAATGATTGAAACCTCATTAGTCTATCAAAGCCGAGTCTGCTGTGTGCAATTAAAAGGAATAAATATTATGTATTTACTTTGTAATTAATTTTTTTCGCATTGTAAAAAAAAATAATGTAATTCTACTACCCCCTCGAAGTGGCTAGATGTCCAGGGGGTAGTTTCGCCCACTTTTGTAAACATTCGGTAGAGCAGTGGTGCAAACCCATGACCCACTTGTCAGTCACTGGCCTACGCAGCTGTTTAAATGACCCACGCGTTGATTTTTATAAACTTATTTTCTATATTATAAAAGAGAGACGACTCAATCAAACAACATATTTTTAAAATAATCCGTGGGTAGTGTACAATATCAGCACTATGTTTGGCAAATGCATTCCTGAATATTTATCGAATTAACCGGAAAATTTATATAATTTCCAACTCGTAATGATGAATGTTATAAAAATTGTAATTTCAATGGTCAGTCAGTGGTATAAAGGATCAACAAATCCGAATTGTGTGTAGGATCGTTGTAAATGTTGAAATACCTGATACCGCTTTTGGACAGATTCGCCCCATATTTCCAGCATGGATGAGCTAATAGAAATTATCGATTAAAATTAACTCTTCTATAAATAAATGCTTCTATATGGAGCATCCAGAGATCGTTGTTTTCGACGTGTTCAATCGTGTTTAATCGTACTTAATCGTTCTTAATTCTCTGCACTTCTATGTCTACCTACACTGAGTGGATATTTATGGTTTAATTAATATTTTAACCATTTAATTTCGACTTTGGAATGTAAAAATGATCTTGTGCCTTCTGATAAGTACTACTTGCTACATTTTAATTTAACACGTTGATTGTCATGGGGGTCACTGGTGACCAGCGCTTTTGAATTCCATGGAATTTCAAGTAACGTGTAAATGACAATATTTATGAATTTTCAGATATACTAAATATTTAAATATCGGCGTCAGAAAGATAAAGGTCTGTCGAATATCTATCAGTGTCTTTAAAGGTACTGCTTTGTAAAGATGTTATTTTTATAGAAAAAGTTTTGCTTCAGTAGAAGTGACGAAATTAGCGACATATCGGTGGCGTTTATGTTGCTAATTTCATTATTTCTGCTGAAGTAAATCTTTTTCTATTAAATTCATATTTCTATAAAACAGAAACTTTAAATATACAGGTAGATAGATGTTCGATAAATCTTTATTTTTTCAACGCCAATATTCAAATATTCAGCGTGTTCGAAAATTCATAAATGTTACAGTTTAAAAGTTAGACGAAATTTCATTGTAGTCAATGCCGTTATCGGTCACCGATAACCGCCAAGGCAGTTAACGTGTTAACCCCTTGCCTTACAATTTCTTTTGTGACCCAACGCGCTATAACTCAAAATTAATTGTTGGAATAATAATCTATCACTGATTTCCGATATACCGATATAAGTAAACGCAATATAAATAGGGTAGAAGAAATTTCAACGACTTTTGACCTACGGGTGTTTTTAATTCAATAATTTTAATAATGTTAACAGGTTCCGTGCCGCATGGCGCGTATACGACCCCCACTAAACTTTTCGTTCAGGTCGCTTGCATTTCTCATTGCAAAATGGAGAATTTTATTGTGAAAAATATATTGCAGAGTTAAATATACGCATCTTAATATCATGTATACTCCAAATAAATTTATTTAATCGGAAAAATGTGGTTTGTATACGCCCCGTGCGGCCTGAACAGAAAATCTTTCAAAATGATCCGGCACGGAATGCATTAATAAATAATAATTTTTGAAAAACTTAAAAATTTCCTATTCCAATTACCTCATCACGTATGCCACACGTCATCGTAAGACAAGGGGTTAAAGAAGGGGGACTGAGAGTCTTTTTCTGCTTCCACCGTAGTCTGTATCTCAATTTTGTCGGTGACTACAATAGTTATTTGTGTCATTAAATAAAAGTTATTCAACAAATAAGAGTAATATCTTACAATATTATTTTTGTTCAGATGACACAAAGGGTTGATTCTGTCGTTTCACAAAGTGTAGTATGCTTGTATGAACATAAAAATGTCGTTAATTGGAAGCAAAGAACAACAAACGATTATTTGCGCGGTAACTGCTCATTGACAAAAGGTAAAAGAGCTTTTATAGTTAGCGTAAGGTACGTCATTAAACTGCAAAAGGATTCAAAAGTTTCAGATGCATTAATCGTATGATTTTCCTGCAAAATGAAAGAAGCTTTTGTTCCATGAAAATCGTGCAAACGCATTTAAAGTGCCAAATTAAAACGGATCGAACAGCGCTGGATGAAAATGTATTTCAAAATTTCTACCTTGTTTTACCAAATTGTGCAATCGTCATCGCTCAATTTCGTCCTCATATATGTTGAAAAGCTGTGTACATATTCATCTTTCTCTCCGAAACTACTCGACAAAAATGACATTCCTCCGTTTTATAATTTACAACAAATACAGTCGTTTTTCCTCGCAAAAGATCCAGAACACAAAATTTGCACCTTCACTTTCCAAATTGTGCAATCGTGATTGTTCAATTTCATCCACATATCAGTTTCAAATCTATCTACATATTCGTCTTTCTCTCCAAAATCGTTCGAAAAAACTGCATTTTTCGTATTACAATTTACAACAAACACATTCATTCTTCCTCGCAAAAAATTCAGAAAACAATATTTGTATCTCCTCTTTCCAAATTGTGCAATGATCATTGATCAATTTCGTCCACATGTTTGTTTCAAATTTGTCTACGTATTCATCTTTCTCATCAAAACTATCCAAAAAAATGCCATTCACTGTGTTATAATTTACAAAAAGCAAATTCGTTCTACCTAGCAGAAAATTCGAGAACACGTAATTTGTGCTTGCTCTTTCTAAATTGTGCATTAGTCATTCATCAATTTCGTTTTCATATCTGTATCAAATCTATCTACATATTCATCTTTCTCTCCAAAATTATACAACAAAAAAGCATTTTTTGTGTTATAATTTACAACAAACACATTCGTTCTTTCCATCGGAAAATTCGAGAACACAAAAGTCGTACCTCTTCTTTCCAAATTGTGCACTCATCGTTCATGAATTTCGTCCACATATCTATTTATAAATTCACTTTTTTCTTCAAAATCACCCGACATTTACAATATTATACTCGTAATTTGCTAAAAATATATTCGTTTCCTCCCGCAGAAAAATGTAGAACACAAGCATCCTGACAAGGGAGTTCCACCCTCTACGAATAATTCTTTCGTCCTTTCCCTCGCAGATATAATACGCTCATTTTCACCGGTTAATTTCGTTTTCGCGGTAGAATTAAACGGTTATTAAATTCCTGGACCGCCCCAATTGTTAAGTTTTGCCTTCGGCGGACAATCTCCACCGTTTGCCATTCCCTGAGAATAATAATTCCCGTATTTCTCATCTCCTCTAATATTTCACCGTCGAATTAAAGAGGCAAATAAATCTAGTTATCGCCTTGACGTCCGCTACTCTTTCGTTAAACCGAACCACCGACGGTTTCTGTTGTTGCCGTTTCCGCTATCCGCTTTTCTGTTTCGCACTCTACTGAAACGTTGTTTTTCCATGTTGTCTTGATGCCTGACCGCGGATACGATTAAAATCGCAACGACGCGCCGTCGGTTGAATTAATTACGAGATGCAACTGTTTTAACGCTCGCGTGCTCTTCGACGTTGTCGATAAAGATATTTTCTTACCGTTTTCTACGAAATAATGGACTTAAATGAGGCTTTATGGGGAAAGAGAATTTACTTGGCTTTGCGCGAAGTGAATGAATTTTGTAAGCTGCATTGTTGCGTTGCGCGATTCAGAAAAAATGTTTCTGACGACACCACTGGCGATATACTTTGCGAGGTGGTTAATTTAACCACTTAAGTGTGTTTGACGACTATATCCGTCATGGAGAAATGACATATATTTCGAGTCATGACGACTGTATTCATTACGTGGGAAATTTAGTTACCATTTTCTATTTAACCAGTTAGCTGTGATTGACGTGTATACTCGCCATCGCTAGATCTTCCCGACTCACGTGTAATAAATACGTAAATGCGCAATCTCAAAAGAAGTCGCCACAGTTAACTGGTTGAAAGAGTTTAATCCTTGTGCTACGACAGTCCCGTCACTGAACGAAAACTGGTTCCAGAAATATGCACAGTGCGCTTGGTTTCTCTATATACGTTTTTCTAAGGTTTAAAATCCTCTATAGTACTAATTTTTTGTATCATTCTGAAAATAACAAAAATAGTGTAGTGTCGCAATTTTTTAAAGATAGGAGATTCCTTTTAATTAGTGAGTGTGGTTCGATTTTGTGTATGTGAGAGTGAATGTTTACAATACATGATTTGGAAGACGTCAATTTCCCGAGTTAGAGTGACTGTTTAGTCTGTTGAACATGTTCTGGCTGAAAATGTTCAGCCGATGACGAAAAACGTTGGTATCGACTACAAACAGCACTTGTATACATGTCATTTGACTAACGCATATATGCGACGCTCATACCTACATGTCATCGGGTGAATGCCGCATATATGCGTTTGTACTCATAGTTCGTTGCGTTGATGCCACATGTATGCGACACTCGTGCCTACAGGTCGTCGAATGGATGTGGCATATATGCAACGCTCATACTGACAGGTCGTTGAGTGGATACCACATATATGCGGCGCTCGTACCAACAGGTCGTGAAATGGATGCCGTATATAAGCGTTGCTTAGAGCAGAGGGTTAACACTATCCGTATCGGCACCTTACGTACATCTATTTCAACCACAGTCTATAATTGAACCGAATATGAAATAGCGATTACATTTTTCAAAAGAAACGCAGTAAATTCTCAATTAACCCTTTTGCTCTATAACTCTGGACTGTGCCTCTCGCGACGCGGTAAACAGAACAAAATTTTGTAGATTTTCAATAACTATTAGATTGAAAATATCAGTGGATCACGAGAATATCTAATCATTTCTATGTTATGAACACTTGACGGACGGGTAACGTAGATTTACGTTTTTTCTTTGTGACCTCCTAGGACGGGCCTCGTACATTTACATTTTTGCTTCAATTTTTAATACATTTCACAAGGGTGAATGTTTTACAATATATCATACTCATAAAAAACACTAGACAGGTTAATAAATAATTTCGTAAAATAGTACAAGAAATGGTGAAAATTTAATAAAACTGCAACGCTTTAAAACCATACGTACATGTTTATTTAATTCTTCTAAACAATGCCCGAAAACAGAGAAAGGCAGAGAAGATTCGACCCGTCCGTTAAGTGATAATGTTATTAGATTCTTATTTAAGATATATAATAGATTCTTATTTAATTAATTAATTCGGAGTTACGGCGCATTCAGTCACAGAAAAAATCATACTCCAAGGGACTAGAATCCTCTCACAGTTAATTTTTTCAAACAGACAGACGTCGTATTTATCGTGGAAAAATATATTCGTTAAATACTGAATTGGAATATGAATAAAGTGCATATAATTGCGTAGCAAGAGATAAAGCTCATTAAACTTCAAGGTATTCATCTTTATTAAAGCGCAGTATTGTTCTTGCGATAAGTAGAAAAATCGTATCTTCAAAATTAAAAATCCAAGTAGAAACAGGCTTTAATGATCACTTTGAGCCTGGCATATCTCTCGTTTGAACCACATGCCAACGATGCTTAAGAACAGCGAGATGCAAATGCATAATCGATGCCCTTTAGCATTCCAACATTCGAGTATGCGATACTCGAGTTTCAATTGTCAAACGCACACTATGCACACTCAATTAAATATCATACCTTCACATCAAACATTGCAATAAGCCATTTAACATTTGGTAATCAAGTTCTGCGTTTCAGCTCCACAAAGATACAAACCAAGGCTCTATTGTACTGCTTTTGCCTAAACCTTTAACATTAATTTCAAAGCGAGTACGACTCAAAGTTTAATTTGTAAAACAATTAATGTAATTAATATAATTTATATAAATAAGAATGTAAATATTCATTGTTTCAGAATATTCAATTTCCGGAAATTCTTCACCGATTGCGTTGAAATTTTTACATGACGTAGCATTCAAATATGCTCGTGTTTTTATATGTCTACTATATAGATGTCACATCTGTGACAAATAAAAACATGCAGTTTTTATTTATTTTTTTCCTTTTCTATTTGACCAATCGGTGCCACAAAACGCGTGGCTGGGTACAACTAGTCAACACGTTGACTGCCATGGGAATTGAATCCAATAAAATTTCATGTAACATTTAAATTCCAATGCTTATGAATTTTCTAACATATTTAATATTTAAATATTTGCATTAGAAAGATAAAGGTATGCTAAATATCTATCAATCAGTATCTTTAGAGTTTCCGCTTTATAAAAATGTGATTTTAATAGAAAAAATTTCGCTCGAGTAGAAATGACGAAGCTAGCGAAATAACGGTGGCATTCATTGTGTTAATATATTGCTGAACGACAATGTTACGTAGAAGTTCACTCATGACACCCACTACTCTGTTCGTAATTAAGTATGGAATTAAATGAATCATACCAAACTTCAGAATGCCTTAGTTTTCACGTAATGAATTCAGATGAAATTTTGCACATATCTACTATAGCTTATAGTTTATACATATGTGGTATAATATTAGATGTCGATGCCCTTAGAGCGATGTCTCCCCTTAAATGGGTGACCTAGAGAGAAGTGGGGGAAATCAACTGAAGAGGTTGCGTTTCACGATGTATAGAGTACAGTTGAGTTTTTGAGTAACTGTTAGACGCACAACCCTTTTTTTAGACACCCTTAGATACCTTAGATTATTTAGTTATTCAGTGTTTTATTTTGTATTCTATATATTTCATATACTCAATATATTATATATTCTATATTCTATATTCTATATTCTATATTCTATACTCTATACTCTATACTCTATACTCTATATTCTATATTCTATATTCTATATTCTATATTCTATATTCTATATTCTATATTCTATATTCTATACTCTATACTCTATATTCTATATTCTATATTCTATTTATTTAGATTATATCCGTAGTATATTGTGTATTCCTTATTCCTGACATTTAGTTTTTTTTAATTTATTTTATCCACGCTTACAACCTTAGTCATATAAAATCCTCCTTAGTATTATTGAACCGAATCCTACTACACATATTATATATTTTAGTAAATTTTGGTGTAGTAAAATTGTAATAACTAACGTAAATGCAGACACGAGTTATCACGCAATCGTTCAACAACGTTTGGACATGAATCACGAGTTTTCTCGTAAGCGGTTAGCAATGTGTTAATTATATTATATTAATCTAATTAATAAAATATTTAGTTCTAAACAATGATGTATTTATTTCCATTATGAATATTTTTCTTCTAGGATTTTTCTGCGAATAAATAGTCTAGCATGTCCTAAAAATGACAGCCTTTATTCGTCTTTATTGCGTCACAGTTCGGAAGAGCGGTCACGTATTCGATTCAATTTGAATATTATTCTTCTGAAAGTTACATACGAATATATTCCTTAAGAGCGACAGATTTCATTTGTCCTTATTTCGTTACAATTCGCAGAAGAATAGTCACGTATTCGATTCAATATGAGTATTATTCTTTTAGAAGCTCTCTGCCGAGAATTATTATAAAAGTGACAGATTTCAGCGATCATTTTTGGTTCACAGCACGAAAAGTAAAAAAAAAGTAACAAATAAACGATCGTGTATCTAGACGATTCATTAAAAATACTATTGTTTTGATTTATTTCGTCAAGTAATGAGATTATTATTCAAATTAAGAAAGAAATTTCATAGTTTAATACCATGCTGAACGCTAGCATTGTGGTAGCTAGCCTAGAAATTGTGATTTTTATCGAAATCACGGCACGTAGATTTCTGTTTGCAGTTCAGCCCGATAAAAGATCCGTTACGATAAATAGCGACGTTAAAAAGGTATCGCGCCGGAGGAATGGGGGGGGGGGGGGGGAATACGAATAAATTTTAAAGCATGCAAACGAATATAAATGGCATTTTATTTATAAATCACCTTGCATCTTTGTACCATTTCATGAATCTCATTGTCAGATAAGCAATACGCAATTGCCGCAAGGTTATATTTATAAAAGTGCACAAATCCGAAGGGTAAATTTATGTGTAGTCTAATTTTTGTTTAGTATAAATAAATACATTAGGTGAGATAATATTACACAAAAGAATATATAGTAACATAATTAGAATTTATATAATACAGTTTATATTATATTATATAGTAAGAATATATATATAATATAGTTGCAATGATAAAGCAATGGCAATATAACTTTGTACCGAAGGGGCACTTGTACCGAAAGGGTTGACATTAAAACTATAAACGCTACTTGTTACAAGTAACATTGTTTTATCAACTCCTTGGCCTACTATTTCTTTTGTGATCGAAATATTAATATTTCAATTTAATAACTTAGAATTAATACTATTATTATTATATTATGCAATATTATTAGCATAAAAGTAATTTGAATGTTTCCTGATGTACTGATATTTTCTATGTAATTGTGTTTGAAATACTTCCAAATTTCCTATTCCACTATCACGTTAAGAGTATCATATGTTATTATAGAGCAAGGGGTAAGCACAGTTCTTATTTAACCCCTTAGCCTACAACTACGTGTGAGTCTCATATTACGGAAAATGGAATAGGAAATTTTTTAGATCACGAAACGGTCTCTTTATTTCTGTAGTATTAATATCACGATCAGTTATACGAAACATCAGAAATCAATGAAACCTTTTGACTTCAGGAATTAATTTTGACCCTTTGCACGCCGCATCAGAAAAGAAATCGTAGGTTAAGAGGTTAATGCTTAGGAAAATCTTCATACAAACTCGTGAAGCTGCAAGGCAATAGAGATTTATTGCATACAGATGTAAACCGTATAAGCTTTTTTATAAAAATGACACCTCCTAGGTGACGATAAACGTTGAACTTCCCTTTGACCGTTTGGATGCCTGTCTCGGCTTTATCCTCGCATAAATACATTTTAAACGACTCTCCAACGTGAAAGTTAACGGAGGATCGAGAGCGCGGAAATTGAATTTTAACCGGCCATAACTCTGTGTTGAAAATATGCACAATTATGAGCAGAAGTCGTTGGCGGTAACCTCGATGGATAACGATGAAACGTCTGTGTTTACGTTTCCCATTGATCCATGATAATTGGACGTTACCTTCGTGCAACGTTGACGTATATTTTCGGAGCAATTAGTGATACGAAGGGAGGTTAACGTTGAAAATTCTACGCTTCCGGAAAAACACTTTGGATGTTAACCCCTTGCCCTACGATTTCTTTCTGACCGAATGAGTAATGACTTAGAATTAATTACTGAAATAAAAAATTTGCACTGATTTCTAACATTAACGTATAACTTAGTACAAATAAAATAACAATTGGCAGTAATTTTTACTGGTGAAGTTGCAAGCATATTATGATAAATATTACTAATATAAAATTGACCGTTCGACCTTCGTTGACCTCGCCGCGAGATACACGTCATTGTAGGGCAAGGAGTTAACGTCATCAATAAGTTTTAAACTATATCGTTTTTTTACAAAATTCTATGACTGTTAAAGCGAATAACTGAGTGAAAAACCTGTCAATACCCTTGGAAGTTTCTCAACTGCATTCACCTGAAAAAATAAGGGTGTCTCGTACAGTGTCCCTTGCAAACCCTCCGACACTTGTCCGAAACATTTTTTCCGCAAGGCTAGTAGCTCGAAAAATATTTCAGCGCATCGATGCATTTGAGAATGCCTTGGATCTTTTAAATAATTTTCATCACAGTTCAAATTGCGTCATCTCTCTCTCGTATCATCGCAATACCGAGTCTCATATTTTCATATTCACCATATGTAATTTGCAAAGCTATTCATAACTTAGACTATACATAGAAGGTCCAACGTGCTCTACAATCATGATAGTTGTTATAAGAACGGAATTTTTTAGAGATAAAAGATAATTTAGAATTAGTGAGTGCGGATAGATTGATTATAGGCGAGAGTGACTGTTTAGAATGCGTGATTTGGAAGATGACAAATACTAGGGCTAGTGTAGAAGTTCAGTCTATAGATTAGGAGAAAATGAGAGAGAAAAATGGACGACTAGACTTATTGATGTATAGACTGACGAACGATTAGACGAGTAGACGTGTATACTTATGGAAGGATAGAGTTATAGACGAATAGACTTTTGGACGAATAGGCTTGTGGACGAATAGACTTACGGACGAATAGACTTATTGATGAGTAGACTAATGGATGAATAGATTGATGGACGATTAGAAGAGTAGACGTGTAGACTTATGGACGAATAGACTTACAGACGATTCGACTGATGGATGAATAGATTTACGGACGATTAGACTTATGGATGAGTAGACTGATGGACGATTAGACGAATAGACTTGTATACTTATGGAAGGATAGACTTATAGACGAATAGACTTTTGGACGATTAGGCTTGTGGACGAATAGACTTACTGACGAATAGACTTATTGATGAATAGATTTATGGACAATTAGACTTACGGCCGGATAGACGTATGGATGAGTAGATTGATGGACGATTAGACGAGTAAACTTGTAGACTTATGGATGGGTATACTTGTGGACGAATAGACTTGTGGACGAATAGACTTGTGTACGAATAGACTTATATTGCAGATACATAGACGTACGGACGGTCAGACGAGTAGAAGAATATACTTATAGACGACTTGACTTATGGACGAGTAGACGAACAGGCAATTAGTCGAGAATATTAACTAGATGACTAGACGTGACTAGACGGACGATAAAATATATACGTTAGAATACCAAGAGTGTGTGCGGGAGAGTGCGCATTTTAATTATTTACATATATCCAATGTTTCCATTTGTATTTATATGATTAATGTGTATTTATAACAGATATTTTACAATAATTTTACAATATCTTTAAGAAAGTTATGTATTCTTATTTTCTTACGTTTAACTTTCCATTTAGGCTACGACACTATTAGTTTAATATATACAATAATTTAGGAGAATATATGTAGGGAAGGAATATCCCCTAAATTATTGTTTCGTAATTACGATTATCTGAACGACCATTCCTTCGCAAAAAAAACGTATAAAAGGAAAATTGAATTTAACTAAAAGTTTCTCCTGACAGCGACGCTTTTTCCTGCGATGCATGAATTCTGCTATTATTTCGTCTCGATTTAACGTGCGTTTGAGGGTATACCAGCACGAAGTGTTGCCGCGAATGAGGAACAACGAGCGTGGAAAGGTAGAGGGGTGGGTTGTATGGGAGGAATCCTGGTATAATTGTTTCATGGATTGATTTGCACTCGAGTAACTGTTGCTCGCGGAAAGATATCACGTTATATTGTGCGTGATGTTTCGACGAACGTAATCCTGCCTGGGATAATTGACTGGTGTTTTGCTGGCTCGTTAAATTATTTCTATAACGTCTGTTCGTGAAGCTTTCATCTTTGAACTTTCACCTTTTAACGCTAGATTAAAACGGGGTGGTTAAAATTAATGGTTCCTTTGTTTCTTTCAAAAGTTACTTTCATTCATATCCCGGCAGTATCTTCAGTTTTTTCGTTGTTTCGGAAAGTATGAGAGATTAAATGCGTTGGATGAAAAGCAGTGAATAGAGAAGTAGCAATAAAAGATTAAAATATTGCGTATTAATGTATTTTTCTACTATTTCTTTCCTACTATGTTTTCAGGAAATGATAGATTTATCTTCTGAAATAAGTGTATGCAATAGCTAAATATAAATTTAAGGCGTATATAAACGCTCCTCCGGTTCCATCAATATGTACGAAAGGCGGATATATACGTTCTCGCAGACCCATCAATATATACGATAGGCGTATGTATACGTTCCCGTTGCCGCATCAATATACACGAAAGACGTAGATATATGGTCTCGTAGAGCCATCAATATATACAAGAAGCGTATATATACGGTGCCAGTGATTTATCATTACATAGGAAAAGCAAATATATACGCACTCACAAATCCGACAATATATACGTATGCCGTATGTATATGCTGTCACTGAGCCATCCAGATATATGAGAAGCGCATATATACGCTGTCAGTGATTTATAAAGGAACCCGAATGGCATATGTATGCGCACTCACAGCCCCATCCACACTCATGAAAGTCGTATATGTACGTTCTCGCAGGGCCATTGACATATGCGAAAGGCGTATATATACGCTCTCATAGAGCCATTAATATACATGAGAAACGTATAAATACGGTCCCAGTGAATTATCCCTGCATAGGAAAGGCAAATATATACGCACTCATAAATCCATCAATATATAGGCATGGCGTATATATATGTATATGCTCTCACTGAGCCATCCATATATACGAGAAGCGTATATATACGATGTCAGTGATTTATAAATGAACACGAAAGGCATATGTATACGCACTCACAGCCCAATCCATACTCATGAAAGTCGTATATGTACGTTCTCGCAGGGTCATTGATATATGCGAAAGGAGTATATATACGCTCTCGCGGGCCCATCGGTATATACGAAAGGCATGTATATACGTTCCTGTAGAAGCATCAATGTATACGAAACGCGTATATATACGCTCTGAGAGATTCATCAATGTATACGACAGCCATGCATATACATCCTCTCAGATTCATCAAACTCAACTGTAGTTGTGTAGACAGATCTCTTGTCAACGATCAGACTTTTGTCAGCGATCCGTCTCAATCGAAGTCTTGCGGTATTCTCAATGTTAATCATGAACAGGCCCGTTACTGACGTTTAACCTATATTATAATCTTAAGAAAACAATTACTACTCTTTTATCACACTATTTTTCATTGCGTCCTTTAGTAGACAAATAACATCTTACAGTCGATAGTGAGTTGAATTTCTTCCAACACAGAATTTGAAAGGGGTCAGATCACCGATGCCCGACAACGAGGTATTGCAAACAGCTGAAGAGGTGACAGTTGGTTGTCCCCTGTTCTATTTCTTTAAAACAACTTTCTTGGATAGACAGGTGTAAGCAAAACATATTTATTTTTCTTATTATCCAAACGGTCACGTTTATTTACCGAAACTGTGTAGGTTACCGGCAACAGCAGGGCAAAATAAATTTCTTGTTTTCGTAATGTCCCAGATGTCAACATTTGAGCTCTCAGTAGTACCATGGCATATTGTACTCTGCTTTTAACAATATCCTACCCTAAAGGGAATGTAAATTTCTTATTTACCTTCACATTTTCTGTTTTCTATGTACATCAATTTCCTCGTTCCCTTTAGCCCCTTGCTTTAGAATGACATATGGCACACGTGACGCGGTGAATGGAATAAAAAATTTTTAAGTTTTCCAAAAACTGTTAAATCGAAAATATGAATAGGTCAAGAGACGTTGAAATTAGTTCTATACTGTTAATATTGCGTTGACTTATACAGATATATCGAAAATCCGTGATAGATTATTATTCCAACAATTAATTCTGAATTATTGCGCGCTTGACCACAAAAGAACGATTATTCTAGTTTGAATTAACAGTATTTGTTGTATCTTTGCAATACTCAAATATTTAAAAACTTTCTATTGATTGAAGGAAATTAATTTTGTAAAATACACTGTCGTGAATTATATCATTTTTAGTTGTAAAAATAAATACTTTGATAATAAATACTTGATAACAATATTATTTAATAATATTGTTTTGGCTTTTTTTAAATAAATCAACTTGTAGTGTTTCCCATTTCGTTGCACTTTAAGTACATTTAATACTCATTTAACGGCTGTTCTCTTCATTTCGTGGTATCCAACTGCGCAAACAGGTACACATTTCTCAAACAAAACTCCGAAATTAAAGGGTTAATTCTCCTTCCTTCAGTTTGCGAAATTCAACAGAAAAGGGCGAAAAAATTGGAAAAAAACCTTTGCAGTACTTTGCACAATGTACATAAAATTTACAAAAACGCAGAAGAATGAAGAAATTTTTGTCCTTTGAAGAAAAATTCAACCCAAAAGATAATACCGTCCACCTAGATTTGCCCTGTGCATGCTGGAATTTATTTAGCACAACGCGTAATATTTTACGTTTTACCGATACGCAACGAAATGAAAGCAATCTTTATCGGAAAAAAATGAAATTACTCCCGCGCAAAAGAACGTTTGCAGTACTTTGCAAAGTGTACATGAAATTTGCAAAAATACAGAAAAACGAAGAAATCACTTCCCTTTGAAGAAAAGTTCAACCCAAAATATAGTACCACCCACCCATATTTGCACTGTAGGTTGAATTTATTTAGAATAACGCGTAATATTTTACGTTTTATCAATACGCAACGAAATAAAAGCAATCTTTACCGGAAAAAAAATGAAATTACTCTCGCGAAAAATTTGCATAAGGTAGAAACACTGCATACGCTGTTTCCTCTTTCATTTCAAGTTAAAAAGATTTCTCCATTCAATAGATCGATCTTTTCTATGTCGTGTCGAATATAAACTTCAATTTTTATTCATCAAAAATCACAAAGACTTGAAACGTTAACGTTCTCCTAAACCGTTGCACTTTTCTTCAGGTAATTCCAGAGCGCATATGTCGATAGCAAGAACCTCAAACGGAAAAAAAGATGACCCTAACAGTTCCACAGAGATTCTACTACACGTGCAATTGCATCGTGCACTCAAGAACGTTCGTTTTCCGTTCCACTTCTCCATTTTTCATTCTCTGTTCGCATCGTTAAGCGCAAAACCAGTCATTCCGCCGATTACTTCTCGAGTCTGTAAGAAAATGAAACGTTCTTGCAATATTTTCCAACGACTGAACGATCGAGTTGCTTGATCGAAAGATCGATTGAAAAGATGCAACGGGTTGAACGTAACGTCGAAGGTTGGGTGAATGGGGTGAGACAAGGGGTGGCGATAGTCAAACCGCCGATCCTTCCTGCTCGTCTCGTGGGAACGTGTGCGAGATCAAGTGAAATTTGAATGCAAGAACGATGATGAATCTCCGGTCGGTTCGAGTTCCGTATCCTGGAGGATAAAGTTCCGATCGATCCTTGTTGAGCCCTTCGAGCATCCCCCATTGAGGGGGAAGAATATATTTGTAGTAGGATTCGATTGAGTAGAAGCAGTAGAAAAAGGGGATAAGTAAAATGATACTGTGTCGGATGGTGTAATATGTGTTTCACAAGAGTAGATTTATAGACGAATGGACGAGTAGACGAATAAACTAGTTGACTTATAGACGAATAGAGTTATAGAGGAATAGACTTATTGACGAATAGACTTGTGGACGATTAGAGGATTAAATGAATAGACTTATAGATGAGTAGACCTGCAGACGAGCAGAGGAGTAGAAGAGTAGACTCATAGACCACTTGACTTATGGACGAATAGACTTATAGACATTTAGACTTATGGATGGATAGACTTATACACGGTGAAGGATTAAATGAATAGACTTATAGATGAATAGACCGACAGACGATCAGGGGAGTAGAGGAGCAGACTTATAGACCACTTGACTTATGGATTAATAGATTTATGGACAAATAGACTTACAGACGAATAGACTTAGGGATGGATAGACTTATGGGCGATTAGATCATTAAATGAATGGACCTACAGACGATCAGAGGAGTAGAGGAGTAGACCTATAGACCATTTGCCTTGTGGACGAATAGATTTATAGACGATTAGAGAAGTAGATGAATAGACGTGTAGACGATTAGAGGATTAAATGAATAGACTTATAGATGAATGGACCTACAGACGATCAAAGGAGTAGAGGAGAAGACTTACAGATCACTTGACTTATGGATGAATAGGTTTATGGACAAATAGACTTACAGACGAATAGACTTAGGGATGAATAGACTTATGGACGATTAGAGCATTAAATGACTAGACCTACAGACGATCAGAGGAGTAGAGGAGTAGACCTATAGACCATTTGACTTATGGACGAATAGACTTATAGACGATTAGAGAAGTAGATGAATAGACGTGTAGACGATTAGAGGATTAAATGAATAGACTTATAGATGAATCGACCTACAGATGATCAAAGGAGTAGAGAACTAGACTTATAGATTTGCGTGGATAAAGTTATATGATCAATGGATTATTGTCAGGATGTAGATGAAATAAGAATAATAATAAACACACTAACAATTAGATTATAATATAATACTAAATGGGATATTTATGTAGGGATACTAGGTGTGATGATACTAAACTGTCAGTAGATACACGTAGAACGGACTATGAAATTAAATATTTATTAAACTATAAAAAACTAGAAAAGATACAAGAAAACGAAATAATTAATAAAATAAGTCACAGCAGAAATGCCGTAGTTCCTCGTTCTTTTGTGTCTTGTCGAACTCTGTGAACTGTCGATTGTCTCGCAAACCTCTCCATTCTCTGCACCATCCTTACTCACTCTCTCTGTTACTCACATGAGCCTATAATTATGGAAGTGGTCTAACAATAAGTCAAAAATTTAAAAAAATGGGGTTTATCAGTTATTTTACAGCACATTATTTTAAACTAAATTAATTCAATGTAATTTTTACGATATTGTCAAAAATGAATCATTAGATAATGCTTGTATTTTCAACATTATATGGAATCCATTTAGTGCTAATTATGAAAGTGCTCTAAGTCAAAAATTTAATCAAAATATGTACGTATACAACTTGAGTTTCCATAATTTCCATGATGACAATGTCAAGATGTATGTATGAGATGAAACTCCAGCTTCAAGAGGTGCACAGCAATGCACATGCAAATCATAGCTACAGTGTCAATTAGACATCTTCTCAGGATCAAAGAAGTAGAAAAGCCTACAGTGGCCATGCAGAACGGTGCATTAGTTTATTGTGGGGATTTTATAAATCCCGCGCGTTTTGACGGAGCCGCCATGAGACAATCGACGGACGAAAAGACGATCGACGACGAAACGTGGACGACACGAGGACGAGCGAACAGATCGACAGTAGACGAGATCGACTATAGACGTATTTGACGAGAGACGAGTTATAGAGTAGACGTAGTAGGTGATAGACGTATTTGACGATAAACGAGTAGACGCAGTAGACGATAGACGATTAGACGAACTGTAGACGATAGACGAATTATAGACGGTAGACGAATAGACGACAGATAGAGTAGACGATAGACGAGTTTGACGAATAATAGACGATAGACGAACAGTAGACTAGAGACGCATAGACGATAGACGGATTTTATATTGTAGTTTATATTATTTGTTATATTATTGTGTGTGTGTGTATATGTATATATTAGAGTGTGCGTTCCCCATATTTCACTATAAATTAAGTTTCCACTTGTGTAAGTTATTTTATTAAATATATTGTTATCAATATCCTACAAACTTTGGGGGCTCAGCCGGGATACAAGTGCCGAAACGAAGTGAAATCGGGAACGTGAGGAATTTAGAGACTTTTGAGATTTTTTGACGAACAATATTATCAAGGTGAAGTGTGGTAGAAGAAAAGTGATCGAGAGAGCTGCGTGAGTCGAACGCGTGGTGCAACATTGTATGCGCGACTCGCATCCGCACGTTTCTGAGAGTGAGAAACGGTACAGTCGAGGCAAAGAAGATTTGCGATATAGATTTTGATTTTAATATAATAGTTCGAGTCGACTAACAGATAAGATGGAAAGCTTGGGAGAAATCGAGACTATTCATCGTAAGCTTAAGACGGCATCAGCAGCTTCGGTAGCCGCTTTGCACAAATTCGTTTTCGAACACGAAGGTGATAGAGGAAATCGTAAAAGACTACGAGGATTTAGAGGGTTCGAATTTAGAGATGGATCGGAAGATCATGTAAAGAAATTAGAAGACGCGAGAAGATTGACGGTCGGTGATTTGACATCGTGTTGTAATATACTTGGGCTTGATTACGCGGGAAGTAAAGAAGAAATAATAAAACGTGTTTGCAACGGTTTAATGAATTTGAATTTATTGGGAAAAGTTGACGATGAAGAAACCGAGGACGAGGATGAAGAAGGCGATGTTGTAGTTGAGCATGTAAAAGAGCGAGACTTTGTAGCGGAGACAGTCCGCGCAAGCAACGATGTAACAAGAGTGCCACGTGGAGAACGAGACGACGCAAGATGTTCGATGGGGTATAAAGACGTTGAAGATATTTTACGTACTTTTGACGGAGGGGATTCGTATCCAGTACAGCGATGGATTACGGATTTCGAAGAGGCTGCCGCATTTTTTAGATGGACCGAATTACAGCAAATAGTATTTGCGAAAAGGTCGCTTAGAGGTCTTGCGAAATTAGTGGTGCAAAGTGAAGGCATTATTAAATCGTGGAAAACAATAAAGACTGTGTTGTTGGACGAATTCGCGACGAAAGTGAACAGTGCTGAATTGCATGAGATGCTCGCTAGACGGAAATTGAGGAAAGAAGAAACCATCCAGGAATATTATTTGCAGATGAAGGAGCTGGCGATGCGTGGTGCGATCGAACCAGAATCATTGATGCGGTACGTAATTAACGGAATACAAGATGACTCTGCTAATAAAAATGTGTTATACGGTGTGGCAAATTTAAAAGACTTTAAAGAGCGATTGAAGATATACGCGGAAATACGGAAAAATCAAGAAAAGCCGAAGAGCAGTCAAGAGAAGCCTAGAGAATATCGAGGAAAAGACGTGTGGACGAAGAAGACGGAGAATCCGAAGATTTTGCCGCGCGTAGTAGAGAAAGACAATCAAAGAAACGAACAATATTGTTTTAACTGTGGTGAGAAGGGACACCGATCATTTGACTGTGAAAATAGGGCACTAGGTAAAAAGTGTTTTAAGTGCAAAAAATTTGGACACATTGCTGCAAATTGTGAGAACGGTGAAAATCGCGAAAAGCCGTCAGTGACGCGACTCGAAATGAACACTATTGTGACCGCTGAGAGAAACACTATGTGTAAAAATATTAGATGTAATAATTTAGATGTAGATGCGTTGATTGATACTGGTAGTGAAGTAAGTGTTATGCGTGAATGTGTGTATAGAAGAACTGGAGTGTGTGAGTTGCATGCGTGTGATGTTATATTGACGGGTGTAGGTAAGTGTGAAACTAGAGCGTTAGGATACTTTAAAACAACAATTTCGATTGATTGCAACGAATTCCCATGTACGATGTATGTAGTAGCGAATGATTCGATGTTTGTAAATATGATTATTGGACGTGATATTTTAAATTTAGCTGAAGTTAAGATAGATGTAAACGGTATTACAGTTATTTCGAGAAATAGGTCTATAGATGTTGACAAACGCGATACAGAAAGAGACTGTGACGAAGTCGACGGATTAATTTCGAATTGTGGAGTGAAAAAGACTGAGAGTACCAGTGTAGAAGTTAACGTTATTGTTAAGGACAATGAATCAGATTTCGATAGACGACA
Organism: Cerceris rybyensis; assembly: GCA_910591515.1. Lineage (NCBI taxonomy): Eukaryota > Metazoa > Arthropoda > Insecta > Hymenoptera > Crabronidae > Cerceris > Cerceris rybyensis. The sequence continues at coordinate 64,581,006 of OU342789.1, read as the reverse complement.
AGATTCGGGTGAAGTCATTACGAATTATCAGACATTTCAGGAGCCTATAGATAAGAAGGATTCCACTGCGAGAGGAATTAGACAAAGAGAGAAGATGACGCATATCGACGAACGGAATAGACGACCCGCTACGTATATGCAGCATGAAGGCGCAATTGGAATAATAAGAGGAGCACAACAAAATGATGATTCAATTAAGACGATTACAAAATTATTAGAAGAGGAGCCTTATGATGATTATAATTTAAGAGGTGGTATTTTATATAAATTTGTTTCAGGCCGCAATTTATTAGTTGTTCCTAAATCGATGGAGACAGAAGTGATACGGCAAGCGCATGAGAAGGGTCATTTCACCATAGAGGAGACGAGAAAATTATTAGAACGAGATTATTACATTCCAGAATTGATACAAAAGGTAAAAGATTTTAATGATAACTGCGCGACCTGCATTTTAGGAAATATGTTAGCTGACAAGCGAAAGCACGACACCAAGATGACCACCGCAATAGACGTGAGAAGAAAATTAGAAATAGAAAAAACTGTTTTTGAAAACCCAAATGATACAATGAGCAATAGAGGTACAATTTTCATTCAAGACGAAATTCAAGAAAATTACGAAGGAAAAGACGTAAATCCCGAGGTGATAACGACTGGATTGTCACGAGCGAAATTCAGTGGTACGAAGACGAAAGATTTAGATTCCAGATTGAGAGGAACAAGTACTGATCGAGAGACTGCTAGGATTCGCGAGGAAAATGAGATTTATAATTTCCGACGACGAAAATGTAATTCTTACAGAATTGTTAGAGATAAGGGACGAGATGCGTGTGATTTGCGTAAGAGAAGTGTGCAGGAGGGGCCAATGATGACCTCTACCTATGAGAAGAGTGTGAGATCGTGGTGTCAGGATGATGTGTCATCCGAGGCGGATGACTTGCAGGATGGCCGAGTGTGGGGATTTTATAAATCCCGCGCGTTTTGACGGAGCCGCCATGAGACAATCGACGGACGAAAAGACGATCGACGACGAAACGTGGACGACACGAGGACGAGCGAACAGATCGACAGTAGACGAGATCGACTATAGACGTATTTGACGAGAGACGAGTTATAGAGTAGACGTAGTAGGTGATAGACGTATTTGACGATAAACGAGTAGACGCAGTAGACGATAGACGATTAGACGAACTGTAGACGATAGACGAATTATAGACGGTAGACGAATAGACGACAGATAGAGTAGACGATAGACGAGTTTGACGAATAATAGACGATAGACGAACAGTAGACTAGAGACGCATAGACGATAGACGGATTTTATATTGTAGTTTATATTATTTGTTATATTATTGTGTGTGTGTGTATATGTATATATTAGAGTGTGCGTTCCCCATATTTCACTATAAATTAAGTTTCCACTTGTGTAAGTTATTTTATTAAATATATTGTTATCAATATCCTACATTATTAATGTAGCTGATTGTGAGTTCCAAATATCAGTCGATCCAATATTTAAAGCACGAAAAGCGAGTATACGCTTTTCATTTCTTTAGCTTTTTAATCTCCTCTCTGCGATGCCTGCGCTGTCCAGAATAAAATTCTGTAGTTGATCCCATAGGAATTTCATGTGATCCTCGTTTCTTTCTTCTTTTTTTCCTCGTATAGAGCGGCCAATTTTAGTCGAGGTAGGGTGAAAGATTTCAAGGGGCATACACCACGATTCAAGTACTTTTTCAGTGTCCGGAGGAACGTTGCAATAGGTCTTTGATATTTTTTCCAATGGAATTGCTTGTTTTTTCACAGTGATATCGCAGCTTCAAAGGAAACGAATTCGACGATTTGGAAGAGGTATTCGTTGTTTTGTGAATTGGAATTTTTTTATATCACTGCAGGAATCAGATTTCTATGTTCAGCATGATGAATAGGGTAGCTAGAAATGGCGTGAACGTGACATGTATTGAGTCTGTAATCAGCGGAGATAAATAGATACGGGTGATTAGAAGGGGATCGTTTGAACGAAGCATTACAGTGTTTATCTCCACTGACTCGGCAGGATGGATAGTTGCGAAAGCGAAGCTTTTGATGGGCTGCACCCTTGCGAAGAAACATAAATAGACTATATTTCATTAATCAAATTATTCAGTAAGGGAAATTATGTTTATATAAGATGTTGACCACCTTTTATCTAGTAATTCTAATTTATGTAATTCTGCAGCTTTGGAAATATGAAAAGTAGTATTGATGAAGAGAGTATAGAATATGATATATACTTATGTTTTTATTCAGTGCTTCTTCACACGTACGTCTTCATAAGAATCATTTAAAGTTGCTTTTTTAATTATGCAAAATGATCCACGAAAATTAAAGTATTTAATTTGGCACAAGTCCTTTTTTTCTTATCTTGAGATATTTGCGAGTTTGTAGGAAAGTTTTCATGCTACAATATGTAATAGTCGAACCTTTTTGGACGAAATGACGAGGATATTTTATTCTATAACATTTACTGCCAAGAGGGAGGTTTTCTTTGTACCATTTTTTGCAATTAGTTATTAATATTATATCTGGCGATAAAGGTCACAGCAACTTGGTACCCATATAATTATTGTATAGTATGTACAGTTAACTCGCAGTAAAGAAGAAATCAATGAAAAAATTATATTTATTTTGACATTTGAACTGGGAAAGGCAGTTATCTATTTTTAGCTGAAACTAACTTACTACTACAGCGGCTAAATCTGATATATTTATATAGATTAAATGTGATATATAATACGTAAAATATTTACTGCACTGCTTCTCTATAAAGAGATATATTTTTTAAAAAGTAGGACTTCGTCAATTTGATATTTGCCGTGATTTACATTTAAAAACACTTTTTTCAAAAAATGACTTATATCTAGGTTCAGCTAGAACTAACTTAACACTTCTAAATCTGATGTATTGAAATATATTAGATATTAAATATAATATAGTCAATATAATATATCTACCGTACTGTATTTCAATGAATGTGAAAAATATTTTTAAAAGTAGAAATCCCACAATTTGGCAACTGCCATAGATCTAGTGTTAAAAACGCTTTTCTCAAAAATGGACTTATACCTATGTTTACCTAAGACTAATTTAGCACTACATCTACAGCCGGAAAGTTTGACATATTTAAATATAAAATATTTGCTGAACTACTTGATTATAAATGTGAAAATTATTTTTTAAAAAGTAGATATCCGTCAATTTGACGGCTGCCGTGATTTAGATTTAAAAACACTTTTTTCAAAAATTGACTTATATCTAGGTTTAGCTAAAACTAAGTAACTAACTAGGTTCAGCTCAAACGTAACTGTTCATTTAATAAATTATATTGGCCGGCTAAAATTTCTTTCAACTCCCACCTAAAAAAGTTTCACCATCACTGATCTAGTGTGTGAGAACCTCGATGGTTCAACAACTTTTCTATTCTACAATTTTTAAGTGAAATAACGTGCGATGTAGTAAACGCAAAAATTCTCATAATCGACAAACGTTTTTTTTTATATCATCAAGGTCGATAAACCTACTATTTCTCTTGGAATTTTTTCTGTAACAAGCAGCAACGAAGTTTTCCGTTTTAAAAATACTCTCCGACAGAGTTAAGGGAAGTCCGTAACGGGCAATGTAATTTCGCGCGACTCGAAGCGGTGTAACGACAACGAGGTTTGCGAACGTAAATAACACCCGATACGAGCTAACTTTGCCCTCGATTCGTTTCGTGCACATGGGAAAACTACGTTTTCGCCGGAAAAGCTTCGGCTTCCTGCAAAAAGGAGTTACGATTGGTTTGCATCTGGGAATTCGAACATTAGAAAGTTTCTTCTCTTTTGTGCCATTCGATTTCGTGCTGCGGTCATTTCATTTGGGGCCTACTTTTTTCGGTGGCTTTCGAATCACCGAGGAAATGATATATTCAATAATGATTTAAGGTAAAAATAGGATTTTAATTAATTCGTTCACTAATCAGGCTTCACAAATTGTCAGTCCGAGATTTTGCCATCTTAGCTTATCTATTATCCTTAGATAATCCATCGAAACTCCTGTTTCTTAAGTCTTTTCTTTCTTTTTTTTGTATTTCTTTGGCTTCAATTGGCATGGCCATTTCGCTTAGAATCTATTGTTTTAGGTGATTTCCGAACTATCAAGGTTTGATTATATTAAACAATTAATTCGGAAAAATTTCCTATAGAAAAAAATTGAAATAAACTGCTGCATATTGTTGCATATATGCGGCGCTCGTACCGACAGGTGGTTGAGAGGATGCCGCTTATATGCGGTGCTCATACCCACATATCGTCGCGTGGATGTCGCATATATACGGCCCTTCGAGCGAAAGGGTTATTGTATTTGTTTTTTCTTTCATTTATTTAAATGTTCTTATTTTTCAGTTCAAGTAAACTTCAAAGCAAACATTTAAAAGGGTCAGGAGCTACTGGTAAGAAAATTGAAATATAATTCGGAGTGCAAAGTGTTAAATTCCAATTCTAATGTGTCTATTTTCGTCGAAATGGAAGTAGGTTCTAAGGTTTTGGCCAAAATTTCGACAAAACCAACGACTGTGAGTTGCACCACTTCTGCTTCCGCAGGACGCTTTTTCAAGCTAAAATAGCGAATTTCCTTCGAAACTAGAACATAATATCAATTCCATAAATCGTTGGCGCTGAGGCTCGTGCAAAGTTTAATCTTAGAGCCTATGCAATCTCTTTCTCGCGGGACTATGTAACCGCAACGTCCTACGCGGCTCGTAAAGCCCGGAAAAAGAACGGGAGGAATGCGATATCGCGTTTACGCTCTACGTCAACTTTCTCGAGGCGTTTCGCTATATCGGAAGTTTCGTGAAAACGCCTCGAGAATTGCTCTCTTTACGTCTACTACTTTGATAGTCGGAGAATAGCATCGCGAAAATCGTCGAACGAATGTAAAATCGACGCTATACGAGGCTCGGAATTCTGTAACATTGTTTCATAGTACTTCTCCATTTCCGCACGCGATAGGCAGAATATTAATAGGCGAGATATTGAATTTGTAATTTGCAATATTCTCGAGTGTTCGCACGTTGCCTTATTCTTTCGATTCGACGTGTACAATTGCGTTTGCTCTTTGCTGTATGAGAAATTTGAATGAATTAACGGGTGGGTATGGAAGCAATTTTTTACTGAATGATGTTAAATCGTGAAGAAAATAATTTATTTGATAAACTAGGCAATAACTAGTCCAATCGACAGCACATTCATATGTATTGCTACATGCAGCAGATAATTGAAAAAAGTCTTAGAATATTATAAATCCTGCGCGGCTCATTCTAGAAGGATTTAGAAAGATCCACCATATAAATAATGACAGACGGAAGACGAACGTGGATAAACAGACGTGCACAGTGTAGACGCAGGACGCGATACACGGAAAGTAGAGGAACAGGTGAGTAGACTTATAGACGAATAGAGTTATAGAGAAATAGACTCATAGACGCATATACTTATGGACGATTAGAGGATTAAATGAATAGACCTATGGATGAATAGATATACAGACGATCAGAGGAGTAGAGGAGTAGACTTATAGACCATTGGACTTATGGACGAGTAGACTTATAGACGAATCGACTTATAGACTAATAGACTTATGGACGAATAGACTTATGGACGAATGGACTTATGGACGATTGGCCCATAGATGATCACAAGAGTAGAGAAGTAGACTTATAGACTACTTGACTTATGGACGAATAGACTTGTCGTTGGTTATAGTTTTAAATGACTAGACTTATAGATGAATAGACCCACATACAATCAGAAGAGTAGAAGAGTAGACTTATACACGAACAGACTTATGCACGATTAGAGGATTAAATGACTAGACTTATAGATGAATAGATCTACAGACGATCAGAGGAGTAGAGGAGTACACTTATAGACCATTAGACTTATGGACGAGTAGACTTATAGATGAATAGACTTATGGATGAATAGACTTATGGACGAATGGACTTATGGATGATTGGCCCATAGATGATCAGAAGAGTAGAGAAGTAGACTTATAGACCACTTGACTTATGGACGAATAGACATATCGTCGGTTATAGTATTAAATGACTAGACTTACAGATGAATAGGCCTACATATGATCAGAAGAGAAGAGGAGTAAACTTATAGACGAACAGACATATGGACGATGAATAGATATACAGACGATCAGTGGAGTAGAGGAGTAGATTTACGGACCACTGGACTTATGGACGAATAAACTTACGGGTGAATAGATTTCTGTATGAATCGACTTATGAACGCATAGACATATGGAAGGTTAGAGAAATAGATGAGTGGAGGAACAGACTACTAGACAAGATTAATAAGTAGACCCATATACGCGACTAGACGGACGAAAGAGTGTATATTTTAGGATAATAATTGTGTGTGAGAATACGTCCTTGTTATTTCTTGTATTCCTTGTATACGAATATCTTATCATAAGAATATCTTATTCCTTATATACATTACAAATCTATATTAATGTTAAAGTTCCAGTAACATGTTTATCTTTCCGTTTGGAAGGTCACGTTCAGTTTCTTCATTCGTGCGTTTATAAAATATTGCCTACAGTTTAGGTCATTAAATTGAACGTATCTCGTACATCTTCATTCCACAGCCTTCAAAGAGAACATTCTTCAAGATTTGTGGAACGTCCGCTGCACCACCTTGCATTTCGTGAGGGTAAAAGCGAAACCTTTCCATATCCGCTTTTCAGGAGTCTCGAGACACTCCGAGGCAACATCGCAATGCTTTTACAGAGGCTTTCTCGCATGTAAGATTTATTTTTGTCGCCGGTGAATTCCATTCATGGCAAAGCCATTTCAGCGAGATCGCTAAAGTTGTTTATACCAAATGGTACACCTTTACTGTTTCTCTTTTATAACACTTCGCCTGTTCAGGGTATATTGCGTGTACGTACGCCTTAAGTAAATTCCATTCGACATAAAACATTTAACTTTTTAATGACTTGCTTTACGTTCCAACGGACTTTCGCGTGACGTAGAACTATTGCGAGTTCTCGTGGCACCACGAGATATTCGTAAGTTGATTCTTGCACGTTTTTCATTTCTCCAACACGTTTGAAAAGATTGCGACGGAATTGCGATACTTTGTTAGGTGTGCTAGCTTCTACGATGAGATTTTACGTAAACTTAGTTTTTCTTCTTATGTTAGGATTTTTTCACTTTTGACTGCAGCGATTAATTTGTCTAAGATCGACAGTTTTAAATTGGATTCGAAGCTTTGACAATGAGTCTACAATGCCATATTCTTACTTTATTATTAAATTAAGAGTCTGTTAATTAACAGGTTTTCATTTGCTATAATTTCTACTCAAAATTAATCTTCAGTTAAACTTTAAACATATAAAATAATAGTTAAATATTAATAGTAAAAAAAAGCTAGATATTAATCATAAACTGTGCAAATAGTGTCTTAAGTATGTTATATGAATTGTTCATGAGTTTGAAAAAATGTGTAGGGTGCGTTTTATTTTTAAGTCAATAAAGATTTTAACTCTTTCCCGGCCAAATTTTTCTTTGTCTGATTGTTTCTGAAAGAAATATTGTTGCAGTGTATTAACCAAAATTATTTACGAAAATTACTGTTTAAAAGTACAACTAATCCAGACTATTTTAAACATATTTAATCTCACAATCACTGAAATATTTAAATTCAATGGTTAAGACTTAGGTAACGAATAATTCCCCAAATGGGGATCATGAAAGATAATGAGTTGATATTAGTCTATTAAATATTAATGGTCGAGATCTTTACTTATAATACTAGTCACAAGACGACAGAAAATTGGGTATAAGCTTATTAAAAGTTTGTAAGAATGATAACTCAAGCAGAGCATTTAAACTGGTTTATTTCGATATAAATTCAAGATACTTACTACATTTACAATTTTCTGTCCTCCTGTTGGACACTTCGATCGTTAAGGGTTAATATTCTATTAATAGTAACTCCATTAGTACTTTAATAGTCCATTAACCCTGGTATTACCGACATTAAATACATTATATTGATATAAATAATATATTACATGGTTACTAAATGGATCTGTTAAAGGATGCAAAATTTAATAAAACTTACTTTTTGTTATGTCCTTCGGTTATCAAAATATTCTGAAAATGCAATTTTGTTCCATTAATTCTGACGGAGCATTTTCTCCCCCTCGATATGTTCGATAACCGATGAAAAAAAACGTGTGAAATATTTTTCTAAAACTGTATCTCACGTAAGTTTCATAAAAGTCGGTCCTTAACGGGATTCATGTGTGCTGGTATAAGTGAATGTAAACGAGCAACAGATTGGAAAAGTGATTTGGACAGGGAAAGGTCAATATTCTACCACTGCCGAAGACGTTACACGCGAAGCTTAAATTCTTGGCAAAAGTCCCAATCGTCGGTGTCGTGTCTGCATTTAAGTTCATTACACCGCTCTTGGCGGTCAACACCACCGCAACAGTTGGAATGCATCGAAGCATTGCGAATCAGAAATTAAAAATGACAAAGTGCGTCATAAACTTCCTTAATAGCTCAAATTAACTCCTTGACTGCGAAATACAAATATATTCACTCTCATCGATCCAACTATATATACGAAAGGCGTATATATACGCTTTTTCAAAACCATCAATATATACGAAAGACGTATATATGCGCTCTCAGACAACTATAGATATATACGAAAAACGTATATATACGCTACAAGTGTTTCATCAATATATAGTAAAGGCGTTTATATACGCACTCACAGAGCCATCAATATATACGAAAAACGTATATGTAGGTCCTCAGTCGTTCATCAATATCTAAGAAAGGCACGGTGATAGATGCCATAGGATGTTGTAGACACATTGTTAAATGGCAATTTTAAGTAGAAATTAACTCATGTCACCGGCTATTTTTTCCTAATTGGGTATAACATTAATAGAATTTATAAAATCTTCAGTATACTTCATTAAGGGGTTATATACAGTCAGGAGGCCCAATAAAAGCGTTTTTTCAAGAAATTTTCCAGAGCAGACTTTTAAATTTGTTAATGTAAAAATTTGTAAACATATTATGGCAACTTTTAACTGTATTTTAACATTTTTTATTAATAAAAATAATAATGTTGAATGCTGCTATAGCTCATCTCTAGGAGCTCCTTTCAAAAGGGGCGCCTTGCGGTGACCACGATATCTCTGGACTGGATCATCCAAAATGAAAAAACCAAACGGATTCCGTTAAAGTAATGTGTAATCTTGTAACTAATCGAAGGAATAAGCAAAATAAAGTTTTTTTGGGTGTGTACTTAAATATATGTACATTCCAAAATGGAATAAAAAAATCGATTTTTTTGGAAATTCTAACTGTATATAACCCTTTAATGCATAATAAATTCAAATGAAACGTTCTTCATATCTTCTATATATTATAGTTTAAATATATTATATATTTTAGTAATTTTTTTAGTGCAGTAAAGTTGAAATAGCTAATGTAAATGCATACAGGAGTTAACTCGTGATCAGTCAACAACGTTTGGGCATGAGAACACGAGTTAACTCGTGAACGATCAACAATGTGTTTAATACGCTTCACTCGTAGTTTTGTTGCAGTATAAATGGCACGTGCCAGTCAGTTTGCACAACCACCTTGCAAATATCGCACCGTATTTTTCCGATAGTTTCTCGTAGCAGTGTGCCGCAGTCAAAGTTTTAATGCAATTGCAATTAACAATTATAATAAGGACAATGCTGCTTGAAAACATTCAAGACAATATCCAACAGAGAGAAAGATATGAACCACGTTCGAGGGACTACTCGTGAAAAATGCACGTAATCTCCAGCCTGAAAAGTTGAAGAGATCTCTTAAAACTTTCAACGAGTTCTTGTCTCAGAGAAAGAGAACCGAACGGTTCTGAAAATCCGATTTTAATACAAGGGATCGTTTCGTTATCGGAGAACCCGCTGTTCTTCGGTTCCACAGAACCCAAATTTTTTTATTTTCCTCAACAAACGTGACGGTTCGGCGTTCCATGTATTTTTAAACGTGGAGCATGAGGATCGATGGCTTCGGTTAAAATGTAGCCATCTACGAAGTTAAGAAGTAGGTTAACAGGGTTATCATGGCGATATAAATCTAAGGGAGAACGTAAGCTTGCATCCACGTTCGAGATATGTTTCGTGCTGTAAATGACCGAGATCAAAAGCTCGCTTTATCATGAGAAATTTACGAGGCTTTGCATTTACATATACAACACTCTCTCGAAGAGATTGGGAATTGGGAACACGGGCAGACCGCGCGAAATTCGGCTAGTTACAGAGTTCCTCTCTAATTCTTGTTAAAGATTGACAAGTATACTGCTATTTATACCTTTCCAATGGATTAATGCAAATATTTGCAACGTTTTACTCTAATTTGTACCACATTTTAGGTAATTAATTGCTTGCTCTACTATTACTTTTCTAATTGCATGTGCGATAACCTAAATTAATTCCGGAAATCAAAAGTTCTCTCTGATTTCTCATCTTTCTTATAAATGAACGCAATATTAACTCTAGATTTAGGGACGTAAAATTTGTTACACTGCAATATATTAATTAAAAACTTTGGAAATAAAGGAATCAAATGACAAAGAAGATGATCAGATAATGTTCATATTGTCCATTTAATATTGAAAACAACGTAGAAAATAATGTAGAATATTTATTACAAGTAGATACACATTGGTTACATTTGTACAAGTGGAAACATTAATTAATCGGAAAGTATAGTAATTAATTTCTAAAGTATACTTTTACTGTTGTAAGGTGTACGTATTTTATCGGCCGTGTAGGCACGTCTATTCTTCAGTTCCTCTACTCGTCTACTCTTCTAGTCGTCTATACATATATTCGTCTATACATATATTCGTCTATTCCACTAATTGTCAACAAGTCTATTCGCCCATATGTTTTCGTCCGTAAGTCTAGTCGTCCATAAGTGTATTTGTCTATAAGTCTATTCGTCCGTAAGTCTAGTGCTCCATAAATTTATTCATCTGTAAGTCTAATCATCCATAAGCCTACTCGTCTATAATTCTACGCGTCTATTCGACTATTTGTCTAGTCGTCTATTCGCTTATAAGTCTATACGTCTCTTCATCTATACGTCTATAAGTCTACTGTCAACTTATCCATTACTTACAAGGGAACATCCCGAGGTGTAAATCGCCGATTTTTATGCAATTTTAGTATGGTATAGTCCGCACGAAAATATTTGACCCGTATTTTTTTTATCGGTTACCGTCCACGTTAAAGGGGTGAAAACCATCCTCAAAGTTGGGGTCCTGAAACTTCTTTATCGAATATCTCGAAAACTATTAGAGATATGAAAATTTCGTACAGAGTGAAAATTAATGCCTTCGGATTTTGAATCCAATGATATAATCATGTTTTGTAAAAAATCCATTTGTTTAAATAATATGCTAAAAAATAACACTTTTTTATCATTTTGTCAGTTAAATTTCAATCAATTTTTTTGAATATTTGTTTGTGAAGACTATATATCGAAACACAAAATACGGATAAATCGAAAATTTGATATTTGTATTACAAAAAAAGTTATTGCATTTTCAATTTTTACGCTTGCGTACTTGTCCAGTTATTCTTTCGTATATACATGTATGACTGCTCTGAAAGGTCAGATTTTATTGTCAGTCTCCCATATTGCTTTTATATAAATTTAAAAAATGCGATTGATTAATAAATAATTTTTAATAATTATTGCAATAGTGGTATTCATTGTTATTGGCATAACAAATATTTTCTACCACCACGAGCATTCTAAAGCAGCTATATATCAGTTAAAGCAGTTTATATTTGAAAATTGTACATATATAAAGCACACCTCCCCAGAATTGTACAATTTTTCAGGTCTGTCGGCTGTAGAGTCACATCAATACCATGTATGACTATCCCCAACTGTAAATCACCAATTCTTATGAAACTATAGTAAAAGGTGGATTTTGTGTAAATATTTGACACCTAATTTGTTATATCGGCAACCGTCCACGTTAAAGGGGTGAAAACTGCCCCCAAAGTTGGGGTAACGAAAACTATTTCCTCGAATATCTCCGAAACTATTAGAGATTCGAAAATTTCTTAAGGACTGAAAATTGACGTATTTCGACTACGAATCTACTGGTATAAACATTTTTTTAAAAAACCCATTTGTTTAAACAGTATGATAAAAGATACTTTTTTTTAACGTTGAGGGTGGTTTTCACCCATTTAACGTGGACGGTTGCCGATAAAAAAAATACGGGTCAAATATTTTCGCGAGGGCTATATCATACTAAAATTTCATAAAAATCGGTGATTTACACCTCAGAATGTTCCCTTGTTAGACATGTACAGTTGGAAAAACTCATTCATCGAAAATTAGTTAATTTCTAAAATTTATATGTTCTATCGTTCCTCTAGTTTCTATAAGGATCTAGAAAGATCCACGCGGAATTTCTAACATTCCCACATTAGTAATACAGTTAAAACCCAACAAAATTGTAAATCACTTCGCAAATAGGGAAAAACAAATAATAACAGTAGCTTTAATAAAATTCCTTTGTTTTTCAGGTGTGCCACACTATTCGAAATGCCTCGAGGACAGCGGCGACCATATTTCGGTGGACGAGGTGAGCTCTCAAAGGACAATAACATTAATTCTGTCATCATCCTCAGAAATTTCAAAATGCTTTTGATTGTACGCATATTACACACTACACATTGCGTATCGATAATTTCATTTGTTACGTCCTATGCAACCGAATCTCTTGAAAGTTCCAAGCTGGACTTGGCAAATTTCAATGTACTCCGTTGGCTTTGAAACTTCAGACACGGTAAAGTCCGTCGGAGTTGTATGCAGCGTTGTTTCGCAACTTCGTTACAAACTATTACAAACGGAGAACTAAAGCGAAATAATTGATTGTACGCTAGGTATGGGCAAACTTCCGCTCTGTTTGATTTTCATTTTTCATTGCAAATCGAACTTTCTCTTCCTCCACAGATTTCCTTTCCGCGTGCATTATCGAACGAACGTGAAATTGCAGAATCTGAATTATTGATTGGAAGAAACGAAATATATTAGATATTGTATGCTTAATGCAACGTAGTTTCTTTCTATTGTATAATTTTTTGTCCAAGGGACATCTACAGTGATTGTTGTCGATTTTGTGGCGCTAAACCCGAATATGAAATCCGTTTGTCTCTATCAGAATTCATTTTTAAGGAAATCAGCTTGAAAGAAAAATACAAATTTTCAACGTTCAGAATTTTTTGCATTTATGGTAGAGCAAGACACTTTCCCTTTACAAGTCTTGACAATCGATTAGGTCATTATACTATTATTTCACGAAATTGTTGTATTCCGTGTATTGGTTTAAATCACTTTGTTTTCGTAGATTTTATTTTCACTTTCGGAGTTTTTGGAACATCAGTTTTTGGAAAAACAGTGAATTTCGGTAGAGAACCTGGCATTACGTGAAAACTAAGAAAGGTAGACAGTTGGTCTTGGTCTCAAGAAAAAGAGTCGTGAGAAATGGTCTCAGAAAAAAAATTGTGTCTTGGGAAATTGCGTCTCAAGAAATGGTCTCAAAAAATACCCTTCTATTTTTTGAAATCACGGACACTTATCTATCTTTCTTAGATTTCACCTAATACCAGTTATTTTATCGAAATTCACTGTTTTTGCAAAAACGATAAAGGAATTTCGTTGCCGGATTTGTATACAGGACGACGAACCCTATAAGAACCACCCAGTGGCTATTAGAAAACAGAAAAAAGACTTTTTGTTGGACAGTGTAATTAATGTTGACGCAGACGTTTAAATGGAATTCGACATATTTTTGCTTTAAATTTGATAGGAAAATTTTTACAAAAATGGATATCCCAACCACTGTGACCTCTCCTCGTAAGAAAGTTTTCTCTGTATGAATATATAATTAATACTTGAAGTATTCAAAGTCACTTTGCAGAAACGACAAATTAGCAAACGATGTTTGCACTATGTTAAAGAAAATGTAAAGTGTAAAAAGATGTAAAAAAATATTAAAGTTTCAAGTTATTCCAAGCAACTGTAAAAGAAGCCGAAGATATCTCCATGGTCTCACTCATCCAAGTTAACTGCTCCCTTAAATTTGTAGTAAAAAAGAAAACAGAAAGCAGAGCACAACCTATTGCGTGCGCAATTGCTTTCAAACACGAGGCAATTAAAAAGAAATTGTCGATCCAAATATAGAGTAAGAGGTGAGATAGTAATTTCGGGATAGTCCTTCACCTGACGCGTCTCTGATATTAATGTAATTTCAAGTTTGAGCGGCCATTAATTTTCTCTTTGCTGTTGTCGCTGGTACGAGGTAATTTGCATGTATTTAACTTGGTGGTGAACGGTACAAGCTGTTGAAAGGACGCTCCTCCTCCGCGACAAGTTGTACTCCGGGGAAAAGAGCGCGCAATATCTAACGGCTCGCCACCTCCCTCGTATTAGAATTTTAACATGTGAATACATTTCCACCTTAATTATTCTCTGATTGTCTTTTAATTTCCTCATTTTCCTTACTGTAACCTCAAATGGAATACCTAATAGTTTATTTTCGTCACGAATAAACCATTAGTACTTTTCTTCATTTCCATACTGCCTTCACTTTTAAACTCTGCTGTAATAAAAAAAAACGAAGTGCTATTACAGATCAGTTATCACAAACAAAGGAAATATCTTTGGTGAAGCGAAAAAAAATGTTATTGTTCCACAAGTTGAAAAAATTTATTTAAAAAAAAAAGAGTTTGTCTTATGGTCCAATAAGCAATTATCCTCCCTAATTACCTAATGAAACCACGACTTTTTCCTATTTTGCAAAAAATATGCAGCAATTGGGTTCATCAATTTTAGCTTTATGATGTTATTGTTTTCTAGTAAGTAAAAAATAAATTAACAAAGTAACTGGGGTATATACAGGTTGTCCCATGTAACACTTTCTACGATTTTTCAAATACTTGCGATAACCTGACAAAAAAAGTATTTCAAACAAAAGTTGATAACTTTTCGATAGGCTATATTATATAGCAATAAAAAAAAGGTTAGAGAAAATTTTTTTCTAATTATTGTCAAGGTCACCTTCATTTTTTAAAATGACACTTTGTATTCTTGACTTAACAGTATTATAGCCCGTATCGAGACGAATTCAACGACCAAGTATACCGTGACCTTCGGATGACCTAGAAGACAAAGAAATGAAAATTTCAAGAAAAAATGACAATCGACAAATGCATCGACAATAATTTAAAAAGAATTGTCATTATGAGTTATTGTAACGCAGATAGAAGTGAAATAGTAGGGCAAAGGGTTAAAGGGTTAACAGTTGTGGTTATATTCTCTGCAGCATTCAATTTTGGATCAGTTTTAAATGGAATTCGGATCAGCTACGACATGATGTGGACATATAGAAATTGTTGGTATGATTGGATCCACAGTTTCCCTCAGAGCGTTTGAAATTCATCAAACGCCCGACGTTAGTTCGTACAATTCGCGGAATTATAATATAGGAAAGATGAACGTACATCCTACCGTTTGAAATTAATTGTTTAACCGACTGATTTTCACTCACTCTCTATCCCGCTAGCTAGGCCGTCAGTTTATTCTGCTAACTTTCGGGGCGTTTCCGCATTGTGAATTTGCTTTTAACTTGTATGCTTTGTTATTCTATGAAAATCTGAATGATATTATTTATGTGTGTGTTGCCCTTTGAAGGAAATTTAAATATTTCCTCGTTACATGCTTCACTCTCGGACAAGTCCAGAGCGAAGAACGTAGCTTGACCGCGGGTCTTTTATGGAATTTTCCTTTGTGCTTTATGTTTACTTGGACTTTCTCAGTTTGTTCGTTACTGTGTCGAAACGTACGCGTTTGTAGAAGGTTTTCATCTTGATAAAAATTTCAAGGACCGGAACTCCGACGAGAATTTTTTCTCAATGTGACGGAGACTGGAATATTTTTGCTCCTTTATTTCTCGTTATGTCAGAGAAATATGTTCTAATTTAGCATTTCGTGAGGATTTTTGTTGCTTGAAATATATATACGCACTCACAGGACAATCAATACTAAAGGCATATTTATACGCTTCCGTAGAGCCATCAATATATACGAAAGCCGTATATATACGCTCTCACAGAGTCATCGATATATACGAAAAGCGTATATATATGGTTCCAGTGATTCATCAATTTAAGGGAAAGGCATATGTATACGCACTCACAGACCCGTCAATATGTATGAATGTCGTATATATACGCTCTCATAGCGTCATCGATATATACGAAATTTAAAGCATATCAAACCGTGGAAATTTTTCTTTAGTTTGATATTTGTAAATTAAATTATTATAAGGATTCACATCTTTTATTTAATAAAATGATATTCTTTCCCGGAACCACTAATATGTTACACGATTATTTTTTAAGACGCTTTTAGCATCAATTCACCAAAAAAGGCCAAATTGGTCTACAGTGCCTGTCTTGCGTTATCAAAACTTCCGCGTATATTTTTGGAAGTTTTATCATTCAGATAAAACCTCACGCAGCAACTTCGTAATACTTTTCGTAATTTGCAGAAGTCCATCTTCGCAATACCATCGTCGTTTCGATTTTGCGAAGTTAAATCGAATCGACACGCTCGGAGACCAAACTCCACTCGAGTTTTAGCATTTCTGATAACGAAAAAGGGATTGCACAAAGTGTTCCCATCCAAGCAATATTATTTCCGCTCGCTCCGGAAACCCCGGCGATGCGAACGGAATTATTTGTGCATTATCGAGGCAAACTGCAGATAATAATTTCATTCGGGGTTAAATGCGATATTTAAATGAAATATGGCTTGCCGCACCGCGTATATCATTGATACTACTATTTCATTGAATACATGTAACATGGTGGTACAGATGAAAACAGTTTCTTTGTCGATGCTACAAATTTATACTGGGTGGAGCAAAGTTTATGTGTATCTGTAATATTCGTGATACTTATAATCAGACTGCGGATTTTTTGCATTTATGACAAATTAAATACGGCTAAAATATACAAAAAGGACATAATATAAAAATATATCTAAAATATGGAAAGTATAGTATTTGTTGTAATATTTATTGAGTGTAATAAGTCCCTAGATAGGTTTTCCTGTCTCACCTGCGTTTGTGAAACTCGAAATTTGCATAAACATCCGCAGTCTACTTATAATAATTTGAAAAAGAGGTTATACGTAAAACTTGCAAGGTTTAGAGTGGTACATTTTGTGATACAAAGATTTTTGCGTGGGTGGAGTCGTAAAGAGGATTTCAAGATCATCCCTACTTTTTTACGTGGAATTCTATGTTTCTATGTCGCAATATCGTAGTAAGGGTTATTAACACTAGATCGCTAACCTTATTTTTCGACGCTTAACACTAACCTTCGTCTCTTCGACTACGGTGTTTACAAAAGGGGTTAAAGGGTATTATTTAAATAAAATTTAAACATGTTTTTTTCTATTATTAAAGATAGGTATTTATTTATTACGATAACGTTAACTAATAAGGCATACTTATTAAATCCGTGTCGTCGAATCGACCGCGACGAAGGTTAGTGATCTAGGGTTAAATAATGAACAAAACTCACAACACGTAATAACAAAAATAACTAGATTATATATATTTAAAAAAACAAGAAAGGGGCACTATAATATGTTTTCCTCTACACTGTATTTAAAACTATAACTGCATATTTTCGAGAAAATTCACTTCTACTAATTTTGACCACTTATACTTCTCTTATTGTTAGTGCAACTGATCTCATATAACCTTTGCAAAATTACTATTTTTCACTAGGGTAAAATGACTTGTGCCACTTTCAAAATAAACATGTTCGTTATACCGTTCGCTAGTAACATGTCTCTAACAAAGTTTAATTTATTCTTGTCATATTGATCGTAAATTTGATCAAAATAAAGAAATAACGTAAGATTGTAATTACTGTTAGCAGTAGTGTGAGTTTTTTTTAAAAGTGTTTTACGTCTCCTCTAAAATAAACGGCTCATATATAGCACTTTTTCAAATTATTTCCTTTTTTTACATTATTGCAGATAACGGAAATATTTCAGGTGAACATAGATATGATCCCACCCCATATAATCACATTTTCCGATCGAAACGCTAATTTTCATACTAAAGGCTTTCAATTTCTAAAGGAATGACTTTTCGGAATGACAACCCATCCCTCGATTTACTCGGTGGATACTTTCCTAAAAAAGTCGTGCATAATGGAACCGTGTAAAATTAGACACAGAATTTATACAAAATATAATGCATTCATTAGTATGACACGCTTTTAATTTATAAACAGCATAATGCAAAACATTAAAAACAGAATAAAAAAAATTTTCTTCTTTCCGTTTAAAAACCGTGCAAATTGGGATTGGGTGTATTTTTATTTTTCATATTTTTCCAGATAAATGGAATATTCAAGGTGAACATAGATACTATCTCATCTCATATAACCACATTTTCCAATCGGAATACTAATTTTCATACCACTAAATGCTTTTTTTCCGCAAAGCAGATTTATTTTCCTCCGTTTCTATTAATCCGACCAAACAACGTGAAAACGGACAAACAAGAAATACTACGAGACGTAAAAGTAGTCTTGCAAAACGACGAAGAAGATTAAATCGATTGCGTATAAAGTTCGAGTGGCAATAAAAACGAGAAGTTTATAATCGTGGATATTCTCACGATGGAGAAGCAATTTAAGTAGAATAGGTGCGCGAATAATCAGACAACCGGTGATCGAGCGCGCGATACTTTACTCAGATTCAACAATTGAATCGATTATAAGACTTCGTATCGAATTATTTTGAAAGCCTTTAACCTCGGTTATTTTTAGCTTTGGCGGGAATTGGGGAGCACTCGCTTAGGAGAGTTTTCAACGGTCTCTGAAGAAAAAGAGAAGCAAGTAGATTTTAATAGGTGGAAAGAGGTGTAAGGTAGCTTTAAAAGAGTTTCACTTCTCCCTAAATGTGAAATTTTCCGATTTCTCGTTGTTACTTTAATAGAGACCAATAAATGGTACTTGGACGAAGTATTGCAAAAGCACTTCCGCCGAAAGGGAAAGCTGAGGGGTGGAGGAATGTTAAACAAAGACTAATAACTGGCAACGAATAAGGAACTTACGATAAATTAAAGTTTATCTTGCTAGAATGAAATTAATTGAACTGCTCTTAGCACTGCAATAAAAGTTAACCCTTTGCGCTCGAGAAACAACCCTTAAGCCATAACCCGCTTTTTGTTTTTGTGCTAAAAGAAGGATACTAAGAGTTCATAATTTTTAATTACTCGTGCAATGCTTTCTTTTATTACACCTCTTCTTTTTAGTCGATGTTGCAAGAAACAGAAGCACTCTTGTTAAAAACCAAGACGTACTTCAGGTCCCTGTACGTTACGCGGTTAATTCTTTGAGCCACGAGAATTAAGAAAATAAGACGACCTATGTTTCACCGCCTTTTTTTTTATTTTACTGAACAAAGTTGATTTGTATTTATTAATAATGTTCTATAATAATATAAATTTTCAACCCATCCATCTTCAAGCATCAAAGAGGCGGGAAACTTTTAATTCCACCGTGCTTCAAATAATTAACCCTTTGCCCTGAAAATTTTGGAAAGTTGTCTACAGTTGATTATTTATTTTTACTTAATACTAGGAAGAATTGTAAGTACCTATTATATTCTCAAAAATAGTTAAACCTCACGAGGTAGTGTATTCTCACGGGATGTTATTTCGAACCAGGAGATATTGCATTATCCGGGGATAGAGCATTCCCAATTTAAATACGTATAATAAAGTGTTATTTGTTGCAATTCACACATCATTTTTCCCTCGCCAGAGGGTGATCTTTTGAGCCAATAATTTAAAATAAAAACCAAAGTTTCGGTAACTCGAACGACGATCGCCGACCACGAGTAAAAACAAATTTTTGAAATTGCTTTAAAATAATGGTGGGAAGGAATAATGAGGTATAATTCCTTTACATGAAAATATAGGAAGGTTACCTGTACCTGACGATATTTATATTAAGATGCAAAATGATTGTTGATTTTGCAAAGTCAATAATTAATACATGACACGTTAAGTTCAACAAAAAGCTGTGTCGAGTGTAGCTGGAAACGGATGAAGGAGAGGACAGAATTGAAATTTCACCGAATTCGTTTCAGGAGGGGAGTTCAATATCGGCGACAGGCGGATTCGAGATTTTTCAAACCGCAAAAACGCTTTTTTTACGAAGTACGTAGAAAACCGAAGGAAAGCCTTAGACTCGAATGATTTATACCGAGATAGGCGAAAAAACGGCCAGAGAAAACTGAAAGTCGACAGGACCAGTATAATTTATGTATCAAGCACTTCTCGTGACCTCGTTTCCGCTTCAATTAAAGCGAACTCGACGAAGAAATTTCATAAAATAATGACTGCCACTCATTAACGTGGTTCGCACCGATTGCCAAAACGATAAGTATTCCTCTGTCGATTTTAATCCCTCGCCGTACCCGTTCTTTGCGACTGAATGCGTAATAACTTGAAATTAATTGCTGAAGCAACAATCGATCCCCAATTTCGGATATATTACATGATTTAACGAAATATTGAATAGCATAGAATTTATTTTATTTTATCGTTACGCACTGAGATTTTTAATTGAATAGTTTTTTAAACACACACACGCGAAGTTCTAAATTCTTGTTCCGTATGTGGCATAAATATATTTTTAGATAAAAAATGTCAATTATGTAAAAATACGAGGACTTAACACTATGATGCAGTTACTAAAAGTATATTTTTTCTAACAACAGTTTATAGCAAGTACAAAGTTAACCCCTTGCCGTACCATTTCCTTCATGACTTAACCCTTTGCGCCCCTATGACGAGTCTAACTCGACATTAGTTTGTATCTCGGAAACTCCTTTGTCGAGTCATACTCGACATTTTTCAAGTACAAACCAATAGATGTTAACGTACGAAAGAAAACCGGGATTGCATCCTAAAAATTTTTTCAAGAGGTATCATGCACTTGTAAATTACAAGATACTGTATTTTTTAAAATTACCCTATTTTTCAGATCAAGTAAAATTGAAACAAAATGCTTAAAAGCGTTGGGAGCTACTGGTAAGAAAATTTAAATATAATTCGGAGTGCAAAGGGTTAATGCACAGTAACTCTGAATTAATTTCTGAACTAACAATCTATCCTTAATTCCAAATGTAAAATATGACTTGACGCAATATTGAATAGCATAGAATTAATTTTATTTTATCGTGATCAAATGATATTTTTAATTTAATAATTTTTGGAGCACTACAAAATTTATTACTCCATTTATAGTGTCACGAGTGTCACTTGTTATTGTACGGCAAGGGGTTAAGTAGATGAACTCAAAAATCTTACTTTTACATAAACACTGGAAAGCAGCTGATTCATCGCCACTATATCGAAAAACACATCTAACTGCTAAATAATTACAGAGAAGGCGTTGTCACTTGGGACATATGTTTGCATGTGCCTAAAATGTTAATTCATGCATATAAAATTATATTTCTGTGATTTATGTAGTAAAGAGGTATAAAACTTTGGTTCGTGTCATATTTGGCACACGATGCAATAAAGGGATAATTAATTTGAAAATTCCAATAAATACCGTACTTGTATAGGTGTCCTATCCTATGCAAATTATTAGTACGGACATTTATCGGTTAAGGGTTTTCGTTTTGATTGATTTTGATGTCCTAATTGCACTTCAATCCCTGGAAGTAATTTATCAGAAGAGCTATAAGAATGGGCTGGAGTGTCGTATTGACGTAGACGTGGAAGATTATTTTCATCTATTTTTCTTCCCCGACACCGGAAACGACCCCCACGCAACTCGATAATACGACGTTTTTTGCTCGTATTATTTATCGGCTCGTAGAAGGATAAAAACAGAATCCCATCTCATTAAAGCTATTAATACTTTACGGAACTTCAACGAAAGTCGATGTTGAACCGAAGTTAGTTAAGTGATTATTCCAGGGAACTCGAAAGGTCTTCAATTGACACTCAACGCTATGGTGCATGAGCGGAGTGTAATTGTTTCCTCGATGAATAAGAACTCTGTCATTTAAAGTGCATCATTGTTTTTGTATTCTTTAAAGCTATTTCAATGAGTTTATTAAAAGGAAGAGACTTTGGGCTTTTGGATTTGAAAGTTCCAAATTGCAGATCGTCAGAATAACCTCGTGACTTATAATTCCAAAAGGTTGCATAGTGCATTGGAATTTTCTGATAGAAAATTTTGATTTTAGAAGTGAATTTTCTTATTGGTTTAGACGCCGGAAGTGACATAGTTATAGAAAATGGAGCTTTCTCGTTGGCTGTTCTTTCTATGTGACAGGATTCCAGGATTGTTAATTAATTATCTATTTGAGACGGTGCAATTTTTTTTGGCAATCATTTAGATGTACCAAAACTTTGTTCGCTTTATATTTACTATTTCATGCATTCCTGGCTTTGAGTCATGCATTTTTGGGACTAAATTGAACCCAATACCTAGTTTGTTGTATATTTACATTTTTTGACAAATCATTTTAATATTTGAATTTTATTCCGCAATACGTTTCGATGTCATTTCAACAAAGAGCAGTTTTAAGAAGTGTTTAATCCAAAATATCAATAAAATCAACAGAAAATGTTCAGCCGATAACGAAAAATTTTGACATCGACTACAAATGGCACTTTCATACACATTATTTGGATGACGCATATATACGGCGCTGACATCCACACGTCACGACGTGGATGCCGCATACACAGTCTGTCCCACAGGAAAGGTGACTGATTCTATATTCGCGTAAATACTAATGCTGTCTGTGAACGGATGCATGAATTCACTAGCGTGGAATTTCGACTACCTTTTATTTTTAATTTAACAGCGTTGGCATGACAAGCTGCTTGTAATAACCCAAACTTTAACAGTATGTTTTGAACTACGGTCGTGAAAGAATCAAAAACCGTATGCGTTTTCTTTGCACAAAAATGTATCGTGATTCTTCAACATCCTCCTTATTCGCTTGATTTGTCTCCATGCGACTTCAAATTATTTCCAAAATGAAAAGAAAGGAAAAAAGAATGAAAGGAGAGCATTTTGCCACATGTCAAACATCCAGAAAGCTACGACCATGGTACTGAAGACAATTTCAAAGGTTGAGTGTCAGAATTGTTTTAAACAATTTTCCCAAAGATTCCAGTTGTGCATTGACTCACAAGGAGCCTATTTTGAAAAAAAGGTCATGTAAACAAAAAGTAAACAGTGTCTTATATTTTATTTCACCTTTCCTGGAGGACGAACCGTGTATACGCGTCGTCGTGTGGATGCCGCATATATGCGGCGCTCAGACCGAAATGTTCAAATATAATTTTAATATACTATTCTCAACCCCTTCTACTGGTCCCCCACTTCGTTTTTCGGAAGAAATCCCATAGAAATGTCTTGTTTTGCGCAGTTATTGGTTAACATCCAAGTTTTTAGGAATTATATGGGGAAGAATGGTGTGAGCAATATTCTCACCTTACCCCTGGGTAATAATCAATTTGCCAAACAAGGTTTTACGCCTTGCATGTTTTTTTTCGTTTCGTTTGCTTGATTCGTCATGCGTCAACACATTTTTTAGTAACCATTGAAAGGGAATGTAAATAATTCCTTTGAATCTGATCTTGGATACCGGAAGCATCCACGATGTAACATGGTGGCATTTTGTTCGAGTTTTGTGTCATGGCCGAAGAAAAGGTGCGTGATGGTGAGATCGATCCATGAATAGGTCACCATGGGCTCTATGCGGTACTGTTCGCCCTGAACTTTTATATTCCATGCTTTCCGAACTTCTTCGAGATGACCGAACTTCGAAGTTTCCTTTTGTTCGACCTTCGATGATGTTCCTCTTAAAATTCTACCTTCGACGCTCAGCCAATATCGGTTTCCGACGATCGGAGAGGCGAGAATTACGAAACAACTGGCTGGGATATCGTTTACTTGTTTCGCTCCATTCAGTAAACTTAATATTACCTTCTTTTATTTTTATATTTTTTAACATTGTATAGCCCCGTTTTATTATCTAGTTTATTTAATAATATTTTTATTTTTCACTAAGAAAGATGATGTGGTAAGCAGTTAAATATCTCGATGTAAACAGAAAGTGACTTTCGATATAAACTACTCGTACGATGGCCACCATAATTTTTTTTTTTTTGGTTATAATAATCTTTATTGCAATGAATACAGTTGACAGAAACATATATAACAACTAGTTTGTCTAAGATTAAAACATTAGAGAATACTTAACACTAATGTAAGTCTACCAAGGTGGCCGAAATGACTTGTTCCGAAATTCTTGTAAATACTCCCGAAATTTGTAACGCTGTTTCTTTTTCGATTTTCTATATCCATCGTATGTACTGCAAGCAATTTAATCGATCAAGTTTTTTAGCTTTTTCATTTATTTTCTTCTACCATATTTATTTCACATTTTAAAATATATTAATATAGATTAAAAATAAATATATAGGTTAATCGTCGGTAAGTTAATAAGTCGGTTTACTGTTAAGGACTAATAAGAGTAATCTAGAGATAAGTATACAGGAAAAATTGGAACTGAAAAAAAATCTCAACAACACTCGATAATTTGGAATTCATGTAAATAGAGCACATTATAAGTAAACTGAGTATATTATGATACTATGATAGTAATTATACTATATTATATTATATTATAGTATAATACTATAACAGTAAAAGTACATTATACGTTAAAAGTATAATAGATTAGGGTTTCACGTTTTTCAACTTTTTGAACGTTCTCATGGAAACCTGTTGCAAATAAGACTCGCTGCAAAACGAAAGAGATAGGAGTAAGTGATAATGTCAATTTTATATGTTTTGAAAAAAGCTGTCCTTTCGCATTTTGTGGACGAGTGGGGAGAGAGTATCAGTGAAACTTAAGAATAAAATAAATAACTTTGCATATCGATGCTAATAGTTATATTTTACTCAATAAATAAAGATAGTTGGTACGAAATATGCTACTCGTGAAGACCAGCGTAACTCTTACATCAATGTAGTTTTACTTCTGATTCCATTTCTGACGACCATTTTGATTCAACGATTCTACGAAAGGCTGTCGGATATTCTATAAAAACACACAGTCGTGAACCACGTTATTTCTCTCGGAGGAAATACACGCATATGTGTGTGGCTTCATTGAGCACGCTGCACCCAGAATGTATCGATTTTTTAATTACATATTTTCTGGATGACAAGAACCTCTTCACGGAACGTTTTCGTTGCTAGTTATGAATAAGAGACGACAGTTCGTCTGATGAGATTTCGTGCAGGAAACGGACACAAAAATGTGAATTAAATTGTTCTTTTTCATTTTAAGATCTGTTAAGCACTTTAGAATACTACTTTAGGAGACTGATTTTGGACATTTCAAAAATTAAATGGCGAAAATAGACATTTGAAAACGACATCTATTAATTGTCGGATTATACTACTCATTTTGACTAGTTTGGTATTGTCTGACAACTCTAAATTGGCTAGCAAGTTGCGGGGCATGTCGTTTCCAACCGCTCATTTTCGCCATTTTGTTTCTGGAATTTCCAAAACCAGTTACCTAAGGCTAACGACTATACGAAGGGTTCAGTTTAGGACACTGGTTTTGGGAATTTCAAAAACGCAGTGGCAAAAATGAACGGTTGAAAACGAGAGATTCATCTGCTCGTTAGTCAATTTAGAGTCGTCGGATGATAAGAAACCAGCCAAAACGATTGGTACACAATTTCTCCCAAAAATTCTTCAAGTTTATGGAACAGTTAATATTCCACGTCCATCTTATAAAACATAAATTAACGAATCGATCATCTTTTCCATCTCTTGATTCCCCTTTTTTCAAAGTATTTATTATATCTAAATGTAACAGATTTAATTTAACATATTCAAATTGTTAGACTATAGTTATAGTGTTACTATAATATAATAAAAATAATACGATAGTGGAATTAAATTTTTTTCTAGAGAACAAATATTGACGGCTTGAAATCCCAATTAATGAGCGCGAATTAAAATTCACATTGAATTTTCTCTTCGTAATATAGATAACAGAATCCCGGTAATTCTACATCCACTTAAAACACTGTTTATGATTTCCTCTTAATTAGTAGTTTAATTGTTTATGCAATAGTTCTCTGGGTACCAAGTTGCTACAAACTTCTGCCATTAGACGTAACAGGTCTTTTGTAACAGAGAATACAGTTGACTACAAACTAAATGGCGAGAAAAAAACGAGTTATAAAATAAAAACCTTGCTTGCAAAGAACTCTTCACCCTAAGCGAAATAATCATGCCACTTAAAGCCGGAAGTACTTACCCAGTGCCTTCCATCATTTCTAACTTTAGAATTTTTCTTTTTCTCTTTGACATTTATTTCATCTCCTATATGACTCAAACCATTCTTGTTTTGGCGATATTAACTGAAACTTGGTCTCTTTACTTAAGAATGCCACCGTTAACTTGCCTCGAACCAATTTCGGACCACTTCCCAACCGCAAAACTGTGGTTGCGGGACGCTGGTCTGGAGCCAGGCATGAGTCCATGCAGGAAGGCATCATAGTAACTTCAACAAGACACCAAATTGTTGCTAATTGCGCATAAAACACAATCGGAAGCGGCACTTACAGAAAAACAATTGTCACTTTATTTTATCTTCAATACAATGTAATGTCGATATTATAGAAATAATTTTATCGTGTAGCGTATTACTGATAATTTCCATTTCATAGGTTTTGCTAAACTTGAAAATTTCCTATCCAATTTAGTGCATGACGAGTGGCACTCGTTATTGTTGCAATTACATATTTAAAATGAGTAATAGCATTTTCTTGTCGAAAGAATTTAATTTGTATCTTAACAGTAACCATACCATGGACGGTCAAATGAAATAGTTTCAGTAAGAGATATATAAATTTTTATAGTGTCAAGTAATGATTATGATCCAGAGATTATGCTTCATTCGATACCATTTAAGTTTCGCATGAAACATTTTTACTACATGCCACAATACCGAAGTTATCAAGATGTCAAAATCGACTGAGACACCATGTATAATAGACGATTAAGTAGAAGATTATCTATTGCAGTATATTAACCCTTTATAGACCGAATTTATTATGATATCTGAAGATCAGTTTCACAAAAGCATAATTAGAAAATAATAAAAATACAACTTTAAATGATAGTTTAAAACCGATTTTTAAACATTAAAATATAAAGAATTTCATAATTTTCACGAGAGAAATTATAATATTTGGCAATATTCAAAATCTGACTTGGAAGAATTGAAGTTTAGATGTGTCTTGCGTTACTTGAAAGTTACAGGGGTCCATAGAGGGTTAAATCATAAATCATTTAATATTGAAAGGTGTGAAAGAAAATAAGTAGAAACTTTTTCTTTTCAGAGTTTCACGTGGAACCTCGGAAGACCGGTGGACGAGTCGGAGGTGCTACAGTTGTCGGTGATATCGCGTGGTGTGCTAAGAAACGAGAAGGTCGTTGCGAAGTATGGCCTGGTTTTGCAGACAGTCGTGCGGCAAAACCGAATCGTCGTTACCGATTCTCTGGTCGACCTCAACAACAAACCACTTCCGGTATGATTGCTCTCACTCGACAAACTCTGCTCGCGATAACGAATTTCCGTATTGAGTTTAACTCGAGGAATCTAATAGGTCAATTTCATTCTTTGCGACATGTATCTTCGTGCACGGCGTTTAACACATTGTATGAGGGCGACGTAAAAGTACGTTTTTTGAAAACTGTGCATAGAACTATAATTATATAGTATAGTTAGTATAGTATGGTATAGTTCTATAATTATAGAACTATAACTAACAGAGTAATTAAATAATTTATCTGTTCACTTCTAATTTCCATAAACGCCTGATTCAATATTTATAAAAAATGCGCCTCGTCGTTCTTCGTGTTATATTAATACATATACAAATATATTGTTACGAATTATCGTAACGAAATTATCTCCCCTATATTTCATATCGATTACGAGAATGTTAACAACGAATTGCAAATGTTTAGATATTGATTTAATATTGAGAATAGAGTTGTCTTTGTGCAAGATGTTTGGATTCATTAAATTAGAGACGTTATTTTATAATATCTCAGTTATTTAATTATGAAGCGCCGTCACAATATATATAGTAACACTCTTACATATTTATTTGACAATTTTAATAACATTAGACCAATTAATACTAGATCTACCATAGTATTCAAATTTGTTTGTTCTGAGTTCTTGGCAATTTTCAAATTATTTTTCAATTTCCTATGTCTATCGTATAAACTGCGAGCAATAGAATCGATCAAGTATTGTGTATTCTTGATCCCAGTCCTTCTAACATACTTATTTCACAATTATAAATATATTGAACTAATACTTAACTGTAAAATGAAGTTTTACAATTCAATTCTAAAAATTGATTGCGGCAATTCTTTAACATCTTCGTAAACTATTTATTATTCCTTCGTCAACCGTTCTGTAAAAAGGTCTCGAGTTTGTTCTTTCAGTGGTGCAGCGACGATACCAATTCCGATGGGAATTTGAAATTCAGCATGCTAAGTACCATCGCATTTGTCGTGGTGTCGTGTTATGGCTTTCTAGATAAAGTACGTGCGAGAAATTCCAGGAGAAACGAGCGACTGTCTCGAATACGCGGACTGGAACTTTGCGAGATCGTGGTTAAACGTCGACGTAGAGTTACAGTTTCATGGGTTAATGGCGCGAACTTTGTCAACTTCGATTCCGAGCCGCGCGATATTGGAAAGTGTGGTCGAACCAAACTTGTCCGGAACGATAGATACACTTAACTGTTCCGAGATGATAGAATTGTCACTGTTTGCTCTTTTTTTTTATAAACTTCGCGTATTTAAGAGGAATTGCAGAAAATTTGGAAGTTTGCCACAATGTTCTGGGTCACGCGATATTTTCAAATATAGCCTGCATTTAATTATGATTTCTGTTGATCCTTTACTTTTGGAATTAATTATTTAATTCATTGTGACTAAATATTATTTTAATAATCTCTGATCCTTCCGAGTAAATGAGTATCATTTGTAGAAATTACTTAGATAAGTCCCAAAGATTCTTTATTTCTGGGAATAATTAAGCGAGCAACTTTGGCTAAAAATAATTAAAATAATTTGAGGTCCATTCAAATAACTTCTCATCTCTTCAATTACTTCCGTCTAAACATAATGATAAATCCTTTATAAAGTAAATAAAAGAAAAATTATTTATTTTTATCAATCATAATTTAATTTGCAACAACTCAATGTTATTTAAATAATTTGAGGTCCCTTCAAGTAAATAGACATCATTTGTGAAAATTTTATTAATCGTCCTATATATGACCCACTATGCGGTAAGGGGTTGACCTTTGCCCCAATTTGATTCCATATTTTGTTATTCAGCCTTATTATATCTTCTCGTGCGCTCGACGAAACGGAACGTGACAGCGTGAGCTCAAGCAAATGAGAAGGTTCTTCCTTTACCTCGATTACGTATTGCCATATACTTTGCCCTGTCGCACGTCGCTCCGTAAGACACATAGAGCACGTAATTGCGCTTAGCAAAGCGAAGTCTTCTCATTTGCTAATGTCTAGAATGTCATATTCAATTTCTCTTACTTTATTCTCTTACTCTCGTTTTTGCTCTTAGTGAGTGACTTAATACTTCGTCCACGTATTTAGCCTTTTACTTTCTGCGTACAAAACTCTTCCTTTCTCTCTCTCCCATCCCCCTCTCCTCTATTCTTTACACCTACCTAGATATAATGCAGGTAGGGAGAAAATGGTTGTAAGCGATATAAGGGAAGATATATGAAATTGCTCGAAAATGCAGCACGATTGAAGAACTAACAATAAGTGAACGTAAGAATGTCTTTCTACTTGATATTTCCATTCTCGGAAATAGAAGAACGCGGAAATGAATGTAATGATAAATTACTTTCAGTGGAATATTTTAAAGTAAAAATTCAAATATAATCTTACAACAGATCAAAAAAGTTCATGTGAAATATGTTAATTATTTTAATTGCAGTTGAGATAAAGATTAAAAATCACGTTATAACTTTTATGTGACAGTTTTCTACGAATTTTAATTTCCGTAGAATTGAAAATTTACCTGTAGAAAATACTAATTGATGGAATTATACAACTTAGAAATTTTTGTTATACAATTTACATTTCTGAAAAGTCAATTAATACAATTTTCTAGGAAGCTTTCAGACCCTGAAGCGATTGATATGATTGTACAGCTAGAAAATCGTTTTCTCAAAATACTGTGGGGTATTAAACAGAAGGCTTACAAAAGGAATGTGGCTCTGACTCATGCATTCTAATTGGACTATATGATAAAGACAGTTATCGAAATTAAAGAGAAGTTAGAATGGGGTACCTCTCTTTTAGCTATGCCGTCCCGCTATCTCTTTTTTATTCCACTATAAAATGAGGTATTTGAAAGAAGGCTAGCGGAAGGAATGTGCAAGGAATGTGCCTCTGGATCACGCATTTCTATCGAATCTCTCACTGAAAAGAGTTCGTGAGGCACATCGCAACTAAATGACAGAAGCTTCGAGCAAGGATGGAAAGAAGATTGAAGGAAGGAATGTGTAATGAATGTGGCACCGATTCATACATACAGATCGTACCACCTAATGAAGAATATTAATAAGTCATACAGCAACTAAATGCGAAAAGCTTCAAGCGAACACTGTGGAATATTAAAAAGAACGCTACCGGCAGGAATGTGCACGGAATGTGGCTCTGGTCCATGCATTTGTATCAAACCGCAAAATGAAGAGAATCGACGAGTCACATCGCAGCTAAATGAGAGAAATTTCGATCGACAACCTCCTCTTCCCCCTGCACCATCTGGTTACCCATTTTCCTAATACTCCAACCTCCAATCTCGTACGAGGGTTGCCTCTGTGCCCTCAAATTCCCAAACCCTCTAGTCTAATGCCAATGTTATAATAATACCGACAGACACGACATAACAGTTAATTAGATAACAATAAAGACATGAACTCGACGTGTGTCGCAGGCCGTGATCTGCTTCGAAGTTCGGTACAACCCTCCAGACGGGAGCTGCAGCTCGTACGCGGTATCCGAGATAATGGGGGACGAGCAACAGATGCTGATCGACATCGAGCAGAATATTGCAAACCTCGAGAGGAGCCTCGAGCAAGCAAACACGAGTGCTGGAAGCGGCAAAAGGAGAGGATCCTGGCACAGCCCCGAGAAAACATCCGAGAAGGGATTCCTCCAAAGGGGTAGTTCCATGACCAACGAGAAGTCACCCGATCGCAAAAGGTAAGACCATTCCAACGAATCGATTCTTTCTTCTTTGCTTCCTTTTTCTTTTCCTTTGTCACGAACCTCTTTTTATTTCTCGAACCTCTTTTCCTCTCCCTCTCCTCTCGTTCCTCCTTTATTTGCTTTTCTATCGAAGAGTGCAAACGGCAGAATGTCAAAGCTCTCAGAAACAGCGGAACTCATCTCGTTATCTTCGATAGGAGCACCGTGCTTCAACGCATTGTCTATTCTTTGGAGAGATCTGTACTTGGATTCGGACGCAGAAATTTTTCTTTTTACTTTTGCTTGTAGCGATAGAATCATCGGACAATGGAATTCGTTTGGAGAACTTCAAAGTATTAGATGAATACAGGCGGCGCACGACTTTCGCACATAATTAGTTCTTGAAAATGTGTGCAAATGTTGAATGTTCGAAAGTAGAGGGATATACGAAAAATATTAAAAGTTGCATATTAATATGGTTTCTTTGTAATCTTGAGATTTTTCAATATTTAGTAGGATATACTAGAAACAATATTACAATAGTAGAGAACCTCAGGGTCCTTTAACCGTTAGAGTGCTAAGGAGCGATTTTGCGCTTCTTCCGTTCAGTACTGAAAAGTGCCAAGATTATCGACCGATAGAATGAATGACACTTTTAGGATAAATAATAAATATAGTTCAGTAGTATATACTGATTAGGACAGTACAGCTACAACATAGACAATGTGTTTAACTAACAAATAGAACAAGAATATTTACCATTTGTTAGCAGAAAAACATTGAAATTTTACTTTGTTGCATTCCTCGATACAAAACGAAAGAAGCGCGATTTCGCTGCTTCGCACTTTTCAACCAGATTTTCGCAAAGAGCTCTCGCACTCAAACGGTTAATATTGTATTTGGGCACCTCACTCCGAGGGACTGACTGCATAGAAGCAATTTTGAAATAGGGACAAAAATCTTTAAACAATTGAATTTTTTAAAATCTGCCAAATAGCGAATTGTGCGAAAGTAGAGGGTCGTGTGTATAGTGTTCCTTTTTCCGTGAGTAGTTGGAAATATGTAATTTGTGCAATCGGAAATAATTTGAAATTTCACCGTGAGTAAGCAAAGGGATGTAATCATGTAGCAGGGTGAAAATAGAAATTTCATTGTGGCAGGGATGACTTTGTACTTATTCGACGGCTCTGTTTCCTAACACGTTTCTTTTCAATTTGATCTCGATTACAGTAATTTCATGACACGTTCCGTGTTACCTGATGGCCGACGGTGGTCGTTGAACTTTCTATTAGGGTCATTTGCCTGAAAAGTTTGCATGAAAGAAACGATAGATTTCTAGGTTCACTTGACTCTGCCAGTGCTGATAATTTTTTATTTATAATTCAACGAGTCGAATTTGAATTATTACAGTCACATCTAATTTACAAATTTTTGAATAAAATTAAAAATTTGTTGCTTTGTGTTCAGGAACTGAAGGGCTAATGAAAGTTTTCCATTATGCCTTGGCACAGATGGAAGTAAAACAATTAGAATGGAAAAGGGTTGAACAGTAACATAAACGATACTTCACAGCAAAAGGAGCAAATTAGCCTGAGTGAAAAATCGTGTAAAAATCGTTAATTACGAAGTCAAAGGGGTATACCTTTGTTCTCTTAATACGTTCTACGGTAGCAATAAAGCTTTGTGAATTTAATATGCAATTATAAATGCAACGAATTCTGCATTTACATCTGAAATAATATTATTCATATATTTATTCATCGTCGTAAAAACCGTTTGCCATAAAGCTGCAAAGGCAATTACGTTACGTTTCCGATAAAGTTACCAATCGTCCGTTCGAGCTTTAATCCATTACCGTGCCATTTTGGTGATTACATAGCCGAGCAACCAAAACGTCGATTTCGTTGAAAAATAGAAACAGCGTTTATTGGTGAAGAGATACATTTGGAATATCATATGGGAATTCGGCGAAGGACCTATTTTCACCGGTTATGCGGCTTTTATTGAAATTTGCGGTTTAAATTAGCGTAGGATGTCTATATATTTCTTTCCTATATGAGCCGTTTATTTTGAAAGTGGGGCAAGTCCATTCTTGAAAAAAATTAAGATAATGATAATTATAGATAAACCTTAATATGATCTTTTTATCTGTAAAGAATTTATAATAAAAAAAAATTATATTCCCTAATATTTGGGAGACGGAAATTTTAGCTATTAACGGTATTGTAAATATTGTTACGAATTATCGTAACGAAATTGTCTCCCCTATATTTCATATCGATTACGAGAATGTTAACAACGAATTGCAAATGTTTAGATATTGATTTAATATTGAGAATAGAGTTGTCTTTGTACAAGAAGTTTGGATTCATTAAATTAGAGACGTTATTTTATAATATCAGTGTTATTTAATTACGAAGAGCCGTTATTTATCTCTATTAGTAGTTACCAATATTTTTAAATTTATTGAAATACAAATCTGTAAATATCTCAAAATGACACAACATGGACTTGCCCCACTTTAAAAATAAACGGCTCATAGAGTTTCTCCTAAATTATTGTATGTACTTAACTAATGTGTAGTGGTCTAAACAGCAAACTAAACCTATGAATAAATTTATTACAGATATTGTAAAACTATAAAAAATACCGAACAAATTAATCATCGTTACGTGTATACGCATTGATTTGAACGAAATTTTACGCAAAGCCGAACATTTCAAGTAATCCCACTCGCGATAAAAATAGCCAACGATGTTCTCGACATCCAAACGTCAAAACGATGAGTTCTCTGTCAATTCTGTACGTTCGTTTGACGTCAAATATTTCACGATTTTCCATTGCCGGATTAGAAAAATATTGTGCTAAAAATACTGTAGGATCTCTCTCTATGTATACTTCTTTCTTATATACTTTCTCCTAAATTATTGTACGTGTTCAACTAATAGTATCGTGGACCAAACAACAAACTAAACGTATGAAAATAACAACGAATAACTTTATTAAACATACTATAAAACTATCAAAATAATAAACACATTAATCAATAAAAATTCTGAATACTCTAACTCACCTTCTACCAAATTTTTTAATTCTCCTTTCAAGATTATACTCTTCACTGTTGTCAACTCAAATCTGTTCATAGTTCAATTCTGTCTATGGCTAAACTTTCTCAATGGCTTAACTCTATTCATAGTTCAACACTGTCTATGGCTCAACTCTATTCATAACTATATTTTCTATAGCTCAACTCGGTCTATAGCTAAACAGAGCCTCCCAAAAATTGTATTGTCTATTGCACTCACTCATTTTCTAAATATTCACGCTAGCTCTGACATTTTTCGCCTCCCAAATCACGTATTCTAAATAGCCACTCTCGCTGATACAAAATCTTTCCACACTCATTAATTACAGACTATTTCCTAACTCGAGACTGTATAAGTATAAAACTAGTGTAAAGTAGTATAAAACTGTGAAACGAAGATGTCGAAAAAATAGGAGAGGTTTGCCAAGACATTGTAGTTTTAAGTATTCGTTAAATTCTAAAAACAAAGATTTTTCTTTCAATTTGAAGCATTTTAAATTATGTTGAATGGACTTGGGTTCTTTTAAATTTTATAACGAATCTGGCTGTTAACTTTGAAAGTAGTTTAATTCCATTCTTGGTAAGAAAACGCATATTATTCACTTTACATTTGCCATTATTTTAATAGAAACTGTAAATTTAATTCCTTTAGATACACTTAAGCAGTATAACTCATCGGTACCCTATACGTATATTTTTAATTGCATTGAAACACAAAGCCTTAAATATCTCAATTTAAGTATAAATGGACTTAGGACACTTTCAAAATAAACGGGTCATATCTATTATGTGATACTAACACAAGGAATTTCTGCAGCAAGAGTTCAACACTGAAAAGCATGAGATCCTTCATGAAGCTGGGCAAACAAAGGCCACCGAGGACCAGGTCCTGCGACAGCGGCTCGGATACCCGAGAGTTGCTCGACAGAAGGGATTCGAGTTGCGCCACTTCCAATGAACCTTCCAGAACGAACTCGATGACCTCCTTGGAGACGAACGCCTCCGATTACGATAGTCAGGTCAGCGGGAACGTCGAGCAGAGGGACTCGATCGTCAAACCGTCTAGAAAATCTAAACCGAAGGTTTGCAATTTTTCTTCCACTTTCTTCGACATTTGCAGCTAGAAAAAGGCACCAAATATTACGCTAATTTTATCTACTTCACTGAAATGAAATTTTTTCTATTAAAATCGCATTTTTAGTAAGCAGAAAAATTGGAGACACAAATATTAGGGGTACAGGAAAAGAATGAAGTTTTCTTTTTCGAACTTATGACATTTTCTTGGAAAACTAACAAAGCTATGTCGGGACACAATGTTATACTAACATTATCCAAGGATATTCCGGACGTCGCGACGTCGCGTACGACGCGTCGTACAGACTAGGTTGACCTCTGTTTTCGTATTTCAACCCCTTTAGTAACGTTGTTGCACCTGCCTCACAACAAGAGGAAATACGAAGGATTTACCGCTCCATCTTGCAACAGCCTCTGGCAACATGAACACTCTAAAGTGCTCCTTTAGCTTTATTTCACACTCGTTTCACGAAAAAGGCGCAATTCATTGTTGTCTCCTAATTAAGCTACTCTCTTGACAAATTGATTAATTCCACAAAACCTAAAGGGGGGAAATGAGATGAAATAATACACACTCTTTTTTCAAATTCCCGCCAAAATATAGGTACCGATAAATTGTGCAGGGAGTATAATTGCATGTTGAACTTATCTATGGAAATATAAAATAAATATGGTATAATGGCCTTCGAGTTAATCAGATTTAGTTCCGAACTAAATTATTTATTATTCGATGGTCAAGCAAATTTTGACATTTAATTGTATTAATTATTATTAATAGAGAAATTTGTTATGAATATAAAAGGATAGAATTCAATTCAATTCAAACGTAGAATTCAATTCAATTCAGTTCAAACATAGAATTCTATTTGATAGAATTCAAAAATTGAATTCTAGTGCCTTAACCCTTTCGCCTACGATTTCTTTTCCGACTGGGCGTACAATGACTATAAATTAACTCCTTCAGTCAAAAGTTCTCACTGATTTCTCATATTTCGTATAACTGAACGTAATATTAACCCCTTACTTAGCCTACAACAATGTGTGAGACTCCTAGCGCGGAAAATGGAATAGAAAATTTTGAAGTTGTTCAAAAACTATTAAATTGACAATATCAGCCGGTCACGAAACGGTCTCATTACTTCCGTACTATTAATATCACGTTCAGTTACACGAAATATCAGAAATCAGTGAAATCTTTTGATTTCAGGAATTAATTTTGAGTCTTTGCAGCCCCATCACAACAGAAATCGTAGGCTAAGGGGTTAATTATATAGAAATACTAAGACTACTTCGCGAACGACTGATATTTTCAATTAAAAATTTTTTTGATAACATTAAAAATTTCTCATTCCATATTCCACACCATGAGTGTCACTCGTTGTAGGCTAAAGGGTTAGAACCTGTATTTGAAAATACTCGAAAAGTACAGTTTCTCACGGTCAGTTTGGCCATCGACCATTTTCTTTTTCCTGCGAATGGCGAGAATTTCTTACAAGAAGACAGCTGTGATTTTCATACGTTTGAATAATACAGAGCTTTAGTAGCTATATATATTTGAAATTTGCGTTGAAGCTGACCACATCCGTCGGAAACATTCGAGACGAAAGAACGGTGGAAAATCACCAGTATTATATTCCAAAGAGCGATTCAACGCAAAGCTTCATACTGTGCAAATGTTTCTAAAGGGAAAAATCAGAAATAACTGGCTTTTAAAGAACGGAAATAGGGCGGATGGTGTACAATGAAACTTGCAAGGTAGAAATAATTTTTTTCCAGTATTAATTCTAAAGAGCATCTTTTTGACAAATTTTTCATCATCGCTGGATGGGAAGAACGAATTTTCCTGCTATATAGAATAGTTCGTTTTGACATATTCAAAATAGATTTTACAATTTCATTTATAGCATGTAATTGTATTGGTATTTAACATGAACTAAATTTGTAAGGTAATAGTGATGGATTTTTACACTTGCGTCATATGTAGCATAATTAATATTTTCTTTTACAAAATTCACTTAAATTAAACAACAACCTGAACGTCTTCCATGGATCGCCCTGCGATATCATTTTTGAGGGGAACTCTTTCGCTATCATTCAAAATTAAATTGGTAAATTGATAATTGATGAACGATTATTAACATATTGTTTAATTTAACACACTATCTATTCCCGGTATCTAATATGATTATATTTGCGGTCCCATACACGTAGATGTATAGGGTGTTTAAAAATTTTTAATTTTTAACACTAGAACTACCAAGCAAGTCAAAATGACTGGTTCTCAATTTTTCAAAAAATTCTCTAAGTTTATTGGACAGTCCTAGAACAGATTTTCCACGTTCACCCTTCAAACTACATCCTACATAAAAAAAATACTAACTTTAAAAAATTCTACATTAGCATATACAGTATAGTATATGTTGATAATTTTTTCTTAGCGAAATGAAATTATCTTCGTGATATTGTCAATATTTGTGGCCATTTGTGATAAAAATAACGCTCCCAGAGATACCAAAAGGGTCAACCCTTTAACACCTACTAACCACCCTACTACAATTACTACTGCAACATCAAACTACGATTTCTGTTACTGACAATTTTCAAAGGTGGCAATAAAAGTATCCAACATTAAATAATTCACCCTTCGAGTTCGATTGAGACCCTCGAGCAACAAGCAACAACCCTCGAGCGAAAAATTCCAATATTACAGTACTTATTTAATATATTTAAACATCGGTAGTTTTAATCTAAGACGGTAGTAGTAAGGTTTAACACGGGTTGTTCTAGTGTTAAAAGAATTTTGCAACTCCCTTATTTAACAAATATCCACCAATTAAAAAGTGTAAAACAATACCTAGTAGGTCGTGACACATTTGGAAATACTTTGTACAAGTAGATACATCAAAATCAATATTTATTTGGTACACATTCCGCACAGTTACACGTATATATAACGATCCGTGAGTCGAACCTGGCATATTTTTAAGAATATTTGCCACGCACATCACGCAGAATCGTAAAAGTGGAAAAAGGTTTTCACCTGAGAATCCAATCTTCCACCTGCTTGACCATCGTTTGGAATATTTCATTCACATTCGGTTGGGAAGAGGAAATAGAAAAAATTCTCTCGAGAATGAAATCGTTGATGAAATTCACTGAAAGATTGAGCTACATCATATTTTACGTTCTTTCGTGTCTCGAGAACTACTTTGAATTCTACCTTCAATCGTTGCACCGATTGCAGATTGGTACGCTACGTGAGATGTGTTTGATGCGAAGTGCTGCTTGCAAACGTACGATTTATAAAGAAATCGATTTAGTTTCTGAGGACTTTACTATTTATTTTCTGTACTTTGTAACGTGCGATGATTTTAGTTTTGATAGAGGGAATCGCGTTTTGCTGAGATAGAAAGTGGCTCGTTGATTGGGGCTATTTACAGTAAAGATGTTCATCGATAAAAGATTCTGAAGGTATTTCAATTACTAGTAATTACAATTAAAGTTATTAACCGTTGACTATCATGGCTGTTATAAGTCATCGGCGCTATTGAGTGCAATACAGATTCACGTAACTTTGAAATTGCAATATTTATAAATTTTCAAACATGAGTATTTAAATATTGGCATTGAAAAATTAAATATCTGCCAAACATCTATCTATCTGTATATTTAAAGTTTGGCTTTGTAGAGATGTGAATTTAATAGGCAAAAATAAAGAATGAAGTAAAATATTCCACTTACTTAATGCCATGCCAACTAATGAATTAATCAATGAGGAGGTACAAACTGGGACTCATAATCAGTAAACTCGAGTTCTCAAATCCCCCGTAAACTCTAAAATATTTTTAATTCTATCTATATGATATTTATATCATAGCCTCGGTGTTTTGAAGTCCGCGTGAAATAGTAAGCCCTGGAGAAAATGGCAATGGCTATCGAAGCCAAAATACGAAACAATAACTACGGATTACTCAAAGGGCTAAAATGGGTAAGGAGATAGAGATTGGGACTTATAATTATATGGGTTAGAGTTCAAATCCACCGTTACCTCTAGGAAATTCGTAGTTCTTAATTTCTGTTTTTTAATTTCTATATGATATTTGTATTATAGCCTCGGTGATTAGAAATATAGTATAACACCTATACTATATATATACTATATGTGTGTACCTATATATATATAATAAATATCCTACAATAATATACATATACAGGGTGGGGCATTGTAAACAGGTCACCTGAATAACTCGCTTGTTTTTGAAGATAGGAGAAAATGTATTAGACCAAACTTACTTGGTATTGGGGGCTCATAATCTGGTATTACCAAGTTTTCTGTAGGTGGAGGCGTCAAGTAGATATGAAGGTCAATTCTGTTTTTTTAAATGGAATGGTATGGTTTCTTACTCATAGTCTGATAGAGTGTTTCAAGGCGAATACAATGACCTATTATGAAGGTCATTCAAGGTCACCCAAAGTCAACTGCAATAGAAAATAAATTGTATATATATTATAATACTATATGTATACTATTGTAGAATATTTATTATAAATATACTTAAAATGACATACACAAGTGAAAACTTAGATTCAATGTGAAATATAGCAACAACATAAATCAGCTGAACTTGACAAAAGTAATGTCGCAAAAGCAAAGCCGTCCTCAGTCGTCAGACGGCGCTCGCAAAGTTTGCAATTCCGTTTATTTCACCCTCCGTTGTTTCATTAATTTACAGGCAACCGATACAGGACAAACGGCTCTGAAAGCGCAGGACTACCAAGTTTGCATCACCATCATCGAAGCGAGACAGTTAGCAGGTCTGAACATGGACCCCGTGGTCTGCGTACAAATCGGTGAACAGAGGAAGTACACCAGCGTCAAAGAATCCACCAACTGTCCATATTACAACGAAGTAAGTCCTTCATTTGAATTGTAAAAAAACAATTAGACATTCGGCAAAAGAAGGAGAGCTTGAACGAAATGACAAAGTTTTTTTAGAAGCAAATGATGATCTGTTCATTCCTTTCGCAGTATAATGTGACACTCAATTTGAATAATGCTATACACATATGTAGGAATAGGTGATGCAGAGGTGAATAACAACAGTACGCCGCGTCACATTAACTGACAGAGTGTCCCACTGGCAATGAGTATAGCTGATCTGGGTTACATAAACTTTAGGAAAGGATAGCTATTTATATATTATATACATTTATGTTTTTATATATATTTACTAGTATAAATTACATAGTACTTGAAATAGCCGCAACTCTGCCCACATAATTCTACGGCGGAAGCATTGTTTTTTAGACACACCTGCCCGCCATTTTGTTTTTGCAAATTTTGGATTCAGATTCGTAATCACCGGCCCAAGAAATATTAGAATACAAATTTTTAGTTTAAATCGGATGGGTTTTGTCGTCTTGGGGGCGATTTGAAAAAGATCGAAAACCGTGCGATGTGAACAGCTAAATTCACGTTCTGGACCACTGTGCGCCGATCCTAATCTACGATATTTAATTAACTAAGATAATAAAAGGAGAAACTGTCAATACAAAAAGAAAATTAACCCACTATCCGCTCCTACAGTTAGACACACTCTTTCATTCTTCACATATTTTTCCATCTCGTACGTCCATCTCACTGTCTTAACTTATATCAAAATTCAGTGTACACATTCACTCACAGATCCCTACGTGCAGTGCTGCTTTCGGTTTAATGTCACAGGCAAAATATGTCGCCAAGTTAATTTTGTGGTACAATACCCATGGATAGACGTCTCCCCATGGAGATGCGAGATGTACGAAAGAAGTGGTGGAGAACGTCATCTCAAGAGGTTGCGTTTTACGATGCAGTTACAGTACGATTCAGTTTTAGAGAAACAGTTAGATACAAAACCTTTTAGATACTGTTAGATACCTTAGATTATTTACTTATTCAGTATTTCATTTTGTATTCTATTTATTCCATATTATTCAGTACCCGAGACGAAAATTTCAGCCCAAAATCCTCCTAAATTACCAAATAACTAGGATATTTAGGCTGAATATGGAAAAATATTTTACATATAGAAGAATGCAAATTTTAATTCCCCAATCGCCCTAAACTTGTTCATTTTTGCCAGTTTTGCCTAGTTTAGGATCAATTTAGGCTTCATACAGCCCAAAATAATCCTCAGCATTCTTGTTTAGAAAATTAATTTAAGCCCAATATTAATCCATACATTCTATAATGAGGAGTTTTCTAATTGGATTGGAATTGGAGTGATTTTAGGAGATTTAAAATTGATATGGTATAAAATGATAATTTAATTCCTACTTGCTCCTGAAAGCCCTATTTTTAGAATATGAGTCGACAGACTTGGAACTTCTGAAATATTTTTAGGGGATGTCAGATTAAATTGGAATAAAAATTTTACCTGATCAGTCCATATAACTCCTAAAAATCATATTTACAGGACTTTGAGGCGCGTAGACACCCTAGTTGAGGATTTTGAGGTTCAAAATGGTATGCATAATTAAGCGGCAAATGAGAAATCAAAACAATCTAGGATTTGAAGTTTCTTTTTAGGCTGGACTTTTCGACTCGGGTATATTATTTTTATTCAAAATATATATACTATCTTGTATTATATAGTAACATTGGAGTGGGTTGGAGGGGGTTGGAGGGCACCAGATAAGTACAAGATATTAAAGTGTATTTATTACGAAAATAACAATGAAACAAAAGGTAACGCAAATAACATATTCTCTCGCTTATGTCTCTTTTGAGCTTCTATTTTTGGTACATATTCTTCTTCACTTTCATCACTTACGTCTTCAGAGTCTTCTTCTTCTTTTTCTTCTTCTTCTTCCGTCCCACCGCATTCTTTTTCTAAATAACTTCTAACAATAAGTCTTTCTCTTAATCCTTTTTTTCTTATTTTCACAATAAATACATTTTTATATCTTGTATTTATCTGGTGCCCTTTAACCCATACCAACATAAATTATGAGTGGTCCATAAGACTTTATTTTAGAAGACTACTTTCGAGTTCCGAAATTTAAGAACTTAAG
Source organism: Cerceris rybyensis (assembly GCA_910591515.1). Lineage (NCBI taxonomy): Eukaryota > Metazoa > Arthropoda > Insecta > Hymenoptera > Crabronidae > Cerceris > Cerceris rybyensis. The sequence goes on along the minus strand of OU342789.1, from coordinate 64,538,243 downwards.
AATAACGTCGTCGCGAGATGCGGACTGTCAGAGATTCTAGACAATTCTTTGATTTCGGGGCAGGACTGACCCGAACGTCATTGTTAGTTTTTTAATTAATCATTCAAATTCTATCCTTATTCTCCTTAGTCTAATTTAATCGAATCCTACTACAATTTAACATCACGACAAACAAGATTTTCGTCACCGTGTACAACCGACAGTGTGACAAGATATATTGTTCATGGTATTACCAAATTCTGTTGCCATAATGTCATGAATAATGGCCAGACTTTTATTTTTTTTTATTTTACCCCACATCTTAGAAATCGCTAAGTACAAATTCCAAGTTCATGAAAAATTTACTTTATTAGTTTTATATACTTTATAATTTATTGCAAGAATGTGAATGTTCATAGTGTTTTTCTCCGCGCACGAAAAATATACGAAAAAGTTTTACCTTGCTTTCCAGCGGAAAGCACCGCCATAATTCTCGTCGATGGGAATAATTTAGAATAAAACCGTGTTTGCGAGAGTACACTGAAATTGCGGTCATCCAAGCGGACAGAGAATGAAAGACGGGCATTTCGAATAATCCATTTTGTCGGTTAATCCTGTGATTAATGCATTTGTTTCATTCCATTTTCTCGACATCTTCCGTTCGTTCGGTCGCATAATTTCATAAAATAACTTCTTCCAGTCTCTGAACATAATAATGTCACTTTATTCTTTCAACTACGATGCCCATTATAGCTGCATCAACGTTTTTGAAAGCCGTATTATCTCACCGTAGAGAGTGAGACTCGATTGATCGGAAATTGAGCCTGATTCGTATAGAAATACCTGATGGAATATTCATCATCCGTGCTTCATTAGCCCAATATTCTATTACTCCAATTTTCCATCGACTGAACCCTGTATGATTGAGTAAAATAACAGATCACGAAAGGGGTATAAAAGAGATCAGAAGTTGGCAACACCTACCACTTGAAATATGTATGTATGTAGTATCGAAAAATGTATACGGCCTCGCCTAGACTGTTTAGTCTAGGCGACTGTTTACAAGACGCATTCTGCGGAGGCCCTACGGTCCTTATTACGATTATTTTTAAGGAATGCATGTGTGAATGTATGAACGAGTGTATGAATGTTTGAGTTTGAATGAATGCTGAGAACAGACGATTATGTGGCAGTTCTACTTTGACCGCGAAGCTGTAAAGACGACTTTTATTTCATTTTGTGTATTCTACTAGCATATAGTTTTTAATAAATATTCTTATTTTACTTAAATATTAACATCAATTAATCCAGTCCCACATGTAGCTTGGAACAAAGTGTAAATAATATTCGTCTTACCAAATTTTTTTCAAAAATTCTTCATTTTCAAATTTTAACGGTTCATTTTACACAACAACTTTCTCGACACGACTGCCTCTGCCAGTAATGATAATATTTTTATTTAGAATTCCACTTGTTTAATCTAAAGTATAGTCCGAGAGTAGAAAGATGGCTAGGGAACGGCGAAGTTTCTCGTTTTGAACCATCTACTCTTGCCATTTCATTTTTGAAATCCTCAAACCCAGTGTCGTAAAGTAAACACTCCACATAGTCGGTTGCTTTAGTCAAGTTGAGTTTGGCTACTCCATAAACGAAATTACAGATGTTTGATATCTTCTTTCATCGTAATTTCTTTCTTCTAATTTCTTTCATCGTTTCTATGAAAATATAACGAGTGTAAGTCTTTTTCGGCCATTAAAATCGCAAATGACGTGAGAACGTGGAATATCTCTCTCCATCGGGCGAATCGGAGAAAAACACTTGCCAATTGACTTCTTATTTCTCGTGAATGGTACACGGAATACAATACGGAAATAGATAGTAGAAAATGACATTCTTCCTCACACCCTAGCTATCTTTCAGTTGTCGGACTATATTAGGAAGAACTCTTATGTTCGAACTGCACGTTGGTGCTTTAAGGGTTAATTAACCCCTTTCCCTGCAATAACAAGTGAAGCTCATGATGCTGTAAATTTGCAAGTTTAGCAAAACCTATGAACTTGAAGTTGCCAGACGATAAAATTATTTTTGCAATATTAATGTTACTTTTATTATTACTGGAATATTCTATTATGTTTGTATTGCACACAGGGCTGGTTTCGATTTGCATTCAGTTACAGGTGAACCTTCGTTATCCGATCTCCCATTATCCGATTGTTCTGCAATGCGGTTTCCTCGAGGAACATTGTACTCTTGAATGAAAGAAATTGCTTTGTACGGAAAAATTGGTTTCATTTGTCCACAGCTATAGGCGAATGTTTGTCATTCAAGCTCTAATTATTCAAGTATTGTGAAATTCGAGTAGGACGTCGAAGAATTGCGCGATTATTTTGACGTTGAGCGAGCAGAATTTTCTATTAACATATTTAAAATTGATGAAGACTCGGCTCGATTTCAATTGGACATTGACGAACCTAATTTAACAATGGTATTGGATTTCATTGGATGTTTTACTCGTGGGGATGTACGAATGCTCCGATTCTATCGATTTGCTGCAATTAGACTGAGGATTTTTTATTTATGACAAATTTAGCACTGTAAAAAAACATATAATGTAAAAGAATATTAAAAATATGCAAATTACAGTACTTTTTCCAGTTGTTTCCTAAAAAGAAAAGTTCCTAAGAAAAAGATCTAGAAACTGGATTTTTGTCCATTTCAAAGATAACAGGATTCTTAGAACCTCGAACTACATCATACTTTACTTCTTTCGTATCTTCGAGAACTACTTCGGACTCTACTCTCAATCGTTGCACCTATTGCATCTACGTGAGAGGTGCTTGACTCGAAGTGCTGCTTATAAACGTGTCATTTACAAAGAGATCGATTGACTTTCTTAGGATTTTTCTATTTATGTTTTATGTATTTTGCGACCCGCCATAATATTAGTTTCGATTGAAGAAATCTCGTTTTGCTGAGGTACAAAGTGACTCGTTGATTGGGGCTATTTATAGTATAGATGCTCACTGATGAAAGATCCTCAAGTTATTTCAGTAGCAAGCACTTAAATTTATTACTAGTACGAAGAAACAAATTGTACCTTTTTAATGTAAAAATATATGAGTCGTTCAATTAAAATCGAATACGCAATTCAACACTGCTAAAATACAGAAAGAGGATATAAGGTAAAAGCACCAGTAATTGACACTGTGTCAGTACTTGACACTTTTTCGGAAAAAAAAAAAATAAATAAACAATCAGTTTATAGTCATATCAGTTTGCATCTTTAGCAGCTAAATTGTGAACTACTGCACAAAGTTTGCTATTTTTATGGGCTCCTATTTTTTTAATTAGCATTTTTTAAATTTCCAGAAAAGGAGAAACGTGTATTTCATAATACAAAAAATTAATTAAAGAATTATTATCTTTGTCGTTTGATTCATCTTTTTTCAAAGTTATTATTTAATATATTGCACTAATCAAACCTGTGCACGGCTCTTACGATATGTGCGGTAAAAATATGCAAAATACGGTATTCTTTCAAGTCGTACCCCTTAAAAGAAAAGGTTTAGTAATTGCACATTTTTCAATTTCAAAGATAATTTTAAAGATAACAGATAACTTGAGAATTTCGAATTTCTTTAAAAATTCCAGTACTTTTATTCTCATACTGTCATTCTTGCTCCACATTTACGATCGATTCGAATGTTTTTGTTATGCGCCCTTTTTTCAACAAGAAGACCCTTTTGTCGTACCGCAAACGCGACATGTTTCCACAGGGAACGGTAGGAGTATTTGTTCCGATCTTTCCGCTTTCATACGTTTCGTTTTACTTCTTCTTTAAATACGGGCTATTTATAATTCACCGTTACGCACGCTTTGTCACGCGAGTACTCGCTCCCCTCCTGTTGCGGAAAATGTAAACGTCTCTCGGGGTTGTTGCAGAAAATGATGGTTGGTTTATTTTTTCCAAGAAGTGACGTGTCACTTTCCTTTGAAGCTATTTCCGATAATTGATATCTCAGCTATTTCCCGGCGTTTGACTTCTTTCGTGACTGCATACACTTCCACTCATTAAGGGATGCAGTCAATCCTCTTGTAATGCGGTTTACATGTAACGCGGTACAAATTAATGTGATTTGTATTATAGGTAACCCTCCTATAATTCGGTACTGCTGTAACCTGATACGAAAATTGCAATAGCACTCCTATAACGCAGTACAAAAATTGCAACAGCCCTCCTATAACGCAGGACTCTTGTAACCCAGTACGGAAAATGCAACAGCCCTCCAATAACGCAGTTCGAAAGTTGCGACAGCCCCCCTGTAACACAGTACTCTTGTAACCCAGTACGAAAATTGCAACAGTTCTCCTATAACGCAGTACGAAAATTGCGTCAGCCCTCCTAGAACGCAGTACTTTAGTAACCCAGTACGGAAAATGCAACAGCCCTCCAATAACGCAGTTCAAAAGTTGCGACAGCCCCCGTGTAACGCAGTACTCTTGTAATCCGGTACGAAAATTGCAACAGCCCTCTTATAACGTAGTTCGAAAATTGCGACAACCCTTTTGTAACTCGGTACTCTTGCAACCCGATACGAAAATTGCAACAGTCTTCCTATAATTCGGTACTCTTTGTAACCCGGTACGAAAATTGCAACAGCCCTCCTATAACGCAGTACTGTTGTAACCTAGTACGAAAATTGCAACAGTCCTCCTATAATTCGGTACTTTTGTAATCCGATACGAAAATTGCAACAGCACTCCTATAATGCAGTACTGTTGTAACCCAGTACGAAAATTGCAACAATCCTCCTATAATTCGGTACTCTTCGTAACATAATACGAAAATTGCAACAGCCCTCCTGTATCGCAGTTCGAAAGTAGCAGCAGCCCTTCGGTAACGCAGTACTCTTGTAACTCGGTACGAAAATTGCAACAGCCCTCCTATAACGCAGTACGAAAGTTGCAACAGCCCTTTTATAATTCGGTACCCTTTGTAACCCGGTACGAAAATTGCAGCAGCCCTTCTATAACGTAGTTCGAAAATGGCGACAGGTCTCCTATAATTCGGCACTCTTTTAACGCGGTATGAAAATGGTGACAGCCCTTCTATAATGCTATTTCCATATAAAACGGAATTAATTGCATAATAGAACGGTTAATTGTATTCCTTTTTGAACTTTGAAAAAATCGATCCTCTTTTGTATTTTCTTAAGGAAAAGTGCGTGAGACTTCCTTTCAATGCAAGTGGTTAATTTAGTGCATTTCCAAAATACTCGGTATTTTTGTATTAACTTTTAGTAAAAATGTGTAATTAAATTTCTCGTTTTACTTGAAAAAGAAAAAAATTGAACTCGAGTGATAGCCACTAATAAAGAAAAAATAAAATAGCTGTAACATGGGACAAAACCTCTACCGCCCACCATGAAAGCGTGTATCGCCCATTGCTGGACCGGATTGACCATCTCTGACATGATACTTAAAATAAACCATCATTTTATACAAGATGCATCAGATGCAATAATTGGATCAAATGAAAGTCGTAGTAGTCGGTAAGTTACATAGAAAGTTACGAAAATTGGGGAAACGTTTGATGAAGAAAAATCCTGTTATATGTTGTTAAAAACTGAAACATATATAAAACTGCTGCTCATTTAAACTTTCCAGTTCAAAAATATTTAACTTTCCACTTTGCGCAAACGATAGTTGGAAAAAATCTTTTAATGGCCAATAACGAAGACTTCTGCTGATTATACTTTCCAGCTTGAACAACGTTGCTTTTACAATCGTTGGAAACGATCGTCCTTAACGAGAAACTAATTGTGTCTTCACTTTTTGTTCGCAGTACTTCGTCTTCGACTTTCACATGCCGCCTGTCATGCTGTTCGACAAAATAATCACTCTTTCGGTAAGTTCTTTTAAAACCACATAAAAGCTTTAAGTTAATTAACCCTTGTTATTACAGCTAAATTATTATTCAAGTTTTACAAGTCATTCTGTAAAATCTTTTAAAATTAAATGTTGATGTCAAAATTATAAAATTTCATCTGCGTATCGTATTCTACGTCCTTAGAACATTAACACAGAAATGATTAACCCCTTGCCGTGCAATAACGAGAGTCACTCGTGACTAAAAAAGCCAATTTTGAAGTGCTCCAAAAATGATCAAATTAGCACGTTGCCTTTATGGGGGTAATCAGTGACCAGCGTTATTCAATTCAACGAAATTTCATATAAACTTTCACTTGTAATATTTACGAATTTTCTAACACATTCAGTACATAAATACTACCGTTCAAAAGATAAAATCTTGCTGAATATCTATTTGTATCTTTAAAGTTTCTGCTCTACAAAGATGGAATCTTAAGGGAGTCATCCCACGTGACACATACTTTTTTTCGCTTCTTTTGAGAATTTTTTTTCACGAACCATCACAACGTACAATCTTGGAATTCTTACATCATTTTGATTGCTACTTTTGTAGTCTATTGGAATTTTTGCAAGCAAAAGTACTGATTTTAATTGACCTTGCACTGTTTGAGAGACACTCATGTATTTTTGACGTCTGCTATGGTTTCGGTCATCTGAAACAAAAAAATCAAAGGGCATTTGCATTCGTAAATCGATGGCTATTAGTCCAGTCAAATAAGACTTTGAAGGTTACAAAAATTCCCATAGAGCTAAAAATTGGTATGAATGTTCAGAATGCTATTATAAATGAATTGTGAAAAGTCCCCATCAATCCCCCTTGTGCAAAAAATTTTATTGATGGTGAAAGTTTGCAAAAATAGGTTTTTCGCGTTTTTCAGCTAAACGGTGAGTTTTACAGCAAAAATAGTTCAGACAAAAATTGTAGATCATTCGATTCTCTACAAAAAATGTATCCACACTTTTTTTCATAAGTATTGCCATTTCCGTGATACAGCGGTTAAAAGAACTGAAAAAATTATTTTATTCGTAATATGCACACGTTTCCACACCACCTATGAGGTAGTGTGCTTGGCGCTGTTTTTTTTAACGTGGTTTCCCCGGTAGGCCTATTCCACGATCTATTGTGATTCTATTGAATTCAAAGTGAGTATTGAAAATGATGAAAGCTGTGTAAATTATGTTATATAAAAATGAAAAAATAATTTGGAAAAATTATTCGTCGGATTCATAATAATCCAATGGAACTTCTAGTGTACTGTCTTCGTTTTCTTCATCTTATTTTTCTTCATCTTCCTGCTGGATACAAATATGTTCTAAAAGTGATACATCATATGTCTCATCACTGATATCGTAATTATCCTCATCTAGTATCGATTCAACATTGGAACACGACTGTCCTTGACAATTGGTACATACTAAAGAACAAAACAGTCCAACCTTTTTACAGCCGCATTTAGCATTGCAACCTTTTTTGCAATTGCAAAAGATGGTGTTAAGGAGTTTTTCTGGTGCAGGTGGGAGTAACGTATGAATTGGTTCCAATGCATTGTCAACTAACTTCCAACCCCAGTCTTCTGGATCCATTTTATTACCAAGCCACACTTGAACTTGATAATATACCCGGAATAGATGTTGTTGAGCAGCAGCAGAGGTTGGGGGAAGACAAGCTAATTGCACTTGTTTTTTATTATAAGTTTTTTTTTGCAAAAGATAAGTATCGGAGTTTATCCAAGCAGGTAACTTTTTTTGGAGCTCCGGACATAGAAAGAAGAAAGTGAATTCCATTAGTGATTATAACTGCACATGAATTTTTACAGATGTCTGGTCTTTCACGTACTCCGAAAACTCATCACCTCTTTCAATACTTGCATCAATTAATGTTTAATGCCGCGATCAACAGTAACAACTCCACTTTCAGTCAAAGGTTGACTACAAATAAAGCAGAATTGCGACATTTTTTTTTAATAACAGTAAAATGCACAAACTTTGTTACAAAATATAAGCGATAGCCACGAGTTGTCACTACGAAGGAATGCTTACGACTAACAGTATTTTGTTGAGTATGAGACCTTTGAAACGGAGCAGGTATACGAGCATCGTCACGCTGACAATTGAATGGAAGACAAATGTTACTCAAGGCCATGCGACTAAATGAAAATAGGGGCGGAGTTTTTGACGTTCATTTATATTCTAAGAATTTTATAATTTGTATATATAAGACATAGGGACTCATATTTTTACTCGTATAACGGTTCAAAAATGTATATAAAAGTACATTACGTGCATATTACGAATAAAATAATTTTTTCAGTTCTTTGAACCGCTGTATCACGGAAATGGCAATACTTATGAAAAAAAGTGTGGATACATTTTTTGTAGAGAATCGGATGATCTACAATTTTTGTCTGAACTATTTTTGCTGTAAAACTCACCGTTTAGCTGAAAAACGCGAAAAACCTATTTTTGCAAACTTTCACCATCAATAAAATTTTTTGCACAAGGGGGATTGATGGGGACTTTTCACAATTCATTTATAATAGTATTCTGAACATTCATACCAATTTTTAGCTCTATGGGAATTTTTGTAACCTTACTTCTATTTTAAGGATTAATTTGACTGGACTATATCGGCGGAAGTAGAATAAAATAAAAGTATCGAAAATTTAAGATTTGGCACAGCTTTAAAGCTAAATTCCAAGAATCAAATTTCAGGTGAGCGAAACTTCTAAAGCCATGGCATCCATTAAAAATACACGAGTGTCTTTCGAACGATGTAATATCAATTAAAATTCTTATTTCTGCTCGCAAAAATTCCAATAGATTACAAAAGTATCAATAAACGTGTAGTAAAAATTCCAAGATTGTACATTTTTATGGTTAGTCAAAAAAAATTCCCAAGGTAGCAACAAAAAATAACTGTCACAAGGGATAATCTCCTTAACACTTTCACAACCGGTGACACCACCGTGGTGCCATCGGCAGACAATACGTTGTTTGTCGGTGACACTAATGTTGTGTCATTGGTAGTCAACTCGTTATTTGCCGATGACACTAACGAGGTGCCATTGATAGGTCAGTCGTTATTTGCCGGTGACTCCCACGTGGTACCATTGGCAAGCCAATTGCAAAACTTTTTAGAACGTCAGATGCTAAAATGATACAAAATTTTATTGCGTAAAAGCTTTTGACTACTAAAGAGTCTATCTCGAAACGCTTCGGAGGGACTGAATACTATCGCTAGGGACTGAATACTTTTTCGCGAAATACATTTCAATTTTTGCTTATTGATAGACAACAACTAGTTGTATACAAAGGAATAAATATTGTTGTATAATAATGTTGAATTATTTCATGAATTTACGTAAAGATTTTTTCAAGCGAAGAAATGTTTACAAATATTGCGGACGGCAAAGTGTTTCTTCCAAAATATCGCCGGCCCCTAGCGACGTTTCACTGCCGAAACACGCGGTTGTGAAAGTGTTAATATGAAAGATATCACTTCAGTAGAAATGATAAAACGAGTGCAATAGCAGTGGCGTCGAACGTGTCAAAAATATCATTGAGGCCTGATAAAATAAAATAAATTTCATGCTATTCAATAATACTTTAAGTCATATACTATATCCGAAATTAGGGCTAGATTATTACTTCAGTAATTGACCGTATATTTCAGTAATAGCATCAAAGTTATTGCAAATTCAGTCACAAAAGAAATGATACGGCAAGGGGTTAACAAGTTGTCACTGAAACTCTCAATTCGCGGAGAATATAACGCTACCGGTATCGAATTTTCCTCCGGGAATTTCCATTACATCCCCCTCCCCGCGGCGACTTGCAGACAAGAAACTCGATAAGGGCTGTCCTCCCCCTTTCTACCATTGAAAAGTTCACTTTACAAACGAACCTTTCGCTACCTAACGAATGCGAAATCCGTGGAAAATCTTACCAACGTACAAACGAAGGATCTCGTTATATACTTCGGAAAAATTGTATCCCTGGAACGATTTCCGATGGGTTAACGAGAAACTCGATGAGTTCGTGTCGCGTTAACCCTCGTTGCGTTAAGGACGATTGAATGTCGATGCCTTTTTACGATCGATGAGAAATCGTAGATCTTTGCCGGCAAATAACGAAGCCTCGTTAAACGTAGCAATTCAATTTGCCGATTTATCGGAAAGAGGTGGAATGTTTCAAAGGGTAATTTTAATTATAAAAATGACGAGGTGGAGGAGTGAAATTGAATCGGGAAGTTTCGTTGAGCGGAGGCGTTGAGAACGTTTCAAAGTCGTTTAAGTTACTTTTTGTGTTTCTTTTAGAATTTCAAGGTAGCTGGAATATTTAATAGCTTGAGAAATTAATTATTTCGTGGAAAATCAAATACAAAGATGGAATCGTTCGAGTGAATTTTGCCACTTGCTTTCGATACAACTGGGTCACTTAACTAAACAATATTGAATCGAATTGAAATAATTAAATATAATTGGTAATTTTCAATGAGGATTCTCTCTAGGTGATTTAATACTATTGTTTTACAATTAATTAACTCTGGTAATTAACACACTGCTATAATTTGATAGTTTTTTTAAAATTTTCAAATTGAAAATATCAGTCGATTCGATAGTTTTAGGTAAAACAACAATTAATCAGTGACTATTAACATATCGTATAATTTAACGTAATATTATTCAACTAGTATTAAATAAACTAATATCATTTATCGTGATATTAATATTATAACAATAATTTTATCATTTCACTTCTGTTATTTTTAATTCGATAGTTCCCAATTGACTGATATCGAAAATTATCAAATTGAAAATATCAGTCAATTTGGTAATTCGATTATCGAATTGAAAATATCAGTCAATTGAGAACTATCGAATTGAAAGTAACAGACGTGAAATGATAAAACTATTTTTATAATATTAATATCACGATTAATAATATTAGTTTATTTAATATTAGTTAAATAATATTACGTTAAATTATACGATATATCGGTAATCACTGATTAATTGTTTTTTCACCAATTTAATTGTGAATTATTGCAGAGGCACTCACAAATGAAATTGTACGGCAACATGTCAATTGTTGTAGCATGTTGGTTAGCACATTTTGAATTAAGTAGAAACAAAATTACAAAAAATCTTTGTCTTTCAATGCAATTCCTTTAGCAGAGACATATGGCAATATCGTAAATCTACCGGTAGCGTTATATTTCATCGGCTAACACCTTTCGTCCAGCTTTCAGATCATGAAAAGTGGTTTAGTCGCCTGCGAGAAAATTACCGGCCTCTATTAATGTCGGTTTAATTAGATTTGTGGTAGATGCACGCGCTTATTGCATCCCGTTATGGCGAAATGAAATTTTCGCTAATCTCTCGCGCGAACAGAAGTCCAAAATTGGCCGAGTTGGGAATCTGGTATTCTTTATCCTGAAAAAAGTTGTTTCCATGGAAGAATGTTTGAATTGGGTGTAGTAAAAAGTTCTTTCTAATCAGATTAATTTCTTTTAATCTCCCGCTTTTTTCGCTATTTGAATTATAGATATTAATAGTAGAACTAACGGTGTTATATGTATTATATTTAAGTATGTGAATAAGTATTTTGGAAAAAGAGAAATTGAAGAGGTGGAAAAGATGATGGGTCAAGTAATTTAGGTTTTTTATGAAGTGAAATTTTTGTAGCAGGACTTCTCTATTAATTTGAGGAACATAAAAAAATGAAAGTAGCTATTTTGATTGCCTTGGTAGTTCGAGTGTTGAATGATCGAACAATTTGGAAGGAGAAGAATCAGGAGATGAAGAGGATTTTAGAAGTTTATATATTTTAAGATATAAAGGAAAAATTTACTTTAGAGTTGCCCCATCAGTTTACGGAATTTTTAGAAAAAATTGGTCACTAATTATTTTGACCACCTTTATAGTTTTAGTGTTAACTGATTGTAAATATTTTCTCGAACGTGAAATGAAGAATTGAAACAAATTCTCAATGAAATAATTTAAGTTTTAAATGACAGAAGTGAACTATTAATTTGATAGTGGTGGAAACATAGCTCCCCTACAAAGGGTATAGCCGGATAAGGACGGCAGAAGTGTCCCCAAAGATAATTAACCTTGAAGCATACCGTTCGATAGGACTCTTTGGAAAAACCCTTCCTGCAAAGTTTTAACCCGTTACCCCTACCGTAGGGGTAGTTATGGGGTAAAACGTGTTTTTCGATTTTTGCTCGATTTCTCCCGGTTGGCTTGATAAAACAATTCTGAAAAAAATCACTGATGTTGTACCCAATGGTGTGCATACATTGGAATTTTTTCAGATTTTTTGGCTGGGAAACCGATTTTTAAAAAATCAAAAAGTTTATAAACATTCATTTTTTATTGTAAATATGAAGTGATCACTTTGATATTTTTACATATAGTTGCACAGTACCCCAATTAATAATTCTGTAATTTTTTCAGATTTCTTGCCGGTAACAAATCAGTCAAAAAAATTAAAAACCAACAATTGTTTATATTTTTTGCTAAATTATTGATGTGACCACGTTTATATTTTCACAGTTTCTCAAGTTTGCTATAAATAATTGACTGTAATTTTTTCAGATTATTTGCAACAAATTTAGCTATGAACAATTTTTCTAAAAACTCGGAAATTGGTCTTTTCGACCATCACAGTACTTTTAGTGTTACAAACCATGGTGAAATTATTTTTTCTGCCAAATGTAGAGAACATGTAGAGTAATATATTTCTAAAAATGTTGATATTGCTGAAAAACTGAATAGAACTTTTTACTACACCTAATATAAATATTTATCAAGAATCAGAAAAAGTCTCGTGATTAAGAATATCGTTTTAGACAACTGGGACGTCGTCGAAGGAACAATAAACGTTACTTCGTCCTTGCCCTCACCCTACGAATACAGGGTCACTTTTGATCCGTATCTTTACAGAACATTTGCGTTTATTCTAATACATGATGCTTGTTAACGCTGACATTTACGTGGTGTGGAAAACATTTGAGTTTTTACATTACTAAAATGGCAAAAAATGTTACATTTTTGTGTTATGTTCCTTCATTTTCGTGCACTACTAAAAAGTTGAATTTTAAAGGCATATGAAGAAAGGTTGGCATTCATGCTTCGTAGAAAAGGAAAGTCTTTCAGCGGTTTTACTTTTCTAACGCACTTTTCTCCTTTTCTAGTTTGTGACATATTGTAGATTGAATTTCTGACAGAAACAACTACCTGAAAATGCACTAAAACTTAAACGACTTTACTTTTTTAATATATTTTCTTTTCTTTCTCTTTATGACAGGTTACAGTCTGTATTTCTGATAGAAACAACTGTCTGAAAGTATATTGAGAAATGAAACAATTTTACTGCTTTAATATACTATCGTTTCTCTTTGTTTGCGTTGTAATATAACTGGTCTTTCTGACGGAAACCAGTATCTTAAAATATAGCGAAACTTGAACGATTTTACTGTTCCAATATACTTTCTTTTCCTTTTATTTATGGTATATTACATTTGTCCGAACTAGCTGTTTGAAAATACAGTGACATTTAAATAATTTTAGTACTTAAATTGAGCGAACTAGCTGTTTGTAAATACAGTGATATTTAAGCAAGTTTACTATTTCAATATACTTTCTTCTCCTTTTGTTTATGGTGTATTATATTTGTCAGAACTAGCTGTTTGAAAATGCAGTGAGATTCAAAAAATTTTAGTATTTTACTTGTGCGAACTAGCTAATTGTAAATACAGTGGTATTTAAACAAGTTTAGTATTTCAATACACTTTCTTAGATGTTTCTACCAGATATAACTATTTGAAGATACAACGAAATTTGAACGTTTCAAACAAAACAAATTTTTTTTGAACGCTATAAAAATAAAGGAACTGTAAATCACAAGACATATCATGCTTACTTCTTCCCGCTCGATATTTACAATCATAGTCCGACAACTTTAATTTGGCTAGCGAACATCTGAGCCGTTCGTTTTCAATCGCTCATTTCCGCCATTTCCTTTTTGAAATTCAAAAAATCCTAAAGTAAACGACTATACGGAGTTCAATTTTAAGGCACTGTGTTTTTTGGAATTCGAAAAACGAAATTGCGGAAATAAAATGTAGAAAACTAGAGCAATTTAGAGTTGTCGGACTATAGCACTGGTTTGCCAAAAAAGATCAAAGACCAAAAATTCAGACGTTCGCTTAGAAATATAATGCGACACGATATTTTATTTGAACAAGTCAATGAAAATTTCATTGAGAAAGGAAGTAGAACTTGAAGGCGTTTGAGAAAGGAAGTAGAACTTGAATGGAAGGTTAAAAGGAGAATCTTCTGGTGGTGCACAGGTGCAGCAATCGCGGAATCTCTTGCGCGCTAATTTAACCCTGGGCAGCTTCAAATTAGACATCGCGACCGTCTGGGCACAACCAGGTACAACTTTTCATCGTTTCTCCTCAATAGTCTACTGAAACTTCTACTTAAACTTTCTTCAACTTTCCTATCATACTTTTGCACTGCACTTTGCTCGCTAATTCTCGTGCCTTGCAATTTTTCTTTATTCTTCCAATTCTTCGTTAAATTGTCTTAACACCTTGACATCCAATATAGGATGGCATTCGTTGTAAAAAAAATGTAATTAGAACTTGAGAGTTTTTAGAAATTGCTCAGTGAAAATAATCAGAGAGACATCACGAAATTAATTACACTATGAAATTAATTTTGTGCTACCTTTTTTATTTTAGAATACGTGATGCAGTAAAAACTAAAGGGAATTTTCAATTTAGCAGTTTAATCTTTCACTGTAGCATATGTATGTAGTAACAGGAAAAATCATGGGACGAAGAGATAATTACACTTGCTTAGTCTAACAATAAGGCCCAGAAAAATCGATGTGTCGATAAATATATCAATAACCTTTGCACTCCAATTTCTCACTTGAGAGGATATCTCAAGTCTTCCATATCACTCGGTTGTCCCCTCGAAATGGACCTTGGAATTTATTAGTAATTACAGGGGAAACTACATTTTGAGAAATGTACGTTTGCCTAAACTTTTCAATTGAAATGACACAAGATAACAAATAAAGTGCCACCAAGTTTCTAGTAGATAAAGTCAGCGATGGCTCTGAGTGAAAAATTTCTGCACCTCTAACTTAAACGTTTTCTTTCTTTCCTTGAATACATTAAAAGTGAAGCACAAAACATATCACTTTGAGGTTTGCAATTCAATTTTTGCAAAGTTTGTATAGATAAATTTTAATCGAATTTTTAAAAGAGTGCATTCATTGATCTAATACTCTTTTAATTTATAAATGGCATAATGCCAAACAATCAAAATAAAATAAAAAAATGTCTTCCTTTTCATTTAAAAACCGTGTAAATTGAGCGACGAGTGTATGTGAATATTCTCTTAACCCCTTGTCATACATACCATAACAAATGACACCCGTTATACGGTAAATAGGATAGACAAAATGCAAGTTTTTCAAAGTCTATAAAATAAAAAGTATCAGTGAGTCGCAACGCGATAAAATTATTTCAATAATATTAATGCTACGTTTAATTTAACGACATATTATGAATCACACATTAATTTTTATTTTATCAATTTACTTCTGAATTATTTAGTAGGCTGTCAAAACAAAAATTGAACGGCAAGGAGTTGGATGTGGACATCGTAGTCGACATTGGTTTATCTATTGCAAAAGTACGAAACCTAAAATAGTTCGGAATAATATGAATATGATATTTTCATCGGTGTGGAATGTATCGATTAATCTGATGTCCCTTAAACGATGAAATAATGCGAATATTAATCTCTTCCGCTTGGAATTCGCCACTCGATAGAATTGATAGTCTATTTAACGCGAATGTTAACACCTTCATTATTGTCATGCTGGATTATTAGGAGCGGTAAAACGAAATATTGCTGTTCGTTAATTAAAATTATTGACGGCCACATATTCAGTCAGCTTTTTGCAGTAATTTCACTTTTTCAAGTTGAACGACAATCTGCCAAATTAAATTTAGTGTACATATTAGGGGTACCGAAAAGTAATTAAAACTGTATTTAAGATTTCTTTAAGAAATAGATGTTTTTCACCAGCAAAAAATAATTTTATTTACTTTTTGGTACTCCTAATATATTCTTTTGTTTCTCTATTTAACTACTACTCCATTTTATCGCACGATTTCTTCGCTTCTTCATTGTTTTACTGTTTTATTTCTGTTTGTCAATATTTATTTATTTAGCTTTTTATCTGCTACATATAATTCGGTCATCTTTTCCTCCAAAATGGACGATTTTGCACAAAATCAATACGTGTCTTTTCCTGTTTCATCATGTATTATACTCTGAAAATTTTATTACACTCGGAATTTCCATATCGGCAATCCCTTACTATTTCTGGGAATCTTTTCCCAAATTATTTATTATATCAGTGAGTGATTAGAAAACAATGTAAAACTTAAATGAGAGAGCACAGCAGTTGAAGTTGAAAAAATCCAAAAAAGGGAAGAATAGACTTACGGAGTTTTGTCGAATGAGGGGGCAGATAATCGGACTCGTAAAAAAGTGGATACACGTTCAAACCCCCTGTCGCCTTTAGAAAATTTGTTCATAATTATTATTTAATTTCTACTAACCTCAGTGGACTGGAAGTCACCCAAAATATTCGGTACATTCTAAATGCAGCGACAATTGTCGTTGAAGCAAAAAAAATATAAAACAAAAAGGGTCCCACTTGAACTCAGCACATCCGAATTCAAATTCTGCCACTTTTAGCAAATTTTTCCAAAATTATTATTAAACGCACCTTGGCCTTGTCGGTTCGTGTTCCCCTAAATCAGTAGGTCTTAACACTAAAACTACTGACGTTATATCTACTAAAATTTAGATACATTTATTAAATAGTGTAAAAGGAGAGAAATTAAGAGGTGAAAGAAGTGAGCAATTAAATAATTTTTGTTTTTTAAGATAGAAGTGGAATATTTACTTCATGACTTCCCTATCACTTTAGAGAATTTTTAGAAAAAATAGTATAAATCGGTCATTTTGACCGGCTTGATAGGTTTAGTGTTAACACTAGACCTACCAAGGGGGTTGAAATAACTTGAACTGAATTTTTTAAAAATGTTATCAAAATTTGAAGGGCCGTATCTTATTTAATTTCCTACATCTATCTTGTAAAACGTAAGACATTAAATAAATTTAGTTTCTTACCCATTCCATTTTTTTCCTTGTGAAGTATTTCTATTGTATCTCCAGATATACTGAATTAACAGTCGTTAGTTCTAGTGTTAAATAAAATATCTGTAGGAGTTGAAACGAATAAAAGAAAACAGAAGTGGTCAAACTAGCGATCAATAGACTCGAATTTCCGTCCTTCTGTCATATACAATACTAAGTTCTACGTTAATATACTAATTACAGCAATTCAAACCGAAAAAATACTAAAACAATTAACAAACAAGCCGACAATTATTATTCATAAATACTGAAGTAATTGTACATTAGAGATTGTATTTAGTAACAAGAAATTAACACCAGGTACGATGTAACTGTGCACAGTTTGTTTGCACAGGTACAATTACTTTCGCCAAACTCCCGCCAAAACGAGAAACAGTGGTCGAATATTCGGTGAAAATTTCAGCAAACTGTGCTGCAATCTCGCCAGTATATACAGCCGTTTTATTTTCAAGTAAAGGTCCGGAATAATTGGTACAAAAGGTGAAACGGAACAGGATAAAAATAAACAGATAAAAAATAACACGCTAACGTAATTCTCGTGGCGTATTAAAGCGTCCTTAAACGAAAGCAAGTAAGCTACCGCGAAACGAGGTAAACCATTTAGCAAGTAACAAGAGTAAAACGAAGTATCGAAAGAAAGAGGAGGAAGAAATCTTTTAAAACCGATGAATCGTCTTAAGTTAAACGAGTAAAGAAGATGACGGCAACTAAATGGAATATGGCGATTTAAAAATTCACGAAATATCGGTTGGAGTTTGTAGCTAGTAGAACTTTGTCCCACGTTTCAATCGAATTCCTTCTGCGGCTTAAATCAAGTTATTTAAAGTGTAACAATTTTTTATGTAAGTCAGATTTTTTTGTAACCTCTAATCTGTATAATTTATCAAGCTTTACACATTGGATAAATTAGCATGACAACTAATTATTATAACACGAGAACACGTACCCTATTGGAGAAGCGTGAAAAATAACTGTCTAACAATATGTATAGTTATGTTAATATTTGGTGCACGTTAGAAAAGTGAAAACAATTTTGTACACTGCGGATGTTTATGCAAATTTACAGTTATCTAAATGCAGCTAATAAAGAAGAAGTAGATGACTTTTTCACTCGCTGTATATTTCTGACGCTTATTCTGTATTCCATGCTTTTGGTGTATCGTAAATTTGTGTGGTGTTAAATTTGTTATTTTTAATTACATATATTATAGTTTAATATCAAGGAACAATTTTTTTCATCGACAGTTTTCGAAGATGATAGTCAAAGTGTTTAACATGAAAGAATTGGGACACCTTTCACTTTTCGAGTTTGATTGAAACCCTCGAACAACAAGAATTTCCCTGCTGTGTTGATTTCCCCTTAATGATTCTCTGAAATGATAAATGGTCTGACACGAAGCATAGGAAACACGACAAATATTTAGTATACTGTCAGCAAGTTCTCAAACACGCAAGAAATGTGACAAGTCCAATTTCCTCCTGCTCCCCACGGCGATAATCGCCCTTTCGTGCTTAATGCTCGCCCTTTCCCTCGGAAAACGAGAAACATTTCCGGACAAATTATACCCAACTTACTGTTACTATAAACTTTACTTTTTTCTTCAACTTCAAAAATTGCGCCGGCATGTTGCGATTTCAGTATTTTAGTATCAGAATTTTTGATATTATTTATAAAATAGTTTATAATTATTCAGTGTGGACGGAATATATAATATATATTACGTATACGTAATTTTGAAAGCAACGCATGCCAGAGCCAGCGTGAATATTTATTCAGTAGATAAGGAAAAAATCCGTGAATTCAATGGTGAATGCATGCTGTGATACAGAAGAAAAAAAGCATACCATGAGAAAGAGTATTGGGGGTGAGTGCGAGCGTGAATTTTCGAAGAAGTTTAACTATGAACAGAGTTGAGCCATAATCAAAGTTGAGTCATGAACAAAGTTGAGCCGTAGACAGAGTTGAGCCATGGACAGAGTAGATAATGTTGAGCTATGACCATAGTTGAATTATAGACAGAGTTGAGCCATGAACAGAATTGAGCCATAGACAAAAGTGAAGCGCAGACAGAGTTGAATTATAGACAGAGTTAAGTCATAGATAATGTTGAGTTATGAACGTAGTTGAAACGTAGATAAAGTTGAGCTATGAACAGAGTTGAGCCATAGACAAAACTGAGCCACAAACAGAGTTGAATCATAGTCAGAGTTGAGCCATAGATATAGTTGAGCCTTGGACAAAGTTGAGCCATAGATAAAGTTGAGCCACAGACAAAGATGAATCATAGACAGAGTTGAGTTATAGACATAGTTGAGTCATAGACAGAGTTGAGCCGTGGACACAGTTGAGCCATAGATAAAGTAGAGCTATAAACAGAGTTGAGCCATAGTTGAAATTGGGCCACAAACAGAATTGAATCATAGACAGAGTTGAGCCTTGGTCAAAGTTGAGCCATAGATAAAGTTGAGCCACAGACAATGTTGAATCATAGACAGAGTTGAGTTATAGACAGAGTTGAGTCATAGACAGAGTTCAACTATGAACAGAGTTGAGTTGGGGACAATGGAGAATGTAATCTTAAGAGAAGAGTTCGAGAATTTGTGAGAGGGCGAGTTTGAGCAATAAGAGTTTTTATTGATTAATATGTTTATTATTTTGATAGTTTTACAGCATGTTTAATAAAGTTATTTATTGTTATTTTCATACGTTTAGTTTGTTGTTTAGACTACGATACTATTAGTTGAACACATAAAATAATTTAGGAAAAAGTATATAAGAAAGAAGTATACATAGAGAGAGATCCTATAGAAATATATATTTAAAAAAATCCCACAGTATTTTTAGCACAATATTTTTTTAATCCAGCAATGGAATATCGTGAAATATTTGACGTTAAACGAACGCACAGAATTGACAGAGAACTCATCGTTTTGCCGTTTGGATGTCGAGAACATCGTTGGCTATTTTTATCGCGAGTGGGATTACTTGAAATGTTCGGTATTGCGTAAAATTTCGTTGAAATCAAATCGCATACACGTAACAGAGTAATATTTCGATTACTAATTTAGAAACTGTTTGAAATATCTATTTGGAATTATCATGACCGATACATATTTGCCCGTAAATATTACGGGAATGGTAAATTGTATTTAACATTTTGAAACTTTAATTAACGAAGATTGAATTCTGATTAAATATGCTTTCAATGGATTTATGTTTGCGACGGTTAAATTGCTGATATTTGTGGAAATTTAGAGTTTTGTGAGTGCAATAAATTACAATACAAGCAATAATGACTTTTTAGTTGGAAAAATAATAACAAGTCCTATATTTTGATTGTTTTTTATACTCTTCATATATGCGTCATACGTTTCTTCGTATTTTTTATTACATGCATTTTGTGTATATTTGCAGTTTTTACGATAAACCTTTGTCGAACTGTGCTCCATGTAGATTTCCCTTGTAATTAAATTTCTGTCGACTTGATTTCGACATTCATTACACCTTCATTTAAATATCTCTCAGAATATATTCGTCCTTGTTATTGTCAGATAAAAAATAAATAATCAACGACGCAAAATTTTTGCAAAATTCATGTCACTCAGCTGACAAAGATATTAAAGGACTACATTCCCATAAAAATATAAAAATCCGTACTTTAGTATTATATAATAGTGATCGTTTAACTAATAAAATAAGAAAACTTAATGTGATACATTGTAAATTCCTTGCCAATATAAATTAAAACTAGACCAGAGATTCTTAATCTTCTTACACTTATTATTACATTAATTAATCAAAAGTCGAAATCTTCTAACTCGCCCTTTCACAAAATCTCGAACTCTCCTCTCAAGATTATACTCTCCACTGTTCTCAACTCAACTCTGCCTTATAATGTTTTAAGAATTGTATCTGCAGTTCGGAAATAACGTCTCAAAAACATTACCTTCGCGATGACTTTATTGATACCTGGCAAACCTGCTAGGAACATTAAATGTCAACGTCTATTGAAATATTTCACTTACTCGGTCCCTATTGCAATTTAGTATCCATTTACTTCGTCGATATTACGATTCGCTAAGGGAGTAATACCTCGACAAACTTTTCACAGTTATGTTTAATTCGCAGGGTGAATGTAAGCGTAGTAAACAAACTTTATGGATATGCAGTATTCATCAAAACAAAAAAAAGTCCGTACCATACATGGGCTCAAAAAGTATCAATTTTAAAGTTAGGTGTTTTTCTCGGTAAAATATCGTGGACTATGTTGAATTATTAATAATAAAGCTGCAAAAAAGTTTTATATATGAGCAAACAATGTCATTCTGAAGCGATGAATATAATACTATATACACCCTTTTCTTTTTTCTAAAAGGTGAACAAAAAAATGATTCTCTTAAGTAATATACATTTTATAAGATAGAAATGGAATATTTTTTTCGTAGTAAATTGGAAAACTTTATCTAAAAATTAAAAATTAGTCACTTTGACTGCTTTGATAGTTCCAGTGTTAAATGCCACAATGAAATACATTTTTCTTTCAAATGTCTGGGAACACGTAATATAATTAATTTCTCTTGCAACGCCCGGAAACTTCGTAGATCATCAATTTTACCACAAATGGGCTCTTCTGACGGATCCGGATGACGTGGCCGGTGGACCAAAGGGCTACCTCAAGTGCGACATTAGCGTCATTGGAAAGGGAGACTCTGTGAAAATACCTCCAAAGAGTGAAAAAGACGAGGATGACATCGAGGGCAACCTCTTGCTGCCTGACGGGGTGCCCATCGAGAGACAGAGGGCAAAGTTCATCGTTAAGGTTTATAGAGCCGATGGATTGCCGAAAATGAATAGCAACATCATCGCCAACGTGAAGAAAGCCTTTACTGGAGAACTCAAGGACCTTGTCGACCCCTATGTTCAAGTGTCCTTTGCAGGATTGAGCGTAAGACGGAGTATTTTTCGAATTTTGTGTGATAACTGATTCTTTTTGATAATATTGAAGTTAGAATATATTTATTTTTCTTCAATGATGAGTACACTGTGGATATTAATACGAATTTCAAGTTTGACAAACGCAGATGAAAAGAAGATTCCAAATAGAGGACTTTTTCACCCGCTAAATGTTACAATGAACATATTTTGGATATTTCAGATATTTTATTTATTTTAAATACATTGCATGTAGGTCCATTTCAACAACTCAAAGATGATTAGGGATTGGCGGAGCCTCTCATTTTCAGTCGCCTAATCTCGCAATTTGGTTTTTGGAATTTTCAAGTCTAAGCCACTAAAATAAACGACAATGCGGAATATTTACTTTGGGAGACTGGACTTGGAGATTGCAAAAATAAAATAACAGAAATGGGTGATTCAAAACGAGAGACTCCGCCGCTTCCTAGCCATTTTTGAATTATGGAACAGTATATTTCGCCGCGAACTTAATTGAGCAACAGGCATTTTTATGAATATCAGGGAAATTAAATAAAATAGCAAAGAGTGATGGTATAATACAGCAATAGAATTTTAATTTCTGTCCATTCCAATTCAGGGGAAAACTAGTGTGAAGAGGCACAGCTATGCGCCAGTTTGGAACGAGCAGATAGTGTTCACGGAAATGTTTCCGCCACTCTGTCAAAGGATCAAAATTCAACTGTGCGATAATGATCCGGTGCACGCGACTGTCATCGGCACGCACTTCGTCGATCTGAAGCAAATCAGTAACGATGGGGAGAAAGGCTTTCTTCCTACTTTCGGTCCGGCTTTTATACATCTTTATGGTAGCATCAGGGACTACAGCTTGATAGACGAGCATTCCACGCTGAACGCAGGTCTCGGAGAAGGAATTTCTTACAGAGCAAGGTTCGTATCTCCTCTTTGATACACGAATTTTCGAAATTATCGTCTTTCAACTTCATCATCGTGACGCTTTTAAGCAGAGAGAACGTTTTCATCTAACTTGTCAAAAATGATGAAGCAGTTTACCCCATACCGTATAATTTTTTTCCCGGAGAAAAAAAACTATCGTGTAAACGTAGTAATAAAACTATGTTAAAGAATATATTGAAAAAGTTAAGTAATTTTTCTCATTGGCACGAAAAGGGTCAAATATTAAATGTAATAGCGAATTCGCAAATACCATGTACAATTTAAAAGTCGCATAAAATTTCATGAAATTCAGTAGCACCGATGACCTATCTTTTTAAGCAAAGAGAACATTTTTTAGCTAAGGTGTTAGAACTGATGAATCAGTTAACCCCTTGTACCATGATTTTTTTTCTCTTGAGGAAAAAATTTCTTTTTAGTCTTCGGTCTCGAAGGGTGTTTGTCAGATAGAATAGGTCTGGACTACTGCAGAAATAAATAAGAAGTTTCAAAAGTTTTGCTCTCGCATCCTCAAGACCCAAGTTGTAAATTACGCCTCGACAATTATCCATGTGGCATTCAACGTGTTAAATGAAATCGATATATTTTTATATTGCAGATTGCTGATAGCAATTAGGACGGAAATCAGCGACAATGTTGATATCGCACCGTCAGAAGTTGAAGTTGAATCTACCATGCCCATAAACGAGGGCGCCTACGCCAGAAACGAAGAGTTCTTCCTCTTCGCTACCATAATGGACGCCACGATGATCGACAGAAAGCTCGGTGATAAGCCTATGTATTTCGAGATATCGATAGGAAACGCGGGGAATGCTTTGGACGGTCACAACGAAAGCACCAAGGTAAACTTCCATTAAATATACAATATCCCGAAGTAAAAAGTTTTCGTTGTACGTATAAAAAAATATTAAATGAATAAAAATTTGCATGCGCCATTGTTACAATGCTAAAATGTGGACCGATTGTAACGTTACGCGTTATTAATGTGATGGCAATCATTTCGGTTGACCAGCCTTCACGTAAAGCTATCTAACAAAAATTTGATCTTCCAATTTAGCGCAAAAAACATAATAACTGTATTCATATCTTAATTGAATTGAGCGATGTAAAATATACTTGTAGATATGCGAAATGACATCGAGAAGCGGTGCAAGCGGCGACGAGGAAGAGCTTCAAGAAATAGTTAGCGGTTCCTGGCAGAGCACAACACCCGCGAGCAAGCCGATGACTCACGATAAGATCTATTACTTTTTACCGTACTGGGACGACAAACCTTGCCTCCATGTCAGAAGCATCTGGCCGGATTACAGACGCAGAATGTACAATAGCAACATTATTGGAAAAATTGTCGATAAACTGGTAAGTCGTTGGCACATGTTCAGCCCTTTGCACTCGAAGATTATTTTCACATTTCCTTCCAGCAACTTGATAATGATATACAGGCCTCCTACAACGCGGTAGATACGTTCTTCGAAAATGCTGAGTTGTGGGAAATCGCGTTATAGGAGACACCAACTGAATAACGTTATGCCTACACGAATTTATTGAATTAAGTTATTGGATTAATTGTATCTTAATCCTGCTCTTTGTTGAAACGACATCAAAACGTATTACCCACAAAACCTTAAACATCAAAACGATTTGCATTTTAATAATATTGCAAGTATTTTAAGCAGCGCAATTCAAATTTCAGACATAGAAAAACGTAAATGCAGAAACCGTGCCAATTGAACACATTTCTGGCGCGAACATACAAATTTAACCTGCGCCTGCGCATACGAATTTGACCTGCGCGTGCGCATACAAATTTAACCTGCGCCTGCGCATACAGATTTGACCTGCGCCTGCGCATACGGATTTGACCTGCGCCTGCGCATACAAATTTAAGCTGCGCCTGCGCATACCAAAATGGACCTGCGCGTGCGCATACAAATTTGACCTGCGCCTGCGCATACAAATTTAACCTGCGCGTGCGCATACGAATTTGACCTGCGCCTGCGCATACAAATTTAACCTGCGCCTGCGCATACGGATTTGACCTGCGCCTGCGCATACAAATTTAAGCTGCGCCTGCGCATACGAATTTGACCTGCGCGTGCGCATACAAATTTGACCTGCGCCTGCGCATCCGAATTTAACCTGCGCGTGCGCATACCAAAATGGACCTGCGCGTGCGCATACAAATTTGACCTGCGCCTGCGCATACAAATTTAACCTGCGCGTGCGCATACGAATTTGACCTGCGCCTGCGCATACAAATTTAACCTGCGCCTGCGCATACAAATTTGACCTGCGCCTGCGCATACAAATTTGACCTGCGCCTGCGCATCCGAATTTGACCTGCGCGTGCGCACACAAATTTGACCTGCGCCTGCGCATACAAACTTGACCTGCGCCTGCGCATACGGATTTGACCTGCGCCTGCGCATACAAATTTAAGCTGCGCCTGCGCATACGGATTTGACCTGCGCCTGCGCATACAAATTTGACCTGCGCCTGCGCATCCGAATTTCCTGCGCGTGCGCATACAAATTTGACCTGCGCCTGCGCATACAAACTTGACCTGCGCCTGCGCATACAAATTTAACCTGCGCGTGCGCATACGAATTTGACCTGCGCCTGCGCATACAAATTTAAGCTGCGCCTGCGCATACGAATTTGACCTGCGCGTGCGCATACAAATTTGACCTGCGCCTGCGCATACAAACTTGACCTGCGCCTGCGCATACAAATTTAACCTGCGCGTGCGCATACGAATTTGACCTGCGCCTGCGCATACAAATTTAAGCTGCGCCTGCGCATACGAATTTGACCTGCGCGTGCGCATACAAATTTGACCTGCGCCTGCGCATACAAACTTGACCTGCGCCTGCGCATACAAATTTAACCTGCGCGTGCGCATACGAATTTGACCTGCGCCTGCGCATACAAATTTAAGCTGCGCCTGCGCATACGAATTTGACCTGCGCGTGCGCATACAAATTTGACCTGCGCCTGCGCATACAAACTTGACCTGCGCCTGCGCATACAAATTTAAGCTGCGCCTGCGCATACGAATTTGACCTGCGCGTGCGCATACAAATTTGACCTGCGCCTGCGCATACAAACTTGACCTGCGCCTGCGCATATGGATTTGACCTGCGCCTGCGCATACAAATTTAAGCTGCGCCTGCGCATACCAAAATGGACCTGCGCGTGCGCATACAAATTTGACCTGCGCCTGCGCATACAAATTTAACCTGCGCGTGCGCATACAAATTTAAGCTGCGCCTGCGCATACGAATTTGACCTGCGCGTGCGCATACAAATTTGACCTGCGCCTGCGCATCCGAATTTGACCTGCGCGTGCGCATACAAATTTGACCTGCGCCTGCGCATCCGAATTTGACCTGCGCGTGCGCATACAAATTTGACCTGCGCCTGCGCATACGAATTTGACCTGCGCGTGCGCATATAGTTCTTATCTTACGCAAATCCGTAATGGTTATTGAAAAATCGTAAGTTAAATAGTAAGCAGTCAAATATCAAATGTAAACGTTATGAACATTTTAAAACTCGAATTAAATTTCGTTAAATTCAGTGGCACCGAAGACTTCCTTGGCATACACAAGACTCAAAATTAATTGTTGGTATAATAATTTACTACTGATTTATTATTGATTTTTCAATATAACAGTTTTTGGAAAAATCAAAAATTCCTATTCACTCGTCATGTTACGAGCATACAGGTCATTGTAGCATTTCCCCCAATTATTCCTAAACGTTTCTCAGTTTGTTCAAATTCTGCCCCTTTCGTATTTTCATCAGGAAGAGGGTTTGACCGAGGCTCAGCTACACATGGACGACTCTACCGCTGAAAAGATCTTGAAATCTACGTTGGAAGAATTAAGTAGCAATTGCAATCGATACGTCAGCATAAGTAAGTCCAGCATCACTGGCCCTGGAGTTGGAAAAACGAAGTTAGACAAGGAAAGAACGAAGCTCTGTCAGAGAGAATTGGAAAACATTGGAATAATGTCGAGGAATCTAAAAGCAGTTGTGACCAAGAGCAGCTTCAAAGAGAGACTGAAAACTGCACAGAGTTATCTACAGAAATTGAAGTTCCTCGTGGAAGATGTAAGTATTCGCATTTTTTGCCGTGTGTTATTTTGAAAATGCTAGAAATGTAAAGAATCATGGGTTATCGAGTCTAACGGTGAAAAATGTATTTCACAGCCGCAAGACTCTCTGCCGGATGTTTTCATCTGGGTAATCAGCTCCGGGCGAAGGGTGGCCTATCAAAGGATACCGGGAAGAGATTTGATTTATTCCATCGTCGACGAGGAATGCGGACGGTACTGCGGGAAAGTGCAAACTATGTTTCTCAAAGTACGTTCGAAGCTCCGATTTTAATTGGATTTTTAAACAATTTTACCGAATATGAATAAGTTTGTTTTCTCAATACAATTCCATCATTCTTGAAAGGTTTAACTGTTACAATTTAATTCTTGAGAAGCATTCAATTTATATATTTCACGAACCTTTGGAATTAAATGTGTTTAAAATAGTCTATTTTAGCTGTACTCTTATGCAATAATTTTCATTGTTACACAATGAAAAAATTGGCAGAGCATGGATTAATTTGAAAGCTATCAATAATTTGACCGGTTCGAGGCTTCCCAATGTTTTTCTAGCACTTTAGCTTCAACATTCTCAGATTATACATCGTTATTATCGTTATCATGCTGTACAAAAAGAATCGTAGAGCAAGAGGTTAAATACAATAGACTTAACACTCTTAAATTTAGTGTTAAAATTAAAAAAGAAATTTTTGATAGGAACGTGCGATCAATGTGATTCTCTTTCGACAGCTTCCAGGTAAAAAGAGGTTTGGACCTTCAGGATGGGCAATACAGACAAAGCTGTACATTTACATGTGGCTGGGAATTCTCAAGCACAAGAAATATTTTATCCAAGGCCTACCCAAGGGATACGAACTCAGTCACGAACTGAAGAACGTTGACAGACCTCGTGCCCTCCCACCGACTGTCATCCACTACGTTAAGAAATACGTACGTATCGAAGTTTCTTGAAAAGACTTTTTCAAAAGAAATTTTATTGTCGTATTAAATTTGTCGTTTTGTTTTTAAAATCATTTGATTTAGAAATAGTGATTTCGGATTCGCAGTCAGCAATCCGAAAATCATAAAAGTAAAGCAATGATTTTTTAGCATAACCAACATTTTTCGATACATATGTCTATCATACTGAATTCATCACTTTGTTCTTGTAATTTTCCAATGCTTCACAAAATATCTTGCGAAAGGGAAATACAAAACTTAATATTACATGATCGTGTTTTTCAAGATGTAAATGTAGATACATTATTAAAAGTAATGATTTTTAAGTGAACTTACTCACAAAATCATCTCGAATTTATACTTCAAAAAAATCGCGTATCAGCAGAAGTATCAACCCTTTGCGGTCCACCAACTTATGTATCATTGGCCAAGTAAAAGAAGTCACTCGATAAATGTTTTGCTCCGATTACCCCGACGGAGAGGTATATCCCCCCTTTTGACGTTATTTTCCATTCTAATACGTGATTGGCCGAAAAGTTCGTGCACTCGTTACGTCGTCATGGAAACGACGAAATAAGTGTTTAGTTTTCGGTTGTCATTCGCCAAGCTTCGTTTTCCAAGACCGACATGATGAAAATAGGCGGTGCGAACTGCAGTCTCCCCTTCTCCCATACCTATAGCCAAGTGACTTCACAACATTGGCGACTTATACCAAGTGACTTCTTTAACTTGACCAACAGTACTTCGCACATATTACCTGCAGTTCTGCTACCTTTCTCCTAATTATACATTAATTTTGACGAATAAAGATGTATCTATTTTTAAAATTTCTAGAAATTCCAATTGAGAGCGCATATGTACCAAGCAAGATCGCTGATCGGCAGCGACGCTTCCGGTCTCTCGGATCCATTCGCGAGAGTAATCTGCGGCGAATTCTGCAAATCAACGCAAGTAATCGACGAGACTCTCAGCCCAACATGGGATGAACTGCTACTTTTCGACGATATTCTCATCTATGGGACCGACGAGGAAATTAAGAAAGACCCACCGTCGATCGTCATCGAACTCTTCGACCAGGACAAAGTGGTATGTCCTGTCGTCCTGCATTTTTTTTTTTATACGACGGAGTACTGATTATCCGGACACTTTGTTGGGAATAATACTTACTAATAAGACTCTTTTACCCCTTTCACAAGTAAAGTACAGTTGTCATCGATAAAAAAATTATTAAACCGATAAGAATAAAAGATCCACTGAGACAACCTGTACATTATTTGCTATTTAAAGCTCAATTAGTCAATTTTGAAGATTGTAAAGGTCAAATTAACGGTGTAAACTACAATTACGAGACTTTTTGCAAAATACTTCAGATAGACATCTCGTTAGACAGCCTCGACAATGCCCGTACAAACGTCACATCGTTTTTAAAACCATATTGTTACAGTACACAGAAATTAGACTACAAAAAGTGACGAAATCGTCAATTAGAGTCCGGATAATTATGTTTCTGGCGCACTAATTCCTTCTATTGGCCCGTACGAGACGACGATCAGACGCGTATCGCGCGAGGAAGAAAGCCAGACAGCGTTTCTTATGTTTTTGTTCTTTTTTTCCAGAGTCATATTGTAGCTATGGACATAACACTGCATGAGGGCTCTCTGCTTTAACAGTTTGTATACGATATATGACATTCATACGACACCAACGTAACACGACCTATCATCGCGTTACACCCACACTCGATCACTGTAACCAGAAATACGCACCAAACACGCTTCCGCATGTTACATTACGACCACACGGCATTTCCTCCTCGCACGTTGACTTA
This sequence comes from Cerceris rybyensis, assembly GCA_910591515.1. NCBI lineage: Eukaryota > Metazoa > Arthropoda > Insecta > Hymenoptera > Crabronidae > Cerceris > Cerceris rybyensis. The sequence continues at coordinate 64,508,297 of OU342789.1, read as the reverse complement.
GGTAAAGTATTTCATTGTCTTCTTTCAGCGAACGTCTCACCAACACCACTAATTTCCCAAAAATTGTAGTGTAATTCTAGGTTCTTCTTCATTACTTTGGAGAGTCAGATCAATTCGTCCCTAATTCTATTAATTGTAATTAGCAATTTACAGAGTATTTTAGAAACTCCATGGTATCTTGTAGCCATTGTAACTCCTGTAAACATTGTTGATACTTTTCTGGTTGTTGTTTGGAAAAGGAGACTTGAATGCAATTTTGTAGAATTTTGAATATTGGAAAATTGAAGGTTCTGATAAGATACGGTATCTTTGAGCGATTAAAGTTTCCAATTTAGGGAACTTGCGCCATCGCGACTATGCCACTTTAATTGCTGCAAGTTATATTTGTTTTATGTTTTACAAGGTAAATGTAAAATATCCACTGTACGGCTCTCTTATAGATTTAAAGATTTAAAAAAAAAAAAGCAGGAACCAGTTATTTTGACTCCTTTAGCAATACTAGTACTAAATTTTGCAGTCTTTGAGAGAACTCTACTTTTGAAGACACCGCAAGACCAAGGTCATTAAAACTGAGGCTCCATTTTCCAAATAATTAACTTCTTCCCTTTTGTTTTCCCGGTAAAAAAAAGTTTTAGCTATGCCCCACTGTCTTCCACCTGACAAAAAGTTCTTGTCAACACGTACCAACTAAAACGTACCGTAGTACTAAACCTTTTTGATCGAATCCTCAAGAAGAAGTAAAAGTAAAGCTTGCCAACGTACTGTATCATAAATAAAACCATTCAGATCGTCCATCATCATCGAAGAACGTTCCTTCACAGAAGTTTGACGTTCCAGGGAAAATCCGAGTATATCGGTCGAGCAGTAGCCCGACCTCACGTGAAGCTCGCCTCAGAATCTTACACCCCACCGGAATTTCCACCCTCCCTCGAATGGTATGACGTGAGCAGAGGAGCAGCAAGGGCAGGTGAACTCCTCGCTGTTTTCGAGCTTCTCGAGTATCCTTCGACGAGGGATTATGGTTTTCCTACTCTACCAGATCCAAAGGAAGGGGCACTGACTTCCGGTCCTGCTCAGGATCAGGGACCGATTCTTCCTGTGCCTGTTGGAATTCGACCCACTTTGTCGAAATATCGGTAATGAGTTTTGATTGATATTTGAATTGGCTTTTGAATTAGAGGCGCTTTTAACACTCTCGTCACCGCGTCACCCATATCTGGGTGAAGGGTGTACTTCCGCGCAGGCATCGTCACTCAAATATGAGTATCGCTCTTCTTGTTCAAGTTCAATAGGATTTTCAGTTGGAGTTTTAAAAGGAATTTAATGGAATAAACACTGAAATATAAATATGGGATATACAACATAAAAATATCAAAAATCACTTTTATTACTTAATTGTTCTTATTGATGACGGGAGGCAGTCCGCCTGACGAAAAAAGCTTCAGTAGGCTCTTTTCCATTAAATATCTTTTTAACATAACGTCCAATAAGAAAGTGACATATACAAAATCTTCTTTATTACTTCGTTAGAATGAAAATCTGCAAAGAAAGATATAGATTTTCCTATAAAAAATGAAGTTGACCTTTAAATAACATTGAAGAAATATAACGACTAAAAAATTAATTTTGCACCGATATTCTCTCCGCGATACAATGAAACTTTCGTATATGACATTTTTCTCTAAAATCAATGGTTCTAGAGTTATTATTTTTTTCCACTGTGCGACAGTCGGATTTGGGCCTCATGAGAAACTCATTGTCAACCGAATTGCAGTGGGCGACGAACGTGTTAAAAGACGAGAATATCCGACGTTTCGGCAGGATTGCAATTGGCTTTATCAGTGTTTGGAGCAGTGATAGTGAAGCTTTGGAGTGATTGCGAATATTTTTAAGCCTTTTTGAATAATAATATTTTAATTAACGTTATTCTAAAGAAATTAAGAGAAAGGCTAAGGAAATTTCGTCATTTAACACATTGACTGCCATGGGGGTCACCGGTGACCGGTACTATTAAATTCGGTGACATTTCATGTTACTTGTAAATTGCAATATTTATGAATTTTCTAACATATTGAATATCTAAATGTTGGCGTTAAAAAGATCAGAATCTTCTGAATATCGATCTATCAGTGTCTTTAAAATTTCTGCTGCATAAATATGTGACTTTAATAGAAAAAGCTTCAGTTTAGTAGGAATGAAACAAGTGAAATATCATTAATTGTGTTAATTGTCATTATTACGGGAATTTATTCTAAATGGAAACAGTTAGGATTCAACCAAATGCTTTGAGTCTTACATTCAACACTAGATTTACCGAGGTCGTCAAAAGGACTTGTTCCGAATTTTTTAAAAATGTTCTTGAAATTTCTAACGCGATTTTTTTTCAATTTTCTAGGTCTATCTTGAAGACCTTAACCGATTGAATCGAACATGTTTTCTACGCCATTCGTTTATTTGATTCGGATAAATTCATTTATTAACTTTGAATGTATTCAATTTATCGTCGGTAGATCTAGTGTTAAAAAATTAAAAAACTGGAGTCAATCGACTTGAGCTGTGAAGGGCTCATATGGTGCTCAGCACTTGTGAAGTTCCCACTTAATCTTTATGATTCTCTTTCATTTAAGAAATACTCACTTAACACTAGAACGATCAAGCAAGTCAAAATGACTTGCTCACATTTTTTTCCAAAAATTCGCTAAGTTCACAGGAGAGTCCTAGACTAGAAATTCTAAGTTAATCTTATAAAACACAGATTACACAACCTATCATATTTTCCACCCCATTGATTCCTCTTCTTCCAAAGTTCTTATTTGATATATTTAAATGTAATAAATTTAACGTCGGTCGTTCTAGTGTTAATACTCCGCGAACAAAATGGATGTGTAATTTTAATAAATTTCAAAATTCTACAGGCAAATCTGACACGATACACACACCCAAATACAAAATTTTCAATGAAATATCTTCTGCACTTAGCAATTGTTACTTTGTTCCGGAGGTTTCCCTCATTCCCAATTTTTCTCTTAACAATTTCAAACGTTATAGGCGATTTATCTAATTTGCAAACCATGTTCAAGAAAGCCTTGTTATATGAGTATTTTCCTCAATTCTTAAACCGTGTTATAGAATACCGATTATACGGGTTTTACCTGCACTCTTTAATCACAGCAGATAGATCAACACCGTTTTCTTTTCTACCGCAGAATCGAGGTTCTCTTCTGGGGTTTGCGAGATCTCAAAAGGATACATTTACTAACGGTTGACAAGCCTCGCGTCGACGTCGAATGTGCCGGACACATTCTGTATTCCTCGGTGATAGCAAACGCGAAGAAAAATCCAAACTTCAACACCCCCATAAAGTTCCTGGAGTTGGAATTACCGGAGCAGGAATTGTACAGACCACCCCTTACCATTAGGGCAGTCGACTGCAGAAGTTTCGGCCGATACACTCTGGTTGGCACTCACACCATAAATTCGATTCACAAGTACATGTACTGCCCTCAGACGAAGAGGGCGAAGGACGCCGAGGAGAGGAGGAAGAATCTCTATCAATTGCAATGTAAGGATAAAATCAGTAACTTTTATCCTAGTGATAGAAATATCGGGTAGCTTTAACCCTTTACGAATGGAGACTTTTTTGAATATTGAGAAAGAATTATTTATTTGGAGATGAAAAACCATTTTTTTATAGGAAAGTCAGACTGTTAATGTATAGAAGTTGAAATTTACTATTTGTCTGATAATATTTGAACGTTGTATTTCAAGTTTTCAATTCTCACGATGAATATGTGCACCGATAAACTATGATCAAATTTTTTCTCAGTCCGCATATATGCGCCCGTCGTCCTCAACGGGTTAAATGTTTTGGTACTTAATGAAGGAATAATCGGTGTAGTATCGTAATTTTTTAAAGATAGGAGATAGCTTTTAATTAGTGAGTGTGGATTGATTTTGTGTATTTGAAAGTGAATGTTCAGAATATGTACGTGATTTGCAAGGCAACGAAGTCCAGAGCTAGAGTGAATATTTAGTCTGTGGATAAGGAGAAAATGAGTGGGTGCAATAGAGAATGCAAGCTGTGAGAAAGACGAAGAATGCATGCTGTGAGAAAGAGTATCGAGGGTGGCTGCGAGTATGAATTTTTTGGAGAGTTAGTTGAGACTTGGAGTTCGTTGCGAAGAGAAATATAGTGGAGATACAGAGTTTAGTGGAGAGTAGTACGAATTAGAATTATTAGAGTTATTTATTTTAGTGAGAGTCTCTATTTTATTATTTAATTCTTTAGGCTATGATATTGTTAGTTAGTTTAAGATGTATATACAATTATAAAAGAAAAGTATGTAGAATAAATGAATATATAGGGATAGAGAAGACTCTATAATCGGTTTGTACTCACGCGCGCGAAATCGTTTTAACCCTTTGCGGACGGAGACATTTTAGGATATTAAGAGATACCTATTCGTTTGGCAATTTAGAACCACCTATTTATCAAAAAATTAGACTATTAATGTATATAAATTATAAATTACTGCTTGTGTAATCATATATCACCCGTTGTGTACATACGGCAATAAATTATAATTCAATTTTTTTCTCGGGCCATGTATACGTCGTTAGTCCTCAAAGGATTAACACTAAACGTACCAAGCGGGGTCAAATGACCCTTTTCAAACTTTACTTTAAAATCATACTTTCATTGTTATTTCTTTCGCTCATTTGACTTTTTGTAAAGTCTTATATCATCTGATTACTCAATTTCTCGCTTTCCGTTTTTCTCGTAGCTTATTTTTTACCGTCAAAAATTTTCTTCCTATCATACATACTGCGAGGGGTCATTTGACCCCATACGAAGTTTACGTATTTTTCGGCATTTTTCTTCAACTAGAACCTTAGTTCTAAACTCAGATACGCTTCTGAAGTGAAGGTTTCATTTATTTGAACCTGATATGTGTGTTTTTTCGACGTGAAGAGTTGGACGACCCGATCGGATCCATACGACGCGTTATTCAAGTCACAACTTTGAGATTACACATCTCTGAGAATGTTGTGCAATAAAAATTTTTATTAATGGAAAAGGATGCTCGGATGTGTTGCAAATCAAACACTATTGCTAGATTTGGAAGACCGCGAAAAAATTTTTAGGGGTTTTGGCCAGGATTTCAGCGAAATCGAACACTGTGCAAAGTAACGCATAAACAGAAAAGATTGTTTTCGGAGATGCACAAGAAACACTTCCTTGACTTACTATTAGTTCTCTATAGCTAAACGAAATAGAAATGCAGTTTTATATTGAGAGTCAGAGAGTAAAGATCAGAGCCTACAAGAAATCAAGTTCGACAAGGAGTGATAATACAAGACAGTTTCCGTTACATTCAATTGGCCTTGTGTAATTAATTGATTATTTCGTTTATAAAAATAAAAATTTTCCTTTCCTTTAATAAATTGGGTTTTTCTTTCTAAAAATCAACATTTATTTCATATGAGGTCAAATGACCCCTCATGGTAAGATTAGGTAGGTGCAAAATGCCGGTACGTTTAGTGTTAAACGGTGGATACCGGGTCCACTCTGACCCATTCGGCTTGACACGGCCGATTCTACTGTCGGACGTCCTCGGTATATCCGACGTGTCATGCAATAAACTGTAAATGTTTTGGAAAAGAGTGTCGATTGGTGAGATTTTGATCAAATTGTTACGTAAATATATTCTTCAAAAGTCATAACAACTAGAACGAAAAACTTCGGAAACAAACTTTCGATAGTTTTTTCCCTGTTTTGGAAAAGCCTGTATACCTGCAACTGTAGCCACAACTTTGTCGTTTTATCAGTATATAATGTGGAGAGATTTATCGCGCTTTAATTATTTACGGAAAAATAGTGGCGCTTCTAGAGCCCACGTAAAAGCCTCGTAAATCATTTTTACAGCATAACCATATTTCGATATTTTTCGACGACCTATTAAAACTGGAATATTTATCGATGTACACGATCATCCATTTTCTCCTCTCTTTGTATTTATCGCCGATAACTGAGTGCATACATCAAACTATTTGGAGAAAAGAAATATTTTTTTATATTAAAATATGAACTTCTTCTAGAAATTGAAACTCATTTTAAAATGAATACGTAGCGATACGAAACGGTATCATTTGAATTTCTTTAATTAAGAATGAACATCAGAAAAGAAAATGCTGAAGAAAGTTGATTACCTAATTACAAAGATAAAACAGAGATAATTATGTTTTATTTCCTTGGTAAAAATTACATTTGTTAAAATTGTCATTTTGTACGTCTATTTTATACAATATTTACTATATATTATTTCATCATATGAAACGGTTATTTTGAAAGCAGCGTAAGCCATTTTCTTTTTAAATCGAGATAATTAAGGGTCTGCGTTCTAACGTGTTTAATTAACTTATACTTATATTTTCCGCTACGGTAATGTTACTTATGCCACTTTCAAAATGAACGCCTCATATACAATGATGTTAATCTCTGACTAGCTCTCGAATCCACGAAAATGAAATATCAGCAGACTTCCCTGCCAGAATCACTGGCAGACCTTGAAATCTGCAACGGAGATACAATCATTACTTTGGGCCTGGATCATGGATGGCCAACGAAGAAGGACAAAACGGAGCAGAATCTGCGAAGGAAGCAAAGTCTTGTAACCGAGGGAAGTATGGGTGAGTTTGTCTTTTTTTACCATAGTTGATGTCATTTTTCAAAAAATTACGACGATAATATATGACGATACTGGTTCCGAGGGTCAGCTCAAGGTTAACAATCATCCTATTTCCATAAGATATACCCTTTTACTCGTTCTATTCAAAGTACGATGAACTTTATTTTCAATTCACTTTTCAATTTTTCTACCCGGGTTTTTAAATTTTAAGTTAATTTTAGTTATATTATATTTAGTGAATTCTATCCATTTATTATTATTTAACATAAATCCTATTTATTATTATATTATAATCTTAGTCTGTGTGTGTTATTCTTAGTTTGTTTCTAATCTTGACAATAACCAATTAATTATTTAACTTTATCCACACCCAATACATTAGACCAGGGGTCGGCGACCTATGACCCGCAGATCACCGAGTGACCCATTTGATAATTTCAAGTGATCCACTTTAGTTCCGAAACTAAAGTATAATATATAAAAATAAATTATAAAACATAAACATGAAATAAACATTTTGAGAGTAAAAAAAATTGTCAAACGTCCCTTTAATACTCACATTTTAGTTGATTTTGACCCGAGGCCAAAAAAAGGATGCCAACCCCTGCATTAGACTGTCCAACACATTTTATTGTTTCACTTATTAGTTTCTCCTCCTTCTTAACTGAATTCTACTACAAATTATTCTTCACTTTTACAAACAGTTATTTCCCTTAAAGTTTAAATTTTGTATTCCTTCTAAAAATTCTTATTTTTTCTCAAAGTTATGCTCGTCCTCCAGGGGACCTCAATTCGTTCAAAGACGACAAGGAAACGTATACAATCTTTTTCCTCGCACGGGAAAGAATCTACTTAACCCTTTCGCACCGGACGAGACGTGTGCTGTCCCAGTCTGGAAAATTTTTGATATTACGGCTGGGACAACATATGTCTCAGTTACTGAAAAACATCTAGGACAGAAAATAACGCCAATTTGGGCCTCCAAACTGATTCTCAATCGTTCTGAGTCCATAAATTTCTCATCGCGATCGTCCCCGATCTAATCAAGCAAGCGACAACTGTTAAGGTTGCTCAGTTTTAGACATAAAAATTATTTTATCTAATAATCGCTTGGAGGAGAAATAACTGATCCCGGTAATGCGGCGCAATCGGACTGGATTTTTCGCCGTATTGAAAGGGTTAAATGTTTAACCATTTGCGGTCCGAATTATTCTGTTAATTTTCTATCATTTTCTATTCATTTTTTTTAAATGTTATCAATAACTATAGATACTGGCGGATATTTGGGTGTTATTAAAAATCATTGAGAAATTGAAAAGTTGATATTAGATTGTCAAAAAATCAAATCAAACGAAAAGCTATGTCGAGTACTGCTTTACATGGAGCCGCAAAGGGTTAACCAATTACAATCGGCCCTCGACTTTCGCACATAATTGGTATCTGAAAATGTGTGCGAATGTTGAATGTTCGAAAGTAGAGGGATATAGGAAAAATATGTAAAATTTTATGTTAATGCGGTTTCTTTGTAAACTTGAGATTCTCTAACATCCAGTAGGTAATATTAGAAACAATATTACAATGTCAGAAAACCTCTAATAGGCAATGAGTGAGCGCGAGTTAAAGCGCTCATTGGCAGTGACTGCATGGAAGCAAACATTTTTTGAAATATCGGCACAGCTCTTTAAAAACTTTAGTTTTTAAAAACGTGTGAAAGTAGAATGTGCGAAATTCCAGGGCCACCTGTATTTATAAGCACTTTATGAAGTAAAGAATCTTAGCCACATCGAAAAACCTCCGGTGACCGTTCTTCTTCTAAAAGTACTCTTCCTCCTCCAGGAGACTTCAGTTCGTACGAAGATGGAGACGGTTGCCAAGATTGGTGGACAAAGTACTTTGCTTCCGTGGAGGCCATGATCGAAGAAAACAGAGAGCTTCGTCGAGAAAAGTCCATCTTTCAAACTCAATCAAACGGCACTTTGCCAATGTTTCTCGATGATTCTTTCAATCAGAACCAAGCAAACGCTTCTGGTGATAAAAGTCCTGGGGTAACTACAACGAAGAAGCTCTTTGGCCTCAAATCCCCGGCGAATGCATCGAAGTTTGTCTCGAGACTTAGTCCGAAGCAAGCTCCTCGAAAATTCCCGACAACTGCTCTTCTAAAGATCTACCCGAATGAATTGGAAGCGCAACCGGAATTCGAGCAGTTCAAGGAGTGGTTGCACACTTTTGAATTGTACCGGGGAAAGAAAACTGGCGACGAACAGGAAGATGAGTCGAGAATTGTCGGCAGCTTCAAAGGTGCTCTCAAGGTGTACAAGTGGCCACTGCCGAAAGATCTGATTGATCACACGATCATGGGTTTCGATCCGCAGTATGGATTCTTTCAAGGTTTGGCGGCTTTAGATCATTTTTTAATGCGAATGTTTTCGTTCTTTTGTGGGAAATTTGATGGGCAATTTTCGTTTGAAATTAATATAAGGAATGAAAGAGATAAGTAATTAGATGGATTACAGAAATAGTTAAATTGATTTCTGAAGGGGAAATTATATCGGAAACGTCGAGAACTGTCTTGTTCAATGCGTGGAGATTATTTTAGTGTTATTGAACTTACATTGAACTCACATTGAACTGATATTGAAGTGATATTGAACTGATATTGAATTGATATTGAACTGATATTACACTGATATTAAACTGATATTGAACTGATAGTGAAACGAAATTAGACTCGCATTCGACTGAAGCTGAACTCACCTTCAATTGACATTGAACTGACATTAATTTGAAAGTGAATTATCATTGCCATGACAGTAATTGATAGTGAACCAGCATTGAACTGTCATTAAGCTGACATTGGACTAATACTGAACTGACACTGAACTAACACTGAACTGACATTGAACTTACATTGAACTGACATTGAACTGATACTGAACTAATACTGAACTGACATTGAAGAGACATTGAACTGACACTGAACTAATACTGAACTAATACTGAGCTGACACTGAACTGACATTGAACTGACATTGAATTGACATTGAACTGACATCGAACTGACACTGAACTAATACTGAACTGACATTGAACTGACATTGAACTGACACTGAACTAATACTGAACTAATACTGAGCTGACACTGAAATTACAGTAAAGTGATACAGAACAACACCTTCTTCATGTGATCGCTATTTGGAAACACCTACACTAATGGCCAGTTACTTTCAAAGATGAACTGTACGAAAAATAAAATTCACGATCAAAATAAATGATGAACGCATCCATAACTCACAATCAGTCAGAATTGCAACTACTTCCATTAAACCAAATGTCGAAGCATTAAAGTCTCAAAAGCAGTGTCAAATATCTCACTAATAAAATTAATCTTCTACTTTCATCATAAAATTATAATAATAATAGATTATAATTACTCTTCAAGGAGTACCATCGAACGAGCCAATACACGTATTGGTAAGAGTTTACATAGTCAAAGCCAATGACCTTCATCCCTGCGACTTAAACGGAAAGGCAGACCCTTACGTCGTTCTGCAGCTGGGCAACAAAAGGATCAGCGACAAAGAGCACTATGTATCAAAACAGCTTAATCCTGTCTTTGGAAAGTGAGTTTACTCAAAGTCTCGAAATACATTGAAATCTCTTCGCTCACTAAATGCACACACTCTTTTTACAAGATGTTTCGAAATTGAGGCAACATTCCCGCAAGACTCTCTGTTGACTATTCAAGTGCTGGATTGGGATTTAGTTGGGACTGATGATATGATCGGTGAAACGAAGATCGATTTGGAGAACAGATTTTACAGCAGACATCGAGCGACTTGTGGCCTCGCCAAGAGATACGACGAGTAAGAATTTATAGAATCCCAAAGTTTGATTGCCAAAGTTTGATCAAAGAATGCCAAAGGGCGCCATTCGGCTTTGAAATATGCTAGGAAGAACGATTAACGTAATTTTCTGCTCATAAGAAATGTTTTTTTAATTAACGCTAACCGTATTAACACTTGATGTGTATCTACATATATTTCCCGAGGTCGGACGTTCGATTAATTATAAAGTAACTAAAATATTTTTCCGCAAGATATACCGAAGGTTATCAATTCAATGTTGGGAACAACGCAGAAAACAGTCTTTACTTAATGATGCAAAAGATTACAAATTTTGAATCCGTTGAACCGTTTGTTTGACCGTATATAGTACGATCAGTGTTAAACTATTTTCTGTTCAACTATTTTGTTTGAAAAAAGAGCAATTGCACTCCCTCCGTAGCCCTCAAAGGTTGAAGTACAGGAAATGAAAATAATTAAGGAAATTTATTTATTTAGAAACTAAAAAGTTGCTCTGGTTGTCCTTTATACACCCAGACACTTATGAAAATTGTGAATTTGTAGAGCTGGATACAACAAGTGGCGGGATGCAATGAAGCCTTCCCAAATTCTGTCGAAACTCTGCAAGGAGGGAAAAATTGACGGCCCGGTGTATTCTCATGGACGTGTTACAATCGGCAGAAAGACATTTTCTTTATCAAACGAAGAAATGGAATGTTACATTCATACCAAAGGTATTTAACATCCGGTTGAATAGCATCATAATCCTCTGGAAAGATTCAAACGTCAATATTAGAATTTGATATGAAGGCAAAAAAAATAGAAAAAATATTTCAACTATTGTTCACCTGGCACTTTCCCTGTGAGTCTCAATATCATATACTCGAATAGCTTATACAGCTCACGCAATATAAAGTAACATGTTTAAAATTATTATAACTATGCTGAAGTTTATTTTAAATGTATATTTCATCAAGCAGAACACTGTTTTGTAAATTACCGGCATATGTACGAAGTTTATTTAAAAAAAAAAAACATATTATTAATGTACGTGAAAATTCTTTTACTTCACTGAAATTTAAGAAGAAACAGAACAACAACGAAACTGTTAATTTCAGCTTTGGTAAATAATCTAAAATTCTGAGTCCTTCAGAGAATAAAACCACGGATATATTTCTCAATTTCGCTTAATCAGACTTTATAATTTCAATTTCTTCCAAATTAATATAGTAGCAGAGATATTAATCCTTTTCTTCTTCCTCCACATGTTTTCAGGCATCGAAGAACACCTCGCGTTGGCTGTTCTTCATCAATGGCAGGCTTTCCCTCGCCTCGGCTGTGCCCTGGTCCCGGAACACGTTGAAACGCGACCTCTTTACAACCCTGAGAAACCCGGCATCGAGCAAGGAAAGCTCGAAATGTGGGTTGATATGTTCCCCATGGACATGCCTTCTCCTGGTCCATCCATCGACATTTCACCGAGGAAGCCAAAGAGCTACGAACTGAGGATCATCATTTGGAACACCGACGACGTCGTCCTGGAGGATGATGCTTTCTTCACAGGCGAAAAGATGAGCGACATTTATGTGAAAGGGTATTTTTTCTATTTTTGAAAAACATTAATTCTTCTTAATTTAATTTGCAACTTTTAGCAGTGCGGAAATGGTATAATGGATCTAGTTCTGTATTGTTACACTTCGATCTAATAAAATAGTAAATCACCGTATTCATTTTATTAGTTTTTCATTAAAATCGACAATATAGTAGAAAGCCACCTCTACATTTTGATTTCGACAGTTACATTCTAAACTGGGACACACGTTAGTCTAAAAGTAATCGTAAGGAAATGGTTAATAGTATAGAAGTAATTTGAACATTTTGTGACCCATTAATATTTACAATTTAGTAATTTTTGAAAAGATTTAAAATTTTTTAGTTCATTTACCGCGCCAATGTCGCTCGTTATTGTAGGACAAAAAATTATGAAAGTGCATTTGTGAATACAGAATTTCTTTTTTGAGAAATAAATTTCTTGTAAATATTTATTGAATGTAGAAACGAAGACTTTTCTTCAAAGTCATTATATAATTTCTCACTGTCGTTGTGTTGGGCCAACGAAATTTTTTAATTTCGACTTGAACAGTGAAATTACTGAGGCAAAAGAAATTTTTATTATACACAGAATCGTAAAATGATATGAAGAAAAATTAAATCAAGCGATAATTAAAATTGTAGAACGGTTATTTTATCTCGTTAGAAGTAACGGTACCATTTTTTTTATTTGCAGCTGGTTAAAAGGACCAGAGGATTGCCAATCGACCGATATTCACTACCGATCTCTGACCGGTGAAGGAAACTTTAATTGGCGATTCATCTATCCCTTTGACTATCTCGTAGCAGAGGAGAAAATAGTCATTAACAGGAAGGAGAGTCTCTTCAGCTGGGACGAGACTGAATGCAAAATTCCAGCGCGATTGGAGTTACAGGTAATTAATGAAACAAAAACCATCTGTAACGTACTTTCATTTTATAGACTTTCAATAATTTTATTTTTTACTTCTAACTAAAGCTATTTCAATTTTTTTTTAACATCTCATATTTTATAGTAGTGACAACTAGAGTGTGGAGTTTTATTTCAAAAATTTCACACTTAAGTTTCCAATTTGAGAGTGTGGACTTTTAATTAAAAAATTTCTCATTTAAGAGTTATGTTTTCAATTTGAGAGTGCGATCCTTTATTTTATAAATGTCACATTTAAATTTCCAATTTGAGATTATGAACTTTTATTTTAAAAATTTCGCATTTAAATTTCCTATTTGAGACCACAAACTTTTATTTCAAAAATTTGGCATTTAAGAATTATTTTCTCCAATTTATCAGCAACCGGAGGCAATGAATTTGATAAAAGTTCCTACCATTATCATCTATAATTAATTAGATGACTGTAATAGCCATACGTTGCTAAACATAACAATTTTCTAACTTATGTGATTGATTATGCAATTCTATAATTTTTTTTTTCCACCTATTTTCCATAGGTTTGGGACGCGGATCACTTTTCCGCCGATGACTTTCTGGGCGCCATAACATTGGATTTGAATCGATTTCCTCGAGGAGCGAAAAACAGCAAACTTTGTACTTTGAGTATGTTGAAAACTGATGGGTCCGTGCCAATGGTGAGCATTTTCAAACAAAAACGAATAAAGGGCTGGTGGCCCTTCTACGTAAAGAAAGAAAACGAAGACATGGAACTCACGGTAAAATTTCACGGAATAAGTTAGAATTTGAAAAAATGTCATGGAAATATTCAATAATTTCATACAATTGAAACATGTGCAGGGCAAAGTTGAAGCGGAAATTCATTTGTTGACGAAAGAGGAAGCTGAAATTAATCCTGCAGGGTTTGGTAGAAACGAACCGGACCCGCTGGACAAGCCAAAGTAAGTGTCCTGTTTAAGAGCTGTTTAATTTTATCAATTATAATTAATTTTTCTGAAAGTTATGCTGTAAAATTTGAGTTTATAGTAATCTAAAATGAGAGCAAGAATAGATATCATTTGAAGTCATAGATCATTCAGATGAGATAAAACATGCTGGCACATACGGAGTGCCTTGATTTCTCAATATTTTGAGGTTTTCAAATGTTCAAGGTAGTACTTTTCTTACAGTAACGTTGCATCATAAACATTTAAGTTACATCAATTATATAACATATAGATAGTTTTGACTACCTCGATGGGTTTAATATTAAATAAAACATAATAGTATTAGCCTACTACCTTTTCAAATCGTCTCAAAAACTATTAATGACCTCGGGATGAAAAAATAGAAATCTACATGTGCTGTTCTATCTTTTCTACTGCTATTTATTTTAATACTGTTTGTACTATTTGTCTAGCACTATTTGTTCTACTTTTTCTTTCAGCCGACCCGATGCGTCCTTTATGTGGTTCCTCAATCCATTGAAGTCTATCAAGTATATCGTCTGGCATAATTACAAATGGGCAATTTTGAAAGCTATCATAGCAATCGGATTAATAATACTCTTCCTCCTATTCTTCTACGCAATACCCGGCTACTCCGTGAAGAAGTTACTGGGAGCTTAAAACACGTGACCCCTTAGCACGACGATCGTAGTTAATTAATATTTAAGTTACGAGAGATAATATTTTGATATAAGGCAGAAATTTAAATGTGATCGCGTAATCGCTATTTTCTTGCGCATATACACATATATATAACTTCAAAAATATATCTCCGAAATAGTTCTCTTCTACGGTACTTTCGATTCCGCCTCGAGAATTACCTCATTGCCGTAGACAGAATATATAAACATATAGCTATCATTGGCCCAAAAAAAGAAGTCACTTGATAAGCGGTTTGCTCCGATTCGCTCGACGGACAGAAACATAACCTTGTCCTCAGGTATTTTCATTTCTAATGAGTGACTGACTGAAAAAAAAACACTTAACGATGAAATAAGTGTTTAGTTTTCTGTTGTCATTCATCGAGGTCAGATTTCAAGAGTCGATACAATGGGAATAGGCGATACGAAGTCTCCCTATAGAGCTCGTATAGTCCGACAACTGAAAGATGGCTAGTGAGCAGCGAAGCCTCTTGTTTTCATTCGCCTATTCCTGTCATCTCGTTTTTGAAATTCCGAAGCCAAATCTTCTAAAGTAAACAACTATGTACAGAGTATACTTTAAAAAACTGAGTTTGAAAATTCCAAGAACGAAATGATGTGTGTATGTCCAAGAACACGAGAGGTTCCACCACTCCTTAGCCATGTTTCAGTTGTCGGACAGTACATACATAGGAAGGAGTCTTTATATTACTGGACCAGAGAAAGATGTCACTTCATAAGTGGTTTGCTCTGATTCGCCCAACAGGTAGAGATATCTCTCGTTGTGATGTCATTATCGATTTAAATGCGTGACTGACAGAAAAAGCAGTTAAGGACTAAATAAGTGTTCAGTTTTCGGTTTTCATTCGCCGAGGTCAGGTTTTGAGGACCGATATGATGGGAACTTGGCGGCACCTCAGGCCAAACGACAAATACGCATTATATTCCGCACCGCGAACCGAGTGACTTCTTTTTGGCGACCTATATTAGCGAGAACGATAAATAGTGAATAACAAGAAATAAATATTTTTCGAGGATCTAATATTTGTTTATCTAGCACTTCGTATCGTATCGTGCAGATTATCTAGGCCTTGAGACTCGACACCTTTTGAGTGTTATAATTATCTTCTTAAATAGTTAAATAATGGATATATTTTTTGTTTCTTTGGATAGGGATTTCAACGAAGGCATATATAATACTTCCGGTTATGGTAACAATCACTTTTACTGGATCATTATTGTATAGTGGACCAATAAAACTGTAACGAGAGACGGAGTGTAAGTAGATTAGTGGTACAACCGATATTAAAGAATAAATAAAGTTAGAAGCAGAACAATAATTCGGTTAACACGTGATATTTTTACTTTTGAGGGTAAACTAATTTCCAATTAGGAACATTGTAACATAGTAATTTTCTTTCCTTTTTCATCGTTGTAAATACACAGCGTTTAACACCAAGAATGTATACTTAGATGTTAATAAAAGAAACATCGCAAAATAATGAACGGAACATTTTCACTTGTAGAGTCGATCACTGATTTTTCTTTTTACACCGCGGCAGATAACGCTTCGAATTTATTGACTACGTGCGGAATAGCTTCCTCTTCCTTGCTCGAATCATCAGATTCATCCTCTTCCTCTTCGTCCCTTGAAGTCTTTTCACTCTCAACATTTGCTTGTTCCTCATCTTCTTCATCCTCCGAAGAAATGTCACATTTTTCAACATCGCTAATATCTTCTACTTGATTTCTAGCTTGAATCCATCTAACTGTTTCTACGTCAGGATGTGTCTCCCATTTTTCTAAAAATACATCTCACGTCTTTTCATTTTGCATAAGAAATGAATACAGTAGGAACTCAAATAACGCAGCAAAAATGTTGCGACTACTGTTTTCATACAATGCTGTTCTCCATAGTACATGCCAAATAATTAAACGCAGGTGTTAAGCGATTTAAGGGGTTACGCCACCTTGGCGCTCGGAAAAATATATATGAAAATAAACTTTTTTTGACGCAAATGTTAAGTGTATGAAATGATCGTTATTTTACATATATATAGTAGTTTTATGAACAATTTGCAATGTTAACAACTAAAAAAAATTAAAAAATGGCGGAGATATGCAGCGATAAGTAGGACCCTCTTTTGAAAATCCTTACTTCCGGTGTGCTTGACTTCTCTGTTAGACATTGTTTGGGAGAAAAAAAAATTTTCTACTTATTTAAAAAGGTAATAGCTAAAATGTGACGTAGGGAAATATTTAAAAAATTTTTTTTGTAGAAATGACAGCTGTTTGAAAAGAAAATTTCCAATTTTCATCGAAATTCTAAGTTCAAAATGTTTATAATTTTTGAACACGGCACCCAATCAAAAAAATCCTACATCACATTGTAGTGAATATTATAAAAAAATAAGTGTTGTAAATTTTAACCAAATTGATTGAGTAGATATTGAGATATCGTATACACCGATTTGAAAAACGCAGTTTCGAGAAAAACGCAAAAGAAATAACAGTAGCGTCTTGATACCTAATTTTTTTTTAATTACTTTCAATCTGCGATTCCTGGACCGTACATAAGGTCTTCTATTGTTGTCGTGATAGCTGCAATATGAGATGCAACTTCAACAATTTTTGCACCACTGTAATATATTTTTAGAGCCATAGACCAATTTCGGGTCGACTGAAGTCAACTCCGACGCGTTCACTGTTAATTGCTATAACTCTGGTAATAGTTTGAACTTCGGAATGGTTCAACGCTTCAAAATATTCTTAAAAATATAAACAATTCATCTAGATAAAAAAATCTTTTCTTTGAAAATCCCAAGGTGGCGTAACCCTTTAAGAATTAACCCCTCTTTAATAGATTTTCAACAAGTATTAAAATACACTTGTCACTCATCATTCTTCATCATTATTTCGCCCGTTTTACTGTTTCTTTGTCTGAAGATCACTTTTTTCTGTTGAAATCGTATCTTCAGAGAGTGAAAATAGTAAAGGTAAAAATGGTTCGGCATTAAGCAGTACTTTAGTTTTTTAATAGCAATATTTAAATATTGAATACAGTAACGTATTCGTGAGTGGTGCGGTTTGAAAAATCATAACACATTTTATTGAATTGAATATCTTTGGTAACCCTACGATTTTTCATCGTGGGAACCACATTCTACGAAAGTCTACTGTACAAAGTAAATAAAATGCCTGTATTATTTGCTTACCTTTGGTCTCGACCCAGTTTGGTGGATACACGTATATACATATTTTCCCTTCGAGTGCCATTCTTAGCAGTGAATTTGCTGCTCTGTAAGTGTCAAGTCTGCCAGCCCGTGCCGTTATGAAATTTCGTTTCGTAGCCCAACCGTCGCAAATATCAATAGCGGACCAAGTATCGTCGTTATCTGGGTGCTGTATTCTCAACAGTTTTGGTAAATCTATCCTTTCTGCCAAATACTTCACCGTCGTGTATGGTTCCCTGACTTGAGCAATTGGGAAGGAACCCATTAAAATTTGTAACTGTTTTGGAACTATGGATGGAAACACTAAGCCTGGGCAGTCGCAAAGACACACAGTTTTAGTCAGAAATATGGTTTGAAAATGTTTAGTGTGTCCAGGTGTACGAGATACGCTTACAACTTTCTTCCCTGGAAGAAATAATTGACGCATAATGAGAGATTTCATGAACTTGAATGTGCAATAAACTTTTATACATAATCAATAAATGGTTACCCATTAAAGCGTTCATTAAGGACGACTTCCCAACATTGGGTGTTCCGATACAACCGATGGTCAGCACGCCATTTTTGAATTGTTCGTGTTTAAAGTAACTCGTATCTTCCTTTTCAATTGTAACATTGTCTTTACGGTCTATGTCTTCTAAGTCATATTCCATTTGCATTTCTTCCTGAATCTTAGTCTGCCAGGAGCTCAAATCCACTTTGTCTCCCACGATTTTTTGACAAGTGTCCAACAGTTTCTGAGCACCTTCCGCAGCCATTTTTAACTTTCCCCTTTTGCGTCTTTTCTTTATACCCTCACCGTCGCTTGTATTACCGCGTAGATTATACGTGGGAAAGGAAGTGAACATTAAAATGTGTAATTTAGGATATACAGTATGAAAATATTCTTTCCAGGCTACTACTAGGGCTGGCGGAGCTAAATCGACTTTATTTAACACTAGAATCATTTCCTTCTGCAGCTCATTTGTTACATGATGATACAAGTAGGGTGGAAACATTAAAACGGGATATCTAATATCGACAATGATCAGCAGTATATCAGACATTTCTAACACTCTCCACAATTGTCTCCAAGTTTCTAAATTTAATTCAAAGTAACTGGCGTTACTCAGTTTGCCCATATTCTTCAAGTATTCCTGAAAATATTTGAAACAATAAATTATGGCGATAATAAGCAGAAATAAAGATAACACTTTGGCGGCTGATCATATATCTCATCCATGTTACACTGCTGCTGGCGAGTTTTTCACAGATTCTAAGAAGTCACATGGTTGTGACAGCAGCCAGCAATGTGTGAAACAAAAACACTTGTAACTTACGGTAAAATACTTTTGCTCTCTCATATCTAATTCTTGCTTAGACATACTAAAATCCCAAGGTGGTCGTTTAGGAATATCTATATCAGGTGGAAAGTAATTGTCGGAAACTTCCTGATCCTTCAAGGGTAATGGTTCGATGGTGATTCTAGCCTGCTCTTTACGTTTCGCCAATTCCTCTTTAGTCTCTTGAAAGAATTGCAAGGTATATCTGTTCTTTGACGAATTAACATCTTTCGGTTGTTTATTAATCTTCTGTATGTTACTGTTGTATTCAAAATCACTGACATTGCTCAATCGGTCTTCATCAGCCCTGCTGTGACTTCCAGCTGGAGATATACCGGTCAATTGAAGAAAGTATTTTAAACAATGAATAAAATCTATCACCATCCGTCTTAACGTACCAAGTAATGTCGGGTTTTGCCGTTGTTTTTTGGCTTGCAGTTGTTGCTTTTTCGCTTTACCGCTAAATGGTGCTTTTCTCCTTCCTTGCGGCATTTTTCTTTGCTTATCTTAACCTAAGAAAGTTAAAAGAATCGTTAATCTTTAAAGTAAACATTTGATTACGGGTGATAAACCATCCTTTACCGCATGGCTGTTTACGTATTTTGAATATATTTCACGTTGTTTCTCCGTTATCGCTCCAGGTTTGGATCGCAAGTTAAAATAACTAGTGGGGTTTTTATCATAGGGACAAATACTGAAGAGTTTGAGGAAGATGCCTATATATTATATATATAATCTAACAAATATACGTCTGCCGGCATATGCTCATTAATCAATTATACAAAGAGATAATGAATGAAACATCTACTTGTATAATTTATATCGTAGAAATATAAAATTAAGGCAGTAAAGTTTTTATTGTACGGATAAAATACTGAAAAGAATTGAAGAAAATGGATATAAATATATACATATGATATTCCATAGATGAATATACGTTTGTATGTGTTACATTCCGATGACGGGGTGAAGTGATGGTAGAAAGAAAGTAACTAGCCTAGTGAAATCGAATCGAAATACTTCTACAAAACCGTAGTACAGAGATAAATGGTTTTCGTCTTCGCGCCTCGACGGTTAAATTGCTAGGATCTAGCTTTTACTGGCTATTATACGTCAATACGTTCTGAGTCTTTGAGTTATACACGGAGAAAAATAAAATGATGCTTCGATTTACGTTTCGTTGTCCCTCCAGCTTGATCGATGAAGCTGTGTAGTAGCTATTACTTACTTGGTTCGTAGGGAATAAAAGAGAGAACAGGTGGAAAGCTTCTATTCAGTCTGTTCAGCCGACGTAGGTTAGGCGGGTTGTCATTCGCTGGTGCTGCGCTAACAGTTACGACTATAGTCGCCTACAATAAATCAGTACCAATTTATGAAGGGCGACTATACTCCTCCGAAATGTATCACTGCCAGTTTATGAAGGGCGACTATAGTTAGCCGTAGTATGTCAGCGGCATTTCAAGGAATGCGATTATAGTCGCCCGTAAAATGTAATCAGTATTTTGGTCAGTAGTACTTTGTGAAGGACGACTATAGTCGGCTGTAGTATGTCAGTGGCATTTTGTGAAGAGCGACTATAGTCGTCCGTAAAAGCTTAGTGACACTTTATGGAAGGAGATTATATAGCCGTAATGTGTCAGTGCCATTTTACGAAGAGCGACTATAGGTACTTGCCCGTAGTATATCACTGGCACTTTATGGAGGGCGACTATAATCGCCGTTAGCAGTAAAAGGATTAGAAAGAATCTCAAATCACTGTGAAAAATCATTGTGATTGAAAATAAACGTGATCGTACCACGAGTGATTCAGAATTAGCATTCCACGCCATCTCTATGGGTCACGCAATGAACTGGTGACAACAGAAATATATTATGTACGGTGGGTACGCTGCAGTACGGTGCGCACGTACATACATTAAACCAGTTTCAATAACTCGATTTATGACAATAACTTGTTGATTTTGATTTTGTTACATAATAAGAGTTTCAGCAATTTCTGGATAATGATACAGAGTTTAAAAATTATGGACAGGTGTAATAGAATATTCTAATAACATTGTAACAACAACTTTCGGATCTCCCCGCTTCATCAGTGGCGGAGGAGCAACGAAGCAGTGCTTCGTTACAGCATTATTTGCGATACATAACCTTAAAAGTAGATATAGAATTATATTTTGAATGCTTCAAAATGTATATTAGTATTCGGAGTTGTTTATTAAGATGTCCTGTCACAATTGTAAAGAGGAGCGCACGAAAATATTCCGTTCCTGCTGTCACATCATCAAAGGGCGCAGAAGTAGAATATCCACCTATATTGGACTTATCGTATAGAAGTAGAAAAAGAAGAGCAAAATATGAGTGGCACGAGAAGATTAAAAAGTTACAAACTGTGGAAGAGAAAATATATGGAATTAACATGCCAAAGTATTACGGTTGGAAGTCGTTACAATTGAACGAAAATCGTGTGGTTTATAATGCATTACCGCATGCACAATACATTACTAGAACACATCTTGTGGAGAATCGTACATTGCCAGATTTGTATAACAATTTAATTTCATCTGAGGAACTAGACGCAATGGTACAATCGGTTAAAGGTCAAATTGAAGACAGTATTAATTTCGAATACAATAACAGATTGTAAGTATGTAGAGCTTATATACTAAATCTTCATCTTATATGATTAATGTGTTAATAATTGTTACTTAATTGAAATTTCACGTGACTCGAATAATGGTAAATACTTATTTTTGCTCGTATCATGTAGCTATTAGCTCTTGTTCTGCTAATCCGATTAAGACGAATCTACATAAGTCAAGGACTTAAGAATTTCTTATAGTAAAATTTTTAATTACAAGAGTTATCAACTGAACCAAGCTTTTTAAACTCAATACATTATATTTATTGCAGAAGAACACAAGAATTAAGCAAAGACATATTAACGGATACTTCTACGTTTGAAAATGTTATTGCAAATGCTGTGATGTATCAAATCAATAGAATTCTATTAAACAACTTAAGTTCAAAGTTCCCACATTTGTTAGAGAGTGAAGTAGACTTTGAGCCAAGAATAGAAGCATTTTGGTTTGCCGGTGGAACACCACCATCCAAGGCACGGAGGAAGCATATGGAGAGCATGTCATGGTCGAAAGAATATGCTAATGATCCAGTTGACATGCCTGTCAACTACATAGGATCTCCAACTCTGAACTTAAGGCACCGCCTTCCACTAAGAGAAATCATGTCATTGAAGGATTCAGAAAATTCAGACTTACAGGTTCCAGAATATAAGTTTGATCCTATATCTTTGGGATACAGTTTTGCGCGGAAACATGGGACTAATATACCTGGCTTTTGGCCAGGCGATCCATCCGAATTTGGTCACTTGTCTTATCACAATCGTGGTCATTTATGGAAGAGACCAGTACGTATAGACGACACTGTAGATGCACTAGCAGCGCAAGCTATATATGCCTCCTACAGCTGGTTGCTGTCATTATCGTGTTATCAAGGTATTATTACAGAAAAAAATTTATTACAATGCGACCGTCTTAATGCTATCACTGCTATGGTCGAGTATAGTCGGTCTCCATAAAATTCTACTGACATACTACTGTCGATTACAATCATGTCCCTCAATACTTATTGTAAGGAACTTTATACCAGGTGCAATCATCGAAAAGATATACCCTCTTCAAAAACTACCTCAAACCATCATTAATTTATCTTCTCATCATAAGTACCTTTATTAAACCAAACGATAATTGTCCCCGAAGGACTTGATTTAAGTTAGACATCTGTACCAAAAAGATGAATTAGTGTTGGTTGGAGATAGTTTTAAGAAAACTTATGGGGTGGTTTTTCGATGAGTTCACCCAGTATAAATTTTTTTAATGGGGAGCTGCAGAAACAGTAAACAAGCGACCGAATCGTCAAGACGCATGACTTGCCATGGACGAGTATGTATAGGCCAAATGCAATGTAGTGGTAGCAAATTTTTTTGTCAATATCTGAAAAACGAAAGCCGAGCGGGGATTACATGTGTAGGAAAAATCTTTGAGTCATGATTCTTACAATATATCCCAAAATCATGGAAATTGGTGTGACGGATATCTATATAATTACCATTTTTTCTTATAGCACGTTCATCGGTATTTATTCCATCTATTTCTATACTTAGGTTTCTCCACTTTCCACGACATTACATATCCGTTAGTGACGCAAACAGTCATATCGAATGGTCAATGGTGGTCCTTCAGTGCGTATCAACTCAACACTTTGTTACTGCATTCGGAATACGTAAACGAGAATCCCAGACGCAATATATGCTGGATGACAGAACCGATGGCATTGTTTGAGAAGTTCGAAAATGATAAAATTCATGGTTTCAATGATGATGTACTTCGAACTCTACTGAAATTCTATGTTAACGTCCCCGAAGAAAGAGCAAACGTTAACATGAAGCCTTATCTAGGAGAGACTGAAAAAGTTATAGCCGATATTCCCCATGACGAACGCAGAGTATGGCTTGAGCGACATTACAAGCATTTGATGACTAACAGACCACGTCACTGGTATGAATATTTCAGTAATTCCAGCTTAAATAATAATAGCTCATTACTCGTAAATTGATTTTATACGGTGCAACTGACAATTTATATATTTCATTATCTAATTTATAGATTTATATTAATCTTACAATTAGTCACAATATTTGTGTATTTCTCGATATTTCCTTTTGCAGCATATTAGCCAGCTGTACTTATAACTTTGACATTGCATTTTGCAAAGCTGCGAATATATCGAATATGTTTTTACCGTCATTCTCATTGTTTTAGGCAACTACCGGAGTTATATCATTGGCAAAAGATATACCATATTGACCATAATACTCGACCCATGCGTAGGATTAAAGATCTACGACTGCTGCGTGAAGGTAGAAAAGTTTCAAGTCGTAGAATGGATGATCATTTACCTATTTATATACCAAGATGTCTAAGAGAGAATCCGAAGAAAAGGAAATATGGTCGATGGGCGAAAACGTACTATCCGGACGCATAATAGAAATAATGTACATTTGATAATGATTAAACGTCGTTTTGATTTACCGTTTTCATTTAGTCATCTATTCCTAAAGATTCACCGGTTTCACCTTTTGCTTGAAATGATAATATTTTTCCACCTGTGGCACTGAGAGCTGAAGCTACAACCTTATCGTATATTCAATGTTTTATGTGTTATATCATTTATCTTATTCACAAAACGGAATAAAACCTCGACCCGATCACTTCGATTGCTTTCCAGCGCATACCGTCGATGCTTTTAGCTCTCCTTGCCGTTCCTTGGCTTTAAAATGTTGCATGATATTGATATTTTCAATTTGATAGGTTTTCCAAAACTTGAAAATTTTCTATTCAATTTGCCCCATTACCATGCCACTCATTACCGTAATGTAAGGGGTTAACGCTGAGGATCACCACTTCGAACATCTCTTGAAGTGTAAGAAAGTTTATTTTACCATCACAATTGACCTTCCGTGACCTCCCAGGATAACCCGTTGAAATTGTGTCAACATCGGCTGTCATATCGCCATATAAAAAATAGGATTTCTTTTAAAAATAGAAATGACCTTGAAACCTCTGTGTCTCCATTTAGGCAAAATTTGCTTGTAACATAATATGTTCTCCTCTATATTGATATTTGATATTGAGATTCTTCTCTGTTTTGATATTGTTACAAATAATGACAATTACCATTTAAGGTAATTATCGTTTCATTCTGTATAATAATCAAGATAATTCGGAAAGGACTCAAAACTATAGGTGCAACTCGAAATTACCATAGCAGTTGTACATAAAGGCAAAAAGAAAGGAAAAAAATAACATAAGTTCAGATCTTCCTTCTTCGGTTTATTTCACGCGAATGCTTTGTCACTCGCATTAAATTGAATACAATAGTATTAACGAAATAATAATAATTTATACGCAGAAATCCTATTGAAAATTCGTAATCTACAAATCCCGTGAATAAATAAAAACATCTTCATTATTTAATATATTACAGTATGTATAGAGCGAGCAGGTAACTCCAGACAGATCGAACCATCAACGGTGTCCTTGATTGTAACTTTCATTGGATAGTTGTATCTGTAATAATAAATGTCAACAGTTATAATACCTGATAGTATAAATCAGAATTTGAAAGAAACCGATATCAATATTTTTCAATTGCATCATCATCGTCAATTCGTCATTTCATAAAATTTTCTAAAGTCGCCCTTAAAGTTTCTGTTCTTCAAAAATGTGATTTTAACCCTCTGTACTCGGATGTCCCACCTGAGAGGACATTATACATCTACCATATCACTCGGTTGCCCCTCAAAGGGAACCTTCGAATTCATTAGTGATGACAGAAGATAAATTTATTACACCGCAACAATTTAAGAAATCTATGTTTGCATGAAGTTTTCTATTGAAATGGCACAAGATAACAAATAGTAAATTGGCGCCAAGTTCGAGTGTCAAGGGTTAATATAAGGTGTGCGCAGATACGCGATATATCGGGCTCGGGTCGGATCGGAAGAACTCGGGCAGGCTCGCGCAGGTACCCGATATATCGGGGTCGGGTTGGATCGGAAGAACTCGGGCGGGCTCGCGCAGGTACCCGATATATTGGGGTCGGGTTGGATCGGAAGAACTCGGGCGGGCCCGTGCAAGTATCAGATATATCGGGCTTGGGTTGGATCGGAAAAAGTCGGGCGGTTTCGGCCGGGTACCCAATATAGCAGGCTCGGGTTGGACCGGAAGAAGTCAGGCGGTCTCGAACGGATACCCGACGCATACGGGACTACGGGCAACCCGACAGGTGCGGCTATCCGCCCGAACCCGCCCGGCTTCTTCCGATCCAATCGGTCCTGCACCTGACACATTGGACAGCCCCCACAATCATAGTTAGAAAAAATTAGAAAAACAGTCATTTCGGTAAAAATTTCGAAGTGATTGTATTTTCGACAAATAGGTCCTATATGTGTTTTACAACTAAATACTAAGAATCGATGATAGTTGTGAAAGAAATAAACATTGATAGTTGAACGGAAATACTTACTCGTTGCACAGCACAACGACAATTTTTCCAGTAGGTGTTTGAAAGCCAGTAGCATGAATTCTTGAGTCCGTTGTAACATCAATCTTAACGGATCCTCTGGGAACGAATCTACTAAAATGTTTGAGCGCATAGTACATCGGCTGCTTGTAGAATTCATCGGTGTTTGGTTCAACAATGATTGACGAATCCACGTAATTAGAAATCCAATTCGGTCCTCCGATTTTATCGAGTGCCAAATTCCAATCGAGCCAACCAACCACCCAGTGATTCATATTCTTTGAATTGTCAATAGTAATATATTATTAATTATCAATATATTGTGCTGGAGATAAAAATTTAATGCATTTTTTCATAACTCTTTACAGTAATGAAAAATTCTGATTTTTTAATGACTACACGGAATATTAAAAAAAAATAAAAGTATCCAAAATAGCACGTATGTCTTCGCGCAAGTTCGAATTAATATTTCTCAGTGCAGAAAAATGTAAACCTTAAAATATTTCAGTAAACGAAGTGTTTTATCCCAC
This sequence comes from Cerceris rybyensis, assembly GCA_910591515.1. Taxonomy (NCBI): domain Eukaryota; kingdom Metazoa; phylum Arthropoda; class Insecta; order Hymenoptera; family Crabronidae; genus Cerceris; species Cerceris rybyensis. The sequence goes on along the minus strand of OU342789.1, from coordinate 64,481,453 downwards.
TTTGAAAATAAGCGACTCGTATAGTGTTGTTTTGTGATAAATTTTTACGTTTACATTTTTTTACATTTTACGCGTACGGTTACATTTACGTTTTACCATCGGAAGAATATGTTTTTTAAACAATACCTCTATTATATCTTTAGCATATGCCTCCCCTCGGCTCCAGCTTCCTAAATCGACTTTTGGATTGTCCCAAAGGTTGGATCCTGCAAACAGGACATTAAGATTCCCTTCTAATATTACAACATTGCAGTATTCTTTTTATCAAGTGTAATTGGTTTAATAAAATTATACTAGAAAATATTTTAATATACGTAATATATTTTGAATACGTGAAAATATTTGACACGTATCTTTTTATCGGTAATCGTCCATGTTAAAGTGGTGAAAACCGCCCTCAAACTTGGGCTTCCGACACTTAATTATACAAATGGATTTTTTCAAAAAATATTTATACTATCAGATCCTTCATCCCAAGGCGTTAATTTTTACACCGCAAAAAATTTTCGTATCTATAATAATTTCCGAGACATTCGATAAATAAGTTTCGGAACCCCAAGTTTAAGGACGGTTTTCACCCCTTTAACGTGGACGAAACCGCACACACTTTTCAACCTTACACACAAGTATTATTACACAGAAATAAAAGAAATATTATCAAATATTATACTGAACTTATATATTTAACATTCGCGAGTTTAACACATTCCTTCGCGAAGACAGAGTAGTGCTCGTACTACTAAATAAATTACTTTCACTCCTTTTCCAAAGGCCCTTAAAAACCCTTAGCCCTTTCTGATGGTTCATTACTTATTACTGAGTTGTTCATTATCTACTTCACAGTCTAAATTTTCATTATTTTCAAACATTCACTCAAATTTCTATTCGATCTCGATTTATCACAACTACACTGTCTCTCTGAAGAACTCTCTCCGCAAAAATGAAAAATTCGTAAAAATCAAAGTGTCTCATCTTTGGTGTCTCCACGAAGCATCGTGTTTTTGCATCAAAGTGTTATTAGTACTTTTTCTATACATAATATATTGGAAAATCAACTTACCAGTGCATGCTTCGGTCATTAAGATAAACTTATCAGGATGTCTGTCATGGGTCTCGTCCAGACGGTACGATGATACCAAGGTGTCCCAGTACCAATGTACGGCAACTCCATGGACATAATCTGATGCGTTTTTATTTTGAAACATTATATCAGGCCACCAAGGTAATTCGAATCTTTGATCGTCCATAGCCAGCAAGACAAGGTTTTTGTAAGTAGAATTGGCTAACAGTGGACCTAAATAGTCAGCGACCCAAGTAGCAGCAGTAGATGGTAGCCATCCCAACGAATTTATGGGGAAGAAGGGTACGTAGGCGTCCAAAGGTTCGTTACCAGTTGACATGCCCCAAATCTTCACACCGTTCTTGTCGTAGGCCTCGAGAAACTTAACCAAGTATTCACTGTACAGTTGATAGTACTGTTCCTTCAATACACCTGGTAAGATTGTAGAAAATGGATCGACTTTATTCAAGTAATACTTATCACAAATAATGGCAAGTGTGAAAAGGAAATCTTAACTTTGGCATATTTAAATTTTTTATATGAAAATGCTAACAAAATTATTCAAATACAAATCGTTTTGATCTTTATTGCGTAAAACGTTTTGATGTCTTTTCAACAAAGAGCAGTTTTCAAAAGTGATTAATCCAATATATTAATAAAATCAACAGGAAATCTTTAGCCGATAACGAAAAATGTTGTCGTCGATTACAGGGGGTGTATACACATTATTTGGATGCCGGATATATGTGGTGCTCGTACCCACACGTCGTCGCGTGGATGCCGAATATATGCGGCGCTCGTACTCATGCGTCGTCGCATGGATGCCGGATATATGCGGTGCATGTACGCAGGCGTCGTCGCGTGGATACCGCATATATGCATGCAGCGCTCGCATCACACGCGTCGCGCGGATGCCGAATATATGCGTCGCTTGCAGCGAAAGGGTCAAAATTCCTCCACCCATAATATGAGTATCGTAACAATTCATTGAGACGTAACATTACTTACCAAGTCCGTAATAATTGTTGTTGCTTTTCATCCATGGTGGTGCACTCCAAGCGGCAGTTACAAGTTTGATATCTGGATTTAGTTTTAAGGCTTTTTTCAAAATTGGTAGCTTGTACTCGTAGTCTTCCAGAGCGAGAGAGAAATGACTGAGGTTATAATCATTGGGGTAGTCGTCATACGTGTAAGGTCTCGTGGAAAAGTCACAGCCACCGATTGGCACACGTCCCATATTGTATCTACTGCCTTCTTGGCCGAAGTATGTTCTAGACAAATGAACAATAAATAAACAATAAACAAACTTTTTTAAGAGCAGGACAAAGGGAAGGAAGACATTTTGTTAAAAGAAAGAATAATATACAATAATTTTTTTAATTCTTTAACCTTTTGCGGACGAAGGCTCTTTTGAATATTCAGAAATGAACATTTACTTGAAGATCAAAAACCATCTTTTTATCAGAACGTCAGAGTGTTAATGTATAACAGTTATAAATTACTATTTGCGCAATCATATTTTAATAGTTACAGCCCAATTTTTCAACTCTAACTCTGTTTACATGCACCGATAAACTGTAATCAAATTTTTTCTCAGACCACATATTAATGGTCTACAAAAAGAAATCAATTTGTAAGTGGTTTTCTCCGATTCGCCCGGGGGATACAGATATCCCTCGTTCTCTCGCATTTTCGGTTCTAATGCGTGATTGGCCGACAAAGCGACGAAGCAAGTGTTTAACTTTTAGTTGTCATTCCCCGAAGTCAGGTTTCAAGTAATACAGTCCGATTACTGAAATATGGCTAGGGAGTCTCTCGTTGTCAAACACCTATTTCTGCCCATTTCGTTTTTCAAATTTCTAGAGCTAGTTTCCTAAATTAAACATTGAACATAATCGTTTAATCTAGGATGTTGAGTTTGAGGATTTGAAAAACGAAGTCGTTCCCTAGTCATCGTTTAGTTGCCCAATCATACGTAGAGGTATTACTGGCTCATCAAAAGAAGTCACTCGATAAGTGGTTTGCCCGGATTTGCTCGACGGACAGAGACATATTTTTGATTGGTTAAAAAACTCGCGTAGTCGTTACGTCGGCATGGAAACGACGAAATAAATATTTAATTTTCAGTTGTCATTCGCCGAGCTCAGGTTTCAAGAAACGATATGGTTGAAATAGGCACTGCGATACACCGTATCCCTTTATTTCGTACCTCAAATCAAGTGACTTCTTTTTGCTGGCCTATGATAACATTGTTTCGTTTACGTTACCGTATCAACTGGTCTTGAGTTTTCGGGGAGAGTTTCTTTATGTTGATACCAGCGGCGTCGGTGAACGCTCCTCCAAAACCAAGGATCGTCTGATAAGTTTCCGACCTATTCACTTTTACAATTTCGTTGTGTTTCCGATTGCATTCGCCTATTTTCCCCGTCAAGAAGTCCAACCTGCCATTTTCCTTCGAGGAGACATACATATAGTAAGTACCGTTTGTCGGTTCTATAGGATCTGGATCAGCGATACCGTCGCAGTACGTTGAATTGCAAACGCAGACGTAGCTGTCGCTCTTGAAATACCGACGTATGCAATCGCTCGCGCTAGCTGCAATTTATTTTACAATAAACAATAACAAATTACTTAATATTGATATCATTTTGTTGTTGAAAAATCTGAAAAAATTAGGGTTAACAATGCATGTTGGATTGTTACTGCAAATAGCAAAAAGATGTATCTCGAAAATTTCGAAATGAAATTTACTTTTTTGCGTTTGCTCATTTATTACATTCAGGCTCTACAATGAAAAAATCTAAGCAAAATCTCAAAAATATATTATGGTGTTTAGATTATGTCAGAATTTTTGTTAAATTTTTGGCACCTCAATAAATAAGGAAAATAGAGAGAAAACTTGTTTTTTGAATTTTCCCCATAACTACCCTTCCCGTACAGATACAGGTTTCAAATTTGGTACACAACGATCTGTTAGCATTATTTATCGAATGAAACTACACCCATTGAAATTGGTCCAGGGTCACTTTTGACTCCATTATCTTACTATACCTTTTTTAAAGGTAGTTTTAGGCACTTATCATTTTTCGATAGATTTCCTTAAAATTTTGAAAATATATTCTTCATGATATTTTATAATTATAACCGGAATCTCAACAAGTTCGTCCATACGGTTTATGAATAAATCGTGTTTAAAAATAACATATTTAACATGGACCTTATGGAAAAAAATTTTTGCTGAGTCCGTAAAATCTTTTTTTATTTTTCTAATGGAAAAACGAGTCGATGGATTCTAATAAAAAATTAGCAATGTATTATTTTATGCTTTTGGAATATTGAATTTTTTCATAATTTTTTACTTCATAGTTATATTAGTTATAGAGAAAGATGTTTTTTTAATGTCTACAAAGTGAATGAAATGACCTCTGTGAAGTTAGCCCCTGCATTAATTCTTACGCAATTTTTTTCATTTCTAATGAAAAAAGAAACTTTTAGTTCTGAATCCAGTCAGAACGACCTTAAGAGGCATGAAGGAGGAAATAATTTTGAAATTGAATAGAACTTCGGAATATAATATTCAAACTTACCTATCGCGATGACAACAGCAAACATTAATAGATTTTTGAACTTCATCTTGCCGTTGTTCGTCACTGGTTGTTATTCTGCAATGGAAAATAAGGTTTGATGTATTTTCTGCCAGGTAAACAACAATCGGCGCTTTCGAATAATATGTATGTATTGTATTCCACGGTATTATCATTGGAACGAGGGCTCTTATCAGCTTTCACGAGCTCGACCGATTATGTTTGGTCGCATTATCTCTGGAATTTGTTACGTTCACAGAAAATAGTCGTTGCGCTACGGCAGCGTTACTTTTGATCCTTTTTATCGCGAATAAAAATAATGCAACCGTTGCGGTATTCCGAAACAACTGTAATATGTACATGCATCCAACGACAAATTTTGATTCGAGTATGTATTCGAAGTATCGGGCATGTGTAAATCGCGAAGAGTAAATATGCAGGATGTTTCATATAACCGGGTTTCGTGAATAGGATGTAGTTCGTTGATGGACATGGAGGACGAAAATATTTAAAAATATTCATACGAGTGCTGGTTCTGCTTGACCTTGTTTTCGACATGCGGTTATTTCGTTTTGCTTCAGATATTTCGGTGAAACTGATGGATAGTGAAATTAGTCAAATGAAAGTAATTATGTTGTTTGAATACGAAAGTAAGGAGAGACTTAAATCGCATACAAATGTGAGCTGTTTATTTTGATTATGGCATAAGGCAATGTCCTTTTAAATCCAGGTATTTAAAGGTTTGCTTTTTAACAATTTGCACGCCTTAATATTTCGTTATCAACCAAAAACCTCTTGATTAACTTTCAAAATATTTAAAAATATTCATACGAGTGTAGGTTCTATTTGATCTTGTTTTCGACTTGCGGTTACTTCACTACTTTAAATTACTTTATTAGTCATTTACTTTACTTTACTAGTCAGTAAAATTGATGGATGGTGAAATTCGTTAAATGAAGATAATTATGTTGTTTTTGTACGGAAGCAAGAATAATTAATTTTCTTTGAAAATAGAGATTTCAAGGGTTTAATTTTTGCACACATTAACACTTTGTTATCTACCAATAACTACTCGATTAATTTGCAAAATATTTAAAAGAAGGGGTTGTCAGTAGAAAGTTCTATTGCAAAAGAAATTGGTATTATTATATTATTATTATCACTATTAATTTAGAAAGTGTGTTGTATATAGTCGAGTTTGCCTTGACATTAAAGTTGGCGTAAGAAATGCAGTGTCGAGCTACACTCGACATATGAGTGCTAAGGGTTAAAGTGTTTAACCCTTTAAGGTCTAGGAACGCATATATGTAGTCTGAGAAAACATTTAATTGTAGTCGACCGTCGCATTATAGTTGAAATATGATTATACAAGTAGCAATTTATGAAGTTCATACATTAACATTCTGACTTTCTGATATAAAACTAATTTTTGATCGCGAAATAATTTATCACCTCTCAATATTCAAAAATCCCTCCATTCGCAAAAGGTGAACAATTGGTCTACTGGCTTTATGTCTATTATCATAAAATATGTCAATTAACACTAGAACGACCGACGTTAAATTTATTACATCTAAACATATTAAGTAAGAACTTTGGAAGAAGAGGAATCAAGGGGTGGAAAATATCATCGGTTTGGCAATCTGTGTTTTATAAAATCAACCAAGAATTTCTAGCCTAGGACTCTCCTTTAGGGAATTTTTGGAAAAAAATGTGAACAAGTCATTTTGACTTGCTTGGTCGTTCTAGTGTTAAGTATCTTGGAAAAAGGAGAAATCAGAAATCAGAGAAGATGATCAATTAAGTAATTTAAGTTTTATAAGATAGAAGTTGAAATATTTATTGTAAATTTTCTCCATAAATTTCAGAGGTATTTATAAAAATGAAAAAAAAAACTAGGAGCCCGTCAATTTAGTTTTTTGTGTAGACTCTGCCCTAATGTTCGATGCTGAATAATATATAATTTTCGTTTTAAATACTTTTTTAATCATTTTGAAAAATCCTTTCTAATAATAATGCTTGCTAACAATAAATCAAATTGTAACATCGCCTCAATTTTTCGACAATAATTTAATCGTTTCTTCTGAGAGTTTTATAATTTTTTTTTTTTAATAAAAGAGTACAAAGTTTTCCTAAACACCAAGTTTGGTTTATTTCCGACCCATGGTTCCTTCCAGATATTTTCCCTACGCCACGGAGATAGATACGATAAGACAATAAAAAAATGTATTCTTAATTTTTTACCCTTTTTCTATCAGAATTTGTAGAGCAACGTCCGATAGGTCGTGACACATAATTTTCAAACACCCTGTAAACAATACTAAACTTAAAACCACGTAACGTGAGAATAGTACGGAACAAATGAATTTCTACTTATATAAACACATTAAAAAATGTTCTCAGTTAAAGAAGTCACATTGAGAAATAAATTTATGATTCTTGCAATGAAATTGTAACATCGCCACAGTTCTTCGTCAACAATTTAATCGTTTCTTTCGAAAGTTCATAATACGTACTACATAACATAAGAATATTAAGAAACAAATGAATTTCCGCATATATAAACACATTAAAAAATTCTCCCGTTAAAAAGTACCCATTGAAAAACATATTTTGAATTCTCACAATACCTACTGTTCTTAGATTAATTTTTTATTTTTTTATTGGCAAGTCGAGAAAAAGGAGTATTCCAACGAGATTCCAATTCGAAATCAAGGTCGATAGTACGCACACATCTGTCGAAAATTTTCCAAAGAAATGTTCACATCCCGAGTCGTCTTACAGAAGCACTTCTCGCACTCACTCGAATATCGTATATGTAGTTTCGCTATTGGTGAAAGGAACAGGGCCGCGTTCTCCATTATCCGTTGTTTCCACAATTTTCTTTGTTTTCATTATAAACATTTTTCCAGACCAGAAAATACTCTCGAGTTACTACTCCAGTCGCATGGCCCTGTTTCTCTTCCCTTTCGCACACACGTATACAATACCGAGCTGCTTGAAATCAGGCGCACGTTAGCTAACGTTGGGAATTTGAACAGGTAGACGGGACCCAGAGGAACGGTAAAACTACATTGCTGGGAAGATGGTATCGTGGCTGCGGATATACCATCTACTCTCCCTTGGCCCACTCTCTGTCTACGTGTTCATATCTCGAGTATTTACGTGTCTACGTTTCTGCCTGACAACTTGGCTTTCCGTGTGGTCGTGGATGTTGATAGTATGAACTTGATTGGCTAGAATTTCCTATTTGCATTATGGCAATTATTCGATACCAGTGTTGTCGATGTGACCTATAGTGCTGGGTGGTACTAGGTCAGTCTAACTATTGTGAAGCTTCAACTGCAAGTTGTTTAGTTTGTACTAACATCTATTTCAATTCTTTTTCATTTTTAAAGTCTTGTTTATTTATTGGAATTTATGTTTTGGTCTGGTAACTCTTATTTGCATTATGGCAATTATGCGATATGTATGTTACTGATGCAACCTATGGTGCTCGGTGAAACTAGGTCAATCCCACTATTAGAAAGCTGCTACTTGCAAGTTGTTCAGCTTTTTGTGCTATCTAATTTATTTTTATTCATTTTCGAAGTCTTCTTCACTTATTGGAATTTACGTTTTGGTCTGGTAACTCTTATTTGCATTATAGCGATTATTCGATATCAGTGTTTCCGATGCAACCTACGGTGCTCGATAGTAGTAGGTTCGTTGCACCATGGCCTTTTCTCTGAAACTTGCCCACCAGGGGCCTGGAAATTGGCCAGGTACGGATTTGGCGAACCCGGGGTACCCGAGCGACTATGTCCATCAATGACATTGGTTGTAGCAAGGTTGAAAGCCAAGTCACATCCTTATTAAGGGAAACTTAGTATCATAGGGTATGTGTCGGGCCCAGATACGGGTTTGGCGAACTCGGGGTACCTGTGTTCGTATCCCCAACAATGATATTGGTTGCAGCAAGGTCGAAAGCCAAGTCACATCCTTATTAAGAGAAAGTCAGTATCACAGGGTATGTGTCGGGCTCAGGTACGGGCTTGGCGAACCCGGAGTACCTAAGTCCCTATTCCCAGCAATGATATTGGTTGTAGCGTGGTCGAAAGCCAAGTCACATCCTTATTAAGGGAAACTTAGTATCACGGGGTATGTGTCGGACCCAGGTACGGGCTTGGCGAACCCGGAGTACCTAAGTCCCTGTTCCAAGCAATGATATTGGTTGTAGCGAGGTCGAAAGCCAAGCCACATCCTTATTAAGGGAAACTTAGTATCACGGGGCCTGCGTCGGGCCCCAGGATTTTTCGTGTTAACCCAATCATTGGGTTGATTTCGTGGTGTTATTATTTGACAATCTTTTTTGAATTAGTTCTTGGAACGGTAATTTATGCCAATTATTGTCACTGCAGGAGTAATTAGCAAGGGGTATAAGAATTTGATTTATCTACGATTATTTTATCTAGGATTTAATACGGTTTGAAATGGTTCTATAAAGTTTAACAGAGTTACATGGATTTCCGATGAGCGAGGCTAGAATATATTAAATTGTAATTTAGGAAAAATTTGTTATAGCAAAGATTTGGTCGGAAGCTCACTAATTTCGTGTGTGATCTGTTAGTTCCGTATTTATTTTTCTTGCAATCTTCCACGTGAGTCGTATTGGTCGTATGATATTGGGAGTCAATTATTAGCCCCAGCTTGAGATATATTTGACTTTTTTTCCTACAAAAATTAATGACGTAAGCCAGACTGTATTGTAAGTGGAATAGGAAAATTTCAAGTATTCCTAGAAACTGAAAACTGGAACATGATACAATCAAATTGTTTCTATTCTACATATTACCGTTACTATATGTCAGGAATCACGGGTCAATTCTTATTTCTTCGATTCAATTCTGAATTAATTTCTAGTTGAGTATACAGTCACAAAAGAAATTATGAAACAATTGATTATTGTTGTAATTAAATTTAGTTTTTGCAACTACGACCGTGTCAAAGTAATATGCATAAAAACAACACCGAGGAATCCAGTTGCCCTTACCCCTTTATACTCATATACCGAATTTTGTTCAGCTCTGTATCATACAATTCTATTTTTTCTTTTTACGCGTGGACTTTATTTCTATTTTTGGGTTCCTCTCTCTAATTAAAGAGTATCAGTAAGCAAAGTGCAGAAGAAGATAATGAATTTGCTAAAACAAAGACAAAGAGTTTCAAGTAAAGAGATGGCTGGAAACAATGGATGGACGATCACTGTCCCGATTAATTTTTCTCGAACTGTACAGCTTCGTTTGGTTTGTAACATTTTGTAGAGCAGATGACAATGGAAAAGCAGACGGGCAAACGTTTTCTTCAAGAGTATACCATTAGGAGCAGTTGGAGTTTGATTCAAGGTTCGATGCATCTGTTAACAGTCCCTTCGCTCTGAAAAATTAATGGACTTTTTGCAAGAGTTGCCCTATTTTGGCGAAACTGCAATTGCTAATTATCTTTGGAGTTTAAAATTTCTACTTTTTAATATATTTCTAGAAATTTCAAGTCTGCGAGGAGCAAAATTCGTGCGGCTGTCTTTGGCGTTCTTATTCTACTGAAACATGCGTAAGTTATGTCTCTAAATTGAATTTCTTTCAAATTACTTTTTTTCATCAATGTTTATAGAAATTATTTAGTCCCGTGATTTGGTATGCTACAGAAAAAAATTAAAGAAATCGTAGAACAATTGACTAATATTATAATTAAAACTTATAATCAGTGTCACAAACGCAAAATTGCTAAGCGCCTATAGGCGCTCATAGTTTCCTAACGGTTAATAATATCGACATAATGTGATCGTGTTTAAACTCATAGATATTTTCAATTCAATAGTTTCTGAGAAACCTCAAAATTATATTATCCATTCACCGCGTCACGAGTTTTAATAAAGACTTTTTATTAATTTTATTACCAAATATCGTTCTTTCAAGTCGACTATTGATTTTCATTGCCATTATCTTCCAGCCGTTCCTCGTCAGCTCGTGAAAGCCTTGCAAATTCGAAAGATAGTCACGTAAAACGTCGCGTTATCGTCGATCGGATTCCCGGGTCATTCGCGAAATTTTTGCAGCTTACAGTTTAAAGAGATAGATACAGGCGATAATAGGTCGTTGCCAGATTCACTCGACGCATCGAGAACACGAGATATCTCGTCCTCTGGGGTCGTGGTGTTCCGATTTCACGAGATATCTGCGCTTTCTAACAACACCGTTAAAATAATTTTTCCAAGAAGATTTTTTCCTCGACAAGGTTGCTCGGATGCGTAAAATATTATTATAACCTCAATGAGGGTTCTTTTGACAGAATACATTTTAAATAAAGATTAACAAGAAGGAGAAAAAGTAAAATTATTAACCAAAAAGTGAAAAAATTCCAAAGTATGCACACCATTGTGTATAATATCTGTGATTTTTTTCAAAATTTTCTATCAATCCAAAGGGGAGAAATCGGCCAAAAACTTCAAGAGATATTCCCTGCACCCGAGCCATATTGAATCCACCATTTTAGTTTCGGATATTTTGTGCTTGGATTTTTAATTAGCGACCCAAATAACACTAATCTACTAATTTTCAGATAAATTGAAATACTTTTTGGCGTTTTGGCCAGGATTTCAACTAATTCGAGCACTGTGTGACCTTTAAAAACGGAGATATTTCGAACAAACCATTTTCAACCCCAAAGTTTGAGGCCAATTATCATTCCTTCAATGTAGATGATTGCCAATATAAAAATATACTTGTCAAAGATTTCTTCGAAAATTATCTACCATATAATTTTTATCATAATCGGCGTTACGGGTTCGGTATGTTCCCTTTTAAGTATTTCTTCATTCTAACTGTTGAATGTACAATTAGTGATGCTAAAACGATGTGTAATAATTAAAATATTTGAATATATCTTGCTAATAGCGAAGAAAAAGAAATAAAGCTTGAAAATTAAAAATACTGTAAATAAAGATCTATCTACTTCGAAGTGGAAGGATCTCACGAAATTGCAAATAGGCACAATTGTTAAATCAATTTTGTTAAATTCTAATCATTTCTCGTAACTGTAAAATCTTTAACCGTAAAGGCAGTAATACGAATTCTTTTTCCGAGAAAATGGAAATTATGTATTTTTTAAATCTCTTTTCATTCATCAGGTCGAATGCCTATTTGAATTTGTTTCTGGGAAAAAGTAGTTTGCTTGTTTGCGTTCTATTACATTTTATACATAGATTTTTTAGCGATGTACAATCCGCACAAGGAATTTAATTAAATCGGCTTGTCTGCTTCCCCCTTGCAAGCTATTGTTAATTCCTTTCAAAAAGCTCTCTAGAATTATAAATGTAGGAACGAGTATTATCATTAGCTCCAGACATTTTTGTTTACGTTTGTCAAGGAAAAGAGTTACGTAGAGTGCTCCATCATCAACGCTTATTACATTTACTATCAAAAAATAATTTTTTCTAATTAAATCAAAACTAAGATTTGCCATTTTCAGAATAAATAATTGTCCAAAAATAACTGACGATAGTTTCATCTTCAACACTTATTACATATACTATCAAAAAATAATTTTTACTAATTAAATCAAAACTAAGGTTTGCCATTTTCTGAATAAATAATTATTTGTGCAAAAAGATCTTGATAAAAGTAGTCTATCTATATGTTAAATCCAGTTCATTTTAAAGGACTCACGAACAATCTGAACAATTGAAAAAGAGATCAACACGCAAAAAATCACTAAAACATTTGGGAACTACTGTTAACACCTTTGAAAAAAAAGAAAGCTTTGTAAAAGTTATCTGTATTTATTTTTGGAAAGGATGGAGTGACGTTCCTTATTTGACGTATATCGATAACAAATCGATGTGTCTGTTTACTGTTTATTATCAAGTAGATTCAAAGCTAATCAATCTACTTTAAAGTTTTTGCCCGATATTTACCGTTTGGTTCATTAGATAAGTCTGAAAAAAAATATTATACTGAAAAAGATATTGTACCCAACGTTTTGCATACTTTGGAATTTTTTCAGATTTTTTTGGCTGGCAAATCGATCTTTAAAAAATTAGAGAATTTAATCTATCATATTTATACATGTACGACATGTCATATGTACATATCATATACAGCTTTCATATTTTTACAGTAATTCCATCTTACCGTAAATATCAATGTGTAATTTTTTCAGATTTTGAATAGTCTTGGAAGTCAAATAAATTAATAATCATGTTTATATTATTAGCTAAATTATTATTAAAACCCGGCTATACCGTTTTTATAAAAGTAAAAATCCGACAATTTGACAACTTCCATAGTTCTAGTGTTAAGAAATTTCCCAAAAGTTTTCTATAATTGAAAATTTCAAAATACCGGAAATATTAATCAAATTCCACTTAATATTCTAATGTAAATCTCAATAAAGATATTCACCGGGAAGGAAGTTGAGGTCAGAGAAATACGTGTTCGAAAATAAACAGGAAATTCGATTTCACGCTTCTGTGCAATCCACCTCGCTGTTATTTCTTCCTGTCGCAAAGAAAGAGGTATCATTTATCGGAGAAACGACGGCAAAAACATGGATTATAAACAACTAGACAGGAATTATATACTGCGGAATAAAAGTAAAAATCGCAAAATTACCCGCAAAATTACTCTCACCCAGAGTTCTTCATGCAACAATGTAACATGAAGCGCTAAAATTACATGCAAATTTATGCTCGCAGAATTTCAACGAATTCTCTCGCGATCGCAAGCCGAAAAAAGAAAGGAAAGAAAAGGGTGCTTTTTTAAGAGGTATAGAATTTTTAAATTAAATAAAATATATAAAAATCATAGTCGCTGTCATGGTTTTAGTTTTATTTTAATCATAATCTCACATTGCATACGGGTGACGAGATACATCCTTTTTCATTTTTTTCGTTTGTCATTTTTTTATATGAACGTAGATATCGATGACACCAAAAATTAAAAGTGAATTAATTTTCTTGCTACTCTATTAAGGCAACGTAGACTTGAATATTCTTATTGCTAATACTTTGCGAAATAAATGTACATCGAATTTCCGAAAGACTACAAAACAATTTCACAAGAGCACCTGTGGAAGGCTTAAAAATCTGCGAGCTTTGCAAGCGCCTTGAGACATCAGAGTGCCGTAAGCAATGAGAAATTATGTCATTTGTGTGTGTTTGACGACTATATCCATCATGGAGAAATGACAGTATTTACTGTCATAACGACTATATCCATCATGTGAGAACTTTAGTTACCATTTGCTATTGAATCAATTAGCTGTGATTGACGAGTATACTCGTCATCGCACGAATACTGTGACACACGCGAGTCGATGTGTATTCTCAAAAGAAGTCGCCCCAATTGATTGGTTAATAACTGAAAAAGCAAAGAGTAGTTGCAAGAAGTGATTAATCCAATATGTCACTAAAAGCAACAGAAAATATTCAGCAAATAACGAAAAATATTGTCATCGACTATTGACGGCACTTGTATACCTAACATTTGAATACCGCATATACACGGCGCTCGTATCTACACGTCCCGATACGTCGTCGCGTGGATGCCGCATATATGCGGTACTCGTATCCACACGTCGTCGCGTGGATGCCGCGTATATGCGTTGCTCGTCCCGATACGTCGTCGCGTGGATGCCGCATATATGCGGCACTCGTATCTACACGTCGTCGCGTGGATGCCGCACATATGTGGCGCTCGTACTAACGCGTTGTCAAGTAGATACCGCGTATATGCGTCGCTTGTCCCTATACGTCATTGCGTAGATGCCGTATATATGCGGCGCTCGAATTGAAACGATTAAATTGTTATAGAAACACCTTTCTCAAAAACGAAGACGAATTCTTTCCTATCGTGTCTTTCGTTATTTTTCTTTCTCGCTATCGAAGAAAAAGGAATAGCCAACACTTTGTTAGATTCGTGTGAGAGGGTAGATTTTCAACATCGAAGGTTAGGGGTTGAAACGCCGCGGGAGAATGCGTTTCGCCAACAGCTATGTATTCAGTCAGCCTCGAGGAGAGACATATCGTTTCCTGGAAATTGAATATGTCACTTTTCAAATCTTTGCTTTTATCTCTCGTCCTGCGAATCGGAATCTCCTCCGATCTTCTCTGCCTTTCTCTCTCTCTGTCCTATGAAGATTCTTTCTCAAGCGAACTCGTTCGAGGAAAATTGCATCTCGCGAAAGTTCCGGATGACGCGTCTGTCTTTCTTCGACACGCTTACACCGAACCTGATTCACGTTTCGTTGGGGAAACGTCGCGGCATGGGGGATTCAGGGTGGATATTTTCTGCCCTTTTACCTCGTCGATGATGCGGACGTCTTTGTGCGTTTATTCGCATCGTTTGAAAGTAACGAGGGAAAAGACGACAGGAATTTGGGCGGATTTAAATTGTGATTTTCAAGCGACGACTCGACTTCACGGAGAACTGTCTTTCCGTTTGATTGCAGACGCAGGATGGAGAATTTCTTTATCGCTAGAACTACCGGCGTTAAGAAGACACTTCCGGGTTTCTTGGTTAGAGAGCTTCATCCTTTAGTATTTTTATACGAAACGTTATTTATGGCAATTAATTTGAAATTTTGTATACGTTTTACATATATCAGAGGGCCCGAAAATTAATGTCATTTTTCCAAATACTCTGTTCAACAACTATGTTACGAAACGAGCACCACTTTGTCTTCGCGAGGAAATGATTTAAAGTAGTCGGACGAAAAGTAATATAGATTGCATTTAAAACTATTCATTTACTTGAACAATAAGCACCACTTTGTCTTCACGAGGAAATGGTTTAAAGTAGTCGGACGAAAAGTAATATAGATTGCATTTAAAATTATTCATTTACATGAACAATGAGACTAAATATAACCGCAACTCAAACTATCGTCTTGGTTTCCTCATTATGTCATGTTGTCTATACACGTCTTCTCGTTTTCATGGTTTACTTTTAGGTGTACGTTGTCAGATCAACCATCAGGCCCAAAATAAATCGCAGTCAAAGCAGTTAATTAAGAATTAACGGTTGCACTTGTTCAGGATACTATAGCTCAACAAATAAAAGATAGCTAGGGAGTGGCGAAGCTTCTCGTTTTCAGTCGTCTATTCCCGCCATTTCGTTTTTGAAATTCCCAAACCGAGTCTCCTAACGTAAATACTCCACGTACTCGTTTACTTTAGGAGCCTAGGTTGGGTCGCACTCTAGCCATCTTTCACTTGTCGGACTATACAAAATTATGTTCCGCCCCGCGGCATTGATCTACAAGTATAGCAATACAAACATTGTTTTTAACCAAGGGTGTGTGTACCCTTGAGGTGGCGAGAGATCATTTCCAGGGGTGCGAGAGAAATTTCAAAATATTTCTTAAATATTTCAGCAAATTAAAATGAAAATATGGGAAATATTAGCAGAATTATTAGATGCATATTCAATTCATTTTTGTTTCATCCAAATTAAGATTTAAATATTGCTTTTTATATTTTGGTAATATATATTTAAAATAAATACAGCATTTATTGATGAAATAAATGTTTTTTCTAAAATAAAAAATATACACACATTTATTAAGGTAGTTCTTTTAAAAAAAAAGCGGATTTTATGGGTGCTATGAATGGGCCCCATTGAATTTCTATAAAACGAATGATAATTATAATAATAAAAAATTTTAAATTTGATGTACGCGTACTTATCGATAATGCAGCGTTGCCAAACACTCACATCCACAAACAGTGGCCATATTGTAAACGTGAAATGCATGATTTTATAGTTATCAATTAATAATTTCTTTATTAAATATTCGACAGCTGCAATTTTTTTTGTGAAGTATCATATAATGATCTCGTTTTTCGTAAGTATTTGCAGTATGGAAGATTGGAAAATTGAACGATAAAGTCGGAAGTACTATTTCTCTCTCTCTCACTCTCATTTACGTCAATGTATGAAACTGTATTTTTAAATTCGATTTTTTCATCGAAATGCCCGATAACTAAGCTTTTTTTTTGCTTGTCACTTGTTCGTGACAATCTCAAGAACATCATATTTTAACATTAAATTTATTTGCAGACTTTAGTCAAGTGCTAGAACTACCTTAAGGGGGTGTAAGAGCTTATTTTCAGATTCAAGGTGGTGCTGGCCACTGAAAAGGTTAACGCTACTCTACACCCTTCGATCGGAGGTCATGTGTAGAAGAAATTTTACAAACATGTTGTAAAATCCAGGAAAACTTTAAAAATTAAGGCGAAACTATTTTATTGGCTCAAAGAATTCACCTCGTTGAAAAGGAACGTTTTTCTTACAAATTAATGTTAAAGTACACTCAGGCTCAAAATTAATTGCAGTCAAAATAGTTAATGAAGAATTAAGGCTTTCAATTGTACAAAATCGTGCCGTGCTAGCTCATAATGCGAGTCGACTTTAAATCTATTCATTTCTGCGTGCCAATTAAAATCAGCAACAAAAGACGTTGCCACGGCGAAATTCTTCGCATTCTGCGAACGAAACGAGCAGGCATAGATGGCCGATCGTTTGCCTGCTTCGAATGAATTTTGATGAAGTTCATTATTTGCTTTTCACATAAAAATCGCCGTGGATACGGTGAGAATGCAGAAGGATATCGCTTCGGATTGGGCACCGGCGATCTCGATTGAATACGCTTCTCCGTATTGCCGTGTGAATCTTTTGTCCTCGGAAAAAAGAAAGGGGATAACGAAGCGACGCACGGCGGGCATTCTTCTCTTTTTCATCCGTAACTTTTATGCGCCACACTTCGTTAAATATTCACCGGCACGCGGAGATTCGAGGAAAGAATTACAACTGCCGACATTTGTGGCGTACTTTTTTTTCGTACGCTTTCTGATGGGTGGTTTGCGTTTCGATACTTTATCGAAGATTAATTTGATATATTTAAAAAATTCAAGTGGATATGTTAGAAGAAAATAGTGATCTACGTTTCAATACATTATCGAGGGTAAATCTCATATATTTGAAAATGTCAAGTAGATACTATGTTAGAAGAAATTGGTGGTCTTCCTATCAATACATTATGGAGGATTAATCTAATATATTTAAAAATGTCAAATATATTCTACGTTAGAAGAAAATGAACAAAATGGTCGAAGGGCTTAATCGGTTAAAATTTAACACCCTGGGTTAAATTATGGCTTACAAGATCGACGACGAAAATTGAAAAGAAAATTACAGAATTTGAAGAAATTTCAGAAAAAATGGAATTTAAAGGAATTTTGAAATTGAAATGACGTAACGTCAGTGACTTCTAACAGTAAGTCTACGAGGTTGAATATTCGAAGAAATTGAATTGAATATATTTGCAGTTATTTTGCACGTGAACATCTTTTGAAAAAAGTGATTTGAAAGATATTAATTAATAATACTTTACAAAATTTGTGAAAGTATCATTTCGAAAAATATTAGTTAACAGTATTTCTCCAAATTTTCGTAGTTACAATAAGTAAAAATGTACTAATTTCGTCAATGTACACAATTACTCTATCTCTCATAGTTTTCAAGATATTCAGCGAACAATTTATCTTAAAATTCCAAATTTGAGGGCGGTTTTCACCCCTTTAACGTGGACGATAGACCATAACAAGAGGTAGGTCTCAAATATTTTTATTTTATTTAATTAAGTTGCAGAAGTCTGTGAAATTTTTCCAAGATACTTTAAACATAAATAGTGATGACTAAAAAAAAATAGTTTGGCTTTTGTACTTTTGCATAATGTGTTATTCAGTAAAGCAATCACCGCTATGATAGTAAGTTCTTTGTATCAATATACGTGGAACCTTCGTTGTCAATCAAGTTTTTTTTTTATTTTTGAAACCTACCGACTTTTAGTATTACAAGAAGTAATAAATTCGCTGTTAAGATTCTAAAATTATATCCTTTACAAATTAAATTTTTACGCTGCACTGTAATAACAGTTATTTGCGGCTATTGTATAATAAATTGTCATGCAATTTAACGACAGGTAGTACTTAACATCGATGAATATTTTTTTTTCCCATTTGTTAAAAGTATTTTAATTTACTTAATTTATGGACATTCTTTCATTGTTCCATATTTATCGGCTTGTTTCGACGACACTTCCATGTAAAGATACCCCAGAATAATAATCTTTCTTATGACTAACAATAAGACGATTCTTGCTACAAATAAAACGAACTATATTATTGCATTATTCACTTTAAGGAAAATCTTTTGACAATTAATAGAAACGGTATTTTGCAATAAATAAAAGCACAGATTGACACTAGATTTACGGGCGTGAAATCTGTCACACTGCAATATAATAAATAAAGACTTTAAAAAAACAGTGATCAAGAGGCAAAGATGATAATACGTTAAATAATTTTTGTATTATAAAATACACGTGAAACAACTACTGTACTGTTTCTCTGTAAGTTTGAAAAATGTTTATTAACAAACTACAATGCCGACAACTTGACAGCTTCCGGAACTCTAGTGTTAAATAAATTTCAACAGTTTCGTGCAATTTCAATTATCAATATTGTTCGAATGTAAATTATAATCACAAAAGTGAATTTTTTAAATAAATTTCATCGTGATTCTTCAACTTCAACCGAGGAAAGGGTATAGCCGGATAACAGCGGCAAAAGTGCCCCAAAAGATAATTAACCTTGAGGCATACCGTTCGATACGGCTCTTCGGAAAAGCCCTTCCTGCAAAGTTTTAACCCGGTACCCCTACCTTAGGGGTAGTTATGGGGTAAAACGTGTTTTTCGGTTTTTGCTCGATTTCTCCCGTTTGGATTGATAACAAATTTTGAAAAAAATCACAGATGTTGTACCCAATGTTGTGCATACATTGTAATTTTTTCAGATTTTTTGGCTGGAAAACCGATTTTTAAAAAATCAGAAAAGTTTATAAACATTAATTTTTTATTGAAAATATGAAGTGACCACTTTGATATTTTTACATATAGTTGCACAGTACCCAAATTAATAATTCTGTAATTTTTTCAGATTTTTTGCAACGGGATTTTTTTCTTCGGGGTCAAAAGGTTACACATTTTTTAAATCACTTACAATATTTCTTAACCCTTTCGCTACGGAGTGCGTTTCCGCGTTTCAGTCCAATATCTTTTAATCCTTTGAGGACTAGCGGCACATATATGTAGTCTAAAAGAAAATTTAATTTTATAAAATTTAATAAAAGAATATAAATACAACGGTTTAAGACTAAAACTACCGGAATTAAATCTATTGTATTTCAATACAATAAATAAAAATTTTCTAAAGCAAGAAATTAAAAGGTGGAGAAGATAATTAATTCAGTAACCTGTATTTTATAAGATGAACGTACAATATCTATTCTATGGCTCTCCTGTAGATTTGAAAAGATTTTAGAAGAAATGAAGAACGAGTCAATTTGATCACCTCGGTAGTTCTAGTGTTAAATATGACTACACAACTAGTAATTTATAATTTGTATAAATTAACAATCTAACTTTTTGACAAAAAGTGGTTTTGGATTGCAAAATAAATGATTATGTCTCAATACCCAAAAATGCCTCCGTCCTCAAAGGGTTAATGATTAGTGATTATATAAATAATATAAATAATTAATTCTTTATTGAAGTTGCAATCCATATAATACATGAAAACCAAAACCTTGTGGTATTTAAAAAATATCCAATTTTAAAGTATGATTTATTCATTAATTCTTCGGGTAAAATTCTAACCGGTGACTATAGTCACTGCTAGTATCTAGCCAGTGCTAGGCGAAAGGGTTAAAATACCCACCTTTCACCCACATTATTTCTGTGACCTAACTCAGACTATAAAGCTTGTCTCTCTGTAAAAAAAAATAATCCCAAAAATTCTGAAACTCGTAGCACCAAAAAAAGTGTCCTCGCAACGTATTTCCACTTTGGAACATTACAGCGGATTAAACTCGATCAAAGTAAGAATAATTACGGTCCAGCTAAACATATTTGGTTCGCGATCAACATAAAATCATTTCAAACATGAAAACCGTATTTCGTGAATTAACACAGTCCTCATGGGAACTTGCGCGCCATATCCGGCCCCGGCTCAACTCTAATGGTGTGATTAAACAGTTAACAAGCCGTACTCTCGAATTCTTACCATTCTTTAATTCCCGCCAAATCCAATGGTACAGTCCGACAACTAAGAGATGGCCATACCTCGGGTTGGCAAACCTCAAGTTCTAAATTATTTCCACCATATCATTTTTGGATTTCCCAAAATCAGTTTCCCAAAATAAATACACTCCATAGCATTTACTTTTAGGTTACTAGGTTGAAAAATTCCAAAAACGCACTGGCAGGAATAGACAGTTTAATCCCTTGCCGTAACATTTCTTTCGTGACTGAATGCGTGATAACTCTGAATTAATTGCTAAAACACCAATCTGTTTCTAGTTTCGAATATAGTATATGACTTAATGCAATATTGAATAGCATAGAATTAATTTTATTTCATTATAATCTACTGATATTTTTACCTTAATCATTTTTGGAACTCTTCAAAATTGACTAATCTATTTATCGCGTCACGAGTTACTCGTTATTGTACACCAAGGGGTTACAATTAGAAGCTGCGCTCTTTATTAGCCATCTTTCAGTTGTCGAACTATACAAGCAAATTTCTCCAATTTGATGCAATGATGTACGATAATTTGTTAACCCCTTAACCTACGATTTCTTTTCTGATGGAGCATGCAAAGATTCAAAATAAATTCCTGAAATCAAAAGGATTTCTGATATTTCGTATAACTCAACGTGATATTAATAATCCTGAAATAGTGAGACCGCTCGTGATCGGCTGATATTGTCAATCCGCTCTTTGCGGACCCGCGACGCATATATGCGGTCTGAGAAAAAATGTGATTATAGCTTATCGCCGTATGTATACACGGTTAAAATTGCAAAATTCAAATACAGCCCGTGAGATATGATTAACCAGTCGACTGCGTTCGACGTGTATAAACGTCGGACCAAATCTCTACTGCGGTGCGTTTGACGTGTATACTTGTCGTGTAAAATAAAAAATTACCATTCACTATAAAAATTCGAAATCTCAATAAAATGTAATAAGAATATTATTTGGTGGTATGTGGTGACCTTTTGAAACTAAATTCCACAGTCAACTGGTTAAAAGTGGAGTAATATATAATTGATATACATTAGCAGCCCAAATTTCTGATAAAAAGGTGGTTTTGGACTACCAAATAAATGGTTATGTGTCAATATTCGAAAATGTCTCCATCCGCAAAGTGTTAAAAGTTTTTGGAGGACTTCAAAACTGTCTGTTTCATTTTCTGTTTCATTTTCCGAGCTAAGACTCTCACACGTAGGCTAAGGAGTTAATAGCACAGGTAATTTAAAAGAACTCACAAAATTCCGAAGATATGAATGAGGCTGGTGGTATCGGTCTACTTCCGGTTACTACGAAAAGTGTTGAGGGGAAAGCCGAGGAAAGAAGCTTCGAGAATGGCTCTCCTTACATCGCCATTATTTCTACAGAGAGCCCAGAGAAGTCACTGAAAAAAAAGAAATCGATTCAACTACCGACAGGTGCTTTCGACGACCTTGCCGAACGAGCTTTCGAATATTCTCACTGCAGTTTTGTGCGCTGTCGTGGAAACACGAAGAAATGAGATCGATGACTCAAGAAGTTAGGCTCGATTCGCATCGCACGATGCGTTATGGAAATGTATGGGCAGTGTTTTACAATGACATCGTGACAGGTTTGTATGAATATGCGCATTTCAAATGTTAGATAATTGTTACGTTTACTAAATGTAGAAAGCCGATGCGGTTGATTTCTTGGCTTCGAAGAGGATTTAAGGCCTTCATGGAAATGGAGGAATGAAATAGTTTCAAAGTTGAGATATGAGATTGTGATAGTAGATTAAATATTGATATATTTTACTATTGTTTTGAAGCAAAGATATACTGTCTATTGAATTGAGCCTTTTACAAAGTAGTATTGAATAGTTGAAAACATTACATAAGGTAGATTAACACATTGAAGCTAGTATTATACTTTGAAAACACTCTGTTACTAGTAGTATAGCTATAAGTCAGTGGGATGTCTACTAAATTGGAAGGTGTAATCAGATAAAGTTCTCCCCGTACGTTTCATTTTTTAAGAGATTTCTGACAAAAATTATCGCTCTACGCTAATCTATCCATTACTTTCGTCTGCGCTAATCACACTATGCCAATTCGTCCAATACTTTTGATTGACCGAATCCACCTATGATAATTCAATAAATACTTCTGATTGAGCTAATCACCCTATGCTAATTTGTCCAATATTTTCGATACAGTTAATCATGCTATGCTCATCCGTCCAATATATTCGACAGAGCTAATCACTTTATTTTAATCCGCCCAATACTTTTGATTAGCCTAATCCACCTATGATAATTCAGTGAGTGCTTCTGATTGAGCTGATCACCTTATGCTAATCCATCCACCTTTTTCGATACAGCTAATCATCCTATGCTCATCCGTCCAATACATTTGAATGAGCTAAACACTTTATTCTGATCCTAATCCACGTATGCCAATCCGATCAATACCATTAATTAAAAATTAATCCGTCCAATATATTCAATCAAGCTAATCACCCTATGCTAACCCATACAATATTTATAATTCTACTAATCGCCTTAAGATAATTTGTTTAATATTTGCAAAAAATTGCGAAATGAAATAATTTGAGACTTCACCCCTCACAGCGAAATTTTGCTGATGGAAGTACCAACAGGTCGGAGCACATTTAGCCTTTCCCTGTTACTATTCCGGGATTTAAAGTCAATATATCGATAATAAAACACATAGTATTAGTGTATGCAACGATAACGCAGATCTCCATGCCTCAAAAAATCGTTCACAGTGTCGCGTACCGGACTATTATGAAAACTTCATGCTGCCAAGTAAACGACATGGACTTTTACTTCGTCTTACGAATACCACCACTGTGACGGCACTAACCATAAAGAATTAACACTAGATGTACGACTGCTAAATCTAGCAGATTTAAATATATTAATGAGATACTTGGAAAAAAGATGGATCAAGCGGCAAAAAAGATGACGAATGAAGTAATTTATGTATTATGAGATACACGTAAAATGTCTGCTACAATGTGTCTCTGTAAATCTGACAGTTAGGAATCCGTCAATTTCACGACTGCCGTAGATCTAGTATATTAACCCTTTATCCTACAACTACGTGTGAGACTCGTAGCACGGCAAATAGACTAGGAAATTTTGAAGTTTTCCAAAAACTATTAAATCTATAATATCAGCGGATCACGAAACGGTTCCATTATTTCTATCACGTTCAGTTATAGGAAATATCAGAAATCTGTGAACCCTTTTGATTTCAGGAATTAATTTGAGTCTTTGCACACCTTATTAGAAAAGAAATCGTAGGTTAAGGGATTAATGGTGTGAAATCATTATTAGTATCACGTTTAGTTATACAAAATATCAGAAATCTGTGAACCCTTTTGATTTCACGAATTAATTTGAGTGTTTGCACACCCTATTAGAAAAGAAATCGTAGGTTAAGGGATTAATGGTGTGAAATCATTATTAGTATCACGTTTAGTTATACAAAATATCAGAAATCTGTGAACCCTTTTGATTTCACGAATTAATTTGAGTCTTTGCACGCACCATCAGAAAAGAAATCGTAGGTTAAGGGGTTAATGACGTGAATTTGGAGGGTTTCGCGATTGTCCCTATAACTGGGAGTCTGTGCTTCCTGATGGCTGCTGGATTTGCGAAACGGCGACAAATTGACCTTCGACCCGGTGACTATCTAGAAGTTGCAACTACCAACCGCAATGTCCATTATTGCTAAATAAAATGACACCCACTGAATACTCCAATAAAACACAATGAAATTAAATATTTTGTAGTCTATTGCGAAATCAGCTGTTGGCTCTCCTAAGCTACTCCAAATACGTGCAATCCAAATATTGACGTTGCACTTACTACAAATACGTGCAGTGCAAATATTATCATTGCACTTTGTAGATATTTCAAGATGAAGACAAATTTAGAACTAGTCATTCCAAAATCATTACCACAAAGATACGTTTTATACATCATTAACAAGAATGTCCTTCATTACCGTAAATAAGAGTAGTTCGAATACTGACATTGCACTTTGCCACTAATACAAAATAAAAGAACCCAGGCTCGTTTCTTTTTCAAAATTTCCTGTTTTTTTCACAACGAAACACTCGAATAATTCAATTTTCACCGACTTTACGTGATCTTCTCTCATTTCTACACGAAACAATGCTTTCGAGAAGACTTTTTTATCAACTAAAAATACGATTGTCACAAGTTAACAAAAGATATTCGAACGTTTGTTAAAAATAGTATAAAAAATTGTGGCCGATGTTAAATTCACAAATGAAACGAAGAACAACGTGAAGAAGAAACTGTCAGAAAATGAAGTACCTCCTTGTAATGTTCTTCCACAGCAGCAAACCGGCGCTCACTAAACGCACTATTGTAGGAAGAGCCTCAATGTAGGTATTCCTTACTGTTCATGAATAATTGATTTTTTTCGTCGTTAACCTTGAACGAACGAGGAGTCTTTCTATTTTCTATGTATCCGGGCATATATATCAGTCGGTTAACTATTTTAGAAATTTTGCAAATCGATTTTTTTCAACTTTAACAATTTTTTTTTATCTCGTCTGTTCATCCAGCGTGGAATTGATTTGGATTCGTTAAGATAATTTTTTTATTTATAAGTTATATTACCAATTTTCTCAGACTTAATTGTATTTAATTATATTGATATTTTATTCTGGTATTTTTAAAATTCTGGAATAAATTTGTAATTGTTATAAATATGGATGGAGCAGCGCATATCTTTATGCAACTAATAGAATACTACTAATCGCACTGTTTCTAGGAAACCGAGCGTGTCGTTAACGTGTGTCATTAAGCTAAGTGCGGTCAAAGAATCTTTCAGTTTTTGCGTTCAATTAATAATACATTTTGGGTGATTCTGTTCACTTGGGTAAAAAGGTAATTTGTGGTTGGAATTTAATTAGTTTTATGACTGTTTTAGTTAGTTTAACTCTTTGCAGTACTATAATGAGTGACACTCGTGATGCGCTACATTGGATAGGAAATGTTCAATGTGAATTTTGGTTACTAATTAATCAGAACAATAATTAACTTGCAATATTCAACAAATCTTCATTAGAAATTACATGTATCAGCAAATTATACACATTCTTTGTTTTCATATGTCATCGCATACATTTCTATTAATAAAAATCATCGTATTCACATATGGTATACCCCGTTTCATTTTATTAAATTTAAACCTTTTTAAACCTTTCGATCATTTAAAAACAATCATCCTCACATTGTAATTTTGTATCAACTTTAAACCTCGCATTCATTATTGTTAACAAAAACAATCATTCGCGTTCAACATTTGCAAACCTATTGATTTAGAAATATCAGTTAGATATGGCACGATAAAATTATTTTTAAAATATTAATATGTTAAGAATCACTGATCAATGTTTATTTTACTAATATATTTCGGAATTATTACAAAGGCAGTCACAAAATAAATGGTACGTCAAGGGGTTAATTGTATGTATGTTTAAAAAGAGGAATAATTGCGGAAAATTGGAGGGAAAATTTCTAAAGTTTTTCATATCGTCGATGATATATTGAACGTGATTCGCGATTTACATAAATATTGACTGTGAATTTTTCTTAAGACGAATTTTGAACTTTAAGCAACATCATTTTAAGTAATTGGAAATTACTTTGTATGTGTGTTGTTATTTTTTACTAAGCATTTTGATATTTAGAAATTTAGAATTAAAGTTTAAGATTTTCCATCCGTATTAGTAAATTGCTATTGAGTAATTTGTGTGACAAATTTTTCGGCTATTAATATTTTTTCCTTCATCTGAAATACGTTATTGCACGATAAAATAATTAAATTGTTGTTTATTTCGAGTAATTAAGTGAGTTAATGAGCAATGAATGTAACGATATAAATAAATTTTTAACGATTAAAAAATGTTATTATCTACGCGTGCAACTATTACTCCAATTTTTTTTTATTATAGACAAATATTTGTTCAGGCATTTATTCTATAAGAATATATTTTCCTACTCTTGCGTTTACCCATTTAACTGCGGAATTTAGTTTTATGAATCGCTCAAAAGATACGGAATTAAAATCGGGCAATGACGTGTATATTCGTCAAATGCAGGGAAAATGTTTCTGTTATGAATTTTAGGAAAAGATGAAAGCAAAATGTGGAAAAATTACGTTTTTAGTTCATAAGAAATTGACAATTCAATATTAAATAGGCTACCGCAATGGAACTTTGTATTGACGTGTATACACGTCGAACGCAGTTAACTGGTTACAAGAAAAGTACATTTTTGGTGTAAGAACTTCTTCGAAATTATTAGTAATACTAATGATACGTTGCGTTTATTTCAAAATAGAATTGGAAATGTGAAAATTCGACTATATAAGAGAAATCATCCGACTATATAAGAGAAAGTGTCAACCTGTGAATTTCTCAAGTGAATTCGTAGTTTGAGCGATTTTGCAAAATACGGGGATAACCGTTATTTCTTAACGATAAACACTCTTTCACAATCCTTCGCCGTCTTTTAATAAAACAGATACAGTACAAAAAGACGAAGAAACAAGAATATACTAAAATTCTTTCACCACCGTGCAACAATAGACACAGTAAAAAAAGAAAAAGCAATCAGAACGTGTCAAAATTCTTTTACCACCTCCCAACAATAAAGGTGCACTGCAAAAAATCGCAGAAGTCAAAATATATAAAAACTCTCCCTTCACTCTTCAATGATAAAGAAACGATACAAAAAAAAAGATATAAAAATATATCAATATTCTTCTACCACCACCCAATAATAAAGTGCACTTGCAAAAAGAAACAAAGAAGATCAGTATATATAAAAATTCTTTCACCACCTTCCAACAATAAAGAAGCAGTAAAAAAGGACAAAGAAATCAGAATATGTAAAAATCTACGACAACCTTTCAATAACAAAGGTGCAATTCAAAAAGACAAAGAAGTCAATATACGTCAGAATTCTTCCACCACCCTTCAATAACGAAGACGCAGAGTAAAACGGCAAAAAAGTTCGAATATCTAGAGAATGATATCGACAAGAGGAAAAAATCATTCTCGACCGAAGGTACCGTGCGAGTTAATGCTAATAGGGAAAGCCGATCGTCGAACGTAGCGATTCCGATAACTCGGTTCCCTCTGCACTTTCGTTTCCCGAATGCCGTTCCAGTTTCGGTAATTCGGCCATGGCGGAGGTGAAATGTAAATTTTACGTTATTATTCGAAATCGGTAGATTGAATCGTTAACCGCAGCTGTCCGAGTCCCGCGTATCGTTGGTTGCATGTGCGACCGCCGTGTCGCGAAACATCCTTTTTGCCTGGAAAACGTAATGCGTTTTACCGGGACATTTGCCGGCTTGAAATAGGACCTCTGCAATTCCGTCTTCCGAGATGTCCTTATTCTTGCTTATTCTCGCTTTCTTTCCTCGCCATTTCTTGCGGACAGAGATTCGTTCAACGATACCAAGTGTAAACGCGTATTCTTGGATTTTCTTCCTGGGCCTGAGGTTTTGCTTTTAAAGAAAATCGCACTTGGTGACGTACAATTATTACGAAAAACTTCAAATTGGAGGGAAATTCAATTTGACGATTCGAAGGACATTTTTGAGATTATTTCAGATTACTGGTTTTTGACTAGTTTGTGTTTAAGTTAAATTTTAGCAAGATAATTAAAATGGCTGGTTTTTGACAATTTTCTGGCTTTCTTGCATTCTTTTCGTGGGTCTGAGGCTTTTAAAGGAAGTGCATTCGGTGACATACAATTATTACGAAAACACTTCGAAAAGAAAACGATTCGAAGGACATTTTTAAGATTGTTTGAGATTACTCGTTTTTGACTAGTTTGTGTTTAACTTAGATTTCAGCAAGATAGTTAAAATGGCTGTTTCTTGACAGTTTTCGGATTTTCTTGGGTTTTCTTCGTGACTTTGAGGCTTTTAAAGGAAATTGTATTCGGTGACATACAACTATTACGAAAAACCTCAAATTGGAGGGAAATTCAATTTGACGATTCGAAGGATATTTTTGAGATTACTCGTTTTTGACTAGTTTGTATTTAACCTCTTGCCCTATAATAAAAAGTAACACTCGTGATCAGATAAACGGGATAGGAAATTTTCAAGTTTTCAAAAACCTATTATATCGGAAATATTAATGAGATCCGACGCAATAATATTGTGTCTCTAATATTAATATTACATTAAATTATACAGCATGTCGAGAATCACTGATAAATTTTTATTTTATCAATTAAATTCTGAATTATGGCGGAGGCAGTCGCGAAACAAATTATAGTGCAAAGATTTTACGGAGATAGTCAAAATTACTGGTTGTTAACACTTTTACGACTGTTATTTTTTATAATCTTACAATTAGCCACTTCTGGCCTGTCATTTGGCCATAAATACGTCCTTGACACTAATACCATTTTGAAAATTACAACTTCTCGTAATTAACAATAAGTCCTTTGGCATAATAAACCGTAATGATAAATAACAAATTATCAATTGCCGTGGTAAACGATTAATAAATAAAGAGAGTTTATGTGTAAAAATGTTTTCAATTAATTTTTTAATAATAAATCTATCATTTGAATTGATTTGGAACTATTTTCTTTACAAAAAACCTCAATTTTCTGGTATGAACCAAATTGGCACACTTCACTGAAAATACTGGTCATTAAAGTATTATTTATGATTGTAAAATAGAGACAATTTTATAGTTCAATAATTTTTCTGCCGTTATTGTTTTCCTTTTAAGGTTTTTATCAGTTATCTCCAAATATATTGTGTTAATCGTCATTAATACTTACAATTAGTGTTAAGTAAAAAAAGAAATATATATAAAAAAATTATGAAATTTAATTGGGGAATAATGCAACAGTGATACACTTTGATTTGTGAATGAGGGAGGATGAACCCATCCCTTATGTTGAATTTTTTGCATAAAAATTCATTGTTTCAAAACTTTTAAAGTTTCCAAGTTGTTTAATCGCCTTTTACAACAATAGATATTTAATCCTCAGTGTTTCCTGTACGATAGAAATTCTTTTTTGCATGCACCGTCACTTTGTTTTCTCTTCGCTCGAAAATTGGTAATAATGATTAAGCAGATATCGTAATTGTGTACGTTAATGACGTAAGCATGTTAACAATCGTGGCACTGTTTGCGGCTTTGGTGTGCAAATTTTTTACTTTGGAATTTGACTCGTCATTCTTCCGTTTTAATTGAAAAACTTGCAGTCAACATATGCAATGCACAAGTTCAAGCATTTCCAAAAATGTAAGTTCTCACTTATTTGATTCCATTTGAAGTATAATTTTCAATTTTGATTCTAATCTCACGCATTCACTATTACGAATAAATTGCCCTTAATACGTTGACTGCCATGGGGGGACTGCCATCCACCGATGACCGGAGGTACTGAATTCAATCAAATTTTATATGACTTTTCAATTCTAATATTTACGAATTTTCTAATATATTTAATATTGAAATACTGGCGTTCACAAGATAAAATCTTGTTGAATATATTTGTATTGGAACATAACAATTTCGTGCCCTGTTCTAATTGAGACAGTGCCTGCCAGAGGCGCACTCATCTCACAATCAATGTGGCTGGTCATTGACCATGATGTCCTCCACTACTCGTTGAACTGTGCTATCGAACACACGAGTTCTCTTTCATTATAATAAATATAAAATTGCTTTTCATAAGATGTGTATTCCCAATCATTCGAATTCACCCTGCATAGTCTAACAATTTGTGTCATTAAAGAATTGTGTCGACATGGAAACTACCAAGGTGGTATATACCAAGGTGGTAAAAATGGTAAAACTACCCAAATTGATAGGAAAACCTTGTAAAAATATACAACTTGTATCTCATAAAAACTAAATAACTAATCGCCTTTTTCCGCATTTGATTCCACATTTTCTAAAGTACTTATACAGCATATGTAACTATAATAAATATAACTCCGGTAGTTTTAGTTTGTATTACTTATTTTTAGCACCGCACTCCCGAAAACCGTTTCTACCGTGAACCAGTATTTTTTGCACAATTTGCACAATATTAATTCTTTTAAAAATTTTTCTCTGCGAATTTTTCACCGGACCAAGAATCACAATTTAGAAAACGCTGGTTTAGAAACGCGTTTCTCTAGTTATTTTTTTAAAAAACCAATTGAATTTTATCGATCCGCCATTGAAAATTTGCACACTAGATAGAAAGAGGTTATTGATAACGAGGATAATTATGTCAGTCATTATAATTAAAAAATCTTGTTCTTATATAATGTAAAAAACGACATTACTTTTCAGTCCCCCTAGCATAAAAACTGCAACTATTCTGCAATTAAAGGAGCTTCAAAGTTACATGGATCGGTGGTCATTACATGTCGGAAATAGTTTTAACACATCATTAATCACCGAACGGCACAATCATCCGAGAGAATTTCCACGAATTAACGTTTAAAGCTTTAATAAAGATTTCCTCGAGGCTCGTTAAAAAAGAAATCAACGAAGAGGGAAGACGGATAGTCGATGAATTAATGCAATTACGATCCTCCGCGAGGCAAGAATTTCAGAGGGAAGGCAGACGCTTTCCGGTTTCCCTTGAACCCTGCGCTTCTTTTCCCGTAGATCCATTTTCTACCTCGCTCTCCTATTGTAAATTACGTCAAATTTAAAAGCAGCACCGTCTCTCTTCTCGGTTTTCTACGATCCCCTTACCTCTTTCTTTCGATTTTCCGATCTCACTCTTTCCGAGAGAATCGTTCTTGGCTCGTACGATATCGGCATTTTAATCAGCGAATTCGTTCGATCGCGTCTTCCTTCACGATCTATCGTACGGCACGTGTGACATACCGATCTTCGTGTTTCTCCTCTTCGGATGGAACTTCGAGAGAATTTACAACGTTTCCGGACTGCCGAGTGACCGAATGTCAAAGAGATTTTACGACGAACCAACTCCAAACTGATGTCCGCGTCTCAATTCACTGTAATGGGATTTTTTTGCAATCTACGTGGTTTTAGAGATTAGTTTTAACGTTGTAACTCAGAACGCTTCCAGGTCACGCACATTTTAGGGCGCACCAGATACACTTCATAGAATGTATAAGTATATGTAGTTTTTTAATTCTGATTATACAGGGTGTCTCATTGTCAGCCGATTTTGACATCTTGATAACTTCGGTATTGTGACATGTAGCGAAAAATGTTTCATAGGAAACTTAAGGTAGTTCTAGGCACTTATTATTTTTCGATAGATTTCCTTAAAATTTTGAAAATATATTCTTCATGATATTTTATAATTATAACCGGAATCTCAACGAGTTCGTCCACATGGTTTATGAATAAATCGTGTTTAAAAATAACATATTTAACATGGGCCTTATGGAAACAAATTTTTGCTGAGTCCGTAAAATCTTTTTTTATTTTTCTAATGGAAAAACGAGTCGATGGATTCTAATAAAAAATTGGCAATGTATTATTTTATGCTTTTGGAATATTATTGAATTTTTTCATAATTTATTACTTCATAGTTATAGAGAAAGATGTTTTTTAATGTCTAAAAAGTGAATGTAATGACCTCTGTGAAGTTAGCCCTTGCATTCATTCTTACGCAATTTTTTTAATTTCTAATGAAAAAAGAAACTTTTAGTTCTGAATCCAGCTAGAACTACCTTAAATTGTATCGAGTAGAGTACAATCCGGTGTCATTGGTTTTTCCGTAGATAGACGCGTCAAGGACACATGAAGGTCAACTTTGTTTTTTTTTTTTTTTTTAATGGAATGAGGTACTTTCTTATGAATCAAGTGATATAGCTAGACATTCTTTATAGAAAAGTACTGACCTATGTATGTCGAAAAGTTAGAAGTTTAGGAGTGTGATGTGAATGAAAATAAAAATGTAGGTATATGTTACGGTAAAAGTGATTAATCTGGTGGTTATGTATAATCATCATTAATTATAAGTTTGGTAAATGTGATAAATCCCAGAATATTTACCAAATTAACCGGCTAATTTATATAATTCCCAACTCGTAATGGTGCATCTGATAAAAAATATGGTTCCAATTTTTTATGATTAAAACTATGCTGAACTAGCACTTTTAGAAGCTCTTCTAACGAAAAGATAAATTAATGTTGGTTCAGCATAGTTTTGAATAAGGGCCCGACTAAGCATTGGAATTATATTTTTTTTATCATTTGGAGTTGGGAATTGTATAAACTCTCCGGTTAGTTTAATACATATTCAAGAATTTATTACAATTTACCAAACTTAAAATTAGTGGTGATTGTACATAATCACCGAATTGACACAAAAACTACTTACGTTATATCAACTAAAATTTAAATAGACTTAATAACTACTGTAGAAGAAGAGAAATGAAGAGGTGAAAGAGACAAGTAATTAACTAATTTAAATTTTATAAAACAGAGGTAGAATATTTACTTCATAAGTACTCTATCAGTTTAAATAGTTTATAGAAAAATTTAGAACTTGTTTGTTGACCAGCTTGGTAGGTTTAGTGTTTATCACATTTACCGTAACATATGCATTTACTATATCATAATCAGAGTAGTTCTAAAAGTTTTCTATCTAACAGGTACACCAACTGACATTTACCTTCCACCATTTTATTTTACATAGCCCTAAAGTTATTTCTATTCATTATAGAATTTTTTCAAATTTTGTACTACCAAGAATATTTGCAACGTGATAAAGTTACCTATTACTACAACAGAAATGAAAAAAAAACTCTGTAAAACTACCCCATTCCATGATTCTACAACAAGAGGTAAATAACATCATCCTTTTTCCAAGTTCCGACAAAAAGCCAGACCGTATTCCAAGCGATAAGCGAAAAGACGTGGAGGACCGCCACGAAGGAAATAACTCGCAAAGCTTAACGAGCCGTGATCGAGAGGAGGTCGCATTTGCGACGGTATTTCGTAGGGTGTCTGGCAGATAAGTCGAAGACCAGTCTCCTTCTTCCCTGGAGGCACTGGCGCGAAGAAGAGAGTACGATCCCACTGAAAATTGCTCGTCCCGGGCGAATCTGTCGGTGCTGGGTGTTAACTTGTTGACGCAGGGTTTCGTATCTTGCGCGGACCATGCGTTTTTCGCGTGCCACTAGTCTGGTATCTCTCGAGGACCGTGCGATTTTCATGAGCGTCTGTGGTCCCTGAGAGATACCTATGTAACAGGTTGCCAGGGTTATCGTGCCGGTCGTCTTAGAATCACAATCAGATGGACGAGTTTCAACCCTTTTGCTAATACGGACGATTATAATTGTTCTCCATGAAATATCACTCATATATGGGTGAATATTAGTTACGATTTTAGTTGCTCTTGAGAAAATAAAATACATATATGATGGCTATCTGTAATCACTTCATATAATACTTCATATGATACCATTTTTTAATCCTTTCGATACTACCGGCGACTATAGTTAGCGACTGTCTGACACTGGTACTAGTGGTGACTATAGTTACCGGACAAAATTTCACAGGAAGAATTAATTATTGGATTATATTTTGTAATTGAATATTTTTAAAATTCTTCTGTGAGAGATCTTCAATTTTTCTTGGGCACGAAGATAGAGGCGCTGCGCTGCTGGTGTGAAAGTTAGTTGGAGGGAGGTTATGTGTGAAAAGGAGAATAGAATGATAAGCACGTGACCATAGCTGGTATTGTAGTAGAGTTTTTTTTGTATTAAAATATATTGTTGTTTGTGTTAATAAGTTGTCCAGATTATTTTTCTATTTTGTGGATGTTTTATTTAATAAAATATATATTTTACAAAATTCATTACTTTTCTCGTGTCACATACAATCAACAACTCCTTCACGTTTCTAAGACAACACACATTCAGTTTTTACATTCCGCTTCCACATTCATTCATATTAATAAAAATCAATCATATTCACATCTTCCTTTATTTATTTAAGTTGCCCTATTTTTCAGTTTAAGTAAATTTGAAGAAAACACTTAACCCCTTAGCCTACAACTACGTGTGAGACTCGTAGCGCGGAAACTGGAATACGAAATCTTGAAGTCTTCTAAAAACTATTAAATTCACCATATCAGCCGATCACGAGACTGTCTCATTATTTCTGTAGTATTAATACCACGTTTCAGTCATACGAAATATCCGAAATCAGTGAAAACTTTTGATTGCAGGAATTCATTTTAGGTTACGGGGTTAAAAGCGTTGGGCATTACTGGTAATAAAATTGAAGTAAGTATACCCGAGTCGAAAAGTCCAGCCTAAAAAGAAACTTCAAATCCTAGATTCTTTTGATTTCTCATTTGCCGCTTAATTATGTATACCATTTTGAACCTCAAAATCTTCAACTAGTGTGTCTACGCGCCTCAAAGTCCTGTAAATACGATTTTTAGGAGTTATATGGACTGATCAGGTAAAATTTTTATTCCAATTTAATCTGTCATCCACTAAAAATATTTCAGAAGTTCCAAGTCTGTCGACTCGTATTCGAAAAATAGGGCTTTCAGGAGCAAGTAGGAATTAAATTATCATTTTATTCCATATAAATTCTAAATCTCCTAAAATCGAATTAATTTTTAGGATATTGAGAATTTTTTTAGACCTAGATCATTCCACTCCAATTCCAATCCAATTCTAAAACTCCTCATTATAGAATGTATGACTTAATATTGGGCTTAGATTAATGTTCTATATAAGAATGCTGAGGATTATTTTGGGCTATATAAAGCCTAAATTGATCCTAACCTAGGCAAAACTGGCAAAAATGAACAAGTTTAGGGCGATTGTGGAATTAAAATTTGCATTCTTTTATATGTAACATATTTTTCCATATTCGGCCTAAATATCCTAAGTTATTTGGTAATTTAGGAGGGCTGAAATTTTCGACTCGCGTAATTCAGAGTGCAAAGGATGAAGTTAAATCATAAACTATCCCGACAGAAATATAAGTTCATCGCAACTGTAATCTATCCAATCGAATAATACCATCCGAAAAAGGAACGCCAGTTTTCTAAATCAACGATTTAACGCCCTCAAACAGCCAAACCGCGAGGCTCATGGGTCCGATGATGTAAAGTCAAAATGATACTCGAATGCGTCCGTACTGTAGCCCGAATAAAGCCATATGATCCGTAAAAAGGCCAAATTTCCAGGGGATGCCCGACGAGCTTTCCATGCGGAGGGAAACGGATCGTTGGCCCACGGTGGCGCATGTATACCGACGATAACATTATCTTCTGGCCGGAGGGAAAAAAGAGTGCTCCTCCTTCGAGGGATTTATCGTGGCAAACGAACCGGAGGAGCGCGCTATCTCGCATGGAACTAATCTCCTTCGCGTTTTTACATCCACTATTATTTGCTAATGGAATTTCCGTGCCGGCGAACGAATTCGCTCGACGGGGACTCCTCCTGACTGCAGAATGACACAAAGCCGTTGTTGATGCTTGATAGTTTTGGAGGTCACTGAGATTCTATTAAACACAAATGACTTGATGACGCGTGGCAAGTGTTTTGGTTTGATTTGCTTGACGGATACAGACATCCCTCGTTCACACGTAACTTTCGATAGTAACGAACTAACGACTACATCTACGCAGCCGTCAAATCGTCGTGTTCCCACATTTTTAAAAATATTTCTCAAAATAGAGAAGGAGTACAGCAGATATTTCACGTGTATTTTATAATAAACAAATTACTTAACTGATCGTATTTTCTTCTACTTGATCCATCTTTTTTCAAAGTACTTATTTACAATAATATATTTAAATAAATTAGTATCGATGTAATTTTGTTAGTTTTAATTAACTATTTTCGAGTGCGTGCATGTACTTTGAACTTCTTTTACAGACAGTTGCACTATTCACAGAAACTGTAAATAAAGCTTCATTTTAAGAAACCTATTTGTCGTTAACAACAAAAGATGTCGCAAAATAGATCAAATAAAAGTTGCACTGTTTCTTGAGGTCCATTAAACTGCCTTTTTGGACAATTGATCACACTGGGGAAATATGGGAGAGGTAGGACAAGCAAGAGACAGGTAGAAGAGAAAGACCTTAAAAACCTCCCTCGATATCTCCCTTAAACTTCAAAAAGGGCAAGGAAAAATTACTGCGATCTTCTGAGATAGGTCTGATAAAAATTTATGCAAAGTTTCATAAACCGTGGAGTGTATCATTTCCCGAACTTCCCTTGTTAGTAAGTAGAAAAGTAGACAAAATAGATAGGAAAATCTGTTATGGAAATATAGACAATTTAGAAAGAAAAATGAGAAAGATCTCGCGTCATAACGCGTCGAGGTATGCAAAACGCTCAGCCAAGAATATCGGAGAATCGTTTTGACGTTTCATTACATGCAGCACCGTGAAAATACGTCCGTGGAAAAAATCGCGTGATTCCGGCACCAAGTTATTTTGTGCATTCGAACGAAAGAGATATTTTGACTTTAATGGAAATCCAATGAACATCTCGACTGTCGTACTCTGCAATTTAATTCACAGAGAGCTTTTAAGTTTAAGTTAATTCTTCGACTTTCCTTGTTTCTACTCCAAAGATGACGTTGTAACAGAAGTAGAGCGTGTATTTGATTTGAAAGAATTAATGAAATCAGGATACCATGTTAAACAGGATGTCAGTGTTAAATCTACAAAGACTTTTAGAAAATGAAAGAAGTTATTGGCAAGAGGTCATGTAGATTTATCATATCTGTTATTTAATATTCTTTGTAATACAAAAGTGATCTAAAATAAAAAAAAACAAATTACTATATAACTTTGTGAATAAATATAAACCAACTTTATTCAATTAAAATATTTAAAAAAGTTCCTATGCCACATTGGTCATTCTATTTTTTGAATTCCCGTGCCTCAAAGGGTTAATAAATATTCAAGAATTCATCACATTTAACAAACATAGTGGAAGTTACACAGAATCACCGGATTAATCACTTTTAGCGTAACGTATAAATTATATAAAATATACACAGTCTGTCCCATGGGAAAGGTGACTGATTTTATATTTGTGTAAATACCAATGCCGACAATTTTAGAGCCGCCATTTTGTTTTTGGAAATTCTGAGTTCGAATTCTTAATCAGCGACCGAAATAATACTAATGTACCAATTTTCAGCTAAATTGAAAAACTCCTTGGGGTTTTGGCCAGGATTTCGGCGAAATCGACCACTGTGTGTCGTCTGTGAATGATGCACGAAATTCTAACAGTATGTTTTGAACTTCGGTCGCGAAAAAAGCAATGGAGCACCGGTGCACAAAAACAAGATCGTATACGATTTCTTGGCTCAAAAATATATCGTGGTGCGTCAACATCCTCATTATTCATCTGATTTGCTCCGTGCAACTTCTAGTTATTTCCAAAACTGCAAATGACAATGAAAGGAAAGAATTTCGACACGGTTTCAGACATCCAGAAGGCTAAGACCATGGTATTTACTGAAGGCAATTTCAAAGGTTGAATATCAGAATTGTTTCAAACAATTTTCCCAATGATTCCACTTGCATATTGACTCACAAGGAGCCTATTTTGAATAAAGTCCCATGTAAACTAAAAATAAACAGCGTCTTATATTTTATTTCGTATTAGTCACCTTTCCTATGGGGCATACTATTGTAATGTACAGTGCGGCTCGGCCAACTTGGCACCTCGGCGGCGGAGCTTCTCGCTTTCAACCGCCTATTCGGACCATTTTGTTTCTTGGAATCCAGTCGCTCAGCCTCTTAAAGGAAGCACCCAAGAAAGTCGTAGCATTCAAATATTCTTACTAGTTTGGCTGGAAGAGCGAGACATTGTTTTCTCGTCGCGCGCTCCGTTTCATCAAGGAGAATCTCCGCATGTGGCGGGGTTAATTCTGCCGGAGTTTATCCTGTTTTTACTATATAGATGTTAGAAATCTGGTGCCTACGCTGGTCCTCACTGTCGCCACCCAAATCGCGTTGTCTCCCTTGCTCCGATCTGCAGCGTTCTCTCTCTTCGTCTTTTAGTTTGATTTGTATGTGTTGCTCGTTTAACGAATCGCGAGGTAGAACGTCAATTTCCTTCTTGTACGTGTCACAACAGGTATCACGCTTGACGCCTGGCGAATCAGACTCTGCCGAAACAGGCCTACCTCCCAGGTGCCAAGTTGGCCGAGCCGCACTGTATGTGGTATCAGGAATCGAACGTGGCGTCATCGCGATCGCCTAGACTGTTTAGTCTAGTTATAGTTATAATTACATTACTTAGTAACTTAGTCTGCTAATAATATAGTGTGCTACACGCATGTGTGTATCTATGAACGAGTGTATGGATGTATAAATACAAAGTGAATGGCTGATTTTAAGTCAGTTTTTCTTCGCCAATCAGACTATATAATTCATATTTTATTTTGCAGCAACGCTTAGTATACACGGTGTCCTAGCCGATTTTGACATCTTGATAACTTCGGTATTGTGGCATGTAGCGGAAAATGTTTTATAGGAAACTTAAATGGTATCGAGTGGGACATATTCTGGTATCATTAGTTTTTCCGTAGCTGCACGTGTCAAGGATATATGAAGGTCAACTTTGATTTTTAAATAGAATGAGGTACTTTTTTATGCAGTAAAAATTACAATAAAAAAGTAAATGCATTTTTTCAATCTATTTTGTCCAAACTAGTTCAAATTTTAACAAAATGGCTCCAAACCGTAGCTTGATAAACACTGTTCCAAACCAACCAAGTTTCAGTACACAATTAACAAAAATGACCCAACGTTTTCACGTATAATATTAATACAAATAACATAATGCGCGCAGTAAACATTTGTCAAAATTGAAAATGCGACGTTTCAAACAAGAAATATGTACATATTTATGTGACTATATCCACAACTCGGATCCACGAGCGTATAAGCTGTCAAACAGCTGTAGGTACGGCAGGAGTTATGTAAATATCGCTGTCGAAAGTTTTTAATGAAAATTTGTGATGTTGCCTTTTGTAAGAACTTGAAACTTGGACGATGGGATGAAAATGTTAATCAAACGATGTCTCGGTGTCCCGGTTAAATGTATGGAGGTGTGTCTGACGCGGTTCGTCGTTTGCATTTAAATGTTCACTTTGCTTTTCATCCACCCTCGTTAATTTTAACGTACGAGCCTCGTTCGTTCATAAAATCCTCGATAAGAAATTATTATTTTCTACCCTCCCGGAACAGTCTTAAAGTTAACCAACCGTTTCGACGCGTAATTGCGAATTAGTACCGGTTGGTAGCGTCTTTTCCCATGTAAATATGGAATTAAGCCTGCAAATCGACCTAAAGATTCTACTTTCCCACGAATATCAAGTTATTTAACCCTATAGCGTTAAAAACCGTGAAACTTTTGATTTATGGTGAATATTTCCAAGATATTTGAATTTTGACGACCCAGTTTCTTTGGGAATTAGGCTGAGAATTCCCTTGGCCGAGATACCGGCCTTTTTTGGAGGACAAGCATAATTTTTGGCTTCGTTGTTTACTCTGTTTTCATTTACTTTGCTATCGTGTATGTACAAATACATGGGAAGTCGTTCGAAATTCACTAGTTGTTTGCAGAAGTAGCGATATTTTTGATATTTTTGCTGATGATAACTAGGTCGTGGATATTTATTCTGATTTACAGTTTTGTGAATACGATGAAAGAAAAAGAACTTGGGCAGAGATTAGTTATTTTTAATAAATATTGCGAAATGTGTCACATTTAGGATGCATCAGGTCTATTGCAAATATGTGTCTGTTTTGTTGTGTATAATCTTTCTATTAGACTCCATATTATGCATTACATTACATCTTAACCCTTTGCTCTCTGAATTATATTTCAATTTTGTTACCAGTAGCTCCCAGCGCTTTTAAGTGGTTTGTTTGAAATTTACTTAATGGAAAAATAGGGCAATTTAAATAAATAAAGGAAGAAACAAATTCAATTAAATATCTGCTTTATTTTCACTATTGTTGTATCTTGTAATTTACAAGTACATGATATCTCTTGAAAAAATTTCTAGGATGCAATCCTGATTTTCTTTTACACGTAACATCTATTGTTTTGGATTTGAAAAAATGTCGAGTGAGACTCGACAAAGGACTTCTCGAAATTAATGTCGAGTTTCACTCGATATAGAAAAACAAAGGATTACTATTTTACGTACACTGTGTGTTTATGCAGATTAAAATTTTCTATTAATACTTCCAAAGTTGTAATCAAGTAAGAACAGTGGTTTAAATTTATTTGTCTTCTTTGCTGCCTCGGATTTTACAATATCGCGAGGAGTGCTAGGAGCTTCGTGAAATCTACTTAATTCATGCAAGAATATGTATTTTTTTACCGGTTATTAGATGAATATATTATTCCATAGATCGATGATCATCATTTTCCTAGTCGCTTCGTTTAACTATTCATCCAACGCTGATCTTGTAACTAATGAAACTTATTACTTTATATTATCAATACACAACCGAAGTATATCAATGATCGGACAGAAATGGACTGATTGTGAGAAAGTTTGAGGCTATAGAATTCAGCGCGAGATTAGCCGCGTCTTATCGCGCCAATGACGTTTTATCAGCCTCAATACACGGTACTTGTCTTGTAATCGAGCGCTGGATGTAAGCAAATTAATCATCGTATTGCTGATAATTTGCAAAGCTTCCTCAATACAACAATAATTCTTTTGTTCTTTAAGATAAACGAAAATCTTTATTGTAATTAAGAATAATTATTACATTTTAATTGATAAAACGTTTGAAATACTGAGACTTCACTTTTTGCTACTAACTACTTGTAAACGATCGTTTCCATAAGATTTTTCTATTTCAGAAAAGGAGATCAGCGTCTTTAGAAATGATCTTCAATCAAAATTCGAAAATTTTTGCAGTGTTTTGGTAGAAAATCGATCTTCAACAGCTTCTTTAAAAATCACACTGGAATCTCTGAGGCCTCTTTTGACCTAAAAAAACAAGATTTGTTTAATTTTTTTTTGTATTAACTTTATTGAGAGCAATATATATTCACTGCATAATTTTGTCTTGTCTTGGATCAAGGTAATTTTCAGGTCGGGTCAGAGAAGACCCCAGGATGAACAACTTCTTTGATCGATAATAATTCGGCAGTCAACAGCGGCTGGAATTTATTTTGAATAGAAAATAGAAGAAAATATTGTTGAAATTCATCGCGAAATGATATTGATAATAATTTTGTAAGAATTTAACGAAAAAACACGGTGGTTAAGTAATTATAGGGTTTTCCAGTGCGTTTATCGTATTTATAACTGCAATATATTACAATGTCAAAGCACATACGCGTAACAGATTATACGAGGAGGGAAAAACAAAATTATCTGACCGATCGTAATGTAGATTTATCGCTAGAAATAGCTTCTGCGGAATAAAATCGCTTGTGTAACAACAATGCCGCGAGACTTGTTCGCATTTTGTGGAAACTGAAATCAACTTAAATGAAAATAATTATATTATATGAAGGAATTAACACGTTGAACGCCACCGGCATTTTGCTAGTTTCATTGTTTTTACTGAAATGAAATTTTTCATCTGAGGTATTATTAATTCAGACAGAACAGGTAGGAGAAAGGCAAAATATACAGAAGAGAGCGCAGGATAGCATGTATTAAATAAATAATTTGTAGTCTTAGAAACATTCAACTGTATTTGATAAATATTGCATCACGTATGCTTGTGATATGTAATACAAATGATAAGTAAATAATTTGTTAAGGGGATCAGTCCATGTGAGAGCTATTTTTTTTCGCTTCATGTTGGAATTTTTTTTTGGCGAACAATTAAAATCTATGATCTTGAAATTTGTATCACACGTTTATTGATACTTTTGTAGTTTATTGGAATTTTTGCAAGCAAAAGTTACGATTTTATTTCACTTTACACCGTTCGAAAAACACTCGTGTACTTTTGTCGGCTGTCATGATTCTTAGACGGTTTGCCCATATGAATTAAAAAAATGAAACGGCATTTTAATAAGTAAATCTAAGGTTATCAGGGTGAACAACTTCGCCGAACGCATATATGCGTTCATAG
This sequence comes from Cerceris rybyensis, assembly GCA_910591515.1. Lineage (NCBI taxonomy): Eukaryota > Metazoa > Arthropoda > Insecta > Hymenoptera > Crabronidae > Cerceris > Cerceris rybyensis. The sequence goes on along the minus strand of OU342789.1, from coordinate 64,438,518 downwards.
CGCTGAAAGTGTTAAAATGCGTAGTCAAAGCCTTGTACTGTAGTATAACATTGCCTTGCTCACAGAAAATAAGAGAACATCAATTTTTTTTAGCTACGTTTCACCATTTCTAAAAATCTGAAAAAAATATACATTAATATTTATGATACGATGCAAATACTGTAAAAATATAAAAGTGGTCGTCTCATATTTTCAATGGAAAATTCATATTTTTAAGCTTTATGAATTTTGTAAAATTTGAATTGGTAATCAAAAAATCTAAAAATATTCAAAAGCATGCACATCATTGTGTACAATACCTGTGATTTTTTCAGAATCTTCTGTTAATCCAAACAGCAGAAATCGGGCAACAACTATAAATACTATTCACCTGGAACTACCCCTACGCTAGGGGTAGTGGATTCATACATTGCAGGAACTTTTTTTTAACCAGTTAACTCTGTTTGACGAGTATACTCGTCATGCGTAAAAGTTAGCGATCACTGGTTATTTAAATTGTAATTTTGATGAAAACTAAAACGTATTCGTAAATTTCAAGATGTTTGAAATAAAACGAATAACTAAAAAGTATAAATAATTTGAGATAGATTTATGCTCTCAAAAGAAGTCGCCACAGTTAACTGGTTAAAGAAACCAATTGAATAGTATATTTCAAAATTAATTTACATTAGGGACAATTTTTTTCATCCCTATTCGGCTAGACCTTTTCCCCGTCCGCCGATTCTTCCGGTTCGTTGAACCCGTCGCGACGAAAACAGAGTTCTCTCGTTCGATAAAACGAGCGGAAATCGCCTACTACGATGTAGCAATCGTCGTTAGGACGAGTAATCGTAAGGAGCGAAGGAACTTTGCTGAATTAGGACCTCGTAAAACATTGTAGTTGCCTCAGAAGGTTGTCGAAAGTGCGGGCGAAGTCTGGTCGAAGGGCGAACGGAGAGGAAGTTAAGGGAGGAGAGCAAAGAAACTCGAATCGTCTAATATAATTGTACGAATTGGATTAGAGCTACGAAGTAATAATTGAGAGAAAGATAGAGGAATGGGAAAAACAACAAACTTTCTCCTTTTGCTACGGAAGATCGAGGCTTTAAAGCGGATTTTTGTTAACCTGGCAATTCCGTTCTCCAGACGTTTACTTTCTACCGTTTGTCCGTTACTCGTAGAGTACACGGAACGGGGAGGAAAAAAGAGAAATGTTTGAAGAGCAGTGTTGCTAGTTTGTGGGTAGAGGGACCCTTGTTGATTCGGAGGAAGTACGAGCAAAGATTCGGAAGAGAACGTCGTTCCTTTTCCTTTTTTTTTCTTTGTGTCTCGTTACAGAAGTGATTCTATCTGTTTAGATGGAGGAAGATTGATTATTCGGACATCGATTATATAACTGAATGTGGGGAAAGTAAACATTTAATTTGTTTGATGTAATTTGTACCTGTGTAAAAATGAACCGCACGAGACGAATGACCCGTGTACAGTCATCCAAATAAAGAAAGGGAATTGTACAATAAAAAACAAAATATTGGTCGAAACATCGAAACTTACTTTGTCGCCTTCGAATTAGTGTTTTTATTTGCATCGCTAATCACGAATTCCAGCGAAAAATTTCTAAAAAGAAGATGGCAGAATTAATATGGCAGATTCGTATGAGGAAAAATTGAAGACTCCACGCAAAAATTAGTAGTACACTGTTCTCTGGACTGTTAGTCATGAATCCAAAGTCAAAATATCCAAAAACAAAATGGTGAATACAATATGGCAGACAGGGACATTTAAAAAGTTTTGGTACCGCGCAAAGGGGCATTTTAATGTTTTATAGTTAGTAATTACCAATTCGAGCTCAAAATTACCAAAAATAAAATAGGCCATTTAATGTAACAGACATCAAGGTCGAAAAATTGTTATTTCCGTGCAAAAATTAGTATTTTAATCATTTTTGGACTGCTTGTTATGAATCCAAACTCAAAAGGACCAAAACTACAATAGCGAATGCAATATGGTTCCACATTTTAAAAAACTATATATTTTAAGAAACAAAATGTACTGATTCGTAATTTTTTCCAAAAATTCTCAGAGTTTATAGTACTCATTAAGTTCCATAGTACTTATTTAATATTAATAATACTTATTAGTATATTGAAATATAAAAGATTCAACGCCGGTAGTTCTAGCGTTAATATTTTTTGGTTCACTAATTACAAACTCGAGTTAAAAATTATCAAAATTAAAATGGCGCATTCAATATGACAGACACTTACATCAAAAAGTTATTCGTTCCGTCGAAAAATTGATATATCAATGTTTTCTAGCTCGCTAATTATAAATCTAGTCTAATCAATTTCAATAACAATAACATAACAAGTACGTCGCAATACATTATCAGTCATCGAGTACATACTATGTACATAACAAATAAACATTTTCATATTTACACCGAGTTTTTATTTAACTTATGGTGTTATTGAGAATATGAGCGGTAGTGTATATATACGGCCATATCCTTCTTTGAAACGTATATATTCGTCCATATCACTCTTTCGTCGCACGTATATATTCGTCCATATCATTCCTTCGTCGTCCGTATATATTCAACTATATCATTACTTCATTAAACCGTATATATTCGTTCATACCATTTCTCTGTTCGTATATATTCACCCAGTTCATTTCCAGTGTTAAACGAGATCAAAAGAAAGTTAGTGCATTATACTTTATTTATTATCATTCACTCAATAGCTTTACTTCCGGTTGCATAACGCGCACGGTACTCAACGTGCTAACGATTTCCTTGCGCGAAACAAGGGAACTCGGAGAAAGAAAAAGAAATGGAACAGCAATTCAAGAACACGAAGGGTAACCCTGTCCAAGTGGAGTCCCGGAAACGGTGTGCAAAACCGGCCCGTTGATACGACGGAATGCGCCGATCCGGGTGTTCCAAATGGAAGGGTAAATAAAAGAGACAGAAAGGAGTGGAAGGCAGAGATCGAGCAAACGAAACTACCGCCTTCGACTACTACCCCCGAAAGATACTCGAAACGCCGGTGGCGTTCGTAAGAATAAGTGGCACTTTACTCGGCACGGCTGAAATTAAATTCAACCAAGATAAATGGCACCGCTAAAGCCAACGTTTCTACGAACATGTGAAATGTAAATTAGTTTGAATTAAGGCGGAGAGACCGGTCGTGGCTCTCCTATTAAATATATAAATACGCCCTCGCGTATTCTGGCAGGAGCGATCTCTCCGTTTCGCGCCGAACGACGTTGCTTTTAATTAAACGATACAGAGGGTGTCGCGGCACGATACAAATCGCTGGAATCCCTGCCGCTTTTCCTTCGCACGATTGGTCGACTCTAGTTGCCCGAATTACTGAAATCTACCGAGGCTACGGTAACGGCTACATTTGCTAGATTTTTCCCGCCAGCTCCGCCACTGTTCGAGCTTTTGTATCTGACTCGTGGGAGGGAATTACGAGGGGTGGGAGATTCGCGGAGGGTTGGGAGATGGAGGATGTTTGACTGTTTTGCGGCATCTGTCATTGGTCAATTAATTTGAAATTATTATAGGAACTGTTCTGAAGAGCAGATGTTCCGCGTATTGAAAAATGATTTTCAGCTAGAATGCGTAATTGTCGAATCAAAAAATATTAAAATTTCAAGAGTTGCACGGAACCAATAATTTTTTAAATGATGTCACTGTCATTATGTTGGCTATTATGTTTTTTTCATTTTGAGTTTGAATTTTAATCGAATTAGAGGCACGTGACACGAAATTATTTCTATAATGTTACTACTTTACCGATCGGTAGTGATTCGACATTCTATGCATTTCTCACAGGCCACTCAACCGGAGATCTTCCTTGAGACGCAAGGAAATAATCCACTTTCTGCTATTATAGGACAATCAAGTATATGGTAAAATATTATATACAATCAATAATATAGTAAAATATATAAATAGTGTTAAGCAATATTTTATTTTTTGTTGTGTTATAGATATATGTAACTATACGAGAGTACTCCCGAAAGTACTCGACCTCACAAAGAGAATGCAACTTTGTGAAAAAATATCTTTATTTCTCTACAAAGTCTCCTTTTGGCTTGATACACTTTCTCCAGCAATGTTCAATAGCTTCGATACACTATTTATAGTAAGAACCGTCGGACTCCTCAAAATAGCCATCAACAGCAGCCTCCACCTTTTTTACCGAGTTTTTATAAAATTTATGGTGTTATAGAGTGTATTTAAAGACTTATGAGTGGTTGTGTGTATATTCGGCCATACGACTCTTTCGTCGAACGTATATATGCGATATATCATTTTTTCACCACACGTGTATATTTGTCCGTAACATTCGTCGCACGTGCATATTAAAAATTCTCAAATAAATATGTGTGAATGTTATAAATGACCGGGATGAACTTATTGATCGATTCCATCACTTTCTTCAAGACAAACGTAGAAAAATGGGAAAGAAACTGCGTTAGAAAATTCAGGAAAAATGTCAAAAAATCCAGAGCAAAGTGATTTTCACCACCTTAGTACATCTAGTGTTAATTTTATGCATTTTTGTGCATCGGTGCATCAGAAAAAAGCAAATGCACTTTTTTTACTGCACCGATCGATGCAGTTTTGTGTGCTGTATATAAAGGCACTACATTTTTACCACCTTGACAGATTTAGTGTTAAAAAAGTCATTTTACCTAACACAAAATCGAACATCTCTGAAATCTGTATAGTTGCAAATCTTTAAAGTCTAATACCAGTCGTGAATTAAAAAAAAAGGCATCTATCCTTTCTCTTTACCCCTTTTTTCCTTTCCTCCATTGTAGCTTTCTTTTCAATACGTCACAGTTACCAAAAAAATTTGCAATTTGTCAAATAATTTCAATAGAAAAAATTCAATCTCCAAATGTTACGATAAATCGCTTAAAAATTCCGCTTGCACAAAATTCTCGTTAATCGTTCTCCTCGATGCGGAAAGCAATGGATTTTCGCTCACTGCCGGAATTTTTCGTCCAAAGCTCGGCTAAACGTAGGTGGCTTTCAGAGAGCCATGCAAATTTGTCTCCTCTCCTTCCTACTTCGAGGTGGCCAACACACGACGCGCGGCAACAATAGGATTTTTCTGCATTTCGAGGGAATTGCGGGGGATAACGATCTCAAAATTAAATTCTCTATTGGGCGGCGAGACGCGGGGATAATGAGCTCCGCAGCGCGCCGAACTTTACTTAATAAAAGAACTATCCTAACGGGGACAACGAAAGAACCGAGCGGATGAGTGCACCGGTTCCACCGTCCCAAACGGTGGTGCAGTTCTTTTTTTTTTATATTAAACTCGAGCACCATTACACAACGTATACTTTCAACGTGCCACGTGATCTGAACTTTATATTAGATTTTTCTCTTCGCAAAACAAGAGTTTCCTTTAATGGGAGAAAAATTTCGCTCGTTGAGAACAAGCCGTCGCGAGTATTCCAAGTCTCGTTTCTTCGGTTTAGCTTGAAACATGGATAGGAATATTTTTTGAGAAAGTGTAATGGGTGTACTTTCCTTTTGGTCTCGTTTAACACTTGAAATGAACTGGATGCATGCATACGTGCGACGACAGAATGGTGTGGACGAATGTATACGTTTGATGAAAGAATGATACGATCGAATATATACGTGCGACGAAGGAATGGTACGGACGAATATATACGTTTGATGAAAGAATTATACAGTTGAATATATATTTATATTGAATTAATTACTGGTAGATTTAGTGTTAAATAAATTACTGTTAGATTCCAGAAACAAAAATTAAATCGCAGTTAGAGAGGAATTACTTACTGCGTTTTTAATTTTTTTGCTTTTATAAGATCAATTGTGTTCATGTCTATTTAAAAGCATGTCTATTTCACTTGAATTTTCCATTAACTTGAAGCCATTATTTTTCAAGGGATAGCTTTGAAATTTCTCGTGCACAATATCGTTGGAATTTTATGTAAAATTCGAGTAAATCTTTCCCGATAGGTAGGAAAGTTTAACAGTAGCTTGCAAAGAAAGAATTACGACCGAGATGCAAGTTTTCGAATGGCTCGTAAAGTTTGAGGAAAATGAAAAAAGGGGTCGAAATACCAAAGAAGAAACGGGAAGCAAAGATGTTCCTATGACGAACATATACAAATTCTTTGCTGCAAGCTGTCTTTTTCATTCAAGCACATTCTATTCGATGCTTAACAATGCATTCAAGATATATGTACATTCTCTAATATTGATTTCTAATATTTCAAAGTTCTTCGCGCGCTGACCTTAACACATTCTATGCGGGCCAGGTAGAAGTACATTTTGAGAAAAATGCATAGACCCTTTAAAAAAATGAGGATTAGTGGTATTAATCACTAAGATTTGAAAAGATAAGTATAGTTTTGAATTTGGTGAGTGAGCAGTTTTCAATTTATACTACTTTTTATAAAAGTAATATTTGTAAACATTTTTTACCAAGTTTCCCGTTTGAGTTTTACTGTGGCGGTTAAAAAGCGAAGAAGGTAAATCTAATATGAGCCGAATAGAAGGTTTGAGTTTATTTTACTGATACATTTGACCTTATATGACCTTCTACAGTAATTCATTGAAATCGTTCAGACATTGACTATCACATCACGGTGCAAAAAGATAGCATTCCATTTAAAAAAATGGAGGTGACGTTGAAATCTTCTCTAAGCTTCCAGTCACGCAAACAATGTTTATACCATTGTGTACGCAATAATCCAGAATTAAATTGGTCAAATATAAGTTGATCAGTGATTATAATAACAGTTTTATTATATCGTTTCACTGATATTTTCAATTTGATTTATTACTGTTTACTTCTTTATTATTTGTTATTTGGTTATTGTACAACAAGGGGTTAAGAAAATAAAGATGACCTTGAAATTTCACCTGTACTTTCAATCACGCAAACGTTTATATCATTGTTCCCCCAATAATAAAAAATTGGTAAAATAAAAGTTCGTCACTGATTCTTCATATGCCGTGTAATTAAACATAATATTAATTATATAAAAATAATTTTACCGCACATCACTGATATTTTCCATTTGATAGGTTTTGCAAAACTTGAAAAATTTTTAATTTCATTTATTCCATTACGAGTATCATACGCTACTGTATGGCAAGAGGTTACAAAAATAGAGCTGACCTTGAAATTTCCTCTGTACCTCCAGCTGCACAAAAAATTTATCACAATATTTCTCCCTTTAAGCTGTACAAGTTTCGTACACAACATTTTTTTATATTATTACAAATAACGGCAATATTCAAGGTCTACATTGTTATTGCCTCACCCTGCTCATCGGAAAGCTCAGGGGGTTTCCGGCGAGGCGGTTCTATAGATGCGATTTCCAGCGGAACGTTTCCCGCGAATTAACAGCGCTTTACGAGCACCGAAGCTTCTGCTGTTGTTGTTGTTATTATTATTAAAGGTTTAGTAATAAAGTGTAATTAACGAGATTAGTCGGATGCGGGGCGATAAAATTTGTCGGTCGGCGAGTCCGATTGGAATTGCGATATATAGACTGTTAAACCTTTAATTCCGAAGGAAGATAATTTGTAACGCACTGCTCCTATTAACCCTCTGCCGATATTGCTTTGGTGGTAATAACCCAACAATAAGTTACGTGCAAACGTAACACTGAAATCGTGTAATCTCCCTTTAATGCATATTACAATGTTCGTTACTTAACAGTGTATGACACGTGAAAACAGCACGCTTTGCTTATTTACAATTTGTAACGATTCGGTCTGTATTTAATTTAGGGTAAATTTGCAAATGCGCGGGAGAAATTATTCGGAGCGGAATTGTACAGTGTGTTTAACTCTTTCACTCCGAACGTCGCATATATGCGGCATCCACTCGACGGCTTATTGGAACCAGCACCGCATACATACGGGGTCCACTGGACGGCCTATAGGTAGGAGCACCGCATATATGCGGTGTCTACGCGACGACGTGTGAGTACAAGCGCCGCATATATGCGGCGTCCACTCGGCGACCTATAAATACGAGCGTCATATATTTGCGGCATCCGCGCGATGACCTACGGCTACGAAGGCCGCATATATGTTGCATCCACGCGACGTGTGTGTACGAGCGTCGTATATATACGGCGTTCACTCGACAACCTATAGATAGGAGCGTCGTATATATGCATCATCCACGCAGTGACCTATGGATTCGAGCGCCGCATATATGCGGCATCCAAATAATTTGTATGCAATTGCTATCTGTAGTCGATGACAGCATTCTTCGTTATCGGTTGAACATTTTCCTTGTGATTTTATTAAGATATTGGATTAGTCACTTCTAAGAACTGCTCTTTATTGAAATCACATCAAAACGTATTACGCAATAAACTTCGAACATGAAAACGATTTGTATTTTAATAATTTTGCAAGTCTTTTCACATTAAAAATGTAAATACACTTATTTTATTCAGCACGGTTGTTATTTAGGACATAGAAAAACGTAGTTACAGAAACCACGCGCACTGTGCATATTTCTGGCACGAGTTTCCGTTCAACGACGGTACTTCGGCGGACGGGATTGCCGCAGCGAAAGGGTTAAAATGAAAGTAACAGGAAGTACGAATAATTACTGTGAATAAGAAAACAAACAGTGTGGTTTAAAAATAAAAAATTATGCAGATAAATTCCTGCTGTGCAAATTGCAAATTCGCGCAGAACAGAGTTCCTTTCGAATACAAATTTTAAATAATTGTGGCATATTGGAGTAGTTATGCAAAATATGAAATTACAGTTGTTGAAGTACAGATTGCTAGAATAATTGGAATGCAGCGTTATAAATATGGTAATTTTGAACCATAATGTAGATCAATTTATATCTTTATTTTATGCCGTATATTTGTAGTTTATGAGATTGTTATTACTATCCGTAGTATATTATCTTTTATTGTGAATTCCTTTAAACATTTTAACGATCCAAGCTCGAAACGGTAATTATTATCTCAGCTGCAGAAACGTGAAATTTCCGACTCCATACCTGAATCAACTGCGTTAGTTATTCTCCGTATTATTTCTCTGAACGTAATAATACAATTTTTCCAATTAAAGCCATTTGCATAATACTTATATGTACATGAAAATAAAGGAAAAAAGAATGCCTGAGATGTCTCTGAGACTTAACTCTTTGCAGTATTACTAATTTTTTCAATTTTTTATCACCTAGTGAAAATAATTGTTTAAAATATAATACCGTTGATTATTAATTTTTAATTAGTCACGGGAATAATTATAGGTACTGAAGAATATTTACGCGAAGATATGAAAGAGATAATTCCAAAGTTGAGTAACAATTGTGCCGCACGCAGTCAAATGACAGGTCCAATCAAATGGGAATATATTAACTTTCGCATTATTAGATATAAACAGTTCGGTTCGATTTCGCTACTAATAATATTTTCTCTATTAAAGGTACGTAATCTCTACTAACATATTATTAATAATATATTAATATTCTCTATTAATCTAGATCTACGGTAGTAAATCTGGTGTATCTAGATATGTAAAATAAGTACTTTGAAAAAAGATGAATTCAGCAACAAGAAATACGATCAATTAAATAATATAATGTGTGAATTATAAGATGCACGTCAACTATCTACTGTACAGCTTTTCTATAAATTTCAACAATATTTTTTAAAAAGTATGAATCTGTTAATTTAACGGCTGCAACAGATCTAATGTTAAGTATATAGTTTTCTGTGTTTTTTCAGAATAGTATTATTATTATTATTTCATAACAGATCAAGTGATCTGTTATGGTAAGAATAAGTATTAGTAAATTGTTGCTACGGTTAGTGTTAACCGGTTAAAAATTTAATCACACCGCAAAACTATGCTCAGTATAGCTAGATATAGAACCTCAAAGGGTTAAGGTAGGAAAACTTGAAATTTCTCACAATTTCCGTAAAGATAAAAATAAGTATATATAAAGAGTCAGTAGTGTTAGTGTTAATAACAAATAAATTAATTACACCACAAAGTAACAAGTGTTGCTGGATACAGAACTGCAAAGTGTATAGCAGAATAAGGGGTGTCAAAAGTGCCCTTCAACCGATTTCAATGAGGGTAGTTTCATTCGATAGATAATGCTCGACGACCATTGTGTACAAAATCTTAACCCTGTATCTTGACCGGAAGGGTAGTTATGGGGACAAATAAAAAAACAGGTGTTTGCCCCATTTTGCCTATTTACTGAGGTGCAAAAAATTCGGAAAAATTCTGATATATTCTACACGATACCATACATGTTTGAAATGTTTTCAGATTTTTCCATTGAAGAACCTAAGAGTAACAAATGTGCAACTTCTTCTCTACTTGAAACGTCGATAAAGCACAGTGAAAGTGTAATGGGAATTATCGTGAAAAGTGGTATCTCTCTTAGACGCATCCTCGCATTATGAAAGTAAGTTCGTTGTTTCGTTTGCAAGGTAGTTGCGCTCACCAGGTAATCGCACCTCCGTGAAACTCGTCAATTACAAAGCCGACGATGAGGAACGTGAAAGAAATACCCGGAGTACTCGCGAGGAAGCTCATTTTAATGCGCGCTTCCACGCTCTAACTTCGGCTTCCGGCTCCGTTTTTCCGGCTGACTTTCGCACGGCTTTGTAATACTTTCTTCTCACGTCCGGGATATATGCATGAACTCTAAAAAGTGGCGGGTTCGTGCTTACGGAATATTAAAGCCATTCATATTTACCAGTGACTAGATACTGTAGACACGTAATAATGCATTTTTCTCCTCCCTCCTTAAAATTATCGTTTTTACTTCCTCTTTCTGTTCTGCTCTCTCTAGCCTCGTCTTTGTCGAACTCCCTTTCTAGCTCTCTCTACCTTTCTCTCTTTGTGCATGTCTTTCCATAGCTCAACCTTTCTCGTTTGTTTCATCTCCTTTTACCTTTTTTTCTACCTTTGTTCTTTGATTTGCAGTGTCGAGAAATATTCGTGTAATAGTTTTAACACCGGAATTAACGGGATTACTTCAGTGCTATTAAACACTAAATCTAATTTAAATTCAAAAATTTTAAAAATCACTAAATAGCTTGTTTTGAATTTTTTTAAATATTTCCTGGAATTTTTTACCATGTTTCTTTTTCAATTTTCTACGACTATCTTGTAGACTGCCAGTAATTTTACACGTTGACTGCCATGGGAATTGAACTCAATGAAATTTCATGTAACTTTTGAATTATAATATTAATGAATTTTTGAAGATTTTAAGTATTTAGATATTGGCGTTAAAAAGATAAAGGTCTGCCGAATATATTAGGTTGGTGCGTATGAAATGTCGGATTTTTAAGTGAATATTTAAAACTGTATATCTTTTTTCAAAAGCTGTTTATTTCATCAAAATATGGTTGATTTGATTCAATACACTTTTCCCAGCGAGATTTTAATGCATAGATACCTGTTTTAAAGAAATTCTGATCTTTAGAATGAATAAACTCTGATATGGAATTTTTCAGACAGTCTTCATTTTCATACTGTTTAGACCGTAAAAACTGTTTTAAATGTTTAAATAAATGAATGTCGATTCACGATGGATCCGGTGAATAAGCTGCGTGTTGCAAAATTTCATATTTTTTAATTCATTTCATTTCAACATTATTTTGTACGACGCATGCGGCCGAGCGTTGGCGTGGAGAAATATTGGGCCATGCTGATTAGCAAGTGATAGGAGTATAATTTTCAATTTTTCGTGCATTTCATCAATTTATTGTGGCAGTACTTTTCGGCTGTAATTGCCTCCCTAATTCGAAGAAAAGAGTAGCAAATTACTCCACGCACATTCCACCAAATTGTTGTTAAAATTTTCCCTGGACGAAGCGATCACCTTAGAGTATGAGCACAAGCCTGATTCTTATCGAGCCACCAAGAAAACCTTTTCCTATTGTAAAGAACTCACTTTCCATCCCAAGTAATAATGCGATCGAAAAATGACAATTTTTGCAGCATTATTAACAAATTTATACTCATGTAAAAAATTACACGAATATCGATTGAATTTATATCGGTATAAAATTCAAAACAATTAACAAAAGGGAACGCTTTTGAGAAAATCTTCTTTGCTGAAATGTGTCTCTAGCAATGGACAATACGACTATAAACGTGGTTATACCAAAAGCAAAAGCATAATGAAAACAGGGAGACAAATGTTCACATGTAAAGAAAATCCGACATTTCATATGCACCAACCTAATATATCTATCCGGATATTTAAAGTCTCTGTTTTTTGAAGATGTGAATTTGATAGAACAATTTTCACTTGAACAGATATGGTGAAATCAACGAAATACCGGTGTCGTTCAACGTGTTAATTGTTTAAGTTGACACCTTTATTTATTGTTAGCGCAGCGAGGATATTCAATATAAAAAGTTGTGTTTATTAATGTGACTATAATATTATAATACATTGGTAATATATGCGACTGAGATTAACTAAATATTAAAGGATTATTTATAACACAAAATACAATGCATGTAAGGCGGACATGGCACACACCGGATGAGACCCAACGCGTTGGGTCCGTTGCAACGGAAGTAGAGGGCGTAAGAATTATAACCCAGTTACATTTATTTTCAATTAACGTATTAATTTGATAGTATTAAATATATCGGATTAATCGCTGCTAGATCTGGTGCTTCCTAATTTTTTATCTAAACTCTCGAAAATGGGAAAATCATACAGTAGATATTTAACGACTAAATCTACTATATTTCAATATAATAAATACGTACTTTGGATAAAGAGATATGAAGAGAAGGAAAGAATAATCGATTTAGTAATTTGTATTTTATAAGATCAACGTATAATATCTGCCCTATGGAAGTCCTAAAATTTTGAACAACTTTTATAACAAATTGAAATCGGGTGCTTTTTGACTTGCTCGGTAATTGTAGTTTTAAATAATTTTAAATTTTATGAGGTAGAAGTGACAAATTTACTGCATGGTTCCTCTATCAATTTAAGGAATTTTGCGGAAAAATTAACAACCGGTCATTTCAATTGTCTTACAATTAGAAATTTTAATGTTAATGCAATATTCACCGGTCACGAATTACCTCGTATTTCCACGCCCAAACGTTATTGTTATTCTTTTTGAATATTTCTTTTTAATTGCTCTGTCACCGATTCGTTCCTCCTCAGTTTTTAAATTGAATTGCAGTCCAAATTGAGTAATTATAATAAGTGTAGAATATTTGACAAAAAGTTATCACCTAAATATTTAAATAACTGATTGTAAGAACTGAAAAAACTTCCTAAAGAAATCAAAATTCAAATAACAAGCGTAAACAGGCATTGTAACGTTATGATAAGACTGTAATTACGTTCCGCATTGCAAGCTGTCAGGAAGTGGTTCAATGAAATTGCAATTCTTGCGATATCACTTAAATGAAATTCCAAGGAGACCTTCGTGTCACGATAGAGGCTTACGGTGAATAGAATATATGCATTTAATGTTTTATGACTCTTACGAAACTATGCCAGATACATATGGAATATTACTTTAAATCGCAAATAAGTATAATATCGCAAATGATAACGATGCACGTTTGCACAGCCGGCTAGGTGAGGTGTCCAATCTGAAAATTTTCGTTGCGTCAACATCGCGTGAAAAATTATACAAACGAGAATCGAATGGTATCGATTATCAGAAACGCTTGGGTCGACAGGACAAATGGCAAATTTGACTGTGTTCGAATTCAGTTTGCACTGCAGTTGCAATTTCCAATAAAAGTTCAGTTGCATTGGAAAACGACAAGTTTGTACATCTGACCCAATTGTAGGGGCCTTATATAGGAGATTATTTTTGTTTCCAATGTAATTTCAGTTTGCGCATCTGACCCAATTGTAGGGGCCTTATGCGGGAGATGATTTTATTTCCAATGCAATTTTACCTGCTTGCATTGGAAAACAACGACTTTGCGCATCTGATCCAATTGTAGGGGCCTTATGCTCGAGATTGTTTTTACTTGCAATGTAATTTCAGTTGCATTGGGAAACGACGAGTTTGCGGATCTGACCCAATTGTGGGGGCCTTATGAACGAGATTGTTTTTATTTCCAATGTAATTTCAGTTGCATTGGAAAACGAGAGTTTGCGTATCTGACTCAACTGTAGGGGCCTTATGTGGGTTATGGTTTCCATTATATCTGTGAAAATATGAGAAAAAGAGTGGATGGTGAGACTGGCAGATTTCTAAATAGGCTAGGTAGGCTATAGCCTACGACGGCAAATTTTCAAAGGCGACATTTTTTTCAGCTGCCACTAAAAGAGGATTTTCGATGATGACCATCACATCGCACGAAATGGGTACTCTAAGTTGAAAAAATCAAGAAAGCAAATTGATTTTTAATAACTTTATCATAATCTAGAATGTTTGCTGACAAAGTGATGGGACTAATAATTGATTTTGCAATTATCTAATTGGAAAAATCAGCGCTTATACGTTTAGTTGAAGAAACCATATTTCCATATTCCACGCCTTAGGCTTTTGCTACTATATGATATTGTTATCTTCAGGTAATAGAAAACTGATAGTAGGTGATTTCATGAAATTAGTTTATGTTGGATAATAGAAAAAATTAGAAAAACCAGTCGGTCGGAAAGCAACGGTACTGTTATTGAAATTATATTATTCTTAGAATATCATTTGCATCGAGCATGCCGCTGATTTATAAACGATACTCGTGTCCTAAAGTGAAAATAATTCCTTGGGTTTAATTAAAAATCGATCCGAAAACGATAAAAATCCGCGTTCAATCAGATTTGTTGTGAACGAATATCGAAATTATCGGAAAGCAATTAGTAAAATGTAGAATGACAAATCCATCCATTTGCTCTTACAGCAGTGATATATTTTCAATTACACGTCCCATTTTTACTCTGACATAATGAAACTACTTGCACATGTCTAATTAGTAATTTAATCATATGTGATATTCATTTAGAATTCAAGCTGACGCGTATCACCGGTGGTCCGCGATTGGGTGTCTCATCGGACGGTGCGTACCACCGGTGGCTCGCGCTTCAATGTCTTTCAGATAGTGGTTTTAACCCTCTATGGGCCCTTGTAACTTTGAAGTAACACAAAACAAATCTAAGCTTTTATTTTCCAAAATCGATTTTTTAACTTTCTCAAATATTACAAGTTGCCTCTTCGAAACTTATTTTCTAATGTGCTATCGTTCAACAAATCTTCAGATATCAGAAAAATTCGGCCCATAGAGGGTTCAACTAGTCGCCCGTAGGAGAAAGACGCAAATTGCAACGTCGCGTCGGCGTGAACGTGTTAAGGTGCAGTAGTAAGGTGGTATTTTAATAAATTTCAAGGCGGGCTATTGTTAAACTTTAACAATTTTTATTACCCGATAGTTTCAATTAATTGCAGTTCCTGCTTACGCGATTGAATTATAAAAATGTTTGATTCAATAATTATGAGAGCATGTAATGAAGATATGTCTGAACAGAGACGGCATTGTTCTACTTCACCATCTCAATCGAGTGCAAGCAGACTATGTCTCCTCAGTAGTACGAGTAGACGATTCTTCGTCCCACGCGTAGATTCAGTTTGAAGGCAAGAAGTCATCATTGCTTATCAGTTAACATATATTATTGTTTCTTTTAATGAAATATTTATGTAGAAAAATTTGTTTGTAAGAGGCCAAATTTATTTTGCAAAAGAGTGAATTTGATTTGAAAAAGAGCAGATGTCAGTAGAAAAAGGTTTACTTTGACTTCTGCAAAGGTAAGCTTTACTTGCAAAAGGTTAAATTGAAATTGAGAAAAGGTTAATTTAACTGGAGAGAGTGTGAATCTGACTTGCCAAAGGGTGAATTCGACTTGTAAAAAGTTGAATTTGACTTGCGAGAGGGTAACTTTGACTTGCAAAAGGTGAATTTGACTTGTCAAAGGGTGAACTAAACTTGCAAAAGGGTGAATTAAACTTGTAAAAAATTTAATTTTTACCGGAAAAACTGTGAATTGGATTGCAAAAAGGTGAACTTGACTTACACATAAATAATAAATTTCTCTCATGACAGGCTGATTTTGAGTTGCAAAAGGCTTATTTTGAAGTACTAAATCATCTAAACCCAGTAACCATACCAACAAAATCTTGATACCCTTCCTGCAGCTTGCATGTAGACGCAAACAGATCACCATAATCCAAAGAGAGATCACCTCAACCATTGAATGAATAAAATCAAAAATTTTCATATAACATCTATTGTATCAACTTGAGAAAGTTGGATGGATGGACGATGTAACATCGAGGTTGGCACAATTGGTAGCAGTCACGTACTATGCTGCCTCTCGATCTCTCGAGACGGACTTTTCGTAATGGATGCAGGACGCATTTATCATCCCTCGTCATCAACGTCAAAATCCTGGCCAAATACAGCAGCCATCACTTCGCCACTGAATGCCGACTATGGAATACAAAAGAGCAGTCGACGAAGAACACAAAGTACGTTCAACTATCTCCATCGTACAAACATGTGCGTCTATAGGGTGTGTCTTTGCTATGGAACCACCGAGACGTCGTTTGAGTTTATGGGGATACGAGAAAACGCTTGAAACATGGATTTACAGGGTTGGATTTGACGAGAAAGGTGTCGTTTTGTATTTTATGTTGCACGATTGTCGAAAAGGCTGCGTATCTTCTGATTGAGAATATTTTACGAAACGAAGTTACGGTTTGTGAAGATTGATGAAGTCATGTCTCATAAAAGTTGCAATAGGTACATTTTCTCGATGGTGTATCGATTATTGCAAAAGTTAAGACAGTGGTTATTTGCGCAATGAAAGTAAAGTTTAATTGTAAGTTAGTATTTATTTTTTGTTATACGAAATTTTCCATCTGAATGTGGGTCCAAAGGAAACTCAGGAAATTAAAAATGGTAAGGAAAATTTGCAGAAGTGTGGGACTTACATTGTGTGATGATAACAATGGAATAATTAATTTTATTAAAATCATTTCTCGGTAGAATTGAAAGTTGCATCGCCTTCTATAGTGATTTCTTGTGGTGATGAAAACCGTTTACAGAGTTTCAAGAGCAAATATATTTCAAATTTTCGATCACTATGTAGTTAATAATGCAACATTTCCGAACTCATGCAGTTTTGTAAATATTCACAGTAAGATAAAATTTTTCAATTTCTATGAGAATATTTTCACTGCTACGAAATCTGGCTAACTGGACAACGAATTGTTTCATTAACGAAATTGCACATAGTACATTTGTGCAGAGTTAACACTTTTTTTTTTAAAATTCGTAATTGTCGAAATTTTATTCAACGCATCAGAAAAAACGAGACACTCTGTATATTTATTATTCCACATTCGTTTTTGCCGGAATGTTAACTAACGCGTAATTTCGCACGTGTTGGCATTCTAATAATTGCCAAGATATGTGGACAATTTCATTTTACATTTTTCAAAATTTCCACTTTTAAAATAATTTCACGTGCAAATTTTATATTTACACCTTTTTGGGAGGATTGTTAATAATTCCAGCGATTGTTACATTACTCGCACAATTTCCATTGTTTACTGTATTATCTCTTTTTCCATTTTTGCTCGAATAAAAGTAGAAGTTTCGATTTGTCTATCGTTAATTCGAATGAGCGCAAAATGTATTTTCGGCCCAGCGCGTTTTATTTAATTTCTACAACAATCCTGTTGCCTTTGGCAAAGCGGAAAAAGCGAATGAAGCAAATTGCCCGTTTCGAAGCTTTGCATCATACTTTTAAAATCTCAAAAACCACGATACTGAAAACAAATTTTTATCAACAGGCAATTTATCTTTTTTAACAAAAAAAAAATTTCGAAACTTAACTTTAATTTAATCGAACAAGTGCTCCAGGTTACAAATAATTAGTCGCACAGCGGAGTGGAATATACAAATTAAACGAATGAAAAAGCAGGAAATTATACTGTTATAAAATACGTAAAAGTATAAATAACAGACCTCGCTAGTAAACTATCTGTAACTAAAAGTACTCAAAATATACAAAGTAAAATTACTCAAAATACTCAAAAATAAAATTAGCCAAAAAGCTCTGACCAAAATTACTTAAAATGCAGGAACAAAAATTGCCTAAAATATTCTGACTAAAACTCACCAAAATGCACAAAATAAAATTAGTTAAAATACTCTCACTAAAACTATTCAAAATGGAGAAACTAGAATTAACCGAAAAAGGCTGATGAAAATTACTCAAAATGCAGATATAAAATTACATAAAACCCTCTGACTAAAATTACTCAAAATACAGAAAGTAACATAACAGACCATCCAACACACTATTATTTCGCTTATCTCCTTCTCCTACTTCTATTATTTACAAAATAAAAATCATAACATTCGACCCCTCATTAATCCAAACATTTACAAATCCATCCAAAGCAATAGATCTCTCCAAAAAAGAAACTTACCACATTTCTAACCAACTTCAACTTTATCCTTTCCTATTAATTCGCCACCAAGCGCGCAAAGAATATCGATCCTCCATCAACAAAAAGTTAGACACTTTTATTTCCCATAGACGTACGCGAGGGGTAGAGGAAACTCTAGGAGTTTCTTCATAAATACTCGCGGCACGAGGGTTCCATAAACGGTGGCAGTATTTCAAATAGATTTCTCGTATCAGAAAAGTTGCAGAAAGAAAGCAGACGGGTACGCATGCTCACAAAGAAAACGGTGGAAACGAAGGAACTCTTTCGACGCGATAACTGTTTCGTCGGGTCGGCTCGACCATTAGCCGTAGAACGGCCGAACTTGGAAGGAACGAATCCCTCGGTGGCGATCGCTCGCGTCGTTATAAACTCTCTTTGCCGTCTCGAGGTAGTATGTTTCGAAAGAGCCCAAGTCCGAGTACTCTTCTCTCCGAGGGCCTTTCTCGGAGCTCGTGCTCGACATAGAAACGACTGGGATATGGTTCAACCCCTTTAACTGGTGGAACCTAAATCTGAGAGTTGGGAGAAAATCGCACCGGGTGTTTCCGTGTTTTCTGGTATCTATCAAAACTTCGAACTCTGTACATGGGGTGTTATGTGTCTGTAGCTGTGGCAGGTATGGAGGGATGAGGAAGACAGTTTGATGAGTATAGGATAAGGGAAAGAGGGGAAAGAGATGTTGTCGAGTATGTTCGCCAACTTTGTTGTTGTTTTGTATTTTGGTTTTGATTGTTATAGTCATTTTGTCTAGGGCGCAATCTTTTAGGTGAATTTAGAACAATGATGTGTGTTGACACTAGAACTACCGGTGTTAAATCTATTATGTTTTAATATATTTACTAAATATTTTGCAAAAGAGAAATCAAAAGGAGGAGAAGATGATCGATACGGTGATCTGTGTTTTATAAAGTCAACGTAGAATATCTGCACTATCACTCCCTTGGAAACTAGGAGACCTTTTGGAAAAAACTAGGAATCAGTAATTTTGAATTGCTTGGTAGTTCTAGTGTTAAATAGTAATATGTCTACTCTCCAACTCGTCTACTCTCCAATTCGTCTACTCTCCAACTCGTCTACTCTCCAACTCGTCTACTCTCCAATTCGTCTACTCTTCAACTCGTCTACTCTCCAACTCGTCTACTCTCCAACTCGTCTACTCTCCAATTCGTCTACTCTTCAACTCGTCTACTCTCCAACTCATCTACTCTTCAACTCGTGTACTCTTTAACTCGTCTACTCTCTAACTCGTCTACTCTCAAACTCGTCTGCTCTCCAACTCGTGTACTCTCTAACTCATCTACTCTCTAACTCGTCTACTCTCAAACTCGTCTGCTCTCCAACTCGTCTACTCTCTAACTATCCTCTCGTCCTCGTCTCGTCTTCGTGCCGGCCTCGTGCCGTCGACGTTCGCCTTTCGACAGTCAATTGTCTCATGGCGGATCTTTTTAGATCATTCTCGCGGGATTTATAAAATCCCCATAGCATTTTGATTGCTACGGTCACTTGACTATAAAGTTGTAGCTTTAAATGTTCTCTGACTGATAGGGTATGTTATAAGAAATGGTAATTTAGGATGAATCACAGCCGAAGGACACTTAAATTTGTTTTCATTAATTCAGGGTCCAAGTATTTGGCTTTATATCGTCCTTTCTCCTCATCTTGACCCTTATATGCCGTTTTGCGTTCGCGGACGCAGCAGACAATTTTATCTTAGGGTTCCCCATGGAAAAGAGACCAAGACACGCCCTCTCGGTGCTACCATGTATACATTGGTAGAATGAGACTTTTCTAAATCTCCTTTCGAAACGCTGAGAATGCAGCTCGTTCATTAGAACCCCTGAAGGATTCCCTAGAGGTCGGATGGTTTTCTAACCCGTGAAATAAGCTGTTTAACACATTCGTGAGTGTGAATCCTATAGCATCCATTTTCATCGTATCGTAGAACAGCATAAATGTCATAGCATTCCTATCACGCCAAATGATAAAGCCAATGACAAATTAATTTTATAGAATCTTAATTTCTTCTAATTATTATATATTTTATAGTAATGTCCCACTGATTCGTTAAGTATTTTCGTATTATTATTATAAGTGTAACACTGGGTTGTCTATTTTTGCAACTTACTGAAATGTTCACTTTCCGGGAACGTGTTAACCGTTTCACTACTGTGAGCGCCTATAGGCGCTTGGAAATTTTGCATTTGTGACACTGAGGGCGCCTATAGGAGCTTGATACAGTGTGGTTTCCTGACACGATAAGCACCTACATGTGCTCAATGTAATTTGCCTTTCTAACACGGAGGACACTTATAAATCTGTAATATTTACAATAACTCGGTTCAGAGAAAAAATAATATTTTACTGTAGTGATATTTAGTTTTTTAATTATTGAAATAGGTTTGCACAAATAAAGAACATTTCAAAGTCTACCGTAGTCAAGGGGTTAACACGTCTTATTGATTAGAACCTATGGAAAATTGATAAGAAATGCAGGTTAATCAAGTTTAACTTAATTTTTTAAAAGTGTTAAAAATTTGATTCTTTATGACGTTTTATCAGGAACGTTGTTGATCAATGTAACTCGAAGTATTGACGAGACAGACGAAAGAATTTGCAATTTACAGAGGAATAGTAAATATTACGTATAACCAAGTCGTTCTAGCAACGGTGAAACTCGATTTGTCTGCTAACTCATGCAAAAGACACTGCTTGCTTGAAATCCCAAGTATTCTTACGGCGTTTGCGCAAGGAAATAGGAAAACCGGCGAGAGCAAATACACTTACGACGTAACGAAAGTAACCAGGGAATACGCAATTTTCGTATTGTGCCAAGTTGCAATTTTAACGGAAACTCTTGCGACTCCTCGAGAGAGATTCGCTCCGGGCATCTCTGCCTCGTTATGCGAACTTATCGCGAATAGATTTGACCGTCCCGTTCCATAACTCCATTTCCTATTAGTTCATGAGGAATTTGAAAAACGAACTGCCGAGCTTTCACTCGTTATTTCTTAAATCTTGTGTCGTCTTTAACGAAGAAATACTACTCGCTTGGAGAATTTTACTTTTTACGAATAACTGGGATGTTTCGTTTGTATGATCGAAGTGTTATTTTGTTTCATTCTTTCTTTGTAATTGGAGTTGTTGGGGTAATTCTCTTTGTGCAGGATAACAGGCTTTTCCTGTGTTGCTAATTTTCATTCATGAAAATCTCCATTTTTAATAGCGACATAAATAGATATAGAATTTCTTCGCAAATATGAAGTGGAAGGTACAAATTAAACTTATTAAAAAAGCAGTAAATAACATTCTTATAAAGTATATAAAAGTATAAAATAACAGAGCGTACTAATAATTATCTGTCATTAAACTTACTCAATATAGTGTGACTAAAATTAGCGAAAATATACTAACTAAAATTACTCTAAAATCGATTATTTAAAATAACTCAAAATACTCTGAATAAAATTACTAAAAATTCGGTAACTAAAAGTAGTGGATATACACTAACTAGAATTACTCTAAATCCTCTATATAAAAAAACACTCAAATACTCTGAATAAAATTACTAAAAATTCCATAACCAAAATGAGTGGAAATACACTAACTTAAATTACTCAAAATCCGCTATATAAAAAAACTAAAGTGCTCTGAATAAAATTACTCAAAATGTTGTAAATAAAGTTACTCGAAATACATTAAAGATTACTCAAAATCCTGTATCTAAAATAACTGTAGAAAAATTGCTCAAAATACTGCAACGAAAATTAATGAAAATACACTAAAATTAGTCAAATCATAATATATAACAATATATATTAAGAGTAAAATAACTCAAAATACTCTGACTAAAATTACTCGAAACACTGTATCTAAAATTATCCAAAATACTATATTTTTCTCTCCAATTTTCTCTCCAAATCTGTACGACTCTCTCAAAAATCACCCTTTAATTCGCTCTGGACACTTTTCCCGCCATCAGTTTATCTTCTTCCTCACAGCATGTAATTCCCATTGCACTCACTCTTTCTCTCTCTATCCTCGTTCCGAACATTCACCCTATCCTCAGCATTTTTCGCCTCGAAAATCACATATTCTAAACGCTCACTCTCGTATTCCCAATATACTTCAACAATTCAATTAGTACTATGGGTTCTTACAAGACCAAAACCTGTTCCAGTCCCATCATTTTCAGCACCTCAAGCGCAAATATAAATCCACGCAAAAATGATCAACAATTATCGCAATTTAACTATTGCATCAAATACTTTGCTCAAAAATCAATTGATTTTTATCAATTCGGCTTTGAAAATTTTCACGCCAGATGACAAAACGTTATTGATGACGAGGGTGATTTATTGACAACATCACTCATTAAAAATCACATCATTCATTTTAAAAAAGCATGGTAGTAATTTAGTTCTCTGAATTTAATCTAAAAAACGTCATTAAGTACGTCCACCCCCCTCTAATACTTACATCAACTTACAAATGATCTTTCGTTTCAAACCCCAAAAAGATTCAATTCACAATACCGGCAAAGCATTACACACAGTATCAAGAATTCCCTTCAATTCCATTCGAGTCAACAAAATGATTTTCGGAAGAACATTCGTCGACAAACATCCACCGCGAAATTGCATCCTGCAATCGTTCGTCCCGTAAAATGCGTCCGGAAGAGCGGTTCACGGAAGCGGCCAGGAAAGTGCAATTCGATCAATCGCGAGCTTTATTGGAGTCGGCGATTAACACCGTCCGGACGACGAGGGAAGCAAAGTCATCCGCGGGAAGCGCGAAAAATCGAATCGATCGAACGGACAAGGCAGGCCGCGCGTGCTCGTTACTTCAAAAGGAATTCGTTTGGCAAACACGCGCCGCGGTCAATCAAGCGCCATTCAACGAGGCCATACTGAAATAACGCGCGACTCGTGCAGAAGATCCATTTTGTTTTCTCGTTTTCACGTTTTTCAGGGCCGACGAGCGAGGCCCGCTTACGCGAGACGATTCGGTTAAGTGAGGCTATTCAGTGACTTTTTAACGGACACGTGAAATAATCTAAAGCGACGTTGCCTCTGCTTCTTTTGCCGGGTGTCGTTCTACGAAGAGACGCGGAGAAAAGAGGATTACTTTTCGTAATTCGGGTGACGCTATGCTCACGCTGTCCGCTAAAGAGGAAACGTACAGATGGAAGTGTATTTATTTTCTTTTGTTGTGGTCGTTTCACGGTTCTAATTCAACAACTGCGATTATTTCGGTAGGATGGCACAATTTTAATGAGATTTTGAGCCACTGCATAGTGATCGATTTTGGAAATGTAGGTGAAGAGATATAATTTTAGAGAGACCCGCACTTGGGCACTACCGAGGTATAGCAATAAATTACAAAACTCCTCCGTCCTTTTTTCCTTCTTTCCTCCTTTTCTAAAAACCCTTACTAGCTTTCCCGTACGTACAGTGCGGCTCGGCCAACTTGACATCTCGGCGGCGGAACTTTTCGCTTTCAACCGCCTATTCGCACGATTTTGTTTCTTGGAATCCACTCGCTCAGCCTCTTAAAGGAAGCACCCGACAAAGTCGTAGCATTCAAATAATTTTACTAGTTTGGCTGGAGGAGCGAGACATTGTATTATATTGTTTTCTCGTCGCGCGCTCCGTTTCATCAAGGAGAATCTCCCCATGTGGTGGGGGTAATTCTCCCGGAGTTTATTCTGTTTTTACTATAGAGATGTTAGAAATCTGGTGCCTACGCCGATGTCCTCACTGTCGCCACCCAAATCGCGTTGTCTCCCTTGTTTCGATCTGCAGCGTTCTCTCTCTTCGTCTTTTAGTTCGATTTGTATGTGTAGCTCTTTTAACGAATCGCGAGGTAGAACGTCAAGTGCCTTCGTGTACTTGTGACAAGAGGCATGACGCTTGACGCCTGGCGAATCAGACTCTGCCGAAACAGGCTTACCTCCTAGGTGCCAGGTCTGGCGAGCCGCACGGTACGAAGAGAACGCGAGTCGAGTCGTGTGCAGAGAGCGGACAGCAATTTAGAGGAAACCACCTTGTATTGTATTGTTAATTTAATAATATTAATTTCGTTTTGTATTTGCAATCATATTTTTTTTGACAACAATGTTTTATTGGAAACTTGAATGGTATCGAGTGGATTTAATGGTATCGAGAGAACACTTTATTTACTAAATAACGAATAAGGGAGGTAAGGTTATTAGGATCTTTCATTAAATATTCTTGAACCTTATAATCCAAACGTGAATTTCAACGTGTTAAATGATCAACTGTTTGAACAGTTGAAAATTACGGAGAAAGGGAAAAGGGTGATGAAAAGACCAACTTTGCTACATAACCAAGCAAAGGCAATTAGTCATAATAATTTGAGTCGCCGTAAAGTAATTTCTTTGATATAAGTCACACACGAATCACGATTTAAATCTAAAATGTAATTACATTTTGTAATGACGGGAAGGATATTGAAAGTTTAATCGATACTTCCCTTAAAATTACGATGCTATAAAACGAACCGCCGTTCAGCATAATGTACACGTTAAACCCAGATTTCCTTTGTTTCCTCAACATTATCCTCAGTTTGCCTCAAAGTGTTCGCAAATACACCGACGACCGGCGTAAAAAAAGTTACGATACTTCATTGTAAATTTAGTAATACATATATTGTACGCATTATTACGAAATTCGTAAATGTTCTAGTTCAAAAGTTATATGAAACAGAATTTATTTTTTTAATTTTTTAAACGTGATTAAACGTGTTTTAAATATGTACGGAACAGAAAGAAGGCGAATTAGGTGCTCGGCACTAGAACGGTTAAAAAGAAAGTGGCTGGTGTACATATAGTCGGCAGAACTTAATCTTTTCAACGCCAATATTTACATATTGCATGTATTAGAAAATTCGTACATTTTGTCAATTCGAAAGTTATATGGACCATGGAATTTAATGGCGCCGGTCACCAGTGACCCCTATGTCGTTTACCGTGTTCTGAACAGAAAGCAAATGTGGTGCTTGGCATTAGAATAGTTAAAACAAGTTATCTGATATTTATGTACATAGTCAGCAAAATTGTTCCATTTCAATACCAATATTTAAATATTGAATGTATTACAAAGTTTGTAAATGCTGCAATTTAAAAGTCATATGAAACATGGAATTTAATAGTGCCACATAGACCAGGATATCGTGTTTTACTTATTGTTATTTTGTATCCATCAGTATATTTTTCTAAACTTTAATTTCAGATTCGTAATTAGTGGCTCAAAAACATTAGAATACTAATTTTGACGCGCAACCAAACATTTTTTTATACAAATGTCGGCCATATTGAATCCGCCATTTTATTTGTACATATTTTCAGTTCGGATTCTTCATCAGCGACCGGGAAAACATAAGAATACTAATTTTCGTGCCGATCCGACAATTATTTAATACTCACACCCGCCATATTGAAGCCGCCATTTTGTTTTTGGAAATTCTGAGTTCGGATTCTTAACCAGTTAACTGTGGCGAAAATTCTTTGGAATTTTGGGTCACGAAAATCGAGAGATGAGCAAAAATCTATTTCAAATTATTTATACCCCTTAGTTATTCATTTTGTTTCGGCATGGCCTCAAAATATTCCAAACATCTTGAAATTTACGAATATATTTTAGTTTTCGTCAAAATCACAATTTATATAACCAGTGGTAGCTTTTACGCACGACGAGTATACTCGTCAAACACAGCTAACTGGTTAATCAGCGGCCCAAGTAATACTGATATATCAATTTTCAGCTAAATTGAAAAACTCCTTGGTGTATTGGCCAGGATTTCGGCGAAATTGATCACTGTGCGCCGATCTACGGTGAACACCATGGCGTTCAACATATTTCAAGTATTGAACAGAAAGAGGGTGAATGAGGTATTTGGCGCTAGAACGGTTGAAAAGAAGTTGGCTGGTATGCTGAAAGACTATGCCAGGACTATTCTGGTTCCACTTGGTTTTTTCTAAGATAACCTGGATACATCGTAATTCACCAGGATGATGATGAACGACCATGAGCTCGGTGGAAAGATTTTCCAGCTATTTTCAAGTGGACACTCTCTTTTAATAGATAAAGCTTTTGCCGTGTACAGTTTGCAATGAATATTGCAAGCAATTTCGAAAAGTGGCTGTAAAATATCAAACTAAAACGGAGGAGTCAGTGAAAATCGTCAGATCTGATTTAGTAGAGCAACTTTCCTTCTTGCGCTTTGGCGAAAGTAGTTTTCCTCTCATTGCGACTTACACTATTTTTCAAATTTCTTCGTTAATCACGTATTAAAATTCAGGTGTATCGTTTTTACATTTTTTCCTTTAACAACAGATCTACCGATGTGATCAAAATGACTTGCCTGAATTTTTTGAAATTTTTCCTGACATTTCTAACGCAGTTTTTTTCTCAATTTTCTACGTCTACACCGAAGACTGTACACGATTCAATCAATCAAGTTTCTTTCCTCTTTCATTTATTTAATTCAGACATGTTTATTTGATAATTTTGAATTCACACGTCCTTCAATTTGCACGGTAATCAATTTACACAGTTTTTTAATGAAAAGAAACATTTTTTTTAAAAATTATGTTTTGTATTTCACTTCTAATGTATCCAAGGAAAGAAAAAAAAAACCTTTAACATAAGTCAGAGGTGCAGAAATTTTGCACGCCTGAGCATCATTAACATTTGTTTTTCGTTTTCAAAAATAAATAGAAATAGTATAAGCATTAAATCGTCTCTAACAATTAATGATCCAACCTCCATTTTTTTCTATGATCCTAATTTCATTTTGCACGGTTATAGTAAACATACCATCAATTTTTCTTTAGTCTCTTTAAATCAATTGACACAATTTACAGACTAATTGAACATATCCTTCTTTTTCGTACAAATTCTGTGTTTCGTTTTGCACGATTTTTTTAGGAACGTATGTAACGTTTTTTTGGAAAACAAGGTCGGGATGTATTTATTTCACAGCTACCATATCAATTTGAATAATTTAAAAAAAATTTGGGACCAGTCTTGTGACTGGCTTGGCGTGTTTAGTTTTAGATTGTTTTTTACCTTTTGGATTTTGGCAACTATGGCTATTGTTATATGGATTTACAGTTTCAGGTGGGTTTTGGACAACTGAGGCTATTGTATATCACTATGGTGAATGCTATGGGTGTACATTGAATTAATTGCCGGTACATCTACGTTAACTTATCCGGCCATTTTGCAAAGGGATACGCCTCTTTGTGTAAAAACCATCCAATCGAATCTGCCAGTTACCAGTGCAAACCTATATCCCCATAGCCACCATAGCCGTCCCTTAATTCTATCCTCAATTGTACGTGAAAATGTGTTCTCCTTCCATGTGGTCATTAAAAAGGAACAATAAGGTATTCTACGCAAGAAACAATTGCCTGTTCTAAAGTATTCCTCGCAGTTTCGTTATTAATGACTCATTGTTGCCGGAAATCAACGTAAAGTTAACGTATCTCCGATGTTGTTATAAAGTGTATTATGGGAGGATATGCGGGTAATGAGAATTTAATTAACAGGACAGCGCATATCCGGGGAACGACGTGTTTTTAGCAAGACTCTGTCATCTTGCGCTGCAATGCCTTCGGGGAATTTGCAAGCTCGCAATAAACTTCTGTTATCGCACGGCTGACATTTATGGTGAACGTTATTTTTACGCAATTTCCGAGTTACGAAGCTTGCACGTTTTTATCGGTGGCTTTTTATGGCACATTGGTTTTCTAATCGCATCTTTAGCAGCGATTAGGTACGTATACGTTATGGTGTTACTAGAGTTGAACTATATGGGAGAGTTTTTTAACGATAATATTAAACGAGGTTTGATTTGTGAAAGTGAAGCGAAAGATGATTTTGAGTTAGTATCTGGTAGTCTGAGCTATTTTTCTAATTTTTTTATTGTGTCACTATAATTTGTTGATTTTGATTAGATTAGATAATTCTTAGAAGATGATAAAATGAGACTTTTATCATAAGAAAAGGGAAAGATGAGTGATCGATTGGCATAGTTCTAGGAGATTGCAGGGGCATTGAATTTAATGCAGATCGAGGGTAATGGAAATTAGGGTAAGTCAACCCTCTGAATTCTGTGCTGGAATTATTGGTTGTCAGACCACTTGGTAGTAATCACGCACAATTGTGAGCTCCGTGCTGGTATTAATAAGAAAAGGCGGATTGTCTTCAATGAAAATAGTGAATCTTTCGAAAAAAGCGTGAAAAGACAGGAAAACCAGCATCCTTCCTCTAAACTTCAGGAAATATTAACTATGCAAATGAGTTCTCCCCACTTTTTTACAAATTTCACAGATTATTATTTAAAAAAAAAATTACATCTCGAAGTGTATCCTTTTGCCACCTACTAGGTAAGTTGTGCAATAAAATAAAATATTTTTGTCCGCCACAGCGTTAAAACCATGTGTAAAATAAGATATTAATTTCTTTTTTAATGTTTCCACGTATAATTTAATTATCACTTTTGATGAAAGCACATTCTCAGTGTTTCATAAATCTTTTACACACTTTCTAAGCGCGACTTTTTTTGTGTCCCTATCCACCTCATAAAAAAAATTTTTCTAATATGTTGTAAAAAAATAATTTCTTGTAAGTGTTTATGAAATTTCTAAATATTTCTTTTTTTGTGCCTTTTTTTATGCGGTCCATATCTACCGCACAAAAACAGGTTTTAATGATGTATCGTTCAAATCAAACTAGATCAAAAGCACGGAGACTTTCGAAACCGTCCGATAATTACAGAGAAATAATTAGATTACCATCGCGAAATTCCACCGAAGGGATTAGCGCGAGCAAACATCCTCAAACATGAGCGAACGGAGATCCAAAGCTATCCCTGTAACTAGCGCGATTCAAATCCGTAACGAGAGAGGAAGAGACCAGGAATTCCGACGTTTGAATAATAAGGAAACGGTCGGAAGAGAAAGGGGTTTGGTGCAGCGAAAACAAACCACCAGTAATGACCAAACTTCGTGGAAAGGCCACTCCAGGTAATGGTGAGTGGTTAGGAGACTACGCCTGGTCAAACGGGCCTTGGATTACATCGACATCCGAAAAGAGCATGGAGAGCAAATTGTCGAAGCGACATCCTTCTGACTTCCTGCCACCTTCTGCAACTACCGCCAAGAATATTCGACGAGGAGTTCCGTGATTGTTTCCATCTTAACTTCTGCCCACCCTCGTTTGCTATCCCCTCGTAATTTCGCGGTGACGCGTTAACGACTCAAACTCGGGGAAAATTCGGGGATGTGGATTTGAATTGAACGGTTGAAAGGCATATTTTATGGTGTTTCTGGAGTTGAATTGGATTGGGGGAATTTTTCAGCGATAATATCAAACGGGGTTCGATTTAATGAAGTCTATAATATAAAGAAACTTTTATTTCCAGTTTTTTTAAGGTATGTTAACATTAAAACTACGGACGTTATAATACCCATAGATAGTCTTAGAGCGACGTCTCCCCATAAAGATACGTAATGTGCAAAGAATTGAGGGGATCGGCATCTCAAGAGGTTGCGTTTCGCGACGCGTTGACGTTATAATTAGAGATTCGTTAGAGAGAACTTAGAGACACATTTTTAATTACTTATTGTTAGATATTTTTTGGAAAATTGTAGTTATATTTTGTTATAGTGTATTTTATTATTGTTTTTTAGTATTAAATATTGTAGGGGGATACCGAAAAATAATCAAAATTGGAGAAGAGATTAACAGAAGAGAAGAAAAACATGAAGAATTGATTGGCATGGTACTATTTTGTCCATAAATATGGATTCAAAGGTTCAAACAGAATTAAAGTGAAAGAAGAAGGCAAAGAGGAAGGGAGGAGGCATTTTCCGGTAATAACGGAATTAAAACGAATAAAATATACGATTTCAAACGCTTCTCTGTGCATCAAAAGTTGTAAACTGTACGCCATTGTTTGCAGGGCCAATTGCATCAGAGCTTGCCGGTTTGTCGTGTTTCCTCAAACGTTCTCAAACTTCTTCAATCCTTCGGAGAGCCCTTACTTTGAACTAAATTGTCTCTGATAGCTTACCAGTTACTTTCATTTAAATCGACTCTTGTTTTCATACCTTCCGTCACAGAACTAATTTTCATGTCAATAACCTGCTGAGTTATTCCCAGTGCTCAACTTTGTAATTAAGCATCGAAGCTCGAACATTTTTTAGCTGTAAATTACGTAAAACGTATAATTTCGTGGTTGGTTTCCCGTTCAAGAATATTAGTGGCTTAATTAACTCCGTAGAGTTCATTAAAATTATTAACACTAGGTTTACTTCTGTTGATTTTCTACGCATTTTTTCTGTCCTGGAGAAAACTGCCACATATTTCAATTTTGAAGATTTTTTAAAAATAGAACAATTTTTTATGGAGAACCAAAATGTTTTTGGGTGATTAAGAAATAACATGAGCTTTTTAACACTCGATCTACCGCGGATTAATTCAATATAACCTATCCCTCGGTTTACACGGTAGATATGTTCCTAAAAAATCGTGTAAAACGAAACACAGAATTTATACGAAGTAGAAGGATATGTTCGATTAATCTGTAAACCGTGTAAATTGATTTAAAACGAAGTTGAATAAAAGAGAATTGAAATAAAGAGAAGTTGGGGATGTGTTCATATATGTACACATTTTGGCTGTGTGTATGGGGAAGTAGTGGTATTTCTTCAAGGACACCTTTGGCGTGCAAAATTTCTGCACCTCTGACTTAGACGTTTTCTTCCTTTTGTTCAATACATTAGAAGTGCAACACAAAGCATACGACTTTCACCTTTGCCATGCAATTCTTGTAAGGGTTGCTTAAGTAACTTTTAATCGAATTTCTAAAAGAGTGCATACATTAATATGATAGTCTTTTAATTCATAAATAACATAATACAAAATAATCAAAATAAAATCAAATAGAAATTTTTCCTCTTTTCAGTCAAAAACCGTGCAAATTAAGCGACGGTGTATTTAAAATTGTCGAATAAATCTATCGGAAACAAATAAATAAAGGGGGCAAAAATTTGGATGCATTCAATCGTTCTCAGGCTTCAAAATAGACGCAGAAATTTGAAAAAGAAGCAGCGTTAAAAATTTTAGGAACAGTTTTGAAAAATTCTAGTGTTCAAGCAGAATTGCATCCAAGAAATTTTTTCAAGAGATATCATGCACTTGGAAATTACAAGATACAACAACAGTACAAATAGAGCAGATATTCAATTAACTTTGTTTCTTACTTTATTTATTTAACACTAAACGTACCAGGTCGGTCAAAATGACCACTTTTCAATGTTTTCCAAAAATTACATAAATTAACAGTGAACCGATAAAGTAAATATTCCACTTCTATCGCAAAAAAACTAAATTAGTTAATTCAACATCTTTTTACCTCTTGATTTTTCTTTCTCCAAAACACTTATTCAGCACATCGAAATGACAATAGATATAACGTCGATAGATATAGTGTTAAATTGTCCTATTTTTCAGTTAAAGTAAATTGCAAACAAAACACTTAACCCTTTGCGGACAGAGACATTTTTTAATATTGAAAGATAATCATATATTGTGTAAAATAAAATGTCCTTTTTATCAAAAAAATAGACTGTCAATGTGTACATAGTATAAATCACTAATTGTTTAATTATATTTCGACGGTTGTATTCCAATTTTTCGACTTTAACCGTGTATACATGCAGGAATAAACTCTAACTAAATTTATTCTGACACCGCATATATGCGACGCTAGTCCTCAAAGGGTTAAAAGCGTTGGTAGCCACTGATATCAAAATTGAAACATAATTCGTAGTGGAAAGATTTAAATCGTGAGAAAATACAGTAAAGTGAATATGTACAACAGGCTGTTGAATTAGTTACACGCCGCGAGCCTTTTCTGAGTCGCTCCGCCTGCTTCTCCCTCCCAACTATTTTACCCAACCAGGAATGACTTGCCAGACTCGGCGTATTACACGAGTATAGTGGCGCTTTAGGGCGCCATTCGCCTCTGTTCGCTCGCGCTGGAAAGACGCCGCGCACGCCGATTACGGGAAAAAAAATCGATGCGCGTATCCCGTCGACTGACGTTATCTGTCAACGAACAGTTTCAGATCGCGTCACATGGCGTTTAGGTTAAAACAAAAGTATTACTAGTAAAAAAGTATGCTCAGATATGTCTTGAATTAAATGTGATTAACAGATTGTTAGCAGAAAAACATTGAAATTTTACTTTGTTGGATTCTTCGATACAAAATGAAAGAAGCGCGTTTTCGCTGCTTGACACTCAACCGGTTAAAATCTCTTGCTAAGTCGACCGTGGCGACAACAATGTATTCTTTGACGCGAGAGCTAACGTTTTGCTGTCGCCGTATTTTTAAATTATTTGCGTTGGAAATTAATTTATACGTGCGCGTGCTAGATCGTAACACAACTGTTTCTTTAGTATACATATGAATTAAAGAAACAAGAGGTAACAATTTCAAGATTACTGGATATAATTTTAATAAACTATCGTTATGATTGTTGTATGTATGGTTGTGTGTATAAATATATGCACAGTAGAACCATTTATTTTAGAAGAAAATGTTATATGTATATATAAAAGTTTCATAATATTGTGGAGATAATATCGATGCAATACTAATTTTTTTATTTATTTATTTCTTCAACTTTACTTGAAGGAAAACTTCATTGTTTGTACAGAAATATATATCTACATTGAATGAAAACATATATTCACAAATAGAAATATATGTTTACGTTGTTTAAATTAGATACCCTCAATGTTTCCATTGGTATTTTGAGATACAATATAAGTTTTTCAATGTTATTCCTGTCACTATTCTCTGCCGAATTTGCCAAACCACCGCCGGAAGTCCAAAAACATTAAAATCTCTTAATCGCATTTAATTCAAGACATATCTGAGCATACTTTTTCACTAGTAATACTTTTGTTTTAACCTAAACACCATTGTGACGCGATCTGAAACTGTTCGTTGACAGATAACGTCAGTCGACGGGATACGCGCATCGATTTTTTTTCCCGTAATCGGCGTGCGCGGCGTCTTTCCAGCGCGAGCGAACAGAGGCGAATGGCGCCCTAAAGCGCCACTATACTCGTGTAATACGCCGAGTCTGGCAAGTCATTCCTGGTTGGGTAAAATAGTTGGGAGGGAGAAGCAGGCGGAGCGACTCAGAAAAGGCTCGCGGCGTGTAACTAATTCAACAGCCTGATGTACAATATGTCGAATATAGCTTTATTTGTTGCTACATTTTGCTCTATAAAATAGAAAATATGATGGTTCCATTAACTAACCACTGGCTAATGAGACAAGTGTTTTTATTTTATGACGTAACAAAACCTTTGAAAAGTGTGTTAATTGAATTTGTTTCTTCTTCTATTTATTTAACTTGCCCTATTTTTCAGTTCAAGCAAATTTCTGACAAAACGCTTGAAAGCGTTAAGAGTTACTAGTAACAAGTTAATATAAATATAATTCGGTGTGCAAATGGTTGAAAATCCATCTTCTCAACATCAAGCAAAAACGTTCGACTCAGCTCGCGTGACTGGAAAATGTGTTAGAGAGAAAAAAAGTGCGATGTAAAATGCAAGAAACAGAGCGGAACAATAAATTTGTCAAGTATCATATAATTATACAAAAATATGCATATCAGTGATGCAACAAATGACATAGAATGACCCGAATGCAAAAATTCCTCGGTATCGACAGTGTCAACTACTATGTTTTATGTTATCTAATCAGAATGTCCTGATTCTCCTTGTCCTCCCACAACAAATTCTTCTTATATAGATTCAATCTCGATAAAGAGATTTGAATATGTTGTAAAATAGATAATTTCTGCTTTTCACAGTTGATCATCGCAGCTTATCAAAAAAAGACGAATAGTATCTACTAAATAAACTCTTACCTTATGTTAACTTATCTCAGCTATAAATAACATTCTCGGTCTACTATCGCACTTGTTTGTATATCTGTGTAAAACAAAACCTTTTATCATGTTTATGTTCATATTAGCGATGATTTCTATTCACTGATGATAGAGAAAAGGGGACTGCGTTGTTCTTTTCCTAAAGCAGTAAAAAAAATACTGTACAGGGTGTAAAAAAATTAATGGTCATGGCTTTAAGGGGTTGTTCTACTAATTTTAATCTCTAATTTTAATCGGAAGGCCGAATTAAAAGTTAATTTGTGAGAGAACGGTACGTTTCTGACCCATGGTTCCTCTCAGACATTTTACCTACGTAACAAGACGAATACGATGAGCCAATAAAAAAAATTTGCTACCCTTCCTCGAGTTTTGCGGCCGGTTTTTTTCGCAAATCTGCATCGATCCAGACGTGTAGAACAATCCCTTAAAGCCATGACCATTAATTTTTTACACCCTGTAAAATAACAAGTAGATCATAGAAATCCGAAAATAGTAGGTGAAAAATGCAAGAAAATATTATAATTTAAGGGAACATTTCCTTTTTTTCGTGCTACTTTGCAGCCCATTTTCTAGAATTTATTCTGTAAAATTAGAATACTGCATTGTGTTAATCTTTTGTAAGTTTTGTTTAAATACATCATATATTTCTTTTAAGTCTTGTTTGATCGTGGTTTTTTACATTAGGTTAACAGAGTTCGGCATTTCTTTTTAGAAAGGTGTTGTTTGTAGTAGGATTCGGCTAAGGAGAAAAGGGGCATTAAAAGGGAAACATTTCAACGTGTAAATCACTGATTTTGGTGAAATTTTAATATGATATAGTATCAGTGAAAATATTTTACAC
This sequence comes from Cerceris rybyensis, assembly GCA_910591515.1. Lineage (NCBI taxonomy): Eukaryota > Metazoa > Arthropoda > Insecta > Hymenoptera > Crabronidae > Cerceris > Cerceris rybyensis. The sequence continues at coordinate 64,403,169 of OU342789.1, read as the reverse complement.
GCATTTTTTTTATCGGAATATTTCGGAAAGTGTTACAGATACGGCTATTTTTACAGAGTGAAAATTAACGCATTGAATAGCGGACCTGATGGTGTAAACACTTTTCAAAAAAATTCAATAGTTTAAATAAAATGCTAAAAAATACAATATTTTTTCGTTATTTTTATCAATTAAATTTCAATCAATTTCTTCAATATTTGTTTGCAAATACCATTTAGCCAGATACGAAATACGGATAAATTAGAAATTTTATATTTATGTTACAAAACAAGTTATTGTATTTTGAAAGCAGTAATATTTGTTACAACACAAATAACCAATTTTTTATTTATCTCTATTTTCTGTTTTGATGTATAATATTTACGAACAAATACTCAAGAAATTTGATTGAAAAACTGACAAAAATTGATTAAGAAAATTGTATTTTTTAACATATTGCTATGTAAAGAGTACAATGGCAAATATTTTTCGAAATTAAATATTCTTTATGCCTTTTTTTACGACTTGTATTTTTCATGTAATCGTTGATGCTTTGCATTTGCAAATTCTGAAACGTTTGATACCTTCGAATCTCCATGTTCGAAACCGATTTAACGAGTTTTTAATTGAAACATTTCCTTTGAACTCATAGTTCGTTTACGTTGATTAAATATTTTGAAGGATTATTCAATTAATTTTGAATAACCTCAAAGTGTAACGATACCGAGTTAATTTACATATTACTTTGCTGTATATTTGACCATCGTATATTACCTGAGATTTAAAATATTGAACAACGTTGTTGAGGTATTAAAATTTACCGAAATCAATAAAGAGATTTTTCGATGCTTCGAAGGGTGGTTGTTCCCTTAATGTCGCCATTTGCTCGGTATTACCTCATATTTCCTTCCCCTTCGTTCGATCGGGCACACAATCTCTTGGTCGACATTGAAGAGCCACTTAAAACGAAGCCTTCCACGTTAAAAAAAAGAAGCAAACAAAGTCAATCGAAAAATTCTATTGTCCATAAAACTCAAGGAACTTCCTCCACGGAAAATAAACTTTGACGCGAAAAAATTACTCTTAAGTTCCACACTTAAAAATAGTATTACCGGTGTTATATCTGTTGTCTTTAAATATACCGTATAAGTGCTTTGAAAAAACAGGAATCACGAAGTGAAGGGGGTAAACAATTATGTAATTTGGGTTTTATAAGATAGAAGTGGAGTATTTACAGCATCAGTCTCCTATTAATTTGGAAATTAAAAAAGAAATTGAGACTGGCCATTTTTGCTGCTGTTACAGATTTAATGTTACATAAATATAGTGAATAGGTGTTTTAGAAAAGAGAAATCAAGAGGTGAAAAATATAATTAATTGGGTAATTAAGGTTTAACAAGATTGAAGTGGAATATTTACGGCAAAGTTCCTCTATCAATTTCATATATTTTTGGAAAAATTTGGAATCCTATTATTTTGACTGTCCTGATAGCTTTAGTGTTAAATATAGCGTATAGGTGTTTTAGAAAAAGAGAAATCAAGAGATAAAAAGGATTATTCATAAGGTAATTTAGGTTTTATAAAATGGAAATGGAATATTTGCGGCATGCCTTTCTTATCAACTTCAAGAATTTTTAGAGAAAATTTGAAACCGGTAATTTTGACTGCCTTGATAGTTCTACTGTTAAATATACTGTCGAAGTATTGTAGAAAAAGAGAAATCAAGAGGAAGGAAGGATTATCCGTAAGGTAATTTAGGTTTTATAAGATAGAATTGGAGTATTTACGTCATACCTCGCCTATCCATTTCGAGAATTTTAGAAAAAATTGGAAACCAGCCATTTTGACTGTCTAGATAGCTCTAATTTTAAATATACCGAAGAAGCACGTCATGCAAAGGTAAATCCAGAAGCGAGAAGGAAAATCATGTAGGTAATTTAGAGTTTATAAGATAGAATTGAATTATTTATGACATGTCTCCGCTATCGGCTGCGGAAGTTTTCAGAAAAAATCAAAATCCGACCATTTTGACTGACCTGCTAGTTCGTTTTTTAAGTCTGCCGAATAAGTACTTTGGAAGAAGAAAAATAAAGAGGTGAAAAGGTAATATTTCAAAATTTCGCTATATAAAAACAGAAATTCTTGTTATACGAGAGTCTACTGTATTTAAATAAAGAGGTAAATTGCAAGTTAGGTAGTTTCAGTAAGATTTACACCTTTTCCGTGAGAACCAAGGAGAAATTTAAGGAACTGGCAATAAATTATTCTGAAAATTCGAATGGTGGGTGACCGAAAACAATTAATAAGAACAAATAATAACAGACCGAGAGGACGGTCGAGCTTTATGGGTGGTTATAGCTCGCCAAGTTTTACGGCTTAATTTGCCGCGGCCGACGTTGCTGAAGATAATAAGAATAATGCCCCGTGATTATAGTGGAGCTCCTGATATCGCTTTGTTACCGTCTCACCGGCAAGCCTTTCTCTCGTACTTATCAAAATCAAAGTAACCATGTCCCGGGAGCAGAAAATGGTTTACAATTTTTTTACTTTTTTAAAGCAACCCGCCTATTGTTTAAAATACGACGAAACGATTACGTTCAATGGCAACACGAAACGAATATTTTAACACTAAGGTTACCGGGCGGGTCATTTTAACCCCTTGTCAACCTTTTTGGAAAATTACAGAAATAACTTACATTTTTTTGTCACTTGTAATGACTTTTATTCACCGATTCGATGACCTTTTGCCATCTTTTTGATAAATTCACGATTCCGCTTTTATAGGAATTCTGATCTATACAAGCAAAAAACTAAAACAAATACGATTTTAGGCTATCATCGCTAGTGAAAGTTTTATCATTCAAAAAGTTTTGTAATCTTTAAAATAAATCGTAATTTGATGGTGCCAAACCAGTGTTATATGGGGGCTGTGACAGGATTTTCCAACCAAGCTTTGTCTTTGCGAAAAACAAAAAAGTGAAATATGTCGGGAATATTCGTTTTTACACTCCATGTTAAAATTCACTGAAATTAGTGTCTTGCTGACTTAACAGTTCGGTTCTCCAAATTATTAATAAAGGTTCGGAATTGGCAAAATTTTAGAAGGTCAAAGGCAATCAATTTTGTTTTTTATACCAGTAATTTTGAAAGGTACTTATGTCGGTTAAAGAAATTTTGAGAGAAATCTAATAATAGTAATATGAAAGTAATTAGTTCGTTTCTTAAAATTTTTTCATCTTTTTAAATGTGATCAACGTTAGCCTTTTACGAAAGTAATTTTCAGCCTTTTTTCGTGGGCACACAACATCTTACATTTTCTGTTTCCTTCAAGATGGCGTATATCGGTGTGAAGAGCTCTATTTCTTTTAAAATTTTAAACTGGTAACTCTACCTCTTACTTCATCTCACTTTTGAATTTATAGTTAGACATCGTAGTTAGATCTTACAAGATGAATACTAATTACCAGTGTATAGTACACTTGCACACATCAAATTCTCAATTCAATCTTTAACTGATAAAACAAGCCTCCCTGTTCCATGACTCGCACAAATATTCATTTCAATGAATCAACAATAAACCAATAATTTCACATATTGCTTCCACATTGTCCAGTGCAAAATTGTAAATCAAAACAGATAATAAATAATCAAAACTAACTAGATTTGCAAGTCGTGTTAACAAAATTCAATATCACTAATCACGAATAAAGTTATGGTATTGACATATGTACCGGCAAATATTTCGAGTCAGAAGCGAAGCTTTTATTTCGTGTCGAAATACTGAAATGAAAAGGACGAAAAAATCCTGGGAATTATCGTCGAGCATAAAATACTAGGAACATCATGGAACGTGTAAAAAAAGAGGAATAGGAGGATCGAAAATCATGGGAAGTGTGTGCACGTATTATATTTGAAATCCCGCGCGTTTTATTTCTCTAAGCCGCTTATAGCAGTAACAACGATACGTTGGAAGCATAATAGAGTACTATTGCCTTCGAGCCTTTTAATCTCCTCGAAATGCTCTAATATTGGATCATTATCGGAATCAATATATAATACGATGGGCTATCGGCAGTTAATAAATTAGCCAAAGTGAAAGGACATAAATTTTCGGATAGAAATTGCAAAGGGATTGTCGTACATTGATTTCAATGTTTTTGATAGTGAAGTGTAACTGAATTAGGGGGTTGCTTTTATAGGATTTTTCTCTCTCTCTCTCTCTTTCCCTCTTTCTCTTCCGTTCTGCATGTATATATTTCTTTATTTTGTAGTTTCTCCTAAATTATTTTATGTATTAAACTAATGCTATCGCAGCATAAACAACAAACTAAACATATGGAGGAAAACTTCCAAAACTAGAAAGTTGTTCAATCCGGTTTGAACAAGTTTGATATGGATTGATTAAAGAATGAAAAATTCCAAAATTAGAAAGCTCTTTGATGCGATTTGAACCGGTTCAAGTGAAGAAGGAAAAATTCCATTTGGCAAAGGTTTTCCAGCTGGTTTGAACCGGTTTGAATTGGATTGATACAAAGTAGAGAAATTACAAAATTAGAAAGTTGTTCAATCCGGTTTGAACCAGTTTGATTCGGATTTATTAAAGATGGAAAATTGCAAAATTTGAAAGCTCTTTGATCCAGTTTGAACCGGTTCCAGTGAGGAAGGAAAAATTGTATAAATTTGGCACAGCACTTCGATCCAGTTTGAACTGGTTTGAAACGGTTTGATTCGGGTTGACTAAAAGAAGAAAAATTCTAAAATCATACAAAGATTTTCAATTCCGCTTGAACCGATTTGATTCGGATTGATTAAAGATGGAAAAGTTGCAAAATGAAAAAGTTCTTTGATCCGGTTTGAACCGGTACAAGTGAAGGAGGAAAGATTTCAAAATATTGATAAAGCTCCTGTATCCGGTTTGAACTAGTTCGAATCGGTTTGATTCAGGTTGACTAAAAAAAGAAAAATTTTTAAATTTGCCAAAGATTTTCAATCAGACTTGAACCGATTTGATTCGGATTGATTAAACGTAGAAAAATGCCAAAATTAGAAAATTCTTTGAACCAGTTTGAACCGGTTCCAGTGAAGAAGGAAAAATTTCCAAAATCTGTCACAGTTCTTCGATCCAGTTGAACTGGTTCGAACCGGTTTGATTCAGATTAATTAAAAGAAGAAGAATTCCAAAATTTGACAAAGATTATCAATCCGGCTTGAACCGATTTGATTCGGATTGATTAAAGATGGAAAAGTTGCAAAATGAAAAAGTTCTTTGATCCGGTCTGAACCGGTACAAGTGGGGAAGGAAAGATTTCAAAAACTTGATAAAGCTCCTGTATCCGGTTTGAACTGGTTCGAACCGGTTGGATTTGGATTGATTAAAAGAAAAAAAATCTCTAGATATTACAATGTTCTTTAATCCGCTTTAAACTTGTTCGCGTGAAGAAGGAATAATTCAAAAATTGGACAAAGTTCCTCGATCCGGTTTGAACCGGTCTGATCTTCCCGTCCAAAAATCAAAACATTTATTCATCCGTCCTTCCGAGATCTACGAGTCGTTGATTATCGGCAAAGTGGATCGCAAATCGTGGAAGAATGGACTCGGCATTAGTAAAATCGATTTCCTCGAGGTTGTCAGAATCGAAGGCACTCGATTACTTACGCGATACTCCGTCGATTTCACCGCTGACTCTCGACGATCTGCAGCTCGAGTTTGAGTTTAGCTCTCCTAGAACGCGTTCTTAGCTTCGTAAAAGTTCCGCGGAGCTTTACATATGTAACGGAAAGTTTGAATCTCCTTAATGACGTACTTCTGCAACTCGTTGGTGCGCATACATACGAAAGGGTGGGAATCATACCGCGCTAAGAGTTACGTTTTATTACTTTTTTCCCATGGAATTGCAAGCTTTTTTCCAGCACCAGCTTTCCAACGACCTTTCTTGGTAAACTTAAAGCACGGAGAGAATGCAATTTAAATAAATGCAAAGCGCAGCCGATTTTACGCGAATAGGAGAAAAATTTGAAGAATGTTGTTCGAATAAATCCAATCGGAGAGGAAAGAGAGCTTCTAGGATATGCTTTCCCGTGTAGCCGACATAAATTTAACCGCACCAGTATGGAATAATTCCGAGTCTTCCATCTTTTACTTCCTTACTTGTTCTTTTGCTTAGTATTTCAAAATCGTTGGGGCGTTTTACGATTACACGGTGACAGTCCAGCTTTGGTTTATTATACGTGTTGTAGACATTCGTTTTGTTTGTCTGTCACAGGACTTAAGATTGGAGAAAGAACCTTTTTTTCTTTTTTCGAATGCAGCAACAAATATCTTAATCAATCAAAACTGCAAATACTCTAACCCGCACTCTCGTAAATTGTCTAATTCTCCTCTCAAGATAATACTCTGGACTGTTCTCAAATCAACGCTGTTCCCAACTCAACTTTGTTCTCAACTCAACTCTGTTCATAACTCACCTATGTTCTTAACTCAGCACTGTTCTCCATTCAACTTTGTTCTCAACTCAACTCTGTTCTCAACCCAATTCTGTTCATAGCTCAACTCTCTTCTCAACTCAACTTTGTTCATAGCTCAACTTTGCTCTCAACCCAACTCTGTTCTCAACTCAACTCTGTTCATAGCTCAACTATGTGCTTAACTCAGCACTGTTCTCCACTCAACTTTGTTCATAGCTCAACTTTGTTCTCAACCCAACTCTGTTCTGAACTCAACTCTGTTCATAGCTCAACTATGTTCTTAATTCAGCACTGTTCTCCACTCAACTTTGTTCTCAACCCAACTCTGTTCTGAACTCAACTCTGTTCATAGCTCAACTATGTTCTTAAGTTAGCACTGTTCTCCACTCAACTTTATTCTCAACCCAACTCTGTTCTGAACTCAACTCTGTTCATAGCTCAACTATGTTCTTAACTCAGCACTGTTCTTCACTCAACTTTGTTCTCAACCCAACTCTGTTCTGAACTCAACTCTGTTCATAGCTCAACTATGTTCTTAACTCAGCACTGTTCTCCACTCAACTTTATTCTCAACCCAACTCTGTTCTGAACTCAACTCTGTTCATAGCTCAACTATGTTCTTAACTCAGCACTGTTCTTCACTCAACTTTGTTCTCAACCCAACTCTGTTCTGAACTCAACTCTGTTCATAGCTCAACTATGTTCTTAACTCAGCACTGTTCTCCACTCAACTTTGTTCTCAACTCAACTCTGTTCTCAACCCAATTCTGTTCATAGCTCAACTCTGTTCTCAACCCAACTCTGTTCTCAACTCAACTCTGTTCTCAACTCAACTTTGTTCATAGCTCAAGTCGGTTCTCAACTCAATTATTTTTTGAACTCAACTCTGTCTATGGCTCAACTGTATATATTCCTCAACTGACTCACTCAAAAATTCACGTTCACATTCACCCTCGATACTTTTTCTCACAGGATGCATTATGCATTGATCTCTCTCAATTTCTCCTTATCCACATTATTCACGCTAGTTATGGCATGTTCGTCGCCTTCCAGATCACGGATTCGAAACATCCACTCTCGCTTATACAAAATCCACTCACACTAACTAATTATAAACTACTTCCTTACTCTCAAAAATTCCGCTACTACAATACATTAAAATATAATGAATTTAATGCGTGTAATTCAAGTGTTAACCGTTCTAGTGCCAATCAGCGCAATCGCGCTTTTTCAAGAAGAGCTTCCAATGAAATCTAAGCATATGAAAATCAATAAATACATTCAATTGAAAAATTCAATATTATCACACCGAGGTCCTTTGAAATAAACATTCCATATTTTTATATCCATTACAAGATGTTATATGAATTTGAGAAGATTTTTCTGTAAATAAGTAACGCGCTCTAAAGACGGTGTAAGGAGTCAAATTGCTGTTTAATGAAAGACAGATCTTCCTCCATGCATTTCGTAAGCAGCATCTCGGTTCTTTTGTAACAAGAGTCAAGAACAAGGCGTCTGTTTAGCAAACCTTTACAAGAGGTTAAAAATAGCCTAATTAACGAAGGATCTGCTTTCTATGGCGGTAGAGCGTAAGATCGGATGCTTCGGAGTTCTCCAGGCAGGTCTGTAATTAATTTTTCGACCTTAATTTTGGCACAGGAAATAAGTTATCTTGCAAAACATGGATTAGTCGATAATTTAAGTCGTTCCATTTAAAACTATTCTAACCGGTTTATACGCTTTCCAATTTTTCAAACTTTGTTCTTGCACTTCACGATGCCAAGATGCCATTTAAATATTTACTTTTATAATTATTAATAATTATATTGACGAATTATCAAGTCAATGTTCACAATTGCGAATAGCTTGTTTTTACTCCTTACTGTATTATTTTTTTTAGAGAAGATAGCAATTTATAGTTAATAAATATATATCCTATGCGAAATAAGAATAAGAATTTGTGTCTAAATAATACAAAGAGACAAAAAACAAGTATAGTATAGTGAAACAGCCTTGAAATAACAGTTTTTTTATCTAAGAATAACACATTCAAAGAGGTCCATTACTTTCAGTATTTCTACGTAACCCGATCATGTTTGCTCCCTTAGAAACGCAACGTCAGCAAAATTTTCAACGACCAACAGTTCCAAGGGAAAAGAGGCACACGTGCTTCCGGCTTAACGAGCTGCTTCGTTAAAAGAAAGAAATACTCGGCGAGAAGTAGCAATTGCACGCGGAAACTGCGTACTTTCTGAGCGATTCATTACCGAATTTCCATGCATTATGCGTGTCACGTTATTAAAGCAGATATAGAGAAAAGTGATTCCTCTCCTGTGCTTTAATGCTTTGGGGCCTTTGCTAATTTTCCAATTTTTTATTTGCTGTATGAAATTAATTTCGAGATTCTCTTTTCCTCAGATTATTCACTGGTGCTACATAGATGATGGCGCTAACTAGAGATTCTAAGGGTTTTTTTTTAATTCTGAGGGGTGTTTCATATCTAAATTAAATAAATATTTAAAATATTTTATTCAACAGTTCATTTCTATCGATGAATATTAACCCCTTGCTCTAAAATAACGTGTGTCATTTGTGATATGGTTAACAGAATAGCAAATTTTGAAATTTTCCAAAAACTATTATGTTGAAATGTTAGTCGATTAAGGGAGATTCAAATTATTTTTCTACTAGTAATATTTTGTTAATTTCTACTCTATAACAGAAATCAGTGAGAATTTTTTATTTCAGCAATTTATTCTGAGTCATTGCGTATTCAGTCAGAAAAAAATTCAGTCAAAAACCCTCACGGTAAGGGGTGAACGCGATAGAATATTAACTGCGACGTAACACTGTGTTCAGTCAGGCTGAAAATACGATTAAGGGCAAAGGTTTAGCCCTTTTAGTTCTCCTGGCGTGTAAGTACGCTTAGAGAAATATTCTGCAGATAGTTCATCAACGAATATATACGTAGCATCAAAATACAATCCTGCAAAATGTAATTTATGGTTTTGACATCTCAACAAATTTACTGCTAGAAAAACTAACAGTAAGCAAATATTATCTTACGTGATCAAATTTGAGAAGACAACAGTACGTTTTAAAAACCTTAATTTAATTACTCAAAAATATAATCTCAACATTTGTAATGGTTTTAAGAACATTTTTGTTTCAAAAATGCTATACACGTTTGATTGTTATTGCTAACTGATTAATTGAAACTTATAGTGCAACCACGAGATATCTCGTAGTTGGCAGTGAATGGTTTAATCTTCTGACTGTCTGAAATCTTAATAAATTAAAAAATTGCAAATAAGTAGGTATATTGTAGTGTGTGTGGAATGAGTGTGGGTGTGGGTGTGATGTGTGAGAGCGTGCGAAGATGCATGAGTGAGATATGAGTGTATGAATGATGCGAGGAAAGAATGACCGCTGTGTTATTGTCATTTTTCGTTGTTTTGTATCTAATTATTATTTTATTGTTTATTTCCTTACTTTTATTATAATAAACTATATATATGAAACCAATCCTATAATATTACAATTTTTAAGAATGTTTTTATGCGCAAGGTATTAAAGTTTTTTGCAAAAAGAACAGAAAGGGAGAAATTTGAGAAGGTCGATTAAGGTACGAAATAGTAGAAACATACGTGGCACCATGCGAGACGATCGTACGCCAAATTTTTCTGCGGTTCATTGCGGAATTTTTATGAGGCTCGTTATTAACGCGTAAAAAGGTAGTCGGGTACCTTGCACTTAGCGAATGAAAATACGAGGGCTGAAATTAAACAACGGAAAATAAACACCGAGCGGGAAAGAATGGCGGGCCAAATTGTTTCCGTTCCCGAGTTCCCGCGTATGTTTACTCCGTGTACGCTATTTTTCTCTTTTAGACGGTGTTGGTCTCTAATTCAGAAATTTTTTAAATATATTAACGCTACTGAGAAGTTCTATTTGTAAAAGTTTAAATCTGGGGAGGCATTTTGTGCAAAGTTACGGTAGGTGAGAAGGCGGGAAAATTAGAGAGGGATGAAAGGAGGGTTTGATGTTCAAACGAATTACAATATAACCTTCGTGTTGTAAGAAAAATTGCCGTTATTCCTTTATATTTCTTTTAATTTAATTGCTACTATTATAGTATCGTAATTTTTAAAAAATAAGAGAGAGCTTTTAGTTACTGAGTGTGGATGGATTTTGTGCATTTGAGAGTGAATGTTTAGAATACGTGAATTGGAAGACGGCGAGTTCGAAGGTTAGAGTGAATGTTTAGTCTGTGGACAAGGAGAAAATGCGTGAGTGCAATAGAGAATGCATGCTGTGAGAAAGAGTATCGAGGGTGGATGCGAGTGTGAATTTTTGAGAGAGTCAGTTCAGAGAGTTGAGAGAGTTGAGACACGGAGTTCGTTGCGAGAAAATGTACAGTGGAGATATAAATAGAGTTTAGTGGAGAGTATTAGTAATTAGAGTTATTAGAGTTATTTTATTTTAGTGAGTTTTTCTATTTTGTTATGTTTTGTGATTTAAGCTATGATATTGTTAATTAATTTAAGATGTACATATAATTGATAGAGAAAAGTATGTAGAATAAATATATATAGATAGAGACAGAGGATATTCTACACTATTGTTTTGTGCAGGTTCCAGAAGCAGTAGGTGAAATTGTCATAGTAGTTGAAGGGCTATGGTGGTTGTGGAAGTAAATCCTCGGTCTTTAACTAATGAACCTAAGTCTCAAATTTCCTAATCAAATCTGGAAAATTTTTTTTAATTTGAATCTTCATGCCTACTGACTCTACTGTCGCCTGTGACAGTAGGCTTCAAATTAAATGATCATAGCTCTGCTAGGGCTTTTGGAGGGCAAGGGGTAAACACTTTGATTTTCAACTAATAAATCTAAGTCCAAAATTTCCCAATTACCTTTGGAAAATTTTGTCTAATTTGAAATTTCATACATAACAGCCTTGGCGGTGCCGAAGTTATCTAAAGCAGTAAGTTACAAATTAAATAACCGTAGCTACTTAGGACTACGGTAAGCAAGTGGATAAAAGCTCGGACTTTCAATTAATGTATCTAACGATAAGTTACACATTTCCTGGTCACCATTCGAAAATGGTGGTTTCAAAGTCACCTAAAGCAATATGTTTCACATTAAATAACCGTAGATATTCAACGGCTACGGTGAGTAAGGAGGTAAAGGCTTAGATTTTCAAGTAACGGGACTGACAATAAGTTTAAAATCGTTCTTTGCCACCACCGCAAAATTTTTCCTAACTTGGAATTTAAATATATCATAATTACGGTGGTGCCGGAGCCGTCTAAAATTATAAGTTCTAGGTGAAGTAACCATTAGATTTGAAGTCCAGGGAATGGAAAAGAAGAACTAGTTCCAACAATCGGGACTATGGCAGATGCAAAAGTAAAGACTCGGACTTTCAACCACTGGGCCGTTAAAACCCACAGTCTTCTCTGGAAAATTTATACTTAAAATTTTACTAAATCATAGTTTCACTGATCGAAACCCATCTAAAGTCCTGACTCCTAAAAAACCTTGGAACCAAAACATACACAACAAACCAAAAAAAAATGTACTATCTTTCCATACAATTTAATCTCTAAAACACCTCCAAAACAACACAGAACCGCATATTTAACCTACCTAACCTGTCTATCCTCTCTCTTACCCGCAACATCATTAAATACATGCCACAAAAAAGAAGCCACCATCATTCACCATTCACACCGTCCAAGTCTTTCAAAAATACCTCACCCCCCTTTTCCACCTAGAAGCAAATCTTTAGACGTCCTCGTATCTGAATGATCATCCGTAGTTTCGGTTTAATTGCAACTACGAACGTTCCAGTCGTTAGCAAACAATGGAGACGTCAAAGAGCAAAAGAACAGGTGAGCCTCGTAGTCCTCGGTATCCACGGCATCCTCGGCATCATTGCCCACAGTTGCAAGGACCAAAAGGTAATAAAGCTCCGTGCCGACGGAATGGAATGGATAGGGGGATGTGTGGACGTGCACGTTTACCTGAAAGTTTGCACGGCGAATTCTACTTAAAGCGGATATTACCATGTGCTGTGTTCGATAGTCGGGCTGAGATAGCGATGTACAGGGTGTAAAAAAATTAATGGTCATGGCTCTCAGGGGTTGTTATACACCTTTGGATCGATGGTGTGGGGTTTACTGTGATAAAAATAATATATTTAGAATTAAAAACACAAAAGAAACAAAAACAATACGATACGGTAAGATACAATGGGGTTGAAATCAATACAATTTGACTCTGGCAGCTCCTTACTAAAGGAAAACTGCAATACGACTGACTCTCGCTACGACATCGTTCTTAAGAGGCCCACCCTGCATTCTTTACGTTGAAACGACGCAGGGCCCCGATGACAGAAAAAGAACAGATGTCGCATCGCTTTTCTACCTACAATGCAGATTTGCGAAAGAAACAGGCTGCAAAATTCGGGGAAGAGTACAGTCGAGATCCTCTTATTTCGAAGAGTCTAATTCGATTTCCCCTCGTTTTTTGGGCGGAGTTATCTCCCCACTCTTTAAGATTCTCCTCATTTCGTTGCCCGTCAGGTGATAGAGGTTGTGTATTCGTGTTGGAGGTTATGTTTGTGAAAACCAAAGCACACACGAGGAAAAGAGAAAGAATGTCATTTATCTGTCTCTTTTTATTCTCACTCTCTCCTGGCGAAGGACCATTGGAGGGGATCGAATTAAGAGGAACTTCGGAGAAACGACATTGGAAATAAGAGGAGCTCCACTGTAGCAAAGTTTTTTATTGGCTCATCCTATTCGTCTTGCTACATAGGCAAAGTGTGTGAGAGAGACCATACGTTAGAAACGAACCGTTCTCTCGCAAATTAACTTTTAATTGAGCCTTCCGATTACAACACATTGATTAACACTCCGCCAAGTTGATGGTGGAGCCATGTAGTAAATATTCTGTGTCCATCTTATAAAACTTAAATTATTTAATTCATTATCTTTCTTATCTCTCAATTCCCTTTTCCCCAAAGTATTTATTGAATAAATTTAAACACAATAGATATAAAACCGATAGTTCTAATATAAAATTGCTTCTCACCTCTATGCATTTATCACAGTTTTGCTCAAAGTGTTCTTTCATTTTGGAAATCTTTCCCCCAAATATGTTTAAACTTAATACGAAAATGAATAATGTTGGAAATAAAAGATCCTTAGCTTTTGTTCCAATAAGTATAATGTACGGCTGCGTGAAAAGATTTGGAAATGAAAGAAATGATTATTTGTAAAAACGCACGGGGCATCGAAATAGTGAAAGTTTTATCAGACAATTTGTAACTTTCAAGATAAATAGGATAAAAGAAGCATCACCGTCGGAAATTCTTTTTCAATTTTCCAACCAATCCGAGTCTCGAAAAGGAGAAAAACTTCATGTCCGAATGGATCTGACAGTTTAAGGGGAAATCGATTTCAGTCATTAAATTGTAGAGACGGTGAAACCAAAGAGTCCTGGTTCTGGCATTGCTATGTCTGTACATACATCTGTCTGTCTCAACCATAGTTTCCCTCCTGACAACTCGAGGAATACAAAAAGTTGATGAAACGAGAAGAAAAAGCACCATGAAGTAATTAGTGGTGAAAGATCTGAGCAAGTAGTTGTAAACCAACTGTACGTGTAGTTCCACTTTTTCAATTATCGCGAAATAATTCAACGTAAGTTTTCTTTCAAATGTATTCAAACGTTAATTGACAGAGGCACATATCATTCTCCTGTACTTCTTAAACGAATGCACTACAAACAGCAGAAAATTCGCACAAGATCAAGGTGAAATGAAAGGAAAAGAATACTTTCAGTATTATTTTAAAAACAGCAATAAACCATGGTTTGCAAACAAAGCCCTCTCACGAGAATTCACTGTCACAATCAATCGCTGTAGGTCTGATCATTACAATCTGACTGCCTCTTTAGAACGTATCGGCATAATAAAAGAGGCAAAATGCAAGTGTAATTGTGAGAAAGAAGATCTAAATCACATTATTTGGCAGTGAGAACTTTATAATAAGGAAAGGATAGAACTGTTAAAGAGTATTAGTACACTGAACATGAGATGTCTGTTGTGTGAACCAAACGTTAGAATCTGTCTTAAAATATTTAGTTTTCTTAAAAAATGTAATCTTCGTATCTAATTACCTAAACTGAATGTAAATTACAATGTAAACCATATAACCCTCAACTGGGAGTTGCTTTTGGATAATAAAAAAAAAAATTTCATTCTCCTAATCCTAATACATGTCACCCATTTGACAAATCGATTAACCCCATAAAACTTAAAGTGCAAACATGTGATGAAGTAGCACAACCTTTCTCAAATTCCATTTAAATCTTTATCGATCGGTACTTTTTTAACATTCCATCCACTTCTGATCGGTCACTTGGCCTGATACTGACATCTCGTCGCAAATTGCAAAGTCTCGTCACTGATTGTGAGTTCTTAGCACAGTAAACCGCAATGATAAATAATAATTTATTAATTGCCATGGCAACCGACTAATGAGATAAAATTCCAAAAGCATTAGGCCCGAAAAGTGTACTAATAGGCTATTGGTTGATAAAGTATTAAGATCCTTTAAACATAATTATATATAAATAAATTCGACGAAATATAAAATGAATAAGTGGAAAAGTCTTGGAGTTGATCAGACATACTTCTGAAGTAAATAGCGTTGGAAAGAAGTATCTCACTGGGGTGAGATCAGTGGCACAGTGGTTACATGCTGACTCATTTGATAAGCTCATTTTTTTGTTAAATTTTGAATTAGACCACTTTCACTAAATAATGAGTTCCTCTGGTTTACAAAAAAATCAGCTCGTGTAAATGAACTGGCAGACAAATAGATGGGTGAACAGAATGAAACAAAGAGAGAGAGAGAGAGAGAGAGAGAGAGAGAGAGAGAGGGAGAAATAAACTATCAGAATTCAGTCAATTGGGACCATCATCTCATTTGACGGGTATTGTTCCACGCGTGATAGATTTCATCGAACGCTGAACTTTCGGCAATCGCTTTTTGATTAGCCCGTCGTTCGATCCGACCAAACTCATCATATTTTATCTCCGATGGAAAGGGCCGAGGTAACAGCCACACGAAACCATCATGCATCGTCGATCCCCATTGTTAATTAACAATTTTATTTCCACGCTAGTGCAAACTTTCCGTTATAAAGAAATTTTCACATATCGCGAATACGTGAAGTAACATTTTTCCCGTGAAAAGAATGGGTTGGCTTATTCTGAAAATTATCGTTTACTTTTTACTACTAGATCTACCGACGATTAATTTAATACACTTAAAACTGTTAAATAAATCTGTCCAAATTGAAAAAATTAAAGGAGTAAAAAACTTGATCGATTCAATCGCTTACAATTTTCCAGATAGGTTTAGAAAATTGAAAAAGAAACAGCGTTAGAAACTTCAAGAATAGTTTAAAAAAATTTAGCATAAGTAATTTTTGGCCACTTGGGTAAATTTAATGTTAACGACTTACGGACCACTGATGAATTTCGTTTGATATAACTCGCCAAATTTTGTTTTCTGAACTGATATGATGTGTTTCGTTAGAAAATGGCATATAGAAAAACTAGTAAGAAATTGAAAAATGTAAAAAATATATCAGTATGAAGTTTACAGGAATATACAAAGAAACTGCAGTTAAAAAGTGCGAAGTATGGAGCTCCTAAGAGTTAACTATTATATAGTTAACTATAACTAATGTAACTATCAGTAGTTAACTACTAATATTTAAGAAACTAATATATCAACTATAATACTTAACTATTACATTTAATAATAAACTATTGTAGTTAACATAGTAATCTATTAAATTTTATACTTCTTTGGATTAAAAATCGAGTGAATATGAAGTGAACTTTGTAACTAAATAATTTAAAAAAGTGAATTTAAATATGTAAATTCACTTTTTGGGCATTATCGTATGCGAAAAATCGGCGAGCAAGCTTTTTCCTCATTTTGCAAGGGTCGTCGGTACCAACAGGATAAGTGTATTTCCCATAGGCACTTGGCCCCATTGCAGGAGTCCTTATGGGGGGAGCAAGTTATTACCGCTATCAAAGCCGCTGGATAAACTACACGGATATTCTCCAAACTCCCCCGAAAGGGATGGAATCTCGAGGAGGAAAGAATTTTTCAAGATAGCTTAGATTCGAATCGAGCCACTCTTTGAAAGCTTTTTTCCCTGTTCAATCGAGCTCTTTAAAATACAACGTTTATCCACCATGTGTGTATTAAATACATTCTCTTATTTGTTATCCACAATGGAATATACGAATAAACACGATACGACGAACATTTTCACTGAAAATATCGTTTTATCTACTCCTGTGTGGTTTTATCGTTGTCGTGGGGTTTTTTTGGGGGTGTTTTTTGTTTTTATTAATATCCTCTTTTCGACTGTAGCCGATTTAGATTTTTCCAATTGTCGCGAGCAGATGAGTATGTGAAACGATGGAAAACTAACGTTTGACGGTTTATGTACCCTTTTTTTCCTCTGTGCGAGCAATCAAACGTTCCAATTGAGATTACACTGAAACCTATTGTGTATGGTTGATACCGATTTACGTGCAACAAAATTCGCGGCTTTTCTACATACAGATACGAAATTTAGTTGATAGTTAATTTTTACAGAAAGAAATTTTTTAGTATGGTGAAAAAACGGGTGCTTGGTACTTTGAAAAAAGTCCTTGACGTCTTAGGTGTGACAAAATGAGAGGCGGATTTCTGCCTAGGGAAAGATGACGTTACAATGATTACTGCTACTTGTAGTAAGTCTATATTAGATGTTTGGAGTCTTAGTCGATTTTTAAACTTTGGGGATTTTGGACGTGATGTTCCGATAATTTGATTGACTATCTTGAAAAAAAGATCACCTTCGCTGTTAAAGTAAAGTGTAAAGTATAATGTGACGTTAATGTTAGGATGTGTAAGGAAACAGTTGGCGACCGATTGCAACTACATTTGCAACCAACTGCAACTAGGTCTGCAATTACAGTAGAATCCCTCTAATGTTGCTCCCTCTTACGTTGCTCTCTCGCTAATGTTGACAGGATACTCCCGTTACTGTTACTTGCATTTTCCCACACTTGGACTTTTTATTGCCCAATAGAATTTTAGTTTCGTGGCGCGTTATGTAGGTTATGGATGTCTACATGAATCCTTCACTCAAGTTTGAACTCAGCGCATGTTTATGCGCATAGGGGGAAGTAAGTCATGAAAAGTGGGGATAGAAGGGAGTGTCAACATTAGCGAATGATCCTGACCCGAGTTGTCAACATTAGAGGGATTCTACTGTAAGTACTAGTATGATCGATTGAAACTATGCTAGCGGTCGATATCAATTAGAGTAGTGACCAATTGCAACTGCGTCTCCGACCGATTGCAACTAAGTTTTCGACCGAGTGCAATTCGGTTTGCAATCAACTGGAATTAGTATGACGACCGATAGAAGTTAGGGTAGTAGTCGATAGCAATTAGAATGGTGATCAATTGCGACTACGTTTTCGACCGATTGGAACTGAGTTTTCGACCGAGTGCAATTGGGTTTGCAATCAACTGCAATTAGTATGCCGACCGATTGAAGTTATGTTAATGGTTGATAGCAATTAGAGTGGTAACCAATTGCAACTACATTTCCGACCGAATGCAAATAAGTGTTCGATCGAGTGCAATTGGGTTTGCAGTCAACTGCAATTAGTGTGAAGACCGATTGAAGTTAGGGTAATGGTCGATAGCAATTAGAGTAGTGACCAATTGCAACTGCGTCTCCGACCGATTGCAACTAAGTTTTCGACCGAGTGCGATTCGGTTTGCAATCAACTGGAATTAGTATGACGACCGATAGAAACTAGGATCGACCGATGGGAACTAAGTTTTCGACCGAGTGCAATTGGGTTTGCAATCAACTGCAATTAGTATGACGACCAACTGAAGTTAGGGTAGTGATCGATTGCAATTAAGATAGCGATCGATCGCAATTATTTAGGTTTGAAATTGACCGCAATTGGCTGCAATTAGTTTGGCGAACGACTGCAATTAGCTTGGCAACCGATTGTAACTAATTGTAAGATTACGACCAACTGCAAGTAGTATAACGACCGATTGAAACTAGGCTATCGGTCGATGACAATTAGAATGATGACCGATTATAACTAAAATGGCGACCGATTGCAACTACGTCAGACCGATTGTAACTAAAATGTACGAAAATATATAATATTTATATATTTGGACCTATACAATTTCCAGAAATAGTGCATAACTCACGATCTCCCATGTCAGTAATCCCCCTTCGACCGATTTCTTTCCGATTACTGAAAGTAGGGTCCGCAGAGGTGGCCACAAGGAGGAAGTATTACAGAGAAACTCCTTCTACTCGCTATTATCAGTTCTCATTGTACATCTATCGCCAGTTGGCCGGCCATAAAGCTCCTTTCCTCAGACGGGCGCAAGATCGTGGAACTTTTTCGACCAAAAAGTAGAGAAAATTTATGAAGTCGAATAACAGCATGGCCGGTTGTTATAAGCGGCCAGTTCGTGCCGGTTTTTCCTTTGTCATAGTGAGGTATAATAAAAGACACCGTAATGCTCCTCTATCCCGGACGCTGTATCTTTTTTTTTTTATTACGTTCTTCCATGTCAGTGTTACCTTACGTTAGAAGTTTAATAGCGTTACGTTAATTGACTCGAGTACGTCGGACGAGCGTTCATCTTATCTAAAACAATTCAGTCTTCTTATAACAGATACTAATCTTGATTGCAGTTCATACGAAGTTGCACTTGCAATTCACGTTACTTTAATTGCCAACGTTCTCTCAAAAAATATCAGTATGTCCGCTTAATGTAATAAAGAATTTAATAACTGCTGAAGATCTTGTTATTTCAACAGAAAACTACATTATTTCCAACAGGTAATTTCATCTCCTGAGCGTAATTATCTCAGAAAAACAAATAAGTTTGCGCCGTGCATGAATTATTCTATTTGTACAAAAGGTTTGAGTACACTGACATCATTATGAGCAACTGTACCATAAAAATGGAGTCCCAGGAAAGGAAAATTCCAAAATCCTAACATCACAATATCTCGAAGGGCATTGCTTGGTGGCACCATAACATAAAGGCAGCAGTACCATGAAAGGAATTCCTATACTCACAATCAGCCCAACGTCTCACTCATTCACAATACATCGTTCCATCAATAACGCAAAACAGAACTTTTTCTTATACATTCAATAATTAACCCTTTGACTACTGTTGGCGCCTATTGGCGCCTGAAACATGTTATTATAGGCGCCCATGGGCGCTTAACTTACTTTGCTCCACTGCAGTGCACTGGTACTGTTGGCGCCTATTGGCTAACAACACAATATCTTTAACTGACAAACAAAACAAGATTATTTACAATTTATAAGCAGAAAAACATTGATTTGTTACTTTGTTCCATTCCGCGATGCAAAACGAAAACAGAGCGATTTCGCTACTTGGCACTTTTCGACCAGATTTTCCCAAAGAGCTCTGACATTCAAACGGATATACATTTGAATGCCGTATAAATGCGGCGCTCGTACACATACGTCGTCGAGTGGATGCCGCATATATGCGGTACTTCGAACAAAAGGGTTAATAGAAAAAACTCAATTTCAGTAAAAATAGTAAAAGTAACTGATTGCCTTACGAAAAACTGTACCATAAAAATAGTGTCCCATGCAAGAAGAAATCTAATTATAAGATGCTAACAACGTCTGCTAGCATCATTGAATGAAGGCAACAACACCATAAAAGGCACTTACTACATTCCGTCAACGTCTCATATATTCACAATACGTCTTTCCAGAAGAAGCCAACGCCAATAAAGCAAAACAGAGGGAAGAACCCTCCTGTCACAGATTCCAGAAACCCAAAAGCGGGTCTTCGTCGAGGAGGATGGCCAAAAAAGCCGGCGAAAACTCGCAAACGCGGAACGCGTTAACGAGCATCTCGCGCAACGATAGCTAGCACTCCGAAACAGTCGGTTCGAAGAAGAAAAGGCTACCACGTAGCTAGCATACCCGCTGAACGTCTTTCGAGTATTCGCAAAAGCGGCTAGGCTCGTTAATTACACCCGACAGTCGTCTTAAAGTAATTAACTTCCTCCGGCGAGTCCGGAGACGATGATTTTGAGGGAGGACTAATGTTACTTCTGTTCGCCTGGCTAACCTCGTCTTTACGAGTAATTACGAGAACGTTGAAACGACTCGCCGATGCGCGGTCGGTTTCTTTTAGGGAAACTGTATACTTGGAGGTATGGGAAATACGAATGAAGGTTTAATTCGGTTGGTACACTTTAGAGTAAATAACAATTAATGTTGGTGACCTTGAGACTTTCGAAGGTGAACTCGAAGGGAATTTTTTTGCTACATGAGTTACTTAAAATTGTGTTGTTTAGACAGCAGAACTTTTAGTACAGTTAATAGAGGAATCATTATAATTAAAAATTCAAATTTTAATAAAAGCAAAATTATTTGACACTAACTCTATAGTGGTTGGTCATGTCACCGCACAATGGAATGAATCGACAATCTAGGTTAAAAAAAGGAAATAATAACTCGAGAACCGTTCATTTTGGAGGAAAACCTTGTATACAAAAATTTCATAATATCGTGGAGAGAATATCGGTGCAATACTATTTTTTCCCTTAAGAGTCCTTTTTTTCCCAACAAAGCAGGGTGGTCCTTCGAGCACAATTAATGGAGGCCCCCCAAAAATTAAAAATCCCAATTAAAAAAAAAAGGATCTTTATGTTCAAACGAGTTCGTAACATCTTCTTAAATACCGCTAATAATTTTTAGTACACGGGTGTAAATTTCTTGTCACAGCTTTCCTCCCAAACTCAATTCTCACCCTCAGCGTTCCAAATTAGAGCGTTCCAGGTGCATCCTGCAATTCTACCGTTTCCAGACTAACTTTCGCACTAGCCGAGTGAAGAAACGCGGAGTGAACACGAGCGAAAAAACGATATCTCTCGGAATGTCCGTTTCCAATTTGCGCTCACTGGGGAATAGGGACTATCGGGGTCCGATCTAAACCGAAGACGAAGCACCGTTTCCCATGGAGAGATTTTTTTCCCTCGACGAGTCCCTTCGTGTTCGTTCTAACGCGATCTCGTTTATTTCCATGAATATTCCCCCGGTAAAAGAAGAACGTCTCTGGTGGTCCCGCATTTCTCTATCGGACGCCCTCGGACAGTTCAACAATTTGGATGGTACACCATGACATTCGTCTTGGCTTATCCGGCGTATTCTTCACCGCTTGGAAACTCTCGATCACTGGATGTCTCTGGCACGATCAGTAGCGCTGATTTAAGGTTATGCTGACTTAAGCTCATCGCGAATTTATTTTTCATACAGTCTGTCAAACTTAGAAACTTTTTGCATGCTTTGTACAGAGTTTAAAAAAATTAATGGGTATACATTCAGGGGGTGAATCTGCAACTTTGAGATTGGTGAACATTGTGGAAAATCTTACAACAACATTATTTACAATATTGATAATTAATGTTGGATATTTATTACAAATACACTTAAAAATGGCTTATACACGTGGAAATGCAAATATGTTGTAAAATATAGGGAACGCAATCATCTAACATACGCGCACACACTCACATACTCTAAATGATACAAAACTACAATACCAAACTCGTCCAGTCACGTCTAATTGTTCGCCTATTCGTCCAGTCCCTCTATGCGTCTAATCGTCTATAGTTCTACTTGCCTACTCGTCTATTCGTCTACTCTCTACCTCGTAAACTCTATAACTCGTCTATCATCGAACTCTATACGTCTACTCTATATGTCGTCTACTGTCGAACTGAACTCTCGTCCTCGTGCCATCCTCGTGCCGTCGACACAAAAAGTGGCAGCGCGGGTCTTAGGGAGGGGTAGGCAAAGGAAAAAGAAAAAGATCTGCTCCAACATTGTAGTTTAAGATATTTGATAAATTTTTAAGTGACATAAATGAAATAAATTTCGCAATATTTTCTATTCTTTGTTATTCATTTTTTTTTACTAATACAAGTAGGTAGCTATAAGTCTATGGCTATAGGTAGTATTGGTTGTTACTCGAACTTGAGCCTTGAAGACAATTTAAAGCTAACCCGATAGAGAGGCCTATTCCAAAGCTAAATTTTCAGGCTCCTTCTAAATCAATCTTATTATTAGCCCTTTGCACTCCGAATCATTTTTACCATGAGCTGCCACTTACTCTAGAAGCATTTAACCCCTTGCCTTACGATTTCTTTTGTGACCGAATACCCTATAACTCAGAATTAATTGTTGGAATAATAATCTATCACCGATTTACAATTAGCCCCTACTACAATTGGGTCTATTGGTCCTTTGAAGAATGTCAATCCACATCTCTAAAAGCTAATATTTCAAGGTTTTATAAAAAACTGAACATCTGAAACAAGTAACAAAATAAAATATCATCATTTTCATTTCACTTATCGTCCAATCTATCTGCATCTTCATATCCAAACAGGAAACCACGTAACGATCTACAATGACACTGCCATCAGCTGCATGAATTCTCACATCTTTGCGATAGGAATTCAATAGACGTGATTTCCACCACGGTGAGCAATATCATAAACCGATTACTTCAGATTCGCAAAGATATTTCACCTATTAACGCGACTAATCGAAATTCCACCACGGCTCATTTCCAACACTATTTTATCCTAACAATAAGACACATACAGTAAGACCCCGCTTAACGCTGTTTCAGTATTACGCGGTAGTATTGTTGATGTCGACGAAATTGTCAAACTAGCTGATCAAAAAGGAACTTCCAACGGATTTTCTAAAAAAAAAGTTTAGCCACTATAACGAAAATTATGGATCAGTTTGTACAAAATGATTTAAATTTTGATAGAAGTTGAAAGGCAAGATAATGTATCATTGATGCGATGTCGTGCTATCGACAACTGCTTGTTGAACGAAACGGAAAACGAGAAATGACTTTAGATGACTCCGTCACAAAAAAAAAAAATATCAAATGAGGAAGAACCTTCCTCGTCACAAAAACATGACACCTTTACTCTGTAGTATATTTTATAAAGTTATGCCGTCGTGGGCAGAGACGACTTGATATTCAAGTGTTTAGACTAGTGACGTGACGATGTGCAGCGTGCGGCCGCGGATGGGCCTCATTGTAAGAGCAGAACATGCTCTGCGTCGAGAGAGTACGGATGTTTTTATGGTTTTGTTATGTTCTTATGTTCCTTTATGTTAGTTATGTTATTTTTCCTTAAGAGTTTAAGTAGTTTAGTGTTATTTTGGATATATGTGTATTTCTTATTTCTATTTTTTTAAACTTAATTTAATAAATATTAGTTTTAATTTTATTTCGCCTTCAATAATTATCGGACGATCATCCTCCTGCTACAACTCGAACTTTTTTTTGATTTGCATGATGTTTCACGAATGTTTCATGATTAAAAATGGATATTAGCAATAAATAAGTCTCTAATTGATGTATCAAAAACTATTCAACAATAAATATTACAGAATTAAACAAAAAATGAACTGATAAATTTTCTTACTCTTTGATCTGTTTCACTTATTCCTATTATTTACGTGTAAAGATGACGTTTAACGCTGCTTCGTTTAGCGCTGGAACTTACTGGAACGTATCCCAGTCTTACTATACTTCCGTTTTCCAAGTTGACGTTGAAAATTCGCAACGCAAAGTGACTGCACGCTATCGTGAATAAATAATGGATAAAATAGCGGTCATTCCGATTGGCAAAGGTTATTTTTTTTTTTCGATAACGTAGCGTTGAAGCCTCTCGCCTATCTACATGAATATTTCACGCGGAGGCTCTGGCGGTAGACCAGCAAGGGGTATAAATCTTTCGTCATGGCGGTTCTCCTCGCTTTCCGTCGTTTCTCGAGGTAGAAACGACGACTGTAAAAAACGTCAGATGGTCCATTCGACATCGTCGAGAACCGGCCCGCGGCGACGGGACTGAAAAACGATAAGACAACTTCGGAAATGAACGCCGCGGGAGAGTTACTGCGGTGGCGATCGCGTTTAAGCCACCAACGTTTTACGATTACGATCGTGTCCCGCTGGGTATCCCCTTAATCTGATTTCCGTGACGAATGTTCCGTCGGTTTGCCTGATAACGGTCTTCGCTGAGAATTGATTTCCTCGAGACAAAGTGCAGCACGTTATTAAGTGTTGAAACTGTTCTTTCCATTTTTTCGGCAGTGCCGAAATTTGATTTGACACTAACCCCTACAGAAGGTCGAGTCACCGCACAGTGGAACGAATCGACAATCTAGGTGGAAAAAAATATTAACTCGAGAACCGTTCATTTTAGAGAAAAATGTTATACAGGGTGTCCCAGCCGATTTGGACATCTTGATAACTTCAGTATTGTGGTATGTAGCAGAAAATGTTTCATAGGAAAATTAAATGGTATCGAGTGGGGCATAATCTGGTGTCATTAGTTTTTCCGTAGGTGGACTCGTCAACGACATATGAAGGTCAACTTTGTTTTTTTAAATGGAATGAGGTACTTTTTTATGCATCAAGCGATGCAGGTAGACATTCTTTATAAAAAAGTATTGACCTATGTATGTCGAAAAAATTAATATTAAAACTATAACCGCTACTTGTTAGAAGAAACATTGTCTTATGGAATCGTTGGCCTACTATTTCTCGTATGAGTGAATACGTAATAACTTTGAATTAATTGCTAACTACAAAATTATGACTGATTTCTCTCATACCGTGCAACTTAACGTAATATCAATAGTATAAAAATAATTTGAACGTTTCCTGATCCATTGATATTTTCAATATAATTGGGTTTAGAATAATTCAACATTATCTATTCCACTATCATGTCACGAGTATTACACGTTATTGTAGAGCAAGGGGTTAAGCACAGTTCTTATTTAACCCTTAGGAAAATCTTTATAGAAAAGAGGACTGACCGCGTGCTATATGCGCATTTTCGGCACGGCACTTCGTACAGCGAGAGTGTCACGGCGGAAAGAGCGCTCGTATCGAAAGGGTTAAAGATGCGTGACGTAAGAAAGAAGTGTTGGAGATCGTCATCTCTAGAGGTTGCATCTCGCGACGCATTCCAATTAGAATTAAAGATTCGTTAGAAAGGCCTTAAAAATACATTTAGCAATCTGTAGATATATTTGTTAATTCCAATTATTTTATATTTTAGTAACCTATTCTTTTTTTATAATATTAATTCAATATATACTAGACTTATCTCCTTCTTTTCCGTCTCTTAATCAAATCCTACTACAAAATGAACCCTCTAAATGCCGAATTCTTTAATTATTCGAAATGGTTGTTTATAATAACCGAAATTTGCTTTTATTATTACGTTTGAAAAAGAACGTCTATATTGGGATCAACTTTAGAACTGACGATGGATAGTTTTTCTTTAGACAGACTTTTCTCTACACTGCAAAGAGTCTTCTATTTAGAGTACGCAATCCTAAAACGTAGAGTCCTATGTAATCTTATATTCTTAACAAAAATCCAACATTAATTGCTTGTAAAATGTAATTACAAGACAATCCAGAAAGATACATTAATTCAACAAATAAATTTCACTACAAAGCCCTATACTTAAAAAAAAAGTTTGCATAATTTTAAATGACAGTAACGATAGTTAAAATAATTAAAATACTTATTTGTAACTATAAAGGTACAACTATATAATGTGTTTTGTAACTGGAGCAAATCACAAAGCATTAAAAGGAACTATAATGTCCAGGCTTTTCGTAAAAAAAACAACAGACAAATCTAATCGAAAATCCATTCCGCACGGTATATCATTCGCGAAGAGCAAAGCTTGAAAAGAATCGCCATCAACGAGCCGAGGTTTCTTATAAATATCTGTTACAGAATTCCAAAAAGAATTGTCGGGCAATTCATTTTTCTCATAAATTTTTATGAATCTCACCACTTTGGATCCACCCCCGAAACTCACCCTCCGTACAAGCCGAAAACGTGCCCGGCGTACGCCAAGGGGAGTCTCGAGCCGAGTTCGGTGACGAGATTCTTTTTTTTTTCTCTCATCCTCTTTCACCCCCTACCCCTCACAGTACTTCTCTCATAACGCGTCTCTTCTTTTTCTCTCTTTCTCCCTTTTACCACATTCCTTTGCCACTCTCTCTTTCCTCTTCTCTCCTTCTTATTTCCCATGGTATTATATATCTTCTACGTATATTATTTCGTAGAGCTTTTTGCGCAAATGTGGCAAATGCCGTGTGGACCACTTTTCGGGAAAGGAGGGTTAAAGACACGAAATTCCAACCTCTTTTTTTATGATCGTCGAGTTCAGCACTTTCGTTACGACGGACATGACACTAAATTTAATTGGAGATGGTATGAGAATATATTTTAGAATTTTTTTCATCGAGTTACAGCAAAGAGAAGTGAGAGAATTTTTTCATTATTCTGAAATTGGTCATTTTGTAGGATTCCGTTTTATAAGGAATCGTGGCATGTTACATTTATGGTGAAGAATTTCATGGATCTGACAATTAATATATCCGTTATCATTACGAGATCTTGAATGGTTTATTATATTGAAGTTTAAAAACTTAAGACTATTATTGTATTACAATTTGTAAATTTAGAATATTATTTAATCAGCGATGTCAGTGCGCGAAGAATGGAGGGAGTTAAATACAAGATGACGCCGTTGCGGTAAAAATGAAAATAAAGTAATTTATATTTTCTAAAAATGACCTATTTCCTATTTTACAATGTCCTTGTAAAAAATTAGGAACCAATCATTTTGACTATCTTGGAGGTTTTAATGTTAAGTATACCAAATACATACTTTGGATGAAGTGGAATCAAAAAGTAAAGAAAATGATCATTTAAGTAATTTAGGTTTTATATGATTACAGTGAAATATTTACTGCATGTCTCACACATCAATTTCAGGAATTTTTAGAAAAAAAAATTGGAAACCGTTCATTTCGACTGTATTGATAGTTTTAGTGTTAAAATTGCCAGACATCATGTCATTGTAATGTGAAATTCTTTTCACGCATTACCAAAGTCAATTTCTTGCTAATACCACAAACTTCAATGTCAACCGCAACATTTACTTTAACGTCAGTCCCCTTCGACCTTTTGCAAGAACGATTATCGTTTCTCGTAACGTTTGGAACGATATCTTGGACGGATTCCGTCAAGATTCGAAAATTGACTTTTGACCGGGTCGAAATTGATTTCATGGCAGCATAGCCGTATCTATGAGAGCACGTGAACCAAACTGTCACTATAATCAATGGCAGCGCTTCGTCTTTCACCAGCTTACCAGGAGATATCAATGCCTCGATGTTCGCGGTCCTCCCGATTTAAATCTACCCTCTGAAACATTACTCTCCTCTCCCATTTAAAAATATCGAACAGAATAATTAATTTTTTTTCTTGCAAACCCGCCCATAATTATCTTTCCACGTTTCAGAAATGTTTGCATACATACTAAAATGGAATTGTAGTATCAGCAAAAAGTAAGAAAATTCTTCCAGAGCGAAGAGCGATTTGTTTCCACATCCCAGATTTATCAGAGCCCCATGTGTTTATCCGGAATGTCAGTTGGATCGGGAAACAGGCGTCGATTCGCCTGTAATTGGTCGGACGAAAAATTAAGGTTGGAAAGATAACGAACACTAATAGGTCACAATTAAATCTGCGGCCGCAAACGCGGCGTAAAATCGCTCGTCCGGAATTCGTTTCCCATTCCTCGACGCAGCTCGGCACTTTATTTCACGCACGCTTCGTAATTCAATCCCATGAATGGGAAAGGGAATCGGGGGAAACGCAAATAAAATAAAGCATCGTCGTAAAGACTTGGCCATAAAAATAGTTATAAGATTTCAGCACAATACAAATTGCGAGACGTGAGCGACATTATTGCGATATTACCGTCGATGGATATACAGGGTATCCCGTTAACGGGCCATCGATCTTCCTGTACACGTTTCCATTAACTCCAAGAATACGAATGAAAGGTTTAGGGCTGCAGATCAACGAAAGCTTCTTTTCGGCTTGCCTTTATCTTTTTTATGTTTCGACTTTAACTTATAGGGTCAGTTCGGTTAGGACTTGATGCTTTAGGTGGATCCGAACCTTCGAGACTATTATATGTGAAATTACAAATTAGAAAAAATTTTACAGAGGTGATCGCAAAATTTGAATTTTAGGCCCATTAGCTGCAATTCCGAGACTTTGCCTTCTTACAATTAGACACCACAGTCCTCCACTACTATAAAAAAGTTAAATGAGAACTACTGTTTTAGGTGGCTTCCGGATTAACGAGACTATTATATGTGAAATTAAAAATTAGAAAAAAAATTTCCAGAGGTTACCAAGAAAATTCAAAGTTGGGCCTATCAATTGCAATTCCGAATCTTTATTATCTTACAATTAGACAATGTAGTACTTAACTATTATGGAATTTTTAAATAAGAGCTACTGTTTTAGGAGGCTTTCGGATTAACGAGACTATTATATGTGAAATTAGAAATTAGAAAAAATTTTACAGAATTGACCGCAAAATTTGAATCTTAGGCCCATTAGTTGCAATTCCGAGACTTTACCTTCTTACAGTTAGACACCATTACCCTTCAACTGCTACATTCAATGTGAGATTTATTGTTTTTAGATGCTTTCTGAACCATTGATTGTGAGACTACGGCGTGGTAAATAATAATTTAGGAAAATTCTGAATGTTACATTGATTAAAAAAGCAGTCTACAGATAAGGCGCCCCATTTTTTAACTGCGTACTCAAAGTACTTCCGTTTCTTCTTGTTTCCACAGCGCGAAGTACAAGTATCGACTAACGTCGTCGCTTAAACACAGTGTGTTACTGTGATCATTGATTCAATGGAAATTCAAAATGGAAAGGAAGTCTTTATTTTTACAGTTTGGTACAATTTTTCAAGGCTCAAGTGACACGTAATGTTGGATACTTCAGAGGATAAATAAATGTTCAATATACTCGCAACATAGTGTAATGGACTTTGTTTCCGAACTGCTCCCTTTGCAGTTGCATTTGGTTTATGTATTCTATATCAAAGTGAAACTGAGGCGAGAAATCTGTAAGGCTTTTACTGTGACAATACAAAAAGAAACGCTCTAGGGACACCTAAAGAATTTTCTCTATATTTCGATTTATTTACTATAGATATAGTTTGGTATAATATTTTGTTTGTATGTCCTCCAAATTCAATCATTTGTTATGTGATTATTATAAAAGTAATACTTTAAACCGTAGTCAGAAAACTTCACCACTGAGCATTCAATTTCATTTTGCTCAATAAATCTTTTGCAATCTTTTGAATATACTAGCAACACCGAACTGACACACTGTCCTTGCAAATATTCGTAACTCTCTCAATTTATTTGACACGTTGTCTACTTCTACTTGATTAATTAGCTTCTCGTTTGTCAACGCTCAAGACTGATAGCCTATTTGATGATACATCACAAATAGCAATAAAATACAATTGCTCTAGTTTGGACCAAGTGAAATCTGCATGTCATAATTAGCATTACTTCCCATTTTATTATTAAATTAATACAGTCTTTAAAGTTGGCATATATACTTGTGCAAGACGTCTGAAAAGTGAACTGTGCATAAAGTGTCAATATATTTTACAGTTCTAATTATCCTACCTTTTTATACTTAAGTGCAGCATCTTCGTCAATTGAGCTGTTCAGAAGTCAAATCAATCAACTCGATTTTTGAAATATCAGATAATTTCAATGTCAAATCGTTTGACTGAATTCTAGCTATTAACGTTTATAATTAGTTTCCCTAATAATAACGAATAACACTATCAAACGGTGAAACTTGTCTGGCCATCGAATAACAAATTATTCATTTCAGACGTCAATCTAATTAAGCAACATGTTTTGAACATCTCCCATTAATAATTTCCAATGATAACGATTAAAACCATTAAATTACGAAATTTTCCTAGCAATCGAATAATAAATAATTTACATCAGAAGACACATTTAATTACCATCAGGGTTGATTTACAATATTTATTTTGTATTTGGTCGGATGAAAACTACGTGCAATTATACATTCTGCAATATTTATTTCCATTTATATCACACAAAACATTTGAACAAAGTGTATCCACTTCATCAGATTTCGTTACATTTCTCCACTTCAGATTTTTCAGAGTTAATCGATTTGTCAACTAACTATCTCAGTTCTATCACATTTTCGCCAAACTCGTTTCTTCTAAAACCCTGCGTCGTGTTAACCCCTTGACCTACGATTTCTTTTCTGACGGGACGTGCAAAGATTCAAATTTAATTCCTGTAATCAAAAGTTTTTACTGATATCTGATATTTCATATAATTGAACATAATATTAACCCATTACCTTTCATGATCCCCATTTGGGGATTTATCTATTTTCTAAGTCTTTTACCATTCAATTTTGATATTTGACGTACTTTTGATAATAAATGTCTTTACAACAATCTGTGTTAGTTGCACTCTTATATAGTAATTTCCATGAATTGTTCTCATGTTTACACTGTGACAATACTTCTTCTAGAAACAATCAAGCCAAGAACAATTTGGCAGGGAACGGGTTAATAGTGTAGAAATAATGAGGCCGTTTCGCAACCGATATTTTCAATTTAATAAATTTTGAAAGATTTCAGAATTTTCTATTTCATTATCCGCGCAACGAGTCTCACATGTTGTTGCAGGCTGAGGGATTACTCTGTATACCTCACATGTAACACCGCAAGAAAGCAAACGTACAGGCTGTAAAATAATTAATGGTCAATTCAGAGGTTGTTCTACGCCTCTGGATCGGTGGAGATTTGCGAAAAAAACAATCCGCCAAATTCGGGAAAGGGTAGCAAATTTTTTTTATTGGCTCATCGTATTCGTCTTGTTACGTAGGCAAAATGTCTGAGAGGAACCATGGGTCAGAAACGAACCGTTCTCTCGCAAATTAACTTTTAATTCGGCCTCTCCGATTAAAATGTGTATATATATATATTGTTTCGGACATAATTAATTAAAACACAATTAAGAAGCGATAACGTTTATTTAAGAAAACACGTCCGTCTGTGAGGACCACCGACCGTAGAATCTCTACTCTTTTTATTTAACAAACAATTGACATATTCTATTTATTTATATTATAACCTTAGCTTTTCCTGTGTTCTTCATTTTATTTATCCTGACATTTATCCTTTCATTTTATCCACGCCTACACATTATTCATATAAATCTTATCCTTATCCTCCTTAGCCTTATTTAATCGAATCCTACTGAACTACATTTTAGTAGATGTAATATCGTTAGTTTTAATGTTAAACGTCGCAAATGGCAATGACGAACAGGTGCAACGTGAAAGAAAGGCGAAAAAGAGGCAGAGAAGCAAATCAGGTTTCTCCTCGATATGGAAGTCGAAGGTAGAAGGTTCGCTGGCGGGTTTCGTTATTTCCTGTGCCATGGCAAACGGCGTCGTACAGCAAAGCAGTTACTGGACGGTAGAGCAATATCGTAAATACGATACCAGCTTGGACAACCGTTCGGTTCCCGAGCAATTCTCTTTGCCATTCTCTCTGGCTCAGGTTTTACGCTTACCTGATCGCGATCCCATCAAAATTGGGTCATACCGTGCCCCGATCCCGTTCCTGCGACCGACATTGTCCCCTCTTTGATCTTTCATTTAAATGATTTCATTTAAATCCACCTCGTACTTTTTGCTGGAAAAGTCGTAACACGAACGTTTCTGACGTTCTTTTTATTTCTTGTAGGGAGGAGGAGGAGGAGGTTGGCGATTCGAATTAAATTCACCTTCGGCTTTTTTGCGAGGTTTGGGCGAAACATGAACGTTTCTGAGCTCTTTTTCTTGCTTTAAGCGGGAGAACGATGGTGATTGTATTCTTTACATTCATGACGCAGTTGAGGGTAGGAGATCATTCGAATTTTTACCTTTCTTTGTTACTGCTTTTTATTATCTTTTATCATCTCTATTTAATTCTTTTATTTTCTTTTACGATTATTTCTCTTTCTCGGTCTGTTCGCAGGCGTCTTCATGTTTTATTCGATTATACTTTAGTGGCTTATTAATTTACATTCTTTATGTAAGGTTCTTTGAGTTTTCATTTTTGATAGTTATTGGTAAGTTTTTTTTATAGTAAAAATGTTTGAAATTATCGTTAGATGTATGTTATAATTAGACTGCGGATGTTTATGCAAACTTCGAGTTTCACAAATGCAGGTGAGACAGGAAAACCTATCTAGGGATTTATTGCACTT
Organism: Cerceris rybyensis; assembly: GCA_910591515.1. Taxonomy (NCBI): domain Eukaryota; kingdom Metazoa; phylum Arthropoda; class Insecta; order Hymenoptera; family Crabronidae; genus Cerceris; species Cerceris rybyensis. The sequence continues at coordinate 64,370,311 of OU342789.1, read as the reverse complement.
AATAAATATTACAACAAATACCATACTTTGGATATTTTAGATATATTTTTATATTATGTTCTTTTTGTATATTTTAATCGTATTTGATTTGTCATAAATGCATAAACATCCGCAGTCTAGTTATAATATATTGAACAGTCTGGTAGTGATAACATTTAACAATTTACAGCTTATGTAAGTATTTATTGTTTAGTATTAGCTTATGGTTTAGTATTACACATGTTAGTACTAAAACAATCGACGATTAATTCGATATTATTGGTACAAATTTTTAGTTTAGCCTTTTAGAAGTTGTTAGTAATTCCTTGCCCTCCAAAGAAGAGTGACGATTATACTATAAGAATTGGAGAAAAAAAATTTAATTAATTTTCAATAATGGTCCAGTTGCAGAAACAAGGGATGCGCTGTGTCATAAAACTACTTTTATGTAATTATATTTCAAATACTTCGGTACATACAACACCGATGATAATTTCTCATTTCTGTAAATTAACATTCACCTGGCATGCACTGTCAAAAATCGTAACCCTCGTGAATTAGTTTAATTTTTTAAAAAATATTTAAATCTGAGAATTTTGACTATCTTGGTCAGTCAACCGCTAACAATTGTACTTACCATTAAAAGTACTCTTATCAAATCGAATGTATTCAAATATGTTAAATAAGTACATTAGAGAAAAGGGAATCAAGAGCTGAAAAATATTATCAATATAGAAATTTATATTTATGGTTATATTTATGGAGGTGTGGAATATCTAATTTACGGTTCGCTTATACATTTAGAAAATGTTTATAAAAATCTAACAACCAGTTATTTTAACTGTCTTGATTAGTTCAACGTTCAAAATTGTAACTAACACTGGTACAACCGGGGTTAAATCTACCATATTTAAATAAAGCGATTAAGTATTTTAAAACTGGCAAATGCAACGGTGAAAAAAGAATTAACATTGATACTACTATGGTTAAATCTACTATATTTAAATTTACCGATTAAGTACTCAGTAAATATGCAAATCCAGAGCTGAAAAATATTATAAATACATTAATTCATATTTTACAAGACACGCATGGAATATTCATTGTATATTTTCCACATGGAAAATTTTCATAAAAAACCAGAAACCAGTAATTTTAACTCCCGCTCTGGTTCCGGTATTAATTGAAAACATGCCTCTGTTCAACAATGGCAAACGGTGAACAAGGCAACACGAGCATCGCTTGGGAACAAAATGTCACCGAAAGGCGTACAAGTCATTGATAGTCAACGAATTCGTTTGAGCGTGCGTTCACGCGCGCAATACGTTGAATCAGCACAGCGAATAATGCATCAGAGAATATTCATTATCGGTCGTCATCGCGGAATGAGTGACAGTATAATGGTAAATTACATTATACGCGGTCAACGGATATTCCGCTTTGTTCGAAATTCGCGATTCGTGATTGCCGGCAGAACCGGGTTTAAACTTGCCGTACGGGTACCATCGTGCTTCTAAACTTCGTATCGTGTAATGCCTCATTGTTTAACCCTTTTCAAGTCGAGTTAAAGTAGGGTTGAAAAAAATGAGGTGAACTCTGAGCGCTATTTATCGAGTCGATTGTTCTCACTTTGTCGAAATATTCTGCTTACGGATCGTCTATTATGCTGAGCTTTCGCGATTGTGCGAGGCACCTCGCGTAGTTTAGCATGGAACATGTCAAATTGAAAAGCGATGCATGGATTTATTAAACTTTGCGAGTTATTCGAACTCTTTATGAATGAAGCTTAACCCTTAACGCTCCAATTTTTAAATGTGAATATCGACCAGCAACTCCAACTTATACTCGTTGTATTTTGACTTGCAAGTTTTTAAGACTTTAAATGCTACAATTACGTGTAAATAATAATATTAAAGTGATTGAAAACAATCGTTATTCATTTCAGAAGTAATATCATTTTGATTGCAATATTTATATTATTAATTATAATCGATTAATGTGTGGTAGATTTTAAAAAAGGCATTGGGATCCAAACCGGGTTTGCGTACACTGGTATTATAGTAGAAAACTGTTTGTTTTTTTATTGCATTACTTCCTTTTGGCTAGTTAACAGCTGCATCATTATAAATGCGACATAATTGAAGAATAGATGGATTTATAATAAAACAGGTTGAAATCTGACCTTTCAGAGCAGTCATACATGTACACATACGAAAGAATAAGTTGATAAATACGCAAGCGTAAAAATTGAAAATGCAATAACTTTTTTTGTAATACAAATATCAAATTTTCAATTTATCCGTATTTTGTGTGTCGATATATAGTATTCACAAACAAATATTCAAAAAAATTGATTGAAATTTAACTGACAAAATGACAAAAAAGTGGTATTTTTTAGCACATTATTTACACAAATGGACTTTTTAAAAAAACGATTATACCATTGGATTCAAAATCCGATGGTATTAATTTTCACTCTCTACGAAATTTTCGTATCTCTAATAGTTTTCGAGATATTCAATAAAGAAGTTTCAGGATCCCAAGTTTGAGGGTGGTTTTCACCCCTTTAACCTGGATGGTTGCCGATAAAAAAATACGGGTCAAATATTGTTGCGAGGACTATATCATACTAAAATTTCATAAAAATCGGTGATTTACATCTCGGGATGTTCCCTTGTTCGAGTAGAACGCCGGTCATCGGTGGTGCCTGAGAGGCACACTTGGAGCGATAACGGTTAACACATTGCGTACGGCAGACGAGATATCTCGTCTTTAGGAATCCGAACGTTGTGGCCGGGAGACGAGATATCTCGTTTTCAGATTTCTTCGACTCAATCGACGATTTAAGGTAATTCAAGGCACTTATCATTTTTCGATAGATTTCCTTATAATTTTGAAAATATATTCTTCACGATATTTTATAATTATAACCGGAATCTCAACGAGTTCGTCCACACGGTTTATGAATAAATCGTGTTTAAAAATGACATATTTAACATGGGTCTGATGGAAAAAAATTTTTGCTGAGTCCGTAAAATCTTTTTTTATTTTTCTAATAGAAAAACGAGTCGATGGATTGTAATAAAAAATGAGCAATATTATTTTATGCTTTTGGAACATTATTGAATTTTTTCATAATTTTTTACTTCGTAGTTATAGAGAAAGATGTTTTTTAATGTCTAAAAAGTGAATGAAGTGACCTCTGTGAAGTTAGCCCCTGCATTAATGCTTACGCAATTTTTTTCATTTCTAATGAAAAAAGAAACTTTTAGTTCTGAATCCAGCTAGAACTGCCTTAAGGAATTAAAAATAGACTTTCTTGTTACGTTACTAGGGTAACGAAGTCTTGCGTATTCCCTTAACAAATGGTTAACGAAAAAAAAAATGTCAACATTCTGAGAACGTAAAAATCAGTCGGTTAGTATAGAATGCTTCACTCGGTATCATACGCTAAAGGATTATTCCAAAATTTTTTTAAAAATGCGATTTATGAGGTCGTTCCCATGCAATTATTGGTGAAGAGTCACGTGGTTTGGATGAAATTTGTGACGGTGCAAAATGTATTAAAAAAATACACTCCTGCTAATAATGCCACATTCATGTTTCATTTGACCTTCAATGACCTTATGTAATAGGTCGTTGAACTCGTTTTAAGATCCTCTATCATGATACGAAAGCAAAGACATATCGATCTTTAGGCGGCCCTCGCACATTCTATTTTCGTACAATTTGCTATTTCGCACGTTTTTAAAGATTTTTGTCGCTATTTCAAGAAATATTTGCTTTCATTCGCCACTGCCAAGGAATGTTGTAGCTGGTGTTCACTAATTGCCTATTAGAGGTATTCTAACATTGTACTATTGTTTCTAATATTAACTACTAGATGTTAGAGAATTTTAAGTTTACAATGAAGCCACATTAACATAGAATTTTTCATATTTTTCCTGTATCCCTCTACTTTCGAACATTCAACATTCGCACACATTTTCAGGAACCAATTACGTGCGAATGTCGAAGGTTGACTGTAATTAAAAAAGTGGAGGTGACCTTCAAAAGTCCGAAGCACCTCCACCTGCTTTCCTATAAATATGAGAAATATTTATAAAAAAAAATTGGAACCCATCAATTTGACGGCTTCCGTAAATCTAGTGTTAATTACCTTTATAATTTTGGCGAACTGCAAAATGTTAAATACACTCATTGTCAGCCATCCTAAATCAATTTAAAATCCAACAGAGTATACTTGTAATTAAGAGTAATTGAACGAAGAGCAAAATTGAGTAAAAGAAAAATACAAAACACGTAGAAATTAAGTTATTAAAAACAACTTGAATTAACAACACTTCAAAACGACTATCTACTTTATAATTAGACTGCGGATGTTTATGCAAATTTCAAGTTTCACAAATGCAGGTGAGACAGGAAAACCTATCTAGGGATTTATTGCACTTAATAAATATTACAACAAACACCATACTTTGGATATTTTAGACATATTTTTATTTTATATTTGAGTCGTATTTAATTTGTCATAAATGCGTAAAAATCCGCAGTCTATTTATAATACAGTTAATACACTGTGTTCATAATAATCCCTCTTACATTTAGAAATGTTGAAAAAAAATCCAGCCTAACAGAAATATGATGTCATCAATCATAATGCCCACTAAAAGCATAATTAGTCATGTGCATAAGCAAGAAAAACTTGAACAAGATCATTAAAAAATATAACCTCATCGTAGGAAATAGAGTGATGTAAAGGTAGCTCGGAACAGGTCGTTACACGGGCTGTTCTAGAAATAGGTGGCTGACCTTTAAGTGCACATTCTACTGACCGTAAGGATGTACTGTATCGAAACAGAGATCCAAACATTATCGGTCAAGCGAAGAGGTCGTTTCCACTATACGTCGAATTGGGATCCCTGCCAAATGTCATGAAAATCTTCATCGCTGTCGTTTGCGTTTAATCGATTTCTACTTGCTGGTTTGCAAAATTGAGGTGAATTATTGACGCTGCTGTGCTGATGAAGATAAAGCCCTGAATTTTTAATAATTATCTGTTATATATATTTTACTTTTGGGATTTGACATTTACTTAAAGCTGAAAAAGCTTAATTGAACTTTAAGTCAAAGATTAAAGATGTAAAACGGGTAAATTGAGAAAGATACTATTTTTGTATTGCGAGAATTTTAATAGTGGGTAAGTCCAATCCAGTTTGTTGAATTAGAAGATTTTTGTCTCGTGAATCGTAATTTTGAGTGTTCTGAATTTTTTGGAGTATGGAGGATTTTTAGTTTTTCAGGAATTGCATCACAAAAATGTCGAATTTCAAAAATTAATAAGAAAATAAAATTTTGTTTCGCCACTATTTGCGTTTAATTGATTTGTACATGGCGGTTGAAAATTTGAAGAGAATCATTGACACTGCTGTGGTGATAAGAATGAAGTCTGCAATTTTTAACATTTATCAATTTTGTATATTTTATTTTTATGGCGTGGAATTTAACTAAAAATCTTGCATGAACTTTGAGGCTAGTATTGAAGATATCGAAGGGGTAAGTTGAGAAAAATACTATTTTTTGTATTGTGAGAATTTTAACTGAGGACAACTCTAGTCAAGTTTGTTGAATTAGCAGATTTTTGAGCGATTCATATCTTTAAGTCTTCTGAGTTTTCTGAAAGCTGGAAATCAAAAAGATGCTTTTGATACTTCAAAAATTGTATCGCAGGCAAAAATAATTATGTCCTTTTTCCTAAAATTAATCGATTGTCATATCCTGTTTCGTAATGTTTGGAATTCCTGGGTTTTTGGAAATCAGTGGTCCAAAATGGACTTTTAACATTTGAGAAATTTCACTACAAGCAAAACTGATTACGTTTTACCCCTTGCCGTACGATTTCTTTGCTAAGTACCATTGCAGTAATTCAAAATTAAATTGACGAAGTAAAAATTCTTAATAAATCACACAGTTTAATATAATATTATTGTTATAATAATAATAATTTTATCGTGTTCCACTGATACTTTCAGTCTGATAGATTTTACAGAACTCGAAATTTTTCTATCCAATTTATAGTGTCACCAGTGTCACTCGTTATTGCACAACAAGGGGTTAATTTCTAACATTAATTGATTTTCCACACTAACCAAAATCCACCTTTGTCTACATTATCGTGAATATTTTTAAAAACATCCGAGCAAATTTTCAATTCCATCAAAGTAGAAAAATAGCGTCGGAAGTTGTTGTTTCAACGATCGATGTGCGTGCTCGCCATGAAATTCGTGCGACGAGTCCATTTGACGATTCGTGTGCATTTTATCTCTGAAAATCTATTGCAGTTTCGCCGGTATGCAACGTGGGAGAGTAAAAGAGAAAGACACAAAGAGAAAGAGAGGGAAACAACGAGAAAACGAAATAGAGAGAGCAAGAAAGAGAGAGAGAGAGAGAGAGAGAGAGAGAGAGAGAGATACGGAAGGGCGAGAACGTATAAAATTCCATGCTGGGGAGAAGAGACTTCTTTTTTCCCAGTGAATTATTCTCGCGGCAGAGTGGCTGATTTATTGGCCTATAAATTACGTTAATGCACACTTTTTAGTTTCATGAGGGAAATTTAAGTAAATGAGAGAGACAGAGAGAATTGGAGTACCTGAAAGGGAGAAGGACGAGGGAGAAAGCTTCGGCGGCAAGGAGAGGCGGTATGATGAAAGATGACGCGAAATTAATGCCAGGCTATGTCGGAAGTTGCAATGAAAATGCATTTCGTAATTCCGGACAACACGCGCCATTCGCCGAAAGACCTCGCTTGCGCTTAAGAGGTCTCCATGCCATGCCAGACGACGATGTTTGCTCTCCCTTTTGCATCAGCTTTCAAAATTTCCACACTGTCAGCTACATCGGCTGCAAAATATTGTTTTTTTTTTTTAATCCATTAACTAAAGTGTTTTCTTTAAACGAAAATTATTTTTAACCCCTTGTCGTACAATAACGAGTGACACTCGTGACAGTGTAAATGCAATAGGAAATTTGCATGTTTCGCGAAACCTATTAAATTGAAAATATTCAAGAGAAACATGATAAAATTCTTTTTTACCGAGTAATTTTTATTTTCTAGTATAATACCGACAGATAATCTTGGAGCGATGACTCTGTAGTAGGATTCGTTTGAATAATACTAACAATAAGGAGGATTTTATATGGCGAAGGTGTAGACGTAGATAAAATAAAAGGAGCACACAAAACACTTAAGTTATAATAAAAATAAATAGGATATATATTGTTACGAAGCACCCAGTAGATTCAATGTTACTGGGTAACGAGACATGTCAATTGTTTGTTAAATAAAAAGAGTAGAGATTCTACGGTCGGTAGTCCTGGTAGACGGACGTGTTCTCTTAAATAAAAGTTATCGCTTTTTAATTGTGTTCTATTTAATTATGTCTGAAAGGACAAGGAGTGCGCGGTCGACTCGTAACAATATATTGAGTGTATGAAATATATAGAGTACAAAATAAAATACTGGATAACTAAATAATAATCTAAGTTAGTCTAAAAAAGATGACGATCTCCCCCACTTTTTTCCTACGTCCTTGCATCTCTATGGGGAGACGTCTGTCCATGGTTATTATACCACAACTCCACGTAATAATGCGTGACGTAGAAAGAAGGAGAGGAGGTTGTCATCTTTTAAGAGGATGCATCTCGCGATATATTCACAGATTACAATTAGAGATTTCGTTAGAGAGTGACCTTCGAGATACACTCAGAAATCTTTAGATATTTTTGTTAATTTTCTATATTTTTAGTCTATTCTGTTTTTCATTATCATTTAATATATATACTATTTATTATTATATTGTAATTTTAGTTACAATAAACAAAGTAGAGCGTTATTCTTATTTTATCTTCTATTGACAATTAATCAATTCAACTTTATCCACGCCCAACAAGTTAGATCATCCGACACATTATTATTTTAATTATCCTCTTTTCCCTCTTTTTAACCGAATCCTACTACAGTTTTACCATTTCTATTCTAAATTTTCGCGATAGCAGTTACAAGAGAAATTGTAGGTCAAAGGAAGGATTATAATTTTAGGAAATAATAGAAGGATTACTTTAATACCAGAACCACCAAGTAAATCAAAATGACTGGTTCCTACCTTCTTTACAAAAATTTTCCAAATTTATAAGAGAAGCTTAGAGTAAATATTCTATGTTAATGTTATAAAACACAGATTAACGAATCAATCATCTTTTCCACCTAGAACCTTCTACTTTTCCAGAGTACTCGTCTAATATAATGAAATACAATAGATTTAGTGCCGGTAGTTCTAGAATTAATAAGAAAAGGATTTTTCTTCGTATCTATATATGAAATGATTTATTTAGATAGCTTTTAAACTGCTTGATCACTGTTTCTCTCTCTTTCTTTTGGAAAATTCAAGAAGCAAGTAAATACTGCAAAAATGCCATACAATTTGAGAAATTAATACACAATTTTTTAAAAACATATATCTTTTTATGGCTTCTAGTTAATGAGATATTTCAAAGAATTCACATACAACTCTTATTTTTGTGGAATATTATTGTGATATTTCAGTGTATTCAGATACCATTAGAGATTTCGTTAGAGTGACACCTTAAAGATGCATTTTAAATCCTTAACTATTTTTGAGAATTTTAGTTATATCATATTTTCAGTGCATTCTATTCTTTCATTATTATTTAACCTATATTCTATTTATTATCAGATTATAATCTTACTGTATGTTATACTGATTTTATCTTATCCTAACAATTAATCAATTTCACTTTATCCACGCCTACATCAAATTATCCGACACATCATTTCACTTTACCTTTAGCCGAATCCTACTAAATTTTCTTCCTTTTAGTGTGGATGTTTGTTGATAAAAAAGAACTGTCTCAAACATGTGTTTGACAATAACCTTTTAGGTCAGTTCCATAAAAATTCGCATGTTCGAGTTCGATATTTTGTCCCTTTAGAAAACAAGGGATTCAAAGTCTGTTGCACCTTTTTGAAATCTATTTCAATTTTGGTTGTTTCATATCAAAAAGACGATATCTGGCCCGTTAAATATCAGCAATCAATGATTACACGTGGATTATCGAGAATAAATTTGAACTCGATAAACGAAATCAGGATCAGGCTTCATTATCGATGACAACGTGTTATTTTTCACCTCGACCTCTCTCATTGACGCTAATTCGACGTAATGAGGCCGCTTAAAATGTTATTCTCCCTAATGAACATCGACAGATTTACCGTACGAGATTAAAGTGTATTGAGCATGGAAAATGAGAATTACAAAGCGTTTGATCATCGTCATCCGTAATATATGTTGCAAAAATTATAATTACTTTATCATTACTCGCGTTAGTTGATCAAAAACGTGGCGAGGGTTTTTCTCGATAAATTTCAAAAACAGCAAAAGGAATTAAACACGTGGAACGTACTTCATGCGACCCTTTGAAGGATTAATTTAAACGAATTTTCAAAATCGTTTCGTGATATGTGGAAAACACGCAGTGGTTGATTTTGCAGAATATGTCGCCAAAAAACTGCAAATTTTCTTTTTGACATTTGAAAGATATTAATCGCATTTGATTTATAACACTTTAGAGCCTAGTTTTTCTGGTAATACTTTTTTTATTAAATACCTTTAGAGATATGCGATCTCAAAGTTGATATTTTTGTAGCATGATGTTACCACGGTAGATTTAAAAATGCTATTTTTTTATAGTACAAACGTAGGATCCCTTTAGTGTAAATTTCTGTCATGCTCTTTCTAAACAATTTTTGATTTTTTTGTTTAACATTTTACAGCTGTGAAGGAAGAAAATGCAAGATCTATGTATTTTTTTTCTCCTCCGCTTAGGGTAAGGAAAAGTTTAGATTAATGTTACTTTTTTTTTAAAGTAAACTTTGAAGGCTTCCCGAGTCGAAATATTGAACCTATTGTCATGTTATTTACTCCTATTTAAACCTAATATGATACTTTTCAACACTAAAACTCCTAATTTAAACCTGTAACTCCTTCTCAGTAAAATGATACTCCTATTTTTTTACTTTTAATTTCTAAATGTTGGGTAGTAACAGGTTCATATGAGGTTCAATATTTCTACTCGGGTTTTAAACAATACCCGTTTTTTTTACTGCTACTATTTGCAATTCTTTGAATTATTGTTACTTATTTGCCGCACACTTTTTGTGTTTGTGAGCAGCGCATTTTCTTATAACAGTGCAGAATTGTCAACAACAACCCAAGAAATATTACAATACTAAGGTTTGATTACAGTTTGAGTGAAACTACTAATTTTTCAATAGATGTATCCGCCATATCGGATCTATCCTTCTGTTTTTGGAAATTTAAAATTCAATTTTGTGAGCAAGTACTGAAAAAATGTTTGAATACCAATTTTTATGAAGAACTGCCAATTTTTCGATAGATCAGTCCGCGACGATAAAACTACCACTTTGTTTTTGACCATTTTTCATTCAGTTTTGTAGTCAGAGATCCAAAGAATATTACTTCATGAATTTTCATCTAAGTAAAATGAAGAAAGTTTTAAGATTTTGTCGCGGATTCCAGTCAAATCGACCACAGTGTGCAAGTTTGCAATTCTTAAAACAAGAGAACAAACAGTATCTGTTTATCGTTGGTCTTCGACATTCTGACGTTCAGATGTTCACTCTCGTAAAAAGAAAATAAAAGTTACAGCCCATAGAAAAGCAATAGAAGCAAAGTGCTTCGTACTCGTCTCAATGATAATAAAGGAATATACATGTAAACTAATTGTTTACAGTCGCTGTAAAGTAACAATATTAAATTTAAGTTACTTTTTCAACATAATATTAAATAGGTACTGTAGAAACATAATTTTTGAATTAATGAATAGTTTTAACTTTAGAATTAGTAAGAGTAGATGTCGCGATAAAGTAACTTTAAGTCATTTATCATGTGGCAACAGACACTATAAACTCCATGAAGTTCTCTTTTCAATGTTCTACCCCATGATACTTAAATTTTTTCATTATTAATGCACAACATGAAGAGAGTTTAACACTAGAACTACCTAGATTTAATCTATTATATTTCAATATATTAAATAAGTACTTATTCATTACTTCAATGTATTATTTAGTACTTTAATGTATTCAAAAAGAGAAATCTAAAGGTAAAAGACATGATCGACTCGGTTATCTGTACTTTATGAGATCAACGTAGAATATCTACACAATGGCTCTCCTATAAACTTGGAGAATTTGCATAAACAATCGTGTAACCGTAATTTTAACTGGGTTGCTAATTATAATGTCAAAGGACCTCTGTCCAAAGGAAAAGTTCTGTTTCCACAATTTTTCTTACATCAAAGGATCGTATTATCATTACGTTTTTCTCACTGCTTCTAAATAGTCTTTTCTTTAGTGGCAAACGTAGGATATCTACACTATGATTTTTATAAACCTGGACATTTTTTGGAAAAAATTCGGAACTAATGTGTTGCTAGTTAGTTTCAGTGTTAAAGGACCTCTGTCGACGTTTAACACGTTGAATGCCATCGGAACTTCGTTAGCTTCTTCATTTCTACTACAGTGAAACTTTTTCTATTCAAATAAGATTTTTATAAAGCAGAAACTTTTATCTTTCTATCGCCAATATTTAAATATTAAACATGTTAGAAAATTCATAAATATTGCAATTTAAATGTTATACGAAATTTCATTGAATTCAATAGTGCCGGTCATCGGTGACCCCCATGGCAGTCAACGTGTTAAGCAACGTCCAAAAAAGTCCTGTTTTCCTTCGTCCCCTAGTTTTTCTTACACTGAAGGATTGTATTATTTTTTTCGTTTTTCTCGTTGCTTCGAAACACTGTCTTTTCTTTAGTGGCAAACGTAGAGCTTGCGAGGATAGAGCAATAGTGGGAATGCGAATGGAGACACGGTTTTCTCCGAGACCTTTCGGAACGAGCAAACTTCCCCGTGCTAACTTCAGACTCTACCGTATTTCAAACAGTTTCAACTTCGAATATGTTTGAAGTTTACGGATTCCTTCGCATCGTCGAACAGTTTGACAAATTTTCGGGTTCGCCGGCACATACATGCATGTTCATGTACGCACATATGTACGTAGGAAGATGTTCCATTTAATTTGAACATACGAAAATGGTCCGTTGTTCGGAACCACGTGAAAAGAGTCGGAGTAGCTTGTTAACACTATTTCTACCGCGATTTTGTCTATACCACTAAAGGTGTCTTTTGACACCTTTACGTTTGAATGCAAATAATTGCCAAAACTGTTGAGATTTAAAATTATTAGTTACGTGTAGATAATTTGAGCAATATATTCATTACTACATTGATGTGTATTTATTAGAGATTATTTAATCAGCTTGTACGTTCTAGCAGCGGTGTACAGGTAGTTGTAAAGTCACAGCAACGGTGTACTCTAAAATGTAACATGGCGGGAAATAAGCGAATATCGAAGTCATGCCGCAACTCCTGTATATTCCGTTACAACTGAAATCGGGATTCTCTAATCTGATTATACTTGATATGGTGCTGCAAAGTGATGTTGATATTTATATGTAAAATGGTTTAAAATTAGACACTGTCATGAAATCCTTAAAGTGTCAAAAGACACCTCATGGTAGAAATAAGTATACCATATGTAGATTTTTAGATCTATGATGTTCTGGTGGAAAATGATATCGCTGAATTAATTTAACAACTATTGTATGAAAAGTCAAAAAATTAATTGTGGAGAAATGATTCAACTTAGAGAATAATTTTGAGTTAAAATTTGAAAGGTGTCTTGTGACATCTCTTGGTAGAAATAGTGTTAACACTAGAACTACCGACGTCAAATCCAACATATTTTAATAAATTAAATAGGTACTTTGAAAAAGGTGGAATCAAGCGGTGGAAAAAAGTAGAATATTTATTCTATGACTCTTATGTAAACTTTGAGAATTTTTTGAAAAAATTGTGTACCAGTCATTTTGACTGGTTTGGTAGTTCTAGTGTTAAAACGTGACGAGGATCGCTGGAATATTTCTGATTTGTGAAATTCATTGGTTTTTAGGGCTTTGACCCTCTGTCGTGCAATAATGAAGGACACTCGTGATGCAGTAAATTGAAAAGAAAGTTTTCAAGTGTTCCAAAATCTATAGAATTAAAAATATTAGTTTGACATGATAAAATTATTCCTATAATATTAACCCCTTGCCTTACGGTTTCCATTGTGACAGCTGTGAATTGAAATTAAGTCTCAAAAATTCTATTCATAATTAATTCTAGAAATAGGTACAAATTGCTTCCTGACTTTTAACTTTTTGCATAATCGATTGCAATATTAATATTATAGAAATAATTTAACCGTTTCCTGACTGACTGACGTTTTCAATTTTATAATTATTGGAAAACTTCAAAATTTCGCATTTCATTTATCGCATTACGCGTGTCACATGTCATTGAAGGTAAAGGGGTTAATATTATGATAAATTGCAGGACGTACCAATTGACATTGATAAATTTTTATTTTGTTAATTTAACACTGAATTAGTGCGCAGATGATCGTAAAAGAAATTTTACGGCAAGGGTAATAATTCATTTTCTTTAACGATTGGAATTTAGCTATTCTTTATTTTATATACGAAGAGTCTTCTCTGTACGAGCAGGACTCTTATTGTTAGAGTAAGAACACTTCGAGTGATCGTCTCAAACGTCCATGGTAACTTCGAAATATGTTTTAAAAAGCAATAAAAGGAATCACCTACGTTTCAACGACAAACAGGGTACCTAACGTCAAATATTTTCGTCGTTTTACATAGAAAATATACCATTATAATTTCAAAATTTTTTGGTGTTAGGGAACAGTTTATACCATAATTAGTGAGTGTGGATTTTGTGTAAGCGAGAGTGGATGTTTAAAATACGTGATTCGAAAGGCGAAGAATGCCAGAGCGTGAATGTTTAGCAGATAAGGAGAAAATGAGTGAGTGCAATAGAAAATTCATGCTGTGAAAAAGACGAAGAATACATACTGTGAGAAAGAGCATCGAGGGTGGATGCAACAGTGAATTTTTGGGAGAGTCAGTTGGCCATAGACCGAGTGGAGCCATAGACAGGGTTGAGTCATAGATAGAGTTGAGCCATAGACAGAGTTGAGTCATAGATAGAGTTGAGTTATGAATGGAGTTGAGTGACAGACAAAGTTGAGCCGTACCCAGAGTTGAGCCATAGACTTGAGCCATAGTCGAGTTGAGTCACAGACAGAGGTGAGTCATAGATAGAGTTGAGCTTTGAACAGAGTTGAGTCATACTCAGAGTTGAGCCGTAGTCAGAGTTGAGCCATAGGCGGTGTTAAGTCACAGACAGAGGTGAGTCATAGATAGAGTTGAGTTATGAATAGAGTTGAGCCATAGACAGAGGTGAGTCATAGATAAAGTTGAGCTTTGACCAGAATTGAGTTGAAAACAGTGGAGATTATAACCTTGAGAGGAGAGTTCGAGAATTTGTGGGAGTGCGAGTTAGAATATTTAGAGTCATCATTAATTAATGTATTGGTTATTCTTTATATACATAAATCTTAACCTATTGATCAACATTTGTAAATTATCAAGCACTATGTCTGCACCTAGCTAGAGTATCTTCACAAGCACCTGAGGGAACTGGAAAATATATTTCAAAGAGCATGAACTTTCCATGAATCGAATACACCAGATATTTGTCCATCAGCGAATTTTTCGTCACCTAACGTTCCAATTGGGCATCGCGGTCACCGTTAAATATGGTAATGAGTTTCAACGCATAGGCTACCAATAGTCATCAATTATTCTGAATAATGGCATGCAAATAGGGCGGCGCGTAGGCAATTAATGTCACTATTTGCAGAGGCTTATCCCTGGTGCATAGGACACGGCTGAACAGAGACGTTCTATATTTATCGATCATGTGCCAACTATAAACGTTTCACCTGGAAACCTGGACAAAGATACGTATGATACCGATTGCCGTTTATAATACAACTACAATGTGTATATTATAGGTGGTTTCAGGTTTGTCAAAACGAATTTCTCCCCTCTCTATTTCTCTCTGTCCCAATTGAATTTCGACCTTTAACAGTATCGATATCCGAATAGGTCTTCCACTTTGCAGCTGTCTAAACAACAGGTTGGATTAGCAAAGGCAAACAAAAGAAAATCACAAATCCAGTTTATCCAGAATCTGTCTTAACATTTTA
Organism: Cerceris rybyensis; assembly: GCA_910591515.1. NCBI lineage: Eukaryota > Metazoa > Arthropoda > Insecta > Hymenoptera > Crabronidae > Cerceris > Cerceris rybyensis. The sequence continues at coordinate 64,355,060 of OU342789.1, read as the reverse complement.
CCGACCGGAAGCCTATTAATAGGCTTTTCGGACCCAACGCCTTTGAACTTTTAACTTATTAATTGGTTGCCACTCCAATTAATGAATTTTCATTTATCATTGCGGTTACCTGTGTTAAGGACTCAGTGACGAGAATTTGTAATTTTCCAATAGATATCTGTATCAAGGAAGTATTTATGGCCAAGTGATCAGTCAGAAAGGGGTAGGATGTTAAAAAAATACCGGTCGGTAAAGTGTTAATTGATGCAATGTGTTTTATGCATTTAACAATGGGAGTCCTTCGATTCACTTAACGGACGTGTCACATAAATTTTCGTTTTTTCTTTGTGACTTACTAGGAGGAGCCACCTAGATTTACGTTTCTGTTTCAATTTTTAGTACGCTGTGTTAGTTTTTAATTGTATGCACATTGTGCTATTTGTTTTTTGTGTCATTAGTTCTAGCATGTTATACTATTTGATTAATTTTATTGAAATTTTACATACTCTTGGAGTAAATTGTCCTAACTAATAATAAACCCTATTATAGGGGCAGATGGTTAATATTAGGGAAACTGGAAAGTAATTTTGTCTTTTGTATATTAACTTCCAACAAATAAATTTGCCCCAAGTTTGAATTTTTAATGAATAACATAATCGTCCTTATCTACAACAACTTTTTTTCATCTAGTGTGCCCATTTTCCAATGCCAGTGTAAAAAAAATCGATTGGTTTTTGTGCAAAATATCTAAAGAAACGACGTTACTTTCCGGTACCCCTAATAGTTTTTAAGATATCTGCAATTGAAGATATTTACAATTATTTATAAGAACTTAACGCTGTTTCAGTATACGCCGTAGGATAATATATAAACAGGGTTGGATAATATAAATGCGCAGGATATTGATGAATTATAGCAAGTTACAACAGGTGCAAGCCTTTGTAACGACGATCGTAAAGAATTAGTAGAACAACAAGTGCACCAAGATGAAGAAGTTTGCGTTTCTGAAGATAAGGAGCAAAAGGAACTCTCAACGGATTTTCTAAAAAAAAGTTTAACCACTATAACGGAAATTATGGATCAGTTTGTACAAAATGATTTAAATTTTAATAGAAGTTCAAAGGCAGGATAACGTATCATTGATGCGGTGTCGTGCTATCGACAACTGCTCGTTGAACGAAGCGGGAAAAAAAACGGCTTTAGATGACTTCGTCACAAAAAAAACAAAAAATATCAAAAGAGGAAGAATCTTCTCTCGTTACAAAAATGACACAGTTACTCGAACTTTTTTCGATTTTCATGAATGTTTCATGAATAAAAATGGATATTAGCAATAAATAAGCCTATAATTGATGTAATTAAAAACTATTTAACAACAAATGTTATAAAATTAAGCAAACAAGAATTGACAAATTTTCTTATTCTTTGGTCTGTTTCTCTTATTGCGTGTTAAGATGACCATTTTAAGGCTGTTTCGTTTAGCGCTGGAACTTATTGGAACTAGGGATTGCAATACCGGTATACAGAGATACCGAATACCGGTATTTTGAGCCATTTGTATAATTTTGTAATACCGCTATTCATAAGTTTAAATACCGTTTTTTCGGTATTTACTAGAAATTTTTTAAATTGTCAAATTTGATCAAGTTTATAGTAAATTTTCTTAAAGTTTTTTACCCACAAACCTATCCACATTCAGAAGACTTCGATACAGTTATTGAAAATGATGATAACACTAATGTCGATAGTGAAAAGGAATTATCTCCCGAACAAAAATTAGAATTAGCGATAACTAAAAAAATTTCGGAAACTAAAATATAATACAGAAATCAGTTATATCCAACACCATCTGACGAGAAATCGATTTATTTGAAGATGAGGGATATAGAGGTAAATACTTCGAAAAAGTATATCGTGCATTGCTAACAGTACCACCAACTAGCGTAGATGCTGAAGGAACGTTTTCGACAGCTGGTAATTTTTGTACAAAATTACGTTCCAGGCTTAATTACAGTACAATTGATGAATTATGTTTTTTAAGATCACATTTCAAAAATTTGTAATAGTACCACTGACTGAATAGTGATATTTACATTGTTTTGATGATTTCAATACATAAGATGTTCCTTGTCCCTTTACTCTTTTTGTGATTCTTTATATACTGTTATAATTTATAAGTTTCAAATGATTTTTTGTGATATTTACTCTCTCTAATAAAACTGGCAAATAAAACAAAGAAGCACTTGTGTTTTCTTTCTTTTTCTAAAATTCCTACTACCGGTATTAAAACCGGTATTCCGGTATTAAGATCTAAAAAATACCGGCTACCGGTATTGAACTTTTGGTCCGATATTGCAACATAATGGAGTATATTCTTAATAATGACGACTAACGCTACAAGTATGTAAAACTTCAACAAAATCGGCGACTGAAGGCCTTGCGTTCTCCTTATCAACAAAGTTAGCGTTCAGAGTTAACTGGATTTGCGATGAAAACTGCAAACCTTTGCAATTCTTAGGAAAATCTTTCACTTTTTCGCTCTATCATGAGTAAGTAAAAGACGTGTACTTGAAACTACCCCCGGTTTCGCAATTGGCTTCATAAACTTTCCCTTAACTTTAAGATTAACAGCTCAGGATAAAAGATGAGCCATCTCCAAAGGGTCAAAGGTCCAGGAGGGTGCCTCTTTCGCGAAAAGTACCACTGAAGATTTACGGACTTCAATCAGATCTTGGGTAGACTTTGAACGAGAACGGTTGGAGAATCTTTTAAACTTTTAACCCTTTAACTCCAAGATTCGCGACAAAGCCTATGGTGAGATCGTAAAACGGATTTTATTTAAGATGAAACGTCGACACTCGCTGTGGTTTTGCATTTCTGCTGCGACAGCTATGGCCATTTTGCTTACGAGCTACTATTTTAGGATTCCGAACCATCGAGGTAACGATTTTCACGAATACTACTACAAATCGATCGAATAATTTAGATTTTATATTCTTTATCAATTTGGGCATAGTTTAGAAACAATATTAAACCGGCTATTTAAATAGGTTTGGTTAGTCTAATGTTAAAAATTGTAATTAACCCTTATCGGTCGCTAGCTTTATATATATGATTTTCCACTAGGTTGCAGTTGGTTTTCGTAAATATTCGAAAAATTTGTAGTACTATAAGAATCACATTGTGGATGGAAATTATTTATTTTTTGAAAGAATATTACAAATCATTGAGTTTCAAAATCAAGTTTTTAGCGTATCATATTTTTCGAAACAACTTCCAACATGAAAAAAGCTTTTTTTTGCATACAGTGGAGATCCTCTTATTTTCAATGTCGTTTCTCCGAAGTTCCTCTTAATTCGATCCCCTCCAATAGTCCTCCGTCAGGAGAGAGGGAGAATAAAAAGAGACAGATAAATGATATTCTTTCTCTTTTCCTCGTGTGTGGTTTGGTTTTGACAAACATAACCTCCAACACGAATACACAACCTCTATCACGTGACAGGCAAACGAAATGAGGGGAATCTTAAAGAGTGGGAAGATAACTCCGCCCAAAAAACAAGGGGAAATCGAATTAGACTCTTCGAAATAAGAGGATCTCCACTGTATTCACAGAAGTATACTGTTGTTCTTCTGTCAAACCACTATCGCTACCGAAATTTATAAAATTTTCTTCATTCATTTTTTAGGCCAATATATTAAAAAGTGACTGTAGAAGACATTGACACGTTATTGCAGATGTTAATTGCTCCTTTGCTGATGCTTCACTTACAAGACAATTGCGCCACATTTTATAGTCAGCGAATTTCGACAATGTTCGACCTGTCGCATCGCACGTGACATACGACCGCCTCGCTAAAGTATTGTTGTCACGTGAGAGGTGACTTACGACCGTTAAGGGTTAACAGTAGTACTATCGGCGTTATATCTCTTACGTTTAACACTACGTCTACCAAGGGGGTCAAAATGACTGAATCTTTTAAAAAATCTTGCTAGAATTTTTAGGGCTGTACCATTCTTAACACTAGATTTACTGGTGTGAAATCTGTTACACTCCAAAATATTACACAAGGACTTTGCAATAAGAAGGATCAATTGGCAAACATGATAATTCATTAAGTAGTTTTTGTATTGTCAAATACACGTGAAATATCTACTGTACTGCTTCTCCGTAAATTTGAAAAATGTTTATAAAAAAAGTAGAGACCCGTCAATTTGACGGTTTTCGTAAATCTAGTGTTAATTTTCTATATCTACCTTTTAAAACGTGAGAGATTAAATCAATTTAGTTTTTTGCGCATTTCATTCTCTTTCTTCTGAACTAACTATCTATTATAGCATCTTTAACCCAGTCACTGTCAATTACGAGATATCTCGTGGTTGCACTATAAGTTTCAATCAATAAGTTGGCAATAACAGCCGAACGTGTATAGCATTTTTGGAACAAAAATGTTCTTAGAATCATTACAACTGTTGAGATTATATATTTGAATAATTAAATTAATGTTTTGAAAACTTACTGTCGTCTTCTCTAATTTTATCACGTAAGATAATATTTGCTTAGTTGTTTTTCTGGCAGTGGATGGGTTAGACATACTGAATTAATAGTCATTAGTTCTAGTGTTACATATAGTGAAAGAGTACTTTGGGAATATTCGAATCGAGAGATGAAAAGAATGGTAAATTAAGTAATTTTTAAGAAAAGTTGAGAACCGCCCATTTACACTTTATTGGCTAGTCCAGCGTTAAAAATTCTAATTAACACTAGACCAACCGGAATTATGTAAGATATAATTAAATATACCTAATATGTACATTGGAAGTAGCGAAAACGATGATCATTACATAATTTAAATTATTTATTTCTAATCAATTTCTGGACATTTTAGAGAAAAATGGGTTCCAACCATTAAACTATTTTGGTAAATCTAGCGTTAACCCTTTGGCCTATGATTTCTTCTCTGGCGGGGTGTGCAAAGTCTCAAAATTAATTCCTGAAATCAAAGGATTTCACTAATTTCTGATACTTGGGATGACTGAACGTAATATTAATAGTATAGAAATAATTTTAAGACATAGAAAACATTTTCAATTTAATAGTTTTTGGAAGACTTCAAAATTTCCTATTCCATTTTCGCGCCACGAGTCTCCCACGCTTTTGTGGGCTAAAGAGTTAAAATTCTAATTAACAGAAAAGCTGATGCCATGGGTTTTACATCCCTTACAAATTTAAAAAATTAGAAACCAGTTACTTTAACCACCTTGGTAGTTTTTAGTGCTAATGCGGTCCAATTGGAATCTTCAAAGGCCAAGGCTCACAATTAATGCGCTCCAATTGCTATTTTCATCACCTCTGCAGATATTCTTCCTAAAAGATCATATACATATGTCGCTGCGGAAAAAAAAAACAAATGAAAAGAAAGGAATAAACGTGATATATCGTATTATGGATAAAATGATAACAGTTTGCGTGGAGATTCAGGGGCAAATGTACGAGAAAAAGGTGTGATCACGGATAAAGTATACCCTGCGATGCAAGATTTCACGGAACTCTGACAAAAAGCTACGTCCTCGTTTGGCAAAAACACTCTCTGACAAACGTTCTGCTATGGTTCGAAATGCACTCTGTTTTCTTCCGGCTTTTGAATGCTACGTTTTCGAAAATCCTCTCGTTGCTTCGCTTATCGCGACTGTAACAGCAAATGATGAAAAATATACCTTCCGATAACATTCTTTACCTTATATTTTTTTACTGTTACAAAAATATACCGAAATGTGTACTAGTCATTTATTTTTAACAAATGCTACCAAACAGTAAAATTATCAAGTACATGAAAATCGAGAGAAAAAAGTTTTAAGAACTTCTATTAAGGGATTCATCCTTGTGACAACTATTTTCTTTTTCACTTCCTTTGGGAATTTTTTTTAACAAACCACTAAAATGTATAATTTTTGAATTTTTACTACACGTGTATTGATACTTTTGTGATCTATTGGTTATTTTTTGCAAGCAAAAATAACGATTTTCATTGACTTTACACCGTTTGAAAGAAACTCATGTATTTTTGGCGAGTACCATGATTCCAGAAGTTTGGCGCATCTAAAATAAAAAAAATGAAAGAGCACTTTAATTGGTAAACATAAATAAAATAAAAATATCGAAAATGGAAGATTTAGCACAGCTTTAAAAGCTAAGTTTCAAGAATCATCATATTTTCTCGGGGTTATCAGCTTAAAGAAACCAAACTATGACAGATATCAGAATTATTCTAGTTCTGACGATAGCCTTAGGTTTACAAATTAAAATGCTCTTTGATTTTTTTAGTTCAGGTGAGCGAAACTTCTGGAATCGTGACAGCCGTAAAAAATACCCAAGTGTCTTTAGAACGGTATAAAGTCGATTAAAATCGTCACTTTTACATTCCAAAATTCCTATGGACTACAAAAGTATCAATAAATGTGTGGTAAATATTCCAAGATTGTACATTCTAATGGTTTGCCAGAAAAAATCCCCAAAGGCGGTGAAGAAAAGTTATTACATGGAATGACCCCGTTAACACTAAAACTACCAAACAAGGCAAAATGGCTGGTTCTAAAAATCCAAATTTTCTCCAAGTTTATAGGAGAATCATAGATTAAATATTCTACCAGATCTTGTAAAACTTATTTTACCGAATCGATCATCTTTTCCACCTTAAATCCTGTTTTTTTCAAAGTACTTATTTAATACATTGAAATATTAGTTGGACCAGAAAGTAATTTCATTTTTTACATTAGATCGAAACTATTAAATTCGCACTAAGTTTTTATTTTTAATGAATGATGCAATCACCGTCGTTATTAAAAATTATTTTCCTTCTAGTGTGCAAATTTTCACTACCAATTCACCAAAAATCAATTGGTTTTTGAGCAAAATGTCTGGACGAACGACGTTACTTTCCTGTCCCTCCAAAACAATTGATTTAACACCGGTAGTTCTAGTGTTATAACCAAAGTACTGGAATTTTTACAACAAAGTAAAATTTTGTACTGTTATCACATTAATATGGTGTCAATAAAAATGGAGGACTACTGAAATCGTGCTCGACGTTAATTAAGTGCATTGGCACCATTTGAATTAACGAATTTTGTTAGTTTTTTTGATACGATAATTGCTAATTACTTTTGTCACAGTTCCGTTGTTTCTCAATTTTCAGCACCGTTTCGAATTGTGTATCAGAATGAGATTTAATTGTCAGAGCAATGACGTCACTCACATCGTCAGTGGTTCACGTATTATCGATGAAGTACGTGCACAAAGGGCTCCATTATATAATTATAATCACGACTCGATTATATTATTACACAGTTATCTTGTTACGTGACTATAATTCGGATAACGTTCTTGCATCATTGCAAGAAATATTTATGTAATTATACAATTTCACAGATTTCTGATCAATATTTTGTTATGAGAATATTTTAAGTAAGTATGTCTTTTATGCATCGCATGCCACTTCAGCGAAAAGACAATTTCAGTGTTACAAGAGTCCTGAAAAATGCACATCGTTCGCCAAGATCGTCTTACATGAAGAAGAGTCACGCGATTTACTGTAATTTCGTGATAAAAGTGCATTTCAAGCTGGCCCTAAAAATACACTCGTTGCATTTCGTGTTATCGGTGAACGACTGGGTATTGAAACTGTCATAGTTCACCGTAGACGCCTGTCTCGACATCGGCCAACTTTTCACTCCGATGGAAACTTCGGGAGAGGTCTATTTCCACGCGGAAACTTTAATTAGCTCTCATAACCCCTTGGCATCGGTGGGCGTTTTTATGATCGACTATCGGATCGAGTATTTGTTTCCAGACTTCCTTTCAGAAATGTTCAAATTAGTGGTGAAGCTTTGTATCAATGGAAATGGAAATGATTTAAATGATTATTCGGACAGGTTTGTTAATAGGGGTTGAAAGGGTATTGGTTTGCTTGAAGAGAGGAATAGAATGTAATGCATGGATGTTAGAAGGCGATGATTTGGTGTGATTTGCTGGAACTCATTGGGCGGACCGTGTTAGGAAATTGGGAAAAATTGTTTTGCACTTGGAGCTAATTCAGAGCTAACTCGGATGTAATTTGGACCGAACTGGAATCTAATTCGAAGCTAATATAGATCTAGGTTGGAGCTAATTTGGAATTGACTCGGATCTAACTCGGATTTAACTCGATACTAATTCGGAACTATTTGAGATCGAATTTCGAGTTAGCACGCATCCAATTCGCAGGTGATTTGGGTCTAGTTCGGATCTAACTCGATACTAATTCGGAACTATTTGAGATCTAATTTCGAGTTAATTTCGAGTTAGCATGCATCCAATTCGGAGGTGATTTGGGTCTAGTTCGGATCTAACTCTATACTAATTCGGAACTATTTGAGATCTACTTTCGAGTTAATTTCGAGTTAGCGCGCATCCAATTCGCAGGTGATTTGGGTCTAGTTCGGATCTAACTCTGAGTTGATTTGGACCGAGCTCTGATTTAACTTGGAACTAATTCGGAACTAGCTGAGATCTGATTCGGAGTTAATTTCAACTTAGCTTGGATTCAACTCGGAGCTGTTTTGCACCTAGCTTTTACCTAATTCGGAACTGGTTTAGACCTAGCTCTGACCTAACGCGGAACTGATTTGAATCTAGCTGAGATCTAACTCGGAACTAATTTGGAACTAACTAAGATCTAACCCAGAGTTAATTTGGACTTAGCTCGGATCCAATACGAAGCTGATTTCGACCTAGCTCAAATCGAACTCTGATCTGATTTGGACCGAGCTCTGATTTAACTCGGAACTAATTTGAAAGTAGCTAAGAACTAATTCGGAGTTCATTTCAACTTAGCTTGGATTCAACTCGGAGCTGTTTTGCACCTGTATCGCGAACATAACTTAAAGCTGATTTGGATTTGGTGTGGATCTAACTCTGACCTAATTTGGCCGTAGCTTGTAGCTATTTCGCAGCTAACTGAGATCTAATTCGAACCTGACTCAAACTAAACTGAGAGATAATGGGAAACCAATTCAGACTTATCTCGCACCTAAGAATTCATACCTAACTCGAAACTAACTCGAAGCAAATAAGATTCTAATTGAGATTTAACTTCCCCTTAGGAACTCACACCCAATTTAAAATTAATTCGGGGCTAATTTCAACAAAACTAGAATCTAACTTGGATACTAACTCGGACCTAACTGAGACTCATTCCACACCTAATCGGCTAACTGTGCAAAATTAACCCACTCCAAGCAGACCTTTTTCACGAAGTACATTATTGTTAACTACTCTGTAAATTAAACCAAAGAATTAAACATATTAACAAACATGAATTATCCCAAAACTGCCCAGCTTCTTCGAGCACAGCACCTGTTGGGCGAAGAATCGTGCTAGTTGTTCCACCAAACCTGATAATTACGGATTTGAGATTTAATTTAAAAAAATACCTAAATCTAGATCTGTCTGCGCGGTTAAAACCGTAGAAATGATATCCAATCCATCGACAATTGGAATTATCCTCACTGAAACCTAGCTGGTTCCAATCTTCCTCATTATCTTCCACCAGCAATCACTCTCGATACCGGAGCGATAGAAGATCGAAAGCATTTCCGAGGGTCTCGAAGATCCACTAAAAGTTTGGTTCGTGCTATTCGAAAGAAGCATCGTCCTCCGAACTTTCTGATTACCGGTATAATTTGATTTCGTCGGAGGCTCGCGGGCAAACTTTCCTATCCGATCGATTCTTCGGTTGCGTTAACTTCGAGTCTTCTATCCCTTGGAATCCCATCGGTAATTTACGATCGAAAATTGAAACCAGCCGCGAACGAACAAGACCGAGAACACGAATCGACTGACAATGGCTCGCGGATTTCTTCCTACGGACTGCTAACCTGTTCTTCTACTATCCGCAAAACTTTTGATTAGCTCGAATGCTTTCCGCGATCGGTTCGAGTTCTTATGCGTACATGTGAATCACGGTATAACGTGTTCTGTTCGAGAACTTTTTTTCTTTAACGAGACTCCTCGAAAGTTTTAAGGGCGTCAAAATGGCACGCGTTCGACGTATAGAATTTCGACTGCTTGTTTGATAATAATGCCGAAAGTAATGTGGAAATATGTATGCTGAAACTTGCAAATTAGGAATGTGTAGAGGTTGTAGATGAAAAAATCAGGGAGAGTCAGTATTTTGCGGTATTTCTTTAGCTTCCAATATAGCCGTTGAGAAAGCCTCGGGCGATTGATGTTTATTGAAAGTACTTGAAGGAACCGAGCTCGGGCCGGCCGCAGTTTCTGCCTGGGTTCATCGATAACCAAAGGTCATTGGTCGATCGGTGTCTCGGCTGCAGTCAGTACGGTTGTTGCCCTTCTGTTTTTAGGAAAGAAGTAAAGTTGATAATTAGCGTACTACTTTTAATTAGCGTATTTTTCTTCCTGGGCCTGTTCAGGGACTCCAAAAGATTTCGTTCAGGAGCTGACCGAACAGAGCCCTTTCTTATAATTAGTGTCCCAAAAAAGTAAATGAAAGAACGATGCAAATTTTATTCTTGCATTCACATTTTTCTAAAATGTTTTATTATTCTCTCATAAATAGAATGCTATTAACACGTTAAAGCATATTTTTATTTCACTATCAAATATCACTTAATATCATTCTGAGATAACTACCACGAAAAAATGCATTTAAGCCACCACTCTTCATCCTCTCGTTTCATGCTCTTTAGATGCTTTATTTTGTCGACTTTGTCACGCTTGTAAACTCGTAGGTGCGATTCACTCAGTCAATAGCGACAAAAAGTATCAAACACGTGTGAGTGGAACAGGAGAACTAACTTATTAGCTGGCAGCTTATAATCCCTGAATACTACTTACAATTACAGGTTTTCGCGGCCATAATGGCTTCAGCTTGAACCCGGAAGCCAATTCCAACTAGTCTTTTCAAACTTTTCCGAAGAGTTCATTTTACAATGACTCCGTCGTGAGTACGACATTGATCTCAATGTTACCAAGTATCATATTCCACTACTTCAAGTCCCTAGGGGCGACATTCGCCGCACGAGCACCAAATGACTCTCGAGCGTGGAGATTTTGCGCGGGCATGCGTCTCCAATTAAGGATTACGCACGAGCGTGCTAGCTCTCTCGAGGCATCTTCCCAGAGGTACATTCCACCACATACTATTTGCCCACCAAAAGAAGTCACTTGATCGAGACATCACTCGGCTTCGCGTATTTTCAATTCTAACTCCTGACTGGCCGGAGAAACACTTAAGGTGTAGTAAGGGGTATTAAGTAGTCAATAAAATCCACTGCACAGATTAACAAAAACAAAACTAAAGTATATAAATATATTTAGATAAATAAAAAATATTGAGTAGTATTACATAATAATGATAATAATAATGATATTAATAATAGTGAATAATGGTATTAAAGAGTGTTTCGTATCCGACTCGCATAGATGCTCAAAACGAACTGCCTAAAAGAACTCCAATGGCAGTAAATCCTCAGAATACAAAGTGACTTCTTTAGTTTTGCGACTTATAGTCGGAGTAGCCGAATTCACCCGAACCGTCTTCGTATTTCTGGAACGAGAGGCCGCGATTGGCCAGCTCGTTCGGCTCTGTCGGGGTCTACGTGAGTGGAGGCATGGAACGAGACATCTACCGTGACAACAGCCACTCCTCGCGCTCGTTCTCCGCGTAGGTTCATCGTCACGTAGGAGCTGTCCGGGCAAATGCGAGGGGGTCTCGAATACGCGACGCTCGCGAGATCCTTTCAACATGGCCAAGTCCTTAAACCCTCGGGCGAGATCCCCTTCGTCGAATAATGGAGAGCTCCTAGACTACCTTGAATTACTCCTTTCCTCCTATTACTACTACCTATTGTTTCAAAGCTGTATGAGCACGATGCACCGAATTTCACGCTCTTCTACGCCGTTTTTGGAGCTTGCAATTAAACCTTGCGGCTCTGTCCTTGGGACTGACATTGGCGAGTTGATGGCAATGCTTGACGACTCTGTGTCGTTTCGTTCCTAAAACTGTACGAGATGCGTCACGTTCATTTCGAGTGAATGTTCGAATTGTCGTGGATACGTTGTATTAGGTGGAGTGAACTGTTTTTTTTTTTCGATTTTTCGGTAAAGTATAAATCCTATTTGACACGTTAAGCGTCAGTTGTATTGGACTACGCATAAATATATTGTAGTATTGGAATTTTTGAGAGTTAGGGAATAGTTTATAATTAGTGAGTGTGGATAAAGAGAAAATGAGTGAATTCAGTAGAAAACGCATGCTGTGAGAAAGACGAAGAATGCTTATTGGGAGAAAGCATCGGGGGTAGATGCGAGCGTGAATTTTTTGGAGAGTTAGTTGAGCCATACACAGAGTTGAGCTATGAACAGAGTTGAGTCATACTTAGAGTTGAGCCATAGACGGAGTTGAGCCATAGTAAGAATTGGTCCATAGAAAGAGTTGAGCCATAGACAGAGTTGAGCCGTGAACAGAGTTGAATTGAGAATAGAGTTAAGCTATGAGCACAGTTGGGTTAAGAACAGAGTTGAGTTATGAACAGAATTGAGTTGAAAACAGAGTCAAGTTGAGAACAGAGTTCAGTTAAGGACAGAGTTGTGTTGGAAACAGAGTTAAGTTAAGGACAGAGTTGAGTTGAGAACAGAGTTGAGTTGCGAACAGAACTGAGTTGAGAACAGAGTTGAGTTAAGAACATAGTCGAGTTCAGTACAGAGTTGAGTTATGGACAGAGTTGAGTTGAGAACAGAGTTGAGTTAAAAACAGAATTGGGCTTTGATCAGAGTTGAATTAAGAACATAGTTGATTTGAGTACAGAGTTCAGTTCAGAACAGAGTCGAGTTGAGAACAGAGTTGAGTCAAGAACAGAGTCAAGTTGAGAACAGAGTTGAGTTAAGGACAGAGTCGAGTTGAGAACAGAGTTGAGTTAAAAACAGAGTTAGGCTTTGAACAGAGTTGAATTGGGAACAAAGTTAAGTAGAGAACAAAGTTGAGCTATAAACAGAGTTGAGTTGATAGTAGTGAAAAATATAATCTTGATGGGAGAGCTCGAAAATTTGTGAGAGTGCGAGTTAGACTATTTAGAGTTTTTATTGTTTAATGTGTTTGTTATTTTTTAGAGTTTTATAATATCGTTGATAAAGTTATTCATTATTCAATAAAATTATTTCTATAATATTAATATTACGTTAAACTATACCATATATCAAAAATCACCGTTCAAATTTTATTTTCCAATAAAATTTGAATTATGGCAGTCACAAAATAAATCGTACAGCAAAAGGTCAAACTATCTTTTTCTCGTTTTAAAAAATCGCTATACAATTGACACATTTCTTCTAACCGATAAAATCTACAGCTCCCATAAGACCCATAACAACGCAACACATCGACAGAAATATCTCAAGAAGTAACAAGCTTTGCGCCTCCGCTCATCGGCGAATTCCACGTCAGAAGGTATAAGCGCGGATTCGCGAAGCATATCGGGAAAACGTCGCTCGAAAGCCGGCTCGTAATTAGCCGCAAGGAAACCGGGTCACTCGCCTTACGCCGAAACTTCTCTCTTTTTGCCGCGGTGCCAAAACTTTCGGACCTTTTTCGCGAAAGCTCATGCCGTAGAATCGTAATGAAAATGGTGCCCTCGGTAGACCGACGTTTAAATACCAAACGGCCAGCACCGAAATATTAAAAGGCACGCGTGCGGCCTCCCCGTCGGCGCCACGTTTTTTAACATCCTTGGCACGAAATAAACGAGAGCCTGATTTCGCTGGAAATCCCTTCGGGAGCAGATTTTTTTCTCCGGGAAACAAAGTTTTTTCATTAGGCCGTCGTGAGATATGCGGACTCTGCCACGAGTCTGTGCGGTCACGGCCTTTCTACGTTTTGCTCTTTCGCATATTTCCGGATGAATCGATAATTGCACTTCAGATACTGTTTTAATGTCTGATTGTAAGTTACTATCCGACCAAATTATTTTTCCTACTCCAGTCGCAAGTATTTGACATTTTTCGTCGCTATTGGCTGAGTCAATCGTATGTATTGGGTTGGCAAGAAAGTAATTTCGGTTTTGTAGTGTGAAATGGAACTTAATTTTTTTTAACAAAGAATTTTATCGATGACCTGTTGCCATCGTTTTGACAAATTCGTGATTCCGTTTTTATAGAAATACTGGCCCATATCAACAAAAAACTGAACCCAATACAATTTTAGGCTATCATCGCCATTGAAAGTTTTACCATTCAAAAAGTTTTGCAAGCCGGAAAATAAATGGTAATCTAATGGTGTCAGATCAGGGCTACATGGAGGCTGTGACATCACTTCCCAACCAAGCTTAGATTTTGCAAAAAATAAAAAAGTAAAACATATCAGAAATGTTCGTTTTTCACTCTATGTCAAAATTATCCTAAACAAACAATTACAAATAAAATAAAGTGCAATTTGTTTCTAAGCCAAGTCAAAAGTTTCACAACTTTCGATTGTTAGAAGAAAAAAATCATAACATTGTCAGAAATCATTGAGAACAAACGTAACGCTGGTTCTCATCAAAAACCGAAATTACTTTCTTGCTGACCCAATAGTTTATTGTGCGATAAAGCCAACAAGATGAAGAGGCCAAGGAGTGTGGGAGCGATGAAGACTGGTGGTGGAAATACATTGGTGTAGTAGCTTCCTCAGGATAGAACCGAAAGATATTTGTTAGCGGAATAAAAATATTAAGGGAACCGGAAAGCAATGCTGTCTTTTTAAATTAAATTCAAACAAATAAATTTGCCCCAAGTTTTAATTTTTAATGAATAGCATAATCGTCCTTATCTATAACAACCTTTTCCATCTAGCATTCCAATTTTGCAATTCCGGAGTGATAAAAACTAATTGGTTTTTGTGCAAAATATCTAGAGAAACGACGTTACTTTCCGGTACCCCTAACAGAGTGGATGTTTTAATAACGTTCAATTAAAGGAAGACTAACGAAAAATTTAAGAAAAAATTGTAACTTGCAAACATAAATGCCAAGAATAAAATTTGTATCGCTCTTTATGTATATAGTATTCTTGTTAGAATACCAATGTTTCGTAGTCACCGCGTCCAACGTGGAATATTTCTAGATATACCACTTTCTGTATAGAGCTATTGAAGGGTTACGCCACCTTGAGATTTAAAAAAAAAAGATTTTTTTTGCTAGATGGACTGTTTATATTATTAAGAATATTTTAAGCTTTTAACTATTCCAAAATTCAAACTATTACTATTATAAAGGGTGTCTCAGCCGATTTCGACCCCTTCATAAGAATGTTTCATAGGAAACTTAAATGGTATCGAGTGGAGCATAATCTGGCTCCATTAGTTTTTCCGTAGGTGGACGCGTCAAGGATATATGAAGGTTAACTTTGTTTTTTTTAAATAGAATGAGATACTTTTTTATGTATCAAGCAATGCAGCTAGACATTCTTCATAAAAAACTACTGACCCACCTATGCCAAAGAGCTAATGGCCCAGATAGAAGATTTTCAACATTTTTTAGACGTGGTGGATGATTTGAACTTGGGCCTACTGATTGCGAATGCGAGCATTTATTCGTTTACCCATCATAGTTCCATAATTCCTATGATTATTTTAATTAAAACATATTTTACGCGACTACCCATTAATCCAAGCAGGAAAATTTTTTATTTTTCCCGATGAGACGAGTGATTCTAACTTGGGCCCACTCAGTGGGTTTCCTATGATCATTTTGAGAAAAATCTACTGTTTTAGGTGGTTCCCGCATCGCCCAAATGGTAGAATTTTTTCTTTCTTTTAGACGTGGTGGTGATTTGAACTTAGGCCCAATGACTGTGTGTCCAAACATTTATCTCTTTAGCCACCACAACCCCACATCTGCTATCATCATTTTGACTAAATCTTATTGCTTTAATATTCGTAGCCAACAGTATTCATCCAGGTTGGAAAACTTTGTATTTTTCGCGACGAGGGGGATGATTCGAATTGGGGCCCATTTATTGGATGTCCGAATTTTTACCACTTCAGCCACTATAGTTCCAAATTACCTACGATAATTTTGACGAAAACCTACTGTTTTGGTGGCTATCGTATCACCCAGATAGGATAATTTTCTAATTTTCCAGACATAACGTGTAATTTGAACTGGGGCCCAATAATTGCGAGTCCTAGCAGCTAATTCCTTACCCACCACAGTCCTGAACACGGAAACTTATTCGTCCTCTGATTGTTTCAACTAATGATAGAAAATTTTGAAATTAATTTCATTTAGTCCACAGCAAAATTAAAAAAATAATTTAGACCGTCACGGGTTAACATTTTTGCCAACGCAGTCGCGCAAAAATTTTTCCAACGAAGAAATTCTATAGAATTCAAAGAGCAGACAGCTCGTTGATATCGATTCATGCTGAACGACAGTGTAAAATGTTCTTCTATGGCATTTAAGCGTCTCTATGTGCATCAACCCATCGTGTCCGTTAACAACCGAGTGACGGTAATGCCATGGAAGAATATTTTACCATGTAGCGACTTACCCTGTCGCAACACATACCGTGTAAAATAAATCGACCTATTTTTTAAATTGCTCTTTCAAAATGCCGCTAAAGAAAGTTAGAGCTTTTGATACTTTCCAACTTTGTGGAACTCGTACCTGTATCTTAAGGAGCCAGTTGCAAAGCCCGAACCTTTTAGACGTTGGCAGCATCAACGAGGATTTAAAAAGAGCGCGAAATTCGAATGCTCTTTAGCGTCCCTTCGTTTCGTTCAAAGAAAAAAGACGGTTTACAGCGATTTACAGTTAAATGGAACCCGAGGTGCTCTTTCTGCTTTCTTCGAAACATCGTTTCGTGATCTTGGTACCTTTTTGATTCGACAGTAGACAGAGATAAGAGGAAGAGAAGGCGGAAGAACTCATACGTTGAGAATCGTCTTGCCACTGAAAGCTACTCTGTCGTTTCATTCCATGCGCAAAAGGTAGTTAACATTAAATGCTTAAATCGCAATTTTACTGGGAATTAAAATATATTTGTAAATTTTAAAATCATTAAAATATATTAAGGACAAGATGAATTCAAAATGAACAAATCAAAAATATAAATAATTAATATTAAGAAACTTTGAGCAGAGTAGGTGAATTTTTCCTTTTGAAATAATTTGCTTGCTTTCTGCAATTATAACTGAAACCATTTAGTATTCATGTTAAGATATCAATTATTAACCTCGTGAAAAAAACAAAGAAGTTGTTTAATTACAAAGTAACCCTGCTGTTCTACTAAAAACTTATTACAAGTTTATTCGTTTGAATTTAATGTAAAAAAACGACATTACTTTCTAATCCGCCTAATATTTCAGAAAATCGAATAACAATTAGGAAAATGAGAAAGAAGCTCGCCCTAAGAGGAAATCAAAATGGAGCCACACAGAGAAATGTCGAAAAGAGCCAGAAGAAACTAAGAAGTCGAAAGAAATCGAGCTAGGAGAAATCAGTGAACCTAAAATGACAGAAACAGGGTCGTAAAGAAATTAGAAGAAACAGATAGAGGAAGAGGAAAGAAGCGAAAGAGTAGAAGCACTCGGTCGTATGTTTCAGAGACCGTTGAAATCTCTCTGCACGTTTTCCTTGAATTTTCCAAAGTAGTAACTTAGAGAGGAGATACTTTAATAGAGCGCAGCGTGAATCTCCCCCGTGGAAAAGGAAGGAAAAGGGAGAAGCGTGGCGCTTTGTGCCGTTCGTTGGCGAGAAAACGTCACTGAAAGCGGCAATACCGAGAGTGCCGGCGCTATTAAGCTCCGCGGCGGCCATTGTCTTGTCTCCGCGTTGCCGATGCGGAATGGCGAATCAAATTTGCGAGAGAGATGGAGAATTCGAGACGGTTGCCTCGCGTTAATAGACGATGAAAAGTTCCTTTTAAAAGTTCCGTCGTAACTCTCCTCGGTGTTCGTTTAACTTCGTTTTTCGCGTGCCATTTGGAAGGCCGAAGATCGAGCCCAACTTTTTTACCGAGGCGAGTCGGTTCTTCGCGGGATAATATTCCTGGGCGATTAAGTTTCACGTTGCTGATATCGAGAATGGCATGCCAGTTGCGAGGGTGACGACTTTCATTGCAGACTGACAAGGGAACATACCGAGGAGTAAATCACCGATTTTGATGAAATTTTGGGCTTTTAACTCTTAACTTTTATTAATTGGTCGCTACGGAAATTAATAAATTGTTATTTTTCATTGTGGTTAACTGTGCCAAGGACTCAGTGAAGAAACTACAATTTTCGAAGAGATGTCAGTGTTGGATACCGACCTAATTCTTTAAGACTTCATATTCAAATATTCCTAATCGTGAGTCAGGGTCCAAACGGGAATTGTTAGCTATCTCCGATTCCGTCATCGCTTTTCCTTCAAAATATGTTTTGAAGACCTTTGGTCCTAAGGAAAAGCGATCGCCCTTTTGGAACCTTACTCACTAGAAGTCGGAGTCATCCGAACCTCCCACCACACTGTTGTAAAACCCTTAAAAGGGGTCTCTCATTACCAAGAACACACAGACTAAATCAGGAATTTTGTACCGAATCGCTGACAGTCGGCATCTCGCGACGACGTCATCCCTATAATTGTTAAAACTCCGAGTGCGCAACAGTTCTTCCTAAATAAAGTGTTGTTAACCATCCACGGCATACAACATTAAAATTGGTGTCAGAAGTGGGATACAACATAAATTTGTTAAAATTCAAAAGTACCGGTCGGTAAAGTGTTAAAATAATATCAATAAGTATAGGTATTAACGGACATTTAGGTAAGATTACAAAATCTTTGTGAAATCGGAAAGTCGATATTAAATTGTCAGAAAATAAAATCAAGTGAAAATCTATGTCGAGTATTGCTCGACATAGGACCGCAAAGGGCTAAGTAAATCTGTCTACCTGAAACACGCACCACAGTGAAGAATCACCTACACTATCCATGTGTAACGTGTATCCCATACACTCCGCATGAAACAGGCTTCAGGACGACGATTTCATCAACAGCCATCCTGAGCGGTTGAGGTTCCCGCGTTACACGAAATCAGTATCGCTGTATCTTCCTAGAATCAGCGTTCAAGCGCTTCTATTGACGTAAGTGCACGTACATATATTCGGAATTTATCGTACGTGTATCACGATACATGTACCTTCGGTTGAAAGCGACGTAAGGTATCTCTAGGTGCACCGTTCGTGTTTTACTCGAAGGAAGTAGAACCGTGTATCATCAACGGTCGGTGTCGAAGTTTCCATCGATAGATTGGTATTTATAGCTGACCTGTATTTCGTTAAACCAAAACTATCAGCGCTTTGTTAGCGAAGCGAGGACTAAACGAAGCGAGCTATCGTGGTAGCTTTGTTTCAACGCTAAGGCAATAGCGTGTAAAGGCTGTCGAGAGGCATGACAAGAGAACGATGTCCGAGATAATCTCCTGATTGCCTTCGGGCTCCAATTACACCCTCGACACGAACCGTATGGGATCTCAAGATTACCTTTCTGTACCTCCTTCGTGCTTCTGCTCCGATTCCCCGTTGTACGACCTCCTAGAACCTTTCTGCCCGTTAAGCGGTAATTTTCAACGCCGATTACACCTTAAATTTGGCCCGATAATACTTTAACCCTTTGCCTTACTATTTCTTTTGTGACACAAGGCGCAATAACTAAGAATTAATTATTGAAATAATAATCTATCACTGATTTCCGGTATACTGGTGTAAGTTGACGCAATATTGCTGGCATAGAAATAATTTCAACGTCTCCCGATCTACTGATATTTTCAATTTAACAGTTTTTGGAAATTTTCAAAATTTTCTATTCCAATTACCGCGTGACGTATGCCACACGTCATTGTTAAACAGGGTGTTAATAAAGTATTCTTGATATCTTTTGTAAGAGCACATATTTACGTGTTGCGTATATATAAATGTATATAATTTTTACTCCGTTTAATGTTATTATTATATAATATCAACGATACAATACAATACTTGGCCACACGTAAATAGAGTATACAGTGCGACATCTAAAAGATGACTAGAGAGGGGTGGATCTTCTCGGTTTCCCGGCATTTTATTTTGTGGATTTCTCAAACTCAGTCTCTTAAAGTAAATAATCTGAATAATGGTTTACTTTGGGAATTCCAAAAACCACATTGTGCCATCTTTCATTTGCCGGACTGTACGTTAGTCAGGATGCTTTGTATTTAACTGTCTTCAAGGAAGTATCTGAGAGATATCACGAGGATGTGATCCTCAGACGATAAGTCTTTCCCACGCTTTCCTTCCTATCATTAATGGGTCCTTCGAGGGCCTATTTTCCATGAAAAAAGCCCCGTAAGGTCAAGGGTAGTCTTCCTCTCCCAATGGAAGAAGGTAGGCGCGCCTAAAGAGTTAATTACTTGGTGGTATTTGAACTTTGGATATCATAGAAATCGGTCTGATTTCTTGTTTCTCCTATAGACTTCGTTGTTTATGCGTTTTCAACCTACTAGTCGCAACCTACAAGTTTTTCTTATATTTTCTTTTATTAGCAAGTAGAATATAATAGTGTCTATTAATTTTCTGGCTTGAGAATCCATAATATGGCTTCTCTATATATGTATGTGATCAACTTTTTTTTTCAAAATGTGTCATGATCTATATAACAAAATGTTAACAGATTTCAACGTTGTATTTTTTCGAACACATGACGACGTGAACAAAGGACTCATTAAAAATCTTTAATCAAAGTGTTTAATCAAATCAAATGCGTTTAACACTTTGACCGCCATCGATATTGCCATTAAAACGTTGCCCTTTTATTGCCAATATTTAAATTTTGAATGACCTTGAAAATTAGGAAATATTATAATTTAAAATTCACGTGAAATTTCATTGATTTCAATAGTAGAGTACAACGAGTTAAACTTCGCTCTCTGCCACTCCGTCTTTTTCAGCTCTGATGTTCCATGACCTTTATCGCGCGATGAACTTGTAAATGTGATTAACTTATTAGTAGTAAAAAGCAACGAAAAGTTGCAAATACGCGTGATCGGTGTAGAATAATTAATGTTATTGGATGGCAATTTACCATTTCTGACTAGTATAGGACATCCGGAGGACTGTTCAGGTTGGTCCTCGCTGTAAAACCGCATCATTTCCTCGTACGATTGTGTCAAAGGCTTTCCGTTCGTTTCTACCGATTCGGTCGAACGAGAAAATCAGCTGGTCGTGCATTATGTCGAGGTCGGAGGATACGCGCTGGCAAAGGACCACGGCTTTTGGGCCGCGGATCATCTCGGCCTTTCTCAAACGCATCGATCGCCAGCCATTGCCACAATTGCTGCTCGAAAGGAGCACAATGAACGGACGCAGAGATTGCGATTTTCAGCTCGGTGTATTTCGATTCAACCTTCCCTCGGTGACCTTCCAGTTCAGCGCGAGATGAGAGGGAAGATGACTGAAATTGGAAGGAATTAATTGAATTAAAGGTAGTTATGACATAATGTGAGAATTTATGACATAGAATCGAACCGCTGTTGTGGTGATAATAATTATCATTAGTTCAATTATTGAACTGAAATATGTCATAGGATTTGGATAATAAGGAGAAAGAGAAAAGGGGACAAGTGAAATAATAATGTCAAATGGTCTAATGTTCTTGGACGTGGATGAAATTAACCCTTGCCCTGCCATTTCTTCTGCGATTAAATGTGCAATGACTCTGACTTAATTACTAAAATAACAATGTACCCCCTAATTTTGATATAGTCAATGACTTAAGGTTATATTGATTAGCGTAGAATTTATTTTATTTTATCAGGGCCCAAATTTCCATTTCTCCAAATTTCCAGTGCACACAGGTTATTAAATTGGAAGCTCCTTGTAGGGACGACGGTTTACGATCCGGTCTCCGCCATTGTTCAACTTCGTACGGTTGACCATGTGCGGGGCCTGTTAGCTATTAGAAATTTAACGAAATTGTCAAGCTTCGTGTCCCGCGGGTCAGCGACCATCCGCGGTGGACAGGGGCCGGATCGTGGGCCGTCAAAACGATAAGTCCTATTGTCTAGGTGACTATTTCATCTCGAGGCGGCTGGGCCTTGAGAAGTGTTCACCAGATGTGAAATATTCCATACCAGGAGTACCCCCATGGTCTACGGACGTTTCGAGGCAATGTTAAGAATTATTTGGGACCCATCTAGACAAGGATAAAAGTCTACGTTCCCCTACCCTCGAACAACGAAAGTAGGAAGGCGAATCTAGCAAAAGGAGTAGGGGGGGCCGAGGTGACATGAAGGGTGACCCGCGGTCCTCCAAGAGGATTTTTGAAAGCGTTCTTTAAAATGTCAAAAAGTAACTTTGTATAGCCTTGAAAATAAAATCATCGAACCGTGAAGAAAAGAACTTTACCCCTATACCCTATTGCATTTTGCATATGCATGTGCACATTGTTTACTAATGTAGGATGGTGAAAAAGAAAGAGAGGCGCGCGGAAACCCATTCAAGGCAGCAACTCGGCCTGAGTAGCTTAACGTCGACGATTGCCTGGGCCGGCGTGGAACCAATGCGCCAGCGACCTCTCCCTGATGACAATTTCTCTTCACGTCCTTTTCTTCTAAGATTCTTTATAGGAAGGCTTCCCCGCCCCGATCCCACACTAACAATACAACATTCTTGGAAAGGGTATAGCAGGATAAGGTGGTCAAAAGTGTCCTTCAACCGATTTAAATGTGGACGGTCTCATTCGATAGATAATGCTCGGCGATCATTGTGTACAAATTTTTAACCCTATATCTTGACCGGAAGGGTAGTTATGGGGAAAATTCAAAAAACGGGTTTTTTCCCCATTTTGCCTATTAAATTGATGTGCAAAAAATTCGAAAAAATTCTAACATATTCTACACGGTACTATACATGCTTGAGATTTTTTTCAGATTATTCCATTGAAGCACCTAAGTGTAACAAATGAGTAAACGCAAAAGAAATACGAAAAAAGTAGATTTCGTATCGAGATCTTCGAGTGACAACTTTTTGCAAATTACAGTAACAATCCAACACTCATGATTGTTATTGCCAATTTTTTCAGATTTTTAAACTGCCTGCGTCATTGTGAAAAAAATCGAAAACCGATTTGCGCGACGCATTTCGATGTGAAACGCTATGATCCAGTTATTATTTCCTCATTCTTCGATTACATTATGTTCATTTTGTGACTTTCAGTGTTTCTGCCACGAAGCAATTACATGATAATATAGAGAATCGATCTGATTATAGAGATATAATATAGAGATCGAGCACTGATCCTTCGTCATTTCAGAATTCCTTTCCTCCATGTACAGGCGTATAACACATTTTCGTACCTCATGCTATATCAAGCTAGAGTAAACTACTTAGGTTGCACGCTAGCTGAAATAACACGATTTAGAAAATCTAATGAGAAAGTAAGACAGAAAGGCCCACTGCATTGCATTACACTCAAGCATCTTAGAACGGATTTGGCAACCTTTCGCATTCGTAATTTCTAGATTTGCGTTTTTATGAGAACTTAAAACTGTATATTGAATCAGTTAACACCAAACTATAATTTTAATACATCAGTTATGTTACGTTTTAATTCTTTCCACTCCTATGTCTAGCTACACTGGACACTGTTTTCAGATTTAATTAATTTTTCACGTATTGCATTACAACTTTGTAATTTAACAATAATTTTACGCCTTCACGTCAATATTCCTCAGTGCCTGTATTTTTTCCTGCTATTAATTAAAAATAAATAGTCAGTAGTAAAAAATATTTTTCGCTATTATTTTTGCTTAGCTGGTGATAAATTGGAAAAATAATTTAATTCTGTTAATGGAGAAGTATACTTGCTGGCAACTATCTCCATTACATGGTGTTTATAAAAAATAAGGGTTTAAAAGTATATAATAATTATTTTTTCTCCTTTAATCTCCCACGAATAGAATCATTATTACATCGCGGCATTCGTTACTTATGAATTGATAATGTGATGAAATATTATATAATAATATATCAATCTTCAATTGGAATATCAAAAAACCGTAAATAAAAATTCGAGAAAAAACGTCTCGACACGAAACGTGTTACCAGCCAAAAGTAAACACGATAGACCATTCACAAAATTGAAAAAATACTGCCACTAATTGCATGGTTATTTAGCCAAATATTTCAAATTCCTCCTACGCAAATGAAATGAAAGTTCTCTCTCCCTTCGACGTTAAAGCAGGTAAAGTTTCAAATCACCGTAACAATTACAAAATTCGGGGAATAATGAATTAATAAACGACAATAGCATAGTGGATTGCAACACAATGTGGCTTTCGATGGGAAATATGCAGCTTGAGCCTCGAGTTGAACTCTGAAAAGTTCATAAACTAGTTTCCGTAGTCTCGTAAGGCACACATTCGTCGTGCACTTGAAATACGTTGCTCGATCGACCGGTCGAAATTGCAACAAAGTTGGAAGACCTCGCGCAATTATCCGTAAACACGAACGTTGCAACGAGTTTCTAATTGCTTCCGAGCACCTTCGATCACGGAAGATAGATCCGTCACTTCGAGCATACAACGCCGAATAGAAATTGCAAATTTTCAACTCGCAACACTGTGAATAATCGTTGCAAATTCGATGTAAATTCGAACGAGAAAAAAATCACCTGCTGCTTTTATTTATTCGCTACCGTGGCACTTTGAGTTCAAACGTGCTGCATCGTTTCGCACAAGCGCTCTAATTTGCTTGTTAATTGAGGCACCTCTTAACATCTTTTATTCACTATCTACAGTGTGTCCGATTTGTATTTAGAAATACGAATTTCTGACTAATTTATCTGTTGTACGACAAGTGTTTCTAGGAAGAAGTTTATACTTTTGATTGCGCTATAATTTTGATACGATTAATTTGTTTTATTGGTGGAGGTTCAAGGGTCATATGAAGGTGATACTCTTTTTTGCAATTAACTTCGAGTTGTTAGTCTGTGCAAAGTTGTATGTAGAATTTATGTGAAAAAATTTTTAATTTAAGGGATATTGTAATTAACCTCTTGCCATTAAGGAAGTTTTCAAATTTTACAAAACCTAAGAAAGTGACAATATCAGGGAGACACGACACGTTAAAATTATTTCTATAATATTAGTAATATTCTATAATATTTCTATAATATTAGAAAATTGTACAATTTGTAAAGAATCACTGATCGATTTTTTATTTTACAAATTTAACTCTGAGTTTCTGCGGAGGCAGTCATACAGAAAATCGTGTGGCGAGGGGTTAATGTTTGAACTACCAAAGCAGTCAAAGTGACAGTTACAGAAATTTCCAAACAAGTTTATGTAAAACTATATGAATATAATTTTATTGTATTAAAATTATCTATCTTTTGAAATGTAGATGATTGAGTCAACCAATTTTCTTTCAAACTTTATTTCTGTAGTTTTGACAAAACCAATCGTTATCAAATTTACGAAATTATCCGTCGGCAATTCTATTGTTAAAGTATTATAAAATTGTAGTAACGGGAATATTTGCAGCTTCAATTGTTTTGATTTTTCGCTTTTAACATTGATAGCATCCAAAACTCATACAAGCTGGGGAAAAACTGCACGTGAAAGGAATACTTTCTGCCTTTTGAGCATTCAAAAAAAAAAAACACTTTTCGTTTCAGCGATAGTTTTCACTCAATGATTTCGAAAGAAGGCTGAATTTTCGGGATAAAAAACAAAAAAACAATGATTTTCGAATCCTCGTAATTTCTGTTTTCGTATAACGCGTGCTCGCCGGTGCGACGAGGTTCCAGAAAAAGAGCATTGTAAACGAGGCACAAGTAGTAATTTTCTGCTCGGTATATTTTTCTCTACTTTTCCCGTTGCCGCGATATTTTACTTTGCGGAGAATGCAGCTGCAAAGAAAACAGCGTAAAATTTCGCGTCTCTCGGTTATTTAGCACCCGACGTACATTCTTCTTCGGTACTTCCCCTTGGGCATTTAAGAAATTTTAATACTGTCTAATTAATTGGTTTATGAATCAACTAAAGAATTTGATAATTTCATTAGCAATTTACTTACATAATTTACGTTATTCCTATTACACAACTACAGATTTAAATGTGCAAAGAGCTATTGTGTGTTCATCGGTGAGTGCTCATCGAGTTGATTTGAAGAAAAGGGTCAGTCTGATCAGAGACGGTGAACTTCCACTAGTACAATTAGCTTGCAATTTTTTACAGAGTGAAAATTAACGCCTTACTACGATGAATCTGATGGCGTAAATATTTTTTTCGATAATCAATTTGTTTGAAAAAAATGTTAAAGATACTATTTTTGTTTATCATTTTGTCAGATAAATTTCAATCAATTTTTTCGAATATTTATTTGTAAATAATATTTATCAAAACGCAAAATACGGATAAATTAGAAATTTGATATTTAAGTTACACAAAAAGTTATTGTATTTTCAAAGCAGTAACTTTAAAAAAAAAATGTTTACTTACATCGTGAAGTATCAGATGCAATAGTTAGTAAACATATTGCAATAGTAAGTAATTTTACATCGGTGCATTCCACTGTAAAATTAAAGGGTATGTTTAAGTCGAAAACCTCAAATGTAATTATAAAGTTAACTCAAATTTAATTATAAGGTTAACTCCTTAGCCTATGCTAACGTGTGAAGTTCCTGGCGCGGTAAATGGAATAGGAAATTTTCAAGTTTCGTAGAATCCATTAACAATTTCCGGTATTTATTTGACAGAATGTATAACACGGATATTCGAGTGAAGTTAGTTACTTCGATTCGATTGCGACGATCGTGAAACGGAAATGCTTCACGGAAGCTTTAAGCACTTTTGCGACTGTTTCCGTTCCTCTCGTAGCTCTCGAGATCGCAACTTTCAATGGCAAACATTCAACGCCATGTCTTTCGAAAGTAAAACGATGTACGAGGACGTTCGAATTTCCGCTTTCTCCTCTCCTTTTCGTGGACTTACGACGTATCTTTGGTACATGCACGATTAAAGCTTATACCAGGCCCTTCCTGTTAAACGAGAGTTTGCGATATTTGCGAAAAGTTCAAGTTCAAAATGATCGAAAGAGGAGTTTGACTTCTTTAACGCGTTCATGCCGATGCAGCAATTTGTTTTTTTTTCCTTAAGGCGGCTACTCTAAGGTCGCCATCTGAAAGACACTGAAGCGTGAGCCACCAGTGGTACACACCGTCCGATGAGACACCCAGGTGTGGACCACCAGTGGTACGCGTCTGCGTGAATGTGACAAAGAACAAGTATGAGCATTATTGACATATCTCAGCGATTTGTGCGACGAAGGTTTTAGTAATTTTTGGACAAAAATAGAAATGTGCGTCCTAATAAGCAAATCTTATTACGTGCGACTGACGACAATAGTCGCCATACATAACACACCATTCACGAGGAAGGGGCGACTATAATCGCTATACATAAAATACCTTTCACGTGTGGTGGACGACAATAATTGCCACACATAAAATACCACTCACAAACGACGGATGACTATAGTCGTCACACATAAAATACTTTTCACTTGCGACGCAGGACAATAGTCACCACACATAAAATACCATTCACGTCCGACGACCAACTATAGTCGTTCCTCATAAAATATCATTCGGGTTAAAAGGTCGACTATATTCGCTTTCTATAAGCAGCCACTCACATACGATGCGCGACTATAATCGCTATACATAAAATAGTTTTCATGTACGAAGGATTACTATAGTCGTTCGACATAAAGTACCATTCACGTATGATGGACGGCTATATTGGTTCTTAATAAAACACCGTTCGCGTGTGACAAGTGACTATAGTCGCTCTCCTTGAAACACCATCCACGTACAACGGACGACTATAGTCTTGTCTCATAAAGTACCATTGTCATACAATGGACGGCTACAGTCGTTCTTCATAAAGTACCATTCACGTACGACGGACGGCTATAGTCGTTCTTAATAAAATACCGTTCACTTGTGACAAGCGACTATAGTCGCTCCCTTTGAAACACCATCCACGTACAACGGACGACTGTAGTCGTTTTTCATAAAGTACCATTCTCATACAATGGACGGCTATAGTCGTTCTTCATAAAGTATCATTCACGTACGACGGACGGCTATAGTCGTTCTTAATAAAACACCGTTCACGTGTGACAGGTAACTATATATAGTCGCTCTCCTTGAAACACCATCCACGTACAACGAACGACTATAACTGCTTTCCATAAAATATCATCAACATGCAATGGACGACTGTAGTCGCTGTCTGTATGACCCATTCTGCATCTCTCTGGACGGGCAGTTACAGTGTTTTGCTAACTGTAATTTGTTTCTACCGAACAAGATAACTCGGTACAGCTCGTTCAATACAAGCCCCACAGCGGGCACAGAGCTCGTAACGAAAGATTTAAAAAAAGTCACAAAAAAGTCCCTAAGGTTTTTCAAATCCGCAATCAATCAGCTGTTGTCCCACCTCGAAAATTCATATTTTTATATAACTTTGTCAAAAAATATAAACCACGTTTATTCAATTAAAAGAAGAAAAAAATGTATGTGCAACATGGGTCATTTTATTTTCTGAATTACTATGCATCAAAGAGTTAAAAAAACAAGATCTTTTCCACATTCTCCTTACAAAAACTATATTGATATTAATATATATTCACTATCTCAACTGTGCCCAATTAGGATCAAACTAAATCTCGATTTTGATCAAGAAAGATCTCAACAATTGATGAAGCTTAAAGGAAAAGAGAACGATAGATTTATTTTTGTCAATTGAAATTAAGATCGAAGAACAAACACGACAAACGATCCTCAACGAGTACGAAGACCATCGTTCCTCATGTCGTTGCCGAGTTTCATCGGAAGCGTGTTCAAAAAGTATCAGCCAACTTGCCTCTTCCTGAGTGAACGTTTTTATCGCGTTATTCTGCGAGCACGATGTTATCGACATCGTGGAGAAACATCGATATCTCGTCGAAAGCAGACACGACGCTGAGATACTTTCGTCCCGTATTCCCCGAGAGGAACTCGAAATGTAGGTGGATACCTTTGGGACGATCGAGAGGAATGGAAATTCGAGCTGGTTCGAACCAAGGCGATACATCACGCGACGATGCAAATTTATCGCGAAGAAATGAGTGCTGTTCCGTCGTCGATCGCTAATGGAACCACTTTTGCGAATTAAATCAGGCGCGCTCTCTTTCGTTCGCCGCGAAACCGATAAATCGATTTATTCGCACTTTCGCCACACCTTTGCCCTTGTTCGTTAAGGTCGATTAGACGGTCGAGATTGCTGCTTCTATTTTTTTTAGTTAGATAGTCTGATATGAGCATTTTCTTTTATGACTTTTTCATGATAATTTGCAAGCATTTTAACAAATAATATTATTTTTTGTACCTTACAAAAAATATCTAACAATCTGAACTAAAGGGGTGGAAATTTCTGTTACCCCTTGCCTTATGATAATGAATGACACACGTGACGAAATTTTCAAGTTTTCGAAAATCTATTAAATTGGAAGTATCAATGAGATGTGGCGCGATAATATTATTTCTCTAACATTAATATTATGTTAAATTATACGGAATACCAAAAATCACTTTGTACCAACATTTGATCATTTTGTATTTTAGAAATTAAATTCCAAGTTATAGCAGAGGCAGTCTGGAAACAAATCGTAGTGCAAAGGGTTGAAATAAATGGAGTTTTGAATTTTTCAGCCTCTGACTTTTCATATTTACGGAAATAAGGTTGACGCAGTTTTTATTTAACTGTTCATAAATGCACTTTACGAGTAATTTGTATACTGTGAACGTAGAATTTTAATTGTTATGTTTTTAAATGGCCTGAAAAAAAATAGTGCGCTAGATAGAACCGCGCAAAGTGTGTAAAAGTAGCCGAAATGTACGAATTTTTTGATAATGCATTAAATCCGCACTCCAAAAAAAAAGAAAAAAACAATATGAACCTGTAGTACTATGGTGAATAATAGCAAAAGATTTTTCCGGGTTTCATGGTAACATCCCGAGGTGTCAATCAGTGATTTTAATGACGCCCAAATACAATGTAGTTCTCATAAAAATAAATGACTAACTAACTGACTGAGAATGAATCTGGTAAAGATGGCCGCATAGCTACAAGAAAACAAAAAACAAAGTGGTAAATAATAGCGTACTCTGACGCTACAGATTTTAATTTCTCATATTTCTAACAAATCTTAACATTTTGAGCTTATCATAAATTTTCTCACTAAAAACAATTAACTTCATTAAATGAATTGCAGTAGCGAATTGTAGTAGGATTCGGACTAAATGTAAGAAGAAAAAGAAGAAAAAGGGGGCAAGTGGAGAACGAAATGATATGTCGGACGGTCTAATCATTAGATCATCTATTAATAGACTAATTTCTATTTAAAACTTATTATATAGATATAATTATAAAGATAATAAATCTAAGTAGAATTAGACTCTAACGTGTGCGTGGATAAAGATAAAATGATTATTGTCAGAATAAGATAAAATAAGGATAACAATAAGATTATCATATAATAATAAATATAATATATATATAATAATAACAATGAAAGAATAAAATACACTAAATATGATATAACTAAAATTATCTAAAATATCTAAGGAATTCTAATGGAATTCTCTAAGAATTATCTAATGGTAACTCTCTGTCTGCGTTGCGACGATCTCCCCCACTTTTTTCCATGTCATGCATCTTTATGGGGTGACGTCGCCTAAAGGGTAACTTATGGCTGAATATTATACTACAGAATAATATTATAATTGATTTCCAAAGTAAGATTAACAATCTCCAAGGATACTTCACCCCGTATTCCTCGAGAGATGTAAATTATAAAATGAATCATTTTATATTTAACTCAATGAAAGTCTCTAATAAAAAGGCGACCATTGATACTCAAATAAATGATTATCCCTCGAAATTCAAAAAACTCTCAAAAGGTTAACCCTTTGAGGACTACCGACGTGTATATGTGGTCTGAGAAAAAATTTAATTATAGTCTATCGCCGTATGTATACACGGTTAGAGTTGAAAAATTGAAATATAATCGTTGATATGTAATTCTACAAATAGTAATTTACAATTAATGTACATTAATAGTCTAACTTTTATATAAACAAAGTGACATTGGATCTCTAAATAAACAAATTATCTCACAATATTCACAAGTTTCTCCGTCCGCAAAGGGTTAATAGATTTTCAAGGTCAAGGATGAGTTCGACAAATGAAACACAAATGTACTTTGCATTATCTCTAAGATCCAAGGATCCATAGAAGGTTAACTCTCGCGTAAAAGTGAAACAGCGCAATAAATGCGTTTTACGAAGAAGTCTCTTACAAAAGTCCATTATGCGTGCGAATAAACTTTCACAGAAAAGTTGCAATTTCCCCGCATGTTTTATCGAGGCAAAGGAATATCGCGAGTGGCCGTGTAACAAAAATGCCAGCCATTATCCATCGGAGAAAAAGGAGAGGGAAATGGGAATGCGATCGCCTTGTGCCACGAATGGCAACGGATCGAGGAAACGTTGAAAAGCATGAACGTCGTTTTTTTTATTCCAACGGCTCGATATGATATCGACCCCGCGGGATTTCGATTCTGCAGAATCGGAGCTGATCCCGCGCTATCGGAAGAAAGGAAGAGAAAAAGGAGAACGTGGAAGAACAAACCGTAGTGTCCTTCGGATCTCAGCGGGTCCTTCCGTTGCGCCAACGTTACACCTTTTCTGACCTTCCTGTCCCGTGGGCTTTCGAAGCCTGTTGAATTTAAATGTAGATATTATTCGTAATTAGATTATTTCTGAGTACGTCAGAAAATTGCAGAGTAATACCGATAGAACGAAGCTTCGACCTGATTTTGTAAGAAGTAGTCAAAAGCTGTGATGTGATAGGTCGCCAAAGCACTGAAGTCATTTGGCTTGTGGTCCGAGGTAAGGGAGATTCTCCTCTTTCTGTCTATTCCTATAACATCGCCCGAGTTGAAATATTGAACCTCATTTGAACCTTTTACTACCCAACATTTAGGAATTAGAAGTATAAAAATAGGTCTAAATTCAA
The DNA here is from genome assembly GCA_910591515.1 of Cerceris rybyensis. Lineage (NCBI taxonomy): Eukaryota > Metazoa > Arthropoda > Insecta > Hymenoptera > Crabronidae > Cerceris > Cerceris rybyensis. The sequence goes on along the minus strand of OU342789.1, from coordinate 64,322,911 downwards.
TGTGAAATAAGATCCTATTTAGCGCCTAAAAGTGGCACTTTCTCTTTATACCATCTTAAGGCACAAAGTAGGACGTAAATTTCAACCTCCGTTGAGGAGTTACATCCTATCCAATTATTAATATTAGTATTATAGTTTTCAAAAATAAATTAATCAAAATCACTAAAAAATAATGGTTTTTTCACAGATTAGTCTTTTCCAGTCATTATTCATCACGGTTTTTAATTCAATTTCTTTGTGTCTTTTTTTGGGAAATAAAATCCATAGTCTTTCATAAACAGAAATTGCTTTTCATTTCTCGAATTCAAAAGGACGACCTCAGATATTAATGTACATGCAATTAAATAAAACTTCAAGCACCTGAAAATGACCTTGTATGACATCTCAAGGTCAACATAATGTTGGTCGTTAGATTCGCCTTGAGCTAATCTATGCATCTAGCATAAGAAAAATATATGATTCCATTTAAAAAAACAAAGGTCACCTTCATATCTCGGAAGCGCCTCCACCTAGAGAAAAAAAACTTCCACCATTGGATGTCCCTGTTGTCGTAGAGTAAGTTTTGTTTGAAAAAAATTTTCGAATTGTTCATCTTTTTCGAGATAATCGAGGTGAAAGATCTAAACAGGACACCCTGTATAAAATAAATTTTCACACATTCGCATCCCACAGAATTTTGGAATTACTTAAATTCAAATTCTCCTAAATTATTAGCTTTTCGACATACATAGGTCAGTACTTTTTTATAAAGAAGAGTGACTAACAATAATATATATTTATGACAGCTTGTATAAGATTCTCATAGCTTACTCTCTTACAGTTCGCAAAATTTATCATTTAGATGTCAAAAAACTTTTAGAACAGGTACTTAGATATTTTAAAAAAATATTTGAAAATTGATCGGAGTTACGGTGGATTTATGCCATGTTCAAAAACTAAGCTCGTCTTTAAAGGGGAAGTATATGGGACGTTTACGGTGTTGCCTTGAAGGAGCGTAGAATATAAGGCGGCACGCTTCTTCGAGAAGATTAGATCACAAGCACGGTTCGTGCAACGCGGCATCATGTTAAACTTATTCGACGTATAGTCTTTCCCCAGACTGCCTCGGGCATATATGTATAATATACTATTCTAGGAACACACAAAAAGTATCAAGTTAAATAACAGTATAGTAAGGTTATTATTTAATATAAAATAATTATATGTTAATTAAAAACCAGACCTAACACCGTTAAATCTGTCGTACTAATCATAGTTTAGCCTCAACAACTAACTAAAGGTATGAAGATAGGAATTAGTAACTTTAATGAAGATAATGAAAAACTATGAAACAAATAAAAAACATTTTAATCAATAAAAACTCTAAATACTCTAACTCGCACTTTCACAAATTCTCGAACTCTCCTCTCAAGATTATACCCTCCACTGATCTCAATTCAGTTGTGGTCGTAGTTCAACTCTATCTATGACTCAACTCTATGGCTCAATGCTGTCTATGGCTCAACTCTGTTCGTAGCTCAATTCTGTCTATGGTTCAACACTCTTCATACCTCAACTCGGCTTTGTCTATGGCTCAACTCTGTCTATGGCTCAGTGCTGTCTACGGCTCAACTCTATTCATAGCTCGACTCTATCTACGACTAAACTCTGCCTATTGTTCAACTCTGTTGATACCTGAACTTTGTCTATGGCTCAGCTCTGTCTATGGCGCAACTCTGTTCATAGCTCAATTCAGTCTATGGTTCAACTCTCTTCATAGCTCCTTTCTGTTCATACCTCAACTCTTCTAGTTTTTCTCCCAGCATGCATTCTCTATTGCACTCCCTCATTTTCTCCTTATCCACAGACTAAACATTCACGCCATCTGTGGCATTCGTCGCCATCCAAATCACGTGTTCTAAACCTCCACTCTCCCTTATTCCAAAATCCATCCACCCTTACTAATTACAAACAATTTCATAACTCTAAAAAATTCTGTTAATTTGTTAATTTTATCATAACCAATTTGGTCAGTATTCAACAATACAATCTCCAAAGCCATAATTATATCGATTTAAGACATTGTTGACCGGCAATTTCACTGAAAATTCACCTCATGTCATCGGGTATTATTTCGTAATTGAATGTGGAAATAAAACAATATAAACAAACTTTAATAAAGTTTATTTATTATTCAACTTTTAATATTTATTTTTCGTATGATAAGCAATATAACAATCATCTACGTATAGCATCAAGTAATATCACCAAGTTCAATAGTTGCACCAGGAATATTTAAATAATTCTGTAACTTTGGTGTGATATCATGTTCGTTCCACTCTTCTTCAAATTCTTCGTCACTATCTGATTCTATTATATTTCTCTTTTGATTTTTTGGTGGCCTAATATCAGATTCACTATTATTCGAACAATTAAATAAAGCATCCGCGTATAATTCATTGAAACATTCTTCATTGTTACGTTTCGATATCGTTTTGTTAAGTTTTTTTAATTGGTAAATTTTTTTTACAACGAAGAATGCAACTTAATGGATTTTTTAAGCGAGAGACACAGCTTGAGCTGCTGACCAACGATAATCACTGCATGATCGCCAATAGAGAAATACAACGGCGATTCGAAAAGACAGCGCATCACGAGTTTACTTGCGGCCGGTCAGCAAAGTTCGGCCACGAAAACACGAGTTAACTCGTGACCGGTCAACAATGTGTTAAGAAACCTCAATCCGCTTTTATACATCACTACTCCTCTGTAAATATCAATTAAAATCAATTCCTCTTTTGTCCTCTCGAATCTTCAGCTCATTCTCAATTCATGCAGCGGAGGCGCAATTATAATAACGACTTAAGGGAGTAAACCCGGCTTTCACCGGTCTCTAAATCTGCCTTTACCGTAGGTTTAACAGTCCGTCACGCGGATTACCCTGTACATTTAAAGCCTCGCTTGAAAACTCCGAGTTGCTTTCAGGAAGCACGGTATCTTTCGGGATGCCATTCAAAGCGATTCTTTTTCCGCGGCTTAATTCGCGCCGCTCCACGGGACAGTCTTATCGTTCGGTTTAACGCTTCATTAACATAACTTAATGAGCCTGTCGGAGACCGCTCTACGCCTCCAACGGCTGTACTTTTTTCAGTGATAAATGAAGACCGTGCGCTATCATCGTTGCAGTGGTTACAATCCAAAAAGGTCAGACGAGTCTCCTCAGCTTTCTACATTTTTTGTATTATGAAATGAAATTTTCCAAGCGAAAAAACCGATTGGAATCTCGTTTGTAACGGTTTCCTTCTGTTTCTTGTTGTTATGGTTGATATGTAAGACAATGGAAGACAGAGAATGACGTTGGGGGAGGGCATTGTAATAGGAATGTTTCTTTTTTCGTAATACTGTTAAATAGCATGACAGAACGGAACAATGTCATGTAATCTGCGACTGCTACAGACTGACTTCTCTGATTTCCGTGGTTTTATTTTCAAATGAGATACAGGAACATTGTATAAAATTGTAGAGTTTTCATTGTTCTCCTAGTCTTTAGAACGTCTCGGCAATGCAGATGGTTTACATTGTATAAAATTATAGATGTTTGCATTGGCATTTCGGTCTTTACAATGACTCGTCTGTGGCGAGACTTTACGGTGTAGTGGCACGTGTATTGTTATGGGACTAGATGTTGGCATAGTACCTAGAAGTTGAAAGTGTACAGAGAACAGGAAAATCACTTGTTCGCCCTGCTCGACAGTTGAAGTATTTTTAAAGTGTTACTTACCATGTTTTGAAAAATTAGTATTTTCTATTAGTGAGATAGCGAGGCAGGGGCAAAGGGCTGTTTTTCTTTCTGCTATAGCATCTGTTTGATATATATGGTAGTTTCTGAAGAAAATTACTGAAGCAGGAAATATATTAGGTAAAGACGAAAAGAAATATTTCTCTTTAACGCTAGATCTACTAAGCTGGTCAAAATGACGTGCCCTGAAATATTTAAGATTGCTGCTTTTTCAGTTTGGTGCGTCTACCTTGAAAACTATAAACGATTGATGTGACCAAGTTTTTTGTCTTCTTCATTTACTTGATTTGAACATATTCATTTGGCAATTTTAAATATACCGAATTAATAGTCGGTAGATCTAATGCTAATGACTGATAGGATATTTTAAGTTTGATTCTTTATGATAGATATGCGATTAATAGGCTATCTATCGATGAAACATTGATAAATAAAAAAATAATAGGTTCCCCATAGATATAAATTTAATACCGGGAGTTCGAAAAATGAAAGGTTTAAGAACTCAAAATTACAAAAATTTGCTTTATGTGTTCCTAATAATGGTTCTAGAGGAAAAATCATTCATCATGGCGTAATAAAAAAGACTAACAAGAAGTAGAAGTAGAATTTCTTGGAAGGAAAGGGCAGAGCGAGTAGACCATCCTCTTTCCTCCAACGTTTCAACTCGGTGGCACTGTGCCAACTACTCATTTCCCTATAGTACGATTTTCAACGGATATTAAAATTCATTAGTCACTAATGAACAAATTCTATAAATCCCACACGAATCTTTCTGGAAGGGTTTAGAAAGACTAGACGCGTAAACGAGTAGACTTATAGACAAATTGATGGATAGACGTATAAACGATTAGAGAAATATTGTAGACGAATAGTCGTATAAACGATTAGACGTAGAGACGATTAGATAAATAAACGCATAGACGAATAGGCGCATATGCGATTAGACAAACAGGCGTCTAGATAATTAGAGAAATAGACGAATAGACGCATAGATGATTAGAGAAATAGACGAGTAGACGTATAGAAGATTAGAAAAATAGACAAATAGGCAGGTAGACTATTAGACGTATAGACGTATAGATATTTGGGAAATAGACGAGTAGACGCATAGACCCATAGGCGATTAGAGTAATAGACGAGTAGTCGTGTGGACGGTTAGAGAAACAGACAAACAGACAGATAGACTATCAGACGTATAGACGTATAGATATTTGGGAAATAGACGAGTAGACGCATAGACCCATAGGCGATTAGAGTAATAGACGAGTAGACGTGTGGACGGTTAGAGAAACAGACAGACAGATAGACTATCAGACGTATAGACGTATAGGTGATTAGGAAAATAGACGAATAGACGTAACTACGTTTAGAAAAATAGACGAGTAGACAAACAGATAATTACACGAGAATAAGCAGATGAATAGAAGTGATTAGACGATCGATGAAGTATATATTTTAGAATAATAAGAATGTGTATGAACGTACGTTCTTGTCACTTCCATTTATTTAATGTTCCCACTTGTACTGTCCGGCAACTGAAAGATGGCTAGGGAGCGGCGAATTCTTTCTTTTTCAATTACTTATTCCTGCCATTTCATTTTGGGAATTTCTAAACCATTCATCCTAAAGTAAACGACTATGCAGAGTATTTACTTTAGGAGACTGCATTTGAGAACTCCAAAAATGAAATGGTCCCAATACGTTTTTGAAAATGAAAGGTTCTGCCGCTCCCTAGCCATCTCTTAGTTGTCGTACTATACACGTATTTCCATATGTATTTATTATAAATATCCTACATTAATTTAATAAATTTTCCTGATTAACTAAAAGGGTTAAACTACCGGCCGACGATGAAGTTTTCTTGAAACGCATTTAATGGAGCAAGGGGAACGACTCGATCGCTTCACCTTACCCATGCTTTGTCCAACATTTCGTCTCCGTGCTATACCACGCGCAGGGTATAGGGCGGTATTATTGAAACTTTAGTATTGTTTCACTCTGTTCTATACATTACAGTGCACGTTTAATGCAACAGCGTGCTTCGTAGACATGAACGTTTACTTCCATGTACTTTGTTGCAAAAAGTTTCCCGTCAACGCTCGAAGTGTATCGAGCTTACGCTCGTCGACTTCGATGCATTTTTCTCGTTAAATATATAAACGTATCGACGTATGTAAAGCAACAAAGCCTTTGTTTATACCCCGACGATATTAATAAAACGTAAATTTATTCTTCTTACAATGTATTCACTTTTATGCGATCGATCCGAGCGTGAATATATTCCATCGCCGAAGGGTTGTATGCAGATTCGTCAAGAACGGAACGATAGGATAGGTATTCCGTAAGAAATTCATTGAAAGTGGGATTTTTTAAAGGGCAGTTTATTTCTGAAGGGCCAAGAGAATCGTTTGGACTAGGGGATGGCGAACCACTGAATGCGATCCACCACAATTGCATTGCTTCTTTTTAATATGAGCTACTCTCAGGCAAAGTCAATTAACCCTTTCAGTCCGTGCGCCGCATATATGCGGCATCTACTCCACTAAATACCTGTAGGTAGAGGCGCCGCGTATATGCTGTATCAAAGTGATGTATAGGGTGGGCCATCTAACTTTTGGAATTTGAATCGGCTATAAAAAAAAGTAATGAATATTTTTTTAAAATTATGAGCTTATTAGAAAGATTAGACATTTTCATTTAAGAATGAAACATAACATCATTCAAATTATTGCCACGGCTGACTTGAGAGCACCCCATTCGATCAACCCCATTTTTCAGTACATTTTCGATTGTTTGGGTTCCAATCGCATGAATGGTAACTTCGATTTCGTGTTTCAAGGCATCAATCGTCTCTGGGTGGTTAGTGTAACATTTATCCTTAAGGGTTCCCCATAAAAAAATTGAACGGGGTTAAATTACCACCCAGAGACGATTGATGCCTTGAAACACGAAAACGAAGTTGCCATTCATGCGATTCCCAAGTCGAAAATTTCAGCCCAAAATCCTCCTAAATTACCAAATAACTTAGGATATTTAAGCTGAATATGGAAAAATATGTTACATATAAAAGAATGCAAATTTTAATTCCACAATCGCCCTAAACTTGTTCATTTTTGCCAGTTTTGCACCACCTTAAATTTTATGGAATTAATCGACTTAAAAAGCAAGTAGCTCATATGGTGTCCCCGAGCAGATTTAACTTTTAACCTCCAGTCATTTTCTCGTTATCAGATGAGATTCAATAGCAAGTATCTCATTAGCATAATTCGCTAAGTAAATTTGTGACCCACTTCTTTTCTTTTCTAAATGAAGGTATTAAAAATGACCCAGTCAATTGAGAAGGTTCGCCATCCCTGGCTTAGACAGACGAACCGATACTCGAGTACTCCCTCGAAAGCGACAAGGGTGCTTTGACCTTCGGGGCCCATCGACCCGTTTTTACGTCCACTCGACTCTGCACGGGTAACCCTGATTGACTATTCGCCCTCCGAAAGGGGAAAATAGGTCTCCGGGTCGATGCCTCGATGGTGAGACTTTCTCCTAAAAGATGAGCAAAAAAGTACGGTTATCGATAGCTGACAGATATCTTTGCCATGGAATCGACATAAACGTTGTGCTACTACGGGGGATACGGTCGATAAAATGGCAGAGAATGGGATATTAATTCGAATTTTTGCTTTATAAACTCGATGGGAAGACGGAGAATAGGACATTAATTCGATTTTTTTTTGCAACCTCGATAAGATGACTAAGAAACAAACACTGATTGGTATATTTATTTTACAAACTGTATATAAGCCTGTATATTATTTCTATTCCATTAGTATTACCTTAACATAAGAACTACTAAAACGCTCAAAATGACTGGTAGATTTCTAAAAAATTAGAAATATGTATTTAGTAGACTAATAATTACTAATTAGTAGAATAAATATTCTGTGTTCATAAAAAGCAATCACGGAATCGATCATCTTTTCCACCACCTGATCCCCCCATTTCAAAATACTTATTTAACGTATCGAAATATAATAAACTTAAAGCCACTTTATCTAGTGGTAAACTATACGATACATCAAGAACCCTTTTTTATTTTTTTAATTTAATTCTAAACTTTTGCACAGTCAGACGTAAAAGAAATCGTAAGGCAATGGTTTAAACAGTGACCCCCAGAGACGCAAGCACTCTATCATCATTAACGGATGAAAAATCGAAATGTAATTGGCGACGTTGATATTCTCAATTTTTCTCGAACAGATCGAGTGAAAGACGAATTGAAATTTCTGTAATTTTCCGATCACGCTTATCCACGGAAGATAGTCGGCATTAAAGGGGCACCCGCATTCCGCGGTTACGAGAATCGTTCGTCTATAAAACACTCGTCGAGATTATTGGCGAGAATTAAGTGCGAATCGAAGGAGAAGCCCGACTCCTTGGAGTTTTTTTTTTTTTTTACTTCGTTTCTTTACTGCAGGCTATCGAAAACTCGTTTCGCTTCTTCCACGTCTTCGTGTTCGCCCTTTCGATCTCGACGTTTCTTCCGAGATACCAGGTCTCTGGAGATTTTTCATGTAATACAAATGCCACTTTTTAGAGATTTTTTTTGGTAATTCAAATTGTTTCGAGAATTATGAAACTGCAAATTTATTTCGGTTGGTTGGATCAATCGAAGAAGAAAGAATATTGTGCGACGCGTAAACCTTGTCTTGGTTTACACGATAGATATGTTACGGTGAATGTGATTAATCCGTTGATTATGTATAATTACCGGTTATTATATATAATCACAACAAAGTTTGGTAAATGTGATGAATATTTGAATATTTATCAAATTAACGGAGTTTATATATTTTGATATGGGATACTTTTAAGGGGTTACGCCACCTTGAGATTTTCAAAAAATCGATTTAAAAAAACGGAAAGAGAGAAAAAATACTTCATGCAATGAGGTACTTTTTTATGCATCAAACGATGCAACTAGACATTCTTTATAAAAAAGTATGTCGAAAAGCTAATAGTTTAGGAGATATTTCAGCATAAATTATTTAAATACAAAGGCATCATTCCTGCCACAATAGGACGATAAATTTATTAATCACGATCATAACATAACGATCATTTTATAGACTTATTGGTTGCATTTGAAAAAAACGGTTATTTTTTACCTATTTTTCTGAGCGCCAAAGTGGCGTAACCCCTTAATTACTATTATCACCAAAACTATTTTTGGTATATTAGTCAATCACAAGACGATCAAAATTTCTATACTAGTAGTATTACACAAAATTACACCTTATGTCAGAAAACAGTGATCATTTTTCATTTCAAAACTTCATTCTGAGTTACTGTACATTCAGTCAAAAAAGAGATCGTAGTACAAGGGGCTACTAAAGTCTTTTAACGAGACCATGACATTAAACAGATTCAAAGCTCGTTTAACGTGAGTATTTCATACTGGTAAATGTGACACTCGAACAATAAGAGAAATTAGTGTCTTTTTTCTGTCTGTGTCCTTCAGATCAGAAAACCAACCATGGAACTGTAAATTTAACATTAATTTTCAAGATAACGGTCCATTTCTGATCTACAGTTTTTTTTACTTTTGTCTGTACGACGAGACGAATGCAAAAAGACAATAAAAAAGTTTGCCATTAATCTTTAACAGTCTACTGAATTTTGCGACTGGTTTTTCTTACAAATGTCCATCGATCAAAACGTGAAAAGGATGAAAGATTTTTTTAAGAACAAAATCATGGTAAAAGCTACAATTGTTCACCCTAGCCAAAAGAGAACACGCTTATTAGGACACCAATTAATGCCTCATTAGTAATCATTAAATAATCACTGAAACGCATGAAAATTGTAGGAAAATAGGTCAGCTGTGCAGGTGAAAGTTTGCAACATTTTATGAAAAAGATCATCTACAAAGGCGTAGCTTTTAATTAAAAAAAAATTCTATTTGTAAACCCGCAACATTCCAGCTTGTTAGCTTTCTCGCAAAGCTCGACATTTCGCGCCGCGTCTGACCGAAAGAAGTCATTTCTACTTTCGACTCTTCTTGTTAGATAAAGCGGCCAAAGCAAAAGTTCTCCATTCCCCAGAAAATCGAGATCTTCAATATCGTTACACTCTCTCTTTACAGGAGTCTTATTAAAGCAGAATCGTGTCGAACACAAAGAGAAAGCGCCACGAAAGTACGAATTGAAAATCGGTATTCCTGATTCTAATCGATCGCCGACTACAATACCTGTGGCGTGTTATACCCGTGTATAATAAAAATATTTTTATGGTTGAATTCAGAATAAAAAATGCCACATTTTTCATTACCAAAAAGATTTAAAAATTGTTTAAAATAACGCAGAAAAAATTTTTTCTTTCAAGGAGGAAAGTTGTTTTTAAAAATTTGTTAATGCAAATTTATAGCGCTCCTTTTACCGTTAAACTTTTACCTAAAACATTTTTTTCTATCTTTTGTACTTTAGGAGATATAAGCGAGGAAGTGCAAGTGTCGATTTCACTTTGAGGTTAAATTTCATGCCCTTAAAAGGCGATTGGGCACGAATGTAATATACCATTATTCTTGTCTTGGATCACTCTACAAACCCACAAAATTTCATTCGAATCCGTGAGTCCCCACTTCGAATACCTTCCTTGTAAGACTGATCAAATGGAAAAAAATGGATCAGAAGGAGGTTGTACAATACTAGCGAATTTCCAGAAATTCTCTACAGTTTGGCGCTATAGAATAAAGAGAGAGAGGAAGAGAAAAATAGGAGGAAGCAGGAAAAGAAGAAAGAAGACGTCCGGAACTTGAACGTTAACAATTTCCGGCTAGGTTCTCTACTTTTTAATTACAGAGTCGCGGGCCTCTGGCGGTCGAATGAGGAGAGAGTCGTCGTCGGTCGTCGTCAGGCGTCGCGACGTCGAGGGAGAAGTCTCGCGCTTGACGAGGCTGCATCCTCGCAGCCTGAATCCTCCATTCACGCCATTTTTTGCGGTCTTCCCATTACCGTGATTGTGTGTCTTTTCGCTTATTCTCCCTTCGTTAGGTCCTACGGTATTCGGCCTCGGCGAGCTTAACGATCCGCTCTCTTCGAAGAGACGAGGAAGAACCGTGCTTTCCTCTCGAGCAACTACACGGACGCTTCATTCGAGAGACACTCAGAATCGAATGATGGTACCGACACTGACGTATCGTCTTTCACGATTCGTTTTCTCGGACATTTCACACTTTTTCTTACTTTTCTTTCTATACTTCTGCGACTTAACAAGTTGAAAATTCGGCGCCGTGCAATTTAAAGAAATTTCTTACATCTTTCAAACGACAATATTCACGAGTTCGTTGTTGTATTCAATATTTGAATGTTGCTATTAAAAAATTGAGGTATTGCTTAATACATAGACATTTTTACCTTTAACATTTTTGCCCTCTAAAGATATGATTTTAATAGGAAAACTCTTGCTTGAGGAGAAACAATGTTGTACTTCAGTGTTTCTCTCATAATCAGTCAAAGATTGACTGAGTGAATTATACTCGGTGACATCTAACCCTTTGGCGTATAATAAGGAGCGATACTCGTGATGTGATAAAAGGGGTAGGAAATTTTGAAGTCTTCCAAAAATTGGACGTAGTGCTGATTATAGTAATTGTAGAGATTCCAAGAATCGTTTTAATATGGTGAAAGGGAAAATTGTTCCTTTATTCGTTTTACTGATATTCTTGAAATTCAACTGCCAAATGATAAAGAAGTAGTATTTTTTAACATATTATTTAAAAAAATGATTATACCATTGGATTCAAGGTCCGAAGATATTAATTTTCACTCTCTACGAAATTTTCGTATCTCTAATAGTTTTCGAGATATTCAATAAATAAGTTTTAGGACCCCAACTTTGAGGGTGGCTTTCACACCTTTAACATGGTCGGATACCGATAAAAAAAATACGGGTCGAATATTTTCACAAGAACTATTCCATACTAAAATTTCATCAAAATCAGTGATTTACACGTTCCCTTGTAAGTCTTCATGCCCCTTGCCTTCAGCAGGTAGTACACCCCATCGCACCCTGACAAAGAAGAACACTTATTTTCAGCAAATGTCCCCACCGTTTCATTTTCTACGCACGAACTTCAAACTTCTGAAGTAATAATAAAGCCCGCGAATCTACTTGGACGGATGACCTTTCGACCCCACGAGGTCATCGAATATCCGAAACAGGGCACGTGGAGATTCAGGAAGAAATGCAATTTTAAGCGTACGAGACGGACGACGTTTATTCGCGTCAGTTAGTCGACGCAGCAGTCAATTCGACGTAAACGATGTAAACCGGTCCCGTGTTCGGTTAAGCATGGCCGATCGAATACCCGCAACGATCGGTCTTTGAGCGCGGACCAACGGCAACCCTTGCAGAGACGGATGCGGGACATTGTCCGTTTCTGTGCACGTACTTGTCCGCTTAAGAACGACGTGTTTCGATATTTGTCAGAGCTGATCCTTCCAGATGTATCGCTTCCTATGATCCGGTCTTATCCGCCGGCCAATGTTTTCCGTTCGTACTCGCTTCCGTTGGGATTTCCGTTTATCATTAACCGAACGTTATTGCGAAGGAACAATTGTCTATTTTTAATGTGAAAGTCTTACAATATTGACACTGAAGCTATCAAACCTGTTTAAATGGCTGGTACACAATTTTTTCCTAAAATTCACCAAAATAGAAGTGTTATAAAATAGATATTCTACGTCCATTTGATAAAACATAAATTAGGGAATCGATTATATTTCTATTTATTAATACTAGAATTATCAAGCGAGTCAAAATATATAACTGGTCTTCAATTGTTGCCAAAAATTCTCTAAGTTCATAGCAGAGCTGTAGATTATATATTCTACTTCTATTTTATTAAATACAAATTATAAAATGGATCATCCGTTCAATCTGTTGATGTCGCTTTGTTCAAAGTATTTGTTTCATATATTAAAATATGGTAGATTTAACGCCGATTGTTAACAGGTTAAATGACATCGTATTTCACTAGTTTCTATGAAAATTTTCTATTAAAATCATATCTTTCTGGGCTAAAAGCGTGAATCAGTAAAGTGGCATATTTTCAACAGGTTGATGTTTCTGCGTTGAGTTACATAAATGCACCAGGGCATATACTACTTAAAAACTAACATAATTTGTACACTAAATCGTAATTAGTGACCCCGTTTCTTGAAACAGACCTTAATATGTTAAAAGCATTAGTTTAAAATTCGAGGCAAGTAAACCTTATCTTTTTCTTCAACCCAAATATATAATATTATTCACACTGTATTTATTATAAAAAAAAAGTAAGAAAATCTTGATCTTTGAAATAGAAAATGGACTAAGCATCAGAAAGAAAACTCTAAGGACTTTAGTGTTCCTCTTTTAAAGGGGTAGATGTAGGTTAAAATTTTCTTGAAGAAAGAGCACAGGATAAAGATTAATTTATAACACTCTATATCGTTTCCAAAATACACTAGACCTATTTTTAATTAGACACCATATTGATATTACGAAAAATATATTTCTTTAAAATTTAACATTCATTTTTGCATTCCAACTAAATAATTTGGAAGTTACTGCTGCCATTATGAGACACTAGGATCCCATCGAGTAGTTCTTTTATATCTCTTCGGTTTTTGTGCCCCTAGGCATATGCGGATACAGGAAAACAGTACGAAACGAAGTCTGCAAAGCAAAGAAGAGGAATAAAGTGACAGAAGTAGGTGGAATAGCAGATTACCATAAAATTTCCATTTTTTCCGAAGTTTCAAAAACGTTCGAAGCTCCTGATACTTCCAGCTTCTCTAACTCCTAAAAGATATTCCGGACTTCTAAGGTCTCCGGCAAAGCCTCGCAAAAACTGACCAAGAAACTGCTCTCTTAACATTCGCTTCTTTTCTGCTGCGACCGTAGCAAATTCCCATACGATTCGAGTCAAAATTCTCCAAGCTTGTCCTGAAAATCCGATGTTTCTTATATTCTCATATTCCAGAACTTTCGACGTCCCCAAACGATTTATCTCTATGAACGACGAAAGCGCAAGAAGTTAATTTATTTATGCATAGAGTCGAAGTCTATCGGACCCAGAGAGATTGATACCGTGAATTTAATACAGAGACTTACAACAAATTGAAAAAAGAACTCTTCGTAAAAAAAGCAACGTCACGTTTAATCTGAAATTCGTGAGCAGTTCTTTAACAGATTGCTTGTTGATGTAGCAGTACACTTGGACACAATAGTTTAACCTGTCGAAGTGACAGTAATTTTTCATTAGTCCCACAAACACGTTAACACGTTCCGTGCAACGTGTACCACTTCTGGTACACTTTATACTTGACCTGCAGACCACGCGTACCATAAATGGTACCACGCAGACATATTTATTTAATGCGCTGAAAATATATGTTTTATCACAAATTTAATTATGTAAACAATATTTCCACTAAAAGAATGAGGTATTGTATGAAATACAATCTAGAATAAAATACATATACATTTGTATAATTGTTATATATGCAATAATTATTAATTACATATAATGGTTGACTTTTTTAAAGCAAGGGATGCATAAAAATGTTGTTCTCTAGAGTTTGTTACAATTTTAGGAGATAAATTGTTGTTTTCATCCTCACAGTAACATAAATAATTAACTAATCGTTTCCTAAATTCTATTATTGGCAGAGATCTATGTTGTTGAGTATTACACAATGTCCAAGCGTTTATAACTGATGTATTTGGGAGAAGCTCAAATACTATTTATTTATACCATTTAAAAGTTTTACGTACAGCGTTATTGCATACTGCCATTTTTACTAACCGAAAATTTTAGAACTGGGCGACTTTTACTGTCGAATTGATCGCAGCACCATGAGTACCATAAATGGTACACAATGTGATAACCACCCCAAACAAGCTAAATACTTATCGAATGATGGTGTAATGAAATATTGTGTGATAATATACCAATCTTTAGTTAAACTCAAATGGCCTGTACGACAAGTTGCGCAAAAACGGCCTGGCAGGGAACATGTTAACTATAAAACAATAATTACAGTTTCGCAGCATCTCTTTATTTTGATGAAACTTGCAATCAATAAGATGAAAATAGATTAGACTTTGTTAGGTAGAAATTCTACTTCACAGTACAACAAACATGTTTATTTTGAAAATGTCTCACCCTGTATATTCTGGAGCTCCTTAACAGCAAGAGAATTTACTTGAATTTCCTACTTCGTAGTTCGTTTGTTTGTTTATTTAACGTCGTATCAACATCTTGGTCATCAGCGACTAGGTTTTGCGGTTTCTCAGTATTTTTTCGACTAATTGGTCTTCTGTAATATATATATTCTGACGTCAGGTTTCAAGATGTTTGCATTTACATGATATACAGATCATTGGAAAATTTCAAATTAAAGCGCGCCTCCGACATAAATGGAAAGAACTTCACGATCAGCATCAACAGTAGATATTCAACGTAATCCGACGAAATCTCGTGCGACCTACGAAACTAAATATAAAACTAAAGTTTTTAGTGACTCGACCTGTTTCTTCGACCTCTCCTTTTAGAACTCGACCAAGAAAATAACTTTATAAAATTGACGAGTATGCTCCACGTTTGCACATTTCGATGGTAAAAATTTCAACGAGTTCTAGATACAATTTATACCAATACAACGCTCCTGCCTTTAAACAATTAAAATTATTCGTTTTCACTTTAACTATTTTGGAAATTGTAGTGCCAAAATATCGAAGTTCTCTTTTTTAACCTTAGATTTACCGACTGAACCAAATTGGCTCATTCATAATTTGATTATTATATATACAACTTGAAAGTTATGTATGAAAAACATTTGTTGGTTTTTAGCTAATTGTAAGTAGCGAAATACATGTAAATATTGATTTCTCTTCTCGGCAGAGCCGTTTCGCATTATCGAATGTGGTGTACGTATTTTCACGGTTGTGAGCCAATTTGACTCCAAAATTCCAAACCTTTCGCTCCGACCGCCGCACAGTGGTCCAGAACGTGAATTTAGCTGTTCAGACACCTCGCGCAGTTTTCGATCTTTCTCAAATCGTCACCAAGAGCGCAAAACACATCCGATTTAGCTAAATATTGGTAAGTATTCTAATATTTTTGAGGTTGCTGATTACGAAACTGAACTCAAAATTTCAGAAAACAAAGTCGCGGTTTAAATATGGCGGGTAGGAGTGTCCAAAAATTAATGGTTCCGCCAGTGAATTATGTGGACAGAGTTTCCGCTATTTCAAATATACTAATTAATTTATACTAGTAAATATATATAATATATAAATAGCTATCCCTTCCTAAAGTTTATGTAACAGAGATCATCTGTCGAGACCCAGTGGAACACGCGGTCAGTAAATTCCCGGATTTCTTCAAGATACCGTGCAATAAAAAGAAAATCTTATTGGCATTAATGAGGACGAAGACTTTTAAAGCATCACTTTTATTACTTAATTGCTCTTATTGTTAGGTTGGGAGTAAAGAGGAATGAGCTAGGTTATCCGACTAGAAGGTAATACTATTGTCCGCGGTGCAGGGTTCACGTAAAAATTGAATAACTTAGAAGTATGGAAAGGTACTCGGCTAATACTTTCCACATATATTCCTTAGACTATATAGAAGTTATTTCTGCAAATATTTCGTGCGTTTACCTGCCCCCTTCATTGTTATATCTGCCGAAAGTTTACGAGACAGTCTGGCGGCAGCGCGTTACCGAGGTGCGCGCGACTCTTTAAACAATAAAAATTCATTGAAGCCAGAGCCAGCCGGATTAGATTTTTGCAGGATCGTTTAAGGGAAGGATTACAGAAAAAACTGTGGCAATTAGAGCCTGGGACTCGTTGGGTCTTGGAAGATCTTGACTGCAAAAGATAAAAAACTTTGACGATTTTCTTTCATTCATTTAACATTAATTTTTGAATAAACTACAAACAATAATTTTATATTCCGTACGTGAATTTTTATCGTCGAAAAATGCTTTTCAAGTAGGAACAATCATTATTAAAAAATATTGCATACTTTTGCCAGAATGTAACGAAGAAGAGAAACGTGTTTTTCCGATAGAAAGTGGTCTTCAGAAAAAGTGTCAATTTTAAGCGTTCGTTGTAACTATAATTCTTGTACAATTTTGTTAATTTTTCATATCTGAGGTCGATGGACATTTAAGAATCCATATCACAAGAAAAAAAAACAAATTCTAAAATTGACGTTTTGCATTTTGAGCGACTAATCGTACATTCTGACCACCGTGCGCCGCATATATGCGGCATCCACGCGACGATGTGCGAGTATGAGCATCGCCTATACACGACATCCAAATAATGTGTATACAAGTGATATCAAGGAACTTCAAACATCAAAATAATTTGTATTTTAATAATTTTGTAAGTCCTTTCATATTGAAAATGTAAATATTTTCGGGATACCGAAAAGTAATCAAAATTAAAGAAGTGAAAACGTAATTGGATACGTTTTCCAAGGAAAAGTCGAAGGATTCCCTTAAAAAGAGAATCGAACAACTACCTTTATGCTGGTAAAAAGTGTTAGAAAATTATGGAAATTATTTTGTTGACTAATATTTAAGATTTCTTTAACAAATAAATGTTTTTCACCAGCCAAAAAAAATTTTTGATTTCTTTTCGGTACCCCTAATACTTCTTATGTTAGAACAGTTTTTATTTAAGACGATAATTGAAGATAGTAAATCCTTCATTGAAATTGATTTGGAACTATTTTCTTTGCAAAAAACTACAATTTCCTAGCATGAGCCAAATTGTCTCGCTTCAGTAAAAGTATATGTATACTCAACATCCGTAAATCTAGTGTTAAAATAAAACTGCATCAATTCCCTCCGTCTCAAAGATTGCATCATGAAAAATGCATCGAAACATCAAAATATAGAGATAAGTAACGAAAAAAAAGATATCTTCAAAGTTCCTACAGCATTTCTAAACAAAAAATTCTTAATACAAAAACAGAATCAATAACAATTTCCAGAGAAAACGTTGCAATTCTTTTTCCTTGTAAATAAAAACGTTGCCTCAATTAGAAGATAAATGAATGACGATTCGTTAAAAAAAAGATCATGGTACCGCATAAAGGAATAAGAGGAGTAGGGAAAATAGCTTCAGCCGACGACGCGAAGTTTGCCTGCAGCTGCAGTTTTATGCGGTCGTAACATCAGAACGGTAATAAACATAAAAATCTGTCGGTATCGGTTTAATTCATAGACGTACGTGCGCGGGAACGGTGCAATTATTTAAGGAGTTGAAATGGCTTCGCGAATAATGCAAACTTATCGACGACTCTCCAATTAATTTCAATAATTAATTGGACGATTTCGTTTGAAACTGTATGCGAGAATTACTTAAAATATTGCCTCATCGACCATCGATTCCAATGTGCAATTTACTTCGCCCTTTCTGACGTACCGATTCCATTTCCTACGTTTATTAATTTCCGACCGCGTTCGCATAACAAAGTTTAGATTATATCTTTCTATTAAATCCATTTAAACGGAAACTTTCAAGCGGGAGTTTTGAATTTGAGATGCGAGCTTTCAGAAGCACTAATTTTAAGCTCGTCTAATCGTCTTTTACCGATGTAAAGTTTCCTTTGGGTTATATAAAGTAACGTTAAGCCGTTTTATTTTTAATTTCAGCGTAATGTACGAGGCTGAACTCTCCGTTACGAGAAGAAAAGGGTGGCACGGTAAAAAGTTGAAGAAATATTGACCCATTTTCGGTTATTTATATGATCCAGCAAAGGATTTTTTCTACGACTTCTCACCGACGTT
This sequence comes from Cerceris rybyensis, assembly GCA_910591515.1. Taxonomy (NCBI): domain Eukaryota; kingdom Metazoa; phylum Arthropoda; class Insecta; order Hymenoptera; family Crabronidae; genus Cerceris; species Cerceris rybyensis. The sequence goes on along the minus strand of OU342789.1, from coordinate 64,304,284 downwards.
CCGCACTCGACCGAGTCGTGTTCCAGGCTCGTAATGTGGATGTTTTAAACTACAGTACGATTAAATTTGAATACGAAAATAGCTTCGTTCCGAGGCGGCACAGATTATTATAAAAATTCTATAACGATGATCGCTCGTAACGGAATTTATGAAGGGCTCGGGATATTCTAATTTTGAAATAATTGGTCAGATAGAGTAATCGGGACTGGAAGTACCTTCGTACTTTTGCGTTGAATCTAATAATGCAATTAATTCTGGTGAAAAGATTCACCTCGTTCCCTTGGAGAGTGTAAAATAATTTTTGTATCTTTCTTCTGATAGTCAAATTATATTGCATTCTTGCTTCTTCATCTGCGGGTCAGATGCGACCCACTTAGAGGTTTTATACGGGATGGACGCAGATTTGAGAACAATGAGATAGAAAATTTCTATTTGAGTGTTTTAAAACAAATTTTTACATATTCAGAATGTAGCTGTGACAATTGAAATTACTTGTGAGTATTGAAGTTCTCAGGATCAGTATATCCAAATTCAAATAGAACTATGAGGAACTTTGAGAAATGGAGTTACAGTATTAAGATCAATGATTTTTTTCAATAAGATGCTTCTGCGTCTTTAATGAGTTCCATAATAAATTAAAATACCGAAATCAAAATATTTATTTTGCACATCCAAAATATAATTGTGAGCATTGAAATGACTGATGAGTATTTGAATTATTAGAATCAGTACATCTCAATACGAATTGGTTAACGAGGAACTTTGAAAACTTCAGTCTCAGCTGTTTTCACCGCATTACGATTGATGATTTTTTTTATAGGGTGCTTCTGAGTCATTAATGAGTCTCGCAGTAAGTTTTATTGATCCGTCAAAATTTTTTCTTTCCTCTGACACCGCTCTGATATAAAATTGAATTGGAAATTTTATTTAACAATATTATTATTTATTATACGTAATTTTGTGACTATAAAAAGATTATTATTTCTCCATTGGTTTAATATTAAAAGAATGTTAATAAATTATTTTTCTATGTGGCAGTAGCTATTTATACTCTATGAGAAGATATTTCACGGCGCACATATTTATTTATGAAATTGAAAATTCTACTTTCGAGAAAATTGATAAAGTTCAATGTTACAATACGAAAATAAAATTGCACACGACAATGATAATGTTACGTATGTCCAAATTACATTAACGCTACTAACAGAGTGGAAAACATAATAACAGCAAGAATGAGGAGCACGAATACCAAAGTTGAAAATAATACGAGTTCTACAAACGAGTTGAAAATAATGCCGTTGCAAGCTCCAACGAAAATACGTGTTTTACCATAAACATTGGTAAATTAATCCCTTTGGAAAGTATAGGATGGTCAATTGGATAAAATCTCGGATTCATGAACGGGACACTCGAATTCGTATCTCACCTCTGGGATTTTTCCATATGATATGAATATCACAGCCCTCGTTCAAAGGCCGCTTTAGGAGGCAATTCCTAGGCTGAACGGCTATTTCCAACCGATCCAGATCGAAATTTAAGAAGAGAAAGAAGACGGCGATATAGAAGAAGCGAAAGGTAAAACGATCGAGTACACAGAAACGTAGGAATTGTACGTGAAAAGTGAGATGACCTTTGAATAGAATCGCAACGAAGCGTTTAGCATTTTTCATAAATTGCGGGAAGCTGTATTATTCAGAAAATCTGACATTGTGAGTTACTTTATTTTTTAAATTTGAATAGAATAGCAGTTCCTTGTAATTTGTTGACAGAAAATGTAAGCTTCACGGTCATCTCTGACGCAAATGCAGGTCATTTTTTTTACCATGGTGCTCGTTGCTGTTAGTCTTCTAAAGGGTGGGCCATCTAACTTTTGGAATTTGAATCGGCTATAAAAAAAAAAACGAATGAATATTTTTTCAAAATTATGAGTTTCTTAGGAAGATTAGACATTTTAATTTAAGAATGAAGAACAACATCAGTCAAATGAGTGCCACAGCTGGCTTGACAGCACCCGATTCGATCAACCCAATTTTTCAGTACATTTTCGATTGTTTGGGCTCCAATCGCATGAATGGCAACTTCGATTTCGTGTTTCAAGGCATCAATCGTCTCTGGGTGGTTAGCGTAACACTTATCCTTAAGGGTTCCCCACAAGAAAAATCAAGCGGGGTCAAATCACCACCCAGAGACAATTGAATTGAAATATCTCCTAAACTATTAGCTTTACGACATACATAGGTCAGTACTTTTTTGTAAAGAATGTCTAGCTGCATCGCTTGATGCATCAAAATGTACCCCATTCTATTTAGAAAAACAAAGTTGACCTTCATATATCCTTCATGCGTCCACCTACGGAAAAAATTATGTGGGGATTTTATAAATCCCGCGCGTTTGGAGGGATCCGCCATGAGACAGTTGACTGCCGAAAAGACGATCGACGACGAAACGTGGACGGCACGAGGACGACACGAGGACGAGCGAACAGATCGACAGTAGTCGAGATCGACGATAGACGCGTTTGACGATAGACGAGTTCGACTTTAGACGGTAGTAGAGTAGACGAATAGACGACTATTGAGTAGACGAATAGACGACGTATCGAGTAGACGATTAGACAAACAAAATTATAGACGATAGACGCATAGAGAGACTAGACGAGTAGACGAACAAATAGACATGACCAGACGGATGTTACAGTATAGTTACTATAGTATATTTTAGTATAATAAAGAAAAAAAATATTTTAGTACAATAGTAAATGTACTATTAGTATAGTATATTTTACGTATTTTATAAGTTTCCACTTGTATATATTTTATTTTAAGTATATTGTTATCAATATCCTACAATTATGACACTACATTATGCTCCACTCAATATCATTTAAGTTTTCTGTGAAACATTCTTCGCTACATGACACATTACCGAAGTTATCAAGATGTTAAAATTGGGTGAGACACCCTGTACATAGAATCATAGCGTCATACACACGGTGATTATGTAGCCACCTAAAACTTAAAACAGTAGGCTCCAGAATGACCGTAGCTGTCAAAGCTGAAATGTAGAACGACAACGAGTATAATCCTTGTAAGAAGTTTGCGACAGAATACTCCAGAAGCTCGCGCCAGTCCATTGACATTCTACATACGTTTTCACTCAACACGAAACACGTAATACGTAGCCGAAACAGTATAAAGCAGAAAACTCAGACTGTCTACGTGACCATAGACTTGCTTTTACGACTGGCTTTTACGCGAACAGGAGAACGAGACTTGCAATTTGACGCGTCGACCTTACCTTGCTCTTCCTTTGTCTTCTACATTCTTTCCTAAGATATTTCACTCACTCAACGTTTTGTATCTTTCGAAATTTTAAACGAAAGCTGCTTGCCGATCGTTGTTAAAGTGACGTCAACACTTTCTTGTTCGGCTATCTTTGAAAAATAATTACAACAGGACAATTTATGGTGAACATTAAATCTTACGACCACGATTTTAATTAATTTCAATCGATAAAATGTTCATAAATTGTCGAATGGCCAGGAACCGTACGAGTATTCTTAATATAACGAGTTCAGGAACGTTCTACTAATTAGTCCTTTGATGTTGTTGATGGCAATTACGGCGTTAATTGCGGTTGGTCAGTGAATTTCCAGAAATTGTCAACAACGTATTCCATTCCAACTACAACGCAGTCGAAAGTTCATCAGTACCTCCTCATTTTCAGTTTTCCAATTCTAAATTGCTCGCGCAGCTTGCGAAGTGTACGATAATTTCTGTAATTTTACATACATATCCCTACCCACAAACACCGAAGTCTCTGGGAAGCTTTCGATTTATCCCTGATTCCTTCATTCTTGTAGTAATGGAATTTTTTCGTGTTAGGAAATAGTTTATAATTAGTCAGAGTGGATGGATTTAGTATAAGGAGAGTGGATGTTTAAAATACGTGATTTGGAAGAGACGAATTTCAGAGCTGGTGTGAATGTTTAGTCTGTGGATAAGGAGAAAATGAATGAGTGCAATAGAGAATAGAAGCTGTGAAAATGACGAAAAATGCATACTGTGAGAAAGAGTATCGAGATAGGATGGGGTCATGAATTTTCGGGAAAGTCGGTTGCGCCATAGACAGAGTTGAGCTAGGATCAAAGGTGAGCCACAGATGGAGTTGAGCCATAGACAGAGTTGAGCCATAGACAGAGTTGAGTCATAGACAGAGTTGAGCCATAGACAGAGTTGAGCCATAGACAGAGTTGAGCCATAGACAGAGTTGAACCATAGATGGAGTTGGGCCTAGGGATTGCAATATCGGGCCAAAAGTTCAATACCGGTATTCGGTATTTTTTAGATCTTAATACCGGAATACCGGTTTTAATACCGGTAGTAGGAATTGTTTCATTTGGCAGTTTTATTAAAGATAATAAATATCACAAAAAATCATTTGTAACTTATAAATTATAACAGTATATAAAGAATAACAAAAAAGTAAAGGAACAAGGAACATCTTCTGTATTTACATCACAAAAAAGTGTAAATATCACTATTCAGTCTATGGTACTATTACATATTTTTGAAATGTGATCTTAAAAAACATAATGCATCAATTGTACTGTCATTAAACCTGGAATGTAATTATGCATCTACGCTAGTTGGTGATACTGTCAGCAATGCGCGATGTACTTTTTCCAAGTATTTACCTCTAAATCCCTCATTTTCAAATAAATCGATTTCTTGTCGAATGGTTTTGAATATAACTGATTTCTGTATTGTATTTTGGTTTGTTGAAGTTTTTTTAGTTATCACTATATCTAATTTTTGTTCAAGAGACAATTCCTTTTCACTATCGACATTAGTGTCATCATCATCTTCGATAACTGTACCGAATTGTTCTGAATGTAGATAGATTTGTGGGTAAAAAATTTTAAGAAAATTTACTATAAACTTGATCATATCGTACACAAAAACGTATAGGTACTATTTTTCTATGTTGGCGACCCCTGAACATATAGTGGAAAATTTTAAAAATTTCTAGTAAATACCGTAAAAACGGTATTTAAACTTGTGAATACCGGTATTTCAAAATTGTACAAATGGCTCAAAATACCGGTATTCGGTATTCCGGTATACCGGTATTGCAATCCCTAGTTGGGCCATAGACAGAGTTGAGCCATAGACAGAGTTGAGCCGTAGACAGAGTTGAGCCATAGATAGAGTTGAGCCGTAGACAGAGTTGAGCCATAGATGGAGTTGAGGTATCAACAGTGTTGAGCCATAGACAGTGATGAGCCATAGATAAAGTTGAGCTATGAACAAAGTTGAGTCATGGGGAGAGTTGAACCATAGACAAAGTTGAACCATAGATGGAGTTGAGGAATGAACAGTGTTGAGCCATAGACAGTGGTGAACCATAGATAAAGTTGAGCTATGAACAAAGTTGAGCCATGGGGAGAGTTGAGCCATAGACAAAGTTGAACCATAGATGGAGTTGAGGTGTGAACAGTGTTGAGCCATGGACAGAGATGAGCCATAAATAGAGTTGAACCATAGGTAGAGTTGAGCCATGGACAGAGTCGAATTAATAACAGTGGAAAGTATAATCTTGAGAAGAGCGTTTGAGAATTTGTGAGACTGCGAGTTAGAATATTTACAGTATTTATTGATCGTTGAGTTTGTATTTTTTTATAGTTTTACAATATTTTTAATTCATTTTTGTTTGCATAGGTTTAGTGTATTGTTTAGGCTATGATACCATTAGTTTCATACATACAATAATTTACGAGAAACTGTATATAATAGATATATATTTACAGACATCTTACATTCTTTTATTTCTTTAACATTTTAACGTTATTTCTGGATAATGAGAATTTTTACTAATTTTCTTAATGATGGTAATGTTAATTTAGTGATAAGGGTTGTTTAATGTACATTTATTTCTCATTTAATGGACATTTCTGAAGTGTCGGTGTTTCCATATAATAAAAAATATTTATTTTGAGAATGCTGCCGATGAAAATATGCCCACAGTTCATGTGATATTTTTACACAGCATTTTTATTAAAAAAAGCGTATTTCCCTCGAGAAGTGGAAAAATTGCCGTTGAATTAAAAAAAATATTGTAACATCGCTTTTTTTTTAATCGAAACTCGAGACAAACGATATTCGAAACGACATTTCCAAGTTTTTAATGTTTTTTCGTATTGTGATTGTACTTCTACTGAAAATAACGTCGTGCAAATATTCCACGAGACTTTTCTCGACAACATTTCTAACACAAATCGTGCAATAAGAAATTAAATGTCACTTAACCATGCAATATGTTTCCTTGACAATTTTCTCTTTCTAGCACTGGAATTCGCCTTGAACCAGTGCATGTAAAAAATAAAATTTCACCAAGCCAAGAAACATTTATGTCGACTACAATTTCTACTTTAACTTTTAACGAAGCTGCAACCAGTTCTCCCTACTTTATAGCACCATACTGCCGACAAAAATTATGCAACGAGAAGTAAAATTCCAGCAGACCACCTAACATCTAGTTTTCTTACTTTTCCTCCCCCTTCTTTGCAATCAAGGGCACACTATTCGCCTCAGGTACGAAAATCGGTCACTGTGCACCAAGAAATCGAACTAATAAGCACCATCACCACCAATTAATATTAAACGGTCAGTAAATTTCTCTAATCTAATAGAATTTCATCAAAAACTCCAAGTGCTTTAGTTTGTAAGCTGGACGATAGTTACGTTCTGCATTTAACTTTATGTGACTCTCCATGACCTTCAAAGTTGATGGTAGCACGACAAATGCTGAAAATACAACTATACTAATATAAAGTTAATTAGTATAAGTTAGTAGTAGTAATAACATAGAAGTTAGCAATAAATTAGTTGATTAGTATAAATTAAAACCTTCGTCGCCGAAAAGTTCATAACAACAAGATCATTCATTTCCACGCAATAAGCCGAATCGCTGTCAGAACGAGTTCAACTAACACGTTCACACCGATTGCAATTTGCGTTTTTCTCCTACGGGCGGCTATTTTAACCTTCCATGGGCCGAATTTTCTGTAATATCAGAAGATTAGTTGCACGATAGTACATTAGAAAATAATAAAGAGACTACTACAAATGTAGGAAATATTGTTCGATTAGGAATAATACATTTTTTATTAAAAATAAAGTATATAAAATATGAAATAAAAACAAAGATACACTAAAACACACTAAATACACAAAAACTATACTACGCTATTCGCTAGATCGGTGTTCGGTGTTAAACTTTGTAGAATACTCTGTTCGCTGCGATGTTAGGATAATCTCTGCTCTCTATCGCGTTAAAATATACTTTGGGGCTTCTTATGCATTCGGATTCCTCCGAAGGCCCTACACCCCACACACACAAACATACACAATCATACACCCTCATCATCTCGCAGGCACTTTCTCTTACAACCCTCTTTCACACACACACACACACATACACGCTCCTTCGTTGCTCTCTCTCTCTCTCTCGCTATCTCTCGTTATCTCTCGCATTTTTAATCTATCACGTTCTCGCATTCTACACAAATAGTAAATTTTACTTGATTTTGAAACGTTGGATTGCAAAGAATTCAAAGTTACAAGGGCCCATAGAGGGTTAAGACTATCATCTGAAAGACACTGAAGCGCGAGCCACCGGTGGTACGCGCCGGCGTGAATGCGTTACTATACAAGTCCAAAAAAAGTATAAGTTGTCTTTTTTGGCGGACCCTAAGTGCGAATCATACTATTCGCCGTTACACAGCTTTACGATTTACGAGCGAAACTGTAAATATTCTTAAATCGATGAATGTAGCCTGTGGTTGATAGTCAAAGGCGTAAAGCAAAACGTAGGATAGAATAGGAGGTCGAGGATGTTAGACAAATAAATCCGTCCGCAGAAACGAGTAAGCAGATCGTTCTGTCGGATCTCTCTCGAGATAGAGTCGCATTGTTGCTCAGCCTGGTGAACGAAACTTTGTATTCCCATGGCGAAGGGAAGCAGCCTGAATGGTTCGATTCGAAGTGGACCATGGTCCTTCTTGCAGCCTCGCTGGCTCCTGCCTAGAATGGATCCTCCTCTTAGCGAACAATGGAGGGAATCCTTTGTGCTAAAAAGAATGAACATCGAACTCGAGTTCCCTCGAAAGGTTCCACGTTATTAGAGGTAGGTACTCGCTTCTAGCGCCGGACTCGACGGTCTCTTCTTCGGTTGGATAAACGTACAACGATCTTGGGAATGGTTACGTACAATTTTCTCGTGTTTTTGCGAAATTTGATGAAAATAAGCATAGAACATGAAGAAATAGGGTCAATAGGAAATGTTGCTCAGTGATTGAGGGCAATATCGATGATGTTATTGTAGGATTCTAAGAAGTTTCTTCGAAAGTGAGCTGAAATGCGCCTATGGAATCGTATGATGGTTAGTAACCATGCGAGCAACGCTATAATTTTAAGTTTGAGTATAAATAGTTATTTTAGAATTATGAGAATTAAAGTATCACCATACAGATATGGGGTGCAAAGGACTTGTTAGCCTATAGCAAGTGGTTTGGTCTGATTCGCCGGACAGTTAGAAAGTGTCATGGCGAACCTACGACCCGCAGGTTAGACACTGATCCAAGCTAGCTTTTTAAGGTAGTTCTAGCTGGATTCAGAGCTAAAAGTTTCTTTTTTCATTAGAAATGAAAAAAATTGTGTAAGAATTAATGCAGGGGCTAACTTCACCGAGGTCATTTCATTCACTTTTTAGACATTAAAAAAAATCTTTCTCTATAACTTTGAAGTAAAAAATTGTGAAAAAATTTAATAATATTCCAAAAGCATAAAATAATACATTGCTAATTTTTTATTAGAATCGATCGCCTCGTTTTTCCATTAGAAAAATAAAAAAAGATTTTATGGACTCAACAAAAATTGTTTTCCATAAGGCCCATGTTAAATATGTTATATTTAAACACGATTTATTTATAAACCGTGTGGACGAACTCGTTGAGATTCCGGTTATAAGTATAAAATATCATGAAAAATATATTTTCAAAATTTTAAGGAAATCTATCGAAAAATGATAAGTGCCTAGAACTACCTTAAATGACCCACGTGTTGATTTTTATAAACTTATTTTTTATATTATAGAGAAGAGTACAGGCAATCAAAAGTATTTAAAAAATAGAGCACATATATCTTTTTGGCTAACTGAGAAGCAAAAAAAGTAGTTTTTAACCACCCTCTCCTCCCCCTTTCCAAGTGACGCCACTGACATAGCGACCCATAAGCTAGTACTACAAAAATACAGTAAAACCTGTTTCTATGCGTTAGATAGGGACCGCATAAAAAAAGATGCACTTAGAAAATATGTCAAACATGTATAATTTATATCAATTAGCCTTCTGCTTTTCTCATAAAAAGGTGTTCTTAAATAAATGATTATCTCTCAATCTTCAAAATGTCTCCGGCAGCAAAAGGTTAACGATTAAAACCTCTGGGGTCACCTACCTTTAAGATAATTGAAAATCTTATTTTCGAAAGCTTCTCGATACTTCTATACATTCATGTTAACCCCTTGCTGTGCCATTTGTTTTGTGACTGTCTCCATAATAATTCAGAATGAAATTAGTAAAATAAACATTGATCAGTGATTTTTGACATATAGTATAATTTAACGTAATATTAATATTATAGAAATAATTTTATCGTGTCGCATCTCACTCATATTTTCAATTTAATAGGTTTTGTAAATCTTGAATATTTCCTTTCCAATTTATAGCATCACGAGTATCACTCGTGATAGTACGGCAAGTAGTTAACCAGTAGGCTGTGTTTGACGAGTATACTCGTCATTCGTAGAAGCTACCAGTGGTTATTTAAATTGTAATTTTGACGAAAACTAAAATATATTCCTGAATTTCAACATGTTTGCAATATTTTGAGGCCATGCCGAAGTAAAAGGAATAACTACAGGGTATAAACAATTTGAAATGGATTTATGTTCATCTCTCGATTTTCGTGACTCAAAGTTCAAAAGAATTTTCGCCACATTTAACTGGATAAACAGCTGATGCGCTACATCCACAACTAAAAATCCATTTAAACTACATAAATTTTTAACTTCAATTTTGTCCAAATTGCTATTTGAAACATGACCCAGTCAATTGATAAAATACCTCAAAGGTGTTCTACAGCATCTTCATGCAAGAGGGTTAAAAAAAACATGGCAGATGAGCGTCGCAGGTAAATTTTTAGGGGAGTACGCGCGAGAGGGTAGACTCCGAAGGCAATTCATGAACTGGAATGAGTTTACAAGTGAAATTGTTTATCCGTTCGTGGAGAAGTCGAGGAACGTAACGATAGAGCCGCCTGGAAAGTTGGTAAACTGCGTAGCTTCCGGTGAGGGCTCGATTATTTATGAAGGTAATGAGTAGTTTCCCTTCGAAGAAGAAACGCCCCATTGCCACGTTAGTTTGCAAGTTCATAACTGCCGAAGGGGAAGGGTGAGTCGCGAAAGAAAAAATGGAGATTCTGCAAATTTGTTAAAAGCACCTCGATATTGCAAAATGATTTACGAGGTGCGTTGCGAAGAAAATTGCGACCGTTGGTTAAATTTTCTTTTAACCCTTTTGAGTCTATTGGGTTACATGTACAGAGTGTCCTTGGTTTTAATGTTCAAACTTTGTTGGTTTTGTAGAAAGTTTGTAGTTGTTAAAAGTGTATAGCAGAATAAGGGTAGGATAAGATTTCAGTGAGGGTGGGCTCACTCGATAGATAATAGTCAGCGACCATTGTGTACCAAATTTTAACCCTGTATTTTAACTGAAAGGGTAGTTATGGGGAAAATTCAGAAAACAGGTTTTTGCCCCATTTTTTCTATTTATTGAGGTGCAAAAAATTCTGACACGTTCTATACGGTACCATACATGTTTGAGATTTTTTTTCAGATTTTTCCACTGAAGAATGGAAATGATTAGTCATTTAGTGGACTGTTTACGGGGTCCGACTGGGATATGACATATGTAATATATAATATCCCATGGAAAATGGAGGAATTTTTTTCAAATGATATTTTAAGGTGTTTATATCACTTATCTTTATCTTGTTATATAGAAAAATCAAAAACTAATCAGGATTTGATAGTAAAAAGATAGAACCGAAAGGGTTAATTGTATTTACATTGTGTTCTATGAGGAAAGAAGATTTTATTCAGTTGTAACAAAATGGAATAACAAACTCTCAAAGTCATTTACATTTTTCGCGTTCATTAAATGTATGTACCGTTCCTCCTTTTTTTTCTGGTCCTCAATCATTCTGTTGTCGAAGTTTTCTTCTTGATGGAAGAAAATCTCTCGGATGGGTAATAAAGCTTTGAAATTTTCTACTAATTTTCTTGAATAACATTACAAAGAGCAGCGAGTTATTTTCCAGGTAAAAGAACTAATTATTTTATGCGAGCGGAATTTCGTGCAAAATTAATTCCGCTGCAAATCTTTTTTTCTTTTACGGTGGAAGTTTAAAAATAATTGTAAAAGGTTGTATGCAACGGAAAGTGAATAATTGTTGAAACTTTAACTGAAACAGAATGCCTGACTTCCCAGATTTTCCGGTTCTTATAAATCTATCTGTCTTTGCCAGCAATACTGTAAGCTATGTTAAAAAATGTTTGTCTTTGGCTATCAAAGTCAAGGTGGTTTACGTATAATTACTTTCTTCTGCAAACTTTGGTTAATGAACCCTCAATAGCCCAATTTTTGTGGTATCAGAAGATCAGTTCGACCATAGCACAATTAAAAAATGATAAAAGTGAAATTTTAAATGATGGATTAAACCTGATTTTTGAATATTGCATTTTTAAGAATTTCATGACTTTCAGCAGCTAAATTACAATATTTGGGAAAATTAAAAATTTTACATTGAAGTTACCTCAAAGTCACATGGGCCCATAGAGGGTTAAAAGATTTAAAGTAACCCCATGATGGTAGACCCAAAGATTTAATTCACTCTTGATAAAAAACCAAAAGAAAATTATTAAAATACAAATCGTTTTGATTGTCGAAGTTTATTGCCTAATATGTTTTGATTTAATTTCAATAAAGAACAGTTTTAAGAAGTGATCAATCCAATATGCCAATAAAGTCAACAAAAAATATTTAACCGATAACGAAAAATGTCATCGACTACAAATAGCACATGTATACACGTCATTTGGATACCGCATATATGCGGCGTTCGTGCCCACGCGTCGTCACGTGGATGTCGCATATATGCGGCGTGCGTATTTATCCACACGTCGTCACATGGACACCGCATATGTGCAACGTGCGTAATTATTCACAAGTCGTTGCATGGATGCCGCATATATTCGGTGCTAGTGCCCACAGGTCGTTGAGCGGACGCCGTATATATGCGGCGCTCCGACCGAAAGGGTTAAGGCGCGTTCTATACTAGTGACGACTGAAGAAACAACAATATCCTACACAAAGTTACAATTGCATGCCTCTTCAGCTTGGTATGTGAAGAAATGTGTTTACAAAAAATTATCTTTTCTCAAAACTAGTGCCTTTTGAAGTTTACGTGACTTAAATGCCCCTTATAAAGTCTTTAACCCTCTTTATGTATTTCATATTCCACGACAGTAGACATTGCCCTTTGACCTGCACCAGGGGTCGACAAACTTTCTGGAGTTATGATCCATTTTTTTCATGGTATGATAAATTATTTCTTTAAAGAGCCAAATATAGGTATTTACATACATCGGAAATATGTGTTAGAAAAAATATTACAATATGTATATTAAGCTACTCAAGAGCCACAAGTATCTACTGAGCCGCAGGGTGCCGACCCCTGACCTATACCTACTATTAATTAGGAGGACCGGAAAGTAATGTCTCTTTTTTACATTAGATTCGAACAAAGAAATTAGTACCAAGTGCTTGTTGTAATCACGTTCGTTGTCAAACACATTTTTGCATCCAATGTGCAAATTTTCAACGCCTGTTCGATGAAAATCAATTGGTTTTTGATCAACATATCTAGAGGAACGACATTACTTTCCAGTACCCTTAATATTTCTTTTTTTTTTTAAATCTCAAAGTGTCAGCTTGCGTCCACTGTCGGTTTCTTCTCACTCTGCAATGTCTAAAGAAATCTCTCGAAGGGCGAACATCGAATTAAAACACGCGAGATAAGGTCAATTAGGATTATTAGGGAATTGGGAAAAAAATGTAAGACGGAGAAAATGCTGAGCGGAAAGTGAAACGGAATCTTAAGAGACCGAAAAGTTGGAAACTGGAGAAGAGACTTTATCGCCTCGGGATTCGGCTGCACTATTCGCGGAGACGACGTCGTTCCTACAGTGAATATTCAGCCATATCATTTTCCAAACAGAAAGCAATCTCAAGATTCTGAGAGGACTGAGTTTCACTTGGCACTGTTCTCGTGTAGGAAATTTGAATTTTTTAACGGAACCTAATTCCTCTGTGCTATCAAGTTGAGTCTTAGAACTGAGAATAATCAGGCGGAAACTTCCGTTAGACCACTGAAGGATTAAACGTCTTCGTTTTAGGTTAAGATCATTCGAGAAGTACTCGTCGACCGATGCAATTAAATGATTAAACGTTACGCTCGACTAATTTTCATCTAAGAAGCTTTAAGAATATTATAGATTTATCTTTCAGGGAGAAATAACCGTAGTAGTTGAACTCTGAAGAGTATAATGGAAGAGAAAGATTGTGCTATTAGCTTCGAATTGTAGTCAATTGGACATTGCAATAATAGCTTTATCTATCTGAATATTAACCCTCTATAGTCCCCATTTTTTCTGGTATCCGAAGACAAGTTTCACAATGGCACAATTCGAAAATGATACAAATACTATTTTTCATAATGACCTAAACCTGAATTTTAAGTATTGAATTGTAAATTCACGAGCTAAAATAAAATATTTTGCAAAGTTAAAAATTTTACTTTAAAGAATGGAACCTTAGGTGTTTCTTACGTTATCTCAAAGTAGTATTGGCCTATAGAGGGTTAATAGAAGCAATTGCAATTAATTATCATGTAATTATAACTATTAATGCTGAAATATGTAAAGCAACGAAGGCGCCACAGACAGAATCTAATTTATGGGGATATTGCTGTTTTTATGGTAAAAAAATGTAATTTTTTTACTATATCTTGCAGATCAACTGCATAAAAAAGCCTTTAGAAAAAGTTATATCCAATTGATTTCTCTATTTAATAACCTAATGTTTTTTCTATTCTGTCACTAGTATTAAGACGTAACTATAATTTATTAACAATATTCATTATTTCGAACTACTCTTCTCGTTTCTTTCGTCTTAATTCTACAGTCTTAAAATCGATTTGCCAAACAAAAAATCTGAAAAATTCCAAAGTATGCACACCGCTGGGTATAATATCTGTGATTTTTTCAGAATTTTCCATCAAGCTAAATGGGGAAATCGGGCTATAACTGTAAAGTACATTTCACCCTCTAACTACCTCTACGGTAGGGGTAGCGGATTCATATTTTGTAGAAATGATATTTCCGCAGGACAGTATTGAATGGTATACCTCAACATTAAATATCTTTGAAGATACTTTTGTCATGCTACATCTGTTATAAATCGGACAATCATTTTTATACGGAGGGTGTATTAAATACGTACTGTAACAAAACGAGGATCAACTGGCGAAGAAAGTGATTGATTTAGTATAATGTTAAGAGTACCGAAAAGTAATATCGTTTTCTTTCATTTAATTGAAACAAATAAATTTGTAACAAATTCTTATTTTTAACAAATTACATGATCATTCTCGTTATCAATAACACGGGTCAACACAAAATTTGACTTTGACTTTAAAGTATAAAATTTCGATAGTTTAGGTCGTAATTAGACGAAAAAAATATATATGGCATGAAAAAGTTTGCTTTTGTATCTAAAAGATCGTTTGAACGATATTTTTCAAAATATGTGGTTTTAATTTTTAATTGAAGATGAAACCATACAAATAAATATGTTTATCAATTTTTTAAGTTTTACTATCAAAATAGCTTAGAAAAAAGTGGAAAATAATTAAAAAGTGCACGCTTTTACTTTTTCTTTTACGTTTATAAGTACTTTCTCTTAATAAACCCCAAATATAGTCTCCCATCATATTTTCATTGTATTGGCCTTGATAACGTTGTTCGAAGTTCATAATGTCCTGATGAAATCGTTCTCCTTGCTCTTCTGAATACGCTCCCATGTTGTTTTTAAATTTATCTAAATGAGCATGCGTGGACGTAAAAACCCCACTCTGATCTCGCGGTATTTTTGAATGTGTTAGAATTAATTAAAATTTACAAAAAAATTCGAAAATGAGTGTTATTACTATAACAATCACAAAAGCAAACTTTATATAAAAAAAGGTATATTCTTTTCGTTTTTGTACATAGTTAACCGAAAAAACATAAAATAAACTTTAGCACAAAGAATGAAAATTTGTTTGTCGAGTCGTGTAATCTAGTGTGCAAATTACCATTCTGGATCGGTAAATATTCAATTGGATTTTGAATAAAATATCTGGAAGAACGACACATGAAATATCTATGCTACGGCTTTCTTACGAATTTCAAAATTTTTATAAAAGAAGGAGGCACCCGCCAATATGACGGTTTTCATAGATTTAACGTTAAGTCGATTTGCCTTTGAAGGCCTCAGTGGAATTCAGGATCTGAGGAATAAAGCCGATTCTGTACCAAAAGTAAACGAAATAGCAGCAAAGAAATGATGTTACACGGGCGTATCGACCGACGGGACAATTTTTCCAAACGCATACTTTCTTTCCGGTGAAAGAATGCAGCACGCCGAGCTCAGAACTTCCGATATTTGAGCATTCAAAGGAGAAAGTAGCGTGTCATATTGGAAAATAGCGAAGTAACCGAGAAAGTAGCATAATCCCAGAAGCAGCAAAGGCATTCCAGCTGGAAGGTTGACTTTAGCTTCCGGAGTACGTTGACAAAGACGAACCACGACGAACGGGAAGCTCGTACGAGTGTTTCTGCTGGTACAGCAACGTAGAAATCCTCAATTTCACGCCTCGCTTACCGAAAAGCAGCACTCCTTCCTATCGCCATTCCACGCATTCGAACAACTCCGAGCGAAAGCTGATACGTCTACTCTTTCTCTCCCTTTGAAATTCCCGCTCTTTTCTTTCCACTACTCGTGCCTAGTTTTACGAGAGTTTATCACATCCTGACTACACCCATGGTGGAACGAGCCGGAGAAAATAAATTTCTTTTATCTTGGACGACGATGTTAAATTTACGAGGGACCATTTGCAAGTTTCTCTGACGACAACTTCTTGCATAAATGAATACGTGACTGCTACTTTGGGCGATTTGAAGTCATTGATCCAAGTTGTTATTATTGGCGCACCAAAAGAAGTCACTTGATAACAGGTTTGCTCCGATTCGTCCGACGGATAGAAATATTCATCGTCCTCACATGTTTTCAATTCTAATACGTGACTGGTCGAAAAATCTGCAGATTCGTTACGGCGTTATAGCAACGATGAAGGAAGTATTTTGGTTTCAGTAACTGTTGGCCGAGCTTCTGATTTACGGAAACGATATGTCGAAAAAAGCGGTTCGAGCGACGACTATTCTTGCCGTACTGATTTAGCACGTGCCATCAGGTCATTTGCGACTGATATATAGCCGGCCAAAATAGAGAAGTCACATGACAAGCGGTTTGTTTCGATTCGCTCGACAGATGGAGACATTCCTCGTTCTGACGTCATTTTCGATTCTAATGTGCGGCCACTGATGCCAGGACATGGGACTTTTCCCACGCATGCGCACTACCTAATCCTCAGTAACGTATATACTTCACTCAAATATGGGGTATCGTTAGACCCCTGTGACAATTGAAAGACGGTAGAAATTACAGGAAGAGGACATTTTACTAGATACGTCCATGGAAACAACCGCCATCGAGCAGTGACGTCAAAATGCGCATGCGCACAATTCCTCCCACGTGGGAGAAAATCCCACGTCCTGGCATCACTGTGTGCGACCGGTTACAAAATCTCCAGATTCATTAAGTCGTTATAGGAACGGCAAAATAAGTATTTGTTATAAGTTTTCGGTTGTCATTCACCAACCTCAGGTGAGCAGCACCGATACGATGGGAATAGGCGGTGATGGGAATAGACAGATCGCCATTACCCCATACCTCGTACCATGCGACTTCTTTAATTTGGCCAGCTATAGATTTAACCTGACATTTCTAGTGTTAATTCACATTCCTTGCAATTCCGCATCACAATCAATCGCAGAGACGCCAACAACAAATCTTTCCTAAATATTTCAATTAATAGCAACATCAACTAAAGGCAATTAGACCAGCGTCTATTCTCAGAGTATGAAACTTCTTATTGCTCCTCGTAGCGTAAGATCTAAAGCCACGGTCGAAGACCGTTCTACAGAATTTGGCAGTACTAAAACGTTCCGAAACCAAAGACGTTCTATCCCCGACATTTTGTCCACGGCAGTATGCGGCCAGCTAAGAGCAGCAAATAGAGCGCAGTTGCATCGAGACATGGCGGAGCTACGGACAAGAAAGTCCGCATTCCGGTGCTAGGTAGCCTCTTTGTTTCGTTAATCTCACCCCGTGACCCGTAGATAAAGCCGAGGTTGGTGCTTCTCAACTACCACGTTGCTTACGGCTGTTATGTCAAAGCGTGGCGACAACGGGGCAGAGTTATGTATGCTTGCACACTGGGTGTCTCGTAATTCACGGCGTAGTTGGGAAGACAAAGATTTATTTGGAAGGAAGTTGATCGGAAATGCGCGGTGGAATTTGTTATTCAGATTTTGTTGGAATTACTTTTAAATGTTGTGACTCTATTCATATTATCATACTTGTATAGTAAGAATTGTATAACGCCTAACATTATTCTTTCTAAAAGAAGCTTAGTTTTACACCGGAATTTTTTGTGGTATGTATTGCTCCCTAACTGTCACCATCATTATTATCGTTACTATTATCTTCAATATTACTACTATCATCATCATCATTATCATTATTATTATTCTCGGCCTAATTATTTTTTTGGTATGATTCACTATTGCAAAAAATTGAAAAAATTGCAGTTAATTATTTATGTCAAACTTGAGAAATTGTGAAAATGTGGTCACATCAATAATTTAGGTAAAAATATAACAGAATTGTTGATTTTTAATTTTTTTAAGTGCCATCCATTACACTTAAAAATCTGCAAAAATTACACATTAATGATTAGGATACTATACAAGTACTGTAAAAATATAAAAGTAGTTAATTCCTATTTTCAATACAAAAAATAATGTTTATAAACTTTTTTAATTTGTTAAAAATCGATTTGCCAACCAAAAAATCTGAAAAAATTCCAAAGTATGCTCACTATTGGGTATAATATCTGTGATTTTTTCTAGCGAGCCAAACGAGAGAAATCCAGCAAAAAGCCTAAAATACGTTTCACCTTCTAACTACCCCTCTAGTAGGGGTAGCGGGTTCATACTTCGCAGGAAGGATTTTTCCAAAGAGTCCAATCGAATGGTATGCCACAAGCTTAATTATCTTTGGGAGCACTTTTACCATTCTTATCCGGCTACACCCTTTATTCTACAAATTAACGATTATAAAATCAATGTAACCTAATATAAAACCAAAATCTGTTAATTAACCCCTTGCCGTACAATAACGAGTGACACTCGTGATGATATAAATTGGATAGAAAGTTTAAAAATTTTGTAAAACCTATGAAATTGAGACTATTATTATGGCATGACATGATGAAATTATTTCAATAACAATACTACTACGTTGAATTATAGGGTGTATATAAAAACACTAACCAAGTTTTAGTTCACCAATTTAATTCTGAGTTATTGCGGAGGCAGTTAAAAAATAAATGGTACAGCAAATGGTTAATAATCTTTTCCGAAGCTTCATTTCTCTTTTTCCAAAGTTAGTTATTATTCATCTAAATTTTAGTTGACATAACGTCGGTTGTTTTAGTGTTAACACACTTAAATTTGACGAGAATCTTACGTTCGCTTCCTTGCCGCCCCCATAGACAACTCCGGTTTGTCATTCTGCAGCCCCACTTTGGAATTGTGTTCGAGTTGTAACGAAAATTCCGAAACACTCTCTACAGCGAAACGAGACACGTAAGCGTAGGACGTTGTTACGCCTTCGGCAACTCATTCAAACTTCCGAGCCCTTTCGCCGAAGAGAGTGCCGCCGTGTGGCAATCATTAGTGGCCGCCCTTCTCAACACCTTTCTCTTACACCTGTTTCACCTTCTCCGACTTTCCTCTTCGTCAAATTATTAAGCGTCGTCGGACCGTCTTTCGTCTCATCCTACCAGCTTTACCCGTCGATCTTGGGAAACTCACGTGTTTGTATCTTTCTCTCGACCGTCCTTGGCCTTCGGTTAATTACGATCTTGGATTATGTTGGGATAAGTTCTCCTTTATTTGTTGGCGACCGCAGACGATGTTTTTGGGTACAAGTTGGAATTACTAGGGAATTTGTACTGATGGTGTATTGAACTTGGATTAAATGATTGGAAAGGACGTATTGTGTGAATGAAGAGTGATGAGGAGTTTTAACTCCGTTTTTCTAAGACTTAAATAACAACTGTGCTGATTAAAGTAGTCATTGCTCTAATGTAACAAGTATATTTACATTTTTAATATGAAAAGATTTATAAAATTATTAAAATACAAACCGTTATGGTGTTTATTGCGTAGTACGTGTCGATGTTGTTTCAAGAAAAAGGAGTTTTAACTGTTTGCCTTACAATGACGTGCGGCACACGTGACGCGGTAAATCGAATAGAACATTTTTAAGTTTTTGAAAAACTGTTAATTTGGAAATATCAGTGGGTCAGGAAACCTTGAAATTAGTTCTATGTTATTCATATTGCGTTAACTTATACCGGTATATGGGAGATAAGTGATAAATAATACTTTCAACAATTAATTCTGTGTTATTGCGCGTTCGGTCACAAGAAAAATCGTAAGGCAAAGGATTAAGAAGTGATGAATCCAACAACTTAATAAAATCAATAGAAAATGTTCAGTAAATAACGAAAAATGTTGTCATGGATTACAGGTGGCACTTTTATAGACATCATTTGGGTGCCGTATATATGCGGCGCTCATACACATACACAGTCGCATACATGAGGCGTTCGTACCTGTCGGTCGTCGAGTGGACGCCGCATATATGCGGTGCTCGAACTCACAGATCGCCGAGTGGACACCGCATATATGCGGTGCTCGTACTGACATGT
Organism: Cerceris rybyensis; assembly: GCA_910591515.1. Lineage (NCBI taxonomy): Eukaryota > Metazoa > Arthropoda > Insecta > Hymenoptera > Crabronidae > Cerceris > Cerceris rybyensis. Next base: position 64,283,942 of record OU342789.1, on the reverse strand, counting down.
CATCGCATATATGTGGCGTTCGTACCAATAGGTCGTTGAGTAGATGCCACATATATGCGGTGCTCGGACTCACAGGTCGCCGAGTGGACACCGCATACATGCAGCGCTAGTATTCACACATCGTCGCATATATGCGTCGTTCGTACCCATAGGTTGTCGAGTGGACGTCGCATATATGCGGCACTCAGATCCACATGTCACCGAATGGATACCGCTTATATGCGGCGTTCGTATCCACAGACCGGCTAGTGGAAGCCGTATATATGCGGCACTCGGAGCGAAGGGGTTAAAAACGTAACTCTACATCAGAATTTTTAATACGGAGCGAACACCCCTTCCAACCGTAAACTTTTTAATCAACTAAGTCTGAGTCTCTTTACGTTTTCCTTCGAATGTTCATCCTAAACCGTAGCAACGTCAGACTACCGTTTTAAAATAAAATTTGAGATGAGTTTGGAGACTCTAATTGCGTCGATCATTTCAGAATCAGCCTTAATGCTACCTCCTAACATTCGTCTCGCGGATTGCCGTGCATCTCGTAGAACGTCCATGATGGTGCACCGCTTGCCGTAACTTCTAAGGAAAAGTATCCGGATGAAAACCACCGATGAAAAAGTTCATAGTGCTTTCGCATGTTTTGAGCGCTTCCTAATGACCGCTAAAAAGGGCTTATTGAAGAAAAGTTAAGTCCGAACCCTTTAGCTGGGTGTATTAATCGTGGCATATGCATCGTTCGTTCTCGGAACCGTCGCGTTTCAAAGGTACCGAGTTCGATCAGAAGTTACTTCGTGTCTGTTCACTCGGATTAATCTCGAATTTCGGGGAAAGGAACGTTTTAACGTGCAGTTAACTCATTCTCCATCTCTTTGAACCGCAAATTGCTTTTAAATGCGATGAATTCAGGTTTCAATTTAATATTTAAATTGGTATACTTATATCGTAATAACTGGCGTATCTACTTTCGGAATGACGTTAGCTCTATTTTCCTTCGGCAATTCAATTTGTACTGTATTTACCCTCGCGTTTCTGTTTTGTTACATTACCTTTCTTGAAAATTTTTTTAACATCTGTTCCTCAAGTATGACTACGTCACGTGCAATTATTTCTTGTAGTTTTGTTTGTACCTATAGGTGTTTATGTTTAGTGCGTGGATGGAAATATGGCTTCTTTTAATATTGTGAAATATTTATTACCAATATTTAGTAAAATAATATGTACAACTGGAAACGTACAAGATGTTGGAATAGTTTCAATGCACACAGGCACACACTAGTATATTTTAATGAGTATATTTACATGATCATTTAGTTGCAATCTCGTTTAATCGTATCTTATTCATGTACTCGTCTATCCCCCAGTTGTCTATTCGTCTACTCGTTCAGTCGTTTATTCGTCCAATTGCCTAATTATTCAGTTGCTTACTCAGCCAATCGACTACTCGTCCGGGCGTTCAATTCTCTACTCGTCCATTCGTCTAACGATTCAATCACTTAATCGTTCAATCTTCTACTCGCCTAATCGTCTAATTGTCCAAACATCTAATCATCCAATCGCCTAATTCTCCAATTGTCTACTCGTCCAATCGTCTAATTTTTCAATGGTCTACTCGTCCAATCGTCTAGTCGTCCAACCGACTAATCATCCAAATGTCTACTCGCCCAATCGTCGAGTCATCCAATTGTTTAATCATCCAATCGTCTACTTGTCCAATCGTTTACTAGTCCAATCGTCTAATCATCCAATCACCTAATCGTCCGATTGTCTACTTGACCAATCGTCTAGTCGTCCAATTGTTTAATCATCCAATCGTCTACTTCTCCAATCGTTTACTCGTCCAATCGTCTAATCATCCAATCGCCTAATTCTCCAATTTCCTACTCGTCCAATCGTCTAGTCATCCAACCGACCAATCATCCAAATGTCTACTCGCCCAATCGTGTAGTCGTCCAATTGTTTAATCATCCAATCGCCTAATCGTCCGATTGTCTGTATGTCCAACCGTCTACTCGTCCAATCGCCTAATCATCGATTCGTCTACTCGTCCAATCGTGTAATCATCCAATCATCCAATCGCCTAATCACCCAATCGTCTAATCGTCCAATTGTCTATTCGTTCAGTGCTTTACTTTTCCAGGCGTCTTCTCGTCTACACGACCACTCGGATACTCGTCTACTCACCTTCTTGCCCAATCGTGTACTCGTCCAATCTTCTACTCGCCAAAATCTCCAATCATCTACTGGCTCATACGTTTAGTTACTTAAAAAATGAATAAATAAACAATGTATTTTAAGCATTATTAAAATTTGCCTTATTGTCTAATTTATTCAATTAATTCTCCTTCTTCACGAAAAAATATCAGGTAGTAAGACGTTAACGAAATCACATCGGAACAAAGAGATCGTCTTTACGCGAGAAAGAATGTCGATAAGACAAGGAATGAAAATTCAATTCCTTCGGAAACGTATCTCATAGGAACTTGAGACGGAAGAGTCTGCATCGATAAGTGACATTCGATCGTTTGTGAAATACGAAAAATCCCTTCTGCATTCTCACCATTCGATGTCTCAGGAACGAAGAGTTTTAAGGCTCGACGAAACCGATGTAAACATTCTTTGGTATGAATAACATCTGTCGACGTAGATGTGAAGCCCTTTTGAGGACAAAGCGATTGGAAGATCTTTTTTGAGTCGACGAGTAAATATACTTGCAAAACAGAACGTATGAGGGATTGTATAAATATAAAGGCAGGAGGTACTTTTTTTTCATTTTACTGACAAAAGAGGAAGAACGGTTTTTGGTGTGGTTTTATGGAGCAGATTGTTTCTTTTCTGAAACCGTGAATTGGCTTGAAATCTTTGAATAAAACGATAAATTTAATATTGAAAAATATGATCAAGCAGGTGGAAAATTTTACGGTCTTTAATACGGGCACATTTTTTCCATTTATTTGCGAATTTCAGCTTCTCGAGGTTTTATTTGAAAACGTAAATTGGTAGACGCCGTAAACGAAAGGGAGAGCGAAAAGGGCAATGGAAATTGAAAATGTGCTGAAAGGCTTGAAACGGTTATCGGCGAAGTTAAATGAATGTAACTGATTTCTTTCTCAACTTTTTTTACAAAATAAATATTTTTTTTTTGCCAAAATCCTCGTGACATTTCATTGTTTATATAAATTTCGTAATTTAATTTTTCCTAGAATTTTTGTTACCGGGGCGAATTATAATATTTTTATGTTTTTTTGATTATTTAAAAATATTTACACCTCTTTTTTCTACCGTTTTCGTAATTTTCTTTACAATTTTCAGTTATACTTCAACATGTGCAGCTCAAAAATAAAAAACAGTACAATCGTACGAGAATTTCGAAAATGTAACGCTTCGAGAAACTCTTAAACTTTTATTGTCGGACAACAATTGCCAACCGTAAAACTTTTATTGTGTCCGAATTAAAAGATAGTCAAAAATTGAATTAACACGGGCGAATAAAAAAGATCCTGAATTTTTCATTTTTCAGGGTAAACAAAATAATAGTATCGTGTTTTATTAGTTTATAAAACTTACTGTTTTCCAATAATCATAGATCAACGATCAGGTATTAATCGTTTAAGAATTCATTGAACTCTGGGACTATAAAACTTTAATGCACGCAATTTGATGTGATTCTCAAAACATCAAAGATTTGTTAAAAATAAATTCCAACCGTCACTTATCATTTTATGTTATTCTATTTGATTTAACCCATTTACATCATTATGCGGAATAATGCATGGACAATGGTACAGTTTATCAGTAAGCGCGGAATATTCCGCTCTCTTTAACTATTAAATTATTGTGCCCGAAAATGCACGGTACTGCAGGTCGTCTCTGGTGTTAAAATCTGCGAATTTTATTAAAAAGATTTTTAATCATTCGAAACAACTGCTCTTTATTGCTAATTAAAATTAAGATTAATAAGTTATCTCCCTGCACTTTTAAAGTATCTACGTGTCTACCTCTTTTTTCAAGATTCGGAGTGCTCTCTGTTCTAGGAAAATTCTATTTTGCAACAATTAAATTGAAAAATCGAAAAATCAAGCTAATGGATACCAACAATAAAATCGAAGTTGGCACGATGGAAAAATCAGTCGCTTCATTTCCTACCATGGAAATTTATTCGTAGGAAACCAATGGTACGAAACCGATAGATGCGGGAAAATCGGTTAAAGATAGCGATAAATGAGAAAAAATAGGTAAAAGAAGCCGATAGACCACGGAAAATGGATTAAAGATGGATATAGATCGGGGAAAATGGCTTCCAGAAGTCGATAGATCAGGGAAACTGGGTTAAAGAAGTCGATAGATCAAGGAAAATGGGTTAATGAAACCGGGAGGGAAAGAAGAAAGAAATTAAAATTAACACATTCTCATTTCGCAATTTCAAAGTACTTTCATGTCTATTTCTTTTTCAAGATTCAAATTTCTCTTGCAAAAAATCTTGCAACGAGCAACTCACAATCAGTTCAAAAAATCAAAAAGTCAAGCTCCTCGATACTAACGATAATCGAAGTTAAAGCCACGTTGGAAAATCAGCCGCATCCTTTCCTACCATGGAAGCCGTTAGACGTAAAGTATATTCTTAGGAAGCCGATAGATCAGAGAAAATGGGTTAAAGAAGCCGGGAGGCAAAGAAGAAGGAAGGTACTACCTAGCTGCGTTCCTCGGCCCTCTCTTGGTCGATAGATCACCCATCTAAGTGCACTAAATGTCTCTTTCTACCCCTCGTTGGTTATTATGCGGCAAACTGCGCCCACTTTTTCCATCGACTAACATTTGTCATGTCCAAAGATTCCGCCAAAAAGACGTTACAATTGGAAAATGATACTGCGCTTACATTTTCTTCGGGTAATTTAGGTGTCGGTTGCAACAGCTACTTAGGGTGCAATCTATAACGTTTAGAGAATGAAAAGAAATGCTCTAAAGTGTCATATGGATCGTTACGTTAATACATTATTAAACGAACGATTCAATGAAATGAAAATACAATTAACCCCGCGACTTTCGCACATAATTGGATCCTTAAAATGTGTGCGTATGTTAACCCTTTCGCTATGGCGCGCCGAAAGTGCGAACAGTAAGCGCGCGCAGTCTTCAGAATATAATCTTTTGTCCAAAAAACGATGTTGTGACATTGTAATTAACAGCAAATTGATTTGTGTTCATAACAATGTATTCGTAATTTTTTCATGAACGTATTTTTATATGGCACTTGTTTTAACTCGTGGTTTCATCTTTGGAGCGGGTGACTATAGTCACCCGTAGTAGCGAAAGGGTTAAATGTTCGAAAGTAGTGAGATACAGGGAAAATATTAAAATGTGTATGTTAATGTCGTTTTTTGTAAACTTGAGATTCTCTAACATCTAGTCGTTGGATGACGCATGTGTTTTTGGCATTTTCCTTTACATTAGTCATCTGAGCAAAAGTCGTGGTCACGTTGCAAGATGCAACGTGGAAGTCGTCATCCATCCCTTCCACGTCACTCATAAAAACATCGCCAAAACTCAGGAGTCAGGCTCTAATTTTCACTATCGACAGCATACCTCTGTCACAGTAATCTCGTTCGACGTACTTCCACGCGTGAACTCTGGTTTTTCAAAAATAAAGCTCTTCATAGTTAGTAGTAAAAAGTGTTGCAATCGATTCTCGACGCGAACACCAACCAAAAATTGGTGTTAGAATTGGGCATCCAACATAGTAGACAATACTAGAAACGATATTACATTGTTAGAAAATCATAGGCAATGCATGAGTGAGTGAGAGTTACGGCACTTCGTCGCAGAGACTGCATGGAAACAAAATTTTTTTGAAAAAGCAACAAAAATCTTTGAAGAACTGAATTTTTATAAACGTGCGAAATAACGAATTGTGCGAAAGTAGAATGTGTCAAAGTTGAGGGCCACCTGTATATAATTTCTTGAATTATGCGCTGCCTGGAATAAGACGATTAATATTGCTATCATCATGAGAACATCATACAATGATGTCGAACTGCGTTTCCACGGTTTACGTCATGGAACTGTTTGTTCGCTAATTCAAACTGAACCCAAGGTCGCTTATTGAAGCGATATGTGGTGACTACGTAGCCCGATATGTCTAACGAACTAATCTGTTACTCACAATCAGTAACAGTTACTGGTTGGATCATGGCAGAGTGTTGGTTCCTGGATGACACCTAGATTGGAACAAATTCTATTATATTCACCGGTCTATTATATGTAGTAGGATTCGCTTAAGATAAGGAGATAAAGAACATAGGTGACATAATAGAAATATGTCTAGTAGTCTAACATCTACGAGGATAAAGTTCAACGAGAAATTGATTTTTGTCAGGATTAGAGAATGAAGTAGGAATAACGTATACACATACCCCAGTAACATAGATTATTACATGATTGTAATTAGAATATATTAGGGGGAGCGGAAAGTGACGTCATTTGTTCTGATATTTTGCTTAAAAATTAACTGATTTTTATTGATCCAACATTGAAAATTTGCTCACTAGATCCCATTAACCCCTTATTAATGCCTTACAATGACGTGAGGCACACGTGACGCGGTAGATGGAGTAGAAATTTTTAGATTTTGCAAAAGCTGTTAGATTGAAAATACAGGTATGAGTAGGTCAGATAGTGTTAAAATTAGTTCTATGCTATTAATATTGCGTTAACTCGCCAGCGCCCTTGTATCTTTGAAGTAACCCAAGACAAATCTATGTTTTAACTTTCTCACGTATTATAATTTAGCTCTGACAAATCACGAAACTCTTTACAATCGAATGTTTCAAAATCAAGGTAAATCCATTATTTACAATAATATTTTTATCATATTCTAATGCGCTATCGTACAAGAGATCTTCAGATGCCAAAAAAATATTCAGCGGGTTAAGTTATACCGATATATTGAAAATCAGTGATAGATTATTATTATAATAATTAATTAAGAGTTATTGTGCGTTCGATCACAAAACAAACTGTAAGCTAAGGTGTTGAATTCGCTCATAAGATCCCATTAAATTCGAACAACAGCCCACTAATTGAGAACTCGACACTTTAACACTCTATGAGCCCTTGTGACCTTGAGATAACACAAGTCACACCTAAGGTTCTCTTCTTATTGTTAGAATTAAAATTTCAATTCTGTTAATATTACAATTTAGTTCGAAAAAATCGTGAAATTCTTTAGAATTCAATTTTTAAAAATCAAATTATATCCATTAGTTAAAATTTTGTACAGTGTTTTAAAAGACCCATTTGTTTAAACGACATGATAACAAATACTTTTTGTCCAACTTTGAGGGTGGTTTTCACCCCGTTAAAGCGGACTGTTGCCAATAAAAAAAAACGTATCGAATATTTTGACGAGATCTATATTATACAAGAATTTCGTCAAAATTGGTGATTTACATCTCGGGATGTTTCCTTGTTAGAGAAAAATTACTTAGAGAAATGAATGTTAATGAGGTCAAATGAGAATCCCATCCGTCGAAGCAAAAGAAGCATCAAAGACTATGAAATACGTGGCTCCCTCATTGCCAGAGAATTCCGTGTTGTTTGGCGCGTCGTTGCGAGAAACTTATTACCAATTTCGTTTATTAGGCCCGTCTGCCAGGGCACAATGGAACGTAATCGGGCTTGCAAGCACCATTATAACAACTATTCTACATATTGCCCTCTCACGGAACATGGCAGTGCAGTTCCCTCGAACGTTAAGGAGGTTAACGATCTCGGGGAGATCGTTGAGGCTCCTCCTCTAACTTTAGGTTCCTTCGAGTATCGAATTTTCCCGGTCAATGGCATAATCACGGACAGGGCCTTGTCTGGACGGAATTCACGTTAAGTGCTTACTCTCGAATCGTCAATGTCGAGATAGTTTGAAAGTTAAACCTGTCTGCAAAATGGAAGCTGAATTTGCAGAGGACGTAGCGTGACTTCTTTCATTTTCCCGCGCTTTTTAGGGGAAAGAAAAAGAAATTAATCCTTTGCACTCGGAGCTAACTCTGACGTTATCTATTAGCAACTTGATGGCTCTTTACTATTTACTGTTTTGTGCCATTTCAATAGAAAAGGGTACATACATTTTTTTAAATGTTGGGGTATAAGAAGTTCATTCTTTCATATTGAAGGTTTCCTTAAAGGGGGGAAACTGAATGATGTAGTAGACTTACGATGCCCCCTCAGGTGGGATATCGGAGTGCAAAGGAATATTTATTGATATATTTATCGACATATCGATTTTTCGCGGTCCAGGATTACGCAACCGTAATTAACACTTTGGCTAAATTGAAAATATCCTGTAACTTTTGCTACATTACGTACTCTAAAATAAAGAAGGTAGCACAATGTTAATTTCATAGTGTAATTAATTTCGTAATGTGTCTCTAATTATTTCCATTGAACAATTTTTAAAAACTGTCAAGATCAAATTGCATTATTCCCATAAAAAAAAGTGTCACCCCATACTGCAGAACAAGGTATTAAGTGTATCTAAATTTTAGTAGATATAACGTCGGTAGTTTTAGTGACAAGAGAATTTTTTTTCTTGTACAATCGAGTAACTCTCGATCGAGCATCGACGATAATTCTATCAGAATGTGCTTCTGATTTTGTTGATTTCACGACGAAAGTGTTAAAAAATGGTAAAATTCTCAACAATATCATTGAGGTTATATTAAACGAGAATCACCCAGTTTTCTTTGTATTACCATGAGCAATCAATGAAACAATGAAGCAGCGAAATACTTTCATTTCATTATATTTTGTTTATTAATTTAATATCAATTTTCCAATTTCATAATGATTTTGTAATATCATTCAAATATCCGTCAGTATCTATAGTTATTGACATCGATAAAAAAATTAATATCTATTGACAAAAAACGTGAAATTATTTTTGTTTAGCTTACTACACAGTGATTAAAAATTGTCAAATGCTCAACGAAGTCATTGAAGTAACATTAAACGAGAATGACCCAGGACTCTTTGTATTATCCTGTACGATCAAATAAACAGCAAAACAATGAGGTACTGAAATAACGAGGAACTTTCAATTCTTTTTATTTTACGACAATTTAACGTAGGCTTTTCAATTTTATAATATAAAAATATGTATTCGTCAGTACTTATACTTGTTGCTATCAATAATAAAAAATATAATAAAAAATTAATAGTCAATGATAGAAAATGTGAAAGTAATTTTGTTTAGCTCACTACAAAATTATTCAAAATTGTCAAATGCTCAACGAAATAATCATTGAAGTAACGTCAAACGAGAATCATTCACTTCTTTTTGTATAATCGTGTGCAATCAATGAAAAAGGAAGAATGAAGCAATGAAGTACAGCAATGGAAGTGAAACTACAAAACAACAACGAAGAACAAGTTACTTTGCATTCTTACCTAATAAGCAGTTATGCAGTTAAACGAGGACAAAAGCTGCGGTCACTGCTCCAAAGCTGGCACGCGATAACGCCTCACGAATATACGATAACTTTGCGTCTGGTTTTTCGTGAAAAAATCCAGGCAGAGGAGCTCGCGATGCGCGCGATTTAAACGACGTTATCGGAACAGAGTTTAAAGCGCGACTGGCTTCACTGTCACGCAACCGGTCGAGCTTGTTTTGATTCGCGTGGTTGAGGCCACTTCCTGCTGTGACATGCACCTGTACTCTTCCTATTTGTGTTTTCAAATGAACGATGCCTTTGAAGATTTTCGAAAATCATGATTATCCTGTGGTCTCAATTTTCTGTCAATTATATTTTTTTTATTTGGAAATTTGAAATTTTCTGAATTTAGTACATATGGTGAGGACCGTAAATGACAAGCTCTATTATTAAGTGTGTTAACACATTCTATGGGGGTGTTTCACGACGCTTGTCGTATTAAAACTGAAGAGGGAAATTTGGTTAAAAATTTGCAGGAACTTTATTTTTGGAAGAAAATAGCAATTTTTCAAATCTAAGTGATCGATAACGGTAACTGTCACTTCTGTAATACTTTGACTGTTATGGGGGTCACCAGTCACCATGGAGGTGACTGGGACTACTGAATTCAATGAAATTTCATATGACTTTTAAATTACAATATTTAAAACTTTTCTAATATATTCAATATTTAAATACTGAAGTTAAAAAAATAAAGTTCTTATTGGAAATTGTTCACTTTTGTAGAAATGATAATGCTAACGAAATATCAGTGGTGTACAACGTGTTAAACAATCTATGCAGAGTTTTCGAAGGACGCGCTTTTACGTGGCCCGCTCAAAATGTGTTAATACTAAGTGTTTTATGGAAAATTCAGTCAATTAGTTTCTAAATTAGATTTGTACACAATTGGAAATGGTATCTGTATATCATAATAGTAGATGTACCTTCAGCATTAGTTTGTCGTTGCACTAGCTTCGCCCTTAAAGTGATTGGGTTTTCAGAAAATTCAATTGCTATGTACATATTTCTTCGAGAATTTTGTAGTCTCTAGTTTCCAATATTTCAACAATACCATCGAAGAGATATCAATTTTCCTACTTTCTGTATACCTTTGGTTTTACCCAAAATTTAGGTGATTGTTAGAAAATGTTAAATTTCGTAATTTGAAAAAGGGCCAAGAGATACTGTATGGGGCAGTGTTTCTTAAAAGGGCACTAATGAGGCAAACGATTACGTTCCTCGCTAAATTCCGAGTTGCAGGCATTCATTTTTGTCTTTTTCCTGTCTACGAGTGTCGGCAGGAAATCTCGCGAGGAACCTCTTTTGCAGAAGGGGAAGCTACTCTTGCCTCCCTGGAATGCGCCCTCCACCGACTATTTCCAGCGGAAATATAAAACGCACTGTTGCTAAAATAATTGCAGTGTCGTTTGTTTTCTTGGTTCTTAAAGTAGGATCATTACTTGCGAATGCTAAATGCTTTACCTGCTTCCTGTTTAAAAAGAGGACGTTGTGCTGATTGTGGAAAACGCGATGGAGAGAGGGAGAAGGAAAGGCAGTGAGAGAGAGAGAGAGAGAGAGAAGAAGAAGAAAAAGAAAGAGATTTAGTTTGACGTCATTGGATATTATTCGAATGTTAGGTCGTTTATCCGGTTTCCTTGACACTAAAACTGCCGACATTATATTTACGACATTTAGATACAGTAAATAAGTGTTTTAAAAAAATAGAAAACAAGAACTGGCAAAAATTTCTCTTTGTTACTCTCTGTGCATAGCTCAATTCTGTCTATGGCTCGAATCTATCTATGGCTGACTTCTATCTATGGCTCAATTCTATCTATTACTCAACACTGTCTACGGCTCAACTCTATCTATCGCTTACTTTTGCCAATGGTTCAACTCTGTCTGTGGTTCAATTCTGTTTATGGCTCAACTCTATCTATGGCTAAACACTGTTCATATCTCAACTGAGTCTATGGCTCACTTCTGTCTATAACTCAACTCTGTCTATGGTTTAAATCTATCTATGGCTCAACTCTGTCTATTACTCAACACTGTCAATGGCTCAATTCTGATCGTATCTCAACACTGTCTATGGCTCAACACTACCTATTATTACCTTATTTCTGCCAATAGCTCAATTCTATTCATATCTCAACTGTGTCTATAGCTCAACTCTGTCTATGGCTCACTTCTGTTTATGGCTCGAATCTATCTATGGCTGACTTCTATCTATGGCTCAACTCTGTCTATTACTCAACACTGTCTACGGCTCAACTCTATCTATTGCTTACTTTTGCCAATGGCTCAACTCTATCTATGGCTGAACACTGTTCATATTTCAACTGTATCTATGGGTCACTTCTGTCTATAGCTCAACTCTGTCTATGGCTCATATCTATCTATGGCTCAACTCTGTCTATTACTCAACACTGTCAATGGCTCAATTCTATTCATATCTCAACTGTGTCTATTACTCAACTCTGTCTAGTATTCAACACTGTCTATGACTCAATTCTGTTCATATCTGAACTCTGTCTATGGCTCAACTCTGTTCATATCTCAACCTCAATATGGGTCGACTCTGTCTATGTCTTAAGTTCGTGTATACATTCATCGTTTTTCTCACAGCATGCATTCTCTATTGCACTCATTTTCTCCTTATCTAGAGACTAAAGATTCGCGCTAGGTCTGGCATTCATCGCCCTCCAAATCACGTATTCTAAAGATCCACTCTCGCTTATGTAAAATCCATCCACACTCACTAATTATGAACTATTTCTTAATTCTATTAAAATCCGTTACTATATAAGTTAGAACGTTAGAACAGAAATTCTAAGATGACTTTCGCGTATTTTGCCCGCAGATGAGACATAATTCGTGATATACCATCGAAGACGGAAGAAGATGTAAAAATGGCGGGCATCCAGCACATCCGGAAGATTCATTCTCGTAAGACAACGTCGCGCAAGATGGAAACTGCCATAATACGAGGTTGCTTTGAATTTCGCGTACGTTAAGCGGAAGTGGAGCAGCGGAATGCAAAGTGGAAAGAAGCATGCAACGAAGAAAAATAGTTCGCAAAGAAGAATCCTCGTAATACATGACTTTGCTTTAAATTGCACAATGCTCCCTTTAGCGACGTAACGTTTGCCGCTACAGCGCCTTGGCTTCGACGATGCAATTTCGCAATACCTTATTTTCTTTTCCATCTTCTATAACACAGACAACAAATTTCTATTTCTAAATGATAGTTTTCGGCTGTACGTCAGTTATTAATTTCATGTTTAAGTATTACATCGCCTACTTGCCTATGCTACACCTGTTTCGAGCAACACTTGTGCAACAAATTACAAAAAACTCCAGGTGGCTGAAAATAAATGCTTAAGATGTGTTTGGAATTACGAAAGATAAACTTTTACTGTAATTTGTACAAGGTAACTTTTCGTGCGTAATATGACAGTCCTCAACCCATTTTTTATTATTGATATTATTTCGACAATGTTTCGACTTAGAATGAATAGTTGAAACTCGCTTACTCGAATGTGATCTTTGGGAATCATTTTTATAGTGCAACAATGTATATAAAAATTACTGTATGTATGTATATTTTGTGGACTGTTATTGTGTACTATGTAAATTAATACCAGATTTACCAAGATAGTCAGAACGACTTGCTCCGAATTTTTGGAAACTCTTCCTGTAATTTTTAACGCTGCTTCCTTTTCAATTTTCTAACTTGCAGATTGTGAGTGATTGAATCGAACAAATTCTTTGCAATCTTTATTTATCTTTTTCGAACGGATTTATTTGACAATTTTAAATATATTCAATTAGTTGTCTGGGTTAGATTAACCAGTGAACTGCGAAATTTAGTTTTATGAATACCTCGCGGGGTATGGAATTAAAATCGAGCAATGACGTGTATATTCGTCGAACACAGAACAAATCTTTCTTTTTAAATTTTAAAAAAAGAGGAAGTCAAAATGTAGAAAAATTCCTTTTTTAGTCCATAAGAAATTGACAATTCAGTAATACAAAGGCTACGCGATAGAACTTTGGATTGACGTGTATAGACGTCGAACGCAGTTAACTGGTTAATTTCCTTTTATTTACATACTAGCTAAAAGTTCCCGTGCTTCGCTACGATTTAATCGAAACTAAAAAAAAAACTTAAAATTTCGAATTTTGAAAAATCCTTTCTTAGTGGGTGCTAATACCATAGAAGGAACGCTCATGCAAAATTTCGAGTTTCTAGGTCAAGTATTTTCGGCTCTGCGTTGATGAGTTTGGCCCATACTTTAACCCCCCAAAACCCCTCCTAAAATTTCGAATTTTTCAAAACCCTTCCTTATTGAGCACCTAAGACCCAAGGGGAAGGTATGTTCCAAATTCCATTGCAATCCGTTCTGTGGTTTTTGAGATTTCGTGATGAGTGAGTGAATGAGTGAGTCAGTCAGTGGTATTTGAGCTTTATATAATAGATAATGATATAATTTCAATCACCTTGAAACAGTTCTTGGCCGGAACAGTTGTAAAAACGAATACATACATTATTATTATCGTTGTTTATTTATTTACGGGGCAAAGAAGCCTTTGATACAATATTGTAAAGAATGTAGAATCCCTCTGTCCCAAAAGTAACCGGAATAGATTTAAATAAACACAAGTACTGCAGAATAGTTGACAAAAATCACTTTATTTACTCGAAATATTCTCCCCAAATGGAAATACAACGATGTGCGCGTTTAAAAAGTGCATCAAATGACTTTTTTATGTCGCAGACTGGAATGATGCTGAGGTTCCTCGTCGTTGACCGTTGAATGTCTTTTATTGATGCACAACGACTTCCTTTCATCGCTAAACGTAGTTTTGAGGACAAAAATAATCACGGCGAGCCATATCGGGTGAATACTGGCGATATTGAGGCAAAAAAATTTTATTTTTAAAACACCACGTCTGATCTCCAGTTACAATCGTTTTTAAGAAGTTATCCAAGACATTCAACGATAAACGACGAGCAACTTCAGCATCATTTCAGTCAGCGACATAAAAAAGTTATTTTATGGACTTTTTGAATGGGCACAACGTTGTATTTTTACTGGGGGAGAACATTTCGAGTAAATAAAGTGATTTTTGTCAACTATTCTGAAGTACTCATATTTATTTAAATCCATTCCAGTTACTTTTGGGACAGAGGGTGTATACAATAACAACTATGAATACCAAAACTTAAAATTTAAAAAAAAATAAAATTATGATTATTGTGGAATGATATTATTACGAAATTATGGAATCATCACGTCTACGAAAGAAGGAAACTAGCCTTAAAATAAACGTGTCGTATGTTGTAAACACTTTTTTGCAGAAAATTGTAGTAGTTGAAGTTTAGCTCATTATTTGATTTCTTGATTAGCCATTCTTAAATAATTTCAAACGAATCCGTTCACTTTGTTCAAAGGTGCTACATATTTTTCACTGTTCCCTTTCCCATTTGTCAAACGTACAAATCGTACGTGCAGATAAAGTATTATTTATTTCCGTTCGAAGTGCAATAATAAATTAAATTTAATTGCGACGAAGATGAATCAGTGTTCCTGTTTCATCCGTAATGGCACGTTTAAATGATAAATACATTTCAACGCCATAAGGACAAATTTATTTCCGTTTCCGCTGTAACAAATAAATGAAATTTATTTTCGACTCTGCAATATTTACAATAATTCCTGCTCTTCTCCGACGTTACCGGCTATTAACGCTAAAATTACAGCACGAAACGCATCGTAAAACTGCAAAGGCATAATTTTCCAGATAAAAATAAAAAGGTATTTAAAACTTAAAAAAAAAAACAATAATGAAAAATCCTATTTTACGAGCAACACACCTCTCTCGGTAAATTACTCGTGAAAAATGAATTTCTCAGTATTCCAACTAAATCAAATGAATTCTCGCTCGAGTTCCCGTAATTTCCAATAATTCCACCGTAGAATTCGATAATTTCCCCGGAAATCAATTCTCCATTCTCCGACCGACAGCGTATCCGGCTGGCTTACATCGAAATACAATTTTCGACGGGTGCAAACAGGATATTAGACTCAATGTACTCGAAGGACGGTGGTTTAAGGCGAAGCTTTATGGCGTTAGTATCCTGTATAATGGAATTATCGGATTATCTCGTCGTCTATTCCTGAAACTGGCCACCATTCGCTGAGAGAAATCTACTAATCTTGGCTAAATAGCCTTGGTTTTCCCGCCACAGACGTGTCGCGTAATGGCGAATTCGAATGATGGTAATTTGCAGATCGGTTAATAGACATAACCAAGGATTTCTAATCGCTTTACGGTCAACTACATCTACCATGTTTCCCTTCTCCTTTGCCTATGGGGGTGGCCGTCACTGCCGATAATAATCTACTGGTGTAGGATCATCAAATCTAAATTCTCCCAGTAAATGTATTATACAAAGTGTTTGGTGTAGTAATTGTACCTTTAGAAGAAAATATGTATGCATTATTAGCAATAAAGAAGTCTATAATTGATGTATTAGGAGTACAAATTAGTTCGGTCCGGTTTTTTTTTGGTCAAAAATGCATTTATTTCAGTATAAAATGAATGAACAGATTAATCAAAGTATTGTCTATCACTGGCTACTACTTTTTCCCACCCCTTAGGCAATTTTCGAATTCCATCTCGAAAAAATGTCTCGTCTTTTGCGGCGATCCAAGTTAGGAGCCAATTTTCAATTTCTGCGAAAGAAGTGAGCCGGTGACCTGTCAAATAGTGCTGCATCCGTTGGAACAACCAGTAATCAGAAGGAGCAGTGTCCGGTGAATACGACGGGTGCGGTAAAATATCCCGTTCGAGCGTTTTTAAATATTTTTTTACGACTTTTGCGACATGAGGCCGAGCGGTGTCATGCACAAGAATAACTTTGTCATGTCTTTGCTCATATTTCGGCCGTTTTTCTCGTAATGTACGGCTGAAACGCATCAATTGTAGCCTATACCGATTGCTAGTAATAGAATCGCCAGATTGTAGCAGCTGATAGTATACAACTCCCTTTTGGTCCCACCAGACACACAACATGACCTTCGAATCATGAATATTCGACTTTGGTGTTGATGTTGATGTCGCTGGCAACGATTGGCCGGGCATAGTGTAGTATTTTTTCTTCTTACGGTTGTCGTAGAATATCCATTTCTCATCCCCAATCACAATCCGATATAAAAGCTGCAATTTCTTTCCAATTAAAGCAGAAAACTAAAACCTCCCGCAAATGGTGCTTGCTTAACACAAAATTTGGCATATTCAACACAGTAAAAAACAAGGTTTTTGTATGAAATTCAAAGCGATACAGACTGAATATGATTGACAGATGTCCAACCGCTCTGGAACAACTAAAATCAGCTGTCACTATGAAACATTCATAACAGCCAGAGCTATAGTTTGAAAATGAACCGAACTCATTTGTACTCCCAATAATAAAAAACTATTTAACAGCAAATGTTACAAAATTGAACAAAAAAGAACTGATAAATTTTCTAACTCTTTGGTCCGTTTCACTTATTCCTATTATTTACGTGTTAAGATGACCTCGTCTAACGCTGTTTCGTTTTTTTATAATCTAGTTAATTATAGACTTGTTTATTGCTAATATCCATTTTTATTCATGAAACATTCATGAAAATCAAAAAAAGTTCGAGTAAATGTGTCATGTTTGTATCATTTGATATTTTTTGTTGTTTTTTTTGTGACGAAGTCATCTAAAGTCGTTTTTCTTTTTCCGTTTTGTTCAACAAGCATTTGTCGATTGCACGACACCACATCAATGATACTTTATCTTGCCATTGAACTATTAAATTTTAAATAATTTTGTACAAACTGGTCCATAACTTCCGTTATAGTGGCTAAACTTTTTTTTAGAAAATCCGTTGAAAGTTCCTCTTGCTCTTCATCTTCAGAAACGCTAACTTCGTCATCTTGATGCACTTGTTGTTCTACTAATTTTTCAACCAGTTAATTGCGGAATTTAGTTTCCAAAGGCCGCCACAGAGTGCGGAGTTAAAATCAAGCGATGACGTGTATACACGTCAAACGCAAGGTAAATGGTCCTACTATAAATTTTTACAAAAAATGAGGAATTATTATATTTTTATTAGTCAGAAAAATTAACAATTCGTTTCGGAATACATTGTTCTTACAGTAAGCTTGAAAATCGTCAAAAAATAGTGAAATACCTAAAAGAATAAAATAAAATTAAAAAAAGAAAATAACTAAAAAAATTTCAATTTATTTAGTATGATACTTTTCAAAACGAAGTACCACTTTCTGACGTGTAAAATTTTGCTACTATCGCTGTCTGAATCACCCATCTGGAGGGTAAAATTTAGCAATTTATTGTATTATTATTATTATTATTAGTACACATAGCTGTTGTATTGGTAATATAAAGGACATATACCACCAAATAATATTCTTAAAAAATTTTTTTAAATTTTCGAGTTTTTATAGTCAATGGTAATTTTTTATTTTACATGACGTGTATACACGTCAAACGCACTGCAGAAGAAATTCGGTCTCACGTGTATACACGTCGAACGCACTTAACTGGTTAAGATCGTCGTTAGAAAGGCTTTCACCTGTTGTAACTTGCAATACATCATCAATATCCTACACATTTATATTATTCAACCCTGTTTGATCAGCTGGCTTGACAATTTCGTCGACATCAACAATACTACCGCGTAACACTGAAATAGCGTTAAGCGGGGTCTTAGCGTATCGATATGCTTTTTTCTGGAAAGGGTGCTGCAAGTAATTTCTTTTCGCAAAGTAAGTGGTAGACGGACAAAACTGGAGAATCTATGGCCCACATCATATTTATTCTACACCACGGCTAACAGATGTACGTTATCTATTCAACAATTAATTACAATCGTCGAAACCGAAGACCTTAATGCCCAATACCTCTACGCAAATCCCAGAAATCCTCTGAAGCTCCTGCTAAGAACAATTTGCGAATCCTTCGCTGCAACTTGCACCGATCGAATCCTCGTGTACCGTGTGCAAGGCGACTAAAACGATATTCTCCTTCCGCGTTGAAGTCGAAGGTACCATGCGTAGGAACGAGGACAGAGGGAAGATTCGAAGCAACCCTTCCGCTCTTCGTAATACGATGAACTTAACCGACAAACTTTGTAGCTTGTTCCTTCGTTGAAAATGCATCTCGCAAGATCTACAGACACCTATGTCGGTTGGAAGTGCGCGAGGTTGCTATGGCACTTTCAAATCAGATTATCTCGTAATAAGATTTATACTTGGAGTTCAGTGTCTCGTATTTCTACGAAACCACCACCGATAAAGATGATTGTATCGTTGCTAGATCGGGTGCAAACTGGATCACGTTCTGATATCTCGGTAATCCAAAATTCCCAAAAATTGTATTGTAGAAAGAAAAGAAGGCTTTGGTGTAAAGCAAGCATGTCGAACCACAATGAATATATTATAATAATATTATTAATATTGATATTTCCAACAATATTGATGTTTTCCTGATAAAGCTAAACATTTTCAAAAATTGAAATTATGTATTGTTCTTTTCGGATGACCTTGAATGCAAAGAAATTAAAATTTCAATAAAAAATGACAATCTACTTTAATAAGCGATAATAAATTGTGTTTATTATAGCAAATTAAAAATTGATCAACTACTGTTTAACCGTTTGAATACCGGGAGGGTTTTAAAAAATTACTTCGAAAAAAGCCAAAGGCCACTTTCGCGCACTTGAGATTTTATTTCAAAATAAGCTAAAGTTGTTGTTTTATTTTATGTAGTGCACAACAAGAACAATCTTCTCGTGCTTGTATCCTAATTTTGAATTACTTTATATTATAAAAGAGAAACCTGATGCATTCTTAACAAAATATCTTAACAAAGTCTTCCTTCAATTGTCAATATTGAAAAAATGTCCTGGGGTTTTTCGACACAAAAACTGAAAAGCGCGAAAGTGGCTCGTGGTACGCAAACGGTTAAAATACTTTTTTGACAGGTCATCGAAGTACTTGAAAAAATCGTAAAATTTTTAGAAAGAAATATAAACTAGTACACAAGCTTGAGAGTTCTAGCGTGAATTAATGTTACAGTGGGTAAATTTAAGTTTGAAATTGGCGCGCGAAATTCGAATAGCATGCAAGAATTGCATTCTACTCGGTTTGTTGGTCGAAGAAACGAAGATCTTATTGACATCTACACAAATCTTCGCACGTACGCGCAAGTATTTTGATTCAAACCAGCGTAAATTTGCGCAAACGTAGATATTCCGCGATTTCCACAATGTAGCGCATCCGTCGACGTATATGCGACGAAGGTATAATGAAAATAGTTTTCCCTCTCGACGTGACTCGCGTGCGGTCGTTTTAAAGGGATATTTTCGTCGATCCATCGATGAATTTGGCCATATCGTCATTCCTCTTTGTCGTAAAACACGAGAGTACGTTGCACGAGGCAAACAAAGCTCCGAAAATGCCTTTGCATTCGTAGAAACGTTTGAAAAAGAGCGACGGTCCCGGCGAACAACAGCCACGGGCTAGAGAGGACTTTTCAATTTTACAAATTTTCGTGGCTCACGGAGAAATTGGAATTTCTTTGGCCGTGCACCAACGAAGAACGCGCCGCGGGAATTCAAAGTGACATTTTCTGGGTCAAATGTGTACCTCTTTTTTTTTTAAATGTACGACCTTCCTGGGCGTTTTGATCTAAATAAAAATCTCTACCCCCTTCAAGGGGAGGAAGCGATTGTGGAGAAGTGCCTAACCCAGATCTATCTCAGATTCGACAACGTTGAGAATCGTTTTAAAGATGTACGCCGGTAATTTCGTAAATTTCAGCCTAACTTCTGAAATCTACGCTTTCAGGAAACCTGTGTTATTTGAAGGTAATATATAGATTTCGGTAGAACGTTCAGTGAACGTATTTCTTCTCCTATCGAGTCGCATATATTTCACTGCATGTTTACTCTCGTTCTTTCGGAAACGAAAGATAGGGAAGAATTCTATTCGTGGTAATTCAATATAAAGTTGATCTTGGAAGTGCAGAGAAATATTGCGAACGCAATGTAGAGACGTGGATGCGACTGAAAATGCGACACGTTCGTGCTGTGGGGTAGTAGAAAGAAGAACAATGATGCGGCACGTGTGTACTGTGAAATGTTAGAAAAAAGGGTGAATGTGCGACACGTTCGTACTGTGGGCTACTAGATACAAGGCTAAAAGCGCGATACATTCGTACTGTAGTGTATATACTAGATACTAAAAATATAAAAATGCGACAGATTCATACTGTGGGGTTGATAAGAAGAAGAATAAAAATGAAACACGTGCGTAATGTGGGATGTTAGAAAAAAGGGTAAAAATGAGATACATTCGTACTGTGGGCTACTAGAAACAAGGCAAACAAATTTGATACATTCATACTGTAGGGTAGTAGATAGCAGATTAAAAATACGTGCTGTGAGGTAGCAGATAGAAGAATAACATTGCAACACATGCGTTTTCTTTGCTCCACCTCTAACTGCTATAATTATTTTCCTACAACCTAGAAATCTAAATTGCTTCCTGACATTGTTGAATACAATTTTAAATTAATAAATAACGAATTACGCCGAGTGATATTTCTTTATTGTTCACCATGCAAATAGTATAACACTATGGCTCTATTTCTTATCTTTTTCCAGCTCCAATTGCTACAAGCAATTCTCCTCAAACCTATCGATTTAGGTTTGTCTTGTAATATATTACATTAAATGATAATTTGAGAAAAGCTTCAGAGGCGAAGTAGATAATAATGAAGGGATTTCTCTGTAGAAGCCGGTGTTATTATAACGATACAGTTAAACAACCCCATTGAGTAATTATAATTTAGAAATCTGCCTTTAAGTTGACCAAGAACCACGGCGAAGGTTGAAAATGGTGTCAGAGAAAGGTGCATTCGATCCGCGGAAGGGCGAGTGGGTTAACTAGCTAAGTAACCGCGCCCAGTGCACTCTCTAATCACCAAAGGCACCAGGAATGCTTTTAAACTTTCCATCCACAATTACATCCTTATTCATATAGAAGCTCCTATTAGACCTTCCATTATTCTAATTACATAGCAAAGAGAACGATCCGCTGGAAGAACCTCCTCTAATATACTATATACGTGTATATATTTATACAACGGGTGATTCGAAAGTCATTTTGAAAATTTTTCAGATGAATTTTTTATCTGGAAAGGACAAAGATGGATGGAAGATTAGTGTCACTTCATTTTCAATTTTTAGTTGCGAGCAATTTAAGTAATATTAAAACTCGAAGTTATAGGAAGTTTTTTTTATTTTAGTTATTAGAGTTTGATTATTTGCTGGTGAAATTATTGACCAATTTTCTAATTTGGAAGGCCAATTTAGGAAAACTTTACAAAAGATAAAATTAAGAGTTGAAGAAGTTGGTCATTTAACACGTTAAGCGCCACACCGGTCCCTAGGGACCGGTCGTTGATTTATCGTTTATATTCATGCTGATCAATGAAAATCAACAATTAGCTTTTTACCTACGCTACTCGGTCGCGCCTGACCGAGCCATTATTAATGATTTTAGTTAAGAAGTAGAATATATTATCAAAAATGAATGTAGCTTATTAAAATAAATAAAAGTCTGGGTTAGGCTTTCCCAAAAAAAGGACTTAAATGTGTTGTGCGGATCTCTAGGAACTGGGGTTTAACGTGTTAACTAACATAGTTTTTATAACGCAGAAATTAAAAAGTGAAATTATTTTTTCTACAATGTAAACATTCATTTAAAATTCATTAGAATAATTTAATTGTTAGAAAGAATAAATATTGTGTATCTTGTCCTGCAAAAATTTTTTCCTATTAGAATAAAAAATTACATTTCTTTCTGCTTTATCTAATATTTTGTCACTGTATCATACTTTGTAGACGTCGTACCCCTTCAAGCTGCAGCAAAAAAAAACCCAGTCTCCTAAAGTTGAACACTCCGCATAGTCGCTTACTTTGTAAAACTGGATTGTTTTGAATTTCAAAAACGAAATGGTGGAATAGGCGGTTGAAAATGAGAAGCTCCTCCTCTTGCTAGACAAGTTAGAGTTGCCGGACTATAGGTGCTGCAACTTGAAGGGATACGACGTCTATAAAGTATGATACTCTGACAAAATATTAGGTACAGCAGAAAGAAACGTAATTTTTTATTACAATAGGACTAGTCAATAAAAAAAAAAATATTGTCAGGATAAGAAGCATGCAAATGTGGAAACTCCGTTTGAAAATCACCCAGTGCCTTAGAATAAAGTGAAGCGTTTAAAACTCGTGTCTCGACTTCTCTCCGATTCGATTCAACTTTGCCGTTCGTGTAACTCGCTGCTTTTATTCGGTACGGTCTTTTCGATTGTTATCGTCAACGAAGACGTTCCACGGGTTTTTATAGCGAGCGGTTACTTTTCCTCGGTGCTCGTTAGACTTTAAGGAAGAGTTTAAAGCGAGGGTGGAACAGAAGGAGAGAGAGAGAGGGAAAGCTTTTTGTTACTTCATTGCGCTGAATGTAAGAACACGGTTTAAAGTGGTCCTGAAAGGCGAAACAGAAAATTCGAGAATGGCGACACGGTAGGTGGAGCTCTGATAGAATTACCGTGAAAGTGAGAGTTAACGGAAGGAAAAATGAGAGAAAAAGCAAAAGTGAACCGCGCAACCTGCAATTAACGCTTAAAGCGGTGGTTGTCTTCGAGAGCTACGGAATATTTTACACTTTAATGTTGAAATTTTTAAGAAATCTTCCGTGAAGTGCATTTTTAAAAATAATCCTAATTTTTTATGAGCATTCTGAAGAATATGTTTGATATTAATTTGGCTCATTTGGTCATTCTGCCTAGGGTTTACTTATGAAAATATTAGGTCTTTGCAATTATTAACATTGGAACCACAAAACCAGTCAAAATGACTGGTACACAATTTTTTACAAAAATTCTCCAAGTTCACAGGAGAGCCATAGAATACACCCTCATCCTTCTCAAAAAACATAAATTACCGATTCGATCACTTCTTCAACCTCTTGCTTACTCTTTTTCAAAATACTTATTCAATATATAGAAATATAATAAATTTAACGCCGGCAGTACCTGTATTAAATGAATCATGCCGATTATTGCATAATGGAACTTTCATCCATAAATCCTAATATTAAATATATCTACGCTAACACAAGTCAATACCACTCATCTCAATTAAAATTCAAAATTATAATCCCTTCTAAATACCTTATTAGTAAGTTATTTTAAGAACATTAGAATTAATCAAAATTATTATTTAAAGTAACTAAATATTATTCGCAATAATTGCTATTTATATTGTAAACAATCCATTTTCAGAATGATGCATTAAAATCATAGTATTGAGCCAAACAGGGGTTACACGAAAAAAGGTAGGCGTTAAAAAGGGTTGCATTTATTAAAAAGTATAACACTATATTTACGAATGTGGATTACATACCTAGTTTTCTGAAGGGAGCCACTTTGATTAATAAAATAAATTGAAGTTTTTTGCAAAGAAAATAGTTCCAAATCAATTTAAATGAAAGATTTATTATTAAAAAATTAACCAACCGATATATTATACATATAGTAAAACGATTTTGAATGAGCCAAATCGGCTCAGGAAATCTAGTGTTAAGAAAGTACGATATAATTCCTTGCCGACTATAATCGACGCTCGTATACAGAGGTCGTCGATTGACTGTCGATTATAGTCGACGCTCGTTACACACAGGTCGTCGCTTGATTGTCGATTATATTCGTCGTTCGTACAAACGGGCTGTCGTAGGGATGTCGACTATAGTCGGCACACGTAACAAAAGGGTTAAGTATAATAGTAATATAATCGTAGGTCAAGCATTAATAACAATTATTTATAATTTCAGTGTGAAAGGTCCTTTACCTCGTAGCTTCGTATTGACGAGAAAAAAAATAGAAGACCGAGAAAATTCAAGATGTCCGTCCGTCAACGAAATTTCACAAACGACAACCCAAAATATTCATAGTTTGAAAACCCGTCATGAGATAAATTCCAAGATTTTAATTGTACGTCGAAGAAACGCGCGACGATCTTCCGGCGATTTTGAAAAATCGCGAAATCACGATTTCAAGGATATCGATGAGCCAACCTTCGACTTGACGAAACGAGAAAACTTTTGGGAAGCATTTTCTACGTGAACTTCTCAGCTCTATGACCAAATGATTTCAAAGAACTTCCACGAAGAATTACGCCGATAGAAAGAGTTGGATAGCAGCCATTTTTCCAACGACGAGATGAAAACCGTGCTCGCGAAATTTCTCGCAACCGATGCGACCGAGTGAACGAAAATATGGCAAGTATTGTAATTCGATTTTATCGTTCGTCGAATTTTATAAAGGATAGGTGAATCGCGAGAAAGAACATCTCTCTATTTTGAAAACTTTTACGATACATTTTCTACAAGAAAATATATAAAATTAATAAGAAAATATATTCTAAAGTTATTAGACACTGAAAAATGGTATCGGTTAAATATATTTAATAAGAACTTTGCAAAATTAAATAAAGAGCTGGAAATAGTATATTACGCCCCATAGTCAAAAAGTTGGATTTCCTGGCCGTGTGTCGTATACTATTTCTCTTTATCTCCAGCCGAAAGTACGTTAAATAATCAATTTTAATTGTTAAAAGAACGCTGACAGCTATGTATTAGTTTTGATTTTTGTGGCCGGCATCAGCGCGCCCTTTTGGCATACTTGCGAAGCGTAGTGCAGTGTGCCCGGCTTCTGCTACTCTCGATTAGCTGATTGTTGGGAATCGCCCGCCGACTTTTGCAAAACCGTGGCGAAGCCGAAATCTACATTTTCCGTTTTTTTTTTGCGTTTGCTCATTTGTTACACTTAGGTTCTTCAATGGAAAAATCTGAGAAAAATCTCAAACATGTATGGTACATGTATGGTCAGTCTACAGACAAATGAATTATTTCCATTTTCTTTCATTGTAATGAAATTGTTTGGAATGGCAAAACATTAAGAACCACAAAATGAACGTACTGTATCAAAATAATAGAAAAATAACAACTACCTATTGTGTTTTAGATCAAAATACGTCTTGAAAATCGGTTTTTGATTTTTTCACAATGACGCAGGCGGTTTAAAAATCTGAAAAAAATTGGAGGTAACAATTATGAGTGTTGGATTGTTACTGTAATTTGCAAAAAGTTGTCACTCGAAGGTCTCGATACGAAATCTTCTTTTTTCCGTTTTTTTTTTGCGTTTGGTCACTTTTTACGCTTAGGTTCTTCAAAAGAAAAATCTGAAAAATTCTCAAACATGTATGGTACCGTGTACCATACAATGAATAGGAAAAATGGGGCAAAAACCCGTTTTTTGAGTTTTCCCCATAACTACCCTTCGGGGTCAAGATATAGGGTTAAAAATTTGTACACAATGATCGCTGAGCATTATCTATCGAATGAGACCACCCCCATTAAAATTGGTTCAAGGGCACTTTTGACCACCTTATCGTGCTGTACCCTTTGAATCATTTTTGTAATATAATTAGGTAGTAGCTAATTTAATTGCCTTGGTAGTTGTAGTGTTAACAATATACCGTTTATTGTAAAGTATCTCTTGTGAATGTAAAATTAGTAGTAGTCACAGCGTTGAACAAAATGTTTACACTACTATACAAGCAGAACGTTTCGAATGGACGGTCATAATTCACTGCGATAATTTATCTGTCGATTTATTACGAAAGGAAATAGCCCATATAAGCTGATATCGAGTTATCGTTTTCCGCGTATTACGCGTTTCGTAATTTCGAGAGTTAATATCTCTGACTGTATTGTCCACTGGACAAAATTATGCTCACCTTTCTTTCGCCCCGACGGAAATCGCGACTGATATGGTTTCGCTATCATAGACTCCTTTTAATCGGAATATACTATGTGTTTAAATCATGGTATTTTAGTAGGACAGTATGCTAATAGAACGTGGACTTCCAATTTGGATTTTACATTTGCATCGCAGCGAAAACTGCTGTGAAACTCGCGAGGGAAATTCAGCTACAGGAAAGTTGAAATAAAAAATTTGAAAGTTTTGCAGAAATGAAGTGTATATGGTGGTAATAACGGGACAATTTTTTAACAGTATCACGTGAACTACGTTTACGTGAAATATACAATTTTTTTGCCATTTTCCCACAGCTGGCGAAAAAAATGTTCGCTTAAATAAATGCGAAAGCATGAAGATAAAATTTGTTACCTTTTAAAATATTAAGAGGAAATTATAAGTCAGTATCTCTTAAAATACTAAAAGCTACATCGTGTAAAGTAACTCTTCGAATTTTTTTAGGAACTTACATAAAACGGGAGGTGTTCTCATAAATCATCGACACATTTGCCACAAGTTTTTCTGCAGAAATCATGAACTTACAATCAGATTTAAGGTGAGTCCACTTCAATTTATACTCACATCGCAATAAAATCTCTTCTTGTACAAAATAATTGTAACAATTAACAATTCTTTTTATGAAACCCAATCAAATTAAGCAGCAATTACATTTTTTTTATTTGCATTTGTCGTTAACACGTTGCCGCACACTTTTAATTTGACGAATGTGCTCAGACACACACACGAAAATATTTTGAATTATTAAAGCATGAAAAATCGCACAAAAAAATAATTGATATGTTATCTGGAATATTAAATCTTTTTTTTCGACGTGTTACGAAGTAATTAACAAATAAATGCATTAGTACAAAAATGTGCAGGACGGCTATAGCCGTCATTCGCGGCAACGTGTTAATTGAACCAATCTATGCGGTCGACAGTAAAAGAGACTATAGACTATTGAATAAATTTGTCTTTGCGAAAAAAAAAAACATGTAGTAAGACGTTATACTCCACCGAAAGGAATAAACAGATATTCCGCAGCCTAAGTAAATATTTTCCGAT
Source organism: Cerceris rybyensis (assembly GCA_910591515.1). Taxonomy (NCBI): domain Eukaryota; kingdom Metazoa; phylum Arthropoda; class Insecta; order Hymenoptera; family Crabronidae; genus Cerceris; species Cerceris rybyensis. The sequence continues at coordinate 64,256,471 of OU342789.1, read as the reverse complement.
ACCAATTACATTCTCAGTCGTCTCAGCATATCTGCAATCCTCACACGACACGGTAAATATTACCCAAGTCCCGTTTCCTTCGCAAAAGTAAGCAACGTATCTTCAAATAAAATCCACCTCAAAAGGACATTGAAATCTTCGAAAATTCAATCGACAACAAACACAATCGAATCTCTTCCCCAATACTCTCCATACAAACCTGTACATTTAATCCTCAATTTCAATACTCCACATGGATATAAATTCATCAGAAATAATCCCATCGATTAGGCACACCGCGTAATTATCCGAAAAAGCATTGTCGGTCCGAATTACCGGAGACGATAATTAATCGGTCTGCTCGGGGTCAGTGGCAGGAAAAGAAGCTCGGTAAATAGCATATAATAAATTAGGACGATTTACCTTCATCAATCAAGGGACATTAAGACCGCGAAGGATCCGACGAGCACAATGGAGGAGGCCACCAACGAAGATAAAACGATCCAATCCGGCTGCAAATTGCCTCCTTTCGCCGTTCTCGAGAGGAAGGACAGCTCCGTGAATCCGTACAATCGATCGGACTGCCCGAAAATCACTGCCAAATCCTCAGCCGCTGATAACGATGACGATCGGGTCAACGACGTTAACAATTTACCGCAGTTCGACTGTGGACCACTTCCTAGATCCTATCTGGACTCGTGCTCATGCTGTCCGCGAGAAATTCTGGATAAACTCGAGACAGACACCATGGGATACGCGAAAAGTAGTTTTGGAGGAGAGGGATGCTGCAGGATGCACTGGACGAGGAGGGAATTCTATCAGAAGATCAAGGAGAAAGTTGAGAAGGCTGTTAAAGTAAGAAATCAATTTTGGGTAGAAAGCTGTGTGGCGTATTGTAAAATGTGAGTGTGAATCGTAAGAACGTCTGAACAAATGAATTTGACTGCCCTAATTAGTTGCAAATTACCTCTCTATTGTCCGAATTTTTCGTGCTATCCAAAGATCAGTTTCACTATAAAATAGTTAGAAAATGATGAAAGTTTTCATTTGACAAAATATAAATTTAATGAGGTGTCTTATAAATAATCGTATAAATTGATTATACAGGGTGTCCCAGCCGATTTTGACATCTTGATAACTTCGGTATTGTGGTATGCAGCAAAAAATGTTTTATAGGAAACTTACATGGTATCGAATAATCTGGTGTCATTAGTTTTTCCGTAAGTGGACGCGTCAAGGATATATGACGGTCAACTTTATTTTTTTAAGTAGAATGAGGTACTTTTTTATGCATCAAGCGATACAGCTAGACATTCTTTATAAAAAAGTACTGACCTATGCATGTCGAAAAGCTAATATTATATAAAATGTCGATACCATTTAAGTTTCTTATGAAACATTTTTCGCTAAATGCCACAATAACGAAGTTGTCAAGATGTCAAAATCAGCTGAGACGCCCTGTATATAAACTTATATTTGGAGATACACATAATCTTGGAATTAATTGGATCTTTTTCTGAAGAAAATTATTTATTATTCCGGGACCAAATCAATTTCACTATTTGATAATGTTAATTGTAATTATTAGTATTATTAATGTGATTAATTTCTGAAGTAAATTACTTTTTAATCGATGGTCAAATAAACTTCGTCATTTAACGATGTCAACAGTTATTATTAGAAAAGTGTGTTACAAACAGTACAAGTTATTATTCAATTAACTATTTTCACTCTTCGATTTTCCAAAATTCAAAAAGTGGCGGTAACCTATGGTAGACCATACAGAAACTGGCGCCAGAAATATGCACAGTGCGCGTGATTTCTGTATATACGTTTTTCTAATTGGAAGTTTTAAATAACAACTGTGCTGAATAAAACAATTATTGCTCTAATGTAATAAGTATATTTACATTTCCAATATGAAAACACTTACCAAATTATTAAAATGTTTGATGTCGTTCTAACAAAAAAGGGCTTTAAATAGTGATTAATCCATTATTGTGTAAATAATATATTTGTATTGTATATATATTATTTGCATTGTATAGTTAATTGCAAACTTTAGTTTTAAAAGTTCGCCGCAGGGTGCGGAATTAAAATCGAGTAACGACGAGTATACACGTCGATTGCGGCGTAGTAAAATTTGGTTTGACGAATATACACGTCAAGCGTACCGTAATAGAGATTCGGTTTGACCTGTACACACATTAAACGCACCTTAATAGACATTTGGGTTGACGTGTATACACGTCAAGCGCACCGTAATAGAAATATAGTTTGACGAATATACGCGTCAAGCGCACCGTAATAGAGATACGTTTTGACGTGTATACACGTCATTACTCAAGTTAATTCCGCACCCTATGGTGGACTGCATACACGTCAAACACACCATAGTAGAGATATAGCTAGACGTGTATACACGTCAAACACGGACAAGTTGTTAAATATCGCTATTTTTTGCAGAAACATAAAATATTTTTGATACGAGGAGAAGTACCAAAGTTGAAAGATGCCCTGGAAAGGAGGGGTTGGGTGCAAAAATACGAAGCGTCGAAAACTAGAAATTTACCTTATGGTTAGTCATATTACCGTCATTTAATTACGTTATTCATAGAACGTTTGCTGTTCTAATTAATTGCAGAATTGAAAGAAATAAATCGTTTTGTAATTGTATCAAATACGAGTTGAGAGTCTTCAAATATAATTTTTTTTTACACTCATTGCCAAAGTATTTCAGAAGATCCTGTGAAATTTAATTAAACGCAAAGTGCAGCTGCGACGTTCTGGAAATTGTCGCAGAAAAATTGTATATATTTAATGCAGTAGGTGGAAATACAAATTAAAACTCTGATCCTATTACGCGGAAAATAATTCTGTGTGCGTTAAACAGAGAATTACGTTTTCGTGCCGCTTATTTCGATATTTTTCGAACTTTTATCCGACATTTATATTTCAAACCGAATACGACGTACATTTGCCCAAACATTAGCAGTAACATTAATACAGGATAATTAACAATGAGGTATAAAATGTCTTTTAATTACATGAAATCAAGCCTCTATGGAAACAATATCATTTTAAACCGATCAACCTTAAATGATAATAACAATAGTGAATATTAACATTACAAATATTATTCACATGAAGCATCAATAACAACAAATAATAATAAGATCAACATTGTACAAATATCATTACTATCACCAATACTTGATATTAAACAGCTTAATACAATTTCGTTTACACCTCCACTGGTTTAAATACACTTTAAGCACACACGCACATCCATAATTATCATTTACACTCTGCACCACATTTCTGTGCAAGAATACATCTAATCACGCCATCCTGCTGTTATTACGTTTACCTTTAATCTCTATCTATTCAATGTCATTTAATGACAACAGAATTTACTTCTAGGAAGCGTGGCCAGCCTCGAATCTCGATCTTTAGGTGACCTTACTCATGCGGATGGGACGTTAAACGAGAAAGCAGTGGTGTTTGCTCTGTTACGTCACAAATCACCGGATTTCATCTGGGACTGCCGGAATGACTTCGTTGACTGGCACCGCGGTTTGAGCAGCAACACTTTGCTCAACAGATATCAGAAGCCCTCGGTGTACACTTCCAAGGTTACTATGATATTATGGTTACTGTTAACTGCTCCGTTGGTAGATTTACTTTGGGCAAGCTTGTTTCGAGTACGAAATGGATTATTTGATTTAACCGAAGGTTCTACTAATTATTGTATAAAAGAGTGAGAGAAAACTACTTGTTTTATTTCTTTCTCTTATTCATGGGGCAGTGAGACTTGCTTAGTAAGAGTAAATTACTGTGTCCTTGTGGAACGTTATTCATCTTGACTCTTACTTTTGAAATAACAATGATCAATAAATTTATTCCATACTTTAAGTGCTTATTGCAAAAAACAAAAAAGAACTATTTATTCATCCTCTATGTGTGAGATAATGCGACTGAAGGGATTGTGTCGTAAAAGCCGGTCTCTGTGACCTCACAGAACGTTGTTGACCTTGATTTTTCGTTTTTGGACCACTTAATTTAACAGGAACTTTAACTGATTATTGCAAATAAACGAAAAATAACTATTTGTTTACCCTGTACCTGTGAGACAGCGCGACTGAAGGAAGTGCGTAGTAAGAGATGGTCTCCGTGACCTTGCCGAAGGTTGCTGATCACTAAATTTAGCCGAAACTTCAATTGCTTATTGCAATAAACAAAAAAGAAACTACTTATTTATCTGCTTCTTGTGAGGTTATGTAACAGAAAGCATTGCGTAGTAAGAAAATTTTTCCATGACCTTGTTAAACGCTATTCACCTTGATTTCTATTTTCGAATACGTCACTAATCACTTAAGTATGGAAATCAGTTAACGGATTTTGCGATCAAAAAGTAAACAGAACTATTTGCTTATCTCCTCCTCCTAAGGTAGTGCGACTAAAGGGGTTGCGCACCAAGAATGATGCACTGTATATCCTCAAAACGCTATTGACCTTACTAATATATTCTGCGTCACTAATCGCACAATCCAATCAAAGTTTTACGAAATTATTGCTAACGAAAGAAAAAAAAAACTATTTTGTTAATCCCTATTTACGAGTTAGGGTGAGGAAACGGGTTGTATAGCAAGAGAGACTCACCTTTTGATTGTAGAGAGCCATACAGGGTTGATACTCGAAGCTCCGATGCGATAAGGACGAAGTTCGGCGAGAAACTGACAGAGGTCGTCTTTTCGATTGACTCGTTGAACTTCGGGTCTTCTCGGGGCCTGACGGCTCTCTCCGGCTACCGCTCGGGCCGTCGCGATGGTTTATTAAATAATAAAATTATCTGACGACGAATACTCTTCTTTTTCAGTGTATTCAAAATTTTGGCGATTATTCGACCGACAGTTGTTTTTATATATCCAACATTTATTATATTTATATTTATGTTATATTATTACGAGTGCGACATAATACGTGATATATTAGAGGTACCGGAAATAAATGTAGTTTTTTTTTCGAATACATGGTGACATGGAAAAAGTGCTCACTGGATATTTTAAATCAAAAGATAGAGCATTTTATGAGCGAGGTAGGATTAAGTAAAACCGTGGAAATTATATATTGTAGATTAACGTTTGCAAATTAAATTCTTGCAACCATTGGCATTTTTTGTTTAAAAGAGCGGCATTTTTTTCGGCACCCCTAATATATATGTATATTATATTTTGCCCCGGGGCAATCACTGCCAGACATTTTTATAGAAAAGAGGCATTTTATTTACAATGACAATACTCTTGAAAATGAACCGTGCCTTCTCTTCGCCGCTTGTTTTTGTCATCTGTTGTCCTTGATTTCAATCGCATTTCGAATAGCAATACAAATAAAAGAATATTCTACAACCTTGAAATTATATGTATTTTATAATCTAAATATAATAAATATTGGATATATTAATCAACTATGTGCCAGAGAGTCATTAATGTATACATACTCACTTTGAAGATACAAATATTTTCTATGTTTTAAAGTTCAGACCTCACGTTTGTCTGGATAATAAAAATGTACGGAAAATCCACGAAATCTTTTGCAACGTGCCCCGAATGAAGCAGGACGAAACGTATCAAAGTAGTATTGCTAAACTCTGTGACTCCGAATAGGAATGCATCGGTCGCACAGTTTTGTTTACAAAATTTCCTTCTGCAGAATATTATTCGAACGTTATTTGTCCCAATGAATAGTAGTACGTTTTTAATGTGCACGATGTGTTTCGTATTTGGAATAAAGCGAAAGTATGCCATGCATCTTGTTGAAATCGAAACACTTTGATATCAAGCGAGCGAATACATTTGCCGGAAAGACTTCATAGTTACGTTCTGTTGAGAGAAATAAATATATTCTGCTTTCTTCCCCTCTTCTCTCTTTGTCTGTCTCTATTTCTTTCATTCTCATCCATACGTTCCTAACCTTTGTTGAATCGGCGCATTCTTTACCAGCGAATAATTCAATAGCCGCCCCCTCCTCAACCCCTGGATAAATTCTTTACATTTTACATATTTATAGTTAAAAGAAAAAAGCAAATTTTCAAAGTATCTTTTTAGAAGGTTATTACTTAATTGAAAATTACGGAGCCACCCTTAGGGGTGCTTCTCAGCACCCGCTTTTTCGACGAATGATTCAACTGTGTCCCCCTCAGATTATTCAGCGTTCGCCAGTGAACGGTACCCGAGTCGAAAAGACCAGCCTAAAAAGAAACTTCAAATCCTAGACTCTTTTGATTTCTCATTTGCCGCTTAATTGTGTATACCATTTTGAACCTCAAAATACTCAACTAGTGTGTCTACGCGCGTCAAAGTCCCGTAAATATGATTTTTAGGAGTTATATGGACTGATCAGGTAACATTTTTATTCCATTTTAATCTGACATCCCCTAAAAATATTTCAGAAGCTCCAAGTCTGTCGACTCATATTCTAAAAATAGGGCTTTCAGGAGCAAGTAGGGATTAAATTATCATTTTATTCCATATAAATTCTAAAACTCCTCATTATAGAATGCTGAGGATTGTTTTGGGCTGTATGAAGCCTAAATTGATCGTAAACTAGGCAAAACTGGCAAAAATTAGCAAGTTTGGGGCGATTGTGGAATTAAAATTTGCATTCTTTTTTATGTAACATATTTTTCCATATTCAGCCCAAATATCCTAAGTTATTTAGTAATTTAGGAGGATTTTGGGCTTAAAATTTTCGACTCGGGTACCGTTCCCATTGGGAAGCCATGTTCCATTTCTTCCTGCCTTTCTGTTCCTTCCGTTGTCCTCTGTTTCTCTTTCTCATTCTGTTTGCCTTTTTCTTTCAAGCAGTACGAGCGATTCTGAAACAGCTGCCGTTCTACTTCGATATGGAAAATCGAGACCGTAAAACCTGCCCTTTGTCTCTAACGTACCTCGATAGTCATTAATTTAAACGTTAATGCACAGTCAGTTCCATGGCTTTAATGCGTTTACAAACAAATTCGAAACTGTACCAGCGTTCGTTCGTCCATGAAACCATAACAAACGTTGATTTGCATTCGTATAAGCTGACACGTTTATGGAACAATGATGTAACGTTATAAAGATAAATTAACCACGTTAGAAGTAATACAGGGTGCATACGTTTCATAATGATTCGTGGTAATCAACGGTTCACAATTCAACCGGATTGTGTCGAGCCACGAAAGCGTTTGCTTGTACAGATTCAAAAATTTATTATACTCAGTATTTTGAGCTACTCTTTGAGTAATTCATGTGTTGAGCTGTGAATTGTTTCGCAGCTGTAACATTTTCAAATTGAAATTATCATTCAGAAGATATATGAAACTTTGGAGGAGGGTTAAATAAAAATTACAAGATTACTTTCGATTATCTCTGATTGATAGAGGTGCTTGAGCAGAGGAAATTGAACGATCTACATTTGCAAAACGATAAACCGTTGTGAAAGAAATTTTCTCTTTAACCCTCGCTCGGCTAGCGGCGGGTCCATTCGGACCCAGATCTGTGTAATTTCGATGAAAATTCGTAAAAGTCTTTAAACTCTACTGTCAATTTTGAAATCTTTCACTGCTATGGACGGAAATAAGCGCTCTGCGAAAGTCACCGATAGCAATTATGGACGCAAAAACACGTCAGGCGACAGCTTTAGCTGTTTATGATCTCATAGGTAGAATTGGACAACTTAAAGATGGCTAGGGAGCGACGGAATCTCGTTTTCAAACGCCTATCCCTGTCATTTCGTTCTTCGAATTTTCAGAGCCGGTCTCCTAAAAGAAAGACTCCGAATTGTCGCACAGTGGTCGATTTCGCCGAAATCCTGACCAAAACTCCAAATATTTTTTTCACGATTTTCAAAATCTAACAATTGCATTTGATTTGTAACACATCAGAGCATCGTTTTCCATTAATCAAAATTTTTATTGAACAATATTCGTAGAGCTATGCAATGTCAAAGTTGGCACTTGAATACTGTAACGTGTCGCTTACTTTAGGAGGTTGGGTTAGGAGATTCCAAAAACGAAATGGCGGAAATAGGCACTTGAAAATTAGAGGCTCCGTCACTCCCTAGTCGTCTTTTAGTTATGTGATAGTGTGTTGCACAATTTTTTCTGTTGTGTATCCATACTGCAAGAAAAAGTATCCAGTCTCCAGTAATCGCATCTGTAAGCTGCATGTCGCAAACGTGAAATGCTTGAACTTTATATTTGTTCTCATTGTTTCATTAGGTATTACCTAGTTGCACATGCAAGTCCGCTGCACTATGTATAACGTAGATACCGTTTTAATCTTATCACTCACGACAAAATATTATTAATTTGTCCAACCGTAGCTAGGAATGGCTCGTTTGCTCGAAGAAGCTCACTGGCTGTACGAAAAGAACGTGTCGAGTGTGCTGTTTCCACGTAGTTACAACCTCAGCAGGGAACCAACGGCTTTCCTCGAAGACTTTCGGTTGACCGGTGCTGCTGGACTATTGAAGTGGTTCGTCCAAAGAATGCAAGATGGCGAGGACATTGTTGATTCCGGACATCGTCCGATTCCAATGAGTCGACTGGAATTCGCCATAAAACGCTGCGAGGAATTCGTCGCTTTTGCCAATCACCAAAACATAGACGAGGAATTTGTCGAGGAGTTTCCGGAGGAAGAGTGGAATGTCTTTTTGGACGATTATTCCTCGATTCTTCACGATGGAGGTGGATTCGAGGAATTGCCCGATGATAATTCGGAGAAGCTCCAGGTAAATGTAACGTTATTGTTTCTTTTTGTTAACTTTAGAGGACTTTGCGTTGGAAATTGCTTATGCCTGAATATTGTGGGATTAGCTGTCCTTTAAATTGCGAATTTGAACCGAAAAACATTGTGTAAATTCGGGTGATGTCTAAAGGATGGGGACTATTATGAGGAAAGAGGTACAGGTTCCTAATCAGTGCGTCCCAGTTCGAAATCTCCATCACCTCCGAGAAATTTAACAAATTAGTTTTATAGGTATAAAGTATATACTCGGTCGTTCGGGACCCTCTTACAAATGAAGATAAAAGATAAAATAACTGTGAAAGTTATGAAGCTATCGTAGGTCAGGAGGCAAATCCTGGAATTCGTAATCACTGAATCAGAGTTCAAATCCCACGTCACCTGTTTGACAAATTTAACAAACTTTTTCAATTTTATTTTTATACTATAGTCTTGGTGGCTCAAAACGCACTTAAAAATGTAGAACATACATCAAATAGGAGTTATACTAGGAGTACAAATTAGTTCGGTGCGTTTTTTGTGGTCAATAATACATTTATTTCAGTATAAAATGAATGAACAGATTAATAAATGTATCGTCCATCACTGGCTACTACTTTTATCCACCTCTTAGGCAATTTTCGAATTCCATCTCGAAAAAATGTCTCGTCTATTGAGGCGATCCAAGTTAGGAGCCAATTTTCGATTTCTGCGAAAGAAGTGAACCGGTGACCTGTTAAATAGTGCTGCATCCGTTGGAACATTTAGTAATCAGAGGGAGCAATATCCAGTGAATACGGCGGGTGCGGTAAAATATCCCGTTTGAGCGTTTTTTAATATTTTTTTACGACTTTTGCGACATGAGGCCGAGTGGTGTTATGCAGAAGAATAACTTTGTCATGTCTTTGCTCGTATTTCGGCCGTTTTTCTCGTAATGCATGGCCGAAACGCATCAATTGTAGCCTATACCGATTGCCAGTAATATAATCGCCAGATTGTAGGAGCTCATAGTATATACCAGATACACAACATGACCTTCAAACCATGAATATTCGACTCTGGTTTTGATATTGATGTCAATGGCAACTATTTGCCTGGCATATCGTAGTATGTTTCCTTCTTGGGGTTGTCGTAGAATATCCATTTCTCATCCCCAATCGCAATCCGATATAAAAGCTGTACTTTCTTTCCAATTAAAGCAGAAAACTAAAACCTCCCGCAAATGGTGCTTACTTAACACAAAATTTGACATGTTCAACACATTAAAAAACAAGGTTTTTGTATGAAACTCAAAGCAATACAAACTGAATATTATTGACAGATGTCTAACCGCTCTGAAACATCGAAAATCAGCTGTCGCTATGAAAGATTCATAACAGCCAGAGCTATAGTTTGAAAACGGACCGAACTAATTTGTACTCCCAATATAATAAAGACTATGATGATTCAGGAGGTAAAGGCTGAAACTTGCAATTAGAGTGAGCCAGAGTTCAAAATCCCCGTCACCTGTAAGAAATTAAAAATACTTCCTGTGTGATACATGTACCATTACCCCAATGTTTCGAAACCCACCTGAAACAATGGAACCTAGATATAATGACCGTAGCAGTTGATGCAGAAATACATAGCAGCAACAAACCGGAGGGTAGATGGAATAATATTTTCTGTGTCACAGAAATACACGGACGCGGCAGTTTCGGTATTAACAAAATTAAAAGAAATCGATCCTCAATACGAGTTGAATGGATCGAGGAACATTTGGATCCTGAAACCGAGTGACCTTTGTTGCGGCACTGGGATTAGTATATCTCACAACTTGAAGGATATATTTCGCAGAGTGAAGGGAAGACCGAAAGATTACTTCATTGTCCAAAAGTATATAGGTACGTAAATCATATTTTTGATTTAGTTAAAACGATTTTCTAAATGATTTTCTCAGATTGATTCAAAGGTTTCGACGTGATGTAAAACTGTGTAATTCAATCATTTTATTATATCAATATTGCCAGGATATGGAATATTTATTGCTGTTACTAGGTCCGTAAATTATTAATTTCTTTTAATGTCAGTTTATTTTAATATCAGCTTCTTCGTAGATATATCTTCATCAGCTTTAAATCTATTCAAAGAAATATTCAGATTATGAAAGCCATTCTGAGTGGCGTTTTGACATTTAGTCATAATCCTATTCTGAGAATTACTTACAGCAATTTTTAATGCCAGCAAACTGTGCAAAATGTTATTAAAATTCACCGCACCGGCATCATACCAACTCATTTGGCTAGTTTGAAAATAATAATACTACTTCTTCGAAAGAAATGTAGAATATTTTCAGCTTAATGTATCAAGTAACACGGAAAGCAGCTTTTATCTAATAAATCAAAAAGTTACCTACTTCTATTTCATTGAACCGTTCATTTCTCCACATGGTAAGGTTACTGTTAATGTTACGTAAAAGACTTTCTTTTATCAGTTATTGTCAGTCAAATTTACTAATGAAATTCTGTTCCCTTTCTATACGATTGGACAGCTGTTAAAAAACTAAAATTAACAATTTGTATTTTCACTTTATTATGATTACTTATTTCTAACTGTTCACTGATTGTAAGTTTATCTCTAGAGAGATGGAAGATATTATTATAATCCAAATATACTTTTAATATACCCTTCATTATAAAAATTAGACGCCATACTGAATTTCTCTGACGATGGAAAAATTCAAAGGAAATGCATAGTTTTTAAACCACCACGTATTTTCATAGACGTTGCAATAATAATAACGATAAAATCTAATTACTCGTTTCGGTTTATGTTATACCGCGGAAAGGATATGCGCAAATTATTCCCGACCGCGAGATAGCGTAGAATTTAATTGAAATATATCATAACATTTTCCTGGCATTCCAAAAATAAAATATTCGAATACCGTGCTTCCTCCGCAAATTATCTCCATTCGTGTCGCACAGTTGATTCTGTGGGCAGTGTTAATTAATAATACGTTTATTAATTTCAGAACGGCCTCTGCTGATTCACGGAACAAAATTCGATATAAGACAGTGGTATCTCGTCACCAGCACATTTCCCATGACAATCTGGATCTTCAAGTAATATTTACACATTTCAATACAATTTTTGTAATTTTATTTCAAAATAATTCAAAGAAAACCAAATTTTTTGACAGTTTTTTTTACAAGTTTTTTTCACAGTCTAATTGTAAGTGAAAATTTCTCAAAAGAACGAAGATACACTTACTTCCATAAGAGCGTGTCGGTCATAATTTCTGTAAAAAAAAAGAAATTCTTTATAATTAAAAGTATAACGTAAAATTGTAGTCATTGTACTATAATGCATTTATTTAACCCTTTCGCTATGGCAGTTCCGTTCATCGAAGTATCGCCACTGAACAGAAACTCGCGCCATATATATACGTTTTTCTAATTGTAAGTCTTAAATAGTAACTGTTAACATGAAAATACTTACAAAATTATTAAAATACAAATCGTTTTGATGTTTGAAGTTTATAGCGTAAGAAGTTTTGATATCGTTTCAACAAAAGCAGTTTTAAGACAGTAAATAATCCAATATGTCAATAAAATTAGCAGAAAATGTTCAGCCGATGACGACAAATGTTGTCGTCGACTACAGATGGCACTTGTATACACATTATTTGAATGCCGCATATATGCGGCGCTCGTACCCACAAGTTGGTGCGTGGATGCCGCATATATACGTCACTCGTAGCCACAGGTTGACCATTGGATGCCGCATATATGCGGCGCTCGGGGCGAAAGGGTTAACCATATTTGCACACTTTTCCCTCATTCGATAAAATAATTCAAAACCCTCATATTTAGCAATCTATTCGCGTGACTCTCTGTTTAATGAAATGAAAATTCAATACAGAAATTGTTTCCAAAGAATACAAACCGAACAATTTTCCCATGGATTGCAAATTACCTGATAACTATTCGTTCGATTCTATCGTTCATTCATTAATTGCATTTTAAATAACACAATTCTTCCTTCTCCCGCAAAAAAAAAATCGTTCAATTTCCATCGAGCTCGTGAAATTTCACGATTTTCCCGCGTAAAAATATCTAGCGCAAGGAGCTCTTATGAATTCCATCCAAAAGATCTTCCTCCCATCTTCTTCTTTTCCATCAGGGAGAGTCTTCTACGGTTCAGCTCGAAGCCCTATACTTTTTCAACTTATCACGAAGCGATTCATATCTGCAATACCGCCATTCAGGAGAAATACGACGAGGAGCGCAGACGACGAAGAAAGCGCGGAAACTCGGAGGAAGTCGTGAAGTGTCTACGCGATCAGGGATGGGACTGCGACAAGCTGAACGAATATTTAAAGTAATCTCTCGGACGAACGGTTCGGCCCTTTATACGAGAACTTTCGGTTATCCATTCGTCACCCCCCATAGCCTTGAGGGATGGTGAAATTGATAGGTCCGTTGGGCAAATATGCTTGGAATTCGTGTGCCTTCTTATTCCATTGACGATAGGCTCTTTAGGAGTGCCTCGACGTCGTTTCGATGACGATAATGGTTTCCCTGTGACGCTAATAAAACCCATCGGGATGAGGTCATGATGGGACGATGGTTGAGTTTAGGCGTGCTCGATTTTGCTTCCTCGTTTCAGAGGCTTTTGATTGACATTGGATTACAGAGTTATGGTTGACATTATTACTGACATTGTTGTATTCCGTATGAGGTCAACAACACTTTATTTAGGAAGAACTATTGCGCGCTCGGAGTTTTAACAATTTAAGGATAACGTCGTCGCAAGATGCGGACTGTTAGCGATTCAGTACAAAATTCTTGAGTTAATCTGTCTGATTTTGGTAACGAGACTGACCTTTTAAGGATTGTATAACAATGTGGTGCCAGGTTCGGATGACCCCAACGTCTCGCGAGTAAGGTTCCAAAAGGGGGATCGCTTTTCCTTAGGACTAAAGGTCTTCAAAACATATTTTGAGGGAAAAGCGATGACGGAATCGGAGATAGCTAACAATTCTCGTTTGAAATATTTTTTTTAGAAATTCAATAGTTTGGTTAGAAATATTTGGGTATGAAATCTTAAAGAATTAGGTCGGTATCCAACAACATTATTATATCTCCTAAAGTATTAGCTCTTCGACATACATAGGTCAGTACTTTTTTATAAAGAATATCTAGCTCTGTCGCTTGATGCATAAATAAGTACCTGATTCTATTTAGAAAAACGAAGTTAACCTTCATATGTCCTTGACGCGTCCAACTACGGAAAAACTAGTGACACCAGATTATGCCCCACTCGATACCATTTAAGGACGTTCCCAAAGACCAGACGTTCTCAACCTACGAATACATTTTCCCTATAGGTATAAGTTACCCATTTGTACTGTAAGAATTAGTTGACCAGCAGTACGCTCTTTTGCCCCGACTCCCAAAAAATATGTTTAACTTTGAAATTTATATAAATAAGTTAATATTGTTATAGCGAGGTAAGATAACATTACGAAAGTTATACATTTTTTATCATTTTATATAATTGTTTGTTCATTTTTATTATTATCAGTCAAAAAATATTTAATTCATTATCAATATAAAAAGTGTATTTTATTATTTATTATATTTTTTAAGCTTATGATTTACTATAAACATTTTTTACAACAAAATAAATGCCGCTTCTTGTACCGATTTTGTATGTAAATTATTTATGTGAATATTATCTGCCAATTCTCGAAATTTAAAAAAAAATTGTAAGAAAATTAAAATTGTTAGACACTAAAACCTACATGAATTAGTATGAAATGTATAAATTAACATGCGTTCAAATAGAAATTAAAAATGCTAATATTTTCAATTTTCATACCGCAAAATGGGTGGAAATTTTTCGTATGCCTTCAGAATACTGTCAAGAATTTAGAAATCAATTTTAAAGATGAGCGTAAGAAAATTTTTTATGGGAACGTCCTTAAGTTTCCTATGAAACATTTTTTGCTACATGCCACAATACCGAAATTATCAAGATGTCAAAATCGGTTGGGACACCCTGTATATTTATAATACGTAACAATGAGATACAATTGAGAGCGTTTCGTCTAGATCATCATGAACCTTTGATAGATCTAGTGTTCAGAGTCTAAGATTTATATCATGTTCCTAATTTTTTCCCCCTTGCTGTACGATTTGTCTGATTGTTAGTAACTCAGTCTGCCTTCACCATAATTCAAAATTAAATTGGCAAAGTAAAAATTGATTAGGTATTAGGTATAAAAATTGATTATTTAGTAAAAATTGTGCATAGTAAAAATAGATCCTTAATAATTTCTGGGCTTATGTTGATATAATTTTTGTTGTCTTTTCTAAGGATTAGATATCTATTCCTAAAGTTTGGCCACCATTTGTGAAATACCCTGTATATGACGTCTCATTGGAGCTGTCTGATCTTTCACTGCTTATTAGCACATTAACATGCTCTGACAGACTATGAGTTCGTACCGCTTAAAATTCTGTCTTTGGTAGGAACTAACAGAGTGCACGTCATTTTAAATTCCCTTTCTAGTCGTTGTTAACGCAAATTCACTTAATTGCATAACAGTTTTTTTCATTTGTACTGATTGTGAGACATATTTAGATGTTGAGTATATTTCTGAGTCACGTTTATGACATGGAACATTTTTTTCCTTCAAGATAAAATCTCGTGCAAGGTTTATGTGTATTGAGTTTATCTGAATACGTTTAAACAAGTTTATTAATTTTTCAAATTTTTAACTGTTGAAATTTAATTTTGAAATGAAATAATTCAAGTCACATGAATATTTTTCTCTTTAAAGAGAAAAATGGTCGTTACATTTCATCGTCGAGGAGTTGAACGTAAAACTTTCATTCTGCTACGTTTTAATGACCCGCCGGTTATGCAAATTAAAGAAAATTCCCTTTTAAAGCTAACGAGCAAGAACGATACGGATACTCCCATTTTCGATTGATTGCTAGGTGGACTTAGGGGATGAGGCTAATCGTGCTGAATTTTCAGAATACCTAGCTCTTCGTTATAGCCTCGGTAATAATCCTTTCCGTGCACACAATTATTGATTACTTCGATGAATAGTCGGTTATGAAGCATAGAAGGAACGATGTACATGTTAACTTTGAGAATGTTCAATCATTCAAATTCTACCACTTTGTTTCGCATTTGGCATATTATTATACGCACTGGACGTGCATCGTTTGTAGTTTTATCTCCTTTATATTCACAATGATTCAATGGTTAAAACTCACACGTTGTTGCGTAATTTAGGATTATAAATTACTGAGCAATAGATACAAATATATTCTGTCGAGTAAGTACAGTCCGGCAACTGAAAGATGGCTACTGAATGGCTCAGTCTCTCGTTTTCAACTGGATATTGTAACAATTTGGTTTTTGGAATTCCCAAAACAATCCTTCCAAACTAAACGATTATGCGGAGTTTTTAATTTAAGAGACTGGGTTTGAGAGTTTCAGAAACAAAATGACAGGAATAGGAGTTTGAAAACAAGAAGTTCCATCACTCCCTAGCCATCTTTTGGTTGTCGCACTGTACTAGGAATTGTTCAATAAAACGCAAGACATTGGTCTAATTGCAAAGATATATTTTGTTGCCTTAAGATTGGTCCCATTTAATGAATCTAAAGCACCAAAATTCTGAGTAGAACTTACGATTAGGAAAAATGGTAACGACTTGTAATAATGAAAATTATTTTTCATAACTTTTTCTTAGACTTTTTAAATGATAATTCTCAGTATTTAGTAGATATGTGGAACTTTGTTGATGGAAAGATTGTTAGAAATTGAAAGGAACATCCATGGCGATATGTTATTTAGTATTTTATATTTGTTGTAAAATAAAAGAATTGTTTTGTAATATATTGTTTCGGTATTCCTCTGTCGCAGGAGCGCGGTTGATATTTCAAAACTTCTATTGGAAATGGGGAGCAATAAATATACATTATGAAAGACAAACTTATTGCAATTAAATAAATATTTTTAGAAGGACAACGATATTCCTAACGTTGCATTATTTTTACCTAATGGAATAAAGAAATGGGAACCAAAATAGAAATGGAGGTAAAGTCAAATGAAACGGAAATGCAGAGATTCAAATTTAACAGATTGAGATAGAGACATAGATGAAAATAAAGTCACTGACAGAGCCAGAAACAAAAAAAAATCAAATAAACCACAGAAAAGAATCTTACAATTTTTCCAAACAATCGTACATTTCACGCGCACTTTTTGAATGGATAATCCCCAGTATTTATTTGCCACAATGTAGAAATAGGGATCGAAATCAAAATGGTGGCAAAGACAGTTGACAGAGGTTATGGAAGAGGATAGGGAACCACAGAGATTCAAAGTTAACGGATTAAGATAGAGTCCCAGATGAAAGTAGAGTCAATAACAAATCCAGAGACATAGAAAAATATAAAAAAAGCTATACCAAAGAATTTTCCAAATGATCGTACGTTTCACGCGGGCTTTTCAAATTGACAATTCCGAGTACTTCTTTGTCATAACATAGAAATTCGCCTCGCAATAGAAATGATTAGTAGTAGATAATAGACTAGGTTAAGATAGTTGACAGAGGCAGATGCTAGACAAATAGAGAAATTCAAAGTCAACAGATTAAACGACACGGATAAAAGTAGAGTTAATCCATGAAAGAGATAGAGATAGAAATAGAACCATAGAGCAATAGCATACACGCTCCAAAAAAAATGAAAAAATTTTTCAAGTAATCCTATATGCGTAGACAATCCGGCCACGAGGGTGAACCATACTACGACAAGATCTATCCTAAAATGACGGAGGCCATAGTACTAACGATGCTAGCTTCCCAGGAGCATATGGATAGACGTCGTTGTAGTTTCGAGCTTTACGGTGCCGACTTCGTCGTGATGGACGATCTTTCCGTTTGGCTGATCGAGATCAACACGAATCCTAGGATGCATCCGCCGAGTTCGAAAATCACGAAGCGTCTCTATTCGGGCGTTCTCGAGAGCTTGGTTAAAGGTTAGTCAAACTACCATCTCTACGGGGTGAAGTCGAGTCAGGGGAGGACAGTTGTCAGAGACTGAGAATGCGGGAGAAAGTTTCTGCAGTCGATGCAGAGGGTCACGAATAACGAGACAACGGCCCCTGCCTTCGATCCTTGCTCCCGAATGCTCCAACGAACTTTACAAATAGCTCGCTATCGGACACTGGTCTTCCACTTGCCTCTTCGAACGAAGCTTTTGCAGTGGAGGATGTATGTCGACTCAATTCGAATTTTACACGGTTTTGATTTAACATTCAGCCATGTTTATCCAATTTTATCGAGCTCAAGTACCTCTTGTTGGGTTTGTTAACCCTTGATAGTTTTATAGTTTTTCATTCATTTTCTAGTGATTAAATATCGACTTTTTAATTTGATAATGATTTTGTAATATCACTTAAATATCCATTAGTACCTGTAGATATTGCTATTGGAAAAAATGAATTCTTAATGATAGCAAGTGTTGTGAAATTAATTTCAATTAGCTCACTAGTAAATAGACGAAATAATGAAGCAGGTTATGCATTTTAACACTATTAACACTAAATTGCCGGGCTCACATCCGTCAAAATAAATATAGCATTAATATTTTATTAATTTTATTTATTATTAGATACGGAATTAATATTTCTATACCTTTCATTACTCTATTAAACACCAACACCTGTTTTAAAAAAAGTTTCTTAAGTTTTTATGTATGTAGCAATAAAATCGTAAATGAGTTAAATTAACTCACTCCGACAATCTAGTGTTAACTTACCAAGTTGTTATATAGTTATTTAACTATTAAGGTGGTCAAAATGAGTCGTTCCTTAGTTTTTCTACAAATCATCTCATAAAATATCAATTACTGAATTAATCATTTTTTCCACTTTTCGATTCTTGATTTTCTAAAGTACTTTTTTAATGTATTGAAGTATAATAGGTTTAATGCTGGTAGTTCTAGTGTTAGCACTTTGAACACAAAGGTATTCAAAATTATAGGTTTGTAATTTTTTCTAAAGCTTGTAAATAAATACTTTTATTTTAGATATTTTTTATAGGTATAATATGTTCACGTTAGCGTAGCAAATTCTGTTTTTCTTCTAGAAGCGGCTGCTCTATAAGACCGTCATATGAAATATATTGAAGCATGAGCCACCGGGGGTACACGCCGGTTTGAATATGTCAGTTATGGAGTTTATTTGGGCATAGTTTCAAATACGATGAATTCACCCTTTGGTTTTTATTTTAGAGTTTGAATTTTACTGAACAATAGTTTATTTTTCTCAAAGTTTGACAATATATCTATAATCTGTGCCAATGATTTTAGTTCTCGAGATGATAGTGACTATAGATTTCAGCGAAGCAATGACTTTGAGCATGTCTTCTTTGTAGTGGCATCAAAGGCCGATGTGTTAGACTTTAACGTCCATCGCTAAATATTTATACTTTTTTGTGCTTGTTTTATTCCGCCTTGAGCTCCAAACATTTTATACATTAAAATTTACGAATATATCTTAATTTTTATCAAAATTACAATTTAAATACCAAATAGTAACACTTTTCACATGACGGATAAAGTCGCCATGACACAAAGACGAATATGGTCGTCATGAAACAAAATTCTGCTATTTCTCCATGACGAATATAGTCGTCATGAAACAAAATTCTGTCATTTCTCCATGACGGATATTATCGTCAAATACCCTTAACTGATTAAAGGATACTAATTTACTAAAATTGTATACTAATATTCGTCCGAAGAGGAGAAAGATTATGTTAAAAAACAGTCGATCGAGCAGCAAGAAGAGATAGAATCCATTTTCTTCGTTTCATTAATAAGACCGAAAGACTAAAGGGATTCATTAATGTGTTTCATTACCGGAGCGCTGATTGTCCGTTGGTATTCTACCATAAGAATGAGCAATGTTCTGTTCGAGAATAATGCATCTCTAATTCAACATACCGAGGTGATTAAAAAACATATTTAAACCAGCCGTGATCATAAATCTTTGAAAATCCATAAATCTGAAAGAAATGAATACATTTGTGAGTTTACATCGGCTAATGTAAAGGCGAGATTTATAAATTATTCCATCTGAGATTTACGAGAGACAAGCAAGGCAATTTCTACATTTTTGCCGAAGAGGAATCTCCCTCTGTACATTTTTAACACCGCTTGAAACATAGACATTATTGACACATCGAACGTCTAAAAAATTTCGTTCCAATTTCCACTGGAATATTTGCCGAGATATTTATGAACAATTCTGGTAAAAAATGTTAAAGAATATAAAAGAACCAAATACAAGTGATTATTTAATTCCTTCGAAGATTGACAAGTGACGCTATTCAAATAGCATCTCGCATTTTGCTGTTTCCTTTGCTACATATATGTACAGGGTTGTGAAATAATTTTGTCCACTTTGAATATTGCCTTAAAATTGATTTCCCATTTTATCTCGCATGATCTTTCAATGCAGCTCGTTCAAATCGTGTTAACATTTATATTACTGCGTTAAAAATATATAGCATTCCATTTAAAAAAACAGAGATGTGAGATCGCGGTATTACCCTTTCATAAGAACTTACAAAAAAATTCAAAAAAATGTACATAGCAGAAAAGGACACGAAAAAAGGAATTGTCACCAAGGAGAAGTCACTGGCGCAGTAGAGCCGCGGTAACTAAGGAAATCTCCGATGTTAAGCTACACAGGCCCAGTACGCTGCCTTGAATGGGTTACCGCGCGCCTCTCTTTGTTTGACACAATCCTATTCATGGCATTTGGTAAGAAGTCACTCGGTAAGAAATTACGGAGTAAGGGGAGACCTTGGCGAACAACTGAAAGCTAGCTATTTTGTTGTTAAGTGCTTTTCGACCAATCACGCATTAGAATCGAAAATACGTGAGCGTCTTCTCATTCCGTCGGGCGAATCAGAGCAAACCAGTCATCAAGTGACTTCTTTCTATACTCGCCCTGTACAGAGACGACCTTAAAATCTCCTCTATTTTATTTGGGTCGAGTTTAGATCTGACTGTACGAGAATGACCAAACAACGAGCTTGGACCTACTTGATAATTTATTTATTTATTATTTATCTACGAGCTTACGCCCTTTAGTGTACTAAAAAATAATGACAAATCAGTGTGTGTGTGTGTGTATAAAACAAAGGAAAACAATAACTTAAAATTAAGTAACATAAAATAGATAAAAATAAAATATATAAAAATAGATAAGAATAGATAAGGATAGATGAAATGGGAACAGGACTTCAGGAGTAAGCAATATGGGAAGGGATGCAGGAGCAGGTATAAAATGGATCATTTGCTAAGAAGAATGTGCACTTTGAGTTTAAATGTCGAGAGTGGTCCACAAAAGTTATAAAATAATATAAATTATTTACTCGTATATGAGTCCCCTCTGCAGAGAGTCTTCTGTTTCGACTACGAATTCCTAAAACACAGTGTTGTTTTTGGGCTTGTTCAATATATGTAATCTTATTTTGTTAATAAAAATCCAACACATTTTTTATAATATCACAAATAATGGCAATATTTAAAGTGGAATTCATCGTTTCACCCTGTACATTGGAAGAAGTATGCAAGTACGAATAAAAATATGATGATACCAGCGAAGAGCAGGAATTTATCCTTTGCGCATAGTTAGATGCCGGAAACCAAGAAAACGAAGTCCTTTAAGGGAACCGACGTTGAGAGACGAAGCATCCTCCCGACGAGATAATTACTTCTCGTGGCTGACTTCTTTCTACCGCGCGCCGTTCCACTAATCTCATTCTGCTTCTCGTGGTTCGCTGCTCTCGGCGACATTTCCACCCCTCTCCGACTTTCCCTATCATTTTTTTAACTCGATGTCACATATAATGTAATTGTTTATAAAATAATAATTTCAAAGGGAAATAATTTATGCGGTGGGTCATACACTGATTTTCCATTTACACATTTTCTTTTCCATCGAATTAAATATGTAGTAATATCTTCAACTTAAACACTTTGCATGGCCAGAACTATTCATAGTGCACGAGGTTTCTGTATATACGATTTTCTCATTGTAAGTCTTAAATAACAACTATCATAAATAAAACTATTTAACTTTATTTAACTAAGAATTAGGTGTGATTGACGAGTATACTCGTCGTGCGTAAATTTAACGACCACTGCTTATTTAAATTATAATTTTGACAAAGACTAAAATATATTCGTAAATTTCAAGATCTTTAGAATATTTTGAGACCATGCCGCAATAAAACGAATAACTAACAAGTATGAATAATTTGAGATAGATTTATGCCCATCTCTCGATTTTCGTGACCCACGTAGGTGCGCATTCTCAAAAGAAGTCGTCAAAAGTTAATTGGTTAAATAAAAAAGATTTACAAACTTATTAAAATACAAATCATTTTTATGTTTAACCCTTTCGCTTCGGCAGTCCAGTCCGTCGAAGTATTGTCACTGAACGAATACGCGCGCCAGAAATACGTGCAGTGTGCGTTGTTGCTGTATATACGTTTTCCTAAGTCTCAAATAACAATTGTGCTGAATAAAATAATCTTTGCTCCAATATGATGAGTATAATTTACATTTTTAATATGAAAAGGCTTACAAAATTACCGATGGCACTAGTAAATTCATCATTTGGATGCCGGACATATGGGGTGACGACGTCGCGTGGTCGCCACATATAAGCGGCGCTCGAAGCCAAAGGGTTAAAGTTCATTGATGAATATATACAGATGTCGTTTCGACAAAGAGTAGTGAGAAGTGAGAATAAAATCAACAAACAATGTTCATCCGATAACGAAGGGTGTTGTCGTTGACTAAAAATTGCACTTATATACAGGTCATATAGATACCGCATATATGTGGCACTCGTATCCACACGTCTTCGCATGGATGCCGCCTATATGCGGCGCTCGTAGTCACACGTCTTCGCGTGGATGCCGCCTATATGCGGCGCTCGTAGTCACAGTTCGTCGAGCGTTCGGAGCGAAAGAGTTAAAAATCTTCAAAATTACCTATTCCTGTCATTGCATCATGAGCATCACTCGCTATTATACAGCAAGGGGTTAACTAAATAAATCAAATGCTCCTTTTTCCTTTCACTTCACATTCAATCCAAAATATCACCTAATTTTTGCAAACTCCATATTTCCTTTCAAGCATACCTCTCCCAGTCAAAAACGCAAAAGTTACCACATTCCGAACACAACCTTCAAGCAACCTCAGAGAAAATCAATGGCGTAGATTTCCATGCTCCAGTTTCTCCTCAGTCACGACGTTAATCGCCCTTGCCGCGACACCACACAGCCAACCCAGAGACAAAGGGATTAAAGTGGCAGACGTCCCTGGGACGTCGTGCAACGAACTCCCGTCGAGCTTCAGAAAACGATTTCGTATTTGTTTCAGTGATAATGGATTTACCGTTGAACGCGTGCGCCGACACGGGAGGTTTCAGTCTCGTCTACAAGCAGAACATCCCGGACTTCCGGCCTTATCTCGGACCGTGCCTTCTCGTGTTTGGCAAGTCGATAACCCTGCGGGAACATACACGGAAGCGGGACAAGAAGAGGAAGTCAAATGGCTGGCCTGGAAAGCAACAGCAGCAGCAACTCCAACAACATCGTGCATGGACAGCACCACCGATGATTCCGAGAGTCAGAGATCCTAAAATTGTTGATTTCATCGACTATCTCAATACTGCTCGCTGTACTGCGGCTAATTGATACTTATTCTATGGGTATTCTATGGCTGATCGTGGCAGAAGTCACCAAGGTGTTAGCGAAGATGGGGGTCGATTCAGTGGGGTCGTGGATAACTTCAGTCTTTATCAATTTATGGGTAGCTTTGCTTTAGATTTTACACTGCAGTTGTATTTTAACAGTTGGAATTTAGACAGAGTGGAAAATTGAAATTATATTTTCACAGTTGGAATTTAGAAAGAGTGGAAAATTGTAATTGCATTTTAACAGTTGGAATTTAGAAAGAGTGGAAAATTGCAATTGTATATTAACAGTTGGAATTTAGAAAGAGTCGAAAATTGCAATTGTATATTAACAGTTGGAATTTGGACAGAGAGAAAAATTTTTATTGTATTTTAACAGTTGGAATTTAGGAAGAGTGGAAAATTATAATTGTATTTTGACACTAACTGTATCATCGGCGGTCAAATGACTGGGTTGCTAGCATGAAAATTCGTACTTTTGTATTATTATTTAAAGATTGTTTTTTTGCGGTATTTCCACTATTAAATTGACAATAGTTGCATATTTTTCGGGAAAATATTATTATTATTTTTTAACTAATGTCTGATTCTAGAAAGAGTAGGTACATGTGGTGGAATGATATGGTTAGTGTTAATTGAAACATTTTGTTATAGAATTTGATTAATTGGAGGATTACGAATAAATGTAAAATGGTAGAGAAAAATTCAGCAGCGAGTGTGTTGCTGATGTAAGGCGATTATGGGGAATGGGCGAAAAAGTGGTGACCTGGACACAAATTCTTGTCGAATTATTCGTGTTAGGTGGAACATTGCATTATTTTGCAAAGGAATTATAATTTTTCATTTAAATTCGTTTTAAATTGTGCCACCAACGCATTCGCTTTGCCTGCAGAATTAGAAATAACGCACATTTGCTAATGGAGAGAAAAACATCGTCTCTTAGTGTGAGTTGTTTAAAAAAAAAATCTTAACATACTATCTCAGCAAGAAGTTATTTACGACTCGACCGAAACGACCAATTGAATTTTCCCTATTTTTTGAGTGCTTTTCGACGAAGAACGTTTGTGATTGATCTCTTTTGTTAATAAACATTTTTCGGCGCAGCATATGTAGCTTGTTTATTCTTCTGTTGTTCATTTCTCTTCGCTTTTCTAGTTTTCTTTTTAACTACTTCTCTCTGTTTATCTGCCTGTCCATTTGCCAAGTTGTGTATTTTCCTTTTTTTGTTACCTTTATTTTTCTCTGCCTCGGTAACACAGTCTGTTTCACCTTTCACCTTTTTAGTTTTTCTCTATCGCATGCACGACTTATCATCTGTCGCTGCCTTTACACTTTATTTTTTTCTTCGAAGCTTCAAGATTAGTTACATTTTTCAATTTATTCGAAAGCAGATACGCGGCGAGAAGAATGTCCTCTTGTGCATTTCACTTATAACCTGTTAGCCAATATATGCTATTAGTGCACCAGAAAAAGAAGTCATTTGATAAGTAGTTTACTCTGATTCATCCGACAAAAATCGCTCAAATCAAAAATTGCTTACTAAATTAACTTTTTTATTTTGTGACTCCACGCTTTTCCAAAATACTTATTTAGTATATCTAAATATAGTAAATTTAAAAATTACAGTTTTAGTGTTAGTGTCAACACACTGTTTCCAATGTACTCTTATCAAATGAAATACATATCAACCATTCTTATGAAATTGAAGAAAACTGAAGAATCGAATTTGAAAAGAATCCCTGTAAAAAACTAAAGATACATATCGTCATATCTTTCAATTTCGAATAATCTTTCTAACCACAACGTTTTATATCATTCCGAGACTCTTTGCGAATAAACATCGCTATAAACTGATTTTATTTCTCTTACAAATTACAAATTCGTTTACGAGACTCGATAGTTAAAGCAGAATCGAAATGGAAAAGTCTTTAATTTTCACGCCTCCGTATATCGCATTAATTTGTTCCGCGCCATGTAACCAACATATGTTCCGATCGCTTTTCCCTCGCTTTTCAAGATACGATATTATTTGCTCGGAATTGATTGGGGTCGAAACATTTGAAGGGGATACGCTATCACCCATATCATCTATACGCAAACTCAACACCAGCCCGGATAATCGAAAACACGGTCGAGTTCAACCTCGGTTATTGCTTCTGCAAAAATTCACGAGAATATTGTGGTACGTACAGTTACGTACTCGCTAACACAAATTCAAAAATCAACTATTCTTTTCTGCCATATAATTGAATATATATAGGGATACTTTTTGAGATGGTGCCCACTCATTCAATTTGCATTGTTGCACACATTTCACAAAAGACGGACGCAATTGAATCACTGTTTGAGAAAGTTCTCTTTTTCAAATCCCTTTTCTTTTAAATCCCTCGTTGTATTTGAGAAATTTAACAAATCTTTTCTATTTGATATGTATATACCATAGCCTCGGTTGTTGAGAACCCCCCTAGAATTGTAGCTTTAAATAGTTCTTTATTCAGATCAAATTTTTACATAAACTTAAAAGAAAGTGATACAGTTTGTGTTATAATTTCCAACATGGTCGCTGTGCCTAGAATTGTAGATTCTAGGCAAAATGGTTAGGTAAGAAGGTAAAATTTCGAGCACGTGATCAGTGGTCTCCAGTTCAATGGCCCACAAAAGTTAGAAAACTATGGGCTATAATTGCTACGTACACTTGCACAAAGGAAAGTGCTTTGAAAGATATCACTAGTTAAAGCATTTTCAAATTCTTGATTTTCTTAGTTTCTAATTTTTGAAAAAGTACTTATTTCCATTTTTTTAAAAGTGAATAGAGAAATTGATTTTTAAAGAGATACTAAAAGTTTTATTAAAAGAAAACTTGAAGATCAAAGACTACAGCTATTTTGTGCAGAAGTAATTTAGCGCGCGAATTGCAAAAAATCGCCCGCTACTCGATGAAAGTTTGGCGGGAAAGCACCCGCGCAAGATGTGTTAAGACGACCTCCCCTACTTCTTTTTGTCACGCATCTTGATGGGGAGAGGTCGCTCTAAGGCTACCTATGGCTAAAAATTACACCACATTTATGACAAAATTAGGAACGACACGCTCTTGTCGAACTTACTATACAGGGTGGGGCATTTTAAACAGGTCACTTGAATAACTCGCTTGTTTTTGAAGATAGGAGAAAATGCATTAGACCAAACTTACATGGTATCGGGGGGCTCATAATCTGGTATTACCAAGTTTTCTGTAGGTGGAGACGTCAAGAAGATATGAAGGTCAAATCTGTTTTTTTAAATGGAATGGTATGGTTTCGTACTTATAGTCTGATAGAGTGTTTCAAGGCGAATCAATGACCTATTATGAAGGTTATTCAAGGTCACCCAAAGTCAACTGCAATAGAAAATAAATTGTCTCAGAGTAGTTTTCGAATTTTTGTATATCACGTGTGTGTATTACGTGACACGGGTCATAAAAGATAAAGAAACATTCAATCACATTGCACGCTTATCTGTATCTCTCGATTTTTATTTGTGGGGAAAATTAAAGGCAGATGTGTACCGCGAAAAACCAACTGCCAAACTTGACATGCAAGAACGTATAAGAAGAGTAATAGAGTTGCTCTTTAATAGATACAAATGAAATTTGCCAGGCAGTGTCATCAGTATTGCAACGATTTAGACTATGTATCGATGTTCAAGGTCGCCATTTTGAACACTTCTAGTAGCAGTTTCAAAGTATCCAAGTATTCGAAAAGTACTCTGAGACAATTTATTTTCTATTAAAGTTGACTTTGGGTGACCTTAAATGACCTTTATAATAGGTCATTGTATTCGCCTTAAAACACTCTATCAGGCTATAAGTAAGAAACCATACCATTCCATTTAAAAAAAAACAGAATTGACCTTCATATCTCCTTGACGCTTCCACCTATAGAAAAATTCAGGTGACCTGTTTAAAATGCCCCACCCTGTATGTATTAGGCTAAATGATCACACGTGTCAAAAACTACAAAACAAAAATGTCAAATTTCACTGTAATAAAACGTACGATAAAACTAACAAGCTCGTAAGCGTAAGTGAGGAAGAAGCAAGTTGAGTCCTGTAAGATAGTTGTTCCCAAAGAACTTCAGGATCCATCTCCACTCGATTCCTCGTTAGAACTACGTGCACGTACCTTTTCAGGAAACTCTCTGGTAGCACCACGATGTAATTAATGGGCAAGATAGACGGAGTAATTAACGTTGTCGTTAGCTGCGTCGACGTTTCTTTCGGTAGCTTCCCGCCGGAAATAGCGCCTCCGGACGTACTTACTTCACAGCCCTGAAGAAGACGTCGCTTTTTCTTCCTCAAAAAGACTTCTTTGCATTCCGGCGCAACTGATTTTTTCCCGACCGTCTACCGCGAAGATGGATTGGATATTATGTTTCAAAAGAATCTTTTTATCTTTTTATCCGATTTTCTTTGAACTTTTCTATCGGATTCCTTAAATCAAAATGGCTCATTGAGCTTCTATTATGAAATTTGACTTTTTAAAATTCTGTTACTTATGTGAACTTGGAGAGTGTGCGGAAACACTCGGAACTATTTGTTTTGGCTGGCTGTAGAAATAAATAAACGGCTCATTTGTGACTTTAAGGTTTCTGCATTTTAAAGATGTGATTTTAGTAAAAAAACGTAATCTGTGTAAAGGGTAAGTATGATGCTAAGGCTCGGTATGCCAACTAATTGCTTTTAATTCAAATTACCGTCCATTGTAAGTAATTTCTTCTCATCTGCCACTTAAACGATCATAGTTTTGACCATTTGAAAGCTATCAAAATGGTAGTATATCAAATTGATCGAAATTGGAAAATTTGAAGTATATAACAAAACAAATTTCGGTAACCATAAGGAAGCAATGATATTTCCTAAACCGCATTGTAAGAAAATTTCTGCATTTTTCCAACCGCTTTGGAGCGAAAACGCGTTGTAAAGGTACCGCGTTGTAGAAGGTCTATCACTGTGTGATTTTTTCGGTCAAAATAGTGCAATAATTAGTGCATTAGAGTAGAAAACGTTGAATCAGAGCAAATCACATGCTTAACTCTTTCGCCCTTTGCACTCCAAATTATATTTAAATTTTGTTACCAGTAGCTTCCAACTTTTAAGTGTTTTTTTGAAATTGACTTGAACTGAAAAACAGAGCAATTTAACTCTGCTGTTCTGTCAGTTTATATCTCACATTCGTATTCCTCTCAGTCATAGTGACCTACTGAACAAAGGTTCACATTTTAAGAAACATAAAATACAGTAAAACCTGTTTTTGTGCGGTAGTTAGGGACCGCATTAAAGAAATCGCACAACAAAAGAAACAATCAAAAATTTCAGAAACACTTATAATAAATAATTTTCTACAACATGTTAGAAAAAATATTTTTTATGCGGTGAATGGGGACCGCACAAAAAAATGCGCCCTTAGAAAATATACCAAAGATTTCAAAAACACTGACAAAGTGCTTTCAAACAAAAGTAGTAATTAAATTACACATAGAAACATTAAAAAAAAATTAATTTCTTAGTTTACACATGGAGAAATTTTCAAAATGCGCATAACTTGCTGCTACTCGTCATAGTTCAAAACCCCCCTCTTCTTGTGATGCTTTACAGTATACATGTGCACACTGATAGAAAACTTTACAACAGTCTATAATGCCAACACCATAGGAATTCATATACCGCATAAAAAAAATCGCACAAAAATAAAATTGCGCAAAAAAGGACCGCACAAAAACAGGTTTGACTGTATACAAACAGGCAGAAGTAAATGTTAAATACATTGCATGTCAAAAACTAATACTTAGAAATATAGTATCTATTAAAATATAATATACATTTCGGTTCATTAAACTCGGACAGACCAGCAGGATTAAATAAATAAAGGAAGTAACAAATTCAATAAAATATCTGTTTTATTTGCACCATTGCACCTTGTAATTTGCCAGTGTATGATATCTTTTGAAAAAATGTCTAGGATGCAATCCTGGTTCTCTTTCGCACGTTAACATTTATTGATTTTGACTTGTAAATGTCGAGTGATAAGACAAAGGGGTTCTTCAGATACAAACTAATATTGAGATACACTTAACAAAGGAGTGTAAAAGGTTAATATATTCAATCAGAGGAATGTGACAGTTTCGAAAGAAATCCAGGCCCGGTGTTAAAGACAATCGTTTTATTGATATGTACATACAATAAATTTATTTACAAATAATACAATAAATTTTGACGTCGTAAGTTATTCGTTCTTGATGATATACGTTAACAAAATACTACGCTCTTACCGATTATTGTGCCGTGCTGATATCTGAAAACTCTTTGGTCACGGAAGTATTAATGTAAATGGTAATAATCGCTTTTACCCTGCACAAATATTCACTCCCCCGCACCGAAAAAACTTTAACGATCATAGGCAAATGCGATTCACTTTGCGACCGCGCTTTATATTATCCTGTCGGGTAAAGTATTTATCTCTTTGTCTCTTTGTCTCCCGTTTTCTTTCTTGTTTCTTTTCTCTTTATATAAACATTATATTAACTATCGTTATTAAAATTATAAAACACATTGGCCGTGTTTTAACGTACGACGAACTTCCATCTCCGTGATGCATGGCGGCGGGATGTTCCTCTGTAACAGAAATTTTATTCCAATTTAATTAGATACTACGTTTTAGGTTTCAGTCCTGCTCTTTCTTCCTCACTTCCGTTGCACAGGGCAGAATCGAGTAAAATAGATACGGTAGAACTTCCATGAGAAGAGTCGGCCATTATTCAAATTCTCCAGAATAACCGTCTATCTAAGATGGTTAGCCAAATGGACTACCTTTAGATGGATCAGGTTTGCAGAATGTTATTCCGCTTGGAAAGTAAATTCTACTGTTTTGACAGGTCGTTGAAATTGTTATCAACGATTCTAAGGAACATTTAGAAGTTGATTGTATAAGTTAACTATTTGAGCCGTTTATTCTGAAAGTGGCCTAACTCCATTTATACTTAAATTGAGATGTTTAAGGGTTTGCGTTTCAATGCAATTAAAAATGTACGTACAGGATACTAATGAGTCATACTGCGTAAGTCTATCTAAGGGTGTTAAATTTATAGTTTCTATTAAAATAGTGGCAATTATTAAGTGAATAATATGAGTTTTCTTATCAAGAATGGAGTTAGGCCACTAAATGTAGTTAGAAATGTAGAAATGAAGTTAGAAATTTTCTTTTCAAGATTAACATAAACAAATAGATATGTGGAAATTTTATAAACCCCACGAGAATATTTCTATTACATTGTTCGCAATGTATTTTAATTTTTTTTTCTAGAAAATGAGAGACGATTTTCTTGTAGTCCATAAATATTTTATTGAATCGAACATTCTCCATTTTGTTTCAATACCTTTTGTCATCTTTCTGGCAGTACCATGATTCTATGCTCATAAAAGTTTTGATCTTTGCTTGCAAAAAACTGATCCAAGCCATTTTTGACGTCCTAATTCGAAGTAAAGATTTTGCCGTTCAAAAAATTTTGCAAACCAGTTTTGGCACTGGCGTTATGTCAATGGTTCTTCTCCATACACATCGAATAATTTTTTCTTGCTTGAACAACATTTTTACCTTTCGATAGTAAAAAAGTAAAATATGTCGAAAATGCTGCTTTCGACTTTCCATCTTTAACAGGGCACCAAACAAAAACAATTGTATAGAATCAAACAAATTTTTTCACAAACAAGCGTTGCTATATCAACTGTCAAAATATATAATGGCAATGCGAATTAAGTGTGAAGTCGGCTGGGAAAAAATATAATTATATCCTCCGTTCGGAAAAAACGAAATTACTTTCCGAAAAACCTAATAGAATTAAATTATGTATACTATTATATTATACTATTATACTATATATATAATATTTTCTATCTTCTATCTATTTTAAATAAACTAATATTTATGATATTTTAATCATTATAGTATAACTATTATAGTATAATAGTGTAATATAATTCTGTAATACACACAATTGCTATAGTTATATTATAATTGTAATATTTATAATGTCGCAAATTCATTGATAACACGGGTCAAAACAAAATTTGACTTTGACTTTAAAGTATAAAGTTTCGATAGTTTAGGTCGTAATTAGACGAAAAAAAATATATGGCATGAAAAAATTTGCTTCCATATCTAGAAAACCATTTGAACGATATTTTTCAAAATGTTCATAAGTACTTTCTCTTAATAAACCCCAAATACAGTCTCCCATCATATTTTCATTGTATTGGCCTTGATAACGTTGTTCGAAGTTCATAATGTTCCGATGAAATCGTTCTCCTTGCTCTTCTGAATACGCTCCCTTTTTGTTTTTAAATTTATCTAAATGAGCATGCGTGGACGTAAAAACCCCACTCTGATCTCGCGGTATTTTTGAATGTGTTAGAATTAATTAAAATTTATAAAAAAATTCGAAAATGAGTGTTATTACTATAACAATCACAAAAGCAAACTTTATATCAAAAAAAGGTATTTTCTTTTCGTTTTTGTACACAATTAACTGAAAAATCATAAAATAAACTTTAGGATAAAGAACGAAATTTTTTTTGTAGAGTCGTGTAATCACCATTACATTCGTAGATAAGAAAATAATGATTTTCGTATCACTTATTCCCAAAGTGCGGGACCATTTAACTTCTCCTGTTAGTTACTTGCCCTTTCCGCGGTTAGTAATTTCGAATTATCTACGGAGGACGCCATAAAGAAGGCCACACAGGAAGTGCAACGTTCCCGCTTGAATTTTGAATCACATGAACTCTTAGCTCGTAATTGAACGGAATCTTTGAGCGTTAAAACATCTGAGGAACTGTCTTAAACTTCGCGACACATCAAAACTTCAAGTTGTGTTTCGAAGTCGTGGAGGACCTTTCGAGTTTCTTCAACTTTTCACGAGATACCATGCACGGAGTTCGAACTTGATATAACATCGAATATGCTTTCTACACCGTGTAAATGAACTATTAATTTACATTGAGTGTTAAGCCCTTGCCGTATAATAACAAGTGACACTCGTGACGTGATAAATGAAATAGTCAATTTTGAATTGTTCCAAAAACTATTAAATTAAAAATATCAGTGGGTCACGATGTAGTATATTTAATTCTATACTATTCAATATTGCGTTAAGTCATATGCTACATTCGAAATTAGGGGTAGATTGTTGCTTCAACAATTAATTCAGACTTATTGCTCTGAATCAAGCAACTGGGTCGCAAAAGAAATTGTACGTCAAGGGGTTAATTCCCAAAAATCCTTAGAACTTGAATAATACAGGGTAACTGAAAAAGTTAAAAAGTGTCAAGTGGATATTTTTCTTCTATTGAGAGTGGTCGATTTTAATTTCTGCCACGAATTAGAACGGAAATAAATTATTTTACTTTAAAACTACCCGCTCTATATAGATTATATTTTAATACTCCGAGTAAGTGTTTCGTAAATTAAATTGATAAATTAAACTGATAAATTAAAGTAATTTAATTTCTATAAGATAACATTGAAATTTTGGCTGCATTGTAAATTTTTTAGAAATATTTGTCAACCAGTTAGTTTGATGGCTTCTGTAGTGTTAAAATTAATTGTCTAATAATATGTATGATTATTTTTATTGATTTTTATCAAGGCAGCAGTCTTCGTGTGGTCTTGGGTCAGTGTTTGCAAATTAAAAAGTTATTACTGACTGATTCTAACTGAGATTAAGGGAAAGAATTGGAAGAGACGGCCATAAACGGATGTTAGAAGTGGATGACATTGACAAATCGGCCATCCTGGCCAAAGCATCGATCTGCATTCGCGTCAGCTAAGACCGCAGAGGCCATTCTACCGAGCAATTAACGTTTCAACTTGATAAATAACACACCGGAAATTCGCTCGAGCTCATTTTAAATTATCGTCAAGCCCGCGCTTTTGTTTCCGACAGTAGCTCGATAAGGTGAGGGCTTATCGTCCCGAGGTTGACCGATTATTCCTCTTGCTCCAACATTGTATTCTCGTTGCTCGTTGCAACGTCAATTTTAAAGGCGTGGACGCGTAAAATCATTTTATAGGTCATTTTTCGCCCAAGATTTACTTTATGGCATATACAATATAAGACTGACAGCTTTAACACTTGAGGATTGAGACCTCTTTTAACACTAAACTTACCATTCCGGTCAAAGTGACCGTTTCTAAATTTTTCAAACAACTACTTGAATTGATAGGGAAGCCGTGAAGTATAAAACCATATAGAGCCGTTTGTTAATTAACTAATCCTTTCACTTCTCGATTTATTTGTCTCCAAAGTACTTGTTCAATAAATCTGAATTTTAGTAGATATAACGTCGGTAGTTTTACCGTTAATATAAATTGGGAAATAATCGATTTGGAGATCTATTGGCGATATTCGGTACTTATTTGTTAATCGGTTCTAGAGGGAAGTGGAGAAGAAAGGAAAGCTCCTTTTAATTGTAAATTCAAGTATTGGAAACGAAGTTTAACTTCTCTTATGGAGGATCAGGTCTAAAGCTATAAATCCTTCAAGACTAATTCGCGCTTTAAGAATGTGATTGCAGAGGACTTTGGGATTGATTATATTATTGGCTCTTGTGTTGTAGACATTTATATACTTATTTCGAAAAGATTTTGCGAATAAGAAATTTTCTTGGTGCAAGAAATGTTTAGGCGTCCTATCGTTCTATTTCCTTAGACTTAAAACAGCATTGAAAGTATTCCATCGACGGATTTTTTGACAAATTTAAAATTTGTGCATACTTTGAAAAATATTATATATTTTATTTATTAGCGCAAACAAATGTCAAGGAAGTTGCACTTAACAAACGTCATACGAAAACTCATTTTGCCCGAAATTTTTACGACCACTTCGCAGGTTGTGACTCCAATAAACATTGAAACTTTATTTATAGTATAATGAGGGACAGAAATTACCTAGACTTCTTATTCTGTCGTACAAATAACCGATGTAAATGAATAGGGGGTTGTGGAAAATTCGCAGTGCGTGGGGTCGAGTTCAAAATCTTCCCCTTCAAATCTGGGAAAAACAAATTTTTTCTTCGTCATATTTATACTTTAGGCTCGGGTGGTTCAGTGCCCTAAAAATGTAGGTCGCAAATTAAATGACCATAGGAGTTATGGAGGTAAGGTAGATGACGTAAGGGCGCCACCTCGCAATCAGTAGGCCTGAGGTTAAATCCCCCGTTAACACTAGATTTACGGAGCCAATATGGCTCATTCAAAATTTGATTGCTACATATATAATATATTGGTTGGTTAATTTTTTAATAATAAATCTTTCATTTCAATTGATTAGGAACTACTTTCGTTGCAAAAAATTTCAATTTTCTTGTATGATTCAAATAGGCTCACTTCAGAAAAATAGGTATATCAACATCCGTAAATCTAGTGTTAACTCTGAGAAATTTTTACTTTTTCCTACGTGAGAATCTCCGTGGGTCGTAATTTATCTAAAAATGTACGTTCTAAATGAAATGACCATAGGAGTTATGGGACTATGACTGGTAACGTGTTGAGGGCGGCGAGTCGCAATTAATAGTCGTGACTTTAACACTAAACATTCCGACTTTTAAGTGTGAACATCGACCCGCAACTCCAACTTATTCTCGTCATATTTTGACTTCTAAGTTTTTAAGTGTCAGACTTTAAATGTTACAATAACGTGTAAATAATAATATTAAATTCATTCAAAACAATCTTTACTCATTTCAGAAGTAGTATAATTTTGATTGCAATACTTATATCATTAATTATAATTGATTAAGGTAGTTCTAGGCACTTATCATGTTTCGATGGATTTCCTTAACCAGTTAGCTGTGTTTGACGTGTATACTCGTCATGCGTAAAAGCTACCACTTTTTATTTAAATTGTAATTTTGACGAAAACTAAAATATATTCGTAAATTTCAAGATATTTACAATATTTTGAGGCCATGCCGAAATAAAACGAATAACTAAAAAGTATAAATAGTTTGAAATAGATTTATGCTCATCTCTCGATTTTCGTGACCCAAAATTCAACACAATTTTCGCCACAGTTGTGGTTAAAATTTTGAAAATATATTCTTCACGATATTTTATAATTATAACCGGAATGTGTACGAGCTCGTCCACACGGTTTATGAATAAATCGTGTTCAAAAATAACATATTTAACATGGGCCTTATGGAAAAAAATTTTTGCTGAGTCCGTAAAATCTTTTTTCATTTTTCTAATGGAAAAACGAGTCGATGGATTCTAATAAAAAATTAGCAATGTATTATTTTATGCTTTTGGAATATTATTGAATTTTTTCATAATTTTTTACTTCATAGTTATAGAGAAAGATGTTTTTTAATGTCTAAAAAGTGAATGAAATGACCTCTGTGAAGTTAGCCCCTGCATTAATTGTTACACAATTTTTTTCATTTGTAATGAAAAAAGAAACTTTTAGCTCTGAATCCAGCTAGAACTATCTTAATATGTGGGAGTTTTTAAAACAGTCATTGCGATGTAAATGGGGTTTGCGTTCACTGGTTCCACAGTAAAAAATTGTTTGTTTTTTTACCGCATTACTTCCTTTTGGCTAGTTAACCGCGACATCATTATAAATGCGAAAATCAAAACTGTCATCGCCACTATCTATATTTTCCTTGCAAAGATAAATTATTTGCCTTCTCGACATAATTGAAAAATAGATGGGTTTCCAATAAAACAGGTTGAGATCTGACTTTCTTTACTGATCGCTTCTGACTGATCGAGGGGTAGTATTTTTTTTATCTATAAACAATTACCGATAACAATCCGAACGTGGGGGGTGCCAGAGAGGCATAAGATAAGGCATAAGAATAATACTTGGAGCGATAAGGGTTAAATCCTACGTTATTTCTGAGAAATTTTAAAATCTTTTCTATTTGATTTGCATGTCATAGCCTCGATTGTTCAGAACCCACCTAAAACGGTAGACTCTAGGCGAAATGACCATAGCAATTGGGTTGTGTTAGGTAAGGATGTAAAACTTCGAGCACGAAACTAGTGGTCCCGAGTTTAAATTCCCTGTTGCCTTTGAGAAATTTTTATATTTCCCTACATAACAGTACATTATAGTGCCTCAGTGATTCCGGCAGAGAGCTGATCCCCAATTAACCAAAAGAGTGGAGGAACTGCTGAGGAAAAATGAGGAAGAGGGAGAGACAGATTGGGGAAGGCTCCTAGCGGGGACAATAAACAGTGATCTATGCAATTACTGCAAGGATTTTGAAAAACTAGCGCGGGATAAATCTCTATGATGAATGTCATGTATCATATTCTTAAACTTTTGTAAGAATTCAGCTAATAAATAATAATAATAGTGCCTCAGTGATTAGGAATCAACATAAAAAATAATAGATCATAGGTAAAATTATCATAAAAATCGGAACCGAAAAAAATACAGATAGAAAGAAATAATTATAATACAGAATTCAATATAAATAAATTACCGACAGCAAATATTTCTCAATTTCCCAAACTTTAGTACAGGGTAATATTCCCTTGCATTTTCCCATACATTTTTCACCATCCTCGCGACCCAACGATCGATCAACTCGAACTGCTCCCCCGGAGAAATTGGCAAATCGAGTTCCTCGTCGCGACAAGTAGATAAAATCCTTTCGCCCTACCGCTTTCGACGAGTCTAAGCTCGAAAAACGACCGACTCGATCTAACTCCATTGATTCTACGTTGCACGCTTATCTCGCAAGAAGAAGGGACGTAAAATATTTAACGTGAAGTCGATCAACCTCGGCAAAAGTCGTCTCGGAAGGGTGAAAGTAACTCTGGAGAGTACACTCTTTCAAATAAACACCGGGAATTGGTCCTTTATAACTTCCGTGGCTTTGTTCATTAGAAAGTATTTCCGGAGGGGCAACAGTCAATGAACAATATTAATTACACCGGCACACAAAAAAAATTAAGTAGAATGTGCATTTGACCGGACCTATCTACGGGTACGTATTTTGGTCCGCTGAATCCGAATTCGAGGTCAGTTTGACCCCTACACCCTCGAAATTTCGAGAAAACTTCGAAAAACCGTAAAATTGATGAAAATCGGCAGTTTTAATGATCAAAAAATTTTTTGGAACTAAACTAATTGTAAGCGTGATTTTCATGTATTTCGATCCGCTGAATATGAATCGGAACTTTATTGAGACCACGAGCCGTTTTAAATGTAAAAACAATCATATAAACCCTCCAAAATTCCGAAAAAAGAGGAATCCACTACGAAGATCATTTGAGGATAAAAGAGAGCGATACAAACGAAGGAAAGTTTAGGATTCGTAAAAATCATTTCTTTCTATCTTTTTATGTCTTGTGTTTTTCACAGATTTCAAGTTATTTGATATATCTACGTTATAGAGTATTTATTTTAGACATTAAATCATGTTCAATCAATTTTTTTTCTGTTATGAATGGTAATTTTTACAATTTTTTCGAATTTTTCCAGCTTTAGAGGGCGAATAGACTAAAAAAATTAAGATGCGAATTGAAGACATCAAAAGATATAAAATTTTATCTGAATTGGACCAGTAGAAGTTTTTTTATCATGAAAACTATATTTTTTCGGAATTTTCGAGAGTTTTGTGTGATTTTTTCACATTTAAAATGGCTCGTGGTCTCAATAAAGTTTCGATTCATATTCAGCGGATCGAAGTACATGAAAATCACGCTTAGTTTAGTTCTAAAAAATTTTTTTATCATTAAAACTGCCAATTTTCATCATTTTTACGGTTTTTTGAAGTTTTCTCGAAATTTCGAGGGTGTAGGGGTCAAACTGACCTCGAATTCGGATTCAGCGGACCAAAATACGTACCCGTAGGTAGGTCCGGTCAAATGCACATTCTACTTAATTTTTTTTGTGTGCCGGTGTTATTATGCTGAGATATACTCGATGCCTTAACACTTTTAGTATATAACATTTTGTAGCCTTTAGGCAAAGACTATTAAAAGATCATCGCAGTAGAACAAACAATTTCAAGGTATTCAAATCTAATCCTCGCATTTGGAACAGATGTGCTTGATCCCGATTTATATTAATACGTTGAACACCATAGGGATCACCGGTGGCATGCCATTGAATCCAGAATTTCCATACTACTTTTAAATTTCATTATTTGCGAATTTTCTAGTAAGTTCAATATTTAAATATATATATAGTCTTGCTAACTATATATCTATTTGAGCTGTTTATTTTGAAAGTGGAACAAGACCATTTTTGAAGAAATGAAGATAGTGATAATTATAGATAGTATTTAATTTGTTTTTTTTAACCGTAAACAAAAAAAGTGGACTTGTCCCAGTTTCAAAATAAACCGCTCATTTGTGTCTTCAAGGTTTCTGCTCCGTCAAGATGTCATATTAATAGAAAAAGATTTACATCAGTAAAAATGATGAAATTGGCGAAATACACATGGCGTTCAACGTGTTCAATATTTTTCTAATTGTAAGATGCACCCCAAAGTGACTCAGATCTCAAACAGGTCACTGCTCAGTTAAGATCAGTTCAATTGAAAATTATTATAGTACCGTGTAAGAGAATGTAAGTTTATTTGAGAAGATATGTACCTGCCGTGGCCAGTGAACAACTTTGACTGACTATGAGCACGGACAATCAACGGTGAAATATGTATGAAAACAAAACACAACAATGGCGACACTGATGTCGTGCATCGTCGTATTCGATGCATGTATTGTAGGATAGGAATATACCATGCGCCAGACAAAAGAAGTCGCTTGGCTTGAGGTATGGGGTAAGGGATCTTACCTTACCCCATCTATCGGCCCTTGAAACCTTGACCTTGGCGAATGACAACCGAAAATTGTCTTTAAGTCTAAAAAAAAACTAACTGACTAAAAACTTTTTTTAGTCGTTCCCATGTGGACGTAATGAGTATGTCACTTTTTCGGCAAATTGCTTCTTAGAA
The DNA here is from genome assembly GCA_910591515.1 of Cerceris rybyensis. Taxonomy (NCBI): domain Eukaryota; kingdom Metazoa; phylum Arthropoda; class Insecta; order Hymenoptera; family Crabronidae; genus Cerceris; species Cerceris rybyensis. The sequence continues at coordinate 64,216,926 of OU342789.1, read as the reverse complement.
TCGTAAATGACCTAAGAAACGGAGCAAATCACTGATTTGACTTATTTTGGTGCACCAATAGTACAGAAGTTTACCTATAATCTTAAAATTCAGCAAGTTACCAGTCTGTTATTGAACAGTTTCCGGTATCTATGTGGGATTGGGACGGAGGAGCCCTCCTATAAAAGATCTTAGGAGAAAATGAGGTGAAGAGAAAGAGCCAGAAGGGGGAGGGCACTGACCCAGTGGCTTCGCGCCGGCCCAGGCGATAGTCGACGTTAAGCTACTCAGGCCGAGTTGCTGCCTTGGATGGGTTTCCACGCGCCTATCTTTCTTTTTCACGATCCTACATTTATTAGATAGATTTCTATTGCGGGTAAACTTACCATTAACCACGTGCACTTTTATGCTGCTGGGATTCGCGTTGCTTGGCTCGCAGGTGTAAATCCCGGAGTCACTTGGTACTGCTTTTTGAATCATCAGACGACTCGTCGTTTCTGGGCCTTTTTCCGTCACCAGACTGATTCCGCCGCGTGGCGAGTCGAAGTTTATTGCCTGTGCGGAAAATAAAGAGTTTAAGGTCGTGATTATTAGTTTTACAACTGCTAAAAATTAATAGAAACTCATTGGCGCATAGGAAATTGAAATTAATTCCCTGTGCAGAAAGTAACAGATTTACTTTTGCAAATGTCAAGTTTACTAATCTTTAAAAATTATTAGATACAAATTGGAGCACAGAGAATTGACGTTAACTCCCTGCACAAAAAAAGACGCCTCTGTTTTGTAAATATGGTGTTTATATCTTTGCCGAATAATACAAACAGATTGCCGTTTGCGTTATGGCTAAATATTATACCGCATATAAAATCAGTAGTTCTATTTTTAAATTCAAAATACTTAGTCAAAAAGTCCTAAAAGCCGGTGATTACCGAACCAGAATCGATAGATCCTCCAACTTTTTCGAAGATTAGAGCAAGGCCTTTGTCCTCGCAAAGAAAAAGAGCGATATTTGCCATTGCAGTTAGAAAGTGGAGCGAATTTGGTAACGAAGAGACCCACAAACCCGATGAACAGCTTGGAGCGGCCATTGAGAAGGAGAAGAACGAAATCCATTTGTACCGGTCGATTCGAAGCACAAGTTTGAAAAGTGGCGAGCTGTAATGCCGCTAGAAAGTTTTAGGCACCGTGTCGGTTTTTAAATAAACGAAACTTTTTCATACGAACCATTGTTTTATCGCGTGTATTGTTCTCAGTTACCGAAAGCACGGTATTGAAGTGTTATTTGAGATTTATAAGCACGGCGCAACCGTTTTGAAGGTGGATGCTGAATATATTTTTTGCGACGTGTATCGTGACAAACTTTTTCTATTGTTGTGACGATAAATCGAACTTTTTTGTTGTGCCTTTTATTTTTCATTCAACAATGTTTTTTTTCTATGAAACAAACGAAATAACCTGAGTGCATTAAGGCTAGTAAGGCAGTTAAAACGATCGGTTCCTAATTTTTTATAGAAAATTCTCATATAGAGGAACTTCTCTTATAGAAAGTTTCTAGGGGATTATGAAGATGGCGAGCCTATGACCCAAAGGTCAGAAACTGACTCACGCAGGCTTTTTAAATGACCCAAGCGTTGATTTTTATAAACTTTTATATCATAAAACAGGGAGCAGATAATCATCAAACAATTTTTAAATAAAGTATATAGATCTAATTACGAATTTATAAAGAAATAATTCCATAATAAAATAGTTTTCAATCATCCTCCCCTCCCCCTTCGCAAGTGACACCACTGATTTAAAGGCTAACGATCTGGCAATAAAAAAAATATTGAACAAAATCTGATTCAATTCACCATAAACTATAAGTAACCAAGCTTATCATCTTTTCCACCATATGGTTTCCCTTATTCTAAAGTACTAAATATATTTATTTAGATATAACGGGTTCTAGTGTCAAAATTAGTTTCGCGTAAATTTTCTGGTCCTCTATATTGTTTAAATTTATTTGAATGCTTTTAAATGTGATTTATTACTGATAATCATTAAAATATTCGAAAAATAGCATCATCAGTGGCTCATTTAAATAGAATGAACCTTCTCTTCCTGAAAAATTCTTATCTCCTTTTTAAAAATATTTATTTAATATATTTTGATATACGAAATTAGACTTTTTTAATTCTAGCGTGAAAATTGGATTAAGTGCATATCCAAACGTTCTATATTGTTTCATATCATTTTCTGTTAATGTTAGTCATTGTTGATAATTAGTAAAATATTCAGAAAATCTCATCGGCAGCGGCATGCTTCGAATGCAGCGTTTAAATGGAATAAGACATTCCTTCGTCAAAATTCTTTTCTCTTTAGATTTTATCGATTGGCACTATTTGAACAATCTGCCAATTAGTATTTCCATTGTTACAATTTTTCTACTATTTCAGGATTTCTAGCGAATTCCTTTTAAGCTACTATTAGAAGAGAAACGGTGAAATCAAAGATGTTTATTCTCTTCTTGAAACGTGGATCAATTAAATTTATTTGCTCGAGTTCAATACGGTTATGAATTCATTACTTTTAAACGATTTCACAAATAAGAATTCTATTTGTCTCAATTCAATCGATTGCATTGATAAAAAGTAGTCAATTTTTCATCATGAAAATTGCTATTAAATGCATGCAATTTTCAATTCTAAGAATTGCAAGTTTTCCATTAAAAAAAAGTATTATATTTTTGTTTTAAAAACTAGAAATAGTAACATTTTTTTATAACAAGTAAATTTAATTTAAAGAATGAATAATGCTAGCTTTTTCGCCATTAAAATTTGTGTAAAAATTGCAAACCTTTTTAACTCGAAAAGGCGACACATTGGAATAAAAAATTGATATTCGGCAGAAGTACAATTTACAGCTAATTAAGTTCTATAACGCCGATAACATTTTTTGTAAAAATTTCCGTTCAGAGAAAATTTTCAGTTTGCTTAAAAACAAAAAAAAAAAACAATTTCTCTTTCAACGTAACATTTCCCGCAAAAATTGTTTTTCATTTCCATGAAAAGAACAATCAGTTCCAACTGAATTAATCAATCCATGTCAATTACTAATTAAATTAAAAAACAGTTTTCCACGGATCATCCATTAAAACATCCATTAATTCTTTCAAAATTAAAACACGGTATGGAACTCCAACCTTGATTTTTCAAAAAAAAATTTCCACTCGTTAGTGCACCATTTAAATCGAATTTCACTAAAAACGATTGATTCATCGTACAAATTCTAAAACCATTCGCTCTTCCCAATATTTTTAACACGTTCCGTGCCGAGCCATTTTTGCCTGACTTGTCGTTCAGGCCATTTGATATTTTGACTAAAGATTGATATATTATCACACGATATTTCATTACATCATCAATCCATAAGTAGTTATCTTGTTTAGAGTAGCCATCACATCGTGTACCACTTGTGGTACACGTGGCACTGCGACCAGTTCGATTTTAAAAGTCAGTCAGATCAAAACTTTTCGATTAGTACATGCTGCTTTTTTTAGAAAACGATTAGCTAAGTATTTATATTACTGTGAGGATAAAAACAACTCGTCTTCTGAAATTGCGACAAACTCTAGAAAAGGACATGAAATTAAAAAGAAAGAGGTCAAAGCGAGGACAGCTAGACAACGTTGCATTTCTTGCTATAAACAAAATGTAAAAAAATTCAGTACTGAAGTAGCAAGACAAAAAACTATAAGAGTAATAACATTTTGCAGCGATCGACTGCCCGAAAAAGTAACTAAGCATTAAATGTAATTATTAATTATTGTATATAGAACACTTAAGCAAACTTATGTGCGTTGTTCTACACTGCATTTTGTATAATGCCTCATTTTTTTTTAGAAATATATTTTACAGAGTTACATATGTCATAAAATATATGTTTTCAGCGCATTAAATAAATCTGACTGCGTGTACCATCGGTGGTACACGTGGCCTGAAGATCAAGTTTAACGTGTACTACCGGTGGTACATATGGCACGGAACGTCTTAAGCAAATTTACAATTAATTTAAATTCCTAAATTCTCCAAATTTGAAAGAATATTTCATTAAAAATATTGCAACTACAAAATATCCGCATAAACTCCATCGACAGAGAAACACTTGGGTCGAAAAATACTGCGAACGAAAGCAACGCCAAGTTTCCAGTAAAACACCGGTACCTAAATTCTGCATGGAAGCTCGAATATAAAGATGCAGAAAGATCGTTGATAAATCCAAAAAGGAACACATCGAAGGCATTTCCGATCTCGTGTTTCTTGCCTTAAAATTTTCAGCCGCTTTACGCGACAGCTGTATCGCATCCGTCTCGTTCGTGTTGCGCAGAAAGTTTGCCAGAGACAATATTGAATCCCTGGATACATCGCGACTTTCGGTTCACAATCGTTCTCTCAAAGCTACCGGTCTCTGCTTTCTCATATCCTCGTAGAAACGTTGGATTCTCTCTCTCCCTCCGTCTCTCTCTCTCTCTCTTTGTCGTTTTCCAGCTCTGCGAATTTCTCTATCTTTCCCTCTCAAACTCTTCCTACGATGGCAAAGGGCACTTCGCGCGAGCATTCGCCAAGAGAATGGTAAAAAGAGACGTGAACCTGTGCCCCATATCTTTTTCGTATTCTGTGTGTACTCTCTTTGTGCCAGACGGGCGGAAATTTGTTGTAAAGCGAAGGGATGATGTCCAGCTGCTCTCCGTGGGTTTTGCCATCGAATTTAATATTTGACGTTTGCTATCTCAAGTTTACTGCATTGCGACTACCAATTTGATGGTAATTGTGGGGGCTCAGGTGGTTGGTTAACCCCTTGCCCTATGATAACGAGTGACACGCGTGATAAGAGAAATGGTATAGGAAATTTTGAAGTTTTTTAGAAATTAGAAATTGAAAGGATTATTGGAACATGACACGACTAAATTATGTCAATTTGATTAATATTAACCCTTTGAGGACGACGGGCGAATATATGCGCCCTGAGAAAAAAATTGGTTATAGCTTGTCGGTGCATATATAAACGGTTAGAGTTGAAAAATTAAAATATAATCGTTGAAATATTATTTTACAAAGAGTAAATTTCAACTTGTATACATTAACAGACTGTCTTTCCGATGAAAGAGTGTTTTTTCATCGCTAAATAATTGATTGTTTTTGAATATTTTCTAAAATGCCTCTGTCCGCAAAGGGTTAATTTAAGTCTTAGCGGTTCGAATTATTTTGATAATTTTGTAGTGAGCTAATAAAATTAATTTTATAGTTTCTATCATTGGTTCTTCTTTTTTTTTTTTTTAGTGGTAGAAATGATTATAGGTACTGACGGATATTTTGGTGATGTTATAAAGTCATTGTGAAATTGGAAATTCGGTGTTAAATTGTCAGGATTGAAACCAAGTGAAAAGCTATGTCGAGTACAGCTTGATAGAGGACCGTAAAGGGTTCAATTACATTATATATCAGGAATCACTGATCAATTTTTGTTTCCCCAATGTCTTTTTGAATTGTTGTACATGGAGTCATAAGAGAAATTATAGGGTAAGGGGTTAATATTCTGAGTCTGTTGTAGATGTGCATTTTTATTTAGTCAGTTTGATTTTGAATGGTCATTGGATCAATGGCTGTTTATTAATTAATGCATTAAAAGCGAAGAGTTATATTGTCTATTATAAATACGATGATATCTCTGATGAATTATTGTTCAATGGCAATGAGGCACTGGGGGTATGGATTTTTTATGAATTTCTATGTCTTGGAAAATCATAGCTTATTGAAAACGACCATGTGAACTTTCCTTTCGTTCAGAGATCTATATTTGGATCAACTAATTTATATTTTGTCAATCCATCACTATTTTCGTCAATTATATCTTGTCAATAAATTTCTCTTTTGCTAACAAATTTACATTGCGCTCACAAATCTCTGTGTTTGCCAAGAAATTTATATTTCGCTAAAAAGTCTCTATTTTAACAAACTACATTTCGTCAACAAATTACTTTTTTGGTCCACAAATTTACTTTTTACTGACAAATCTCTGTTTTAGCCGATAAATTTATATTTTTCTAGTAAAATATCTACTGATTTGCTGACTGCACATAAACTAAAATATTTTGTTTTATTTTCATTATTTGCATTACGCCATTTATAAATAAAGAGTTTAAAAGATTGAAAGTTACCTAAGCAACCCTTGCAAAAATTGAATTATAAACCTGAAATTCATACGTTTTGTGTTTCACTTCTAGTGCATTCAAAGACAGAAAAAAAAGTCTAACTCAGAGGTGCAGAAATTTTGCACGCGGGAGCCGTCCTTTGAGAAACGCCGCCTTCTTCACCCATACATCCAGCCGAGATATGTGCATAAGCATATTCTCACTCTTTCTTCATTCTCTTTAGATTATTTTATACGATCTACAGATTAATTAAAGATATCCTTCTATTTCGTATAAATTCTGTATTTCGTTTTGCACTATTTTTTCAGAAACGTATCCAGCGTGTAAACCTTGGGGTGGGTGTACTTCCCCAAGAAGAAAACCATGAGATTTGAAGACTATAGACTATTCTTATCTCTGAACAATAATCCATCAAATGTATTATCCTCCTTGATACAGAATTTGACCTTCCCTCTTGTTTGTTTGATTACATCGAGGAGAATCGAGAACACATGTAGGTTCCAAACGATAAAGGTTAGAAGTGACGTCGAGCTTTATCGATGTTCCGGTTTTGGTTCCTCATTCCAGATTTGCTAGCTTGATATTCCATTGCAATCGGACAGATCTACCGAATTGGTGTTTTGGTTAGACAGCATGGGGTTCGATAAGCTCCAGAACGAGGGTATTGTTTTTGCGGGAAGGATTATCATTTGAGTAATAGTAACTGCACGTGACCCGTGCCCTCAATTTCTTAGTTGACAATCACAAACGTTCTGTAGATATCTATATTGTAATATACAAACTTAATAGGCTTATTCAATTTTTATTGTTGTAGTAGAATTCGATGAAATAGTACTAACAATAAGGAGGATTTTATATGACTAAGGTGTAGGCGTGGAAATAATAAAAAAAAAAAAACTATATGTCAGGAATAAGGAATACACAAAACACTAAGGATATAATATAAATAAATAAGATATATATATGAGTACATATATGAAATATATAGAATACAAAATAAGATACTAAATAACTAAATAATTTAAGGTATCTAAGAGTGTGTAAAAAATAATTCTCATTCTTTGCTCGACAATATCATTCTATTCGAAACATTCCATGCATATATTCAAAAATTTTCAAAATATAGCTCATAAAATTAATACAAAAAGAGATTCCACCATTTTTGTTCAACTGAGCCCTATAAAAAGGTACAGAAAACTTGTTTAAACGATCTTTAAGTTTTAATTACTTCAATTCCAAATGAAATCGGAGATTCTGAGTTGTTCTAAAGATAATGTCAATTGTAACGTAAAAGCAGAATTTCTGAGATATGCAAAATGCAACGGGGTTGCAACAAAATGCTGACCTCCGTGTTGTGACTCCAGCTCATCATCGGTGGTGGCTCCGGGGCATACTTTACGACACAGGTTAGGTTAATAGTGCTGCCCTTATTGACGAAAAGATCTGGAGCGCCGACTATGAGGGTAATTGGCTCTGAAACAAGAGTAAAATAGTCGTCATTTCATGCTCGTATTTTGTACTATCAGCGATAACACTTTGCCTTTACATTAAAATGACTTATTGTTCGTTTATGATAAGCCACTTTAAAGACAAAATAACTGCCATATTCTTTCTGAAACTTAAGATGAAGAGTTGATATTTTAGACTGAAGTTACTTTTTTATACTTCAACGATGAAAATTGGAACTTGGATTAAATTTAAAGTCACTTTTCTCTTGTTTTTTATGCGGCTACTATCTTCAATAATTTTTTTTTGTATCGTCACTATTTTTTTAACTTGTGTTAAGCTGTTCAGGGTCTCAGCCACTTATGCACCCCTCGTAACAAGAGTGAACTTCTGTTAGTCAAAAATTCGAAAAATCTGTTGGATTAGAATAATCAATGTTCTTTACACTGGTGGACCTGCATTATAGAAATAATTAATCCTTTGTGCTCCAAATTATTCTACAAATTTTTTGGCTGATAAGCGAATTGTTTACTGGTGATTATTCATTTTTAATTAATACTAGGAAGAATTGTATGTACCGAAGGATATTTATATTAGGATGAATAATTACAGTTTATTTTGGAAAGTCGATGATTAATAGATGCCACGTTAAGTGCCAGAGAAAGCTCTGTCGAGTTGTACTCGACACAGGGGCGCAAAGTGTTAAAGGTTGAAACGTCAGACAGAGTTGATAGTTGTCACGTTATATGAAGCTCAATATGTAGCCGAAAACAAAAGTTAAAATATCTGAAAGCGAAAAATAAACGACTTGCAATGATATTTCGTACTATGGTTGTTAAACTGCCATAACTGAGATAAATTGAATTCTATGCCAAAGGTGTTCCCCCTCGCTAAACTGATAAGAAAATAAAAGTTCAATTCGTATTAAATCAACCAGGAAAAAATGTTAAAGAGTATAATTAAATTAATGTAAATGTAGTTAATTAATTGATACAATTGTAATGAAATTTATATCAATTTAAATTCAAATTAGATTAATTTATATGTTTATTTGCAAATGGAAAATTTGTGCAAATAATTCACTCCACGAGTTGATCGCCTTTTGTAAAATGTCATTTTTATTATTGTACAAAATGTGAATATTAATGTTTACGTTTTACCCTCTTTAACTAGTTAACTGCGGAATTTAGTTTTATGAATCGCTATTGAGATACGAAATTAAAATCGAGAAATGACGCATATATTCGTCAAACACAGGACAAATGTTTCTGTTATAAATTTCACGAAAAGAGGAAAGTAAAATGTGGAAAAATTAGATTTTTAGTCCATAAGAAATTGAAAAGGCTTTCGCAATAGAACTTTGGATTGACGTGTATACACGACGAACGCAGTTAACTGGTTAAATATGATAAAGATAAACAAGTCTTTCTTTGCTCTTATCGAAATTAAAGAATTGATCCTAAAGGGGTTAAAGTTCACGTATTTGCGGTAATTTCGCCGATGTAATCTCGATTAACGATTTTATTTTTCGTCGAATATACTCGTATATCCGGCAACACATGCAGTATTTTTCAAGCGTGTTTTTCAATCGATCAAAACGCGCCTGTAACTTAATAAAACTGGATTTCAATGAAGCCTCGAGTTACCGTCATGATTAAATTTGGAATTTTGGAGATTCTCCAATTCCCCGGTGCTCCAATTTCAAATTGAATAATGAAATTTTTCTTAAATTCTCCAGCTCAGGATTGAAAGAGGAACAGCTTCGAAATATATGTCAAGTGTAGAAGTACAGCCCTATTTTATTTCGATTTCTACCGACTACCTTCAATTGAAATCAATTAAGCGGAATTTCTTCCGGGAGGAAAAGTCGATTTAAAAATGTACCGAGAGGTATCACCTGTAATTGGCGTAAACCATTTCCATTCAAGCAACTTTTTGCTACATTCAATCAACTTTCCCCAGTTACGACTTTGTATCGGTTCGGGACTCCCTTCGTTCCACTTCATTTTTTTTGTTTTATACTTTTTGCGGCTTCAATTGATGTAGTCATTTCGCCTGAGATCAGCGATTTCAGATTTTTGTCGGACTATCAAGGCTATGATACGATAAAAATATGACTGCGAAAGACGTATATATGCGCGGCTAAAGATCCATCAGTGCATACGGGAGACGTATATATGCGCGGTCATAAATACATCAGTGTATACCGAAGACGCATATACTCTCTCATTGATCCGTCAATATATGCGAAAGACTTATACATACGGTCACTCATCCTGTCAGTACATGTGAAAGGCGTATATATACGCTCTCACAGATTCATTACTGCCAATGAAAGGTGCTCTCACAGTCCTCACCAAATTTTGTTAATAATTTATTGATAAGAAAGAAAATATATATTGGTGAGAACAAAAGTTATTGACACCAATTTATTAATTATGCTAGAAAGAGGCAAAATCAATTTTGTTGCCAACGGCACGCGGAGTTCTCAAACGGTCACCCCATGCAAGTAACGTCCACAGTCAGCGTTGCTCATTTAGTTTAAGTAATTGAACGAAAAGCTGTACATTCTAACACGATTTGACTATTAACAAAATTAACATTTTGACTGCAGAAGACGTATATACACGCTGTCAAAGATAATAAAATTATTCGCAAAGTGTATATACGTTCTCATAAATGTAACATTATATACACACGGCATATATACACGTCCATATAGAATTATCGCTATGCACATATGACATGTATGCATTCTCATAAATTCATCAATAAATATGCATAGCGTATATACACGTTCTTACAGATTCGTTAATGTACACGTAAACCGTATAGATACAACCTCATGGATTCATCTAGAAGCACGCATAACGTATATACATGTTATCACAGATCCATGAATGTATATTCAAGCCGTATATATACGCCCTTATGGAATCATCAGTAAATACACGTGGCATATGTACACACATTCTCAGAGATCCATCAATAGAGACGAAAGTCGTGTATATACGCTGCCATAGATTCATCGATAACTGCGCATAGCGTATATACACGTTTTCACAGATTCATCAATATAAACGTAAGATGTATATATTCGCTATCAGAGATCCCTCAATATGTACGGAAGACGGTTGAAGATAACTCATAGAATTTTCTTTTAATGCACTTCAATCAATGCAAATGTCGGGCCGTATTTTTGTAATATTAATTCTCTTCTAATCAAGGCGTTAAATGATAATTTAAGAAAAGTTGGCCGAAAATGGCGGGAGATCTGAACTCAGGTTCACTGATTGTAAGCTCACCCCTTACCTATCGTAGCCTTTTCCGGTCACTTTATCGTATCCTGTGCAGAGAATACTTAAAAACAGATCCGTCTCTTCTACAAAATCTCGAGGATCCTAGAAGACAAAGTTTCCTTTCTGCGATACAAATCTCGAGGTGTTTTTTCACCTTGCTTTGGAGTTTCCGCTTGGACTCACGATAACGAGATTTGTCTGAATTCAATGGGACGTACAGGAGTCATTAACGGTTCGAGTATCAGTAAAAGTCATCCTGTGAAGATAAAATTTCAAGGAACTGCCGGAGAAAGCCGTTTGAAGTTATTCTCAATGTTTTCATCGCGATGAGAGACACGCGGAAGCGCGCTTTACGCTAGAGTTTTGAGGTCAAGTCACGACGATAAGATCCTCTCGTTCGACTCTTCGCACTCGGCACGTACCTCTACTCTATCTTGACAGTCACGTACAACTTTCGACGAAATTCCTTTGCTTTTTTATTGGAGAACAAATGGCGCCGGGTGTTGACTTGCACGAAGGAATCACTCAGTCCTTCTGCGGTTACTGATGTGTGTTAAAATGAGAAGAATTTTTGATAATGAAATATCTTCAAAGGAACTAATTCTCCCCTAATGCAGTCCGCAGGTTTTAAAAGATACGCCCCTGACATGCATCTACCATCATGGCTACAGAAAGTACCAAGATGTGCATTCGAAATAGCGAGAACCACCCAAAAAATATTAAAATACTAATTTTCGTACGGTACCAAGAATTTTTTGATTTACACAACTGCCATTTTGGTTTCAGAAATTTTTACTTCAACCCCGTCTTCAGCGATTCAAGGAATTTGTGTCAATGTATGTTTATTATATATAAATATATAATATATTATATGTATTTTTTTTTAGTGCAGTACAAACAATTTTTACCTCAGATTTGTAATCAGCGATCCAAATAAATTTATGTGTCAATGTAAGTTTAACACGTTGACTGTCATGGGGGCACCGGTGACCGGCCATATTGAATTTAACTTCAGGAAATTTCTTATTTTTAGTTTCAGAAAATCTTATGTAACTTTTAAATTGTAATATTTATGAATTTTCGGACATACTGAATATTTAAATGTTGGCGGGAAAAAGATAGAGGTCAGCCGAATATCTATCTATCTCTATGTTTACTTTATTTACATTTCTGTTTACAGAAATCTACGACCATGGTACTAAAGGCAATTTCAAAGGTTGAGTGTCAGAATTGTTTCAAGCAATTTTCCCAAAGATTCTACTTGTGCATTGACTCACAAGGAGCCTATTTTGAAAAAAAGGTTATGTAAACTAAAAGTAAACAGCGTCTTATATTTTATTTCACATCAGTTACCTTTCCTGTGGGGCGGACTGTGTATATTTTAAAGTTTTGATCAGGACTTTGATAAAATTGACCACTGGTCCCCAATATTCGGGGCCTTGAGATAAAGAGCCATAGACCTTCTCGTCAAATCTGACCCAGATGCACTTTCATCCTCGTAGTTCTTCGTAGTTCTTACATTTACTACGTGAATATTTTCCGGTGCTATACAATGTACCCTCTTCATCGAGAAGTAATGACGTTAATCGAGGAACCGAAATTTATACAATAATTGACCAGTGGATTTTACACTTTATCAAACCAAGCGGAAATACAGAGAGGCGTTAAATGCAAATGCGTGTATCACGATGCTTTGATATTTATGATGCCTTCGAGGCACGCGTCAACTTTGAATGTGAATAATGGCTGTGCCTGCCGTCAAATAAACCCACCCTCTAATATGTCGCGACGTTGCCTTCGGCGCTGTTCGGCTCCGGTGAAATCGCGTAATCTTTTTCGACAAAAAAAGTTCCGCGTTTCATGCCGGCAAAAACGTTGCTATCGTTGGATTCTAACCCATTCGTTATTCTCCGGGGACATGCACGATGTAGTCAGTGAGGGACACAGAAGTTAATGTCGCTTGAGAGAATGATAGGAACTTATTAACTCTTTATCATATCGTGGGCCTTATGTGGCATAATTAATATTTCATTGTATAAAACTCACATTCAAAAGTCAAAAATAAAATTTCTTGCATAAATTGTCATATCTCAGTCATTCACATTTATTGATGACTAGAATGCGGATCTTTGTGCATTTATGACAAATTTAACAGGTCTAAAATATATTAACCCTCTGTGGGCCCTCGTAACTTTAAAGTAACACAAAACAAATCTAAGCTTTTACTTTACAAAATCGATTTTTTAGATTTTTCAAATATTTCAAGTTAGCTCTTCAGAACCATGGAATTCTTTACAATCCAACGTTTCAAAATCAAATAAAATGTATTATTTATAATAGTACTTTTATTATTTTCTAATGTGCTATCGTGCAATAAATCTTCAGATATCACAGAAAATTCGGTCCATAGAGAGTTAACAGTATTTAATATAAAAAAATGTCTGAGATATTTAAGATAGGCTATTCATTTTAATATTCAACAGTTGAATGAAATCTGTTGCCTCCATTTTGTTGTGTTTGCGATATATGAAAAATAAGGGGGAAAATAATTGAATGAACTCTGCAGAAGTGCGATAAAAATTTGTTAACGAAACTGGTTTTAGATTGAAAATGTTTTCATTAGCACAGAATGAGATTTAATTTAAAATTAAAAGATATAACAATTGAACAGCCCAAATTGAAGGTGGATCTGCTATTTGAAATAATTTTTTCTCATTTTGATGTATTTAATTTTCACCATTCAAGACGAATATGTCTGCTGCAGTTGGCAAAAAATAGGGAAGTTTCACGTCCAAAAAGTTGATGTTAAAAAATGTCTGAAGATTCGAAGGAATTCAAAAAACCACGAGACAGTGAACAGCTGTTCTACTTTTTAATTAAAAAATTTAATAACACTAGGTACCTTGTAATAAGTTCATTTATTATGATGGATATCAATCAGCTCGTTTCATTCTATTTTTGTTATCCTCAAAGTACACGTACAGTACGCGAGAAGTAGACAAGTTTAATATCGAGAGAAGATTGATATTAAAGATGTATCCACGAAAGATAAATAGGTTTCAGAAGGCAGGAAATAGTACAGAAATTACATGCCATTTTCAATTAAATAATCTAACAATCCTGCAGTATATTCTTCAACTTCTTCCATCAGTTTGATCGACTTCCTCAATCTCATTCTATTTCTATCGTTAAAACCGTAAATTACAACAATTCAATCATTCTTGATAGATGTGAAAGCACTTCGTCTCTAAAATTAAATAGCCTTCGGTTTACAAATTATAATTTTATCTTTTCATTTCAGATGACGAAATTCCTGGAATTATGACAGCCGTCAAAAATACATTAGTGTCTGTCGAACGATCTAAAGTTAATTAAAATTGTTATTTTTGCTTGCAAAAATTCCACTAGACTACAAAAGTATCAATATATGTGTGGTAAAAATTCCAAGACTGTGAATATTTTTCAAGTATAATTATGTGGAATGAAAGAAGTATTTTTTCATCGTACGGTGGAAATCACTTCGACAATCTGTTTCTCATGGACCACCCGGTGAATTTAGATGAATAGAGAAGAAAAATTAATGCTCTGCTACTAATGACGTATGCATTCACCCCTACGTTCTAGTTTTAGAAACTGAGTTTTCACCCTCCAATCTGGTCTTTTTAAACGACGGCAGGCGAAGTTCTGTGCTTCATTCTTTCGTTCTTTGCAACATCAAGTTTTCTCCCCTTTGAGAGCTTCAATGTATAATACATGCTGCAGGAATGAATCTTGTTGTAAATTTAGTAGCTAATTTTAAATAGTATATACGGAGGGCATGTTTTGCTTGAACACGAGTAATATTCATTCGAGATAATGCATTGTTTTGAATACCTTATTATTCTCATTTCCCAAATGACATAGAAACTTTGTATTGTTTTGTTGTGGTACAAAGTTTAATTAATTATTTGAAAGTAGCTCGTTATATTAATTATTTCGTCTGAACGAAAGTTAGTTTTTTTTTCGTGAGAGAGGAGACTGAATTAATTATTAATTATTAAACATCGATTCGATTATATTATCTCGAGCAACTTCACGTGTTTACTCTTCGGTAATATGTGCCCTGAATTTTAATACGCGGAACGCTGTATGAAAATTTGTATTTTTGATGCAATCGATGATGTTGACACGAATCAAATTGAATTTCCGGGAGTGTCTTCATAATTATTTGATTCAATGTGTGTTGAGACAAAAAATTTATTAAAATATCCATCGTTTGAAATCTGTGTAATTAGATAATTCAGAATAACAAATTCAATTTGTGACAGTGTTTTTATAATTATTTGATTAAATGTTTTTGGAGACAAAAAATGTAATAAAATACCCATAATTTGAAATCTGTGTAATTAAATAATTCAGAATAGCAAATTGAATGTGTGACACTGTTTTCATAATTATTTGATTAAATGTTTTTTGAGACAAAAAATTTATTAAAATATCCATCATTTGAAATCTGTGTAATTAAATAATTCAGAATAGCAAATTCAATTTGTGACAGTGTTTTCATAATTATTTGATTAAATGTTTGTTGAGACAAAAAATTTATTAAAGTATACTTTATCCGAAATCTGTGTAATTAAATAATTCAACAGATTATGGTTTCTTTGTATAAATGAACTGATGCATGACTACTCCAAATAATATGTGGACAAGGAATTAAAAATTTCGACGTAAAATTAGTAGGCACTAATTAAAATCTACAACATTCATCGCAGATTTTTCCCCTATTATAATTCATTGCGACAGAAATGTAGTAGGTTAAAAAAATTTCCGAACTAAAAGAGTGGATCGTTTGAGAAGCTACCTTAATATTAAAAACAAGTATACAAAATAACGAAATATGACATATCATCGTAACGATTCCCCTTTAAACTATTTATAAAAGCCATTTCTCAACTTTCGTTGACCTACGACCCAACGTTTTTCAGTATGAGGATACTCCTACAAATGTAAGTGATTATTCTAGTGAGTATTGTAAACAGAATAATTATTAAGATTAACAATAGAGTAATAATAATAATGTAATCCCTTGGGTGTTCTTCCAGCCCATATAAATTTCAACGCAACCTATAAGTTGAGAAACGTTATTTTACAATACTCCGACCGTCAAAGTTCGGTACACAAATCGTAAAAAAAGAATAAAATTACACTTTAACAAAAGTGCAATACTGCTGAACGTTTTTCATCATAGTGTAAAGCAGCTAAATTCAACATAATGTACGATATGATTATTTACAATTCACTTGTTGTTAGTTTAATATATTAAACACAATTGTTTGTAAACAAGGGGGTGAACTTGTATTTTAAACAATACGTATGTACTAAAAGTGTGCTTAAAGGTTACAACTTTTTTTACGGGATGAATATTTAGTTACTGGGTCAGTAGTACGAGTAAATCATATAACTCTTCATAAAGCAATGGAACCTCGGCACATGGTCGGCGATTATATTGAGTTATGTCCCTTAAAAAAAACCGGAGCGTATAATTTACCAACTTTCTAGCTCTGCAGAGGTAAAATGTCAAAAATTATCCTATTTACCCTACGTATTTTTACGTTCTAATGCAAAATTGCTCAATGCGTACTCATCGTCCTTCCTCGATTTTCCAGGTCTTACAAAGAACTGAAAGGACGTCTTATTATTTACAGTCCTATTTCATTCTGTATTCATCATATTAACACGTTGAGGACGGCGCAGATTTTGCTATGTCGCGCTACCGGACGGCAGTAGAAATCGTACTATGCTTTATCTGGCGGCGCCTTGCGCACAATATTGTTTAGCAAAACTTCAGACGCAAAAGTGCAGTTTCTTTTTACTATACGTATAGTATATGCGGTGCTCTTTACAAGAGGAAATGACGCCAGATAAATCATTCGCGTGTGAGCCATCGGTGGTACACGCCGTCCTCAACGTGTTAAGTTATCATTTTTCGGTTTAACGAGTTTTAAGGTAAATTCGACATAAACTTCACAG
Organism: Cerceris rybyensis; assembly: GCA_910591515.1. Classification (NCBI taxonomy): domain Eukaryota; kingdom Metazoa; phylum Arthropoda; class Insecta; order Hymenoptera; family Crabronidae; genus Cerceris; species Cerceris rybyensis. The sequence goes on along the minus strand of OU342789.1, from coordinate 64,199,997 downwards.
CGGCTTGGTTTTGCAAAATTTAATATTAGATCGCTCGTAACTGACTGAGAAGTATTATTTTTTATCTATAAATAATTATCGACAACGACCCGCAGTAAAAAGTACACTTATTGTTTGAGTAGCACGCTTCAAATCAGAGGTGCCTGACAAGCAAACTTGGAGTAAAACGCCGCACATCTGTGCACCGCGGTGTTGCCTGAGAGGCACACTTGAAGCGATAAGGATTAAGTGATAAGAATAATTTCATCGTCTCATGACCGACTGATATTTTCAATAGGGAATATGCATTTGGTTTAATTTTAATTGAATTTTTTTCTCCCGAATCTATATTGTCCTAACATTGTATTTAAACCATTATTTCCTTATTTAGTTTGTTTTTAATTGCATAAAAAATTAATTAAAAAATGCAAAATAAGCGAGCGAGATTCAAATTTGCAAAACGCAGCACATTTGCGGTCGCATCAAAACGTGACATCACATACAACGTTTTCGGATTTATCGGCGTTGCTGTTTATATTGTGTTTCAAAGAAAAATTGTTTTTATTTGTGTTTCTGTAGTGTTTTCCATTAGCTAGTGCAATTTCTGGTAGCATTAAATCATCTAGGACGATGACTGAAAGCGATTTTGTCGAAGCACAATCGGAAAAATCTACCAAAAATAGATGCATTCATGATGACAGCATATTTTGCATCAAATCCAGATTTTACGTCCGCTGAGATCAAAGGAGTTTAATTTTTTTTAATTGTTATAATACATGATATATCATAATTTATTAGATAGGTTTTTATTCATAAATGCACCCAGCAGTACTTACTTAAACATAACCTATACATAATCTTCGAACATTATAGCTGCTGCTCCTGTTATAATAATTTATAAGTAATTATACGTAATGTTAATAAGACTCACTCAAATCAAATTGATCTTTCGTAAATTTTGAAAAAAAACAACTATTTGACAGAGAAGTAGATATCAATTTACGTGTTTTCGCGTTTTCGCATCTTTTGGAACAAGAAAAAACATTTTATCGGGTGTACTTATAATAGTCTTCTTGCACATTGGTACAAGACAATATCTATAAAACGGTTTTTTAGCTTTTTTCATGATCTGAATAGCTATTAAAACTAAAAATCTGTATAAAATAACCAAAACTAACTGTTAATCTCATAATAAACAAAGACTGGACGTGGCTTGTGACGCCATTCAAAGCCCGCGAAAAATGGCGACGTTCAAACAGTTCAAATTTAAACAATGTTTTAAATATTATTTGAAAAAAAATTTGAGCATTTGTAACAGTATTTATATTTTTTAGTATGTTATAACGATGTAAAAAGTTAATTAAAAATATAAAAAAATTACATGCATATTCCCTATTTCATACATTTTTGTATTCTACTTATAGCGTCACGTGTGCCAAACTTCACTGTAGGTTAAAGGTTTATGTATCAAATATTTTAAAAATACTGAAAGACAGCATCGAATTTCGACTCACCGACTATGGTAAGATAAACTGGATGACCGATCGGCGGGGTGGTTGATATTTGGCACTCGTAAATCCCGGAGTCCTTCCGCTGAGGATATCGTATCCTCAGAGTCCACTCTTCGGTGTGAGGGAAGTGAAGTGCTTCGAAACGTTGGTCGCTCGTGTAAGTGTAACGGCCAACCGTTAACAGGTGTATATCTCGATGCCTCACCCAGGAAACCTGAAACAGAACGTTATCGTATAACGCAACGAGAACGGGCAAACTCCCATCTGCCAGGTCGAACCGTATCCCGGAATTTTACAAACTTTCTCGTTGAATAGAAGCTAAATCTCTTTTTGTTAAAAGCTTTCACGTAGCTTTTAACGGATAAGGGTGAAGCGAGACGATTGTAGAATTTATTTGGTGAAATTTCAACGGACGAATTGATACCCCTATTTCCCTTTTTTGTGCTGCGATTGTGAACTTTTTTATTTATTTTCTGCTAGAAAAACAATGAAAGAAGTTAAATAAGAATGAGTGTATTTAGGGAACAAATACGAGAAAAAAGGAAAGAATGTAATATTAATGAATAATAATGATATTAATAAATAAAGTAATAGATGTGAAAAGAAAGAGAAAAAACATATATAAAGAAAGGAAAGTGTATGAGTGGATTTATGAGGGAGACAATAATAATGAAGACAAGAATATGAAAGAGTGAAGTAGGTAAATATAGTTATTTAACAGTTTGAATACCGGGAGGGTTTTAAAAAATTACTTTGAAAAAGCCAAAAGCCACTTTCGCGCTCTTTAGATTTTATTTCAAAATAAGCTAAAGTTGGTGTTTTATTTTGTGTAGTGCACAACAAGAACAATCTTCTCGTGCTTGTATCCTAATTTTGTATTACTTTATATTATAAAAGAGAAACCTGATGCATTCTTAACTAAATATCTTAACAAAGTCTTCCTTCAATTGTCAACATTGAAAAAATGTCCTGGGGTTTTTCGACACAAAAACTGAAGAGCGCGAAAGTGGCTCGTGGTACGCAAACGGTTAAAAACAGAATTTGCAATTTTGAGACACTGTTAAATCTAATACAAAAAGGAACAATAAAACTTTGTATTTGAGTACTTGATTAGGTTGAGTGATTGAAAGTATGAGTGATAACAATTGTGAAGAATGGAAGGATGCACTGATTAATCTAATAATTACAAAAAGATGTAAAACTGAAATGTAAATGTAAACATCTTGGATAATGGCCGTAAGGTCAAACAAGTAAAATAAAGCATATATATATATATATATATATTTCTTTTCTGTTAAGGAAAATAATGTTGTCAGAACTTTCTTTTTGCATATGTTAATTTATAAAATCAATGAGCACAGCTAATTTTTTTGTTGGTGGAATCAATGCAGTGTCTGACAGACGACAGGTACTTGTTTCGTGTCAATTTCGATACATCTGTAGACAGACATGTACGTATGCGCATGTTTAAATCAATAATTTACGAAGCAAGTCAATCGACCATGAAGGTAATTCTATCGAGTGTCCTTTGAGTAATATTCTCATTCGATTGACTTTAATTGGAGTTTAAAAAGGACGGAAGTCCCTTGGTGATGGACGCGCAAATTGCATCTGGTTGGATGGTTGAAGTGATGGCTCAAGAGACTGTTGGACTCTATGAAAACAATATTTGTGAAAATATACAAATTGGGTGCATTCTTTTGCCGTTTGACATTGCAATCTTGTCTGTATTCGCAGTAAATTGAATAATACGCGAGGGATTACATCGCCTTGAGATTTTCAGAAATCTATTTTTTATGGTTAAATGAATTGTTTATATTTTTATGAATATTTCATGCTTCTAACCATTTCAAAATTCGTACTGCTAACAAAGTTATAGCAATTAGCAGTGAGCGCGTCGGAGTCAACTTCAGTCGACCCGAATTGGCAAATAAGCAAAAGCCTCTGGTACTTTGAATTGTTATAAACATAAAAATTGAAAAGAGTTGCTCAAAAGGAAGAAAAAGACATCATGAGAACAATTTCCGTGAAAGTTTGAACGATTGAATGGAATTAAACAAAATTTAGGTTTCAAGACCATTACTATGAACTGTTACTTCTTTTTCGTTTTTCTTGAAACTACATTTTTCAAATTGGTGTACACGACATCTCAATATCTACTCAATTAATTTGGTTAAAGTTTACAATACATGTTTTTACAATATCCTCCCAAAATTTTTGATTGGGTGCCGTGTTTAAAAGTTATAAACATTGTAAAGTCAGAATTTCGATGAAAAATAGAAATTTGTATTCAAACTGCTGTCATTGCTACAAAAAAATTTTTCAAATATTTCCCTACGTCACATTGTAGCTATTACCTTTTTCAATAAATACAAACATTTTTTGCCTCAGACAATGCCTCACAGAGAAATGATGTGCACTGTCACTAATTATTTGCAAAAGAGAGTTCTACTAATCTTCTTATACCTCCGCCATTTTTTAACAAATTTTAATTGGTAACATTGCAAATTGTTCACAAAACTACTATATATACGTGCATAATAACGATCATTTAATAAACTTAATGACTTCGTCAAAAAAAGGTTAGTATTAGACCTACTTTTCTCAAAGTAATAACAAAAATTACTCACAAGATTATGTTGGCAGATTTCTAAGTTTTGGAAAAACATTACAATTTTCATAAAAGTCTGAAGTACTGGATTTTGAATTATATTTACAAGGGAACCTCCCGAGGTGCCAATCACCGATTTTAATAAAATTTGAGTATGATGTAGTACTCGTGAAAATATTCGACACGTATTTTTTTTTATCGGCAATCGTTCAGGTTTAAGGGGTGAAAACCGCCCTCAAAGTTGGGGTGCTAAAGTATATTTCCTTGATTATCTCAGAAACTATGAGAGATAGAGTAATTGCGTAAATTGACGAAATTAGCGCCTTTCCATCACGAATCTAACGGTATACTTTTTTTTGCAAAACCTTCATTTATTTAAACAATATGTTAAAAAATAACACATTTTTGGCAGTTTCACCAACTTAATGTTGATCAATTTTCATGAAATTTTTTTTATATAAACTAGATATCCAATGCAAAATTACGGATAAATAGGAATTTCGATTTTTTTATTAACAAAAAAGTTATTGCACATGAGATTTTATCGTCCGCCGCGCGAAATAGAGTCCCTACATGAGTCGGTTCTTGCTCATAATCAATTGGTAGTTCGTAAATGAGTTGATTTTACAGTTAATTATTGGTTACTAACAAAAAGAAAAGGATTTTCCGTTCCCTTAAAAGGATACGATTTGCGGCTACCGCACTGCGTGCGGTTTACGGTGGGACATTCCCGGGTCGGCATGGTGGGAATAGTTTCGACCTGTTAACGGACTAACAATAGCAACCCTAAAGAATGGTGAAATGCATTTTTGAAAAGTCTTTGACTCGTTATTGCCACCGAAGGTTACTTATTAACCCTTAGCCAGTTCGTCCAGTGAATTCGGTGATGTTATAAATGCTAATTATGATGTGTTACAAATGCATGAAGCCGAACAAGTAATTACGTTTTATCATGCTTAAAAATGGTGGGTTGAATGGATAATTTATATTAATATAAATGTATACGCAAGGGACAATATAATAAAATTGCAGTCACTGATTCACAATCAGCTGTCCTCTCCGAGATATGAAGACATGTTCAGATATGCATGGTTTCGCTGCGGCTACACAGAGAATAGACCAAACGAATTTATAAATCCGTTACATTTTGTTTTACCGATTTACAAATTGATATTAACAATTGTTTCGACTGTGACGACGTAGTTGCATTGAGGTGCTCATGGTGTAAAAATCATTTGTGTTTTCAACACTTTTTTCAAGAGTATCATTATTGCCAAAATTATATACAATAACACATATTATTTGCAGCTCCATCATTAATTTAAAAGCACCAATACATATACATTCATAAAATCAGCTCTTTTAAGAGCTACCAAGTGATTATGAACAAGGAACAACTCATATAGGGACTCTATTTCGCGCGGCGGACGATAAAATCTCATGTGCAATAACTTTTTTGTTAATAAAAAAATCGCAATTCCTATTTATCCGTAATTTTGCATTGGATATCTAGTTTATATAAAAAAAATTTCATGAAAATTGATCAACATTAAGTTGGTGAAACTGCCAAAAATGTGTTATTTTTTAACATATTGTTTAAACAAATGAAGGTTTTGCAAAAAAAAGTATACCGTTAGATTCGTGATGGAAAGGCGCTAATTTCGTCAATTTACGCAATTACTCTATCTCTCATAGTTTCCGAGATAATCAAGGAAATATACTTTAGCACCCCAACTTTGAGGGCGGTTTTCACCCCTTAAACCTGAACGATTGCCGATAAAAAAAAATACGTGTCGAATATTTTCACGAGTACTACATCATACTCAAATTTTATCAAAATCGGTGATTGGCACCTCGGGAGGTTCCCTTGTTAGTAAACACAGCTTGCAACGTGTAGCTTACTGCTGGAAATGTTTAAAAGACTTAAACATCGCAATATTTAATATATCACAACGTTTTAATTTTTTGTCACATTTTTCCCAACTCTAAAGGCTTTATTTCGCCCGGAAGTCTTCAGATTCTCATTCTACTTCGATACTTTTTCGATGAAATGTTTATTAATCATCTAAAACACAAGTTTCTCACACCATAAAATATTATCTCATGAGCCTTTCATTCTGAAAGTGATTAAGCCACTTTACCGCAATGGAAAATGTTAATTTTTCAATAACAATACAAAAATATTTATATTAGGAAAAATATAAATCTCCAAAATAATCGGAGTAAGTAAATCTTCTCGAGAATTGGAATCAATATTTTTAAACATGTTCAAACGCTAACCCTAAAATGTTTCGACTTAAAAGAAATATAACTTTCGTTACTTTTTCGAAAAAAATCAAGTTATTGACAACATTACTTACAATTTCGCATCTCTTTGTATTGATAAAATGTGCAATCAATGATAAAAATAATCTAAACTCGATTAAGTCACTTTAACTGACATAAATCACTTTACTGCAATGAGAAATATCACTTTTTCAATGGCAATACGAAAATATCGATACTAAGAAAAATATAAGTATCCAAAATAACAAGAACAAGTAAATCTTCACGAAAACTAAAATCAATATTTTTCAACACGTTCAAACACAAAACTGTAAACTCGATTTAAAAACAAAGTGACTTCTGCCACTTTCAAAACAAACGGCGCATATACCTAAAACAGCCCAACCCAAAAGTGTATAGAATCGAAAGGAAAACAGAATGAAAATTGAACAGCGATATTATTCACAATAAATCAACGTATTTATTCGGTACTCCGTCGATATCGTGTACAAAGAACAAAGGGTGCAACGAGAAAGCAGAGGAAATATCGTACCAAAGAGGAGAAGCCGGTTCGTATCGAATATTGCGTTTGAAATCGATTTGTTTCCCAAGTAGTATAAGCTGGTAAAGAGCCCGGCTGGTCACCAGTGAATGAAATCAAGCTATTTAGATGCTCTCTCTACATTTTACTCTAGACACGCTCGAATTTATCTCCATACCGTGAGATGCACTGTCCGTTCTAGTTGTTCTCTTCAATATTTATTTATTTACTTGTTTAATTTACTCAAAACAGAAATTTAAATAAACAAAGAAGAAATATCAGTTAAAACATGAAATTGAATTATTCGTTCGGTGGATGTTTCATTGAAAAATGTAATTAAACGTTTGTTATTAATATTATATATATATATAATAATATTATAATATTTGGCAAAGTTAAAAATTTGACCTTGAAGAGTGGAAACTTGGATGTGTCTATATATATATATATATTGGGCTCCTTTATGGACCCCTGTGATTTTGAAGCAACGGAAGACACATCCAAGTTTCCACTCTTCAAGGTCAAATTTTTAACTTTGCCAAATATTATAATTTAGTCCGTAAAAAATCATAAAATTCTTGACCATTCAATGTTTAAAAATTAGGTTCAATTTATTCCTAAATTTGTTCAAGTTAACCCTCAACGCGCCCCTGTAACATTGAGGGGGTGATTCCATGTGACCCTTTTTCGCTTTGTTTAGAAAATTTTTTTTGACTAACCATTGAAATGCACAATCTTGGAATTTTTACCACACATACATATATTGATACTTTTGTAGTTTATTGGAATTTTGGCAAGCAAAAATAATGATTTTCATTAACTTTCCACCGTGTGAAAAACTCTTATGTATTTTTGACGACTTCCATGATTCGAAAACTTGTGCTCATCTGGAATAAAAAAATCAAAGGGCATTTTAATTTGTAAACCTAAGACTACCGCTCTAACGAGAATAATTCTGATATCTGTCATAGTTTTTTTTTTTTATGTTGAACACGCCGAAAAAATATGACGATGTTTGAAACTTAGCATTTAAAGCTATGCCAAATCTTCAATTCTCGATGTCTTTATTTTATTCTACTTCCAGCAATAGCTTTAGGTTTATGAATTAAAATAAACTTTGTTGTTTTTATTTCAGATGATCAAAACTTTTGGAGTAATGGCAGCCGTCAAAAATGCATGAGCATCTTTCGAACGGTGTAAAGTCAATTAGAATCTTTAGTTTTGCTTGCAAAAATTCCCATAGACTACAAAAGTATCAATAAACCTATGGTAAAAATTCCAAGAGTGTACATTCTAATGATTCGTAAAAAAAAAAATTCCCAAATATAGCGACAAAAAAAATAGCTACCTTAAGGTAATGCAAGACATATCTAAGCTTGTATTTTTCAATGTAAATCTTTCGCATTTCAATATTAATAATTCAGGTTAATCCACCATTTAAAATAGTATTTTTATTATTTTCTAATGGTGCTATCATAAATTGATCTTCGGATACTAGAAAAAATTCAAATTATCGAGAGTTAAGTAAGTACAACTAAGAAAAAAAGAAGAAGTTCCAATTTAAATGGAAATAAGAAAAATATTTTTCACCATGTTGATGGCGCTCGGCGTGTTCAGCAATGAAACTCACGCATTCCATTGAAAAAAAAACACGAAGTGTTGAATAAAATCGTATTACGAGTTTCCTTAACGATTAAAGTTGGCGCAAAGTAAACGCGTACCTCCGGACTCCATAAAAGATTTTTCTTTACCGGTTTTACAGAAAGTTCGAGTGGACGCGTTAAAAATTTCCAACTGCAAAGGGGAAAACGAAGCGTTAAAAGAACTCCAAACTACCCTCGAAAGAGGCGAATTCCCGATAACTCGAGCGTACCATCTAATTCGTGAAAGTAGTCCTGACGAACTGATTAACGGGAGCCCATTCCCCCTGAATTCTTAATCGACGAATCGAAAGGCACTCGGAATTAAAGAGGACGCCTCGAGACCGGGACGCTGAGATAGAGAAGTTCAGATCGAGGTTGAAAGTAAAATGGGAGGAGACGCGAACGAAGGGGGAGGATGAGGTCGCCAGGGTTTTGAAAGAGATAGGATCGTGAGTTAAGTTAGAAAGCGTTGCCGGAGGAAGCAGAGGAGGAAGTGGAAACAACCTTACCGAAAATAAACGAAGAGAGACGGAGAGAAGAAGAAAAATGTCAGGGGAGAGATAATGAACAATCTTGTCATCGACTACAATTGGCACATGTATACACATCATTTGGGTGCCGCATATATGCGGCGCTCGTACCCACACGTCGTCGCGTAGATGACGCATATATGCGGTTCTCCTATCCAGAGGTCGTCAGGTGGATGTTGCGTATGTGCAGCGCTTGTAACTACAAGTCGTCGCATGAATGTCGTATATATGCGGCGCTCGTACCCACACGTCGTCGCGTAGATGACGCATATATGCGGTTCTCCTATCCAGAGGTCGTCAGGTGGATGCTGCGTATATGCAGCGCTTGTACCTACACGTCGCCGCGTGAATGTCGTATATATGCGACGGTCGTACCCATAGGTCGTCACGTGGATGCCGCATATATGCGGCGCTCGGAGCGAAAGGGCTAAAAAGAGTAAGATTTTTTATCCTTTCCTAAAGCATTCCAGGCATAAATATGCAATTGATTTTTGGAAGTTTCCATATACTCTATTCATAAAAGAGAAAACTAACATTGTAGGGGAAGCTGTGGAGAACTTGAAGAAAGAGATTAAAAAAACAATGTGAGGAAGAAAGAATGACAAAATGTGTGTCATAAAAGTAGATATACCGAGAGAACAGTGCGAAAGAATTAACCCTGCAAAGAAGAAAATCGACAAAGAAGAATAGGAGGAAAGCACGGTAGGATGCACACCGTAAGATCTAACAGGAAAAACTATGAAAAGCGAAGCTACAGAGAAACAGAGAAGACTCGGCGAAACGAGTTCATAAAGAAGAAATAAACTAGGAGGAAAAGCGAAAAAATCCTAGAGCTCTAGAATAAGACTGACCGAACGGACGAAGGAAGAGTGGCGAGTGGAAGATCGAAAGAGAGACAGAGAGAGCCAGAGAAAGGAAGATAGAGACAGAAAGTGCCAGAGACAACAAAATAGAGATAGAGAGAGCCAAAGAGAGTAAGACAGAAACATAAATGTCCAGAGAGAGAGAAAGTAAAATAGAAACAGAAAGGGGAAGAGAGAATAAGATAGAAACAGAAAAGGCCAGAGAGAATAAGGCAGAGACAGAGATGAAGAGAGAAGCGAAGAGAAGTGGGAAGCGTCGAAGCTGAAGGGTTTTCGAGGATATTTCGTTCCTCGAAGCGGGCCACTGCTGGCGCATAAACCAATTTCCGCAGAACGCGGCTTCACTCGAGGCGGAAGTGACGTCACCATGGAGATTTGGCATTGTCCTATCAGCGAGGGAATCTACAGCAGCGGCCGAGTCCGCGCGAGTTCTCGAGATGACAGGACTGTGTCATTGGCATTAGCCGCGGCATTGTTTGCTGAAATCCGACCGAAATCTATGCACTTCGCGGAATACCCTTTACCTCAACGTCGGGACAACCGAGACTCCATTGAGAGTCCATTCAGAGTCCATTCGGAGCTCGCTCAGATAGGGGTGCTTACATGCAAGCGAATCGAGGGATATTCTGAAATGCACCTTTTTTTCGTTTTGTTGGATAACTACCTAATTGTACAAGATATCGTATTTAAATATTGCTAAGTGTGATTGCAGGTACAAAACAGGAAATTGACTTTTAATTACGTATTGCTTTTTCTTCCAAAATATTTAGAAGATCTTTAGTCTTGACGAAGTCACTGGAAAAGCGATCGCCCTTTTGGAACCTACATCACGATAACCCAGGTCATCCGAACCTCCCACCACACTTTAAGTATCCTATATAACGCCAATGCATTTTAAAAATTAGAGAATTTTGTACTGAATCGCTGTAAGTCTGTACATTGCGACGACGTTTGTAAAAACTCTGAACGCGCAACAATTCTTCCAAAATAAAACGTTGTAAATGGTACGGGATACAACACTTTTAACTACTTCTTTTCCTCTTCCGGTGCCTCGAATGATCGTCGAATTTTATTTAACCCTTTGCAACCCTTAGTAATTTTTACTATGAGCTACCAGCTATATCAGGACTATTTACATAGTGTGGGTGCACATTCGTGGAAAATTGAAAATCTTGTCTTGTTAAAAGGAGCGTATACATTTTAAAATTGTATTTTACAATGTAAAAAAATGTAAAAATATTGAATATAAAATTCTGAATATTAATAGGCCGTTTCGGGCCCTGGGATTTTGGCCTTTTAATTTATTAGATATGTTGCCGTGACAATTAATAAATTATTATTTATCACTGCGATTTACTACGCCGAGGATTTTGTGACGAGAATTTATAATTTTAGAAGAGGTATTAATGTCAGGGAAGTATTTGCGACCAAGTGACCGAAGAGAAGTTGGTAGGTTGTTAAAAAAATACCGTCATGTATTAATATTCTATTTAGTGAAATCTAAAATTTAGTGAGATTAGTTTATCTTCAGTAAATTTAAAACTCACTGCTTTGTCACGGTACATATCATCACAAGAAAAAGTTGTTTACGTAATTCCAGCTTCATTTTCCATTTAAAATTAGTAATTACACCGACAATGTACGAAGAACGAAGGAATTATTCAAAATAGCAAAACAACATGTCTGTTGTATCATATCCATATTAAATTGCAGAGAAAAACATATGCGCGGCTTGGGAAAACATTAACGAAGGAAAAAGATTTCCTCGTGACTACGGAATGATTGACATTTATTCCTCGAATCCCCAGCGAAATGTATTTTTCTTGCGATGGAAGCTCACGGGACATGGTACGCGCAATATAAATGAGGATATTAAAGAAACATCATCAAACCGAGTACTTCGACGAGCAGCTTGGGTTTCTTTAACAATTCACGTGATGTCAGTGTTTATGCCATTTCATTATTAAGCATCGTCTCGGAAACAAAATAGTGCTGCCGCAAAGGAATATATCGAGATGGAACCATTGGATTTTAACAGTAGAACGTCATGTCTTTTATATTTGTGTATTGTATGAAAATAACGGTGAACAATTTTGTTAAAGATATTGTTAAAATATTAAAAATAACTAACAGATTGATCAATACAAACTCTAAATACTCTAACTCGCACCCTACAAAATTCTCGGACTCTCCTCTCAAGATTAAACTCTCCATTATTCTCAACTCAACTCTGTTCATGACTCAACACTCTATGGCTCAACTTTGTCTATGACTCAATTCTGTACATAGGAATATTTTCTAGGGCTCAACTTCGTCTATGACTGAACTCTGTCTGTGGCTCAACTCTGTCTATGGCTCAACACCGTCTATTGCTCAATACTGTCTATTGCTCAGCTGTATCTATGGCTCAACTTTGTCTATGACTCAATTTTGTTCATAGCAATATTTTCTATGACTCAACTTCGTCTATGACTGAACTTTGTCTGTGACTCAACTCTGTCTATGGCTCAATTCTGTCTATGGCTCAACTCTGTCTATGGCTCAACTTTGCCTATGACTCAATTCTGTTCATAGCAATATTTTCTATGACTCAAATGCGTCTACGATTGTACTTTGTCTGTGGCTCAACTCTGTCTATGGCTCAATTTTGTCTATGGCTCAACTTTGTCTATGACTCAATTCTGTTCATAGAAATATTTTCTATTGACTCAACTTTGTCTATGACTGAACTCTGTCTGTGGCTCAACTCTGTCTATGGTTCAATTCTGTCTATAGCTCAATACTGTCTATGGCTCAACTTTGTCTATGGCTCAATACTGTCTATTGCTCAGCTCTGTCTATGGCTCAACTCTGTCTATATCTCATCTCTGTTTATGGCTCAATTCTGTCTATGGCTCAACTCTGTTCATAGCTATATTTTCTATGGTTCAACTACGTTCATTGCTCAACTTTGTCTACGACTTTACTCACAGACTTAAGCTTTCTATGCACTCGAACCATGCTAGGAAGCTTTTCCAACTTGAGATAAAGTCTCTTGGGGCTATGGGGACTAAGGGGATGAACTCGCAAGTAGGGGTTTGCGTATGAATCGGCGTCACCTCTGGGAAATTCGTCCTTAGTGATATGTACATCATAGCCCCGGTGGTTTGGACTTCTTATAAAATTGTCCTTCAAGAAGTGCCGGTAGAATTTAAAATTGAAACATACACAAATACTCCTTCCTTTCCCTTTAACAAAAACAAATGTTCTAGAGGATTCCTCTTTGACATTCCATAAGGTTTATCCCAAGTATCCCTGTGGCCCTGTTAATTTTTGTCGTCCAAGACGTCGACGATAATAAAATTTATACGTAATGGAGGGGGGGGGGGGGGGGGGGGACAAAAATAATTTTTTTCTAAGATATTTCAGTAGATTGAAATGTTTAGTACTGACGGTGAAAATAAAATCACGGATTATACATAGGAAACCTGAAAGACGTAATTAGAAAAATGCTATTCTTGGGAAAAGCCAATTTTTTGGAAAATTGAAATGTCTAACTGTCAAAACTAATTTACCCTATATAAGGATATTTCAGTTGATAAACAATGATGCCGAATCATTTGATAGAACACATTTTGCTATCATTAAAAGCTAATTTTCGGAAAATGAATACTGTTTAATTTTCAGTCCTCAAAATACAGGAGTTTGTTGATAGAAATACATTACAATGACAATAACAAAACGACAAATTACACAGTTAAATGCAAAAGGCTTGATAAAAAATTTTATTACGGCAAACAGTCAATTTTTGATAAAATCGAAATTGTCAAAGTGTCAAGATGAATTTGACCCAAATAGGCAAATCCACTTTGCACGTATTTCCTACTATTTTACCGAGGAGATACCAGTTCTGTCTTCTATCCGTTTTTGGAGGTAGTAATTCGAGCGAAATCGTATTACCCCAGTTTTTCCCGTTAAGTTGCCAACGAAACTTGTAGCAAGCACGGCGGCACGCTAGAATTTCGCTTTTTTATGAAGATCGAAGGGATTTTAATTGGTTCGAAGAAGTATACGGCATCGATCGACTTCGTTGAATGCAGAATTGGAAATTTTCTATCCGCTTCGCTGTTTCGCTCGCTATACATTTTTCATAGTTGCATGGACGCATGGCTCCGAAGCAGGTGCGGCATTGTTTTACCGTTTGGAGAAAAAAAAATTGATAAGTGCTTCTCTCTGGTATTTATTCTTAATCGAAATTCAAAGTAAATATTTTTAATTTGTAAATTTTACAAAAAGGGAGAATACATTTTTATTAAATATGAGACTTTTCTTTATTAGTTGACAAATTAGTGAAATTTTCAATTTGCTAAATTCCATATTTGATACCAAAATAACTGTTCATGTGTAAATATTCGTTTCAAGTTTAAGACGAAAGAAATTAGTTTGAAAAATTAATATGGATAAAAAATGAATATACTTAAATTAGTGTGTCAAAAATTGCAATTTGTTCCTGCTTTTGCTTATTAACTTGTTAATTTTACAGGAAGGAGGAATACATTTTTATCAAATATGAAATCTTTCTTAGTTAGTTGACAAGTTAGTAAAATTTCAAATTTGCGAAATTCTATGTTTGACACCAAAATGACTGCTTAACTGACTAAAAATTAATTTAAATATAAAATGAATATACTTAAATAAGTGTATTAAATAAAAATTGAATTTTGTTCAAGCTGGGTGTTTTTATAAATTTTATTAACACTAGACTTACGCGAGTGAAATCTTTTACACTGCAATATATTAAATGAAGACTTTGAAAACAGAAAAATGAAGCGGTACAGATGATAATTCGTTAAATAATTTTTGTATTATAAAACACGTGAGAAATATGATGAAATATCTACTGTACTGCTTTTCTGTAAATTTGAGAAATATTTAATACATAAAAAAACATATGTAAAAGAATAACTCGTCAATTTGTCGACTTCCGTAAATCTAATAACAATTGTTAAATTTTTTACTAAGGAATGAACTTTCTAAAATTTCTAATAACTTTTTCTACCAAAAATTTAAATTGTTTTTGTTTCTGCCCGTCACATTTTTCAATATTGCACCAAAATTTCCTAATGGTTAAGTGGCAATTATATTAAAACACCAACCTTTGTCAAAAATATGTTAACTTTACATGAAATAGCCAAATGAATAGTTGTCAAATAAATAAACAAATTGACAAATCCCGAAATATGAATTTCACAGAAATATTCCATCCTATTTATATTTTTTCAACTGCCTCAGTTTTTCTTCAAGGCATTTGTATAAAATTTATAATTTTTCAACCTAACACCCCGAAAAAGTGTCTTTTGGCGAGCCTCGGAACTTTTCAGGGGATCAGAGTCGGAAGGAAAATTGAAATCTGCGAAAACGCTCCGTTGAATTTAAATATCGAATTTAAATCTGCACTGTGTACAGAATCAGGGGAAATCGGTGACGATGGAAACGCACAGACGTGCTTTCGGCTTATGGTATCAGTGATTTTCGTATTACAAATATTTGATGGACTCGAGGTTCTCCGGGATTAGTCTGTCAATTCGGTGGGTACGATTCTTCGTTGATCTCCGAAATTACTGTTTTTCATTATGTCAATATTTGCCTTTATTCTTTCCGCAATACTTCGATTCCCGACATATGGCTTCGGAAATATTATATTCTTTATTGGAATTGTGGGAAAAACTGGACTTTCACAATTATATTCAGATATCGTATGTATTCTACGGAGTTTTTCGATGCATTGCAAATTTGAAATATTTCAATATTTTCTATAGCTTTTCTTTTTAGTTTAATCGTTTTAAAACGATTTTCTTCAAATTGATAAAGGTGCTGTTTTTTCAATTCTTTCTGAATGTTTTGCAGTTTCTTTTGTACGAAATTTCATATTTATCTGATCATTACCACGAATTTTAAAATCCAAAAAGAAATAATAAATTTAGAATGGTTTAAAGTTTATAAAGTTTAACGTCTATCCAAAATAAAAAACTTTTAAAATTGATTTTTACTTAATCTTTGTCCGATCTCTAAAAAGATTACGCAAAGTGAAAATCAAAGTCTCTAAAGTGTTTCTTAACGTTAAGACTATTTTCTATTAAGAAAAGAGTTGTTTCTACCTTTTGTTTTTTACCTTTTGTCATTTGGATCAAATTAAATCATCTTTAATCGTACCTTATACATCTTGCATCATACCGTATACTGTGTAATTTTTTTCAGATTTTTAGAAGTCTTGGAACACAATTTAATAAATTAAAGATCAACAATTGTTTATATTATGAGCTAAATTATTAATGTGTCCAGGTTTATATTTTTACAGTTTCTCAAGGTTACTATAAATATTAGACTGTAATTTTTTCAGATCTTTGTGCAAAAGTACATTGCTTACCTGGCTATACCTTTTCTCTTTTGATTTTCTAACAAGTAAGTCTATTTTGAAAATTGTAAGAGATGGAGTCAATCAAGTTTTTTGCCCCCTTGATTTATTCCATTTGGAAAGATTTATTTGAAATTTTTAAAAGTATTGAATTGCTCGTCGGTATATTATAATATTATTATAATAATTATATATATTATAATATTATTAAAAAAATATTAATAATAGATTGTTATCCATTAATTACCCAAGCTTCATCAATATCTTCTGAAGGCAATCATCCTTCTAATAAAGTCGGTGTAAGATAGAAAGAGAGTAGAATTGCAGGCGAAACAGAAAAAGAGAAGACACGAAAAGAATTGTAAATATAATAGAAAAATCAAGTGTATAGTTACCGTTCGATTTCCAAGATTCTTCACTTTGCAGACGAGATGCACGGTTTTTCCTACGAGGCCAGTGAAGTTGGATTGCATGGTGGTGTCGAAATGGGGCCCCGTACCGGGTGTCGGCCATTCCTCCAGGAAGTCCGTTCGAAAATTTCGTAGGCATGACGCTATACCACCTGAAAAGAAATCGATATTCCATTAAAATCTCCGGGCAAATATTTCAAACGTTCCCCACGGTTTGCCGCGCAGAATTACGAAGAAGAGAGAGGAAAGCTAACCGATCGGAGAGTTTGACATTCAAAAGCGACCTTTGTCGAGCCAAACCACCCATTCTCGACGTTCAAACTTCCATTTGAATTGCTTGTTTACCAAACTGTTTCGCCTGCGTTCTTCACGTGAAAGATGTTTAAATTATTTTCGAATTGTGTCTCATACTTTTAATACTTTGCTTTTGGAAATTTCTTGGTTACAAATAAAGACATCCTCCTTGCCGCTTTTTCTAATTGTAAGCGTTAATACTTGAGCTACCTGGCAGTCAAAGTATCTGGTACCTATTTTTTTTCTTAATTGATAAGGGAAATGTCCAGTAAATATTTCAATTCTTCTAAAAGTTAAATTACTTAATTGAGAATTTTGTTTTCAACCACTGATCTTTCTTTCGCCTACTATCTCTCGATTTATCTATCTCTGTATCTCTCTATCTCTATATCTCTCTATCTCTATATCTCTCTATCTCTATATCTCTCTATCTCTATATCTCTCTATCTCTCTATCTCTCTATCTCTCTATCTCTCTATTTCTCTATCTTTCTCTCTATATATCTCTCTGTCTAAAATAAAAAAACTATTTTTTTTTAATAAAATAGATTTAACGGCCCTACTTTTAGTGTTAACATTAAAATTATAAAGGCGGATTAAAATGACTCATACTCAATTGTTTCTAAATGCCGCCCAAATTGATAGGGAGCCATGCCGTAAATATTCCAATTCTTCTAAAACCTAAATTCCTTAATTGTTAATTTTTTTCAACTACTAATATCTCTTTCGTCATAGTACTTAATTCATATATATTAATACAACACATTTAATGCCGTTTCTTTTATTGTTAGTACTAAAACTACCACGGCAAATTAAAATGACTGATACCCAATTTTTTATTCGCCAAATTGATAGAGAACCATGCAGTAAATATTCCACTTCTATGTTAAAAGATTTATATTACTTAGTCGATCATCTTTTCGACTCTTCTTTCCTCTTTCATCAAAGTACTTATCTATTAGGGTGAACCAAACGTCCGGGCGTTTTTTCCTGCTATCTCAGATTGTGCAATTTATTGTGGTCAATATAATTACTTTATATGCAAGTGTTATGTACCATTTTTTAGCTTATGAATTTAGGCTGAATGCAGCCTTTCATGGTTATTAATTGTATAATATTTTTTTAATTGGTTTTTCCTGTTTTTCGTTGCACTAAGTATTCCGCCGCACGGTAGCAAAAGTAATAATACTAAATTAATAATAATATACATAATATAACCATATATTATATAATATATATACTAGATTTGTCGCAAGTAGTCCCAGTGTTAAAAAAGTGACTAATGCTACTTTCAAAGTAAACGACTCAAAAGTTGAAAATCCTGCAGACTGTTCTTAATAAAACCATTCAATATTAATTTTACGACTGGTATGTCGAAAGTTTCGTAAATCTACAGACGAAAGCGACAATATTTCTTTCCTCCAGTACTTAGGTTGAAAAATTCGCACAAAGTGGCAACGTTCGCAGAGTAATTTTAATGTGCCGCGTAAGTCGGCAGGCTTGAGAAGAGTTTCTCCCTAGGTGGAGAAATCGCGCGAATTCTCGAGGGATCGTTTAACTGAATAGCAGTAGCGGCAGTTAGCTTATTCAATTCCAAGCTACTTCTTCTTTTTCGTCATTTGCATCTCGAGCCGCTCTCAGCATTGCTAAGATTAAATGGCGAACAGTATCCTGGAAGGGGTGTGATTTAAGAAATTGTCCGCTCGATGGACGATGAGCAGAGGGAAACGTATTAGGTAAAAAGAATAGAAATGACGTTCCCGTTCTATAATGTGAAAAAATGTATTTAGTGAAGAGAT
This sequence comes from Cerceris rybyensis, assembly GCA_910591515.1. NCBI lineage: Eukaryota > Metazoa > Arthropoda > Insecta > Hymenoptera > Crabronidae > Cerceris > Cerceris rybyensis. The sequence goes on along the minus strand of OU342789.1, from coordinate 64,181,158 downwards.
ATATAGTATTTATTTGTTCCAATTGTGCAAAGTAGATCTCCTCTGTGTTAGACAAGGTTTTAATAGAAAGGTTCTTAACCTTTTTAATGGTTAGCACCTCCTTGAATCTGAGGATTAGCACTTGCACCCCCTTAACTCCTTGCCGTACCATTTCTTTCGCGATTGAATGCGCAGCAAATCAGAATTAATTTTCGGAGTAACTACTTGATACTAGGGATTGCAATATCGGACCAAAAGTTCAATACCGGTATTCGGCACTTTTTAGATCTTAATACCGGAATAGCGATTTTAATACCGGTAGTAGGAATTTTAGAAAAAGAAAGAAAACACAGGTGTTTTTTTGTTTTATTTGCCAGTTTTATTATAGAGAGTAAATATCACAAAAAATCATTTGAAACTTATAAAATATAACAGTATATAAAGAATTACAAAAAAGTAAAGGAACAAGGAACATCTTATGTATTTAAATCACAAAAAAATGTAAATATCACTATTCAGTCTGTTGTACTATTAGAAATTTTTGAAATCTTAAAGATTTTAAAAAACATAATACATCAATTGTACTGTCATTAAGCCTGGAACGTAATTTGGTGAAAAAATTACCAGCTGTCGAAAACGCTCTTTCAGCATCTACACTAGTTGGTGGTACTGTTAGCAATGCTAAATTTTTTTAGTTATCGCTAATTCTAATTTTTGTTCAAGAGACAATTCCTTTTCACTATCGACATTAGTGTCATCATCATCGTCGATAACTGTACCGAATTCTTCTGAATGTGGATAGGTTTGTAGGTAAAAAATTTTAAGAAAATTTACTATAAACTTGATCAAATTTGACAATTTAAAACATTTCTAGTAAATACCGAAAAAAAGGGTATTTAAACTTGTGAATACCGGTATTACAAAGTTGTACAAATGGCTCAAAATACCGGTATTCGGTATTCCGGTATACCGGTATTGCAATCCCTACTTGATACTATCGTGGGCTACTAATATATTTAGTTTAATAGTTTTTGGCAAAATTGAAAATTCCCTACTCCATTTATCATGTGGCTACCTTATCATGTACCTACTCCACCATCACCTACCTCATTTATTTATGTAATCGCAAAAGGTGGGTTATTGCAATAAATGCAATTTTTCATCGTATGAATTCATTTGGTGGAGAGGAAGCTTTTTAATAATTCCTTTGAAATTATATAATCGAAGCTTAACGTGAAAGAGGAGAGAATTATTCTTTGACAGAGTTGCTCTTTGATGGATATCAAATCACAGAGAGTTGCTTTACTTTGTAAAAACTGAAGGGAAAAGGATCGACGATCTTATCTTCTTATCTCACGGAAAATATTTCCCTTCTGGACGTTTATTGCGGAGGTGGAATATTGTTTTGCTAAGGTGAAACGCAATGAATGTGCACAATGAATTTCTTTCTCTTCCCTTCTCTTTAAGAATCTCATGAGACAGAATGGGAAATATGTTTTATGGGGGGTTGTTGCAAATTATTTCCACGTACATTAGCAGCTTTTATTATTATACAATATATGGGTTAATTACTTTTACTTTGTTTTTTACTGCCATTTGAAGAATTGATTGCCATTGACAATTTTTACATTTAGTCCTAAATCGACTAGTTTCTTTTATGCTATGAATTAACTGTGAATATAATTGTTTGCAACAGGAATGTACCAATAGTGAAAGTAACGGATTATAAAAACAAAGAGTGTGTGTGTGTGTGGTTTGAAGTTTGTTTGTTGATTTTGTATAAAGATGATGACTTGATGACACGTGTAATTTGTAACGAATATTTATTAAATATTATATGTTAATTCTTATATTGTACTGATTAATTAATAATCAACATTTACATTAACTACGTTCATTATTTTTATTACTTGTCTACCGCCATTTGAAAAATCGGTCGTCACTGACAGTTTTTGCAAATTATTTCTATATACGTTAGCATCTTTTATTGTTATGAATAATCTACATTCATTACTTTCACTTTGTTTTTTTACTATCGTTTGAAAAATTCAGTTCTATTGTCAGAATTTTTAATTATTCCAATATTATTTCATAAATGCAATATAGTGCCAATCAAAAAACTTTTTTGTACCACTCGAAGGTTGCGATGTTAGTCAGAAGGTCAATAACTAAACTACCTCTATAGGTACAATTGTTGTCAGTAAAAAATATTACAAATTTATCGACACAATGAACAAAACTTTGACTCCTTTTACAGCAACTCGCAACAATGGGGAGCCCAAACGGGCGCGTGCAAAGGGAAAATACATTTTCCCGCCCATAATCGTTTGTAAATTGCACACGCACAACCGGCTGCCTGCGGAATCGAAATGAAATAATAATGCATATAGGAAATCATTGCCGGTATTTTCCGGTTTGTAATTCAAAGAGAGCAATTCCCAGTCATCGAATGTAGCTGCAGATAGATTGAGAGAGAAAACCGATCATTCGCGAACAATAGCACTTTATGGATGTTATTCTGCCAGAATAGGAACAAAATAGCCGAACGGTCTTCAAACTGTAGGTCATGTTACACCCTGTTAAACCCCGCAAAACCCTCTAGTAATCGTCCCTATTTCGTGTTGTACTTCGTTTTCCGTTACTAAAAGATCTACAACTTTTTCCGTCGAGTGATGCGGAAATAAAAATTCACATAAAAAAAAAACATCGTTTTTATTTACTTTTAGGATGAATCGTTTACTTTTTCGCTTGTACGATCACGAGCAGCGATTCTGAACACTTTGAGGTTTGGTGAATTGTTCGTATATGTTGAATTGAACTATTACAGTTTGAATTGAAGCAGGAAAATATTTTTCAAAATTTATACAACGACGTATTCTTTGTGGACATAGTTTGTAAGTTATCTTTGAACTTTAGTCATATATTGTCGTTTATTTTTATGGAAACTAACAAACAGAGGGTAAAGATGTCAGAGGTAGCGAGCTCGGTAGATCAGCTGTTGATTGCAAATTTTCAAGAAGCCTGGAAAGAAAGGTAAACCTAATAAATTGTTAATTACTTTAGAACTACCAGCTTTAGATATATCAGATTCAAATATACAAAATGATTGATTTGAGGAATAGAAATTAATTTCGATGCATTAAACAAGTACTTTAGAAAAAGGAGGAAGAATATTTCAATTGTGGAAGAAATGATTGATAGGGCGATTTATGTTTTATGGGATGGACGTAGAATACCCACCCTATGGTTCTTCTATAGAATTGGTGAAGTTTCGGAAGAAATTGGGAACCAGTCATTTTGACTGGCTTGGTAGTTTCAGTGTTAACGAGTATACTCGTCATGGACAATATTTTGTATGATGGCGAGGATACCCATCATACGAAAAACCATTGATTATCTGGACAGCAATTTTAGTATAAATTAAAATATATTCATAAATTTCAGTTGAGTACACAAAATATGGTTAATCTAATAAAAAAAGGCAACTATCTGATTAGAACCTAATACAATATTATAAGAAATTTAATCTATAAGTGCTCCTTTATATTTGAATGTTAAACAAACCTATCGATTTAACCTGTTACTTTAATTCGACGTGTATACACGTCAATCCAAAGTTCCTTTGCGGTAGCCTTTCTAACACTAAATTGTCAATTTCTTACCGATTGAAAATGTAAATATTCCACGTTTTGATAACAGAAGTATTTTTTTTTGTACTTATCGTATATATACGTCATTGCTCCATTTGAAATTCCGTACCCTGCGAGGAATTCTCAAATCTACATTCTGCATTTCACTGGTTACAAAATGTTTTCTCTTATGTATCCATTATTTGTATTTTTTGCAATAAAAGTTATTATTATTATTATATAGATATCACACCTGTGACGAATAAAAACGTGCTTTAATGAGATTGAGCCATAGCGACGCGTTGTTGGATACAGCTACTGCTAAATAAATGTAACAATAACTACAAAAAACACGATGGATACTTCTTCAGGGACGAATAATATTTCTTCTGGGACGTATCGTCATCGTGCATCGACGTGCGTCCATGGGGAACGGAAAACATCGCGGTCGACAATAGTCGTCGAAAACTCGGACGCATGAAAAACAAAAAAATCCTCCGCCAGGATGGTTGATATTCGTTACGGGTGTATTCAATATTCGACACGCGGTATTTGGTCGAGTTTTATGTTGCCGCGGTGAGGCTGAAAATTGCTGTTAATGAAAGACCAGTGGCGCGAACATTGACGAAATTCGGACAGTTCAAAAACTGAGCTTCGAACGGTGCCAAAGCGTAGGTAAATTTTAGTCAGGTGGAAAATTTTTAAACGCTAAATCCGAATTCCGAGTGATCGCGGGACCAAGAGTCTGTTTGCGCGTTTTATTGGAAGTTAGAATTTATTGAGGTTATAACTCATAGGCGTAACTACTGCAAGGAATTTAGAACTTTCACTTTTTTTTTGACCAGTGTGAATCAATTAATATTTTCGCTGCTAGCGCTGTACAACAAATGAAGAAATAATTAAGAATGATCTAATGTGGTAAAATACTTAACTATAGAAACCCTTAGAGCGACGACTCCCTATAGAGATGCATGACATAGAAAGGAATAGGGGAGATCTTTATAACCAGTTAACTGTGGCGAAAATTCTTTTGAATTTTGGATCACGAAAATCGAGAGATGAGGATAAATCTATATCAAATTATTTATACCCTTTAGTTATTCGTTTTATTTCTGTATGGCCTCAAAATATTGCAAAGAATATATTTTAGTTTTCGTCAAAATTACAATTTAAATAACCAGTGGTAGCTTTTACGCATGACGAGTATACTCGTCAAATACAGCTAACTAATTAAGAGATTCTCTCAGACAGAGAATTATTATTAGAGATTCCATAAAGACGTTTTTTTTAAGCCTTAGATATTTTTGTTAATTTTATTTATATCATATGTTTAGTGTATTTTACTCTTTCATTATTATGTAATATATATTCTATTTATTGCTATATAGTAATATTTATTTTATCCTGACATTTATCATTTTAACTTCATCCACGCCTACATTAGACCATCCGACACCTTATTTCGTTCTCCACTTAGCCTTCTTTTCTCCTTCTTCTTCTTCCAATTAGCCCGAATGTTAATTAATTATTAGATTATATTTTGTCATTGGGTATTTTTTAAATAGCACAAACTTTCATTTTTCATGTATTAGGTGTATTGCAAATTCAATGAAGAATTATTGTGTTGGCAAGAATGTAATTCTGGTTTTGTAGTGTGAAATGGAATTCAATTTTTCTTGACAAAGTATTTTTTATGATGATTTTTGTTCGATGACCTTTTGCCATCTTTTTGGCAAATTCATGATTCCGGTTTTATAGAAATTCTGGCTCTTATCAACAAAAAGTTGAGCCAAGTCCGATGGTAGACTATTATCACTAATGACAATTTTATCATTCACAAAATTTTGCAAACTTCAAAAGAAATTATAAGCTGATTGTGCTATATGGGGACAAATTATTTTCCAACCAAGTTTTGCCTTCACGAAAAATAAAAAAGTAATTTCTCAAAATGTTCGTTTTTACACTGTATGTTAAAATTCACCTTAAACAAAAAATTACAAATAAAATAAAGTACCATTTTTTCCGAGCCAAGCCGAAAGTGACAATTTTCGATTGTCAGAAGAAAAAAATCATAACGTAGTCAAAAATCGTTCAGAACAATAGTAACGCTAGCTCACAGCGAAAGTCGAAATTATATTCTTGTAAACCCAATAATTATTCGACGTGTTAAAAATTCAAAAAAATGAGACTATTCGAGTCGATGATCATGCTAGCAGCAAGATAACCGTGGAAAGCACAAAGTTTTAAATTTTTCCGCAGGTTCCTACGCATTTTAACTATTTTCTTCAAAACATTTGAAATACACATGTTCTTGATTGTTCATCCAGAGATTTGAACGGGGTATACTTTGTCATTGGTGATGTTTGACGATAATTTATAATCCAGAGCGTACACCATTGCGAGCTTTAAAACTTTGGACGTTACGGGCGCATATATACGACCAACGTTTGGACGCTGATGCGCCATGGATGGGTTTACGTGCCCAGCTTACCACGAATTTGTATACAAATTTAACCGTGGTTCTAAATTTGTCAAAGTTGCCTGTAAATTGTTAGAGTATTTTTTTTTATTTTAAAAAGCGCAACTTTTTAACATGATTCAAACGACGAATTATTCATATATTAATGAAGAGATGTTGAAAGCTTTTATGATTCACATTAATCACTTTGAGGATTATAAATTGAGTAACACAGTGCAAATTATTCAGTATAAAATATTTGTAAAGAAATTTTAACCTTTGATTAAATAATATATATGTAATAAATTTTATGATGCATAAGCGAATGAAAGCTTTGATTGGTTAACACGTTCCGTGCCAAATGTACCATTTGTGGTACACGTTGAACCTGATTGAACTGAACCGTCGAACTGATCGCAGTGTCACGTGTACCGTAAATGGTACACGGTGTGGCAATCACTGTAAACAAGTTAATTACTTACAAATTGATAATATAATGACATATTATTTGATAATACAGTAGAATCCCTCTAATGTTGACAACTCGGGCCAGGATCATTCGCTAATTTTGACTCTCCCCTCTATCCCCATTTTTTATGACTTATTTTCCCCTATGCGCATAAGCATGCGCAGAATTGAAACTTGAGTGAAGGATTCATGTAAACATCCATAACCTACATAACACGCCACGAACCTAAAATTCTATTGGGCAATAAAAAGTCTACGTGGGGGGAAATACAAGTAACAGTAACGAGAGTATCCTGTCAACATTAGCGGGAGAACAACGTTAGAGCGATTCTACTGTATATCAATTTTCAGTCAAAACAACAAATGGCCTGGAGATCCTTTCGCGCAAAAACGGCTTGGCACGGAACGTGTTAACGACCGTGATATCAATGATACCCAATTTTGCCCAAAATTTTTTAGTTTCAAGTGAAGGTCAAAGCGAACAAGTGGCCTCGACAAAGTAGTCGAAATCGAATAAAACCGCGCATATTATACAGTATCAAATATTTAGACAAATTTTAATCTTTGATTAAATCACACGTACGTAATCAATTTTATGGTGAATGAATGTTTAACGACCGTGATGTCAGTGACACCCTCTTTTCACAAAAAATTGTTTAGTTTCAAGGGAAGGTATGAGCAAACAAGTGGTCTCAAGAAAATAGTCGAAATTGGACGGAAGAGTAAAGGTGAAAATATAAGTTGGCATTCGAACCGAAAAAGCAAAGACTGTCGAAACTCGCAGGCAGAAAGATACGGGAAGCTTTTCTTCGCGATTGCTCTTCGGGATCATCCGCGCGTACAGAGAAGCACCCTCGCACTGGGGAATTTCTCTTTCGTTAGTTTACTAGACCGAACGAGAGCTCGCAAACTTCGCTTCGAAGCTTTTCACTCGAGAAGTGGCTAAGACGAGTCCGTTTTAAGTACCGTGTAAGATACACGCTCCTCTCGGCTATGTTCTCTGTTCTCCGCTGAATCGACCTTTCAGAGGATGCTCTTCGATTCTGACTCTTTTTAACTTCTTCTCTTTCATGGCCATTTGATATTAGAACTTTTAGCGTAGCTATGTGCAACCGAAAATGTTTACCCGCCCAATAAAATTCCGAGAATATGAAATGAACTGCTATCCGTGTTCAAACCAGCCAAAGAGCCACCTATGTGTCTTTTAAATAATGTAAAGATATTTATTAACACTATAATTTTATAACTAATATAATAATATAATATAAAAATAATATATAATATAATATAAAATTATAGTGTTAATAAATATCTTTAGATATATATATATATATATATATATCTTTATATATATATATATATACATCGTTTTTATTATTTTAACCACAAAATGCAATAATTTTTTAATGGTCAACTTCTGGATATTGGTACTCTACAATTTTCAGAAGTTGACAGGCATGGTTAATTACCGACATTACTCATTTAAATTTGTTTACGAGTTATAATGTATCCGTTTTACATCTCACTTTATTAGAAATACAAAATGTAAATCGATATATTGTAGTATACTGAGTTTTAGTCGATGACACGGTCAACTATTAACTGCATTCGCGGTCAATAATTGATCAGTGTCCAATGTCTACACTGTTCTTCTTCTTCTTCTTTTATTATTTAATTATTAATGATAATTTGTACTGGTAACTGTTAAAATTAAACGATAATAAAGTGATTTTCAGCGTTAATGCTGTAACCCTGCGTCGAATATAAGCGGTCAACTACTAACAAAAAACGTGGTCAATTACTAGTTTTATCGATCTCAAAAGTGGTCAACTACTGAGGCATTTGCCGAATTTTTAAATATGTTTCTTAAATTTTTATATCTTATATTTTTTTTAAAATTGGTTTTGGTACATAATCTAGAATGTTCAAAGAACGTCTCCAAGCATCGACTCTCGCTAGTTATTGACAGAGTAAATAGTTACCATCGTTTCTATCGAAAATTTCTCTTAACTGGTCAACTACTGGTATAACGCGACAACCTCAAGAAGTCTCCTCGGAGGTAGGCCTGTTTCGGCAGGATCTGATTCGCCAGGCATCATAAAGATATTTCAATGTTACGACTTTGTCAAGTGCCTCCTTCAGGAGGCTGAGCAAGGTGGATTAAATAAAAAAAAACGGTGCGAATAGGCGGTATTTAGCGAGAAGCTCCGCCGCTCAGGAGACTTCTTGAGGTTGTCGAACGATACCTTTACCTTAATGTACATAAATTAGAAATTACGATTTCCATAATCATATTTCAAGAGTGGTATTTCAATTCTTCAACTCTAACTATGTATACATGCGGTGATTGCCTATAATTAAATTATTTCTCAAACTACATGTATGCATTTTTAGTCCTCAAAGGGTTAACTCCAAAACTTTAAAATTAAATTGCAAGGCGAGAATTTAAGCCGAATATAGATTTATTCGTAATTTAAATGTCCGACTTTTGATGAAAAAGTAAATATTTCATTTAGAATTTGAAAAGGTTCTGAAAAAGACCTTGAAGCAAGTCCTAGCAACTTTAGGGCGCGCAACAGGGCGCTTTTTAATGCAAAAACGAATATTACGAGGACAAGGTACATAACAAGGAACTTCTTCATGAAGGAGGAACAAACGACCGACGAGAGATACGAGTTTTACAGAGAGCATAAACGGAGAACGTTTTACGGTAAATGTCTGTGCGACAGACGGAGTTAAATTAGAATTATTTTTAGTTAGTAGTTACTCTGTTAGGTTAACTAGCAGTCACTCGAACTTTGAGCGAGTATATTTATCGTTAGGCACTTAAGAAACTGCAGTTTACATGTTTAAGACAGTATTCTGTATAAAGTTATTTATCTCTTTATAAAAATACTTGCACTTGACGATTGTATTCTGTTCTATGCACTTTTGCATAGAGAAAAATTCAAATTCACGTTTTTCAGAAAAAGGTACACTTTTATAGAATATATTATCATTGTACTCTCTGTAAAAAAAAAATTGAAATAAAATTGTTAATACGATAAAGTTAGGTTCCGCATCCTGTTTTTTTGCAAAAAGTTATCAGAGGTATGGAGAAACAGGAAATTCAATGGCATGAAATCAAGTTAATTTTTTTTTACGAAAATAATTGTATTTGACGATTGTATTCTGTCATATGCACTTTTGTACACAGAAAAATTGGAAGGCACGTTTTTCACAAAAAAAGTACAATTTTATAGAATATATTATTATTGTACTCTGTGTAACAAAATTTTAAATAAAATTGTTAACACGATAAAGGAATGTTTCATATCCTGTTTATTTAGAAAAAAACTGTAAAATGTATAGAGAAACAGGGAATTCGATGGCGCGAAATCAATAAATGTCACATGTATTGCAAACAATAATATTGTTACACGATTTACACGTGTTGCGTGTCATACTTGGTATCGATAACAATCTATAGCAATATAATGTATATTTTGGAAACAAAACCAATCGGTTTATTACTGAACTCGTTCATAACTCGCTTTGTATTTGACTACGTCAATAGCAGTGTATCGTTATTAGCCATTTTGCAAATCAATATTTTACAATGCTTTAATTGATAATAATGGTCAATATTGAATTAAATATTCTTTTTTGCCCATCCAATATTTATGTTGATTATTGCAAACGCAACGAATTCCATTCGTCTCCATCAGACTCCATTTTTGAAAATATCAGTTTTGAAAAGAATTGTAGTCGGATAAGCATGGTAAAAGTACCTCCAAAAATAGGACTGTTCGAAAAATCTCTTTCTGTAAAGAATGAATCTGCTACCCCTATCGCATACCCGATTTCTCACTTTTGGCTCGATAGAAGATTATAAAAAAAATCACAGATATTATACCCGATAGTATGCATATTTTGGATTTTTTTTTAAATTTTTTGGTTAACAAGCCGATTTTTCAAAAATTAACAAAGTTTGTGAACATTGAGAAGCGCATAAGTCATGCACAGAGAAAACAATATTAAGAAATATGTATCTTCTTCCGGTACAGAGAAAATTTTAACTAGTGAGCTCTTATTATTCTTCTCTTCGCGGTATTTTTACCAAGTATTTACAGTTTTGTATTAATAAACTTCAGTTTTCTTTGTTTTCCGCGAACGAGGCATTTATTTGCTACCCCCATCTTAGAAATTTAAATTTTTAAACTTTTCGAATTTTTTACATTTTAACGGTCAAAGATATATAATAGGAATATATTTACAAAACTTGAGATATTTTGAGTGTTGTTTTCCCTTTGATCATTGTTTAAATATATTGAAGTGTTTATAATATTAAAGTAAGCGGCAAGAATTGAACACGTAAAAAGGTATTCCCAAAAAAAAACATAATAAAAAATAGTTGAAAATGCAAAATGTAAGTATAAAAACGACACATTTGAAGGAATTCTTATGATTCTCATTACCATGACTCACCGTGTGGGTCATCAGCTATTGAGTACCGATCTCTTTTATTTGACCAGCTGAACTAAATGCAATAAATAAATTTCATTCCTCACATTTAACAATAAAATTAAATATTCACAGTTGCAGCTAAAATAGCAAATTTCATTTGTTATTAACGTTTCCAACTAAATAAATACACAACTCTCGCCCTTTGAATATTTTATCCCCATCCATTAACACTAGATCTACCGACGATGAATTCAATGTATTTAACCCTAGATCACTAACTTTCGTCGATTCGACGACACGGATTTAATAAGTATGCCATATTAGTTAACATTATCGTAATAAATAAATACCTATCCTTAATAATAAAAAAAAACATGTTTAAATTTTATTTAAATAATACCCTTTAATCCCTTTTGTAAACACCGTAGTCGAAGAGACGAAGGTTAATGTTAAGCGTCGAAAAATAAGGTTAGTGATCTAGGGTTAAAATTGTCAAATATATTTATTTATTTATTTAATCACTTACATTCTTCAAGATAGACATAGAAAATTAAAAGAGAAAGAGCGTTAGGAACATTTTCAAAAAATGTATTGCAACCCCTTTTGACCACCTAGTGAGGTTTAATATTAATCAAATTATAGCTATCATTCCGAATAACAAAAATCCCATGTTAAACATTTCATCCATAATTTTTCTAAAGTCTCTCGATAATAGAATCCGAAAGAAAAAGTTCTCTACTCTTTTTTCACAAACGTTTTCGCGTTCTTCAAGAACGTCGAACTTCACGAAGCCTTTTTGCCGCTTTACTCTTTCATGCTAAACTTCTTACTGTCTCGACGTGCTTCTTCTCAATTGACTTCTCGATTTTCAAGCGCGCGGAAGTAACCCGTTTCTTTTCTTCTCTAAAACTCCGCTCGCACTTCATACAGTTCCCATTGTTAACTGGTCGTATCTATTTACAAGCCTGAACGTAATCTATTTGTATTCGGACTCGTATTGAACGTTGTCGCGGCGGTTACCTTTCAAATAGTGGCCCGTTTCGTTTTAGTTTCGAACAAACGAAATGTTGCGAGAATAATAAGCCAACCTGCTGCCTCAACGGCAAATGTTTGACATTTTCAATTGATTTTAAAACAAAGCGATTGTTGAGTGTAGAATTGAAGTGAAGAATGAGAGGGAGATGGTTGAATCTAAACTTTTCGTTCTGCGTATTTGTGTCATTGTTGGTACTGGATGGAGAAATAATGAAAAGATGGATTTATGGTGGGTATGGTGGTGACTATTTGCCTTATGGTTTCTGCTGAAGAACTATCAAGGCGTATTAAAATTACTAATTGTCCATAATTTCCTGTATGGATAAGGAAAGTAGGGAGTAAATATTCCAATTCTGAAAATATTAATAAAATATTAATTACTTGGTTGATTCTTCTTTCGTTAAGGAACTTTCGTCATTTATTTAAAAAATGTGTACTAATTTTAAAAATTGTTGAAAAATTGTTAAAAGAAGCTGTAAATATGCTGAGTAAATAAAAAAAGCAGGACTCAAAAGATGGGAAAGATTATGAATTTAGTAATTAATTTAGTAATTAAAGTAATTTATGTTTTATAACATGAATCTCTGTTCGATGGCTAATTATAAGCTGAAAATTTGAAAAATTTTCACAAAGAGAGAGTTTGCACATGTTAATACTACCTGTTAATGGTTTTCTCTTCTGTCTTCCTGGATTTTTAAAATTTGGCATTTATTTTACTTTTTTTTACTTTGGGGCCATTTTTTCCTATTATTAGTTTAATTTTAAGTTGAAAATCAAAGGGTTAAAAGCTGTAAACTTCAGGACAGTTAGGCGTAATAAAAATTTTCCTGCACCTCTAGAAACATTTTCCTAAATTGTCATTTAATTTATCATGGTCGTTAAGAACTCACTTAAAACAGCAGATTCTAGGTGAAATGACCATGACAGTAAAAGTTACTAAAAAAAAATAATGAAAATTAAAGGCTTGGACCGCCAACTACTGTGTCCGACTTTAAACTCCTGTCACCCCTGGGAGATTTTTTCTACGTGTTATTTAGTATGTACACAAAATTACGGAAAAACTTTGGGAGTATTTACTAGTCAGAATAAACAAAATAGTGGCTTAACTTGCGTCCAAAAAATATTACTTTTACGGTGGCTGCATCGTAGACCAGATTCAACAGCTTAATTTCAATTTCTAACTGGAATACCAAGTTTATTTCATACAAAAATGAAGAATTAAAAGTTAATACATAAATCAATTCTACAGGGTAAAATTAATTCTATACGTTTAAAAATTTTCGAACATACACCACTTTTAAACTTATCAGAAAGGAAGCAAAAAAAAATTTACTCATCAAAGTAAAAAATAATAGTGGAAAAATTTGCTTCCAAAAAATATTAGTCTCGAATTTGCTACAAAGTATACCAGAGTCATCAACTTCATTTCAATTTCTAAATTGAATACCGAGTTTAAGTGCAAAAATTAAGAATTAAAAGTCAATAAATCAATTCTCTATCATAAAATTATTTTTATCGAGGTTTTAAGAATCTTCGAACATACACCTCTCTCAAACTTATCAGAAAGGTAGGAAAAAAAGTAACTGGTGCACTCTTTCCCCGAACTTTGAACGTCTTGTTTGCGAGTGCCAGAGACCATCTTGCAACTATTCAAAAACTCCCAAAGAAATTCCAAGTAGAAGGAAATACTTTCCTCGGTATTTCTCCTCTTCTCCTGAAAACTAGTGAATCCTGAGATCCTCCGATTCTCAAACATCCTCGTAACATCGAGCTAGAATTCACTGTTGGCGCTTCGAAACGCACGTTACGCGTGAAAACAATTCCAGAAGAAATTCCAGGGACGTCCTTCCGTCAGATAATTTAAAGATCCAGAGAGAAAATATCATAGACTGCATTCTTCGGTCTAGAAGAGAAGGAAGAGGTGGATTTAAGGCGAGTGAAGGAAAAGAGCAATGTCGCGCCGCAACGCGACGAGATTTTGCCGAGTTTGCTGAGACGAAAATTAATTTCGCTGGGAAACCGTGTGCTTCCGAATTTTCTCCCAGGGAGATACGCTTTTCCCGAAATTCCTCTGGAATCTGTCGTGGCGACGAAACGAGTCTCTTTGCACAGGAACGTGCGAAAATTGGAAGCGACAATTCTGCTTTTGAATTTCTAATCGTCCAGGTTGAAAGTTAAATATGAAGGTACCTCGCAGTGAGACAAGGTTATTTTGATATTTCGCTTTATATTTGGAATTTTGCTGGAAGTTTTGAAACAGTTGGGTATTGCAATATTGGTATAAATATATTCCTATTGGTAGCATCTTTAATGGTAGGATTTTTGTTGGGAGTATTCATATTGGTGTATTCCTAATCCTAGTAGTCCTATTGGTAGCATTCTTATTGATAGTATCATTATTGCTGGTATTCCTATTGCAGCAGTTAGTAGCAGTCCTGTTGGTAACATTTCTATTAGTAGTATTTCTGTTGATAGTATTCCTCATAGTAGTATTCCCATTGGTGGTATTTCCATTGGTAGCACTACTGTTAGTTGTCCGCTTATTGGTGATATTCCTACTGATAGTATTCTTATTGGTAGCATTCCTATTGGTTCTATTTTTGTTAGTGGTATTCAACAGTTTGTTAGTAGTGTATTCCTAATGGTAGTACTCCCATTGGCAGCATTCCTTTTGGTAGTATTTCGGTTAGCAATTTCATATCGATAGTATTCCCATTGGTAGTATTCCTAATGGCAACATTTCTATTCGTAGTATAATTATTGGTGGTATTCCAATTGGTAGTATTCCTAATAGCAACGTTTCTATTCGTAGTATAATTATTGCTGGTATTCCTATTGGTAGTATTCCTGTTGGTAGTATTTCTGCTGGTAGTATTTCTATTGGCAGCATTTCTAATGCTACATAGTATTCATATTGGTAGCATTCCTATTGAAAGGATTTCTATTGGTAGTATTCATATTGGTAGCATTCCTGTTGGTAGTATTCCTATTGGTGGTATTCGTCTTAGCAACGTTTCTATTCGTAGTATTATTATTGGTGCTAGTCCTTTCGGTACTATTTCTGTTGATAGTATTCATATTGGTGGCATTCCTAATAGTAGTATTGCTATTTGTAGCATTCCTACTGGCGGTATTCCTAATGCTAGTACTCCTATTGGTAGCATTCCTATTGATAGAATTTCTGTTGCTGGTATTCATATTGGTGGTATTCCGAATGATAGTATTCCTATTGGTAGCATTCTCATTGGTAATATTTCTGTGGGTAGTATTCCTATGATGGGAATTCACATTGGCAGTATTCATATTAATAATATTTTATATTGGTTGGCGTCCGCACTAAATGCAACGAGATTGGCGGCCTACTGCAGTTAATCAAACATCTACACCCAATCGCTAAGACTTTTATATCATAAAAGTATATTTAATGACAATATACAATTAACCATATTATTCATTTCTATATATTTGAAATAGCAAATTGCACTATCATAGTACAGTCTTCCATTTTGCATACTCTCGACTGTATTCGGTATGAAAAATTACTGAAGAGTTCCATGAGAACCTTCCGTAAATTAAATACGTGCGACAAAGACTTAATAATTGTTAAAGTGACTGAAGTTTAAACGGAGCTGTCGCATTTGAATAAAAACTCAGCCACATCGCTTAACTGCACTTTTCAGCTCAGCTTCGATTTTTATTCGACAGTCGATTTGCCAAGTTTTCCCGTAAGCTCTATTTCGCAGCTTTTTAGGCTCACAGAGGTTACAATAATAACGTCGGCCGATGTGAAAAATCTAGGCCGCTTTCTCGTGAATTAATTTCACGCCGGTCGTCGGGAGAATGAATTTTCTTCTCTTTCACTGACACGCTCCGCGTGCTGACATTACCGGGTTCGCTTCGATAAGCAGAAAACGCGGACCGTTGATTTCCCTACGTTTTAATTAATAACTCGTTAAACCTTGCTGTTTATAAGTGTGCCTCTTATTTGTACATAGAGTGTGAAATATTTTTAATCAACCTGAATTATACAGGGTGTAAAAAAATTAATGGTCATGGCTTTCAGGAATTGTCCTACACCTTTGGATTCAAGAAGATTTGCGAAAAAACCCGGCCGTAAAATTCGGGAAAGGGTTGCGAATATGATTAATTCTTATTAATATGAATGAATGTGATAATAGATAAAAAACAGAATGGGTGTAGTATGAAATATGTGTGATGGTGATGTGATATAAGTTATTTGTGATAAGAATATTGAACAACATTGAATTTGTATGAACGTTGTTATAAATAAATGTCAAAGTTAGTCGAAAAAGGTCGAGAATTAATTTGTACACCTAGAGCCACCTAGTCGCCTCATATTGTTCATAGAATCTTAAATAACAACCGAAAATAAAACACTTTCTCTTTCGTCGTTCACATGACGATGTGACGAATACGGGGATTTTTTGGGCAGCTGTATGGTACAGAAAGCTGGAAAATGACGTGTGGCGAGAAATATCTTTATTCGTCTGACGAATGAGACCAAAACACTTGTTACAAGCCATCGACTCGATTGCGCCCAATTTGGTCTTTGGCACAAAGAAAACCTGTAAACTGCAATTTTTTCAGCGTTTTTATAAAGAAATGGCTTTCGCCGCTTTTAAAATAAACTGCTGCTTTATCATTTTAATAATTCTGAAAGTTTCACCCTTTACTTTATTATGCTATTCTGGAACTCCTTGTGGTGTTATTTATTCATTGAACTAAAGTTTGTAGACTAACAAGGGAACATATTAAACTCGAACACACCGACTTTGATGAAATTAATGTCACAGAAAGAATATTAGAAACGTATTTTTTTTTATCGGCAATCATCCACTTTGAAGAGGTGACAATACCCCTCAAAGTTGAGGGTAGAAAATACATTTTTGGAAATATCTCGGCAATTAGGAGTCATAAAAATTTTTTTTTTCACATTGCGTGTTTTTGGACCCAGAATTTAACCGCAAAAGAAAAGTTGCCTTAAAGATCTTTGTTTAAAAAATATATTAACCCTTTGCACTCCGTTGTCGCCGCAGCAACGACATTATTATTGAAGCTGATAACTCCGTTGTCAAATAAATCCAGTGTATTTTTACATTTCTTCATATTGTAAAATGTAATTTTCATATGTATATGCTTCTTTTTCAATGACAAAGTAAGATTTTCAATTTTCCACAGTGTGCACTTGTACAATTTTAAATAGTCTTGCAGTACTGGCAGCCCATACAAAAATGACTCGGAGTGCAAAGGGTTAAAACAATAATTTTTTTTGTTAATATCTCCCAGAAAACATTTTTAATCAATTAAATAAATTTATGTACACAAAGTATGGTCCAAATTAGCGGATACGTGTTTTTGGATTTCTTCGATTTTTGGCGATAACGGTCATTATTTTGCGTTTAAGTTTTCCCGCTCTGTGCGGGACTGGACAGCCGAAATGGAATTTTTTCATAACATAGATGATTTTGATTGCTGAAACTAGTATTCTATTAATCTGTGCGAAACAATGTTGAACATCAAATAAGAATCGTTAGTGTTAAAATCCAACATAATTCCAAACATTTTTGTGACCCCTGGTTGCCGAGATATTTCCAAGAATTTATTTTCTACCCACAACTATGAGGGGTATTTTCACCTCTTCAGAGTGGAAAGTTTCCTATAAAAAAATACGTGTCGAATATTCTTTCGAGGACTACCTGTCACATAAATTTCATAAAAATCGGTGTCTTCGAATTCGATATGTTCCCTTGTGAAATGCGATTTATTAATTTTAACGCGTGACTTTACATGAAAAATAAAATTCACGATATACTTTGAAATGTTTCACGATGACTTCACATCGCTGAAAATTTCAGATAATCTAAAAACAAATCCCTCGAAGAAAAGAGGTCGAACGTTCTAAAAGTAATAAGGTCTTCGACTTTTTAAGTCAATCAGTTGCGTCAAACTAAAAGTCTCTCTCACGGCAACGAATTTTTAATCATCTTCAAATATCAGTTAGGTCGAAGATGAAATTTGTAATAAATTGAGATTGAAATTGAGAGACTTCAGAGAGCTCTCGTATCTGGATCGGTCGATACGGTCGTTCAAACAGCTTCGAGTCATTTGCTCGAATTACATTTTCGCTTTAATTTCGACACCCTGTGCGCGAAGAAATCCAACTTCGTAAATTCATATTCCACGTTCGACTCGACGGTTATTCCGAGGAATAATTTAGTCGAATTTTTCTTTGAGCGACCGAGAGATCGGCTATCGCAAGTTATACGCCACAAGTCACCTGAAAACCAGGTCGAAGAAGTTCACCGTGAATATCGGTTAATCTATGATGCAACTATTCCACCGGAAATTAATTTCTCCCTCGAATATCCCGAAACGAGAGTCATCTTCTTTCTTTCTTCTTGTATTTTTCTACAGTCGTTGAATTGTTTCTTCGATGCATCATTTATTTAAAGATATTAGGGGCACCAGAAAGTAACGTCATTTCTGCACATATTTTACTTAAAAACTAATTGATCTTTATCGATCCGACATTGAAAATTTGAACACTAGATGGAAAAGGGTTATCGTTAACTAGGATGATTGCATAATTCATTGAAAATAAAATGTTTTTATAGATATATTCGTTTAAATTTAATGTAAAAAGACACTATTACTTTCCGATCCCCCTAATACTTTATCTCTGTTTCGGTCATTTGCTCTTTCGCTGATGGATTATCAAACGATAATCATTATATTAACATTTTGTCTGTGAGAGACGTATATATGCGTTCTCACTGATCAATCAATAATTACGAAAGGCACTGTAATAGATCTTATTTACATTAAACGGTTTCATTAAAAAGAGATGCTTTCCTGGGGTGACCACAATATGAAGCGGGCAGAAATTAAACGTTACATAAATATCGTTAAATGTTAGAAAACAAAAAATTCGAAAAACACGTATTCACTAATTTTGTCTATACTTCACACATATAAATTGAAACGAAAAAAGAACAACATTTAGTACGAAAAGCTAATGGAAAATTAACAAAAAATTCGAAATTTTAGTATATTGTTGAAACAAATATTTTTTTGCAATCATTACTTATATCGATGTATTCCGAATTTCGAGACGCACAATTTGAAAAAAAAATTTGGTCTACGCCCTTTAATTGCGGAGATATTTCGAAAAAACCATTTTCGACCCCAAACTTTGAGGGCTATTATTACCCCTTCAATATGGACGACAGCAGATATAAAAAAACACGTGTCAAATATTTTTTCGAGAACTATCTACCACATACTTTTCATCAAAATCGGCGGTATGTTCCCACGTCTGATGCCCAAATCGAAGTACTAAACTACTGCATCTTGCCGTGGTCTTTACGAGATGTTTACTTGTTATAAGATCTTTGAAAAAAGGCACTATAAAACATATCGCACTGAAAAAATAAAAGTTCCCTTCTCCCGGTGGATCCAAAAGCGCGAATAGCCTTATTCGCCGTTACACACTCATTACCCAATCAACTGTGGCGAAAATTCTTTTGAATTTTGGATCACGAAAATCGAGAGATGAGCATAATTCTATTTCAAATTATTTGCACCCATGAGTTATTCGTTTTACTTCGGCATGGCCTCAAAATATTTCAAACATCTTCAAATTCACGAATAATATTTTAGTTTTCGTCAAAACTACAATTTAAATAACCAGTGGTATTTTTTATGCATGACGAGTATACTCGTCAAACACAGATAACTGGTTAATTTTTATTTACCAATTTAATTCTGCATTATCGTGGAGGCAGAAATCAAACGACATGGTGTTAATCGCTAAAGTGATCATGGTAGCTCGTTTCACCATGATCGTGACGTGTTACACCAAAAGGGCTCAAAGAGCTCGAAAAGTTTTGTTCCTTAATGACGTTCGTGGCACGCACTACCTCGATTCGATCAGGAAAATAGGAGAAAGGTGAAAGGTGAAAGGAGAAAGGACAAAGCGGAAACCGAGAATCGTCGAGAAACTTTGGCAGATAGCGAGACGAGCAACTGCGAACGATTGGAGGGGGTAGTGGAGATAAAAGAAACGTTTTGGCATGCCGACTCGAGCGGATTCGAATCGGCAGGAGATCGAGAACGAAGATCAAAGTGGCTCGGTCTTCTCTTCGCAGATAACCGGAAACTTTATACTTTATCGCCTGGAATTGCTTACAGTTTTTTATCATTTTATCCGGCGAGGCATTAGAATCGCACTAAGATGATGTAATTACATCTGTGCATCTCGTTGCAAAGGAGTATTTCTACTCCGACGGAGTTTAGGAAGAGGAGAATAGGGTGCAGATATTGCTGCTTTCAGACGCTTCTTAATTAAAACGTTGAAGATGAAGTATTTAAATACCTTTTGTCTTTGTCTGATATTTTTCTCATCGTGATGGTATTTCTTTATTAATTTCTCTTGTAATTTTCTGAATATTTTCAGAGTGTCAAAGAATAAAAATCGCCGTTAATTGTTCAAACTGTTATTCGTTCCTATTTCATCCCTTCCGATAAAATGACTAGTCTAATACTTCATTGTTTTTTGTGCTATTTCGCACAATGACGAGTTACACTCGCCATGCGACTTAAGTTACTGTTGAATAATCAATTTAACTAAAATTGTTAGTGAACCAGGTATTTTTATACAAAATTTCATAAAATAAGAGATTACCGAGAAACAGAAAAGTCAACCATTTTTTAAATAGAATTCGGAAAAATCGTAGGATTCCTTTGCACCTACCAGAATGTTTTGAAAATTCCCACACGTTTGAGGACTATTAGCTATATACCTTATTAAAGTCTTGCTTTGGTTTTTAAAAATTTTGCCGTTTTCAATGTTCCACAATGAATTACAATTCTATCCAAATCAATAATATAATTTTAATTAGCATTATGTAAGAATTATAAAGTGAAATAAGTTTTTTAAGATAAAAGCTAATGATTGTTTTATTCACAATTTTTTTTATTAAATTCTGTCTGAAGGGGTTAATCTTTCATTTTATTGAAAGTTGTTTCTTGATGCTAGTTTTAATTTATTGTATATTTATATTTCGAACAAGGTGTGCTTTTTATTTGAGAATAAATTGGTAATTGAATGGAATAAATATATGTTGTTTAATAACTCCTGTTTATTGACGATATTGGAATATCAGTGTCTAGTTGATCTTACCAAGTATTACATTACGCAAGCACCATCGAACTGGATAGCAGTTCCACGCGAAACGCATCGAATCGCAATCGAATCAAATCGCAATTTTCCCGCAACGAACCTACGATTAGCTATTAAATCGATCCCCATCTCTAAATAATAGCTCGCACAGTAAATTTCCAACGGTATTGCACTCGTAGTAATTGGTAAAATAGGCGAACAGCGACGATATGGTTGTACAGTAACGTTATAAATTGACTATTTGATATTGTAAATTTAAATTGTGCCAACTTAAACGCTATCGATAATTTGAAAGCCACCGAAAACTGTAAGACTTATCGTTAGATTGATACAGCTATACTTATACAGCTTGATACAGCTATACCTCAAAAAAAAAACAGCACTTCATTAAAAATAATGTAGAATGAATATCCTGTAAAATAATGTAAGAGATTTATTATAAATATACTTAAAAGTGATATACACATACAAGTGGAAACATAGATTTAATGTGAAATATAAGAAATGCACTCTTCTAAAACACACACGCTCACTCTAATAATATAAAATATAAACTATAGGATAAAATTCGTCTCGTCACGTCTAATTGTTCGTCTATTCGTCGAATTCTGTTCAGTTAGTCGTCTATAACTCTATTCGTCTAGTCTGTAACACTATTCGTCTATACACGTTTGTCTATTGATGAGTCAATTGTTTTATGACGGATATTTCTACATCATTCCCGCTGGATTTATAAAATCCCCACAATAATATATACAAGTGAAAGCATAAAGACGAATGGAGTAACTAGATTTAACACACTATGTATGTACTCTTCTACTATCAATCAGATCTACTTGCCTGTCTGTATTTTGGTCCGCGGTCTACTCATTTACTCGTCTACTTGTCCACCTGCCTAGTCGTCCATTCAACTACTCGTTTGCCAGCTGCTCGTCTACTTATCTGCAGGACTACTCGTCTACCTGTCTACTTGTCTATTCATTACATTATCTACGTGTCTCATCATCTACGCGTCTGGTCGTAAACCAATTACACTCGTCTACGAATCTCGTCTTCTACTCGTTCTACTTGTCTGTCAGTCTGTTCGTCTACCCACCTACCCGCCTACCTGTCTATTCGTCCACTGGTAAAACTCTCCGTTGTAAATACTAGTTTCCCAGTCTACCCTCCTTCCCTCCTACTTGTCTGTCCGTCTACTCCTCCACTCGAGGACTCTAACCGACCACTCATCTACCCATCCACTCTTCTACGTGCCTACTCATTTGCGCCTCTACTAGTTTACCCGTCGTACTCGTCTGTCAGTCTGCTCGTCTACTCGCCTACTTGTTTATTCGCTCACTCGTCTACCTGCCTCTCATGTACCCGTCACATCGTCTATGCTTCTATTTATGATAACTTTAGCTGTCTACCCGTCTATTCGCCTACGCGTTCACTGGTAAAACTACCCATTGTACTTGTCTGGCCATCTACTCGTTTATTCATCTACTCATTTACACGCCTACTCGTCTATTCATCCACTCAATACTTTATTTCGTCAATATATAGTCCGACAACTTAAAGATGGCTAGGCAAAAGAATGCGGATCTCATTCGCGCAGGGGATATCCATGTCGTATTTATTGAGCTAAATAAGTAGAAACACGAGAATACTACGACTATGTTGAGTGTTTATTTTAGCAGACTGGGTTTGAGGATCTCAAAAACGAAATGATGGAAATAGGTGATTGAGAATGAGAGGTTCCGCCGCTCCCTAGCCATCTTTCAGTTATCGGACTGTACTTGTGTGTCTTTGCATCAACGTTTTTGTTTATCTTTGCCTCCACCGACACGTTGCCTCTTCTCGAGTGCATGCAATGTGCATCCAACTTTCAGTTATCTTTTTTTTGTTTTTGAAACTTTTTAAAAGAATCTAGAAAGATCCTCGCGGTTCTGTAATATTCCCTCAACAATAACATTGGAATGCACACGGGCTCAAAGTCCTCAACTGCTGACAGAGTAAAGTAATTGATAGCATTTTAATTGTCATTACAAAAACGGTAAAACTCGTTGCGGAAGCTTTGGCCGAATGATGGGCAAACTCTTCTCAACACATCGAGAATCGGATACACGTTGTAGGGTCGAAACAATGGACAATATCGTTGCGAATCGCTCTTCGCGATTCGTGGACGAGCTCTCCCTCTCGATTCGTGTCCTCGAATCGATCATATCGAAATCAACGAAACGTCAAACTCTCGGGAGCAAACAATCATTCACTCGTGTGACTCGCTACGATCAAATACAATCCGCTTGTTTCAACAATTAGCCTCCGTCCGATTAATCTCGCACGAGGAGTAGCTGAAACGTTGACACACCGATCGTTTGCCCTACACGCAAGGGCACTGGATTAACTTTAGTTTGATACTTTTATTTACCTGATAATTAACCGGTACACTGACTTTTAAGTGGTTTGGAAACGTACTGTACGCTCGATTAAGTACGAGGGGTGAGAATGCGCTCTTGCACAAGTCAAACTTGTGTTGTTGTTGTCATACACTTTCGATTTTGCTGGCGCGGTTTTTGCACCGAGAAACTACAATTTCAGATGAATTTTAAATCACAGTGCCGGTAATGTAAATGCGCTAAATTATCGTATAGAGCGGTTAACTCTTTGAAGCACGGGAATTTAATAATAAAATGACCAATGTTCCACGGGCATTTTTCTTAAATTGAATAAAGTTGATTAATATTTATTACGAAAGTTATGTTATAGCTATAGAATATTTATAATAAATACATGTTGTTAAGTGTATACAGGTATACTAGTGGAAATATGAATACTGTGAAATATAATGAATGCACTACACTCTCACACTAGCACATGCACTTAATATTCTATAATATAAACTGTAACGTCCGCCCTGTCATGTCTATTCATCTCCTCTCTATTTGTTACAACTATTTGTCCGTCTAATCGTTTACTACTGTCGCCGTCTATTCGTCTCTGCCCTATGCGTCTACTCGTCTACTCGTCTCTGCTCTATGCATCTACTCGTCTATTTATCTCTGCTCTATGCTTTTACTCGTTTATTTGTCTTTACTCTATGCGTCTAGTCGCCTATTCGTCTCTGTTCTATGCTTCTACTCGTCTATTTGTCTCTACTCTATGCGTGTAGTCGTCTATTCGTCTCTGCTCTATGCATCTACTAGTCTATTCATCTCTGCTCTATGCGTCTACTCGCCTATTCGTCTCTATCCTATGCCTCTACTCGTCTATTCGTCTCTGCCCTATGCGTCTACTCGTCTACTCGTCTCTGCTCTATGCATCTACTCGTCTACTTATCTCTGCTTTACGCGTCTACTCGCCTATTCGTCTCTGTCCTATGGCTCTACTCGTCTATTCGTCTCTGCCCTATGCGTCTACTCGTCTACTCGTCTCTGCTCTATGCGTCTACTCGTCTACCTTCTATTGACTACGGATCTTTCTAGAATTATCTAGAAAGATTCTCGCGGGATTTATAAAATACCTACATAATAATATTGTTACGAGTCGACCGCGCACGCCTTGTCCATTCAGACATAATTAATTAAAGAACACAATTAAAAAGTGATAACGTTTATTTAAGAGAACACGTCCGTCTACGAGGACCACCGACCGTAGAATCTCAACTCTTTTTATTTAATAAACAATTGACATGTCTCGTTTCCCAGTAACATTGAATGTACTGGGTGCTTCGTAACAATATAAATTTTCGAGGTGGCACAAAAAATGCCTCACTATGCATCTTCATGCATCAAAATTTCTCAGAGAATGCTCTCAAAAACGTATGCTTGACTGCGTACAAAATGCATGTTGTTTGGTTCTCCACTTTAAAATTTTTCCTTCACTCGTCGTTCTTTAACTCTCTCAAAGGTGCACTACTATGCCAGACTTAGGTGGCTCAGATTTTGTTGCTATCCGAAAAGCAGACAATCGTTGGATCAGTATTATCATTTCTTTGCTAAATTTTATTTCCTTCATTTTATCAAACGGGATAATATTTGAATAAAAAAACATATCAATAATAAAATATAAGTCTTGTAAGATAAAGTTTTATACTAAAGTTTCAAAAGCAGCTATTTCATTCGCAACAGCCCAATATAACAACCTGTTATGTGTATGTGTGTCCATCTAAGAAATGTTTTCCAAAGATGTTTCAAAAATAAGTTTCCTATTTGGAAGACAGAAGCTGTATTCCTACAGCTATAATATTCTTGAATAAAAGGTATCTGCCTTTGCCGATGTCATACGCGTATTTTTGTGCTTTTTTCTCCAACGCATACGGGTCGTTTGAGAAAAGTGTCCCATTCCCTCGCCATTTATCGAGCTTACTGTACAGAGTGGATTTTATAAAGTGACGCGAATAGCTCTCAAATCTGACACGATATGAAAACTTCCTCGCACGATAGATGTTCTGTTAACACATTGTATACGGCACTTTTCTCCCTCACCTTGTGACTAATGCCGACCATTTTTCAGGGCCCTGTTACCTTGACGAGTGAATGAATTACATGAAATTTATCAGTCGGTCGACGTGTGATTATAGCGAATTCCTGGAACGAGATATCTTGAAGATTGGATTTCTAATGTGTACATTTAATAGCGTTTTTGGATGAGTAACATACGGTGAAAAATATGCCCACAATTTAAGGGAAAATTGTATAGTAGATTCGCGTATAACGCGAGTTCCTATGACGTCGACAAAGATATTATTACTACTGTTTAAAAAATATTATCTTATTTAAAAAGATCTCACAGAATACGCACTAAACTGCATAAATATATTTAATGTTTAAAATAAAAAAATACTATTTCTAATTCATTTAATTTATTATCTACAAACAAAATTGGATTAATATAAAATATATTTTAAGTGACATTTGATTTTATTAAGTTGAAATTAACCGTTTCTCTCAGAACACCGTATATATGCGACATCCACTCGACCTGTGGTTACGAGAGCCGCATATATGTGACATGCGCGCTAGAACGTGTAGGTACTAACGTCGTATATATACGACTCCCAAAAGATGAGTATACACATCTTTTGTAATCGATGACAACATTTTTCGTTATCGGATGAACAATTTCTGTTCCTTTTATTGACGTGTCGGATTAATCACTTCTTAATACTGTTCTTCGTTGAAACGATATCGAAATCATTTGTATTTTAATTATTCTGGAAGTCTTTTCATATCAAAAATATAAATATACTTGTTACATTAGACTAATGGTTGTTTTATTCAGCACAATTTTTATTTAAGAGTTAGAGGAACATATATATATAAAGAAACCACGCGTACTGTGAATATTTCTGGCGCGAGTTTACCTTCAGTGACAATACTTCTGCGCCGTAGCGAAAGGGTTAAATGATTTTTACAATTGACTAATTATGAAAGTGGTGTAAGTACACTTACAGCCGGTAAATATACATTATTTTAGTTAAATTCGCCTTAAAAAATTTATATAACCAAATTACATATTGATAAATTAGTAGAAACATTCTCAGATTTAACATAATTAATCGATGTTTTTAGCTCTGTGACAGACATTGATATTTCGCTCGTTTTATTACTTCTACTAAAGTGATCATTTTCCTGTTAAAATCCCATCTTTGTGAAGTAGAAACTTGAAAGACACAAATAGATATACATATATTTAATAAGTCAATGAAATTTTATTAAATTCAATACCGCCCATCACCATTGACCCCCATGACAGTGAACGTGTTAAATGACAGATATGCTACTCTTGAATTTTCTCGAAACACTAGAAAATAGACTTGCACCACTTTCAAAATAAACGGTCCAAATATCAAATTTCCCTACAAAATTGCAAATCGTCAAGGCCAAAATACCAAAAAAGAAAAAAACTAAAAAAAAAACATAAAAATAACAATAACAAAAATATTCAAGATGAAAGAACGAAATGCAGCAATATCCGTCGAACTATGGACCGGCGTTATTTGAGAAAGCATCGACCCGATATTCTTCCATCGAATTGCACGGTAGCCTCGATCGAGTCTCTTTTCGATAAACATTCGATATCGATTCCACGTTTCGTTTGCTTTTCATTAGGTGGCACGGAAAGCAAAACCCGCCGACGAGCGGAAACTCTTTTTGGCTCGAATTGTCGAGGTAACCGGCAGAAATTACGTGTTATTCCTAACAAAATTTGTGACGGATTATCGGCTGTTCTGGCGTGTGTAGAATTGCCGGGCACGCGACGGTTTCATCGTGGTTTCATCGTCGACCAATTTTCAACGTCGTTAACGCGAATGAACGATGTAATGCCATTGACAATATCAACGGATATCACCGTGATTAATTCACAATTTACGACATGACTGTCAATTACGAGAAACATCATGAAATTCCGCCAATTTTCTTCTATACGTGCAACGACAGGCGCAGTCAACCTTTGCATATGTACTGCTTATTTTTTTTTTTCTTTGTTAGTAATACCATTTTCTTACAGTAACTTAATTTAGCTCTGTTGAAAATGCGCCTTCTTCGTCGATGAGACGTTGTTGAGGACGATCCTCAACTTTTTCTTACTTAATTACCTACTTCTTCCTTTTACAATCCAATATGGCGTATTTCTTTTTGTGCATTTGTGATAATAAATAGTAAAAACGATGTGCTAGGTGTGTCTTCTTCTTATTAAAATACAACAAGCTAAATTGCGAAGTATTAGAGGGTCAGGAGTTGTTTCTCTAGATATTTTCATAAAAAAACAATCGATTTTTACTCAAACGGCATTAAAAATTTGCACGTTAGATGAAAAAAGATTGTTGTTCATGAGGGTGATTATATCATTCGTTAAAAGTAGAAACTTTGTACAAATTTGTTTCTTTGAATCTAATGTAAAAAGAAAACGACATTACTTTCCAGTCTCCCTAATATTTGTTATTTCAGAGTTAAGGCTTAGGACAAATGTGTAGTTAAATTTATTTTTTTTTATAGGAGAAATGAAGACAACTCGAGTGATGTGTGCTGGTCTAAAAAATAAAACAGATTGAGCATTCGACTAAAATCTATACTGCCCGCCTTAAAAGCTTGAATGACCCACTTCTGGACGACAGGGACAAGGTTGACTACCCCTAGTGTCATGTGTAACGACTGAACATTGGTTTGGTGAAATATTATATATATATTTTATTTAGCTTAAAATTTTAGTTTACTTAAAAATAATATATTTACAAAAATAAAAAAAAAATAATACATATCGTTACGTTCACTTCTACGTTTTCTTATCGACTGCCTCGCCCTCGTGTTTAGCAGTTTTTTCTAACTTTCCCAAACTCTCTTTTGTTTCAATCAGCTTTCTCGCTCCTTCAATCAATCGTCTCTCTCTCGCTCACTTCATTTAAACATCTCTCTCTTTCTTTCATTCTTTGTTTTAGCATCTGCACATGCATTCCCATATATATATATAGAGAGAGAGAGAGAGAGAAAGGAGATTCTACAATATGAAAACTAATCACTCGCAAGTACCCAATTCTTGCCACCTTGCATTAGCTCTTCGACTGCCACGTTGGTCATATATGACCGGTGACGATTTCTCCTGAGTCGCCACGGTGGTCATTGGTGACCGGAGAGTTTGAACTTTTTACAATTGCAAAAAATTAAATGACAATTGAGAGTTAGCGAATTTGAATATGACGGATATATAGAAGATACTTTGAAATAAAAAGTACCCTATTGAACAACAAAAATTTTTGATTAGAACATCAATAAAAAAAAATATTAGAATAAATCTTGCATCTAACGTTGCACTTTGTTAAAGCACTTTAAACATAAATGTGGCGCATCAATACAATCCTTACAATGAGTGGTCACCATCTTGATCTTATTTTAGCAATTTTTGACCCAAACAGTTTGACATTTTTTTTGTAACACTCTCTACAAAATTTTCGTTCCAGATACGCTTGCCCTTCTTTTTTTTTGTATTTCGTGCCGCAATCTTCATCGAACAGGTGTATTTGGCAAATGCGAATGTTTCTTTTTAATAGACGGAGGCCTATTTTAATATGTCGTTATCAAGCGTTACTAAGACGCAACGGTGGTCACCCGTGACCACCAGTAAAATAATATTATTATACACTTTGAATAATAAAACTAATGCCGTGGCGTCCTAGGCAAAACATATGATTTCGGCGTGGCAGTGAAAGTGTTAATAAGCATTTACTACAACTCTTCTATGATCAAGTACCGTCTTTGAGCTGAAACCGGTCGTCATTCATCGCAAAGTTTCTCAATCATAGACTGTCCTCGTATCCACAGGTTCTGCCACGTCCAACAATTAAACGTAGCGTTAAGAATGAAAGGGTTAAAGCCGCAAAAAAGTCACAATGCAAGCCAACAATGGCGTTGTTGTTTCGTGTTGCCGAACGAACCGGACAGAATGTAAATGGTTTACATGGAAACGCGTTGTGGGCAAGCAGTGTGTATAGCGCCGACTAATTTCCCTTTTTGGCAACTGTTCTCGCTCCGGCAAAAAGCATAAGACAAATAACATCCACCATTTCGCGCTTCACTCGAGCATTTTGCGATGGCTGTTTCGCGCCTGTTAGCAAATCCAACATGCTCACCGGTGCTTCAAACAGATCTGTCATGGTTTAGCCTGACAGAAGTTGATAGGGAAATATATATATCGTATGAGAAATGTGGAAAGTATTAAATTTCATTTGAATTTTAATACACATAAATATCATTTTAAGCGAATAAGAAACAACATTATTTTGTTTTATAAAATCTTTTGTTTACTCTGAGAAGTGTTTGCTGCAATGTAATAGTAAAATTAGTTTTTTCATGACAAAATTGATTAACACCAAATTTACGACTGTTGATTATATACTTATTTTTGCTGAAGTGAGCCGATTTGAGTCATACAAGAAAATTGAAGTTCTTGTAAAGAAAATACTTCCAAATTAATTTCAATGAAAGATCTATTATTGAAAAACTCGTTGAAAATATTTTTCAAGTATAAACTCTGTTTTTCAAATACATTTTCCGCACACATGCTACTACATTTAACACAAAGGCTCGTACACCTGTTTCAGTTACATGATTCTTGAACTTGACAATTCTTCCGCGCGTCAGTAATATGGACTTTTGTCACTGGAATAGAAATGGACTAGACATCTTCCCTATGTCCCACGGTCCCTGCCAAACCATTTTTTAAAGACTTTTCGTTCAGGCCGCGTGGGGCGTATACGACCCAAGTATATTTTTGTGGTTTAAATCAATACATTTTTGAAGTACACTATACGACATTTCAATAATGCAAAACCATAAATTTAAAAAAAGTGTATATTTTAATATGTTTTAACCAGAAAAACGATAAATTTTATTTTACTTGACAAAATTTTGTTATAGATATCACCTGTTTAATAAGCATTTTTCCGGCCTAAAAGGAAAGTCGAGCGTGGGTCGTATACGCCCCACGCGGCAGGGAACGTGTTAATTGAATTTATACATTTATATTGAATATCCGCATTTTGCTCAAGGCTAATGTAAGCTATGAATTTCATCTGTTATGCGATTAATTGTTAAATCCTTTTTTGAGTCAATTTGGCTCACAACTGAATCAACATTTATGTATATTTCATTACGTAATTGAAACGCAATATATGTTTTTCAAAAATAATATTTTTTCATAAATGATACTGTTTGGGCGTGGTTTCAATAAGATTTGAATTCGCCTTTGATTTTGTATTAATGTTTAGATTTAATGAACTGTATAACGTTTAACAATTTAACTATTTACAAACGTGTAGAGTAACTGATGATCGAGGTGTTAATGCGCTATGAAAGTGAGTGTGTGTTTATTTTATGCTTATGGGTTGCCACTGCATTCTCCCACTCTTTTCCAAGAGCCAATCAGAAGACTCTGATATTTAGGTGGAATGCAGTGACATCGTCGTTCAAGGGGGTGTGAGGGCATCGGCAACGCTGCAATGCCTCCAGGTTGAAACTCCTCACCCTTGACCTCCGAGGGGTTCGGAGCGGTGAGGTAGGGTTTGCCTGGAGGTGCAGCTCTTACGGCCTGCTGGCCCAAGGGGGGACATACGATACATTTGGGCCGCCTTGCCAGCGCCTCACAAGTTTATTACACGGCAATAACTATTGAGCCTATGTCAAAATATGGAAACAATCAAACTCTAAGGCGAGGACGTCGTGCACGATTAGGTACGCAGATGTGTCCAAGGGGCACATCTGCGTCCTTTAAAACTAATTAGTACTCAAAAATAGTCGACTAGTCGTCCGTATAATAAACCCGGTACATTAAGGGCTTGGGCCTTAACAGATACTTTTATATATATAGGAATCAAATTTTTAATGAGTCAAATAGGCTAAGTTCGTAAATCTACTGTTAAAACGGGGCAACGAACAATGTTTCCTACCCACGAAGTTCGACTTTAAGAGATATATAACTACCACATACGACTATGTATGACTTTCAATAGCTTTAGCTTCAGTTTCTATGACCATATCATTCAAGACTAACAGCTTTCAGTTGGTTTAGAAGCCTCGAGGTTATGATATGCAAATTGCTCGGAACAGTTTCTCAGTCGAGAAGCTTCGAACTCGGGCCCAATATTTGATAGTCCTGAATCTGTCCCTAGCACACAACCTCGATCTTGCATGAAAACGCCGTCGCTTGCACTTGATATTGAACCCCGTATCCCATATTGGGTCATGTGTGATGCAATTAATAATTTCATTTTTAAAATTCACTTAAATTAAAGAACAACCTAAATTTCTAGCATTAATGATCATACCATACGCTGATTCGCATTTATCAATAACTAGACTGCGGATTTTTACGCATTTACGACAATTTCAACTAAAATCTAACCGTGACAAATTGAACGCCACAACTATCCAAAATACCCAAAATATCCAAAATATCCAAATATCCAAATATCCAAATATCCAAATATCCGAAATATCCAAAGTATCCAAATATCCAAATATCCAAAATATCCAAAGTATCCATAGTATCCATATATCCAAAATATCCAAAATATCCAAATATCCAAAATATCCAAATATCCAAAATATCCAAAGTATCCGAAGTATCCAAATACCCAAAGTATCCAAAGTATCCAAAGTATCCATAGTATCCATATATCCAAAATATCCAAAATATCCAAAATATCCAAATATCCAAAATATCCAAAGTATCCAAAGTATCCAAATACCCAAAGTATCCAAAGTATCCAAACTATCCAAATATCCAAAATATCCAAAATGTTTGTTCCAACACATAAAGAATGAAAGAAACCTCTACTTGGATTCCTCTTTGTTAGCTGCAATTATGAAAGTTGAAATTTGCATAAATACATATCTACACTACATTGATGACATATCGGCCGCAAAAGACTTGATAACAACCGGTAAATCAGTGTAGCAAGACAAGTCGTCGATTGCACCGCCTATTTCCTTTGTATCGTCCCTGGAACACTTGTTTCGTCGTTCACATGACGACATATCAAATGTACGGCTTTTTCATCTAATAGATCGTCTAATATTATTTTCTCAAGCTCGAACGATCAAGTCATTGTCACTTTGAGAAGTAGTGTTCACTTATAATTTGTGTAGCTTTTCGAATTAAAAAATTCCTATGCTGGGTACATATAATCTAAAAAGTGTTCAGTGTAGTAAATAGATAGAAATCTATTAAAGAAAAGAAAAGTAGTAAATAGATTTAAGTAGCATCCCAATTATTCTTTGCATTTAGCAAAAAGTATATATGAGGCACATATGGGGCACATCATAATTATCCTTTTTTTTCAAACAGAAAAATTATATTTTTTTTCCATGAAAGTACAAATTCAGTAAGGGGTTAACGTATGCTTAATTTAATTGTAGTTGCTTATCATAAGAGATGCGTGTTCCATGCAAGCTTCGTCTGGGTAAAAATCCAAGTGTATAACGCAGGAGGAAAGAATCGGTAACAGTAAACAAAAGAAAGTGTAGAGTTGCATCGCTGGCATACTTCGAAACGAGATGCAGAAAACGAGAGCGTATCTTGCTAGAGGAGGGACAACAATTGCACGCAACGTCCGGATTATACAAGAGCGCAAGCTGCGTTTAACGACAGAGCTTCTTTATTGTTGCAGTCGGCAAGAAAACAGTCTGTGCACTCGAGCTCGTTCCGCTTTTCCCTAACCCGAAATCCTCTTGTTCGTCTGCAATGCATGCCGGTTAACTTGGGATTAAGTTTCTTTTTTTATTTATTCTTCTGTCTCCCTCTCTCCTGTTTTTTCTCTTCGTTCTCAACTGCTACTCTTTCTCTGCTCCTTTTCT
The DNA here is from genome assembly GCA_910591515.1 of Cerceris rybyensis. Taxonomy (NCBI): domain Eukaryota; kingdom Metazoa; phylum Arthropoda; class Insecta; order Hymenoptera; family Crabronidae; genus Cerceris; species Cerceris rybyensis. The sequence goes on along the minus strand of OU342789.1, from coordinate 64,147,609 downwards.
TTTACTAATTTTCCATTTTTGTCTCTTCGTCTCTCTCAGTCTAAATCTTTCCTCTTTGTTTCTTGCTTTTTTCCTCTATCACTGGAACATATTCTTGTCCAATTTTTGTACCTTCACTTTCTAGATTTCAGATAGTGAAGAGTTCATCTCCCTCGTATCATTTCCTCCATCTGATTTTCTCTCTGACTTACTGTCTTTATCTGTCGTGCTATCTTTCGTCATTTAATTAGTTCTCTTTTATTTCTCTTTGCCTCTTATTCTGTCTATGCAACACCATTGTCTTTCTTTTGTTTCTATTTCCTTTTCTGCCACAACTAACCCTCTGTTCTTTTTCGTTATTCTTTTGTAGTCTCTCTTCTTTGCACTTTGCTGCATTCTTTTGTCACTTCCAAACTCATCACCTCTGATCATTTTCCTCCGATCCTTTAATTAGTTCTTTCTCCCTATGCTTTTCAATTTTTCCATTCTTTCTTCTCTTGATTCACCTCTTTCTTTCTTTCCCCCTGTCTTCATTGCACTTTGTTGCATTTTTATCTTATTGTTAGAACACAATCCATCATCTTTAATAATCTTTCTTCTATCCACTCATTATCTTTTCTTCCCTCCTTTTTTGATCCATACTCGACTTTTTCTTCGATTATCTCTCCTTTTTATTCTCTTTTCTTTGTACTTTGTTGCATTCTCGCGCTACTTCCGAATTCATCACGTCTGATCATTTTCCTCTTGTCCTCTAATTATCTCTTTCTCTCTATGCTTTGATCAATTTCCCCATTCTCTTTTTCCTTCTTTCACTTCTCTCTTTCGTTTTTCCTTTTGTCATTGCACTTTGCTGCATTCATGTCTCACTTTCAAATTCATTACTTCTGGTAATTTTCTTCCTATCCTCTAATAACCTCTTTCTCCCTACGCTTTCCAATTTTTCCATTCTCTTTCTCCTTCGTTCACTTCTCTCTTTCGTTCTCTGTGTCATCATTACACTTTGTTACATTCTTATCTAACTACCCACCCATCGTCTTTGATAATCTTTCTTCCGCCCTCCAATTCTTTTTTTTTCTCGTATCTTTTTCCGTCCCCCACTCGAATTTTCCTTCGATTATATCTCCCGTTTGTTCTCTTTCTTCTCTGCACTTTGTTGCATCTTTGTCTCACTTACGAGTACCTCATTTGATCATTTTCCTCTTATCGTCTCATTTTTCTTTTCTCCCTTCACTTTTCTATTTCTCCACTCACCTTTTCCCTCAGCAATCACTCTTTCTCTCCCTCCTTCTCTCTCTCGCTGGAAAATTTACCAAGTTAGCGACGTTCTAGACTTTTCTCCTGTCCAATAGAGTTTTTAATTGCGTCGGTAGGAGCGCCGAGGGAAACGTTGATCCGAGACAGGAACAAATGGAGCAGAAAAATTTATCCCAAAGAGTCGGTCCGATATAACTGTCGTAATTGTAGCTACGATTCCATCCGTGGAAAACGATCGGAACGAGAGATACCAGCTCGAAAAACGAGTCATTTCGCTTTTTCGTCCGGGAAAAGTCACGCTGCTCTGCTCCACGTTCCGTAGGCTCTCCCCAAATCGTGGATATTTCGGGTTTGTTAGGCGATACTTCCACTGTGCAACGATCGTTGGAAATTGCTGAACAAAAGCGTTTACTTTGTAGATCTCTTTTCACGACGAGTCAGCCGTATCATCGAATAGAAGAGTACATCGTGATATGGCCATTTAATGTTGACTGTAAATGCTTGAATCGGTGGCAACAATATTTTTGATAATTTTACTCAACACGTTGACTGCCATGCGGGTCACCGATGACCGTTGTTATTAAATTCAATGAAATTTCATCTGAAGTTGAAACTACGATATTTATGAATTTTCTAATATATTTAATATTAGAAGATAAAGGTCTGCTGAATATCTATCTATCAGTATCTTTAGAGTTTTTACTTTATTAAAATGTGATTTTAATAAAAAAGGTTTCAATTCAGTAGAAATGACGAACTTAGCGAAATATTGGTGGCGTCCATCGCATTAATTTGAGAATATCACCTTTAATTAGAACGATGAATTGCTAATATCAAATTCCCAATGAACGTTGAACGTTACCGGTATTTCATTAGTTGTATCACTTTTACGAAAGCGATACTTCCTCTATCACAATTAACATCTTGAGGAGGCAGAAACTTTAAAGATTCAAATAGATATTCTGTCAGCAGGATTATAGCATGTTTACTTCAATATTTAAATATTTAATGTATTGGAGGCGGTGACCAGGGCGAAAAAACCGTCAAAGGGTTGCTACTTTGCAAAGCAGGTACTTCAAAGACACAAGTAAATAAATAATTAGCAGGATATTACCGTTTTTATGTCAATATTTAAATGTCGAATGTATTGAAAAATTTGTAAATATTGCCATCTAAAATAATTGTATTCAATAGCAATTAGCCGGTGACCATGGTGTGCAGCCTATTAACCCCTTGATATACAAATAAAATGGAATTCGACGCGTCCGAAAAATACTATTTAATTTTGTCCAACTGAACAGCTATGTGCAAGCTAAAAAACAAAACATTTTATTTTGCAAATTGCATTGCTATGTAACTTGTAATCAGGTTGAATGGACAATAATAAAGTGACAATATAAAATAATAAATTAGTATTTCTGTTGATGTACAAGTGAAATAATTGAATAATATAATAATATATTGTACGTCGTCCACCGGAAACAGTTCCTGACGTCTCGGAGACGACAAAGTTTACCATGGCACACGAAACGAATGACGTCTCCCAGACGTCATTGTATGTCAAGTGGTTAAAATTGCAGCGTTAAAGCAGATACTTCAAAGACATAAATATAACCACCAAAACTGTACCGTTTCAATGCCAATATTTAATTATTAAATATACTAAAAAGAATTGTAAATATTGCACTTTAAAGCTCACAGAAAATTCCATTGAAGTCACTATCGCCAATCACCGACAACCCCCATGCTACTCAACGTATTAAGCGACCAGATAAAAAGGAAAGAAAAACTGCAACTCTAAAAAAACGAGGCATCGAATCTCACCTATCGTGTGAAAGTCTTCGAAACAAAATCCATCGTGTCCGCAGCAAAGTCGACAAATCTTGTCGTTGAAAGGACGAGAGAACGCGGAAGAAAGAGAGAGAATCGAGTAACACGATGGCAAAGAGGGAAAAAAAGTAAAGCAATCGCATAAAATGTCCGTTCCCGTGGCGTGCTTTTTCCTGCGTTAGTAACAATCATTGGAAGCCTTTCAGGCTCGCGGGGAGCTCGGACTCCGAGTACTCGTTCGTGAAGAAAAACCTTTGTAACTTTTCACAGGGCCAACTCTTAAGAGAGAGAATTCCGGCGTCAGCTGCGAGCAAAGAAAAGGAGATGCATGTCGAGAAGGGGAGAGGAAACTGAAGAAAAAAGAAACAGAGAAGGAGGAATTATTTGTACGTTAAATCGTACCAGTCTCCGGGCCCTTCATCATTCGAATAGGGACGCGAATGCGAGTCTTTATATAATCCTTGGAAAAGACCTTCTTGTTACGCAATAATAGGATAATTTCGACGGAAAAGTAACTCGAGTTCTTTTCTTTTACGAGCTACGAAACGGATGCATTATTGAAAAGAACTTTCTTGCTTTGAGATGCTCCTAAGGAGGAAAATATTCACTTCAAAGTATACTCGACAAGGACGAATTATTTATTTGCTTGGAAAGTATTAGGACGAGTCATAAGTAACTTTCGTTTTCTTATGAGACATTTATGTTGCTCTCATTAAATAAGAAAATTATATTAATGTGGGATGACCGGATGATTAATAGAGTGTGAGTGAGTGACGAGCGATTGGAATGTATGTGACGCTGTAGAACAGGGAGTCCAGCTAGTTGATCATTTCTGGGTCCTTCGTGCAACTCCGCCTGCTTCTCCCAACCGTTCTGTTTCGCCCAACCAAGCTTGCCTTGCCTTTCACCTCGCATGTTCGGACCTATTTACACGAGCGTGGTAGCATACTGGGGCGACATTCGCAACTAACCGCTCACGCTGGAAAGACGTGCCGCGCTCGCCAACGACAGTAAACAAACCGATGCGCGAGACGCATCGATTGAGATTATACGTCGAGAAACAGTAGTAATAATAACATTGTTTATGTGTAAATTCTTACTTTACTTAAATACTAAATATATACTATAATTTGTACCTACATAACATATATCTGATCTGTTTTGATTTTAAATTGCAATAAAGGCTATGCAAATTTTTTTTTAATATATCTTAATAATTAAAGTAATCGTTTCCTGATACCGCAATGAAATTTCAAATCAATAAACTATGTGTATTTCTGTTATAACAATTTCTTCAAAACGTAATTATGAATCGCAATAAAAGAATTATCGTCGGCGGTTAAGCAAGCTTACAATTAGTGGAGGACAAACACGGAATAAAATATGTTAATGTTGAATTGGAAGATGTTTGCGATTTTTCTTGTTAAATTTTGAAAAGAGAGTACATTGTTTTTGCGAATTTTTCTATCCAGCTTATCCTCTTATGTAACGTTGTCTTCTGTAGGATTTTCGCGGAAGACGAGGGTGGAAGCTGGAGCTCGAGTGACCTTGGAAGAACCTTGACCTCAAAAAAACGATAAGAAGTTTTGTTCTGGCTGAGATCCATCTTATGTAAGCCAATATTTAAGGGTTAATATCTTTTTTGTGATATATGACAGATTTCTCAGCATGAGACGATTTTTGCACTTTGTGTTTTTTTAAACAAGAGTGAAACTTTTGTATAAAAAGTACCTTCATTTTCTTACGGTTGGTCGGTTACATCGGGTGTTTCAACTAATATTGGCATCTTTTGATTTTCTCGCTGCTGTTGCTAGCACTAAAAAATAGTTCATAGAAAACTTGAATGGTATCGAGCGTGGTATACTCTGGTATTATTAGTTTTTTGGTGAAAGGACGTGTCAAGTTCATATGAAGGTAAACATTGCTTTTCCTCGCGAGCTTACTTTTTTTTTATACATCAAACAATGCAGTTAGTCTTTTTTTTTGTAAAAAAACATTCTATACATGTCGAGAAGATAGTAATTTAGGAGATATTCCTATTAAAATATTAGGGGGACCAGAAAGTAATATGATTTCTTTACATTAAAGTCAAACTACACCTAATTCTATTTTACACGATAGATATACGTTCCCAAAGAATACGTGTAAAAAAGTATTTTGCATCTATGGAAAAATAGAAGATTGGTTCCGGTCCCAAAAAATCAGCAAAGATAGTTTTGAAATTGCCTTCAGTGTCATGCTCTTAGCTTTCTAGATCTTTGACATCGTATCAAAATGCTTTCCTTTCATTTTTTTTCCTTTCTTTTCATTTTGGAGATAATTAGAAGTTGCACGGAGACAAGTGAGGCGAATAAGGAGGACGTTGAAGCATCACGATACATTTTTGAGCGAAGAGAGCGCAAAGATCTTTGCTTCTTTCACAACCGTAGTTCAAAACATACTGTTAAAGTTTCGATTATTACTAGCAGCATGTCATTGCCAACGCTGTTAAATTTAAAACAAAAGGTAAGGTAGGTTCGAGTAATAAGGCCTAAGCAATAGAAATCCAATTTAAAATTCTTGGAATCGCTCAAGGTCACAAACGTAGGTAGGTAGCTAACACTCAAAAATAGTGTCTCAAACGTGTTGCAACGCAGTCACCTTTCCTGTGGGACGGACTGTGTAGTTTATGAGCTGTTGATTTATGTGTAATGTTGTTTATGTTGGTGATTGGTTACTAAATCACATTCATTATGTTTTTCCCCTATCAACCCTTGCAGTGCCGACGAAAAAACCTGATTGAATTAATGGCAAATGTAGTTGCGAATAAAAATAATTGTTTTTTACCGTAGTTTCATACAGAACACACAATATAGAGCACAAATAGTATATTTCCAATTATCCGTCATAAAATTACTGATATCACATGACGAAACTAAATAATACTCCTACGATGGTCGATGACAGGCGATATATCGTCGTCCAGCCTAAGAGGGTTAAAAATTAATTACAAAAACAAAGGCACAGAAAGTCATGAAGGAAAAGACTGCACTATTTTCGATTAATATTGTAAAAAAAATTACGAAATTTTTCCGACAGACTGTAAACACCGATGAAAGTTCGTGTTAGAAGATGTCATGCCGCAGATTAATAATTCATTACTACGAGCAAGTATGCAACTGTCATTTCAGGATCGTACATAGTAGAAATTCCTTTTTTCCCGAGTCACGGAGGAAATTACTGACGGTCGTTGCCCCGAGGCTTGGACACGGCCGCGCCTCAAGTTCGAGGGTGAGAATTCTCGTACCCTATCATAATCAGGGCGGGGTTGGTGAAATTCAATCAAACCGGAGTGTAGCCGGTCTGCACCCTCCAGTGGACGAAAGATGACTTTTCGTTTGAAATAGAGAGGGAAAATTGAGAAATGTCTGGGGATCGAAAGATTATTTGTTACGGCTTGGAATTGTTTGTTGAAATTAATAGTTTGATAGCTAGAACAAAATTGTTGATTTGATTAAAAATAAGCAATTGGAAGGAAATGAGTAAATGTGTAATTCGAACATGATCGACAGTGATTATAATTTTTGCGATGATAATAATTTGATGTTGTTGGAATTTCGACTACATTGGCGATGCGTTGTCACGGCCGGTGGCGCGATCTGCCGATCGCCCCTTTTCCTGATTTTTCCGTGGCGACCCCCATCTATTGTTCTTCTATTCGTTCTGCGTTCATCGCTATGCACGCGTCATGTGTATTACTTATCTCTACCGTAATATAACGTTTTACAACGAACAGATTGTTACGATTATTGTGGTTCCGATCCATGCCGCCTCTCATCTCCACAGTTATTTATGTTTAGTTTGAGGAGAATATTTCGTTCGAATTTTTAGTATGAGAAGACTATTTAGTTTGAATTTTCTGTTTGAAAAGATTTTTTTTATTTAAATGATAACTGTGTAATTTACATGTAATGGATAATGATAACGATTTTAGAAACGATATCAATTTGATGTTTATATTTAGTTTGAGAAGAATTAAGATGCGATTCTGAGGTATTTAGGGTAATTTTGTTTCAGAGGAGATACTCATTTTTTTTGCAACGATCCCATTTTCTTTAAATGAGACACAATTAGACGTCTCTTTCATAATTAGCTGAATATCTAATAAAGTTTTCAATTATTTGTAAACTAATTTTTTAACACTAGAGTTATCGGAATTATAACAATTATATTTGACACTAGAACTACCAAAGCAGTCAAAATATCTGGTTACTATTTTTTTTTTTTAAATTCCCAATATTATACGAGATCCGTGAAATAAATATTTCACATATATCTTATATAAAATAAATAACTTAATTGTCCTTCTCTACAGCTATGTTCTTCTTTTTAATTGTTCTTATTTTATATATTTAAATGGAACATATTCGACGGCGGTAATTTTAATGTTAAATACACTGAATAAGTACTTTGGAAAAAGAAGAATCAAGAGATGAAAAAGCTGACCAGGCAAGTAGTTTGGGATTAATAAGATAGAGGTGAAATATTTAATGATGAAACAATTGATCTCATACTTTGGAGAATTTTTCAAAGTAATTGGGACTCAGTCATTTTGACTGCTTTGTAGTTTTAGTGTAGTCAACTTCGTTTATATGGGTTTAGCGCACATAAGAATAAGCCTTCCAATGCGAAAGAGTAAAATATAATTCATTTAACGTTGGTAGTTCAAGTCGTAACACTTATCCAACCGTAGAGAAAAAATCAAACTATGTGCTATAATCGTACATTACACGGGTCAACACAAAATTTGACTTTGACTTTAAAGTATAAAATTTCGATAGTTTAGGTCGTAATTAGACGAAAAAAAATATGTGGTATGAAAAAGTTTGCTTTTGTATCTAGAAGACCGTTTGAACGATATTTTTCAAAACATGTTGTTTCAATTTTTAATTGAAGATGAAACCATTCAAATAAATATGTTTATCATTTTTATTAAATTTTACTATCAAAATAGCTTAAAAAGTGGAAAATAATTTAAAAGTGCACGCTTTTACTTTTTCTTTTATGTTCATAAGTACTTTATTTTAATAAACCCCAAATATAGTCTCCCATCATATTTTCATTGTATTGGCCTTGATAATGTTGTTCGAAGTTCATAATGTCCTGATGAAATCGGTCTCCTTGCTCTTCTGAATACGCTCCCATGTTGTTTTTAAATTTATCTAAATGAGCATGCGTGGACGTAAAAACCCCACTCTGATCTCGCGGTATTTTTGAATGTGTTAGAATTAATTAAAATTTATAAAAAAATTCGAAAATGAGTGTTATTACTATAACAATCACAAAAGCAAACTTTATATCAAAAAAAGGTATTTTCTTTTTGTTTTTATACCAAATTAACCGAAAAATCATAAAATCAACTTTAGGACAAAGAACGAAAATTTTTTGTAGAGTCGTGTTATTCAACAGTAAGGCAAGCTAGTAAACCAAAAATTGGAGTTCCCACCATTCGTTCACCAACCAATTTTCTTTCACCCCTTGCCCTACGATTCCTTTTGCGTCTAAATGCGCAATAACCCAGACTTACAATTAGTTGCCGAATTAAAATATTATCACTAGTTTCTAACATATCTTGATATAACTTGATAATATGAATAATATGGAATTAATTTCAACGTCTTCAAACCCACTGAGACATTCAATTTAACCCTTAACGGTCGTAAGTCACCTCTCACGTGACAACAATACTTTGGCGAGGCGGACGTACGTCACGTGGGAGGTAACACGTCGAAATCTGTCGCGATTATTTTGTCAGTTAAACACCAGCAACGGAGCAATTACAAGGGAACTACCCGAAGTGTCCGGCGACGATTTTGATGAAATTTGGTACAGTTGTTCAGGACGCGGAAATAATCGATACTTATTTTTTTATATCTGCTATGTTGCATGTTTAAGGGGTGAAACCACCCTTCAAATCATTTTTGTGAACTATATATTTCATAGAAACTATAATGCAATAGTATATGTATAGTAAATTCATAAATTAAATTATTTTTTTTGTTATAAATAAATTATGTTTTAAATTATTTATAAACATATTCTTTTCATACGGAAAAACAATGAAACTTTCCCTTATGTCATTTTATGATATCTACGACAGTTTGTGTTTGCTGCGTCTTGCCGTATCCGCGTAGCTTGAGTATTGTAAAAAAAAGCGAAAAATTTTTTAATTTTAATTTTTTACAAAAACAATAATATTCTAGATGAGGAGCGAAGTATTTGTTGCATAATACATTTTATCCCATTATCACTAGTTTTTCAGATGATATAGTGACGTAAAGTGCCAAAACCGAAAAAAGGAAAGGGTTAATTTCACGACTCCAGAGTAAATTAGGGAAAAACACAAAAACACGTAACTTATATTTTTGATTTCTCTATCATTTAAAAAAAGTTTGGTTAAAATCGGATCGTAAACTTTAAAGATATGACGAAAAAAATGTCATTTTTTAATAACAAATTAACAAAAAATCATTAAATCAAATTTTCAATTCCACATGCCTTTAATAGGCACCGAAACAAACATTTCGTATATTTATCAAAAATGTCTATCATTAACCGTTTTAAAGTTATAAGCGAAAAAAGAAAAAAATTGGGAACTTTGAAGGGTGGTTTCACCCCCTAAACATGCGACTTAGCAGATATAAAAATATACGTATCGATTATTTTCGCGTCCTGAACAACTGTACCAAATTTCATCAAAATTGGCGCCGGACACCTTGGATAGTTCCCTTGTTGGAATACTGAAACTTTTTCGCACATGTACCGCGATCAAGTGCAACCTAGTGTAGAATCATGTAGAAAAAGCTAGCGGGCGATAAGAGTTAATAGTTTTTGAAAAAATTAAAAATTTCCTTTTCCATTTATCGCGGTACGAGTTTTACACAGTACCGGGCGGCAAGGAATTAAAACGAGGACATCTTCCATTACGGTTGGCTAAGTGTTACGAACAACCTTCGATACTCAGACTTACCAAAAGAAATGATAAAACAGACGAGTATGGGAAGAGAAGTAGACATCGCTTTTCCCCTGCGAGGCTCTTTCACATATTGATACTACTATCTCTGGCGCATTTCAGTCGTTCCACCGAGACGTTTGCCGATCGGAGGATGAACGAGTATGCTAGCACTTCCGGCCGTTCGATCGCCCTGGCATTTCACGTTGCTCCTATTTTTCTCCTTCGATTTTTCTCCACTTCGATCTCGAAATAACACTTTGATCGTAATAACCACGTCGTAACGATGAGTATTTATCCTTTATAAAACACTAGCCTGCCATAAAAATCACTAAACTACACACCGCACTTGTTCGATCGTCTTGCAATATTCATTTCGCTCTTCCGCTTGAATTTCACAGATACTTGGCAGTGTTGTCGGATCAAATTTCACAACATTGAAATGAATCCATAGATAATGCGAATGGAAATTGATCAATTCTCGATTTAATTCGGGAAATTGAATATTTCTCTGGATTCAATCACCCCAAGGTTAAAAGAGCTTCGTTGTTGGAAGATCGTGGCAGTGTTTTTCATGAGCTTCGTAAAGCGGAATAATTAGAATAATACAGTTGTTAAACAACGAGAATATTACGAGAAGTTTGGTTGAATTTCATCGGAAATGTTTCTACTTCCTTTACTCTATTCCTCGAGTGAATCTTCGTCGTGTAAACACTCCGATCTTCCGGCAAAGTTCATAATGAGTTAGAATCAAACACCGACGTTTCAAGTATCCGAAACAATACGAAGTTGTCGGGGAGAAAATTTGTTAGGAATATTTTTCACTCGTAAATTACAAGGGATGAGAGGACATTGGTTGTCGTGGTTTCAAAGTCTTTGAAATAAAAGGGACACGTTTCCTGGTAACTTCACGAAGTCCAAGGCGTCTCTTGGAATCCTCGAAATATAATACACGGTACACGAATTGTCTCGTTGAATGTGCACTTGAGAATTAAGAGAGGAAAAGCACAGTTCCTTGGATCTGAAGAATTCTTTTTACGGTTTCTCTCAATGTACGGAGAACTGCGGCGGGATTGTTCGTCGAATGTTCACTTCTTTGAGTTTCAAAATCACGAGAATATCGCTGAACTCTTTAATATTAAGAATTACAGGGAAAATTGAGTTTTTCAGAATCAACCAATTCTTTCGCGACTGTTTAGAGACACGCAGAAAGATTTTGGGAATGTTTTGTTAAATATTCATTTGTTTATGATGCAGCAATTGCAAAATGGTGAACGCGAGTTTCTTAGGTCGAAGGAATACATGAATGATTTCTGAATGAGGAGGAATATCTCAATGATTTTGGAATGTGGAGGAATATTTTGTAAAATATTTCTCAGTTTATGATGCTGCAATCGTAAAATAATGAATGCGGGCTTCTAAAATCGAAGGAATTCCTCGATGACTTTGGAATGACACGTGACGGAATGATGAGGAATATTTTGTAAACAATTTGTCAATTTATGACGTAGCAATTGCAAAATATTCTTAGATCGAAAGCATACCTCGATGACTTTGAAATGAGGAGGAATATTTTGTAAAATATTTCTTAGTTCATGATGCAGCAATTGCAAAATGGTGAATGCGAGTTTCTTAGATAGAAGGAATACCTCAATGACTTTGGAATGAGGTGGAATATTTAGTAAAATATTCGCTCGTTTATGGTGCAGCAATCGTAAAATGGCGAATATGGGGTCTAAAATCGAAGGAATTTCTCGATGACTTCGAAATGACTCGTGACGGAATGAGGAAGAATATTTTGTTAAATTCGTCGTGTTTCGAGGTCACGACGGTGAAAGAAGATACTTTCACGTAGTTTCTTGGACTGAAAGAGGACTTTGCTAGACTCCGTGCACCGGAAGAGCGTGAGGTCTGCAGCGACGCATTAGCCGGAACTCGTTAAAGTAATTTCCCGGACGCAGCACACCTTCCATCGATCATTCTTTCTGCTATTTTCTCAGCTCGCGCTGCACCATTTTCTCGGTTCGCTTGCGCTTTTCTTCCACGAATTTCTCTCGCTCCAATCATCCGTGTGGATAATCGAGGCCAATTGGGATCTTCTTTGTCCTCTTGCTGCTTTTTTCTCGTTTAATTCTACGATAGTTAGCGAGATCTCTAATTGTCCCTTGGATTTTCACTACTCGAAATATTCCAAATCATTCCGTTTGAAAACGTCGAAGGACATTCACCATGATTCATTCAACCTTCCATTATTTCATCCATAAAGTCTGAATTCTTCCATGTCGTTGAACTTCAAAAAAACCTTTGAAATCTTCACCTATCAGAATTTTAATTATCCACCTATTTCATTGTGAATGATAGGAATAATTTGATTGAAAACAACACTTGAAATTTTAATCATTCCATCTTGAAACAATGATATATGAATTGAATGCTAGTATCATTGTTTCTCTATATTACAATTCTTTGTATATTTTCCTCCATTGTGAAATTCTCGACGACATTAATTCCAGGATCGTTTTTATCCGTGTTCCTCTGTTTGAAGTCCCCTTGTTCGATTTTCGTCGACGAAATGAAAGCACGATGCTTTTTTTTTAACGCAAAATGATAGCAGAAGACTTCAGCGAGGATTTGAAAACAGTCGAAGTCCGAAAATCGTTCTCGATTGTCGATATTCCAGTGTACTTTTCACCATTGACATCCCATGAGACTCGAACGAGGTTTTGCAATAGATCTCAACCCCATGGGAGAAAACCTCTTCTTGCTCTGCAAGATACTTGCGCCTGGAAATGGCAAAACAAGGAATAATTTCAATTCCTTAGAGAATTATCTCTCTTGAATAAAGATTTATTTATACCATGATAAAATAGTTTCGCAAGAGATCACAAACTTTTTTTTTCAACTTTGAAGAATTTTCAATCATCCAGATTTTTCATAGACCATGCACCATTGTAAACTTTCGAATATTTGGAAGTTTCAAGGATTCTAGACTTTCAAAAAGTAGCAGCTTCCTTTCAAACTAAAATCTTTTTATTCAGATTATCCCTTTATTTATGGGAAGCCGTAAAACGCTGAATAGATCGGGAAGTCTCAAACTTTCAAGAACTTTCATAGAGTTTTGAGAAACGTGCAGATTTTGTCGAATTTTAACGTCATTCGGGTTACTGCAAAGACGCGTGGAATTCAAACGTTCGACAGCTTGAAGACTTCCGGTCTCGTAAGATCTTCCCTCGACTTTCGCAAGTTGTTCCTTTTGAATTTCAAAGTGCAGAAAAACCACAAGTTCTTTCGAGTGACTTTAGTGACTTTCTCAGACAACCAGTTTCCTCCTGGAAGATCGTTTATTCGTTTTGTTTATTTCACAGAACTTTTCTATTCCTCGATCAGCTTAAGTCACGGCGAAAGATGCGTGAAATTCAAACGTTCGACAGCTTGGAGACTTCCGGTACCACAAGCTCTTCCATAGACCTCCGCAAAATAAGTTGTCCCTTTCAAATTTCACGGCGTAGAAAAACCACCAGTTCTTTCAAGTATCTTCAGTATTTTTCTCGCACAACTCGTTTCCTGGAAGATCGTTAATTCGAAAGAACTTTTCAGATCCTCGAGAAGTTTAAATTACGACGAAAGGTGTGTGAAATTACAAGGTTCGAAAACTTGAAGACTTCCGGTCTCGTAAGATCTTCCATCGACATCCGGAAGCTAAGTTGTCCCTTTCGAATTTCACGGCGTAGAAAAACCACGAGTGTCTTCAGTAACTTTCTCGTACAACTCGTTTCCTTGAAGATCGTTCTATCCGTATCGTTTATTCGAGAGAACTTTTCGGTTCCTCGAGCAGCTTAAGTTCCGACGAAAGGAACTTCGTGCCAAGTTCGATCGTTAAGCGAACGATTACCATAAATCGCGCGGCTCTATTCGCCGGAACTGTGTTATATTTCACCAGGAAACGTTCCCTATCGTTCAACTATGTTCTCTGTTCGTTTTGCGTCCAATGGAATCGTAAAGTTTCCCAACGTGGTCAGAAATCGGCGGGTAACTTCGAAGACACTTTGGAAATCAGTGTCTGCTTTCCGCCGGAACCTCAAACTCTCTAATCCTCGATAAATCCTGGCCGCAAGTTGAGAAATCACCTTTAACCTTCTACCGTGAACTTCGATCTATCCATTGAAAGAATCTTTGCAAGGATTGATCACGATTGTCGAAATCCCTGGACTCTCAAATGTAAAACTTCGGATAATCTCAACCTAAGTAACGTTCTCAGGAGAATTCCTTTCGTTGCATTTTTACGAATGTTAGTGTCCTTTAAAGATAAGTCATTTTCTCAACAATATTCAACCTTTCATCGATATCCAGCGAGGTCATTCCGTTACATCGGTTAATAGCACGTTAAATTCTCCACGAGGATGCACTTAAATCCCAGGGTTTCCTGTTGTCCACGAAATACACTCAACGATCGTTCCAAATCTCCAGGACGTCCACTGGATAACCGAAATAACAGTTCTCCAATCGGTTCTCCAAAAAGTTCGAATCACAACAGAAGACACCAACTACACGACAGCGTAAACTTCTCGAAGTTCTCGCGTGTGATCCAAGAAGATCGTTCTAATTATTAAAAACGGCATCGCGATATCACAATTTCTCACCGTTTGTAAACAATCTTAGGTCACAAATCGATCAATCTAGCGCGTCAAAAAAAGTAACCATCCTCGATTTCATCCATCACGAACGTTTTTCCGGTACCACTTTGTAAATCATTTCGACGATTGTTTAAATGAATTCACTGAAACGGTTGATTTGACTCACTTAAAATATGATCAAAGATGGGAACGTGAGGCTCGCGAATGATGATCGTCACAGGTAGACAGAGTATGCAGGTAATCGGAAAGATAAAGGCGCGCGACGTCGAGAGGTCGCGGCTCTTTCGAAACGACGATGCTCCCGCGTCGAGGATAGCCGAGGGACTACATTGCGCGAGCGCCGCGAGGACCTCGAGCACGCAGTCGCCCCGTGCAACCCTCACCGACTAAGTCACACTACCCCCTGTACGTGTTTCACCCTTCCAAGTGTGCGCCCGCGCAAGCGTTCGCGTTTACCTCTATGCCTTGTCATACCCTAGTACTTACGTGTGTCCGCCGTCCGATTGTACGGGGCGTTCGGTTGACACTTTGCTTCGGCGATGAGCCCTCGAGAAGCTAAGGGGATGTATGGGGAGGTGTGAAGGCTGATTAATGTGTTAACTGCTGCATATTTGGGGGATTCTTTTGTGGAGATGATCGGTAAATGTGTTCGTTTAATTGGATTTTGCTAATTAGGTGAAATGGAGGAGGGTGGTTTGCTGTGTGTTTTTTTTAATGAGAGGTTTAGAGATGCTCGGATGGTGTTCGGGGTGAATTGATTAGAGATTATTTAAAGATACCAATTTTTGGGTATCTTGTTACAATTATAAGATTTTCTATGGCTGTTTCTTCTTTTCAGTGTCATTCTGTTTGTTTTATTTAATATTGAAACTAAGGGGGATGATGGGGCGGTGTGTAGGCTGATTAATGTGTCAACTGCTGCATATTTGGGGGATTCTTTTGTGGAGATGATCGATAAATGTGTTCGTTTAATTGGATTTTGCTAATTAGGTGAAATGGAGGAGGGTGGTTTGCTGTGTTTTTTTTTATGAGAGCTTTAGAGATGCTCTGATGGTATTCAGGGTGAATTGATTGGAGATTATTTAAAGATACGAATTTTTGGGAACTTGCTACAATTATAAGATTTCCTATGGCTGTTTCTTCTTTTTAGTGTCATTCTGTTTGTTTTATTGTTTTATTTAATATTGAATCTAAGGGAGGTGATGGGGAGGT
The DNA here is from genome assembly GCA_910591515.1 of Cerceris rybyensis. Lineage (NCBI taxonomy): Eukaryota > Metazoa > Arthropoda > Insecta > Hymenoptera > Crabronidae > Cerceris > Cerceris rybyensis. The sequence continues at coordinate 64,131,709 of OU342789.1, read as the reverse complement.
GTGAAGGCTAATTAATGTATCAACTGCTGCATATTTGGGGGATTCCTTTGTGGAGATGATCAGTAACGTTGATTTAATTGGATTTTTCTAATTAGGTGAAATGGAGGAGGGTGGTTTGCTGTGTTTTTTTATGAGAGGTTTAGAGATGCTCAGATGGTGTTCAGGGTGAATCGATTGGCGATTAATGAAAGATATGAATTTGTAGAAATTTATTGAAGTTAGAAGATGTTATCTGGCTCTTTCTCCTTACCCATATTTCTTTCTCTTTGTTTCACTGTTTTATTAAACAATGGATTTGTTGCGATTGTATGGGGTTGTGTCGAGATTGATTAATGTGTTTAGTATTGCAGATTTAGAGGATTCTTTTGTGAAGATGATTATTAAAGGTGTTGGTAAAATTGGATTTTGGTAATTAGCTGAAATGGAGGACGGTGGTTTGCTATGGTTTTTATGAGAGGTTTAGAGATACTCAGTTGATGGAGAGTGTTCAGGGTCGAATTTCCAAAGATTGAAATTTTTGGGAAATTGCTGAAGTTACAAGAGTGTTCAGGGTCTTTCGGATTGTCCTATTGTTTTATTAAATAATGAAGTTGAGGAGTATGGAGAGGTGTGAACGGTAATCAATGTATTAACTGCTGTAGGTTTGGGGGATTCTTTTGTGGAGATGATCATTAAATTTGCTGGCTTAATTGGATTTTGGTAATTAGGTGAAATGGTGGTGGGTGTTTTGGTATTGTTATGCGGGGTTGAAAGATGTTCAATTCATAGCTTTTTTTAGAGTGAATCGATGCGAGCTCATTTGACCAACTGGATTTTGGGTAATTAAAGTAATAGCCCCTTCTCAGGAATTTTCCTATCTTCTTATCCCTTGATTTAAACACTGATTGAAAATATATACTTTCCAAAATTCTTAGTGCCACTAGTGTTTATGAAGAAATTGCAAAAAAGTTAAAACATTTCAAGATTTGTAATGCTCGTAGAACGCATACGTCCAAATAACAAATTGAATTAAATCTTTCAACAAGAGCATCAAAAAAGGTAAATCTTTCAGCATACGGGCACGCTAAAAGTGGTGTATCCCTCTTGTTGACTTTCTTTCAACAATTTAAATTTGATCCACCAATTACTAAAAGTCTTGCTTGCAAATTCCTCAAAATAAGTAACTTTTCGCTAGCCTCAATAACTGGCTCAACAAATGATGAAAACTTCCAGAAATCCATCTAACTCAATAAGTTTGTTGAATAATACTACTACGAGTAAAGAAACTACTTTAGGAAACAAAGAATCGAAATATTGAAAAGATAAGAAGTCCAGAAATGTATGTTTTATAATATAGAATATTTACACTATGGCTGTGTCATAAATTTGGAAAATTTCATAAAAAAATGACAAACCAGTCATTTTGTCCGCCTGGGCATTTGTATCATTAAGGGAAAAAAAGTAGTCAACCTAAAAGCTCGTACCATCACATTATACTGAAAAAGATGAAGCAAAGCGAGCCAAACCAATCTATAACTTCACCCAATAGCATTCGAAGCAAAACTTGTTCAAGCTGACCCTGCTAAATTCCTATCAAATATCTTCCCATAATAATGTTCAAAATTCTCATTCCAATCGTAAAAATCACATGCACTTTTAAAGGCGCGAAGAAACGTATCCTTTCCACAATGCAAACTGCATTCTGGCATCGCCGTTGGAAACGGATAAGCATAATTTCTCCGTCGATGTGAAACGGCTGGTGCAATTTTGCCAACGATTTTTATATTTGTCCATGAAGCAAATCATCGACGGTCTATCGGGAGCCCCATGAATTACAACTTCCGGCGACGTGCCAACGCGAACAGTAGCTCATCGAGGTGTTCGTGCTTGGATGATATTGGGTGTTCTTTTACGAGACAAAGGAAATGAATTGCTTATACGAGTATCTGCCGTCTATCCATGGCCCTATGGCGCAATATCAGCGATAATGATCCCAGCAAAGGCAAGCTTCTCGTTGTTTAGTTCCTCGATTCACGATCCGTAGATGAATTACGGCTTCTAAATAGCATTTGGTTTAACCCTTCCGCTCGGAGCGCCGCATATATGCGGCATCCACTGGACAACATGTGGATATAAGTGCTACATGTATGCGACATCGGCGCGACGACGAGTGGGTACGAATGCCGCATATATACGACATCGATTCCACGACCTACGGGTACGAGCGCCGCATATATGCGGCATCCACGTGACGACGAGTGGGTACGAGTGCAGCATATATACGACATCGATTCCACGATCTACGGGTACGAGCGCCGCATATATGCGGCATCCACGCGATGACGAGTGCATGCGTGTGCCGCATATATACGACATCCACTCTACAACCTATGGATATGATCGTCGCATATATACGACGTCCACTTCACGAGCTATGGGTACGAGCGCCGCATATATGCGGCATCCAAATGATGTGTATTCATGTGCCATTTGTAGTCGATGACAACATTTTTCGTTATCGGCTAAATATTTTCTGGCGATTTTATTGACATATTTGATTAATCACTTCTTAAAACTGGTCTTTGTTGAAATGACATCAAAAGGTACTACGTAATAAACTTCAAACATTAACCTCTTAGGTACGGTTGAATTTTGCGCGGGGCTGTTTCTCTGTACTGTAGAGTCTGACACCAATTATGTGTAAACGATACAGCACTGCAACAAATCACTACGGGAGTAGATTGGAATAAAGTTTTTTAAATTAAATTAGCATTTTCCTTATAGATACGATAAACATACTTTAATTTTCATTCAAATGATGAGTGAATAAGCCAGTATAATGTTGCGTTGTTTAGAAGGATGGCATTCGCGAAAGCCACTATAGTGGCGCGTCGTGCCTAAGAGGTTAAAACGATTTGTATTTTTACAATTTTGTAAGTCTTTTCATATTAGAACTGCAAATATACTTGTTACATTAGAGTAATGATTGTTTTATTTAGCACAGTTGTTATTTAAGACTTAGAAAACGTTTATATAGAACCCACGCGCCCAGTGCATACTTCTGGCGCGAGTTTCCGTTCAGTGATGGTACTTCGGCGGACGCAACTGCCGTAGCGAAAGGATTAATCGATCGAGTATAATGAAATTATGAACTGATTAGGACGACCGGAAATGTATCTCTGGATATAAGAACTGATTTCAGTGGGTGTAAAAATTAAAAAAAAAAAGGTTTTTGCCTTATTTTCCCTACTTATTGTGGTGCAAAGGTTTGCAAAAATTTTGACACATTTTACACGCCACCATATATGTTCGTGATTTTTCTTAGATTTTTCCATTAAAAGCCTAAGTGTAATAAATTGACAAACGCAAAAAAACATAGAGGAAGTTAGATTTCATATTTAAATTTTCAAGATACAACTTTTTCCATTTTGCAGTAACAATCCAACACTTACGGTTGTTATTTCTATTTTTTTTGAAATTTTTTCTCCCAGAGTGTTCATGACTGAAATTTTCTCCCAAAGTGGTCATGACCTGATCGTTAACCTAGGATGATCATGATTGCAATTTTCTTACAAGAGTTACAAAATATAAAATAATGTTAGTACAGCTCTGTATTTACTCGATACACCGTTTAACAGTACCTCATATTTTATAATTTTGGAAGAAAATTTCATACTTGACCACCCTGGTGGAAAGTTTCAGTCATGATTCGATACTTCCAGATGTCTCGGATTCTCCAGATTCAAAATATGTATATGCAATACAATATACTTTAGTTGTGTTTCATTTTAGTCCAAGTATTTCGATACTCTAATTGTAAGAATAAAAAAAGGAGCAAAAAACAAGGAATTACGGAGGACAACGAGGAGAAAGATTAGAAAGATAGGTCAAACAAGATTCACATAACAATGGAATCATAGTGAAAGTCCCGTAGTCAATAGGTCACCGTTGCATTTATCAATCATTCCAATGAAATCGTGTTTAGTCTCATTGTTAGTCAATTTTAGTAACTTGCGTGTCAAACTGCTGACAGGCAACGTTTCAAAACGAAACTAACATTCCAGTGTTTTGAAAAAAAATCTGCTGCATGCACAGGTCAAAAGTTGACTTAATAAAGTTACTCCTCCGATGCCTTTTATTTCACGGGACGCGCACTAGCTGCGTGCACAGATTCGAATCTCTGCCACCCTTTCTGCCTAAAACATGAACTTTGTGAAAGCATTTTTTCAGCGGTTAGTTAAACTGATCCAGTATGGTCCAAGTTTACCAGGATGCTTTCGTGACCACCGCAAATTATACTTACAATTAACAGATGTTTGCACAGCCGCAAAAAAAGTACAGACTAACAAAAGTAGTATAACAAAAGGTTTAAGCGACATACGTGAGGACAAAGGAACTGTCATAAGCAAAATTGGAGATTTGGAATTGTGAAAATTATACAAAAAGCAAGAACCTGTTCTAAGGGGAATTAGAGAGAAATAAAAGGAGACCTAAAATTCAGAAAAATATACATGGAGAAAAGAGAAATAAGGAGTCCACGATTGTTTAGAAAAATGCAGAGAAATTGGTGGGGAATATTTTGTAAAATATTTGCATATTTATACGCAGATTTGAATCGCAGTTACCCTTCCTGCCAAAACTGAGAATTTTATGAGTGTATTTGTTTTTTAACGAGCAGTTGCGTTTGCAGAGTTGCCAAGAAATATATTCTAACAAAAGTAGTATAACAAAAGATTTAAGTAGAACATGTAAAGACAAAGAAACTGTCTAACAGTAAGTAAAATTACTTACAAATAGATAGTTTCCCTGTCACTTAAACTGTGCAAGTAAAATTGGAGATTTGGAATTATAGAAATTATACAAATAGAAAGGAACCCGTTCTAATTGTAAGTGGAATTAGAAAGAAATAAAGGGAGATCTGGTGTTCAGGAAGAGATACAGGGAGAAAAGATAAATAGAGGGTTTATCGAGACAAGAGATAGATTTCAAGAGAACCATAGGAAGAGAGAGGTTCAGAAGAGAATCATACCGAGACAGGAAGAGAGGGAGAGAGAGAGAGATCAATAGGTATATTCATGCGTTCTAGATTCCGAGGATGTTCTGGCGAACCACGCAGACCCTTCAGCGAATTATGGGCGCACTGCAGAAGGGAGTCTAACTTGGCCCAAGCTGATTCTCCATCGAGCATCATCTCGATTCGATTTCGCAGGTGTTGCTTGATAGATCGTAATTATCAACCGGTCGGATGATGAAATTCCTCTTCTACGATCCATAACCAGACAAATTGTCCTTTTAGATGGCTCTTCGTCCGAATGAGTGCTCGCAAAAGTGAATCTTTTCAACGAAGCATGTCCGATGGACTGTCCACCGGATAATCTACTTACTTCCTCTCAAAAATTATCGCTGAAAGCAAAAGCAATTATTTATGCAAAAGATTCTGAGATTTCTAAAACAAGTAGTTCTCCTGAGTGCGAAAGGTGGAAAGTCTCTGAGAGGGTCAGAATTTTCCATAATTTTAGAACATTAGAAGCGGAGGAGGGACATTTCAAAGGGACCAATTTGAGATTAAGGGAAGCCACCCTCACTGGGCTCAGTGACTAAAGTCTGCAAAGGCCTTCGGACATTGCATGGGGTGAATTTATGCCCCATCGGAGACAGATGGAATCTACTTACATCCTCTCAATGAAAATCACTGGAGGCAAAAAGGGAAATATTTTTCCAAAAATTTCTAAAACCGGTTCTTCAATATAACGACTAATGATCCTCCTAGTTCCGAAGAAGGGAAGTTTCCGACAAATTCAGAATTTTCCATAATTTTGCAAAGTTACTACCACATTACAAAGAAACCAATTCAAGATTAATGGGGCCTGCCCTCAATAGGCCCAATGATCATGTCCGTAAAGTCTTCCACACCTTTAATTGGGTGCATTCAGGCCCCAACTGATTGTGAGACAGATGGAATCTCGTTACGCCCTCTAAATATAAATCACTGGAAGCAAAAAATAAATATTTTTGGAAAAATTCCTAAAATTTCTAAAACGTATAGACCTCCGAGTCCTCGAGAAAGGAAGTTTCTGACAAAGTCTAAATTTTTCATAATTTTACAAAATTAGAAGCGGAAGAGGAGTCTTACAAAGAAACCAATTCAAGATTAATGGGACCTGCTCTCAATAGTCCCAACGACCAAGTCTAGAAAGGCCTGTGCACCTTTTATGGAGTCCATTCAGGCCCCAACGGAAACAGATGGAATCTACTTACATCACCTCGATAAAAATCACTAAAAGCAATAAACAAATATTTTTTTCAAAAATTCCTAAAGTTTCTAAAATTTAAAATAGAAAGGGGCCAATTTAAGATTGAGGGGACTTATCCTCAGAAGATCCAAGGACCAAGTCCGCAAAGACTTCCGAACCGTTAAAGAACCGAAAACTTACGTTTTCTCAATAAAAATCGGAAAAGGCGAATGGCAAATATTTTATTTGACTATATCTACACCCGAATTAGAATGCATCTCCTACGTCCTGTTTGGACGATCATGCGCACAGAATATTCTCCGATGATATTGAGACTCGCGGAAATACCGAATGTTACATTTATGCGGAAAGGTAATTTTAAAGTAGTTGCATGTGCATTTACATACGTAAAGGCGGAACGCGATGTAACCTCCATTTCGTTATGTAAACTGTACTTAAGAATTTATAACGGATATGCTCGAATATACGTCTCTTTAGAATATTTCCCTTTGGCGATCGACGAAAGACTGCGTTACTTGAGAGTACCGATTTTACGAAGGATTTTAATATCGGTAAAAAAGATTGCTCTTTGAGAAGTTTAAGAAATTCAGAAGAGTCTGAAGGATGCAAAAGGGAATCGGCGTACGGGAGGATGGAAGAGTTGATTTTGGATTGTGGAGTTTAAATATTGCTTTTGCAAATTTTTTCCAAGTAACTTGACATTTTAATCTCACTTGCAGGATGGATACAAATTGTATGTCGGGTGCATGATACAGAAAGTGAAGCTTTATCGCAGAAAAATGCTTCAAAAATTGTCCTTTACCCTAAAAAACAAAATCAATTTATATTTACTATGATAAAATCATCAGCGATCCAAAAATGAATTGAATAATGATATATACCGGGTGAAACAATAAATTGAATATCTCTATTATTTGTAATAATATGTAAAAACGAATGTATGCAAAACTTGCAGGATATTGAGGGGCAAATTTTGTAGTACAAATATTTTCCGTGTGGGTGGATGCACAGAGGAGATTTTAAAGATATTTTTATTTTTTAAAATTAACAACTATGTTCTTTTCATCGCAATGTGATAGTAAATGTCGAGGCGATTTCAACACGGTATGGTGAAGGGTCATGCAAGGTCAAATGCGGTAATAAAAGAAACCTATCTTATATTAGCACAGATTCATGGTAAAATTTTGAAGGACATTCATTTCTGTAAAAGTAATTAAACTAACGAAATAACAGTGACGTTCAACGTGTTAAAGAGCTGAGACAGCCTTGAAATCTTCTTTACGCACTCAGGCAAAAAATGTTTGTTTTACAATATGCCCCTCTCAGTGCCATGATGGATTTCTAAATGACATTTTTTCATATTATTACGAGTAATTGCAATATTCAAGGTGAACAAATTTGATACCCCACCATGTATTTTTATACCTTTTATATAAACATTCTGAAATAAAAAAAATATTTTAAACATTTTGCGAATTGACGTTCGAAAAATGAAACCGTATTCATTTTGAAAAATAAAGGTAATTTTCAAATTTTTTACTCTATGCTTTCACCCACGCAGAAAATATTTCTATCACATCATGTGTCCTTCAATGCCCTATAAGTTTTTGCACATAACTTTTTTTCATATTGTTACAAATAATTGCAATAATGAAAGTGGGTATAATTGTTGTCCAGCATGAATTTTTGGTATCTTCTATGCAAAGAGGTTTGAGATAAACTATCGACTATATGATGTTTCCGAAGTAAAAAGAATATCTTAAACGTTTCATGACTTGACGTTCGAAAAAGTAACGGAAATAAAATACCAAGAGCAAAATGCGATAAATGTTTCCATGTAAAAGCTCCTCCAACGCGGGAGCTATTTAGCGGAAATTATAATATAGATCGAACCTACCACATTGTTTACTTAACGCTGCAGAGTATCGGTAAACAATAAATAACGAAATACAGCCAATATCCCGCACCATCTTTGGGGAAAATATTCAGGAAGACGATTTACGTGGGTACATAACGCTGCTAAGGTTAATGACCCAAACTCGCTATATGTAACTATATCGCGCTTTCAAAAGTGTGAAATCTGACAAATCGATATTGTTAACAGATAATACTAACGAGCACTGTGAAATTGAATATTCCACCTTTAATGAAACTTTTAGACAGAAAGGATTTTGCTATCAAAAGCTGTCACAAAATAGTTGAAATCCCTTTTCAAATTACTGGAATTTTTATTTCTATGGATAAACGTCTTCCTATGGGTACTACATTAATTATAATTTTTTAAATAATTATTTAGTATATATAAGTATTATATATGTTCGATTAATCGACTCGTGATGCAGTAAATTAAATAGGAAATTTTCTAGTTTGACAAAATTGAAAAGATCGGTGAGACGCGATACGATAAAATTATTTATATAATCAGAATATTATCTTAAATCGTACGATATATGGAGAATCACTGAAACATTTTTATTTTCTCAAGTTAGTTCTAAATTATTACAAATACAGTCACAAAACAAGTTATTACGCCAAGGGGTTAACCCTTGACCTACGATTTACTTTCTGACGGGGCGCGCAAAGACTCAGAATTCACTCCTAAAATCAAATGCTTTCACTGATTTCTGATATTTCGTGTAACTGAATGTAATTTTGTAATAATATTCTATAATTAACAGTATAGAAATAATGAGATCGTTTCGTGACCGGCTGATATTGTTAATTTAACACTTTACTGTCTGGTAGCCGATTAATCGGCTTTTAGGGCCCAATACTTTTGGACTTTTAACTTATTAATTGCTACGGCAAATAATAAATTAATATTTATCATTGCCAAGGACTCGGTAAAGAAACTTTGCAATTTTCGAAGAGATATCAGTATCAGGAAAATACTTGCGGGCCAGTGACCGATCAGAATTGGGTAGGATGTTAAAAAAGTACCGGTTGGTAAAGTGTTAATAGTTTTTGAAAGACTTCAAAATTTCCTACTCCATATTCCGCTCTACGAGTCCCACACGTAGTTATAGACTAAGGGGTTAATTAATAATTATTAGTTCTAGTGTCAAAGCACATAAATAAAATCAATTTACATAATTAAACTGTAAAGACTGGAACAAATGTGTGAAATTAACTCTTCCATTTAATAATTTACATTCGCAAAATTGACATAAAAAATGGCAAGAAAAGGAGCGTCACAAGTCTCAGTCACTTTTCATAAGTTGAAGGTTAAGTCACTGTTCGATGCTAGCGTAGTATCGTAATTTGTTAGAGTTAGGAAATAATTGATAATTAGTTAGTATGGATGGATTTTGTAGAAGGCAGAGTGGATGTTTAGAATACGTGTATGTACATCTACTGTAATTCTTCTCAAAATCATTCCGTGACAACACGTCCCAAAATTAATCCTCCTTCGCCTATGAGAAGGCAGAACACGTATAAAATAAACTACAGCTATAATTAATATCAATTAAATGAAATCTCGGATGATCTATTTCGTCATAGCTTGCAAAAACAAATGAATCGAAACGTTTTGCATAGTACAAACCGAATCAGCGATCGATCCACGGGTCTCGACATCCGAAAGGCTTATGGCGGAGTGGCACAGTGAACCACTTGGCAAAGGAAACCGGCGATGACGCATTCACTGTGTGCCACGGTACTCTATAATAACGGCGAGAGCACACGCGACGAGTATTCATCCGAATTACATGAAAATATGACGTTCTCCTTTGTCCCTGCACTTTTCTCCGTCATCACGTTTCCTTTCTATTTTTTCACCCTTTACTTGCTTGTTTCTTTAAACTTATACCAGGTGAGTTGTTTCTTGGAAGTACTCTTGCTTCAGTAATTACGTGCGCGAAGATTTTTGCCGCACTTGAAAACTTTTAATAAGGAAGTCTTATGAAAGAATATCTACAGGCCAATTAATTGATTTATTTATCTGTTTACGTCTTTGTATAAACAGTGAAAGGTCGGAAGGAGAAAAATATTGACAAAAATATATAAAACTTATGTGATTTTCTCGTTTTTCTAAATAAAAAAATACAATTTGTTCCCAAAGTTTGAAGAAATCCGGAAGAATTCTAATCCTTTGTCTAGAATTTTAATAATACTTAAATAGTAGACACCCTACACCTACGTTTCTCTTTGTTCTCTTCTAACCAACGTTCACTTATTTACTCATGTCACATTATTTAGTCTTGACTTCCATTGGAAAACGGTACTTTCTAACATTTTCTACTCCTCCTTCCACCGTGTCTCGTACAAGTAGGGTAGAAGCACGTAAGATTCTATCAGATTGTTTCTTTAAAGTTTAACTTGACAGACAGTTCGGAATTGCATGATACAGTTTCGAAAGTGTTTCCCACAATCGAGGCGGAAGTACAAATACCGTGGAAAATTTCAGGAGCTAAAATGAACATCGAATGGAATCCTCCCGTTGGGAGTTGGAACTTTTATCCATTTAATCGGTATTAGGTTTAAGTAAGTTTACTCGATCCTTTTGGTAGTCAGATATTTTAACGTATACAGGCAAGCAGAGACGATGGGGATGTACGCAGAAAATCATTAATGCCACCTGGTGAAGCTAGCCTCCCAACTTGACCGAGGTACTCTCAAAGCGTTCCTCTTGGAATTGCTACCTTGGTAATTGCAAATGCATCGCAAATTTTCTGTGAAAATTATCGTCACTACAGTACATCAATCTTATCAGTATTAGCAACCATTTAAATTTAAAAAAAGAATACAAAACATATTTTAAATGTACGAAAATCTACTGTTTGCTTGATAAAGCGAAATTTATAATACTGTTTTATTTTAATACCTCCAATATAATTTACAAAAACCCTTGTATTCTAATCAGAATTTCTCACCACATATCCCTGCAAATACTGAACGAAAATATAGCATCAGTCTTCGGCTCTTGAGGACCATCGCGTCCTCAAAATAATCGTTCAGTAGATTCCTTCAGTGGAACTAATTCAACGAGCCACTGTTAAAACGTTAAATGTTTGGAAACACAACGTTCTTATCACGATTAGTAACGTTCTAAATCTCGAAACGAAATACAATAAATCTTGTAAATGTATAAAAATCTACATATGTTACGGGCTCGTTCGAACTTTGAATTTCGCGTTCCAAAGAATTTTGCACTGAGGTGCCTCTATTACTCGCTCTCAAAGAACCACCCCATTTTGTTATAAAAAATGGATAAAAGGTGAATAACTCTGAACTTTGTGTGTGGACTTTGAGACTATATGTATTCAATGACTTCTAGCAGTGTTCTGGTATTTACAAAATGCAAGTGTTGTCTTGTAAGCTGTGATACGTCACTGTCTTGAAGTCTTGTATGAAATCTCTTAGCTTCGTTGGGAGTGGAGTCTTTGGAAATAAGCAATTATGGGTTGTTAGATTAATTTTCTCGACCTCCTCGAGGACCTCAAGGGAGAAAAGGCGATGACATGCCTCCAACCTGATGGAGGATTTCAAATTTTCCAGCTGCCTTCGAGCAAACTGAAAGTCCGGTTGGGGTCATCGGCGGGTACGCATAAAAATTCCTTAAATTAATTATATACAAATAATAATAAATAGATGTGCCTATGGGTTTATGGCCGAGGACTGCTGTCGACAATATAAAAAAAAACAGTTAATACTGTTTTCCTTCGATACATGGCCAAATCTAATGTAATTTGTGGAAACACCTGTATTCTAATAAGAATTTCTCGCCCTATGGTCCTTCAAGCGTTGAAAGTCGATATAACATCGATCTTCAACCCGCGATGACCATCGTGGCCTCAAAACAAGCATTTGTTGGATTCTTTCAATGGAACTAATCCAACAGGACATTGTTCAGAAATTGAATGATTGGAAAAACAATTGTCCACTATTGCTTGCAGGACTGCGACAGATTACAGGCTGTGAACTTCAATGGATGTACAATTGATCGATTATTCGATCGTTGATTTCTGCTTGTATTCCTGCATCGATCTCCTTCTGCTCAGACTAACCCTTGAATCGTCGTTTCGTCGGACGTAGCTTCAGGCAAACCCGAAAACCTCGCCACTGTCTAGACAGGAAACTTTGAAGGTTCACTGAGAGAGCACGATGAAGACTGAAGGCGTCAAAGGCTTGATTTTTAATTAAGTACAATTATTAGCGCTAGAACTACTAAACAGTCAAAATGACTGATACACATTCATTCCAAAAATTCACCAAGATTATAGGAGAGTCATAGATTAAATATTCTACATGTATGTCATGAATTATAAATTACCGGATCGATCATCTGGATATCTCGATCAGGATAGTCGATTTGGATATATCCAGCCAGGAGTGCTCAAGAAGGGAAGTTTTCGACGAAATTAGAATCACACATAATTTCGAAAAATTAGAAGCGGAGGAATTTTACAAAGGGACCAATTTAATATTAATGGGACCTACCCTCAATAGGCCTAATGGATTATCCAATCTGGATATATCGATTAGGATAATCGCTCTGGATATATCCAACCGGGAGTGCGCAAAAAGAGGAATTTCTGGCAAAGCCAGAGTTATCCCATAACTTCATAAAATTAGAATCGGAGGAGGATTTTTTCAGAGGGAGAAATTCAAGAATAATGGGACCTTCCCTCACAAGACCCATTGACCAATGTCCAATTTGGATATCTCGATAGTACAATCGACCTGGATGTATTCAGTCCGAAATTTTTTTGAAAGGGTGGTTTTATCGCATTTTCGATATTTTGCAACTTCTCTATGACGAGCTAATTGCACCCTCGTTTTCAACGGGGCGATTTTACGCGGACGCTTCGAAACTTGGATGGCATGAACTATGCAGTGGCTGCAGTGGAAACTTTCGAAGTTTGCGGTGCTCCGAAACAATTGCACAATGTCTTGTATAATCAATAATTGATTTTGCACACCGTAGATGTACACAGTACGTCGGACGAAGCTGGTTTCCCAAATGCAGGACAATGCGGTGAATATTAATAATCAACGATCCGAAGAAAAGTTTGCAACAACTGAAATAATTACTAACAATAATTGTAAAACTTAGAAAAGTGTTGGCAATGAGCGTAACTCTTCTCTGTAGTTGAGAAAATTTTGGATTTAATTTATATTGGATTGGGGGTATCAAGTGTTAAAATAAATGTAAATCTAGAATTATTTAATAGAACTATGTTGTACGTAATGCCACAAAAGAAGATGTGACCTGCATAGTATAATCGTCAGAGAAGAATAAACTTAAAATACAGGAATTCTAACTAAACTGTTGGATTTTCATTAATAATATACAATTACATATATTGAATAAGGTCAAAAACTACTCTCCCTTCTGGGAATTTCTAGTTAAACAGATGACTCTCTGCAGTGCAGGGACGAGTCATAAAAACAGTTTATATTACCAACTGGGCCTGAATTCAATTTTTTTAACGTCCTCAGTCAGCCGGTTCTAAACACAAAACATAAATATAGGGTTTTCTTTGGAAACACGAAGTAGTGGAAGTGTAAAGGAGGTTTCAAACACTTTATTTAAACTACGAGAGGACTATATTTAATAAAAGTAATAATTTAGAAACTACAAATAAAACTGAATTAAAGAAACTATAACTACGTCTTAAAATCCTCGTCTTAAAGATGTATTTTTATGAATTCAAAGTATACTGATTTATTTAAATACCCATTTTCAATATAAACTGTGTCGGCGATGATGCGACTCCCGACACCACATTTATGTTTCAAAATTAAAAAGTTCAACTATTATAGAATTGACAGTTCAAGAACTTACAGTTAAGAAATTGACAGTTAAGAACACTTGACAAACATCTCCTATAAATAATCAAAAATAAAGAAATTCTTCAAACCTTGCGCAATATTGCTGCTTTTATTAATACACAATTATTTTATTCCTAATTATTCAATTTACTCGCAACACTGCGATTATGACCGCAAAAAAAAGTCTAAAGGATATAATCAGATAGCTAAAAACCATTAGCCAACGATAAAGTCCATCTAATTGCAAAGATACCGTCGGAATTAGCATCGAAATTTCTTACTCTGCTTCTTTTCCGTCGACCTCGCCGACGGTAGACAATGTCTCGTTCCCTTAATTCGCAGGTGTATTTAACTTCGTATCAGTTAATTAATTCGTTACAGAATCCTCCCTCCTCCCATAGCAGAGAGTAAGCCTAATTACCTGACGAAAGAGAAGTTTAAGAGGTCTCCAAAGAGCCAGCAAGGCGCGTCGCCGAGAAAAGGGTTTGTTAGCCCGGCCCTTGTCCAACTACCCCCGTCAACTTCTTCAAAGATTTCCTCCGGCGTTATCGAATCCCGTCGAATTATCCTGTCGATGGATTTTCGAGAAGATAGCCACACGTTACGTGGCTTGAATTCGATTGAAAATATGTGGTCGATGCGATTGGAAGTTTGGGCTTATGGTTCTTTCATTCTTTCGATTCTATCGCTAATTATATCGTTATAGAGGTATAGTTAATGTGTGCTATGAGTAGCTGCGGTCATCCATTGATATTATTTGTACTCGTGGTCGATTTGTGTCGTATGAGTCGATTTAATTTGTATTTATTATATTTATTTGTGTCTAAGTAATAGCACGAAGGACCACCCCCCTAAATTGCGGGAAGAATATGTGGACTTGTGTTCACAACTGCACACTTTATTCCTCGTCTACAATGTCTGTAAACGTGTTAACGTTTTATCCTACAACAGGGGTCGGCAACCATTCTGGAGTTAAGAGCCATTTTTTTTTTCTCGATGTAATAAATTATTTTTTTAAAGAGCCAAATATGAATACATACTTATACAATATAAGTAAAATTAATGGCCATGGCTTTAAGGAGTTATTCTGCACCTCTGAATCGATGAAGATTTGCGAAAAAAACCGGCCGCGAAATTCGAGAAAGTGTAGCAAATTTTTTTTATTGGCTTATCGTAGTCGTCTTGTTTCGTAGGCAAAATGTCTGAGAGGAACCATGGGTCAGAAACGAACCGTTTTCTCGCAAACTACTTCCCATAGAGACGTGTGGCATGGGGAAGAAGTTTACATAGTAATATTAATAATAATAGAATATTAACATCACTATTACAATATAAATATAGAATATTAATATAATAAACGTAATATTAATATTATAGAAATAATATTATTAAGTCGTAACGCATTAATATGTTCGATATGTATTCACTGTGCTCTCGGTTTTAAATAAACTATTAACTGTCGACTTGGATCAAATCAAGTATCCGGTTTGATTGAACAACACCCCAGGTCGAATGAAGCTTAACACTAGAACTACCAAACCAGTCAAAATGACGGGTACACAATTTTTCCCAAAAATTCTCCAAGTTCATAGAAGACCCATGGAACAAAAATTCTACGTCCATCACAAAAGACATAAATCACCGAAATGATCATTTTTTCCGCCACTCGATTTCTCCTTTTGTAAAGTACTTATTTAATATATTGAAATATGATAGATTTAACGCCGGTAGTTCTAGTGTTAAACATACTAAATTAATTATTATATCTTTATTCTATTTTTGGAATTTTAATTATTTCAGTGATCCAAGAATTGAGCAATAGTTTGATAGATCGTAGAGAACTATCGTGGAACTCAGAATTGATCCTCGAATACGACGTAGAATCGTAATCTACGTAAATCCTGTTCCAAAGGCGTGCAAATTCTCGTACGTATGCTCGCACGTGACTGTTTTCGTACTACTGTACGCAGATCTCCCTTGAAATTGCGAGCGAGATAAGAGTCAGATCTCGCTGACCGTTTCTAAGCCCAGCTACGAAAAGTTATTCGACCATTGAATCGCAAATGAGCTGTTTAAATCTTTGCACCGTGAATGCATCGATATTTAACACGAGGTCAGGCGAAAACCTATTAAACATTGATAAATTATTAGTTTTCTATAATAAATTATATTGAAATGTGCTGAATTAATAAGTGCAAAGATGATAGATGTGCAATGAAACAAATAAAACGGTAAATTTTTTTCGTTTTAAACGACACTTTGGATATGGTCGCAAAGTATTACTTTTTAATGAAGTACACAACCCTTTGCGATGGACACTTTTACGAGTATTGAAAAATAATAGTTTGTTTGACATTTGAATATTCTCTTTTTATTGAAAATTTGGACAAGCTGCTAATATTATTAATTACTATTTGCAAGGTAAGATTTTATATTTGTAGATATAATTATATTTTTGTATTCCAATTTTAACTCTGCGTATATGTGTTAAGCTGTGATAAAATTGATTCTTTGAACGAATATATGCGTCGATAAGCTATGACAAGATTGATTCCTTGAGCGTATATATGCGTCGACAGTCTATCATACAATTGATTCTTTGAGTGCATATGTCTGACGATCAAATATGGTAAAATTGGTTCTTTGAGCGCATATATGCGTCGATAAGCTATGACAAAATTGACTCTTTGGGCGTATATATGCGTCGACAGTCTATGATACAATTGATTCTTTGAGTGCATATGTCTGATGATCAAGTATGGTAAAATTGGTTCTTTGAGCGCATATATGCGTCGATAAGCTATGACAAAATTGACTCTTTGGGCGTATATATGCGTCGACAGTCTATGATACATTTGATTCTTTGAGTACATATGCTGACGATCAAGTATGGTAAAATTGATTCTTTGAGCGCATATATGCGTCGATAAGCCATGACAAAATTGATTCTTTGAGCGTATATATCTGATGATCAAATATGGTAAAATGGATTCTTTCAACACATATATGCGTCGATAAGCTGTAACAAAATCGACTCTTTGGGCGTATATACGCGTCAGTAATACTCAAACGGTTAATCCTTTGATTACGGATGATACATATGCTTCTTCGTTTTGATCAAACGATTATATTCTATTATTAAAAGTGAAAGTTGCTTCAAACTCTAACTTTTATTTATTAACACGTACAAACCTGCACATATAAGCTTTTAGTAGCACATTTTTTCTAACTATTTCCCCATATTAATTTTCAAGAGCAACCCTGTGCAACATGTGTGTACGTTGCATCTCGTTATTTCGCATGTAGAAGAGCCTTTCAGCAAAGTTACAAGTAACAAAGATGGGCGCTGATGAAAAATCGTCTACCTTAGGCAAAATGAAATATAAAAAGTTAAAGAGAGGCAAAGAGAGAGATTGAGAAGAAGGAGTTTGGTATATATTAAAAAATTCCAGTAGATGGCATGGTTTAACCGAGACCTAACTCATCTTAAGGATGATAGACGTCTACTAAAGAAGCAATAAAGAAGAAAACGAAAAATATCGAATTCTGCACGGTATTAGAAAATTCCGATGGAGGCTATCATCTAAGCCAGAACCTAAGCCACCCCATAAACGCGGATAGACGATCTACCAAAAGAACCAATAAACCTCCAGACGAAATATCGAAGTCTACGTCTGGTATTGAAAAATTCCGACGTAATCTATAATCTAATCGAGACGTGGCTCGAATCATCGCCTCTTCCGTCGCATACGAAAACGCCTGTTGCGGATGCACCGGAGAAAATGGTTTCAGCACGCTTCCGGGAATCGTGGACGTTTCGGCGGTATTTTCAATTTAATCCTCATCGATCTATTCTTACTGAATAAATAAAATAACGTTTTATATTCTATGATTTTTGAACTTCCTCTTGTATTTACCAGTTTTATGATAGTTTTAAATAATTCTCATCGTGCCTTTGGTTTCAATTTTTTAATAATCTGAACATGTGTTAATAATGAGTTTAGTCATAAAAAATTTGTTTTTTTAATAGAAATGGGCATGTTGGAAATTGGATTTAGATACTTCGTTACATTTCAAAGTCTATTCTTCCTTGGATTTGAAAAATGTTCATAAATATCACAAATAAAATAAATGTCTCAAAAGCTATTAAATTAACCCTTTGCACTCCCTGTAACTTTTATTATGAACTACCAGCTACTCCAGGATTATTTACCTGGTACGAGTGTACATGTGTGGAAAATTAAAAATCTTGCTTCGACATTAACAAAGAAGCGTGTACGTTTTAACCAGTTAAGTAGGGGATGTAGTTTTAAAAATCCTATTATAAATTTTAAGAAAAATGAAGAAAGATTTTTATTTCACAAAAAATTAACAATTCATTTCTAAAAAGGTTATTGCTATTATAAAGATAAAAATTGTCAGAAAATAATAAAATACATAAACGTGCCATTGAATTTTTTTTTAATAATTTGAGTATGTGTTAAGAACGAGATTAGTCTTCAAAAATCTGTTTTATAAATAAAAATGGGAATGTTAGAAAATGAATTGAGAAGTTTTGTTAAATAGAAGCGGAGAAAATTAATGATGCTCGGAGCCAATTATGTATCTGCTACTGTGCGATGCTGAAAAGATGTCTTCGAAAAAAATTTCATCTGTTTGGTCAGAGTAAGATATGTGCTGTTTATTTTGAAAGTGGCGTAAGTCACATTGCCTTTACATGCAGATATTTAATAGTTTGTCTTTTAACGTGTTTAAAAATATTTATGACAGATCCCGATTTATTTGTATTTCTTATTTTAAGTTACTTACCTAAGCTACTTACTTTATGGCTACTGTAACAAAGTATTTACACCACATTGAAAAATTGAACCGTTTCAATACGAATTATGTGATAAATTAAATTTTTCAAATTTCTAACAATTGTATCACTTTCGTAATTAGCAGGACATATATGGGATGCCTCACCTGACTTTGAAACTTGTTACGCCTCTCTTCAGTGTTTTGTAGCTGGATATTGCAAAATGACTTTTATTTAACGGTGCAACTATTAACTTCTCTGACGGCTCAATTTTTAATCACTTCTGCAAAGTAGTCTCACTGTATTATAAAGTACAGTGTTGTAATACAAAATAAGTGATAAGTACAATTTTCCAAATTTGTCAAATTAGGCAAAGGTCAAAAGAAAAGATCTGCTTTAATAAAAATAAGTAGCCACAAAGTGTCTACTTATTTATAACTAAATGAATAATAGTACACTCAGTAACACTCATGAATCACTTTCTCTTCTAATACCAACAGCAAGAACATCTAGACGTCAAATATCAACTAGGCACCATATATATATACAACATTTGTAAATAAATAAACAATAGTGAAAAAATAAAAGATCTGACCCCCCTTTATTTTCCTGAAATCAATATCTGAGCATCTCTGATAGTTGGCAGCCATCGAAGCTACGAAGGGTTAAAACGTAATTGAAGTCAGACGGAAAAGATTTCACAGAGGAGTGAATTTAGCTTGAAATTTTCAATCTCGAAGTACCGTTGATCGTGATACGTTGAACACGATTATTTACGAGCTGCCTACGGGGATATTCGAAGTAATTTGTCATTTCTTCCGATGAAACGTTAATGCCCTTGCCCGGTTCTGTTCTACTCCTTTAATCTTGGAACCTACCCTTAGAAAGAGGGAAGGAATTATCTATTCCCTGTGGTTTCATTTTGAGGATACTCTTTGACGTTTAGACCCGTAGAGAAGGTGGATGGTCAGAATTTACATCGAAACTGTTCCAGTAGAGTCAATGTCCCGATTGATCATCGAAAGGAAAGGGACAAAGACCCTCACGAACTAAATCCTCTCAAGAATTGACCCTTTGCACTCGAGAAGTGAGTTTCAATCGTTATTTGATATGATTTCCTCGCGTGAGTGACGAATGAGGGTCGACAGTTTATTTTTACCTTTGATTTCGTCAAATTTCAAAACCTATTCTTCTCCGAATTTGAAAAATGTTTATACCCTAAATAAAACAAATGTCTCAAAAACTGTTAAATTAACCCTTTGCACGCCCAGTAATTTTTATTATGAGCTACCAGCTACTCCAGGACTATTTGCACAGTGCGAGGGAAAATGTGTGGAAAATTAAAAATCTTGTTTTGACATTAACAAAGAAGTGTATACGTTTTAATGTTACGTTTTAGAATTAAAAAAATATGTAAATACGCTAGACTAACCTGCAAACGGAGTAGTGAGGTGTTATTACAATGTCGCTGTTGTGGCGACAACGAAGTAAGAAAGGTTAAAAATAGTCTTAAATTATTTCTATGCTATTTATCGACCGGTAGCCTATAGGTTTTTCGGGTCCAACATTTTTGGACACTTAACTTGTTAATCGGTTTCCACGGCCACTAATAAATTATTTATCATTGCGGTTTACTGTGCCAACGATTCAGTGACGAAAATTTGAACTTTCGAAGAGATATCGGTATCAGGGATGTATTAGGGGTACCGAAAGTGATCAAAATTTTTTCCTGGCGAAAAACATTTATTTATTGAAGAAATTTTAAATACTAATAAACAAAATAATTTCCATAATTTTCTACCACTTTTTCCCAGCGTAAAGGTAGTTGTTCGACACCCTATTAAAAAAAGGTCTCCGATTTTTTGTTCAAAAACATTTTTATTATGTTTTTACTTCTCCAATTTTGATTTCTTTTCTGTGCCCCTAAGATTTGCGACCAAGTGACTGATCAGAAATGAGTACGATGTTACAACAATTCCGGTCGGAAAAGTGTTAAGTTTTAAATATTGATTCGATAAATCAGATTTGATTGATTGGATAGATTGTTAATTAAGAAAGTAATTCTAAGTGGTTGCATATTCAGTGAGAAAAGAAATCGTATGGCAAAGAATTAAAGTCAATGAGAACAGATAATAGCAGAGCTTGACGATAATTTGCGTCAATGCTCTTTTTCTTTATATAGCTAAGCATTTGAGACTTCCGCGTCATTTGTTTCCTTTCTGCTTTCTTCCATTTTCGACTTTAAGTACGACGCTGATTTCGCTTGGGACCTATAGTTCCAGGCGAGCTCCAAACCACTGAGCTATGATATACATATCACCGAGGACAAATTTCCCAAAGGTGACAGGGATTCGAACTCGGGCCAACTAGTTGCAAGTCCGAAGCTTTTATCTCCGTAACCGACAAACCCTCTCATGTGAGTTTGCATCGATATTACACATTTAAAATGCATAAATATCTCCAGATTATAATATAAACGATTTAAAAGTATAATCGATAATATATACAAAATCGGGTACGAATTTTATAGTATATGTTGGAGGAATAGAATAGCCGTGGGTTAATATGCAGAATATAAAATTTTATGGCTCCTGGTCGACTGTAACTACGGTGACGACCTTTTGTATAAGGTCAGTCCATAACTTCGTGCGCATTCATAGCATGCATCGGATTCACTATAACTCATTACTAGACCAATAGGATTTCTAACCTGTCGAAACTTGCCGTCGCTTGACCAATATATTAGTCAGTCTGTTACCATTTTTCCTAAACATCTGACGCATATTAGTACCCATAGAAAATTAATATCGATAGTCAGTACAGTGCGGCTCGGCCAACTTGGCACCTCGGCGGCGGAGCTTCTCGCTTTGAACCGCCTATTCGCACCATTTTGTTTCTTGGAATCCACTCGCTGAGCCTCTTAAATGAAGCACCCGACAAAGTCGTAGCATTCAAATATTCTTACTAGTTTGCCTGGAGGAGCGAGATATTGTATTACAATGTTTTCTAGTCGCGCGCTCCGTTTCATCAAGGAGAATGTCCCCATGTGGTGGGGGTAATTCTGCCGGAGTTTATCCTGTTTTTACTATAGAGATGTTAGAAATCTGGTGCCTACGCCGATGTTCTTACTGTTGCCACCCGAATCGCGTTGACTCCCTTGCTTCGATCTGCAGCGTTCTCTCTCTCTTCGTCTTTTCGTTCGATTTGTATGAGTAGCTCTTTTAACGAAACGCGAGGTAGAACATCAAGTGCATGGAAACAGTTCCTTTATTCAATCATACATATATACATGATGCTAGGATAGCATAAACATACAATTATATAACTCCTGTATGGTCGCACATTAACGACTTCTCGCAGGAGAACGGAAATTATACAATACAAGAAAGAATCAATTTGCGCTGTATGATTAAGTTAAACGATTAGTATTACGCCCCAAAAGATTTGATATGATCATCAAAAAAGGCATCTTCGTTACAGAGAGGTACCAGGACTGACAAAACAATTAACAATTATAAAAAGGGGGGGGGGAGAAGATATTGGCACGGCCAATATACTAAATAAAACAAAATGAACAATAATGAGATCTTGACCACAATAAATAAGAAAAATTGCACGGATTAGTGGTTAAGAATTAGACGATGGAAGAATTAAATAAGTAAAGAAATCCATGATAAAGAAAAATTACCGTGCTTGCGAATACAAATGGCATGAAATTATACTGAATAACGTTCCATACGAATCAAGAGGATAGTAAAGGATGTTGTTGACATCAACGATATTCTTAAAGTAACTTAAAGTAGATATACTAATCTAACTATGTTATGGACTAAAGAGTATATACAGAGTTTAAACTAAGATAATGGAAGTGCTCGGTTCAGAGTACGACGATCGGTCAAGATTTAAGCCATGGTAATTTATCGAGATAATTGTAATGCTTTTGGACAGTATCCCGTGGAGGAAGAGATACAGAATGTTGCAGTTGCGATAGATCGGCAGAAACTACCAAAGGATCGTATCGAAGAGCAAGCGAGGCCCTTTTTCTATGCGTATGGTATATGATGGGAATTTTGGAGCGAAAATCCTGAATGTATCCTTCTCTGTCGAGATAGGGAAAGGCAGCAGTAGAGAGAAACCCATTTTCGCGAGCCTTCCTAGCTTCCTCGTCCGACATTGTATGTAACGAGGTGATGAGAGGATTGTCAGAGTTTGAGTGCAAAGATTTAAGGATAAACATTCTGGTGATTTCAAGTGCAAAAATATCAAACCGCGAACAGTCAACCCTGCTATAAATTGTTTGATTGTGGAAGTGTCGCTTGGTACCATCCGACATACGTCTGGGCATGAGAAGACCCGTGATCGCCCGGAATATTTTCCTCTCGAAGGTGCGAATGCGCTCCATCACATAAGGCGAAATTGAGAACCAGATTGGGATCGCATAAGATAGTACTGACCTGACATAGAGCTTGTAAAGGAGTAGTTTGACATTCTCACCGAGGTGTTTTGAGTAGAAGAGGCGAGCCAATTTAGATGCTATACCTTTTGCTTTCCCGAGACAGTAGTTGGCGTGTTCATTGTAGTTTAAGTGTTCGTTGAGAATTACACCCAAATATTTGACCTTTTTCAGCCGAGGGATTAAAAGGTCAAATCTTTCCGTCGCGTGAATCGAAAAATTTTTTGAGAGTCTGTATTGTTTTTTGCTAATTTGGGACGTGGGCCTAATGAATAGAATAGTCTCGCATTTGAGCATATTTACTCTCACCTTCTTCATGTTACACGCCGAGACAACAAAATCGAAAGCCCTCTGCAAGTGTGACTGAATGTCGAGAGGATCAACGCCGGATTTATATATGATTAAATCATCAGCAAAGGCCAAAGCTTTGCAAGTATCGTTACTTTTGTTAAAATTGTTTAAAATATCGGAGAAGTATAAGTTGAATAGTAGAGGAGAATTTACGGCGCCCTGCTGCAGACCATTTAAAATATTGAAAGTACGAACGGAAAAAGTATTATTGTGAAAAGTTTTAAAAGCGCGGCCAGTGATCATGTTCTCAGTTAGAAGCAACAACTCCGGGGGGAAATTCATTTTGTGTAATTTAACTATCAATCCCGTAGTCCAAACAGTATCAAATGCTTTCTCGAGGTCAATTAAACAAGCCCCAGTCACAGCTGAGCTGTTGAGCGAGTCAGCAATGTCGCGAGTCAATTTGGCAATAGCATGAACCGTAGAGTGCGAGTGTTTGAAACCAAATTGATAATCAGAAATTAATTTATTGGACCGCACAAAATGATTCAAACGTATGTTAATCATGATCTCGAACAATTTGCCCAGGTTTGGCAGCAGACTGATCGGCCGGTAATTATTTAAGTCGTAAAGGTTTTTCCCTTTTTTGTGCAATGGGATGAGCTTGGCCGTTTTCCAACGAATGGGAAAGTAAGATAAACGTAAACATGCGTTAAAAATTAGCGTGAGATATTCAATAACGGAGCCTGGAAGGCGTTTGATGGCGACGTTTGGTATGCCGTCGAACGAGGTGGATTTTTTGTTTTTAAGATATTTGATGGCTCGTAAAATCATTGTGGGAGTTATTAGATAGTTTGTGTGAATTGAAGGCCAGATCTGTTCGTGTAGCGAAGCGAATTGCCAATTGATATTTTCACGCGAATCCCGTATTCTATCGTAAGTCTGCTTTACCTCGTGCTCGTGATTCCTCTCTTCCTCGGTTGTAGGAGTCAGATTTTTTGTATGTACTCTTGCAAAGTGCACCCCAAGTAAGGTCAAACGATCGTCAGTGCTTGATACTACAAAGTTATTATCTATTTTCTGGAGTGTCGATGTATCTATTCCGGATTCAGACCAAAGAAAATCGTCGTTTATCGCGCCTCTTAGTGGCGGAATTGAGTCAATGTTTTTTGGATTTATAATTCTGTTTATAAAAGGGTGTAGCTTAATGGGATCACGAGTATCTAGTTTGGACAGTCTGTCGTTCCAGAATTTATTTGCAACTGCAGAGTAGAGTTTTTTGAGTCTGTAATTGGTACGCTGAATTATTGATTTATAAAATTTGATCATGTTAGACTGTATTGGAGTTAAATTGTCGCGAAGGCGCAATAAACGAAATAATCTGGTGATAAGTTTGGATTTAAATTTTTTGAGCTTATTAATGCGTCGGTCGTCATATTCTTTCGGGCAGTTCAGAGCCTCCACGGTAGGTGTACAGTTCGTCAGAATTACGGAAATATTTTCCTCGAGGGCCTCTATTGAAGAATTAATCGTTTCGATCGACGCATTAAGTAACGATGGGAGATTTAGGCTGTTGATATAATTATGGAGTTTGAGTTTGTATTCTTTCCATTTGGTCAAACGATAATTTAGTCTCAGTACTCTGGGGGCTCGTTCTACGCATGTATTCCAACCGAGGAGAGAGAGATTAATCGTTATGGCCCAATGATCGCTATCATAGGGCAGCAGACCCAGCCTTTGCGTTCCATCGTTAATACGATCGATCAGCCTGCTGTCCACCAAAGCAATGTCCAAGTTCGAGTTAGCCGGATGATAAGTCGGTATTTCCGAATATAGAAGGGAAGCGCGGAAGATAGCACCCTGTAACTGTAGCCAGTCAAAAAGAGCTAACCCCTTGCTGTTGTTGACTGTATTACGCCATGATGTGTGTTTGGCGTTAAGATCGCCCGCGATCACAAAGTGATTCGAGTCATTTGCAACTCGCAACTGAGTACATAGATCATCGAGGTCACGAAGGAATACGATTTTATCATTGAAAGGGCTATACACCGCTGCGATCACGAGGCTTCTACCAGCCGAAAGATCCAAGCGGATCGCAATGGCTTCTAAAGATTTTTCGTGAGAAGTGGAGAGTTCTATACGAGTGAATTTGTATCTTCTATTAATAACCATAGCGACACCGCCGCCGAAACGGTTGTTTGCTCTGTCTTTGCGTATTATTACAAATTGTGGTGGAACCTCCAAATTATGTCTCGAATTTAGCTTCGTTTCAATGAGACCACATACGTCGGGTCGATGAGAATTTAAAAATTGCTGCAAATATGCACGTTTGTGAAGATTTATAACAGAGTTGACGTTGACAGTAATGATTCGGAGATTGACCAACGGGATACTGTTTTGATCGGTAGTGGCCATTATTGCGGGAAATCATTTCGAATGCCTCTCGTGGTACGTCCATGGTAATCAACAGATTGAGCATGATTATCATCTATAAAAGATTGAAGGAGGAAATTAAT
Organism: Cerceris rybyensis; assembly: GCA_910591515.1. Taxonomy (NCBI): domain Eukaryota; kingdom Metazoa; phylum Arthropoda; class Insecta; order Hymenoptera; family Crabronidae; genus Cerceris; species Cerceris rybyensis. The sequence goes on along the minus strand of OU342789.1, from coordinate 64,105,645 downwards.
TTTTTCGGTATTTTCGCCGATGCGTTGAAAAATAATTGGTAATTGATCGGCTATACTTTTGATGGCCGAAAATATGTTTTTTAAATCGACCTGTTGCTCGTTGGACGTAGCATCGAGAGGGACTGATACTCTGTTCAACGTATTCGATGAATATGCATGCGCGGCCTTACCTACTAGGCCCCCCACTCCACTCGCAACACTACTGTATAGCGTCATCGGATTGACGAGGGGAGATGGAAGTCTTCTGGATGCGGCTGGCTGGGGAGCTCTGTTGCTCGTAGGGGCGGCAACGGCTCTTCTCTCCTTGAATTTCGGGCAGCCTCGATATGACGCGGGGTGGCCGAACTTCTCACAGTTGACGCAGTAAATTGCGTCGTGTTTGGTTGCTTCTGTGACCGAGCACTTCCCACGCTCGTGAGATAAATTGCATTTAACGCATCTAAAGTCTAGATGGCAATTAGCGGATGCATGGCCTATACGTTGACAGTTAAAACATTGTAAAAGATCCTGCCTATGCAATTTCTCCCATCTGACGCGTTGATAATTTAAAACATTGATCGATTGAATAAATTTGATATCAGTATTCGCGCCAAATTGCACTACGAACATAGGCAGGGGCAAGCCGGATTGTTTCGATTTCGCGGTTATAAAATTGGAAATACGTGTGGCTTTGGCTTTAGGTGCGGCGATGGAATTAATTTCCGACAACAGCTCATTCTTGTCGGTGTTTGGATCGATACCCTTGAGAAGCATTGTCACTGGTTTTTCGTTCTTCGGCGTGTAAGTGAAAAACTTGAGCTGGTTTTTCATCATAATATCTTTGATCTTCGAGTAAGCTTCGAGCGAATTCGGGTATATGACGTGGCTTTTCGAGCCACTTCTTTTTATAGTGAAGGATGCCTTTTGAAGGGCATTCTTCGTTATGTTTATTATTAGTTGTGGTGAAGCCACATGCACGATCAATGGTGGTGGTTTGTTTAACTTATCTTGTCTAATAGTTTGCTGCGGCGGGGTCGGATGCCTGAAGGTGGGAGGTTGGTCCCTTGACACCTCCGGTAGAGCGTAGGGCTCGGCAAAGGCCTGAAAACGGTTGGCGGTGGGGGGTTTGTCCAGCGTCGGCGTCGGAGAAGGCGCGTGTCGTCCTGCGGGTCTACGGGATCCAATGGTGATCCATTCCGATGTTGGCGATTCTATGGTCCGGGCAGATGTAGAGGGTCCAGAGAGCGATTGGATTTGCTCTTTGAGCAATTTTATTTCGTTTAAAAGTCTTTTATTTTCGCGTATTAGAGTATCTTTGTTACAAGATGCTTCAGCGCCTTGTTTGGATGATGTTGTTGACATCGCATCACTGGATTGTTGATCGAGCGATTTCAATCCCATGTCACTGTCCATGGTGTTAGCTGGAGCCTTTTTAGCGTCGGCAGATTGCCGTGCGGCTGCGCGTGAAGCGGAAATTCTGCGCGATTTTTTCATTTGAATGTCCTCGGATGAAGACGGATTAGATGATTTATGTCTTTTTAGAGACAGAGATAGCGATCCCTGGCTAGCAGTCTCAAGGGATGCAAAATTTTCGTCCGTATTATAGGCATCGGCCGCCACCGATGCGGAAGAGTTGCTAGCGTCTATGTGTGCAATATGATGTTCCATAAAAATGGACGGTCAAAAATGAAAAAAAATGAAGAACTGTATTGGGACTTGCGAAAGCAAGCCCCAATAATATTAACGAAAATTGGCCGATCACTTGGAGTATAACAAGATACACTTTCACAGTATGAATGACACTCTGTATAGGCACTTAAGAATTTTGTTTATGTCGCGTACGAGCACTGAGAGATGTTGTCGCTACGAGCTCGCGTCGCGTACTGAAAGAACATCAAGTGCCTTCGTGTACGTGTGACAAGAGGCATGACGCTTGACGCCTGGCGAATCAGACTCTGCCGAAACAGGCTTACCTCCTAGGTGACAGGTCTGACGAGCCTCACGGTACGTGTGACTAGAGGTATGACGATGACGCCTGGCGAATCAGACACTACCGAAACAATCCTACCTGCCAGGTGCCAAGTTGGCCGAGCCACACTTTACAAACGTGCTGTGTTATATTTTTTATTTTCGTGTGGCGAATCTGCCAGATCTGCAGGGATAAAAATTAATAGTGTATATGGTCAACAAATTGACAGTGTAAGGACTGCCCAGAAATGATTTAAAAAATTTGAAGTTTGAGAAAGCAGCATTTATGATGAACTCCGTTCAGGACGACCTGTTCATTTTGATAACGATGTTCTTAAAAATCTTGTGAAGTCAGAGCCACAATTAACAGTGAATCAGATCGCAGAAAGGATGGATTCATCTCATGGAACAGTTTTTCGTCATTTAAAGGAGATTGGGAAAGTGTCCAAGCTTGGATCGCATGAGCTATCCGAAGCCATTATGATAACGCTATACCGCATATGGAACAACGCTGTAAAAAATTAGTGAATTTAATTGGGAGCTTTTACCGCATCCCGCCTACTCTCCGGATATTGCTCCTAGTGATTTTCACTTATTTCGTGCCTTACATAATTTTTTACTAGGGAGAAAGTTAAATTCTAAACAGGATGTGCAAAATGACCTTTCGAGGTTTTTTGCATCAAAACCAGAGTCTTTCTACAGCAATGGAATTAAAAAGCTACCTGTAAGATGGCGAGAAATTGTAGACAGTGGAGGAAAATATATCATTGATTAAAATGTCAAATTGTGTTTTATTTACATTATTTAAAAATCTTCCAAAAATGTGCACGAACTTTTGGACTGACCTAATAATTTAGATTGTGGCCGATTGCAACTTAGTTGGCGATCGTTTGCAACTAATTGTAATATGTGGTGCATTTCAACTAAGATGGTGGTGCATTTTAAGTAAGACAGTGGTGCACTTCAACTAAAATGGTGGTTCATTACAACTAGGTTGGAGTCTCGGACCTCTACCGTATGTCCGTCTGAAAGAAAAATTCAGAATTTCCTAGTGTTCATGGAACTTGCACCTGCGAGCAGAAGGTTGTGTGATATCGCCAATGTTCTATTGTCAATGTCTAGGTTACAACAAAGCTACCGGATGCAAAGAACTTGTTGACCTGCGGCAAGTGTTTTTTTCTGATTCGCCTGGCGAATAGAGATATCTCTCGTTTGCGCGCTATTTTCGATTCTAACGCGCTATTGCTTGGCCAGAGAAAGAAGTCATTTGATATCATTGGTCCACCAGAAGAAGTCACTTGATACCATTGGCCCACCAGAAGAAGTCACTTGATATCATTGGTCCATCAGAAGAAGTCACTTGATACCATTGGCCCACCAGAAGAAGTCACTTGATACCATTGTCTCGGCAAAAGAAGTCACTTGTTAAGTGGTTTCTACGGATTTGCCGGAAGAATAGAGACGTTCTCAGTTCGGTGAAGGACAACTAAAAACTAAACTTTTTCGGCCAGTCACGGATTAGAATAGAAAAATTATGGTAGAATGTAAATAAATGTAAAAAATATGATCGAAAATTATGGTGGATGTCTCCATCCCTCGGACGAATCAGAGCAAAGTACTTATCAAGTGATTTCTTTTTCTGCGCAAACTCGTATAATACTGTACTCTCACAAGTCCTTTGCACTCTCTATTGCTGTTGTGAAATCGAGCTAAACCACTCCTGCAAAAAGTAGTAGGATTCGGTTAAATAATACTAAAGAGGATTTTATATGACTAAGGTGTAAGACTGGATAAAATAAAAAAGAAACAAACTAAACGTCAGGAATAAGGAACACACAAAACACTAAAGATAAAATATAAATAAATATATACAGGATATATGGAGTATATGAAATATATAGGATACCAAATAAAATACTGAATAACTAAATAATCTAAGGTATCTAAGGGTGTCTAAAAAAGGGTTGTACGTCTAACAGTTTCTCTAAAAAAAAAACTGTACTCTATGCATCGTGAGACGCAACCTCTTAAGATGATCTCCCCCACTTCTCTCTAGGTCACACATTTAAGGGAAGACGTCTCTCTAAGGGCATCGACATCTCACATTATACCACAAAAAGAACTTAAATGTTAAGTACGTGGAAAAGAATTATCAGGCAGAGGTCGCTTGCAAATTGGATCACCGCCAACCCAGGAGATCTCCAGTGTTAAGCTACTCAAGCCAAGAACAATGCCCGAATCGGTTACCTCGCGCCTCTCCTTTCCCCAATTCTAAACTATTAACAACAATACCAAAAATAAAAAAATAACATTCAACCCATCAATTCCACCGAACTTCCAGTAATGACTTCAATATGTCAGAAACCAAGAACTCCTAAAAAATAGCTGCTACTCAATCCCTATAATAAACCCAACAATATTAAGCTTGTAAGCCTGAACACCAGTTGTAGTTCGAGGTTCAACCACGCGTCTCTCCATCCAACTTATATAGCCAGGTTTCCGAAGGCAAGGTGCTCGGTTCAAAGTTAGCTGACAATAGTGGAGGGGTAAGAAGCCAGGTCCAGAGGGGACCGAGTGAATACGTAACTCGCAACGTCGAGTAAAAGGAAGCTGGATCTTATCCAGCGTAAAATGGGCGGCACGGTTAAGTTGCAGGCTTGAACTTCGCCTATTACCGTATATAATAAAGAGCCGTTATTCCACGGCGCTCTTATCTCCAAGGTAGCCGTGAAATAAAGAGACACAGACTACGAGAGGAACAGAGATAGAGAGAGTAGCTTCGACATAGGACTGGTCTCCGCTTGAAACACACGCCTCGCCTGGGACGAGCCCAAGGGGCTCTGCAAACATTCCTGCGAGACCGAGGGCACTGATGAGACTCTCCAGAGATACGTTTGTCTCTGACAGTATAGAAAAAAAAACCCTCCCGCGCATTGTACCACGAGGAGATTGTGGCTGGGGTGCATTACCATTACACAAGGAGGTCGTTGAGAACTTCGATAATCGTTGATTGGCAATTGTGCGAGCAGGGATTGAGATTTGTCGCGTTTTCGCTACGAGGATTATTTGAGTGCCAATGGTACTGACGTAGTTTGTAATATGGTGTGAGAAATTTTGTTCCTAGTTTTGAGCGGAAAAGAACTTATTTGAAAAGTGACAACCCGTCGTGCGATTTCGGTGCCGGAAGAGTGTTTAGTTTTACCCTTTTACTGTCGACCGAAAAAATTAATTGAATTATCGCTTTGAGGACTGTGGGCGCATATATGCCGCTTGAGAAAAAATTTGATTATAGTTTGACGGTGCGTATGTATACGGTTAGAATTGAAAAATTGAAATATTATTACACGTATAGCGAATTCTATAAATTAATAGTCTGACTTTCCGATAAAAAATGGTTTTTCATCAAATAAATAAAATAAATATCAAATAAATAAATATTCGTCAAATAAATAATTCTTTCTCAATATTTAAGAAAGTCTCCTTTCGCAAAGGGTTAATTATAAACGTAGTTGCGAATAAAAATAATAGTCATGTGGCCATATTTTGATATAGAATACACAATACATAGCATGAGCTGGGTATTTACAATTGTCTATATTAAAATTATATATATCGTATTGAAAACTGGATAATAAGCCTACGATGTCCAGCATATAGCATTATTACTAACAACGATATATTGTCGTCTGGCACTAAAAGGGTTAAGAATCGGTATGCATGTGCGTGTGAATGTGAGAAATAAAAAGGGCACGAACAAACGCCTTTTCCAGAAGACGTCAGTGATAGAAAAGTATTCGAGGAAGATAATATTTCGACCTGCAAGTTGCGGAAAAAGGAAAATTGCGGACGCTTTTTGCAATTAGACTTGCAAGGTACGGTTAATTCTGTCTGTGTGTGTGTGTGATTTTCTATTCTTTTATATATTTTTTTTGTATTCTTATTTATTCCTTTCCTTTTATATTTATATTGTTTTACCGAATTCCTTCGCGTAAAGTTATTTACTCCTATCTCACTTTTTCCACAGTAGTGCGGGCTTCTGCACATAAAATTATAAGTATATTTAAGACTAAAATAATAAAATCAGTAAAACACAATGGAACTCGTTTAAAACTAGTACTACTTGCTTTAAATGTACTATATTTCAATATATTAACGGCTCATTCAAAATTTGATTACTATATATATATAATATATTGGTTGGTTAACTTTTTAATAATAAATCTTTTATTTAAATTGATTTGGAACTATTTTCTTTGCAAAAAACTTCAATATTCTTGTACGAGTCAAATTGGCTCACTTCAGAAAAATAGGTATAGAAACATCCGTAAATCTAGTGTTAAATACGTGCGTTGGACAAAGAGAAATTAAGTAATCTGTATTTTCTAAGATCAATGTATAAATAGTAATAGAATGTAAGCTTGGAAAACTTTTGGAAAAATTTGGAAACTAGTCATTAACAAATCATGACTGTCTCAGCTATAATTCAGAATTTCTTTGGTAAAATAAAAATTGATCGATGATTCTTGATATGCCTTATAGTTTAACGTAATATTAATGTTATAGAAATAATATTATGGCATTGTGTCTCCATAATATTTTCAATTTAATAGGTTTTGAAAAAGTTGAAAATTTCCTATCCCATTTACTTGATCACTGGTGTCATTCGTTATTATAGGGCAAGGGGTTAAAATGTGTTGAGATGATGCTGGCCCTCCCGATGACGGAGAAAGAGCATGCATTGTATTATTTCCTACAATAGTTACCTGGAATTAATTTAATTACTCTTATCCTCTGTCTTCTTAAATGTAGATGTAAATTTCTAATTTTAAATTTACCTCCTGACGAATTATCATTTCGCCTGAAAACTATTACATAATTCAATTTGCTTGAAGTAAAATCTAGTTAACTTCGACCTGTCTCAAAATTATACTTCGGTCTCCAGTGTTAAAATAGCTACAGGGGGAAATTCAATAAATCAAAGATAAAATAGGAAATCTTCCACCGTTTCTATCAAATTTTATGAAAGGTATTACGACATAGGTAGAAAACATAACACTACCTATCTTAAATCTATTACATTTCGATATAAAAAATTAATTTTTTTTCGAATCGAAATTATGGTCGATTCGATAATTTATGTTTTATGAGATGATACAAGAATGTTTACTTTTTGACTCTCTTGTAAGCTTGGAGAATTTTCGGAAAAAATTGGGAACAAATCATTTTGAGTGGCTTGATAGTTCTAGTGTTCAGTAACCTGTTATTTTTTAATGTACTATAAGTTCATTTTTGAGAAAAGTGTGCATAATTAGTATTAACTAAAAATAATTATTATTCCCATGACAAAAAATGCCTAAGGACTATCCTCCTGATTTTATCCCTTTTAAAAAAATGATAGTTATTGAATATTTAAAAACCTTTCAAAGGTATTTTTATAAAACACTAAAGTAGCATATCGCAGTCACTTTGGAATTAAATTATTGGAGTAAAGAATTAGGTTACTCCTCCAACAATGAAGTTAATGAAGTTGATCGAGTTATCCGGCTGACGCTATATGTGTATCGAAAGTAAATTAATTTAAAACAGCCCGATGTGCAAACTATACTTCCCTTCGACTCGATTCGAGACAAAGTTTCAATAAAGCAACGAAAAAAGCGATGTTACATATTAAAAGAAAAATTAACTCTTTACCTTTTTCATCTATCAGTTATAAAATAGTTCCAAGTAGATCAAGCAACAGTATCCTAAATTTGATAGATCATTATTTAATAAGTAACATCTGCAACAGTTTAATAATAAATATACTACTTAATTAACCCCTTGCCGTACGATTTCTTTTGTGACTGCGTCAATGATTCAGAATTGCATTGGTAAGATAAAAATTGATCAGTGATTCTTGACACATTGTAGAATTTAATGTATAATTAATACCATAGTAATAATTTTATCGTGTCGCGGATTTGATTTCCGAATACTTTCAATTTAATAAGTTTTGCGAATCTGAAAACCCAATCCAATTTACCTCAACACGAATTTCACTCGTTATTGCACGACAAGGGGTTAATAAAATAGCAACATTATCGAATCATTTTTTAGTTATTAACGCGACAACTATCTTCGTCAAGTCAATTTTATTTAAACGTACTAAATAATCACTTTAGAAAAAGAGGTATTAAAAAATAAAAAATATGTTTAATTCAGAAATTTATGTTTTATATTTTAGTTAATATATATACATATATTCTAATAGACTAAATTTATATGAAACATACATTTTTGATATATGTGCCCATAATTATGAAAGTGGTCTAAGTCAAAATTTGAAAAAGATGAGTTTCTTAAAAACTACATTTCCGTATGAAATTCACGCAAAATTTCATATTCATAATAAATTTACATTTATCAAGACTAATAAAATTCTAAATTAAGATGTTACATAATATAAAAATATTTTTTAATTCAATCAAATGCAACTCATTCAATATCTCGAAACAAGAAATATATGACTTACTTAGTTAGACCACTTTCATAATTATGGGCACATATATAAAATAAAAATACTATATATAGTATATATATATATAGTATTTTTATTTAGTATTTTTTAAGTTATAGCTCCCATATAAAATTGAAGAATTGTTCTAAAAATGAAAAAATCAGACACTTTGGCTGCCTTGGTAGTGTTAATACTAGAATTATTGGCGTTACATCTCTTATTTTGAAATATATTAATTAACTACTTTGACGAAAGTGGAATGAAGAGCTGAAAAGGATATTTTACAATATAAATATAGATTTGAGGAATTTTTATATGAATTCAAAGACCACCAATTTTGACCATCTTGGTAGTTTTAGCGTTTATCGCGATGTTTCCCGTAAAAAGTGCAAACACGATTTTCCGCCGGATTATTCAAAATATTATTCGAAATAGCTGCACGCCTTTTGCAGGTTTTAATGCAATCTCCAAATATGACAGGTGCGCTTTATACTGAGATACTAATGTTACTCGTTACAGCGGTATTTTACTTCCGTCCGATTCTGAAAATGAACGTAGCACGTTATTTCTGTAAAATATTCCTCTCCCCGTGGAATAAGACATTTTCAATTCATAGTGAAATTCTAAATGGATCTCGTATTTCACTAGCCGCTAAATCGCTGCCAGTCCGCGGGACTTCCAGCTTCCACTCGATTTCGAAAATTCTGTAGAAAAGGTGCTCTTCAGTTTTAATCCCGAAAAGAAGATTCGGAGAGGGGAATTTTTAAAAATATATTCTGCTTCATTATTTTTTTTTAAAGCGATAGAAAAACTACAAAGGTCGAGTTTAGGAGCAGATTATCACTGTTTTTTGTAAACAAGGAGGATTTAAAAAAATGGCACTCCTCATTAAAGTGGCATTTTGAAAACAGCAACCCACGAAAAGTGTAACATTGGAGGAAAGTAGAATTGTTTCTTTCTAAATGAATAAGATTCTAAAATTTGAAATTTTCAGTAAACAGCAATGTTTTTCCCAAGAAACAGAATCCAATATCGAGTTTTCTGGCGAAGTAACACCATCCTTTTTCAAAGTAAAGCTATTCTATTCTAGATATCGAAGTTCGTAACAAAATAGCACAATCTTTTGTGAAAGAAGTGGAATACCGAAGATTGAGCTTTTAAACAAAGCAGCGTCGTTTTTTCCTAAAAAATCGAATGTTAACTTACTATAATTGTCAATTTTTCAAAGAGAAATTAAAACCTGTATTTTTTAACACTATTTAGGTTTATTATTTTACTTAGATTGTACGATACATTTCTCTTCACGAAAAAAAGACGTAGAGGAGTTAATGCCAGACGTTTATGCGAACCTTTTCGAGATTATGCTGTTGGGATGAAATAAGTGGAGTTTATTTATTGATTACTTGAGAAGTTTTATAGGACGATAACTCGATATTTTACAACGCGATCATCGTAAGGATATTTACGATGTCTTTAAACCAGACGCATCTTTCGGCGCTTGATTAAACTTCCGGAATTGAATAATAGAAGATAACTTTTTATACGGCTCTGAGTAAACCGAAAATGTAACTTATTTGATGACTTTTTGAGGAAAGCTGTCGGTGCGAGGAGCAGCAATCTACTTATTTCGTAAAGTTTGAGTATAAATTGAACCAATAATTATTTTAACGAGTACGTTGTATATTTAAAGACATTTAAATGTAATAGATATTAATATTGCGATTTTGAAATGTTCGGATGAGATTTAAAGTTGCTATTTATCGATTCATTATTAAATAATAAACTGACAGCATTAATATTGCAAAGAATAATGGTTTCTTGAAATATATTCAGAATTCTACTAGATCAGACTTCTTCCTGCTACTTCTTGATGAGCCGAATAGGGTTTGAATTTTTTTGAAGAAGGGAATTTCATTTTTATAAGTGTATAATTTCTTTTTCCACATACAATTGGTTCGATGAAAGTTTAGGTCCTTTTGAACGTCGTTTCATTGGAGGAGCCCTTCCGGTACTTAAAATTCCTTTTGAAGATTACAATTCCCAAGGCTGTCAACATGATCGATTACAAATTTTTATTCAAAATTTCCCAAATTCAGTGGAAAGCTATACAGGAAATATTCCACATCTAACTCATATAACAAAAATTACTTAACTGATCATTTTAAATTATCTTTTAAAATTATTCTATCCCCTCCTAACATTAAAACTCACAAGGCGGCTGAAATGATCTTAAATTAATATCATATCATTAATATCAGATCTTAAATTAATAAAAATTTCTTAGATTCAGAGGAGATCCGTACAATAAATATTCTACGTCTTATAAAACAAAAATTACTCCCCTGACAACCTCGTTCACTTTTTAATTCTTATCTTTCAAAATTATTCTATTCCCTCCTAACATTAGAACTCCCGAAGTGATCAACATGACCGTTTACAAATTGTTACTAAAACTTTCCTAAATTCAAAGAAGAGACATACAATAAATATTCTACGTCTATCTTATAAAACAAATATTACTGAACTAATTATATCTTTCATCTTTTACTTCCCCTTTCTCAAAGTACTTACTTGTTAGTATATCTATAAAGAAAAAATAACACCAGTAGTTGTTTTGTTAAATAATCACAAAATTTCCATTCCAGATCAGTCGATCTTCCCACAATAAACAGATTAATTGCTATTCTAATCACTTTGACTATCAATTTACTATATTTAAACAAAACAGATACATCGTCAATAGTCCTACCGTTAAAAATTCTCTATCGCCTCGAGCTCTTTTCAAAATCACCACCGAACATTAATTCCTCCCAGCACAATTTTTAATTTTACTACCCAAAATCCATATAATTCAACGTCAAATTACCCAACACCCCATCCTTTCGAAATAATTACCTTAAAACCTACTTTCCCACTCTCTACCACGTGAATATCCATTTTCCCGAATCTCGGCAATTTTCAAGAACACCCAAATTCATTATTACCTCGCGAAATACTCAGTGCGTAAAATCCATTTGAAACGTGGCCCTGATAAATGGCACTCGGCTAAAACTCGCCATTATCGGAGAGAGAGAGAAGTAGAAAGAGAGCTGATGGTAGACGATTACCAGCCCCTAAATTCCTCGTGTGCCGACCACATTGGGAATCACTGCACGAAAATTAATCGCAAGGTTAATAACTTCACCCGTAGAGGCCAAAAGAGGGAGTTTAACTCGACGTTGGGTTAAATTAAAGAAGAGAACAGTCCGGTCGAAAAACGGTCCATGCCGAGGGCATGCACGGGACGTTAGGACGTCGTTTATCATCGGCTACCAACCAGGATGTGGAAACGTTAAGTATTACTGCACGTATTTATACGATCCTATAAATTGTTTAAGGCCAAAATCCACCGGACCCTTTTGCGGACGTGGCGCATAAATAAAAGCGCCAGGAAGGGTCTGCGTGAGATAAATGCTTTCTGCTACATTGTAATGTCTTTTACGAAAGTATTATAGAAAGATGGTAAGTTGTGAGCCATTCAAATTAGTTTTCCTGGCTGAGTCACGTGTGTTTGTTCATTTTTGTTGCAATTGGCTGAGGCAGTTACAGCCACAAGTTAAAGAGCGACGCACAGTGGTCCAGAACGTGAATTTAGCTGTTCAGGCACCTTGCACAGTTTTCGATCTTTTTCAAATCGTCACCAAGAGCCGCGACGTGTTGCGAGAGCAGTCCGATTACAGCCTTATTTTAGTGAAGTGTTAACGGAGCTAAATTGTATTCCGTTGTATTTTATTGTTTTTTTCTGCTTTAATTTTAAATATACCACTTTTTTATACATTAAAACTCCGCAGGATGAATAGAGTTATGGACGAATAGATTTATAGATGATTAGAGGAACAGACAAATAGACTTCTAGACGATTAGAGAACGAGTGGACGATCAGAAAATTAGAGAGCAATAAGTAAATGAGTAGACGCGACCAAGCGGACGATAGTGTACCGTGCGGCTCGTTAGACCTGGCACCTAGGAGATAAGCCTGTTTCGGCAGAGTCTGATTCGCCAGACGTCAAGCGTCATGCCTCTTGTCACACGTACACGAAGGCACTTGACATTCTACCTCGCGATTCGTTAAAAGAGCTACACATACAAATCGAACTAAAAGACGAAGAGAGAGAACGCTGCAGATCGAAGCAAGGGAGACAACGCGATTTGTGTGGCGACAGTGAGGACATCGGCGTAGGCACCAGATTTCTAACATCTCTATAGTAAAAACAGGCTGAACTCCGACAGAATTACCCCCACCGCATGAGGAGATTCCCCTTGATGAAACGGAGCGCGCGACGAGAATACAATGTAATACAATGTCTCGCTGCTCCAGCCAAACTAGTAAGAATATTTGAATACTACGACTTTGTCGGGTGCTTCCTTTAAGAGGCTGGGCGAGTGGATTCCAAGAAACAAAATGTTGCGAAAAGGCGGTTGAAAACGAGAAGCTCCGCCCCCGAGGTGCCAGGTCTGACGAGCCGCACGGTACATATACAGTCGGCCCTCGACTTTTGCACATAAATGGTTCCTGAAAATGTTCGAAAGTAGAGGGATACAGGGAAAATATGATAAATTGTATGTTAATGTGTTTACTTTGTAAACTTGGGATTCTCTAACATTTAGTAGGTAATATTAGAAACGGTATTACAATGTTAAAAAACCTCTAATAGGCAATGAGTGAACGCGAGCTGCAGCACTCATTGAAAGTGACTGCTTGGAAGCAAACATTTTTTGAAATAGCGGCACAGCTCTTTAAAAAATTTAATTTTTAAAAACGTGCGTAATAGCGAATTGTGCGAAAGTCAAGGGCCACCTGTATTTTGAAATATCATGAGTGTGTGTGTCTGTGCGTTCAAAATTTTTCCATCCATTTAGTGTTTCTATTTGTATATATATATTTTTTTATGTGTATTTGTAATAAATATGCTTCATTACCGAGAGTGAACTTATTGCATCGTAAGATTTTAAGAAATGCATGTTTCGCTAAAGTTCTCTATTGATACAACGCAACTTTTCAAATCGTAAAGTGCCGCCAAATTAGTGATAGGTAACGTCACAGGTGGGTCCGAGTCCAAAGATTAAATGAAATTTATTCTATCCATTGACACGAATTAACCCATTAATTTGACAAAGTTTAGAAAAATCGCAGTAAAAAATGCGAACACTGTGGGGAAACACGAGGGTTTGAAAAATGCGATATCACGATGAAAGACCGCTCGGAATCAGGAAAACGAGGGTTTTATTATTTTATGACTAAGGGAAAACATTTGTACAGCGTTTCCTAGTTACAGGAAAAAAAAGGAAGAGAAGGCCGGTAGGATTATTCGTTTTCTTATAATCAAGAAAATGAAATTACCGCATGATTTTTTAAGCGTGAAACGCGGTAAACCTCAAGGCAGCTTGATTTAACGGACGTTTGTCAGATTCGTTTCGATTAGGGTGCACCTCGCATCGGCAGGATCCCTTAATTGGAGAATTATTTACTTAACCCGGAGATCTCGAGTTTTGTCTGGATCCTGCTCAGCTTGGGGCTGAAAAAGGGAAAACCGCCGTCGGACAATGAATGTTACCGATTTAAGAGATCCAACCGAGTTTTTTCTATTGAAACGATGCACGGCCCTGTCGATGACTGACAAAGAACAGATATCGCATCCCTTTATTACTTACAATCCGTAAGTCTATTCTTATACTCGTCTAATCGTCCATGAGTCTATTCGTCCACCAGTCTATTCATCCATAAATCTATTTGTCCACAAGTCTATTCGTCTATAAATCTATTCATCCACAAGTTTATTCGTCCATAAATCTATTCATCCACGAGTCTATTCATCCACGAGTCTATTCGTCCACAACTCTATTCGTCCACAAGTCTATTCGTCCACCAGTCTATCCGTCCCAAGTCTATTCGTCCATAAGTTTATTCGCTCATAAATTTATTCGTCCACAAGTCTTTTCATCCATAAATCTATTCGTCCGTAAGTCTAGTCGTCCATAAGTCTATTCCTCTAATCCTCAGATTGTCCATGAGTCTATTCGTCCAAAAGTCTATTCGTCCGTGAGCCTATTCGTCCACCAGTCTATTCGTCCCAAGTCTATTCGTCCATAAGTCTATTCCTCTAAACCTCAGATAATCCATGAGTTTATTCGTCCAAGTCTATTCGACCACTAATCTCTTCGCCCCCTCTATTCGTCCATAACTTTATTCGCCCATAAATTTATTCGTCCACAAGTCTATTCATCCATAAATCTATTCGCCCGTAAGTCTATTCCTCTAATCCTCAGATCGTCCATGAGTCTATTCGTCCGTGAGCCCATTCGTCCACCAGTCTATTCGTCCACAAGTCTATTCGTCCATAAGTCTATTCCTTTATTCCTCTGATCGTCCATAAGTCTATTCGTCTATAAATCTATTCCTTTATACCTCTAATCGTTTATTTATCTATTCGTCTATTCGATTATTCGTCTATTCGTTCAACGTGTATACACGTCCATCCAAAGCTTCGTTGCGCCAACCTTCTTGATAATTTATTGTACATTTTTTTTCGATCATTTGCCTTGCGTACATATGTATGCATAATTGCTTCATTTTAATTTCACATACAGTGAGAGACTATTCAAACTAATTTCCGCAGTTAACTTATTAAAATTCTAACATCGACTAAATATTGCGCCTTTTCACTCCTCACCTGACTATCAACTATCCAATATTCTTACATTTTTCAACATCTTCCAGGCAAAATGCAACTTCACCTTCCTCGATAAGTCCCGGTACCAGTTTCTCAAAGGCCACAAATTCCTTAACAATTTACCAAAAGCCCGCATACAGAATCCTAGAGGTTAATATTCACCATATCCATCGATTCGTGGCACAAATCCCGCGAATATACTTTATAGCAGTCTCTTAGATATTCAAGAAGGCGCGCGATCAAAGGGCGGCTCGCGAGTTGGCGTGTGAAGTGATTTAAACTATTGAGATTGCGTTCCATGGTCGGTACAATAGCGACAAGATGCTCCAGAAAGCAGTCGACCGACTGGATTCCCGCCAACTCATCAGTAACTGCGGGAGGCGATGTTAAATCAAAAAGTATACCTCCTTCCTTCCCAGCCACGGGAAAAATCTCAACTTGGTACGTGCTGAATTTCAATTTAACTTCGAATCCTTCCGAATGTGACGTCAGGATGGTGGAAATACCATGGCGCATAATACTGTTATTTTCTCACGCTTTGCGCTTCCCTTATTTATTGAATTTTCCTCGCATCGTGATAGTAATTCCCCTGCCGTGGAAGTTGGTGCGTGGCTCTTAGCGACAGACACGAGAAAGCCAGAGTATGTTGCGGTCTAATTTACAATCATTTTGCAATGTAGAGTGACGTTCAGTTTTGCAGTGTTTCTGACGTAATAATAGAAAATGTCTCGTCGACTTAATCATCAGGATATTTCAAGCTCACCTAAACTTTTTTTAAATGGAGTGTTCGGTCTTTTATGGTGATGTTATAATCAATGTTGAAATGTTCTCCAAATTGTCATTGAAGGTCGTGCGAGGTCGAGTTTGGTTAAAAAATGGCGAGGCAATATCTATGTTCATTTTAAATATTGCACTATGACAGTAATAATATGAAAAATGTTGTGTACAGGGTGTAAAGAAATTAATGGTCATGGCTTTAAGGGGTTGCTCTACATCTCCGGATCGATGGAGATTTGCGAAAAAAAACGGCCGCAAAATTCGGGAAAGAGTAGTAAATTTTTTTTATTGACTCATCGTATTCGTCTTGTAACGTAGGTAAAATGTCTGACAGGAACCATGGGTCAGAAATGAACCGTTCTCTCACAAATTAATTTTTAATTCGGCCTCCCCGATTGAAATTTCGCCAATAGTTAAATCAGAGGCGACGTAAACGAAGTTAGAAAATGGGGCATTGTGTCACCGAACCACAAGAGAAGTGCAAGTGTTTATGCTCTTCTCCCCGAGTGGACCCTTGAGCGAACCCAACACCGAACGCAGGTCATTGACATTTTTCTAGTCATTTTCTATCTTCGTTTATGTTCCCTCTGCTTTAACTATTGGAACTAGCAAGGGTATCTCATGCGTTTCCTTTCGAAAGATCAGTGACTCGAAGGCTGCCATATGGGCGACATTTTAGTCGGAAGGACCAATTAAAAGTCAACTTGCGAGAGAACGGATCGTTTCTGACCCATAGTTCCTCTCATACATTTTGTCTACGTAACAAGACGAATACGATGAGCCAACAAAAAATTTGCTACCCTTTCGCGAATTTTGCGGTCGTTTCTTTTCCAAAAATCTCTATGACCCTAATTTTAGGGGAAACACAGTAATTACTGCTCCGCCCTTAGTTGAAAAAATTATATAGAAGTATTTAAGAACATAAAATTTAAATATGAAATAATCATCAACCCATTATCAAAGCACCCCGTGCAATTCGATTCGCTCAGCATCTCAGAAGCTTTCAGAATTCCTGTCAGCAACGACATTCTACATTCTCTGGCCAATAAAACTTTACAACCAATATAAAGACACGCGCGAAAGGGGTTGAACGGCAGCGTGAACATCCGGCGAGATGGAAGGGTGAAAAAAGGGTGGTTCTTCCCACGACAACGTAACGTGTACATTGTCCAAGTTGACTTTGTAATTTACATCGTTGTTTTCCTCCAGCATGCGGCGTCGTTGTCAACCCTGTCTTCTCTTCTCTTCTCTTCTCTTCCATCCGCCCTCCAGCGTTTCGGTGTCTTTTTACGCGTGTCACGTCGCGTCAGCCGAAATTTCACACCAAGGCTTTATTGTCTCTGGAATTCCAGGTGCTGCTCCGGCGTGCAAGTGTTAAGATTTCCGACTCGTGCCAACCGCCATTATCCTCTTTGATACTTGCGAAATTTCTTGCGCGATGAAACTGCGAGGCTTTTACAGTCGACTTTCTATTTCCTTGGCTCCTTCGACCTGAATAGGTCGTTTTGATTTTTTACGAGGGAATTTATTTGAGGTTTTGGAGATTCCCTTTTGGCGAAAGTACCGAATAGGTGATAATTTTTAGAGGTATGATGTGGATGATACTGTTTTTGTTTGATCGCTGTGTCTAATTCGATTAAGACCTACAATTTTCAATGCTTTCAAAATTGTAATAGTTTTCTCTTTAGAAAGTTCTATTTTCAACGTACATTTTTGCAATACAGATTATATGTAATATTCTGAATTACTTGATGCAAGGTAGTATAACACCACCATAAGTCAGACTCTGCCATATGCCAAGGAACAAGGGAAATTCGGGAACTGATAGACCCCATTTTGGATAAAACTTTGCATATATATTAATTAGGCAGATTTAAGAAGATAGTTGTAATTCAACCGTGCTTACTGCTCAGAGGTTTGATGTGGATGATGCTGCTTTTCTCTAATCGCTCTCACTACTTTGCTTACTCTTTGCAGACTAGCGGCGCATATATGTGGCCTGAGAAAAATTTCAATTAGAATCTATTGTCGCATGTATGCGCGATTGAAGTTTAAAAATTGAAATACAGCCGTTGGAATATGATTACACGAATAGTAATTAATAAATTCTACATATTAATATTCTAACTTTTTACTTGAATGGCGATTTTCAATCGCCAAATAAATGATTATCTCTCAATACTCGAAAAATGTCTCCGTCCGCAAAGGGTTAAGATTTGTATTTCATAATGAGTCTGCGAATTTTAATAAATTTCCCTTTTGAAAGTTCTATTTTCAACATACACTGTTGCGATGCACATTGTATTTAATACTTTGAATTATTTGATGTAAAGTAGTATAACACCACCATAAGTCAGACCTCCCTGCAATACGTGGAGTAGGAAGAGAATTTCGGGACCCGATACACTCCGATTTTGATGAAACTTTGTATAAATATTAATTAGACATATCAAAGAAGATAATTCTAATTTGATTCTGCCGCTTTCACTTTTGAAGGAGATAACAATCCCTATATGGTATTTTCTGTATCTTCTATTTAACTTCTTGCCGTTCACTTTCTTTTCTGACTGCGACCGCAATAATTGCGAATTATATTAATGAGATAAAAATTCGTCAATAATTTTTAATACATCAAACAATTTAACGTAACATTAATATTATACAAATAATGTTTTTTACTTGGAAATATTTTTTTTAAACT
Organism: Cerceris rybyensis; assembly: GCA_910591515.1. Classification (NCBI taxonomy): domain Eukaryota; kingdom Metazoa; phylum Arthropoda; class Insecta; order Hymenoptera; family Crabronidae; genus Cerceris; species Cerceris rybyensis. The sequence continues at coordinate 64,087,014 of OU342789.1, read as the reverse complement.
TGCAATTCAATTTACCGCAACTCGAGTGTCGTTCCTTATTGCACGGCAAGCGGTTAAAGAAAAGTAGAATTTTCTTCACTTTTCTTCTGCACCTTTATTGAAAATAATATGTATTTATTGTGTACAATTTGTCTCGATTTGGACCAAATTAAATTTCATCTAGGGTCGGTAAAGACCTCAAAGATGGATAAAGCTTAAAGCAAAGGACATCAGTATAATTAAATTCCACTGTTTTTAACATGATAGAAATTTACGTTTTTCTTTTAATGGATATAAGTAATTATTTAAGCTAAAGCAGCTCGACTCTCTGCGAAACGTGCAAACACTTTCCTCCACTTCTCCTAATTGTTTCGTGAAGTGTAATTAAAAATCGACTATACTCGGTAGTCGGTGCTTGCAGAGAAGTAAGTTGCAGAAAAATCTGGTGCTTCGCTCGCTACCGAGTTACTCATCAATCTTCCTCTTGAAGTCAGTCTCTCTTTTCGCGTTTAAACTTCCTTTCAGCCTTTCCTGCGTGCAACGTTGCACGGTGAAACGTACACAAAGAATTCCCATATACCATGAAGAGTGTACCATGATAAAGGGAAGTTGTAGAAACATTTCAGACGAATCGGAAACTTCCAATTTTAGTTTAACGATCCGTCCTCCATATTTCACGGATTTATGTAAAATTTAAAACGCGGAAAAATACTTGCAGCACGGAATTCTACTTTGATGGAAATTCGAAGTTTGAAGGCGAGATTCTATCTTGGCTTATTTCCTTGCTGGGTTTATCGTTTATTTAACGATTATAAATAAATGTTACATATCTGAGGTAATTATCTGAGTTAATTTACGTCTTATATCTATATAGTAATTTGCGAAAAATCTGAAAAAATGACAGTTAATTATTTATAGTAAACTTGAGAAACTGTGAATGTGGTCACATCAATAATTTATTATAGCTAAAGATATAACCAATTATTGGTTTTTAATTTATTTAACTGCCGTCCACTACTCTTAGAAATCTGAAAAAATTATACATTAATAATTAGGATACTATGCATGTATTGCAAACATATAAAAGTGGCCAGTTCGTATTTTCAATAAAAAATTAATAGTTACGAAACTTTTTTAATTTTTTAAAAATCAATTTGCTAACCGAAAAATCTAAAAAAATTGTATAGTATGCATACTATTGGGTATAATATCTGTGATTTTTTTCAGAATTGTCTATCACGCGAAACCGGAGAAATTAGGCAAAAAGCTGTAAAGTACGTTTCACCCTGTAACTACCCCTTCGGTAGGGTAGTGGATTCATACTTTGCAGTTTTTCCAAAGAGTCTTATCCAATAGCATGCTTCACGATTAATTATCTTTGGGAGCACTTTTGCCATCGTTATCCAACTATATCCTTTGTAATGAGTCAAATAGCTCAGTTCGTAATTCTAGTGTTAACTACCATATCAAAGTTTCATCCCTTTCAAACAAAATTCCCAGAAAAAAGTCTCAAAAAATTTCCAAAATTCCCCAAGCGAATGCAATTCAATCCACCAAGCAGAACGAATTAAAATTCCCTCCCGTGATTCAGCCACAACACGTATTCTCGTCATCGTTCCCTAAAATATTCAACATTCCCAGAAATACACGATTCCGTCGTTCGTTTTAGCAACTAACACGATGTCATTAAGATGAGTTTCCACTTGACGACACGCAGATTCTATGGACGTGTCGCGGTAAAAATAGCGAACGGTTGTTGTCGGCCAATCTACCTTTGGCCGTACTGAAAATAACCATAGGGAATAGCACGGGTAATAAAACGTGCTCGTGAAACTTCGAGCGTGTCGCTGTTACGAAGAGACAACTCTCGAATATGCAAAAAGTAGACGACCCCTTGGAGCTGTTCTCCTCGTATCTGGCAAAATCTGCAGCCAACGGTTTCCAACGTTCTCTCGATGCAAATGTTTAAGGACTTTAAAGACAACGCGGTTGTAGAAGTGAAGGGGAATTCGTTGAAATTTGTAGAAAATCGTAGAGATTCGCGGATAGGATTATTATTGCCTTTGGCAGTATTATCGTTGTGCTTGGCGCCGCTGTTACGTCGATTTTTCGCGGACGTGACTTTAAGTCGTCGTTCTGGCGATTTCTAACTGATATGGGATATTTTTGAAGTTACTTTCGGAGAAATTACATGGAAAACTGGATTCTGAATCCGAAACAATGCATTTTTTGGTTATATGTGAATCGAGTCATGAAGTTTGGAAAATTGTAACTATTTTATCTTTGGATTGGCTGTATACAGAATTTTTAGTATTTGTTTTTAATTTTCCTTTGTGTCTACATAATGTAGACCGTTTATATAATAATTCAGTCTTATTTGCAAAGGATCTTATGTCAGTAAGACGTCTCATTTATTAGTTTCCAATTTTCATGACGTTTTAGATCAGTGATGGCGAATTTTTTTGGAAAGTGGGACAAATATTGTACACTATTTTTTTTTTAATACTAGCTCCTGGATCATGAAGTCAGTGGTGTCATTTGGAAAGGGAGGGGGGAGGATGGTTAATACTAGAACTACCAAGCAAGTTAAAATGGCTGGTACACAATTTTTTGCAAAAATTCTCCAAGATTAGAGAAGAGACATAAAACAAATATTCTACGTTGATCTTATGAAATACAGATTAACGAATTGATCATCTCTTTTACCTGTTGATTTCTCTGATCTTTTCCAGAGTACTAATTTAACATTGATATATAATAGATTTAACGCCGGTAGTTTTAGTGTTAAAAAATACTTCAATTTGGCTTTGAGCTGGTCAATTTCAGCTTGGAAATATTTTTTAATAAATTCGATATCTATGTATATCAGGGATACCGAAAAGTAATCAAAATTGGAGAAGTGAAAACGTAATTGGAAACATTTTTCAACAAAAAATCGAAGGACTTTTTTAAAAGGGGAATCGTACAACTACCTTTATGCTGGCAAAAAGTGCTACATAATAATGGAAATTATTTGGTTGATTAGTATTTAAGATTTCTTTAATAAATTAATGTTTTTCACCAGGAAAAAGAAATTTTGTTTACTTTTCGATACGCCTAATATATAATATCGAAAGAGTTGCGAATTATATAAACTTGCCGGTTAATTTGGCCAATATTCAAGAATTCCTAACATTTACCAAAGTTAATGGCAATTATATATAATAACCGGCAAGTATACATAATCACCGGATTAATCACATTCACTGTCACATTTACAACCACCACTATGTTTTTTAAATGCAATGAATTCTTGAATATTTCTGAAATTATCTGACTAGTTTATATTATTCTCAAAGTCGTAATGACAAATGTGATAAAAAAACATAATTACAATATTTTATAATTAAATCAACACTAATTTATTGTGAGTTGGGAATTATATAAACCTTCCGGTTAATTCGATAAATATCCAAGAATTCATCACATTTACCAACCTTAATGGTGATTATCCATAATCACCGGATTTATCACATTTAACGTAATATATGTAACCACCACTATTTTTTAAATGCGATGAATCCTTGAATATTAGGAAATTAACCGTCGAGTTTATGTGATTGCCAACTCGTAGTGGTGAATTTGATAAAAAAATATAATTCCAATTTTTTATAATTAAAACCATGCTGAACCGACACTAATTTATTGTGAGTTGGGAATAATACAAATCTGCCGGTTAATTCGATAAATATCCAAGAATTCATCACATTTACCAACCTTAGTGGTGATTATCCATAATCACCGGATTAATCACAGTTTCGGTAACATATATTAGGGCTACCGAAAAGTAGTAAAAATTTTTTTCTACTGGCGAAAAACATTTATTTATTAAAAAAATCTTAAACACTCATCAACAAAATAATTTCCATAATTTCTGTTGACGCGTGATAGCGCAACAAAGATAAACGATTCGCCTAAGAAATCGGTGGCCTCGCGAAGCGGTCACCGGGGCTGCATCGCGTACCGTTAGGCGCGACCTGGCTGGTCATTGTTCGGCAGGATTACCAAAAATACAGAAATCGACAGGCCCATCTGGCTGCCAGATGCTCCAAGTTCAGTCGTCTGGTTTATGACTCAAGTCATAAACCTAGGCGACTGAAAATATTAATTAACACTCGTTCGTACATCATTTCTTAGAACCGAACCACCGGTTCTTGGAATCCTGCCGCCTACAGTGACCAGCCAATCACAAAATTCGATACCTGTGACCGACGTCACTTCCGTTCTATCTGCCAATCAGAAAATCGCATTCTGAGAAATACCGAACCCTCCAATCGGAAATTTTCCAACTTTGCATACCACCCCTTCTCACTACGAACAGTGAGAAGGAGGGGGCCGATTGGAGGGCGATTCGGACTTTGGCGGATAGAGCGGAATCAGAACTGCATTAACTACCAAACGAATCAGAACTGTTTTGGCAATCAAACGAATTAGAACTATTTTTTCCAACAATCTCGTACAACATACATCTCGAACAAGAGATACATTAGTTTAAGTGTCGTTATTTGACTGTTACTTCATTTTAAGTGTAAATAAAGTATAACTCGATTCAAATCAAGATTCAGCTAATTCGGGAGACCCAAAAAAACCAGGTTGCGGCACTTTAATTAGTCCCGCGCCATCACGTCAACCTCGCAACCAAGCGAAAGAGACGTGCGACTCAACATTTTGGTCCTTCGAGCCGGATCCAGCGACTGCATCCGATTGTCTCCCGAGTTGCAACAGCAACAAAACTTAAACACGACACTGGTTGCGCTCGAGCAAGAGGCAACCCAAGCAACGACAGAAATCCACCCACGGATTTTCATCATACCGACGCAAAGTTGCGCTCAAACAAGAGGCAACCCCAGCATCGGAGAAATCTATTCACGGATTTACATCAACAACTCAGAAATCCACTCACGGATTTATAAGCCGCAACCAAGCGGAGCCAAGCAGTGCAAACCGGAGCCAAGCAGTGCCAACCGGGACACAGCAGAGCCGAGCAGTTCTCAGCATCACGCAGCAAAGTCGAGCAGTTCTCAGTATCAGGCAGCCAAGCAGTGCAACCGGAGCCAAGCAGTGCCAACCGGAGCCTAGATAGAGCCACGCAGAGATACGCAACCAAGCGAATCAACTGAGAGATTCTCCAGCATCACGCAGCCAAGCAGTGCAAAACCGGAGCCAAGCAGTGCCAACCGGATTAACTCAGAGATTCTCCAGCATCACCACGCAGCCAACGTGGAACGTCAGTGATCAAACAAAGGAACAAGGTCAGATCTAACGCTTATCATTCGCATCACCATCCTTTATTCCAACCTACGTTGAGCAATTTCCCTGAGCGCCGGCAATGTCATTCCCTGTCGAATCCAACATGACTACCGAGCAGATAGCCAATATCCTCCGGAATAAACGCACGAATTTAAAGGGGAAATTGACCTTCTTCAAAAGGTTTTTAGACAGTTGCGATGAAAATACCGATCTCATAATCATTCGAAACAAGTTGAATCGCATTACTCAACACTCCACAGACGTTTTTAAGCTCCATTTTGAATTAACTTCTGATAACGATACGATCGATTGCGCGGACGAAGAAATTCAACTAGAAGACGAATTTGATATCTTAGCCTGCCGAGCACAACATTTAATCATCGCCGCGACTACAACAATATCGACTGACGGCGCGATTTCTCCGCGAAGCACGAGTAATCATTCGGAATCGCCAGCTCAACAAACGATCAGTACGATCACAGAATCTCGGGAGAATATACCCATCGACAAAATTTCAGTTTCGGTCGTCCCTAAATACAGCGATGAAACTCCGTCGCAACATTTGCATCAGTCGGTGAAAACTACGCAACGTACAGTATCAACGAATATAGCGGTTGACAAATCTGCACGCGAAGAAATGCTAACAAACACGGTCGACCAACATTTACAAACAAAGACGGACAAAACCGACTCGACAATTCTAACGACAAACGTTTTACACAACGGAACGACTAACGAACGAGACGCATTGATCGACAGAGCAAAGACATTACGCAAAGACTTCAACGTAAACAATTTACTAATCGGGACGGGTGTTAACAATAACGATTTGGATTACCGAGACAATTCTATCTCGCGTATAAAAAACGAGCATGATCATCTGGAATATTGGACAGCAAATGATTGCTCTTTATCGTCTTATTTTTTAGCAAAACTATTTAATATACATTCTTCCCTCGACGCGGAAAAGAATACGGAAACATTAAGAACTTTCAAAACATTTCATAAAGCGAATCGCGACTTTAGAAAATACATTGCGCCTTCTTCGATGATAACACGTCGGGTTACAAAGAGTACTATCTCACCACGGATACGCGAACCACTACGATCAGCAAGCTCAACAACGTGCAGAGCAAAAAGATTCACGCGACGAATTAATCATTTTATATTTAACCACGGCAAAACGACACCTAAGGCAAGGAAGACCACGTGGTCCGAAAACCAGGTGAAAGTAACCGCGATCGACTACGTTAAACCTCCGCGGCGAATATTGACAACAAATCCGCGAATATTAAAATCACTTACTGGTAACGTAGGAAAACAAATGCTCGGTTCGTCTAACCGTTTTCAAACTAGGACCATACACAAACAAAAGGGTAATGTCATAAGAAAGCGCATTACTGACTTACAATTAGAACTTCACTATCAGCGTCCACAATTAACAAGCGAAGAGGATACAATTAGAGATTCTCTATCTAATCGAATTCGGCTTCAGCGACAATCTCTCGTCTGGAGTATCACTTACGACAATCCATCCGCTAACGAGAAACGGCATGGAAAACGTGAAAACTTAAAGATACGCGTCGCAATGTATATCAAACCCATAAAACTATGGACTCACACTGGTTTCAAAATGTTCCAAATACAAAATTTCTATTCACGCGATACATTCTCAAGGCGATACTCAGTAAATGCGCCTCCTAAGAAATCGATTCGAAATAACGGAAATTTTTACACCGTCGCGAGGAAATTCCAGTCGGTAAACAAATCGTTGGATTTCGGTCGCGAAAACGATCCAGTACGACCGTACGAGTCCAGGAGAATCCAAACCCCGGTCGACTTTCGCGCTAAACAGAATCATCACACATTATTTCCGAACCCTCTCCAGGCAAAATACATTTTTTAACCGCGTGAAAATCAATCGACAAACGTAACAGACTATCCACACTAGCAACATTTTTGAACAACGATAGCATCATTAGAGTGGGAGGTCGGATCAATCGTGCCAGTATCTCATTTGATCAGCCATCCGATAGCTTTGCATTCTCTGTATAATTTTTTAACTACCATTCTCATACATGAAATTCACATGAATCGTTATCATGCCAGAGCATCCACAATATTGAGCGCCATGCGCCAGACGAATTAACCATTAAACGATCGAAAACAGCGGAAACACCACATTATTTTCGCAATCGTAGATGCTGTGCTAAGCAACAAAGCTCCGTCTATCATGTCTCGTGGAAATTGAGGCGAATCTTGAATTCGCGACTGCTCATCCCAACTTCCCGTATTCCTAACGACTCCTGGTCCTGTCCTAATCGGTGATGCGACAACAAGCACACCAAATCGAGATCTGCGACCTGCGACAAATGCGAGCTTATCTCGCTCATCACTACTGGCAATGCGCGAAAACAGCCATCGCGACGTAGTGAAAACTAGCGCGAGTGTCCGAGAAGCATCCGAATACCAATACTGTCCTTCGCGTTATTACATACATTCGGCAACAAGCGAATAAACAAAGCACAAATTTGATATCATCGTTTCTGTTAGATATAGAAAACGAATTACCGCGAGCATCGTTACTCGCAGCGTTTTATCTTCTATTAATCATGTTAAGTTCATATTATCTGTAGATCTATCATATCGATTATGTACATCATCAGTTCAATACCATTCAGTAAGTTTGCATATCACTCTTAACTCTATCTTATAGTTTATGTAAATCGTCATTTTATATCACATCATTATCGTATACAATTCATATTTATTTCTACATAACACGGCATGCAAAATGCCACGATAGGCGTAATCCTCCCTAGCGAACCTTAAGATAATAGAAGCACGTATATCACATTGAACGCAAGCCGTTCAAGGGGGGGAGTATGTTGACGCGTGATAGCGCAACAAAGATAAACGATTCGCCTAAGAAATCGGTGGCCTCGCGAAGCGGTCACCGGGGCTGCATCGCGTACCGTTAGGCGCGACCTGGCTGGTCATTGTTCGGCAGGATTACCAAAAATACAGAAATCGACAGGCCCATCTGGCTGCCAGATGCTCCAAGTTCAGTCGTCTGGTTTATGACTCAAGTCATAAACCTAGGCGACTGAAAATATTAATTAACACTCGTTCGTACATCATTTCTTAGAACCGAACCACCGGTTCTTGGAATCCTGCCGCCTACAGTGACCAGCCAATCACAAAATTCGATACCTGTGACCGACGTCACTTCCGTTCTATCTGCCAATCAGAAAATCGCATTCTGAGAAATACCGAACCCTCCAATCGGAAATTTTCCAACTTTGCATACCACCCCTTCTCACTACGAACAGTGAGAAGGAGGGGGCCGATTGGAGGGCGATTCGGACTTTGGCGGATAGAGCGGAATCAGAACTGCATTAACTACCAAACGAATCAGAACTGTTTTGGCAATCAAACGAATTAGAACTATTTTTTCCAACAATCTCGTACAACATACATCTCGAACAAGAGATACATTAGTTTAAGTGTCGTTATTTGACTGTTACTTCATTTTAAGTGTAAATAAAGTATAACTCGATTCAAATCAAGATTCAGCTAATTCGGGAGACAAAAAAAAACCAGGTTGCGGCACTTTAATTAGTCCCGCGCCATCACGTCAACCTCGCAACCAAGCGAAAGAGACGTGCGACTCAACAATTTCCGAACAACCATAATTTAAACAAGGTCTTCGATTTTTTGTTGAAAAACGTTTCCAATTACGTTTTCACTTCTCCAATTTTGTTTACTTTTCGGTACCCCAAATATAAAATGTGAACTCGAAATATCAGATGCATGCCTACGTGACCCCTTCTTTTCATAATTTTTGTTCAAAAGGGACACTATAATTCTTACCCCAAAAACTTCAAATTTCCGCGATCCGCGATTCACGATAAATCCAATGCTTCGAGAGCGTCCTTGTAACCCCAGGAGAGTAAGAAGTGCAAAAACGACGAGAGGATTGCAAGCGCGGTATCGACTTTTCCGTGACTTGGCGCGTTGCACCGTTCAAATGTATTATCTTCCGATTGCTCGGTCGAAGTAAGAATCGCCGCGAAAGAAGTGGCAGCAACCCCCTTCCTTCTCCACGGATAAGATGAATGAGAGCTGTCTTGGGAATGCCTAGGAAAAAAGCATTATCCCAGGCGCTTCCGAAGAAAAACATTATCCTGAGGGATGACGGGAAAAAATGTTGAAACCTTGAATACCAAGTCCTCTTTAAACATGATCTATATCCCGCTTTTCATTTCGCTTTTCTCCGTCTGCTTCACCCCGCCCCTTTTCGATTCTCATCTTTGCCAACCCACAGCTACATTTCTATGGGAGAAATTTCACCGTGAATTGCGTCCGTTTCTTATTCTAACATCGGATATTTTGTACGATTGATGAACGAACGTAGTTTCCTTCTTTTTGTTTTTAGTAGTTTGATCGTTGATAGTATTTCACTAAATCTGTTTGGCTTTAGGGTAGATTTTATTGGGAGATGGATAAGTAGTGTCTGGAAAAAGCAACTTCAGGAACTTCACTTTGTGGATATAGACTTTGCAACTTCTTGCTTCTTTTTGTGCACTTTGAGTTACACAGTCTTAATTGGAATTCTAATGAACGGTGATCTTACAAGGGAACATCTTCAGGTGTAAATCACCGATTTTTAAATAGATCTCATCAAAATTTTTGACACGTGTTTTTTTGTGGCAATCGTCCACCTTAACTGGGTGAAAACCACCCTCAAAGTTGAAAAAAAAGTATTTTTTATCATATTGTTTAAACAAATGGGTCTTTTAACAAAATGTTTATATTACTGGATTCGTGGTTGAAATGCGTTAATTTTCATTCTGTACAAAATTGTCGTATCTCTAATAGTTTCGGAGATATTCAATAAAATAGTTTTCTTTGCCCCAACTTTGAGGGTGGTTTTCACCCCTTTAACGTGGACGGTTGCCGTAAAAAATATACATGTCAAATATTTTAACGAGATCTATATCATACTAAAATTTCATAAAAATCGGTGATTTACACCTCGGGATGTTCCCTTGTTAGTTCTTTGAGTATTTTTTGTGTTAAGTGTCGTAATTGACGAGGAATTTTAATTGACTAGGAGAAATTTACTTTGAATGAGTATTTAATATGTTGAATACTCATGTGGGTTATTGGTAACTGTGACTATTGAAATTAACGGAATTTTGCAGTATTTTTAGACTGTAATATTTGCGCATTCACAAGTACATTGAATGTTTAAAAGCTTCTACAAAAAATGTAAAATTCTCTTGAGTATATATTTGTTTGTGTATTTAAATTTCTGTTTTATAAATATGCGAATTTAATAAAAAAACTTTTGCGTCGGTGGAAATGATGTAACAGGCAAAATACCGGGAGTTAAACGATTCAAAACGTTGTAGTATTTGTAGACATTTTTCAGGAAAAAATAATATCAAAACTACCATCCATACTTGCCGAGAGTGTTTCTGGACACGTAATAATAACGAACGAGTCTTCATTAATTTCATTTAATATAAGTAACACAATTTTTTATTAATTTCGTTTATTAATATTACCGCAGCCCTTTGAAAGAGGAAAAGTAGCAAAGTCGTATTCAGTTATTAATAAACTTCGACTTATCAAGCTGCATCCCCTTGCTTTTTGTTAGAGAATTGACGAGCACGTTTTGCACTAGGGAATTTTAAGGGTCCTAATAGAAAGTGTACGAAAAAAAATAGAGGGCGCGAATTGTGAAGCGTAGTTCGTTCATAATTCGTAGTTCGTAATTATAAATAATTATTTTTCTTTAAAATTTCGTACTAATTTCTTTCTCTTTTACTACTGTTTGAATCCTATTCGCAATATGCCGTATCCCGCATATATAGAGTCAATCAATATGTCGTAACCCATGTAATAATTAAAAAATTGATTAAATTTTTTTTCTCACTTCAATCTATATTACCTGTACATTAAAACAAACGTAAAAAAAATACCTAATGTATTTAATTTGTGACCGTGAAACGTTTTTATCGTCTCATGAAAAATTTTCAAAATGTGGGATACGACATATTAGAAAGTTGGTATCGATATATATAATAGAGGGTAAATTCAGTGTGAATAAATTATTAGTAAAATATTCCCGAAGAAATTCTATCACTTTTCAAGAAACCGAAATGAAAATTGTAAAGTGTTCGTTCAAACTCGTATTTCCGCCTCCTCCGGCTTTCAAAATACCATCATCGCACAACGGAACGAGGGAATATTAAAATCAAATCAATCAATCCCAACTCAATTATATTGTAATTACATTATAATTAGTAACTGTCGTGTCAAATTTCGTAATCCTTTGAAGACGACGGACACATATATATGATCTGAGGAAAATTCTGATTAAAACTTGCCAATTTACGTATACACAGTTAGAATTTAAAAAACTCAAATATAACCGTACAAATATTATTACGCAAATAGTAATTTTTAACTTCTATACATTAACCCTTTAAATACTCCGGGGATATATAGATCCCAAATAATGCTTGATATCCATATCACATATCATAAATGAAATTATATATCTACATTATAACATTTAATAAAACAATAAATTTTTCCTTTTCTAATCAAGTTCATTATTACTCCTGAGACGTATAAATCTCACTACCTTCTTTGGAAAATCGCAGTTTTTTAAATTTTGAAACCTTAAATACATGTTTTTAAAGTCATTATTATAGGATTTTCTTCAGAAACACGAAGTGGAGGGAGGGATATAAGATGTGTTAAGAGCACTGAATTTAAACTCCAATTAAACTATAACATATGTTTAATAAAACAAAACGAGTGAAACTATTGACAAAACTAAACTACAACTAACTTCAGCAACGTCTTAAAAAAGGGTCATCTTAACACGAACTACCAAACAAGTGAAAATGACTTGCCATTTTCTCCAAGTTCATGGAATAATCATAAAGCAGATCTTCCATATTGATCTTATAAAACACAGATTACCGAATCATCTTTTCCACTTCTTAATCCCTCTTTTTCCAAAGTACCTATTTAATTTATTGAGATATAATCGGTTTAATGCCGGTAGTTCTAGCGTTAAACATGTACGCCTTAAATATTCGTCTTAAAAATTGTGACGTCTTTACCCGACTTTAATCGACTTTAATCGACTCGTCTTTCAGTGCTCCTCGATCGTCGTCTTTTCACGCTTCGACCACTCAATCACAACCGCATTCACACAATATGAACACACATACGTTTCCCATTAATACAACACTGAAAATTATTCCTATATTATTAATTCATATTTATCATTTTGTAGTAAGGGGGATATTAAATAGTCAATAAATTCACTTCACAAATTAACAAAAACAAAACTAGAGTATATATATTTAGATAAATGAAAAATATTGAGTATTATAATATAACAATGATAATAACAGTAATAATAATAATGAATAATGAATAATAAGAATGATATTAATAATAGTGAATAAAGGTATTAATAAGTTTCGCATCCGACTCGCATAGATGCTCAAAACGGACTGCCTAAAACGAACTCCAACGGCAGTCGCTAGCACAGTTATTTAGATTAAACTTAAACTTAAGACATCTCGCTCGAGCCTACTTCACTCCTTCGACACGAAAGAATTTTTTTCTTCTTAAAGGGGCACTATAATTTAAATTTTTAAAAAAGTCATATTGAAATTAATATTAACACTATTACTTTCTGACAAAAAGATGGTTTCCAATCGCCAAATATATGAATACCACTCAATTTTCTAAAAAGTCTGTATCCGCAAGGGGTTAAAGGTCGTAGCAGAAACCTCGAACTGATCGTAAAAACCACCCTCGACAATGCATCTCTAGAAACACTATTAAACTTTCTTCTTCCCGATTCTTCTAGCCGCTCAGCTCCAACTTCACGAGATCACCATTAACTCTTTCTTGCACCCTTTCCTTCCCGCGCTTCTCCGTTTCGGCGGAAACCACCCCAGCATCGAAAGCAAATGTTTTTTGCATCTCATGGCGTCATTGTGCCGTGAAACTATTTATTGACTCGAGTGTCGGCGCTCATTGGCGCCTTTATCCTCGGCCACGAGCGCAACCCCCTTTACGGCGATCGAGGGTTCTTCATTAATGGCTTCGTAAATTACTTCCGAAGGAGATCTCCCTCTTCTCTACCTCACCCTCTCCATCCTACCTTTTTACGAGTCAACGCGTATTTTTCCTTTCGGGTGAGCGATATGGAGATTGGAAATTATACCATAAATATGTCATTTGGTCTTTAACGGTGGTAATTAATTAGAAGTGCCAGATATCTGAGGAGAGAGTAACGATCGGAGAAAATGAACTACGTCCTTACGGTGAGCCTCTGTAAAGCGGTATGATTTATGACCGGCTTCTTATAAATTTATAGTGTTTCCTCGATATCGACCTCTTATGTGTATGATGCGTGATTGTCTGCAACAACCCCTTGCAGCATGGTGGGCCATATGTGGCACAATTTACCATTTGCTGTAGAATAATGAGTGACAGTCCTTATAAGGTAAAGTAAATAGGGAATTTTCGAGTTTTTTAAAATTTATAAATTTGAAAATTTTAAAAATTCTATTCCATTTTTATTTTAGTAATTTAATTTTGAATTACTGTGGACTCAGTTACAAAAGAAATTGCATGTCAAGGGATTAAATAGAAGATACGGAAAATTCCATAGGGACTTTCTTAGTAAAGAGAAGTTCTCTATCGTGTTTTCTTGAGCGGATGAAGGCTAATTTCGCTCTAATTTAATTTTAATTGTATTTTTATTTTACCAATTTAATTCTAAATCTTTGCGGAGGTAATTACAAAAGAAATCGTACGGCAAGGGATTAATACATTCTTTTATAAAACTTATTTAAAGTGACACACAATTAACACTGGATCTACTAAGGTGGGCGGAATGACTTTTTCTAAATGTCCTCCATGTTTTTCCCTTCAGCATTCAACCTGTTAATTTCGTAGAACTTTGCAAAGCAACGAATTTTCCTTTGAACAGTATGTTACTCGTTTTCATTTCGCCAAAGGATACAGTTTAAATGCAGAGTCCTTTAAAGCTTAAACCAGGACAGTTATTTTAATGAATTTATTTTATAATAAAAATGTCCCCAAGATAAAATCAACGTTGAGATTTATGTCCCTGCAGTGTTTGCCCATATATTACCGCATTAATCTTCTCCCGGAGTGAATAACACGTTTGCGTTACAGAGGGATAAACCGTGCAAAGAGGCTGATGGGTGATATGACATTCGTTTTACGACTAATCTCGCTTTTACCATAACATAATAACGTACATTATGTTATCTATGTTAAGGCGGTTCAATTCTCTCTGTGACTTGCAAGGATTAGTCTCATATTTAAGGCAAAAGGAGACATTTTTCTTCAAAATTAATATGGGGGACGGATAGCTCTTCAGGGCTTTAGCTTTCACGTTTCCGCTATTTCTGAGATCTTCTGCCATTTTTTCTAAAGGAAAAACTTTTTAGAAATTGGTATAATATTAAAAGAAATGGAGATATTTTGTTATAAATTCATTTTGAGGATACTAAATTCTTCGGTTCTTCAGTTTTCGTGCTAGTGTAGATTTTGGAGCGTTCAATAACATACGAGACCAAGAAAATTATGGAAGTTTCTACTAAATTACTACTAATTTACTACTAATTTACTGCTAATTTACTACTAATTTACTACTAAGTTACTACTAATTTACTACTAGATTACTACCAAATTACTACTAAATTACTACTAAATTACTACTCAGTTACTACTCAGTTACTACTAATTACTACTAATTTACTACTAATTTACTACTAATTTACTACTAATTTACTACTAAACTAGTACTAATTTACTGCTAATTTACTACTAATTTACTACTAAGTTACTACTAAGTTACTACTAATTTACTACTAGATTACTACCAAATTACTACTAAATTACTACTAAATTACTACTCAGTTACTACTAATTACTACTAATTTACTACTAAATTACTACTAAGTTACTGCTAATTTATTACTAAATTGCTACACAGTTACTACTAATTACTACCAAATTACTACTAAATTAGTACTAAATTACTATGGTTACAATCTTATATTAAAGGGAATGAATAAAATTTGCGATGACATTAATTTCTGAGAGTGAAGTAATTTTCAGATTTTGAGTTTTTATGCTTGTGCCCTTATTAGTGGATTCAGTGACACTCTCGAGACAAAAAACTTTTAGAAATCAGCCTTATATTATTAGTTTTATATTCAAACCAGTGGAGGATCTTCTGTGTTATTAATTTTAACACTAGAACTACCAAGCAAGTAAAAATGTCTGGTTTCCTATGTTTTCTCAAAAGTTTTCAAACAGATAGGAGCACCATAGAGGAGATATTCTAAATCCATTTTATAAAGTGTTAATTACTTAATTAACCATCTTTTCCACCATTTGATTCCTCTTTCTCTAAAGAATTTATTTAATATACATAAATGTACTAAATTGAACACCGGTTGTTATAGTGTTAAGAACGTTAACTTTTTCGTTTTTTGCATCTCAAACAAAAAATAGTAGAAATTTAGAAAGTTTTATATTAGGGGCACCGGAAAGTGATGACGTTTTTTGCACTAAATTCAAACAAATAAATTTCTAACAAATTATTATATTCAATGTATGACAAATTCTCAATGCCGGATCGATAAAAATCAATTTTTATAGATACTTGAAGTAAATGGGCAATCCTTTTAAAATTAATTTCGAGAACGTGAATTTCTTCAGAACGGAAAAGGAGAGCATGAAAAATCAGCAAATTAATCCTCCCCTATAAAGATGATCTCTACAACTTCTCATATCCCTCAAATACAAAGAGTTGCAGGAAACAATAAAGACTCATCCCTTCTAAAAATACCAATATCTACTCTACTACCCCTAAAATATCTCCACAGTCCCTCCATCCTCCCGCATAAAATATCGTTTAATCATCTCACACGCAAAGGATCTCCGTTAGTCTTCAAAAAACTGTAACGTCGCCCTCGCAACCTTCTCAAATAAACGCGCTTGCGAATAAACTCATTCGAATGGTTCGACTAAAGCGCAAAACACATTGAAACAAGAACGTCGACGAGAGGAGAAACGGGATCGTAGATTTGACGGATGGCATGGTTGAAAACACGACGGAATAAAATTCCGAGATGATCGATATCCAACCGAAGGGAGAGTCAGTCGCGTTTTCCTGGCCATGTATATTTATGATGTAACTACAAATATTTGCACGCCGACTTCTGGCCGAGAGGCGAGTCGATCGAGAAAGAAAAAAAATTGTTGGAATTCGTTGCTCTTATTCCGCAGACGGGTCCGAGTCACCCTCTCGTATATTTATCTTTATCGTTTCTTTGCTTCGAGAGCTGATCTTTCCTTGTGAAAATTGTATTCCGATCCCCCGCCGATGTTGTCGGGTCGACGATGAGGAATCGGTACTTAATGGATTTATAGAGCGGGCAAACGAACGAGGTGAATTTATGAATTTCCTTCAAGAGAGCTGGGAAAGCAAGGAAGTAAGAAAGAACAAGGACCTTGGAGGATGGAAGATTATACGGGAGAGAAAGCTCTCGTGCAATATCGCGGTATGATTAATCGAGCGAAAGTTACTTCGATGGAAGTGTAAAGGGAAATATTAGATTTTTCATTACGCCTACATCTGCTGGCTTGAAAGTAATCGGGAAATCGGCCGTTGATTCTGGTCGTTGGTGGATAAACTTTGCGGTAACGAGTCTTTCCGGGTGGTGGTGCTTTACCCTGTGAGAGTGGAGACTTATTAGAATTTTGGGAAGTAATCATTTATTTGGCTTTCAAGACAGTGCAGTTTAAAAATTCAGCGGTATATTAACATTAGGACTACTAAGTCAGTCAAAATAATTCTGTATTTCTATAAAAAATGCTCAAAAAGATCGAGGACGATGAAAAAAATAGTATTTTTTAACATATTGTTTAAACGAATTGATTTTTCTAAAAAAAGGTTTACACCATCGAGTTTGCTATAGATGGGCGCTAATTTTCAGTCTGTACAAAGTTTCCGTATTTCTAACTATCGAGATATTGGTTAAAGTAAGTTCCGCTACTCCAAGTTCAGGGGTAGTTTTCACCTTTAAAGCGGACAATTGGTAAGAAGAAAAAATAAGTGTCAAATATTTTAACGAAAACTATATCATACCAAAATTTCATAAAAATCGGTGATTTGGACTTTGGGATGTTCTCTTGTCAGTGTCACAAACAAAATTTCTAAGCTCCTAAAGACGGTCGCAGTGGCCTAGGGATTAAATGAATATGATATGAAAGGTGTAATACCGTCCAAAATCAAGATATCCACGAAAACCACTATAGCGATGCACCGTTGAAATTAATGGTACACACGAGAGCCACAACAGTGGAGGGTTGTTTAAATTAATCGTGTCCACGGAAGCCACTATAGTGGCGTGCCATTCAAATCGATAGTATCCACGGAAGCTACTATATTAGGGTACCGTTCAAATCGACGGTAACCGCGGAAGCCACTATAGTTTAAATCGACGGTAACCACGGAAGCCACTACAGTGGGGGACCGTTCAAATTGACGGTAACTAGGGAAGCCACTATAATGGTGTGCCGTTCATATTACTTTTATCCACAGAAATCACTGTAGTAACATACCGTTCGAACTGATGGTATTCACGGAAGCGATTATATTGGGGTACTGTTCAAATTGACGGTAAAGGCGGAAGCCACTATTGTGACGTACCGTTGAAATTGGTAGTAACCAAGGAAGCTACTATAGAGGCGTACCGTTGAAATTTATCGTATAAACGGAAACCACTATATTGGAGTGCCGTCCGTACTGACAGTATCCACAGAAGCCACTATAGTGACGTACCGATCAAATTAATCGTATCTACGGAAGCCGCTATATTGGGGTACCGTTCAAATCGATAGTATGCCTATCCTAGAATGCCAGTGTAGTAGAATACTGCCCTAAGTACTGACATCCGCGAAACCCATTATAGTGGCATACCGTATCTAAAAACTTAGGAATGCGTGTCCCAAAAACGCTGAGTCGCGGTGCATATTTTCGCAAAGAACTTTGAAAAGAGGCCTATCAACAATTTTCTTCTATTTTCTTTTCCCAAACAATAATCAAAGTATGTCGTTATCGAAGCATATTCGAGTTTGCTATAGTTATCAAGAAAAATAAACTTCGCGGACCTTAGCATTCTTTACGGCCCATTCGTAGCGCGGCATTGAAGGATACAAATGTTTCAGGCCATTAAACCATCTACACACGTATCTCACACATGCTAAAACACGTATGCAGGTACGTACATGCGAACCTAATGGCTTCATAGATTACTCGCGGCAAAGAGAGCAAATTTACGTGTCTTTTTACGCTGGAGACGAGGGGGAATGAGAAGAGGCGATCTAAGAGGGTCTCTCGCGAAAAGGAACGACCATCGTGGAAAAGGCAGTTTGGAAAAATTCCACTGAAATCGGGACGATGTTTTTAACGTAAGCCGGAACGCGATAATGCGGCATTTATCTCTATTAAATTATGAACTTTTTCGAAACGCATAGGATCGGATCGGGTGGGACGTGAAAAATTCCGGGGATGATGTATCGTCCAACAGAATGGCGCATCGTTCCACTTCATTATCGTAAATGTGTTTTACGATCTAAAAGGAGAGCACACTCGCAGTCATCCTTTTATGCTGATTCATGCGTCAGCCATTTTATCCGTGATTCGGGGAGAAAGAATTATTTTTGTATGATTCTTTTACACACTGAGATCGTTAAATAAGAGGAATTTCCTGTCATGTCAATATTTTTTTATGCGGAGTATAAGATAATGTAATATCAAATCAGTTATTTTTTTGGAAAGACGTCATTGCTTTGAAATAAAAATTAATAGAATCGTACAACTCATAAAGAAAGTTGATATAGGGTAGTATTTCTTTTGAGAATACATTTTGCAAAAATTAATTATCAGTTATTGCAAATTAGTTTTGTCAAATAATTATTGATTATTTCAAGTCAATTGTATTTAAAATTTTGAGTAGTTGATAAACTTAAAATGTTGGCGTTTTCATAATCTACTTTGAATTTTTACACCTGGAGACAATTTAAAAAGTATTCTAAAAATATAAATAGTCAAGGTAGCCTGTACTTTTCTCTCATTTCTGATTGAATTGTTTGTACCACCTATAGCAACTATCATCACTTATGTTTCAAGTTATTAACTCGCAATTACAAAAACTTTTGAAAGACTAAAATACTCATTTTAATTATATTTCGAATTTTATCAAGACCAAATAAGACGATCAAAAAAATTCGGCAGTCAAAATGACTAAACTATCGTACACTGTCGAACATTTTCAGAACGAGTAATTACCTTCCTTTAGTTTGCACACCTACAGCAGCTATCACCCCCTTCTGTTCGATATCATTAACATAGAAACACAATTAACCTTTTGCACTTCTAATTATATTTCAATTTTGTGACCAGTAGCTCCCAACGCTTTTAAGTATTTCGTTTGAAATTTCCTTGAACCAATAAATAAGGCAATTTAAATAAATAGAGGAGGAAAGAAATTGAATTAAACATCTGCTTTATTTGCACTATTGTTGTATCTTATAATTTACAAGTGGACGATATCTCTTGAAAAAATTACTAGGATGCAATCCTACTTTTCTTTCGCACGTTAACATTTATTGATTTAGACTTGCAAAAATGTCCTGTAAGACTAAACAATAGTTCTCGAAATATAAACTAATGTTGTGTTACACTCAAAATAGGAGCGCAAAGGGTTAAAAGAAGAAATCACTTATTTAAAATTGTTTTAATATTTATTTATTTTAAAAATAAAAATGTTTTTTTGATTGAGATGGAATGACAAAGTAAAAAATTCTAGTGGATCAATTGATAGAATTATCTTCCATTTTGTCTTATTTCTGAGCGGTCAAAGGTCTAACTTTTTGTTTGTATCACGTGTTACGCCTGCGCAAATCGGTTATCTAGTGATAAATTTTGGAAAGTTCGATACCTTTTGAATCAGCCTGTATTTATGCGTCTGCTCTTACTTTTACGGAGCAACCGTCCCTGGCCGGGGTGATTAATGTACCGTCCCATGGCGCTAATCGATTTCGAGTAATTTCACGAGCCTCGCGAAAGAAAGGGTGAACGGTTCGAAGAAAAATATAGGGACCCACGGGACGGGAATTCTTTCACGGTGATATTCATGAAAATAATATTCCATCGTGTCTGTGAAATTCCATTACGTCAGCGAAGAACAAGGGATTTCATATATCGCGAATTTACAACGAGAAACGTCCTCTTTATTGGCCTTTGTACAACTGAAGAGAATGGAATAGAATTCATTCTACGGAAGAAATGAAAAAACCTTTGGATACGTTAAAAAGTCGTTAGAAGTAATTTTGTAAATTAATACGTTGAATGTCATGGGGATTGCCGGTGACAGATGGTATTGAATTTAATGGAAATTCTTCTAACCTTTAACTGACAATATAAGAGAATTTTCTAATTTATTTAATATTTAAGTATTGGCAATAAAATAGCAAAATACTGCTGAATATGTAACGATTTTTCTTTTGGCGGTTTTTCGTTATGAAGATGTGACTTTAGAAGAAAAGGTTTCCACTTTGGTAGACATAATGAAATTAGAAAAAAAATTAGTGACGTTTAACGTGTTAAAAATCTGTGCTCTGAGATGACATTTTTCCATCTAGATTGTTCATTTTGTTTTACTGAGCCCCAAAAGGATGGAGAAATTTGTGTCCTGTCCGCCACCTGCGTTGAACGTGAGCGAAATCGGTGGCCTCGAAGTTTTGTTCCTCCGCATCCTTTTAAATTATTACCTGTTATCACAGTCTATCAACCCTACTTAAACTCGACCTAATGTGTATTCAAAACCGAAATCCCATCCGAGTCGAGAAAAATTCAACGCCCGCGCTTCATTGCCAGCAAGTCACACCCACTGCAGTTCACCACCCCCTCAGAGCATCGCCGCATCAATTCACCGCCGCCGCATATAACCAGCAGTAGTTCACGAACAAAGAAGTTCAATACCACGGGAGTTCAATACAACAGGATTTGGCCTCCACAGGAGTCAACCACCGCAGGAGTTCGCCACCATAGGAATTCAATACCACAATAGTTCACTACCATAGGTGTTCAATACCTCAGGAGTTCATTAGTGCAGGAGTTCACCACCGCAGGAATTCAGTACCACAGGAGTTCACTACCACAGGAATTCCATACCTCAGGAGTCCACCACCCCTGGAATTCAATATCACAGGAGTTCAATACTTAAGGAGTGCAATACCTCAAGAGTTCACCATTGCACCAGTTCACCACTGCAGGAGTTTACCAGCGCAGGAATTCAATAGATCAGGAGTTCATCACCACAGGAATTCAATACAACAGGAGTTCAATACCTCAGGAGTTCACCATCGCAGGAGTTCACCACCTCAGGAATTCAATACCACAATAATTCACTACCACAGGTGTTCAATACCTCAGGAGTTCACCAGCGCAGGAGTTCACTACCTCGGGAATTCAATACCACACAAGTTCAATACCTCAGGAGTTCAATACCTGAGGAGTTCACCACCTCAGGAATTCAATACCTCAGGAGTTCATCACCGCAGGAATTTAATAACCCAGGAATTCAATACCTCAAGAGTTCACCACCGCAGGGGTTCACCACCACAGTAGTTCAACATGGCAGGGGTTCACCGCCGCAGAAGTTCACCACCCCATCAATTCCCCATCCCAACATATCACTACCCCATTAGATCACCTATCCTATCGGATCACCACCCCCCAGATTGCCGCTAGAAGTTCACCGCCATAGCAATTTACCATGCACAATTCACCGCCGCGTGATTTTAGCGCATACAAAATTCACAGCTCGCAATTTATAAATCTGCTATGGCGAAAAAGAGCAGACGGTGAATTTTTCAGACACAATCCACCCACACCATTGACATATACATCATCGAACCCATAAAAATAGAGCATCGTCAAGCCCAACCAACCTTAGCTCCCTCTCTCCTTCCTCGCTCTACATTTCACCCCCCGGAATACTCTATTTCGGTAAACCACAAAAATCTTGGAGCCCTACCACCATGTAGTTATTCGTTGCTATGGTTGTGCATGCGTTTAAGAATACCAACTTCTATCGTAACGGCGTAACAGCGAAAAAGAGATACGTGGAGCAAGGAAGGGGTCGTACGGGGTAACTTTACCGCTGATATACCATGAAACAAAGTTCCCTGAGAGGGAAACTTACGTGGAGCGTATAGCATCGTCTTCAGCCGGTGTACATACACGGTCAGACCGAAAACTTGCCGCACCGGGTTACGGGACGGGGTTATGGAATACACGAGGTTATGGGATATATACGGTTACCGTTGTACTTCCATGACTATACGAGCCACTGAACGATCTTTCCCACCGAAAGGCGAAAACCTGGAGGAGCTTGGAAAATGAAGCTGTGAATGGAAACGGGGTTGTTTTGGGTGGGGGGACAATTATGGCCTGGATTTCACCCCTTGCTTTACGGTTTCTTCTGCGATGCGGAATAAATAAGATTTGCGTTGTTGAAATCATATTTTAGAAAGGAAGTGGTATTATATTGTGAAGTAAAAATCGTTTTGTGGAGTTTTGTAGTACTGGGTATTTTAATGTAACAATTTCACGGTAAACGTTAATTTTAAATACGGTTGCAAGGGGTAGGGAATAAAGATAGAATTACACAAATATTTTTCACCTTACTAGTAGAAAATTATTGTCTCTTTTTTAATAAAATGGGAGGGAATACTTATAAATTTCTGTAAAGAGACTTACTTATCTTACGTAATTTTCTCAACATGATGATTATATTGCATCATTAAGTATTTCTCTACTTCGTCGTAAATTGACGGTTTTCTACTTCGTTAAAAATATTTCTCAAATTTATAAATAAGCAGTACAATAAATATTTCACGCGTTTCTTACAACACACAAATTACTTATCTGATAGTAATTATTTCGGCTTGATCCACTTCTTTTCAAAGAATTTGTTTAATATATTTGTATAAACCATATTTAGCGCCCGTGGATCTAATGTTAATAAAGATCTATATTTTTGTGATTTTTCTAAAATGCTTTTATCATTTCTAATAATAATTTCTATTATTAATAGACTTAACAATAGAAATCGAGGTGGTCTTCATTGTAACTAGTTCAATAAAATCTAGTTTCTTCGTTTCAAGGAATATCTAAACACATTGAAAGTAATAATATTAAAAAGAGTAATAATTATATAAAAAGTAATAATATTAAAGAGAGTTGATCGAATGGGAGTGACAAAAGTAGAAATCGCGGAAAAGACACGAGGGTTGAAAATGTAGACAGGCTAAATGTGATCGTGCCTAGAAACGAGATGACTCCGGATAGAGGGAAACTCCTCGTGGTTATCCATCAATGCTTTATCCATCTGCTATGAAGCAATAATCCCTCTGGCATACTGAGGATAATGTATCTCAAATCTCTTAATCCGGCAGGTGGATTTTGTTAACGCTCGCCAGTTGTGCCGCGAATTGCCAATCGTTCGATTCGAATTAAAATGTTTCCTTTTGAATTTATCACTACTTTGACATTACTTATCGCTCCATTCTTTTCCTTTCTATGAGATACAAATTGCAATTTATCTTTTTAATGCTAGAACTACGGAAAGTTTAATTGGCTGGTCCTTAATTTTATTAGGGGTACAGAAAAGTAATCAAAATTTTGTGTGCTGGCGAAAAAGATTTATTTATTAAAGAAATCTTAAATACTAATCAACAAAATAATTTCCATAATTTTCTAACACTTTTTGCCAGCGTATAGGTAATTGTTCGATTCCCGCTTTAAAAAAATTCTTCGATTTTTTGTTGAAAAACATTTTCAATTACGTTTTCTTTCTTCAATTTTGATTACTTTTCGGTACCCCTAATATATTAAACATTTTTTAATTCATGGTGATAATGTTAAAACTTATAGGTCTTCGTTATAAAATATAATTTAATGTGTCAATTATCGTTGTACCTTGATATTCCTTTTTCTAAAATGTACTTACATAACACTACCGACTACTAATTCAATATATTTAAAAATACTAGCTAAATACTTCAGAGGGAAGAAAATGAAGTGTATAAGAAACTAAATCAATTTAATTCTTTCACGGTTTATAAAGTAAACATGGAAAATTAAACGAGACACAGCCCTTAAAATTTCAGAAACATTTTGTAAGAATCCAGTAGAAGCCATTTTAACCCTCTTGGTAGATCTAGTGTTAAGTGGTTGACTTCATGAAATGGATCATGAAATGGTCATTGAATTCAATGAAATTTCGTATAACATTTAAATTGCAATGTTTACGAATTTTCGGACATACTCAATATTTAAATATTGGCGTTAAAAAGATAAATTTTCCATGTATCTATCGGTCTGCGACTTTAAAGCTTCTTTCTGCTTTCTATGGATGAGAATTTTATAGAAAAAGTTTCACTTCAGTAAAAATGATGAAACTACAGAAATATCGGTGGCGTTCAACGTGTTAATATATTTAAATATTATGATAGATGTAATTGCGATAGATATAATGCTAGTTGTATGAATGAAAGACGGGAGATTTAATTACTTGTTTCATATTCTTTTTTCAAATTAAAGTTTCGACTGACTTCATTATTTGAAAGACTTTAAAAAACTTCTAAAACGTAACCGGAAACTATGAGCATATAAAATGTTCGACAATTTCCATCAATATGCAGAATGTTTTCAAACCCATCTAAAATGAATTGAAAGTGACTCCAACTTGACATCAGGTCAAATAAAAAATTCACGTGAATGTACCTTAAAAACGTCACGTTTTTGAAAGTTCACATTTCTCAAAAAACATTCAAACAAATTTCGGTATATCGGTGGGCAATTCAAATACAATTGCATTCTGAGAAAATGATTAAAAATGTAATTCCATAGAAATCCTCGACAAAGCTTCTACTGTGAAATTATTTTCTCCATTTCTAAGAAAAAGTGGCGGTAATTTCGAGGCGTTTCTGCGCGTCCAATCCTTCTTCGTCCACGGAGAACTCGTTTACCAAATACCTCCGCAAACCTTTCAGAAACACTTGCTTTTTATCGCAGTTTGTTTTCGGCACGTGGCAAAAAATTGAACGCCCAAGGTTCCAACACGCGGTAACACGCATCGCGGCTAAGGTGCGGGGTCGAAGCAGACGCAAAATGAAAGACCGAGGGCTATTGAGAGTAAAAAGAGAGAGAATAAGAAAAAAAGACCAAAAACAGCTTGAGCTAGAGAAAATCAGAGAGAAAAAAAGTTGGAGGGGAAGCCACAAAGTTAAAGGGGGAGATAGAAAGATGGCTGCAAACGGAAAGTTGAAGATCTGAAATCAATCACTGTTTAGATCTGGGATGAGCAACTTTTTTCATCAACTCACTAATTTTTATTTTTATTAGGTTTGTGCATATCAAATGTTGTATTTTCTTTATACGTGAACGTTTGTCTCGTTGTTTTCATCATACTTTTGCTTTTGGCATAACCATGGTGGTAGCAGTCTTGTCCATTACAGTGCGATTCAGTTTTAGAGAAACAGTTCGACACAAAACCTTTTTTTAGACACCATTAGATACCTTAAGGATGATTTGTAGGTACAATCGGAGACATGAGTATGTGAAATTTTGATTAAACTAATATCTCTCAATATCTTTTAAAATATGGCATTTTAACAAAATTTCTTTTGTTCTCAAGCTTATTTTTAATATCAAATTTGTAATAAAATGGAAATTCATTTGATTTTAATTAATTTTTCAATAAAATTTTTCATATTTGTCACCTTATTTAATCGAATCCTACTACACATATTACAACATTTTTTCATAGCTATCTTTTTCATTTGTATAATTTATAGACGTATTAGTACAAGTTTCAGAAATGACTATACGAGTGTCTAATTTCAACACTGACAGCGGCTCACTTTATATCTGCGGGATTTTATTGATCCGAAAAACATTTCCGGATCGACATAGCTGAAATAGATAGTTTGCAATCTACCAGGGAGGAAGAAAGGCAAGAAAAAGGCAGAATAGAAAGAAAGAATAAACGATTTACAAAAAGTATGTCGGGGTAGAGAATATAAATAAGAATCCATAAAAAGAAACAACACCAAATCAAAAGAAAAGCAAAACCTTTCTAGAAAAAACAACGTCGCAGCAGAGAATAGAAATAAAAAGCCCAAAACGAAGAATAACCACGTACTAAAAAGAGAACGAAAACAGACAGTAAAGGCAATAAACAAATCCAAAAAAAATCAAAGACGGCTTGAGAGAAGTAGTATAAGAATGTTAGGGCGAGAAGATCTCAAAAAAGACTATGACGTCATGGAAACATGGCGATTGTTATTTATGGTAGACGAATTCGCGTCCAGTCACGGTGATATTTCAACAAAAGTGGCATCCGGGGAACGAGGAGCTGGTTTATTCGCGAGAAGGAACGGTGTCTATCCTTCGTACGTGTGAAATTCTTTTTCTCCTTTCCTCTAGGGTTGCAAACGGGTGCAACCGCGTCCTTACGCCTCGTGTTGCCTCTCTTCTACCCCCTGGGGAACGATTACATCGATCGCTTTATGGAACTAGTCTTGTTACACGATCCCGAAGGAACACCCAATCCTCTGCCCGACCTGGCCTCGTTTCTTTGCTGGAGAATGTAACCGTCTACGTGGATGCAATACGTGGACGCATACTTTTGCTTTTGTAGAAACCCTGGACTTTGGGTTCTGTCGTTAGTATCGAGATTGTTAGGTGGCACAGTGGTCGATTCCGTAGAAATCTTGGTCAAAACTTCGAGTCGTATTTCAGTTTGGAGGAAAATTGACGTATTACATAGATTTGAATTACTGATTGAGAATTTGAATGCGGAAAAACAAAATGACGGATTCAATATGACGGGCACAAGTAATGAAAAATTGTTGGTTTTGTACAAAAATTAGTATTTTTATATTTTTCTGGACGATGATTAAGAACGTGACCTTGAGATATCTGAAAAATGTTAAATTCAATGTCAAATATTACATCGGGTATCAAACTCAATGTAAAAAATTGGGATTATGTTTTCTGTCGGGTCATTGATTAAGAATTTGAATTGAAAAGTGTTGAAAAAGAATTGGTGGACTTGATCTGGGGGAAATATGCAAAGCAGATAGCGAATTCAATATGAAAACTCACGCGAGAAATGATAGTCAGTGATAAAAATTAAGAATTAAGAATTGGAATTGAAAACTTTAAAAAAAATTGGTGAAACGCGAATCAAATAATTGTTGGTCCCGCGAAACAAATAGTATTCGTATCCTTTTCGGATTCTTGACTACAAATCGAAATTAAAAACTTCTAAAAAATAAATTTTTCCCTTTAATCATGCAGCGGTGGACTTTAGAAACCTAGCCTTTTTTATTTTATTTTTAGTGTTTTGCATTATGTCACTTACAAAGTAAAAGAGTATCATATTAATGAATGCACTCCTTTAAAAATTCTATTAAAAGTGTCCTAAGCAAACGTGAAAGTCGTATGTTTTGTATTTCCCTCCTAATGTATTCAAGGAAAGGAAGGAAATGTCTAAGGTAGAGGTGCAGAAAGTTTGCACGCCAGAGCCGTCCTTGGAGAAACGCTGCCTACTTCACCTACACATCGAGCCGAGATGTCACTGATTAACAGGCATTGTAGTGTCACGACTGGACCTACCATCTTTCCTCTATACTCTTTACACAAATTTACACGATTTACAGTTTAATTGAACACATTCTTCTATTACGCATAAATTCTGTGTTTCGCCTTACACTATTTTGTTTTGTATAATATTTTTTATTAATGTATCTACCGTGTAAACCGATCGATGGGTGTATATCATTATCGAGTTGGTGGAAAGAAATGTGTAAATAATCTCTGAGGACAAAGAGTTAAATGACAGTTTCCGATTCACAATTTTACGCACCTTACAATCAAAAACTATCGCTCTGAATCTCAGTCAACAAAATACTAAATTCGTACATGAAAAATCCGTTCTTAAATACATTTCACAATCGTTGAGAAATTTAGCTAATTGTAAGTGTTTTTCAAACATTCAACAGTGATCATCAGGCGCATCATTTTTACATATCGCCTCGTCGTTCTTTTTGTTCGATACAATAATCACCGAACATTACCGCATCGACAATTGTCGTAGATATCTGGTTTCTTTGCGGATGCACTTAATGTTCCTCCCCGGCTCGTCTGTCCCCAAGGAGCGATTAAATCGATCGTTTTATGGAGTCGCTCTCTTATTACCGGATCGCGAAAGAAACCCTGGAAATAATCTCGCAGCCTCTCCTTTTCAACCGCTTCCCCTCATTCGACGAATCTTCGCCGTTGCAGTTTTTAATACGCCGTGAATTGAATTTATGCAGGATGGAAACGTCGAGGTTGATTTCTTCGTTCATTCCGAGGAAATAAATCTACCAACTGACCGAGACGATGGAGCGTCCTTGGCATACGAATCGATAGTTTAACTGACCGTACTTTCCAACCGGAAATGCAGATGAATTTCAGCGATTCATCGTTTTGGCATTCAGTTTCTGGTATCTACGAGGGAGAAGTATTTATGTTTCTGCATATAAAATGTTCATCTCTGCTTTCGCACGCTTCGACAACTCTTAGAGTGAACTGAATTGTCCACAAGTGTAGGTACAATTAATAATAGTCAACCCTTTGACTGCAAACGGCATATATATACGTCCTCACATGTACATCAAAATATACGATATGCGTAAACGCCGTCATAAATCCGTCAATGTACAGATCCGAAAGACGTATATATACGTTCTCACAACTCTCTCAATATACACATACGAAAGGCGTATATATACGCTTTCACAATTCCATCAATGTACAGCTACGAAAGGCGTATAGATGCGCTCTCAGAGACCATTAGAATATACGAAAGCCGTATATATACGCTCCCAGAGATCCATCAATATATACCAAAGGCATACATGTACGTCCTTACAAGTCCTTTAAAATATGCGAAAGCAGTGTGTACATGTTTTCACAAATCCATCAACCTACAGATACGAAATGCGCCCTCACAGATTCATCAACATATTCTAAAAGCGAATATATACGTTGAAGGAGCCGTCGTGGCTCGGGCCGGCCGTAGTTCCTGACTGGGCCCATCCACACCCAGTTGAGAGGGCACCGGCTGAGTTCGGTGCCTCGGCTGCGGCCGGTCCGGCGGAGGGTCCTTCAGTTCCTAGGAAAGGGTGAAATGGTAGTTAGCGCGCTGCGTTTCGTCCTGGGCCTGTTCGTGGACTCGTCAGTAGGGCTGACCGAACAGGCCCTGCCCTAGACGCTGTGTCCCGGATGGGACGTCGGTGTCTGTCGGTGGTTGATATATATAGACACCGATTGCCGATGGTGTAGCAGCGCGAAGATCCCATCGAAGGAGACACGGTCTAGCGGCCGATCCTTAAACTAGAGGCGTAGGAGTAATGGCGGCCGATAGATCCCTAGCGGCGAGCGAGAGATCGTACCGCTACATACGTTTTCACAGAGCCATCAATATATACCAAAGGCGAACATATGTGTTCTCACAGATTCATCAATATGAATTTAGTAAACCAGTTTAATGTTAATTAGTTAATGTTAACTAGAATAGTAAGGCCGTGTTTCTTATGGTATTAAAAACTAAAAATTGAATGTTCCAGGTAATTCATAAATATAGAGCAATATACAGGGTGAACTGTTTAACTCTGTCACCTTGTATACTTACGTTTAACTCTACAATTCAAAAAAATATGCCTTGCAAAAGTTTCAATAGTTTTATGAGGACCAGACTATGTTCTAGCACAATGACCGGTGAATTGTGAGCCTTGGGTCGGCTCCGACCCGCTGCAGATTTTAAAATAGTAGCAAACACATTTTACTTTTTAATGTTTTTACAATATTCATTAAAGAGAGTGTTCCGTTTGTTTCATATGTATAATTTTCTCTGCAAATTAAAATATTTAACGAATTATATTTTTCCTCCAAAGTATTTTTCTATTCCTGGCTCGCTATACACCTTCTGTTCCAAAGTAACCGGAATGGATTTAAATAAACATAAGTACTTCAGAATAGTTGATAACAATCACTCTAATAACTCGAAATATGCTCCCCCAGCAAAAGCACAACGATTTGCGCATTCAAAAAGTCCATCAAATTACTTTTTTATGTCGCTAACTGTAATGATACTGAGGTTGCTCGTCGTTTACCGTGGAATGTCTTCGATAACTTCTTAAAAACGATTATAACTGGAGATGAGACGTGGTGTTTCGAAAATCAAATTTGTTTGCCTCAACATCACCAGTATTCACCCGATATGGCTTCCTGTGAATATCTTTTTTTCCCAAAGCTGCATTTAGCGATGAAAGAAACTCGTTATGCATCAATCAAAAACATTCAAGGGTCAACGACGAGCAACCTCAGCATTATTCCAGTCAGCGACGTAAAAAAGTCATTTGATGCACTTTTCAAACGCGCACACCGTTATATTTCTACTGGGGGAGAATATTTCGAATAAATAAAGTGATTTTTGTCAACTATGCTGAAGTACTTGTGGTTATTTAAATCTATTCCGGTTACTTTTGGGACAGAGGGTGTAAGAACGTTTGTCCATCACTGCTCCAACATACAGTAGGAGCTGGTTACTAACTAACTATGGCATACTTACAAGCATACTTGTTAGTGATAAGGACAAATCTTCTGGAAACGAGGGAGAATTGAATTCAGACTTGTTAATTGGAAGTACAAGCTCTCAAATCCGATGTACCTCACATAACCTCGTCGAAAGCTTTTGAATACAATACTAAAGATGTCACTGGCATTGCGCGCGAATTTACAAATCTTCAAACGGATGCTGGACGTTATCCTCGTAAGTTTACAACTATCAAACGTGGAGCAGGCAAGCAACGCTTCCATTTACCCCGTTATTAGACTTCGAGAGTTACAGTGGACCTAAAGTGGCTTTCGGATGCGGCAACTCGTATTGCATAACTTTCAATTAAACTGTCGACTTAATAGACACAAAGCGCGAGGCGATAGGAAGTTTTAAATGGAAACGCTGGAATGTGCGAAGTTTCGCTGGGAATAGTGGCGAAAAGGACAGTATATTTTAATAACGATCCACGTTCCTACAAATCGTGAAATATTCCTCGTCCTACTGCACGCAGACAATAAATGATCTGTTGTGTGCTTTCTGAAATTTAACGACCAGTCGTGATGGAACTTTTGTCAAGGTAAAGAAAGGAAACGCTCAATTACGTAAATGAGAATCGTTGGTGATCATTAATATGTAGTTGTTGTAAGTGTGTTAACGTTTCCAGTTGTGATCTTAATGTTACGGTATACTCAGCGTTGTTGGTATTTGACATTTTGGCTTGAACAGCTATGATTATTTCGACTTTTATGTGGGTCACGAACTACCGAAGTGATGGTACGTATATCACATAGGACAAATTTTAAATTCTCAGAGGTGATGGAAAATTTATCCTGGGGCCCCATGATTGTGCGTCCGGGCCTGCATTTCCTTCCCTCCATGACTCCATTGAACACATTCTACGTATGATTAACACTTGTAGGTGTGTGAGGAACCACTGAAGTTACGATTCATACATCAGATAAGAAGAAATTTTTATTTCTCACACATGGCAAGGTATTTGAACTTGGGCCCAATAATTGCAATCCTGAACGTGTATTTGCTCTCCTCACATGACATTTGAACATATTCTACTTAGGATCCAAAATTTCAAATTGGTGAGGTTTGGGTTCTCCTATTTATCAAATAGGAATAATTTTGAATTTCCCAGAGATGGTGGGGTATTCGAATTTGGACCCACTAATTGCGGGTCCCAACCTGTATTTCCTTTCCTCCATAACGCTTGAACACATTCTATGCAGGATCAGCAATTTTAAGTGAGTTTCGAACCACCGTGACTGTGACTCGCAGCAAATGATGTAGAAAAAATTGTCAATTTCCCAGAGGTAATGTATCTTTGAATTCGGGCCCACTGATTGTGTGTCCGGGCCTGCATTTCCTTTCCACCGTGACTTCTTTGACAACATTCTACGTATGATCAGCAATTCCGAGTGGGTCACAAACCACTAAGGCAATGCTTCACACTCCAAATAGAAACAATTTTGAATTTCCCAGAGGTGATGGGGATTTTAATCTCGGGCCCATTGATTGTGCATCCGAACCTGCATTTACTTTACCTACGTATGATCAAACAATTTTAGGTGGATGAGAAACCACTGAAGCTATGACTCAAGCATCAGATAAGAACAATTTTGAATTTCCCAGAGATGGCGGGATATTTGAACTTGGGCCCAATAATTGCGCACCCGGCCCTGCATTTTCTTTCCTCCATAACGTCTCAACGCATCCTACGCAGAATAAACAATTTCACATAAATTTCAAACTTCCACGGCCACGATATATTTATCCATCTATCGAGCCAGCCCATCACCTACAGAATCAAACAAATATTTTGTTTCATACAACGTTACACTCAACAACTGTGCCAATATCACTTTCCACCCCCCGATAATCTCGCCTCCAAACATTATTGTCTTTCAGCCCCATCCTCCAAATTCGAGTCTCGCTCCGTAGTTCCCGTCGAAAATGGAAATTACAAATCACCGTATTTAAATGACTCCCGTGAAAAATGGCATCGTTCACAGCCAGGAAAAAAAAACGTTGGACGTAATGCAAGTGAACGATCGGAATCCGATACCCCGGTGCAGTAAGTAAGTACATCGGCCGTCACTTGCAACCGGTCGCACGCTCGTCGTTGCACTTTTCGCACGATCGTTACTCGTTTCGTTCGCGCCTCCGAAATTGTTCGAATTATTCGAAAAATTGGACCACTTCCAGGCCCGTCGATTTTCACTCGCGCGAGCGCGTGCTTCGTTCGCGAATCGACCTCCCAATTTCGCGACGCATTCCTGCGAGTCACGTCAATTGGAAAATACGGTTTTTTTTTCCACGTTGTCGCGTGTGCTCGTTGTTATTACAGGCGTTAAGGTGTGCGCTGATTCGATTGTTATCGAGCAGGGAGTAGAACGAGCGATTCGTGAAGAGTTTGCGAGCACGGAACATGGGAGACGGATAATGGAATTGTGAAGTTGCAACTCGATAACGTTCCTACCGCTCGCGATTTTAATAGGGACATTTCCGATGACGGGCATCGAATGATTTTTCGGTTGTCTGGCGCAGAAGATATGGATTAGTAATTATAATCAGACTTATGTATAAGTCGAATCTTCGCAATTTGGAAAGCGCGGAATGTAGTTGAAAACGTTTGTAGTGGGAGCAGACTTTGCTACTTTGCTATTTGTTCTCTAACACATTCACGCTGTAGTCTCGTAATTTTTTGAAGATCCTCATATTTCGAGGATGTGACGTATTAGTTGTTTGACATTGAATACTCGATTTTCTTTGAGATTAATCTTCATTTTTGCCCACACATTTTCGATAGGATTAGTGTCAGACAACTGAGAAAGCCAATTCTGATCTCATTTTCACGTTTCCACTCCCTGCACGCACAGCTTAGATTTTTAGGCCGATATCTTCTTGTTCTTAATTGTTAATTTTTTCAATCTCAAGGCAGATAATAGTCCTACTACTAATTTAAGCAATATATATGACAAAATTAGGAACGACACGCTCTTATTGAACTGACTGTAATTGGCTCTTCTCCTCAGCAAACCTGAATCTGGAATAATAGATGGTGCCTAGTAGAACAAAGCTCCGAGAGGTTTCCTCGGAGGAGAGCACAAGGGCATGATCTGACCGTCCTTCCATCTGCAGATCCTTGGAACGGCCACTGGTACGTGCCTTGCATTCCCTATTACCCGCGATCGCTTAATTGATCGTTAACTCGCCGGTTCGACGATAATGAATACGAGTGCGCGGCTACCCGAAGGGAAATTCGAGCCGCTGCGTCGCGCAACGCTCGAAGAAACCTTTAGATTTTGAATATTTCATGGAAGTTAGCAAAATTCTTTGGATCGTCGTGCAAAGGATATTCTAGCAACGTATCAGGAGGACCGACAAGTAATATCGTTTTTTTATATTACATTCAAAAAAATAAAGCCCCAAATTTTAATTTTTAATGAACAAAATAATCGTTCCTGTTTACATCAGCCTTTTTTTATTTAGTGTGCCAATTTTGTAATTCCACATTGATAAAAACCAATTGATTTTTGTGTAATGAATAATATGTATTTTTGATGTGTAAAGTATGTATGTTTGAATCTAATATAAAATTGGCAATATAAATTGGTACTCCCAATATTTTCATGCGAGAATTATCAACGAAGTATTGTATTTTCCAGAGTTCTCTATAGTTTGTAATTGTAGAATATTGGAATTTCAATGTACGCTGTCAATTGCTTTCGCCTTTGGAAGCATCAACGGGTTGAGTTACGGGTAATTACTCGTGAAAGGTATATTAACTTTGAACAGTTCTAAAGTTTGGAATTTTCAGGTAATAGATGCAATCTTTAATTTTAGATCGTTGAAATTATACTGTGCTTAAGAAATTCAATGCGACTTCGATGTTTGTTAATGATTTCTACATATGAGAGTATTATTATTATTATCTAGATCTCTTAACACGTTGAACATCGTTGGTGTTTCGCTAGTTTCATTATTTTTACTGAAGTGAAGATTTTTACATTAAAGTCACATCGTTATAAAGTAAAAACCTTACAGACAAAAATAGAAATATAGTCAGCAGGATATATTTTAAATGTGCCACTGTCGGTGGCTCGGTCCGCCAGATGGGAGAAGCATGAATGCACCACCGGTGGTTCAGTTTATCACGACGTATCGTGAACATGTTAAACATGGCGTCTCAAAGTATTTTGCACTGTGTCTCTATTAACTGTGCTCGAAAAATCACCCCATTTTGTTAGGAAAAAAGGGGAAAAAATATTACTGAACTTGTGTGTGGACTCGGAAAACTCTGTGTGTTGTACGAAGGCTGAAAGTGTTCTGACAATCTAAAAATGGAATTGTTATGACGAAAGCTGTGATGCGCCTCTTCGTTGGAGTCACGTATGAAATTTCTGAGGTTCGAAAAGGATGGAAACTTTGAAAATAAGAAATTATTAATTACTGATTACTAACAGTTAATTCTGAGCAATTGCGCGTTCCCTCACAAAAGAAATCGTATGGCAAGGGGTTAGAGGAGATGCTTTTTGGAAGGTGACAAAATAAATTTCGATGATTGAACCGATATTTTGTATTTTTGGAGCAATAAACGATATTTATTTGACTGAGTGTATATTGCAGTTATGGGCGGAGGTAAAATGAAATCTATTTGTTATGAATTTCAATCGTAAAACAATGTAACATAGCACACGTTTATGGTGCAAGTCCTGTGAAAGGTATGAGGGAAATTTTGCCCATTCACCTTTTTTAAGCCAGCATTTGAATTTAATCGGACAATTTTGGTTAAAAAACCACTCGGTATAAAAGTCATTAACGGAATGGCTCCGAAAATGTGGAAAAATGACTAGGTACACATTTCATTTGGATTTTCGCAGCTAATGACCGTGTGGATATGCGTTTATCGATACTTTAACGACACTTTAATCGACAATAATAAATTTCCTCTCTTATTTCGCTACTGGGCACGTTATTAGCTATAATATTTTCATAATTCCATTATTTGATACCTCGTAAATAAAATGCATGCCGCGCCGTGTGCGTCGCTCGTTTTTTCGCCGATTTATTTTTTCGTGAACGAAATTTTGCGATAAAGTGCAACAAGGCCATCTATGCTTCCTAATTTCATAAACATTTTTCTTCCGATTATTGTGATATCCGCAGGGTACACAATTTTTTAGAATAATATTCGTACACTTTTTAGTGCCAAAGAATCAAAATTAATGTTGCTGTGGATAATAGCAAATTTAAACAGTAAAAAATATTTCAGCGGACGCATTAAGTCGTTTATATTATAAATTAGCTATAAAATTGTACGCAGCTGTAAAAATTTCATACTACAATTATCGAAGCTTAATTTAGCGTAAAGAAATATACTAAATAAATATGTTAACTGGAAAGGATTGTGTAAAATATGAAAATTTACCGATTTATTGGTACACTCGCTAGATAATGTATAAAAACTGAAAAGTGAAGAAGTGTCAAAAGTTTTGGAATTTTTAAGGAAGTAAAAATCAGTTATTTTAACATTAGAACTTTCGAAGTTCCATTTATTATATTTAAATATACTGAATAAGTACTTTGGAAACAGGGAGATCAAGAGGTGGAAAGTTGAGCTATTAGGTAAGTAATTAAAATTTTATGCGGTAGAAGTGGAGCATTTAGTCGACGTCTCCTGTATTTTTAGAATTATTTTAAAAAATTGTAAACTGACTATTTTGACCGTTCGGTAGTTTTAGCGTTAGGAAGTATAGAATAATTTGATAAAATAAGTATTAAGAGCTGAACAGAATAATTGATTAAGTCATTGAGGTTTTTTAAGATAGGTGTGGATTGTTTACTACATAACTGTCCCATTAGTTTTGGAAAATTTTCGAAAAAATCATCTATTTTCTCCATTTTGGCAGTTTTAGTATTAGCTACCTTGACAGACTTTGTAAATATCAACCCTAGAACTACCAACGTTAAATCTGTTATATATCGATGCATTAATTACGTATTTTGGAAATAGTGAAATCAAGAGATGGAAAAGATGATCGATGCTGTAATCGATATTTTCTAAGAACAATGTAAAATATCTATTCTATGACTGGCTTATAAACTTGGAAAATTTTTAGAAAAACATTGGGAATGAGTCATTTTGACTTGCTTGGTAGTTCTAGTGTTATTTTTGAAGAATTACTACAACAAAATTTTCTTAGATAAACAAATAACTGCTTCTACGTAAAATAAAATTTTTCGAAAAATATCAAAGACTCCTCTGCCTCGAAGCAACTGCAACGAAAGTTTCAAAATATCAAAAGACCTGCGTCAAACCGGCTGACAAACAAGTGAAAAAGAAAAGATACAGGTATATTTATCAAATTCGCGTTATCTACGATATTAAAAAAGAAAAGAGAAAAAATGTTCGACTACAGTTGGAAAAATCGGCCGATGGTTATCAAATATTCATCAAACGCGCGAGACGAAGTTTATCATGCCGATATCAAAATTCTGTCCGTGCAACACGTGTCTGCACGAAATCATAAATTTCCCTCCCGGAGGCACTTTTCGATAGGATGGTAACGAAGATGCTCCTCGATCTGACGATATTGCGTGTATTTTAATAAAGTTCCATCGAGTTTGCAAAAAGTTTACGCTTCAACGAGCTTCATTACGCTGCCACAGCCCTTAGGAATTGATATTTATCGTCGATATCGGTGTCGCCGAGCCTCCATTTTCATTAACGAACCGGTCATCTATTCGGGCCATCGTCGTTCATGTAACTTAATTTGTTATAACTTACATGAGAACTTTTAAATGCATTTTTCTCCAAACAATATTTTCTTACATAGCTAAAGTGATATTTCAAACTATAGTCGACAAACTAGACCAGTATAGACTTCAAAGGGTATAACCGGATAAAGATGATGAAAGTGCCCCCAAAGGTAATTATTACCTTCCTGCAAAGTATGAACCTGCTACCCCTACCGTAGGGGTAGTTATCGGGTGAAACGTACTTTACGGTTTTTGCTCGATTTCTCCTGTTTGGCTTGATAGAAAATTCTGAAAAAATCGCATATATAGTATTCAATAGTGTGCATACTGTGAAATTTTTTCAGATTTGTTGGTTGGCAAATCGATTTTTAAAAAATTAAAAATTTTACAAACATTAATTTTTTATTCAAAATATGAAATGACCATTTTTATATTTTTACAGTACTCACGTAGTACCCTAGTTATTAATGTGTAATTTTTTCAGATTTTTAAGAGTAGTTAACGGCAGTTTAAAAAATTAAAAACCAACAGTTATTTACATTTTTAGCTAAATTATTGATGTGACCACGTTTATATCTTCACAGTTTCTGAAGTTTGCTATAAATAATTAACTGTCATTTTATTAGATTTTTACAACAGTGTACCATGCTAAAAAAAAGATAAACATTCACCTTCGGTGTTTGTGCCATTCCTGTCTGGACCAAAATTATAAAAGAAAAAAAATTTTGAGTATTTCTTTTACCATGTTGTAGATGGAAGAAAGCCAAGAACATTGATATTCAATATTCAAAGTTACCCCATTTTGTGAATTGTCGCTCCGAACACCGCATATATGCAGCATACTCTCGACGACCTGTAGATACGAAAGGCGCATATATGCGATACTCACGCTACGACGTGTGGGCACGAGCACCGTATATATGCGGCACCCACGTGACGACGTGTGGGCACGAGCACCACATTTATGCGGGACCACACGACGACGTTGAAACAGATATAAAATATTAAATAAAAATATGAAAGCAAGATATTTATAAATCAAAAGTATAATAAGTAGCTACCAATACTGAAAAGAGAATCGTACTTTAACATCTCATTGAGAACATATTCTCAATTCCGACGTGAAAACGTTACATTATTCAAGTGCCAATTTTTAGATTGTATATTTCTAAGAATGTTGTGTAATTCAAAATTTTATTAAGGGAAAAGGATATGTTACAAGTCAAATACAATTCCTAGACGCAAAAATTGTGGGGTTTTGGCCAGGATTGCAGTGAAATCGACCACTGTGCGTCAGTAGGACACTATTTCTTACAGGTACCATGTTCAACGACATAGAATTCAGTCAATTTTCATTATTGTCACTTGAAAAAAATTGTGAACAATCGTCAAACATGAGCAAATGTATGTGTAAAATGTCGACATTTAAAAATGTATACTTTCCTTGGAAAAAAAGTCCGTAATGAGACAGTAACTGCAGTTCTAGACTAGTAGACTCTCTTAACCCTCCACGGGCCACTGTGTCTTTGAAGTAACACAAGACAAGTCTGTGAGTTCTACTCTTCAAAGTCAAATTTGTAACTTTGCCAAATATTGTAAATTATCTTGTAAATATCATGAAATTCTTTACAATTCAATGTTTAAGAATCAGGTTTAATCTGTTATTTAAAATTGTACTTTTATTATTTTCTAATTACGCTAAAGTGAAACTGATCTTCGGATACGACGAAAAATTCGGACTATAGAGGGTTAAACTCGAACAGGTAGCCGAATAAGAAGGAGCGCTGCCCCACAGGTGACAGAAAGAACGATCTCGAATAGTATTCCAAAGAGGAAATACTTTGCATTATCGAGAGTCGAGTGTTCACCTTATTTCAATCAGATCGTATCTATGCAAATATCCACACTGTGTCGTACAACCTGACCTCGGCTGAGACAGCAGTGTCCGATAAGGGGTGCAACTGCATCCGATTTGAAATGGAAATCAATACCGATACAAGCCTCATATCGACCTGTTCCGGTTCCTCTTCCGCCGTGAACATTCATCACTTTACTTTGCTCGCTGTAATAGATACACTATGAAATGGAGTATATTTCCATCGATCGCGAATTTCGATTTGCCTGCACGCAGAAGAGCTTGTCGGCCGAAATCGAATCACTGAAATTGTTACCTAGTTGCGAGCAATTACTTAAGCCTTCCCGAGTCGAAGGATTGATTTTCTGTTGGTTTTCTCGATTTTTTATACTTGTGAATGCGGATATTTCCGTTTTCACACTTGAATAAAATCGAAAGAGTATTAAAAAAAGATTTTCTAGCTTCTCCTTTAATCCTCTTTCATTGTATTTTAGAAGGAATTTTTCATTATTTATTAATTATTAATATTACTTAATTTTTTAAAAAGTAAATTGAGTGACTACTGCGAAAAAATTAATTTGACGGAAACTTAATTTTTATAACATTTTAGTTATATTAGTAATAACTAATACTGCAATAGTACAAGAAATTGAACCTGATGAAATGTTTGTTCTAGAGGACCACAACGTACAATATATAACCCGAGACTTTTTAATTTCAGGAAATTTAAGTGAAAATATCAAAGCTGTTAACATAATTAACATTGTTAATGTTTGCATAAAAATTATGATCAATGATATACTGTACATAGGAATACCTGTAAATAATAAGGAGTTGGAGTGATCCTTTACTTCTCAAATGAAAAGTTCATAAAATTCTAAAAATGTATATAAAGAATGACAGTTGTAGAGACGAATGTATAGTAAACTTTACAATGATTAAATAATAAGATGAAAAATATGATTTCTCGCTGGTTTTATTTAATTATTTATATCTTTGTTTTCATTGTTGACATGAAATAAATAAGAAATAAATGAACAAATAAAAGGATTTTTACTGTAATCTATAACAATTCGATGTCTAATAAATAAAAATTTGTATGTTTATTTTCCGAAAATAAAAGAGAATCAAGAGAGAAATATAACGACTAATAGAGAACTAAGGAGAATAATAGAAATATGAAGAAAATGTAAGAGAATTATAAATGATGATTTCAGGGTCCGAGATAATCAACAGAAATTCATAACTTCGACTCGGGATCTTCGTCAAGAGTTCATAACTAGCAACTTATCATCAAACATTATCAAAAAATATACAGTTCATTTTATCGAAGTCAATAAAAAACTCCTCGTCAATAGCTTTAAATTGGAATAAATCCAAGTGTTCTTTGAAACGTGACAAACTCTACGAAAATTACATCGAGCATTGCGACGACGATTGGAAATCGTAAGCAACATTTCTGTAATTTGTTACGTATGTTGGTGAAGTTTGATTGTGTTACTTGGGCAGTTGGATTACATTTCGATGTCGCAACAAAATACCTCAATGGCAGCGAACAAACACTTTTCAGCAGAGGCGTCAAGCTGGAGTAATTGCACTGCAAGCACAATATTTGACACACTCTGTTTGACAACTTGTTACGATGAATATCGATTCCCCTTTGAAGAACGAATAACGCATACTGCAATTGTCAAGTGTGCTTTTCAATTGCGTTTGTCGGATTGGCAACTCTATGATTTGTCCACAACTCAATCTGCGTTTTTCTCCGTCCTAGTCTGATTTCCCTCCTTTTCGATTTGAGAATTATTAATTAAATAATTTGTTAAGTCAGTTGTAACGCACTTGTATTAGTCGTTATGTTTTGAAATTTCGGAATTCAAGCTCTAGTTGATAGTAGTCGCTTGAGAGTTCGTTGCAGGTTTGACTAGCTTTCTGAATTTTTGAAATTTCTGAATGACTTTTAACAATCTAACATTTTGTTATTTGAAAATAATCTTAGGTAGTTGAACGTCATCAGTATCGCCGCAGTTTCAACATTTTTACTGATGTGAAAATCATTAAAGACACAAATACATAG
Source organism: Cerceris rybyensis (assembly GCA_910591515.1). Lineage (NCBI taxonomy): Eukaryota > Metazoa > Arthropoda > Insecta > Hymenoptera > Crabronidae > Cerceris > Cerceris rybyensis. The sequence continues at coordinate 64,045,211 of OU342789.1, read as the reverse complement.
ATCTGCAAGAAGAAGTGTTTTATGTTTTCAGTGCCAGTATGCAAATATTGAAAGTGTTAGAAAATTCGATAATATTACAATTGGAAATGATATATTTCATTGAATCCAGTAGCGTCAGTCACCGTTGATCTATGTGCCGCTCATTGCGTTTGGAAATCTCAAGTGACACTCCTTAAAGTTCTTAATTTTCCATCTAACATTTGAGTTCTCTTTGAGGCACAAGATTTCAAATGAAAATGTAGAACCCAGTAGAAAAATTATCTGTATGTGAAAGCAGTAAAACTTCGTAACTTATGCTACTTTTGCTACATAATTTATAAAACTTATTACTTGGTTTAAAAAAATCCGATCTCAAAAGTTAAATATAAAACAGATGGAAAATTGTTTATACCACTGTGCTTCAAAAAGGAACTTCAACTTTTCGTGGTGGACTAAAAAATATCCTGTCATGAATAGAAAGCTAAGCGAAGGGTGGTGCAGTTTTTAATCTGTCTAATCTGAAAAAGAATTCAACCTTTCTAGCCATTGAATATAAATACGTTGCTGGACAGATATAAATAACATTTGCTAAATATGCATTAGTGAAAAGAGACTCGGAAGATTCACTTCGGGCTTATCTCAGCCGATTATCAAAAGATAGTAGCAAACGTCAAACCATGCATACAAAATGTTACACATTCGGTACTGCTTAGTATTAATAAGAATAAACAATCTGCGACTCTTTACAATAAACACAAAAGAAGGCCGATAAATGCACAGTATGGTATCTAGTATACCCAAAAGACCACCCTATTTAATTCCCCCATACAAACTTTGTTTCTCTTTCCAATCCAATGAAATATCTTCTGTAGTGTAAACTTACCCAGTGCTCAGAAGACACTAACAAACATCAAACTATATATGTGTTTGTGTGTGCAGATCGAAAAAAGATTCACTTTATTGATCGTGACTATCTTTAAAGATAATACAAAGATCGCAGTGGATTGTTAACAAAAAATAAAAAATAGGTGTGAGTGGTGCCACGTGCTTTTCTCTGGTCGTCGTGAGAGAAACTGAAGAAAAACGTGGCGTTTGAAACGCGAGCGAACCTTCGCGATCGTCTTTTGTCTTTGCCCGAGACATAAGATACAGGGCCGTGTTTATTCACTTAACAATATGTAATGTCGGACATTTGCTACTGACTTGTTCGATTTGTCAGACATTTTACTGTATATAAAATTAGAATGCACAGTAAGCTATCGAATTCACCATAACTCCGTCCTATTTCACCCCTATAGTGACCTTCTTCCTCTCTCCAATCCAATGAAGTGTTTTCCTCAGCCTGAACTTACCCCGTTATCAGAAAACAATAGCAAATGTCAAACTACATATAAAATGTTCGATGTTTGTTACTGACTTGTTCGACTTATCAGACATTTTCCTGTATGTTGTTAATAAAAATGCACAGACTAAAATATCTTAAAATAAATATAAAAAACATCCTTCGAATGCATAGTAAGCTACCAAATTCACCCTAATTCCACTTTGTTTAACTCCCATAAAACCTTTATTACTCTCTCCAACCCAACGAAGTGTTTTCTTAACTTACCCCATTATCAAAACATAGTTGCAAGTGTCAAACCACATGTATAATGTTGGACATTTGCTACTGACTTGTCGGACCTACCAAATATCTTATTATTTGTTATTAATAACAATACTCAGTCTAACATACCGGAAAATAAATGCAAAAAACACCCTTAGAATGCATGGTAAGTTATCGATTTCACCCAAACTCGATCTTATTTAACCCCCATAAATGCCTTGCTCCCTCTCCAATCCAACGTTCCCCGATACAGAATTCCAGTTCGGTTTGCCCGGGCGAAGAAAACGAACATCGCGACAACGTCGACGAGGAAAACGAAGAGCAACGACTCGCTTATCTACGGTTTCCCCATCGACGAGAAAGCATGGGCCCCCCTTTCTCGGAAATAGCGCGATAGATCCCGAGGCTAATGTATTTCCGTGCGATCGTGGCTGTCTCCAACAAATAACGTAGGGAAAAAGCCTGCGGAGGATGAGATGCTCGGTGACAGGCTCACTCTTGCCGGCAGGAAGACTCGATCTGCCACCCCCTGATGTCTCTTTTTCGCGAAGATCCTGCATTCGTGGGGTAAAATGGGGGTGGGAGGGTGGAGGAAGCTTTTGAAAGTCGAGATTTAAATCGACGGGGTTCAAAGTGTCACGTAAATGGCCGAGGAAATATGCTGTACCGATGGAACGTGCAATCAGGGCTGGCTGAATGGGGATGTCAGAGGTGAAAGGGGGTGTGGAGGTGAAGATGTAGTCTGTATTTCGTTAATATCGTACGACTCAGGTACATTTTCAAATAAGAAAGTGAATAGAGAGATGATGTTATGAGTTCGATTGTTTGAGGTTGAAATGGAGAAAGATTTTTTAATTATTTGAGTCTGAAATGATCGTGCTTCCTGTTTTCACAACGCTTCAAAAGGTTTGAGAGAAGGTAATTCATTGAAAACACATTTTTTCACATACCAGGCTGAAAAGCCATCAAATTGTAATTTTCTTTAAGATATTTATTGCTTATTCGGGCCTCACCAATGTATGTGTTGCTTTCCGTATGATTTACAGCACTTTTATTTAACCCTAGATCACTAACCTTCGTCGATTTGACGACACGGATTTAACCAGTTAACTGTGATTGACGAGTATACTCGTCATGGAGAAGTGGCACGATTTTGTGTATTGACGAGTATACTCGTCATGCATATAAAGTAGTGACCATTGGCTATTTAAATTGTAATTTTTGAGAAAAACAAAACATATTCTCAAATTTCAAGATGTTTAGAATATTTTGAGGCCATGCCAGAATAAAACAAACAAATAAAAAATATAAATAATTTGAGATGAACTCATGCATCCCCGCATGCACCGGCTGAAACAGCTTACCAGTTCGCATAACGAATTTATTTATGTGCGATGACAACGTTTTGAAGATGTTAGCGTAAACGGAGCAAAAGCAAAAGTCGATTATGTGTAACACCCTGTTTTGCTGAATACCATGCCACAGCAGGAGTTTAAATTCTTGGTATCATGTGTATTTAATTTTTCTTGCGTTTTTCGTCTAATAAGTATGTAATATATGTTTAAGTTAACCAAATAAATATACATTAGTAATTAAAGTGTCAATTTTATAATATAAACCCATTTTTTTGATCCAATATCTTACCAGCGCAACTTACTCTGTGATTGACGAGTATACTCGTCATGGCTCGATTCTGACGACACAAAACGGTGCGCGCTCTCAAACGAGGGCGCCACAGTTAACTGATTAATAAGTATGCCATATTAGTTAACGTTATCGTAATAAATAAATACCTATCTTTAATAATATAAAAAAAATGTTTACATTTTATTTAAATAATACCCTTTAACCCCTTTTGTAAACACCGTAGTCGAAGAAACGAAGGTTAGTGTTAAGCGTCGAAAAATAAGGTTAGTGATCTAGGGTTAAGAAGACTTATTGCGTTTGGAATTTTAACAAACTTAAGGTTTACGTCGTGACGTAGACGCGTCGTCGCGATGTACAGCGTGTAAAAAAAATAATGGTCATGGCTTTCAATGGTTGTTCTACAGCTCTGGATCGATGGAGATTTGCGAAAAAACCGGCCGCAAAATTCGGAAAAGCGTAGCAAATTTTTTTATTGGCTCATCGTATTCGTCTTGTTGCGTAGAATTTCGTAAATCGTAAAGAATTAGGTCGGTATCCAACACACGATACGCCTTATGTCTCGGCACAATTTTCTATGACAGTAGGAAAAATCATTCAACAATACCTAATATTTTTCAAAACTCCTAACGACTTTCCATGAAAAAACTGGATATATGTTTTGTCGCCACCGAAGTTGAAAATATAGCGTTTCCAGGCTAACAGAGGCAGAACATAATCTTCAAAATATAAAATCTCAAAATGTCAAATTACAATTTTCCAGAATACTCCCTAAAAGAGCAAACATCGCCGTCTATATCTAGACACAGTCGACTGTAATCCGGATCAGAAACGGTTTCGAATTGCAGGGATTCGTAGCGTGAAAATAGTTTTTGACTCGGTCTTATTCCAGACACGCGCCAAGGGATTTCGTGCAAACAGCAAACCAGGAATATTTTCCAAGCTTGTTGGATTATATTTGTACTGGAGCGTAACAGCCAGGTAAACAGCAAATATTTAACGCCACGCTACGAATAATCTTGCGGCAAGGATATATTTTCGTCCTAAGAATTCGCACGACATCGTGACGTTACAGTACGATGATATAACGCGATAAGGGTCGATTTACATTGCGCGACACGGTTGCGACAAAGTATTCTCATGCTGTACTATTACGCTGGTAGTGGCTATAGTTCATCACGATAACAAACGACAAATTTATTTTCATGTTTATTAACATCTAATGAAGAAAGTCCTGTCTCTTCTTTTCACAGATATGTGTAAAAACCACCGATTTTTCCTTTTATATATAATAATATATTGATATAATATGGGCGTGTACAAATATTCTTTGATGGGTACAACATAATATATACACTTATTTCGTTTTGCGTCAATAATATAAATATTAATAATTCATTTCACAATATCAGTCTCGCAAGAGTCTTTCCTTGACGAGTGCAAGACGTCGACTCTTTGACGACTATATATCGACTCTGTGACGATTCTTCAACGACTGTCTATCGACTGCATTGCTCATTCCCTCTTCTCCGCTTTTGCTGGGTCCTTCGAGGACCTCCTTTCCCCGAAAAGGCTCCGTAAGGGGAGGGTGGTTTTCCTCCCTCGTTGGAGGAATTATCCCCTTGACGGAATCCAGGCCGAATCTGGGGTCTTATCATTTTGGTTGGTTAAAAAAACTCTGCTGTGCTGTTATGTTGTTCTTTTTTTAACACCTCTATTTTTTTACACCTAACACTACATCTACCGATGTGTAGTTCAAAATTTTTATCCCTTTCGCTATGGCAGTCCCATCCATTGAAGTACCGTCACTAAACGTAAACTCGCGCCAGAAATATGCACAGTGTGCGTGGTTTCTGGATATAATATACATTTTTCTAATAATAGGTCTTAAATAACAACTATGCTGAATAAAACAATCATTGCTCTAATGTAACGAGCATATTTATATTTTTTACCCTTTCTCTACTACGCGCGACTATAGTCGCTTTCCACAAAATGCCTCTGATATATTACGGGCGACTATAGTCGCTCCCCATAAAATGGTACTCACATACTACGGGCGATTATAGTCATTCTCCACAAAATGCCTCTGAAATATTACGAGCGATTATAGTCGCTCTCCACAAAATGATACTGACATGCAAAAGACGACTATAGTCGTTCTCCATAAAATTCCACTGACATACTACGGGCGATTATAATCGCTCTCCATAAAATTCCATCTAATGTGTCAATAAAATCAACAGAAAATGTTCAGCAGACATCGAAAAATGTTGTCATAACTACAGGCGGAACTTGCGTATATGTCATTTGTATGTCGCATATATGCGGTGCTCGTACCCACACGTCGCTAATTGGATGACGCATATATGCTGTGTTCGCAAACTCTGTGGGAAAGGGTGAAAATTATTAAAGAAATTTTTTCGTATGAAACAACTGAAGAGAATGAGAAAGTTTTGATGCAATCGTTTACAGTCTTCAAAATAAATGTATAAAATTGTAAAAGAAACGTTAGAATAATCAGGAACATTATCAAAAAAGTCAGGGTGTGTTATTTTCACCACCTTAAAAAAAGTAGATTTACAAGCGGTTGGAAACGAAAAAGAAGCAATCTATTCTGCTATGTAACCGTACAGATATAGCAGTTTCTTATTATAAATTATATTGTAACTAACAATTGACAATCACAAGCATTTTGTCTGCCTCGCCAGTAAAATAAACAATTGGAGTTAACTTCAGTTCCAATAAACTATTTCCTCCGCTTTATAAATCTGACTGGCCGAATATTTCAGTAATTATGACAAAAACACATTGTTTTTCCAATCAAATCTGCTCGATTTCTCGAATAATTCCCTCCGTATTTGTGTGTAAACGTATCAACGACCAGTAAAGGTCAAAAGAGGAGGTGGAGAGACAAATAAAGAGGGAAAGACGGGGATTTGGAGGGAAAAGCCGGAAGGTGAATCTCCTACCTCTTTCTCTCTCTTTTCTGGCTGCTACGGCTCGGGACTATTCAATTTCATAATCCGATTTGCCGTACGATTGCGGGAAGCAGAAAACTTTCGATTTATGGCACGCTTAGGACAAAATCCGCGGGATCCTGTGAGATGAGTAGAAATGCAATTTCAGCGGGAAGAACATGGTTACGGGATCGAGCCACTTCCGAGTTCTTTGATACGACAATTACGTAAAAATCGGATTACCGATTGCTTTATCTCCGCTCGCTTTTCTCTTTTCGCCGCACTCTCGGTGACTTTTCACATTTTTGCGAATATAGATATCATTCGCGATAATTCGCGTCGCCCAAATCTTTTGGGGAATTATTAACACTAAATAAAGGTAATTAAAAAAAAGTGATTAAAACACTGAGATGCCTAGGTAAAATTATGATAATTGAGGACGATGGTTATTTCACCTGAAATCTAGGATTTTAGATTATTTTCTAACTATTACAGCCATGAGAAAATACTATACCGCTATGGGAAGTAAAGAGAAATTTAACGTGGATCGAGATGTGACCTTGACCGCAGTAATTAATATTTCAAAATTTTAGCTCTTTAACCCCTTGCGGTCCAAATAATTTTGTTAATTTTGTAGTGAGCTAAATACAATTAATTTTACAACATTTTGTGTCATTGATTATTCATTTTTTTAATGGTATCAGTAATTATAGGGGCTGACGATATTACAAAATCATTATGATATTGGAAAGTCGATATTTAATTGCCGGAAAATGAAATCAAATGAAAAGCTATGTATGAGTACTGCTCGACATAGGACAGCAAAGGGTTAACACGTTGACCGCCATGAGAGTCACCATGAAACTTTTAAATTGCATTATTTATGAACTTTTGGACGTACTGAATATTTAAATAGTAGCGTTAAAAAGATAAAAGGCTGCCAAATATTAATCTACTAGTAGCTTTAAAGTTGCTGCTTTATGAAGATGTGAATTCAGTAGAAAAAGTTTTATTTCAGTAGAAATAAGGAAATTAGCGAAATACCGGTGGTGTTCGACGTGTTAACGTATCTTTTTTAACATTAAAAATACCAAAGCTGTCAAAGTGGCTGGCTGTTAATTTTCTCTAAATATTTTCCAAATTGATTATGGATTTATGCAGCAAATATTCCACATCTGCCATGGATAATTTATATTAATTAATTGATCATCACTTTCCTTTCTTCACTTCTGTCTTCACAAAGTACTTATTCAGTATATTTAAATATTGGGGTGGGTATTAAATTTCTACGCATTTTTTGCAAAAGCACAACAAATTTTTTTAAAATTTGTACATTTAGTGCAGCAAATTAACTTTTTTTAAATTTTTTAAATTTGTTTTCCTCGACAACTTGACACTTTTGAGATAATAATCCTCACTGTAAAATATCAAGACAACAGGTAAAACATATAATCAATTAGGTAATTTAAGTTTCACGAAAAAGTAATGGAATATTTATGGTGTGGTTCCCTTGGAAATTTGGGGAATTTACTTGAGAATGTAAGAAATCGGAAATTTTGACTGCAGTATTCTTCCTAATATGATTCGATTAAGGAAAAGGAGGGGAGGGGATAAGTGAAATAATAAAATGTCGGATGATCTAATGTTTTGAGCGTGAATAAAGTTAAATGATTTATACATTATTATCAGGACTTAGATAAAAATAAGTATAACATACATACTAATTGTAACATTATAATATAATAATAAATAGGATATATATTGAATGAATACTTTTACAGAATAAAATATGCAGAAATATAAAACAACTAAAATCAACAAAAATGTCTGAGGACGTCAAAATGTGTCTCTAAGGTGTCACTAACGAATCTCTAATGGTTCTACACGAATGAACCTCTGAAGATGACGGTCTCGCCCACTTCTTTCCACGTCACTCACTTCTATGGGGAGACGTCACCCTAAGGGTAAATATTATACCGCAGTATCTCGTTTTGGTGATATCGTTGAAAAAAATTTCAAAATTATAGCCCTCCTTCTCGTTCGATTACCTTCGTCACAGGTATCAAATATGGGAAATATAAAAGTTTCGCTGGGATTATTCGATTCATTTTGTTTTGTTTTGAGATTAAAGTGAAAAGCATAAATGAACTTCAGCAATGCGAGAAGCAAGATAAAAATTACATACACTTTTGTGAAACAAAACGTTGTAAAACAAAAACTGATACCATGAAAATTCCGTTCTGTTCATTACTGAAATTGTTTTGTAAATGAACAAGAATTTAATTAACGTCGTACTTTCATCTTGTTTTCATAGGCATTAACGTAAAGCAGTCAAAGGTACGAATTAATTTAATTACCTTTTGACGGTAAAACAATGGAAAAATTGTTTAAATAACATCCATCAAATGTAACAAACAGTTAACTCGAAGAGCGATAAGTCAATATGGGAAAGTTTGAAAATACCGGTTATTAGTTTATTTTCGTTTTATACCATTATTTAGTAAATATAAAGTTATTTTTCTTTTGTACATTTAATGCAAAAAATGACCAATATGTAGCAAAAAACGAATACTTTCAAAAATTAGATTATTGATCGATGTACTGTCACATCAGGATTAGAAACAAAACATTATTTTGAAAATATAATTGAGCAAAGTCTCTAAGGGGGTTCACTAAGGATATTAGTTGTACGAAATGTGGTTGAAATCGAAGATAAATTTAATTTGGAGTTCGGTAACTGTAAATATAAACTGATCGTTTAAATGGTATCGCATTAATATCGTTTAATTGTTATTTTCCCGCAGTTTAAATAATTACCAGCTATCGTATCTTTATCGAAATGCTTGATTCGTTTTGTATATCGAATTCAATTCGATATCTGTGTAATTTCGGCCTCGATTAAGCATTGTAAAACGTTAAATTTCATAAAATTTTGTTTGTTACCGTTTAACGCACACGCTCTCCAAAACATGACACTTGTCGTATACAGTGCTACTCCAAATTGAAATGACATTTTTAAATAATTTTCAGTTTTTTCTGATTGTAACACTATTTTACCTTACGTGTTATTTTCAGTTAATTAAAATATCGTATAACTGTGAAATTCAAGAGTAAATAGCTGAAAAATCTGTGTTTCTTTAATTAATTTTGTATTGATTCATTCTCCACGTTGAATTCTGAGAAAAATTTAAAAACTCACTCAGTATCTACAGGTAGTTTTGTCATTATATAAAAATAAATAACCAACAGTAGAGAAATTTACTAAAATAATTTCGCTTAATTAACAAAAAATTCGAAGAACAATTGGGACTGTGCAAATTAACAATTCCATAACATTTCACCATTTGTCGACAGAATGCCATTACAATTACTAATTTCGACTTTTATGTATGCGTTTAATAAACACATCTGGTTGTTTACTCGTAGAAATTCACTTTTGTGCTCATTCGGAATAAACAAATATTAATATGTTGTGGATACAGTCCTGGTAAAATGTTTAATGGTTCTGCATTATTTTCAGTATTGTTTTAGTTGATTTAATTATCCAAAGAGATGCAACATGGCAAAAGTCTTCGATTACATTGAACTTCGTTGTACTTCATTAATGAATAACGTCATGTTTGTTTACTTAATTAGAGTAAAATGTTCCAAGAATATTCCTCAATACCAGTACAACATCGTCCAAAAATTGTAACTTTCAGCGGAAAAGTTAAAACACCATCCATATCCAACCTATAGCTTATCAAACACTGATAAGTTAAAAAAAATTGCTTGACCGTTTCTCTCTGAGCGCCGCATATATGCGGCATCTACGCGACGATCTATTGATACCAGCGTCGCACATATGCAGTATCCATACGACGGTACCATGTGTGCACGAACGTCGCATATATGCGGTTTCTATGCGACGACCTGTTGGTACTAAGACCGCATATATGCGGCATCCATGCGACGACCTATGGATACCAGCGCCGCACATATGCGGTATCCACACGATGGTATCTGTGAGCACGAATATCGCATATATGCGGTTTCTGTGCGACAACCTGTGGGTACCAAGGCCGCATATTTGAGGTATCCATGCGACGACGTGTGAGTACGAGCGACGCATATATGCGTCATCCAAATAATGTGTATTTAAGTGTCATTGTAGCCGATGAGAACATTTTTCGTTATCGGCCGAACATTTTCTGTTGATTTTATTAATATATTGGATTAGTTACTTCTTAAAACTACTCTTTGTTGAGGCGACATCAAAACGTATTACGCTACAAAATTCAAACATTAAAATGATTTACATTTTAATAATTTCGTAAGACTTTTCGTACTAAAAATGGAAATATATTTGTTACATTACAGCAATGATTGTTTTATTCAGCACAGTTGTTATTTAATACTTACGATTAGAAAAACATATATAGCTTCAAAAACCACGCGCACTGGGTATATTTCTGGCGCGAGTTTCCGTCCAGTGACGGTACATTGGAGGACGGGATCGCCGTAGCGAAAGGGTTAATAAAATAATAATTGCAAATAACTGTAAATGAAACAATTGCTGATGCTTGGTTGCTTTGTTAAATGGAATAATAAATTCCACGTTGAATCAATTGGTGAAATAGTAAAAGGTGTTATAATAAAAAAAATGCAGAGAGCGTAAATTTACGCCCTTCGTACATACTGATGGATATCTGAGGCCGTATGTTTACGCCTCTCGTACATACTGATGGATATCTGAGACCGTATATTTACGCCTCTCGTACATACTGATGGATATATGAGGGCGCATATTTACGCCGTTTGTATATGTTGATAGAATTGTGAAAGCATATATATACGCCTTTAGCACTAAAAGGGTTAATTCCAATAAAATGCTCATCGATCAATTAAACGCCAAGCTTACATTTTTATCGACAAATTGCAAGTTCACCATCAACACGAATACTGTTTTCCATCATTCTTTCCATTACGTTATAATCCTGCAATAAGTACGCGATAATTATCTTAGAACTGCTGATTCAATCGTTTCAAAACCCTCTTCAAGCAACCGAAAAATCAAGCGCGGCAATATTCCTGCTGAAAGCATCGACATTAAAAGTACAAGTATTTCAGGATCGGCAACAGCCTCCAACCGAACACCGTGAATACTGTGAATACCGTCGGCAGTAATTGAAACTTGGCGAAACGACAGAGCCTCGGCTGTTTATCCGTAAGGAGTGTTTCTCAATAAGCCCTCTCAGAACTTGGACGATTTATCTTTGATGTTTGTTAGCTGGCTTCGGCTACGTACTCCTACCCGGCCGGCTGGCTAAGTAAACTCTGACGGGGGGTGGCCAATCCATTAATTAAGTTAATTAACTCTAGACAGGTAACACGCCACTGCTATGGACACCAAGTAAACTCTAATGTCGGCCCTAGAATACCGGCTGGTGTTATCAGACACATGCCCGGCCTAATGATTTTGAGTTACGGTCCATCTGTTCTGCATTTACACTTTCCTCTTGCATATTTTTCTAAAGTTTGACTATAGGGGAACTTTATAACGATTGGAGAATTTTGAATGTTACTGTTCGACAGTGTTAACCCTTTGTCATACAATATCTTTTTAAGGGGCAAGTTTAGTATTTTTTTATTATGCCATGTTGACCCGCTACGATAGTCCTATTTTCAATTTTATCTTATTCCTACAGTTCGACAACTAAAAGATGGCTAGGATCCGGCGGAGCCACTCGTTTTCAACTGCCTTTTGCCACTATTTCATTTTTGGAATCACCAAACCCAACCTCTTAAAGTATACGACTATTCGAAGTGTTTACTTTAGGAGACTGGGTTTGGGGATGACGAACACAAAAGTCTCCGCCAATCGCTAGCCATCTTTCAGTCATCGGCCTGTACACGAGGTACGTATGTTCCTAACTCTTTTGTAAGTTGTTCTGTGTTTTTTTCAATAACGCTTAAAACTAATCTGCTTTCAACTATCGTGGTGACTCAGAACGTAGTCGTTCGTCTGCTTCTCCATACTTATGTCATATTTAAAAAAAAATAGGAAGTATTACAATTTATTTAAATCCACACTTTTGCATTAAACCTTCGATCGACTTCTAAGAATCCTTATATACAAGATTATCCTCTTTAAGAGCGACTGCTGTCTCGACAGAGTACCTCAATAATATCGAAATACTGGAATAGCCTTTCAAACGCTCCAGGAACAATTTACAATTCCCTTTGCGAGAGGCAGAATGCTACAGACGCAAACATTTCGAGTCAGCCAACCTGACACTTGCCGTTCAAAGGATCGACACAGATGCGTCTTGAAGCATCATTAATACCACCACAATTTCATCGTCCTATTAAGTAAGAAGAGCCTCTCCATTTAGATAATCGAGACTCATCTGCGTGTACAGAGCTCACGCAATGAAACCGTAGTCGAAATCGTGCAACGATCCGCACGATTGTTCGAAGATCGACAATCTTTTGGAAGTTTGCCGAAATTTCGAGGGGATAATATTACGTGTGTCCGATTGGGTGGATATTTAAATGAGAATTTGGATGAAACTTAGTCGAGTTTCGCCGCAGAACGGAATCTACGAAATTCTCGAAGAGAAGGATCTTACAAGTCTTGTTAGTTGAGGATTGAGATGTTCTATGAAATGACATTTCGAGAGGATGTTCAATTTACTCTGTACGATTTGAATTCCCGAAATTGTGTTTTTGGATGCTTGAACTCTGAAAGGATGAAGGCGATGATGATGATTAGAATTTGTTGATAACTGTTGTGCGGTTAAATGCAATGATTCAGACATTTTGCAACAGGCATTTCAGAGTTCAAGACTTTTGACGGCATCCGGCAAATTCACAACAGCAATTCAAATGAAGTAATATGAATATATATATTTTTTCTATTGTCATTAACACGTGAACTGTGATGATTTATTTTGAAAGTGCGCATTTACGTGCGTCACGAAAATCGAGCGATGACGAGTATGCTCGTCAATCACAGCTAACTGGCTAAATAGCAAATGGTAACTAAATTTCCTACATGACGCATATAGTCGTCATGACACGAAACACTGTCATTTCCGCGTGATGGATATTATTATAATGTAATTTAACACTAGATATACCAAGGTGGTCAAAATGGCTTGTTCTGACTTTTTTCATAAATATTATAGAATTTTTTAAGGCTATTGCAGCATACAATTAAATCGATCAAGTTAATATATATTAATATTTGCAATATTTTGGATTCATCGCTAATCGATCAAGTGTTAACGAGAGATGGACTCACAAATTATGCCCATACTAATAATATTGAGTTAAATTATACGTTATATGAAAAATTAATAATCATTTTTTACTTTAACGATCAGTTATGAATCATTGCGTATTCTGTTGGAAATGAAATCGTAAGTGAAGAGATCGATGTTTCGTTGATCTCTATATTTAGTTATTTGTCTGTTATAAAAACTAATATGAAAGTGATTCTAATTACAGGGACGAAATTCCACGAGTGAAAAAAGGAAAGTATTGCAATATATCGGTTCAAGCGAAAGTGATGGAAACGGGTCAAAAAATTTAAATAGTGTTAGTGAAAATCGACCATTTAGTAATTAGCAACGTATCGAAAAAGACACTACTTCTGAATGATTTGATTTTTTAACTGCATACAAAACACATGATTTACTAATAATTACAAATAAATTAGAATTAGAATTTTCATTTACAAAATGTTCACATTGTGATAATAATAACATAATGTTAAAATTATTTGTTAACCAGTTAGCTGTGTTTGACGAGTATACTCGTCATGCGTAAAAGCTACCACTGGTTATTTAAATTGTAATTTTGAGGAAAACGAAAATATATTCGTAAATTTAAAGATATTTGGAATATTTTGAGGCCATGCCGAAATAAAACAAATATCTAAAGGGTATAAATAATTTGAAATAGATTTATACTCATCTCTCGATTTTCGTGACCCAAAATTCAAAAGAATTTCCGCCACAGTTAACTGGTTAAATTATATTTCACATTTTACCTTCAAATAAATCACACATCACGTAGCCAGATTACAGCTAAAAAGAAATTTGAGATGTTGAAAGCTTTAGGCGAGAAAATGTCCAAGTGCAAAGGGTCAAAGTGTGGATGTAAAAGGCGAAGTTAAACACGACCATGTTTTATCGGTGCATCCTAAGAGGAACATGAATTACCTGATGCGACACGACTCCCTCATCGAGGAAGGCAAACGGATCAAAATTAGAGCTCAATTAGCAGTCGAAGCAAGCACGTACAGGAAATCAATTAACAGGGAGGAAAACAGATCGAATTTAGAGTACAACTAGTATCCATCCCATGCACGCTAAAATTCAATTAGCAGTCCTAGCAAATGCATTGCATCGGGCTTATGTAACATTTTGAATAGTAGCACAACGTTCGTTCGACGACCAACAGTGCGGTCGAGCAAACTTTGCGACGCATCGGCAATAATAATTTACGTATTTGCAGCAAGTCTTTTGGTGGAAATCATTACTAAGACTTGAGAATTATCTATGTTCTCCCTATGGTTTTCTCCCGAAATATTTATCAGCTAATTCTCCGAATTCTTTTACTAACTTTTCGTCAGATAAGCAAATATAATCTCGGAAAATTGTCTACCGCTGATTATTCATTTTTATTTAATCTTTGAACTGCGGTATTTTGTTTTAAAAATCCTCCACAGGGTGCGGAATTTAAATCAAGTAGTGACGAGTATACACGTCGAACGCAGGGCAAATGGTCCTATTACAAATTTTACGAAAAACGAGCATGGATTACACTTCTATTTGATAAAAAATTATCATATCATTGCTGAAAAAGTTACTGTTATTAAATAGTTTGGTCGACCAAGTATTTCGTTATGTTTTAATATAGTATGTATGAGTTCAAGTAAATAATGTCAATGAGAAGAGAAATACTTTCTTGTAATATTTTGTCATCCTTTTTCTCGCAAGTGTGTATGAGTCAATTATTCTGTTACTTCTGCCCGCACCACCCATTTAAATGCCATAATCAATGGCTGTTTCCCCTTTTCTTACTGTCACGCCTCGTTTCTCTTTTTCCATCATGCTAGTGAACCCTCCTCCACCACAATTTATATAAAATACACAGCAGTTTTATAGATAATATAAAGAAAACGTACTGTCAAATAATATTCTCAATACATTGTATTAAAATATCAAGTTTTTATAGTCGATGGTAATTTTTCATTTTGCACGACGTATATATACGTCAACCGTGCCGCAATAGAGATTTGATCTTACGTGTATTTACGTCTACCGCACCCCAATAGAGAATTGCTCTGACGTGTATACACGTCAACCGCACCGCAATAGAAATTTGATCTGACGTGTAAACACGTCAACTGCGCTGAAATGGAGATCTGATCTGACGTGTATATACGTCTACCGCAATCCAATAGAGAATTGATGTGACGTGTATACACGTTTACCGCACCGCAATAGAAATTTCATCTGACGTGTAAACACGTCAACTGCGCTGAAATGTAGATCTGATCTGGCGTGTATATACGTGTAGCGTATTTAATTGGTTAATACTAGTGTAGTGACGAAGAAGACTATTCGCGCTTCTGGATTCACCCAACATGAGAACTTTTACTATAAGCGTGTTATATTTAAATATCGCCTCCTTCAAACAGCGATACCATATAATTTATATAATTTTACGATTTAAAGACTTTCGAAAAAGGAATGGGTGTAAGATGACGGCGTTTAGCAGTTCAAAGGTCAAAGTAAGAAAGCAAGAACTTTTGGACTCCGAACGGTGATTCAGAGATGAGCGAGGATGGTCGTGAGTGACGGCGTCGCTGAAGTACAAAGTATTTGTGTTTACACTAGGAACAATTGTAGGTATCGCCGTATATTTATGTTGAGATGCAAAATTATTGTTCATTTTGGAAATTCGATAATTAGTAGATGATAAGTTAAGAGCCACAGAAAGCCGTGTCAAGTGTCGTTCGACATAGGAGTGAAAAAGGTTAGGAAATACTGGATTAATGTATTTCGAGAATTAATGAAGAAAAATATATTTCAAAAATGTAGGGCGCAAACAACGTTAAAATCCGTATCGTAAGTTTTGCTGGAAGAAGGACTCGCATTTCCGGGAGCAGTGGGAACCGATTTATTTGCCTTTCACGCGCACTTTCAAACTCGATTTCCGGCATATTTACGCTCCTTCTTCCAAGTTTTGCGGCACGACGAATCGTTTAATTTAACCGGATGTAATATTACGAAGCAGTGAATTAGAAATTCCCGTCCTTCCATCGATATTGGAATATCGATTCAATTGGAGAACATTCAGGACGCGTTTATGTTGAAGAAGAATCAACGACGTTATCAAATAACAGTGACTTTCTAATGGAAACCCTTTCGTGGACTTCTTCCTCCTACAGTTACCTAGAATTTCTCTTTTCCAATTGTATTTCATCTTTTTCCATTGTTTATAACTATTTCTTTTTTATTGAAGGAAAGTACGAAGTATATTTATAAATTAGAATTAAGTTAAAAATTTTTTGAACCTTCGAAGGAGGTTTTAGATGGAAGATTTATAGCAAAATACTAGGTTATGAAAAAATGTTGGTCAGATTTTTGGTTTGTTGCCGAAAGTATTGCACTTCAAATGGAAAAAAGGTTTATAAGTATGGAACTCCGAGATATTAAGGCCTACTTGTAATTGTACAGATAACAAATATATCAATTAAATTAACTAAGAATCTATTAGAAATATTATTCCAAAAAGAATTCAAAAATATCCAAAGGTTTACAAATTAAAATGCCGTTTGCTTTTTTTAATTCAAATCAGCGAAATTTCTAGAATCATGGCATTCGTCAAAAATACATGAGTGTCTCTTGAATGGTGTAAACTCAATTAAAATCGTTATTTTTGCTTGCAAAAATTCCAATAGACTACAAAAGTATCAATAAACGTGTGGTAAAAATTCAAAAATTGTACATTTTAATTCTTCGCCAAAAAAAAATTCTCAAAGGAAGCAGAAAAAAATGGCTGTCACATGGGATGACCCCCTTAACCGACGACTAATGCAATATACTTAAAATTGTAAAATAAATCTGTTCGAATTAAATAAATGAAGGGGATCAAGAATTTGAATTTGAAAAAGAGATTCTATCTTTTACAGTCTTCCAGATAGGCGTAGAAAATTGAGAAAGAAGCAACGTTAGAAATTTTCAAAAAATTCAGAACAAGTCATTCTGACCACCTTGGTAGATCTAGTGTTAACTCATTTTTGGGAGCATCCATCAGCGATTGATAGAATGCGAAGAAGAAAGATATAAGATGAAAGTTTTGTGCTTCTTGTTACTTCGGATAGGACAAAACTCATTAACCCTCGAATCGGGACGAGTCGAACAGAGAAGCTCATTCACGAAAGTGCATCTCATAGAGATACGTGACCGCCGTTAGCCGCGATTTACCACGCGAGGTCCACGTAAAAGTAATTTAGAAGTCGCTAATTGCAATTTATGCTGAAACTCACGTCCCAGCGAGCTTCTACCGTTTCTGCTTTCGCCGTTGCCTGTTTTTATTATTATCTACCGTGGACTACAGAGTTGATTGCTGCTCTTTTTGCTGCACCAACGATAACCGCCTTTCTTTCTTTACCCCTTTCGGACTAATCGCATGAGTTTTTAGCGTAATTTGTTTCCGTGTGCTCGATACTAGCCGGTTTAATTTATTTATTTAATGCGCGAGGAGTTGAAACGAGTGTTGTGAATTTGCAGGTCATGCGGTACTCGTTAACTGTGGAAAAACCGTCAACCGAATCCGGATTGTACGTTAACCTCGTAGGATTAATGAATGCTTCTCTGTGGGGTGAACCATTTTTTCCGTTGATAGAAATTATATTAAAACTTTTCAACGTAACTTTTTTAATTAGTATTAGCGCTATGTCGAGGGGGTAGAGGAATTATTTTTATGCCAATTTCACGTTCAGAGGAGACATTTTTGTGGCAAGCAATTGTAAAGGGGTAGTTCTTCCCTTTATATCTTCTTTTAAATTATTGATAAATGGTAAATTAATGGTATCATAGTCTAAACATAAAAGTAAAAGTATGAAAATAACAACAATGAGTAACTTGATTACAGATATCTATTGTAAAAGGATAAAATAAATGAACTCACTAATCGTAAAATAACGGAGCTCAACTTTGTCCATAGTTCTCTGTCCCTAGCTGAACTCTGTCTATAGCTCAAGTCTGTCCGTAGCTCAACGCTGTCTCTAACTCAATTCTGTCCATAGATCAGCTGTACTCATAGCTCAACTCTATCCGTAGAACAACTCTGTCCATAGCAAAACTTATTCATAACTCAGCTCTGTCTCTACCTCAACTCTGCCTCCAACTCAACTCTGTGGATAGCTCAGCTCTACTCATAGCTCAAATCTGTCCCTAGCTCAAGTCTATTTATAACTCAACTTTGTCCATAGCTCAACTCTGTCGATAGCTCAGCTTTACTCATAGCTCAAATCTGTCCCTAGCTCAAGTCTATTTATAACTCAACTTTGTCCATAGCTCAATTCTGTCTTCAGTTCAACTTTGTCGATAGCTCGCTTTACTTAGAGCTCAAATCTGTCCCTAGCTCAAGTCTTTTTATAACTCAACTTTGTCCACAGCTCAACTCTGTCGATAGCTCAATTCTGTCTCCAGCTCAACTCTGTCTCCAGCTCAACTCTATCGATAGCTCAACTCTATCGATAGCTCAACTCTATCGATAGCTCAACTCTGTCGATAGGTCAGTTCAACTCATAGCTCAAATCTGTCCCTAGCTCAAGTCTATTTATAACTCAACTTTGTCCACAGCTCAACTCTGTCGATAGCTCAACTCCGTGAGTAGCTCAATTCTATACATAGCTCAACGCTAGTCAAGCTCAAAATTATCTATAGCTAAACTGCCGCTTCCAAAAATTCGCAGATTAATATTCATTCCAACCCTAGCATTCCTCGCCTTCCAAATCACCTATTCTAAACATCTACTCTCGCTTTTACAAAATCTATCCAGACTCACTAATATAAACTATCAACTATTGCTTATATCTAAAAAAATCCGTTCTCATATAATTTAGAATGAATCAAGCTTTGTTTAGAAATGCTGTAGCTTCTCGTGTAGTGCGAATTCTGGCAACCCGACGAAAATATTGCAAATACGGTTTTCATATATTGGTATTCTCCGTACAGGGCGGTGAATAAAGAAACACTAGAATTACCTGATTTAAGAATTAAATCTACCTTTGTTCAGTATTGTTCTACCTTTTTTCAGATTGTTTTTTTATCGTTATCGGCTCGTGTTACAAAGCTGTTCTGCTTTTTTATTAGTTTTCAATAAAATACAAGATTTTCCAATACATTAATAATGCGTTTTTTAATAAATTTCGCATATATGCAACTTATTTTTTAAATATTTTTCTATATTGAAACGTAGTTCTTTCCAAACGTTAATGTACCTTGTCTAAATTCGTTGCAAAAATTTGCGACACCATACTTTTCATATTGTACACATTTCTGAATTAATTTCTGCAGCTGCAAATTTTTCATAAATGTAGAAACCTGCGCGTTACATTTATTAAGGAACAGTCCTAATGTGAAAAACATCGAGTCATAAATTCAATATTCATTCGCGCATTTCACGGGAAACCACGACGCTTAAATCATTGAATTTAATTCGCAACTTCTGGCGGGAAATTTAAATGTCCGGAAGGTACAACACGAGAAACAAGCCAAACATAATAGATTAATAATGCAAACGATACACCAAGTAAATCCCCAACTTTTTCCATTTCTAACAACCATCTCCACCCTCTAAGAGTTCGAGAAACGATGAATAATAACGGGGGTGGATTCACCCTCAGTTTCGTGGCGCGAAAAGTCTGTGATCCACTTGCTATCCCGAGGGTTGAAAAACTCGATCGTCGACAATGGGCCACCATCGGTGGAATCTATCCTCCCTTTTCAAAACGAGCGATGAGAGGAGGGGTTGAAAGGAGAAACTCGAGGGTGGAGAGAGAATAGATCGAAACGGGATCCTTTTCAGTGTGTTATAGGTCAGAAATGGAAAAAAAATTTGTCAGATACGCATGCAAATTTTAATACGACGCAGTGAGTTACGAGGAGGGGAACGAGATGACGTATAAATTGAGAGGTATCTTCTTTTCTCAGGCGAGCAAGTGGTAGAGGTGGAATCGATCCAATGCGTACTATCAGCCGCGTTAATTCTTCCGTGGTCGACGCTTTAATCGCTTTATTACTTATTGTCTTTACTCGAATTTTTACCGATATGATCACATTGTTTAGGGCTGAAAAATTCAGAAATGTATCTTTTCACTAAAATGGTGCATTCAGCAAGTAAAGCTTGTCTGACATATCGATATCTTATTCTCAGGCATGTTTTGGTTGATTAATGGTTTAATAAGAAATTAGAAAAATAAGTCAAACTGGATGCAATTAAATCCCCAGCCTTCAATTTTCCTTTGCGGATAGAGTAATAAAAAGACTGATTGTGAGAGTAGTATTTCGGCTTCGACAGGTATGATCAGTTCGCTTAGGACTTACTGTTTTCAATGCTTTCCGGATCATAGAAACTGTGATTCACATATTAGGTTAGATAAATTTCAAAGTTCCCTCGGTGGACTGGGATTTGAACTCGAGCCCATTGATTGTGAATTCCAACTTTTACCTTCTTACCCACTATAGTCCCCTAGCATCTACTATTATTTTACCTAGGACCTATAATTTTAGGTGAGTTCAAAACACCGAGGTTATACTGCACATACCGTGCTAGAAAATTTTCAAATTTTTCAACGATGACTAGAGATTAAACTCAGTCCCATTGATTGCGAGTGCCCTTCTTTACTTTCTTACCCACCATAACCTCTATCTATAATTCCCCAGTGCAATGTCGTCACTTGTCTTATGGTAAGTGTAAAGGGAAGTATCCTGGCATCGCTTATTACCATAATATCAGCCCCTGAAACGTGACGAGTAACAACCGAAAACTAAACAATGATTTCTTTGTCAAGTACTTTTTAAGCCAGTCATACGTTAGAATCGAAAATACGTAAAGACGAGAGAATCAGATAAAATCACTTATCAAGTGGCTTCTTTTGGTGATCTAATGATAGCATGGTACAACAAATTTTCCTATTACCTTCCAATATTCCATTTCATCATTGTGTACCTGAAATTTAATTACAAATCTGATATCTTGGTATTAATAATTTTAAAAAGCGTATTGTTTTACCGTGTAATAAAATATAAAATTATCAATATTATTATATCAAGCTTCGAATTTCCATGCAAACAGTCGATACCATATAGTAACTTTTATCTGTTCCGAATAATACCGCGATTTTGGCGTTGTATCGTTCAGATATGAGAGACGGTGCTTTTTAATGTTTAAAATAGGGAATTGAATACTCGTAATGAAAATAACGGACGACATAAATGCTATGCAAGCGTACATAAAAGTTTCGCGTTAATATTTGGGAAAGCCGAATGTACGCGAATTGTGAAAATGTTATTACCATTAATAGCGTGCACGATAATGGCAAGTTTCGATCTTCATGGTATTTGTGTTTGGATAGCGAGGAGGCAGGGCGAAAAAGAGGATAGTTTACGATCCAAAACGCTCGACCCTTTGAGAGTGTACTGCATTACCACGTGTATGCATTAACATGAGAGATTTCATGCTAAATTTTACAAAGGCTCGAGTTAAAACGCTGCTGCAAAATTTCGCGCGTACGTGGATCCTACATAAAATATACTATCAAATTCCTCACGGTCTTTTTTTTCAAGAAATTACACGAAAATCCATCGAGCTTACATTTGACGTTTTTCAAAAATGTGATTTTAAATATACATAACTGTAACTAACATATAATATTCCTTCAAGGATAACTATTTTTCAATTAACAAGGTTTCTAATAATGAAATAATTTCGAAAGAATGTGCTCCGTTGAATATTAATTTAGGTGGTCAATAATTTCAAAACATCAATTTGACAACTATAATTTAAATATCTACAAATGTGCAAAGTCAAAAATCATTTGTAATCCCAAATGTCACAAAAGTTACACGTGAAAAAAATTATGAGTTACAAAAAGAGAGAAAAAAAATTTCAAATTGCAATTGTCCGTGCAGTTATTATTCCAATAGCTGCCAAGGTAGAAAATCGAAAATCACATAATTTTAAACACAATAATAGATTTTTTCCTTAGAAATAAATAAATTGGCACTACCACCTGATGAAATATACATACAATTATTTCAATTCAATACTTACGTTTAACAATTAACGCAAATTCTTTTAACACTAGAGTTACCAAGCAGGTCAAAATGATTGGTTCCCAATTTTTTCAAAAATTCTCATAGCTTATGCAAGAGTCATATAACAGATATTCTACTTTGGTCTCCTAAATCAGAGATTATTAAAACAATTTTATTTTCCATCTCTCACTTCTTCGTTTTCCAAAGTACCTACTTATTTAATATAATGAAAAATAACAGGTTTAACGCCGGTAGTTGGTTCAACTATTGTTACTAAAAACCGGACTTATTGTATGAACCACAACATAAACCAAATTCGACATTAAATATGCATCAATCTAATAATTATTGTTTGCCAAACGACAAGAAAGTATTTCACTTTAAAAAATTTTAAATTCTCGTGTAAAATGTTAAACACAAACAAGGACAAACATGTGACTTTTTTGTTAAAACTTGAGAATATGAAATATATAGGGTGTTAAGTAACAGCCGAAAGCACAGACTCGGTTGCATTTCGCTGGGACAATAATGGGAGCGCATAATCGCGTGTTTAGCGTCTCGTCACACGACGGTCCACAGGGTGCAGAGTGTGCAGCCGGTATACCGCGGCGATCCTCCATTTGGGGATGATAAATTGACAGCGAGCGCAAATGGGAGTGATCGTCCGTGTAAAATTACATACCGTTAGTCCCAGATGCTCGGCGTGCCGACAATAGGGGTATCCCAAATATTCCTAGCCCTGGAAACGAATAGACCGATTGCCTTGATTTACTTTTTAAAATTAATGCTCTCTATTTTGCTCTATTTGCTTCCTCTTGCTCTCTGTTTGATCACATGACTTTTGCAAAATTTCTTTGGAGCACGGTGTAGTAATAATTATAATTATAATTGTAAAACAAGATATGTAAGCATAATATACAAATATATGAATTATATAATAAATAACATATAACTATATGTAATTATAAAATAATTATAAAATATGTAATAAAAATAATAATTATTACAAGGTACAACTATGGGCTTTAAATTTATTTTATTTAAATATACGGAATGCGTAGTTTGAAGAAAGTGAAATTAAGAGGTGAGAAAGTTGGCCATAAGTCAATTAAGTTTTATGAGGTAGAAGTGGAATATTTATTTCGTAAATCCTCTATCGATTGGAGGAACTTTTGAAAATTTGAGATGCGACCTTTTTAACCGCGTTAGTGGTTCAGTGTTGAAGAGGATAGAATGATTGGGAAAAAGAGAAATGAAGAGGTGAAATGAGCTAAGTAATTTGGAATATGTTAGAAGAAACATTACTTTGTGAATTCTCTATAGTTTGGGGGAATTTTGGAAAAATTGGGAAGCGGCCATTTTGTCCACTTTAGTAACTTCAATGTTAAAGCGGATAGCATAATTGGTAAAAAGAAAAATGGAAAGGTGAAAAATATGGTCAGTTAAGTAATTCAAGATTTATTAGATCGATTTTTATGAATCCTCTATCGATTGGTGGAATTTTCGAAAATTTATAAACCGTCAATTTTGACCCGGCTAGTAGGTTCAGTGTTGAAGAGAATAGAATAATTGGGAATCAGAGAAATGTAGAGGTAAAAAATACGGTGAGTTAAGTAATTTAGGATGTATCAGGGGTGGCATATTTACTTCGTGGCTCCTCCATCGAGTGGGAGAATTTTCGAAAAAATTGGAAACTGGTCATTTTGACCACGTTAATAGTTTTAGTGATGAAGAGGCTAAAATAATTGGGAAAAAGAGAAATAGAGACGTGAAAAATACGATCAGTTAAGTAACTTAAGATTTATTAAAAATTATTTTGTCAATCCTCTATACATTGGGGAAATTTTCGAAAAGCTGGGAAACAATCATTTTGACCGACTGATTAACTTCAATGTTGAAGAGGATAGAACAAGTAGGAAAAAAGAGAAATGAAAAGGTGAAGAATACGAACAGTTAAATAATTTGGGACGTATTAAAAGTGTCATATTTACTTTGACGCTTCTCTATAAATTGAGGGAATTTTCGAAAAAATTGGGAACTAGCCACGTCGAGCAGCTTTTGTTTAATATCTTATCGATTAAAGTTTAGAAACCGTGTGTCTCTTCCAACCCAAATAGAATTTATTGTAGGTCCAAAAATTCATATATAATTATAGAAACTTTGATTGACATATACATATACACGAAAAGTCCGTGTTGAAGGGGAACTTAACCATTTGAGTGCCAGAGATCTTTGCGAAAATCTATTCGAAAGATGCCAAGCAGCGAAATCGCGCTTCTGTCATTTTGCAACAAAGTAAAATTTCAATGTTTTTTGCTTATAAATGGTAAATATTCTTGTTATGTTTTTCAATTAAAGATATTGATTATGTTCTGTACTGTCGCAATAAGTATACGTTACTGAATTATTTTTATTATTTGTGCAAAAAGTGTCATTCATTTGATCGGTCGATCGGTTTGGCACTTTCCTTTACTAAACAAAGGAAGCGAGATTACACTGCTTGGTACTCAAACGGTTAACATTAGTGCTGCTGATTGAATGTCCAAGCCTTTAACCGTAAATTCACCATAATCTCACTGTTGGACCCTTAACAGTTGAAGGGCTCCACTGTGGAAATGTCAAAGAGTATTGCAAATCAGACTTCCAACCACTAAATGTTAACATATCTGACGTAAGTACGTATTTACAATCACACGTCTCTCTCCGACATCAAATACCTTTACCTATCAAACGTCCGTCGTCCCAAAGACATCAGAAACCAGGCCAAAAACATGGATTAGTCTTGTGGCCGTTTACAGCTTATTCGCTCAGACGTTTCACGTTAAACGTTTACGTACAATTTACCATTGCCCTATGTAGCAATTACAGCGGTTTAATTCGAAATTACACGAATCCCGTCCTTACGAATCCACGCGTCAGAGTGTGGATATCGCGATTGGCTAATCAGGGCACGACAAATTTCCCGAATGCTGATGCATCCGCACGGTCTATTTAGATGTTGTAGCGTTTCGGCTGACATGCCGATGCAACGTATTACGATTTGAAATTCTCTGACATATTCTGCGGGATGCGCCAGAATCGAGGGACGATACGATATATCTGCCGACCGAGATGTCCGCGACGAATTATAGCTCGATCAACGTTCCCTCGCGTAGTTCAAAATCGTCTCGACTGTTGTTATTTATTTCTGTCGTTTGTGGTAGGTTGGTAATTGTTTCCGTGATATTTGGAAAAACTAACCACTTGGGCAGGCTGAGGGGTAGTTTTATTCTATCACAAATGCTTTGTTGTAGGTTGACAATTTAAATCTGCGTGGTTAGCACACAGAAGTTGTTGCTGTTGGCTGCTATTATTTTTTTATTATATCTGTTACAAACTTTAAGAGGGGCATCTGCATTTCTCGGTGGATGCAGATGTTCTTATTCATTTTTCACAGTTGAGGCCGAGATTTAAGTCATGTACGCTTCAAAAGCCAGTAGTTTTGAGAAAGGGAATTTATTGTAAATACATTTTTCACATACCAGGCTGGAGAGGCATGGCATTGTAACTTTCTTTGGGATATTTATTGCCTCTTTAACCCTCACTAGTACATGACGTGCCTTATGTATCGGCAGGGTTTTCTAGACAATCCTGGAATAATTTATAGACAACAGAGTGCCCAAGGACTTGGGACTTTTGCCAGGGTTGGGTCTGGAAAATCTCACCGTCAATGTCCTTCTCACCGACCTCAAGGATCCCTCTCCTCATTTTCACAGGAGAGGGAAGTTTATAACATTTTCAACCCCGAAAGAGGTAGGGAAGGGGGGCCATCCACCACCTTGGAAAGACCGCCTTAAACAAATTCAAGGCCCAATCAGGGCATTTTCATCTCCTCCCACGACAGCTCTGATTCGATTTTCAACTCGTGCCGAGGAGATATAAGGGCACACAATTTGGTAAAGGCGGATTTTTAGTCACGCATTTTTTGAATCGTTCAAATTTTGTGCTATAAACTATTTATACATGACAGGGTTTTTGTTGAAATAAAAGATTATTCGAAAAGAAGGATTAACTTACTGAACACAACACTTTATTACGTATAAAAGAATAATTAACACATTATGAGCGGGAGCGGGTATTTGTACCCGTTTCGCAGATTGCCACTTATAAGCGGGACGGGTAGTACCCGTTTCGCGGATTGCCGTTTCAAAGCGGGGCAGATATTAGTACTCGTTTAAAATCACCACTTTTAAGTGACTCAAGGGAAAAAATAATGTTTCGTATAATGTATGGATTGGTATATTTTTATTAGATTTATTCGCCCGCTACACGGCAAGACTTTGGCGGGAAAGTGCCCGCGCAAGATGTGTTAATATACATATATAAGGTCACATGTTGTTCCTACGGTTTCTGCATGCCAACAGCACGCTCCTGAAAAACAAATGCTGAAGGAGTAGAACGATAAGACACGATCGCGGCTAATGTCGCATATCTCTCACAATACATTTATATTCACAGAAGTTGAGATCCATCGACCTATCATCACATCATTACAACATTAAAGTACAGTCCATTAGGAACAAACATTTTTAAAAAACTCCTCACCGATATCATAAATGTTTCTTAACGCATTGTATGCGGGTGTTGGTACTGCCTCGTTCAGACTGAAGCGGGAAATTTGTTGAATTTACACAAATTTTATTTTTACAAAAAATTAGTATGAATGTGGTATAACACTCATAGATACTCTTACAGCGACATAGACATAAAGATACCTCATAGAGATGCATGACATAAACGGCCACATATTATATTTGTATGTACGTGTATTTGTTACGTGATGTGTTAATTGTAAGCCAGAAATGTAAAAAATTGAACTTATTGCTCATTTTGTATTTTCTTATCCTGTTAACACGGTATGACAATAAATTTCGTCATAGTATCAAAAAGAAAACTCGAATGAGCATAACGATTTTTCGTCATCTTCAAATTTTTAACCATAATATATTGAACACATTACATTGTATGATTTTTTTATCCATTAACACTAGAACTACCGGCCTCAAATCTATTATATTTTAATAAATTAAATAAATACTTTGTAAAAGGGGGAATCAAGTGGCGGAAAATTTGATCGATTGGGTGATTTATGTTTATTGATATAGACGTAGAATATTTATTCTGTGACTCTTATGTAAACTTGGAGAATTTTTTGAAAAAATTGTGTACCAGTCATTTTGACTGGTTCGGTAGTTCTAGTGTTAAGTCCTAATGTGGTATTTTAGATGTAATAATTTTGGTGCAAAGCAAATAGTCTCAATTGCGAAACGAGTTGGATGAAAATTATTGCAAGGGAGCAGAAAGAAGTCACTTGGGACGTAAGGGGAGACTGCTCTCGCACTACCTATCTCTTTCTATTCTATATGTCTGCTGTCGTCTTCATTCATAGTCGTAGCTATTCACATTCATTTAAGTAGGTAAAATCGGTGTCTACCAATCTGATAATAAAAATCTCGTGCGTACGTCAATGTTTCGATTTTCACGATCGATATCGCGCTGTCGCACTCAGTTCCACGGCTTTTTCTTTTCTCTCGTTGTCTCGCAGTGCGATTTCCCCTCAAGTGACTTGTTTCTGATCCCTTGCAATAACCACTTGCCGTACAATAACGAGTGACACTCGTATTGTGGTAAATTGGATAGAAGATTTTCAGATTTGCAAAACTTATTAAATTGGAAATGTCCGCAAGACGCAACACGATAACAGTATAACTACAATATTAATTTTACTTAATTCCACAATGTATCATGAATCACTGATCAATTTTTATTTTATCAATTTCTGTCTAAATTATTGCAGAGGCAATCACAAAACAAGCCGTACGACAAGAGCTTAACAATTCCAAAGAAATTTGATACTACCTGATTAAATCTCGGTAAATACGTCATAAATTGGATCAAGTTACACCAAGCAGCCATACGTTGATAATTATTTCTCCATTGATGTTGATACCCTCACAGTCGAGACAATAACCTGTATGCTCCTTAACAATGTCGACCTGGTTAAAAAACACAATGGCATTTAATTCCAGAAGCTACAGAAGCGTAGAAAGATTTATCGAACGCATCGTCGAACATTTAGCAGACGTCCGGCATCGCTCGAGGACCGTTCTACCGGAAATGAGATCTACCGAGCAAAAGAGTTCAACGAGAGAGCCAAGTTGCACCAGCAGCAAGAAGTAGCAACCTCCGGCGTACCTCCGAAATATTTTGAGCTCTTTATCCGCGGTCGTGCTTATTTCTGCGTCTGAAAACTTTAAAATACTCCGGCTCATGGAAATGTCCTTGGCGTCGGCTGGAAGCCATTTCGTTAAGCTGCGGCAGCCGCTGCTGCCAGCAATTTTTAGCGCGGAAAAATTTAGCGGCTTCTCCTTTTCCCTTTGACGAAGACTTCCTCCTCTTCTCAAACTCTTCTCCTCTCTCTCTTCGACCTCGACGTTTCTCAATTCTGTCTTAATACACCAGGACTTCCGGTATCCCGCTTTCGTAAACCCCTTGGAGAAAGACACGCTTCGTTTCTGAGCGATATATTTGACTTTTACGTTTACCCTTTCTTTTCTCTTCCGTCCCCAATTACTCCCCTGCGCCGTCACGTTGATTATAGGCCATTCCAGTTTCTGCACTGGGATCACAAACTCACCGTTCACTCGTGGTTAGAAAAAAGCTCTTCTTCGTTCTTCCAGCTTGCTTACAATTTCCTCCTCTTTTTGTCACCGTCCTCGTTTTTCTTCGTATTTACGCTTCTCGGTTTATGCCCGGAAAGAATGTACAGAATGTCGAGGACATGCCTTACTCCCATGGAACGGTGGCATCGCGATGAACCGACGCGTCGGCCTTTCTTCTTCTTCTTTTTACGGCCGAATGGCAGGGGAGAGATCCTATGAAGATCGGAGGGTTTCGTTGGACTTGTTCCTTGTGGTAGGCTAAATTAACCCTTCCAGGTCTGTGAATTTTTATGTGGGCATGGTGGGGATTTAGTGAGATTTGATGTTTGGGTTCGGTTTCACTGTGGGTGAATTCGGTCGTTGGTTTTATTTAACACTTTGACTTTTAATCCTTTTGCTTAGAACAGTTGTTTCCCAATTTTTGTTGGCCTACCGCGGTATACCGCCTCCTTTCCAGAAAAGATATTACTTAGCACCCCATGGAAATTCATTTTTTTTTCAAATTTTAAAAGCAATTAATAGGGGACATATATGTATTAATATGTCTACCTTTTTCGTAAAATACGGTAAAGAAAGGTGTAAATTAGAAGGTGCTGCAGCACCCACCAGGGGGCGGTGGCGCTCACTTTGGGAATCACTGGCTCAGAATATCGTGTGAGAAACGTGGTAAGTGGATTGAGCCCAATATGAACAGATTTCTAACATCTCTATAGTAAAAATACATGGGGAGATTCTCCTTGACGAAACGGAACGCGCAACGAGAAAACAATGTAACACCATACAATGTAACACGTCGCGTTTCGTTAAGGAGAATCCCCTATATGTAGAGAGTAGAAATTTCTCGCTGCTCCAGCCAAACCAGTAAGAATATTTGAATGCTGCGACTTTGTCGAGTGCTTCCTTTAACACTAAACCTACCAGGCCGGTCATAATGACCGGTTCTTAATTTTTTCAAAAAACTATCTAAATTGACAGGGGAGTCATGAAGTAAAAATTCTAATTCTATCATATAAAGTCTAAATTAGTTAATTAACTAATCCTTTCACTTCTTAATTTATCTTTTTCCAGAGTACTTGTTAAATAAATCTAAATTTTAGTAGATATAACGTCGGTAGTTTTAGTGTTAAGAGGCTCAGCGAGGGGACCAACTTACGTGGTTCGATCTGTAGTTTCAAGCTAAGGGGTTGATCCGCGATTTTCATTCATAGCATTCAAAAGACAGATATATGAGTCTTTCGGCTGTATCATTTGTTTATGTCAAACGCATATAAGAGTTTCCCGGCCAAATTGATAGTTTAGAAAAAACGCATATATGCGATATTAGACTACAAAGGAATAATGAAATTGTTTGGTATTTGCAAAACTTAGAATTAACTGTTTCCTCGTCTGTAATATAATCTTCGTATTTTCGTCATTTGTAAGTATTGAGAGCTCCAAGAAAGATAGTAATAATGTCAAAATGGTTCGATTAAGCTTGAGCGGAGACAGTGAAAAATCGTAAGTCGTTAAGAAAAAAGATTGTGCTCGAACGAAGTTCTTCAGAGATATGGGAAATAATTTCCTGTAGGTTTAATGTGACAATATAGATCTTTTACGATATTTATCCACTTAATCGTCGTTACCCTCGAGTGTGGGAATGCCTCTTAAGAGGGGCCTGAGGAGAAATGATGCGGAAGAGAAAGAAAGTACGATAGGGTCTTTGATGACATGGTGGGTAGCCCTTATCTGGTAGATCCTTTTTATAGGAATTCCTTTTATCTCGCGGATTCTGCAGATGTGTCGCTTTTCCTATCTAAACGCTGTACATTTCCAGCAAAGTATATATTTTCCTTTACACCTTGTAAAAATAAAGTGGATACATTGTTAATTAACGATACTGTTGAAATCAGTCACTCTTCGTTCACCGATGTTAATAGCAGCTACGTTCAATTGGAACTCTTTAATGGGACAATCAAATCCCATGAGTTTAAGTAGAAATAGCGCGGAATGCTGCTTGTAAATCACGAGCGACTCCATCACGGTCGATCTCTATCACTGTGATTTTTCACAGTGATTTGTTATTTTTCGTGATTGTTTCTGATTGGTGAAAAGCAAATCTATTTTTAATCATGCCACAATACACTTTAGATACGTAAATGTAATTAAATTTCTAACTGTCGCT
Source organism: Cerceris rybyensis (assembly GCA_910591515.1). Taxonomy (NCBI): domain Eukaryota; kingdom Metazoa; phylum Arthropoda; class Insecta; order Hymenoptera; family Crabronidae; genus Cerceris; species Cerceris rybyensis. Next base: position 64,013,835 of record OU342789.1, on the reverse strand, counting down.
GTATGTCAATGGCACGTCGACACAATATTGCATTTAATTGTCAAAATTATCTAATATCACTTGCAGATAACTGTCACTTTATGTCACTGACACTTTCACGAAACGTTCCATTTAACAGTAGAAATTATTCAAAACACTTGTATGTAAGTGTCACTTTATGCCACTGACACCACCACAAAACGTTGTACTTAATTGTAAAAATGATTTCAAACACTTGCAGGTAACTGACACTTTAAGTCACTAACACATCCACAAAACACTGTATTTTATTGTACAAATGATTTAAAACACTTCCGGACAACTGTCACTTTAAGTCACTAACACGTCCACAAAACACTGCATCTTATTGTACAAATGATTTAAAACACTTGCAGGCACCTGTTATTTTACGTCACTAACACATCCACAAAACACTGCATTTTATTGTACAAATGATTTAAAACACTTGCAGGTAACTGTCACTTTATGTTACTGATTGTGAGACTTACACAAAACATTGTATTTAATTGCAAAAATGATTTAAAACACTTGCAGGAAACTGTCACTTTAAGTCACTAACACGTCCACAAAACATTGCATTATATTGTAGAAATGTTTTAAAACACTTGCAGATAACTGTTACTTTATGTCACTAACACTGCCACGAAACACTGCATTTAATTATTAAAATGATTTTAAATCACTTGCTGTTCATTGTTTAAACATTTGAATTTTGTAGGACAAGTGCACGACTAGTCGTTTATTTGATTTGGGGGATATCGACAGTTAAGTCGAATCAGAAACCCAAATATTGTCCTGGCATCCGATCGTATAGGGGTCAGCGGCGGGTCTATAGTGGCGCGCCGCGCCGAACGCGCTGCTTATATAGGCTCTCGTTATACGTGACGCATGCGTAATACACCCCGATACTCACTCGTTTTCCCAGACAATTTTGCAAATCTTGTTATTACAGTTTTCGTGGATAATTATTTATTGCTAGTGAAGTTATTAGTTAATGACCTGTTTCTGTTTATTTTTAATACATTTTATGGTGAATCGAAATTGTAAGAGTAAAGCTACACAAATTTATAATTGACGATTTACCTTTAAATACTTAAGAGTGTTAGATTTTTCATGTAACACTTGTGTATTACTGATGAACAATATTTTTTCAACCAGTTTCGATGAATTTTCAATAATTTCTAATATTATTGGGGGAATTAACACGTTGACGTCGGCGTGCACCACAGGTGGGTCACACTAGCCCTACGAACCGGACGCTGAATTTAAGCGCCGCCCCACGGAACAAACCATGAATATCGGCGCTGACGTCAACGTGTTAAGTATATAAAAATGATAGGAAGAATACCATGGAATTTAATAAATTATTTAGCAATTGGGATATACTGATAATATAATGTATCATTAACTTTTTGCAGGATGGGGATGATCCCAGGGGCGATCTCTGATCTCCGCTAGTATCGACCTTGGAGGGCCCAACTTGAGACTCTGTTATGCTAGGGCCTGTTAGCTATTTTTTAATTTTCCACTTTTCTGGCACTCCGGGGTCCTACGGGGCCCCATCTTGGGTCATTATTTCTACAGAAGTAGTACAGACACTTTCTCTTATTAATCACACAATATTTACAAATCAGAAAGGTAACAGCTGACAGCAGAACTTTACCATTTAAATGTCAGTTATAATTTCGACCTTGAATGTATTGAAAACTTCTAAAATTTTAAGATTTTAAAAGTATTCGTGATTAAACGGCGAAAAGCTCGATATGGCAGGAGAGGGAGAGGCTCTGGGCCTGTTCGCAGACTAAAGACAGCAGTGCTAACCTTGCCCCATATGCTGTGTCCCGGTTAGGACAGTGGTTAATGCCAGTCGACAGTATACAGTAGAATCCCTTCTATCGTTGCTCTCTCTAATGTTGCTCTCTCGCTAGTGTTGACAGGGTACTCCCGTTACTGTTACTTGTATTTTCCTCCACTTGAACATTTTATTGCCCAATAGAACTTTAGTTTCGTGGCGCGTTATGTAGGTTATGGATGTTTACATGAATCCTTCACTCAATTTTCAATTCTGCGCATGCTTGTGCGCATAGGGGAAAATAAGTCATGGAGAGTGGGGATAGAGGGAAGTGTCAACATTAGCAAATGATCCTGCCCCGAGTTGTCAACATTACAGGAATTCTACTGTATATAGAAACCGGTCATCACTGGCGAACTTGCGAGAGCGATCCCTCAAACAGCACGAAGTCTAGCGGACGATCCTGAAACTAACACGAGGGAGCAATGACGGCCAATCTATCGTGCTGCTGCAACACAAATAGACATACAATCAGCAGCACCTTCCTTTTTTAATGCCACTATTGAAGTATAGAATGTATTATAAAATTCCTAAATTTTATAATTTAAAATCCACATGAAATTTTATTGAATTTAATATCCCCGGTTAGCAGCAATCGTCATGGTGTTCAATCTGTTAACAGATACTACGTATTGAACATTTATTTTTTACATTCAATGAATTTAAAGTTTACATTCATTTGTTGTGTATTTTACACTTTTCAGAATGTGAATCTTTGTTCATTGGGTCACTATGATCTAAAAAAACCATCAAAGTCCGTAAATCAACACAGTTCTCCCGCACGTGCAATTTTCCTCCATTTCAGGCCGGTGGAACGAGAAGAACTGCCATTCGGCTGATCAGTATTCAACAATACCTGAGAAACTCAATGAAGTGTTTTTCAGGAGAGAAAAAAAGGGTCGATCGGCGAGAAAGAAATTTGAAGCGCCCGAGGACGTTCGACGTTGGGCGAAATGAAATAACTTGCGTATCGCCGTGAATTCCAACTGGCATAAAAGTTTCAGTGAAGTCGTAAACGATCTCTTGTCGAGTTCAAGCGATTTATGCGGGAGCTGCCAGCGATATCGGATTAACGATAGATTAAACCATCCTCTTCTATGTTGAAATACATAAAAACAAAGGACAGAGAGAATGAGAATGATAGTCAGCTTGATTGAGAAAGAGGGAGAGAGGAGAAAGAGAGAAAAGCTTTGAAGATAGGGCAATAAAGCTCGCGGCCCGTGTTTGACTTTATGGCGGTGAAATCGGCGTGTCGTCGGAAGCTCTTATCCGGATAGATGTGTACGGATGAACAAATATTGTGGCTTCGCGAATGAATACGGTGGAATGGAGGATACGTAGAATAATGGGAATAATTTCAGTGATATTACGAGCTTGGATTGTTAATCAAATATCGTCCAATGTGTCGCGCAAACATTATTTTGAACGAATGATGGATTAAAGAGAGGCGTGAGATTGAATTACTTAAAAGGGGAATTGTTGTTTGATGAAGATTCTTGTTACTCTTTCCACGGTTGCATTGAATATTGAGGACATTGTTCACAAACTAGAACAGAATTCTAATCGTGAGCTGCAAATATTTAATTAGTAATTGATAAACTAATTGACATAAGAAGTTGTTCAGGTATTCAGAGCTCTAGATTCATCTGAATATCTGGTTTGAGACTTCTTAAATTATATCGCGCAATAGGAAATATGCATGTATTTTTTTTATATTTTTAATTCACTTTTTACATCGTTATAACATAGTAAAAAATATAAATACTGTTACAAATGCTCAATTTTTTTTTAAATAATATTTAAAACATTGCTTTTTAATAATAAATACATTGTCAATGGTTTGAGCGTTAACATAACATTCCATATTCGTATATTAATGCAATTACAATTATCATGCCAAAACGAAACAAATTATTAAACCGTACCTGTCAAGCAATTTTCAAAAACGTTCGTCGAATATCCAAAGAGAATTTCAATCCATAGAACGTTTGTTGCCCCATTTGTAATATGAAGCGTGCAAGAACAAAGTTTGACATTATCCGGGAGGATCGCAGGAAAATAGGAAATTCTAGGATCGCTCACCCGTCAAGGAGTTGGAACTCGTTCGCTCGTCAGAACCAGGAGGTTATCCTAGAGAGTAACCGAGGATGACGTTGATCCGAGTTTGAATGGTGCAGATGGGTTAGCGATTTACCGACAAAGGAAGGCTATCGCAATGGATCCTAAGTTCTCGATCTTTTAACCCTTTGCCACTCTTCGTCGCTAACTTGTAGAATATGCCAAAAACCGTTAAACTTTCAACAGAAACTACGAAAAGAGGCGTGGTCACTCATCATAGACCTGTTTTTGGGGTCGCTTACTTAAATACTAGAGAATTGGCGGAGACTCGATTAAACTTTAATGTTATCACTCAAAAATTATCTGAACATATTTATCTACTAATTATTAAGCATACAATAATATATAAACAAATAATTAATTTGTATTTCTCTAGACTACATTTGGCAGTGAGACTGTCGAGTGGTCGATTTCACCGAAATCCTGGCCAAAACTACAAAAACTTTTTTCACGATTTTCAAAATCTAGCAATGCGTTTGATTTGTAACACATCAGAGCATCGTTTTCTGTTAACAAAAATTTTTATTGAACAGTACTTTTAGAGATATGCAATGTCAAAGTTGGCACTTGCATAATGTAAAGTTTTCACGTAGAAATTGAGAATACGTTTTCAATGTGAAATTAAAGTACGATCCATTTCTTCAGAATTAGTAGCTATTTGTCATACTTTTAATTTATAAATATCTTGGTTTCATTTTTTTATTTAATATTTTACAACTGTGATGGTACAGAATGTAAAACCTATACATTTTTTCCTTCTGCTAATGAAATAGGTGTGAAAGCCCTAAGATGCATGTCGGTTGGAGTGATGAGGGTTAAATATAGTGAACAAGTACTTTAACACTAGATCTATTGCCGCTAAATCTAGTAGGTTTAAATATATTAAATAAGTACCTTGTAGAAAGATGGATCAAATGGTAAAAAATATGATCAGTTAAATAATTTGAGTATTATAAAAAATACGTGAAATATTTTCTGTACTACTTCTCTATCGATTTGAAAAGAATTTTTTTTAAAAGTAGAAAGATACAATACATTAAAACCGATCTTTTTTTACTGAAAAAAAAACGGTTTTCGAATTATATAATTTTCTTTGAGAAACCGGTTTGTAACAACGGCTTTTGGAACTCGACAAACACGAGAGTTGACAGAGTTACGCGCTGAATGTTTAATTACAGAAGCTTAGGATTGCATGGACAGGATATAACATATTTCGTACTTCATGTCTGATAAAGTTGTGGCTGGTATGTCTTCCATCATCTCTGGTGAAGTCTCCGTTATCATCGAAGAATGTCAAACTATCTTGTAATTGGTTAGTAACACTCTCCAAGTATCGCTTCTTCGACAAGTGGACGAGAAGGAGCCGCAAGAACTTCCTTCTCAGTCTATGAACTTCTAAGTCTATGAAAATTACTTACCCTTCTTCATTCCAAATTTTTTGCTGGGCTTCAAAGTAAGCGACTTGGTAGAATATTGGAAATTGTTGAAAACACTAATTTACGTAATTGACAAATATATTATAATACTCTTTTATAGGATTTTCTTCGGATACGCGAAGTGAAGAGAAAAACAAAAAAGGTGTTGAAAGAACACTGAATTTAAAGTATAATTAACCCTTTGATGAGACGGTTAGTACGTAATACTAGACTTCTGATTTTTATGCACGTATGACAAAATGAATACGGCTGAAATATACAAAAAGAACATAATATAAAATATATCTAAAATATCCAAAGCCTGGTGTTTCTTGGAATATTTATTGAGAGCAACAAATCCCTAAATAGGTTCTCCTGTCTTAGCTGCAATTGTTAAACTTGAAATTTGCATAAACATCCAGAGCCTAGTGATAACATAGAAATCATTTTCTCGTCTTTTATCTACTAATTTTTTCAATTCGAAAACTTTTGGGAGAGAAGGAGTATCAGTTATTTCTATAGGGTAAGGAATTAACCTTTAACGCATACAAGTATCACCCCAATGCACCACGAGGCGTTTTAATTGATACGCGCCTGAGATGAGTCTAATACCTCGACAGCAGAGGGATCCAAGACGTGCAGCCGGAAAAAGTAGGCGGCGCTTCTCCAAAAATGGCTCTGCCGTGCAATTTTTCTGCATCCCTGGTGAAGAATGCCCAATCACACGTACATACTTCCTAATAGAATCAGTCGAAGTCTATAGAATTGCAGAAAGTACCCGAAAATTTGCCACGGACAATCTACAATCACTGGTGACCCGTTAAAATCGATTCAATTTACAGTCGCGTTAATAGAGGAGACAGAAGCGACTGCTGCTCGTGTTTGGCCCCTTTCTCTGAGTCGAGTTTGTCGCGCTTTCGGGGAAAACATCGTCGAATTCGTCGATCGAAGAACAAACGAACAGTTCGAGCGAGCTTCACGGCTTTCACGCCAATCTCTCTCGTATGTTATTTCCCTCTCTTTTTCTTTCTCCTTCTCTTTCCCGCCCCTTTCATTCGGACTATAGTTTCCACCGACCAGTTGATCTCCTTTTTTTCCTGCCATCATTCGATGGTGAATCCAGAGCTTTCCGAGCGTCGAATTAATTCCTTTCGGGAGAAGCACGCAAGTGTGCTAAAGGGCCGATAAAAAATGGAATAGTCGTTTCGAAAGTGTCGCTACGCACGACGATGTACGATGCTATCGTTCAATCTGTTCCAAAGTGTTTAACGTGGGAGGCGGGATTAATGTTATTCGCAAGATGCATTTGCTTTGAATTCTTTATTACTTTGCAAATTGTAAGATGTGCAGAAATAAGGTGGACATTCAGATAGAGCAATTAACACTTTTCTGACCGGTATTTTTCTAACATCCTACCCACTTCTGACCGGTCACTTGGCTGCAAACATCCCTGCCAGCGATATCTCTTCCTAAATTACAACATGTCGTCACTGATTGTGAGTCATTGACAGAGTAAACCGCAATAACAAAAATTTATTAATTGCCGTTGGATCCAATTAATAAGTTAAAAGTCCGAAATTGTTGGTTTCGAAAAATCTATTAATAGGCTAACGGTTAGTAAAGTGTTAATACGTTGAACGTCATGGGGTCACTGGTGACCCTTGATGTTGAATTCATTGTAATTATATGTCGTTGAAACTATAATACTTACGAATTTTCTTATACATTCCAAATTTAAATATTGTTATTGAAAAAGTAACGGCCTGGTGACTATATACCTATTTGTGTCTTTAACCCCATGCCTTACGATTTTTTACCGAAAATACGATAACTCAGAATTAATTGTTGGAATAATAATCTATCACTGATTTCTGATATATTAGTAACAGGTAACGCAATATTAATCCTTTTCCGTACTTTGACGTGTGGCACACGTGACGCGGCAAATGAAATAGAAAATTTTGAAGTTTTTAAAAAACTGTTAAATCAAAAATATAAATAGGTCAGGAGACGTTGAAATTATTTCTATGCTGTTAATGTTGCGTTAATTTATACCGGTGTATCGGAAATCAGGGGCAGATTATTATACCAATAAATAATTTAGAATTATTTCACGTACGGTCAGAAAAAAGATTGAACGACCGATATTTTGAATTTAGTTTTTGACGTTCTCCGAAAACTGTTAAGTTGATTTACCTGTGGCTCGGGAGAGGTTGCGATTATTTCTGTACTATTAATGTTGCGTTAACTTATAGTCGTATATAGAAAACGAGTGATAGATTATTATTCCAATAATTAATTTTGAGTTATTGTAATGTTGGGCCACAAATGAAATCGTAAGACAAATGATTAACTCTCTGACTGCACAATTTGTGGACCGAAATCGCTTTAAAAATTGTATATTTTTTTACATATTTTAAATCTATATGTAATGGAGAATGGAAAAATTCATTTTTTCTTTCTAGAAAAGATTTTTATCATGAGAAACTAAGTTGTCAGAAAAACCAATTACAGAAGTTATAACCACAACAAAAAATTTTGTTGATCAATTTCAATTGAATTACAGTTAATTTTTATTTATTGCAAAATATAAAAAAGTAAAATGTATAAAATTTAAGAAAATATATAATTTATTTCAGTGGTTAAACGGGGAAAAACGAGATGCGCTCCTCAATATATACATAATAGGAAGAAAAACACATGCTGGCGGAAATCGCGAGATGAGCAGCCACAAGGTTAACAGGATAGGTCTAATTTCAACGTCTCCTGGCCTACTGATATTACGATTAAACAGTTTCTGACAGACTCAAAAATTTACTATTGAATTTAGCGCGACACATGTGCCACACGTCACAGTTAAAATTTCTGTTTTGTAAAGACGTGATTTGAATAGAAAATGTTGTACTTCGGTAAAAATGATGAAACTTGCGTAATACAAATAGCCAATTCAGTTCAATGCAGAGTTGACATAGAAATTCCAAAATGATTATAACGATCGATAAGAAGAATGATATTTGAACATATTGAAAATAATATGAAAAAAAGATCTTTCAGATAGAATTCAAAGTACCGTGCATAAAAGATATAAAATATATTCTACAAAAATATTTCATTAAACATTTCCGTAACTCGTCAGTGGAATTTTCAAGAGACTTATCAATTTTGCGACTTTGTTTCACGCGAGTGAAAGATCGTAGGGACAGACTGGACGTATTAACAATGGGAATCATTTTTTTCCAGCACAAAGAGACACAATTTTCATTCCGCTGAAAACTCTCATGGATCAAAAATTTTCCCATTAACATTATTCATTTTGGAATCCGCGACACTGCAGATTCATTTGTCACGTCATCGTTCCACTTCTCGTAAAACGTGCACTTTAATTATTTCTTCAATTATCCGCGAGCCAGTGAAATCGTATATTTTCACTTAACCTACTTCCACGGTAGCCTCCTCGAAACAAAATTAACGGTATCCCGCTTTTGTCAAAAGAGCACAGAAATAAAGCTTACTGAAAATAGAAATATCATAATAAAAAAAATCCCCGACTTCATTCACCACGTTCAAATAATTTGACTGTTTATTTTGGAAGTGGTGTAAGTCGATCTTTTTTTACATGAGGTATCCTGGAATTTATGCTTAATTTAGTATAAACTTTTTATTGGTAATTGGTTAATATTTAACATCTCAAAAAATGATAATACCTTATTAAATTTGAAATTCGCTAAAAGAAATTGCATAGCCATTGATTACGAAAGTGGATGTAAGCCCATTCTTTAACGCGTTAACCCTTTCGTACCGGACAGGACATGTGCTGTCCCAGGATGGAAAATTTTTGATATTACAGCTGGGACAACATATGTCCCAGTTACTGAAAAACATGTAGGATAGAAAATAACGCCAAGTTGGGCCTCCAAACTCCGTCTCAATCGTTCTGAGGCCATAAATTTCTCATTTCGATTGTCCCCGATCTAATCAAGCAAGCGGCAACTGTTAAGGTTGCTCAGTTTTAGGGGTAAAAGTTATTTTATCTAATAATCGCTTGGATATAACTGGAAAAAACTGATCCCGACAATAGGGCGAACTAGGACTGCATTTTTCCCCGTATTGAAAGGGTTAAGTGCCCGACCGGTCCCTAGGGACCGGTCGTTGATTTTTCGTTCATGTTTATGCTGATCGATGAAAATCAAAGATTAGTTTTTTACTTAGACTACTCAATGGCACCTCCTCGAGCCATAATTATAGATATTAAGTAAGAAATAGAACATTTTATCAAAAATTAATGTAGTTTATTAAAACAAATAGAAAGATACCTTTCTTAAAAAAGGGCCTAAAAGTGTAGTGTCGGTCTTTAGGAGTGGGCTCTTAATGTATTAAATAAATGAGATATCACGCAATTTATGCTTAATTTATTGTAAACTTTTGTTGTAGCTAGTTAATATTCAATATCTTACAAAATTATGATGCTTTGTTCAATTTAAAATTGGCAAAAAGATATTGCATAGCCATTATTTATAACAATCAGGTCAGGTTGTAGAGTCTGTGGTCACTGATGGCTACACTTGTTTTATAGAACGCGTCAAAAATTACTATTTTTGATTACTTATTTTATTTTCCTCCAAAAATGACTAATTTCATGTTGACGTCAAATACTGATACAGGTATGAGGAAGTAGCAAGTCAATATTAATTTATGACAATTAAAAATATTTATTTTACTTAATTTTAAATAAATACACACAGAAATAAAACTCATGAGTATGTAAAAAATGAATAATGTGAGAGTCGGAGGATGAAGATAATTCCACTATGAAAAACAAATTAATGGAACGTAAAAAGAGAAGAAGAATTATGGAGGTAGAATCTTCATCAGATGAGGATATTGTTACTGAGAATTTTAAAACCCTGCTACATGAAAAGCATTAATAAATAAGATCAATCTTATGTTGAGTTTAATAATATATAAATATAATTAACGTTTAAAGTAAAAGGTACTACTGCTATTTTATTTCTTGTTTTTATCTATAAATAAAATCGTATTAATAAGAAATATATTTTAAATGACATCCGATTTTTCAAAATTGAAATTAAATTATTCTATAATTGACTAATTATGAAATTGGTGTAAGTCAATTTGCAGCCCGTAAATGTATATTATTTTTATTAAATTCCCCTAAAGGAAATTTATATAATCCTATTACATATTGATAATTTGGTAAAATCATTCTCAGACTTGTCATAATTAACAGATATTTTAATGTTTCATTTTCTCGAAACAATAGAAAATAGATTGGCACCACTTTCGAAATAAACGGTCCAAATATTTTAAGTGACATTCGATTTTTCAATATTGAAATTTAATGATTCTTACAACTGATTAATTATGAAAGTTATGTAAGTCAATTTTCCGACTTGTCAAAATTAGCGAATATTTTTAAATTGACAGATATGCTAATCTTGAATTTTCTCGAAACAGAAAATGGACTTGCACCACTTTTAAAATAAACGGTCCAATTAATTCCGTCCAATCGTTCGACCATGAATTTATTATCTTCTCGTTCTCGTATTTTTCCAAATCCCAGCACAACTTCCATTCACTCTACCATTTTTAAAGCAAACTGCAAAATGTCGCGCGAATCAAGCTCCGCATGTTCGATTCAGCAACAGAGAATAATTAATTACTCTCTCTTAAATTTCCTCTCGCAGAACTCCTGACTCCCGCGACGAGCAACGATTTATATTCGCACGTGGACCTATCCTTGGCGACATAAATCTCGAGAGCGGAACGATTTCCCTTTTTCTTCTCCTTTTTTTTTTTTATTAAAGGACGTGCACGATCTCGCAATGACCATTAAATCCGGCGAACACGAACGACCATTTCGTCGGCATCTCGTCGATCCCAATCGCTTCCACCCTCGGTCTCACTCACCCTCTTCCGGTACATGTTGGGTCACTTATGACCGGCCGAAATGTGATTCTGAGGACCCCAAGGAACGGGAGATCAAATGTCGATCTGCGTGTAGAATGTTTAAAATGATTGTTAACATTAGATCTACCAAGGTGGTTAAAATGATCTACCCTGATTTTTTTTTAAACTATTTTTGAAATTTCTTATGCTGTTTCTTTTTCAATTTTCTAGGTCTATCTGAAAGACTGTAAGCGATTCAATCGATGAAGTTTCCTGTCCCCTTCATTTACTCGATTTCTTTGACAATTTTGAATTTATTAAATAAATCGTCGGTGGATCTAGTGTTAAAAATGTTGCTGTGACGAAAGAAAGAATGGAGGATGGTGAAAACTATACTGAACGGTAACTCGCCGAAAGTGAGAACATTAAGCGCGCACAGTCTTTACCATTCGGGATCAAGTATTTTGTCTCGAAAACGACGTTATGACACTATATTTAGAAGTAAAATGATTTTTTGTTCGTAACAATATGTTCATAATTTTTTCATAAACGTATATTTATATAGCACTTGTTTTAATTTCTGGTTCCATTTTTGCAGCGGGTGACTATATATATATATATATATATATATATAGTCGTGTATAGGTGTCGTTTTGTAGCAGGTGACTATAGTCACCCGTAGTAGCGAAAGGGTTAAAAGTCTAAGTTTTCGTCTTCGCCTCGCAAAGCTTACTGCATATTCGCATTACAGCGATATTGAATTCAATGGAATTTCATATGACTTCCAAATTGTAATATTTATGAATTTTCTGATACATTCGATACGTAAATATTGGCATTGAAAAGGGAAAATAGTTAGAGTTATATGTAGAAAGACACAACAGCTGAAAAACTTTACAATGTAAAACAAGTAATGTATTCAGTGTATGCATAAAGTGACGGCCTCTGAAACATCAGGATCTTCTTATCCGTAGCATAAACCTGGCATTACAAGGACTTTTATTATGCGTCTTATTGGATTTCATCGTACAAACTTTAAAGCCAGATGGAATATAGTGAAATATTCGCTCAACACCGCAATTTTATTTGTATGGCCGATTGCACTCGCAAATATTCAGCTATACTTACATCAATGACGTCTATGCCAAGTTGTACAGTGCGGCTCGGCCAACTTGGCACCTGGGAGGTAGGCCTGTTTCGGCAGAGTGTGATTCGCCAGGCGTCAAGCGTCATGCCTCTTGTCACACGTACACGAAGGCACTTGACGTTCTGTGTGTGTGTCTTTGTGGGGTGCTTGCTTTAAGAGGCTGAGCGAGTGGATTCTAAGAAACAAAATGGTGCGAATAGGCGGTTGAAAGCGAAAAGCTCCGCCACCGAGGTGCCAAGTTGGCCGAGCCGCACTGTACCTATAATATGCTTGACAAGTTAGCTGTGTTTGACGAGTATACTCGTCAAGCCTAAAAGCTACCATTGATTGTTTAAATTATAATAGTGACGAAAACTAAAATATATTCGTAATTTTCGAGATGTTTGGAATATTTTGAGTCCATGCCGAATTAAAACGAATAACTAAAAGGTATAAATAATTTGAGATTGATTTATGCTCATCTCTCGATTTTTGTTACCCAAAATTCAAAACAATTTTCGCCACAGTTAAATGGTTGATACATTGTATGCGAGTGTTTTGTACCTCCTCATTAAGACTAAAGGGGGAAACTTGTTGTAAAATTAGGCGAATCGTATTATTACAAAAAAGTAGTATAAGTTGGATACCGTTCATTCTCTAAATTCGAAAGTGTACTTCACTTTACAAATCTAACAAGAGTTACTCTGCAAGTGATTAATGCCATTCATCGCCATTTTTAGCAGCCTATGTACAGTTTCAGAACAACGTACTTTTATGTGGCCCGCATACAATGTGTTAACACTAGATTTACAGAATCCATCTAATTGACGCGTTCCAATTTTTTTAGAAACAGTTTTGAATTCATAGAGACTCGGTACAGTAGATATTTTACATGTCTCTTATAATATATGAATGTCTTAATTGATCATCTTCTTTGTCTGTTAATCCCCCTATTTCCAAAGTACTTATTTAACACTAGATTTACGGGTGTTAAACCGGGTTATATTTAAATACAGTAAATTAAATACTTTGAAAAAAGATGGATTGCGAGACAACGAAGACGATGAATCAAGTGACTTGTATATTATAACATATACGTGAAATATCCACTGCAGTGCGTCTCTATATATTTCAGAACAATTTTTAAAAAAATATCTAAAAAATATCGAGAAAGTCAGTTGAGAAATATTGAGTAAAATATTTTAATGATACTTATGGAATTTGATTATTAGCAGCTTATTTGCTGCTTCAGTATACAAATCATATTGAATACAACAGAAACATACATTTCAAGTGCAAATGGTTAAACCTATCTTCATAACGCGCCAGCATTAACACATTTTATTCAAAAGGTTGGAAAAGGAGGAAGAAAAGCCGCAGACAGTCCGCAAGTGCATTCGTGGATCCAAAATCAGAACGAACGAGCTACGCGAATCGATTCCGGCCTCAGTTTCATCGTAAGATTTTCTCCTTTGATAGCCAAAGCTCGATAAAACTGTCCCAGCGTGTTCCAATCCGAAATTCTTTTCGGACAGCGCGAGTCCACACGAAGGAAGTCCGGGAAAAGTAGTTCCTCCCGGAGGAAGAGCTTCGGAATAAGTTGGAAAGTACCGTCGAGGAACTAGTACGACAAGTTACTTCGCTTCCATAACGTCGAGCATCGAGTGGCACGCTCTGTCAGCAAACCTTTTACCAGCTTCCCTTTTATTCGACGAGTTCGTTTTATTTTAGTAGACGCACTCCCTGCTACCACAAAGAACGCGATAATTTATAGTTCACGATGGTATTCGTGTTGTTTTAATTTTTTCGGGTTTCCTTTTCGCACGGTACACATTTTGAATGAGACTTTTGAGGGAGCAGGATATTTGAGGTGGCCAGAATGTTTTAAAGTACAGTAGGTTTCGATTAAGGAGAAGAAAGAGATAAGTGAAATAATAAAATGTACCGTTAATTTTGAAAGTTGTGTACGTTCATTTGCACTCCATTTTTTATAAATAATTGATTGAATTGAAATTCATTATTTTAGTTAATTTTGCCAAAAAGAAATTTATATAGTCAATATGTTCTGATTGATAGATATGCTAATTTCGAAACAATAGAAAATAGATTAGCACCACTTTCAAAATAAACGATCCATATATTCTAAGTGACATTCGATTTTTCAAAATTGAAATTAAACGATTTTTACAATTGATTAAATATGAAAGTGATGTAAGTCCATTTGCAGCTCGTAAATATACATGAATTTAGTTAAATTCGCCTGAAAGAAATTGACATAATCAAATTACAAATTGATAAATTGGTAGAAATATTCTTAGAGTTGTCAAAATTAGCCAATATTTTTTAATTGGTAGATATACTAATCTTAAATTTTCTCGAACCAATAGAAAATGGAGTTACATCACTTTAAAGATGAACGGTCCATTTAATCTCTTGCTTCATGGTGGACCATACGTTTCGAGATTAATGTTTTCCTTTAGTCAAGTAGATTAATTTCTGTATGTAAATAAATAAATGTTGTATGTATTAAAGTTAAATAAATGTTATTATATTGTAAATAAATCTTCTGAATGTAAATAAATTTTTTCCTCAAGAAGAAAATCATGCAGCCAGGAGTTAACGGGAAATTACGAAATTTCTTTGCGCAAATTTGCAGTTGAGATATTTACCAAAGACAGTTTATGGGTTTCCTGGGAGCTTGCAAAATTTAGAAAAAGGGGGCTGATTTATGGCTTAGATTTTGAAAGATTTTTGCGCTGTTTGATCGATGATCCTTCTCATTCCACGAAAGAGTTGAAGCTGTAAGCGGTTAAAATATTTTTAATATTACGTCACTGAGCTTTCTGTGCAAAATTAACACACGTATTGTCGTGAAGTCCTTCAAACACTTAAATAAAAAATTTACCAATCGACGCAATCAAGGTATGGTTGGACATAAAAATTTTCAGAGGCTCGAGAAGGAAGGAAAATTCTTTCACGAAGATTCTGCCTTCTTCACTGTGAAGCATTGAAATGTAACCTGCAAAACTTGTCTAAAGATTTTTCGTCCCATGAGTAACTCCAAGGATCGTAGCTGACACTTCAACAAGGAAGAAATTTGTCCGGAAAACGAAGACAAACGTGGTAACGTCGAAGGCAAACAAATTTCCCGCTCTCTCGGAAGGTTCTCCCACCCCTTTCTCCCTCGCTGCATTTCGATGTCTCGCAGTTCGCACTAAAACCGTATTCCCGAGCTTTATTTGCATTAAAAATGCAGTGACATTTTCAAAGGGCACGTTACTTCGGGATTCGAGGAGATCGAGAAATCGACAAACAAGAAGATTGAGGAGTCTCTCTTCCTCTCTCTCTCGCTCCCTCTTTCGGTACGATTTCTTGCTCCCGGCGTACGACAGGCAACGTCTTAGAAGCTCTCTACATCTTCTTCCGTTCTTGAAATTCGAGAGATGCATTCCTTCGACTGACAGTCGACGCACTTCACTCTGTGGCTATAATCCGTGACGCGATCGTTATTTGCCATTGCAATGACTGTTCTTTGGATTTGATATGTCGAGAAAAAACCTGGTTACAGCTTATTCGAGCATGTATATGCTACATACATTATTAGCGAATCTAAATGTACGTTGGTGCATGTTTCATTTTTTCTTAGCAGAGCAAATCATTTTGCTGTATAAATAAATGCGAAATATTTTTGAGATCCGATAAATTGCTAA
This sequence comes from Cerceris rybyensis, assembly GCA_910591515.1. Classification (NCBI taxonomy): domain Eukaryota; kingdom Metazoa; phylum Arthropoda; class Insecta; order Hymenoptera; family Crabronidae; genus Cerceris; species Cerceris rybyensis. The sequence continues at coordinate 63,997,707 of OU342789.1, read as the reverse complement.
AAATAAAGTACGAATTTTTTTCTGAATATTTTTATGATATTGTAAATAATGCTGCTTAAAGGTACATATTTTCAAAGAAGGAAATTTTACGTCCTAACCGTCACCACCATCATGATCATCATCGTCATTATTATTATTATTATTATTATTACCATCATCATCATCATCATCATTATCATTGTTAGTAATGTAATTATTATTGTTATTAATGTTATTATTATTATTAATATTAGTCGTATCAGTAATCGTAGTACTCATGTAAGATATACACACACACACACACACACACACACACATGCATACCGACTTTCCTAAGGACCCATTCTACTCCTCGCAAACCTCATCCCCACCTACCGAGGCCCCTGAACCCCACTCCTAACATCTCTTAATTTTCAGCACCCACGACTTTCCTAAAAATTTGCACTTCCATTCTACACTCAAAAGCAACCAGACAGACTTTCATTTTATCTTTTCCACGAACCATACACACACACTTTTAAAAACATGCACATAGAAATAAAAATCTACAAATCTATTATATAAAGCTCAAATACCACTGACTGACTGACTGACTGACTGACTGACTGACTGACTGACTGACTCATTCATCCACTAATCACGAAATCTCAAAAACCACAGAACGGATTACAATGAAATTTGGAACATACTCTTGCCTTGGGTCGTAGGTGCTCACTAAGAAAGGGTTTCGAAAAATTCGAAATTTTAGGGGTAGTTTTGGGGGGTTAAAGTATGGGCCAAACTCATCAACGCAGAATCGAAACTATTTGACCTTGAAACTTGAAATTTTGCATGAGCATTCCTTTTAGGGTATAAGCACCCACTAAGAAAGGATTTTTCAAAATTCGAAATTTTAAGGTTTTTTTTAGTTTTTTTTTGCATGAGCGTTCTTTCTAGGGTATCAACGTTAAACTTAACTTTTATTAATTTAAGTAGTCCTTAATCCTAATGATATTAAACCGTAGCGAAGCACGGGTACTTCAGCTAGTATAGAATATTTATATATAAACATAATGTCCAAGAGTTTATTTATTACATAAATTCACTCGAAAGACAAAGTGGTGCTCATTTCGTAACAGAAAGATTTGTATTTCCGTAATTTCTGGAAGATTTTAAAAACTATTATTGAACAGATTTTAGCGTTGCTGGTTAAAAATCATGTTAAAGTTTGCAGTTCTTGCGCAAAATTATCATAACAGTTTAAGAAAAAAAATACAGGTATACGATAAAACTGCCGTTAGAATAGAAAATGCAATGCTGATTGATAAAAGCGGACATACACCTCAAAACTATTCAAACTACTCGTCATTTATGTCAAGCTAAATAAAAGGAGAGTTTCAACACAAATATTTTAAAAAATACAACGCAGTACCTGATTTCATGACTAAACATTTCAATGTAAAAAATTTAAGAAAGTAAAAAAGCAATGATGAAATTTAATAAAATCTAATGCTTGATCGTATTAAATCAAATTAATGCAAATAGAATTTGAGAAAATTGAAAGGGAGGACGCTAGAGCAACCAAAGTACAATAATACCATCGAAATTCCTTCGCTTTCGTAAAAAGCGTTACTCTTCACGCTCTCATATTTCAATCCGACGGCGTTCCAAGAAATTCTCAGAGCAGGAGCTAAATATTTCAGGCTTTACCGGCTATCGGCTCGCGAAAATCATTGATTTCTGAAAATACTTCCTCGGGGACCCCGGTCGGTGATCTCTCCTTACCTTTTTTTTCTCTTATCGATGGCCTATATCCATTGATATTAGCTGACGCAGAGGAAAAGGACCAACCTGGGCCGACGAAAAAGGACGGGCTTCGTCTCTGTCACTTTATCCGCTTTACGACGCGCGATATTAGAGCCGCTGAAGGAAACGTCTTTTTAGATCCGCGCGTCGTCGATACGTGACTCTCGGTATCGAGTAAATCACAATTTTGCAGAAGGAGGAGAGACGATATTGAGAGGACACTGATCCGACTTATCCAAGTGTTAATAATATATATTATCGTATCGACAATATTTGAAGAAATCGGTGCAGATTTGATTTAGGAGATAAACAGGAGTTGGATCACGCAGGTTTTTGACGAGCAGTCTATGGCTCGGTTAAAGAGAACGCAGATGTATGACTTGGTTACTTTCGCTGCTGTGGACGACTATATGCTACTCTTATATTGTTGTGGACGACTATAATCGCTCTTTGTTAAGTATGCTCTCTACGACGGACGACTATAATCGCTGTCTGTAAAATATGCTCTCTACGATGGATGATTATAAACCCTGTCTGTACAATATGCTCTCTACGACGGACGACTATAATCGCTCTCCGTTCACCTACGAGCGGCAATAGTTGCTCTATATAATGTACTATTCATCTACGATGAGCAATTATAGTCGTTCTCAGTAAAATACGATTCACATGTAAGGGGTGACTACAGTCTCTGTCCATTGAATACCATTTACCTATCTGGTTGACTATACTCACTTTTCATAAAATACCAGACACCCAGACTATAGTCGCTCTCTATAGAATACAATTAACCTCCAATAAACGACTATAGACATTCTCCGTAAAATACAATTTATCTCCGATAAACGACTATAGACGTCCTCCATGACATAGTCTTCGCCTATGATGGACAACTTCAGTCGCTTTCCATAAATTACTCTTCACTTACGATGAGCGACTATAGTCGTCCTCGGAGAAATACCAATCGTCTGTAACTAACGACTATATTCGTTCTCCATAGGATACAATTAACATAGGACTACTTATTCTATACTTCACTCACTTTAGGTTTGACGTTATCGTGTTTTGTTCACTGCCATTTGTTTGTCCACTAAGAGATAATTGGACATACACTCCATAATACTCATGAACACAATTTTTTCAAGCTACATCATTAAAACAGCTTATAGTGCTGCAAGTAACAAATCCGCCCACTGATGCTCGTCCTCATGCAATGTATGAATTTTCATTGCAACGTCTAGCTCAAGATGAGTGTCACGACAGAAAAGACGACCGCAACAAAAACCTAGGAAAAAAATGTACAAGAATCTGGCTTACATTAATAACAACAATTACAACCTTGACGGCATTATCTGCCTCTTAATTTAATTATAAACAAAATAATTGACTATTCGCGCCAAAACTCTACATAAAATTCAAATGCAATAATACTAACTTACAGCGAGCAATCTTTCTTCACAATTTTCACGCGGACTTTTTAAATTGACAGTTCTTTATTTTTCAATTGTCGGTACTCAATACTTATTTGACAAAGTGTATCTTTTCCTTATTAGTATCAAAATATCGTGTACTTTTCACTTTGCACCTCCGTTTTGGAAAGAGAACAAGCCAATAATTCTTAACAATAGTATGCACAATCTACCGTGCAACACGATAGAAGAGAAAAAAAGGAATACTTTTCTGTATGTTGGCAGAAAAACAAAGCCGAGAAAATATATAGCAGCGAGTCACCGGGAAGTAGACGCAGTCACATGCAAGATTAATTTCCCGGAATTAATAGGATCGAAAACCGTCGTTGCAAACATCGAACGAGAACTCGAAGTTGCCGAGTGCGGCTCGTAAAGTCGGCTGCTATAAAATTCCGCCCGCTCGCCGGCGGCTCGTCATAAATAAATCATGCGGCATGTAAATCGAGCAAAACAGGCGCATTTCCGCGAGTAAAATATACATACCAGCGTTCATACTTTCCGGAAAGTCGAGAGAATATACAGCGCGTTAAGAATAAAAGCTTCGGACCTCGCGAGAACCTTGCGTTTTGCAGACAAAAAATTAACTAACAGATTGAAAACGATCGAATATTTATATTAATATATAATGTTGGGTTGGCAACAAAGTAATTTCGGTTTTCGCTAACAAGGGAACATCCCGAGGTGTAAATCACCGATTTTTATGAAATTTTAATATGATATAGTTCTCGCGAAAATATTTGACCCGTATTTTTTTTATCGGCAACCGTCCACGTTAAAGGGGTGAAAACCACCCTCATAGTTGAAAAAAAAGTATTTAGATTTCAATGAAATTTTGTACAAATAACTATTGAATATTTATGAATTTTCTAAGATATAAATATTGGTGTCTTCAAAGTTTCTACTTTACAAATATGGGATTTTAACAAGAAAATTATCAGTTTAGTAGAACTACTGAAATGAGCGAAATGATAGTGACGTTCATTGTCTTAACCTGTTAACCGGGGAATTAATTTTTGTTCAAGTTGTTTCAAATTGGAATATCTTTTTTTGCAGTGAGAAGTAATATCATTACATCTAAAGTACTACGTCATGATCAAACGGATACGAACGACATAAAATTTAATGCGTTCAACATATTACGTTTAAAAATTTTAAGGAAGAAAAAATCGACAAGCTTACTGGAGTTTTCTTTCAGATATGACGGAATTATACGTCACGCCCGGTTAACAGGTTAAAGAAAAAAATATTCTTTAAGACATTTCTTAACATTTAACTAAATCTTTGTAAAATTGAATTTTTTTAACGATTTTTGATAAATTTGCACGTTTTATAATAATTTAAGTAGAAGATAAGGCAGATAATGTGCCATAATGTTGTTGGGGAAAATATGGCGGGAAATACACTTTTCAGTTGAAAAATTGAATTTTCCAATAGGAAGATGCTTCCCTTAGAAATCTCTGTCGCAGAAAAGATACATCGCATCCTGTCCATAAAGTCTTCACATATTTCATCGAAATAAAAGAAAGAAAATGCTGCATTATGCTGAAAAATATCCGAAAAGTTGTAACTTTTCTCGCGGCTATGTCTTCTTAGAGTCACTGAAGTTTTAAACGATCCGAGTAGTTATGTGTGTCATTTCCTTTCCCTTGAATCATCGAAACGACAAATTTCTCATTTAAACGAGCAATTTCGTATTCGACGGTGTAGTTCCTTATTAGAAATTTATACTTGCTCGTTTTAAACTTTTCTACTTCGTGCGCGTTAACACATTACCTCACTCGAGTACATAATTAGCTTGAAAGTTGAAATATTATTAAACGTATCAAAGTAAGCTTCAACACTCAAATATAGAACAGTACAAATTTTTATCAAATATATTGAAAATTTAACTTTAACGTGTTTAACTATCTATTGTATTTGGCGGTCACAATGGACCATGGGTTTCTACTATAAGTCACGTTCAGGATGATACCCATATTATGCTGACACTAAAATTACCGGGGTGTTCAAAATGACTGGATCCAATTTTTTCAAAAAAATCTGCTGATTCCAAAATCACTCAAGTTACGGTAAATAAAATAGTAATTGGAAAAAAATCTGCAAGAAGTGACAGGATTGCAACTCGGTCTCACTAGTTGGGAATGGCAACCTTCAATCCCATCGAAACCCTCATTGATATATCGCCGGTTTTTAATAACAACGACACATTTGGTTTTGTGTCGTTATCGAGTTAATTACACAGGAAGAAACTACGCAAGCTTTATTCCATTGTGAATAAAATTCATAATATGAGTATATAATACATATTTTGTATGTTTACATATCAAAGGATGAAAAAAATAAAAAACTAAAAAGAGCTTACTGTAAAACTGTGAGTTTCGAAATGTGTCGTTTTTCCAGAAAACCGGCGACAAGTCTCTGCTCTATTTCACGAACTTGAGGTTTTGCTCTAACAATGGACCCTGGATTTCTAGTGTAAGCCAAATTTTGGATAGAAACGACATTTTGCTGACACTAAAATTACCAGGACGGTCAAAATTACTGAAACCATGTTTTTCAAAAGAATCAGCTGGTTCCAGAATCATTCAGGCTACGGTAAATAATGTAACGGCGCTTCATAATTAAATAATCAGCTATTATAAAATTATGTCTCTAATTTAATCAATCCGAACTTCTTGTCCAAAGACAACTCAATATACAATATTAAATCAATATCTAAACATTTGAACATTCTCGTAATCGATATTAAATATATAGGGGAGACAATTTCGTTACGATAATTCGTAACAATAATATAATAATTGAAAAAAAAATCTCCAAGAACGGACAGGGTTCGAACTCGTTCTCACTAATTGGGAGTCGACGCTTTCAACCCCAACGCAGCCCCTGACGACATGTATCTCTGCTCTATTTCACGAACTTGAGGTTTTGCGGTCATTATTGGCGTCACAATGGACCATGGATTTCTGGTGTAAGCCACGTTTAGGATGAAGCCGACATTTTGCTGGCACTGCAACTAGCTTTATCAGGCTCAAACTAGACACCGATATCGAACACTCTTCTCGTCTCTTCCTCCGAGAGCGTAGGTACTCGGTGAAGCGAATCAATTGTCAGGCGATGATTTTAGTTGGTCATGGGTGTAGTTAAACTTTAAACAATCAGTGAGTTTGTTGGCACGCGACACAATGCGCGATATCTTCGTCTGGCGTCTGTCATCCTTTGCTCCGAAGACTCCATTCAGTGTCTAGACATAGGAGAAATACAATGGTAACGGTTTCAGGCAGACCGATCTCTCTAAGCGATAGGAGACTTTAGTGTTTACAGAGTGTACTGGCAGAACCAGATGTTCAATTATCTTTCGTATACTACAATATTTCCGTTGTTGAAAGTATGAAAAATCAACTTCATTTTACGTAATGTGGCCATTGAATGTTGAAGGCTGTGTAAAGAGTTAAGGGGTTACCTTGGCGCTCGGAAAAATAGGTCCAAAAATAACCTTTTTTTTGGCGCAGACATTAAGTGTATAAAATGATTGTTATTATGTATATATATAGTAGTTTTGTGAACAATTTGTAATGTTAACAATTTTAAAAAATTAAGAAATGGCAGAGATAAGAGCCGATAAGTAGGATCGTCTTTTGAAAATCCTTACTGATGGTGTACTTGATTTCTCTGTTAGACGTTGTCTGAGACAAAAGAAAATTGTTGTATTTATTTAAAAAGGTAATAGCTACAATGTGACAGAGAAATATTCAAAAAATTTTTTTTGTAGAAATAACAGCTGTTTGAAAAGAAATTCGAATTTTCATCGAAGTTCTGATTGTGAGTTTAAAATGTTTATAACTTTTGAACACGGCAACCAATAAAAAAAAATTCTACGTCAGATTTGGGAGAATATTATAAAAATAAGTGTTGTAAATTTTAACCAAATCGGTCGAGTAGATATTGAGATATCGTGCACACCAGTTTGAAAAATGCAGTTTCGAGGAAAGCGCATAAGAAGTAACAGTACGTCGTAAGCGTCTTGAAACCCAAATTTTGATTAGTTACCTTCAATCGTTCAAACCATCATGTTGCCGTGATGTTTTCTTCCTTTGGAGCAGCTGTTTTCAATTTTTATATTTATAACAATTCAAAGTTCTAGAGGCTTTTCCTTGTTTGCCGATTCGGGTCGACTGAAATCGTTTCCGAGGCGCTCACTGCTAATTGCTATAACTGTGCGATCGGAGCAGAGAAGCCCTCCTATAAAAGAACTTATGAGAAAAAAGGACGTGAAAAGAAATTGTCAGCAGGCAGAGGTCGCTTGTGCAGTGGTTCCGCGCCGACCCAGGCGATCGTCGACGTTAAGCTACTCTGGCCGAGTTGCTGCCTTGGATGGGTTGCCGCGCATCTCCCGTTTCTTTTTCATAATCCTGCATAACTTTGGTAATAGTTTGAATTTTGAAATGGTTAGACGCTTGAAATATTCATAAAAATATAAACAATTCATCCAGCCAAAAAAATCTATTTTTTTTTAAATCTCCAGGTGCCGTAACCCTCTAATATCATGGCGCCTATATTGAATGTACTGGTCCTTCTATATTTAAAAGGATGTTTTTACTTTCAAACTGGATTTCCGCTAACAAACTCAACCGCGATACACCGCGGTAATCTTCTAACTCGATGCTAATTAATCTCATTTATATTAATTTTGTGCTTCTTCTAGCGTAGTTAAGAAATTACGGGACGAATTTATTACGGAATTATTTTTACAACGAATTTTTGAAAATGTCGATGAACTTCAATATCAGCTGGTTCTTGATGTATACTGATTTAAAAATTTTTTAAATGGTCATAAGATCAAAAGTGTGATAAGTAATTATCAAATATTAATGAAATTGAAAAATTTCAACAGTTACGTAAATATTAGGGGTACCGAAAAATAATCAAAATTGGAGAAGTGAAATCGTAATTGGAAACGTTTTTCAACAAAAAATCGAAGGACTTTTTTAAAAAGGGAATCGAACAACTACCTTTACGCTGGCAAACAATGTTAGAAAATTATAGAAATTATTTTGTCGATGAGTATTTAAGATTTCTTTAATAAATAAATGTTTTTCGCCAGCAAAAAAATTTTGATTACTTTTCAGTACCCCTAATATATACCGTCAAGATGAAAAAACGTGAGCCAATAGGACTGTTTACGCATTAGAGAAGAAATTTATGAAGACAGCTGGAAAATATGTCTCAATAAAACGCAGATGTCGTAAACAATGAAGTAAACTCGAAGTCCAACAATTTCTTAGATCCTAGATGATCGTAGGGATACTTAAAAATACGTCAAAATTTTGGAACATTCGATGTGTACAGATAAACCGGAGAAAATGGACGAGAATAAAAAGCAAGGACGGCGTAAAGAACAGACATGAAGATGATGAAGCTGTATCGAAATTAAAGTAGGAAGTTTAGATCGAAAGCAGCTGCGAGTTATCGGAGATTTCACGATAAAATTTGAAGTCTATCATCAACAAAGGAATTCTATACTTTAGCTTCCAATAAGAACTACTTGAGAAGTCTGGGTTCAAAATTTGTCAATGTCTAACGATAATTATTCCGTGGAAAACACAATTACCACATTGTGAATAGATTACAAAAATTCTTACATTCTCGAGCAAATCATTTGCGAATGTTCTACATATTTTAAATTAACTTCTAATTTATACTGAAATTGTCACGGTTTCCAAATGGAACTTAATATAAATTATTTTGTTTTTCAAACTCGTAAAGGTACCGATTTAAATAACTTTTCAAGCGCAAAACAAGAGAAGTACAGAGAAATTAAAATGTTGAAAAAATTAGCAGCTATTGAAATACAATTATCTCAACTGTCTAGTATTTTTTAACACTAGGTTTACGGAAACCGTCAAATTGACGGATTCCAACCTCTTTAGAAACGCCTTCATTTTATAATATGCAAACTACTTAACTGATCATCTTCTTTGTCACTTGTTCCCTCTATTGTCAAAGTCTTTATTTAATACATTACAGTGTAACATATTTGACATCCGTAAACGCAATGTTAAGTTAACAGACAAACATCTTGCAAATTATACTTTAGCGACATATCCTTTCCATTTTTCTTAACAATTTTCTTATCTTACGATGAATCGATTTTGTCCGCGTCAGAGTCAACAGAAAGAGAAACTCTTTCTTCATAGATTTCGATACATCTAACGGAAAGAAACCGTCGAGACGTCACTGACAGAGAAGAAAAGAAGAAACCAGTCTCGCAGTTGGATAGCGTTGAGTTTGACAATCGAATACGACGACTATATATATCCAATCTACACTCTATGTGTTGAGTCATGAACAGAAATCGCCGATATGTATTTTTAAAAGTGCAGACAATCCCAATACCTCCGGTTTCTAGCAGGAGCACACTCTCTACAATTTCACAGAAGAAATAGTACGGCAAGTGGTGAAGCATGAAAATGTATTCCGAGTATTGATTTACAGCACTTCAGTTTTGAACATACAACTGTAGCATCGGAACTTTTTGGTGTTAGGAAACAGTTTGTAATTAGTGAGTGTGATACACAGAGTCGAACCATAGACAGAGTTGAGTCATAGACAGAGTTGAGCTATGCATAGAGTCGATTCGTAGATGGGGTGGAGCTATGAACAGAGTTGAGTCATAAATAGGTTTGACCTATGAAAAGAGCTAAGTCACAGACAGAGTTGGGTCATCGATAGAGTTGAGCTATGAACAGAGTTGAGTCATAGATAGGGTTGAGCTATGGACAGGGTCGATTCATAGATGGGGTGAAGCTATGAACAGAGCTGAGTCATAAATAGGTTTGACCTATGAAAAGAGCTAAGTCACAGACAGAGTTGAGCTATGAACAGAGTTGAGTCGTAGACAGGGTCGATTCATGGATGGGGTGGAGCTATGAACAGAGCTGAGTCATAACTAGGTTTGACCTATGAAAAGAGCTAAGTCACAGACAGAGTTGAGTCATAGATAGAGTTAAGCTATGAACAGAGTTGAGTCATAGATAGGGTTGAGCTATGGACAGGGTCGATTCATAGATGGGGTGGAGCTATGAATAGAGCTGAGTCATAAATAGGTTTGAACTATGAAAAGATCTAAGTCATAGACAGAGTCAAGCCATAGATGGAGTTGAGTCATTGAGTTGAACCGTACACATAGTTGAGCCGTGGATAGAGTTGAGGTGTGAACGGAGTCGAGTTATAAATAGAGTTGAACCATAGATAGAGTGGCGATATGAACCGAATCGAATCATAAATAGAGTTGAGCCATAGATGGAGTTGAGCCATAGACACAGTTGAGCTGACTGTTTCTTCTTTATATGCTTCCATAAAGAATTAGGTCAGTATCCAACAAAAAGTCTTCTAAAGATTCCTACGATAGTCAACGCATTAATAAAGGAAGATCACTTGCAATCTCGAAAATAAGAAGCGTACATTTAAATCGACTACAAAGTCAGAAGGAGTGTAGCAGACCGTCCCTTTCCAAAGAGTGTTTTCCCGTCGATATTTGCATGCGTCTCCTAAATGAAATCACGCTACTAACGCTAGAAGTAGCGACAGTTTCCGGTTCCTTCCTCGAGTCTCCCCTGCGAAAGGTCCCCGAGAGAAATACGGTAAGAGAGCAAATTACGGAAGTTGGAGGACCGCGAGCTTGAAGTTTCACTCGAAATGTCGGATTTGTCGCGTATGTGGCACTCGGTAGAGCAGATACGGTGCCGCAAAGGAGCTACGTCTCCACCCTCAGCTTAGCTATTCCTTTCTTAAACACGACACACGATGCAAACGTGTTATCCCTACGCGAATGACACTCTCGGCTTCTCTGGTTACTCTGGGCTTTATGCGATTCGCCAAGTTTCTCTGTGCTAGGAAACCTTTGCGGGTTGTACTTCAGCAAGGATGTGGCAAGCGATTTTTCTGTTATTAATTTCACCTGTATTCTCAAAATGGGAAAATGGCTTGACAATAAAGTAACCGACTTTGCCCGTTTTATATTTAAATATACTGGGTGACAATTTTGGAGAATGGGAAAGCAAAAGGGGAGGTAGATGATCAGTTAAGTGATTTGAAATTTATTAGGCAGAAGTGAAATATTTACTTCACGGATTCTCTGTCAATTGAGGGAATTTTCGAAAAATCGGAGACCGGTCATTTTGGCCGCCTTTGTAGTTAAATAATTTAAGGTTCGTAAAAAAAAGTCGAGTATTTACTTCATGGCTGCTCTATCATTTGGAGGAATTTTCGAAAAATCGGCGACCGGTCATTTTGACCGCCTTTGTAATTTTAATATTAGAAGAGGATAGAATAATTGGGAAAACGAAAAACCAAGAGGTGAGAAATAAGATCACTTAAATAATAATTTTCATAAGATAAATGTCGAGTATTTACTTCAGTGCACCTCCATCATTTGGGGAAATTTTCGAAAAAATTGAAGACCAGCCATTTCGTTTGTTTTGGTACTTTTAATGTCACAAGAGAATATAAGAATATGGAAAAAGTAAATCCAAAGGTGAAAAATAAGTTCAGTTAAGCGATTGACATTTTGCAAGATAAAAGTGGATTATTTATCATACGATTGCCGCATCACTCTCAGGAATTTTTAGAAAAAATTGAGAATGGGTCAGTTTGTCTGCTTAGTAGTTTTAGTATTAATCTTTTAGCTACGGTGTGACTTTTTGCCACACGTAGTTGCATCATTTCAAGTCAACGAAGAAAATTCGGCAACATTAGCGATAAAAGTTAGTTGCGCAGAAGGCTATCAACGTTAGAGAGACTTCCTCGGCCATGAAAATGGGCCAGGAACGATTCTATGGTCGGTAAAACGTTCTTTTACGATGAGACACCGAGGCACGCATTAAAGAGTGGAACGCTCGAAAAGAATGCAAATCGATTGGCCTGACGATGTAACCGCAAATGTCGATGTTGAGTCGAATGCATCCGCGGAGGATCGCACGTCCTGAATTTTGTATTACCTTGACGAAGCACCCACGTCGAATAGAATCCACGTTCGTTCGTCGATAACGCCCTACTGGCACGAACGTGTCTCTGATGGATACCGCCAGAACCAAGATCCTCTTCCATTCGATTCGCGAGAAAATGAAAATTAGTGGACAGAAGCTGAATATTCTACTTTGCAGAGGAAAAGAAGGAAAAATACTGAAAATTTGTCTCATTGATTGTAAATAAGTATAAGTTTTTTTTTTCAATTAGAACTTTGTAATCGATTATGTGTACAGTAAACGTTAAAATATTGAGTTGGGCGAAGATCCGTTGTCATTCGAACCGTGAGAAAGTCGAAATTAGTGGCAATTAGTAGAAAATACTGCTTTATAGAGCAAAGAGGCACAAATACTGGAAATTCGTGTGGTTTATAGCAAATAAGGGATGGTTTCTTTAAATTAGTACTTTACAATCGGTTATATGCATAGTAAAAGTTGAAATATTGAGTTGAGCGATGATCCGTTGCCATTCGACCCATGAGAAAGTCGAAATTAGTGGAAATTAGCAGAATATACTGCTTTATAGAGCAAAGAGGCACAAATACTGGAAAGTGTGGTATATGGTAAATAAGGGATGGTTTCTTTAAATTAGAACTTTACAATCGGTTATATGTATAGTAAAAGTTAAGATTTTGGGAATGTGGTTGGACGATGAACCTTTTCCATTTGAATCGAGAGAAAGTTGAAATTAGTGGAAACAAAGCTGAATATGCGTCTTCGTAAACGAAAAAAGGGAGAAAAATAACAATTTATCTCGTAAAATTGTAAATTTCGAATTTAATAGTCGATGATATGTACAATAAGATGATAAAAGTACAGTTAAACCAAGATTCTGTTCCATGAAATTTGTGACAAAATGAAAATGAATGGACTAAAGCTCAATACACTGCTTCGCAAAACGAAAAAGATAAAAGTGCTAAGAATTTGTATCGTTGATTGTATATAAAAAGTATGTATTTACTTTCGATTTTATAGTCGATGATGACTTCGTTCATTATTGACTATATCAAGAGTTCCTCACGATGAAAGAGAGCATAGCATGTAAAATTTTTGCTCGCAATGAATAATAAAACATTACACCTACTTAAAAGTGTAATAGCAAGTAAATTAAAATTTAAATTGTCTGCATTTTTTTAAATTGGAGAATAAGTGAGCTTATTCTTTGTTTGGTGCATAAAATATGTTCTTCTATTTTCTTGTTAAACTAACATTAACATCCACAGTTAGAATTTTCCTTAATCCGAGCAGGCAATCTTGCAATTTTCCTCCGAATTTTACCGAGCGATTAACCTACTTAAGGTTATTGGTCTAGAACCGTATTAGTCGTTAACGGTTTATATTTTTTTTAATGGAAAAAAAGATTTCGAGTTTGAAAATTTTTTTTTTTAATTTTGCACAAAACTGAATAATATTTCATTAAATTTTTCACACTATTAATAATTAAAAATTAAAAATTAAATGCTACTCGATGATCGTATTATGTGTCATATAATAAATTTGGCAACAACGCATGGAAATGTATATGCATATATATTATATTCATCCATAATTAGTGTATTGTAAACAAATAGTTTTATTTTTATTTCCTTGTCAAATTTTTGTATAACCATGGAATGAAAAATAAGTATTATTATAAACGCAATTATATGTTATCACGCTCAGTAGTAGATAAACTACATGTAGTTAATTTTTGAATTTTGCGCATTTTATGCAGCGATGCCAAATTTCTTTGCAGTCAAACATGAACCGAGCCTCTGTCATGGCTGATGGTTGTCTCACTAGTTTTTCATTATTTTGAATAAATATTGGTCTAAAATTACACGTGAATGTATATGTTTTATAATTTTTATAGTAATTAAAACGGTTAAAGTTTTGAATAATAAGTTTTCTGAACATTTTTGAATAGCCAATTATGTGAAATTTCAATAAATTGGACATTTCCGGCAAGGTCTCCCACTTACCATGTGTTAAAAGTCGCATTTTTAATATTTCATTATTCAAAAACTATACGACCAATATTTTTCAAAAAAATCAGTAAAACGTATGAGATGTGTATAAATAACATATCAAAATTCTAGAATTTTATCTATACATTGCTCTAAAGGGCGAATAACCTTAAATCTAAATAAAGTGTATACATTTTAATATCACTTAAAAAAATATTTTTTTTCCAAAATAGACATTTTCATAAATATTACAGTAACCTGCGCGCACGTAGAAATAAAATTATGATCTCCATAATTACAAGCTTGAAGAGAACAAAGGGAAGAATTTAATCGTTAAAATACCCGCTGTTTTTTCTTTTAATTTAGAATCCCTACTGTAAAATACCAAAAGAGCCTTTCCTTCGTTTCCTTTCGCTCTAAAATACGAAGCAGATAATTTAACGGAATTCGTACACGAATCGCAACGAAACGGAAACGATCCCTGGGATTAATCGAGCCTGGAAATAATGTTTTCCTCTTGAAAAATTAATCAATCGCAAGACATTTCCGACCACCTGAGAAACGACTGAGCAATAACAGATGTTACCATTGAATTCACAGAAACACGTACAATTGCGAGGGCTTAGTCATCGATATTTATTCGCACACGTTCGATCTGAACCGATCATAATCCTACGAGAAGCTCGGCGATCCTACGGTGTAATTTTTTATCGTCCAATACGTTTCGTTCGTTTTCACGAATCCATCTGATTGTGAGCTAGCTTAATTTTCTCTCTACTACGTTTCTCCTTTTTATTTATTTGACAGTTCATGGAAGAAAATATCGCAATTTGTTTTCCAATTATTGATTGTTAATTGATGCTGAGGCAAGAATTTTTTATCAGGTGTGCAGGTATCTCATGTGTTTTCTATCAAAAGATCGCTGCACTGTGATCGATCTCACAAATCTAACTGCACAAAAATCAAAATTTCGAGTTGTTTGAATGTCATTACGAACTTGTAAGTACCTGGACAATACTGAACAAATCCTATTTCGTGGTAATACCTTCCAGAATCTTATCGGAAACTTATTTTTGTAAAATTATTTTTGTCCAGCTAGATTCGCAAAATCGATCAAAGTGCGATGACTCGAAGACTACCATATGGACGAAGTTTTAGTCAGAAAGCCCAATTAAATGTTAATTTCTGAGAGAACGGTACGTTTCTGACCCATGATTCTTCTCAGACATTTTTCCTACGTAACAAGACGAATACTATGAGCCAATTTTAGCTAAAAATTTGCTACCCTTTTCCCGAATTTTACGGCCGTTTTTTTTGCAAATCTCCATTGATCCAGAGATGTAAAACAACTCCTGAAAGCCACGAATATTAGTTTTTTTACACCCTGTACAACTACTGTTCAATTACCTCTGTAGAGTACAATGAAACGATGATAATGCCGTATCTCTTCTCTCAATGTGTCACTTCAACGTCCACATAATGGTGGAAAGTTGTTAAAAATAACATTTCATTTCTAACCGACAGTCGACTAGGACTTGTCACCACGTACCTTAAACTCGTGAAAAAAAAATTCGTCAAACTTGTCGCAGCTACTTTTACACCCTCGAAGTCTTTTCTTTACTCTTTTTCTGAACTATCGCCATCCTGTCGCACCCTCTTGTAGGTCGAATGGGAGACCCTTCGTTCTTTGCTTCCGTTGCACGTTCCTTTTAAGGGTTGTCGAGTAACGTAGAGAAACTGGAACGATCGAAAGGAGAAGGAAACGAGTGAACGACAAATGGAAGACTGGAAAAGAGAGAGAGAGAGAGGGAAATGAAAGTTTAAAGATTAGGCGAACAAAGAGACTTTGCCGCTAAGATAAACAGATAGCGTGTTTCATCGTAAAATGTCTCGCTCAAAGGGAACAGTTAAAACGAAAGATGGTAGCTGGATGGAGAAGAGATACGAAGAGATAGCAAAAATAATGTAAAATTCAAGTACGTGCCAGCAAGAAACGTGCCTTTGATCTTTGATCGTTTCGGAGGAATTTTTGAGAACTTCGAGGAAATGTTTCTGCTAGAATTCATTAGGGAATTATTTTTACAACGAATTTTCGATAATGACGGAGAACGTCTGTATCAACTGGTTCTTGATGTGTACGGATTTCGAAAATTTGAAAAATTTCATCGTAATATCAACAGTGTGATTCATCAAGATAGGGAAATTGGAAAATTGAAAGAATTACGTAAATAAGATAAAAAATGTGAGCCAATAGCAATATTTACGAATTGAAGAAGAAAATGAAGACAACGGGAAGGTATCTCCAATATAAACTGGTTCTTAACGTGTATAGATTTCAAAAATTTTTTAAATCTAATAATACGATCGACAGAGTGATCCATCACGTTAAAGAAACTGAAATATTCAAAAAGTTATGTAAATATATACAGGAAAGATTAAAAATGTGAACCAACAGGAAGGTGTGTTAAATATCAGCTGGTACTTGAGATATAAAGATTTCGTAAATTTAGAAAAAATTTTTCATGAGTTATGTAGTGTGATTTATCAACTCAAAGTAATTGGAAAATTCAAAATGTTACATAAACATATACAAGCAAGATTAAAAAATGTGAGTCAATAGGACTGTTCACAGAATAAAGAAGAAAATGAAGACAACTGTAAAATATCTTATATATCATCTGGTTCTTGAGGTATAGAGATTTTGTACATTTTGAGAAATTTACTTGTAAACTGTACAATGTGATTTGTTACATTAAAGCAGTTAAAAAATTCTGATTTTACTGTATCACAGTTGTCACATAACGCAGTACCCATTAATCCTTAAAAGAAATTTCGCTTTATAACAATTACTTTTTACTTTCCCTACTAATTTTTCATTTTTGTACAAAACAACTAACAACGCCAAAATGTGGCCCACCTGTTACCATTCGAAACATACGGAATATTTTTCCTACGAGCAATAATAGCGAGAAAATCAAGGTGTCAAAATCGTCTGAGACACTCCGCATTTTAATTATAACGCTTGACACTTACATCATAAGCAGAAAAGCAACAGAAATAGCGAACAAGCATGCTGGAGTCGAGGGAAGATGGGAAATCTTGCGGATGCAAGGAGCGACCGGTGCATCGAGGACGCGAAGCAGCAGGTAATGCATACTAGCTCGGTGGCGTAAAATTTAATCCAATGAATTAATTATAAACTACGCTCGACATCTCGCGCTCGGCTCAGGCAATTACCATGAATATGAAGTACGCCCTTTCATACTCTCCTGAACCGGTGCTTCTCTTTCCAGACGATAATATCGGTAATTTCATTTAGGAAGCTGGCATCGTCACAAGCACAAGACAACACCCTTCGTCTTTCACCTTGGTCTCATGTTGGTTTGAATAGTTGATTCTTTAATTACCAAGGTATTCGATTTTTGTGATTGGAAATGTTTTTTTTTTTTTTAACTAATTCGATGAAGGAGCGTCTTTCAACGAGTTTTAGGACATTCAGCTGTACTTTTTTGAGGATAGGTATAAGGTGAAATTATCAGTACTTTACCATGTAGCAGTAGTTAACCATTTTTTACAAAACATAAAAAATAAGGTTTGTATAAGTTGTGCACTTTCGATGAAAGTGAATTTGATTTCGATTAAATGAAACAATTGCATATAAAGTGAAGTACGCCTATTAATATATAATATATTTAGATAACATTATGCAACTACTGTAAAAAGGAAAAAGTTGTGCTCGGAAGATTTCAATACGAAATTGATGTTTAAAAAATTTTTTTTTGGTTTTTCATTTTTCGTGAGTGGAACTTGCAAAGGAAAAATCTGAGAAAAGCCCTAACGTGTACATTCATGTTTAGAATGTGTTAGAATTCTGTTGGAATTTTTGCACTACATTAATTGCGGAAAATGAGGCAAAAACTGATTTTTCGATTTTACCCTATAACTACCCTTCCGGTGAAGGTAGCGGATTAAAAATTTGTGTGCAATGGTTTTTCATCATCACCTATCGAATGACCAATCGTCGAATGAAATCGGTTCAAGGGCACTTTTGACCCCCTTATTCGGCTACACCCTTTCCTTTCCAATTTATCGCATCACGAGTATCACTCGTTATAATATGGCAATGGGTTAATATACAATTGACATTCACTTATTTTACAAAAAATTTACAGATTTCTTGCACCTGCCATCCATCTCTTTTTGTTTTATTATTTATCATATCGAAATACCTCGTATGGCGAGCAACTTGAAATAAAGTTTACGCGGTCTTTTTAATTATCTGTGAATAAACATCGCGATACTTGACCAATA
This sequence comes from Cerceris rybyensis, assembly GCA_910591515.1. NCBI lineage: Eukaryota > Metazoa > Arthropoda > Insecta > Hymenoptera > Crabronidae > Cerceris > Cerceris rybyensis. The sequence continues at coordinate 63,979,191 of OU342789.1, read as the reverse complement.
AGCCTCCCTCCAATTTTAACAAAAGAAATCGATGCTAGCCATTAAAATGGAACAGTACGAAAGATAATTTACAAAACACTGTTACTTTTCCCATTACTTTGCAGTCATCGCAGCAACGCGACGATCTCGTTAACCCGTATTTCGTTGCGCTTTATGAATATTCCGTAAAAGAGGAGCTCCCATGCAGTTAATGAATTCTTTTAAAACACGGCCGCTGAAATTGCGAGCCAGCAACTGGTTCAACATCGATTACACCATCTCGATTACAATTTGCTTCTTTTTCCCCAACGATTGGATTATTTTAGATACACTTTTTATCCCAGCACGAAACGAAGCTTTAAAGGGGATGGATTAAAATGCACCGGGGGTTGCTTTAATATCGTTGCACTAGTTTAAAAAAAATATATCGATGAAATGTCACATACTGTGACTAATTTTCACGTGTATGTCGGAAGTCTGTTTTGGAAGGACCGTCAATTATGTTTTTTTTTACATTTAATTTAATTAAACGTCGAGAGAACTATGTGGATTTTTGGTAAGCGAATTTTTTGAGATTTTATTTCTATTTTTTTAATTAATATGTCAGCTGTGGCGCGAAATTCGAGGATTTTCTTTGTTGCTTAGAGGTGAGGGCAAAAGGTGTTGCAATATTTTATAATTATTGTGAATGTTGATTATTAACAGTTTGCGGACGGAGACATTTTCAAATATTGACACATAATCATTTATTTGGTGGTCCGAAACTACCTTTTTATCAGAAATTTGGGCTGCTAGTGTATATCAATTATAAATTACTTCACTTTTAATCATATATCACCGGTTGTATTTGGATTTTGCAATTTTAATCGTATATTACATACGACGATAAACTGTAATTACATTTTTTCTTAGACCGCATATATGCGTCGCTAGTCCGCAAAGGGTTGATTAATCAGTACAGTAATATAAGAATTAATACATTTATCATACTTGATAAATTTTTGTTACAAACAAAATCAACAAGCAAACTTCATGCTCATTCTTTGTTCATGTAATCTGTTATCTTATTTATTCCGTTTAATAAAAACAATCATATTGACATACACCCCCTTTGATTTTATTAACTTTACACATTTTTAAACCTTTCATTCATTTAGAAACAATCGTTCTCAATTAATAAATAGTCAATTAGTCATAAAGATTTGACCCAATGTTTTATAAAAATGAAATTTTTTTGTTTATTATTGTAAGAAAGGAAATAAGAGAATGTTTTTGTCAATATTGGGAGGCAGAAGAGTATTTTTAGACGAAATAAAAATGTACGGGGCATAGTACTTTCGACCTAACGGCGGAAAAATCTTTTATTTATCTTCATTAATATAATTCATGAAAGTGATTAACAATATTTCAGTTGGCCGTCTACAAAAATTCATTAACTTAAAAGCTTACAGCACCAAGGTAAACACAAAATTCAAGATATTTTTCCTTTAGAAGGCAAATATTTAATGAAATCAGTAATTACGTTGAAACTTTTATCTCGTGGAACAAACGAAGGAACTATTTGCGTTGCTTCAAGTAATTAATACCGGTACCAAATAAAAATGTTGCGACGTAACTTTTACTACTTATATCTACTCGACAAACATTTACTAATATCCTTTAATTGCACGACGTCAGTTGTCTTAAATGTTTCAGCTTGCTGCAAGCTGTTTAATAGAAGAAAGTATCATTAAGTAAATACGCAAACCTCTAAATCAGTTCAAACGTTATTATTTTGCACAAAAATAATTCTGCTATAATTGCAAATACATCATTAGAGTTACTATCAAAGCCATATAAAAGCCACTCTTTTTAAAAATGGTGTAGGAACCTTTTTAAAATATCTTTAATATTAAAACTACCAAAAACAAAATGTTCAATTAACAATTTTTTCAAATATACCTCCAAATTAATAGGGAAGTCAAAATGAATATTTTACTTCTGTCTTATAAAACCTAAATGACTTAACAGATCTCCTTTTTCTCCTCTGGAATTTCTTGTTTCCATAATTATATGATGATATAAATTTTCGAGGTGGGACGAAAAATGTCCCACCATGCATCTTCACTCATCAAAGACGTGGGACACTTTTAATCCCACTGTGCCTCAAGCAGTTAAGACCAATGTACTAAGTATCCCTACATTAATTTCTTTGCATAAAGTCTATTTAGCTTAACCGCTCGAACGACATTCAAGTTCTATTTTGATCCTACAAAGCAAAGCCGTTCTTTGCATGAGTTTTGCCAGTAATTGCATCAAGAGTACCTCCAAATGCTGTCCCTATGCGGGCTAACTGTCCTAGCCCTTTAGCTTAAGGCTAAACTTTCTAGAGACCGCTATCAAATCCTAGGAACTTGGGCTAGGTCTATAGGTGTATGCTTAAGCTCGGCATTACCGAACGGATGCCCAAATGGTACTTTCGGAAAACGGTTATGTTGGACACGAAACTGCTACGGTGGCTGTGTAATTGGGGATACCTTCTGCACTTCGAACTCTCTGTACTCTATTTGTTATTATTATACCTGCAGGACGATTTGAATTTGCGTTCAATGTCGCATAATGAAAGAATATCTGATGAAAGTACACCCCTCTCTCAATTCCTACGGGTTTTAAATGAAAACAAATTTTTTAAACATTTTATTTTGACTTTTTTGCATTATGCCATTTATGAATGAAAAGAGTATCATATTAATGTGAGACATTTATTACAAATATACGTAAAAATAGTTTATACAAGCGGAAATGTAAATATGTTGTAAAATGTAGGGAACGCAATCATCTAACACACACGCGCGCGCGCACACACACACACACTTTATATGATATAAAAATACAAATTATTGTACAAAATCTCTCCAGTCATGTCTAATTGTTCGTCTATTCGTCTAGTCCCGCTGTCCGTCTAATCGTCTATAATTCTATTTGTCTAGTCTGTACGTCTATTCGTCCATATACGTCTATATATTCTTTAACCCGTCTACTCTCTACCTCGTCCACTTTATAACTCGTCTACTGTCGAACTGAACTCTCGTCCTCGTGCCGTCGACATTCGTCTTTTCGTCAGTCAGTTGTATCATAGCGCATCCTTCTAGATAATTCTAGCGGGATTTATAAAATCCCCACATCAATGAATGCATTCTTTTAGAAATTCGATTAAAAGTTACTTAAGCAACCCTTGCAAAAATTGAATTGCAAACATGAAATTTTTGTGTGTCATTTCTAAATTCAAGAAAAGAAAGAAAACGTCTAAATCAGAGATGCAGAAATTTTGCACGCCAGAGCCATTCTTGGAGAAACGTCACCTACTTCACCCATACACCCAGCCGAAATGTGTATCCTCAACTTCCCTTTAATTTCTTTAGATCAATTTACACGATTTACAGATTACTTGAACATAACTTTCTATTTCGTATAAATTCTGTGTTTCTTTTCATACTGTATCCCTTTGCAGGATTTTTTAGGGATATATCTACCGTGTAAACCGAGGGATGGTTCTACTTAGATTTTAGGAAGAAAAATTTTTACAAAACAAGCAGTGCCTTCGTTTCATAGATTTGATGAGAATTTTGCAAATTGATAGATTTGATAATTGTACAGTAATTTTTCTCGGTTTGATATGATATATGCTATTACGCTGTTATATGCTATTGTTACATTTGCAAGAAGTTTTATATTTTTGTCTGAAGACCCTTAATTGAATTTTAACCCTAGATTTACGAATGCTACTAATATACCCACTTATATGTGTTGGTTTTGGTGTAGAGGAGATGTCAAAGTCACCCTTATTTTTTTAACAAGATTTATGAACGTTAAATCTGTCATACTTAAATACATTAAATAAGTACTTTGAAAAAAGATGGGTCAACCGGCAAAGAAGAGATTGGTTAATCAATTTAAGTATTATACGATTAATGCGAAGTACCCACTTCGCTATAAATATTGTATATAAAATTGTATATAAAAAGTGTTAGAGCAGGCAAGGTGGGTTTGAAGTGATTCCAATACACATCCAATTGGAAAAGCGTTTATATTTGTTATAATAAAAGGAACTCGTGCGTTCAGTGGCACATTACAACGAGGAGTGGTGTCATGGTTGACGACCAGTTACATTTTGAGACAAGTGCGCCTCTGGCAGGCACCATCCCAATTAGAATAGGGCGCGAAATTGTTATGTTCCAATAAAAAGTAACAATCCGTCAATTTAACGTCTTCTGGAAATCTAGTGTTAAATAGAATGCTATATTTCCCTATCATGATATAGTAGCCGATATTGAAACGATTTTAACCCTTTTAGTGCCGAGAGAAAACATTGATTGAATTAATAACAAATGTAAAGGTGAATAAAAAGAATTGTCATTTGGCGATAGTTTAAATGGAGAACGCAATATAGAGTATAAACTGTGTATTTACAATTATTATAAAATGACTGATATTGTATTGGAAACTGAATATTAACTCTCCGATGCCCAGTGTTAGCACTATTGTTAACGACGATATATCGCCATCCAGCACTAAAAGGGTTAACGAGCTATCGTGAAAGATCAAGCGTGACAGTAAAATAAACTTTCTCACTGGCTATGAACTGTCTATTTTTAACTAATTGCAAGTTTCTGGTTCTACGGAGTGAAAGAAGCGAAACGCAATGCTACAATTTTTTGTACCTGCAGACACTTTAAATACTTGACATTTCTTTGTATTTTAAAATTCTTGTAATTATTCTCTGTAATTAAATAAAGTTACAAGTCGTTAAAATTACAAGTTACAAAGTCAACGTAAAATTTCAAAGTACTCGTACGTTATAAATTATACGATCCCACGAGGCACGAGACTTTCAGTATCTCACGTAACTTAACTTTTGCGAAGAACTTCATAGCTGATAATGTGACACAATTTGAGAATTAAGTTAAAAAGTCCAAGAATATAACAAACTTTCTTAATAAATATATTGTAGTTGCTATTTATAAACAAAATTTATAGATTTTTAACGATAAGTTCACATACTTGATGTTACAATTATATTCTCGTTACTTTAACGATCATTTTTCATTTAATGTACACAAAGGTGTAACATTTCGTAAGCCATGGAGTCTGTTCAATGTATGCGAAACACGTCCTGCTTCCGTTTCGTGCAAATGTTTGCGTAAAAATGAAAAGTAGGACGCTGCTTGTTATGCTGCACCGTATTTTAAACAAATACAAGTAAACTGTCGCTGGGACATGTTCATCTACTTTGTGACTTTGACATTATTTTCTTCTAAATATTTTATACCTAGAAAAACATGATGTACTACATACAGCAATTTCAAGAGAACATATTCTCAAATTTATTTTATTTAATTTAGAATGTTACACAGTGCTAAATTCTACAGCAAATGACCACTCAAAACTGAAGTACTAATTGTCTTCACTCATTTATCAAACTGGGAATTTTTTATTACGACTGAAATCTTCTTTCTTGGTCGACGAAGCCTGAAAATTATCTCCAGAAGTAATAAAATATAAAATATTGCTAGTAATTTATTATCCTAGAAAATGTCAATTATCAGCTAGAATTTCTGATGAATTAGTGGAATTTTAATATTTAATAATCAATGAAATTTGCTATTGAGAACTATAATCGTATTTCTCACAAAGAAATAGAACTCTCATATTTGAAAATTAATGAAATCCTAGACTTTACATTTTTCCCGCCAAATGCGATTAAGCACTTGCCATACGATCTTTTCGGGAGTGTCTCCGCAATGAAACAAAATTAACACTTTGCAGTCCGAGGCATATTAGTAACTTTTCGACACTTTACTATTTGCTATTTTGTGTTATTTCAATAAAAAAATTCAGGTAAACATATATTTCTTAAAAGCTGTCGCTACAATAAGTTCATTCCCTGTAATTACTAATAAATTCGAAGGTCGCCTAAGAGGGTGCAACAGAGTGATATGGTAAACTTACGATGTCTCCTTACGATTAGATGCGACATCGGAGTGCAAAGGGTTAAATCAGTAATTTAAAAATTGATCGGTGAATCTCGATGTATCGTCCGATTTAACATAATATTCACACTTTTCCGGCCTGTATTTTTTAACATCCTACTGACCTCTGACCGGTCACTTGGCTGCAAATACTTCCCTAATACCGATGTCTCTTTGACAATTACAAATTCTCGTCACTGCCTCCTCAGTACAGTAAACCACAAACAATCATTGCCAATGATAAATAATTTATTAATTGCCATTGCAACCGATCAGTAAGTTGAAAATCCAAAAGCGTTGAGCCCGAAAATCCTATTAACCCCTTGGGTACATTTGGCAATTAAGTTTCGTCATGCACTTGCTTTGCTCATATTGCTTCTTTTATGTATTTAGATTCAATTTACAATACTAATTACTAATCTATGTATAATATATCATATCGCTCAAATAAATGAATTCTCACGCAAAGTCTACTGTCTTTATATGCTGTTGCACACATCAGCAAATTAAATCCATTTCAAATGCAAGAATTTTTATAAATAAATTAGTTAATATGCTACCGGTCGATAAAGTGTTAACAAGTCTAATTAAAAAAATTAATCAAAGCAATTGTAAGTCTAAAGTAAAAACAATTTCACCGTGTCACATCTCCCCGATATTTTCAATTTCACAGATTTTGCAAAACTCAAAAATTTCCAATTCATCTCATCGTATCACGAGTACAACTCGTAATTCTACATCAAGGAGTTAATTTTCTTTATAAAATTGTAATTTTGTGATAAAGGATAAAATGGAAAATTTTTAGCAATATTTATTCAATGCTGAATTAAAGTCATATATCAGAGGCAATGAAGCGAACGATTGCAGGCAAAAGAAACTTGAAAAATTGATCTTGAAGAAGGGAAAAAAAAGAGTTAAAAAGGTTTCGGGCGAACTGAGTGCAAAACTGGGAGTTTCTGGGTCTAACAGTCTGCACGAATCTCTGAGAACTCGTTTGCAACAAATCTTTGTCATTAATAATACTGTCCCGTGAACCGAGCTGCTCGTTCTTGGAATTACTTTGGTTATATATCGCGATAATTTGTTCGGTTAATATTTCACTTCTCCTTTCCTTTTGCTAAAACTAATTAACTAATTCTAGATTTACGTCAGTCGTATGAGTCACAGTCAAGTGCGTAATTTTTTCGCATGTTAATAATTCACTCTGTACGTACCACGTTTTCATTTGGATATTCATTTGCAACATTTTGTTTTGGTTGTAAATTAGTACGTTTGTTTGTAAAATGGCAGACACTGTATTTTGATTTTAACCCATTATCCGTCAATGTCCCCTTTTTGAGACATTTTCATTTTTTTGTTCTAGTTGGTTATTAATCTCATTATACAGTTAGTTTTATTTTATTTTTATTTTTAAATTACGGCGGGTATTTAGTTAATTATGTCCAATTTTAACATTGGATCTACCAAAACAGTGCAAATGACTGGTTTTTAATCTCTCTGAAAAATTCCTACCCTCGAACTTCTTTATATTTCTATGATTATTTTGTTAAATACAGGTAATTCTATAGTTCAATAATTCTTCCCGCGTTTTTGCTTTTCTGTTCATATTTTGATTAATTATCTCCAAGTATGCTGCGGTAATTGTCAATAGCTCCAGTGTTACAAACAGGTAGAAATTGTTAATTCGTGTAATTCAATTTTAATTTTAATTTGCATATAAAATAATTTGCAGTATTGGCTAAATAAAAAAATTGTGTTACTTTTTCCTGAATTCTATATTTCTAAAGTTAAAGAAGTGTCAAGTTTCATTTGAAAGTACCATTTCATAATTACTTCTATTAGATTGCAAGACGAGAAGTTTGGTATTATTTCATACAGTATTGGAAGCTGATAAATTACCGCGGGAAAAAGCAAATGCACAATCAATTACACAAAAATCGAATCAGCCAGGCACATGAGAGCAATGCCATGGCCATTGTTTGGGACGAATGAACAATTCGTAAAACAAGCAACGATCCGCAATCAGCACAACTGAATAATTCGCAAAACAAACAACGATCTCTGATCAACAAATGCCAATTAAAATTCTTTCGCCTCAATATTTACATACATTTTATTTAGCGTTCAGCATAACCTGTTCTTTTTCTATTCTTTATGTTTTAACACTAGAACTACCGACGTTAAATTGATTAGATGTCAGTATGTTAAATTAGTGCTTTGGAAAATGAGGAAGTAAAAGATGGAAAAAATGATCGGTTTGATCAGTCGTTTTGACTTGCTTGATAGTTCTAGTGTTAAACAAAATTCGAAGAAAATTTAGAACGAAACAATTTCCTACGTTTAACAGTTTCAAATAGGGAAATATGGTGTTCCAGTAATCTAAATTTTTCAATTTGCTTTTACAAATATTTGTAAAAGATATTTTATTAATTTACAATTGATATTTTATAATTGATAAAGAATTCTTTATATTCAGAAACGGTGTTACAATTCGTTTAGCCGGTCACAAAGATATATTATTGGCCCACCAAAAGAAGTCACTTGATAATTGGTTTGCTCCTATTCGCCCGACAGATAGATTTAATTTGAATTGTGTTATTTATAATTGTAGACATAATATTAATTGTTACAGCGTGTAAATTTTTCTCCTTCTCCATATTTCAATTGTCACTTCATGGAAGATGTTCTGAGTCCGTTGAAACGATAAAACAAAGTCCGAAGAAAAAATTGAAACCCACACCCCAAAGTGTCTCTTGTTCATTCATATAACCGTGTATCAAATGGAACTATGTATTCTAAAGGCGGCAAAGTATATTTCAACGTATATTTCGATGTTTAGACCAACATTTTATGTTTTATTTAAGAATTCCAGGTATTTATCTGACAGAATGTACGCCTAACTTTTCGTAGACATTCGGTGCACACGTATGTCCCATTTGTGTACATTCCGCGCAAAATACACGTGCGCATATCCAAGTGCAACCGCAAAGCAGCTGCATACGTATTCCCCGCATTATTTGTACAGAGCTTATGCCCGACTGTGCGTAATGCTGAGTACAAGAATACGCGTATATATCCAACCACATACGTATATATACGTACACATCCGCAAATACATGCGCGCATGCACACATATACGCATATATACGCACATCGGCGCATATATACGCACACGGGCGCATATATACGCTACATATGCATATTTACGTACACACGCGCATAAACTCGACACGCATTTTCACGCATGTTTCATATATATAAGTCGGGATAACGGAAGTCTGCCTTCGCACCGCCCATTCTTATCTTATCGGCCCTTGAAACCTGCGCTCGACGAATGACAACTGAACAATAAACACTTATTTCGTCGTTAAACGCTTTTTCAGCTTTACGTTTTACACGTTGGAATTGAAAATGACGCCAGACGAAGGATGTCTCCATTCATCGGTCGAACCGAACCAAACCAGTTATGAAGTGACTTCATTTAGTGGGCCAATAATACTCGCGTGTAACGTTAAACGCTGGGGACAGAGAGTGACGTTATATCTCCTTTGCCGGCTACGATGTTTCTCTTATCTTTGATAACAAATTCAGAGTGTCGAGAGGTAATTATGCGGTTTCGAAAGATCCGCGCAGCTTTTCGGCAAAGTGAATAAGCGGGCTTCAATCTAAGCCAGTTTACCTAAGTTCTTTGCTTGACTGAGGAGCAAGAAGGAGATTTGAGATGGGGGTATGGAATATCATTTGCGGATTAAGATTCCCACGTGTGAATTTGCGACCGTGATGTTTGATGCTTTTGAAGTTTTTACAATTTTAAGATTTAACAAGTTAGAACCATTACACTGTTTTGGATTGGAACCTTTTCGAAGTTAATGTTACATCGAGATATCGAAATGGTGGATTTTAAAACTCTGAAGAGTGTACTTACAATTCGATTTCAAAGTTAAATTATTTCCGTACCGAAGTTGCAAAATTTCGATTCGACGTTGAAGAGACCGCCTAAGAAATTTTGTGGCGGTGGAACGAAATCTATATCATTTGAGACGTATTTACTAACTTTCTGGCAGAGCATATCTTACTTCAGAGTTTGGGTTCCAAATTAAACTACACATTTTTGCAGGATCTGAGGTACAATCGATTCGTACGCTCCATATTTCACATTTCTACTGTTAATATAACTATTACTTTAAATTATTTCCTAATTTTGTATATTTAAAAAAAATGGAACTACTCTCTAAAGTAAAGGAAAGGGAAGAATTCATACACAATTCATACCTAATTAAACAGTCTAATTATGTGTCAAAATAAAGTCATATCTTCCCTTAATTTTCAAAGTCACATCTTCACGGTTTACCTTCCAACCTTAACACGTTAAGGGCCACACCGGTCTCTAGGGACTGACCGTTGATTATTTGTTTATATTGATACTGATCAATGAAAATCAACAATTAGTTTTTTATATACTTCAGCAACGCTACCGCGCCTGACTGACAATGAGCCATATTAATAGAAAATATATTAGGTTCAAGAATATCTTAGGGACTTGAGTGTGATCTTTTAAGGGTCAGATGAAGGTTAGAGTACCATAGCAGCTTTGATTCTCATCTGACACGGAAAGACAAAGTCGTGTCTCCTATCCAAGTCGTGAATGAAATCCCAAGCGCGAGAAGTGGATTACTTTCGAAATCCAAGCTCGACACTGCGTTCTCTCGCAGCCACACGATTGCTCCTCCTCAATTAAAGATAGTATCGAGCACATGTCGCGCCTAGACGTGCATTCAAATTGCTCGGGCAGATTTACGCGATTTTCACGGCAGACGGTGCACACGTAGAGTACGGTAGGTGCAATTACACGGGGATATCCCACTATCGTCGACCCGGCGGCTTCAGAAACGTGCAACCACCTAGAAAGATACCGGTGCATCTACCGACCTATGCAAACGATACTTCCACGACCTATTTACACGGAGAAGATTACACAGAGGGTATTTTCCTGGGAAACACAGGTTCCCATGGAAAGGCCGCCTTTCGAAAGTTTCCCGGTGCAACTGGGAGAACTTGGAGAGAAAATTGTTTTGAACGTTTATAGTCATTTTTAAATTGTTTTAGGGGAGTTTTGGAAATTATATATTGCTTCAGATTATTAGATTTATCAAGTATTAAGAAGAGAATATCAGTATTGGTGTGATTTAATTATGAAATTGTTTTTTTGTACTTTGAAATCTTTTCTACTTTAACTAATCTTCAGCAAAAGTGCAAATACAAGCGCCTCTTGATTTCGCATGCAATTGGTCCCTGAAAATGTGTGCAAGTGTTAAATACTCGAAAGTAAAGGGATACAGAAAAAACATTAATAATTGTATTTTAAAGTATTCGTTCATCATTATACTTGTAATGGCGAATTGTGGTTATTCGCACTCAGGATCCACTAAACAAAAGAACTTAAACTTTCGGACATTTATATATTAAAATAACTTGACTCGTTCCAACAGCGATGCAGTTTGTTGTGTGAAAAATAAATTGATGAGGACTTGCGAGAGTCTTGAGTTAGAGTTAAGAATTTGATTTAGAATTTGAAGACGACTCTCACAATTAGTTGGAATTTGAGTAACGATGAACTTGAATTATGAATTTGAATTGAGAAATGGCCACTTTGAATTGAGTGGTTGAACTGAGAATGTAGGGTTTTTAAAGGTTTAGAAGAGGAGAAGGGATAGGATGATGGTATTTGGGAATCTAGGAGTAGGAATAAAAACAAGGAATAAGATTTAGGACTTGAGGTGGTGATTCTAGTATGACTAATGATGGTAATGAGTGAGCGGCGTACAAAATATTTGTGTTTACACAATATTCCTTAGAGTTATCTTGTGAACTAACTGAACGGAGGGTCGGTACATTACATACTTAATTACCATAATGAGTAGTGTTTCAGCACTTTCATGTGGTTCATTTGTAAATTTGAGATTGTGTAACTTCCAGTAGGAAGTACTGGAGACAATATTCTCTTTATATTATTACAATATTAGAAAACCTTTATTAGACTATGTACAGATAAGTGCCAGCTACAGTAATTTGATGAAGAGACTGCATGGAAGTGACCATTTACTGCAACATCGACAAAAATCATACTCGCAAAACAAATTCAAATAAAATTATCAAAATAAATAAATATCCTTCCAAACAACCGTCAAAAAGAGTGTCAGGACTATTTTCCTAACGAAAACACATAAATCACATTTCCCAAGCTCTCTAACATTCTCGCCAAATATGCAACATCATCTCAGCTCTTTGCAGTGCACCACAAGACGACGAACGATACGAATACAACTCGTCTCGAAATTGTAAATTACCATTTCCGCCATAATCACCGCGCCATTAATATCACATCCGAATCTCTGACATAAATTGATGTCACGAGTAGGGCATCCATTAATTAACCTTTAGCCGACAGGAGTTATCTCTCGACCAGCAAACATTTGACGCCACTGCTAATATCGGCGAGTAACATATCCAAACAAAATGGTCAAATTAAAAACTCATTAATTCTCCACAAAGTTCCATGGTATTCTTATAACTGCAACCATGAGTGATTTATCGTTCAAGGGCAAAGGTCAGAGAGTATGAGATAACTTTTACACGTTGTAAGAGGAGAGACGCAGATGTGCGTTTTCGTGAGAAACGCCTATCGCCGTTATATCATTCTCGCATGCATAAGCTTGAGCGATGACTACCATCGGGAATAGGTAACGCGTCCCCCATGGTTGCACCATAGGAGATCAGTCATCCGAACGCGCCAACACCGGCCACCACTCCGATTAGATCGCAACTCTCGTCTATTTGAAGGGAACGACTCAGCTGGTGTCGCTTCCGGTGGAAATAATTCTGTTGAACGTCGTGATACGTTTTGAGGGAAGTTATGAGAATGGGATTTTTGTAGGATGCAATGGGATACATGGGTTTTACAGTTTATGGTTTGAACAGAACAGGTTGTAATTCTTAGGGTATGTGTTTTAATACTGGAAAGAATGAAACTTAGTATATACCTATATTGCCCAAAAACAGTCAAAATGGCTGCATTGTGAAAGAATAATTAATGTGTAAAGAAGTTTATTTAAAATTGATTTTTAATATTTTTTTATATTATTTACAGTTATATAACAGGTTATTAGTAAATATTAACAATAAGAAAATTTACTTCTTTAACGTACGGAATCAAGAAGCACATGTACTTGTATGTTATCATGTAACGGTAATCGAAAAAAATGAAAGTGGTATTTCAATACAGAGCCAAACTGCTCATATAAGAAATTTATTCAATTCAATAATAAGAGTCATTTGATTATTTTAAATTTCCGAAGCAGTCAAAACGACTGCTTTTGGGCAATATAGGTATAAGACATTCCTATATATATATACCGGAAATGCAGGAGGGGGAGGTAACTACAATTATCAATAAATGCATTTATATGTTGTACAAAAAGTCACAAAATTCTAAGAAATTGTATCATTATGTACATAATTTTTTTTCTAATTCAAATTAAAAAGCAGTCAAAATGACTTCCTTGGGCAATCTAGTGTTAAATATGTTGTTGGAAATGCAAACGCGTCCCGTAATGGATACAGGAAGTTTCTGCTGTTACCGCGGATGTCAGTGTGTTGAGATAGAAATAATATTAATCGGATTGTAAAGTTTCAATTCAAAGAAAACCTTGTTATTCTAATGTGTATTAAGTAAATGGTTTTATCACCCTATAGAATATTTTATTTTGTGTTTTAAATTATTTAATCTGGTGTCGTTGTTAGGGACATTGAAAACTTTCCATTGAAAAATTTCCACGCGGAATCTAAAAGTTTTTGATACACATGTTCGCAATATTGAATTCACCATTTTGTTTCAGAAAATTCTAAGTCCAGATTCGTGTTCAGCAACTCAAAAAATATTAGGATACTAATTTTCGCGCCGATTCAGCAGTTTTTAGGTACATGTGCTCGCCATATTGAATCCGCCATTTTGTTTTTGAAAATTCGATGTTCAGATTTGTGTTCAGCGACTGAAAAAATATTAGGATAATAATTTTCGCGCCGAATCAGCAGTTTTTAGGTACATGTGCTCGCCATATTGAATCCGCCATTTTGTTTTTGAAAATTCTAAGTCCAGATTCGTGTTTAGCAACTCAAAAAACATTAGAATATTAATTTTCGCGGAAAATCAGCAGTTTTTAGATATATGTTCTCGCCATATTGGTTCTACCATTTTGTTTTCAAAAATTCTAAGTTCAGATTCCCATTCAGTGATCCAAGTTATCCCAATATGTCCATTTTCAGCTAAATTGAAGCGCGTGTTGAGGTTTTGGGTATGTGTTAACGATTTGGCATCATCCCACGGCTACCGCAAGGAAAAATTCTTAGACAATCGAAAACTGTTGTGCACAGATATAAATTTGACCTAACAGTATTAACCCTTTGCACTCCTATGTCGAATTCCACTGAGCACAGCTTCCTGTGGCACTTAACTTGTTATCTGTTACTTATCGACTTTTTGAAATCAACAATAATTTTGTATCTTAACATTCTTCCTAGTATTAAGTTAAAATGAATAAATAACAATATACAATTTTCTGAGATTATGTTTGCTTATCTTACGAAAAATTAGTAAAAGGGTTAACTTTTCGTTACCTATCAAAAACTCTTAATTAATTTGCAAAATATTTCGAAAAAGGAGGTCTCAGTAAAAATTTGTATTGCTACAGAAGTTGTTTTCATTATATTACTATTATTATTACTATTATTTTAGAAACTGTATTGTAAAAAGTCGTGTCTACCATGACACTCAAGATAGCGTAAGAACTATAACGTCGAGCAACACTCGACATAAAAGTGGTAATGATTAACACCGTCAGACTCAAATTACATTTTCCTAATAATTAATGAGAATAGCCAAAGACATCTAAGGTATATAAATTTGATTTAGCATCTCTCGAATAATGGAATTACCAGGTCCTGCAGATATTGAACGTATGAAGCAAACGCTTCTCAATTGGATAATAAAATATGACGACAGTAGGATGTACATACTACAGTGCTAATGATATGCACATAATGGACTCGATGGTTCAGAAACCACTTGAAATTGTAGGTCATAGACGAAATGGGTGAAACAATTAAAGCCAAAACATAGAACAAACTAATAAACCTTGGTCATTTACACGGAGTACCCCATCCACAGTCTATTATTCTGCCCGATTGTACCCATGTTTACACAAGTGCATCATTAAACTGCCAATGATTTCAGGTGGTTAACCACAGATGTGGAAATCCTATCTAGAGTTAGGTGTAGGGTTACTGACAATAATTGTTAAGCATTGTATCGCTGGATACATTACGTTCTTCAAATACGTTAGACAAATAGCGGCCAATATAGAAGATGAATGTGGTTCGAATCACGCGCGCAAAGCTGATTTCGACAATAATCAGCACCAAAGCAATTTAACACTAGAACCACCAATGTTATTCATAAAATCACCGACGTTAATTCTAGAACAACCGACGTTAACACTAAAACTACCGCCGTTAACACTAGAACCACCGGTGTTGATTCTAGAACTACTGCTGTTAACACTAGAACTCCTCGCGTTAGCGCTAGAACTACCGGGCGTTAAATCTGTTATATTTCAAAATCTTAAATAAGTACTTTCCAAAAAGAATAAACAAGAGATGGACAAAATGATAAATTCGGTGAACTGTGTTTTGTAAAAGTAACGTAGAATTCGGGTTCTATAAATCTCCTATTAAGAATTTTTTTTTAAATTGGGAACTAGTCATTTTGACAGCCTCGTCAGTTCCAGTGTTAATTGCAAAAAATATAAATAATTTGATTTAGTAGTTATCAGGATTAATAGCTGTATTATTAACTGCAATTTTGTATCGTTTATATTACACATAAAGAAGTCTCGATTTTTTGCGACCAGAAGAACAAGCTAGCATTTCTGGACGCAGAGCTTCATTTCGAAACGGGAGCAAATAAAAAAATACACTTAACGCGTCATTTGTCACCGTCGGAAGTAAGAAACTTTTCCACCGAACTCTTCCATATTTCTTTCTCTGAAGAGTGCATTCAGACAGCTATGATTTATATAAATTCAAGCAGTATACGCGTTAAAGTTTAGTAATTAATATCAACGGAATAATTTCATGATATACCATCGGATATCTCATTTTTTTTTCTCGTTACCAACTCGAATCCGAGAAGTGCAAATTCTATTTCTTTATTTTATCAATCTCCCATGAACTCATACTTTTCCACCGGAGTTTGTTTCTCCGAAGCCTTTGTGGATCAAAGCGTATGCGGAAAATTAATTAAAGTTCCGCAATTAAAAGAAATTTCACAGTTTGCAATATTATTCCCCTTCCAGATGCTATTTGAAGTATGCAATGGACGTATAGCAGCCTTCCTCTTTTACTGTGCTTTTGAATAAACCGAGAAAATATCGTATATTATACTTTATCTCCATTAACCCGTTTGCATCATAGCGCGTATTAATCCGCGATCAGCGACTGTCTGCTATCACCAAGCACGGAATATTCCGCGAGCCGCGACTGTCTGCACATACGATCGACCACGCGCGGTGATATGTGCCTGTCGTCAGTTGAACGTCGCGGATGCCTGGACACGGCACCTTAAGTAGAGGCATGATGCAAATGGGTTTATACACTGAATACTGGATTGCAGAATGATAACGTGTGCTATTAAAATGAAATGTGTAGATTTCATGGTCCATATTAAATATGGATATCAGGAGAGGAGCAGACTTGTATCGAGGACAATTTTCACGGTGGAAGTACCTCTTTGAGAGGAAGAAACTCGAGCAATATCCGAGTGCTTAGCAGAGTTGAAATTTTGCATCGTGCGTGTCTCATCGTTTCATTTCTAAATATGCAAATCGTAGGATGGAGTCCCGTAAATCGTCTATTTTCCAATGTAATGGCAATCCTTTGGCAAGTTAAACGGCGGGGTTTGATAAAGCATCACATGCACTTTCGTTTGAAACGAGCGCTTCTTCCGGCAGCGTAGACGTTGTGTGCTCGGTGTAGCGTGGACGAATTACGTCATACGGGGTTTATTGCGCTGGAATCCGTAGATCCATTGCTCCCTTTAATTATGAAAGTATTTATTCTACGGGACGTGTTCTCCCTTTATTAATTAGAGTGTTTTAATCCTTTTGTTAGAATAATGATTTTGTAATCACAGCGCCCAACGTAGAGCCATCTATGTTCTACGGTCTGCCGGTACAACCACTACTTCCTTCTTCGTAAAAGCTACATAGCTACGATGTTCTGTATTAAAAAGTCTCTAAGTTAATCTCATTAAAATCTGTATAACCTGAAGACATTGAGTGTTATTAATTTGATATCATACTTCCTTTTGCTACGCAATTCAAAACCTAGCATCTTTAATACAATAACTTAGCGTTTTACCATTTCGTTCCGAGCGCAGCATATATGCGACGTCCACTCGACGACGTGTGGGTACGGGCGTCGCATATAAGCGGCGCACAATGGTCGATTTCGCCGAAATCCTGGCCAAAACCCCAAGGAGTTTTTCAATTTAGCTGAAAATTGGTATATTAGTATTATTTCGGTCGCTAATTAAGAATGCGAGCTCAGAATTTCCAAAAACAAAATGGCGACTCTAATATGGCGTGTGCGTCACATTTAGACATACATGTATTGACATACGTTATTTGACATACTTGACGTATATTTGACATACGTATATACATACGATGATAAATTATAATTACATTTCTCCTTAGACCGCATATATGCGTCGCTAGTCCGCAAACGGTTAAAACTATTCTTTGTTGTAACGACATCAAAACGTATTACGCGATAAACTTCATACCTTAAAACAATTTGTACTTTAATAATTTCGCAAGTCTTTTCATTTTCATCAAGGTCATAAACTCATGCATTCAAGAACTCATTGCTAGTTGAATTGCTAATTCAAAGTCATTGCTAAATTTAATTCAAACTCTTACAAGTACAATATTCATTTCAACGATTTTTAAATATATCACGCCGTAAAAGTAAAAGGTCTTTTGTTCCGATGGATAAAAAAGCGCGAATAGCTCAATTCGCCATTACAGTCATATTATCATACAAACTTTTTTTGCATGTGTAAAGACGTAAAGGAGATCTTAAATTGAATATTTCTACTTTTTTCAATTGAATTTTTTTCATTCAAATTGTATAATGTGATCTATTAAGTTTGACCGTTGCTGGATTAACCACTTGCTGCTGACGATAGTGAAAATAATTTATTATGAAAAGTTCCACATAAATTTTCAATTAAAATAATAGTGCAGCTGTCAAGAACGAGGACAAAAATTCAAGTCAATTGTAAAATCGCATCACTAATTACTATTATAATTACATTGCGGATGTTTATGCAAATTTCAGGAGTGATAAATGCAGCTAATAAATAAGAACGCAAATAGAGCGCTCTCTCTCTCTCTCTCTCTCTCTCTCTCTCTCTCTCTCTCTCGCTAAATGTCACAACGAATGCCGTATCTTGAATATGCCAGATATTTTTTCACATTACATGCATTTTAATGCACTTTAGCACTGCTAAATTTGTCACAATTGTTCGATTACATTCCTTCTCCTCGATTCTCTCTTTTACAACATCAGTCTTCAGATTTCCGTTTAATAAACGTTCCGTGGTAGTATTTCTTAGGAACAAAGCATAGATCGGAGATGTCGTTAATTCAACGAACAGCACCGTTGAGAGAAAGCGAAACAAATGCAAATTCCGCGCGGCTGATAGCGTCAATATTATTAATTCCGGTGTTATCGCAGTTTGCGGCTGTGTAGCGCGCAGGATGAAATTTATCGTCGGCAGTGCTCCAGGTATCGGGGCATCATGAACGGTACTATCGATCTTACCGATTCAACGACTCTTCATTAGTAGGATTTCCAGCCAACAAAGCGACCGCGTCGCACGTGGAATCGCACGTGATCGGGTTGATGGATCTCGCAGCGCTGTTGAAACGACGCCGGATTTCTTTCTCGCTGGGACGAAATGTCAGGACGCGCCTCTTGTAATGAACCGCTTTTATTGGAATCGTTGATAGTCGATCGGGGGCTACATAATAATATCGGAGGACTTTTAACCGTAGTCATGGAGTGTTATCGTTTTTTTTCTTTGTATGTTTCATTTAACTTTCAAAATCACTTGGCGTAGGGTTGTTGGAGACCGACCTAATTCTTTATGATAAAATTATTTAATATTACTAAAGGTAGTACTAAAGATTCAGGGTCTAAAACGAGAACTGTTACTCAATTTCAATTCTGCCATCGATTTTCCTACAAAATATGTTTTGGAGACCTTTAGAATTAACGAAAATCACCGAAAAAGCGATCGCCCTTTTGGAACCTCACGAGTGTAATGTACGGACCCTCCTATTAGGATTAGTAATATCTTTACTAATGTTTTATATGTAGACAATGTGACTCGATCATCAGTCACCACTCCCAAATTCACTGCCAAGCATCATCCCAAGTTCACAATCCTATTTTCCGTCCTCGACAGTCACGATTTCTTCCTCATCCTCGAATGACTATTCCAAGTTCAAAAATCCTTACTTCCTTACTTTCACCTTTAACCCCCTAACTCCCTAACACCGTCATCTTACTTCCACTCTTTTTTCGAAAACCTTTAAAAACCCTGAGCTCTTTTGCACCAAGTTGCAGTTCAATTCTTATATGTTGCCAGTTCATTCATGTTACGTTCACATGTTATTGCTAATTCAGATTCATTGCTAATATTATATGATACTAATTCTAAGTCATTTCTAATTCCAATTTATCGCTAATATCAATTCATACTAATTTTAAGTCATTGTTAATTCCAATTCATTGCTAATTCTAAGTCAATGCAAATTTCAACTCATTGGTAATTCTAATTTATTGCTAATTCTAAGTCATTGCAAATTCCAACTCATTGCTAATTCCTATTTATTGCTAATTCTAAGTCACTCCTAATTCTTATTCAAACTCTTGCAAGTCCAATACTCATTTCAACGCCAAGTTCCCATTATTTTGTTTATCTAGTCCATAATGACGTTAAATATCTACTTCATATTACCTCATTTACCTTTGTCTTTCAAAGTTGTAAAATTGAGGTCCACAGTTTTGAGAGTTCTTCGTCTTTTCCAACAGTTTCAGCTTGACATTTTTAAAGCAGTCGAAATTGTTTCTGCTTCAATTGTTTATCGTTTTCACGAGATAAAAGCTAGAGAATAACGTTCAGTGAAATTCAAAAAATCATGAATAATTCAAATAAACCTATTCGCGAATAATCTTTCTCAACGGTTTCGAGAATGCAGAAAGTTACGGTGGAGAAGATACGTTTAAAAATCTTTCTTTTTTCCATGGGCTTCACGAATTTTTTCCGGCTTATATCGCAAATTTACAATTTATCGCATTTCTGCTACAAAGGCGAATTTAACGCGTTGTAAAATTCTGCCAATCTTCGAGCACCACCGATCGACGTTAAACCGTTAAATATATTTTCACGAATAGATTCAGTCCGTGGAAATATTGTATTCGAGAGATAGCACGGGACGGACCGTTTGTTTTCGGGGATATTTAAATTTCTATTGTTTTCCGCCGAAAAACGAAGCTACTTTCCCATACGGCGATTAATCCGCGGGCAAGCTTTGAAAATATATTAACACTTTTCATCACCGATTCCCCTGACGATCTTTTATGCCATATATTTTTACAGATCCAGCTAAACTTTACGATAATTCCGATATTTCGTTGAACAATATGTTTCGATAGCGTCGTAAATCCAATAATTTTGCAAAGTTTATAGTTTATTTTTAAATCCTGTCAGAGTAAAAGTTCCCGTCATATTCATTTAGATATTACCATTACTTATTGTTAAACATTTCTTTAAACATGTAAAATTGTAAGCAATATCAAGTACGAGAATGTTGATAAATGTCGGAAATAGTCTTTTTCATATTTTTTACACATCCTTCGTGTGTCTATGATGACATTTAGAAGTTTAGAAAAAGGTTTGTTCCTTTTCTGTTCAGCAATAAGTGCACTTTTTTAAAAATATTTTTTAAAATTTTCTCCAACAAATTCAACGTTTGAATATTGTGTTAAGATAAATATATGCTGTTTCGGAAATCTTAAATAAATTGTTATTTTAGTATGTAAGTAATTAATCGTAACACTGCCAACACCATAAGTCGGCATGTAGGCTCAGGTACCCCGGGTTCGCCAAACCCGTACCTGGGACGTTCCCAGGCTCCTGGGGGCACTAATAAGTGACAATTGGGGTGAGTTTTTGTACGTTAAAAATCAGGGAGCCATATAACAAATATTAGTCTTCTATCTTCCATTACCTGAATTACTTAGTTAATTGTCTTTTTCATATCTGAATTTCACCTTCTTTAATATACTTACTCATTGTCATTGTATTTAACCCTTTGTTGCACTATTTTTGTTCTGACTGAATGCACAATAACACATTATTAATTGGTGACATAACAATTTATTCTTGATTTCTAATATACTCTTTAACTTAATGCAATATTAAATAGGATAGAAATAACTTGATGGTATCGAGAACCATTAACACGTTCACGATGGGCTGAACCATCGGTGGTACATTTATGTCTGTCCCATCGGGCGGGCTGACACACAGGTGCTGGAACATTTAAACAATTAATTACTGTAATTGGTAAAGTTATTTACATTTTTATATAGTATAATATAATATTATATTGTAGAGTTTTTCTTAAGCAGCTAGAATAAGATGAGATTCGTTCAAACAAATCAACGCCTTTTTTAGCATTACCACGCCCCCGGATAGAAGAAAATACGAAAAATACAACCGCCCTGTGGTGGGAATACAAAATTCAGGCCCCGTCGTGAAGGAGTTAATATTTTTGATTTAATAATTTTAGGAAAACTTAAAAACTGTGCATTCCGTCCATCGCGTTACGAGTATCGCTTGTTATTTTTCTGCAGAGTTTTAAAGATAATAGACATAGCTTCCGATAGTTCTAGTGTTAACAATTTGTGGTCCTGTATCGAAACGTACTCGTCGTAGGTATTGACTTAATTTTATTTTTCAACAATTTAATTTTGCAATATCACGAAAATACTCGTTTGTGCTTATGGTTATTACTAGACTCCCGATGATTATGCAAATTTCAAGTTTAGCAAATGCAGCTAAGACAGGAGAACCTATCAAGGAATTTGTTGTACTTGATAAATATTACAATGAATACTATACTTTGAATATTTTAGATCTATTTTTATATTATGTTCTTTTTGTATATTTTGGCCGCATTCATTTTGTCATAAATGCATAAAAATCAGAAGTTTAGTTATTACTATCATTAAAAAAAAAAGAATAACCTTTGATAGAAAACATGACGTTACTTTTGTTTAGCTCATTACAAAATTAACAAAATAATTCGGACCAAAATTGAATGAATTTCTTTTTAAACGCTAAAATTGAAAATTACTATACTATTTTTTATAATGTGACTTTAAGAGGATAAAAATTGTGTGCTCTTTTTATCTTCATTCATTTTTAAATGATCGTTTTATTATTGTTGCTCGAATTTAACCAATTGTTAGGTAAACAAATTTGCGATATTAAAATTGACCGTGGAAAAAAATATTGTGACGTTACGAAGTCAATTTACGCAATCAATTTGATGATAAAATATTATCCCCAGCCGAGGATTCTTACGTAATTCTTTCCCTACTTAGACATCTTTCAGCCGCTTTACTCTAGAATTTTATATAATCCGATCTCGCGATATTAATTTCTTTTTACATTTTAATGATGGCAAAACTGGTGAAAATTCCCATGGCACCGAACACGTTAACGAAGCAGGTTAAAGTGTTTGCGAAAGATCGAGGAGGAAAAAATTAGAGCATGCGGAGGCCATTTTCCAGTGACGAATAGCAGAGCTGCGGTGCACCATGGGATATTGCCGAGAACTTAAAATCCTC
This sequence comes from Cerceris rybyensis, assembly GCA_910591515.1. Taxonomy (NCBI): domain Eukaryota; kingdom Metazoa; phylum Arthropoda; class Insecta; order Hymenoptera; family Crabronidae; genus Cerceris; species Cerceris rybyensis. The sequence continues at coordinate 63,956,161 of OU342789.1, read as the reverse complement.
GATACATCATGCCTAATTGTGCTTAAAAAATAATGGCAAAAGTGCTTAGACGATGTCGTTCTACCGGTTAGAAATATTTTACTTCCTACGTTAGTCCTCCACTACGTTGGTCCTCACGTTTTAAAGTTTCTTAACCCTTGCATTTCCAGCTATTTTTAGTATGACCTTTCATCAACTATGAAACTACTATGAACTACTAGCTATTTGAGGGCTTCATACAATTTTGTGAACGACCTCTGAAAAAGATTGGCAATTTTTCTTTATAATTAACACTAGATTTACCGACGATTAATTCAATATATTTAAAAGTGCTAAATAAACATGCCGAATCAAATCAAGGAAGTGACAACAAACTTGATTGATTCAATGACTCACGGAGTTCAAGATAAACGTACAAAATTGAAAAAGAAACAGTGTTAGAAATTTCAGGAACATTCAAAGAATCAAAAAATTCAAGGCAAGTTATTTTAATCACCTGGATAGATCTAGTGTTAAATAAAGAAAGTATAAAAATACAAAGTTATTATTAAATGTCGTTCTTTCAGCAGCAACGCAATGCAAATTGTTAATATCTTTGCGTGAAGAACGAAATTCGCACAGATAGATTTATAAATAACGTTAACCCGTTGCCGCACACTTTTAATTTGACGAAAGTGCTCAGAAACACACACGAAAATATTTCGAACCTTTAAAGCATGAAAAATCGCACAAAAAGAACAATTGATATGTTATCTGGAATGTTACATCTTTTTTTCGGTGTATTACTGAGTAATTAACAACTAAATACATTAGTACAAAAATGTGCAGGACGTCTATAGCCGTCATTTGCGGCAACGTGTTAACACGTTCACGTCGGCGTTACAATTTGAAAAAAAAATTGAAACCTGAGCCTCCGGTGGTGCACGCCGCCGCATAAGGCAACCAAGCGTGACCCACCGATGGTACGCAGAGACGTGAATGTGTTAAGGGACAAGATAGATAAATAAAAATAAGTCGGAATGCAAAGTGTAAGGAAATGTTTTAATTTCTCAATTCTCATAAATTAATAGTCAATCTCTGACTGATCATTGAGATCATTACTCTGTGAAACACCGTTAAGTGATATTTGTAACCCTCCCTGCAAACTTTTATTTCTGATAGTAACAGCGTCAAAACGATCTTCCAAGTTGAAATGAACGCGTTAATTCTTCGAGGTGTCATTATCAAGCAATTGAAGCATCCTCGGGTCATAAAACAGCAGAGGAAATTCGACACCCAAGCGACGGGAACAATCTGCAAAGTAATTGTCCAGATTAAATCCCAACGAGGTTCGTTCGGTCGAGTTATCTTCCTTCGGTGGGTAGGACGAAACGAAACTACGTCCCTTATCGGTGTCCCGTTCCTGTCCCTGTTTGAGCTTAGCTTCACGAGAGCTCGAAATTCCTAGTCACGTTGAGGAACGACTCGTTCTATAGCGAAAACTTGGACAAATATTCCAGACGTTGTTTAGTTTCAGCAGTTTGGTCAATGGAGGCCACCGCTGAATATTGTCGTCCATTGTGTTCGTTCAGCACTCTCTCTCATCCTATACTTGCCTTCTCGGTATTTTCATCTCTGTGTTCTTGTCACTCTAAACCTTTTTTCTCTCCTTGTTTTCTCCGTTTCCTTATTTCGCTACACATTTTTCTATAGTTCGCTCTCTGTGGCACTCCCTTTTTTCTGTTGCAGTCTGTTCTGACTACTTCTGTGCATCTGTTTGTCTGCCTGACTCTGTGCATCTTTGGTTGTCTCTCTACCTGTCAGATTGCCCCTCTGTCTGATTGGCTCACTGTGTGATTGCCACACTGTCTGATTGTCGCACTGTCTGGCTGTCTCACTTCCTCACTGTCTCAGTGTCTGACTCTCTGGATGTCTTACTGTCTCACTGCCTCACTGTCTGACTATCTCACTGTCTAAAAGCCTCATTGTCTCATTGCTCCACTGCCAGTGCACTGGCTGACAACCTTACTGTTTAACTGCGTGACTGTCTGACTTCCTCACTGTTCTAATGTCTCACAGGCTGACTGCCTCACTGTCGGACTGTCCTACTGTTTGACTGAATCATTGTCTGACTATTTCACTATTTTACTGCCCCATAATTCTACTATGTCACTGCCACACGTCCTTACTGTCGGACTGTCCCACTGCCTGACTGTTTGACTGTTTCACCGTCTGACCGCCTCACTGTCAGACTATCCAACTGCCTGACTGGTCCACTGTTTGACTGATTCGCTCTCTGAAAACATCACTGTCTAACTGTCTCACTGTCTGACTGCCCACTGTTGGACCGTCTCAGTAACTCACTGTCCCACTATTTGACTGTTTCACTGTCTGACTGCCTCACCGTTGGACTGTCTCTCTGTCTGACTATTTCACTGTCTGTTTGTCTCACTATCTGACTGTCCACTGTGTGTCTGCCTACTTACTTTGTCTATGTGTCTCTACTCTCTCTCTTTCTCTCCTCTTCCTTATGTTTGCTTCTCTTCTCTTTCAACATTTCCCTCTGCGTTCTGTGCACTTTCGCCCTCTCTGCTACTCAGTTTCCCTCTTTCCCATTTCTCCTCTATCATGGTCTTCTTCCAACTGTGATTCTCCACCGGTTCCTCTCTCCAATTCTCTCTGCTCTTTCTCCGTCTCCCTCTCGGGGGACATATGCTCCAGTGACTTACGTACACGTCTCATAGCTCGTCTCGGTCGTATACCTTGTGCATATATTTCGTTAACCTAGAACGAATAATATGTGGATTCCTCGGTTTCTCTCCTCCCCATAGATATTCAAACGTCCCCGCAGATATCAGATGAGTTGCAGCTACGCGATAGATACCGCAAACGTCAACATCTAACACTGACCACGAAAGTTCTTGTCGACAATACTCAATATTCGATATTTTATAAAAATAGAATTCCTATTATTATACCAGTGTCACTCAGTCATACAAAGACAAATAATTTTTATCTATCGAAGCACAATTTAGATAAAATTCTTTGCTATTAAAATTCATGAAACAACTACTTCTTTTTCATTTTTTGCACCTGCAATGTTAAGTGGATTTCGAATTATCCATGCTGTAGTAGGAATATCACATGGGACAAATTTCCCACGAGTGACAGAGGAGGATTTGAAGTCTGAAATTAATAATTTTGTTAATGTGGGATCATGCGGCACCCTGCTATTATGATCTTAGGAGAAAATGACGTGGCAAAGAATAGTCATGAGAAAGAGAATGGTGTGGCAGTGGTTTCAAATCAATGTTAACACTAGAACTGCCGGCGATAAAAGTATTATATTTCAATATATTAAATTCGTATTTTGTAAAAAGAGAAATTAAGAAGCGGCAAAGTTGATCGATTCTGTAATCTGTATTTTATAAGATCAACGTAGAATATTTGCTTTTTGAGGGTCCTATAAACTTGGAGAAGTTTCGAAAAATAGTGGGAACGAGTCATTTTGACTTTCTTGGTAGTTCTAGTGTTAAACTACTCGGTCGACAACTGCTACAAAAATGGGTGACCGCACGCTTTTCTCATTCTTTTTCACAATGCTACACTAATGTCCACGATTACTTTATGATTCTGTATATTGAATTAAAATGTAAAACAGTTCTACATCTTTTCGTTAAATCTTTCAGCCATTGGGTAGATTAATACTCTGGCAATTTAGTCCATTAATGTTACTGCACATTGGTGAACGCAGTTGCGCTTCGTGAAATAGATTTACTCAAACATACTAATGTATTTTCCACAAATAGGTACTCAATCATTCGCACCAATCGTATCGCAGCAGCGAATACGTTTGGGTTAAATCAAACGAATTCGAAAAGGTGAGATCGTACCGAAATACAGCTTTGTGAAGCGACGATCATCATTATGTTAAATTTCCGTTAAAATACGTCCATTTATGCAACCTCAAATTTCCCAAATATGAAAATTACTTTCACGGTTCAACGATTTTTGTGGCTTCTCGTCAGAGGATTAGTAAATTAGTGATTTTATCAAACAACATCGTTTTAAAGTGGCCATCCCATGTGACAGTTATTGTTTTTCGCATCCTTTGAGAATTTTTTTTGATGAACCATTAAAATGAATAATCTTGGAATTTTTACCGCACATTTATTGACATTTTTGTAGTCTATTAGAATTTTTGCAAGTAAAAATAACGATTTAAATTGACTTTATAACGTTCGAAAGACACTCATGTATTTTTTACCGCTGCTATGATTGCAGAAGTTTAACTTATTTGAAATAAAAAAATCAGAAGGCATTTTGATTTATAAACCTAAGGCTATCGCCGTAACTAGAATAATTCTGGTATCCGTCATAGTTTGTTTTTTTAAGCTGAAAACGTCGAGAAAATATGACTATTCTTGGAACTTAGCTTCTAAAGCTGTGCCAAACCCTCAACTTTTTATATTTTTTTTTCTAGTTCCGACAATAGCCTTAAGTTTAAAAATTAAAATGCCGTTCGATTTTTTTTTCAGATGACCGAAACTTCTGAAACCGTGGCAGCCGTCTAAAATACATGAGTGTCTTTCGAACGGTATAAAGTCAATAAAAATCATTATTTTTGCTTGCAAAAATTCCAATAAACTAGAAGAGTATCAATGAACTCGTCCTGAAAATTCCAAGATTGTATATTCTAATAGTTCACAAAAAAAAATTTCTAAAGAAAGCGGAAAAAAGCTGTCACATGGGATGACCCCTTTAAACATTTATCGATTTATGGATTTATATTCGTTAGGTCGTTGTAGCATAGAAATAGTTTCGTTTAACAATAAAACTATCGAACTAGTTAAAATGACTGGTATACAATTTTTCCAAAAATTCTACAGCTTTATAGGCGAATCATAGAATAAAAAAACTGCGTTCATCGCAGAAAACATAAATCACTGATTCTGAGTCAATAATTTTTTCTTTTCTTGATTTCTGTTTTTCAAACTACTTATTCAACACATTTAAATATAATGCGTTTAACGCCAGTATTTGTAGTATTCAAACTACCTCTGTTACGTTTGTTTACAATAATAAAGACGCCATATTTTATAGAAATTTTCGATGTTGCAATGGAATTAATGAAAAAATATGGTACCTGGATATGAACACAATATAGTAATATATTTTTATTAATTTTAGAAGTTTGATTAAAAAAATCATTGCCAAACAGAACAGTAACAAATTTTTGAACTGTCCTAACAGAAGCTTTGAATATGCAAATATAAAATCTCCAAAAGTGCGGTAAATATTTACGAAAGAATTTTTACGAATCAAGCGATTTTTTATTTTCAGTTCCAACGATAAATCAATATTTTTCTTTCGCATCAGCGTAAAACACGTACACCATGAAATAGGAATTATTTCTACTGCAAACATGAGAAATTTGTACATTTCAAATCCTGAAAATCGGAATTTTGCAGTATTTTTCGAGATCCCTGTGTTAAGTAACTTTCAATTTAAATGAATAATTGGATCGATAGATTGACACAGTTAATCTCAGCGTTATCTTTCAAACAAAAGTGAACTTGTCATTAATAAGAAAATATTCAATCAAAAACTTAAAAATATTCAATGTTAATTAACACTGGAACTACCAAGGTGGTCAAAATGAGTTGCACTGAATTTTTCATGAATATTCCTAATATTACCAACCCCGTTTTTTTTCCAATTTTTAACCATCTCTATTTCTTTTGTTCTACCCCAGTTATTTGGGATTTGTAAATATTTTAGATTAATCATCAGTAGATTTAGTGTTAAATTACACTTTATACAAGTTTTATTCTTAATGAAAACAGTGAAGAACACGAAACGTAATAGGGAATTATGGTAATGTACAAAATATCACTCATTAGATGATCTAACAAATATAAAATCTTAGAAAATATTATTTATTTTTCTAGTTAATGTCCATTCTAATAAATTTTTGTAATTTAAATGTCCCAGAAGCAAAGAAAAATCCGGACTGTATCAATCATTGAATTTAAAATATAAAACATTTAGTCGTGCCAACTGACTTAAAATACCAGAGAAATTTCGCGACAGAAATGTCGATTACACTACGAGGAAAATGCGAACCGAGAAGCAATTCGATCGGCTGGTACTTAAAATTTAAATCCTACTTAAATTTAAATTCGACCAATCACTGTACCTAATCCCATCGCTGAGTCGAACTGTCCTATACCACTTAAACTTTAAGTGGAAGAAATGGAGGAGGGTGCCGGTGGTGAGATCAATTTTAAATGGAGCATAGTTTATTTCAAAGTGCAAATAAAATAGTCGCCGAAGCTTAGGTTGCAATAGGAACAAGTTACAATAATCATCACTATTTATTTTTGGATTAAAAAGTCCGAAAGGATCCAAGGGGTTCAAAGAATATTTGAGAAACCTCGAAACCATTGTTTCATCGTTAACACCTTCCGTGCCATGTGTACCATCGGTGGTACACGTTAAATTTGATCTTCAGGCCACGTGTACCACCGGTGGTACACAGTCATATTTATTGAATGCGCTGAAAGTATATAGTTTATGAGAAATATAATTTTGTAAAATATATTTTTACTAAAAAAAAATTAGGCATTATACCCACTGTTAGGAATTTCAGGAGTATTTACGAAAAGATCAAAACAAGTCATTTTGACCTCCTAGGTAGATCTAGTGTTAAATTGTTCCTAACGAATAGAAAGAGAATTATGTCAAGCAAAAACCTTAGGTTTTCAATTACCACATTAAACGTCACCGGTATTTCGCTAGTTTTATCATTTCTACTGAAGTGACTATTTTTTCTATTAAATTCACATCTGTATATAGCAGAAATTTTAAAGATGCAGACAAATAAAATTTGAACAGACTTTTATGTGTTTATCGCCAATATTAAAACAATCAGTACGTTTGAAAATTTCATAAATGTTGCAATTTAAAAATTACATGAAATTTCCTTGAATTCAATAACGTCGGTCACCGGTGACCGCCATGGCAGTCAGCCTGCTAACATATTTAAAACCCCATCACTTCTGAGACACATTTTTCGTTACATCTTTACCTTCTCTACAATAAAGAAAATAATATCCAACGAGTAACGTTCGGCATGTTTATTATTCATTAATGTTGCATCGTGCCATGATAATATGCTTTCCAAATGTGTGCATCCGGCGGAAATTAATGCAACACCCTAAATACCAACGGATAAGGAGGTTTCCTGCGGAGTTCATATGTACGATACAATTCTGTCGTATGGCATATGGGATAACACACGTAACTGAGCTTATTGGAGGAAGGCTTCCCTGCGTCTAATAGTCTCTAGGGTGTTACATTCATATTCTGGATCTACAGAATATTAATTACATTCTAGCGATATGTCTAACGGCATAGTGCTTTAGTACAGTCATCATCCGCTATGCGATTTTCTGTCGCACTTGACGTTCGCGCAAGTAAATGTTAGACGGTTCAAGTGATTAATCAGCTTATTTCAATGATAATCAGCCAAAATTAATAACAGATTCGTATACAGGTTGGAGTGAATAATTTGTGTGAGATAAAACTCTGTTTTGTTACTATTATTCATTCAAATTATTCAATCTGACCATTTTATTTTATTGTTATTAGCGAGTTTATTATAATTGTTTTGATTAATAATAATATTCTTATGGTAAAAGGCTGATTGATGTTAATAGAAAAATTTGAGAGTGAATAATTTATGTAATGGATCAAATTGTGCAAAGTTACGGTAATTAGTAATATTTTATGGCAATAATTAATATTAAACGGATTTGTTGCATGAACCGTGACGTATTGTGCACAGCGGAAACAGATTTTAAATATGCATAGAAAGCTTATGGTGTTAATAATAATGGAGTTTCGCATTTTCTTGTCAAACTCCAGTCAACCGAAATTCCATAGTGAATGTAGTACAATAATAATCGCAAAAGATATAAAAAGAATATGGAAATAAATATTCAATTATATAGTATCCAATATGTCGTAAAAAATATAACTAAAATTTGACAAAGTTACATAGAAGTAACAACTTTGAATTTTTATAGAGCACAGTAAAAATATTCTTTTGTTAAACTTTTGCATTGCGATAGATGCGATTATCATTTTTGTATATCTTGATTGTGCACGTTTAAAAATGAACTATTTCATAACAAAATATTGTTTCGTCAATAACAAATTTTGATCCAAGAATATTCAAATGTCAAAAATTGAAATTGCAAATACATTCAGTAGTAGTTAGGTAATTTTACAATGATGAATTAAAATTTTTAATTTCACCCCTTTAGCGATAAATTTTTCGCAATTCATCCCTTTCGAAAACAATTCTGAAAAGTACATCTCCCGTTCAAAGTATGTTAATCATCTGTCTATTAAAAAAGACAACAAAATTTCGTATAAAGTAAACAGGAAAAAGTGCATCTCAAGCCGGAGATAAATCTCTTGAAAAGCAATTTACACCGAGCATAGCGGACCTCTTTCGACCAGGTTTTGAGCGAATCCAAAGCGCTTCCTTTTCCGTCCCTTAATGCCTTCGTTCCACTTCTTAATCAGATTAAGAAATCCGGAAGAAAGGCATTAATAACACCGTCTCGCATTAATTCCGCAAAGTGAATTCCAAGTCCGGCGAAAACAGTCCCTTCTTCTCGATTAATTCGCTTGTTACGACACTTCTCGCTGTTCTCGAAGCAGACATCAGAAACCTAAGGTCGATTATTCATCCACTGTCCAGAGTTTCATGAACGTTGCAATTTTTGATCCGGCAGGATCGAAGTGTTTTCGCAGAAATGTTTTTACACGAGGATTATCGTTGGAAATCTTTTTAGAATGTACAATCTATTATCGTTGGAAATTTTGACTGCTCGTGACAGACATGCGAAGCTGAACACTAGAACTACCAAGCAAGTCAAAATAACTGGTTCTCAATTTTTTCCAAAAGTTCTCCAAGTTTATGTGAAACAAAGTCATAGAAAAGATTTCACGTCCATCCTATAACACATAAATTACCGAATGAATACTCTTTGACATAGTTAATTTCAGGGGATCAAAAATTTAAATATTTCGTAAACTATTGGGGGTAGATCAAAAATTTTATTATTATACAATTTGTAAATTTCATTACAATCGGTTATTAACCCATTTGCATCATAGCGCGGAATAATCCGCGATCAGCGACTGTCTGAAATCACCGAGCACGGAATATTCCGCGAGTGGCGGCTGTCTACTATCACCGAGCGCGGAATATTCCGCGAGCACGCGACTGTCTGCACATACGACCGACCACGCGCGGTGATATGGGCCAGTCGTCAGTTGAACGTCGCAGATGCTTGGAGACGGCACCGTAAGTAGGCGCATGATGCAAGTGGGTTAACACTTGGGAAACCTCCTTTGTTAGTTTTATCCACGCCTATACATTAGTCATTCAAATTCTATCCATATCCTCCTTACAAGGGAACATATCGAACTCGAACACATCGATTTTGATGAAATTTATGTCATAGGTAGTTCTCGTAAGAATATTAGACACGTATTTTTGTTTATCGGCAACCAACTCTGAAGGGATGAAAACACCCCTCAAAGTTGAGGGCACAAAACACATTTTTTGGAATATCCCGGTAACCAGCGATCAAAAAAATTTGAATTTTTTTTTCAAATTGTTTGTTTTTCGGCCAGGAATTTAACTGTGAAAGAAAAGTCGCCTAAAAGTTATTTGTTTAAAAAATATATTAAAAAATTAATTTTTTTTGTTAATATCTCCCAGAAAACATTCGCAATAAATTAAATAAATTTATGTACACAAACTATGGTCCAAATTAGCGGATACGTGCTTTTGGTTTTTTTCGATTTTTGACGATAAGGGTCATTATTTTGCGTTTAACTTTTCTCGCTCCGTGCGGAACTGGCCGGTCGAAATGGACTTTTTTCATAACTTTCATTAGGCTGCCGATTTTTCATAAATTTCATCAAAATCGGTGTGTTCGAGTTCGATATGTTCCCTTGTTAGTTTTATTTAATCGAATCCTCCTACAAATAATACTTTTGTAAAAACTTTCATTAGGCTGTCGTCAGTTAGAAATTATTCGACCTGAAATTACTCATTGACAGCACACCGTTGGTGGCTTATTGTCATCCGATCGAACGTAGCCAGTAACTCACTGCCAGGACAGAGATGACATCAAGGATCAGGGTCTCGAAAATTAATGTTCCTTGGACGAAGGATTCCAGACGCGTGAGGACAATTAAAGAGGTTATTTTTCATCATTAAATAACAGGGTCGATCGTATTTCGTTAGAAGCTGCAATATCTACCTTGCTTCAAACGACGCGTGAAGATTTCCGAGAGAAATTATTCTTTTGATAACCCACACATTGTGGTAAAGATTTATTTTTATACCCGCTAAAAAATACATCTCAGAAAAGTCTCCAATTACAGAAAAATTTTAAAAACTTTAAGAGAACAAAAACATTTTTCTCTCGCGTCGTTAAAGCAACGAAGCTATTTTAATTTGTAACATAAAACCACTCACTGTCTGTAAAACGTCTCTGGTTACATCCTCGTCATTAAGGGGTAATATTCACCGAGGACAGGCCTGCAATTGGCAGTGCACCGTTTTTCTTACATTCATCAAGCAAGCGCCTGCTTTCCCTTCCTGTTCCTTTCCTCGAAGATTAATGCCTCGGGGATGTAATTGAAGGAGATGTAGAAAATTGAGATTGCACCTTTGACCTCGTCCCACCAATCTGCTGGGTTAACAATCTTGTAATTTGCCCTGTCATTTCCCTCTATTCGCCTATCTATTAGCGAATTCAGATTGTTTAGAGCATAGCTACCACCGATGGGAGGCCATGGGTTCGAGCATTTTCAGCTTAAGGCAAATTTTGGGGGTGTTGAGAACAAAATATTTTAAAATTCACACGAATGTGCGAAAGGTTTGATTAACCTCTTATCGTGCGTTTTCTTTTGTGACTTCTTCCCCAATAGTTCAAATGAAATTGGTGAAATAAAAAGAGATCAGTGATTTTTCGTATATTTGTAATTTAGTGCAATATTAATGTTATAGGAATAATTGTATTGCGTTGCGACTCACTATTATTTACAATTTCATAGGTTTTACAAAACTTGAAAAATTTCTTATACAATTTATTGTCTCACGAGTGTCACTGGTTGTGGTTGGCAAAGGGTTAAGGGAGCCTTTCAGTCTAGAGCTATCAAAAAATGTATTTTTTCGAATTTTTTTAGACTAGATATTTGCAACATTATAATAATATAAAATAATAATATTAGCAACATTAATCCCTTGCCGTACAATAACGAGTGACACTCGTGAGATGGTAAATGGAGTAAGAATTTTTCAAATTTTCTGCACTCTACTAAATTAAAATTATCAGTGGCTCATGATACAGTCAAATTATAATATTACTATGCTATTAATATTGTGTTAAGTAATAAACTGTACTATTAGGAGTACAAATTAGTTCGGTCCGTTTTTTTTTTGTGGTTGAAAATGGATTTATTTCAGTACAAAATGAATGAACAGATTAATTAAAGTTTAGTCCATCACTGGCCACTACTTTTTCCCACCCCTTAGGCAATTTTCGAATTCCATCTCGAAAAAATGCCTCGTCTTTTGAGGCGATCCAAGTTAGGAGCCAATTTTCGATTTCTGCAAAAGAAGTGAACCGGTAACCTGTCAAATAGTGCTGCATCCGTTGGAACAACCAGTAATCAGAAGCAGCAATGTCCGGTGAATACGGCGGGTGCGGCAAAATATCCCGTTTGAGCGTTTTTACATATTTTTTTACATCTTCTGCGACATGAGGCCGAGCGGTGTCATGCAGAAGAATAACTTTGTCATGTCTGCTCGTATTTCGGCCGTTTTTCTCGTAATGCACGGCTGAAACGCATCAATTGTAGCCTATACCGATTGCAAGTAATAGAATCGCCAGATTGTAGCAGCTCATAGTATACAACATCCTTTTGGTCCCACCAGATACACAACATGACCTTCGAATCATGAATATTCGATTTCGGTGTTGATGTTGATGTCGAGGGCAACGATTGGCCGGGCATAGTGTAGTATTTTTTCTTCTTGGCGTTGTCGTAGAATATCCATTTCTCATCCCCAATCGCAATCCGATACAAAAGCTGCACTTTCTCTCCAATTAAAGCAGAAAACTAAAACCTCCCGCAAATTCTGCTTATTTAACACAAAATTTGGCATTTTCAACACAGTAAAAAACAAGGTTTTTGTATGAAACTCAAAGCGATACAAACTGAATATGATTGACAGATGTCCAACCGCTCTGGAACAACTAAAATCAGCTGTCACTATGAAACATTCATAACAGCCAGAGCTATAGTTTGAAAATGGACTGAACTAATTTCTACTCCCAATAGAAATATAGGACAGGTTGTTATTTGAGCAATTAATTCTGATATGCTGCGAATTCACTCGCAGACGATGTGGTACGGCAAAAGGTTAAAAATTTCTATGAATTTTTCGAATTCCTGAAATTGGAGAAATTACAAATGAAAGTAAAAAAGTGCAACATTTTCTTGCATCTTAAACAAAATATCTCAAACTCCCGTCGAAAGAGTGAATTCTTTGTCGTGCACCTGCTGTGTTTCACCTATTATCATCTCAGCCAAAATTATAAAAAAAAAGAATTTTTAGAATTGATTTTTTATTAAAATACTGTAGGACCTTCTTCACACACTGTAAACCACATTGCCCATAATTATGATGATAATTAATAAAACCTATCGTTCAAATTAATCCGCTTAAAACCGGCGCAAATAGCAAATAACATAATAAAACATCGGAATAATTGACATTAAAACCATTTGGAGATACATTCGTTGCATCGTTGAGCTCAGAAGCGAACGAATCATTTGAAGGAAGTAAGAGAAGGATATGCAGAAATTAAATGCAGAGAACAGAGTGAAAATTATTTTAATCCAACGGTTTCGAATTGAAATTCAGGTGGAAAGAGACTCTCCTAATTAGCGCGCCGAGTTTCCGCCAAGGAAGAGACTCAATGAATACCGAATTCAGTGCTGCACGACGTCAAACGTTATTTCAACGTTAATAGATAGTTACACGTGATACATCCAACTGAATATCCAGTTTCCTAATGACACAACGAATCGTTAAAATTCAATTCCGGCAAAATCACGAGAATCGCGAACACCGAGACAATTAACGTTGCGTCTTCGATTACCAAAATACGGAGTACTTTGGGAAAACCTTGGAACACTCGTCGAAGTTCCTTTGAATTCGTTAATTTAGGCGGTAATTTCTTAACTAACGTTGTAATTAGTAACCGAGTGATAATTGCATATGGAACACGCCTTTGTCTGTGAAATATTCACTCAACTGGATTTATAAAGCAATGAATCTTTTCATGAATGCAAAATTATTACTTAGAAAATTTCATTCATTATTTAAGCCGAATTAAAATGAATTTATTTTAAATTACTAATCGATTTATAATAAAAAGTGATTGATAGTGCTGCAATTCGAATTTTATATAGGGTGTCCCAGCTGATTTTTACATCTTGATAACTTCGGTATTGTGGCATTTAGCGAAAAATGTTTCATTGGAAACTTGTTTTCTATTTTGTCATAGGAAAATTCAAAATTCACATCTATATTTTTAAAACTTAAAATTCCGATTTACCTTCGTCTCCACCCTGAATGTGTACGTTTAGTTTTTTTTTTTAATTAAAATTATATAAAATTGGAGGAGCAAATTAAAATCTGCCAGAGAACTATTCCTAGCAGAATGCCTCAACAATGAAAAAAAAAAAACACGCTTTATACCAGGAGTGATAGCGTTTTATAGTATTTCATTTCGGCGGTCCCATATGTGAACATTTTTTTGTGTATATTTATTAGTTTTTTTTATATTTCTCTTTACTTGCCGAACTGTTATAAAAATAAAATGTGGAATACGTAACAACAAAACATTAAACAGTTCACTCCTGAGATTAATTTTATGGAATTTCAGTTATACAAAATCATGCCATATTTATATATATTTCTGTGGAAAAAAATACAGTAACTGCAATAAATGTAATACTAAAATTACCAAGCAAGTTAAAATGACTAGTTTCCAATTTTTTCCAAAAATACTCAAAGTTTATAGAAGAATCCTACAGCAGATATTTTACGTCGTTAATAAAACAAAGGTGTTAAAACTACAACTTACTATTTATTGGCTCTTACGCAAAATTAATTCCTCGTCTCCAATTGTCGCAGTTATAAAAATAAAAGTAAAACAAAATTTTCTTCTTAGAATTTAGGTCGATCGTGTTAAATCAAAATAAGCCGTGTAAAAAGAGAATGCATTTTTTTTCCTAATTCGTGTTCAATCAAAATCGTGTAAAAGAACTTCGAGTAAAAACAAAATTGGATGTATAGTAGATTTAACGCCGGCAGTTCTAATGTTAAATAATTGAGTTCCTTTGTTTTACTTTGATTCTGACAATGAGTTTAAGGATTTATCAGTGTCCATGACATTACTCTTCATCGAAAGTAACAAAGTTACAGCGAAGATGAAGTGACTCTTCATTTATTAGCCTTGGAAATTGTTTTCATTAGGGATATTAACTACCCTTAAACGATAGCTTACGAAGAACACCGAGAAATACCCCCGAAAAGATGAAAAACCTCTGGTTTAACCTTCCAGGAAGGGTGAGTCGAGCACCCTGTGGGATTATTCGTTAACCCTCGCTTACTTAAATTCGTTGAATGTAAAATGTAAAAGGGAATTGGAGTTTGTTTTTTTTTGACAGCACTTGTTGCCAAGTAAAATAATTCGTCTACTTAACGAACACAAATCTGAAACATTAAAATCAAAGGGTCTAGCAGAATAAGAGGGTCAAAAGTGCCCTTGATCCGATTTTATTCGACGACGGGTCATTCGATAGGTCATCATGAAAAACCATTGTACACAAATTTTTAATCCGAAACCTTCACCGGGAGGGTAGTTATAGGCTGAAATCGAAAAATCAGTTTTTGGTTCATTTTCCCCAATAAATGTGGATTTCAATACGAATTCGATGTTTAAAAAATTTTTTTTCGGATTCTCATTTTTCGTTAGTGGAACTTGCAAAGGAAAAATCTGGAAAAAATCCCTAAAATGTGCATTCATGTTTAGAATGTGTCAGAATTTTTTTGGAATTTTTGCACCACATTAATTGGGGAAAATGAAGCAAAAACTGATTTTTCGATTTTACTCTATAACTATCCTCCCGGTGAAGGTATCGGATTAAAAATTTGTGTACAATGGTTTTTCATGATCACCTATCGAATGACCCATCGTCGAATAAAATCGGCTCAAGGGCACTTTTGACCCCCTTATTCTGCTAGACCCTTTATTTCCATAATCTGAAATGGAAGTTTGACAGTTTTAAATGTGACGAAAGAAAATATTCAATCGTTATTGGAAAATACAAGTGGCTTAATAGAGGAGTTTTAGAACCCGTTGGATTTTGTAATTGCAACGAAATCGGTTGAAACTGATCGGAGGGCAAATAAAACAACAAATGGTGAAAGTGCATCGCACGAACGCACCGTCAAAAGGAAATTTTCACGTGGTGCAGTTTTCTCATGAACGCGAATTGCAGCAAATTTGTGAATGCAGGTGAGTACACTCGACGGTGCAAAACAGTCCACGCGGTTGCACCGAGTACGCTTTTCATCGACTCATGACCCGGCAGAAGAAAAAAAGCTCTGTAATTACGGCGGGAGAGGGTGGTGAATGGAAATGCAGAGAGGGAAGGAGAAATAAACAGCTAGAGAGAATAGAAAATGAGAAAGATACATACCTAGAAGGGGACAGAAGAAAATTCAAGTGCGCACCATTCGCTATAAATGCGGATAACGATTATCGATGTAACCGCTAATTAGCTTGGAATTGGTTGGTATTACAAAATTCCCATTAATTTATGCAGCACGCTCGTTGGAAGCTGCACAAACCATGTATTTTCGGTGAACCTGAAATTCGACGCAACAATGTGCCGAAATATATCATTTAGGAGAATCTACTTAAACATTGTGCAATTATAAGCGGCTTTACGTTTTGAAACATTAGGTTTCAGTTAAAGTTAGAGAAGCTTTACTTTCCTTCGTTAAAATCGCTTCTCTTTTTTCAAGGTTGACTCTAACATAGGAATTAAACACCTTGGAAAGTTTTCTTGAAAGTGTATTAAGGGGTTATATACAGTCAGGAGGCCCAAAAATAGCGATTTTGCAAGAAATTTTCCTGAGCAGACTTTTAAATTTGTTAGTGTAAAAATTTGTAAACATATTACGGTAACTTTAAACTGTATTTTAACATTTTTTATTAGTAAAAATAATAATTTTGAATGCTGCTATAGCTGATCTCCAGGAGCCCCTCTCAAAAAAGGCGCCTTGCGGTGACCACGGTATCTCTGGACTGGATCATCTCAAAATGAAAAAACCAAACGGATTCCGCTAAAGTAATGTGTAATCTTGTAATTAATCGAAGGAATAAGCAAAATAAAGTTTTTTTACAAAATGGCGGCTATAGAAAAAAAAAATGATTTTTAACCAAAATTTTGGCCTTAGATTGTTTATAAAAAAAGAAATATTTATCGGTGAGGAAAAACCTTCGATCAATTACTCAAAAATATACTTAAGAAACTTGTGTTAAAATTTGAGAGTGATCGGTTTAGCCGTTTCCGAGCAATCTTGGTCACCGCCTTTAAAAACACAGTTTTGAGAAAAACGCGTTTAAAGTTTCAAATCACTTTACAAAGAGTAAAAAATTTTTTTTTTTTAAATTGACGGATTGTCTTGAAATTTTCTGGGTGTGTACTTAAATATATGTACATTACAGAAGTGAAATAAAAAAAATCGATTTTTTTGAAAACTTTAACTGTATATAACACCTTGAAGTCCTCAAAATTTCCTTTGGACTGGAATTTCAACAGTAAACGTATCGTGTGTCTAAATTGACGTGCGATGCTTAGCGGCAAAGGGCCTAAAACTGAATACTTTTACAAGACTTTGCAATATTCCATAGTACATGTCGTTGTATCAAACTACAAAGTAAAATGTAAATCGCCGATGAATTCCAAGGCTCATATTCTCTGTATGCTAACAATAACTCAACCCCTATTACTTTCCTTTACTTCTCAACTGCACCGTTTCTTGAATTCAAGCTTTCCCCTTACCCCGTACCTCAAACCGAGTGACTTTATTGTGTTGGCGACTTATACAAAGTAACATATGAATCGTCGAAGAATTTCAAGGATCATGTTCTTTCCTTACTAGCAATAAATCAAGTCCTATTACTTTCTTTCTACTTCTCAATTTCTTCTTTCTTTGATTCAACGTCCACATCGAGTTTCAGTACGAATACTTTTTCAAGATTGTGCAATATTCTATAGCGTATGTCTTTGCATACAACTACTATTGGCCCATCAAAAGAAGTCACTTGATAACTGGTTCATTCCGATTCGCCCGACGAATAGAGAGACACCTTCTTTTTACATATTCTCGATTCTAATGCGTGATTAAACGAAAAAGTACTCAGCGAGGAAATAAGTGTTTAATTTTCGGTTGTCACTCGCCGAGTTTAGGTGTCAAGGGTCGATATAATAGGGAGAGGGAGTGCGAGGACAATCTCATTTTACCCCATACCGCAAACCGAGTGACGTTATTGCGTTGGCGACTCATACAAAATAATATACTTGTACAAAGTATAAGTAAGTTGACTCCTATTACTTTTTTTCTACTCCTCAATTTTACCTTATATTGAATTCACCCTCACAGTGTGCTTCAGTGCGAATACTTTTCCAAGACTTTACAATATTCTGTAGGATATGTTGTGACGTACAACTACTAATTGTAAGTAATATATCAATCGTCGATGAATTTCAAAGATCATGTTCTCTCTATACTAGCAATAACTTCATTCTTATTACCTTCTTTCTACTCCTCAATTTTACCTTCCTTTGAATTCACCCCCACAGTGTGTTGCAATGTAAATACTTTTTCAAGGCTTTACAATATCCTGCAGCATATATTGTTATGTAGAACTGCAAAGTATAATAATATATGAATCATGGATAAATTTCAAGGATTATATTCCTTCTATACTAGCAGTAAGTCTACTTCTATTACTTCCTTTCCACTTCTCAATTTTACCTTTCCTCTAATTCAACCCCACCATGTGTTTCAATGTAAATACTTTTCCAAGGCTTTACAATATCCTGTAGCATATATTGTTATGTACAACTAAAAAGTAATATATGAATCGTCGATAAATTTCAAGGATTATATTCTTCTAGCAGTAAGTCTACTTCTACCATTTCCATTCTAATCCTCAATTTTACCTTCCCTTGAATTCACCCTCACAGTGTGTTGCAATGTACCTACTTTTCCAAGGCTTTACAATATTCTGTAGTATATATTCTTATGTACAATACAAAGTAATATATGAATCGTCGATGAATTTCAAGGATCATATTCCCTCTATACTAGCAATAAAACTACTATTACTTTCTTTCTACTTCCCAATTTTACCTTTTCTTTGATTCACCGAACCCCAGCGTGTTTCAGATATTGACAAATAAGCAAATTTATCTGGTCGAATGCGCCCTGGAAAGCCAAAGGAATCGAAAGGTCCCCTCCGTTTTCCGCAAAGACATCGTTGCACGGCATGTACATGATAAATCTACCAAATATGCAGTCAACGCGAGCCAGAGTGTAGGGTAGCGTGAATCATCGTTTAGACTCCATTACCATCGTTGTAGATACTTCCTTCGCAGGTTAAAGAAAAATAAAGCACCCAGCCGTTCTCGCAGTCGTTGATAAATTGAAGCGTCTGCCGTGACTGGGCCACCCTCCTGCACCCCGAGAGCGCTACTACCCCGCGCCGCTACTCTCGAGCCTCTTAGCCTCTGCTGGCAGCTTTTATTTATGCAACCTTTACACCAAAATGTATTATTTCGCGACAACGTCAACCGTTGAATTTATCCTCTTCCTCTCCCTTTTGCTCCATTTCCTCCCTTCCGGTCTGTCGACCGACTCTGTCTTTGACTCAGTCTCCTGGTTGTCCTCTTACGCTGCTTCTTCCAATGCTTTTCTTCCTCCCTGTCTCCTCTTTCTCACTCTCTTCATCAGTCACTGATTTTCTCTTACAATTAGCTGTCTTCTTGTTCTATTTCTTCCACTGTCTTTCGCTCTCCGTCCTCTTTCTTTCTCACATTTTCTTCAACTCTTTCTTCCTTACACTATTTCTCTTTCTTTCTTCGCCCACTTCTTCTCTTTCCACTCTCTTTCGCCCTTCCTCCTCTTTCTTTCTCTGATTCTCTCCAATTCTCCGTCTCCTATTCTTTGTCTCATTCTCTCCAATTTTCTCTCCCTCATTCTCTCTCTGACTCTTTCCAATTCTCTGTCTCTCATTCCCTCCCTGATACTTCCCAATTCACTGTCTCTCATTCTCCCTTTGATTCTGTCTAATTCTCTCTCTCTCGCATTGTCTCTCTGACTCTTTTCAATTCTCTCTCTCTCATTCTCTCCAACTGTCTGTTTCTTCTTCCCTCACTGATTCACTCCAATTCTCTCTCTCATTCTCTCTCTGACTCTCCTTCTCTCTCCCTCTCTCTCTCAGTGTGTGACTGCTTTACCAGCGTCTCTATCACTCACTAATTCTGTCCTCGCTATGTTCTTGAAGTGCTTCTTCCACTGTGATTCGTCGTCCGTCCTTCTTTCTTTCATTCTCTCGAATTCTCTCGCTCTCTCTCTCTTTCATTCTCTATCTGATTCTTTCCAATTCTCTGTCTGCCATTCTCTCTCTGCTTCTCTTCAATTCTCTGTGTCTCATTCCCTCTCTAATTCCCACCAACTCCCTCATTCTCAGTTTCTCTTTGACTGTTTCCTTCTCTGTCTCCTTTCTTCAGTTTTCAGTCTTCCACTTCCCCCTTCCTGTCATTCTCTCGCACTCTCTTTCTCCGTATCTCTATCTCTGTATTATTTTCCATATCTACGTCTCCAACACCCACCGACTCCGTCGCATTTGTTGTCTCGCTCTGCTACTTTGTTTTTTACTCCCCTCCCCTTTCGCTCATCCAGTTTGCCTCTCTCACTCCCTCTGTCCTCCTCTCGCCTGCTTCTTCCTCTTTTCCAGCTACGTCGTTTGCTCCGTTCTCCAGCTCCTGGTTTCCTTCGCACGATTTATTCCTCGTTGACGCTAAGAAGCTTGCGACGTCGCCGGGAGGACGGATTTCCCGCGGCGCGAGGATTCTTCCTCGTTCCGAAGATACCCCAGGATTCTTGGAATATGTACGTTCTTACGAAGAAGTCTCACCCTTTTGATGCTTCCTACCTCCACCCCTTTCTAGACTCAGTACTCCTCCGTTATTTAAATGTTACTTATTGTTACCACGAGTGCTCCAACCGTGGCTTCGATTTTAGCACAATTCCCGACTCATCGAAGTCGCAAGCTTCGGAGTAATTCGAGGTGTATTTTCATCGCGGCCTTTGTGCACGAGGTTTTGTTGGAACAGGTGTATTGTGCTGGTTCTATGGACGAATAAGAGTCATGCGAATATCGGTCTGCTAATGCTGTTTCATTGTTGCAGATATTTTTTATTGTCGACGGCGCTTGCCAAGGATTTCGAGTGCAGACTTAGGAGTGCAGTTAGTGTTCTCCTTCTTGGATGCTTCAGCTGGAACTGAATGCTGAAAATTACCATATTTAGGTACACAATTCTTGCCAAATATCAGCCTGAATGAAAATTATCCATAGATCAGGATATAAATGTTTTCGAATTTTAATTAATTGTTTATTTCTTGCTTAATTAGTTATTGTTTATTTCTTGTTCAGTTCTGAATTGTTTATTGTTCGTTCATTTAGTAATTGTCTATTGCATATTCAAGTAGTAATTGTTGTTTGCTTGTTCGTTTAGTAATCGTTCATTTCTGGTTCCTTTAGTAATTTTTTATTGCTTGTTCAACTAGTAATTTTTTTTTTTTTTCTCGAATTAGTAATTGTTTATTACTTGTTCAATTAATCAATAGAAAGCTTGCGAAGTAGTATTGTCTATTGAGCACACTTTATTGATCATTCGATCAAGAGTTTCGACGTGCCCTTAGGAATTCTTTTATTTTTTTTTTAGATACTCCAAGTTCGTAGGACATCTATAGAGCAAATACTCTACGTCCATCTTATGAAACGTGAATTACCAAATCTTTTCTATCTCTGGCTTCCTCTTTCTTCAAAGCAATTATGTAATATATTTAATTGCAATTAATTTAGCGTCGGTAATACTAGTCTTCAAACGTTGAACTCCACAGATATTTTCCAAAATTTATCATTTCTATTGAAATGAAACTTTTTTATTAAAACCATATCTTTACAAAGCAGGACTTTTAAAAACACTAATAAATAAATATTCAGCAAACCTTCATCATTGCAAGTCCAATATTCAATATGTTAGAAAATTCATAAATATTGCAATTTAATAGTCACATGAAATTCCACGAAATGAAATAGCGCCTGTCACCAGTGACCCCTATGACCTCTGTGACATTTCTAACAATGTATTAAAGAATTTGAAAGTAATTTTTCTTCGACGCCTATTGAATTGTATAACAAATTATATTGTATCAACAATGTCTCCTTTTTTTCTTTGGTCCTCTCCAAAAACAGTTTGCCCATCACTGATCAGACCCATCATTCACCATGACGGAAACTGAGCGTCATCAACCATCACATTATTCTCCACCATTACGTAACGCGTCGCAGTAAGAAATGAAATCGTAACGCGTCGGACGTTTCTGTAACGATGCCATTTTCACCATAGCATCAGCACTCGCAGTTGGCAGAGGTCGCAGGGTGGCCAATCTGTTTTACGCGCGAGCAGATTTCGTTATGTCGCGCTGCTTCGGATGACATCTAGCGTATTAAAACAATACCGAATGACGTGTAACGCCTGCAGCAGCGGTGAAATATAGTTTGTATGCAAATTGCTGCCACCGGTGAAACTTTCGGGGTAACGCGTTTCCTCTTGCGAGGGACTTCGGCTTGTATTTTTCATTTGCCGGCAGGAACACCTGACGAGGCTCCGTCTCGAGTGTTGTTTACTGACGTTACCGTGCATTGCGCGACAGCGCAAGAAAACGCGGACTGAAATTTATTTCGACGCTGGAAATGGACGCACGGTCGTTTTGAGTTTAATTAAAAGAAAAGGGTTGGTGGTCGAATTTGAGAATATTGCTGTGAATTTGAGGGGCTTTCTGTGAGTTTGACTATTGAGTTTTATTGGTGCTCGGCGACTTATATTATGGTAGATAATTTTTTTTTTGATCGAGAATGAAGAATTTCCAAATTTTTATTTCTGTGATATTAACCCTTTGCACTCCTATGTCGAGCGTCATGCGATATTTTTCTAGTCCAAACCAATAGGTGTTGATGTGGGAAAGAAAACAAGGATTGCATCCTAGAAATAAATAAGGCAGATATTTAATTGATGTAAGACCGTGTTAGAGCATTTTTTGTATTTCGCGCGCTATTTTACGGATTATTATGCGCGTCGGCGATCGTTGCGCTCCGATCGCCCTGACGATGCGCGCGAGATGTTTATTTTAAAAAAATGAGAAAAAGGCAGTTCTCCACCGACAGACATCAGTAGCACTGTTAATATTAAAGATTTATATTTTTCGTATGAAAGTTAATTATTAATCCTCTCCCCGTCCCCCCACATTGAATATATTTCTTCCGTTGTATATTTAAATTTACCTATCTTTTCAGTTCAAGTTTATTTGTAACTAAACACTTAAAAGTGTTTGGAACTACCGCTAACAAAGTTGAAATTTAACTCGGAGTGCAAAGGGTTATTAATAAGTTCATCGACAGGAAAATTTCAGTGAGCTGCGAAAATAAACAGTCAAGTGTTATACTTCTTACTGTACAAAGAAAAAATAAAATAATATGCAAATACTCATTGAATCAGTTGGCCATTACTTCAAAATAGATAGTAATTATCAAATATTAAGATAATATCAAATTAAATGAATTATAACTAGTTTTGTCATTTGGCATAACAAATTGTGCTGACGTGTTATGAAAAATTGATTTTTTAAAATTCTAATTTTATAAAATATCTGATTTTGGCATTTCTATTTGTACACCTTGGAAGAAAAAAGAATTAATCAGTGAATGCTGTTTGATGAGTATACGTGTCATTGCTTGATTCTAATTATACAGGCGAATAAAAAGTTCTTCTTATGAGACACCATGATCCAAGACAAGAATAATGTCAATGCTCAATCTATTATTATTAAATAATTCCAACAACTGCCAATAAATGAGGTAAAAACAAAGTTTAACTTTGACGAAATAAAATTATTACAAATTATATTCATTTCCAATAAAATCTGCTTTATAATTATTAACATCAAAGTCATATCAGATTTACCGGAAAACTATATTTCTCTATTTCAAATTCCTCGTTTCTCTTATTCTCCGGAAATTCGTTTCCTCGCTTAAGTAAATACTGAAATTCGAATATCATAGCAATAATTTTCGATTGTATGCATTCGTGATCGTTCAGTACAGAGACGGATTGCGGAAACGGAGAAACGATCGGGTATCGTGACGCGGAGCAGATGGGCATGAAAGCTTCTATTTACGAATTAATACAGCGTACCGTAGCCTCCTCTGTTTCTAAGCTCCATTTCACATATTAATCTCAATGCATCTCCTATAGGCTTCCATCCAACCAACCTCCTGCTATTTCAACCGCAAATTCCAAATCGACCATTTCATTTTAGTATTTCCCGTTCTAGCCATTCATCTCGGGATGAGTTTTTTTAATGCGGATCCACTGTTTTATCACGATTTTCAATAATATCCAGAGATACATTTTTTTTAATCTCTTACATGAAACATACTGGAATAATTAAAAATCGTTTTTGTCTTTTTTTTTTACATTTGATACGTGGCATTGGAGTACAATAAAGTTTATTTTATTACATCTTGCAATTGTTCGAAGCTATGTGATGGCTGTAAATATAAATTGTTGAACTTTTACAATCTTCGTTAAGAGATTTTTCTTATATTACTACTTAACACTTTGTGCATGGAGATATTTTTTAATATCAAAATGTTAAAATATGGTCACTTATTTGGTGATTGTAAACCAGCAATTTATCAGAAAATCTGAGTTTTGATATATAGAAATGATTTATCTATTTAAGTATTTTACTATTTAATCCCTTAGCCTACAACAACGTGTGACACACGTGACCCGGTAAATGGAATACGAAATTTTGAAAGTTTCGTATAATTATTAAATTTCACATATCAGTCAGCTACAGTCAAACTATTTCTATAGTACTAAGATTTTAGTCGATCATACAAAATCTGAAAAATCAGAGTTAAATTTTTATTTTAAAATTAATTTTCAGTTATTGTACACGCTGTTAAAATAGAAATCTTAAGGGCAGGAGTTAATTAACCGAGATTAAAACGATCACAACAGTTAGCCCCTTTAATATTATCATTCACTACAATCATCCCTCATAGATCTATTATTCAATGTTACTTGAAACTACAGTTTCCTATAAGGTTTCAAAAATAAACCTGCACCCGCAAAAATATTATAATAACTTGTACTTGCTCATCCAGCATGAACCTACGCGAGTGCAAATCTAAAAATGGAAAGTTAAGAAGTCATTAAAATACTACTTTTCTTGGGAAGCCATCAATTTTTCGGAAACACGTCAGTAATGTTATTTTTTGTAATATTGAGTTCAGATTTGTCCCCAGTGACCTAAGTTATCCAACCACAACAATTTTCAAATAAAGTAAGCTTTGAACTGTTGGCCATGTGATGGCGATTTAGGCCCATTGCAATGGGCCCAAAATACATTGCTGATGCAGACTGGCTATGTGTCGCTGGCTGCAAACGAATTAATTCTCAGGACTGAAACTAACCCTAAATTGTAAACGATAAGTGTGGTCCCAAAAAACTGCCATAGGGGCCCAAATTAGTTTAAGAACGAGTATTGTAGAGAGCACAGCACTGTAGTGGGATAGTAAAGAGAAATAACGACCCCCCCCCCCTTTTTTTTCCTTTTTTTTACTGGAACAATTAACACCCATTATGGGCCCCTCGAGAAAATTTTCCCTACGTGATATTTATGTACGATTGGGACCGTACTCTCCTAAAAAGAATTTCTCGTTAGGAGGAAAGGACGTGAAAGGAAAGCGTCAAAAGGGATAGTTTGCGGGTGCAGTGGAACCGCGCCGGAACCAGGCGATCGACGACGTTAAGCTACTCAGGCCCGAGTACGCTGCTTGGATGGGTTACCGCGCGCCTTTCTTTCCTTTTCACAATCTTACCTCTATAGCATCATTTCGCTGACTGGAACCACTTAACAGAAACACTTTCTCATCGAAGAGGAAACATGTTAGACACTAAACATACCAGTGAAAAAAAAGCGAAATAAAAGTATTCCGAAAAGAAGAGATAACGCGTAAGAATGCTGCGTTTCCGGGAAACTACTCTATCGCGAAATTCCTCGAGAAGAATTACGCGAAACTATTTTCGAGCAAGGTGATCGATGGGAAAGGTTGGTCGTGATTTCTCGTCACGTCTCGAACTTTTCGAGCCGCTGGCAGCGAACATTTTTAAGACAGGCTCTAACTTACGTTGAAAGTTTGCGGCGAGCTAGCTGTCGAGGAAACAGCCTCTTTCTCCGTCAGTATTCGTCTCTTCTTTTGCAATCTTGTTACTCGCCTCCTCGTATCCGTCGCTATTGCGAATCTTCACGTTTATTACGACATTCTCACGTAATTTCGTACTGTACTGTAAAAATTCGAGATTCCATTGGACAAACATTTTAGGCGGCGCGTGAAATTGGAGAAAGTTTGACATTTTAAAACTGTAGCAGATGGTGTAAGTATCCAGAATTTTGAGTTTCTCAAAATTTTATAATTCTCAATCCGTTCAGTTTTGGATTTTTAATTACCAGAGTACAATTTCTTTCTGTTTAAAATATTAATCAAAGATGTAAAGAGATCTCTGTCTTTTAGTTACTTTCCATCATAGATATAGGAAGTAAAAAATTGTGACAAATGCTACCATTGATATTAATTCAATTTTCATTTATTATACATCTAAATTGTTTCATATGAAAATTTTTAAAACAGTATTTAAATTTTCATAAACATAGAGGCACCTCATACTTTTCGCATTGAATTCTTGAACTCCCGATGCAAGTTTCAAGTTTGCAATGGTGTTCGTGTCCAGATATATGTTCCAAACAGTGACCAATATTTAAAAAAAAAAGAAAAATTCACTGTATTTTATCTTTCCTCGCGACATCTAATAATTTCTAATAAAAACTTACTTTCTATTATAAACCAAAACATAGTAATTGTTTTGGTGGCAAATGGTACTGTGAGGGTTGAAATGGTTAATGTATTGCATCCACATGTTTATATAAAACACACATACACATATGTACATTTATCAAACACATATGCTCCTATCGACTTAAATTCTTTACAAAACCGTGTAAATCGAAAGCAACATAAAATGTGAATAATTCAGTCTTCATTTCAAAGTAAAATAAAAATAATTCTATTTTAAATCTCTTATTTTACTTTAAAAACCGTATGAAAGTTGCAAAATTCCGTAAAAAAGTCCGTGTAAATCGAGGGATAGATTTAATTCCACATCACAGAATTATTTTCCAAACTGGAGATATGTATCTTTCTTACACATCAAAAAACCATACGATAACGAATAAATCGATTGCAAATTGAAATTGAACAACAAATTGTATTCACAGCGACGAAACATCAAAATCAACTGCCTATCGTTGAAATATAATAATTTGATCTGTGACAAGTTGATTTCTCGCTGAAATACAATAATTGCTTGGAAGCAATGATTTTTAACATCTATTTCATGGCTGACCGTGTAAAGACAACGTTGAAATACAGCGTCATTGAAATGCAAAAATTTGCATACCGTGATACAATAAATGTACGAACCGTTCGCGAGCGCTGACGTTGTCATTGGCATATCAGAACGAATAGTGGGAAAATTTTATAACGTGACTATTTATTTATCGAAAATATCAGCATGCCGAGGTATTGTTCCAAAATCGCGACTGCGAGTTACGCTGAGGTGCGAAAACATCACGCATGTTTCAAGAATATTTTTGGCTTCATTCCACTTTAACGTATATAAAATTCCCACTTTTAAAAGTAATTGCAAGCTGTAGGCTATTTTGCGTTCACATTAAAGTGGAAATGTGATGTACAATATCAAAATTGCGGTGTAATTTCTTATACATTACATAGTCAATCTTATTATATTATTATATACTACATGAGCCGTTTTTTTTTGAAAGTGGAGCAAGTCCATTTTTGTAAAAAATGAAGGTAATGATAACTGCAGATAGAACTTCATATGATTTTTTATTTGTAGATCAAAAATAACAGACAATGGATTTGCCCCAATTTTCAGATAAACGGCTCATATAGTATTATATTTCTGACTATCACTTTTTCACAAGGTTGAAAGATTTTTTGTTAAATTATGAAATACACTGATCTCTCAATTTACATGGTAGATACGTTTGTAAAAAAATTGCACGAAACAAAACAATGTAAAACGAAACGTGGAATTTATACGAAATAGAACGATATGTCCAATTAACCTGTAAATCGTGTACATTGATCTAAAGAGAATAAAAGCAAGTTGGGGGTATGTTCATTGCAACCGTGTAAAATGAGTGTTAGGATTAAAGGAAAAAATATGAATTGGTTTATTTATGTTTAGAGTCTACTGCCAGTAGGGTGTATAGGTCAAATTGGCCGCATTTATCGAAGGACGGCTCTGGCGTGCAAAATTTCTACACCCCTGTCTTAGACGTTTTCTTTCTCTTCGTGAGTACATTAGAACTGAAACACAACACATATGACTTTCACATTTGTAATGCAATTTTTGCAAGTGTTACTTAGGTAACTTTTGATCGAATTTTTAAAACAGTGCATTCATTAATATCACACTGATTCAATTTATAAATGGAATAATGCAAAATAACCAAAATAAAATAAAAAAACATTTTTTTTCTTTCCCTTACAAACCTCGTAAATTGAGTACTTGAATTGATTGAATTTTCAATTTTCAATAATCGACGAACAGATTGAAAATTTTTAAACATGTTTGAACAATTATGAGACAAAACGTCGTGTACTTTTTCCAAAAAAAGTAGCTCACGTAAAATTTCTCTGTCTTTTTGCAACTTAAAAGCATTTAGAATAAAAAAAAAAGTGTCGAATAGAAAAGCAGCAGGAATTGCAGGATGGCTACATGGGGTTAACGATACACCTTTCAAAGACTGAACGATCCCTCGAAATTAGTTTCGACCGATAGCACTCGAGCGAACGTTCGATAATTATGGGAATTAAGAGGCTATCGATTAACGAGATGTAATATTGAAGGGAAGGATGCGCCCTAATACTCAGATCCTCCCCCATTCACCGATGGGGTAGTCTGACGTGCAAAACCAGAGGTGGCTTTAAACGCCAATAAATCGATGAATCTCATTGGTGAACTCGTTATCGCGTTTCCTCATAACGAGAGCACTTAATATGGAAAGAATTACTCGGAGAGCGTTTCTTCTCGATGATAGGAAGGATTTTTGAGATTTTGGAAGTCCCTTCTAATCTGCTGTCAAAACAGTGAACTTTTTTAATTCTTCTGCATAGAAAATGGAATTTTACTGCGTTAATTCCACCATATGGAAGTAAGCATGTTAATAAATGTAAATGCGTTCGTTTGTAGCTTCGAATGCCTGACAAGCATTAGAAAATTGAGCTTACCATTTATTTTTTTATTACAGTAATGTACTTTATAATCTGATCGGATAACTTTGCAGAGATTATTAAAAATTGAACTGTCTAACGAAGTTTTCTCGTTATTCCCTTGCCATACAGTTTCTTTTGTGACTGAATGAACAATTACTTGGAATTAATGGAAATAATTAATTAAAAATAGTAATCTATCCCTGATTTATAATATAACGTACGACTTACTGCAATGACAATAGTATAAAAACATTATAATATACATCATTGCATTTTAATCCAATGGTAT
The DNA here is from genome assembly GCA_910591515.1 of Cerceris rybyensis. NCBI lineage: Eukaryota > Metazoa > Arthropoda > Insecta > Hymenoptera > Crabronidae > Cerceris > Cerceris rybyensis. The sequence goes on along the minus strand of OU342789.1, from coordinate 63,927,007 downwards.
TTTTGGTTTAACAGTTTTTGGAAAATTTCAAAATTTCATTTTCCATTTATAGCATCACGACGTTACAAGTTATTGTGTAGCAAAGCGTTAAATAGAAGAATCGACGATAATAGGCTGGAAAAAGTTATAGACGTCAAAATCATCTCCAACACCCTGTATAGTAGTATTACATCATTACTTGTCATTTATAAATACTTATTTATTTATTTATTTAATGTTGCATTGACGGGAAGTATCCCTTTACAAAGAGAAAGTGTACAACATAAATGACATTCTACAATTGTAAATTCATATTACATAACAAAGAAACTAATAATTTGCAACAATATTTATCGTGTTATATCTGGACAGTGATACATTCAATATCATGTCATCCACAGTGGGAAGAGTCAAAAATTGCTAATACATCCAAAAATCTGGCTCATTTGGTTGACAAAAGAGCTATTAGAAATTTTTATGTGAATATGAAAGTGGAGAAATATTACCATCTTAAAATTATGGTAGATGGCGAAAATATTCAGATACGTTCGACTCTGTAACCCTTTTGCTCCGAGCGTCGCATATATACGGCATCCACTCGCCGACCAGTGGATACGAGCGCCGTATATATGCGGCACCCACTCGCCGAACTGTGGATACGAGCGCCGCATATACGCGGCATCTCAATGATGTATTTGCAAGTGCGATCTGTAGTCGAAGACAATATTTTTCGTTACTGGCTGAATATTTGGCTGAACAACAATGGTTTTATTTTACATTTATAAATCCATTACATAAAGTAGGAATCAATAATTCGTAGCAACAATTGTCGTATTTCCTCTGGACAGTGACTAGCTCAATATTGTGTAGTCCACAGTAGTGCAAGTCAAAAATTCTTCAGACAATCAATAAATCTGGCTGATTTGACTGGCAAAAATGCCGCTAGAAATTAACATCGTTTCTCAACGTCTCATTTAATTCCGTTAATTCGTGTCGACGCTTTTTAATCCCAAATGAACTGCCAAATAAAATACTAAAAAGAACGAACACTCGTAGCACTGTTCGAAATGATGAAATTTTCTTAAGAGAAAAATTCCGATCGATTTCCATTGCCGGTAGAAATTAATCCTCGATACTCTCGTCGGTTCTTCCGATAAAATTCGCCGACCGAGTAAAATTACGTGGCTCGGTGAAATTAAATTCGTTACTCTTAAACCGGACTGACATTCGAGTAGCGCATCGAGATCATTTTTTTTATGGAAGCTCGGAGGTGAATAGGAACGATGTTTTATCTCTAATGGATTGCACGAAAATGACTACATCTCTCTTTATCATTCGCGTGAAATGAAAAATATTAAAAGCGACCCTTTGTGACGAATAAAATGGCCGATAAAATACCCGATATTTTCCGCCTTTAAGGGCCCATTGCCGAGATAAACGATGGTAATGAGTTGGTCGAAATTACGGGAGAATCGAGGGTTCCAATTATTTTATAAATTCAGTTTCACGTCAGGCGCCCTTTTATAAATGGGCACAGGGGGTTAAAGAATGGAAGAAGGCTGATGAGCAAGAAAGAAAGAAGGTTGAAGAGAAGAAACAAGGAAGGTTGATAAATAAGAAAGAAAGAAGATTGAAGAGAATAAAAGAATATGATCGAGTGAAAAAGGGAAGAATAAAAGAAGAAGGGAGAAGAAAAAATGAGAAAGAGAGACAAAAATAAAGAGAGGGTGAGAGGAAGTAAAACAAAATGAGAGGAAAAGTATCCGAGAGAAGGGAGAGCAAAGAGCAAAATACGAAAAATTGTTTATACAACGCTAGTGTAATCCGAAATATACTTGTTTCTTTTTATTTAACCTTCATCCATCCCTGGGGTCTCTGTTGACCCGATTTGTGAAAATTTGTGTACAGTGAAGAAATACTAAATTATTCCCAATAAAGTTATTATAAAGAGAAAGTAAGCAACAATCACTTTTACCGGTCCGTAGAGACCCTAATAATAAAAGAAAATTATATAAAAAGTGATAAGAATGCTCGATTATATTGAACTTCGTTGCATCTAATTAATAAATTTGTATCTAATTATTATATTAAGTTATGCTTAATTAATTAGTGTGAACTGGAAACAAAATAGAATGACGAAAAGGTAAAGAGGTGTGTCAGTTGGAAAAAAATGATAACATGGCAGAAGACTTTCATTATATTGAATTTCCTTATATTTAATTAATAAATTATGTTATGTACACTTAATTAATTACTTCGAAGTTGTCCAAGATTATTTTCATATGTCAACAAACAAGGTAGAATGTGGAAAAAGTAAAAAGGAAGAAGTAAACATGGAAGAAGTCCTCGATTATATTGAACTACTTTGTATTTAATTAATATATTACGTTATGTGTGCTTAATTAATTACTGTGAAGTTTTCCAAGATTATTTTCACATCTCAACAAGAAAACAAGATAGAATGAGAAAAGCAAAGAGGACGTGCCAAACGGAGAAAGGAAGAAAGAGAAAACATGGAAGAAGACCTCGATTATATTGAACTTCTTTTTATTTAATTAACAGATTATCTCTAATATGTGTGCTTAATTAATTAGTACGAAGTTTTCCAAGATGATATTCATAGATCAACAAGGAAACTAGGTAGAATGAGGCAAAAGTAAAGAAGACGTGCTAGACTGACAACGGAAGAAAGTGATAACATGCAAGAAGTCTTCGATTATATTGAACTACTTTGTATTTAATTAATACATTACGTTATGTGTGCTTAATTAATTACTGTGAAGTTTTCCAAGATTATTTTCACATCTCAAGAAGAAAACAAGATAGAATAAGAGAAGTAAAGGGGGAATAGCAGACGGGGAAAGCAAGAAAGTGTAAGGGAGAGGGTTGTAAACTGAAGGACGATATAAAAAGTAAAAAAAAAATACTGGCCTTTAAGAGAGACCGTTTGGTCCGAGCCAAGAGGCTTTTCGAACGAGCCAATACAATCGCGTTACCCTCGCGGAAGACTGTTAGCTGAACGTCGCGTAAAGCAAGAAAGCGGTATTTCCCGTTTAATTAGCCAAAGCCGCTCTTAATAGTCATTTAATTTAAAGTTTTGAGCGGCGCGCGGCAAAGGACACGATAAAAGCAGCAAGAGGGTCGCCCTTGGCCCTTTCAATCTTCTGGTTTGTCAGTCAGGTTTCCACGAGAAACAGCCCTGAAGCTATCTTCGTGGTAAGTTACTCCTTATTCGTTAAAAAATTACTTCGATATTTCACTTTAAAGTCATCGAAACGCATAAGACTCTCTTCATGATTAATGGAGGATTTGTAATTAACCCATCAATACCCAAAGTATTATGTATCATACGATTTTCATGTGTACCTACAGGGTGTAAAAAAATTAATTGTCACGGCTTTCAGGGGTTGTTCTGTAACTTTGCAGAACGCTGCAAAATTTGCAAAAGGGTAGAAAACTTTTTAATGGCTCGTCGTATTCGTTTTGTTACTTAGGTACAATGTCTGAGAAAAACCGTGGGTCAGAAATGAACCGGTCTTTCACAAATGAATTTTTAATTGTGTGTACGCGATTGAATTTTTACAAGTCAGGCTTGAAGGTTTCCAAACTTTCGGAAAGAAGTACATGAGATACCCTTGTTGGTTCCAACAGTTAGAGCAGTGGAGTGTTACACGAAATTAGAAATCAGTAAAAAAAGTGCAAATATTTATGCTGTTCTCTCCAGGAGGTCCTTTGTGCAAACTCCACTCTTAACGCAGATCACTTACATCCTCCTAGCGACCACTAGACCCAAAATAAATAGCTGCGAAACTTTTATCGTATGTCAAGAAAAGTCCCCTACTTTTTGCAAAAATATAAATGACTTTCTTTTCATATAAAAATCTTTACATAAATGTTTTAACAGTACATTTTAATTTTCACGAAAATTTTGACATTTTTAGGATCGGACATCGATAATAATAAAAATAAAATATTATTTAAAAAAAATTTTTAAACTTCCCAAAGGTGAAAAGAAATGTTTGACCTTGGGTCCACTGAATATCACTGCAAGTCTTTACCTCTTTACCCGTCACAGCTATCGAATAAAGTGTTTTATATCTCTTAGAATAATAATACAACTCTACAAAAAAAATTTTCTTTGTCCTAAAGTTTATTTTATGATTTTTCGGTTAATTATGTACAAAAACGAAAAGAAAATACCTTTTTTGATATAAAGTTTGCTTTTGTGATTGTTATAGTAATAACACTCATTTTCTAATTTTTTTTATAAAATTTTAATTAATTCTAACACATTCAAAAATACCGCGAGATCAGAGTGGGGTTTTTACGTCCACACAGTGCCTCCAGATGGCACTCGAGTGATAAACAACGATCAGGTGTTTTGTACAAGTCTAGAAAAAGTTAAAATGTCATCGCGAAAGTGTAAATATGATGCTGATGCACTTTGTTATATAGTCTTCTAGATACAAAAGCAAACTTTTTCATTTCATATATCTTTTTTTGTCTAATTACGATCTAAACTATCGAAATTTTATACTTTAAAGTCAAAGTCAAATTTTGTGTTGACCCGTGTAATATTTGTAACCACCGCGTCCAACGCAGAGCCATCTGCATACGTTCTACGGTCTACCGGTATAACCTACTTCCTTCTTCCTAAAACAAGCTAGCCACGATATTCCGTATAAGAAAGAGTCTCTAAGTTAATCTGATTAAAACCTGTATAATCTAAAGACATCGAATGTTATTAATTTGATAAAATACTTCCTCTCACTACGCAATTCAAAACCTAACAACTCTTCAGGTACAACTGAAAGAGAATGGAAACTGCCGCTAGCACGTACTACTTCCCAATCTCCGCGTGCATACGTAAATCGCATAATAAAGAAATAAACATCATACGCTACGTATATATTATAATACAAAAATAACTATGCGTTTCAGGCCTTGATTCATACGCATACATGAATTTGAAAAGCCCCCGAGAACCCATCCTCCTTGGGGATACCGTGGATTACCATGCAGCCGGTGCTATGGATACCCTTTTCTGTATATTCAGGAACCCGTAGAGTTATGAATTTGAAAAATGCATGAATCCTATCATTGAGTTTAACAGCATCGTGTAATCCGCTCGTCCCAGTGACATTTACCGCCAGATGCACTCGTTAATATTAATATTTCTTTAATGCAACTACACACTCGTCGAGGACTTCATAATCGTTAATTCCATTATTTCATTCTCACTAAAATCCGACCGATTATCTCGTATTCTCTACTTTTCGTTCTGATTGTTGATTTTTTTATCAGTCGTTCATTTTAGTGCTTGGCGAATGCGCTTAAATTACAATGGAATATTAACGGGGAAAACACGAAGCTGTGCAAATTTCCAGAGTGTACTTTGTTAAATTATTATCAATTGTAACGCGCAATGTTTTCCGGGGATTTTCCGATAAACATCCGGCTGTCGTTGTATCGTTGATGTATATTTTTATAAATATTAGGACGAAGTAGCGTTATGAACTTTAATATTATCATTGCGAAATGTCATTATTCTTAACCGGTATATTGTTATTCAAATGTTTCTGCTTTATTGCAACGTGGTGTATTTCATGGAGTTAAATGTTTACAGGGAAGTGAGCAGAATATTTAGGGAATTGCGAATTCCATTTCTCGTTATGATGTTATGTTTGCGATAGATTATTAATTTACAACTTTGTAATATCAATTGTAATTATAATTTTGCTGGCGATGAACGATAGAAATTTCATGGGACTACGTAAATATTGGGGGTACTTAATGATGTTTCGATTAATTATTAATGCTTTTGTAATTTGTGGAATCGATACGAGAAAGTTATTATTACAAATTAGGAAGACAATTGGATTGTACTCTCATTCCCAATGTAAAGTTACGTTTTACATTTATTTATTATATTATGTTTTTTTTCCTTTTTCGTTGTTTACAACTATAAGAGGGTATATGTATGAAAACATACGAAAATTAAATAGAAACAAAATGGAATTTAGGAAATATATTAAATGAGAGAATTAATGAGACGAAATGAAGCAATAATAATGATTGTAAATGTTAAATTATGGAAATGTGGGTTCGGAGAATTTTAAAAAGGAGAATGGTGCAGGTGAAGTCATTTTAATACAATTATTTGATGATTTTAAATGCTGTCACATAACAAGGTAAAAAATAGAACAGAGAAACGTAAAACCTACTCGATATGTAAATTGGAAGAGAAATTTTAACAATTTTTGGACCGAGTTTTATGCATGGATTTTTTTTACGTTGCAAAATCGTTTGAATTCGTTGAAAAATAATTAACTTTTTCAGTCGATTTACTCTGATCTGCAGTAATTTTGTGCATCCAAAATACGGTTAAATAGAGCTGAAATTCGTCGTGCTGGATTACACGTAGCAACGTATGCATTTAAATTAATAACAATATCATAAAATTAGTTTGTGCGATTTAATTTAAATGCATAATTCCAAAAACACAGCTTCAATTTCAACAGAAATTTGAATAAAAATTTTTTTCCGTTCAAAACGCATACGCACCAGGTGATTTTTATTTCTTTTTGATATTTGCATGAACCTACTAAAACGATGGGGTCCTAGGCGAAAAAATTTTTACTGTCATATTTACATGATGAACTCATATTTACATATTTTGGAATGCTAAAATAGCAACTTTTAAATGAAATAGCCGCAACTACCGGTGTCCAAATACTAACTATATAGGGAACTACAGCAGGTAAAGAAAAACGGGCTGGGACTTCTAACTGGTGGATTTCCGTTTGGAAGTTTGTCTATAATAGTAAGCCCTAGAAAATATAATCATAGCGGTCAAAGTTCAAACACACAAAAACAAGGGAGCTATGATAGACAGGGAGATAGAAACTCAAACTCCCAATAACCATGCCCAAATTCAAATCCACACTCGTCACCTCTGAGAAATTAAAAATTTTTTCCACAACACATGTATGTATATATCATAGTCTCCTATTTAGGTGATTTTGAATATAAAAATCTAATCAAATATAATGTATCCTCGATAATTAAGAGGATTCCACTTAAATTTGAAGATTATAGGCGAAATAATTGCAGCACTTTTAACCTGCGTGTAGAACAAGTCTACAGTGGTTAAGATGGTACAAATCTCACGATCAAATGAGCCCAAGTTCAAATCCCCCGTCACCTTTGAGAAATTAAAATTTTCTTCCGAAGTATTTATATCAATGTCTCAGTGATTAGGAGAAATCCAGCTCAAATTGAAGATCTTAGCACTCAAGCTGAAAAAATACAAAATAAATGATGGAATTTGACACGCGCGCGTTTGATTGGCCGGAAGAGCCAACGCACCTTCCGGGCGCCACCGGCGAACCATTTTTGTACCTTACCTTCCTTCCGTTTCTAAAAACTGTGAGTACAACGTGCGTTTCAAAATGTAACATTATTATATGAATAAATGTAAAGTATCATACATAAATATCAACAATAAATTAATCCTACAACGATAGAAGTTGCAATGACACTACCGTGGCAAAACGGGCGTCCGTCGCGACGCGACGGTGGCGCGTACCAGAATGCCTCAATGAGAACAACGTGGTGAACGGGATTATAGTTGCGGCCTACCTGATGATAAGCTTCTAGCTAACGTCTCAGATAAGTTTGGATTACTGGAATGACTCAAAGGTAACGCTCTGCATAGGTAAAGGTCATATTTGAGGATAACACCAGGCTGACAGTCGTTTCAGGCATTATTTCCGAATCTGAAAGGAGGATTGTTCGTAGAAATGATTAGTTGCCGATTATAGTTGGTCCCGAGGAAAGGCTTGGTGGAGGAATTAAAGGATAGTTGGTTTTTGAAGAAGACATTTTGAGTGATGTACACGGTGTTTCTAAATTATGTGTCGGATCGACGCACGTTTGTGAAAGAACCCATCCGGAAAAGAGTTACAAATTAAGGTCAAATTGTTGTTTACTGGCTAAATATTTTGAGGTTATTCTTACCCTCGCTTGGGGGTGAAAATGGTGCAGTCAAAAATACCAGAAAAGAGTGTCCCCTTTTAATAAAAAATCGACGAGTCTGAGCGTTTTTCTAAAATGTTGACGCAGTTTCTGAAAATGGCTCTGTTTCATTTTCAGTTGGCTACCCTGTATACCCTAGCTATTTTGCTTAATTTGTGTTATGAGTTTGTTCATTACTTAATGCCATCGCTACAATAATATAGTAGCAGAAATAGCATTCGGATTTCACAGAATAAATTTCACAAGAAGGTCCAACAAGTAGCACGAAAAATGTAATGTCCCGCAAGTAACTCGAAAATAAGCAACCAGTGCCGACGATTCGGAAACTTCCTCAAGGTCACTCCGAACAAACAGTAGCCGTCTAATTGGACGAACGAAGAGCGCGGGTAGGCTGCATGTTTAATTATTCGTAATGCCTAAATACTTGGATGTATTTCACAGGAGCGTACCACAGAGAGGCGTAGGTCAGGCCGGTTGCAGGGATGTACTATTTCACGGGAGATAATTAATGGAGACTTCAGGCTAATAGCAGAGTAACACAACCGCATGGCAGGGTTACCAGCGCCAAATGGCCGTTGCCGGATTTTCAGAAAGGAATTAAAGTGTCCCTCAGTGGCCCTCGACATGTCCTGCTTGTAATCGAAATTAACATTTTTGTAATGCCTCATTGGACCAGAGGAGAACGCATTTACATCATAAAAGAAACTATGCTGATGTAAACGCTGTCTGAATTCCTTTGACGATTTCCTAGTCGTATTTCTGCAGCCTTTTATTCGACCGTAAAAAGTTAAAGAATTGAATCTCTTATGCTAAGTTGTTCGACGATGCGCATTAGCTGGCAAAGGAATATCATCTTTTGATGTTTGGTGTATTAATTTGTTGAGGGTCAGAGTGATACACTTTACAGTGAATATGTCTTTATAATGATTTTATCAAATTTTTGTAACATGTTTTATTTATTTTATCTCGGCAAAAGGAAAAATTTGACGCAAAGAAACAAACTTTAAAAAAAGACTATAATTCTATCCTTAATTCCTGTCATTATTTTAAAGTAATTTAGATTTTAAGTATCTTAAGGGTTATATCGTAAAGTATTTGTAAACCTATACTTAGCTATCCGCGAATCTAGAAAACAAAAATATCGAAAATTGAAGATTTGGCACAGCTTTAAAAGCTAAGTTCCAAGAAATGTCTTATTTTCTCGGTTTTTTCAGATTAAAAAAAACTATCACAGATATCAGGATTAATCTAATTCCAGTGATAGCCTTAATTTTACAAATTAAAATGTCGTTTGACTTTTTTTTAGACGAGCAAAAGTTCTGGAATCATGGCAGACGTCAAAAATACACGAGTGTCTTTCGAACGGTGTAAATTCAATTAAAATCGTTATTTTTGCTCTCAAAAATTCCAATAAACTGAAAAAGTATCAATAAACATGTGGTAAAAATTCCACCATTGTACATTTTAATGGTTCGACAAAAAAAATTACCAAAAAAGCGGGATAGAAATAGCTGTCAAATGGAATGACCTCTCTAAGCCAAAATCATGTTATCCAGTGATATAGAAGTAGCTGTATATACCTGTACATAGTTCCTGTATATCTATTTCTCGCTCGCTGAAAAATACACAATTTTACAATTAGATGCTAAGAATAAGTTTCAAAATACTTTACAATCACTTATTGTTAGTTCAAAATTAAATTTCAACTAAGGAAAAGCAAAAATCATTTTACCTGACTCAACCTGCACTCAAAATGCGGTGAACGAAATAGGAAATTTTCAAGTTTTCTAAAAATTATTAAATTGAACATATAAGTCCATCACGAGACGATTAAACTATTTTCATACTAGAAGAATTGCGTTAAATTTAATTGATACAAGTTAATACGTTATAACAGGAACCAGTAATAATTTTCTATTTCACCAATTAGTTCAAAAGTCTGTACACTAGGAGCACTTTAAAAAAATCTGTCCATTACCACTGAATACGTTAATGGTAATATCCAGTGATATGGTATTCTCACATCCGATTTTACGTCCCATATAGCTCGCACCATAATCAAAGGAGTGTTTTACGAGCCGGTGCCATAATTCTGGCGTTATCACGGTAAAGTTGAAAAACAGATACCATTTTATATGTTAAGTACGCAAGGTGCACCGCGTCTCGGGATATGCATCTTCGGGATAAGCTTCTTTCCTTGTACCACGGAGAACATAACCCGAGGACATTGCACCGCCTGAAACCTTCCAGAAATTCTCTGCATCTTTCTACTTACCCTTTTCCCTCTTACTTCTTCTCTTCTCTCTCTGTTTCACTCTTTTCTGCGATACATTTCCAAGCAGTAACGCCGCATTCGTTGCAGATGCGCGATTTTAGGCTGCGCGCTTTATCTCCGTGTCTTTATATTTTTCCTCTTAATCTAATAATTTAACACTAAAAGTACCGGCGATAAATCTATTATATTTCAGTATATTAGATAAGTACTTTGGAAAAAGAGAAATAAATAGTTGAAAACGAAGGTCAATTCGGTAATTTGTATTTTCTGAGAGCAACGTAGAAGATCTGTTCTACGACACTCCTATAATGATGGATAATTTATTAATGAGATTGGGAACCAGACATTTTGACTTACTTGGTAGTTCTAGTGTCAATATCCTTTTAGTTGTATAGAGTAATTTCTGTGACAATGAAAGAACGGTGGACATACATAAGTGTATAGCACAACAAATGAAAGATGGCTAGGGAGTGACAAAGCTTTTCGTTGTCAACCGCCTATCCGCGCAATTTTGTTTGTGGAATCGTTAAAGTCAGTCTCCTTAAGAAAACAACCATACAGGGTGTTTATTTTAGCAAAGTCAGAGTCTCCGATGTTTCCTAGTCATCTTTCAGTTGTCGGACTGTAGCTTCCACTCTGGCAACGTTATCAGAATGGGGAGGTGTTCAATGTAATTGGGTATGGAAGGCCAGCGTTTGGTTAATGGAAGTTAATGCGGATGGAAAATTGTGGATGCGTGCTGATAAATTGTGAGGAATTGTAAATATATGTGCAGGTTTGATGATGAACGGTATTGCACCGCCTACCCCATTATATCGTCCCTAGAAACCTGAAACTCAGACAATGTCTCAGAAAATGCTGATAGTGATAGTGATATATGTGCCACATTTTTCTCTTTTATCTGTGACCTTCCGATCGGAAAGCTAATGACTTCAAATTGAGGATCAGTTAAAAAGAATTGAAAATTTTTGGAATGTGTTGAGTATTCAAATATTCGCGCCCGAACACGGACGACCGGTGGACGACCGCCTTACCGGATGGTCGTGTACAAAAGGACTGAACTTCCGTTCTCCATATTGTCTCTATCCGATACAACTCATTGTAGCACGTTTTTCTTATCAGTACATAAAATAAAGTGGAACGCTGTGTTCGTCTAAAACTGTTTCTTCACACTGTGGTAAAACCCTGCTCATCAGAATGTAATCTTTGTTCTAAGATATAAATAATGTAGGAACTATATAAATCTTCCGCGAATCTTTCTGGATCAGGAAAGATCCACCATTGTGAAACAATTAATAATCGAAAAATAGACGTATAGAGAGTATACGAAAGTCGCGATAGACGATCACCTGGTCAGATGAAAAGTAGAAAAATTGACTTACGGACGAATAGACGAATACACGAACAGAAGTATAGACGGTTACAGAAATCAACGAATAGATGTATAGACTATTAAAGAAATAGGCGAATAGACTTATAAATGTGTAGACTTATAGACGAATAGACTGATAGGCGAGTAGACTTCTAGACGAGTAGACTTATAGATGAGTATACTTATAGACGAGTAGACTTGTAGACGAGTAGATATGTAGACGAGTAGACTTCTAGACGAGTAGGCTTATAGACGAGTAGACTTCTAGACGAGCAGACTTCTAGACGAGTATGCTTATAGACGAGTAGGCTTATAGACGAGTAGACTTCTAGACGAGTAGAATTCTAGAAGAGTAGACTTCTAGACGAGTAGACTTATAGATGAGTAGACTTATAGACGAGTAGACTTGTAGACGAGTAGATTTGTAGACGAGTAGACTTCTAGACGAGTAGGCTTATAGACGAGTAGACTGATAAACGAGTAGATTTATAGATGAGTAGGCTTATAGACGAGTAGACTTAAAGACGAATTCACTTATAGACGAATATATTTATAGACGCTAAGACTAATAAACGAGGCGACGAGCAGATAATTAGACCAGACTAATAAGTACCTATCCGAATAGACACGATTAGACGGACGATGGTGTGTGTACTTTAGAATATTAAGAGTGTGTATATGTGAGAGTGCATTCTTGTTATTTTCGTTTATTTCATATTTCCACTTATATACCTATTTTAATGTGTATTTGTTATTAATATCCTACAATAATCTTAATTTCGATCGGTATTCCGCCCTTTAGATATTTTATTATCGGGCACAAGTAATATGCGATACAAACGAAATTAAATTACGACGGATGACCTATTAACAACTTTAAATTACACGCGCGTTCAGTCAATCCCGAGCGTTTCCGACGTTAATTCCTCATTCTTCGAAGGTTCAAAATTTCCAAGTACTTCCTTCTTCGCAGTAACTAATCTTTTACGATGAATTCCACGTTTCTGTTTGGCTGGAGCTTCGCATTATCCGTTCGTCGTTAACGAACAGATACGTCTGCTCATCCGCAATCTCCTCGAATAACTCTGGCTCGGTTCCGCGTGAAATTAATTTTAATTGTTCGTTAATTAGTTCTTGGTCGAACTATGCGCTGCAATGCGAAAGTAATTCGCTTGGGTCCGTTCAATCGTGGCGAATCGAAACGTTCATTTGTAATCTCTCTTCTACTCAACCTTCATCCGGACATTTTTCTACACATTTTACCATATTCAGAAAGAAATTACAATTATCGTTCATTGCATTTCTACCTTTATACGTATCAGCATTGTACATTATTAATATAATTATCTTTATCAAATTCAATTATACTTAAGGTCATTTTACTTTCTGCAAAGCATTATATACGTTACAAAAATTAACGAGTTTGAAACATTCCAAGCTCACTTCGTGTATAAATGAATTTAGTAAACTAAAATTGTAATAACAAGATTAAATATCCGTAGTAATTTAACTTTTTAGTTTGGCTGCGATACTGTACTCATGGGACACCAAAATTATTTCTACGACATGACCTTGGAATACATTTTAATCACTTGTCCTACGATTTTTATTGTGACTGTAAACATTTTCAATGAATACCTGATGTTTTGTCTAACTTAACGCAGCATTAACAGTATAGAAATAATTTGACCTTTGCATGGCCAACTAATATTTTCAATTTAATAGTTTTTAGAAGACTTCAAAATTTCCTATGCCATTTACAGCGTCACGAGTGTCACACGTTGTTGTAAGCTAAGGGGTTAAATAAAAACGATATAAAATGTATATTACCGCTAAAAACCATGATATGTATCAAAGCCTCTACAGTCGCGTACCATTCACATAATCTAAAACGTTAACCTAACCAGGCAACGCAATGAAAAGTATCAAAGTTGGTGCGATACGCAATGTAGCTCAACGAGAGATGGTTTAATAAGTATACGATAGCTTATTAAATTATTATTAGCACTAAAGCTATTACAGAGGAGTCAATTAACTCCTTTCCAACGTAAATTTGTCTTTAAGAAAAACTGTCGATACGTGTAGTGTTAAAAGATTAATGCGACACGTACCTTATTGTTAGATACGATGATCCACACGTGTCTGCCAAGATACTGTTGCACGACGAGATGTTGGCACAGTTCCCCCACGCTGAAACGGCAACGGGAGAGGGAGAACCTTCCACCTCCACTGTCGCACTGGCACTGATTGTGAGTGAGTCACCGTAGCGTGACCTACTTAGTCGCGGTGCTGTGTTATGATTGGTCCAACCAGTCACGTGGGCCAGTACATCGTGTATCGAGGAACTGTATTTTCCTATTCTAAGGATTTAGAAAGAAGTAGCGTGATAAGCGGTTTGCTCTGATTCGTTCGACGGGTAAAAGACATTCCTCGTCCTCACGCACTTTCTATTCTGATACGTGATTGGCCGAAAAAGCACTTAACGACGAAATAAGAGTTTATTTTTCAGTTATCGCCGAGTTGAGGTGGTGTGAGGATAGCTACCTCTTACTTCGTACCTCAGGCCGAGTGACTTCTTTCTAAATTTCCGCAGTATAAACATACCATTTTGTAGAAATTACAATCTCCACAGCTTCAAAAAAAATTTTTTATTAAACAAAAGCGCCAGAGAATATTTCAACTCGGTCAGTTCCTCGTTAAGTAGATGATATTTGGAATACGAAATGCTGAAGAGACATGAATTACTGTAATATGATCGTGTAGGCTTAATTAACTATATTGAGATTTATCGTGAAATATAATTCACATATTTGCTATTGCATTTATAAGTATTAAATATAATGTATATCATGTATGCTGTATTATTAATTCTTATTAATTCGAAATGTGAATAGTACTTGTTTATTTCTATTAATTCATTGATGACAGCTTGTGCATTAATACTGGATCAATGAGATAATCATCCTTCATTTAACGTAAACGTCATCGAATCGAAGGTCTCGAGAGACCAACACATTCGTCTCGAGGGGGTTAAATCTACCCTCATGCTTAGGAAGCGATTACACTGCCCTACTATCCTATGACGTCATAATTACTATGCCTATCTATCGCTGATAGATATAGCCAATCTTCGGGAAGTAGCGTCGATACCGCGGTATTATCGCCAAGATATAAATTTATGATCTATTGTCTTCACCGAGCTGCCCTTTCAAGTTTCGAGTCTTTGTTTATGCAGCCAGACTTGCTTAATATTCAAAATATAAAGTAGCTCGTAAAATTTATCATTTGCTTGTACCATCGAATAGAAAAAATTTAAAAAATAGAGTTTATTTATTAACAAAATAAATATTGACGTATCTGAAGGTTGTACTGTGGCTAGAATTTGATTCTAAAAAATTTTTTCCTAAAAAAATTGTGAAAAATGAAAAACAGAATTTGTACAAAGTAGAAGGATATGTTTAATTAATTTGTAAATCGGGTAAATAGATCCAAAGAGAATAAAGAAAAGTTGAAGATATGTTCATACAATAGGCGGAGTTACTACAAGGACGGCTCTAGTGTGCAAAATTCCTGCACCTCTGAGTTAAACGTTTCCTTCCTTTTTTTGAACACATTTTAAGGAAAACAAAACATATTATGACTTCCACGTTTACAATTCAATTTTCGGAAAGGTTGGTTAGGTAACTTTTGATCGAGTTTTGAAAAGAATATTGAAATTCATAAATATGATGCATTTTCAATTTTCAAAAACAATTTTTTAGCTTTTCATTTAAAACAGTGTAATAACGAAACGGTTCAATTTTGTACCGTGAAAATTGAGGAACGGGTCAATGTATACACCTGTAATTATTATTTTTTAAAACAGCATTAAAATTTGAG
The DNA here is from genome assembly GCA_910591515.1 of Cerceris rybyensis. Classification (NCBI taxonomy): domain Eukaryota; kingdom Metazoa; phylum Arthropoda; class Insecta; order Hymenoptera; family Crabronidae; genus Cerceris; species Cerceris rybyensis. The sequence continues at coordinate 63,911,465 of OU342789.1, read as the reverse complement.
TAAAACATACGTTTGTCATAAAATTTCTATATTTTCACAAAATTATTTATCATTAAAAATTCAACATTATTTCATCGCCAAATTGCAATTCAATTTTTGCAACCGTTGCTTAAGCAACTTTTAATCAAATTTTTAAAAGAGTGTTTTCATTAATACAATACTTTTTTAATTTATAAATGGCATAAAACAAATCAATCAAACTACAATTTAAAAAATTATAAACAACTAATACTTATTTTTTAAAGCAGCATTAAGATTTAAATAGAGTCTACGTTTTTCATAAAAGTTGATTCTCCTTCTTTGTACATTTTTAATGACAATAGAATTATTTGCCATCAAAAATTCAACATATTTCATCGTCAAATCGTCAATTTGCGGTTTGGAGATAAGCCGACAAAGTAAAAACTTCCTCTTCCATGACGTTCCGCGTTTCCATGCAGTTTGGCAACAGCTTAAGAAGATCTTCCTTCCGGTTCTTTCTCTCATGTTGCGCCAAGATCGTAAACTTTCCTCCGACTTCCAACGACTCCCATTTGACTTTGCCTCGGCAAACAGAAAGAAAGTGACGATCCACGCCGCGGCACAATTTCCGGAATCTGCCATTTCCCAAATCCGGTAGCAGCATTGAGATTTCACCAGATTGCCAAGTTAAAAGTCGAGAGGTTGTGTCGTCGTACTCGATTAAATGATCGACTAGGTTCCTCTCGGTGTATCGAAAGACCCTTGAGAGGAAGAAGTTTCCTGGCCGGTTCAATTTGGGCCAATCTCAGGGAAAGTCGATGGTTCAAAGGGAACTTGGAGCCAAACGAGATCGAAATGAAGTTCTCGGCCGATTTAGGATACGCGAATCGGTGCTCGAGTTTATCAACTAACCAATTATATTTCTTCTTAGGCTTGTTCTTATTTATTTTGCCTTCTTCTTCCTTCTGTGCCATTCTGCATTTCCTGCACTTCTTTCTTCATTCTGGCTCCTTCTAAATACCGCCTCCAACTTCCTCGTGCCTGCTTTTTCCTTTGGTCTTCTTCTAACTTCTGCGTCTTCCTTTCTTCCACTTATTTCTGACTTTTGCTTCTTTCGCGCTTTACGTCATTGTTCCTTCTGTGTCATTTTTTCTTTAGCATCGCCTTAAATTTGACTCCTTCTTCCATTTTACTCCTTCTCCCTTCCGTTTCATCCTTTCTTCTGCCTTTTTGTCGTTTAGCCTCCTACCTAAATTTGAGACCTTCTTTCTTCCTACTAACTTTTGCTACTTCTGTGCTTACGTCATTCTTCTTTCAGCCTCCTTCCTCTTTTGATCTCATTCTACCTTGCGCTTCCGACTTCCTTCTACCTCCTTGTTTCTTCCACCCAATTCTTCATTTAGCCTCTTCCCTACTCCTGCCACCATCTTTCTTGCACTTCCTTCCTACTTCTGCGTCCTTCTTTTTTACATCTCCTGACTTTTACTTCTTCTGTGCATTACGTCATTCTACTTTCCGACTTCTTCTTCGTTGGCACATTTTTCCATTTTGCTCCTTCTTCCGCTTGTCTCCTTTTTCCTTCTGCTTCGTCCTTTCTTCCGCCTCCATCTTGCTTTTGTCTTTTACCGTCTTTCGACTTTTAACTTTTCTTTCCTTTCTCCTTTTGCTTCTTTTCTTCTCATCTTCCTTAAGCTCGTCACTCTTCCTTCTATTCTTCGCTGTCCAAAAATATACTACAGCGAGCGAAACTTAAAAGTAATGTCGTTTCACAATTAAATATTAATCATTTAAGTTTATGACTTCAATTTGCCTCTTCATTGTGTACAATTCAAAACTATTGTACATATATAGTGTAATGTAAATTATAATTGTAATTCATAAATTTTGCTAATTACGTAGGCATCGATAACAATGCCCAAGAAATATATTATGAATAATTACGGTATCGGCATTTAGTTAATGTTTATGTTCATTATGGAGAATTATAAGAAAGCATGTTCAATGGTATCGTATTCCGAATCGATATTTACTGATCAGGAACAAATGTAACGGTGATAATGGAAGTGATTCGAAAAATTAAACTAGTCACTTTACCTTGTGTTACATATGTAAATCTACTTTGCAGTACGATAAGACTAATTTTTAAAAATAATTGAAAATTAAACCCTCTGACAAAGTTCACAATTGTCTCGATATGCAAAGCTCGACGTTCAGTCGATAACAAAAGTCAAAATAGCTTAAAACGAAAAAAAAGTCAAAAGGTAAATAGTTCATTAACAATCACTTTAATTATATCCTTAACACGTGTTGCATTTCTAACAATCAAACACCTACATTCAACGAAACAAATAATGACATCGTAAGGACCATCAAAAAGTAACCCTACCGCCATTTGTCACCGTCACGTGACATCCACGTTATTCTACGGCGCACCATGAGACTCATACTTCTACCCGAGCTCAGTAGAACACTCTCCTTTATTTTCCATTAAAACCTATAAACGCAGATGTCAGCTGTAACCTTCAATTTTCCTCACTGTACGAAACAACTATCCCTACAAACTCGAGCAGTGTTTGTAAACACAAATCCCTCGCCAGATGTCTCTAATCCCATGAACGTTTCTTCTAAACGAATTTCTCTTGCCAAAGCAGAACTTACCGTCGCATAAAAGTAATGAATAAATTCAAAAGGTTTATCGATCAGCGACTTTGCAGATTCCAGTTCCTCCGAATTCCGACCTTACAGACAGACCAGTCGTTTGTTCGTCTTTTGTAGCCGGTGAACGTAACGTTCTCTCCAGCTCGTATTTCGTGACCGGGTTATTCGACGGCATTGATTTTGGATAATGTCCAATCTGTTTGTTATTTATGGGGAACGAGGTAGCTCCGATGGCAACTCCACCCTTCCCTTTCACTCCCTTTCACCATTCGGTTTCGACGTGCCACCCGGGACACCGGTGTTCTGCTTTTTCCTCCCCCTTTCTCCACCCCTCTATTCACTTTTCTCTTTCTCTCTTTCTCATCTTCTCTCTCTTTTCTACTTGAAGGAGTAACTATGTACAAGCACATGGGCAAATCAATTTCGAGGTTCGCCAAAATGTCCGCCCTTTTCCGTCGAAACCGCGTGACGTTGCTGCATCGTCGTATTATTCGAAATGCGGCTGCATCGTCACGGTTTTCACAGGGTGCAACAAATATTGTGGGTGATGAGCGCTTAGAAATTCTTCCAACGATTTCTGTTCGACGATTAACGGTTTGAGGTTTCCTCGTTGGGATTTTAACGATTACAGTTGCGAACTTAATTCGTTGCAGTTTGTTTTAAATGGTTGCTGCGGTTGGATGAGCAATGAACGTGCGATATTTTCTGCTGTTGGGTTTTCTGTTTTCTTTGTGTCATCTGGTACTTTTCTGGTGCAATGTACCGATTAATTAGTACATAACATAGGTTTAGCGAATATTTTATAAGCATAAATATTTTGTATTGCGGCTTGGTCAATCTCCGTCATTCCATAATCATTGATTCACTAACTCAAGTCTAAACAATCTGATTTTTCCATCTCGCCCTTTCAACACTCTAACACAATCACCATTCCTTGCTCATCTCCGAAATCACTGTTCCAAGTCTGAAAATCCTTACTTTCTTATTTTGACCTTCAAACTCCTAAACAGTCATCCTACTGCCACTCCTCCTCCAAAATCCTAAGTCTCTTTCCATCAACCGTCCAATTCAACTCACTCTCAATTCATTACAAAGTTTATAATTCCTCAATTTATTTCCAAATTCAACAATCATTCGTTTCCGTACAATACACCGAATCGCTGTCCAAACGAGTCACGATATTTGATACAAAAAATCTGAAAGCATAAGTTTTGTTATTTTGGCGGATCCTAAGCGCGAATCACCCTATTCGCCGTTATACTCCTATCTATTGCTAGTATATAAGATAACATTAGCTAATATCTTACAAACGCAAATATTTTGTACCTCAGCGACACTGTCACTCGCCACCACCCTTACTCATCCCCTAATCAACGTTTTAAGTCAAAAAATTCTTACTTTCTGCGGCGTTGCCAGTTGCTGCCGGTGGCGACACGGGTGATAGCAATTAGAAACAATGGAGAGTGCATCATTGCAAAAAAGGCATATTTTCAATTGTTTGTGAAGTTTTTAGGTGATCGCAATTCATTTTCCTTGTGAAAGAGAAAAAATATGAGTTCCACTATAATAAATAATTGCATGTAACACTTTCCTACTTTGACTTTTCAACAAACAGTCTCATTTCACTTTCACTCTTTTTCCAAAAGCCTTTAACAACCCTGTGTCCCCTTCCGTCGTGGTTCATTTTCATGAAGTTCACAAGTTCACAAGTTCTTAATTTATTGTTGATTCCAGTTCATTTCTGGGTCATTGCTAATTTTCGTTTAAACTTTCACAAGTTTAATATTCAGTTCAACGCCAAGTTGTCATTATTGTTTTACTTTCTCTATTATTTCATTAACATCACTGTATCAATAACATCGCTGTTCGAAGGAGATGACGAAAATCTATTTGTTCTTTTACGGTAAAATTCGTTTTCTCTTTGCTTTTTTCAATCATCTGGTATTTTTCATTCGAACAGCTTGAGTGGGAATTTTATTGTTAACTTGGAAATGGCGCTTAGCCTCATAGAGGACTTATTGTTAAGCAGCCATGGAACTGTTTACAATTGGAAGCTCTATCTCTAGTCACCGGTACGCACTTTCGATTCATCTATTGTCTTTCTCCGCAACTTTTTTTTCACTGTCCCATAATCTTTCTCTCTTTTTTTTTCCTTACAATGGACTTCTCCTCCTTTTTCTTTCTGTCACTTCCGTTTGCTTTCCGCTTCCCGCCTTTTTCCTTCTATCTAATTCTTTTGGTTCTTCAGCCCTGCCAGTTCTCCACTTTCTCTAGTTTAACTACTTTTTTTCTCTTTCACTTTTCCATCTCTCCATTTTTTACTTTCACTTTTCCTTCTTCCTCTTTCTGCACTCTTGTGTTCACTCTCTTTCTACACCATCCTTTCTCTCCCTTGCAGTTTTCACTATCTCTCTGCCCTCATTTTCTCTCTTTCACTATCTCTTCCTTCCTCATTCCCCATCCCCCACCCTCAATCCAGCATTTTTTCCTTTTCCAATTCCTAATTTCTCTATTTTCATCCTCTCTCTCCCTTTGTGCGACCCTTCACCTTCTTCCATGACCCTGTTCCTTTCTACCCTTACTTTTCTCGCCCCATTGACCTACAAACGACCTGAAATCAAGTCGCGTAAATGGCTCAACAGCGATGTAACATTTACCAAAGGTTATTACTTTAATCCAAGATTCATAATGTCTAGCATACGATGGATGTTACATGGCTAACATGTAAGCATTATGATAATTGCTTAGAAAAACTATGAATCTATTAGAAAAATACTTTCGTCGTCAAAATTCAAAATATCTATTATAAGTGACATGATAAAATTGTTTCTATAATATTAACCCCACGTTAAATTATACGATATATGTATCTAGAATCAGTGATCAACTTTTACATTAGCAATTTAATTAAGAATTATTGCGGAGGTGTTGACGAAAAAAGTCGTAGGGCAAGGGGTTAACATATTCGTCTGAGGAATGACTGAAGACTACTGGTTTAACTGTTCCAATTTTTTTTTGCTGTTATTCACCAGTATTATATCTATTTTTATTTGTTTCTCGTTTTTTATTTGCACTCGGTACACGACAACATATTGATAAATGTTCAAAATAGAATTTCAAATTGCTGCTTCCACTCGATTTCTAAATATCTAATTAGAATTACAGATTTTGACTGTTAAAACTTCTACCTTAGTAGTTTTCGAAAATACAATATAAGTGTAACAAATGGAACACAAATGTACTTTATATTGCTTGAAAGACACCAAGGTCCATAAGGCGTTAACGGATGGCCATTTTGTACACAATAGGTATTATATGATAATATTGTGGATGTTTATGCATTAATGAGAAATTTAACACGTCTAAAATACAGAAAATGCATGTAGTATAAAAAAAGCATTTGAAATATTCGGTATACGTAGAGCGAAAAATGCCCTTTATTTAGATATTTCTATACCAGCTGCATTTATCAAACGTTACATTTGCATAAAAAGCGGCAATGTAATTCAATCGAAATTGTATCATTCGATGCTTGAAATAAAGTGCTTATACTTCTATGTTAAATTGAAACTAAAGCGAAACTCTTTCTCAACCTCTGGATAACATGGCTGAGCTACGGGATGAAACATTATCATATTTCTAAAATGATATCCTTTATACGGTATATCAAGAGGATTTTAATATGTAAGAGGACTCCATGGGATAGGACTTTGCCACGGATAATCCATTCTGTGCAGTACATTTGCCGAGATATTCAAAATTTCACTGGGAGCAGGATTTTTTGGAGAACGTTTCGACAACTGTGTACCAGACCGATCATTTGTTGCCTTCAGATATTATTGATGGATGTGCTGTGTAAGCAGATTCGAATGTAAATTGCCTCCAACAACAGACGCTCCCCGAGGAGAAAATTTCAAATATATATCGGGAGTAATAGATGAAAGTAGCGGAAAGAATTGGATTGGAATTACGTGAACTCGTCACGGTTATTCTTATTATTGAAACTTATGTTTCCTAAAACCTATCATGGGGTAAAAACACTTCAAAAACTGAAGTATCTATTGGGTTGGCAAGAAAGTAATTTTGGTTTTGTAGTGTGAAATGGAACTTAATTTTTTTTAACAAAGAATTTTTTCGATGACCTTTTGCCATCGTTTTGACAAATTCGTGATTCCGTTTTTATAGAAATACTGACCCGTATCAACAAAAAACTGAACCCAATGCAATTTTAGGCTATCATCGCCATTGAAAGTTTTACCATTCAAAAAGTTTTGCAAGCTGAAAAATAAATGGTAATCTAATGGTGTCAGATCAGGGCTACATGGAGGCTGTGACATCACTTCCCAACCAAGCTTGGATTTTGTAAAAAATAAAAAAGTAAAACATATCAGAAATGTTCGTTTTTCACTCTATGTTAAAAGTTCTCCTAAACAAACAATTACAGATAAAATAAAGCGCAATTTGTTTCTAAGCCAAGTCAAAAGTGACAACTTTCGATTGTTAGAAGAAAAAAAACATACCATTGTCAGAAATCATTGAGAATAAACGTAACGCTGGCTCTCATCAAAAACCGAAATTACTTTCTTGCTGACCCAATAATTATTGCAACTCTTTAGGCATCGAAATTATTGATCGATGATCGATATAACGAGGTTGGGGTTAGGACGTAACAGTCCCCCTATCTGCAAGTTTTGTACAGGGTGTAAACAAATTAATGGTCATGGCTTTAAGGGGTTGTTCTACACCTCTGGATCGATGGAGATTTGCGAAAAAAAACAGGCCGAAAAATTCGGAGAGGGTAGCAAATTTTCTTATTGGCTCATCGTATTCGTCTTGTTACGTAGGCCAAATGTTTGAGAGGACCATGGGTTAGAAACGAACCGTTCTCTCGCGAATTAACTTTTAATTCAGTCTCCTCGATTAGAATGTCGCCAATAGTTAAAGAAGAGGCAACGTAAACGAAATTAGAAAATGGGACACTGTGTCACTGTACCGGAATAGGAGTGCATGTGTTTATGCTCTTCACCCTGGATGGGACCTTGAGCGAATCCAACACCGAACGCAGGTCAATGACAATTTTCTAGTCATTTTCTATCTTCGTTTATGTAGCCTCTGCTTTAACTATTGGAGCTACCAAGGGTATCTCATATGTTTCCTTTTGAAAAGTTCTCGAAGGCTGCCATATTTGCAAAATTTTAATCAGAAGGCCCAATTAGAAGTTAATTTGCGAGAGAACGGTTCGTTTCGTAAAAGTTCCCCCCTCCAGTACTACATAAACAGAGAGAGTAGATACGCTCTTGTTTGTCACACCTACAAAGTGGGGGATGTAGAAGCGCGCCAAACTACATATATAATGTGAGGTTATGATTTCATTATTTCTATCTTTGTTTTTTCGCGCAGGTCGCGCAGATAAGAGAAGAGAAAACTGCAAGAGTAGGGGAATCTTAAACTCCGTCCGCATAGGGGAAGTCGATACTAATGTGTTCGAGTATTTAGGAGATTCACTGTACCATTTTTTTCATATTATTACAAACAACGGGAATGCACTTAGTGGACATAATTATTACCGCACCCTGTAGATCTAGAAAAGTTGTAAAAGACAATTTCCCACCTTTCCGCACGTTCCAACTGACCCGTTTCCATATGCGAGGTATTCTGCAAGATCGAGAACTTTCCTACTATCGCGCACTTGAACCGTAAATGTCGAAACAGCCGTGAAAGTCATCGAGCGTTCTTGCACTCACAACGTAGGATCACAATGAGGAACGATTTCGTAAAAAGGAACGTTTCATACCGGAAAAGCAGTAAACCTTACCGAAGCGAGTTCACCGATGAAATCGGCACGGTTTTACGCTGCGAACGCTTTTCCCTGAAGGAAATTGAAGCGCTCCGGGACACCTCGAGGGCTTTCATCCTGAGTACGTTTTATATTAATCAATGCTTTACGCGCTCGTTGGAACGAAAGGTATTAAAGTACCAGAATGGAATGACTCCGATGAAATGGGTGGAGGAAACTCGAAGAGGGGAGGAAGTGTTTCTGTGCTTGGAGATTAAATATTAAGGTCGAGAAGGTAAGGAGTGGTGGTAGAACTTATTCGCTGGGGTTATACATCGTCAATCTGAATTAAGTCGATAAAAAAATGATTGACCCTTGTCATAAATCTTTGGTGTGTTTGTTTGGGACTTTGGCAAAATCGATGGAAACTCTGCATTTTGGGAACCACTTAGAAAGCCTAGGCAGATTTAGTAACATTCTATCAAGGGCTCAACATCCTTTTTCTATTAAGCAACCACATCGTCCTAGCAAGGGTTGCCGACGGAGAAAGGAGTGCTTGGAAAAAATTATATAGTGTTTAATTTAAAGGAATTCGCAATTGTACGTATGAATGTATCATTAAGTATTTACACACAATTTGCATACTACATTTATAAGTAGTTATGTTGGGTTTGTTTGAAAATTTCGTAGCATCACTTGTGTAATACTCAAACTCGATATATTTTTGGAAAATAAATACTTTAGTGAATGATATATGCACCATTTCTATCGATTATTTTTTGCCATCTATTAGGTAGCTTTATAATCCCTTTCTCATAAAACTTTTGATTTTTATCAGAAAAGAACCACTCTAAGTTTTAGCAAGTCTCCAGAGTTCTAAATTTTTACCCATTAAAGAAATTTTATATAGACCTAAATAAATAATAATCAGGTGGGACTAGGTATTTTGAGTAGGATGGGTGGGGTAAAAGTTTCCAACCGAAATTAGATTTTATATTTTGATTATAATAATAAAATATTAAATGTTGGAAATGTACTTTTCTGTTTTTCATTTTCCTTTCACTCTTATACGCACACGCTATTAATAAATTTTATTGCCTTTTATTCTGAATAATTTCTGAAACTATGTTTTTTAATGTTACGCTGTTACAAAATAACATTAATAATAAATGTCAATTATAAAGAACTTTAATTGTGCCATCATACGAAAACGCTACGAATTTTCCGAACCCAATAAATTGGAAATAAACGTTGGACGTGCATTTGTGCGTACAACACAAAGAATTTTTATTAACAATTTCACATACAGTTGAATTCGAATTTTAGCCAGTTAATGAAAGTAACAATTATTTAAGGAAGCTATTTTTCCTCGAAGTCGAATAAAAATTATGAAAGGATACATTTAAAAATTTGAAACACAATTATGTAACAGTTCCTTGTTAACCCTTTCAGACATTAAGCGTCTGCTGTGGGCTGCCTACCATTCACGACGAAGCGCAAGTTATGCGGATTGTAATTTTATTGCAAAATACATTAATTGTAGCTGAAATAATTTGAGTAGCGACTGCAAAAACCATAGCAGAACCGTTCTTACCATTAACTCTTTGAGGCACGGTGAGGTGAAAAGTATCCCACAATCTTTGATACGTGAAGATGCACGGTGGAAAATTTTTTGTCCCACCTCGAAAATTTATATTACTATATAACTTTGTGAATAAATATAAACCAACATTATTCAATTAAAATTTTTGAAAAATGCGTGTGCAACATTGGTCACTCCATTTTTTGAATTCTCGTGAATCACAGAGTTAAACAATAATATCGTAAACCATATTAAAAATAGGGAATTATATTTTTTATTTTTCTTGCGTACATAGCTGATGGCAAAAACAAACGAGCTACGATTTAACAAATTAACTGCGCTCGACGTGTATAGACGTCAATCTAAAATTCTTTTGCGGTTCCTTTTTAATACTACATTGCAAATTTCTTATGGCCGAAAAATGTAATTTTCCCACATTTTTTTTCCTCTTTTTGTAAAATTTGTAATAGAAACATTTTCCCTGTGTTGAACGACGGTATATACCCGTCATTGCTCGATTTTGTTTGTACCCCGCGAGAGATTCATAAAACTAAATACCGCAATTAACTGGTTAATAAAGTCAATTAAATCTGTAACACAAATCTAGATTATCATTTTCCCCTTAGCTTTCTTTGCCTTTAAAAATGTCTTGGCACGAATGTAGCCATGTTAGCAGGTGGGAAATTTAAAAAGCTAGAACTCCCCAAAGAGCAAAGCGACCTTCCTCCACGTCCAAATATTGCGCCACCGTTTCTAGAGCGCCTCGTATACATGGGACGTAAAGAGTACAATGGACGGTTAACCGTAGCCTCGCCTAACCGAGTCCTGGGCCAAATCTAGGAAACACACAGAACGTCTAGGTAAACCTAGATAGACCCAACCCATATGTCAGCGAGACTCGGGTAACGGGGAGCGCCTGCGTGAACCTAGGTAAACCTAACCCATATCTGATCTAGATGTAGGTATTACGCAGAGAACACCTATATGAATTCGCCTTGATCTAGCATGCGGCAAATACACACCTAATCCATAAGCACACGAGATCTGGACTTCGAACCTCACTCGAAGATAATTTTGATTAACCGTAGAATTAAGAACAAGTTTGGCGTCCAGTTTTCACGTGGAATGTGACCGATAGTGTAAAATAACGACACGAAATCCCCAACGAATAGCTATATATTTTGCACGAGATGCCGAGGAGTGTGTTGGATGTGAGAGTCGAAGTAAATAAATAAGAGCGTGAAAGAAGGACAAAAGAAGCATACGTGGTGAAAAGTGAAGGATTAACCCTTTGAGTGCGAAAGTCGTGTATATACAGTCTCTCATATTCACGAATATGTACGAAAGGAGAATATATACGCATCGACAGACCCATCACTATTTAGGATAAGCGTATATATACGGATTTCTGGATCATTAATGTATCTGGAAGACGTATATATACGCACTCACGGACCATCGGTGCATAGGAAGAACGTATATATACGGGTTCATAGAGTCATCGATTTGCGAACGCGCATACATACGCATTGACAGACCATTAATGTAACCGAAAGATGCATATATCTGCTCACACAGATCCATCACTATTTACGATGAGCGTATATATACGAATTCACGAACCACCAATATATTCAAAAGACGTATATATGCTCACTCAGGGACCATTAGTGTATAGGAAGGACGTATATATACGCACTCACGAACCGTCAATGTATACGAAAGTGGTATATACACTGTCTCAAAAATTCATCAATATTTGTGAAAGGAACTCTAACAGACCTGATAGATTTTTAATAGTAAAGCACTTAAATTTTAATTTGCAGTATAAATGACACATTGAAGCCATTGGTAACAACTGTGATGGAAATATCTCACAATCAGTGTATGTAGCTTAAGAGAAATATTAATACTTTTTAATTAAATAACTAGTTTTCACTAATAGTAACGGTAACAATTAACATTGCAGTACACCATAATTAAATGTATTAAGTAGATTAAATTTTAGATTTTAAAGCTGAAATTACTGTTACAAAAAATTATACATGAAACTTTCCATTAAAGTAAGATCCTTAAAAGTCAGATGCACTTTCTACAGAATGTTATAAGAGTCCTTGAAGTCCGCTGATTGTTTTCTATTCCATCAGCTTGCACAACCTCTTGAAGAAATATGTCCATGAACTTCCATTAGTCTCCTACATTTAAAGAATAATGCCGAGGTAAGCCAAGTCCTTGGTAAAAATGTACGATGTACGAAAAAAAGTAAGAGTTTAAGCAATTAAGCTTCGAGTAATTAAGCCAGGATGCTTAACCCGCTTAACAGTAGGCTCGACGCTCAACCAATGAGTTCTCCGGCCATGCTTCTTTCTCTTCCATGTTCTTTTGTCTTACGTCTAAATATTCGTAAGGAGGTTCTTCCGATTTTCGCCAAATTACCTAGCAATTATTTCAAAAATTTCTATATTAATTCCATTGCCCAATCACGACACAAATGACTATCTCATTTTTCAACGAATACTTGAAATGAATTATTTTTTTAACCCGTTAAGCACCACACCGGTCCCTAGGGACCGGCCGTTGGTTTTTCGTCTATGTTGACACTGATCAATGAAAATCACTGATTAGTTTTCTACCTTGCACCTGACCGAGTCATAATTAGTGGTTTGAAACAAAAAATACCCAAATAAAAATAAATAACCAAAAATTAATGTAGATTATTAAAACATATTGTGTAATATATCGATCCTCCGACTAGGATTAGTAATATCTTTATAAATATTTTTTATAAATAAGTCCAAAATCCTATTTTCCGACCTCGATAGTCACAATTCCTTCCTCATCGTCAAATCACCGTTCCAAATTTAAAAATTCTTACCTTCCTACTTTGACCTTTCAACTCCCAAAAACCATCATCCTACTCCCATTCCTTTTCCCAAAGACTTTAAAAACCCTGTGTCCATTTACGCCAACTCTCATACTGGGCTCAATCACTAATTCATTACAAGTTCACAAGTTCATTAAATTTATAAACTTATTGCTAGTTCCATTATTAATTGTTAGTCATTGCTAATTCTCATTCAAACTCTCACGTTCAATATTCAACACCAACATTCCATTATTCCTTTATTCCCCTAATATTCATCAACATCATCGAATCGTTGTTCAAAGAAATCAACCTTTAACACGTTCACGACAGGCTGAGCCACCGGTGGTACATTTCATATTTGTCCCATTTAAAGAACAAATTACTGTAAGTGGTAAATTCATTTAGATCTTTATATAATATAATATAATATTATATTGGACTGTTTTTCTTAAGCAGCTATAATAAGATTTCATTTGTTCAGACAAATCAACGCCTTTTTTTGGATTACTACGCTACCGGATAGGAGAAAATACGAAAAATACAACCGCCTCATGGTGGGAATACTACATCCAGGCCCCGTCGTGAACGTGTTAAACATATCACAAACTCAAAAGCAAAAAATTCTCTTATTTCGGTCGACCCAGAAGAGCGAATAGCCTTATTCGCCATTACAGACCCAGCTGCAAAGATCTTTCTCGAAGTCTCATCACTGTTTGCAACACCCGTCGAATATTCCCTCGGAACGTTCTCCGTTCCGATCGGAAACCTTCGAACGGCAGTTACGATCGCGAAATTATTTCGCAATCAATGCCCGAGCAAGATTAATTCCAGGCTCGAGCTCGGACTGAACGCAGAGCGAAACATCGGTTCAGCGATTGAACAAAAGGTTTCGAGATGGTTGGAGCAACAGAGAGGAGAATAGGGTTGGCGAGAAGCGGAAACGCGGAGACGCGTCCCACCCAACGTCGTGATGTATGTGTTTTAATTCCGCGGCAAAGCCGTCCTTTATTTATTGGCTTTCGTTACAGGATATTGCGACAGACTTCGTCACTCCTCCCCTCTACCAGTCATTTTTTTTATCGCTTCTTTTTCCAACCCTCCTGTCCCACTACTCTTTTTCTGGGATAGCCACGTTGCTTCTGCCTCCTTTCTCGCTTCGACTTGCAATTCGTTTCTCTCTGGCATCGCGTTCGTTTCAGTGGCCACGCGAAATTTGTCGCGCGTCCAATAAATTCGCTGGTATGTGCATACGGGTTAACCGAGTAATACGATTGCCGGTGGCGAACATTGCCGTCATTTTATCTCCTCTCTCTCCTCCTCTTTCCCTTGCTGTTTTGTCTCCTCGTGTGACTTTTCGGTTAAATGAAGATATTAGCTGGAGCGAGTGCATTTGCAGAATTCATTCTCCGCTTGGGATGCACGGAGGGCGACGTCGTGGTTGGCATTTGTCAGTGACTACATCCTATTCGATTTTTATTTCCCGGAATTGGAAGGATACTTTGCGCTTGGATGAATAATAAATTGAATGGAATGGGTATTGTGTATGATGAATTGAAAATGGAGCAGGAAATGTGATAAGGAAGTAAAGTAATAGATTACGTAGGAGATACACAGGGTGAGCCACTAGCAATTACCACCTAGAATAACTCTGAAAGTATGATAGCAGTAGGAAAGTTGTCGAATCGAAAGTTGTATGGAACAACGGGGGCTAGTATATGACATTAATTTTTTGTTGACCGGCGGGGTCGCTTCAGAGATTTGAAGGTGTTTGTTATTTAAATGGAATGCTATGTTTTGGTACTTAATTTCTGATAGTGGTTATCGAGACGAATCCAACGATGTGCAACATGAAGGTCTTTAAAGGTCTTTGAAGGTCAACGAAGGTCAGTTGAGACAAAACAGGTGAAATGAACTTACATTTGCAGGAAGTGTTCAGAGTGATTAACATTGGTATCAACGCAGTGCTACAATCTCCTTATCGCGGATTGATCATGACAAATACAAATGTGTCCTGACAATGACAAATAAATGTAGTGTGCGAGGACGAATGTTATGTAGGGAGAATGAATCGAGAGAATCAAGTGTGAAAGAGCGAAGAAAAAAGAAGTACGACGTTATTTTCCTCAAATGACCTTCGTTGACCTTCAAAAACCTTCATGTTCCACATTTAAATAAACGAGGTTGACTGTCAAATCTCTGAAGCGACTTCACCGAGCAACACAAAATTAATGACATATAATAGGCCCCGTTGTCCCATGCAACTTTTGTTTCGACAATTTTTCTACTGCTATCATACTTTGGGAGTTATTGTAGGTGGCAATATTTAGTGACTCACCCTGTATATGTGATAACGCGATCGCGGTTCAGCTTACAATTAGAGAGACTTTTCAAATTTGAGATGGACTGTTTCAGTGATTTTTTTGAACTTTTAATGCGAATGATCTGAAATTTTTTTCATCGGAAAACGTCCTTGTTACGCTACTGTTAACCTGGTTGAGAAATCTGAACTATCTTGTAATAATTCCATGTAGAGCTTTTCAGCGTAAGCTGCCCCTATCGTTGTTGTAAGACTGAGGATGATCCGGGCAGCGTGTGCCTTTGTACGAAGTCGTGGGCTGGCAGCGAGACAACTGTTGTTAACTTAACTCTTTTGTTAAACCGACGACTATAGTCGCTTCTCCACAGAACCCATTGATGTACGACGGGTAAATATATTTGTGTACCACTATTCATGCACCACGGGCGACTATAGTCATATTGCATAAAATACGGCTCACAAACGACAAGTGACTATACTCGTTCTGCACAAAATACCATAGATATACGGCGGACGATTATAGACGTACTCCATAAAATATTGTTCATATACAACGGACGACTATAGTCGCTCCCCAAAAAATATCAATCATATAAGACGAGCAACTATACTCTCTCTTCATAAAAATAACACTGATATATGACGGACGATTATAGTCGTTCTCTACAAAGTATCATTGATATACGACGGATGATTCTAGACATGCTCCATAAAATACTGTTTATATAGACTATTCATACACGACGGGCGATTATAGCCGCACTACATAAAATAGGGTCTACGAAAAACAAATGACTATAGTCGTTCTCCAGAAAAAACATTCACATGTTACTGGCGACTATAGTCGCTCTCCGAAAAATACCATTCACATATGATGAGTGACTATACTCGCTCTATACAAAATTCCATCGATACATGATGGATGATTATAGACGTGCTCCGTAAAATACCGTGGATATACGACGGACGACTATGGTCGCTCTCCAAAAAATATCATTCACATGCGACGAGTAACTATACTCGCTCCCTATAAAAAACCATTGATACATGACAAAGGTTTGCAGTCGTATTCGATAAAGTACAATTCATACACGACGGACAATAATTTGGAGCAATTAGTAGTGTCAATCGGTCAAAAAAGAATATAAGTGTCCTAGAATACATGTGAGAAGATGAAAGACTAATTAAAATGTTAAAAACCGTAACCATAGAACCGGTAATTCGTGGTTTCCGTGCATCAAGGCATCAAATTATCGCGTTACACGAGGCCTCGTTGTATTACGATCGTCTCCTTCTACTTCGATTGAAATTTCAGCCCCTCGACGCAAGTCCGAACAGCGTAATCGAGCGTTGATGTAGCGCTTAATCGTACAGAGAGAGTGGCTCGATTTAATTAAACTTCCCACGAGTGTTGCCGCAAAGAACAATAATGGGCAGTAATGTTTACGCGGCCTGGGGTCTCGGTAAAACTTTCGGTATTATCCCGATGGATTAGCATAATAATATTCGAACGATATTTCAAGGAGGATCGAGAGAAGGGTATGCTTTCAAATAATTCGCTTTAACCTCTTACGTTGAAGTGCTCTACTAGTGCATAAGCAGATGAATTCTATTAAATGGCATTCTGTTTTGAAGTGGAAGCAACATTTTTTTTGTTTGTTTAACAGATTTCAACAAAGTGTGCAGGAAACATGTACGTTTTCCATGAAGGAAGACGTTACTACTAACCATACTAATATTTATATATATAACCATATAATATTTATATTATATGTACTGTATGTACACACAATTCACTATTCACACAGGGTGTCTCAGCCGATTTTGACATCTTGAAAATTATCTACTGTTGATTATTCATTTTCATTTAACCCCTTGCCCTAGAACTTCTTTTTAGACTGCCTGTACAATAACTCAGAATTAAATTGGTAAAATAAAAATAGGCCAGTGACTCTTGATATATCAGATAACTTCGATTTTAGAAAATTTGGAATTGTTATTTTATTATCATTCAGGGTGAGATACAAAATTATTGTTAATTTCGGAAACTCAATAATTAACAAATAACACGTTAAGTGCCACAGAAAGCTGTGTCGAGTGCAACTCGGCAAAGGAGTGCAAATATTTTAGTGTGTGGAGACTGTTGAGGCGTAATTAACAACGTGGGCCTTGAGATTGCAAGGGCAAATTTTGAAATTTTTTATTTTGTTTCCACAGCCGCGGTCAACTGGCAAACATCTTCGAATATCGAGGGGTGACACGTGCCTGGACTATGACACCTGTCATAAATCTAGCAGTTGTATCTACACCTGGGTCACCCTCGCGACCCAAGGCCCCCCTCTGCCTGGGCCTTCGGTGGGTTTTGGCAAAACCAATGTAAACTCTGCATTTTGGTAACCACCCACGAAGTCCAGGCAGAACCAATAACATTTCACCAGGGCCCAACATTCCCCTCCTTATCAAACCACCACTTCCTCCTCGTAGGCGTTGCCGACAGAAGAAGGGGTGCTTCGAGAATCAATAAAGGGACTGATAAGCGACTTAAACTTTAGATTCTCACCTGTAACACACATTATCAACACATCTATTTCGCTCGCAGCTTATATTTTCTTGTTTTGTTATTTGTTATCTGTTGTTCAACACGTTCCGTGCCACGTGGGGCGTATACGACCCCCACTAAATTTTCCGTTCAGTATTCTTACATTTCTCATTGCAAAACAAAGAATTTTATTGTGAAAAATATGTTGTAAAGTTAGATATAGACATCTTAAGATCATAAATACCGCAAAGAAATTTATTTAATCGCAAAAGTGTGGGGCGTATACGCCTTACACGGTCTGAACAGGAAATCTTAAAAAATGGTCCGGCACGGAACGTGTTAATATTACTTGTTATTGTTTTCGTGTAGTATACTTGTTTCTCGTGCAATAAACAAACACATAAAACCAGCGTTCGGAAGTGTCAAGTTTTATTATTCCGAGAGATGATAAAAATTCAACTCCGACGACTTAATTGTCCGAGGAGTCTGACACTGTACCTAACCGGAATCACGGCACACGAGTCAACAGAGACTAGATAATTAATTTAACACATTTAGTCATCAGCGTTTTTTCTGACACTTTCAATAAGAGAAAAGAAGTCTTTTTTACAAATATTCACATTTTTAGCTCCTTCTTTTCTTCTATTTCTTCATACTTTTAGCATCCATAGTAATCGCTTGTAAAGAAATATTTTTCTATAGCATCTATAAAACCGCGATAAACATCTTCTGAAAATCGCAGAACGCAAAAGTACGCTTCAAAGTATTTTCAGCTGAAACATCATCTCAGGGAAAACCTCCGGTGCAAAAATAATAAAGCGCGAAGTATATGGAAATTAGTCGCATCTCCACTCAGCAATTTTATCTCTACCATGAAATGACGATCCTATGAAAACATCGTCCCATCTCTGCCAAGAAAATTGCTTCCCAGTGTCCCGACATCGATACTTACTCGCAACAAAATAAAATTAAAGCTAGTCAATTTTCCTGGACGGTATCGAACGATGTTGCTAATTGTAAGTCAATATCGTGGCAAGCTGATGTCGAATGGTGCAAATGGAGGTAACCAAACCATCCAGAATGAAAATATGGAATATCTGATCGGCTAGCCCCCTTTTATTCCAC
Source organism: Cerceris rybyensis (assembly GCA_910591515.1). Taxonomy (NCBI): domain Eukaryota; kingdom Metazoa; phylum Arthropoda; class Insecta; order Hymenoptera; family Crabronidae; genus Cerceris; species Cerceris rybyensis. The sequence continues at coordinate 63,892,641 of OU342789.1, read as the reverse complement.
GTTCGATATCGAACACCGGAGCTTTCTTTCGCTTTAATAGTCCCGTAATGTAATTCCATTATGATTTTCCACATTCCCGGTTGCAGCAGAATTTCATTTCGTGCCTTTCCACCGTTCGCTCTTGCCTCTCGATTTAATCCGATGGAAAACGTTCAATCTCGTGTTTATCAGTCCTACCAACCGCGGATATGGTTTTTTCCACTTTTTTTCCTCTTTGTTTTTAATGATACTCCTATATACGTGGATCAGGAAACACGGTACAGATTATTTTCCAGTGTTGTTGCGACAAATTCCCTTCTGAGTCTTCATCCGCTGACAATCAGCGCTAATGGACGGTCGTGCTTATTCGAAAATGATGAGCAACTCGATAAAATGTTTAAAATGACTTGTGCAGTGTAATCAATTATTTTTTGGGTCGATGTAACAATAACACTAATCGTATCGGCACTTTAGATATAATTTCTGACTATAGCCTATCACTTAACTCTTTGACGCACGGGTGTTTAGAAAATAAACTGATCCTTGTTGCACAGACATTTCAATTTTTAAAATTGAACAAAATTTGCTTTGCAAAGTCACATTAAAACTACCGACGTTATATGTGCCCATAATTATGAAAGTGGTCTAAGTCAAAATTTAAAAAAAAAGGAGTTTATCAGTTATGTCACACCACATTATTATAAACTAAATTGATTCAATGTAATTTTTATGATATTGTCAAAAATGAACCATTAGATAGTGGTTGTAGTTTTAACATTATATGGAATTTATTTAGTGTTAATTATAAAAGTGGTCTAAGTCAAAATTTTTTTAAAATTATATAAACATACCCTTAAATTTTTGGTATTTGGTCATTCCTTTCTACCGAATGACCGTGATTTTGGGTTGACAGAAATGAAAATAAGAAAAGTAAATTACTTATACAACCCTGAGCATTATTATGACTTGATAGAAAAGTGTAGAAGAAGAAATACATTTTCGGTAAAACGAATGACGTAGTTGGATTTTAGTTCAACGAAACCACTGGAAGAGTCAACGACAAGAAAATTAAAAATTACCACGGGCGAATCTGTCTCTTCGCTGCAAATTCAATAGATGAGATTCTTGCAAAATGAACCTTATAAGATGTTCTATAAAACTCCTTTAGATGATTCTAAATTCCACGTTTTGGATCTTTCACCTAAAAGAGGAAGACCAAAAATATACGGAAATATTAAATTACTTCCATTATACACCACTGGACCAGTAACGGAAGGAAAACATAAAGATATTATGTCACAAGTTGTTAGAGACTAAGGGTTTAACCGGCTTGGTAGATTTAGTGTTAATTAAACGAAACGTTGTTGATCTCTCGAGAAAACGTACAGCATTTGTATAAAAATTTATCACATTACTTATGTTATTTATGTGTTTACAATAATACGTTACTATATGAAAATTTCAAGTGATATTAAGTCGTTTATATGATATGAATTTATTAAATTATATGCTTTGTAGATGATAATTAATGGTATGGTGTGTACCTATTTGTTTTATCATTTCTTACCAGCATTTTTCGAATAGAATTTAATTTAAAAAATGGGGTGTAATAAAATTTTGAAATTTTCTCCATCGTGGTGATGATTTAATAAATAAATAAGGACAAATCGAGCAATAATTCTTGGCTAGACGGAAAAAGGAGTACAAATCCGACATATCGATTTTTCAGAAGGCATTTTTCTTTCTTTTCTTTCTGGCAAATAATACGTTCCGGCTGGAGCCATAAAAACCATCAATCTCAGAGTCAACCCCGGTAACCTCGACTTATGATCCTTTCACCCAACTGGAATATCATTGAACGCATTGACACAATTACCCCGTTCTATTCAACACTTGTATTCTTTTTCATAAAGAATAGTAGAAAATATATTTTTCATTTTCTCTTTAATTCTACAATTAATAATTACTGTTCTGTCTCACATACAGCGCACACATATTTTCTGTTAAACGGAAAGGATAATTGGTAAAATATTGGAGTTGATTTTTATTAATCCGATATTGCAAATTTGCAAAGTAGATGGAAAATTATTAAAAACTAGGATGATTACATCGTTCATTAAAAATAAAACCTTGTTACATGTTGTTTGAATTTAATGTAAAAACGACATTACTTTCCGGTCCTCTTTCATTTATAACACTAAACAATTTTCCGATAATGTGTACACTTTGTGTATTTTTAATGCGCAAAAATTGCACAAATTGCAAGTAAAATCCATTAGCAGTGTCTCGATTATCTGAGTTAGCAATAGCTATTACAGAAGTCGAAGAGTTTCAATTTTGGAAAGCCACGTTATATATCCTACGCAATCAATTCGATTTATGCGGGTAAAACTAATTATGAAAAGAGTAATTGGTAAAGTACTGTGGTACATTTATAACACATCCGATGATGTCTACACTTTGTGTATTTTTAACGCGCAAAAAATGCACAAAGTACAAGTAAAATCTACTTCTCAAAACAGCGTCTCAATTAGCTGAGTTAGCGGTAGCTATAACAAAAGTCTAAGTGTTTCAATTCTAAAAAAATACTGAAGTTACTGACAAACATTTCATAATTTTCTCGCTAAAAGTCACGTGAAGGTCAACATATTGCACCTCGTGGGATCCGTTTTTTTTATAAGCTACAATACTGTTGTAGTAAAAATATGTAGTATCATTTTTAAAAAATTACAATGACCTTGAAATCTCGAAAAAAATGGCCTTGAAAATAAAATTCAGGCCATCACCATATTAGCGCCTTCAAATACAATATTTTCTCCCGCTGAAATTTTTTTCTATCATTCAAAATAAGCGATATATTTAAGGGAGTCAAGTTAGGTGAAATACTCTGTATATTAACCGCAATAATAAATAACAATTTATTAATTGCCATGGTAACTGATCAATAACTTGAAAGTCCAAAAAAGTTGGGTCCGAAAGGTCTATAAATAAGTTATCGGTCGGTAAAGTGTTAACACTAGATTTACGGAGCCAATTTGGCTCATCCAAAATTTGATTACTACATATATAATATATTGGTTAGTTAATTTTTGAATAATAAATCTTTCATTTCAATTGATTTAGAACTATTTTCTTTGCAAAAAATTTCAATTTTCTATTATGATTCAAATTGGCTCACTTCAGAAAAATAGCTATATGAATTTCCGTAAATCTAGTGTTAAATAAAATATTCTAAAGTGTAAAGAAGAGTCAGTGAACTGTACAACTGATTTCATGTAAAATATTCATGAAACAATAATAAATTACTACTCCATTACTATTAACAAATCCAATCACCATTCAAGTAAAAAATGCAGTTATTTATAATAATTAAAATGAGTTTCACAAAACAGAACATTAATCATTTAAAGAATTAAAATCATCATTTTCTCCCAACATTCAAAACCTCATCACTTTCATCCACCAAACACGAATTACATTATACACCAATACTTCTCATAACACAAACTACTACATTTAATGACATTTCACCATATACACCTTCTCAATAATTACCGCAATTTGCAGATGCTCGTTAAATTTCCCTAAGAACCATGTATAATATTAACAATAACAATGCACCTTTCACCAAAGCCTTTTGTGTACAACAGCAGACGGTCGCTAATGAGCAAAACGACAATCAACGCACCGCTTTAAAGTCAAAGCGCAAACACCGACAGGTTCGACGTTAAACGCACTATTCAACGGACGATAATTCGAGGGAAAATAATTTCCTCGTCGACGACAAAGAGACTGAAAGAACAGTAGAAAAGTGCTAAAGGATCATTAAAATGCTAATCGAGACTGTACGCTTTCTTGCTTGTTCTTCTATCATATTACACTTTATGTAGCTGCCGTGAGCAGTTTTTCGGCCAGGAAAATATCCACGAAGATAAGACCAGGGACGAAGTTCGGCTCGTAAATCAGAAAACGGGGCGGTCAGTCGTGCCGGTGAGCTTCATCTCGCGTATGGATGTGATTTATACGGTCACCATGGATGTGAGCGCGGATGTGCAGTCGAATCTGCACCCCCTGCAACCCTGTCGGGTCACCTTCGTGGTACGGCATCTATCTCTGAGTTACTGACCTCGAGAACGGAACAAATTAGGTCGGAGAAAGGCGCTGTTTCTTTTTTATGGGGCTGAGATAGCGGGACTAAGGAGTTCCTTGGGAAGATGTTCCAAGGTTGGAGAAATGGTGCGGAATAGACGAGTTATTAAAAGTTCTAATATATTGGGAATAATTCCGGTGAAAAACTGTGTTTTAGATAATTGAGGAGATATGAAACTGCGGCTGAAAGATCTTGTATTTTGAAAGTAGAACTTGTGGGGTAATATTTAGCCATGGATACTCTTAGAGAGACACCTCCCTATAGAGACGAGTGAGAAAGAAGTGGACGAGATCATCTTAAGATTGTGCATCTCGCGATGCATTCAGATATCGTTAGAGATTTCGTTGGAGTGACACTTTAAAAACGCATTTTTAAATCATTATATATTTTTATTAACTTTAGTTATGTTATATATTTAGTGTATTCTATTCTTTCATTATTATTTAACATATATTCTATTTATTATTATATTGTACTCTTAGTGTGTGCGTTATTGTTATTTTATCTTATCCTGACGATTTAACGGTATTAGTTTATTTTATTCTTATTTTTTTATTATAATTTATTATTTTTATTAGATTAACTTCATCCACGCCTACATTTAGACCATCCGACACATCATCAGTATTTCACTTACAATTAGCAACTTAACTTTTTGCCCTCCTTCTTTTTAGCTGAATTCTGCTACAAATGATAAAGTTGATCGAAATGGCTGGTGTCATTTTTTCCGAAAACTTTCCAAATTGATAGAAGAGACGTGCAGTAAATATTCCAATTCTAACTCGTAAAATCTAAATGAATTCATTAAACTTCTTTTTTACATTTGATGTGTTATTTTCTGAGACTTATATATTTGTACTTTATATAATTAATGACATGTCTCCCTCTGACTCAGGTATATACATTATGCATTCGTTCGTTATAATTTTTAACAATATTTAAAATTGTAATACAGAGGAATTTCAATTTCAATCAATAAAGGAGTAGTAGGGATTATTTTACAGTTTGGTGATTGGAAATGATCCGACTGAGGTTTTATATTTTAGATAATTAAAGTGACGTGTCTCACTGACTTAGGCACATTTTTATCTGTTCGTTTTTATTTTTACCAGTAATTTAAAATTGTAATGCAGAGGAATTTTATCGATAAAAGAGTAGAAAGGAATACTTTTTGTTTCACGATTGGAAATCATCCTTTTGATGGTTTGCATTTTATATATTTAATGAGGCGTCTCTCTCAGACTTAGGTACATTATGTATCTGCAGGTTTTAACTTTTTCCAACAATTTAAAATTGTAATACAGAATAATTTTATCGGTAAAAGTGTTGCAGGGAATATTGTTCAATTTGAAGATTGAAAATAATCCGCCTGCGGCTTCAAATTTTCAATAATTAATGAGATGTCTCCTTCTGGCTGAGGCATATTATTTATCTGTTCGTTTTAATTTTTACCAGTGATTTAAAATTATAATGCAGCGGAATTTACCGACAAATAGCTATCTCAAAATTTAGTATCTTTAAGATTAGTTTCCTGTGAAATTTTTTTTCAAAGATTTCTATATTGTATATATTTATAATATAATTTCTATTATATTCTATACTATATTCAAATAAGTGGAAAACCCAAACCTATGCCTGCTTCATCGTCGTGCAAACAGACCTGTGAGCCATCTAAACTTAAAATTCAAAATGTTTCGAATTACATGCCATTTTAATAGCATTTTATTGGACTATTTTCACATTTTTCATATCTACTATTTCTAATAGAATCCTACACCCCTTAGGACATTCATGATCCTACAACTCTCTCCATCTAACGCAAAATCCATTAACGCAACAGTTTACAGCACATATCCACTACTTCATAACTCCATTCACACATTATTCCATTGTCAACCATATTTCCATTTCACCCTCTATCGCCATATTTTCTCAAAACTCCATTCCCACGACTCCATACATTTTTTACACCCTCCAGTCTCCCTCTTTTTATTTCCACCTATCAATACCATTTTACCATGTCTCCTATATCTTCTCTATATTCACGTTTCTACAATTTCCACATCATCCACCCACAATTCTCCATTCGCATCGAATTACCAGCAACTCAAGCGATATTAACGAATGACAAGCTCAATATGTTAGACAATGCATGGCAAATGCAACCGCGTGGATCTTCAAACTCAATTTAATTTCTACCTGAGTATTCTCAAGTAGAATAGCGTGGCAAGGGAGATTAATGAAAACCTTAATCATCGAAACGTAGATTCTCCATGGTGGTAGGTCGTCGTCGTCTTTTGGCTGCGCTGAATCTCCGCCATTAACTGAGATCGCACGATTAAATTGCGCCTTCGTGAAAACCTTTTCCGCGATACTAGCGTCGCTTTCATCTCACGGTGGCCATAATTTTCACGGTTATGCCGTTAATACGCGTAAACCGTGCAGATAGCGGAATTGTCGAGTGTGTCTGGGTTATATTGCTCGACGAGTACAGCTTTGTCTGTGGGAATGGCTAGAATTACGTGTCCTCTTGGGGATTTCAGGATTTTTGTGGTTCGCTGGACTTGTGAATTGGAATTGTCGTATTTGCGGAATAAAATGGAGTTGCGTTTGGGTGATTTTGTTTATCTGGGATGTTTTTTTAGCGATTTGTATGCGTTGAAGGTAATCTTCTTTGCTGGGTTTCCTGATTGTTGGGAAAAAGATAGACCAGTTTGAGTTTAGCGTGGAAAAATAATTGTGTCAAGCTTAACCCTTTGAACTACGATTTATTTCGTGACTGGATCCGTTAGTATTTTCAATTTAATTGCTAAAATGAAAATTTATCAGTGGTTTTTGATATAATGTATAATTTAATGTAGTGTTAATTTTTATTAGTTTTAAACTTTTATGTAGTGTAATGTATTAGGTTGGTGCGTATGAAATGTCGGATTTTTAAGTGAATATATAAAACTGCATATCTTTTTTCAAAAGCTGTTTATTTCATTAAAATATGGTTCATTTGCTTCAATACACTTTTCCCAACGTGATTTTAATGCATTGATACCTGTTTTAAAGAAATTCTGATCTTTAGAATCAATATACTCTGATATGGAATTTTTCAGACAGTCTTCATTTTCATACTGTTTAGCCCGTTAAAACTGTTCTAAATGTTTAAAAAAATGAAGGTCGATTGATGAAAGATCCGATGAATAAGCTGAGTGTTGAAAAATTTCATTGTTTAATTCATTTAATTTCGAAATTGTTTTGTACGACGTATGCGACCAAGCTTTGGCGTAGAGAAGTATCGGGCCATGCTGATTAGCAAGTGATGGGAGTATAATTTTCAATTTTTCATGCATTTTATCAATGTACTGTGGCAGTACTTTTCGGCTGTAATTGTCTCCCTAATTCGAAGGAAATAGTAGCGAATTACTCCACTCACATTCCACCAAATTGTTGTTAAAATTTTCCCTAGACGAAGTGATGATCTTGGAGTACGAGCACAAGCTTCATTTTTATCGTGCCACCAAGAAAACCTTTTCTTATTGTCGTAAGGAACCCACTTTTCATTACAAGTAATAATGCAATCGAAAAATGGCAGCTTTTGCAGCATTATTAACAAGTTCATACTCATATAAAAAATTACACGAATATCGATTGAATTTATATCGATACAAAATTCCGAACAACTAACAAAAGGGAACACTTTTGAGAAAATCTTCTTTGCTGAAATGTGTCTCTAGCAATTGATAATATTAATGGAAAATCCGACATTTCATATGCACCAACCTAATAGTATTAATGTTGGAGAAATAATATTATCACGACGCATCTCAGTAATACTTCTAATTTTATAGATTTTCGAAAAATTGAAAATTTCCAGTGCTATTTATCTCTTCACGAGTGCCACCGGTTGCTGTTGGGCAAGAGGTTAAAAATGTACCGCTATGGGGGTCATCGGTGACTGGCGCTATTGAATTCAATATTTCATATGACTTTTAAGTTTGTTTCAAAGACTTTTAAGTATTTAAATACTGGTATTCCAAAGATAAAATCCTGATGAATATATATCTATCTGTCTTTTTATGTTTCTGCCTTACGAAGATAGGATTTTAACAGAAAAGTGTCACTTTAGTGAAAATAGTGAAACAAGTGAATTATCAGTGGTATTGAACGTGTTAAATATCGCCGTTATTTGTAATATTATGAAAAAATATTATATATAAAATTTGCACAGTATAGAGAAGAATTTTTTTGACAGAAACAGTTTTTGCGTGGGTGGAGGCATGGAGGGGATCTCAAGGTCGTTTTTTTCTTTTGCTTGATTCCGTTCTCTTTTGTAACATATCTATTTGGCGGTTGCAAATACACCCACCCCACGGTTTACACGATACAAACGTTCCTAAAAACACAGTGCAAATCGAAACACAGAATTTATATGAAATGAAAGGATATGTTCAATCGTGTAAATTGATGTAAATAAAATAAAGAAAAATTGAGGGTATATTCACACGCATCTTGGCTGTGTATGGGTGAAGTAAGTGGCGTTTTTCCAAGGACGGCTCTGGCGTGCAAAATTTCTGCACCTCTGACTTAGACGTTTTCTTTCTTTCCTTGAATACATTAGAAGTGAAATACAAAACATATGACTTTCTGGTTTGCAATTCTGTTTTCGTAAGGGTTGCTTAGGTACAGTGGAGATCCTCTTATTTCGAAGCGTCTAATTCGATTTCCCCTCGTTTTTTGGGCGGAGTTATCTCCCAACTCTTTAAGATTCCTTTCATTTCGTTTGCCCGTCACGTGATAGAGGTTGTGTATTCGTGTTGGAGGTTATGTTTGTCAAAACCAAACCACACACATGAAAAGGAGAAAGAATGTCATTTATCTGTCTTTTTATTTTCCCTCTCTCCTGACGGAGGACCATTGGAGGGGTTCGAACTAAGAGGAACTTCGGAGAAATGACATTGGAAATAAGAGGATCTCCACTGTAACTTTTAATCGAATTGTCGCGGCGCATTGTCGCGAAATACTTTTTAGTCCGACTGCCAAACGTGGAAACTTTCTGTACAGCCTGTACCTAGGTACTGTCATAAACCGTACCTAGGCGCAAACCGGCAAAGTAAAAATCAGCAGAATCGTCACCAAGTGGTGACCAAATGTTTCCACGTTTGGCAGAAAAATTGTACCCCCTCTTCTGACTCACCAAGACTACCCCTTAAAAACCTTTCTATAAAAGGACCGAGCGCATCGGCTCGGCCTCTCTCTATCGCTTGAGTATTGTCATCAGAACGTCACGCTACACGGAATTTCATATTTTTGTACATCATTTGTATAGTCGTAGTTTAAGTCTTGTAAATATATCAAGTTAACCTCAGTGGACTTTAATTCAACTACCGATCGAGCATCCGCGATCGGAACGCCAAGAAGCAAACTTCTACGGCGTAACACGAATTTTGAAAAGAATATTTAAGTTCATAGATATGGTACTCTTTCAATTTATAAATGGCCTAAAGCACAACAATCAAAATGAAATAAAGAAAACATTTTTTTCCTTTTATTTAAAAATGGTGTCAAAGCGAAACCGTAAAGATTAAGTACCGTGAAAATGGAGGGACAGGTGTATGTATGAATTCAAGTAAAATCTCCGTTTGTCATAACAATTGATTCTCTTACTTTTTATATTTTCAAAAAATTATTTAACATTAAAAATTCTACATATTTCATCGCCAAATTGCAATTCAATTTTTGCAAAGGTTGCAACTTTTAATATCATAGTCTTTCAATTCATAAATGTCAAAATACAAAACAAAAATGAAATAAAAAAAAACTTTTTTTTGCATTTAAAAACCTTACAAGTTGAGGGACAGGTCTATATTGAATTATTCATTGGTACATTGTTCTAGTGTTAAATGATCTTTTGAACACTTCGTTTGAGGCCCGTTTTTGATATTTTGACCAATGAGGCCTGCATTCTGTGTAAAGTCATTCCACTGGACTTATTTCCAGAATGGCATATTGGAACAACTGGCTCGAGAATTATTGAGCCACCAGGAAGAGAAGTTCTGACAGATACGTCAAACAAATATGTTTCTTCTTGAATATGGTATTTATATTATGTAGTCACTCAACTGTAAATACTTCGAATGAGATTTATTCTGCTTGTTGGAAATTCCGATTCGCATCTTCTCGTTCGCTCATATATATCTCTGGTTACACTGTAGAACTTGTGTAAGTTAAGAAGCTTCAGAACATTTCCAATTACCTCGAAATTGATTTCGTTCCTGCGTTTCATTCGGTTCACTTCGAAAGTTACCGGTGTTATTCGTTTATTTCCTGGTATCGTTGTATCGTCGTCACTAGCGATAAAACACGTTGCAGGAAAAAACTTTGAGTACATTAACATTAATTAATTGTGCTTTTAAAAAATTAAGTTTTCAAGACCTCTTTTGTCTAAAGAACAAGACATTTTTCAATGCAGTTGCATTCAGTGCCTGGCGAAAGGTGGCAATATCATATATAATAATCAAAAGTACAATAAATTATCATAATTTATGCTGTAAAAAGGCAAATTGTTGCGTACTTACATTTTTATATGAATACAACTTCATTGTATTTTACAAATGTTCGACTAGAATTTTAAACAATTTGTCGTGAATGGAATGACAGTGCTTTTTGTCAAACTTATGCAATTATTAATGTCTCACATTACACATTATTAGTACTTAATCTTTGTAGAGTTAATATTATTATTATCATCAATTGTGCAGAAGGTTATCATAACTTATTCTCCAAAAATGCAAATTGTTACATAGTTAAATTTTCATATAACTACAGATTTATTATATTTTGCAAACTTACAGCTTCAATCTGAAATAATTTATTGGCAAGATAATGATAACAATTTTTCGCAACTTTTCTTAGGAGGGTACACTACAAATGTTATTAATATTTAATATTCCTAGAGTTAATATTAACTTTATCATTAATTATGCAGTAAATTTTTGCACCCTGTAAAATTTGTATATGTTTGCACAAATGCAACTTTATTGCAGTCTAAAAACTTTTGAATTTTTAACAGTGCGTCATTAATGGAGAGATTTCGATATTCCTGAACTTTTCTAAGAAGGGAAGACTACGAAAGTTAATAATATTTAATATTTGCAGAGTACATATTAATATTATCATAAATTCTGCATGTAAAATATTTACATTTTTATCCAAATGCAACTTTAGTGCAGTCTCGATACGTTCACTTTGAATTTTGAACAATTTGTCTTCAATAAAAAAGAAATACCGATATTCCTCAACTTTCCTTAGGAGGTAAGACTACGAAAGTTATTAATATTTAATATACGCAGAGTTAATATTAATATTTGCTGTTAAGACTCGATGTTAATATTACTTCAGATACTTAAGTACACAAAACAGGAAATTTCCATGGTAGAATCCCAAGGACTTAAAAGGATTTACATAATTCACCCTCCCACTCGTCCTATTTTCCATCCTCCGAGTTACAAAGAATCTTCCAACGATGCTCTTCCTGTTTGAGAAGACTGACAGGAAATGAAATCGGTAGTTTACAAACTTGCTGATCGAACTTTTAATCGTATCCGTCATTCCAACAGGATTTTCTCAATCGCTTCCTGTTTTATACCACCGGGATCCTCGACCTCGGAATTTAATGTCGGTTAGGAATGGAATCGAGTTCGATATTTGCTAACCCGAACGGCAATTTCATAGAATTCTATTCGAAATGCTATGATTTATTTCGAGAACCTAGTATTTTAGGTGAATTCTGCAACGTCGGAAGTATGACACACATACCATGGCCGAAGAATTCCTTGGATATGACAAGTACCTACGAATTTCAACTCGTTTGTGAAACTCAAGTTTTATCAAGTACGAATGTATAATGTATAGTTTTACTTTTGAACAAACGAAGTCACAAAGATGTATAATTTCAATTTATCACAAAGTATAATTAACAAGTTGAACGCCACCGGTATTTCGTTTTTTTGCATTATTTGTAGAGGAGTGAAACTTTTCCTATTACAATCACATCTTTATTCCAAGTCTGTTTAGAATAAAACCGAACTTTTTGAATTACACGTCACTGGTGATATTTAGAGTCTTGCGGTGGGTAGCATTGTGTTGATCAATTCTTATTTTGTCATCACATGTTCTTGGATTGTTAATGTCTCATTTAGTCTTCGTACAATTTGAAGTTACAATTTCAAGTATAATGTAAGGAATTATAAGAGTGAAGCTGTATGCTGTATGAGTGTATGCTGTATGTATGAAGGTATGCATGTGATAAAGTATACAAGCGATTGAGTGACTGCGATTAGAGTGATATGTATGTTTATGTGTGCGTGTGGTCCTTAGGACCAAGCGACTGGAGAAGAGTTTGGATGACAGTATGTATGAAAGCGCGCAAAGAGACGGATGAAAGTACTGTACTGAAAATATATATAGCTTGTAATATTAAGGAAAGAGACAGTGTTATTAATTAATTAGTGACTCCGCTTGTGCCACTCCCTGAACCCCTCACAATAATAACTTTTTTTCTGGTGAAAAAATCAAAATTCTGATTTATCCGTATTTTTGTCAAGGACGTATAGTTTCTATAAATAAAAACTCAAGAAAGTTCGTCGGCATTAAAGGGGAAATACTAACAAAAAAATTCGAATCTTTCATATATTGTTTAAACAAATTGAGATTTTAGAAAATAATTTTAACCGTTGTGTTGATTGTTAATAGACGCAAATTTCGTCAGTTTACACGAATGCTCTATCTCTCATAGTTTCCGAGATAATCGACGAAATATACTTTAGGGTCCTAACTTTGGGGGTGGTTATCACCCCTTAAACGGCGACGTTTGCCTATTAAAAAAAAAATACGTGTCGAATATTTTAACGAGGACTACATCATATTAAATTTTCATCAAAATCGGTGATTAACAGTTCGATATGTTCCCTTGTAAGTACTAAAATCTTCATAACAATTATATATATTTCAGAAACATGTTGCATCTTTACTTTGGTGGCTGTGAGCATACAAACGACCGCTAACTGAGGACTGATACCACTGGCCCACCAAAAGAAAAAAGAATGACCAATCTGTCAAATTAAAAATAAAGTTTTTTATAACAAGATCGGTATTTTTCTGAACGGGCATCGTAAAATAGAAATTTTAAAGACACTGATAGATAGATATTCAGCGAACCTTTGTCTTTTTAACGCCAATATTTAAATATCCGGTATGGTAGAAAATTCATGAATATTGTTATTTAAAAATTACAAGGATATCCAAAGATAATTGTAGTAAATCGGGTCAGCATTTGGAAGTCAAAGAATTTTGAGAAGTTGACTTGACCATACCTTTCGCTTCTGATTGAGTTTTCGGAATTTCGACGTCAAAATAAGTGACTTAGACGTAATAAAGAACTAATAAATTACTTAAGAAATTATTAATTAAGAAATTCTCGCCGTCAAAAAATACAGTTTTTGCAGTTCCGATGTCAGAGTGATTCACACTGTTATATAACTAATTGACCAGATGAAATTAAATAGTTGGCTCCTCTTCGTTATAAATTAATAAATACCCTAATTCCTTCAATTACTGAACTTCTCACTCCCAAAATAAATGACCTACATAGTTACCAGCTCATACAAATTCAAACTAACAAATACGCTAATTTCTCAAATTAACACAAGTCTCGCCATCAAAGTGTACAGTTTTCACAATTCTAATGTCAAATTCTGCAAGTATAAACGCAGTAAGAATGACTTTTGCAATGCACGCATTTATATAGTCACACATTTCACAGAAGTACCAATTGAGACGACGCGAGGACCAACTCCATCAAGAATATTTCCGCCGGGCGGTATTTGAATTCGAGTATTCCATGAATTCCTCCACACTGGCGGTGCGACGAGCGAAAGAAGACATCTGTCTGTATTTGTCCCCATTCTTTCGACGAATAAAAGGACTCGGGGTGTATTCCGCGACCGCCATTTTCACCCTCGCAACGGCAAAGAGTTCGCCTGACACCTTGGGGTCTGTGTTTCACGTGGCGAATGTGGAAAGACTCTTACTGTTCTCGATTTCCGTAAGAAGGACCACCTTTTCTCAACATTCTTCTTTCGTTGAAGGCTTCTCGGGTCATTTTAGAGAGGAAGATGTTTAACGTCAACTTTACTGCAATTTTTAAAGCGGTATTCTTTCCGAAATGGATGGAAAATGGGTTGGAGTGAAAATAGAGTGTTTTGGAGATTGAGATGCCGGGAGCATATAAAATAACTTTGTGTTTTTTATAGAGATATGAGTGTTTAAAGAATAATTGCACTGATATCGATGGTTTATAATCATGAAATAATGTGTTTGTGAGGTTCTTTATTTGTGTAAGATTTCTACCGTGAGTTTAGTTTAATTCAAATCACTAAAGAGTCCTCTAAAGGACAATTAGCCTGTAGATTTTATTATGACACTAATACAATATAATATTAACAATTAGTTTTTAACTGGTCTAGAGCTAACCCTTCCCAATTGAATGGATCCTAAATTGTAATGTAAATGTTAACATTAAGAAGGCGAAGTCCTGCTCTCTATATACCTATTTGTGTCTTTCAGGTTTCTGCTTTACAACTGTTGTATCGGAATTTTTTATATTTCGAAAATAAGTTTATAATTAGCGAGTGTGGATGAATTTTGTATAATCGAGAGTGGATATTTAGAATACGTGATTTAAAAGGTGATAAATTCCAGAAACATCGTGAATGTTTTGTCTGTGGATAAGGAGAAAATGAGTGAGGTCAATAGCGAATGCATGTTGTGACAAAGACGAAAAATGCATACTGTGAGAAATAGTATAAAGGATGGATACAAGCGTGAATTTTTAAGAGAGTCAGTTGAGCCATGGACAGAGCTGAGTCATAGACAGAGTTGAACCGTGGACAGAGTTGAACCGTGGACAGAGTTGAGACATGTACAGAGTTGAGTCATAGACAGAGTTGAACCATGGGCAGCATTGAGCCATGGAGAGAACTGAGTCATAGACAGAGTTGGGTCATGGACAGAGTTGAGCCATGGTCAGAGTTGAGTCATAGACAGAGTTGAGCCATGGACAGAATTGAGCCATGGGCAGAGTTGAGCCATGGACAGAATTGAGCTATGGACAGAATTGAGCCATGACCAGAGTTGGGTCATGAACAGAGTTGAGTCATGGACAGAGTTGAGCCATGGACATATTAAAGCCACAGACAGAGTTGAGCCATGTACAGAGTTGAATCATGGATAGAGTTGAGCCATGGACAGAGTTGAGTCATAGACAGAGTTGAGCCATGGGCAGAATTGAGCCATGGAGAGAACTGAGTCATAGACAGAGTTGAGTCATGGACAGAGTTGAGCCATGGACAGATTAAAGCCACGGGCAGAGTTGAGTCATAAACAGAGTTGAGCCATGGACAGAGTTGAACCATGGACAGAACTGAGCCATGGATAGAGTTGAGCCATGGACAGAGTTGGGTCATGAACAGAGTTGAGTCATGGACAGAGTTGAGTCATGGACACATTAAAGCCACGGAGAGAGTTGAGCCATGGACAGGGTTGAGCCATGGTCAGAGTTGAATCATAGACAGAGTTGAGCCCGGACAGAGTTGAACCATGGACAGAACTGAGCCATGGATAGAGTTGAGTCATAGACAGAGGTGAGCTATGAGCAAAGTTGAGTTGAGGACAGTGGAGAGTATAATCTTAGAGAAGAGTTAGATAATTTGTGAGAGTGCGAGTTACAGTAGCTTTATTACAGTATGAATGCGCACCGTATAAATATTCTTGGAAGCTGGTAACTAATAGTAAAAATTATCTCGGCGTACAAAGGGTTAATACAATCTAAATCTTAAATTGAAACGATTTTAATTCTCTACCAACTCTTTTGACTTAGGGGCAAAAATATGTTTGTATTTATATTTTTTGAGATTTCTATCTTTAACGATAACTATTACGATTTAATAGTCGAAAATTATCAAATTTACTTTGCAATTAAATCTTTAAAAGCCAATTTATATCTATAATGGAGACCGACTACTAATTAATCTCCATTTTGCAAAATAAGCCAATTAGTAAATGCATATTTGCAGATACCAAAGCAGAAATCCAATGATGTCCGAGTTAAAACTACTATCGGAAGATTAAACAATTATAAATGCCATTTAAATTGAAACATTCGCCGTTTAAAAGGATATTCAAGGAAGTTATAATACGCGGAACGTTAGCAGAGCACGAAAGTGAAAATGACAAACGTATTTCTGTTTCTTCTCTAAACGAAATTAATGGACGAATTTGCATTTCGAGCGACCGATTGAAATAAACATTCATTAGCGATTCAACGGGTATTTCACCCCGCTAAAGAGCAGATAATAGAATTTTGCTTCCTGTTTGCTGTCACTATCAAACGCCATTTTTATGTTTCGAGATCCGATAATGACAAGAGTGGAATCCTCCACTGAAATCACGTATTGGCTGTCAGGAATGTAGGTCGTGGAACGCTCCGAGCTGAATTAGTTTGAATATTTCCTGTTTTACTCGTTTAACGTGGCAAATGATACCGAATTTTTTTTAAATCGATTTACGACCACGCTAAAGTCCCAAAGTGGAAATATGCTCCGATTGCCAGTGGTTCAGATGACATATCGAAGTGGATTTAACTTGCCAATATTATATTATACAGGATATTTCAAAATTATTTGTCACAACCTATCAAGCATTATTTTACACCTTTTGATCGAAGAATATTTGTAAAAGAACCTAGTTGCAAAATGTAGGAAAACATTTAATAATTAACCCATTCCTCTACAACAATGGATGGCACTCTTGATAAGGTAAATAAAACGGGAAATTTTCAAGTTTTCGAATATCTATCACATTGGAAGTATTAAGAAGTCGCGAAGCGATAATATTATTTTTATAACATTGATATTATGTTTAATTATATGGCATTTCAAAAATCACGGGTCAATTTTGATTTCAGCAGTTAAATTCTAAAAAATAGCGGTGGCAGCCACGAAGCAAATCGTAGTGCAAAGAGTTAAGGTTAAATTTTCTTAGTTGCTTAAGGAATTTGACTCATTGCGTAGGTAAAATGTTCGAAACAGTGCCTTAGAAATTAATCATTTTCCGTTAAGAGATTATATATCAATTAAATTGATTCAACGCTCAATGACGAGAAACCTCAGCATCATTTCAGTCAGCAGCAACAAAATTCACTTGATGCACTTTTGGAAGGCGTAATTCGTTGCATTTCTGCTGGGGGAGAATACTTTGAATTAACAAAATGAATTTTGTCAAGCATTCTTAAGTATCTACGTTTATTTAAACCCATTCCGATTACTTTTGAATCAGAGGGTGCAAATTAACCCCTCGTCGTACAATAACGTGTGACACTCGTACTGCTATAAATTGCAAAGAAAATTTTCAAGCATTGCAAAACCTATAAAATTGAAAATATCAATGAGTTAAGTTATACGATATATAAAGAGTAACTGATCAATTTTCAGTTTACCAACTTCATTCAGAATGACTGCGGATGCAGGCACAAAAGAAATCGTATTACAAGAGGTTAAATAGTATGCCACTTCATATTAGCTTACTATAGGATAATTGTAAGAAGAACTCCTTACATGAAAATGTATAAATAAATTATAATTCATTCATTCAAACTCTGTTCCAATTGCAGTAGAATGTTATAGTAGAAAGAGTCATGCACAATTTCTACACAGCCCCATACGAATCTTACCGTATAGAGTTACAATGTTATGGAGAGTCCAACCGGAGCTATGAGGTAAAAGTCTGGTAGGAAAGTTCATAAAAATAACTGGTTCACTTCCACTAGAATATTTGCTTAATTTCATATTACACTATAATTAAAAAAGAAGTCTGCGATACAAAAGAAAGTTGGGTCTTGTCTCTGTTTCTCAAAGATTAAAAAGTCTCTCAAGGTACAAGGTTTCTGGTCTCAAAATTAAGAAGTCTCTAGTCTCCTCGGTCCCGAGGCACGATTTTGTATACGTCCCCTCCAAGGTGGGGGTAATTTTAACCGCCCCTCCTCCACGATTTCTCGATGGTGACAGAATTTTTACCCGGAAGAAGGGTGGAGATCTGTTATGGTTGGAATAGTTTATCGCACGTTGTACTATTGAGAACTGGCGAGATAACAGAGTTCACAGAACTCTAGTTCTGCATCATCTCTCCAGCCTCGTTTCTTGAAAGAGAAGATTCGGTAACAAAATATAGGGTGCTCAAAAATGGTGCTGATTGAAACACCTGTGCCATAAACCTCTAACCAAAGTCCTTAACAAGTCCAAAAACAATAAAAAGTAGTAATAAGAAAAATCTGTATTACATTTTCCATACACATCTGGATCATTCTCCCCAAAATATTGTCACCAGCCAAAGTCAGTCGTTACTCGACTCTCACCCATCGATTCACCAACCCCAATGGATCTTCCCATATCTAAAAACGGAAAGGTAACGCCACTCTTCCCAATGGAGTAGATCCCAAGGGAAATAGTCGACTGCAGTTGCGTATCGGTTCCGCAGCTGTAAGTCAGGTCGAATGGTGGGAGAATTTGGCGAATTGAACGCAGAAGGCACGGTAGACATTTCCGCAGCTATCAAAGAGAGGGTAGCGAAGGGGATGAAGCGGGGTGACCCGGGTGTGGCGCAGGATGGCAGAGGAGATGTAAATGGTGCGCTTCATTAACGTGAGTTACCGTCACATCCATTATTCGCGGTAACCGAGCTGACAAGCACGATTCCAGCTTGTCCAGAGTATTAGCGCGCGCTACTCCTTCCTGGCTAGCCAAATTGGAACGAGGTTGCCGGAAAATGTACCTCGCGACGGGCTGCTCGCGTTATCCCGCCATCTTGGATAACCAGGCGCGGTGGTACATTCGAACGTCGCCGGTGAGAAAACCGCCTGGTGCGAGGGATCTCGCGTTTTCGTGATTAAGAATCTCGTTAATCTCGTTAGACGTTGCACTTGTCGGAGAATGAGACGGAAAACTTGACTTGCTGCACGGTGCAGGTTGATGGAAATGATGCAGTGTTTTCGGGGTAGGATGTTAATCCTTTAACGTACAATAATGAGTGATACTCGTGACGCGGTAAATGGGGTGTGAAGATTTTGAGTTTCATAGCATTTTAGAATTGAAAATGTCAATGAGACAGGACACGATAAAATAATTTATATAATATTAACGTAGGAATGGCTGGTGAAGAGGTATAGTGGGTATTTGGTATGAAGTTACTCGATGTGAGGCGCAGTGTGAGGGGAAACTGTCCCCGTCCGTCCTCATTCAAAAATACGTTAGGATTTTGTTTGGATACTTTGCCTTTAGAGATCAGATTTTTAATCAGCGATCGGAAAAACATAAGAATACTAATTTTCGTGCGGAACCTACAAGTTTTCGGGACCCGTGCCCGCCACATTGAATTCGCCATTTTGTTTTTGGAAACTTTGGATTCAGATTTTTAATCAGTGACCATAAAAACGCAAGAATACAGATTTTTGTTCCGAACCGACACCTTTTCGGTATACGCGGCCGCCATATTGAAGCCGCCATTTTGCTTTTCGAAGCTTTGAGCTCAGATTTTTAATCTGCGACTGGAAAAAACATAAAGATAGTAATATTCGTGAAGAATTGACAATTTTTCGCTACACACACGCGTTATATTGAAGCCGCCATTTTGTTTTTGGATACTTAGAGCTCGAATTCTTAATCAGCGACCGGAAAAACATAAGAATGCTAATTTAGACTTAAGACGGTCATCTCCTCCACTTCTTTCTTACGTCACGCATATTTTTGGAAGTGGTGACTCTATGGGTATTATACCATACTATTTCTAAATAAGATTATTTAATTTATATATTAAATAAAATGCTTGGAGAATGTGGACTTAATGTATTAACCCTCCACATCCCGAATTCTATTTTGCTCCTGAAGATCCAATACGCAATAGCATTTTAATAAATATTCAAAATAGAGTTTTTAAATAGAGGCTTCCAAAATATAAATATTTAATAGAATTATATTTAATTAGAATCAAAGATTTTGAAACTTATATTTTAAAGGTTTACAAAGGTAAGAAATAAGTTTGCCAAATGGAACCACAAGTGTACCTTATGTTGCTTCACAGTCACAAAGACCAATAGAGTGTTGAATATTATGGGTGTCTATTCTGTTTTATGAGTCAACAGAAATTTTGCTAATATAAAATATTAAAAATATGAGTACAAATACTTAAGTAGCTTTGCAAAGAGAGCATTATTCCACGTAAATGTTAGCCAAAGTTCGCTTTTAGGTACATTCCACACCATTAACCTTTATAACCGACAACAGGGGAGCCCTATGCAAACCCTTGAAAGAAAAAATATCACATGACATACTTCGCCAAAAGTAACGACTTTCCAGGTTTACTGTATTTTTATTATACAATCGTTACAAGAATATATCCGAAGGAAACGCAAACGTTCGTAGTTCTCGGAGGGACGTCAGAGCCAAGCATCGTTACAATTTATAACGCGTAAACTCCTGCTTCCGAGTCAAACGCAAACATTACGAATGTCGCATGCACCCTCACCCTCAAACAAAATGGATTGATCAGCGAACTATTTTAAACTGCTACTTTTTCCCGCACTTTTTCATCTTTAAGAAATATTATAATTTTCATATTAATGCAGTCCGCCAGACAAGTCGTAAGAATTATATAATTAAACAAAAAGTACTGGTCTAATCATAGAAATTCTTTTTACCGCCTTTAAAAAAATTTAGTTCCTGCAAGAAAAACGTAGAATGCATGGCATTTTTATCAATTTGGAGAATTTTATAAAAAAATTGAGATCCACTCATTTTGACTGGTTGATAGTTTTAGTATTAGAAAATGTTGGAATAATTTGGAAAAAGAAGAATTATGTGACAAAGAAGACGATCAAAATTATGATATATACCCCTGACAACAAAACGAACTTATGCCCAATGTGCTAATTTCAGTTCATCCCCCAGACTTTCCAGTCAAACTTTTATTATTAATCAAACGTAAAATTTCAATGGCAAGAAAAGTCAAGTGAAATTCGCGGCGGCAATGTGCCTTTGCAAAGTGTTATCCGCGAAAAGCTCATCGAGGATCGTGAAACGAAGAGGAAAAACTCGAAGAAGAGAGGGATGAAGGGCACAGGAAAACTGGCAAGAACGTTATCACGCGGCCGAATAAAGGAAACATTGCTCGTCGTATTGGAATCTTGAAACTGTTAAGCGCGGTATTCCGTGGATATTAATTGAAGTTGGAATTAATTTCTCCCCATTACGAGCCACCTGAAAACTTGATTAGTATTCCCTCGGAGCTGCGCCAACACGCTGATGGTGAATTTCTGCGAATAGTTTCAGAATCGAAGTGGATAGAGTGAAACCCCTCTGCTCCTCTGCTTCATCCGCTTCCTCCACTTCTTCCACTACAAAATTGTCGTTTGTCTCTATCTGCAAATCGGAACGTGGCGAACGGAAATACATCAACTCTCTCTTTCTTCGTCCTTTCTCCCTTCTTCCTTTCTCGTTTCCGTTTGTCCTCGGGCTGCCAAATGAGACGAACATTTTGACGAAACTTGTTCTATACATCGTTGACTTTGAGGAGATGGTACACTACTTCCGTCTTGTTCGACTTTCTTCAGTCTACTTCCTTTTGTCTCTTGTGCGCACTTTGTTCAATTCTCTTCCGTTGTATCGTTTAATTGAACGTAGTTCACTCGAGTGAATTATGTTTGAAGACATATTTGATCTGGGAATTGGAATTTCGCAACTTCGAATGTCAGGAAAGTAACTTGATGGTCGGATTAACCTGTTAACCGGGCATAACGAAAAATTTCGACATATCCAAAAAAAAACTCCAATGAGCAAGACGATTTTTCTGTTCTTTAAAATTTTTAAACGTAATATGTTGAACGCATTACATTTTATGTCGTTTGTATCCGTTTAATCCTGACGTGGTACTTTAGGTGTAACGATATTACTTCTCACTGCAAAAAAATATTCCATTTTGGAACAAATTGAACAAAAAGTAATTGCCCGGTTAACAGGTTAATATTATCATTCTGAGTGTTATTATTGTCATTGTGTAAGTGTTATAATGTACTTTTTTAATTCGCAAATGGAATTTAACCCTTCGCTTAGTGAGTTATTGTATGCCTGTATAAATCATAAGTCAAAATGAAATTGCTGAAATAAAAATTTGCCAGCGGTTTTTAAAATATCGCGTACTTTAAAGCAATATTGATAGTATGACAATAATTTACAATTTCATGGTTTTCAGAAAAATTGAAAATTTTCTGTTTCATTCTTGTCGTGAGTAGCACCCGTTATTGCAGGGAAAGGGGTTAAATAAAGGGCGTAGCCGGATAAGTATGATAAAAGTGCCCCAAAAGCTAATTAATCTTTAGGCATATCACATTCGTCAAGACTGTTCGGAAAAACATTTTGCGCAAAGTATGAATCCACTATTCCTTCCGTAGGGGTAAATAGTTGCAGGGTGAAACGTACTTTACAGTTTTTAACCGATTTCTCTCGTTTGGCGTGATAGGATAATCTGAAAAAAAATCGCATATATTACGCCCAATAGTGACTGAACTTTGAAATTTGTTCAGATTTGTTGATTAACAAATCGATTTCTTAAAAATTGAAAAAGTTTAGAAGCACTAATCTTTTATTGAAAATATGAAATTACCACTTTTATATTTTTTCAGCACTTCCATCGTACCGTATATGTTAATGTGTAATTTTTCCAGGTTTTTACAAATCTTGAAACGCAATTCAAAAAATTAAAAATGAAAAATTGTTTATATTATTAGCGAAATTATTGATATGATCACTTTTATAATTTTACAGTTTCTCAACCTCCTGCAAATTTTAATAACATAAATTTGGCTTGATTAAAATCAAACTCGAACCTGTCTCCATAGAATGACACAAATCTTCAAGATTGTATCATTCGATTTAATTCTCATTATTTAAACGAAGCTCCAATCGATCTCGTTAACTTTCACAATTCCTTTAAACGACATTGACAAGTGTAAACCAAAGAAAAACAATTCATCAATCTTCTCACATTCTCCTCACTCTCTCTCCAGGTTCTCGTCCTGGCACAACTGTATGTATTTGCATATCATTTACGCGCCACGGCTGCGAATAGAACCCCCCGTTCTCAAGTAAATGCTTTCCTTTCTTGATTACTTTAACTCATCCCTCATTAATTTCGTCGAAACTCTTCCTGGAAACAAGTGCCGCGTTGACTCCTCGTTCGGTTAAACCACTCGTATCGAGTAGCTACCAGACTTAAGGGTCTCTGCTTCGTTTCGTGCCTTCACCCTTATCTGCCTACTTCCAGATTCTTCGAGATGTTAATGTAATTCACGAAGGCACTAATGAAGCAACGTGTCTGGTGCTTTCTCCGTGTTTTAACATTAGAACTACCTGTCAGTCAAAACGTCACTAATTCAATAATTCTAAGTCAGTCAAAATTACTAGTACTAACTTTTTTTAAAAAAATCCGAAAATCAAAGGGGTGTCATGAAGTAGAAATTCTACGGCTAACTTATAAAACTGAAATTATTCGATGTAAAGGAATCAACGTCGTGCTCCGGGGTCGGGCCCGTGGCTCCTGACTGGGTCCATCCATGCCCAAGTTGAGAGAGGTCCGGGCGGGGGTCCTTTCTGTTCCTAGGAGAGGGTAAAGTTGATGCTGGACATTAAGCGCGCTGCGTTTCGTCATGGACCTGCTCGTGGACTCACCAAGGCCCTAACCCTAGACGCTGTGCCTTGGAGAGGACAATGGTATTTTTTTTGTGGTGTTTCGCTGGAGTTAACTTACAACACTTCCTTAGGAAGTTTTCCTTTTACCTGTATTTCGCTTGAGAATGGGATGTTTGGAGGTTACTTTAGGAATTTGTGGGTAATGCGGTGTGGGTTGCGACATGAAGTGCAGTAGAGCAGGAAAAATTTCAAAAAAACCTGCTGGGCGTGGGTTTATTGGGTGACGATGGTATCTGCTGGTTGATCGTATATATAGATACCGATCGTCGTTGGAGAACTTGCGAGAGCGATCTTTCGGTGAACACGAGATCTAGCGGACGATCCTTCAACTAGATGGCGTAGGAGTAATGGCGGTCGTAGATCGGTGGTAGCATTCGATCATTCTGCCGTCACAGATTCTTCTTTTTCCAAATTATTCCGTCGTTTACTAACACTAACAATACGAAAGCGACTAAATTGATAGGTTATTCTGTTGCCTCGTTTTTCGTATTGCAAACCTCAACTAGTATTTTTGGAGGCCAATCAGTCCCTATAGTGAGCATTTCTGCTGCTCACCAGCATCCTCCCAAACACGCGAATTTACGGATTGTTAACACTTTGCTGTCCACACGTCTCATCAAAATTTGTTTGCTTGGCGCCGGTCGGACTCTTTCAGATCATTCCTCTTGTCATAAATCGTCAAGTTTTACTAATCTCATCGTCAGTTCTCTTGAGTTTTTAATTCTGTCCCTCTATTTTCATTAAATTTCGAGGATATATATATATATATGTAAATAAATGTAAAATTTTTTTGTTTTATATATTTCGTTATTTATATTTTCTTATTTACATTTTGCGCATGACACCACTGTGGTGTCACCGGACGGCAAAGTAAAACATAGAAAGTTATTCTCTTAGAGAAGCATTCATCTGATGCCATTGAGAGACCATATATGTTAATATGTGATTATTAAATGCATTATTGCGTTAAACTTTCAATGTTATTTGTATTTGCTATTTCAATAAAACCTTGAAAAAAAATTAATAGATTCTTAAATTATTTAGAAAAATACCTCATATTCGTAGGAGACAACTGTTGAAATATGATTACAAAAATGCTAATTTATAATGTATGTACTTTTTTTTATAAAATGATAGTTATATTCGCTGAATAAATGATTGTCTCAATATTCAAAATGTCTCCGTCCAGAAAAAGTTAATAGCCTTACTTTTTGATCATAAGTGTGATTTTGCATTGCTAAATAAATAATTATCTTTCAATACTCCATACTATCTCCATCCGTAAAGGGTTAAAAATCGCTTCCAAATGTAAGGCAAGGTGATGAAAACATCGTATTCCATGAACAGCATAAAAAATAAAATGTAAGATCGACCTACTTCCTTCGAAACGATGTACGTTTTTATCCGGAAGGCGATACTCAATGCAAAGTCGTTTGAAACTGCATGCAAGTCGCGTTAAACGAAGCGTATCGAAATCAACGATTTAACTCGCGTTAATTACGTGCCTTAGAAATTCCCTCGGAACAGATAAAACTCGAACAACACCGCGACAAGAATAATACAGCCGGGTGGAAAATAATTTTCCATCGTTAATCATTCCTGCCGTCGACGCAGCCAAGGAAAAAGAAGAACGAGCCGTTTCTTTCTTTTCCACTTTTTTTTTCACTCGACGCCTGAGTTCACCGAGCGGATGGAGAAAAATTGGTAAAAACTTGTCAGTAATTATTGCGTCCGGCCTCGAATCGGCTAACGATACGATTAACATGCAAATCGACTTCCCTGCGGCTCTGATCGTTTCAAGAACCGCCGGCTAATAATTAACGATGAAACTTTGTCTCTTCCGTGCCACGGAATGCCATGGAAATACAATTTCGGTTTGTATCAACGACGAACCGATTCTCGTCTCAACGTTAATTAATGCGATCGTTGGAAAAAGACCGGAGCGCTAACGAGGAAACCGATAAATCTCTATTGTCTGCGGGGTCTCTGCCGTTTCGTTCGTTTCGGTCTCCTTTTTGTCAGGATTTTTCCACTGGCTGTGATGTATGTGTGGATGGTAGTTAAAGAAATTATTTTTAGAAGGAATGGTACTTTGTTCTCTGCATGCAATGTTGCATCGATTTTTAGGCATTTATGAGCAGGAATTCCGTGGTAGAATGCACTGTAGCTTGTAATATAGTTGGGCAATGTTGAAAAATATTATCAGTTGAACACTGGCGTTAAATTTATTGTATTTTAATAAACTGTAGATGTGGCTTGGAAAAAGAGGAATCATGGGGTGGAAAAGATAATCGATTCGGTAAATTGTGTTTTATGAGATCTACAATGTAGGTGTCCTATTGGCGAGGCCCTCGACAGCTGGCAAGGTTTTGTAGCGGTACGATCTCTCGCTCGCCGCTAAGGATCTATCAGATGAGTTAAGTTAGTGCCGAACTAGAAGCAATCTTAATGAATTATACCTCAAAACATTTCTCGCAATTTGCTCATCAAGAATATAAAATTGCTCAAACGGTAGCGATTATTAAAAAAAGCTTATTAAACAATTTCGTAACAATAACTAATTTGACGATTTCAGAGTTATCCAAGTACGAACGGGAACTTTTCTGGGCTCAAAAAATTTGCCCCACCTTTGTATTCGCATTTTAATAACGTTTTTTTAATTAAAATTTCGAAATTCGGAACTGTTATTTCCGATTTGGATTGAGGGCCGCTTTTACTGGATGTCAGTTCCATCTTTCTAAACTAGCGGCGCTACTGTCGCTATGTCAGTCCTTAAAACATCGAAAATTTAATTATTATTTTTAACTCAAAAAACGTTAAAAAAAAACGCAAATAAAAGGTGGGACAGTGATGAGCATATTAATCGTAATCTTTTGGGCTCAGAAAGGATCCTGTTCGTACTCGGATAAGTTAGAAATCGTCAAATTAGTGTTTGTTCCAAAATTGTTTAATAACTTTTTTGCTACCGATTGAGCAATTTTATATTCTTGTTAAGCAAATTGCGAGCAATTTTTTGAGATATAATTCATTAAGATTGCTTCTAGTCCGGCGCTAAATTAACCCATCTAGGGATCTATAGGCCGCCATTACCTCTACGCCTCTAGTCTAAGGATCGGCCACTAGAGCGTGTATCCTTCGATGGGATCATTCTCGCTGGTACACCATCTGTGACCGGTATCTATATATATACCGACGACCGACAGACACCATCGACCTATCCGACGCACAGCGTCTAGGGCACGGCCTGTTCGGATAGCCCTACTGACGAGTCCACGAACAGGCCCAGGACAAAAACGCAGTGCGCGTTAACTGCCATTTCACCCGGACTCAGCCGGTGCCCTCTCTACTGGGTGTAGATGGGCCTAGTCAGGAACTTGCGACCAGTCAGAACGCTATTAACTCATTATCACGTTCCGTGCCACGTGTATTATTTGTGATACACGTTAAACTTGATTTGCAGGCCAAGTTGACCTTCATACATCCTTGACACGTCCACTTACGGAAAAACTAATGTAGGATCGTGAAAAAGAAAGAGAGCGCGCGGAAACCCATCCAAGGCAGCAAACTCGACCAGAGTAGCTTAACGTCGACGATTACTTGGGTCGGCATGGAACAACTGCGCCAGCGACCTCTCCCTGCTGACAATTCCTTTTCACGTCCTTTTCTCCTAAATTCTTTATGGGAGGGTTTCTGCGCCCCGATCCCACACTAATGATATCAAATTATGTCCCACTCGATACCATTTAAGTTTCCAATAAAACATTTTTCGGTCCATACCACAATACCGAAGTTATAATGATGTCAAAATCGGCTGAGTCACCCTGTATAATAGACACCCCTCAGCGAGAGACTTAGGTAGGTAATTACCTTCCAGTAATGGCAACTACGGCCTAAAAAATAATTATTTTTTTACACACAATTGTACGCAAAATGATTTTGACAGGAAATTGTTGAAACTCTTCTTTTTTGAAAATCGCATATAGTTTGAAACCACATAACAGTTTTAAGAAGAAAAAAAGGTGGGTATAAACCTTCATTGCTTCACATTTAGCAATTGGTAACAGTGACTGTACGCTGTTCGTTAGCTTCCTATGAAAGAAAGAAAGTGCAAAACGAAGGAAACAAATGAAGGTAGAAATAAAGAGACTAACAGAGAGGGAGAGAGAGAACTCGAACGCAGCTCGTTTCGTTAATTTAGAATAGGTCGACGATCCGAATAGATCCAGCTGATCAGACTTCCATCGTTTCCCAGCACGCGTAATTAGTTCCACGAGTCCGTGTTAGTAACGCGTACTGCCGCATTGCTGTGTCAATTACGATTACAGGTGAGCTACGTGTGCGGATTGCTCAATCGCGTAGACAGGTGTACCGCAAAATTACACTGCGAATCGGAGAATTGATTGAAAAATAGTTTGAATTGCCTGTGCATACGTTACGTGCTGAATCCTATGAAATTATGATAGTATCTTTGCTATGCGATCATTAACACGTTTTTCTTTACATTTCTGTTCGACTGAATTGATATGAATGAATTGATTTTCGATAATTTTGGGCCGATAGTAAACCAGAAGCTCAGATAATAGCAAGCGAAAATAAAATACTTCTTTCGTGGTTCCCATGATGGTATAACAAATGTGCGGATTTTTCAGTCAGTAGAGCGTTAAAATCGAAAATGACACGTGAACAAGGGATGTTTCTATCCATCTAGCGTATCAGTCAAAACACTTGCCACTCACCATCTAATATTTTGTGGTCCAAAATTTAAAGCAGTATTAACAAATTGACTCCGTAAATCTAGTGTTAAAAAGTGCGAAATAGCGAATTGTGCGAAAATAGAAAGTGCAAAAATTGAGGGCCGTCTGTACTTTGTAACATCAACGTAGAATATCTGTTCTACTTGCTTGGTATTTCTAATGTTAATTACAAATATTTAAAAATTAAATTGATATTATCATTTCCCCGACTTTTTCGACAGGCGACTTATTCCAGTTTCAAAATAAACAGCTCATACATTTGTTTTCTGTTTATTCTCTCATTTTTCTTCTTCTTTGCATACTCCAGCATTGTGTTATTTTGAAAGTCCACAATATATGAGTTTGCCCCATAGAATAAATTAAAATACGAGTTTATTTCACACGTAGTCGTCGCAGCAAGAGCAGACAACGAGCAGATTGCAAAACGAACCACTGTCGACCGACAAAAACTGACGGTGTTGCTTCAAAAGAGAAATGAAACCTTCAAAGCGCAGAAACAAACTTGTCGTTTCGGTATTTTAAAAACGTTCGATGCACGAGCACGTGGATGCGCCATTTCAAAGACGTCACTTACGTTATTGTCGTCGCGCCACACGCGTTTTCATGTTTCGAGTCCTTTTGTGCGAAAAATCGCGTAAATATTTGCGCCCGTGTTTTTCACGTTCCGATCGACTTTTCCGGCTCACAGGATCAATCGGTGGCACAACATGAGGGGATGATTTTTGTTCTCGTAAATTGAAATATCCTGCATTTTCCATGGATCGTTAAATCGCGAATATTCAATTTTCATGTCGTATCGATACTCCGCGTTATGATTCCGATGAATCGAATGAATTCCCATTTATAATTTCGTATGTTTTATTATTGATGCGTTTATCAATGTGTTAATTAAAATGAAAAAAGCACAACAATTCCTGGTTGTATGAAACGAAACTGATGGGAAAATGTTTTCGACGTGATCCCCGATGGAATATTTCCAGTATACTGAAGTTAATTAGTAATTGTTGCAATATTGATTTAGCAGTTTTTAAAAAATGCACGGTTTTACAGTGAATTTTTCTGATATTTATATTTGACGACAAGCAAGGTAATAGTATAGCGGTGAATTTTTCATTTGTTCAATGTCACTCATGTTTATCCTCTAAATTTGAATTGTGCCGGAACTTTTTTTTATCTGACATGGCGCAGAGAATTTCCTGTCAGTTTTTTATTCACATTTAAATAAAACTTTAATATCCTTATGGTAGCATCGGGTTTTGTTGTTATTTATATAATTTAATAGATTTTTTTTTCCCATTGTTATAACATTTTCTGCGTTCTACCGTGTACAAGTTTCAGATATATTTCTCTGGGCCGTGAAAGGGAAATTAACAATTTCCTGGGAACATATTAAATCTCCGCTCTTTAAAAAAAAATTGCACTGACTCCATAGGATCACATCGGACAGAGTACATATATTTTCTGTTTAACACTAAATCTACCCAGCCGCTCAAAATAACTAGCTTCCAATTTTTTCTAAAAATTATTTACATTGATAGAAGAGTCATGAAATAAATATTCATAGGAGAGTCATACAACAGGTGTTCTAAAGCTATCTTATGAAATGTAAGTTACTTAATTGATAGTTTTTTCTGCTACGTGATTTTTGTCTTTCCAAATTATTCCAACATTTTCTGATACTGAAACTCCCAAGGTGGTCAAAGTGACCGGTTCCCAATCGTTTCCAAAAATTCTCAAAAATTGGTAGGTCAGACATAAAGTAAATATTCAACTTTAACCTCATGATATAGAAATTCATTAATTGATCATCTTCTCTGCTATGTGATTTTTCTTTTTCCAAATTATTCCAACATTTTCTGATATGTACTGAAACTCCGGAGGCTGTCAAAATAACTGGTACCCAATTATTTTTAAAAATTCTCCAAAATTGATAGGTCAGACATAAAGTAGGTACATATTCAACTTTAACCTCATGATATAGAAATTCCTTAATTGATTATCTTTCCTACTGCTCGATTTTCTTCCAAATTATTCCAACGTTTTCTAATATTAAAATTCCAACGGCGATTAAAATAAAGGGTATCCAATCCTTTTGAAAAATATCTCAAATTCATAGGAGAGACATAGAATAGCAGTTCTAAATCTATCGTGTAAAACCTTAAATAATTATTTAATTAATTAATTGTATTCTATACCTCGTGGCTTCTCTTTTTTCCAAGCTACTTATTTAGTATATCTGATTTTTAATAAATATAACGCCGGTAGTTTTAGTATTAAAAAGAAAATTCTTTCTGCGTTTACTTTATGATAATTTTAATCACAACGATATCTATTCACTGTCTAAAATATAACTAGAAATTAACACTTTACCGTCCCGTAACCTATTGACAGACCTTTTGGGCCCAATGCTTTTGGTTTTTTAACTCATTGCATGTAGACCACGTAAAAGTACGTTTTTCGAAAACTATTCACACATAGACTGCTAAAAATGGCGATTAATGGCATTAATCGCGTACATTTGAAAAGTGAATTATATGTACTTTCGAATTTCGAGAATAAACAGCTTCCAATTTATACTACTTTTTTGCAAAAATAAAATTCATCCAATCTTTTCAACAAGTTTGTTGCTTTAGTCTTAATGAGGAGGTACAAAACATCCGCATACAACGTGTTAACTAATTAGTCGGTTGCCACGGCAAATAATAAACTGTTATTTATTATTGCGGTTTACAGTGCCAAGGATTCAGTCACGAGATTTTGAATTTTTCGATGAGATATCAGTGTCAGGAAAGTATTTGCGGCCAAACGAACTGCCAAAAATGGGTAAGATGTTAAAAAAATACCAATCGGTAAAATATTGAACATTCGTTGGGTCCAAAAAGACCCCTGCGCGTGTTAGAGATTAAAATACAGGGTAATTTTGCTTTTCAGTTAATTAATTGAACGGAGAATAAATCAGAAAGGCAAAGTGGGAATGTTAAACACTTGGAAGTAAGACACTCGTTAAAGTTTTTTAAAACATTGAAAATTAATGTTTAAACCTACTCCATTCGAGTAGTAAGACATTAACGTAAATAACTTTTACGCCGCAGTGAAAAATGCAATTCAGTCAAGTTAAAATCTTCTCGCAAAAGAACAACTTCGAAAACGCCATACCTTCTTGTCGTAACAGTAGTTTTTAAAAAGCTATCCGTGTCACGGCGAAACTGCTGCCACAGTAAAAAAGTACCGCTTGTACTTTCTCCATATTAAATGTTTATTTGCCCGCAATAAACGCAAACCTTTGCCAACGAATACCTTTTTTATTACGCAAGTCCTGTAAAACACTTGCCGTGAGTGTCGCTTCTGCAACTACGATTAGCCGGGTTTCTCTTTCCTCTTTATTGCTGCAACGGCGTCCGCTCTTACTGCACTGAATCCGTTTCTCCCAAAAACAGTACTCCAAATTGTAAAAAAATTCATATCATATTTTGTAGATAAGATTACACCGACCCTTTATGGGCCCGTGTAACTTTGAAGTAACATAAGACAAATCTAAGCTTTCATTTTTTAAAGTCAATTTTTTAACTGTCTTACGTATTATAATTTAGGTCTTAAAAATCACGAAATTCTCTACAATGCAATGTTTCAAAATCAAATTAAATCTATCATTCCTAATAGTATTTTTATCATTTTCTAATGAACTATCGTGCAACTGAACTTCAGGTGCCAGAGAAAATTCAGACAATACAGGGCTAATAATAAGTTACATTGACCAGATAAAATAATTATAAGATATCTCCATTCTAACTGTTGTGCTCACTTTGCTCAAGACACACTATTTTAACTCGCCAGTTTTGAAAAACCTGCAAATTTCCTATCTGTTCAAATTAATTAATTAAGTAGTAAACTAATTTACTTAATTTTCAGTCCAATTTATAATGCTGCGACTGTCTTCTCTGTTGCGGAACTGAATTCACTTTGTCAAAATCAGTAGTTCAAATTGTTAACAAATTAAAATTATTTTCATGGCACATGACAGACAGCAAGCTGCTGAAATTCGCTAGAAAATATTTTTTTTCGCATGTAAGAAGTTTGCACGTAGAAAATTGTTCAGCAGGGCTCGTTAAGGGCATGTAGACCTTGAATCGAGATCACGCTGAGGTCATTGGAGCTTGATGTCTCCACGCATGTGAATTAGACTGCCACTTGAATTGGCAGTAGCCTCCTGAGCTACGATCCTCAAACGGGAGACCAATTAGGTAGACCTACCGTGAGTACTGTAGTTAACAGCCTACACAGTAGGCTCCAGGTGCTTACATAGTGCTAGATGGGTAATTCGCGTGTTCACCTGAAGCATCAGCCGCTTAATGTCAATGCAAAATACCAAATTACATGGAAATAATAATTTTACAGTAGAAATATCGAGCCAACCAACATCACTGTCTTCCAATTATTACAAAGATTTCCCAAACTTATTGATGAGTAATAGAATGAGAGTCATGTTTTTTACGTCCATCTTGTTAGGTGCTAATTAAATTATAGTATAAATTAAATAAATTAAATTATCACCTTTCGTATCTCTTGATTCCTCGTTCCTGATATAGTAATTATTGGGTCAGCAAGAAAGTAATTTCGGTTTTTGATGAGAGCCAGCGTTACGTTTGTTCTCAATGATTTCTGACAATGTTATAATTTTTTTCTTCTAACAATCGAAAGTTGTGAAACTTTTGACTTGGCTTAGAAACAAATTGCGCTTTATATTGTTTGTTTAGGAGAATTTTAACATAGAGTGAAAAACGAACATTTCTGATATGTTTTACTTTTTTATTTTTTGCAGAATCCAAGCTTGGTTGGAAAGCCTCCATGTAGCCCTGATCTGACACCATTAGATTACCATTTATTTTTCAGCTTGCAAAACTTTCAATGGCGATGATAGCCTAAAATTGCATTGGGTTCAGTTTTTTTGTCGATATGGGCCAGTATTTCTATAAAAACGGAATCTCGAATTTCTCAAAACGATGGCAAAAGGTCAGCGAGTAAAGGTCAACGAAAAAATTCTTTGTTAAAAAAAATTAAGTTCCATTTCACACTACAAAACCGAAATTACTTTCTTGCCAACCCAATACATTATATTTTAACAATAAACTTACCAAAACCAGTTAAAAGAACCGGTCATTTATTTTCCAAAAATGCTCCAAGTTAATAAAGAAGCCAATAAGTTAATTCAGTGGTTCCCAAAATGGGCACCAATTCTCCCTGAGGGGCGTCGCGATGTGCACATAAGTTCTTACAGAATATATTGTTACCTTATTTATTACAAAATAAGTATAGATTAACTTACTAATTTGTTGTAGCATAGTTGAGTTCTCGCTTTTGATTTTTTTTTTCGTTTACGGTTACAGGCATTAGACATGTGTTTGTGCAATAAAAGGGTTGGTGGCTTCGAAAAGTTTTAGAAACACCAACATAATTGATTACCTCTTTCTTCAAAGTATTCATTCAACATAGCAAAATGTAATAGACATAACATCGGTAGTTTCAGTGTTACATATCACTACATACTTACTATGGAGTAAATATATTACGTCCATCTTATAAAACATAAGTTACCGAATCGAGCATCTTTCCCTCCTAATTATCCCTCTTTTCCCAAAGTATGTACTTATTTAGTAATATTTAAACATAATACTTAGTTAATAATATTTAAATATAATAGACCTGCCGCCGGTATTTTTTATTATTAGTATTACTCAAACTGAAAATCCAAGACTTAATATATTAAATAAAATATATTAATATATTAAAATCAATTCGATTTTCCCTATTGAATTAATAGATAGAAGGAAATATTCGACTGGCGTCACTCTCGCGAAAATCCTCGGTGTTTGCTCGAAACATTTTCCACGACCGAAGCCGATATATCGATTTCCGGAACTTTGAAACATTTAAGTCAGCGTGCAAATGCAACTTGGATTGCAACGGCATAAAAACACGCGCCGTTTGCTCTGAAAACGTATAGCTAAAACGAGGAGCCGTTTGCTTGTGTGGCACGTAGAGTGTTTCAACCGGAGGTATTCGAGAAATGCGTCAAATAATCGGCAGCCGTGAAATTCCCCGAAAATTGTCCCACAAATCGAGCGCACGGACGTTCATCTGCTTCTGTCGCGATAACAACTCTATTGTCTTCCCTGTTTTGTCTTTAAACTCTCATGTTATGCTTTTTTTTTTCCTCAATTTTATTTAATTTCGTCCAGAATTGAACCGGAATAAATGACAAAGTTTCGTTGAGCTGCTTGCATCGTAGACTTTTGTTTGGTCTCATTGTTTTACATCAAATTTTAATTCTTTTTTAGGAAAAAGTGACGAACGATCGATCGTTTGAATTAGCGCTATTATATGTGAATTTTACGGAATTATATGGAAATTTTAGTGACTCGAATGTAAATAGTAGTCGCAATAAGTTTTTCGCGTCGTAGAAACTCGCGTTATACGAGATTATAATTTGTTATGGTGCGAAAATAAACACTCCCTGTTTAATTACTAGGTTTACGTACCTTAATTGATCAATGGGCAATAAAGTACACTAAAATTGTTGAAAATAGTTTAATTTGATCGACTCTAAACCAAATTCTACTTTACTACCATGAGAAACTAATTGTCATGTGTTTTATTACCAGGTTTACGTATCTTAATAGATCAATAGGCAAGAAAATGTATTAAAATTGTTGAAAACAGTACAAAGTGATCGATTGTAAATGAAATTCTACTTTACTACAACTCGAAAATAAACATTGTGCGTTTAATTAGTTGCTTAACATACTTTGATAGATTGATAGGCAAAAAAGCTTTTTCAAATTGTAGAAAACAATCCAAAGTGCTCGATTCCAAACGAGATTCTACTTTACTACAGTGCGAAATTAAACATTGTGCGTTTAATTAGTAGATTAACATACTTTGATAGATTGATAGACAAGAAAGCTTTTTCAAATTGTTGAAAACAATCCTAAGTGATCGATTCTAATCGACAATCTACCTTACTACAGTGCGTAAATAAACATTGCTTGTTTAATTACTAAACTTACGTGCTTTGTTAGATCAATAGGCAAGAAAATGTATTAAAATTGTTGAAAAAAGTCCTAAGTGATCGATTCTAATCCGATTACCAAAGGACCTTGTAATCTTCTGGACGATAAGTGCAAGGATACTTTTAGTTTCCGTAATATTTTTCTCTTCCTTCGGCACCTTCAAAGCTTCCTGTATTTCTTGACTGAACACGCACCTTTTTTCTTGCGAATCATAAACGTAACCAAACATGCAAACACAATCAAATCTACCGGGTAGATTGATGCAGGTTTCTCCATTTACTGCGGAGCAATTATGCTTCCCCCGGGTGCATTCGTTAATGTCGACGCACAGACTGAACCTGGAGGACCACTCGTACCCGGATTCGCGACATTCGCAAGTCACGTTTATTCGGTTTGCTATCAATCCCACAAAGTCACGATTTTCTTCTCGGTTTAACGTACATCTTCGATGAGCTATGGAAGAAAAAGAAGAGTTGATTTATTGTGTAGAGTTGATTTACATATATTTTTTTTTGCAAAATAGCTTTGAATCCCAAACATTTTTTGTGCATTGTTTATTGATTTAGAAATTAAAGAAGTGAGTTATTATTGGGGTTATAAGTGAAGAAAGGCCTGGGATAAATCGAAAGCAGTGGTTCTCAAACTGGACAACGCCGCCATCTAGGACAGTGATGTGCAAATTAGGGCTTTTTAGGTCTGTGGTAGGGAATCTATGGCCCCCCAGAACAGTGTCGGAAAAACTACGGCCCCTGGAAAGCAGTGCTAAGCAACTCTTCTTGGGCAATGGTGAGAAACTACAGCCCTCGGGCAATGGACAAAAAATTATGGCTTTTCCTTGAACGGGAGGGGGGGGGGGGGGGGGGCTGCGGCCCTTCGAGGACATATGTGGGAAAAACTGAGGCCCCTCGAGGACAGAGTTGGGAAAATTGCGGTCCTCTAAGACAATGGTGAGAAACTATGACATCTAGGACTGGCAAACTACGACCTGTGGGCCAAATCCGACCCGCCACAGATTTAGTAAAGAATATTTCTATATAGATATTATAGATATAGAGCACAGAACTTCCAGAGATGTAGAGATCATTTGGAGTACAATAATTTTAATTGAATATTCAAAATTTTCCATAAGAATTCAAATATTCAATGAATTGTGTTGGCCGTCCGCCAACATTTTTTCAATTTATGAACCATGTGCCGAAACGGCACAAAGTGTTTCTCAATTTCTACTCACCCGGTGGGTTCCCAGCGTGGCATGGATTGAAGGTGGATTGAAAGCAGTCCTTCATGTACCGAATATGTTTCATGGGACAGCAGTGATCGGGACAGAAGCTGTAGAGAGCACAAGCATACGGTTTCGTATCGTCGGCCCGCGGATCTCTATTGTGAGGTCCCTCATCGATTGCGCAATTAGCATGATTATCGCAGGATTCACCAAAAATGAGCAGTTCTGGAACTCCTAGCATGGTGTACCAGCACATGTAGTAGCTCACAGTGGTACGCCATTGAAAGCGTTCTGAAAGTGGCAGTCGTTCAAATTCATCAAATTAGAAGATTACATTAATTATTGGGTTGTTTGGAAAGTAATTTCGTTTTTTTCACAGAAAATGAAAGACGATTTTCTTGTAGTCCATAAATATTTTATTGAATCATATATTGTCTATTTTGTTCCAATGCCTTTTGTCATCTTTCTGGCAGCAGTATGACTTCACGCTAATAAAAGTTTTGATCTTTGCTGGCAAAAAAACTGATCCAAGCCATTTTTGACGTTCTCATTCGAAGTAAAGGATTTGCCGTTTAATAAATTTTGCAAACCAGTTTTGGCACTGCCATTCTGTTAATGAGTCTTCTCGATACACATGGAATAATTTTTTTTCTTACTTGTACAGCATTTTTACCTTTTCGATAGTAAACAAGTAAAATATGCCGAAAATGCTGCTTTCGACTTTCCATCTTTAATGGGGCGCCAAACCAAAAACTGTTGTATAGAATCAAACAAATTTTTTCATAAACAAGCGTTGCTATATCAATTGTCAAAATATATAATGGCAATGCGAATTAAGTGTGAAGTTGGCTGTGAAAAAATATAATTGTAATATGTCCTCTGTTGAGAAAAAAAGGAAATTACTTTCCGAAGAACCTAACACATAGCCGTTAAGATTAGGTAATTATTTATAGTTTATGTAACATTTTGCATCCGTTTTTTCACGCGCACAGAAATATTTTCCCAGTTAGAAACAATTTGGAAAATAGAATTGTATAAATATTAGCGATCTACTGCAATGGTCATTTTACCCAACTCATACTATTTCAGTTGTTGAGATCAAAACCACTGATACTTTTAATTTGATAAGTTTTGCAAAGCCTTCAAATTTCATCACTTGTTATTGTACAGCAAAGTGTTAAGTAAAGATATTTTGATAATTTGTTAATTTAGAGAGAAAGAGTTAAGTTAGAAATCAAAATCAGTTGAAGCTTTTTGTATAATCTTTTTTCTCGTATTAAAATCATAGAGTAAGACTGTAATTTTTCATTAATATCTTACATAAACAGATGTTTAAAAACATGCATATATTTCTCTGTATGAGTTTGATTAATTTTATATATAAAGAAAGACATTATTATTAATACTGAACTAATTGTAAGTTGACAGCCTTTTGCGTTTCTTTCAGAAATCTATTCTCTTTGTTTCATAACCAGTTAAAAGCTCTGCTACGATGAGAATAGATATAAAAAAAGAGTCGTTACGATGTTATAAAGCCTGTACAATCACAAAACACATCAATCAAAATCAGACAACTTAAATACAGGCGGCTCTCGACTTTCGCACATAATTGGTACCTGAAAATGTGTGCGAATGTTGAATGTTCGAAAGTAAAGGGATACAGAAAAAATATTAAAAATCCTATGTTAATGTGGTTTCTTTATGAACTTGAGATCCTCTAACATCTAGTAGTTAATACTAGAAAAGATATTACAATGTTAGAAAACTTTTAAAAGGCAATCTTTGGGTGAGCGCAATCTACAGCATTCGTTGACAGGAGGCAAATATTTTTTGAAATACTGACGAAAATCTTTAAAAAAATTGAATTTTTAAAAACGTGCGATATACCAAATTGTACGAAAGTAGAATATAATTTGCAATCCGTCAGCACAAAGCTACCTCCAATTTTTATACTTTTCTCTATTTCTCTCCTACAAAATATAGCAAATGCAAAGTGTCTGACGACAGGTATTACAAAGCTACTTTTATCGATATCAGTCAATGTTTCACGATCAGTCTTCCCGACAGAGTGTCAAGTTAAGACGTCGTTCGTACTGACGTCTGGTTTTCGCGGCTCTTTCGCACCGTTAGAATGCCAGACGTGTCTCGACTTGGTTGACTTGGAATTGCGAGAGCACCGGGTGTCGATACGAGTGACATTCTCCTGATGTCAGTGAATACGCTCGTGGACAACTTGTCGCGACGCTTCAGCATTCTAGTTCTCCATTATGTCTATGTAGGCTACTCTGACTTCGAGACAAACGGCTATTATTCGAGGCACTTCAACGCATCGGTTTAGAGCGTTTCGTTTCACATTGTTTCCTGTTTTTTTCATGTACATGGAATTTCTGATATTTCGTATGATTTAGCAGAGAACAATTAGTGTAGAAGTGATTTGATCTTGTCGTAACTGATTGATAATTTCTATTTAATAGAATTTGGAAGATTTTCAAACTAAAAGGTGTGATACACTTTTGCAAAAAATCTGAAATAATTGCAGCTTAATATTTATAGTTGGTATGAGAAAGTGTAAAAATATAAACGTGTTTATATGAATAATTTAGCTACTAGTATTAACAATTGTTGATTTCTAATTTTTTTAACAGCCTTCCAGGACTTTTAAAAATCTGAAAGAAGAACTGATTAAGATTGATAGTGAATTTGAGAAACTGTAAAAATATAAACGTGGTTGTATTAATAATTTAGCTACTAGTATAAACAATTGTTGATGTTTAATCTTTTTAACTACGTTCTAGGACTTTTAAAAATCTGAAAAATTACTATTTAAGATTTATAGTAAGTTTGAAAAAGTGTAAAAATATAAACGTGATCAGAATAATAACTTCGTTAAAAATGTAAGCAATTGTTGATTTTTCATTTTTTAAATTGCGTTTCTGGGATTCTAGATATCTGAAAAAAGTACATATTAATATGTATGGTGCGATGCAAGTACTATGAAAATATAAAAGTGGTCAGTTCATATTTTCAATAGAAAATTAACGTTTTTAAACCGTTTTAATATTTTAAAAATCATATTTGCTAATCAAAAAATGTGAAAAAATTCCAATATGTGCACACTGTTGGATATAATATATGTGATTTTTTTCACAATTTTCTATGAAGCTAAACGGGAGGAATCGGGCAAAAACTGTAAAGTATGTTGTACCCTGTAACTACCCCTACGATGGGGGTAAGAGATTCATACTCTGCACGATGCATTTTTCCAAGGAGCCCTGTCGAATGGTATGCCTCACTATTAGTTAGCTTTGGAAGAACTTTCACCATGCTTACCCAGCTTTTTTATTCCATTTACCACCTCACGAGTGTCACACGCAATTGTAAGCTCCCTCGTTACTTAACAGTTGAGCTATCAGTGTTTTTATTTTATTTAAATATGTTAAATAAGTACTTCAGAAAAAGAGGAATAGATGATTAATTGAATAGTTTATGTTTGATAAGATGGATGTAGAATATCTATTCTATGGGTCCAATAAAATTTGAGGAATTCTTCGAAAAAAATGGAAACCGGATGTTTAACAACCTCGATAGTTTGAATGTTGAAAAAGGACGGAATAATTTCGAAACAGGAGAATCAAGAGGTAAAAAAGATGATTGATTGAATAGTTCAACTTTGATAAGGTGGATGTAGAATATCTACTTTATGGATCCACTAGGAATTTGGGAAATTTCTTCAAAAACTTGAGCACCAGATATTTAAGCACCCTGGTAATTTGAGCGTTTCGAAAGGATGGAATAATTTTGGAACAGGATAATCAATAGGTAAAAAAGATGATTGATTGTATAGTTTATGTTTGGTAAGATGAATGTACAACATCAACTCTACAGATCTTCTACGAATTTGAGAAACTTTAAAAAAAAATGGGGGACCACATATTTAATAGTTTTGATAGTTTTGTAAATAGTTTTGAAATGGAAGAGTCACAAGGTAAAGAAGATCATCGATGAAAAAATTTAGATTTTTTAAGATAGAGGAGAGATACTCATTGTACATGTCCTTTAAAAAATTTGAACAACTTTTCGAAAAAAATTTGGATCAGGTCGTTTCGATTGAGTTCATAGGTTTAGTTTCGGAAAATGTTTGAATAATTTGGAAAATGGAATTGTATAAAAATTAATAGTCCACTGATCGTTGACTCAGTCTAGACTCATCAGTCATCACAACAAATTGAAACTTGTCTGGAGACACCGATCGTTAACTTCTCAGACGATGATTAGGGGGAAAAGTAGGAAAGGCGCGCTCACTTGCCGATTGGGCCCTGAAAGGGTGGCATGGTTAGATTGTCGCGTCTCTGTGCCATCTGACATTCCCTTTGAACAGTCAGGATCTGCTCTTTATTGTTCGCCAGGTTCCACTTCTGTTCTTTCATGGCCGTCACGGTGTCGTCCTCTCGCCTAAGGGCCGTCTGCTTAATGATCCTTTCGAGATATTTCAGACACTCGACGAAGCTCGTCTCGCAATGCCTGCGAACACAATACACCGATCAAATGTTAGACACTAGTAGGCCTTTGAGGAATCAGAGTATGATGAGGTTGGAATATTTTTTAACCATGAAAAAATCAAGGCTGTAGTTCTCGAGAAGTAAGACGTTCGTCGCCCTGCGCGATTCGGTTGAGTTTCTCGTGGGGCCCAAATCCGACTGTCGCGACATATTGCACAGTGGAAAAACATAATAACTTTAGAACCATTGATTTTAGAGAAAAATGTTATATATAAAAGTTTCATAGCATCGCGGTGAGAATATCGATGGAATATTAATTTTTGATTTGTTATATTTCTTCAATGT
Organism: Cerceris rybyensis; assembly: GCA_910591515.1. Lineage (NCBI taxonomy): Eukaryota > Metazoa > Arthropoda > Insecta > Hymenoptera > Crabronidae > Cerceris > Cerceris rybyensis. The sequence continues at coordinate 63,850,784 of OU342789.1, read as the reverse complement.
GATTTAAAGGTCAACTTCATTTTTTATAGGAAAATCTATATCTTTTTTTGCAGATTTCCATTCTGGAGAAGAAATAAAGAAAATTGTGTATAGGTAATTCTCTTCTTGGACGTTATGTTAAAAAGATATTTAGTGGAAAAGAGCCTACAGAAGTCTTTTTCTTCACGCGGACTGTCTCCTGTCAACAATAAGAACAATTAAGTAATAAAAGTGATTTTTAATATTTTTATGTTGTATATCCTATATTTATATTTCTGTGTTAATTCTATTAAATTCTTTATAAAAATTCAACTGAAAATCGTATTGAACTTGAACAAAAAGAGCGTCACCCATATTTGGGTGACGGGGCCTCCGCGGAAGTACACCTGTCAACCAGGTATGAGTGACACGGTGATGAACGTGTTAAAATTCATAAACGAATGGTCTTAACCAGGGGCTGGCAATCTTTTTTGGCCGCGTGTCAAAATCGATCAAAATGAGAATACTAACCGTTTGCGGACTAGCGACGCATATATCCGGTCTAACAAAAAATGTGGTTATAGCTTATCGCTGTATGTATACAGGATTCAGATTGAAAAATTGAAATAAAACCACTAAGATATGATTAAAAGTGGAGCAGTTTATAATTCATATACATTAACAGCCCAATAGAGAGAGATATATGGTGGATCAGATAATATGGTGGTTTTCCGTCCGCAAAGGGCTAAAGAGACGTTTGGGTCAGAGATATTTTCAATTTTTTTTATTCTCAAAATGTTTGTTTCATGTTTATGTTTTATAATTTATTTTTATATACTAGTATTATACTTTATTTTTGGAACTAAAGTGGGTCACTTGAAATTATCAAATGGATCACTCGGTGACCCACAGACCATAGGTTGTTGACCTCTGGTCTTAACCTTCGGTTGCTCTTGGAGTCTCTTTTAACTTTTTTGAGGAAAATTGCAACAAATAAATACATATTATTCCCGACAAAACTATTACACGAAAAAATTAAGAAGAAAAATCTTATTTTTCAATGGAAATTATGCTATGGGTCAGAAGTGACTCTAGGAACTGTAGGGTGCAGAAACTCATTTCCAACCGCTTATTTTCGCCATTTCGTTTGTGGAATTCCCAAAATCAGTCTCCTAAAGTGAACACTCCGCATAGTTGCTTAGTTTAGGACACTTTCTCTACTTTGGGACTCGTTTTGGTAATTTCAAAAAGAAAATGGCGGAAATAAGCGGTTGAAAATGAGATGCTCCGCCACTCGCTAGCCAAGTTAGAGTTATCGGAATAGCTACAGTTAAAAGCGAGGGCTACAAGATATACTTCTGGAAGATTAATTTGTTTTGAAGACAACAATATTGAAATAAGAAGAAGCATTAACTCAATAGACACACTACAACTTTACATGAGATAAAGTAAAAAGTGCCAGGCTGTCGACTGAAGTCGAAATCGATAGTAGAATGCCGGCATTACATCTATTACATTTGAATATATCGAATAAATCCTTTGCAAACAATTAAATCAAGTGGTGACGATATAGGTATTAGAGTTATATTCACTCGCGACTTGTCGAGTTCTTTTTATTCTTTATTTGATCCGGAAATTGTATATAATTTACAATGAACTCTGGTTTTCTATTCGAGCGTAATTTCTAATTTCTGTCACGGGAGACCGCGTGTCGGCCCTTAAGACCTCTCGGTCTTCCCCCTTCTCTCGAAGACTTTTTTCATCCCTTCCTCTCGGTGACCCGAGAGTAAGGGAGAGTTGTCTTCTTACCTTGTCTAGGTGAATTCGCAAAATTGTCGAAGTTGCCTCGAGACGTCTGTAAACAATGGAGGCGTTTTGCCATGGAAAATTCCACATCTGGCTAACACTCTCCAATGCCCAGCCGCCTCGAGGCGAAGTCTCACCTAGACAATGGTTTTCTCTCTCTGATGGTTTATGACCCGGTCCCCGTCTACCGCGGACGGTCCTAGACTTGCGGGGCCAGATGTGTATGAAAATTTCAAGTTAAAAATATATATTGAGCCCATCGCAAAGTCGGCCGTCCGAGACGGAAAGTACGGAGGACGGACCATAAACCTTTGTCCCTACATTCACCCCCTCACCAGTGAAAACGTTACTCTTACATGTCGGTAAATCCTTATTCTAACTTTAAACTACTTAAATTACTATTTACAATTCATATTACAACTAAATTCTTACACTAAGTACCGACCTGTAGACGATCCGGGAATCTAACTCGTCTACCTGAACGCGTCCGTTCAGGCACCCGCAATGATTCCGGAACGCTTGTAACAATTTCTTTCTCTGGTTCAGAGGTAATTGTATCTTTGTCCTTAAGAAATTCGCTATCATCTAATATGTATGCCGGTTTAAGTCTCTCTATCGAGACAGTCGAATTTCTACCGTTTATTTTAATTACAAATGTTTTATCTCCCCGAGAAATTACAGGAAACGGTCCTGTATATGGGTTTTCTAAAGAGCTTTTCGCTGCATCTACGCGTAAGAACACGTGCGATGCAGTTTTTAAATCTTTAAATACGAAAACCTTTTTGGAACCATGCCGCGAACCTGCTACTGGTTGCAATTTCGCAAAGCTCTCTTTAAGATGTTTTATCAGTTCTATTGGTTCGCTGAATTTCTCGGGGGATCTAACAAAAAATTCTGCCGGTAGACGCAAATTAGTACCGTAAACTAATTCGGCGACTGAAGCTTGCAAATCTGGTCGGAATGCAGCCCGAATCCCTAAAAGGATGATCGGTAAAGTATCCGACCACCGCTCGTCGCCGTGACATTTTATTGCCGCTTTTATTTGCCGGTGTAGCCGTTCGACTAGGCCATTCGCAGCCGGGTGATACGCGGTAGTTCGAAGGTGTTTCGTACCTAACAAATTATTTAATTGTCTAAAAAGGTTCCCTTCGAACTGGCGACCCTGGTCGGTTGTAATTCGCGCCGGTGTACCGAACCTCGCTACCCATCCCATTATGAACGTTCGCGCGACCGTTTCTGCCTCGATGTTTTCAAGCGGAAAAACTTCGGGCCAACGCGTAAAACGATCGACACAGGTAAGGCAGTACCTGTAGTTTCGAGATATGGGTAACGGTCCTACTAAATCTATATGTACATGTTCGAATCTATCTTGCGGTAGCGCGAAATTTCCGACCGGGCTAGCTACGTGCCTAGTTACTTTGGCTCGTTGACACTGGATACACCCGCGAGCCCATTTACGGCAGTCTTTGTCTACGGCTGGCCATACAAAACGTTCTTTGACCAATTTGACCGTAGACTTGACTCCGGGGTGAGATAATCCGTGTATCGAATTGAATATTTGCCGGCGGTACGGTTTTGTGACAAACGGCCTAATTCGTCCTGTTGCAACATCGCAATAAACCCAAGTCTCAGGTGGAATACTAAGGCGTTTCAATTGCAATGTGCTATTTTCGGACTTAATGAGTTCTTGTAACTCCTCGTCCGTTTCTTGGGATTTGGATAATTGCTCAAAATCAACTGCCGCGGAGATTGTTTCTATCCTAGACAATGCGTCGGCTACCATGTTCTCCTCACCATTGATATGTCTAATATCTGAGGTGAATTGAGCAATGAAATCCAAATACCGAAACTGACGCGGGGTACATTTCTCAAGTTTTTGTCGAAACGCGAAAATTATGGGTTTATGATCAGTATATACAATAAATGTTCGGCCTTCCAATGCATGGCGAAATTTCTTTATAGCTGAATAAATTGCGAGCAATTCGCGATCGTATGCACTATATTTTCGTTGCGCCAACGTCAAGGATCTCGTAAAAAAGGCTAAGGGCCTCCACGAATTTCCTTCACGTTGTTGCAACGTGGCGCCTAACGCATAATCAGAAGCGTCCACCATGAGAGAGAGGTCTGAATTACTATTTGGATGAGCCAAAAGGGTTGCGTTACTCAGTGCAGTTTTTAGATTTTCGAAGGCACTTTCTGCCTCCGTCGTCCAATTAATTAGAGTATCGCTTTTTACTTTTGTTCCCTGAAGTAAATGATTAAGTGGTGTTTGTATAACAGCAGCCTTTGGTATAAAACGTCGATAGAAATTAATCATTCCTAAGTAACGCCTCAATTCTTTAATTTTTGTCGGTTTCGGAAAATCTACTATGGCTTTAACCTTCTCTCTCAATGGTTTCGTGCCTTGTTCATTTATTGTATACCCTAAAAACTTAACTTCGCTCTTCGCAAAAACACATTTCGCCGGATTTACCACAATACCGTATTTGTTAAGACGAGCAAATAGCACACGCAGATTCTCGAGGTGTTCTTTCTCGTCACCTGAGGCAACAAGAATGTCGTCTAGATACGCGTAGGTAAAATCTAAACCGCGTAAAACCGTATCGATGAACCTTTGGAAGGTTTGCGCTGCATTCCTTAATCCAAAAGGCATCGCGACGTATTCGAATAACCCGAATGGTGTGGTAATTGCTGTCTTCGGAATATCGCTTGGATTGACGGGAATTTGATGGTATGCTCTGACGAGGTCAATCGTAGAGAATATTCTCTTTCCCGCCAATCTTTGCGAGAAATCCTCAATATACGGTATAGGGTAACGATCCGGTACTGTACGAGCATTGAGAGCTCTGTAGTCCCCGCAAGGCCTCCATCCGTTACCTTCTTTAGGCACCATGTGTAATGGAGCGGCCCATTGGCTTTTAGAAGGACGGATGTAACCTTGACTCAAGAGGCTCTCAAATTCCGTTATTGCTACCTTGTACAAATCTGGTGATAATCGCCGCGGTCTGCTAAAAGTAGGTTGTCCGGGTGACGTATTTATATAATGGACCACATCATGTTTTACCTCGCGTGCTTGGGTTGTTGGATTGACGATCTCTGGAAATTCCGCGAGTAACTGCTCGAAGGGCGTTGTTCCAACGATCGTCTTCACCGAGGAGATGGAGTTCACGGCAACCCTTCCGCAAGAAGCCAATGATGTGATCTGGTCCAGCAGCTTCCGATGTTTCAAGTCTACCAGAAGACCGAAATATTTCAGGAAATCGGCTCCTATGATAGGTTTCTCAACCTCAGCGAGCACGAACTTCCACTGGAACGCACGACGCAATCCAAAATCTAGATTAAACGTACGCACTCCATACGTTGCTATGCTGGATCCGTTAGCCGCAAACAGTTCATAAGTCGTTTTTAAAACTCGGTCTTTTACTCGTGTACGTGGATATACGCAAAGATCCGAGCCCGTATCTACTAAAAATTCGTCTTTAGTGATTCGATCAACGACAAACAGGCGGCTCGTCACACTTCCTTCACTGACCGCCGCGTTCAGTGGTGTGTCTTCTCGTTTCCCGAACTGTAGTTGCAGGGAGGCTTACATTTCCCGGGATAGCATCTATTTCCAAAACGATTGTGATACCAGCAAAGTCCATTTTTACGTGGAGATCGCGCACTCCGCGAACTTGATCGCGATCGAGAACGCGAACGGTATTGTCTCTCACTCACACGAGCTCGCGATCTCGAGAGTTCCGCAATTTGGCTCTCCATCGTTTCCAGCCTCTTCAGCAAAACGCCGACTCCACTTTCCGGCACCACACTCGCGACTTGCGATCTAGTCGTCTCTTCGTGAATCTGATCGGCAATTTCTGCCAGTTTGTTTAACGGCAATTCTTTCTGTGCCTTAATTATCGCGCGCGTCATGCTCGGCAGCCTCCTTGCCCACAGCGGCCGTAAAACGTCTTCGCCTACCGAAGTACCGGCCAAATTCTGCATGTATCGTAGGAGTTGCGACGGAGTTCTGTCGCCAATTTCTTCCTGTTCCAAAAGGCGCAGTATCCGATTATCCTGCGATATTGACAATCGACGGATCAATTCGTTCTTCAGAGTCTCGTATTTTTCCGTTTCCGGTGGGTTCCTAATGACGTCCTGGACTTCTAGGGCGTACTTTGGTTCCAGTTGCGACGTTATGTGGTAAAATTTTGTCGTATCCGCCGTTACTCCATTAAGAAAAAATTGTGCTTCCACCTGATTGAACCACAATTCCGGTTGTTCTGCCCAAAATGGTGGTATGCGAACTCCTAAGCGATTCACCTCTGTAGTTTTCGCTGCAGAATTGGACAAATTTTCATCCATTGCAGAAGCTGTAGCGGCGGCGGCTTTTCTCGTGGTAGTCATTGTGAACTTTGACACTTTTCAGAAAAAGAAAAAAAAAATTTCACTCCACAAACTCGCGATCACGTCGGGCAGTCACCAATTTATAGGTATTAGAGTTATATTCACTCGCGACTTGTCGAGTTCTTTTTATTCTTTATTTGATCCGGAAATTGTATATAATTTACAATGAACTCTGGTTTTCTATTCGAGCGTAATTTCTAATTTCTGTCACGGGAGACCGCGTGTCGGCCCTTAAGACCTCTCGGTCTTCCCCCTTCTCTCGAAGACTTTTTTCATCCCTTCCTCTCGGTGACCCGAGAGTAAGGGAGAGTTGTCTTCTTACCTTGTCTAGGTGAATTCGCAAAATTGTCGAAGTTGCCTCGAGACGTCTGTAAACAATGGAGGCGTTTTGCCATGGAAAATTCCACATCTGGCTAACACTCTCCAATGCCCAGCCGCCTCGAGGCGAAGTCTCACCTAGACAATGGTTTTCTCTCTCTGATGGTTTATGACCCGGTCCCCGTCTACCGCGGACGGTCCTAGACTTGCGGGGCCAGATGTGTATGAAAATTTCAAGTTAAAAATATATATTGAGCCCATCGCAAAGTCGGCCGTCCGAGACGGAAAGTACGGAGGACGGACCATAAACCTTTGTCCCTACAACGATTATCAACGCAGTATAATTTTTATAAAGCAGGAATGGAATATTTACCGCATGACTGCCTTATAAATTTGAAATTTCTTCGAAAAAAAAAAAAACAGAAGACCAGTTTTATAAACCACCTTGGTAGTATTCTTTTTAAAAAAGGATGGATCAATTTGCAAAAAGAAGAATGAAGAAGTGAATAAGATGAACACAATACTGTAGTTTTTAAAAAATAGAAGTGAAATATTTACTTCATGGCTACCCTATCGATTTCAAGAATTTAAAAAAAAATAGGGAACCGGTCACTTTGACCGCCTTGGTAATTTGATTATTAAAAAAATTCTTAGCTGGCATAAAAAAAATACGCAGTGAATGCAACTGGAAGAATTCGAAGCTGAAATATTTTAACCTTCGCACCTCCCAGTGCAAGGATCTCAACGGCGGTTTTGGAAAATCCTCGTAAAACCGACTTGGCACATCTTCGATGCTCTTGTAATATCGTCGATCATAATCCTGAAACTTGTGCGCCCGGATATAATAAGCGACATCGCGGATCACTATGTTCTTATCCCAGTTGAGGACTTCCCATGTATCTTCGGTAGATTCCTCGACGTCCGGAATATCGCTGACTTTTATATTAGGATCCATAACCTGTTCTGTCATCGGCACCGTACCGATTTCCTCCCCTTCTGTCTCTCTCGTCGTTTCCAAAGTAGTTTCCATCGTCGATGAGACAATTACTGTTGTCTCATCCGTCGTTGTTGATGAAAATGTTGGGAAAAAGTGCAGATGAAGAAGTGCATAGAGAATACACTTCATTTTTTAAAAGTTTATTTATGTGACAGCTTATTTTTTAACACTAGATCCACGGAAACCGTCAAATTGACAATCGTATTTCAAATTTATAGAGGTGGAGTACAGTAGATATTTTACATGTATCTTGTAATATACAAATTCCTCAACTGATCATCTTCTTTGATGTGTGATACCTCTTTTTTCGAGCTACTTATTTAGTATATTGAAGAATGACAGATTTAACGCCCGTACATGTGTGGTATAATATTTAGTTATCGATATTCTTTGAAAGAAGTGGGAAGATCGTTTCAAGAGGTTACGTCTCGCGACGAATGCAGGAAGAGTTATTATTAGAGAATCCTTAGACAGAGATCATTAGAGAGACCTTAGAGACGTTGGTTTTAATCCTTACAAGGGAACTACCCGAGGTGTCCAGCGCCGATTTTGATGAAATTTGGTACAGTTGTTCAGGACGCGAAAATAATCGATACGTATTTTTTTATATCTGCTAAGTCACATGTTTAGGGGGTGAAACCACCCTTCAAAGTTCCAAATTTTTTTCTTTTTTCGCTTATAACTTTAAAACGGTTAATGATAGACATTTTTGATAAATGTACGAAATGTTTGTTTCGGCACCTACTAAAGGCCTATGGAATTGAAAATTTGATTTAACGATTTTTTGTTAATTTTTTATTAAAAAATGACATTTTTTTCGTCATATCTTTAAAGTTTACGATCCGATTTTAACCAAACTTTTTTTAAATGATAGAGAAATCAAAAATAAAAGTTACGTGTTTCTGCGTTTTTCCCTAATTTACTCTGGAGTCGTGAAATTAATCCTTTTCTTTTTTCGGTTTTGGCACTTTACGTCACTATATTTGATAAACGAGTGATGATGGGAAAAAATGTATTATAAAAATGTCATTGGTAAAATCACGTGGGTAACCACGTAACTGGACATCGCCCCTCCATTTCTATATGCGAGCTTGTTATTGGTAGAATTAATTTTTTTTATATATGCTGCTTATCACGAGAAAAACCAAGGTGATTTGCTATGATTTTTTAAAAAATATTCATGAAATTTCTGACGCTGCTTTTTTTCACTATTCTACGTCTACATTGAAGACTGTGGACGATTGAATCGATAGAGGTTTTTGTCCTGATTTATTTCATTGGGACGTATTTATTCTTTTCGGATTTTTGGCAAATATATCGTATAATTTAACGTAATATCAACATTACAGAAATAATATATCGTGTTGCGTTTCACTAATGTCTTCAATTTCATTGGTTTTTTAAAACTTGAAAATTTATGTTTAATTTACCTTATCACGAATCTCACTCGTTATTGTACAGCAAGGGGTTAATTGCGTCATATGGAATCCACCATGCGGTAAGGCTAAAATGAAACTACTATTGAATAACCCATAGAAATATTATGTAAAAATCTGCATCCAAGTAGTACCTAGAAAATAATCAAGAGTCTCTAGAAACCCATGATCTTCGATTCCGCTAAAATTTTGCTACCCCGTAAGAGATCTACGACACGAATAACGGAATATTCGATCAGCAGGCGATCACTCTTTAAGAGAGTGAAATCTACCCCCAAATTGAAAAGGGTGCTCCCCCATGGAATCCAGATTTCCTTAAACCGCGTCGAAAATTGCTATTTAATCTATAAAGAGCGAATGGATTTGAGAAAAATTCGATCATCCACTCGGCATTTTGAAACGGTACCGCGGCAAAGACGAAGACCACGTCGAGGAATGGCGTTTGCGAGTAGGTGAATCGTATTTCCAGCGTGAATTTCGAAGCACCGATGATCCTTCCTCGTGGGAGAAAGAGGACGTAACAGTCATCCTAACTTGGCGCTCATCGCGTATTCCAGTCAGCACTTTTGGAAGAGCGAGTAACGTCCAATTCGAGGCTGAAACTGGGTCAACGTTTGTTCGTTGATCTGAGAAAAGGGCGAAATACCGCGTCGTTTCGGTGGCTGACAAGAACCTACCCTCTATGCCACCCAACGAGCTCGGAGGATTGGAGGTGATGGTTTAACGCTGATTCGTAACTTCTATATGGGACCATTGTGACCGTGAAACTGGAAGCGAGAATTTTTACCCCGCTGGGAACAGAGAAACAATATTTTGAATTCGCAACGACCCTGCCTGTGGACTATTCATTTTATGGTCTAACTTAAAACAAAAACTCTTAACCTTAATTCATCCGTCGAACTTTTTGAATCCAGATCGATATTTAACTTGATACAAATTGAGACATATTGTGAGTGAAAAAAGGGCCCAGTTATCCAAAAATCAACCCAGTAATCTAAAGAGGGGCCCGAGAATGTAAAAATGGGTGACAGGTAATCTTACGGGGGGGGGGGGTCTGATAATCTAAAAGAGAGCTAGGTATACCTAAGGTAGTCAGGTAATGCAAAGAGGGTCAGGTGGTTCAAAGGGAGGTCCGGTAATCCAAAGGGAAGCACGATAATCCAACGGGAAGGTAATGCAAAAAGAGGTCTGAGTAATCCAAAGGGAAGTCGGGTAATCCAAAGGCGGTCCCATAAATCCAAAGGGAAGCCCGGTTATCTAAAGAGAGGCCCGGCAATCCAAAAGGAAGCCCAGTAATCCAAAAAGGGAGCCGGTAATTCAAAGAGAAGCCCGGTAATTCAAAGCGAAGCGCGGTAATTCAAAGGGAAGCCCGATAAGCCAAAGGGAAGCACGGTAATCGAAAAGGGCAACGAGTAATCCAAAGAAGGGTCCGGCAAACCAAAGGGAAGCCCGGTAATCCAAAGGGAAGCACAATAATCCAAAAGGAAGCACGATAATCCAAAGGGGGGCTCGTCAATCCAAAGTCGGGCCCAGTAAACTAAAAGTGGACTCGGTAATACAAAGATCTGATATTTTAAACATTGTTTGGTAACGAAATATAAAAAAATGAGTCTAGCTCAATAACAAATAGTTGGAAACAGGAAGAAAGCTATCGAAAAACAAATTGAACCGCAAATCAAACTGTCTCGATAGAAAGGTAAGGTAAGAGCCGACTCGAATCGGTAGATAAGATTGAAATACAAGGTGCAATCGATGCAGAAGAAACCGCTGGCTCAATAACGATTGAGAACAATTTAATGGAACGGCGTGCAAAACCATTCTGAAAATTCGATACGTCCGATTCTCTCGGTGGCCCTGAGACGATAAACTATAACGACGAGAACACGGGGTTTATTGTCGATGTAGTCTATAGAAATTTCGCTTTGAAAGGACATTCGTTTGAAAATCCTTCCACGTGCGAGTTACCTGAAAAGTTGGAAAAATCTTCGGAGAAAGACGATGGAACCGACGAAACCGTAACTTTTGCGACGCTCTCTGGCGAAACTTGAAGATAATTTTACGACAAGTTAAATTGTTTGTGTCTGGCAATTGCCTGTGATGTCGTGAAAAATAATATCGTTTCTTTTTCCATACTTATTACGGGGACCGGAAGGTAATGTTGCTTTTTATATTACAATCCAACAAATAAATGTGTTTCAATTTTGTATTTTCAAAGAATGATATAATCAACCTTATCAACAACAACCTTTTTCAATCTTGTGTGCAAATTTTCAATGCCGGTTTGATAAAAATTAATTGCTTTTCTAACAAAATGTCTGGAGGAACGACGTTACTTTCCGGTCCCCGTAAAATATAGATCATTAGAATATGAAATAACAATATTATCTTTCTTATCTTTTTTACAACAACTTTGCACCAAATATTTAAAAAAAATAATTAAAATTGTGCTAGTAAAAATTCAGCAAAATAAATTACAATAATAGGATGAATTGGGGACCCAGGAAATTAACCCTTTAAATGACGGGAATTCAGAAAATAAAATAATGAAATAACAATATTATCTTTTTTATCTTTTTTACAACAACTTTGCACCAAATATTTAAAAAAAATAATTATAATTGTGCTAGTAAAAATTCAGCAAAATAAATTACAATAAGGAAATTAATCAACGACCCACTAAATTAACCCTTTGAGGCACGGGAATTCAGAAAATAAAATAACCCATGTTGTAAATAAAGTAATCCATAACAGACATCTTTTTTGTTGTTTAAACAAAGTTACCTTATTTTTATTAACAAAGTTAAAAAATAATATAAATATTCGAGGTAAAACAACAAATATTCCACCATGCATATTCGCGCATCAAAAAGGTGGAACATTTTTAATTTCGTGCCTCAAAGGGTTAAGTGTAGCGTAAAACGCACGAATCAAGAAAGAAGATAAATATAAAGTAAACAGGGGAAATTGAAAGAAAATAATGTTAAAAACATCAGGCAAAGTAAAACGAAGCATATTGTCTTAAAATAGAAGGAAAATTAAAGAAAACATGATGTAGAAAGAAGAAAAAGATTACAAAGAACTTTCTAAGCATTTTTTTTCAATTCTCGGACTGAATAGATCTCGAGACCTTCGATATAATTGAAGATATCGACAATAAACATCGATATTTGAGGGGCCAACAGAAGGGAACGTAGAGTTTATTCGATTTTTGCGAAGAGAAGAAACGAGAAAAGGAATCGCGAATGCACTGCCGGACGTCGCTATGGCGAAATCCATTTGACGATTGGAAGCTTTTCTATCTTTGATCCACTTCGTCTGTGCGCAACGACGAAACATAATAGCAAGTAGGATGTCCATTTTCATCAATTACAAAATGCAACCTCCAAAGAGCTAGTACACATGTAGGAAACTCGTTAAAGAACTTCGGTCGAAAATAATAGAAATTCTTCTAAAGATTTCTAGTGAAGCCTTAACCATTGATGCGATGAAGTAGCAACGTGTATTTCTGATTATTTCCTTGTCTTACTGTTTTTCTAGCTTGAAGTCTCCATTTTACAATTTTAGGAGAGTTTTTCGCTTTCTCTTTCGCTCTAACATAGACTAAAAGTGAAAACGTGTTATCTGGTGCTAATTAATTGATTGGATTATGATTATTGCAGATCGGAATATCTGTTCCATAATTTGTGGTAGGTATAATATTAGATGTGGATGCCTTTAGAGCGACGTCTCCCCTTAAATGCGTCACCTAGAAAGAAAAGAGTACAGTGTACAGTTCAGTTTTTTAGAGAAACTGTTAGACGCACAACCTCTTTTTATACACACTTAGATACCTTAGATTACTTAGTTATTCAGCATTTTATTTTGTCTTTTTTTTTGTATATTTCATATACTCAATATATATATCCTATTTATTTATATTATATCCTTAGTGTTTTGTGTATTCCTTATTCCTTATTCCTCACGCCTACACCATAGTCATATAAAATCCTCCTTAGTATTATTTCATCGAATCCTACTACAAATTTGAAGATTATCTTTTTCTTTTATTCGCGTTATATTTCGAATTTAAGAGCTGAAGAGAATTCAAATGAGATCTGAACTTGCAATTCGACTTTAGGTCCAGAGCAGGAGCTCAAGGTAATTAGTGTCTCTGACGACAAAAATGATAATATTATTAATTGCATCAAAGTTCTCCTGCTACTTAACATTAAAATTACTGACATAAATTCTAGTATGCTTAAATATATTAAATAAGTGCTATAGCTCGATAGGAATCAAAAGCTGAAGAAGATGATCAATTAAGTAATTCAAGTTTGATAAGATAGAAGTGAAATATCTACTGTATAGTGTTCCTATCAATTCGAAGAATTTTACGAAAAAATTGAGAGCCAATCATTTCGAAGACTTTCATAGTTTTAATGATAGAAGATGATAGATTAATTTGGAAAAAGAAATATCGGGGAACGAATAAAATGATCAATTAAGTGATTTAAGATTTTTAACACTTTACCGACCGGTAGCCGATTAATCGGCTTTTCGGTCCCAACACTTTTGGACTTTTAACTTATTAATTGGTTGATACGGCAACTAATAAATTATTATTTTTCATTGCGGTTAATTGTGGCAAGGACTCAGTGAAGAAACTTAGCAATTTTCGAAGAGATATCAGTATCGAGGAAATATCTGCGTGCAAAAGACCGATCAGAAACGGCTAGGATGCTAAAAAATACCGGTCGGTAAAGTGTTAAGATACAAGTACAATATCAGCTGTATGTGCCACTTGTAAATTTTGGAAAGCTTTTTTTTAAAAGTCAGGAGCTATTCATTTAGACTGCCTTACTAATTCTACTGATGAAAAGTAATAATTGTCTATTAGTATCCTAGATTTATAAAACTAATCTACTAAAGTGAACAGGCTGTATAGTCGTTTACTTTAGCATCCTACTTTTAGAAATTCAAAAAGCGAAATGGCGAAGACTCTCCTTTTCAGCAACTTATTTCCACTTATTTTTTTAAATTCCCAAAACAAGTCTGCTAAAATGAATTCTCGGTACCTATAGTCATTTCCTTTAGAACACTAATTTTGCGAATTCCAGAGACAAAATGGCGGAAGTAAGGGATTGAAAATGCGAGGTGTCGCAGTTCGATAGCCGAGTTAGAGTTGTCGCACTATAAAAAGGGGACAAAACTTATTTGCACACCTAATATACCAATTCACTTCCTTACAAGTGAAACGGGTAAACAAATTGAGCTCCATCGTTAATTGCAAAGTTTCAACGCCCCATTCACTAGCGGTTGAAAGCCTACCAGGAAGATTGCGTCGATTGTATTTCGGTTAGCCGGGAAGTTCCCAAATTCTCCAATTAATGGGCTATAACAATCGCGAAGGGAGCCCTGCGACAAAACAATTCGAAGGGTTTGGCCGATGCTCGACTGCGAAAAGGAGAAAATAAAGGGCGCGGCATTGCTACTTGCAACAATAGAGGAATCCATTTGCGTGATGACGCGCGAGTAGAAACCGTAAGGTGGAGTTATTAAATGCTATTGTATCTTCGATTCATTTCGTCTCGAGATAAAAGTTGGGGTGAGAATGAGACATCTTTAATGCCTGATAATTCGTCGATTTGTGGGATACTTTTATGCGGAATTTAATAGCAGTTGGTCGAGTGGGAAGTGAAAATTAAAAATGTGACGGTTGGAAAGTTTAAGAATTTTTGGCAGGTTTTGATTAATCGTATTCCAAAACTAACGCAAATCAAACTCAGATTTAATCCAAAACTGATAGTTGGAAACAAAAATTAACCCTTTGCCGTACAAAAACGAGTGACGCTCGTTATTCAGAAAATTGAATAGAAAATTTTCAAGTTTTACAAAACCTCTGAAATTAACAGTAACTTTCACGGTAAAAATACAACAAACTTTCAAATTAAAAAATTTGTCTCTTTCCCCAAAATTCAGTTTCTTCGAAATATTAGGGATACCAAAAAGTAATCAAAATTGGAGAAGTGAAAACGTAATTGGAAACGTTTTTCAACAAAAACCTTTACTCTGGCCAAAAGTTTTAGAAAATTATGTAAATTATTTTGTTGATTAGTATTTAACATTTCCATAACAACTAAATGTTTTTCGCAAAATTCAATTTTGATTACTTGTCGGTACCCCTAATGTTAGGCTGGCGGAGAAGAACAGATTTGTACTCATTGTCAGCTTCACAAAAAGCACAAAAGTTAGTGTAAATAGTTTTTGTGCCTAAAACCAGCACAATTTTCAACCCCAATATCATTTGTAAGTTAACACTAGATTTACGGATGTTGATATACCTATTTTTCTGAAGTCAGCCAATTTTAATCATATGAGAAAATTGAAATTTTTTGCAAAGAAAATAGTTCCAAATCAATCGAAATGAAAGATTTATTATTAAAAAATTAACCGACCAATATATTATATATGTAATAATCAAGTTTTGAATGAGCCAAATTGGCTCCGTAAATCTAGTGTTAATATCACGATGTAAAATATGAATATTCCAAAATTACCAGAAGTTATTACAATAATCTACGAATATTTACAATAAATAATAAAAGAGATGTACATCCATAAAACTCAACGGTTTATTATTTCAGGAGCGGTGAAGAGGCGTTCTAAAGTTAATTGTTTCCTGGAATCGATCGTTGTGTCAGTTGGACCAGCGGCATCGACGATTCAGTGGCCGTGATGCAGCAACACCGGAAGAGAAATTCCGAAACACCCTTCAACTCCAACTCTGATACATTTTAACGGATCTCCGTAGTGGCGAACCAGTCATTGACTTTCAAATCGTTCGATGAAAATCCAGAGAGCGCCCCCGGTAAACACCAAGTCTCGCTTCCTCGAAGAGATCTCGAAAGTTCTTAACTATCCGGAGTCAAGAGATCGTAAGAGTCAAGAGGGATGAAGGCGAAGAGCGTCAGAGGGAAGGTCAGTTGCGGAAGAACTGAAAACGAGAGAAGAAACTAGAAATATATATATATATGTGGGAATATAAAAAATGAGAGAATGGGAGAGAAAGAACAAAAGATGGGGATGAGAAATAGAAATTTTTATATGGGGGAATTAAGTGGAAGATTGGAAGTGAAAACTCGAATCTGCTGTGAAATTGACGGGTGCATGATAATGGATTGAGAGGGCAAATCGAGAGAAATAGGAAGGAATAGAAAGCAGTAGGAGGAAATTCCAGGTAGTAGCTGGAAAAAGACAAAAATTAGAAACCCTATAAAAAATGTAGCTGGAATATTGTAGAAGATGTAGACAATTCAACTAGGAAAAATATGAAAAGTAAGGGAGAAAATAAAAAGGAAGAAACAGAGAGAAGTAGGAAGAAATAGGAAGATGTAGGAAGAGATAGGTAGAAATAAGAAGACATAGGAAGTGGTAGGTAGAAGTAGGAAGGTATAGGAAGAGATAAGTAGAAATAGGAAGAAATAGAAAGAAATAGGAAGAAATAGAAAAGAAATAGAAAGAGCCAGGTAGCAATAGGAAGGTGTAAGAAAAAATATGAAATTAATGGAGAAATGTAATGCGAATAAAAAGGAAGAAACAGAGAGAAGTGGGAAAAATAGGAAGATGTACGAAGAGATAGGTAGAAATAAGAAGACATACGAAGATGTAGGTAGAAATAGGAAGGTATAGGAAGAAATAAGTAGAAATAGGAAGACATAGAAAGAAAAAAAAAGGATAGGACGAAGTAGATAGAAATAGGAATTTAGGTATAGGAAGAAAAATGAAGAAATAGAAAAAGAATAAGAAGAGGTAGGTGGAAATAGGAAGGCATAGAAACAAATAGGAAGGTATAGGAAGAAATATAATGAAATAGGAAGAAATAGAGAAGAAATAGCAAGAGCCAGGTAGCAATAGGAAGGTGTAAGAAAAAATATGAAGAAACAGAAAGAGAATAGGAAAAGGTAAGTAGAAACAGGAAGGCACAGAAAGAAGTACCTACGAAGAAAGACAGAAAACAATAGAAAAAGATACGAGCTAGAAACTGGAAAAAGAGGAAAGTAAAAAGACCAAAAAAAAACATAATCAGAATACAATAAAGGATATAGAAAACAGTGCCAAAGAAAAGGTAAAAAATAACGAAGAAACGTACTATGAATGGCAAAGACGAAGCCAACAGAGAAAAACTATAATAAGACCTACAAATGTAGAGAAATGAAGGATGAACATAGATAGTCAGGAAGAAACGATGCAAAGCACAGAGAGAAAGAGAGAAAAAATGCAGATACAAGAGAACGCTAGGAGAAACACGAGGACCGAGCACGGTATTAGGAGAACGCGCGAAGCACGGAATTTAGGTTGCGATGAAAAATGTTTCTGCATTTGCGGCCAAAACGACGAACTTCCCAGTCCGCTGAAAACATTAATGCGCTCGGATATTTGCATCCAGCAGCCACACCATGGATATTTATGTACATGTATGGCAACGTAGATGCATTTACGGCGAGTACGTCGCGGGTAGATCGACCGAAATAGAATGTTTTTTCGTTCTGTCATCTCTTTCCATTATCACACTGTGATCGATTTTGCGAATTTAGCTGGATAAAAATAATTTTACCGTTGAACGTCATGTCTGTTGTTTTGAAAATCTTTAATAAGTTGAAAAAAGTGAATTTTTATGGCATATTTACCGTTGCAAATTGTATGTATACTTCTATTCCTTGGAATCTTCATAGTCTTCGTTTGTTTCATTATCTTCAGCGAAATTCATTTTGAATTTGCTTTTTCCGATGTTTTACCTTTTGTTTATCCCATTTTTTACCTTGTCACATTTTAATGTCAAGTTCATACGATACGTGTAAAAGGAATTCTAAACGCCTTATCGACGCATAGAGACTAGAGAGTCCAAGTTAAAAATTTTCGTTATTATAAACTATTTTATGTTTTTCGATTGAATTTATTTGCGTCTTGTAGTTTCCTCAAAAATAGCTATATTGATACTACAGTAGAGTTCCGCTAAGAGCGCCGCCTAGGGGCTGTAGGGGAAATAATTCCGAGAAATCTCTGTCCCCACTACCGCACTAGCTCGAATTGTTACCCGAGTGTCTCTTAAGAGCACATAAGGTTTGTACTTTTAAATGGTTGAGAGTGGGGGACACTCTTCGTACGCATTGAGGGGAAGGCGCTCTTAGCGGATACGCTCTTAGCGGAACTCTACTGTAATGACATAAGCCACATGTACCTTGCTCGACGGTGAAATACCTGCTATCTAGGTGGTCCCTAAAAAAATCTGTGCAAGTTTTCTATGGATCGACACGGATATCGTTTTAATTTTATTAGTTTCAATGCATGTTTCAAATATAAAAAAATAAAACACAAAGCGGATGATAGTGGAGCTTTTTTTGTACGCCTTACTAAACTTTTTAAATGTACAAAAAATCGCGCCAAATTATTTCTTCAAGTAATGAGATATAACAAGTGATATTTATAGAACTATTGATATATATAATCCATACTAAGCTCAAACAACACTGAAAACATATATTATTATAATAAATTAAAGTTAAAACATACGAAAATGAAATCAATGTACTGTCTTCTTGAAGCATATAAATTGAGCTAGCTAGATACCTTAACTTTAACCCGTTTCAGGTAAAATTCTGAAATGTATTACCACGACATAGGGTGTTCATTATTGTCCAGGTACTTACAAGTTCGTAATGACATTCAAACAATTCGAAATTTTGATTTTTATCTAGCTAGATTTCGCCGCTTTTTTCACGTCATCGCAACACATAAAATATCTGTTATGCATGTGAGAACTTTATGATGTTGTAATTAGGTCACGCTGTAACGAGCGCAATCAGTGACGATTATGGCTAATTAATTTGGGATGAAAATGAGTATTTCGGTATTGAATGTCTATTGGGACGGATTACTCTTGTTGGATCCAGTAACTGAAATTGAAATTTCAGGATTATGGTAGAGTTTGAATAATTAACAGGTAAAGAGGATATGTTTCCATCAATTGAGTCGTTATTCTTAATCCTTTCTAATACTACAGTTAAATCGGTTATAAAGAATATATTAAATAAGCATATTGAAGAAAGAAGTACCAAACAACAGGAGAGATGATCAGTTAAGTAATGTGTGTATTGTAAGATATGGTTTAAATATCTACTATACTGTTATTCTATAAAGAGAAATATTCATAAAAACATTTGTATATCTAATATTAACTTTACTCTAATTTAATCACTAAATTATATAACTTTAATTTAATATTTAAATTAAAGCAGTATCAATCGATTTTTGGAGAAAGTGATGAGATTCTTGCTGCACGAGGGATACTTGGTATTACGTTTTAAGAATTATTTAATGTTTGAAATAGTAAAATAAACAGTGTTTTCCACTTTTTAGAAAAACAAATTTGATTACCGCTATCTATTTTTCTTAAATTTACCCAATTTTCTAATTAGTGAACATTAGTTCTTTCACCGAGAATTGTTTATTTGTTGCAAACTAAGGTAGTCCGCAAAATTGTGAAATAAGAAGAAATAGAAAATTAGATATCCATCATCTGATAAATGAGATTAAAAAGATTAAAAGTTAGTTACAGATTCAACTCAAGGTATGATTTGCTCGACGGGCAAAACTTAAAACACTTGCTGCCCTTACAAAGCACCGGACGCATATCTGAGAACTTTAATTACTCGTTAATTGCATAAATGAGAGCTCCCTTACATAAAATAGAGAAGAGCAAGGGCGATTTCAAAGGAGACACTTTGAAAGCTAGAGACCTTCGGCAATGAACATAGCTATGAGGAAATAAAGCCGATTCTGAGAGATAAAAAGAGGCAGAGACGAAGCAGAAGTTTAATTGCAGACGAATATCGAGAGACCTTTAATTTGAAAGTCAATTGCGATGATGCAAAGATCGAGCGCGAGAACATTTCACGCTTTGTTGCATTGCATACATGAAGAGCTATTGTTAATTGCTAATTCGTTATGCATTTTTGACGTTATATTATTTTACTATGCAAAGGATTATTTGCAGTGATATTATGCAAAAGATATTTATACAAAAAATTAATTCGCAACTATTTTTACTTTTGAGGCAATCAATTTTAGCCTTTTTTCATTTATTGACCCCTTGTCCCACGACTTCTTTTGTTACTTCCTTCGCAAAGATTTCGAATTAATTTGCTAAAATAAAAATTTATCAATGATTCTAGATATATCTCATAATTTAACATAATAGTAATATTATAGAAATAATTTTATCGTGTCGTGTCTCATTCAGATTTTCAATTTTATAGGTTTTACGAAATTTGAAAATTTCCTATTCCATTTACCGCGGCACGAGTGTCACTCATTATTGTAGTCTAAAGAATTGAATTGTAAAATTAACGAAAAACAGTTAATTTAAGCCTGCTTATATTTTTAAGAAACTTCATTTTAATCATCATGAATAGTGAAATGGCAACATTTTACAGAAACCACAAAATATTTCAAATTTTCAGGCTTGTTTTCAATTTTGGATTTAGATAGAATTTTGAATAGGAATGAAAAGAAATTTAAAAAATATGATTATGGTAAAAAATAAAATTGCAATGTATAAAAATGAAATACGATTGCACGACTAAACGATAGTGTTGCAAATAGTGAGAGGCACATCAATGAAATTTCCATTTCGAGATCCCGAGACCAAAATAGCTGCATGGGTAGTGCTCGTATTTCCTATTAGCGTGTTGAAATTTGATTCCTCTTCGTCAACTCCAGAAAACTTTTCATAGCCTTAATGATTCGAGACTCACCTGAAATTGTAGGTCATCGTTGAATACGAGCACTCCATCCACTAAAAGTGACTACTATCTCCAGTTGCAACCGCTTGTTATATCTCCATCAACAAAAAATTCTAATCCCTTCATCCAATAATCCCCTCCACTAATAACGAACCTTCATAACGAAGTTTCCTCTCACAATCGTTAAAAATCCCTCTAACTTCTCCTCGGGAGGCAACATTTGCAATTAACTATCAAGGGAAAATTTGAAAAAATCTTAAAAAAAAAATTCTCTTCATCTATGAATTCTCTTTTTCAAACCGCAAAAAATTCCAGACTTACCAAGCAGACTATAGCCATGAGCTGAGCTCGGTAGACTGTCTTTTCTCTTTAAAGCCCGCAGGCGGTGGTCCTGTAACGAAGAGAGTCCAGAGACAGTCTCCCCTATCTTTTCTCGTGGTTCCTACGAGCAGCTCATTTATCAAGCTGCTTTCCATTAATATCCGACAAAATAGCACGGGGACGCGCGACATCCCATAGAAGTCAGGCCTGTCCGACGCAGCCTCTTTCTCCACCTATCCCATGGTATTCTCTGGGTTTTCAACCTACGTCCGTTTTGTCACGCGAGCACGCGTCTGCGTTTACGGATATCACGGCTGACCGAGTCGCATCCCTTACGTTAGTGCTTGCTGACACGATTTTCGTATGGCAGACTATCGCCTTTTGCGTGCCTTTGGAACGATTACATTTTAGAGGAAAGGATAGTTAGCTCCTTTGCTGACAAGTTTATTAAAAATGTTGGTTCTTAGGTACAAGGGAACATCCCGAGGTGTAAATCACCGATTTTGATGAAATTTTAGTATGATATAGTCTTCGCGAAACTATTTGACCCGTATTTTTTTTATCGGCAACCGTCCCCGTTAAAGGGGTGAAAACCACCCTCAAAGTTGGGGTCCTGAAACTTCTCTATCGAATATCTCGAAAACTATTAGAGATACGAAAATTTCGTAGAGAGTGGAAATTAATGCCTTCGGATTTTGAATCCAATGGTATAATCGTTTTTTTAAAAATCCGTTTGTTTAAATAATATGCTAAAAAATACCACTTTTTTAATCATTTTGTCAGTTAAATTTCAATAAATTTTTTTGAATATTTGTTTGTGAATACTATATATCGAAACACAAAATACGGATAAATTGAAAATTTGATATTAATCTTACAAAAAAGGTTATTGCATTTTCAATTTTTACGCTTGCGTACTTGTCAAGTTATTCTTTCCGTATATACATGTATGACTGCTCTGAAAGGTCAGATTTTATTGTCAGGCACCCATTTTGCTTTTATATAAATTTAAAAAATGCGATTGATTAATAAATAATTTTTAATAATTATTGCAAAAGTGGTATTCATTGTTATTGGCATAGCAAATATTTTCTACCACCACGAGCATTCTAAAGCAGCCATATATCAGTTAAAGCAGTTTATGTTTGAAAATTGTAAATATATAAAGCACACCTCTTGAAAATTGTTCAATTTTTCAGGTCTGTCGGCTGTAAAGTCACATCAATACCATGTATGACTATCCCCAACTGTAAATCATCAATTCTTATGAAACTATAGTAAAAGGTGGATTTTGTATAAATATTTCACACCTAATTTGTTTTATCGGCAACCGTCCACGTTAAAGGGGCGAAAACCGCCCCCAAACTTCGGGGAACAAAAACTATTTTATCGAATATCTCCGAAACTATTAGAGATACAAAAATTTCTTAAGGACTGAAAATTAACGTATTTCGACCATGAATCCAATGGTTTAAACATTTTTTTAAAAAACCCATTTGTTTAAACAATATGATAAAAAATACTTTTTTTTCAACTTTCAGGGTGGTTTTCACCCCTTTGACGTGGACGGTTGGCGATGAAAAAAATGTGGGTCAAATATTTTCGCGAGGACTATATTATACTAAAATTTCATGATAATCGGTGATTTACACCTCGGGATGTTCCCTTGTTAATGGATTGTATTTTCATGTTGTAATGATGTGATAATAGGTCGATGGATCTCAACTTCTCTGAATATAAATGTATAAATAGCTTATTGCATAAAATTTTTTAAATGAACTTAACCATATACTTATTTTATAGTGAACAAATAACTCATACTAATATTGCGCGGAACTTGCGACAGTAGGTTCCGGTATGAATGTGAATCAAACTTTTGTTAACTATTCAAAAAATGCGTGACAAAATGCGCCTTTACCAAATTGTATGCCCTTATGTCTCTTCGGCACGAGCTGAAAATCCAATCAGAACTGTCGTGGGAGAAGACGAAAGTGCCCTGATTGGGCCTTGAATTTGTTTAAGGCGGCCCTTCCAAGGTGGTGGACCGCCCCCCTTCCCTTCCTCTTTCGGGGTTGAAAATGTTATAAACATTGCCTCTGCTGTGTGGATATGGCGAAGGATCCTTGAGATGCGTGAGAAGGAGGACACTGACGGTGAGATTTTCCAGACCCAAACCTGGCAAAAGTCCCAAGTCCTTGAGCACTCTGTTGCCTATAAATTATTCCAGGGTGGTTTAGAAAACCCTGCCGAAACATAAGGCACGTCATACTCCAGCCTGGTATGTGAAAAACGTCTTTAGAATAAATTACCTTTCTCAAAACTAGTGCCTTTTGAAGTGTATCTGACTTAAATCTTGGCCTCAATTGTGAAAAATAAGTAGGAACATCTGCATCCACCGAGAAATGCAGATAGCCCTCTTAAAGTTTGTAACACCCGTGACGCATGATCTCTTTTGTGGTTGTCTTCGCAATCGTGATGTAAATATGTATTTTACGTCCATCTCAAAAAACATAAATTACCGAATCTATCATCATTTCTGTATCTTGATTACACCTTTCTCAGTGTACTTATTTAGTATATTGAAGTACAATGGCTTTAATGTTGATAGTTCTAGTGTTAGATAATGGGCCTTATACAGCACAATTTCCCATAACGCGAATTGCTACAACACCGTACACATTAACCGCGTTATACGAGAATCTACCGTGTTCTACTTTGCAATCGCCATAACTCGCACTCCCGTCATTCCCAAACTTTAAACCAACTTACCCTTAAATCAACTAAATCGTAGAAAATACTCCAATTAAATCCACAATCGCTTAAATGAGCGCGAAAACACCGAAATTTATCGGTCCGTAAGAAACTTTTCGCACGCATAAACCTGACGAACTTTATTACGAGTTGCGTTAACGCTAGTATTAAATATTCATTAAATTCCCACCATAGCCGTGGTGAAAACCAACGAAACGCGCAATTCACGCGGTCAAATGCATAAACACCTCGAATACCACGACTCCGTCGATCGTTAATGTTTAATTAATGCCATAAAATAAAGGGAAATTAGCGGACAGCGTGTTGTTCGCATTTAACGGATTAAACGATCCACCATAAGAAGGAATGTTTACCGTGTCGGCATTCACGATAACACGTTTCAACCCCGTAAGCCGTGTTATTACCGTTTCGGAAGAACCGAATACTTGCCGCTAGCTAGATGCTGCTTGGAGTATGGGGTATGGGGAATGGGAAACGTTGAAATTTGTATTCGCAACAATTCAAATTTTAATCTTACCGCGAAACAGCGCGATTCCGAGAGCTTCGCACGATATCGCGAATGGCCTTCGCCGACGGTTATTTGCTGGGCTAAGGGAAAAACAATGCTTCTCGGGGTTAGAGGGGAGTATTTAGCATAATGGAAGTGAAAGGGAGGATCGAAATTGTGTGGGTTAAAGGGAGAGTTGCGAGAACAGGAAGAGTCGAATGAAGTACCGTGGTAAGTGCATAAACATAGGTTTCTATTTTAAGGAAATTGTAGTTGAATATTTCTGACGCACCGATGCACAAAAGTGTATAAAATTAGTTGTATATTATACACAATCTGATACCATTTAACTTTTAATTATAACATCTGCTTCTATTCCCAACCGTTTAGGAGGTATAGCTTGTCCCAGGTAAGTGGGACACTCTGTATTGTGATGCAAATGTTTCTTGCATGGATGGAGGCACAGAAGGGATTTCAAAATTATTTATATTTTTTTTAAGTGGAATGCTATGTTTTTCTCAATTGCGAATGACCTTCATCGATGGTTATTTGCTGGGCTAAGGGAAAAGCAATATTTGTCGGGGTTAGAGATCAGGAAGAGTCAAATGAAGTACCGTGGTAGGTACATAAACATAGGTTTCTGTTTTAAAGAAATTATAGTTGAATATTTCTGATGCACCGATGCACAAAAGTGTATAAAATTAGTTGCATATTATACACAATCTGATAGCATTTAACTTTTAATCATGACATCTTCTTCTATTCCTAACCGTTTAAGAGGTATAGCTTGTCCCAAGTAAGTGGGACACTCTGTATTGTGATGCAAATGTTTCTTGCGTGCGTAAAGGTATAGAAGGAATTTCAAAATTATTTCTGTTTTTTTAAGTAGAATACTATGTTACTTTTTCAATCGCGAATGGCCTTCGTTGACGGTTATTTGCTGGGCTAAAGGAAAAACAATGCTTCTCGGGGTTAGAGGGGAGTATTTAGCATAATGGAAGTGAAAGGGAGGATAGAAATTGTGTGGGTTAAAGGGAAGAGCTGCGAGAACAAGCACGAAGAGTCGAATAAAGTACATACCGTGGTAAGTTCATAAACATAGGTTTCTATTTTAAAGAAAGTGTAGTTGAATTTTTTTTTCTGGAAAATCTCCAAGGGTGTAAAAGAACCACTGAGATCCATAACAAATAATTTTGGGACACCCTGTTCATGGGTTTTTCTACACCTTTGGATCGATGGAGATTTGCGAAAAAAATCGACCGCAAAATTCGGGAAAGTGTATCAATTTTTTTACTGGCTCAAAGTATTTATCTTGTAGGTAGGAAAAATGTCTGAGAGGAAACATGGGTCAGAAACGAACCGTTCTCTTGCAAATTAACATTTAATTGGACCACCCGATTAAAATTTCGCCTATAAGGCAACTTTTGGGTCACCGACCTTTCCAAAGGAAAGGCATTAGATACCCTTGCTAAATGGGGGTGATCAGCTTAACCCCTTGGCTACTGTGGGCGCATATAAGCGCTCAACACAGTTTGGTTTTCTGTCGTTTTATAAGGGTGCATTGAAGAAACAACACCTTTCATTTTCCTCATCGGAATCAGAAGATAATAGCGCAAAAACTGCACCAAAACAGATAAAACGTAATTCTACCCAAAATTTTCTCGTTCTTGGCGGACATTTTAAATGAATTCCTACCCGTGTCGTATTCGGTGTGTCTCAAAGTCTGTCGTAGTCAAAGGGTTAAGAGGTTGCATTCAGGTAGAATTAGAAATTTCGTTAGAGTAACACTGTAAATACACATTTTCAAATCCTTAGACATTTTGTTAATTTTAGTTACATTATATTTTTTAGAGTACTCTATTTTTCGATTATTATTTAATATATATATTGTATTTATTATCGTATTATAAACTAACAATTACTGTTTGTCGCCACTACTGTTATATCCCATAGACTCTCGCGTTTGTAAGAAAACAAAGTTATTGCCCTATCTTGTATCTGATGCTGGTAGCGAAAGGGTTAATTAATACCAATAAATCTTTTATCCTCATCAACGAATCGTGTTCGAACAGATTCATTATTTGAAAGCTCGAAAGTTCCAAATCTTTCTACCATAAAATGGAATTTCTGGTGATAACGTAAAACTAGCAACGAGAAACTGATTAACTCTGGAGGTCGGCTAAGTCGATGCATTCCCAACATTACAGAGTTGCGGTGAAACAATTCGTAACTTACAAAGCTCCGTGCTTAATTAACGCCATGATGTCAAGCCGGTCGAAGTAATAACTTGTGTAAAAGTTTCTCTATTAACAAGCCAGGCCATTGCCTAGCCAGCCAGCAAGTCATACGTGTGTAGATGAATTTAAAATTCTAATTTTGCGTGCAATCCGATGTCTCTGTGTTATGCGGCTGGATTGTGCCACTTCCGCACCGTGCAATCAGTCAGTGGCGTAGTCTTTTCAGGGGTTACGGTTGCAACTGTTTGCTTTCAGCCAATTTGAACCACTTTGTTTTTATATGTTTTCCTCGTTGATGCCTTTGTTTTCGTGAGAGGTTTATTTGTGTTCTTTTATGTATCGTGTGACTATCTGTTTGTTCTTTTATATATTTAAATACCGGGGTTAAATTAGGTGTTTGAATTTCTACTGTAGTAGGATTCGATGAAATAATAACAACGAGGATTTTATATGACTAATTGTAACATGTGGGCGTGGATAAAATAAAAGCAAACTAAATGTCAGGAATAAGGAATACACAAAACACTAAGGATATATTATAAATAAATAGGATATATACATTAAGTATATGAAATATATAGAATACAAATTAAAATACTAAATAATCTAAGGTATCTAAGGGTGTCTAAAAAAAAGGTTGTGCGTCTAACAGTTTCTCTAAAACTGAACTGTACAGTGCGGCTCGGCCAACTTGGCACCTCGGCGGCGGAGCTTCTCGCTTTCAACCGCCTAGTCGCACCATTTTGTTTCTTGGAATCCACTCGCCCAACCTCTTAAAGGAAGCACCCGACAAAGTCGTAGCATTCAAATATTCTTACTAGTTTGGCTGGAGGAGCGAGACATTGAATTACATTGTTTTCTCGTCGCGCGCTCCGTTTCATCATGGAGAATATCCCCATGTAGTGGGGGTAATTCTGCTGGAGTTTATCCTGTTTTTACAATAGAGATGTTTGAAATCTGGTGCCTACGCCGATGTCCTCAGTGTCGCCACACAAATCGCGTTGTCTCCCTTGCTCCGATGTGTAGCGTTCTCTCTCTTCGTCTTTTAGTTCGGTTTGTATGTGTAGCTCTTTTAACGAATCGCGAGGTTGAACGTCAAGTACCTTCGTGTACGTGCAACAAGAGGCATGACGCTTGACGCCTGGCGAATCAGACTCTGCCGAAACAGGCCTACCTCCCAGGTGCCAAGTTGGCCGAGCTGCACTGTACTCTATGCGTCGTGAGACGCAACCTCTTGAGATGACCGCCCCCACTTCTCTCTAGGTCACGCATTTAAAGGGAAACGTCGATCTAAGGGCATCGACATCTAATATTATACCACACTACGATCGATGTATAGGGTGTCTCATAATGTATGGTGAGGTCTTTGAAACTTCAACTAATATAATTGTAGTATAAAAATAATAGTGAAGTGGTATAACACTATTTTAATATATCTAAGAGGTTTGATGGTTCGGACAGGCTTAAAATAGGTAAAGAGAAAAGAAATCTTGTTTTTTTAACAATAAGAAAAAATGATTTATGAAAGAAATATGTAATTTTTATTCCTTCTAAATTGTGTGTTAATGTGTACTGAAAAGGAAAATTTCCGTGGCCATACTTTTTTGTGGACAATCGTATACTTATTTTGTAGAATTTTTGCGTAATTTGTTATATTATTAAAGTAATGAAAGTTTACGTAGCACATTATCCCCTCAAAGTAGACAAAATGGAGAAATTAGTACTAGAAATAAAAAATACTTCAGCGATCTGCATATACCTGAATCAGACAATCCCTTTGCGATATTGATAAAACTTTGTTAAATTATTCATTCATAATAAATGAAATTGACCGTAGAACGGTCATTTTAAAAGTTTTCATTAATTAAACAGTCAGATGCGCTTTCACATTTTACCGCTGTAAAAAAATTATGTGCATTGGTTTGTTAAAATAAAATTCTATCAATTGATAATATATAAAATTGGCTTTGAAAAATTCATTTGTAAAGTTTCCAGAATTTACGCCAACCTTGTTAAAAATTTTTATAGAATTTCAATGATTTAAAACTTCGTATAGGATTCTACAATTCACCGTTTTCAGAAAATCATTTTCTCCAATATTTTCAAATAAAATTCCATTAATTGATAATAGATAAAATTGACCTTAAAACACTATTTTTTTAAATTTACAGAATTTGCTGTAACCTCGTTAAAAAATAAAAAATTACTCCTCTGATTCAAAAATTCGTACGGGTGTCTACACTCTACCACTTTGAAAAAGTCATTTTCGCAGATTTGTGAAAATAAAATTAATTAAATTGATAATAAATAAAATTGTCCCAAAAACGCTATTTTCTAACATTCGCAGAATTTGCCGGAACCTCATTAAAAATTAAAAAAAGCTTCTCTGATTCGAAAATTCGTATGGATTTCTGCACTCTACCGCTTTGAAAAAAAATATATTTATTGTCTTGTTGAAATAAAATCCCATTGTTAAATAAACGAAACAGTACATACCTTTAATCACGAATGTATTATGATATTACGCTGTCCTAAATCTTTCCCGCGTAATGAAGATTTCCGTTGGCGCGTGATTCGAACTAGAACTAGAAACCGCACGTACTCGTGCAATTATTTACGATAATTACGAGGAAAATACTGCAGCGAAGCTGGAATTCAGTGACAGTAATAACTCGGTAACAAATGCATCGTTATTTATTCACGAAATAAACGCATATATTTCCAGCTTTTCGGCATTCCCTCTACTCCGCCTCATTATCATTTTCAACGCTGCATCATTCTAATTATAATACGTCATTTACTCTATAACCGTAATACATCTGTATCTACGATTTTAATAACGATATCGTTGTTCCGCAAAATACCATCGCCCATCGAGCGACGAGAATGAAGTGACATGTGCAGTAATTAATGGCAAAACAGACGTGGATATTTATTAGCGGCTGAAACCATTTCATTACGATTTAACCATCCCACGAAATCTCTAATATTTCATTAATGATAACTAGCTGAAATTTTCATTGCACTTTTTCTCAAAGTTTTACGCAGCATTTTTCGAACCTTCCAACATAAGTAAATTTGTTTAATGTGGTAACTTCCATTGACAAATAAATAATTTTAATTTCTTCTTGCTACAAATTAAAGTGTGCCGCCACTGCGAATGATCATACTGAGCAAAAATTATGTGATGGCCTCTGTCTGTATAAACATTTTTCTAAGTCTTAAATAATAATTATTGCACTAATATAACAAGTATATTTACATTTTTAATATGAAAAGATTTAGAAAACTATTAAAATACAAATGGTATTGATGCTTGAGGTTTATTCCGTAATAGGTTTTGAATCAAAACTTTTGATGCAGTTTCAACAAAGAGCAGTTTTAAGAAGTGATTAATCCAATGTGTTCATACAATCAACAGAAAATGTTCGGCCGATAACGAAAAATGTTGCCATCATTTGGATTTCGCGTATATGTGGCGCTGGTACTCATACGTCGTCGCATGGATACCGCATATATGCGGCCTTCGAACCCACAGGTCGTTGCAGGGATATCGCATATATGCGGCCTTCGTACCAACAGGCGCGATCTACAGCATTCCTTGACAGGAAGCAAACATTGTTTGATATAAGAACGAAAATTTCAAAAAAATTGAATTTTTAATAACGTAGGGAATAACGAATTCGGCGCAAGTAAAATGTGCATAAGTCACATTTCGTTTAAAGTTCATGTATAATGTAGACAACTCTTTCGACGGACAATAGCAAACAGTTTTTGCAGAACAGTGTACGGGAATATCGAAGAATATGAATAAAATTCTGCTTATTGACGAGTATTTTTTTGAAATGTGACTTTTCACCGAGGCATCTGTCCAGTGAAGAATGCGAAGTATCATACAAATCCTCTTCAACTCGACAAACGAAAGAGGGATTACTCTCAAAGACAGCAATGGACGTTAATTGAACGTAATGTAATTAAACCGGTGTCATTATCGCACAATGTTTATAGAACGTTGCCAAAGTGTCTGCCAATAATTTCGGAGCAAGTTTTACCGGCTCGTTTGCAAAGAGAAAAGTGCATATCGGCTGGTACGTGGAAAAATGTTTGCACTTCACTTTTCAGCCTTTTCATACACTCCAAAAATTTGAGGTACGCTTGGCAGTTTGCCTACGAAAATTGCCAACGGTAGGAAAATGCGGATGGAAAGATAATCAAAATTTGGATACTATTTTTGTAGGAACATCAATATAAATTTTCCATGCTGTAGAAACGTCATAAAAATGGAATGAGATTTTATAAAAATTTAAATTTATGTTTCCGCAACTTTTGAACTTTTGATATTTTATTCAAAGGTTATGGATGTACAGCTATGTGATCCTATTCTTAATCATATTGAAAATGGGAAGAAGTAATGACATAGTTGTGAGTAATTTTTGAATATCTTTTAAATAAATACTCGTGACACGTTCACGAGATATGCCTAAAAATGGAGAGACATGTACGAGGTACATTTGCATGCAAAATTGTTTTATGTTAACGAATCAAATTTCAATATGCGGCTGATTCATTGAATATGATTAATAATTTAACACTTTGAATATTAAGAGTGGCGTGCTACTAATTTAAAATCCTTTATTCATTTCGTCTCAAGCTATCACTCGTCAATTTCAATATTCAATGACGTAAATTGATGCAAAACAGAAAATTTACTTTCAAATATTAAAATATAGGAAAGCATATAATATAAATAGCTGAAAAGTATAATCCTCCTGTTCTTTGCATTAAAAGAGCCATTTATATTTACAAATAACAGATACTGAGGAAAGTAAAGGTTTGATGTCCAACTCTCCATCAAATTAATCGAAAAAACTTAATTGCCCAAGAGAAGCTCTAGAAAATATTATTCACATTGATATTAGTGAAGTAGTATTTAGGCTGTTCGAAAGTCGATCTCGATAAGACCGGTTTCTAAAATTCAAAAACAGGTTCTGCGGCTGATGTTTCGTCTTGAAATTCATAAGTTACGCATAAACATATAATGGCTTTGCAAATTAGCGAATCTAGCCATGAAACTTCCCGAACGAGCCTCCACAATCAGAGGTTACGTCGGATGCACCTCTCGCTTGAATTATTAACCCATCAGATGGGCAGAATTCGATTTCAAAGTTCATGATCATACGACTTATTAAATATAGAAGTTCTTGCCAAAAAAACTACTCTGCATGATGGTGACAAACAGATCACATATTTAAATTCAGCACAAAAAATACTAATAGTATTAAATATTAACACTAGAACTACCAAACAAGTTAAAATGGCTGGTACACATTTTTTATCTTATTCCAAATGGAGCATCCATCCATGTCATCCTAACAAGAAAGCTTTCCGATCGCCCTCTGTTGCGGTATAAATAATAAACAATATTGGAAATAAGCCGGCAGGAAAGACAAATGCGAACGTGGAAACGCGGAAGCCGATTTAATCATAGCTGGGTAGTTCCCTTTCCACCGATCCTACTTTACTGTCGTCCTATCCCCCGGCAATGCGGTCGACGAGCGTAAAACTCGTGGTTCGCTTCGAATTGGCTTGATTTTTTATTCACAAACAACGAGAAACCTGTCGACTCGGTCGTCGCGCATTGAAAACAAAAATGGCACACGCGGACGGTCATAGTATGAAACGAAACACGCGTCCGGCAGAGATGCACATATTCATACGAGAAAATAAAGCGACAGATGAAGCACGGCGGGGGGGAATGGAGGGGGAATGAATATCAACGACGTCACAGAGGAAATCGCGCTTTTGACGAGCGAAAACCCGAACAAAACTGGTGTACCGATGTTTTTGGTGGAGTAGTGTTTAGGGGTGGAATGCGGTTCACTGGCAGAGTGAACTGTTACGGTGTCAGAAGATCAGAAAACTAAGAATGCAATTTGCATTTTCGATTATGCTGAATCTGCAAAATCTACGGATCCATTTCTGTGGATGATGAAAAACTTAGATGCTGGAAACAATGAGGCCGGGAGATATTAGCGTTTCGATCTTTGAAAAAAAACATTTCTTTCTTGCATTTTTTTGTAAGTAAATATCTTCAAGAGTATCTCTGTTAATGAATATGCTGCAATTTATAAAAATCTCAGATATTTAACTCATTTGCATCATTAGCGTATATATACGCTGAATTTTCCTGGTCACTTTCAACAGAGCGTACATATCTGCACAATTATCTGGTCATTACCACTTGAGCGCATTCATACGCTCGACTTTCATGGTCATTATTACTGCTGCGTACATATACGCTTAAATTTCCCAGTCACTATCTCCGCAGCGTATATATACGCTTGATTTTCTTGGTCACTATCTCCGTAGCGTATATATATATGCTCGATTTTTCTGGTCATCATCACGGTATCATATATATCCGCTAAATTTTCCTGGTCACTATTTCTGTGGCGTATATATACGCTCGATTTGCATGGTAACTATTATCTGTGCGTATACATGCCCTCTATTTTTGTGGTCACTACTACCCGGTCGTATATATACGTCCAATTTTCCGGGTCACTATTACGGGCGCGTATATATACGCCAATTTTCTTTGTCACAATCACCGGAGTGTATATATATATACTCAATTTTGTTGGTCACTGATACCGGAGTCATATGCGTGCGCTCGACTTTGTTGGGCACTGTCTTTATCCGTTAGCTGAAATAAAAAGGAAGAGTGTTGTTGGAGATCAAAGTAGTACTTAATTCTAGTCATAGTGAATAAGATATTAGGCCACTGAAACCAAGACGAGTTAATGAAATGAGATCAGATAGTCATGATGCTGTGAAGAATGACAGAGTCGGTTTAACACGTTCACGACGGGCCTGAATGTAGTGTTCCCGCCATGGGGCGGTTGTGTTTTTGGTATTTTCTCCTATCCGGTAGCGTAGTAATCCAAAAAAAGGTGTTGACTTGTCTGAACAAATGCAATCTTATTATAGCTGCTTAAGAAAAACAGTCCAATATAATATCATATTATATTATATAAAGATCTAAATGAATTTACCACTTACAGTAATTTGTTCTTTAAATGGGACAAACATGAAATGTACCACCGGTGGTTCAGCCCGTCGTGTACGTGTTAAGAGTGTTTTTAACAAAAACAGCGGATGAGGGAGGCAGTCGGAAAGAATCGTTTGCAGAGATCAGAGGTTTTACCGCGTGAAAGACTAGTTTTGTATTGTAAATTCCTCACTTTATTATTTTAATTAATTATATATATTGTAGAATAGAATCGATGTATCGTTTCACCACATTGCTGCTCCATCCATTCCTACAGTAATTCATCTTGTCTCCAGATGTTAACAATGATAACGTTTGACGAGAATGATAAATATGGTGTGCAATGCAATGGACGGCCTTTGGATCGTAACATTTCAAAACATCATTTTATTCGCACAAAATTTTTTCCTATCTTCAATCACGTTAGTGTCACATATTCATTGTCTCATGACGTCGATATCATGGAGTATATTAAACGTCGCGCATCAACGTGGTCAGGCAGCCCGACAGCTTCGACGGACAAATGCAAATTAATGATTGTTTAATTCTCCGGCCGGATTATTCGGCGAGAATACGGCAAACAAATCGCTCGGCCGACCGTTTAATATTTATTTAGGAAGCCAGTCGTTCGCGTCATTACTCGACGAATATTCTCGTTTTCTCTTTTTCTAGCTCGATTACGACCGACACTTTCGTGTTGTTTCGCCAGCGCCCGTGTTTTCGGCATATCTGCCATTCGAGAAATTTAATTTCAGTGGAAAAATTGCGAAGTGTTAATAATCAACATGTGGCCAAACGAATTTTCTGCATGTGGCAATAACATTTCGATCTTTCCTGTGCAAAGTTTAACAATCATTGTTCATATTTATATTATCAGGTTATCATGGAGATTTTTTCCGAATCATGGAAACTGTTTGGATCTATTTTCTTTGGAGTTTCTGGAAAATTTTTTCCTAGATTTGTGCTAACCATATTAATTTGATCACTCGAAACCGAAATACACTTAAACCTGTTTTTATGCGGTAGATAGGGACCACATAATAGAAACCATAAAAAAAAAATAAATTCAGAAATATCATAAATACTTATAATAAATAATCTTTTACAACATATTGGAGAAAAATTTTTTTATGTGGTGGACAGGGCCGCATAACAAAAGGTCGTACTTTGAAAATATGTCAAAGATTGACGAAATAGTGCGAAAGTGCTATCAATCAAACTGTTAATTAAATTAAACATGGAATACACACACACACACATATATACATAGTGAAAATTGATATGTAATATACAATTGAAATTGCTTCATTTACAGTCCCCGAACGCTTACTGAAGTTACTGACAAACATCTCACAATTTTCTTGCTAAGGGTCACGTGAAGGTCAATATATTGCACCTAGTTGGATTCGTTTTTGTAGAAGTCATAAGATTGTTATAGTGAAAATATGCAGTCCCATTAAAAAAAATACGATGACCTTGAAATCTCAAATGAAAATGACCTTGAGAAATAAAAACAGAATATTTTCTTCCTCTGACATGTTTTTTTATCAAACAAAAATAATATAAAAATTAATAAGAAATATTTCTATATAATATTCTCTCCTAACCCAGACTTTATGAAATATTGAATGAGTTATTGAACGATATTAATTACTGTCGGGAAAATTAAATAGCACAATGGAGATAAAGAATTGTGTTTGCAAATGACAGTATTATCGCTACTGCAGTAAATAACAGAAATTGCTGTAATTAACTTTCTATATAAATGTATATACATATAGAATAGAAAATTAATTGCAATATTCTATTATTTACTATTATTATTATCTATTATTATCTTTTATTATCAATTATTATTTATTATTATTCTATTATTATCTATTATTTACTACAGTTGCGATAGTACTGCAATTTGCATAATTCTTCATCTCCATTGTGCTATTTAATTTTCCAGGCAGCAGTTAATACCGTATAACTCATCCAATATCCCATAAAGTTACCACTTCAGACCTCTTAATCCATAAGCTTCAAAATAAACCGAAAATCCCAGATCTCAACGTGACTGGTCGTAAACGTCAAAGCCGAAAGTGTGAAAAACAGGCTTCCGTTTCATTGTCGTAATTAGCGCTGGCAACTCAAATTCTAAGGCGTAAACGGGCCAAGATTAAATTACTCGCACAGTTCTGAGATTACTAGACTTTGAGGAGAATTCTGGCTGTACTCTATGATCGAAGATTTAGCTCAATTTGGTTAGCGTTACTCGCAGAATGTTTCTGGCGCAAGTCGTGAACTACGGGGCGTATAATTACCTTGAGAAGTACCTCTTACTTCTATCCGAAGCAATTAAACAATCTGGTTCCTCCTTGACTACTCTCTTTACGTTCTTCCAACCTTCACAGCGACCGTATAGAGCTTAACGGAGGCCTTGACGAAAATTCTGGAAGTCAGTTTATTAACCCAGTTCCTTGCAATAACGAGTGACACTCGTGACACAGTGAATTAGATAGAAAATTTTCAAGGTGCAAAACCGACCAAATAGAAAATATCAATCTCAATAATATTAATATGACGTTAAATTATAAGATCAGAGCCGCTACAGTAACATTGATGGAGGCCTTTGGGAAAATTCTGGAAGTCAGTTTATTAAGGTAGTTCTAGGCACTTATCATTTTTCGATAGATTTCCTTAAAATTTTGAAAATATATTCTTCATGATATTTTATAATTATAACCGGAATCTCAACGAGTTCGTCCACACGGTTTATGAATAAATCGTGTTTAAAAATGACATATTTAACATGGGGCTTAAGGAAAAAATTTTTTGCGGAGTCCGTAAAATCTTTTTTTATTTTTCTAATGGAAAAACGAGTCTATGGATTCTAATAAAAAATTAGCAATGTATTATTTTATGTTTTTGGAATATTATTGAATTTTTTCATAATTTTTTACATCATAGTTATAGAGGAAGATGTTCTTTAATGTCTAAAAAGCGAATGAAATGACCTCTGTGAAGTTAGCCCCTGCATTAATTCTTACGCAATTTTTTTCATTTCTAATGAAAAAAGAAACTTTTAGTTCTGAATCCAGCTAGAACTACCTTAAACCCTTGCCGTACAAGAACGAGTGACACCTATGATGCAGTGAATTGGACAGGAAACTTTCAAATTTTGCAAATCCTATCAGATTGAAAATATCAGGGGGACACGATACAACAAAAATTATCTGTATAATATTAATATGATGTTAAATTATACGCCGATCAATTTTAATTTTACTAACGTAATTTTGAATTATTGCGGGCGCAGTGGCAAGAGAAATCGCACGAGAAAGGGCTAAGGATTACTACCATTTTAAAATCAAAGGTGTGCATTTTTAATTGGATTTGATTAAAAAAAACGATCGACTTTGCATTGTGTACAATATACATGGTATTTTGAAAGAACGCACAAAAGTACTTAATTAATTGTTTGTAGAACTAGAGGGCTGTCCATTCCATTGGATGTATATTTAATAATAACGTACAATTTCTTGAATAAATAATTGTTTGTTAATGTAGATGATGAAATCATTGGCGTTAGACCTTATATTATATTATCTTTTGTGTATCAGTTTTCGTTCTCAATAAATATTAATATTCTTTTCCTATTTAATTAATTATATTTTAAGTATTTACAAACTAAATACTTTTATTTCATTTAATCCTAACACTGCCTTATTCACAGTCGTTTTGTTACCACTATCCCATATGTTAATTGCAGCTAATTTTAAATTTCACGAGCAATCTATCAAAACATCAAAAGACCGTCACGCGTAAAATCGAAAAATGTTGAGAACCACTGATTTCTAGTAATATAAATGGGCATATCGTGGAAAATAAATATTAACATGCATTAACACTGTCAAACGATACATGTGGCTGCAACAATTCCACTTATTCGATTGTCTTCCTTCTATGTTCACCAGCGCGCGAAAAATCCCACATATTCAAATTCAACGTTGTCGAAATTTTCGGATTTTAAGTTAACCGTATATATAACGCCCGAAAGTTGTAAAACGCACGATGCACAACTCTTCGTCGCAGTAGATAGTGCAAATGTCGAGCATCCAGGGCGCGCGAGATTCCATGCAAATTCGAGGACCGCGCATTGTTGGCAATCCTGGTAAGTGTACCACCCGTCTCATTTACATGGAGATGTCTCGAACGTCTGTGAGGCGTCTCTGCACGATCAGGTGCGCGTTCTAACGCCCCTTTGTCCTCGTGGATCAGAGCTTCAACAACAGCACCGACATTCGCACGGTAAAGAGAAACTGCGGAATCGACGCCTGGTACTATTTATTTATGGTTATGTAACAACGGATTTTACCAGAGCGGATAGTAAATTTACCGATTTAGCCGATACAGTTAATCCAGCTGATTGATTTGTATTTTTTGAGTTTGTTTTCTGAAGTGAATTGCAATTTTTGTAACACTTAAAGGCGGATATTTTAAGATTTTATGATGAATAGAATAAAGTGCACGCACATTTATTTAGTTGGTAGAAAGAGATTTTTGGAAAGAATTAACGCTACATTGCATTAATCTTTCATTTGAAAATAAGTAGAAACTTGTTAAATTACTATTTTTTGAAATTATTCTCTCAATTTCGAAACACCTATAATACAATTCTTCAAGTCCGTGTACAATTAACCCTTTGCGTGCGGACGATTTTCTGCCGATGCACTCCGGAGAGACTGAATACTTTTCCGCATAGTATGGATATACCACAGAAACAATTGCCTCCGCCGGGCGCATATTTGCGTCCATAGTCTCCATCGATGGCTTTCGCAGAACGCATATATGCATCCATAGCAGTCAAAGGGTTAAAAACTTAGAAGTATGACCTGAAATGGAGTTTATATTTTTATATTTATTTTTTGAAGATTATATTTTTATATTTTTTACAGATATTAAGTTTTTAAGTATTAGTTTTTGATGTTCAATGTATTTAACATTTACATCCATCTGTTTGTATATTTTATATTTCTTGAAATGTGAACCTTTGATCGTCGGGTCGCTATGACTGGTAGAAATACGAATATGAGATGTAAATGAGCAGAACATCAGGATTACATGAAAAAAAATTGATTTTATTTTAATTTGATTGTTTTGTGTTATGCCACTTATAAATTAAAAGAGTATTATATTAATGAATGCACCCTTTTAAAAATTCGATTAAAAGTTGACTAGGCAACCATTGCAAAAATTGAATTACAAATGTGAAAGTCATACGTTGTGTGTTTTATTTCTAATGTATTCAAGGAAAGAAAGAAAATGTTTAATTCAGGGATGCAGAAATTTTGCACCCCAGAGCCGTCCTTGGAGGAACGCCGCCGACTTCACTAGCCGCAATGTCATTCACTCTTTACGGACGGAGACTTTTTTGAATATTGACAAAGAATCATTCTTTTGGCGATGAAAAAAACACTTTCTTATCGGAAAGTCGAAATGTTAATGTAAAGAAGTTGAAAATTACTAATTGTATAATAATATTTCAATTTTTCAACTCTAACCGTATATACATGCATCGATAAATTATAATCAAATTTTCCCTCAGACCGCATATATGCGTCCGTCGTTCTCAAAGGGTTAATTCACCCTCTCTTGGCGCCACGACCGGACCACTGGCAAATATTGGTTTTTAGAGTTTTCAAATAAATCACATTTGTTTAACTAATAAAATAAATTTAGATTTTCTTGCTATTAGAATATATGAAGAGGGCACTTTCTCTCTCTAGGAATGAAAGTCACAGATTAAGGTCTAGAACAGTTTAGCTAGGGTCTAATTGTAAAAACCCTTTCTAACTTTAATCCTGTGTGCTCCGAATTCATGTTACTAACTATCCGTCAGACAAGCAAATGTACTTTTAGAAAAGTATCTACTGTTGACTTTTTATTTTTATTCAAAATTATTGTTGATTTCGCAAAATCAATAATTAATAGATGACAAGTCAAGTCCCACAGAAATCTGAATCAAGTGTAGTTCGACATAAGAGTTCAAAACACCCCTACACTGACATAATCAAATCTCAGAATGCAAGTTTTATTCCCAATAGCAGTGAAGAAATCATATTCCGCCAACTTAATTATTCAAAGAATCAAACACATGTGTCTCACCATCGCCACGCGAATCAACAAGAACTAAGATTCCACCACAATCACGCGAAAGAAGTAAACAAAGCAAACTCTGATCACAAAACCACACAATATTCCAAGATAAGCGAAAATTGCCGCGAAGGGACCAAACGCTTCTACCTTTTCTGTCGAAGAAACCGAAGAGCACAATTTCCGGATAGAAATTCCTCCGTAGAAACAAACGCGACGATGCGCGCTGCTAGCTGGATCGAGATTCGATTCAATTTCCTCGTCGGGACGACTCGACGAGACTAGGATCGATTCGATCCCCTTCCGCGATCCGAGAGAATGCAACCGATAGAGTATCGTGTTTCTGGATACTGCACTTCGGAGAGCCGGCTGCTTTCTTTTCTCGAGGTGGTCAGTCAGTGATCATGGCTTTGAGCGAGTGGTACGCGAATCGCGAGATCCTCCTTACCGGAGTTACCAGCGAAGTAGGACGAGCTCTACTAGAGAAGATCCTTCGTTGTTTTTCCAATGTGAAAGTGTACGCTCTGATCAGGACAAGAAACGGCCTAAACAAGGACGAGAGAATAAAAAAGTTATTTGCGACTGATAGGTACGGATATGTTTATGGTATCGTAGATCAACACGTTAAAGTTTGACGTGTGAACCGCGCTAATGAATTCATGTAACTCTCAAAATGCAATTTTTGAGCCGTTTTCTTTGAAAGTGGTGTAAGTCCATTTTATATTATATGGAGATATTTAAAGGTTTGTATTTGAATGGTTTCAAAACTATTGGTATATGTTAATACGCGCATTTTATGTTTTTTAAATATTAAATTGATTTTATTTTATAACGTGATCGTTTTTAAAGTATTAGTTAAAAGAAATTTATACCTTTGATGATCTCAAATGGACTTACACCACTTTCAAAGTCAACAAAATATGAAAATCATACATTGATGAAATATTAAATATGGGATTTCAATTGAATCATACCAATTTTTTTATGAAATTTTTATTAAATATGTCCAAAAAACAAAATACAAAGGCTTTATTTCAATATTTCTTCAGGCAATGCCAATTAAATTATATTTATTACAACTTTATATTAATATGTTCCGTTTTTAATTTTTTTTATTATGACAAAGTTGTTGAAAATAGGCATGATGTATTGGAGGAATATAAGGTAACTTATACAAATGAAGTAGAGAAATTATGTAGTATAATTTTTAAACTAAATATTATGTCTTTGCGGAAAGTGGGCTTACACCACTTTCAAAGTAAATTATATTTGCAATTTCATTAACTACGTAAAATTATATTGACAAAATGATAAAAATTTTGAAGGATATTTTTCAAAACTGTTTGTAGATAAAAAGCTCATAACAGATTGCATTCAATGTTATCATTAACTAACTTTCTGTAAAAAATGGACTTACACTACTTTCAAAGAAAACGGCTCATTTTTTGAATTTTTGGATATATTGGATATTTAATTCATTACCATCCATAATCCCTTTTTGGGGGTTTATTCATTTTCTAAGTCTTTTAGAAAGAAAACATTTAAATTTAATGTTAAATAAGTAATTTAGAAGAAAAATCAGAAGGTGGAAAAGATAATTAATTCAGTAATTTATATTTTATAAGATGGACGTAGAATATATACTTTATGGCTCCGCTATAAACTTTGACAATTTATAATATATAATATATATGGTCATTCGAACTAAAGAAATGTCATTTTAACCACTTTGAAAGATCTAGTGTTAATAATCTGTCTACATGTTTTTGATTGTGCAACACATTTTCCTATGGGTTTTATTTCAATTATATTTCTATATATAGGTGAATTTTTACGGAAAAAAAAGTGAAAATTGAAATGTAAAAATTATAAATTATATGTAAGGCACTTGAAAATGGTAAATTACTACTAGTAAAACAAGTTGAACGATTTGTATTTCTCCGAGTTCGTTGCCAGTACGTTGCCTGACCGTTTGTGACCGTTCTAGAAGAAAGTAAACACTGCAGAATACACATGTGGTGGTGATTATGAAAGTGGCCTGAGTCACATGTCTGTCGCTTTCAGATAATTGTACGTCTGGGTGTAAATTGAATCTCTGCTAGGGTACATGAACCGCTTATTTTGAAAGTGGTAAAAGCAACATTCTTTTTAAAAAAGATCAGGTTATTGATAATATCAAATATAGCTCCATGGAATCTCATCATTTTACAATCAATACGATAAAAATAATAGACACTCTATTAGAGACAAATTTTACTAGTTAACTGTAAAACAAGTATGTTTATTTTAAAGGTTTACCGCAATGCAACTAATTTTGCGATGGTTATACAAAATAATCTATACTGACAAAAATACAAGTATTCAAGGCAACAAGTGGAAGGAAGTCCTCTTGAAAATTGGCGTCCATATTTTTAACTCTAGATCTACCACTGCTTTTGGTATAAGTAAATATAATAAGCAACTACTTCGAAAAAAAGATGGAAAGGGAAAAAAAATTATGATCAGTTACGTAATTTGTATTTTATAAGATGCGCGTGAAATATTTGTTGTACCGCTTTTTTATGGATTTTAAAAAAGATTTTGAAAATGAACAAATCCGTCATTTTAACGGCTGCCGTAGGTTTAATGTTAAATTCGTTAAAATCCAAACCTTTTAATATCTCCCCTGATATAAATTGCAGAGACCGTGTTTTGTAAATTACACTTTGTTAAACAATGATGCCTGGCATAGAAGAAGGTTTTTTTTAAAAGTTGCTTACACTATTAATGAAACCTGATTGCCAAACTTTCCCCAGCAAAGCTAATTGCACTATAGCCAGTTTCAAAAATTGTAAGATGCAAAAACTTTTAACATAGTCTTTTCAACATCAGTATAAACAAAATATAGTTTCCTACATTGTTAACTGAATATTAGCGATTTAGTATAGAGGACATAAACAGTCATCTATGTAGAACAAAAAAAATGCACAACAACATGAAGTTCAACCTTTCACACAGAGAAACTGTTATATAAGTTACAAGTTGTAGCGCCATAATTAGGTTATAAAACTAGTTTGTATTATTTTATGTTACGAACGTGGAACGTCGTATAAAATAGTTATATTCTGACTGCAGCAAATTTTGCACTTTGTAACTTTTTTTGCGAGGTTTCGTCGCTTACGAATATATTAACCATGAACAGATAAAACAAAAATAGAATTCCTTCAACAATAAAAACCCCACTGCAAAATATTCCATGATTGTAGTTCTATCAGTGTACTTCCCGATTCAGTATTCATCATTTTCAGGTGAAGAAAAGAGAGGCTATTGAAACTGTACCGTATAATAATATTTTAAAGTATTTAAATGAAAAAACCGCACATTTCGGATAGGAACAACATCAATAAATTTCATAAACTTGAACTTGACTATGCTGTTAAACTTCTAAGTTTTAATACTTCTGTAAAGATTTACAGAATTATTAATACATCGTTTTGATGTTTGAAGTTTAATGCATAATACATTTTGATATCGTTTCAACAAAGAGCAATTTTAAGAAGTGATTAACCTAATGTCAATACCGAAAAATGTTGTCATCGACTGCAGATTGAACATGTATATACATTATTTGGATGCCGCATATATGCGGCGGTCGTACACAAACGTCGTCGCATCGCTGTCGCCTTTATGCGATGCTCTTACCCACAGGTCTTCAAGAGACTGCCGCATATATGCGGCGCTCCAATCCATAGGTTGTCGAGTGGATGCCGCATATATGCGGCACTCGAATCCATAGGTCGTCGAGTGGATGACGCATATATGCGGCGCTCGTACACAAACGTCGTCGCATCGATGTCGCATTTATGCGACGCTCTTGCCCACAGGTCTTCGAGACACCCGCATATATGCGGCACTCAAATCCATAGGTCGTCGAATAGATGGTGTATATATGCAGCGCTCGAATCCATAGGTTGTCGAGTGGATGCCGCATATATGCGGCGCTCCAAGTGAAAAGGTTAAATAACTACTTTGAAAACAGAAGACTCAAGAGGGAGAAAAGATGATCGATTTATTAATTTCTGCTTTATAAGACTAACGTAGAATATTTACTTTATGTCCCTCCTATAAAGGAGCATATTTGGAAAACATTGCGAACCAGTCATTTCAACTTGTTTGGTAGTTTAGTGTTAACAGGAACTTATTAGAAAACAATTCAAATAAACGTTTGAAATAGGAAGTGCACAGATGATTTAATTCTTTTAAAAAATTTACACAAGAAAGAAGATAAGCACATTCATTGTTTTTTTGCGTCCTCCTAGAGTTGATTCGGATAACTAAATGTCCCTGAATTCGGCTGTTCTCGTTACATGGAACTCTCAAAGTCTCCAAAATGGAAGAACTAAATCTATTGACGATTAATTTAATAGATTTAAAATTGTCAAATAAATATGTCAGAAGCAAATAAACAAAGGAAGCAGAAAAGTTTGCCTATTCAATTGCTTATAGTCTTCAAGATAAACGTAAAACATTGAACAAGAAATTGCGTTAGAAATTTTTTAAAAATATCCAGAAAATTCAGTATAAATCACTTTCACCACCTTGGTATGTCTACTGTCAATGTTGCAAATTCGCTTAAAACATATAATTTACTGTTATATAAATAACAGTACATCAATAAAATTCAATTTACTAATATGAATAATTCCGGTTGTATTGAATACCCTTTTTATTCATTAATATATTCTTGTCGCATGTATCCCCTCAACCTTTCCATTGAGGCCGCAGTACCATTGGTTCTATAAGTTCATTTATTTATTTAATCCACTCTCTACATATATTCTGCAAAAATGTTATCTG
Organism: Cerceris rybyensis; assembly: GCA_910591515.1. Classification (NCBI taxonomy): domain Eukaryota; kingdom Metazoa; phylum Arthropoda; class Insecta; order Hymenoptera; family Crabronidae; genus Cerceris; species Cerceris rybyensis. The sequence continues at coordinate 63,806,258 of OU342789.1, read as the reverse complement.
CCAAGCCGGAACATGTATTTGCTGCAGAAAAGGATACGGTATAAAAGCTGCATATGAAAAATTACAAAACAAAAAACTAACTTGTTTAAAATAATTTATAATTGAGTAGCACTATTCAAGTACTCACAAAGCAAGTAAATGGAAGAAGCTACAGAATGAAAGGTATGACCTAAATGGAAAATCGTGCAAAAATATTTTAACACGAATCTTTTGTACACTAAATAAAATGTCCTAATTTTTTCAAAAAATTGTGGAAATTCGCAATCCAGTAATTTTTACCAATTTTTTTTGCACAATTTCAACCACCATGCAAAATTTAAATCATTAAGTTCATTACTTTTTTCCTCCTTCATCCCTTCTGCTTCAAGACATTAATCTACTCATTTGAAAACACGAAATTAATCACCGGCAGTTCCGGTGTTAAATTCGTGCAATCCATTTTTTAAAGCAAGAATTACTTAGGTAGTACAATTGCCGCAAAAAAATCGCCGGTTCATTCGATAGAGAGAAAATAAATATTAGTATACGATTACTCTTTCGATTTCAACAAACCATTATTTACCTTCACGTCTCTCGCAACGGAACTCCAGCGTATTCGCAAAATTTTTAATTTTGACGAGTGTTTATTTCATTCGAATACGCTGAAAAAACAATGGTCAAATGGGAATTGCTAGCTGGCAGAGCGGTACCATTTCAATAATTGCGAAGTGCAGTGTTTTTCACCGATAACGAAGCTAATCATTTCTCATTTGAGAAATCCTACTTGTTTCAATAAAGATACTTTAAATTTCCATTACTCTAATTTCCAATTAAAATGCAATTTTTTTATTAGCTTGAAAAAATAAAATTTTGTCCCATTTTTACGAGTTCGACAGTTTATTATTATACTCAGGTACAAAGGTCAGAGAACTCAGGTACATGCGAACTTCTCACGATTATCCTACAAATTCTCTCCCTCGTTACAGCGTCCGCAAAGTCTGTCTTTAATCATGCACTCGTTAGATATTACAGTGTGTGTGGCTGTAATCAGACATTCCTTAGATATTACCTGCAGCAATTCTAATCAGTTGTTCATTAGATGTTGGCACGGCTTCCTTGAATCAGCTTTTCATGAAGTATTCAGTTCGTATAAGAAGTTAAATATAAAATATGTATTTAGATCTTCTTTTAGTTTAAAAACTTAATGAATAAAATTTACACACGCGTTTTCTACTGGACCTTTGACGATGGGAATTTATAAGTAATTACTTGGGGTACCGAAAAGTAATCAAAACTATTGAAGTGAAAACGTAATTGGAAATGTTTTTCAACAAAAAATCGAAGGACTATCTTTACGCTGGCAAAAAGTGTTAGAAAATTATGGAAATTATTTTGTTGATTAGTATTTGAAATTTCTTTAATAAATAAACGTTTTGCGGCAGCAAAAAAATGTTTGATTTCTTTTCGGTACCTCTATTATAATACTACTGAAAAATTGTTAAAGTCTTGGTATTCAATTTTTTTTTTAGATCTACGTAGATTATATTCAGTTTTGAATGAATGGAATACAAATTTGCAAAATAATTTTTCCTGCATTCTAAATTGTTGGTGTCGGATTCTCTTTCTGTAAAATATTACGTACAATTTGTGCTGTAGCTCAGTCAATTTCTTATGACGTTAGAATGATTTTAATAGTTTATTGTTTCATAATTTTGTCAGAAAGTTTTAATATATTTAATTATACAAAATTTCAAGAAGAAATTAGATATTTTTATTATTTAATGCCTTTGTATGTTATATTTTATTTAAGTACATTAGCTGAATTAAATCGCACTACTTATGATTTAATGGATGGTGAATCAGAATTAGTTTCTGTTTTAACACAGAATATTTAAGAAGTTTATTTACTTTATTTTTTTGGCTGAATATACAATAATTTTATTTATATCAATGTAAAAGGAAAATTATTTCTACATCTTTATATTAGGGATCTAATATAGTGGGTACAATGCACGGAAGGGTTAAAATCAAAAATATCGAAAATAAACTTTTGTCAACCCTTTCGCTAGGGCAATTCCGTTCGCCGGAATAACGTCACTGAATGGAATTTCGCGCCAAAAATGTGCACAGTGCCTGTGCTATTTGTATAAACGTTTTTCTAAGTCTTAAATAACAACTGTGATGAATAAAATAATCATTAATCTAAAATAACCAGTATATTTACAATTTCAATATGAAAAGACTTACAAAACAATTCAAATACAAATTGTTTTGGTGTCGTTTCATCAAAGTGCAGCTTTCAGAAATGATTAATCCAATATGTCAATGAAACCATCAAAAATGTGTTATTGACTACAGATGACACTTGTATACTCGTCATTTGGACGTCGCATATATGCGGCGCCCATACTGACACGTTGCCACGTGGGTGACGCATATATACGGCGCTCGTAACTACAGGTCGTCGAGTGGATGCCGCATATATGGGACGCTCAGAGCAAATGGATTAAATAGTAAAAAATCGTTTGATTTACTTGGATGCTACAGAATTTGTGAAGTTCACAGTTTCTATTTCTTTTTCTATCCCATAACTGTTTCCTCTGATTGCCAGGCAAGAGTTTTATTTTCTAGATTTACATTTTCAAATGCCAATTTTCACCATATTCAAATTTACAATGTAATTTAATGGCGAAGAGTAATTAACTGTAAGTATGATAATTTTCCGCCACTCGAGGATCCAGTAATTCTCTCGAATTTCGAATTATGCCGAATTAAAAATTTGTGCACAAAATGTAGATAGATTAATAACTAAAAATGTCACTGTAACGGCAAAAGGATTAAGAAGCGTACAATAGCGCAGAAACAAAGAGGCGAGGTGCGTGAATTGATGATTTTATCGCCATGAAAAAGTGAAAGCTACAAGGAAAAGAATACCTTTAACGTAATTGCCTTTCTGGGTGTCGCATAAATCTCTGTCGAAACGTACATACATATTCCGTAAACAGAAGAAACTATTGCGTGTTTTATTTAAAGTAAATTTTCTACGTACAATCGCGAATATAATCGCAACGTCCCACAAATAAAAACAAAGTGAAAGGATGCATTGCCCTCCTTAGGTTCCATGTGGAAAACGAACTGTCGTGCGTTTGAATGTTACGCTGGTTGGAAGAATTTTAAAATAATTGCATTTCGATGGAAATAAACACCGGAAATGCAATACAAAAGTTGTACAATGTTCCGGTGTACCCAGTTCATTATCTTACACTACAAGTACCCAGGAAACCAAAATGACTGGTTTCGAATTCATTAAAAAAATTTTCTATATTTATGAGACAACCGTACAGTAGATACTTTTCCTTGTGACGAATCAAATTGAATGGGTGCCTCAAGCAGTAAATATTGTGGGATTCGTAAACTTAATTTGGAAGCAATGTCACGAGAAAATTATAATTAAGTTATTAATAAAAAAGAGACGTAGAAAAGTCGAGAGTCATTTTAAGAATTCGAGACTTATGATGTTCCGAAACCCTAAAACATTCCAGGGCACTACGGTATTCCGGGGCCCTACGATATTGTGGGTTACTTTGAAATTTGGGGACCGTACGTCATTTCGAATTTCATTAGCCAACTGAGATATTATGGTACTTAGAGTCCCTTTTGCACTCTGAAATCCTATCGACATTTCGAGTTTCTTTAGCATTCTGGGGCCTTCTGGCATTTCAGATTGCTTTGGCATTCTGGGACCCTATAACATATCGGATTATCTTGGCATGATGCGACCCTGTGGCATTTCAACTTCCTTTGGTATTCTGAAACCCTATGGCATTTCAATTTTCTTTGGCACTCTGGGACGCTATGGTATATCGAATTCCGTTGGCATTCTAGGACCCTGTAGCATTACGAGTTCCTTTGGTATTCTGGGACCCTATGATATTTGGGGTTTCTTTGACATTCTGGGGCCCTATGTCATTTCGGGTTTCCTTGACATTTTGGGACCTCATGGCATTTCAGGTTGTTTTGACATTCTGGGGCTCCACAGCATTTCAATTTCCTTTGGCATTACGGGGCGCTGTGGCATATCGAGTTCCTCTGACATTCTGGGGCCCCACAGCATTTCGAATTCCTTTGGCATCCTTTGACCCTGTGGCATTTCGAGTTCCTTTGGTATTCTGGGACCCTATGATATTTCGGGTTTCTTTGACATTCTGGGGTCCTATGTCATTTCTGGTTCCTTTGATATTCTGGGACCCCATGGTATTCCGAATTCCTTTGGCATTCTAGGACCCTGTGGCATTTTGAGTTCCTTTGGTATCCTGGGACTCTATGATATTTCGGGTTTCTTTGGCATTCTGAGGCCCTATGGGCAGTTCGGAATTTTTTGGCATTCTGGGGCCCTATGGCATCTCGGACGCCTTTGAAATTCTGCAGTCCTATGACATTTGGGGTTCTTTAGGTATTCCGGGTACAATGAACTTGCCAACTAAGGAAAATTTAAATCCATGGACTCGAACAGACCCTAGCACTGTTCTCTGAAGGTTGATTCCTAAATAACGCCCTTTCAAAAACTTCATTTTGTATTTAAAGGGACCAACAAATACAAATTAATTATATGCCCCGCCAGACAATAAAAAATGTTATTCATCATTTAAGTCCTACAAATTCTTTATGCTCTAACTTGACACTAACCTTTTACCGATTAACTGCAAACAGTAAATTGTTAACGACGAAAAGCGAACAATGAACATTCCTAAATTTCTCTCAAATCAGCTACACCATTCCACCGTTCCAACGGACGTTTTTTAACCCACCGGAAAATCTGCGAGCAACCTATGAAAATAAAGATCGCCCTATCCAATTTTCGGGATTGAAGAATGGCTCGGAAAGCGGCTAAAATTGCACCGAACTCCGTCGGTGTAATTCCCTCGAGCTGCGCGGTGCAGTAACGATGCATCGGCCCGCGGCTGAAAGAACGAACATTACGTACACGCGTAGAGGAATAAATTGGATTGCGCCGTTACGTGATCGTCCACCGTAACGATCCCTGGTTGCATCGTAAGACACGCAAGGCAAAACTCAACCCGCAACTACGACTGCTAAGCGAACGGGGTTGTTTTTGTCCGTTTTGAAAAAGAGGGGGTGATAAAGAGAGAGAAAAGAATATGTACATATATGAAAGAGTGAGAAGAAGAGAGAAAGAGGATTTATTTTCATTAGCACGCCGCACCAGTGCCTTCTAAGCGAGATTATCAACTGCATTCGACGAGAATAGAAAGAAAGTGGATCCTCCACCGAACGGCACTTTGCGAATTACCATGGAAATTCGTCGAGGCGTTTCACAATTCAGGAAATTAAAAACGAAAGGATTGGCCCCGCGGGGGAACTTTCGGCTAAGAATACCGCATGGTTTAATGAGAAAATGCAAATCACGCGAACACTGTTTTGGGATATGGTGTACGTTGCTACTTGTAGGAGGATTAATCTCGGTGGTTGTATGGTGGCGCTGGAGGCGGTTATGTGGCTGGTTTAGGAATGATGAGGAGTGATGGAGGATTTGTGCTGGTGTTTTTCATTTTTTATTGAGTATGTGGAATATTGTGGATGAAGGGATCTTGGATTTTATGATATACTTTCAGATTGCTAGTTAGTTGAATGGTGTTTGCGAATTAGCTTTTTGGGCGGCTCATCCATAATCTCCTTTTTTGGCAGTAACGAGTAAACTCGTGACATAAGATTGGAATACAAAAATTTGAAATTTTCTCAAAACTGTCTAATTGCAACGGTGAACATTACGTGGTACCGTAGAATTATTTTCTTGCACTGATTTTATTTTACAGTTTGTGACATAGCTCAGAGGGTTATCTGTTTTTAGAATTGTTAAATATAACAATCCGAATCGAATAAATGACGAGGACAGAAAATTTGATCGATTCAGTTGCGCACAATCTTCAAGAGAGACGTAGAAAATTGCAAAAGAAACAACGTTAGAAATGACAAGGACATTTTCAGAAAATTTTGACTACCTTGGTAGACATAGTGTTAAGTGTGGCATATACTGTCAAAAAAAAATCCGGGAAAGGGTTAAAATAGATACTACCGATTGGTATTCGCTTCTTCATTGGAAACTTTTTATTTTGAAATTTAAAATTACTTTGAATCCGACATACTGTAATATATTTTTGCTATATTTTAGAACATGCCTTTCAAGCTCCTCTCTTAATGTTTCCCCCTCAAATTTCAGTATCAAACTAAATTCAACGTGCTGTAATTAATATCTAAAACGATCTACCCAATTAAGAAACTTCAGCTAAACAGCCCAACTAATTTAATCAACTAATTTAATTAATCGTATATTCTAGAAAATTCTACAATATTCTACGTGGCTTATCTTTCATGAATATCGGAAGTAAATTCTATATGTTGTTGAATTGATTAGATAAAAGTAATCATTAATCATATCTGCGTATTTCCACTAAATTTAAAATGGTATCTATTTTCGAATAGTGAAGCAAGTTAGAAATGATCCGAAATATTCTCACATTTCATCAAACATTCCAGAGTATAAATCAACAGGGAGTTATGGTGGGTACAGAGTTAACGCCCGAACTCCCAATTAGGGAGAACAAATTTACGCCCTCATAGCCTTTGACACACTTCACTGAAATCATCAATGAATATATCATAGCTTCAATAGTTCAAAATTTCCTAAATCAATTAATTCCTAGGCGAAGCAGGTGCAGAAATTAACACGTTCAGGATAGGATGAACCACCATGTGATACATCCATATTTGCTCCATTGAGCGAGCTGAGCCACTGAGTGGTACATTAACTACTGTTCGCAAAAGACTTGATGTCCTGTGGTCAGTGCTATAGTCTGATTCGCCAGATGGCTAGAAACATCCGTCATCTACACATCATTTTCAATTTCGACGCGCTCCTGGTCGAAAAAAACCACACATTTGTTAAGTCGTCATGTGAACGATGGCTCCTAAACTATTAGCTTTTCGACATACATAGTGTTGGGTTTGATGAATCGAATGCGTCGTGATAAAACTAATTAAACACTTTTTATTAATTATAAATCATAAAAATATAAATCCGATAGGAACAAATATTACGTGTGTTTCCATAAATTTTCTTCGCTTTATAAATTGTGAAAGGCTTTCATCATGCATAGATCCACAGTTCGACAACTGAAAGATGGTTAAGGAGCAGCGGAGCCTCTCGTTTTCAATCGCCTATCTCCGTCATACAGTAGAATCTCGCTAATGTTGACAACTCGGGTCAGGATCATTCGCTAATGTTGACACTTCCCTCTATCCCAACTTTTCAGGACTCATTTTCCCCTATGCGCATAGGCATGCGCAGAATTGAAAACTGAGTGAAGGATTCATGTAAGCATCCATAACCTACATAATGCGCCACGAAATTGAAATTCTATTGAGCAATAAAAAGTCCAAGTGGAGAAAAATACAAGTAACAGTAACGGGAGTATCCTGTCAAAATTAGCGAGAGAGTAACGTTCGAAGGAGCGACATTAGAGGGATTCTACTGTAGGCAAAAACACGTCCGTTCCATCACACATGCTTTACAAGAAGAAGGAAAAAACAGGATGATCTTCACCTCTTCATATTTCTCATGACGACCGCGGGGTCAACAGATTTCGCCCGATTCATTCCGAAATGCACACTAATACAAGCATGCACTACGCCGTATATATGACATATTCTATTTAAAAAAACAAGTTGACCTTCATATGTCCTTGACGCGTCCACCTACGGAAAATCTAATGACACCAGATTATGCCTCACTCCATTTCCTTTTAAAACCTACTCCTACAAAGACACTTCATCCAAACCTTCATAATAAAATTATATTACTACTTCAAAAGACTATTTTATTACTGAATAACAAATTTCCAATGTAATAAAAAAAGAAAAAACAACATCCTCTCTTTCAGATACGAGCGCCTGAGACAAGAAGACCCTGATGCGATCAATCGCGTGAAAACCGTGGAAGGCAACCTGTTGTACGACGAAGTAGGCCTCTGTAAAACTGACAAGGCTCTCTTGAAGAACATCAGCGTCGTCTTCCACGCGGGTGGTCCTCACGAGTCCCTCTTTGAGTTTTCTCAAGATCTACCTCGCCTGGAAGTCCTCGCAGCTATCTCCAGCATTTTCCGTCATAGAGGGCAGATCAACGAGATCCTTCAAAACGAACGTGTACCCGATGGACCGTTTGCCCTGGTGCGAATTCCGTTTGTCGGACCAGCTTTCCGCGAACCGATGCCAGGATACGTCGAGGACATCAGAGGACCAACCGCCATGATGATCGGCGCTGGTATCGCTCTTGGGAAACCGGAACTGGACGCGCAAGTGATACCAATCGATCTTACGGTCAACACACTCATTACCGCTGCTTGGGAACGTGGTAGTCAGTGAGTAGAAACTGTTTCAGAATTTTAGTACGGGAATATCGTGGATAGGGGGGTGAAGGCTTTGTTGGAATGGTATTTCTGGTATCAATTTTAAAATGATGTTTCTGGAATTGGGATATATTTTTATTATGGGAAAGAGAATCTGGACGGTATATGTCTTTGTAGGAGGAGCGCAGACTAGAAATTTTCTTATCTTCCAGTCCTGGGTTTTTAACACTAGATTTACGGAGTCAATTTGGCTCATTAATAATTTGATTACTGTGTATATAATATATTGGTTGGTTAATTTTTTAATAATAAACCTTTCATTTAAATTGAATTGGAACTATTTTCTTTGCAAAAAACTTTAATTTTCTTGTTTGAGTCAAATTGGGTTACTTAAAAAAAATAGGTATATCAACATCCGTAAAGTGTTTGATTTTTTGTGACTGCCCTCGCAATAACAGGACTAAATTTGTAAAGCAAAAGTTTGTCAGTATTTCTGAATATATCGTATAATTTAAGGTAATGTTAATGTTACAAATAGAAATAATTCTATCGTGGTGTTTCTGAATGACATTCTTATATCATTATATATATTTTATATAAATAGCTCCATAGCTTTATATTTAGTTCCATAGGTTTTGCAAAAATTGTAATTCTACTTGTGACATCGATTTTGAAATCATGGCGCTGTAAGATGGGTCAAATAATTTTTATTGTGAGAAAAAGAATCTAGATTTTTGGGTAGATGTGATATACGAGACGGAGACCGGCGGAATGTCTTTGTAGGAGAATTATAAACCGGAAATTGTCTTATTTTCGAGCCCTAGGTCGTCTTTTTTCCTGTTCGATTTCTTTTGTGCATGCGTCTGCAATAATTTTGGATTAGATTTATAAAGTAAACATTTGCCAATGATTCTGAATATATTGTGTTATTTAACGTAATGTTAACACTTTACCGACTGGTACTTTTTAACATCCTACCCACTTCTGATCGGTCACTTGAACGCAAATATTTCCCTGATACTGGTATCTCTTCGAAAATGGCAAAGTTTCTTCACTGAGTCCTTGGCACAGTTAACCGCAATGAAAAATAACAATTTATTAATTTCCGTAGCGACCAATTAATAAGTTAAAAGCCCAAAAGTGTTGGGCCCGAAAAGTCGATTAATCGACTACCGGTCGGTAAAGTGTTAATATTGTGGAATTAATTCTATTGTGTTTCTCAATGATATTTTTAATTTGATAGGTTTTCCAAAGCTTGAAAATTTCCTGCTCAATTTACCGCATCACGAGTGTCACTCATTATTGTTAGGGGTTAATGACCTCAAATTAGTGGGGTGGGTGATTAGGGCAAGTTTGTCCCTCGTGATTAGAATTCTCACATGGTGGATGTTATTACTATGACTCCCCTTGATATATTTGAAATATTTGAGGGGAGCCATAATTGGCCGAACATAAGCAGTGTCTTACTCGAAACCCCAGTCATTTTGGGGTAGATCGTACAAAGATTTACTTACTATGTCTAGTCAATGACAATTTTTTATATTTATTTATCTCTCGAAAGGCCTGTTTTAGTTTTTGATAATGCAGAGTACAAACTCGTTTCCATTTCGCGGCCATTCCTGTAATTTAACAAATTATAATTTAGTTCTTGAAAATCATAAAATTTCCTTGCAGTTATGCAGTTGCTTAGGAATCAAATTAAATTTGTTACTTGAAATTCTATTTTGACTAATTGTCAATGTGCCATTTAATTAATCTTTAGGTATAGGAAAGAACGTGGACTATAGAGAGTCTAAAAAAATTATTGAAAGAGTTTATGTGGATATTACTTTGTTAAAAAGACCAAATCATACGAAGATATTACAACATGATAAATGCAGCAATAAATAAAAATCACGCTGAAAAAAAAGCGAACTTCTTGCGGAACGTAATTTCTTCTAGTAATTAAATTTGCAATTACATAAACTTTGGATTTTAACGGATACTTTCCTGTGGTGCGTCAAAATGGAATTTAATGTTGGATAAAATCGCTGTAAGAAGCTAATCGCTACATCGAATTTCAAAATATCTAGAACTCTGATCGTATCGTTCGTTGCACACTTAATGTAGAACAAGAGAAAGTTAATTACGTTGCAATAAAAATTGGCGAAACGATTTGGTCTACGATTCTTGCCGTTTTCTTGCCTGACGCAGTCTGCCGCAAAAACTGGTTATAAAAATAGTCATCATCATTATCTGCTTGTCACATTATCGCAAGGGGTATGAATATTTGTACAAAAACTGCTGACAATGACATTTATAACGGAAATTTACTTCTTAACAACACTAGTTTCCTTTTGGTCTTACAAATAGAACAAATAGTAACTACAAGTATTAAAAATTAACCCTTTACACTCTGAATTACATTTCAATTTTGATACCAGTGGTTCTCAACGCTTTTAAGGGTTTTATTTGAAATTTACTTGAATTGAAAAATAGGGCGATTTAACCAGTTAAGTGTGTTTGACGACTATATCCGTTATGTGCGAAATTTAGTTACCATTTGCTAATTAACCAGTTAGCTGTGATTGACGTGTATTCTCGCCATCGCTTGATCTTCTTGACTCAAGTATAATAAATAGGTAGATGCACACTCTCAACCGAACTCGCCACAGTTAACTGGTTAAATAAATAAAGAAACCATCAAATTTAATCAAATATCTGCTTTATTTGGACTATTGTTATATCTTGCAATTTGCAAGTGTATGATATCTCATGAAAAAATTTCTAGTATGATATTCTGCTTTCCTTTTGCACGTTAACATTTATTGCAAAGAGTTAATCAGTTACATTCACTTATACTTAATTACTATGTTACGTAAAAGAGTGCAAAAGAGAAAAGGTAGTTTTTCTTTTTGAGGAAAGAGAAAAAACTATTGCCAATTTGCTCAATTAATTAGATAATTTAAGTATCAAAACAGACCAAATTTAAAAAATGTCAAGAAATTGTTCGAATAGACTCTTCTACTTTTTAAATAATTAATTCTTCTATTTTATATTAGTGATATTAGGCGTTTCGAGCCGCACAGTGGTCCAGGACGTGAATTTAGCCAAACAATAAAAATTCATTGAAGCCGAGTTCGGCTAAGTAAGGGTTACAGAAAACAGTTATGGGAATTAGAGCTTGTGACTCGTTGAGACTTTTAAGATATTGACTGCAAAAGATAAAAAACTTTGACGATTGTCTTTCATTCATTGAACATTAATTTTTGAATAACCTACAAACAATAATTTTATATTCGGCACGTGAATTTTTATCGTCGAAGAATGCTCTTCAAGTAGAAATACTAATTATTAAAAAATATTGCATAATTTCGTCAAAATGTCACGAAGAAGACAACGTAGTTTTTTCGATAGAAAGTGGTCTTCAGAAAAAGTTACAATTTTAAGCGTTTGTTGTAACTACAATTTTTACCAAATTTCATTAATTTTTCCATGTCTGAGGTGGATGGACATTTAAGAATCGATGTCACCAGAAATAAAATCGAAATGGCAAAATAGACTTTTTGAATTTCGCGCGGCTAATCGCACATTCTGGACCACTGTGCTCCGTCACGATAGACATCAAATGTTTGTCGCAATGTAGATAAGATGCACATACGGTGCCAATATATTCATTGCTACAAATTTACAAATCTATCAGTGTTTTTCAATATATAATATAGTATATTTCACCTAAGGGGAGCAATAGAATCAATGTGTAAAAAAGTAGAATAAGACCCAAAACAAGTTGAAGAACCATGGCTTATATTATTAACTTCAAGAACGGAAATAGGCGTGTTTCTTCTGAAAAAGGGGCGGAGAACATTTTTTTAAATTGGACAGCTGGTGAAAAAAAGTTGAGAACGCATGTTGTAAAAGGAACTGACTTATTCTACTTTCAAAATAAACGGATTATTAGTAGTATATTCCATAAACTATTTCAAGATAGTACGTTTTAATATTAATGGACAATGTAAGTACATCGAGGAGCACCATGAAGGTATTAAACAGCAGTGTATCCATCAGAGTACCCGTCTTGAGCAGTTTCGATGACGTACTGATATTGACGGAGTGTTGACTCTTAGTTTTCGCTCCGAGGAGCGTGAACGTTTGCGAGACGTCAGGATTTAATCGGCTCAAGATGGAGTTGATTCTGCCCCGTCCAAATTTGCAGAGCTCCTTCGATATGTCTAACTGGGTAAATTACGGTACACTGTATTACCGTGAAATTACCTTGTGAAATGATAAATAATTCCGTTAATTGTAGATAATTTTACTCAGAGTGATATTGATTGATCAAATATTTGAAAGAGATTGACAATTGGTTTTATTGTAATAAAACTATGTAGTCTCTAGTGATTTTATTTGTTGAGAAGTTTTACATAAATGTGAAACGAGTTTCCTATGCTAGTGAATTGCTTGTTTTGGAATTACAGAAACTATCTGGCAGTTTGGAAGTTAGTAATGTTTTAATTTACACTTATTAATTGTTTTCACTCTAATTGCAGATATGCTTCACAGCTAGTTTTAAGTTTATGATAAAATTTGCGAATAATTTATTTGGAAATAGCTCAATGAAGTTTCCATTTTTTTTTTTACTTTGATCAGTTCCTGGATTTTTTAAAAATCCAGGTCTAGGTTTAATTTGACCCAGATAAATCTACTAGAAAAAAATTAGAAAAAATTTCGCTTCAAATGGAAAATAGACTACGAGCCAGGGGAGACTGCCACAGACAGCCAACAAGGCCTCTTTATTTTTTTTTTAAATAAAAATTCGCCGTAAATTTATCTCTTCAATATTTTGTGCAAAATTAAACAAAATTTGAGACTTAATTTGTTAATTCGGTACTTATACGATTTATAAGTCGCCTATTTTTGTACTTTAAAAATATGACAGCGTAAATGGTCGTCTTTTTCTCCCGTTTAATATAAATTATACACACTTGTAAAAATGTAACATGAAATTTAAAGTCAACTTGTATAAACTGAAAGCAGAAAAATTTAAATTTCAAAATAATTTAACATCGGAGTGCCACCGACGAAGTATCATTTAAACGGGAAACTTTTTCACCTTGTACTACGGAATTTCATAAAACTCGCGTCGATGGTCGGAAAAGCGTTAAATTTTCACAAGTAAATTTCCCAATCAGTCGATGAATCAGAGGGGAGAAATTTTCTTGTCGACAGAGACGATAAATCCAAACGTAACGCGATTGCTTCTCGACTGGGTATTAAAGTCTCTTTCATCCCTGAAACGGGGCCAGGGAAAGGCGGTAGTTAAATTGCAGTATCGATGTAATAGGTGAAAGGTCGCAGTAGGTCAGCTTACCGATTTCAATAACTGCACAGAACGAGTTGAAAACTGTGCCCTAAACTTTCAAGATTTACCCATATTCCTCTTTCGACTCGTATTGTTATGATCATTTCAACTATGATATACACATCACATAGGAAATACCCCAAGCTTTATAAAAATTCTCCATATTTATTGGGAAGTCATAGAATAGATATTCTATGTCCAACTTATAAAAAATAAATTACTAAATTAATTGTCTTCTTCACCTTGTCATTCCCTTTTTCTCAAAGTACTTATTTAGTATATTTAACACTAGATTTGCGGACGAAAAATCTGTTATAGTGCAATATATTAACTAAGGATTTTGAAGAAAGAGAGTTCAAGCTAAATTATAATTCGTTAAATAATTTTTGTATTATAGAATACACTTACAACATCTACTGCACCACTTCTCTGTTAATTTAGTAAATGTTTATATGTAGTAAGGGTATTAAATAAAGAAGAAATTTACAACACAAATTAAACAAAGAAATAGGATATAATTTTTCAAAAAAGAAAAATATTGATTAGTCTAACTCAGAGAGAAATTTTGATTTCAAAAATTAATTCTGAGCCATTGTGTACACAGTCGAAATAGAAATCGTAAGGCAGGGGGTTAAAAATGATAGATACAGTGCCAGTAATTCTAATGTTAACATATTGCATCTCCTATAGATTTTCACTCTTTTACTTCAATATTTTAAGAATTGCTGGTTAATATTTGACAAACTTTAGTGATAGACTTCATAGGTGTGTTTGGACTTCAAAGTCTGCAAATACTTCGAGCGCGTGCTGCACAGTAAAAAGTGTCCGTAGAATAATTCAACGATATTACAAAAGAAGCGAGGAGTTGAGCTAATCGCAGTTTCTTTGTCGTATGTTTACGATCAAAATGCAAAGAAGTTTCACTCCCTTGAATTTGCATGCATTAAACTTTCATACGCTTCTTCACGAATTATCTATAATACAAGTGACAACTTGTCAGGACCGATTTATAATCTGAGGATAAAAATGCATTACGTACAAAAAGTTTTATGAATGAATTTTATACAGGCACTTACATTCAACAATTACATTTCCGGCTAATTTATTATAAACTTTATACAAATTCTCGCTTTTTAAGACTATACATTTTTAAAAATAAAATTAATCGTCTTTTGTGAAAATCCAATATTTGTTTATCAAAAATTTTATATCATTTCGATGAATTTACCTCTCTAAATTTCAAAATAAAATTAATATGATTCACATGTTAAACTTTAAATTAATTTAATTTTTTTATTATCGTAAAAAAATTGGTTTTAATTGATAAATTATGATTCAAGGACGAACTAAAATTTGGTGAATTTACAATATTGAATTACTAAAGAAAATAAATTACCTATTATCGTTTATATTCGAAATCGTATTACGAGGTGTCACTTAAACGATTAAATATTAAATGATACAATATAAACCGGACGTTCATTATGATATTGTAAATTGCCGTGCTTTATAATCCTGCAAAAGCTCAATTATACCAGCTAATTAGGGACACGCAGGCTCGTACAATCGCTTTTTTTCTCCTTTAATCGTCCTGCGGCCACTTTAAAGGTAATTAACTCGCAATAATGTGTTTTCGTACCAGATATAATTTCCCCTTTCGTTCGATGATTAACGAAAATTTAATTCGTTTTTGCACGCAGATACATGTATCCCTTTCACGATATATCATAACGCGGTGCATAAAAGCTGGTTAGAATAATACTCATGAAAATTCTATAAATATTAGTTATCAACAAAATAAATGAAAACAGCTTCCAGCTTTCAATTGTACGAAAATTATTATCTCGTGTTGTACAATTAATTTGGTAGTAAATATTTAACAGCAGTTGACCACATTTCGCATATTTTAAACTAATTTCAATTTCAGTTATTTACACGCATGCTTGGGGATTTTGAGATTCTTCTTGAGATTCAAGGGAGCTTTCTTAATGAATTTAGAAATATGTGGAGAATATATGTTTATTGGAATGAGCTTCCTTGCCCTGAGATTCATTATGATTCATTATGAATTATTAATTAGTTTATCACAGGTGAAGCCTACTTGGGGCAACTAGAAGTAAGAAATATTATTGATTTTCTTTGTAAATAAATTTGTCACTTCACAGAACAAAAATGACATTTTTTCCGCTTAACGTAATTTATCTCCATACTTGAATTGTTCTATTTACCAAAAAAGAATGGTTCAACCCTTTTCTTTTCTACGAACCCTTTTTTTCGAATGATTCCTTTTCAGTGATAATTAATTTTCATTCCTTGGAGGAAGTTTAAATAATTTTTTAGCTCGGTTTTCGCATTCTTTTATACACTGTCAGTAAAGCTCTTTATTTATAATAAATTTAATTTTTAATAGGATCCAGACTATTTTGAATATTGAGACACAATGATTTATTTAGCAATCGGAAATTCCCTTTTTATGAAAAAGCTAGACTATGACTGTCCACAAATTATAAATTACTATTTGCCTAGTTACATTTCTGCGGTTACAAATTTTTTAACTCTAACCCTCTAATTAGATTGTTTTCTCAGGCCGCATATATGCGTCCGTTGATGTCCGAGGGTGAAAGGCCATGCTATTAAGATATTTTCTCTAATTTAATAAAAAATACACGAATACACCATGTAATCAAACCAAATAGTATTTAATATACTCTCAAACTATCAAATTTGATGAGCATTCTATGTAAACGCATTGACATATAATTTCTTTTGCGACTGCCTTCGCAATAATTCAGTATTAAATTAGCAAAATAAAAATTGATCAGTGATTCTTGATATATCGTACAGTTTAATGTTATTTTAACCCTTTCGCTCCGAGCGCCGCATATATGCAACATCCACTCGTCGACGTGTGGGACGAGCGCCGCATATACGCGACATCCACTCGACGACATGTGGGTACAAGCGCCGCATATATGCGACATCCATTCGACGACGTGTGGGTACGAGCATCGCATATATGCGACATCCATTCGACGACCTGTTGGTACGAGCATCGCATATATGCGGCATCCAACTGATGGTGGTTTAGTGAAACTTGAAAATTTCCAATCCAATTTACCACATCACGAGTGACACTTGTTATTGTACGGCAACAATTTAAAGGTTACGTTTTCAACAGGAAAAATGTGAAAGGACCGACTGTTTACAACGCGGCGACAATTGGGTGCACCTGGAACGATTTGATCGAGAAAGGACGAAGAGGAAGACGAACGTTTTCGTATCCGACTTTCGGAGTCCATGGAATGACATCGAACGCTACACTACACTGGATCTTGGTCCTTCTTCTTGAGTGGCTGCCTTCTTTTCTTTGCGACATGATTCTTACTATCTTCGGTGCGAAACAAAGGTATAGAATGTGATATTTGTACAAATTATTGTTTGGACCTTTTATTGCGCCTCATTCCAATGAGAAACCATTAGAAATACGTTCGACACACAATACCTTTGAAAATTTTAGTTTTTATGAGCTTATTAGTTGAGAAATATTCAGAATAAGAAACTTTTCTTACTAGCAACAATAATAATGCGATTGATAAAAAACAATACATTAGATTTGTGAGGCGGTAGCTACGTCTTTTGTAGTCAAATGGTTAAATGCGATTATAATGATTGCAGGATTAACAATCTATCGTGTTATAATTGTTAAACTATAATCAATGTAATTCCTGTTTGTAACTATTCTTGAAAAGGTATTTCGTCTTAAAATTTTGGAAAACAGGTAAATTAATTAAAAATAATTGAATACGTTAAAAATTGAAATAAGTTTTAACAGTAAAAGTAAAACTGTAAGACGGTCAAAATGTCCGATTCTCAAAAGTTCCCTGAATTGATAGAGCAGCCACACAGTGAATATTCTGTTCCTATCTCGTGAAACCTAAATTATTACTTAATTGATCGTCCCATTTTCCGTTTCGCTCTATTTTTTTCAACATTGTTCCATCAATTTTTAACGCCAAAACTGCTAAGGCGGTCAAAATGATCGGTTCGAAATTATTAAAAAAATTCCCTGAGTAGATAGGGGAGCCAGACAGTAAATATTCCCCTTCTATCTCGTGAAACCTAAATAATTACTTAACTGATCATCTTCTCTGCCGTTTGACTCCTTTTTTACAACATTATTCCATCATTTTTTAATACCAATAGTGCCAACACGGCCAAAATTATCCGTTCAAAATTATTTAAAAAATTCCCTGAATCTATAGGGGAGCCAGACAGTAGATATCCTGCTTCTATCTCGTGAAATCTAAATTATTACTTAACTGATCATCTTCTCTGCCATTTGGCCCCTTTTCTACAACATTATATCACCATTTTTTAATAGCAATAGTGCCAAGACGGCCAAAATTATCCGTTCAAAATTATTTAAAACATTTCTTGAATTGATAGGGGAGCCAAGTAGCAGACATTCCGCTTCTATCTCGTGAAACCTAAATAATTACTTAACTGGTCATCTTCTCTGCCGTTTGACCCCTTTTCTACAACATTGTACCATCATTTTTTAATACCAATAGTGCTAAGACGGCCAAAATTATCTGTTCAAAATTATTTAAAAAATTCCCTGAATAGATAAGGGCGCCAGACAGTAAATATTCCCCTTCTATCTCGTGAAACCTAAATAATTACTTAACTGATCATCTTCTCTGCCATTTGACTCCTTTGTTGCAACATTATTCCACCATATTTTAATACTAATAATACCAAGGCGGTCAAAATGATCGGTTCCAAATTTGCCCAAAAATTTGACAGCACTGTCGATGGTATCGGAGTGCAAAGAATTACAGAAATATCCAAAATTTCGTTCGTAAAACGTAAGTTTCATAAAATTTCCACGTCCTTCCCGGAATGCAATTGAGTCTGAAGCACCGAGCTGAGGATCTCGAAAACGCATTCGTGAATGAAGGGCTAAAATTGGCCGTTT
Organism: Cerceris rybyensis; assembly: GCA_910591515.1. Taxonomy (NCBI): domain Eukaryota; kingdom Metazoa; phylum Arthropoda; class Insecta; order Hymenoptera; family Crabronidae; genus Cerceris; species Cerceris rybyensis. Next base: position 63,787,537 of record OU342789.1, on the reverse strand, counting down.
TGAGGCGTCGCAAGGTAAAATTGGCGAGGAAGTTGGCGAACGAAAGCCACGGAAGGGATTTTCCGAAAGTTTGAACACGGCAATGCGCAAGCGCGCTGAACGATGCCGACAACGCGGAGCATTTCCAGTGGCACACTTGGCAAACGCGATGGAATCGTAAAAGTAAAAGTTATCCGAAAGTTCGGTTTAGACGCATACCAGAGTAAACAGGTTCTTCGTTATGTGGCGACTGGAGCTGCCGGAGCCAGAGAAAGCCAGAAAAAGAGAGAAAGAGGAAGAGAGGCAGAAGTCCAGACTACGTGGGAAATTAGATGGCCAATGTGAGAGAGAACTTTTACAACAAGATGAATGAAACAGGGAAGGCTGCAAGAGACAGATAGAAGAGGAGAGAAAGAAAGAAAGATAAAAACAGACGGAAGGGAGCAGTACGTGGTAAATTAGACGGCGAATGTGAGAGAGAAGTTTTACAAGAAGGTGAATAAATAAGATTGGCATGGAGACAAACCGAGATAAAAAGACAGATACCTATAGGAAATAAACATAGAAGATTGATATGGGAAATTAGACCTTGAGTGTAAGAGATAGAAATCTTGTAAGAGGGTGGATGAAGAAAGAAAGCTATAAGAGAAAAATAGAAGAAGAGGGGAAGAAAGCGGAAGAGGGGCAGAAAGTCAGAGTACATGGGAAATTAGACAGCGAGTGTGAGAGAGAACTTCTGCAAGAAGGTGGATAGAACACAAAATACTGTAATAGAGATTTAACAGAAGAGGGAAAGAGACATAGATGGAGAGAAGCGAAAGGGTAGAGTATGTCCATGGGAAATTAGACGGTTAGTGTTAGAGAGAGTTAAGTTTTCCAAGAGGGTGGGTGAACGAAGAAAGCTGTAAGAGAGATGTAAAAGAAGAGAGAAAGAGGCACAGTTTATGGGAAATTAGACGGCGAGTGTGAGAGAGAAGTTTTAGAAGAAGGCGAATAAAATAAGATTGGAATCGAGACAAAGCGAGATAAAAAGACAGATATAGGATATAAATATAGGAGATAGATATGGGAAATTAGACGTTGAGTGTAAGAGATAGAAATCTTGCAAGAGGGTGGATGAAGAAAGCAAGCTGTAAGAGAAAAATAGAAGAAGAGGGGAAGAAAGCGGAAGAGGGGCAGAAAGTCAGAGTATATGGGAAATTAGACAGCGAGTATGAGAGAGAACTTCTGCTAGAGAAAAATAGAGCAAGAGAGAAAGAAAGAAAGATGAAGAGATACGGAAAGGAGCAGTGCACGGGAAATTAGACAGCGAGTATGAGAGAGAACTTCTGCAAGAAGGTGGATAGAACAAAAAAGACTGCAATAGCGATTTAAGAGAAGAGGGAAAGAGACATAGATGGAGAGAAGCGAAAGCGTAGAGTATGTCCATGGGAAATTAGACGGTTAGTGTTAGAGACAGTTAAGTTTTCCAAGAGGGTGGGTGAACGAAGAAAGCTGTAAGAGAGATCTAAAAGAAGAGAGAAAGAGGAGGTGAGGTGAAAAGGCACAGTTCATGGGAAATTAAACGGCGTGTGTGAGAGACAAGTTTTGCAAGAAGGTGGATAAAACAAGAAAGGTTGGGAGAGAGACGTAGCGAGTCAAAAAAATAAATTATATGGGAAATTACACGGTGAAAGAGTGAGCGAGAAATGGATGAAACAAGAAATGCTGCAAGAGAGAGACCAACGAAAAGAAAAACGGAAGAAGAAACGATAGGATAAAAGCTCCGAAGCTGAAGAAACATGCAGCAGGAGACACAAAGGTAACAGTAGAGGAAATAAATTTCCGTGTAAAAAGAAAAGTAGAAGGGCACAGTTAGACAAAAAGAAGAATACTATATACCTACTTGTTTGCAGGTTGCTGCTAAAAATAGCATCCACTCGCCGAAAAATTTCACCGACATTATCGATACACCTTTTCCTTTTTCTCCTCGGAAAATTCTCATCGTACACCTTGAACTTTCTCCTTTCCGCAAATCTAACAGAGACCCACTTTGTTTTGCCGCAAAAACATTTGTAAACCCACGTTCCTTGACTCCTCGCCTCCTGAAAATTTCATTGTTACGATTATTTTTATAGCAGCGGAGAGATTTCAACGTCTCAGTTTTACCCTTCCTTGTCCCTTAGTGTCTCTTTCTCACTTTCTCCTTTTGACCCTCTCTCCATCTTGTCTCTTTTTCTCTTCGTCATTTCTTCTTCCTTCATCCTCCACTCCTTTTTACCCTTTATCCCATTCTTTCTCTTCTCATCGTTTCGCAAATCATACAGCGATCCACTTTGTTTTACCGCAAAAACATTTGTAAACCCACATTTCTTGACTCGTGGTCTCGTGCAAATTGCATTGTTACGATTATTTTTATAGCGGAGAAATTTCAACGTCTCAATTTTACCCTTCCTTGTCCCTCAGTGTCCCTTTCTCACTTTCTCCTTTTCACCGTTTCTCCCAGTCTTCCTCTTCTCCCTTTTTCACTTCGTCATTCCTTCCTCCTTTATCTTCCACACCTTTTCATACTCTATTCCATTCTCCCGCTTCTGTCCTTTTCACTTCGTCATTCCTTCTTCCTTTATCTTCCACACCTTTTCACCCTTTGTTCCATTCTCCCACTTCTTTCCTTGTCACTTCGCCATTCCTTCCTCGTTTGTCCTCCACTTCTTTTCACCCTTCATCCCATTCTCCTTCTTCTCTCCTTTTTACAAATCTGACACCGACACACTTTGTTTTACCGCAAAAACATTTGTAAACCCACGTTTTTTGACTCCTCGCCTCCTGAAAATTCCATTGTTACGATTATTTTTATAGCGGAGAAATTTTAACGTCTCAATTTTATCCTTTCTTTTCCCCTAGTCTTCCTTTCTCACTTTCTCCTTTTCACCCTTTCTCCCTCTTCTCTCTTTTTCACTTTGTCATTCCTTCTTCCTTTATCCTCCACTCCTTTTCACCCTTTATCTCATTCTTCCTCTTCTCTCCTTTTCACTTCGTCATTCCTTTTGCTTTTACCCTCCACTCCTTTTCACTCTTCCTCCCTTTTCCTCTTCCTCTCTACCCCAAACCTCCCTTTCTCTCTTTGTCTCTACCCCAAACCTCCCTTTCCTTGCCCTCTCTACTTCAAAACTTCCCTTTTCCTTTCATCCTCGCTTTCACGCTCCGTCTCTACGCCCATTGCTCTTCGTTCGCGAGAAAACACAGAAATGCCGTAGACGGTAATTTCTCGAGATCGGCGCGTCGCGAAAATGACAGTCTTTTATTACTTGGAAAGTCAAACGGCGCGTAACAACTTCTGCAATTACATTCGATCGCTTCGCAAGCGACGCTCTCGAAATGGCACATGTAGGATGTTGCGATGCTTCCTTTCTGCCTTTGCTCATTCCCCTGCTATTCCAGATATTTCCACGTATTCACAGGTATTCGCAGATATTCGCATCCACGTGCATGTGTCGAGGTCTGAAAGCAGTTTGTCACTTGCGAGAAATTACAACGTCGTTTCTCACTTGTAATTGCGTAGGATCGATCGAGCCGTGTAATAATACTTTCGCATAATTGTAAGTCACCCCTGCTAGCGAATACTATGGATAATATTGAGTCTGAGTTTGACTGCGGTCTTATTGCGAATTTCCTTCGATTAATCAAAGATAACCTAGTTGATATTTGGGCGGGAAATTGAGCGTTTATTCGAAGGTTATGGTGTAAATTAACATTTCCCTTCTCAATATAGGAACGGTACGTGGTGAAAGTTAAATGAAAGATGTTGGAATTTTCTGTAAGATTGCAAATTGAGAAATTCAGTTTTATATGTTGTATTCACTTTGCGAGGTTTATTGAAAAGTTTATTCATACGGTGTAGGTATGAAACTTTCTTAACACTTCACCGACCGGAAGCCTATTAGTAGGCTTTTCGGACCCAACGCCTTTGAACTTTTAACTAATCAATTGGTTGCCATTCCAATTAATAAATTATCATTTATCATTGCGGTTACCTCTGTTAAGGACTCAGTAACGAGAATTTGTAATTTTCCAATAGATATCTGTAGCAAGAAAGTAATTGTGACCAAGTGATCGATCAGAAGGGGGTAGGATGTTAAAAAAATACCGGTCGGTAAAGTGTTAACAGGTTGCACGCCGGTTACATGTAAGCTGATCAATTTTTTATATTTGATAATGTTGACATTTAAATCAATATCAGATTTAATTACATTGACCCTTTTAGTGCCGGACGACGATATATCGTCGTTAATAATAGCGGTAACACTGGGCATCATAGGGTTATTATTCAGTTTCCGATACGATATCAGTAACTTTATGACAAATAATTGTAAATACACAGTTTATGCTCTATTATGTGTGTTCTGTACGAAGCTATGGTCAAATGACAATAATTTTTATTTGCAACCACAGTGACATCAATTCAATTAATTTTTTCAATTGGCACTAAAAGAGTTAATTAAAGTACAGTTTAATCGCAATAATACCGCTTTTTATGCTCGTTTTATAGTTTTCCTCAAGACAGAATAATATGATAGATAGAGATCGGTCAAATCTCAATATTGTTGCAGTGCGCAGAATAAATGAAGTTATAGTTTAACCCCTTGACTAGGGCAGACTTTGAAACACATAGCCCGTATCATTCGGCCGAAATTGAATTACGTAGGGATACATTTTTGTGCAAACATATTTCAATGATCAAATAACTGAATTTCATTACATTACCCCTTACGGACGGAGACTTTTTAGTTTATTGACAGATAATTATTTATTTGACGATCAAAAACCATTTTTTATCAGAAAGTCAGAGAATTCTCATTTAGAGCGTAGAACTTATAAATTGCTATTTCCGTATTTATATTTCAACGTTTCTTTTTCAATTTTTAGCTCTAGGCGATGAACAATGATCACATCACACGCTTAATACAAAAAAAACATCTTTTTTATAAAATTACTAATTGTATCACTAACATTTACTTATTTATTTAGCATACAAATATATTATGCACATAATAAACGAAAATCGTAAGAAGAATCAACTGTTTATAAAGTTTAAAATCTTCACATATTTGTCCCGTGGTGAGTCATCATTCAAGTAATCGTTTCATAAATGACTTTCAGTCTTTAGCGATAGACTAGCCGCTTTTTTACTTTTACTTTTACGGATTCTGCGCCGAAATCTGAAAAACATGGACGTCGCACATGTATAAACTGGTTATACAAACTGGTAATCATCTACAGGCTGCATAAATATATCTCCAATTATTTATAATTTTTAATTATACATTTTATTCCGTCATGGCACCAAAATATTTCCAGCACCTTGAAATTTACGAATATATTTTAGTTTTTGCCAAACTTTCACTTTAATTAACCAATGGTAACTAACATTTACGCATGACGAGTATACTAATCAATACCTAAAATTCTGCCATTTCTCCATAACGAGTATACTCGTCAATCACAGCTACCTGGTTCAACCGGTTAACTGTGACGACTTCTTTTGAGAATGCGCACTTACGTGGCCCACGAAAATCGAGACGTGAGCATAAATCTGCCTCAAATTGTTTCCACTTTTTAGTCCTGATTACTTTCAAATTAATCTTTTTAAATTAATTTTTACGTATGACGAGTATACTCGTCAGTACCCAAAATTCTGCCGTTTCTCCAAGACGAGTATACTCGTCAATCCGATCTGACCGGTTTAAATAATCAAAAAAATAATGTTAAAGCAAAAAAATAGCGAAATGAACAACACATAGACCAAGCAATTCCCCTAACAAGAAAATCACGAGAAAACAGAATCCAAGGGGTAGAGGATGTTAAAGATCAGCCTGTGAAATAAATTCTTTGCTTCTCCACAGAATCCTGCAAGAGCACTGGCGAGTCCGTAATGCACTTCGATCTTTGGAGTCAATTTCATCGAGGCCCTGGTCAGCCGAGAAAAATCGCGTGTACCAACTCCAAGAACGACTCAGCCCCGAAGAACAAGATGCATTTCCTCTCGTAGCAGAGATCGACATTGAGAGTTACGTCCTTTGCGCTGCTGCTGCCGCCAGAAAGTATTGCTCCGACAAGACCAATACCTTCCTCGTCAAGACCTTCCGACGAACTTTCATTCTCTTCGTGGTCGCGACGATCTGTTACATACTTTTCCGTTCGTATCACGTATCCGACAAACCACATCTGGATTCTTTGAAAATTTAAAGATGGAACGACGAATTTACAAGTGTGCCGTTGCGCGAATTAATACGTTGAGTGCGGCGCCGAACTTGCTATACTTTTCACTCAGACGGCAGCGCATAAAGTATTCACAAAAAAAGAAAGAAAAAAAGGCGGAGAAAGTTTGAAAATAATGTGCTGAATGTTATAGTACAAACACAAAAACATTCGGACGTAAGTTCGCCAGAAAACTCACAAAACAAGTTGTTACTTACTGTAATATGTGCAAATCTCAACGACATCTTTGCTTAAGGTAGTTCTAACTGGATTCAGAACTAAAAGTCTCTTTTTTCATTAGAAATGAAAAAAATTGTGTAAGAATTAATGCAGGAGCTAACTTCACAGAGGTCATTTCATTCACTCTTTAGATATTAAAAAACATCTTTCTCTATAACTATGAAGTAAAAAATTATGAAAAAATTCAATAATATTCCAAAAGCATAAAATAATACATTGCTCATTTTTTATTAGAATCCATCCACTCGTTTTTCCATTAGAAAAATAAAAAAAGATTTTACGGACTCAGCAAAAATTTCTTTCCATAAGGCCCATGTTAAATATGTTATTTTTAAACACGATTTATTCATAAACCGTGTGGACGAACTCGTTGAGATTCCAGTTATAATTATAAAATATCATGAAGAATATATTTTCAAAATTTTAAGGAAATCTATCGAAAAATGTTAAGTGCCTAGAACTACCTTAAAATATTTTAATAAACTTCATTAAATTTTAACATAAAATTTTTAAACTGTCATTAATAATTTAACTCTTGTCAATGTTGATCTCACGCACTGATGTCGACCGAACGAAAAATTCGCTGACAATCTCTAGATACGGAGGCCGTCTGAATGGAAAGTTCATTGTCAGTCCCCAGGGACTGACATAGTACTCAACGTGTTAATTTATTAGGTTTGATGAACGCGGAGGCGTTGAATTGCGTCAAAAAAGGAACTTTAACACGTTGTAGTTATAGGTCGAGTAGTATTCGACATAGCTTTCTATTTCATTCTATTTTCTGACAATTTAACACCTTTTCGATGGGCATTTCTTAAACATCATACCTACTTCTGAGTGGTCATTTGGGCCCAAATAATTAAAATTACAAATTCCTGTCACTGACAGTGAGTTCTTGGCACAGTAAACGGCAACGATAAATAAATAGTTATTAACTATCCTGGTAACGTATTAATAAGTTAAAGTCCAAAATCGTTGGACCCGAAAAGACTAAAAAAAGGCTACCGGTCCGAAAAGTGTTAATATCGACTTTCAAATTGCAGAGTACTTTTGTAGTATTGCCTAAATATCCGTCAAGTACCTATAGTTATTGATATAATTTAAAAAAATGAATAACCAATGATAGAAAATGTAAAATTAATTCGATTAAGCTCACTACAAAATAAACAAAATAATTCGGACCACATAGGGTTAACACCTTTTGACTGAATACGTAATAACTCAGAATTAATTGCTGAGGTAACAATTTATCTCTGATTCCTGATGTAGTGGATAACTTAATGCAATATTAGTCGCATAGAAATATTTGAATTTGTATTGTGTCGTGATCTACATGTATTTGTAATTGAATAGTTTTTGGAAAACTACAAAATTTCGTTCCATTTATTGCGTCACGAGTGTTAATCGTTATTGTGCAGCAAGAAGTTAACACATGCCTGTATTGAGCATTGGTGTTCATCTTAACCCTTTGCTGACGGAAATTTTATTGAGTACTAAAAAATAAATATTCCTTTGGCGGTAAAAAAAAAAACATCTTTTCATGAGAAAGTCGGTGTGTTAATCTACAGACGTTGTAAATTACTACTTGCATGATCATTCTTCAGCCCTTAGCTGAATTAATCATTGCATTGTTCTAAACTGCGTGTCGGAAGTGGATGAAATAAGTCAACGAACGTATGTACGACACATGCCGATTTTTATCCCTTGACTTACAATAACGCGTGAATACGTGGCGCGCCAAATGGAATAGAAAATGTCAAAGTTTTCCAAAAATTGTTATATTGAAAATATCAGTAGGCCAGGAGACGTAAAATTAATTCTATGCTACATATTAACATTGCATTAACTTATACTGATATATCGGCAACCAGTGGTAAATTATTATTCCTACAATTAATTCCGAGTTATTGTGCATTCGATCACAAAAGGAATCATAAGGCAAGGGGGTAACAGTAATTATCATTCAAAATTTATATGTGATGACCAAAGTGTTAGTTATTCCGTGCAACGGCACACACATTGCCTGAATCAGACTTGGTAATTTTAAATTTGATAAATTAGTCGTAGACTTGATATACATAGTTTTTAAAAATTGTATAAAAGTAATATATCATATTTCTAACGTCGTTGTATCAAATGAAACACAATTCTTTCTATTAAATAAGTACTTTTAAAATTTTTGAATGAGCCAAGCTTCTTAACATTAGAACTACCACTTTTTAAAAATTCTTCAAGTTTATAGGAGAGCCATAGAGCCGACAGTCTATATCAATATTTTTTCACGTGTTGATTTTTTTCCCAAAGTACTTATTTCATATATTTAAATATAATTGATTTAACGTCGGTAGTTCCAGTGTTAAACGGGACAGATGAATTGAATGTTGAAAATCGAAGCCGGTAATGACGTTAAAGGTCATGGAGGTACAATCGAAAATTATATACAAGATCTCCATCAATATATGTAAATAAAATAATTTCTAGCTTATATCAGTGTATTTTTTAATCGATGAATTGCCCTATATTTTAATATACGTCAACTTATAAAAATTCTGCTCAGAACTCATTAAAGACTTTGGGCCCTAGGCTAAATGTTACCGTGTTAAAGTTGAATTGCAAAAAACGGAAAAAAAAAACAAAAAATGATTGACGAAATTAATTTTGCACAATTCGAACTCCTGCTGAGCTGTCTTTTAACACTTTCCTCACCACAGTTAGAATTAATTCATGAAAAGCCAGCATTACGACGTGAAGCAACCTAAAATTACAGATTTTAATTAAAACTACCGTCCTCATGAAAACAATAATATAAAATATCATTATAGTACACTTTACTGTGTATAACGAGAAATGTAAAATATTGTTCGAAGAAGCACATTTAAATCTTTCGATTCGAGAATTTCGTTTTGAAGGAAAAAATGGTCTTCCTTTTTATTCCAAGTTAAACGGCGAACGTGATCGTATAATAACGTCAGAATCTAACGAGTTAATTTGAATGCCGCTCTTGTTGAGTACGGTCAACTGAATTGCTCAAGCTACAGACCGAATAATTGGAGGAAAAGTTTGAACTTGGAAGTAGAGACGAAGAATCGTCGTTTCGTCGCACTCGTCTTCCTTCCTCTTCCTCCTCATCCTCTTCTTCCTCAATTATGCATCTTCAAAGCGACGTTTTCCTTCGGTCACTTTAATCGTTTCGATCGATTCGAGCTAACTATTTTGTGATAGACTTCGGGAAGTAAATTCAGTTTCTAATGTTAATGTCAGAGGTTCGTTGACATTACAGCTACCACCTTTATATCTATATATTTAAATTAACTAAATAAATACTTTGAAAAGGGAGGATGGAAGAGGTGAAAAACAAAATTAGATAATTTAGGTTTTATGAGATAGAAGTGGAACATTTATTCTATGTCTCCAGTATCAAGTGGGGAAATCTTTCGAAAAAATTGAAACCAGTCATTCTGACTGTCTTGGTAGTTTTAGTATTAGAAAAAGATTTAAGAGGTGAGAATGATGATCAATTAAGTGATTTCCGTTTTATGAGATAAATACCAAATATTTATGTCAAGACTGCTCTATCCATTGGGGGAACATTTCGAAAAAGGTGAGGACCAGCTTTTACTCGCCAATTCCCGCCATTTCGTTTTTTGAATCCCAAAACTCATCCTTCTAAAATAAGTTACTATGTGGAGTGTTTATTTTAGAAGACTAGGTTTGGGAATTCCAAATCAAAATGGCAGATATTGGCGGTTGAAAACGACAGGTTGCGTTACTCCCTAGCCATCTTTCTGTCGGACTATACTGTTAGTGTCTGAAAAGTATGGAATAACATGGAAAAGGAAGAATCAGTTAAGTAATTTAGATTTTGTAAAACACAAGGGAAATATTTACTTCATACCTCCCCTATTAATTTCGGGAATTTAAATTAGTTACATGGAACCAATGCTGATATTAGCAAAAGTCAATGTCAGTACGAATTGTAAAATACACCCAATTTTGATTTAACACTAATTAGGAAAAAATATTAATTCTCTTTTTTCACGACTTATTTTAATTTAACACGATCGAACCAGATTCTAAGAAGAAAATTTTGCTTTACTTTTATTTTTATAACTGGGACATTGGAGACGAGGAATTAACTTTTCAAATGATAATTTACTTTGTATGATAGATATGCAATCTTTATGAACTAAAATGTTTAAGATCACTACATGAAAACTCATGGGTTATTGTATTATTTTTGCTGCTTTCTTGGGACTGGATGCAATCTTCTATTTTTCCATAGATGCAATATATTTTTTTACACAAATTTTTTTTTACACGTATTCTTCGGGAACGTATCTATCGTGTAAAAACAGAATTAGGTGTAATTGAAATTGGAATATTTCCCACACTGCTAACTTTTCAACAAACATAGATAAGTAGTTTTTAATGAAAACAAGTCGAGCTGCATCGTAGAAAATTTACCTCATGTCATCTAAAAACAAGTTGACCTTCAGACGACCTTCGAGTGTCCACTTACGGAAAAAATTAATAATAGCCGAATATATTTTACCTCGTGCCATATCAATCTCTTACGAAACATTTTCTGCAACGAACAATAATATTAAAAAAATCAAGATGTCACAATCGCCTGCATAAAACATTATTACGATCCTCCCCTTATTTTCTTCATAAGCATGAAAAATAAAGTTTAAAATCCGTCCAAGTAATTCCATGAGAATCGAAAGCTCAGTTGAGCAATTCAACAAACATAAATCAACAGAGGAATTTGGCAAATCCAACAAGGAGGGAGGTTAAATACACTTTCGCGTAGCTGCTACGAAAAATGTATTTCATCGATTCTCGATACGCTCGTGCCGATATCCGAAGATATCGAGCGCATAAGTAAGACTGTGAAGTCGAGCGGAGTGCATCGCAAATATTCGTGAGAGTCGTGCAAGGTGTGCCTACACACGGTAGAATGCCATTCTGGTGAAAGTTTCCAGGAGTACATCCACTTGCCAAGGAACACATATCTCTCGCGTGTTCCCTCTTACGTAATACGTTGCAACGACTTGCACTTATCGAGTCGCATTCGAACCAACGCGCCCTCTAAGAAAATACCAAAGACGACAAGTCAGGGAGCAAAGTGACGCAATGGGGTGTTACGAGTTCTTTTTGTAAGTACAGTGCGACAAACACTTGATGCCTATCGTGGCAGCCGAGTATCTCGGTTGCGCCACCTATTGTCGTCCTAAAAAACTTCAAATACTGGTCCAATTTTAATGCCTTAGTATTTACTAACTAGTACGTGAGAACGTAAAATAGCATAAATGTATAGTACGATGACTGAAAGATGGCTAGGGCTAGATGAAGCGTCTCATTTTTAACTGTTTATATCCGCCATTTTGTTTTTGGAATCCCTAAAATCAGCCTGCTAAAGTGAATATTGCACATAGTTATTTACTTGAAGATTCGTGGTTTGGGAATTCCAAAAACTGAATGGCGGGAATAGGCGGTTAAATAATAGTCGGAATGTAGAATAAGTGTACAGTCCGACGACTGAAAGATGGCTAGAGATCAGCGAAGCCTCTCGTTTCCAACCGACTATTCCCGCCATTTCGTTTTTGAAATCCACAAACCCAGTATCCTAAAGTAAATAGTCCGCATAGCCATCTACTTGAAAACATTCGATTTGGGTATTCCAAAAACGATATGATGGGAATAGATGGTTGGGAACGAGAGGCTCGACCAGTCCCTACCAATCTTTCAGTTATCGGAATGTAGAATAAATATACAGTCCGACGACTGAAAGTTGGCTAGGGCTCGATGGAGCCTCTCATTTTCAACCACTTATTTCCGCCATTTCCTTTTCGAAGTCTCCAAACCGAAACCGAAATGTTTCAAAAACGAAATGATATGAATAGATGGTTGAACCCCACAAGCTCTACGGATTCATAGCCATCTTTCAATTATTGAACTGTACATGTAAGTTGAGGCAGGACCCTTGTCGCCTAACGAATTAGAGGTACACTTCTTTCATCATGACTCAGCATTGAAATTATATTTTTATATTTACAAACTCTGTCCCAAAAGCAATCGGAATGGATTTAAATAACCATAAGTACCTCAGAATAGTTGACAAAATTCATTTTAATAATTCGAAATATTCTTCCCCAGCAGAAATACAATAATTTGCTCGTTCAAAAAGTGCATCAAATGACTTTTTTATGTCACTGACTGAAATGATACTGAGGTTGCTCGTTGTTTACCGTTGAATGTGTTCGATAACTTCTTAAAAACGATTGTAACTGGAGATGAGACGTTGTGTTTCAAAAATCAAATTTTTTTGCCTCAACATCCCCAGTATTCACCCGATATGGCTCCCTGTGATTATTTTTTGTTCCCAAAGCTGCATTTAGCAATGAAAGGAAATCGTTATGCATCAATCCCCAGTAATCGTTATGCAGCAAACCACAGCATCATTCCAGGCAGCGACATAAAAAAGTCATTTGATGCACTTTTTGAACGCGCACATCGTTATATTTCTACTCGGGGTGAATATTTCGCGTAAATAAAGTGATTTTTGTCAATTATTCTGAAGTACTTGTGTTTATTTAATCTATTCCGGTTACTTTTGGGACAGATGATGTATATAATCATCGAATTAATAACTTTTATCCTAACATATATATGGTATATATGATACATATATGGTCCGATGGAGTATAATATGTATACGTTTTTCGGCACGTGACTCGGGTGGCCCCGGGTGCGTCAGACCCGTACCTGTTCGCCCAGTCTGAACAGGCCCCTGGGGAGGGGGTATTATGAGTTCTCAAGCGCTATTCGCTAAAAGAACAAGCTTATTCAAATAGGATGAGGATTTCAAGTGTCCTGCCATCTCCCTAGCCATTAAATGTTTATCGCACTGTAGCTTGCAACTATAACTACCTTCTAATTCAATTCCGCCCTACAATCTACGAAATAACTGAATACGAAAATTCTATGTATCTTTGTCATCTGGTATCGAAGGATATTTTGTACTCTCATCTTGCTTATCAGTCGAAGCGATTTATTGAATTTCGGGGCATACGGAGATCACATAAATTACCCATTGTACTGCAAACTCCACGGAGGCACATCGAGTCGCGCGATCTAGTTACTCCAGGAAGGTACAAAAGGAATATCGCAGCTTAGTAATGCGTTCCTGTCGTTCCTCGCGAAACAGAGCCGTATTCCAGCTGTCCTCACATTTCACACTCTTTTGTAAACTCCTCTGCCTTCAATTTGTTTTTTATTAGCGCTGTCAGGATCTCAAATGCCGTGGAAGATACGGTTTGTGTTATAAAAATTTCTAATATTAGGGTTGAGAGCAAGGAGTATCCATAGAATTAGAATAATTGTTGGAACATAATGCAAAATAGCTTGCACTGCATTGTTGGAATTTCTGTTCTTTATTTGGTGCGTCACCTGTATCTAAATAAATGCAATATGCGAGAAGTTTTAAAGATTTCCAGAAGATAATAAATTGAAAAAATTTGTGCAACACGATGCAAAATTATTTCCTTACTCTTTGTACTATCTATCATTTCCTTATTTTAATTTAGACTTCAATTTCTTTTATCAAGAACTGAAAAATTTTTATTTGTTCTGTTCAATTCTGAATTAGTGAACGGTCAATCACTTTTGACAATTCTGAACATCCAACAAATTAGTCCTACAATTTATTTAACAATCTTATTTTTCAATACAGAAGCAACATTGCAGAGATTTAATGAGGAAATGTAATACGTAATAAATGTGAATTTTGATGAAATTTGTTGTACACTGAAAATAATAATTCACTTCATTATTAATGGTACTTTCGTGAAGCACGACGTTAAAACGGTAAATCGCGTACGATTAATTCGATAAAAATAGAACGAGAAGAGTCATAATTTCCCACGCAGCGTTGTAATAATGTGGAAGAATGTTTATTATAATATGAGAAGCTTAAAAAACGAGTTTCAAAAGCGACTCTGAAATATTGTAATTGTCGTCGTTAAATTGTAGCGATGAAATAGAAACAGAATTGTTTTATTATCCTGTGTCACAGTAATATTTTATTTCCCGCATGTTATAGAGAATAAGAGAAAACTGAATTAACGTAAATCTAGAAAATAAAAAGAGAATCAATAGGAACAATGTATAGAATTCCGACAAAAGTGCGGGGGAATTCGTTCGATTAAAAATTCAATCAATTCGTAACGAGTCTGTACACACGACATGAAATTGAAAAGCTTCTATAGGATTTTCTATACTGTCTCGAAAAAACAGATTAATTTCTGAATCTATAAATGTTATTAACAAAAATTACGTAATACTCGATCGAGCCGATAGAATTCACGACTCTGAGTTCATAATTCCTGATATATTTCAGTTGTTTCTACAGCTAGAAATTATTGTAAATTGCAATCGTTATTGTTTATTTTAACATATCGACGCGATGATGAATTAGTTGCAAGATTGACAAATGTATTAGACGATGAATTAGCTATTATTCTGGTTTAAACAATGTGTAAAATTGAAGGTCATGTTAAAATGGCAGTAAAATGTGAAACATACATTTTCTATTGCCATGAGTTTAAATTATTTCTCCGCTATTGTAATGTGCCGACCCTCGGATTAGGATTGGTAATATTCACAAGTCATTGCTAATTCCACTTCGTTGCTGATTCTCAGTCATTGGTAATACTAACTCATTACTAACTCCAATTCATTGCTAATTCCAATTCGGTGGTGATTCCAATTCAGTGCTAATCCCAATTCATTGGCAATTCCAATTCATTGCTAATTCTAATTCATTGCTAATTCCAAGTCATTCCTAATACTAAATCATAGCTAACTCCAATTCGTTGGTAATTGTAAGTCAGTGCTAATTCCAATTCATTGATAATTCAAATTCAGTGCTAATCCGAATTCATTAGTATTTCCAATTTATTGCTTATTCTAAGTCATTGCTAATTCTAATTCATTGCCAATTCCAAGTCATTGCTAATACTAAATCATTGCTAACTCAATTTCATTGCTAATTGTAAGTCATTGCTAATTCCAATTCATTGATAACTCCAAGTCATTGGAAATTCCAATTCAGTGCTAATTCTAATTCATTGGTAATCTCAATTCGTTGCTAATTGTAAGTTGTTGGTAATTCCAATTCATTGCTTATTCTAAATCATTCCTAATTCGTATTCATTGCTAATTCCAAGACATTGCTGATTTCAAGTTATTACTAATTTCAAATCATCGCGCTTAACTGATTGCTTATTATATTAGAAAATTAGACAATCTCAATTAACCCGTTGCCAACGATTTCTTTTGCAAATGTCTCTGCAATAATTCAGAATTAAATTGGGGAAATAAAAATTCATTAGTGATTCCAGATATATGGTACAAATTAACATAATAATAACATTAGAGAAATAATTTTGACATGTTGCGTCTCACTACTAGTTTCAATTTGACAAATTTTGCAAAACTTAGAAATTTCCTATCTACTTTACCGCATTACGAGTGTCACTCTGTCGTAACCATTGTACTGCAAGGAGTTAACTACCTAGATGAAATAAATCACTATAAAAAGATCAAAGTTACTCTTACGGATAAAGCGTTCGAAACGTAAAAATGTGAGCACGATGTAATATCCTAATAAATATTTCATAATGATATTGAAAAACTTCCCTTATACAACGAAGAATTAGTAGAAACTTTCTTGTCCCTTCTTTACAAGCTTACCAGAAGGGTACGTTCTTTCAATAAAAATTAAAGAACACGAGCCATATGACGATGGGAAGTATCGATGAACCAGGATAGCTTACGACACTTCCACGATTTTGCTCTTGGTAATATCTACAGTCTCATTATCTCATGTTTTATAGTGAAACTTCTTACGAAGTCACGGTAATAACCGAGAACACTGTTCTTGACACGACACCTTATCGGAAGTGGCTGCTAAGAAGTTTGGAAGAAGTGGAGAAAGGAAAACTCAAAAAATTCGATAGCCTTCGTGACACGGTGTACTGCACAAAGATAAAATGTTGCCGCGCTATCGTCAAGTTGAGAAGCACTTGTGAAGAGAGCAAAAGTGCATCTTAGCTTTTCCTTTTTTACTTTACATTAAAGTGGAAATGCAAGTAAACATTGACAGGTATCTGAGATCTGTAAGAGTGGAAGTTATAGTTTTTACTAGTAGTACCTTTAGCAGTACTAATTTAAATAAACTGAAATCGTAATATATTACACTCGAATCAAGTCCAAAATAATTTTTGAACGAGGTTCGAAAAATGTTTCAGTATTGAAGTAAATATAATACAAACGTCATTTTATTCCAACAAGCTCTACGAATTCTGACAGAAAAAGAAAAAATTGTTCCACTTTAAGATCTTGGGTACCATTGTGATTTTTTAATGCGACTATGGTTCCAAAAACTGGCTTTTCTAAAAAAAAAGATTTCATAGAAGACGAGAATTCTATAAAATTTAGTAAAAATGCTATATTAATTTTGAGAGTAAGTGATCGATATGAATGTTGATTATTAATTAATCAATGCAATAAAATAAGGATTAACACGTAATGCTTAATAAATCTTCATTACAAATTACACGAATCACCAAGACATCGTCATTAAACAAAATCAACAAATAAACTTCAAGTCATACACATTTTCTGTTTTCATAATCTGTCATCTCATTAATTTCTCTTAATAAAAACAATAATATTCACAATTAAACGAGTTAGGAAAAAATTAGCTTGACTGATAAGCCATTAAATATAACTTCAAATCAAGTTCAAACCTGGTCTTAATCGCTGTTTTAAAAATCCTATAGCCTTGAATTAAATATAATGCAAACTTCATTGTATTCCGACTAATTCTAAAACCTCTAACACCACAAGAAAAAAATTCTGTGCCTTTACAATTTAAAAATTTCTCAACCTTTGCCATTAAACCATTTCAATGCGTTTCTCCAGGATCCATGAAACTGACTTTATAGGGAAAAATTGATTTCACGGTAGAGAATAGTCCAAAGTTGAGACTAATTCTGACAGTAAACGATCGATTTGATAATCCTAGTTTCCCAGACGATATAAAGCGCGTACCAAACTACGTCCCGAATGTGTCCGGAAGTCCGTAGAGTCTATCCCTGCCACAAAAGCCATCGACAAAATTCCCAAATGGAATTTAAACTCTATCCAGCGATTAGATTATAAACTTGCCGCTTAACCGTGTCGGTTATGCCCTGTGAAACTTCTGTCGACCCGCTTCCGCGAATTGTTGGAGACTTCGTGAGCGATACAGAACAAATTGATGCGCTACTCTCGAGGGACGCGGACAAACATTCTAAAGATAAGCCGAGGGAAGACGTCGATGGGGTTCGATGGTTGCAATTGAGCTCATTTCGAGCTAGTGATCGTTTTGAGCCAGATTGCGATCCATTGTTGATGCTGTACCAATGGAAAATGCAAGAGGAGACAGAGACCCATTACAAACGGAAGAACAATTTGCAGAACTGTCAGAATTATGTAGTAAGGGAACCACGTGCTCGCGCCGGCCGCGGCTCCTGATTGGGCCCATCCACGCCCAAGGTTGAGAGGTCACCGGCTGGTTTCGATGATACTGCTGTTGCTGGCCCGGCGGGTGTCCTTCTATTCCTAGGAAAGGGTAAAGGTGGTGATTATCGCGCTGCGTTTCGTCCTGGGCCTGCTCGTGGACTCGTCAGTAGGGCTGACCGAACAGACCCTGCCCTAGACGCTGTGCCCCGGATGGGACGATGGTATCTGCCGGTTGATCGTATACAGTAAAACCGCGATAAATGCACAGAATTTGGGACCGAATCAGTGCAGTTACGAAGCAGTGGTTTCTATTTTGTGTTTACATTCAGGTTCCAGCCGAGCGTGGCCTTAGAAAAGAACAGACAGTAGAAAAGACATAGAGGCCCAAATTTTTATCGGAAGGCCCAATTAAAAATTAATTTGTGAGAGAACGATTCGTTTCTGAGCCATGGTTCCTCTCAGACATTTTACCTGCGTAACAAGATGAATACGATGAGGCAATAAAAAAAATTTGCTACCCTTTCCCGAATTTTGCGGCAGGTTTTTTTCGCAAATCTCCATCGATCCAGAGGTGTAGAACAACCCCTTAAAGCCATGACCATTAATTTTTTTACACCCTGTACAATGTTTTACTATTATGTATGGCCCACCAAAAGAAGTCACTTGATATTCGCTTTGCTCCGATTCGATCGATCGATCGGTCAGAAATGGATAGGATGTTTAACACTAGAACTACCAAACCAGTCAAAATGACTGGTACACAATTTTTTCAAAAAATTCTCCAAGTTTATATAAGAGTTATAGAATGAATATTTTACGTCTATATCAATAAACATAAATAACTCAATCGATCAAATCTTCCGCCGCTTGATCCCCCCTTTTTCAAAGTACTTATTTAATTTAGTAAAATATGTTAGATTTGAGGCCGGTAGTTCTAGTGCTATGAAATAATAGTTTAAATGTTTATGGGTAAACTGTTAATTTAACTAGTACAATGCGACTGTACTGTCGTCATTTATTAAAAACATTTGAATTAACTTGAATTCGATTCGGCGTACACGAGAAGGGACTAATAACTTGCTCACTTGGCTAAACTTTCCCGCGGCGGGAACTCAAGACACAGGCTGGCTTTAGGTACACGATCTTAGCTGAATAAACAGTGCCCGACTTCGGTTGAACTTGCGAACTAGCTGCAGAGTATACTACCGAGATCTCTCAGATAATCTAAAGATCCTAGGGCAATGATCGCCCTCGAATGCTGAGATCTCGCAGATCTCGGGAAAACAACGCATCTGCAGAGTGTTTCAATGATTCTCTGAGACGTTTCTAGGGTTCGACTCCCTCAGTTCATGCGAAAAGTTTGATGAAGCTACTTTTGCTGATATTTTACCGATAAAGAAATATTCAGCTCTTTTATTAAGATGGAAAGAAATAAAAGAATAACAATTCAATATTTACTCCATGGCTGAACTATCAATTTGGGAAGTTTTTTAAATAAATTTTCAATCAGTCATTGTGACCGTCTTGGTAGTTTTAGTGCTAAAGGTTTTTCTTCTTTTTTCATATGCAACGTTTAATATAGGAATTATAGTATTTAACGAACTATAGACACTCGTCATAATTGCGTCTTTTCATTGTGGCCCACATTCAAATAAAGATAGACAAATTTTAATGGTCCAATATGATTTTCTTTAAATTTCCATAAGGAATTTAAAAGAGTATTACCTCTTTAAAACAATTGAACGAAAAATTGTAAACCAATTTAATGTAATTTTGATCGCCCTGGTATTTTTCGAGTTCTCTCTTCTTTTGCACACGCAAAGGTTGCTATATTTGCTCGTCATAATATTGTCTTTTTTTTTATTCAGCTCCTAAAGACGTGAAAGAATAAACTTTGACGGGCGAATATATTTTATTTAAAAATTCCACGAGAAATTTAATAATTAAATATTTAACACTAGATCTACAGACGACTAATTAAACAGACTTAAAATTGTCGAATGAACATGTCAGAAACAAATAAGCAATGGAACTAGTACTATTAGTAGATTTAGCAGCTTATAGTCTTCAAGATGGACTAAAAACATTGAACAAGAAATTGCGTTACAAATAAGAATATTTCCAGAAAATTCAGATCAAATCATTTTGACCACCTTGGCAGATCTAGCGTTAAAACACTAAACAAATTTCAAACCAATTATTTTAACCTCCTCAGTATTTCCAGTGTTAAAAAATTTCAAAAATTCCAAATTACTGCCATCGTAACACAAACATTACCGTCTACCGAAAATAGTTTCGTTTGTTAGCGTCACTCTCAAGTACATTAAATAGGTATGAAAATAAATAATTTTCACTTTCGAACGTTTTCCAGCTCGTCAATGCTAACAAATAAGGACAACTGAGCTCGTTCGAAGTTCACGAACGATGTCTAACAAGCACCGAAGTTGGTCCATTAGCAATGAAGCCTCCCGTTAACACTTACCACGTCCAGCCGTGTAACTTTGTCCGTCGTTGCAGTTCAAAGTTTTAAACGAGCTCGAATTTCGCTTGTCTTCATAGCCGAGACAATAATCTCGGCGTTATCGCTAGAAACATTAGTGTGGTGAGCCGGTTGTACACACAGTAACCACAAACTGAGAAGACGAAAGTACCCTGGGGCTACATTCCTGCTTGGACGACAATAGGGCTGAGAAACGCTGCTCGAGCATATATTTGGCTCTCTCCTTTCTGCTACCAGCAGAATCGTTACTTATACAATCCACCCGATGAGAGTACCTTTGATACTGATTCGAATCTAATTTGATTCTATCGTAATTGCACACTTGGGAAAATCTACAATGGGAATTTCTGTAGGCATACCATTTCTTGAACCACGAATCATGAATTGGAAGTAGAATATGAATTTGTAGAAATTAGTCATCGAAGGTGATAACTGGAAGTTTAACAAATGCAGTTAAGATAGGAGAACCTACTTAGGGTTTTGTTGCACTCTGTAAATATTCCAACGAATATCATACTTTATAATACATTTTAGCAATATTGATTTTGCCATAAATGCATAAAAATCCGAAGTCTAGTGATAACCAAGTGTAATAACTATCTGTTTTGTTTTTAAAGTTAGGATCAGTGTAAAGTATATATTGTTGTTACCTGATGATGATAGTTCTCTAATAATTAAAGGGAAACCTTTGAATGACTTAGAAATTGGGGGAACTTCCTATTTTTCTTCCTTTTCTTGCATATGTAAAATTTGCTATGGAAACTTAAGTATTTAATGAACATTTTGGTCTTTGTGGTCTACTTTGAAACAAAGATAGAAAAAATGTTGGTGGAGCAATATAATTTACTTTATACTCCACAAGGAATTTATTAGAATGTTATTTTTTTAAAGTGCAGAAAAATTATAAACCGGCCATTTTGACCACTGTGATAGTTTTAGTGTTAAGGGGGTTCTCTCTTTTTTGCATTTGCAAAGGTTGCTATGAAAATTAAAGTATTTGATGAACCATATTCGCTCGCAATAATTTTGTCTTTTCTTAACTTCCTGATACTAATTCTGTCAGATACTTAGGTTCTTATAATAAGCCCTACGCACAGTAGTCCGAAAAAGTGATTTTTTGCAAATTTTGGCAGGAACTTTAACACTTTACCGACCGGTATTTTTTTAACATTCTACTCACGGTGATCGGTTACTTGCCTGCAAATAATTCCCTGACACTGATATCTCTTCGAAAATTGCAATGTTTCTTCACTGAGTACTTGACAAAGTTAACCGCAGTGATAAATAATAATTTATTAATTGCCATAACAACCAATTAATAAGTTAAAAGTCCAAAAGTGTTGAGCCCGAAAAACCGGTCGGTAAAGTGTTAACATTTCTTTAGTTATGCTTTTTACAATCATAAATGCAGTTACCCAACTACCCCTGTTTTTTATTTCTGTGTTGTATAAACTAAACTAAATAAACTCCTAAACTATTAGCTTTTCGACATACATATGTCAGTACTTTTTTATAAAGAATGTCTAGCTGCATCGCTTGATGCATAAAAATAGTACCTCATTCTATTTAAAAAAAAAAGTTGACCTTCATATATCCTTGACGCGTCCAGCTATGGAAAAACTAATGACACCAGATTACGCTTCACTCGATACCATTTAAGTTTCCTATGAAACAGTTTTTGCTAAATACCACAATACCGAAGTTATCAAGATGTCAAAATCGACAGGCACGTCGAACGATACAATTCCAAGTTTAATAACTTTTTTTTCCGGTGAAAAAATCAAAATTCCGATTTATCCTCATTTTTGCAAAGGACATATAGTTTCTATAACCGAATACTCAAGAAAATTCATTGGCATTAAAGGGGAAAAACTAACAAAAAAATTCGAAATTTTCACAAATCGTTTAAACAAATTGAGAATTTGCAAAATAATTTTTACCATACTATTCATTATCGATAGACGCAAATTATGTCAATTTACGCAAATGCTCTATCTCTCATAGTTTCCGAAATAATCGCCGAAATATACTTTAGAGCCTTAACTTTGGGGGTGGTTTTCACCCCTTTGACCTCGACGATTGCCGATAAAAAAAATACTTGTCGAATATTTTAACGAGAACTACATCATATTTAAATTTCATAAAAATCGGTGATTGACAGTTCGTTATGTTCCCTTGTTAGGAGGGAAAAAGAGGAAGAGAGAGGAAGGAATTTGTGTATGTAAGAAGAAGAAAGATAGGCGAATAGCATATGCACCTTAAGCGCATTACGAGGCAAGTTGCATAGCAGCACATTGCCGGTAGAAACGCGAAGACTGTAAACTTGGTACGTGCTGCGGACGTCGTTGTAGAATCACGAGTTACGCTCGGTAATTACGAGCACCGCGAGACGAATAATTATTATTATTGTCTGTCCCATTATCCTTACGGTCCACCGAAACACTCGGAAGCTTTGCTTCCGGTATTTACCCTCTGAAATAATTACGGTTGACTTTTCAACCTTAAGATGTCAGAGGACACCTCACGGTGGAAATAAATATACCATATGCACATTTATAGATCTAGGATGTGCTGGAGGAAAATTATGTCGCTGAAATAATTTAATCTAATTAATTTAACCTACATACTATTGTATGGAAAGTCAAGAAATTAACACTAGATTTACGGATGTTGATATATCTATTTTTTTCAAGTGAGCCAATTTAATTCATACACGAAAATTGAAATTTTTTACAAAGGAAATAGTTCCAACTCAATTTAAATGAAAGATTTATTATTAAAAAATTAACCAACCCATATATTATGTATATATAGTAACCAAATTTTGAATGAGTCAAATTGGCTCCGTAAATCTAGTGTTAATTATGAAGAAATGATTCAACTAGAGAATAATTGTAAGTTAATGCATGAAAATTAAAAATTGTAAAAGGCAATGTATATACTTATTATCCTCCTTACAGCAAAGTCTACAGAGGAGAGCTGTTACCGGCTAGTTCCAGCCGTAAGACTCGAATGGCTACAGGTTTATGAAACTTCAATTACAATTTTATTTTGATACGAGACAAGTTCCAAATCCTCCAATAAGTTCTAATAATTAGGAATTGGTGTAGCAGTGGATTATTATAAACAAACTAACATAAAATACGCATTCAAAAAAACATCGTTTTTTTATTTATTTTTTCGGTATGATACACTGTTGCAAAAAATCTGAAAAAATTACAGTCAATTATTTATAGCAAACTTGAGAAGCTGTGAAAATTTAAACGTGGTCACACCAATAATTTAGCAAAAAATATAAACAATTGTTGGTTTTTAATTTTTTTGACTGATTTTTCACCGGAAAAAAAATCTGAAAAAATTACAGAATTATTAATTGGGGTACTGTGCAACTATATGTAAAAATATCAAAGTGGTCACTTCATATTTTCAATAAAAAATTAATGTTTATAAACATTTTTGATTTTTTAAAAATCGGTTTTCCAGCCAAATAATCTGAGAAAATTTCAAACTGTACATACCATTGGGTACAACATCTGTGATTTTTTCAGAACTTTTTATCAAGCCGAACGGGAGAAATCGAGCAAAAACCGAAAAACACTTTTTACCCCATAACTACCCCTACGGTAGGGGTACCAAGGTAAAACTTTGCAGAAAGGGTTTTTCCAAAGAGCCCTATCGAACGGTATGCCTCAAGGTAAATTATCTTTGGGGGTACTTTTGCCATCCTTATCCGGCTATACCCTTTGAAAGGTGTCTTTTGACACCTCTTGGTAGACATAGTGTTAACACTAGAACTACCGGCCTCAAATCTATCATAATTTAATACATTAAATAAGTACTTTGAAAAAAGGGGAATCAAGTGGCGGAAAATTTGATCCATTGGGCGATTTATGTTTATTGATATAGACGTAGTATATTTATTCTATTACTCTTATGTAAACTTGGAGAATTTTTTGAAAAAATTGTGTACCAGTCACTTTGACTGGTTTGGTAGTTCTAGTGTTAATAAAAAAATTTTCACTTCAAATAGAAATGATGAAACTGACGAAATACCGGTGGAGTTCATCGTGTTAAATAAGATACCACTGTATTTCTACTCGTATTTATATTTTATTTCTACACCTCCGAAATTTTCAACACTTCAAGCCAAACGCACCGCGCATTCTCTTCGCTACTAATCAAAACAATGGTGACACCTAAAATTCTAAATTTTCGATAAATACGTATCTTTTTATCCATCGTTAGGGTCGTCACTAATAATTGACAACGAGCAGGACGTCCGATCGATCAGTCCGAAAGGACACAGACAAATAACCGATCGTAAGCTGCTCGTATCCCGAGATAATCGCCACATCGATCAATCCACGTTCGAACGGTCGTTTAGCCGTGCAGATTTCCCCATGGCAGTGCTGTTTTCGTGAAAGTTAAATACTTAAAAGGCACAAAACTCGTCGTCCTGTTCATGCGATTTTCATATATTTTCATTGGACGACGCGTCGCTCTTTTATAAAACCTGACAGATATTACTTTTCGTGCGAGCTTCGCGGATATTGCCTCAACAATGGGACAGACGGAGTTCCCGGAGGAGGAGGTGGAGGAAGATGCAGCAAAAAATGGAGAACAGAAAAACCCGAGGAAAAATGCTGGTCCAGGAGGAAACGAGAGAGGAAGGAGAAAAAGAGAAAGAAGAGAGGGAGATGTAAAAGGAAGAAAAAGTGGATGGACGAAGCAAGCATGTATAGTAGTGCAAGAAAATGAAAGATAGGAGAAAGAGAAAAGAAAAGGGGCGAGGGTGCACGACAGGGGGAAAGGCGGATCGTTTATAGGGGTGCATCGTTGTACAAGGGGATGTCGCTGGTACATGGTGGATCACATTGACTGAGAACAGTGCTACCTATGGTAGAAATTTCAAAGGGAGTGGATCAGTTGGATGTAACTTTCTCTTTTCTAACAAGGGAACATCCCGAGGTGTAAATCACCGATTTTTATGAAATTTTAGTATGATATAGTCCTCGCAAAAATATTTGACCCGCATTTTTTTTATCGACAACCATCTACGTTAAAGGGGTGAAAACCTCCCTCAAAGTTGGTTTCCTGAAACTTCTTTATCGTATATCTCGAAAACTATTAGAGATACGAAAATTTCGTAGAGAGTGAAAATTAATGCCTTCGGATTTTGAATCTAATGGTATAAACATTTTTTTAAAAAACACATTTGTTTAAACAATATGATAAAAAATACTTTTTCTTCAACTTTGAGGGTGGTTTCCACCCCTTTAACGTAGACGGTTGCCGATAAAAAAAATACACTTTTGAAAGAGTATTAACTTCTTACTGTGGAATGACGAGTGATAGTCCCGATACCGAAAATAGAACAGGAAATTTTAACTCCTTTGGTGCCGACCAGAGAAATTGATTGAATTAATGAAAAATGTAATTGCGAAAAAAAACGAACTGTCAGTTGAACATAGTTTCATATAGAACACGTAATGTAAAGCATAAATTGTATATTTTCAATTATCTGTCATAAAATTATTATTGTACCAGAAAAATAAATAACAATCTCATGATGTCTAATGATTAAAATGGTTAAGTTACAGCTACTAATTCCCAATATTATAAAAACACAAATGAGCCGTTTTGTTTGAAAGTGGTGTAAGTCCATTTTATATTATATGGACATATTTAAGGGTATGTATTTGAATGGTTTGAAAAATATATTTTTTTTAAATATTAAATTGATTTAATGTTATAACTTGATCGCTTTTAAAGTATTAGTTAAAATAAATTTATACTTTTGATGATCTCAAATGAACGTACACTACTTTCAAAGTCAACAAGATATGAAAATCATACATTGATGAAATATTAAATATGGGATTTCTAATGAAATTTTTATTAAATTTGTCAAAAAAACAACAAAAAAAGCCTTATTTCAATATTTCTTCAGGCAATGCCATTTAATTTATATTAATTACAACTTTATATTAATATGCCCCATTTTTAATTTTTTTCATTATGAGAAAGTTGTTGAAAGTAGTCATGACGTATTGGAGGAATATAAGGTTACATAAAAATGAAGTAGAGAAACTATGTAGTATAATTTTTAAACTAAATATTATGTCTTTGCGGAAAGTGGACTTACACCAGTTTTAAAGTAATGATATTTGTAATTTCATTAACTACGTAACTTAACCAGTTAACTGTGG
The DNA here is from genome assembly GCA_910591515.1 of Cerceris rybyensis. Classification (NCBI taxonomy): domain Eukaryota; kingdom Metazoa; phylum Arthropoda; class Insecta; order Hymenoptera; family Crabronidae; genus Cerceris; species Cerceris rybyensis. Next base: position 63,760,801 of record OU342789.1, on the reverse strand, counting down.
CGCCCTCGTTTGAGAGCGCGCACCGTTTTGTGTCGTCAGAATCGAGCCATGACGAGTATACTCGTCAATCACAGAGTAAGTTGCGCTGGTAAGATATTGGATCAAAAAAATGGGTTTATATTATAAAATTGACACTTTAATTACTAATGTATATTTATTTGGTTAACTTAAACATATATTACATACTTATTAGACGAAAAACGTAAGAAAAATTAAATACACATGATACCAAGAATTTAAACTCCTGCTGTGGTATGGTATTCAGCAAAACAGGGTGTTACACATAATCGACTTTTGCTTTTGCCCCTTTTACGCTCACATCTTCAAAACGTTGTCATCGCACATAAATAAATTCGTTATGCGAACTGGTAAGCTGTTTCAGCCGGTGCATGCGGGGATGCATGAGTTCATCTCAAATTATTTATATTTTTTATTTGTTTGTTTTATTCTGGCATGGCCTCAAAATATTCTAAACATCTTGAAATTTGAGAATATGTTTTGTTTTTCTCAAAAATTACAATTTAAATAGCCAATGGTCACTACTTTATATGCATGACGAGTATACTCGTCAATACACAAAATCGTGCCACTTCTCCATGACGAGTATACTCGTCAATCACAGTTAACTGGTTAATATTGACAAAATGATGACAATTTTGAAGGATTTCTTTGGAAACTGTTTAGGTATAGATAAAAAGCTCATAGCAGATTTCATTCAATGTTATCATCGCCTAACTTTTTGTCAGAAATGGACTTACACCACTTTCAAAGAAAACGGCTCATATATTGCATTTTATTAAAAAGAATTGCAACATTGAATAAGTGTAACCTCTTAAGCTTAAATTTAGCAGAGACATTGATGCACTCGGCTTTTCTACTTAAGGGGTTAATACAGCGTTAAGTCAAACGGCACATCAAAAAACAAAGATAAAGTTTTACTTCTCCAATTAATTCTCCATTACTGGGTACACAGCTACAAAAGAAATCATAGGACAAAAGGTCAAGTATGCTCGAACATTGTTTAAACTCTATTTTCCATTCGATCCATACACTTCAAGTTGCTTCGCTTTAAAACCCCCTAATTGTCACACTCGACTGAGCAAATCCAAAAAACAACTAACGAGAAACAGCGAAACAATTATTTAATCCCATTTACAGTAGAAGCGCAACAAGATTAACCAATCGCTTTCCTAAACGGATGACTGCCCTCGTCCACAATATCCAGTCTTCGACCGCAATGAATTATGCTGCTTTGTTTCTCCTGAACTCCCATTAGGTACACCATGAACATCGTTTCTCGAGTGTCCTTGCTTCTACGATATTTAAACACCGGTTCTATTTATCTTTTTCCTCTTTCCAACCGCTAATTTCCACCATAGATAAACTATAGAATAGCTCGTAACGAGAATGATTCTCCAGTGTTTCTCTGCTCGGTTCTTCCCTTTTCCACTCAGCTTAATTAAACGAAAACCCGGAGGATTCCATGTGAAAATCCCAAGTCGCCGAAGGTATCAAGGATCTGGAGGAGAGTTCACGAAGAGATCGAGCAAAGAGAAAGTTGCGCGATGAAAACATTAACAGGATCCACGGGATCGTTGTTGCTGATAACATCTACGCTATTAATCCGGCACATCTTGCGAGATTAGGATGATAGCTGGTGCATCTTTGCAAGGAGTCCCGAGATGGTATATTCTAACATGGGATTTCATTTCTATTTTCCTTCGCTGTGGAGGAAAGATTTAACATTGGATTTTGTGAATGGTTGGTTATTAACCCCTTGCCTTACGATTTCTTTTGTGATCGAGCGTGCAATAACTCGGAATTAATTGTTGGGATGATAATCTATCAATGATTTCCGATATAGCGGTATGAGTTAACGCAATATTAATAGCATAGTACTAATTTCAACGTCTTCTGATCTACTGATATTTCCAATTTAACAGTTTTTGGAAAACTTATAGATTTTCTACTCCGTTTACAGTCTCGCGTGTGCCACACGTTATTGTGAGACAAAGGGTTAATTAATATCTACTGTAGCATGGCGAAAATTATAAAGGCTCGACGCGACGAGCTTCGGGAGGTTTCGAGAGGCCTCTGGAGGCATCGAGACGCATCGAGAAACATCTAGAAGCATCGAGAAGCTTCTGGAAGCATCGGGAAACATCGAGAAGCTTCGGAGATCGGCAATGGACCGCGGAAGGGAGGCGCGAGGCGCAATTCGCGAGAGCAAGCTTGACAATGCAACTGTTGATTTTCACGACCAAGAGTAGCAACGAGCGGGTATAAAATAGGGCTCGCGACGCTACAGAATTTTTCTTCTGCGCCGAGAGAGAGGACGAGAACCTTGTCACGACCTGAATATCCAACAATCCTTCCTAAACTATGGCTACACTACTGTAATTAACTCATAATATATTTAATTCCCCAAAGGCCCTTGTAACTCTGATGTAACGCAAAAAACATCTAAGCTTCCATTCTTCAAAGTAAACTTTTCAACTTTTTGTTTTGTCCACTATTTGAAATAATATTTCTTTCATTTTCAAATTGTGCTATTATGAAATTGATCTTCGGATACTTAGAAAACTTTCGAGTATTCAATATAAATATATAAATTCAATTGTTAAGTCATCTGATAGGTGAGAAAAAAATTATTGTACACTAAATATCAGCTCCGTACCATAGAGAAGGTAGTTGGGGGTAAATCCGATAGGAACAAACATTACGTGTGTTTTCATAAATAAATTTCTTCGCTTTATAAATTGTTGAAGGAGGCGTCGTGGCTCGGGCCGGCCGCAGTTCCTGACTGGGCCCATCCACACCCAGTTGAGAAGGCACAGGCTGAGTTCGGTGCCTCGGCTGCGGCCGGTGCGGCGGAGGGTCCTTCTGTTCCTAGGAAAGGTTGAAATGGTAGTTAGCGCGCTGCGTTTCGTCCTGGGCCTGCTCGTAGACTCGTCAGTAGGGCTGACCGAACAGGCCCTGCCCTAGACGCTGTGCCCCGGATGGGACGATGCTATCTGCCGGTTGTTTGTATATATAGATACCGATCGTCGTTGGAGGACTCGCGAGAGCGATCCTGCGGTGGACACGATGTCTAGCGGACGATCCTTGAACTAGGGGTGGCGTAGGCGTAATGGCGGTCATTGATCGGTGGTGGCACTCGATCCTGCTGCCGCCACACTACTACAGTAATCGACTATGTAGCATGTTTACTTTAGGAGACTTGGTTTGGAAATTCCGAAATCGAAATAGCAGTAATAGACAATTGAAAAAAAGACTTTACTGTTCCCTAACCATCTTTCAGTAGTCGGACTGTACGTTAGCACTCCTACGTATATGGTACCGGATTATTTGTGTGAAAGTGATACCAAATTATTTGTGTAGCTTGTTAAACTGACTGTAAAATTGTAATTAAACGGTTTTGTGGAATACAAAGACAAGATGGTATTTCTATCTGGAATGAACAGTTTCAGTTAACAGCAATTGAATTCTTGTTCCTCTTTTAATTAATCCTAATTGAGTTAACCCTCTATGGGCCCCTGTGACTTTGAAGTAACGCAAAAGACATATAAGCTTCTATTCTTCAAAGTCAAGGTAACTTTACCAATTATTATAATTCAGCTCGTGAAAATCATGAAATTCTTTACAATTCAATGTTTAAAAATCAGGTTTAATACATCATTTACAGTTGCATTTTTATCATTTTCCAATTGTACTATGGTGAAACTGATCTTCGGATACCACAAAAAATGCAGACTTGGAGAGTTAAGTCGCCAACATGTCGATTCAACTAAAATAAACTCAATTCAACTTAAAAATTCGGTTTACCTAATATAAAGAAATACACCGTGGTCGTTTCACGTAGCACGACAATCGTAACGCCCACATGACATATTTCTCCCAAACGTCGTTCCAGCTCCGTGCTATCCGCCATTTGAGCAAGCTATTTCAGGATGAGCATCCATGAGCAGACAGGAATGCGACCATAGTGGTTTCACGCTCGTTACCTCTCTGGATTATACGCTTCCGCGATAAAACTTATTCCTTGAAGAGCCACCGGACAGACCGGACGTAGTTGTTATTCTCGGTGCTTTAAGAGTGTACAATGGAGAAGTCCTGTACGGCAGGAGATCTGCCAAGAGCAAACGAAATACCTCGGGGAAAAAGTCCTGAAATTTTTTGCCCCCTGAGTCCCGTCACCGACAAGCCTTTTCCATTGGTTCGGCGTCTCCGGTTCTTCGGAAGTGTCCACGTCTATTTTAAATTACGGTGACGGTGAAGAAAATTTGTGTGGATCATGTGAAGTGTTAACTTTAAATATAAATGCAGTCAGGTGGTCAATTCGAGTGGTAAAGTTTGAATGATCGGAGTCAGCATGACGTAGAAAAGGGGAGAATGCTGTAAAATTGAAAGATTCTTTGAGTTTTTATTGTTTATGTATATTTAGTATTCTGACTTGCAAAAGTTAAATCGTCTAGGACAATAATGGTTAGGCTACGACCTGCCGTAGAATTGAAAATAACCGTGCAGAATTTTCAATTCGCCGGTTTTAAAATATATATTTTTTTTCACGTTTCACCAAATTTCATGACAAATAATAGCTACACCATTGCTGAGTACTCTGCGAACGTTTCTGCAGATTTCAAATTTGATAAATGCTGCCAATGCATAACATAAAAATCCAACTAACGATCTCTTTCACTCACTAAAATTCTTCTCTAAAACATTTATTTATACTACACCTTTTAAATGTTTTTTCGCAGTGTTAAATTTGTCACAAATACACAAAAATCCGAAGTCTACTCATGAAAATTCGACACCTACCCCAATATAATTATTTGTACCGCGGGCAATTTTTGCTCCAAACGTCATCATGAAATAAGAAGAATTGCCAGACAGAATGAAAATCTTCTTACAATTCAACATAAAATATACAACTAAGAAAAGCTCGCAATTAAGATGTAACCGTTAATTGGACCAAAGTCGTCTTTCTTGCCCGGTATACTCTTTTTGCCCCAATTCGTCATTCCGCTTGATCCCCGATGCTCGAGCAAAGACTCTGCTTCTTGCTTTTGCATTTCGGTATTTTCAAGAAAGTAAAATCGTCAGTGGCACGATTAATCTCTCAATTAAGATGGTACAAGGAAGAAGTTCAGTGGCGAGCTATTCTCGCTAATCGTTTCTCGAAGCTCACAGGCAGCCTCGATGGGAAACAAGGACAAATACGGTGACATTAAATCACGGTAGCCGAAATAACGTAAATCTTGCTGCCCTGCCTGCAAGACGTATCGCAGGGTGTACTTTTAATTGCGTTCTCAAATGGCCGATTGCAATTTAACGTTGGAACGAATCTAGAGCTCGGTTCGCCAAAGTTGTACACGATGGAGACTTTTACTGGCTTTCCCGTTTCAGCCGATGATCTATTTAGTTGCTGCTTTCGGTATCGAAGTATAGAGGGCGTATTTTAACCTTTCGAGAACGATATACTGTTCACAAACGACTTGATGGCGTGCGGTACTACACAGGGATAAGGGGAGACCGTTGGTCGCACCGTCTATTGTCCCTCAAACCATCGAATTTTGTAATAAAATCTTTTTCAATTGCAACGCTTCTAACTAGTCTACATTCAGTGAACTACTCTAAGAAGCATTTAGTAATACAATCTCTCTTAATTTCCGCAATTCCAAGTTTTGTCTATTCAAGAAACTGTATAAAAAAACAACCACTAATACAGTTTCTCTCTGTTTTCGCAATTCCAAGTGTTTTTCGTTCAGGAAACTCCACTAATACAGACTCTCTCACTTTTTCAATTCCAAGTGCTGTCTATCCAAGAAACTCCACAAAGAAACAGCGACCAATACAATATCTCTGGATTTCTGCAATTCCAAATGTTTGTTATTGAAGAAACTGCACTGAAAAACACCCGCTAATACAATCTCTTTCGATTACCGCAATTCCAAGTGGTTTCTATTGAAGAAACTCCGTTAAGAAAAATCCATTGTTACAATTTCCCAAAAATTCCCACAAAAAATTATAACCAGAGAAGAAAAAAAAAGAACTACAAAATTGCAAGATGAAAATGAAGAGCGATCAAAAAGTTCGCCGTTGAGCTGGGGCGAAAGGCCGAGGAAAAGTACGAAGCGAAAAAGACGCGGGTGAAAGTACGTATTCAATTTAACTGCAACGGGAATGAATAAGACGTGCATATTTACGTATACGAATTGCCTCTCGAGGAAAAGTGGCTTACGTTGGATCGCCTGCAACGACAAAATGACGCGAAAGGTGGGATAGAAACGTCAAAGCTGTGCCCAGTAAATTCTATTTTATACTTTTTCCTCTATGGAAATATTTTAGCTCACGTTAGAAACGCTAAGTTTGTAAATGATACTCCCTGTCAATGCACACTTCTCCATGCATGTATTCACGATGGAGCAGAGATTCTAGGTCGTGATGGGCATTCAATTTAATCACGAATGGAATATAATGCGTGACCCATTTTTTCCACGGGCTCTGCTCATTTGGATAATTATATCGAACAAATAGGGAACCGGATATCTTGACAGTTAGTACTCTTACAATTAGTGTTAATACTTTGGGCCACGGCACGCCGTTACATAAACTTGAGGAAGGGATAGCGATTTATATATTATATATATTTAAGTTTTCATATATTTTTACTAGTATAAAGTAATTAGTATATTTCAAATAACGGAAACTCTGTCCACATAATTCAATGGCGGAACCATTAATTTTTGGACACTCCTGTCCGCCATATTTAAACCGCCATTTTGTTTTCTGAAATTTTGAGTTCAGTTTCGTAATCAGCAACCTTAAAAACATTAGAATACTAATTTCTGTGCGAAACCATTAATTTGTAGACACAACGGCCTGCCATATTTAATCTGCCATTTTGTTTTTTGAAGTTTTGAGTTCATATTTGTAATCAGCGACCCAAAATATACTAAAATACCAATTTTTAGCTAAATCTGATGTGTTTTGCGCTCTTGGCGACGATTTGAAGAAGATAGAAAACTGTGCGAGGTGCCTGAACAGCTAAATTCATTTTCTGGACCACTATGCGGCGAGATTAAATGTGTCTCACCTCTTCGATGCGTGAAGATGCATGGACATTTTTTGTCCCACCTTGTCAATATATTTATTATATAATTTCGTTAACAAACGTAAACCAATTTTTGTTCAATTAAAAAGAAAATGTCAGTGCAACATGGGTCATTTTATTTTTTGAATTCCCGTGCCTCAAAGAGTTAAGATAGTGTTCCTTTTTTGTGCACATACAAATATTTCAAGAATGAATACACACTGACTTTAGATATCACCTACTTTGGTATAACGCGACAACCTCAAGAAGTCTCCTCGGAGGTAGGCCTGTTTCGGCAGGATCTGATTCGCCAGGCGTCATAAAGATATTTCAATGTTACGACTTTGTCAAGTGCCTCCTTCAGGAGGCTGAGCAGGGTGGATTAAATAAAAAAAACGGTGCGAATAGGCGGTATTTAGCGAGAAGCACCGCCGCTCAGGAGACTTCTTGAGGTTGTCGAACGATACATTGTATCTATTATATTTTATCTTTTTAAGTCAATACATCATCAATTTACATCAATAATCGAATAATAAATTTTATAGTTTTATAAAAAACCACTAAAAACTCTGATAAAACCGATTTTTTAATAAAATTTTGATAATTTTTTTAAATATCTTTCTAAACCATTTTTTTCGTAATACCTAAAATGCATCCTATTTTACAATTTCTAAAAATTTCGTACAAATTTATTTTTAAGTTAAAAAAGTTATGATATTCATTAAAAAACATAAATCTTTTTATAGTAATACCTAAGATACATTCATTTATACAATTTTTGAAAATTTCACAAAAAGTTCTTCACAAATAACAAGGTTATGATAATTTTGGTAAGGCGCATATCTTACAGTTTTCTTAGCGGTCCTTAAAGTGTTAAAATATTTAATGAATTATATTTTCTAGCCAAAAAAATTAATTTTCAATCAATTTATAAAAAAGTTGGACTATCCCTACCCCAAAATTGGGCAACAGCTTGAGAACCCCTGCTGTGACACTTCAACCACTTCGCGAGACATCTTTCAAGCTCCACATTATAGATATTCCCCTTGTCTAGATGCACCTCCTAAAAATTAGAAATGCAATATAACCGATAATCCAAGATACTAAAGAGCTATATCTATCGAACGTAAAACCATTAAAAATTCACTCAGCAACGCAAGCATTAAAACAAAATTTTTTCTTCCTCTTCGTTTCGCAACGAATCTAAACAAAATTCGCAAAAAATCAAAGTCGATACAACGGCTACGTAAAAGAAGCAAGCGTCCCCGCGTCTGTATATCAGGAGGGGAAAAAAGTGTCCTCGTATCTAAATAATTTCTCAGCTGAAAACATTCGATACGTTTCTCCAAGTTTCGCGATATCACACTCCATCGTTTCTCACGCGCGAAACTGCACGAAGCGACAGGAAACGTTTGAATCGGTAAAAGAAGTGAACAAAAACGAGACTGAGAACTTGGAGACAGAGATATGCATCTTTTGTGCCGTGGTGTTTTTCATTCAGCGTATCGGTCGTGCTGCGGAGAAAACCGTGAAAACATCGACGACCGAATTATTTACATTTTCTCCGCGCGAAAATCGAGAGATGCATCGTTGGAATCGCGGTGTAACGACAGTTTTATACTTGCGGGAATGCACGAGAGATGAATTCCGGGTTTCGCGTCCGCGTTATTTACGTCCCGGCGATCCGACACCTGCGGATAACGACGAGTTCGAATCCTCCGAGCAGTGAGGCAGCAACAAATTTGTGGGCCCTGTAGAAAGAGTAAATGTCTGCTATTTCTATGCACCAAAACATAAAGTTAATGTGGATGTTGATTATTAACACGTTACGTTTTATGTGGACCATTGTGGTACATGTTAAAGTTAATCTGCAGGCCGCTTGTACCATAAATGGTACACGCAGATATATTTATTTAATGTGCTGAAAACGTATGTTTTATAATGAATTTAATTCTGTAGAATATATTTGCACTGAAAGAATGAGGAACTACATAAAATGAAGTATAGAACAAAGCACATAATTTGTTTAATTGTTATATGTATTATAATTACATGTAATGGTTGACTTTTTTTAAAGCAAGGTTTGTATAACAATATTTCAGTTCTTTATCTTGTTACTTCAGTATTATACTTTTTTATCTTTTTTTAATAGCAGCATTTTCCAACTGTCACTGGTTTGCCCTCTTGCGCTTTAATAAATTGTTTTTTTTATTCTCACAGTAACATAAAGAATTACCTATTGTTTTCTAACTGTTGCTATTGACACAAATCTTTGTTGCTGAGGATTATACAATATCCAAGTGTTTAAAACTGTTGCATTTAGGAAAATCTATAAGTAGCTCAAATGCTACTTGTATATACCATTTTAACCCTTTTAGTTCCGATCGAAAAAATTGATTGAATTAATGTCAAAGGGTATAGCAGGATAAGGTGATCAAAAGTGCCCTTGAACCGATTTCAATGGGGGTGGTCTCATTCGATAGATAATGCTCGGCGATCATTGTGTACAAATTTTTAACCCTGTATCTTGACTGAAAGGGTAGTTATGGGGAAAATTTTAAAAATGTGTTTTTGCCCCATTTTGCCTATTTATTGAGGCGCAAAAAATTCGAAAAAATTCTGACTTATTCTACACGGTACCATACATGTTTGAGATTTTTTTCAGATTTTTCCATTGAAGAACCTAACTGTAACAAATGAGCAAACGCAAAAAAAAAACGGAAAAAAGTAGATTTCGTATCGAGATCTTCGAGGTACAAGTTTTTGCATATTACAGTAACAATCCAACACTCATGATCGTTATCACCAATTTTTTTCAGATTTTTAAACCGCCTGCGTCATTGTGAAAAAAATCGAAAACCGATTTGCGCGACGCATTTCGATGTAAAACGCGATGATCCAGTTATTATTTTCTCATTCTTCGATTACAATATGTTCATTTTGTGACTTTCAGTGTGTCTTGCGTTCGAAGTTTTGCGTAAAGGGTTACTACATGCCGCCATTTTTACTAATCAAAATTTGTCGCTCTGACTTTTAGAGTTGAATTATTTACAAAAATTAAGTATTATGAGACAGTAGGTACTTTTCTGTAGAGCTAGTATCTTCAAAAATCTCCTCCCGCCGAATTAAAATTACTTATATCCCCAACAAGAAGTATTTTCCTTATAATAAGGAAATTCACGAATCACACAAGAGGCAAGTTATCTCATTATGAGCAGCATTATCCGAAGTTGCAATAAAACCGTAGACGTAACAGTTTCCTCGCCTTGACGATAACGTTATACGGTTTTCCGATAAGTAGTCCATAGCCAGCCGGAAGACAATATGCCCGGGTATCGGTGCAAACCGAACACCCTCGACGAGGCACCGATTTCCCAGCAAACACACGACGGAAGCCCTCTCTAACGAATTGTTTGCCATGCTCGCGGATACCCTCGAGTCCGAGGCAGTGAGCGCTTCCTCCTTTGTGTTTGCTCTGCGCTCGTCACGCGACACCAAACCACTTTTCACGTACTCCGCGAGTTTTACCTTTTATCGGGAAATAATATTGCCGTTTTATGTTGTTCGTTCAGGAAATAAAGAGCCGTACGTGCCTGGACGACGATGAAAGATGAGAACTCGACGATCGAGAAACCTACGGCCATTGACAGTTTACACTTTTGCATGGGGATATGGGATTTCGAATTTGTTACTTTGATTTTACAGGTTGATACTTTGGTGAAAGGTTAGAGGTGAATTTTAATGCAGCAGCAGTAAATTTGGAATGAATGTTGATATTTGTTTTTATTCTATGTTCTATGGAATTTTTGGCAAGGTTTTAAGTTATTTTTGATTATCGGTTTTTAGCGATTTGATTTTATAAAAAATTTCTAAGCAGTATTTCTTAACGTTAGAGCTACCAGCGTTAAGTCTTTTATATTTTTATATATTAACACTAGATTTACTATAATACTAGATTAATACTAGATTAATACTAGATAATATTATAAATAACTATTTATTTATTTTTCTGAAGTGAGCCAATTTGACTCACACAAGAAAATCGAAGTTTTTTGCAAAGAAAATTGTTTTAAATCCATTTAAATGAAAGATTTATTATTAAAAAAAATTAACCAACTAATATATTAAATATGTATATAGTAAATTTTGAATGACCCAATTTGGCTTCGTAAATCTAGTGTTAAAGTACTTTGGAAAAAGAGACATTAAGAGATGAAAAAGATAATTGAAACAGTAATCAAATTTTTACAAGAGCAATATGTATATATATCTGCGGTAGGAGTCTTCTATGGACTTGATGAATTTTTGGAAAAAGTTGGGAACCAGTCGAAATATATGGAATAAGTACTTTGGAGAAAGTGAAATCAGGAGGTGAAGAAGATAACCAATTATAATAATTAATTTATTGGAAAATTGGAATATTTACATTAATGTATTTACATTGTATTAAGATTTAGTGCTACAAAAAGATAGAATAATTTGGAATAAGAAGAATCAAGAGGTAAAAATAATGATTAATCAAGTAATTTGATTTTATAAGGCAGAAGTGGAATTTTTATTGCATGGCTTTCATTCCAGTGTGGAGCATCTTATAAGAACATTGGGATTCAGCCAATTCGACCGCCTTAGTAGTTTCAGGATTAAATGATCAGCCCTTGCTAAGTAGAGTGAGAACACCATTGCGTAAGAATGCATCTGTGTTTTTTATAGAAATTTGTGAATGAAGAATATTAAACTTTTGCGGACGGAGACATTTTTTAATATTGACAGATAATCATTTATTCGGCGTTCCAAAACCACGTTTTTATTGCAAATTTGGGCTATTAATGTATATGAATTATAAATTGCTCCACTTTTAATCATATCGTACCGGTTTTATTTCAATTTTTCAATTTGAATCATGTCTACATACGGCGATAAACTATAACTACATCTTTTCCCAGTACACATATGTATATGCGTCGCTAGTACGCAAAGGGTTAAATAAAATGTAAAAATTTGAAGACGCAAAGTGTAATGTCTACGAGACTTCAGTTAGAATGTAACGCTTGACACGGTGCCCATTATAAAGCCAAAATGATTCACCGTTACTATTGCATCTCAATTGTTTCTTGTATTTTTTTAAATCTGTTTTTCTATTTATACTATTTATATATCGACCGTTTATTTTGAAAGTGGTGTAAGTCCATTTGCAGCCTGTAAATATACATAATTTTAGTTAAATTCGACTAAAAGAAATTTGTATAATCAAATTAGATATTGATAAATCGATAGAAACATTGTCAGATTCGCCATAATTAACCAATATTTTTAAATTGAAAGATATGCTAACCTTTAAATATCTCGAAACAAGGGAAAATGGACTTACACCACTTTCAAAATAAGCGGTCCATATATTCTATGTTCGTTAGAAAGAACAAAGACAATATTTATAAATTGGAAACTTCTTGATGTAGCATTTCCTTCAAATTGTAATAAAGTGTAAGAATGTAAATCAGTTCAGTGCTATTCAGAAGCAAAAGCGTTTAACGAGGTCGTCCATCGAAGCAGAGGGATTAAATGACCGATTATCAGGTGCCCTAATTGCTAGAAAATGCTAGTACTTACTTTACTTTCATTGAACAATTGTATATTTTCACTGTATTTATTTATAATATTGCCATCGCTCGACTATCACTGACTTCTATTAATGATTCAACGCACGATTCTCTAATAAGTATTCCGGTTAAGCAGCTGTAAATGACCGAATGAATGGGTCTATTAATTTATGATTAATTATGAAAATCCTGGAAAATATTCGTGTCTCTTCGGAGATCGATAATTAATGGTGTCCAGCACCGATAATATGCCGATTCTGTCAATAATATGCCGATAATCATTTCTCGCCGATATTCCATGGAATTTTCCCGCTCGAATTCCCTACATATTCGTCGAGTATGCACGTCACTTATCAATCTCATTGTTCTCTTTTTCCAGCGAACAATTTTCAATGGCGTAAAACTATTCGTAACATCTGCCTGCATTTTTAATTTAAAGCAATTAATCTCATACCTCGCATACATGGTTCAATTAATATTTTCTTTTATAAAATTCACATACACAGTATGTCGGAAAAATAACGGAACTTTTTAAATAGAAAAAAAAACAATCAGATATTTTGCCAAAATTATTTTTTTTTATTCGAAGTACAGGGTGTAAAAAAATTAATGGTCATGGCTTTAAGGGGTTGTTCTACACCTCTGGATCGATGGAGATTTGCGTAAAAAATCGGCCGCAAAATTCGGGAAAGGGTAGCAAATTTTTTTTATTGGCTCATCGTATTCGTCTTGTTACGTGGGTAAAATGTCTGAGAGGAACCATGGGTCAGAAACGAACCGTTCTCTCACAAATTAACTTTTAATTCGGCCTTCCGATCAAAATTTTTTTTATATTATAAACAATCAATTCATTTACTCGTTTTATCCACTTTTTAAATAAAATACCTTACAAAGCTTTATGCTAACCACTTTGTACATCTCCACTACCATCACACGTATTGTGCACACTTTCGCCAACAAACCATACCACTTGTAAAATTAAACCGCCAAATTAAACAATTTCCCCTCAAGAGTTAACGATCGCAACATCGAACCATTCACATTCAACGTAACAGTCAAAAATACTCACCATTTAAAAAGTTAATTCTTTACAACAACAAAACGATCGCCGAAAAAACTGGTCGATATTCTTTCCCATTCTGTTTCTTCCCCATGGAAAAAAGCTCGAACGTTACGTAACCACGGCATCGCGATATTCCATTGGACTTTTTAACGAGATATAATCGCGTATCGGGTAAAAGCGTTACTTTGTTATTCATTGGTTATTCGGGACCAGAGCTCGGCACTGCTATCCCTCCAAAATATCCCATCCGATTTAAATGAGAACGCTACGGTTGTCTTTCGACAGCCATCTTTTATTCAGAGGCATCGATTGGCTTTTTAACGACACGTATCAAATCGAACGATCGAAGTCATTATTACTTCAACCGGTAGATTTCATGGACGGGTGGATGCATTCTAAGCACTGTATGAACACGAATTACAATTTTGAGAGGGCTGCTCGAATCTCGAGCGTTAAATCGGGGCCAATGGAAAAACAATGAAACAATTTGTTGAGTCGTGAATAGAAATCTCTGATAACGTTTTTGAAAAATCCGGGTGATACGAGGATTTTGTACTTTTCGTTTTATGACTATACTGTTGGAGATTTCGAAGGGGTGGGTTTACAGAGGTGATTTTGCGAAGTTTTGTTGGTTTTTATTCCTTTGGGGATGGGGAGGCACGTATCGTTGAAAATGAAAATTGGGCTTGTTTTTAGTATTTCTTAAATGTGGTTTTAACTGATAGAGAGTGTAGCGATAAGAAGTGGATTTATATTAGCCTCCGTTGGATTGAACACTGTCATCTTGATCTATCTGTCTTGTATGATATTTTAAACTAGTTATTTAATTCAAATTAAGTTGGTGATACTTTAAAATTTTTAACAATTACACATTCACAGACAATTACAAACATTCAAAATCCCGGACCAATTTAAATTGGTTCTAACACGTTAGAACCGGAAATATCCTAAGCGTTCGTGTAACTGAAAGGATCTCTCCTTTTCACGTGACAAATTAAACCCGCATTTATTTCTGTAACCATCAGGTGATTGTCGTATCATATATTATATATAGCGTATATAGTCTGACAACTGAAGGATGGCTAGGGAGCGGCAAACTCCTCGTTTTCAATCGCCTACTCCCACAATTTCGTTTTTAGAATCCCCAAACTTAGCCTTCCACAGTAAACGACTATTTAGATTGTTTTCTTTAGGGGACCAGCTTTGAAGATTCCAAAATCAAAATCGGAAGAACAGGCGATTGACCAAGGAAAGTTTCACCACCCCCTAGCCATCTTTCAGTTAGTAGATTGTAACGATGCTCGTTGTTAGATCCAACTACCTGAACCTCCTTTTGGTGGCTTTTTTGAATATTGAGGAATAATCATTTATTTTGTGATGGAAAACCATTTTTTTATTAGAAAGTCAGATTGTTAATATATAGAAGTTAGACATTACTATTTGTGTAACAAAATCTCAACGGTTAGATTGAAATTTTTCGACTCTAACCGTATACACATGCACCGACACAGACTACATCAGATATTTTCTCAGACCGCATATATGCGTCCGTCGTTCTCAAAGTGTTAATTCGATCTTAGCCGACCTTTACCGACTTAGACTTGAATTAATTTCGTCTTAGACACTCTAATGTTACTCTGAACTTCATACCGTACATCATTAATATTTTTTAAAGATTTAATGACTTCTTGTATATAATTACAGCGGTTATTTGTGACAAAAAGTGAAGACTGCTAATGTTTCAGAGTAAAGTGCAAAAACGGTCAATAAGCACCGGGAGGAAAAGCCCACTAATGAGTCTTTGGTTGGTAAGACGTTAAGCGGCTTAGTTTTTCAACGATAATGATCTATTTAACGACAGTAAGTTTTCACTGTTCTAAAGCGAACAGCGCTAATGGAGGATATTCGTCGCTCTAATCAGGTTCTTTGAGAGAAGCGCGAAATTATCTGAGTTATAAGCTCAACGAAGCGGCAGCCATTATACAGTTGACCAACTAAAGTCAGCGGCTGATCGTTGATCCGTTGCAATGAACATTAGCACAGTCAGAGTATAGAAACTACAGGACTGATGGCCACTAATGAATTTAATCTATCAGCAAATTACAATTTAATTTTAATTGGACTACGACTAATTTTTAATTGACTATCTTTTAGTATTTTTCTCATCTCTGAGACTTATCTTCTTTCACTACTCGCAGTTTTTCAACTGTTTGCGCTTCTATGTCGAGTTTAATTCAACGTTAATTTATATCTCAGGGACTCATTTGTCGAGCTTCACTCGAAATTTGTTCAAGTCCAAATTAATAGATCTTATCGTGCGAAAGAAAAGCAAGATTGCATCCTAAAAATTTTTTCAAGAGATATCATGACTTGCAAAATTACAAGGTACAACAATAGTGCGAATAAAGCAGATATTTTATTGAATTTGTTTTTTGCTTTGTTTATTGAAATTGTCCTATTTTTTAGCTTAAGGAAATTTCAAACAAAACACTTAAAAGCGTCGGTAGTTACTGGTAAGAAAATTGAAATATAATGCGGGGTGCAAAGGGTGAAACAATAAATAAACAAGATGTTCTGCTACATTCTTTTCATGTAGTGCATGAAACATTTAGTGTGGCCGTGGAAGACATGTATCAAAATTTCTCTATCCTCTACACTTAGAAGGAAAGCTCCAAACCCAAACAAAAATCTTCCCCTTCATCTACTTTTCAAACAGACAAACCACCATAAAATTGTCGGATCGGGGCGGTAACCCTCCTATAAAAGAATTGAAGAGAAGAAGAGGATCGATGGTGCTGTGGACTTGCACCGACCCAGGAAATCTCCAATGTTAAGCTACTCCGGCCTAGTGCGCCGTCTTGCATGGGTAACCGCTCGCCTCTCTTTGCTTTCCACAATTCTTCAAGAAAGCAATCAACACACTACAGACACCATCGAAAGAAAACGATGCGGAACCGAGGCGGTACCCTCCTATACGAACTTAGAAGAATAGAACATGAAAAGGAATGCGGAAGAGGTCGCTAGCACTGTGTATTTGTTATGACCCAAAAGATTCTCGGTGTTAAGCTACTCAGGCCGCGTACGCTACTTAAATGGGTTACCGCGCGCAACTCTTTCTTTTTTACGATTCTACAAAATCAGTCCACATACTACAGACACCGTAAGGAAATAATGCAGGGTCGCAGAAGTATCCTCCTATAAAACCTTAGGAGAAAAAAACATGAAAAAGAGTCGGGAAGAGGTCGCTACCGCTGTGTATTTGCCCCGGCCCAGAAGATCCGCCGTGTTAAGCTACTCAGGCCGTGTACGCTGCCTGGATGGGTTACCGCGCGCCAGTCTTTCTTTTTTCCGATCCTGCAATAACACCATCTGATTTGCGGCTGCACTCGCTAACTATTTCGCAAATCAGTATGCCAACGAATACAGACACACGATGAACATTAGGTAGAAGAGAAGCGTAATCGTTGCCTCAAATGCAAATCCAAATGAAGGTTATACTACGTCCTTTGTTAGCGTTAATCTGTTGCGAAGGAACGTAAAGCTGAACGCTCGCATTCTCGTTAAAATGCGCTCAATCTGTGTAGCCGAGCCGGCACGTAGAGAGATGGCCGAAACTAATTTCCGCTCGGAGATGAAACTGGCGTCGTCGCACAGTGGGGCCGTTGCACGTAAAAGCGGCAAAAAGTCTTTTTATACGAATATACCCACAATGAAATAATATTTCGCTAATAGTTAATGGCACATATTGGCCACAATTTACCGTGATTTTTTTTAACATTTGTCGATTTTTAACACGACTACATGGTTTTGAAATAGGCAACCTCTAAATCGTCCAAAATTAAAGTCGTTGTTTATTATTGCCTTGGTTCTTCAAATTAAATGATGAGTAATTGAACTAAGTGTACCTGGTATGTATTTAAATTCCACCAAAGAACATTTTTATATATTTAACATTTTTTAAGTTATAACTAATTGAACATGTTCAATTTTCATTCTATTTTTTAATCATGAATGCAGTGTGATGCCGTGTTCATTTTAATTGCTTTCTTTAGAGTGAAGCCTTACCTTTTTTTTAAAAAAAAAATTAGCTGCTACTATCTGCGTATTTAGAAAATACAGAGATAAACATTTGTTGGCGCACCATGTGTCACAGTGGTCCGGAGCGTGAATTTAGCTGGTCACGCACCTTGCGCAGTTTTCAATCTTTTTCAACTCGTCACCACGGGCTCAAAATACATCGGATTTAGTTACAAATTTGTATTTTATTATTTTTTGGGTCGCTGATTACGAATCTGAACTCAAAAATTTTTAAAACAAAATGGCGGTTGATATATAGAGGGTAGCTATGTCAAGTACGCATTTACAACATGGGATTAACTTTTTGCCTTTTTCTAATTTAATCAGTTTGTACTAAAAGCCCTTGAAAAATTGACAACGTTTACCTGAACTTTTCGTTCATATTCTTTCCTAAAGCGTATATAACGATCAGGTACGCAGATGTGTCCAAGGGTGGACACATTGCTCGCAAACGTTCTAACATTTTGGCGAAACTATGCAATACTTTTTAATAATTATTGTTTCTATTTGAAGAGCATTCTTCGACGATAAAAATTCTCGTGTCAAACATAAAATTATTGTGTGTAGTTTATTCAAAAATTAATATTGAAAAAATGAAAGAAAATCGTCGAAGTTTTTTATCTTTTGCAGACAAAAACTAAAAAGTCCCACTAGATCCCACTCTCTGATTAACGACACTGTTTTCTGTGATCCTTCCCCTAAACGATCTTGTAAAAAATTAATCCGACCGGATCCGCCTCGGACGCATTTTTATTGTTTAAAGAGTCGCGCGCACCTCGGCAAGGCGCTGCCGCGGGACAGTCTCATAAACTTTTGGTAGATATAACAATGAAGAACGCAGGTAGACGCACGAACTTTTTGCAGAAATAACTTCTATATAGTATGAGGAATATATGTGGAAAGTTTTAGCCGAATACCTTTCGATACTTTTAAGTTAATTAATTTTTAAGTGAACCCTGCACCGCTAAGTATAGGATTCTCTTTCAATCAATTAACCTAGCTTATTCCTCTCTGCTCGCAACCTGGCAATAAAAGCGACGAAGTAATAAAAGTGACGCTTTAGAATTCTTCGTCCTTGTTAATGCTAAAGAGGTTTACTTTTTATTGCGCTGTATCTGGAAGAAATCTAGGAATGATTTGACCGCGTGACCCATTGGGTCTCTACACCTGGTCTCCGTTATATACGCTTTAGGAAAGAATATGAACGAAAAGTTCAGGTAAACGTTGTCAATTTTTCAAAGGCTTTTAGTACAAACTGATTAAATTAGAAAAAGGCAAAAAGTTAATCCCATGTTGTAAATGCGTACTTGACATAGCTACCCTCTATATATCAACCGCCATTTTGTTTTAAAAATTTTTGAGTTCAGATTCGTAATCAGCGACCCAAAAAATAATAAAATACAAATTTGTAACTAAATCCGATGTATTTTGAGCCCGTGGTGACGAGTTGAAAAAGATTGAAAACTGCGCAAGGTGCGTGACCAGCAAAATTCACGCTCCGGACCACTGTGACACATGGTGCGCCAACAAATGTTTATCTCTGTATTTTCTAAATACGCAGATAGTAGCAGCTAATTTTTTTTTTAAAAAAAAGGTAAGGCTTCACTCTAAAGAAAGCAATTAAAATGAACACGGCATCACACTGCATTCATGATTAAAAAATAGAATGAAAATTGAACATGTTCAATTAGTTATAACTTAAAAAATGTTAAATATATAAAAATGTTCTTTGGTGGAATTTAAATACATACCAGGTACACTTAGTTCAATTACTCATCATTTAATTTGAAGAACCAAGGCAATAATAAACAACGACTTTAATTTTGGACGATTTAGAGGTTGCCTATTTCAAAACCATGTAGTCGTGTTAAAAATCGACAAATGTTAAAAAAAATCACGGTAAATTGTGGCCAATATGTGCCATTAACTATTAGCGAAATATTATTTCATTGTGGGTATATTTGTATAAAAAGACTTTTTGCCGCTTTTACGTGCAACGGCCCCACTGTGCGTCGTTTAATTCCTGCCTTAGTATCAATGCTGCCATTAACGCTTCATCGAGGAGGATATTTTAGTCGCGTCCGTTTCAACCTGTGTCTGTTTGCTTCTGTTCATTTTCCGCTTCAGTTTCTCTCTCTTCCGCCATATCCAGTCATACTTTTTAAACGAATTCATCTCGTTTCCGCTACATTCCGTGTGTATCCTACCACTGAACATTTATTGTATTTTAAATCGCTCGAAATGCAGTTGCCGATGCGATTGATCGCTTTTCAGAATGGGTGTGCGATCGATAAATAGCAATTATTCCAAACATTAATATTATTCGTGGCTTTATCTATTGCCCATGTCGAACAGAAAGTTATTATTGTTTCGTTTCCGTTTATTTGATATTCTTTATGGTAATGTTCGCCGAAAAATTTTTTTTGCTTCTGCGTTCTTTTCGCATTTTGGTTTCAGAGACACGCTTTCTGTTTGACTGAATCCATCGTCCAGACACTCAGTAGAGAGGTTATCGGATCTATTGTCCTCCTTCTGTTTCTAGGAGTTGTCATGAGTTGGCTTATCGTGTGCTATCGCAATGCTTGGTTCACCATACGGCTCTCAAATATAGTTTCAATAGTACACATATACAAAACAGCACAAAATATACACAAGAGCTCACTAAAATTTCACCTACTAGTAAGGAGGGGGCCTTCTAAGGGTCTCTGCCTAACTATGCAAGGGTATCCAGTGCCGGAATCTAGTATCAATTCATCACCCCCACCAAGGAAGCGCACGTCCCCTTCCCGTCTAGTGGGACTTAAACTCCCCAACCTCTTGCCCCCAACAGTCCCAACTCTAATGACTGGTCCAGGACAAAGAAAATTTCGTCTTAGGGGCTTAGGGGGCCCTTACAAAAGTCCCCGTGGCAACACTTATACCCTTAGTAGCGCGCGGAAAGTTCGACTACAATCCCAATTACCCCCTTTGTCCATAAACACTTTTTGGTCAATACGCGACTCGGGTTGCCCCCAAAAAGTGTGTGCGGACACAGACCCGTGACTTCCTCTGTTCGCCCAGGTACGAACGAATAAGGTCCCTGGGGAGTATTTTCTAGAAAAGGCATGAAGAGATGGTTAACAGAAAATTGGTTAAACGTTTTTTGCTCGGCTTTCGTGTGGATTCATCTCAACAAAGGCTGACCAAAATATAGGCTATTTCCTAGACGCTGTGCCCCGACTGGAACGATTTCTGCCAGTCGACGGTATATATAGAAACCGGGCATCAGTGGACTACTTGCGCGAAGAATCCTTCAAGGGGCACGACATCTAGCGGGCGAATTCAAAGACAATAAGATTTGTAGGTACGTGATGTAACGACCCGAAACTGCTATTTTGCATTAAATCAAAGGGTCACTACTTCGAACAATCCTTGCAATATAGGAAATCTTATTATGCTACCACATTCGACCTTGTGTGATCTTCCACAATATGACCGTGACCATCGACATATCTGTTATTTCTTTTCGACAGCATGATGTACAATTAATATTTCGTTTTAATATTTTTATGATTTACAATTTATATTTATTAATATTATACATGGCAACAAAAAAATTGTAATAATCTGTCCTCACGAGATTTCCTCGTTTAATTCCTGCAACACCGTTAACGTCATCATTACCGCTTCATCGGCGAAGATTCTTCAACCACGTTCGTTATATTTGTCGCCTCCCATTCCCATCATGCAATAGTTTTTTAACGGGTCCATTTCATTTCGTAGCTGCCTCATTCGAGATCTGCCTGTTCATCGCGTGCTCTGCATTTTGATACGGTAATATCTGCCCGTCGAATGCACCTCGTTAAAGAGTCGCTTAATGATTCACCCTGATGGGAGAGAAATGCCAGCGAAATGATACGTCTACCCGATAGACATTCCCGGCCACTCAATTCCCTGGGCTTCTGCCACGACATTGTCTGTTGATTGCCGACATAATTGTCTGATAATTCTGCAGAAAGAGAGGGAGAGAGAGAAGCTACATCTGTTTGTGTAAAAGTTATTTAAACTTTTCTGCACAAAATAATTCTGTAGACCCTCTTGAATGTAACGATGTATTTAATCCTCTATTGCATGAATATTTATACCAACTTGAAAAAAATATATATGACTATAGTTTTATTTAAATTTTGATGTGGTAAGTAAATAAATATCAAAATGTTGATAAGCTAAATTTTTTTATTGAATTTGAGTACTGTTTTCATATGGGCACTTTATACATATATGTACAAAAAAATTTTTTTAATAGAATTAGCAAAGAAATATGTATTATTGCTTTAGTTTATGCTTACACGAAACAACTTTATTTTTTACCATATTTCTGAATTATGCCGTCATGGCGTGAGACGTCGCGATTGCTCAATTGTTTAGGTTTGATTTGTGACGTCATGACGTGCAGCGTGCGACCTTTTATATTGTTTTCATCCTAGGCGGACGTATGAGGGTTTTTACACGCAGAGGACGCTCAATCGGTAAATAATGCGCGTACGCGCTAGTAGTTCCTGGGCTGTAATGAGCTCATTACAGTCGAGGAGCACGTTGCGCATGCGTTTATTGAACTTCATACAGACGAGTTATTCAAATGTTTAGCTGTCATTTTGACAGCCACACGGAGCGAATGTTATGAGGAAAAGATAATACATTTATCATATTTTGAATTGACAAGTATTACGTTGATAATTTCGATAAAAAGAGTGATTTAATAAAAAAACAAAATTAAATATGTTATTGAAGTTTGTTATTTTATCTAGTTATGTAATTACAAATGTAATAAAAAAAAGAATGGAAAAACTATAAAACCTGTGTTGTAGCGACGTACGCTACTTATCTACCGATTGAGTGTCCTCTGCGTGTAAAAACCATACGTCCGCCATAAAATGAAAAATTTTTTAAGCACCATGGGTGAACCTATCGCGAATACAGTCGAGGTGATTAATGTTTCCAGTAGGGATACAAAGCCTCGGCCCTAGCGGGCCTCAGCTTTATACTATCCCTACTGCAAACATTAATCACCTCGACTGTATTCGCGCTATGTTCGCCCAAGGTACATAAATAACTATTATGTTTCTTTACGCGTTGTTAAGTACTGTAGTGTTATTTTGAATATATATATATATATATATATATATATATATATCATTATATTAATTTAATAAATACTAGTTAATTTATACACTATCCTGTTTATTTATCGAACGGCCACCTGCTATATTTTAAGTGAAAATCTCGAAGATCATTTTTATGGGCGTAAAATCATAAATGTATTTGTCACTAATCACATGTAACTCTCGATTTTCCCTTGCACCCTACTACCTTACGTCGTTGCATATTCTCAGTCGACGAAAGCCAATGATACATATAGCCATTTAATTCACAAATACAAAGTTTCCATTTGGAACCAACATACTCGGAATGTTCAGTTTTGATTAAACTATTCGTCTATGAAATATTTGAAATTAGGTTCCCAATGGGGAACAGAATGCAATAGAGAATTAATACTGGAAACATTTAAACATATTAGTAGACTGCGGATGTTTATGCAAATTTCGAGTTTCACAAATGCGGGTGAGACAGGAAAACCTATCTAGGGATTTATTGCACTTAATAAATATTACAACAAATACTGTACTTTGGATATTTTAGATATATTTTTATATTATGTTCGTTTTGTATATTTTAGCCGTATTTAATTTGCCATAAATGCATAAAAATCCGCAGTCTACATATTAGAAATCCTATTACCTAAACCAATGTCCAAATGACCCAATTTTTCCAAAAATTTGTCGGTTGAGGGAGTTCTCGGCACTCATGAGAAAATGTAATTGTAGTAGGCGAGAATGCAGATATCTTTCTCGGGTAAATCATAAAAATTGTAGCGCAAGTTTTGTTTTCGAGTAAGAAATTAACACTTTGCGGATGGAGACATTTTAGAATATTGCAAGATAATCATTTTTTTGGCGATTCAAAACCAACTTTTTATCAAAAAGTTAAACACGCTTGACGCGATAATATTATTTCTATAATATTTATATTACATTAAATTACGCGGCATATCAAGAATCACCGATGAATTTTTATTTTACCAATTAAATTTTGAATTACAGCGCAGGAAGTCACGAAACAAATCGTAGGGCAAAGGCTTAAAATGAATTGTTTCGCCAACCTGGAGAACTCATTCTTCTCCTTGAAATGACTTCTGAGATGTTGCTTCATTTACAACTAGCGTAAGTTAACCCATTTGCATCATAGCGCGGATTAATCTGCGATCAGCTACTGTCTGCTAGCACGGAATATTCCGCGAGTCGAGACTGTCTGCTATCACCGAGCGCAGAATATTCCGCAAGGACGCGACTGTCTGCACATACAACCGACCACGCGCGGTGATATGGGCTAGTCGTCAGTTAAACGTTGCAGATGCCTGAACACGGCACTGTAAGTAGGCGCATGATGCAAATAGGTTGAATTACCTATGTAATATGCTAATTCATTAGCCCTAAAATTTTCTTCTTCGTATTCTTTGATCTTTGTACATCAATGAATACATCTATTACCCTATTAAAACATATATCTTTTATTATCCAGCAAAAACATGAAATGCAGATGAATGTAAGCTTAAAAAGTAGCACGCAGGTCGCAAAATTCATCGAGGTACTTGTAAATCTGGAAATAAGTAATTAAAGTGACGTTTTTAAAATTATAAAACTTTGGAGAAACTTCCTGATAATTTTTAAGAAGAAAAAGGGAGTTACATAACTAATAAAATCTGACGTACATTAGAAATTTTACCTCGATGTATTTTATGAGGCTCATTTGGGTCAGTTATTAAACTTTCGAAGATTAACTTGCGAAAAGTTCATCGCGCGTAGTTCAAATTTCTTTTTACTCTCAAATAAGCAGTTTGAAGTATACTTTATTATAGGAGAAATTATTAAATGTTCTTTGTGATATTAAATAAACATTATTCCAACGATTCTCAATCAATATTGACCTACATTTGTCATTAGTATTGTATTAAGCATATCGAATAAATAATAAAATCACACCACAAAATAACCAAGGTAATATTTTTAAAAAATTAAGAACATTGATTAGTATAATAATAATGATAATATTGCTACTAATAATAATGGTTGTAATAACTCTTTCGCTCCAAGCGCCGCATATATGCGGCATCCACTCGACAACCTGTGGGTACGAGCATCGCATATATGCGGCATCCACACGACGACGTGTGGATACAAGCGTCGCATATATGCGGCATCCACACGACGACGTGTGGGTACAAGCATCGCATATATGCGACATCCAAATGACGTGTATACACGTGCTATTTGTAGTCGGTGACAACATTTTTATCGGGTGAACTTTTTCTGTTGATTTCATTAAGATATTGGATTAATTACTTCTTAAAACTGGTCTTTGTTCAAACGACATCGAAACGATTCGTATTTCAATAATTTTTGTAGGTCTTTCCATATTAAAAATGTAAATATACTTGTTACATTGGAGCAATGACAGTTTTACTCAGTACGGCTGTTATTTAAGACTTAGAAAAGTGATTATAAATAATCACCGGATTAATCACATTTACCATAACATTTATATAAAATGTGAACTTCTTATAAAAGTTAACCTTAGATCTACAGCAGCCGCCAAATCGACGAGTTCCCATTTTTTTTTAAAATTCTTTTCCAAGTCGTAGAGAAATAGTGCAGTAAATATTTCACATCTATCTTATTATGTACAAATTAAACAACTGATCATATTTTTTACCGCTTGATCCATCTTTCTACAAGGTACTTATTTAATATATTTAAACCTATCAAATTTATCGGCCGTAAATTTAATGTTAAGGGAGCAATATAGTGTAATCAATACTACCAGTTGGCAACAAAGGATTAATCCTTTGTTCTTCAACCACTCATACGCAACGAAATATACCACAATGATCGTCGACACTCGCCACGTTTAAACGTTCAATGCAAAGAAAGAAAAACAGTTCCATCGTGCAGCAAAAAACGTTTAATTAAAATCACTGCCAGCAGCGGCAACGCAACGCACTAATTTCGCGAGAGAAAAGGAAGAACCGGAAGTTGCATGGCTTCAATGAAAAAGCAAAAGAGAAAGTGAGGACCACGAATCGTCCCGATTTCGTTCATCAAAACGGTAAATCGTGATATCAGCATTTAATGGCGGCCTGTTTCAAACTTATCCGTCTATGGTTACACCGACGGAAACTTCGGAAAGTGGTTTCTTTCGACGGGATTGCTTCTTTCTGCGACAACGTCAACCCCTGGAAGCAACAAAGGATTCTTCCTAACCCGAAAGTTTAAAGTTGAATGGTACCATTGAGCGGTTGCGAAGTTCGATATTGCAAGCGACATCATTGTTATTGATACTTCGGAAAGGGCGTTTTTGAAGGAACAAACTGATAGTTAATGATTTTTAGCAGTTAAACATTTTTTTATTACAAACTTTTTCCTCGTTTAACCCCTTTTCCTACGATTTCTTTTGTGACTGGATGTGCAATAACTCAGAATTAATTGCTGAAATAAAAAATTGATACTGCTATTTGATATAACATATAACTTTATGCAATAGGTACAAGTAGTATATAAATATCTTGATCGATTATTAT
This sequence comes from Cerceris rybyensis, assembly GCA_910591515.1. Taxonomy (NCBI): domain Eukaryota; kingdom Metazoa; phylum Arthropoda; class Insecta; order Hymenoptera; family Crabronidae; genus Cerceris; species Cerceris rybyensis. The sequence goes on along the minus strand of OU342789.1, from coordinate 63,734,294 downwards.
TTACAATTTTACCTTTATCGGATGATAGCTTTGTATGCATGATTCTCACTAGTTTGTAATTTTTTTCAGTAAATATGCGAAAAATTCTCAGGCTTCTAAGAACAACATTTTGGTTAGAAATTATTTCTTTAGTAACCATTACAAAATCAGTTTCAAATACGTATTCATAAGATCTATTGCACGTTTCACAAAAGTATATTGATGCTTTTCTCCCTCCAGGCTGCTTATGATTTAAACGTTTGCGTACCGCGAGCCACTTTCACGCTCTTCAGTTTTTGTGTCGAAAAACCCCAGGACATTTTTTCAATGTTGACAATTGAAGGGAGACATTGTTAAGATATTTTGTTAAGAGTGCATCAGGTTTCTCTTTTCTAATATAAAGTAATTCCAAATTAGGATACAAGCACGAGAAAATTGTTCTTATTGTGCACTACATAAAATAAAACACCAACTTTAGCTTATTTTAAAATAAAATCTCAAGAGCGCGAAAGTGGCTTTTGGCTTTTTTCGAAGAAATTTTTTAAAATCCTCCCGGTATTCAAACGGTTATATATATTAAGCAGTCATTATATTTTCTTTGTATTTATGAGACACATTCCCAGAATTGTCACTATCACTAATTGTCTTCAAAGAATTATCACTATCAATGCGTAGCTCCCTCCGAAGAATTATCACCATCACTACATAGCTGTCTCTGAAGAATTGTCACCATTCAAATTCATTAAAATTTCTTAACTAATTTTTTGTGGCTAAAATATTAAAATTTGATTAAAAAAGGCATTATTACATCACTGGACATGTTAATCATACCGTTGGTGATGTTGAACAGACAAGGCAATTGTCCACTCATTCCACAGTCAACGAATTGAAAAATAATTACTCTTATCACCTTACACGTACTATACGACCACTATAACAAACTACTATTATCACATTAGAAGTGCCCACTAAGGGTTAATAGTTTTTGGAAATTTTTTTTTTTCATTAAAAAAATTTGAAAATGTTATATAGTATGCACACCATTGGATGTAGTATCTGTGATTTTTTCAGAATTTTCTATCAAACCAAACGTGAGAAATCGGGCAAAGGCTGTAAAATACGTTTCACCCTGTAAGTACCCCTATGGTAGGCATAGCGGATTCATACTTTACAGAAAGTGTTTTTCCAAAGCACCCTATCGATTGGTATGCCTCAAAATTAATTAGCTTTGGGGGCACTTTTACCATGCTTACCCGGCTAGACCCTTTCCTATTCTGTTCACCACATTACAAATGTCACACGTCATTGTACGGCAAGGGGTTAAATTCAAACTTAAGCCTGTAATCCCTTAAACGTCTAAGTAATTTTTTATACCATGTTACATAAACTGTAAAATATTTGAAAACGCGTAATTATTTTGTACACAAAATTACTCTAACAGTTCAAGTCGAAAAAACCTTACTCTTTTGACCGTATTCGACGTATCAGAACGTCATATGTACATTAATTCTCTCAAAACTGAAACAATATTTAACATGTTCGTTTAATAATGCTAATTATTTAAAGTTGTGCGACTATCATACATATATTACTAATATCATGAAGTAAATGTAGGAATTATAATAGAAGTACAATAGCAGGAATACACTAAATGTAGATTGAATGAGCGAGTGAGAGAATGAGTGAATGACAGAGAGAACGAGAGATGATGACGTGAAAAACCAAAGACTAAAAGACAGGAGAACTCGAAATTAGAGAGTTCGAGAAGAAACGTGAAAGAGTAAAGACGCAAAAACCTGCTACGTCCTAATTCTTATTATTTTCATGTTTCATACTTATATTTTCTCATTCTTAGTTTTAAGTATTTTATGTTAATAAATCTTAAGTTACTAATAATTGAGACTGTGTGCACCATCTCGAAAAGTATCCCTACTTAAATGAATTCTTTTCAATTGCTCTTACAAATTACACTATACCCTAAAAAATTAACCTTGCTCCAAATGCAAAAAATTGTTCAAATAAATGTGCACCCAAAGGAACAATGAACCTTGAAGAATTCAACCATGCAATATAAACATCGACCGTCAGGATTCTTATCCGATGTATTCTTATCCAACAAAAATGGAAGACAGCCTTTCTCCGCAGAACACGTGATTCCACACCGTTCCAACAATACGGAAAGAATTTCCAGCATGTCGAGCGATTTCAGGCTCGACCGGACACCATTTTGAAATAGCAGGCTGAATCGCATCCTGACGGACGCTCAGCCCATGGGGATATCGATAGCCGTTGGCTCCACAGAGGGATGATGCTTCCATCCGAGGGCGGAGTTCGATTCTCCAGGAGGAATAATACATCAAGTCGGTTCGATCTCTCGACATTGCCGTTTCATGGAATTAGATGAGATCCAGCCGGTAGACTCGTTGCCGAGTTTTCTGGGCCGTGTATCGCCATGGATCAGCCCCATTCGAGAAACCCTTTTTGTTTTGACGATTCGTTTGCTCTTCCACGCTGTGCTACCACCACCTTCTGATTTATCGTTAAGGAAGCTCACCGTGGAAGGAACGACCGGGACACGCGATGCCTCGATCGATAAGAGAAAAATAGCCGCGGTTGTGCGTTGCGGCTTTTGGGAATGACCTTTGCCCTACTGACGTCCTCTGTAGATGTGGGAATTTTAATCGATTAATGGGCTGAATACTAGACGAAGTTTTAGGATGGATAAGGTTTAAAGATGTTGGAATAATGTGAGATTGTTATACATCTTGATAAATACAATTAAAAAGAAATGAAAATTAACACTAGATTTACGGGCGTGAAATCGGATACACTGCAAAATATGACATACGGGCTTTGGAAAAAGAGGGATCAAGTAGTAAAAGTGATAATTTGTCAAGTAGTTTTTATATTATAAAATGCACGTGAAATATCTACTGTACTCCCGAGTCGAAAATTTCAGCCTAAAATCCTCCTAAATTACCAAATAACTTAAAATATTCAGGTTGAATATGGAAAAATATGTTACATATAAAAGAATACAAATTTTAATTCCACAATCGCCCTAAACTTGTTCATTTTTGCCAGTTTTACCTAGTTTAGGATCAATTTAGGCTTCATACAGCTCAAAGTATTGATGGGAATTTCAATCGATGAATGGGTTGAATACTATGACAAGGTGATGGGATGAAGATAAGTTTAAAGATGTTAGAATTAATTAAGTTTGTTATACATTCTCATAAAGAAATGATAAATATCGTTCATTTAAAAAGTCCTTGTAAAGGAAGGACAATGATTACAATTCTTGGTTGGCTTAATCGACCTCTGTAACTGTGGGAATTTTGATTAGTAAAGGGGGTAAATACTAGTACAAGGTGGTAGGACGAATGTAAGTTTAAAGATATTGGAATAATTTCTGTTTGTTATATATTGTGTCAAATAAATATTAGAAACTGTTTATTTAAAAAGTCCGTTTAATTGGTGATTGGGGTGAATACTACGATCAGGTGGTAGTATGGAGGTAAGTTTAAGGATCTTAAAATAATTTGAATTTACTATATATTCTGACAAGTAAATACTAGGAATTGTTTATTTGAAAAGTCTGTGTAAAAGGAAGGACAAGATTTACAATTCTTGGTTGTATTAATCGACCTCGTTGGATGTGAGAATTTTGATTGATGAGTGAAACGATTGCTAAGACGAGGTTGTAAACTGGCGGTAACTTTAACCCTTTCATTACGGGTGCCGCCTATAGGCGGCGGCAGCGCGACGACCTGTGTGTACGGCTGTTGACTATAATCGACGTAATTTATATATAATAGATATAATTTATAATTTATAATTTAATATAATAATTTAATGTCTCAGTACCCCAAATTGCATTTTTACTTATAATAATATAATAGCAAAATTTGCAAATATGTAAATAACTGAATATTCATACAATATACTCATTTTCATGTTTTTCCTATAATACGATGAAACAATTGTTATGTAGCTCTTAAAAAAGTGTACATATAACACATTCACAAAGTGGCGTTGAAAAACGTTAGTCCGAATATCGAAGACTACTGACGAACAAAGTGCACACTTCGCGGCGCGGTGGCCCGTTCAGTGGCGTCACCCCAGCGGAGCGGACTGCCGTAAGGAAAGGGTTAAAGATGTTGGAATAATTTGAAATTGTTATATATCCTGACAAATAAATACTAGGAATTGTGCATTAAAAGTAAGGACGGAGTAAAAGGAAGGGCAAGGTTTACAATTCTTGGTTCTGCTTTTTTTGGTAGTAGATTTTTGAGAATCTTAGAATTTCGATTGACGAGTGGGGTGAATTCTACGAGGTTATGCTGGAGACAAATTTAAAGATGAAACAATTTAAATTTGTAACATATTCTGCAAAATTAATGTCCAAGGATTATCCACTTAAAAAGGTTACCTAAAAGATAAGATAGTCAATATATTGTTGATTGGTTACTTATATCTCGTTCATATATCTCATTGAATGAAAAACTCAGTACAATTTGCAAACAAAAAATATTAATGTGCCACCTGGTACTCTGTGTTAAATTCATTTAATGGACTCTAGCGTTTAAAGTCATTTAATCTGCAGCGAGGAAGTTTCAAATGAAACGAATCGATTCATGACGTCAAAGGAGGTGGGAAGGGACTATCGTGAGTTTAATTAGAGGATGTCAAGAATAAAAGATTGCGGGTAACGCATTAAACGTAAAATATCAGTGGAATGTTTATCTGGCCAAAAAACAGCGTGGCGTGACGATTGACCTAAAAGCTCAGAATTGCTTATCAAACAGTTTCCGTAACAGTTTTGCTGCTACAGTTGAAGACAAAAGTTAAAATACCTTTCTCAAAATTCTACATTTCTCACTTTCTGCCTGATATTTGACGATGTTCAAAACGTCGATCCAAAACGGAATAGTTTAAAATAGCAATCCATGGAAAACTTCTACAAATTTGTACATTTCCTCGATCTTCTTCTAAAAAAGGCAACGATTATCACATTAGTGCAAAGAAAGCGTTACAGATAAAAAAATTATTTTTTTCTCCGCCAAGCTCCTTTTCAATTAGAACAAACATTGCTTTCTTAATTAAATTTGGAAAGAGCAATAATAATGTTTGTTAAACAAATTAAACTGTCTTTTTTCCTCGTTTTCAGTTTGAATCCTGACAACAATACCACTTTGAAGGATGCAAGGTGTTCATCGAATACAAAGAAGTATTACCTGAACGTAGAAGTGCGACAAAATTATTCTGTTCCAAACAAATTATAAGAAGAAACTATCGGAAATGGGGGTTTGATATTATTTAATTGATGTTATTTTAAAGCTTTAAGGGAAACGTTTTTTCAGTGCTAGTCTTTAGAACGTACTGAACATGGATACCCAAAAAAACGAATTCGAGCCCACTTAATGATATTAATTGTCTGTCCACCTTTCCTCTGCATTACATAGAGTTTCATATTTTTAATAAGAATATTTATAACTTTTATATATGACGTGTTTATAATTCGATATATATATGATCTTCATTGATCTTCAAAGACATCATTGGATTCGTCTCGATAGTCGCTATCAGAAAGTAAGTACCAAAACATAGTGTCCTATCTAAAAAAACAAAGTTGATCTTCAAATCTCTGAAATAACTCCACCGATCATCAAAAGGTTAATGTCATGGTTCGAACACTTTTCTACTGCTATCATACTTTCGGAGTTATTCTAGGTGGCAATAGTTAGTGACTCATCCTGTATATATATATATAGGTATATAATTGTAGGTTATTGGAGGTTACTGCATCTGGGGTTTTTTACTTTCTAATTTTTCCTGGAAGTTTAAATCTAGGTTAGTTTAACAACCCTATGCTCCAAAATATTAGTGTCAAACACACCAACTGAGTTTAAAACATGTCAATATTTTCTATATGTGTCACCTGTATACTTTCCACAATAAGAGAATTATTACCATTCTCACATTGCTAACAATAAACCAAGAAAAACAAATAAGAAAATCCTCAATGCTCGAAAAGCACCACTTCAAAATCTGTACAACTCAACCACCATTTTCTTCATCTCATCCTACCCTCACAGAAACTATAACATACTATTCATACTCTGCATCATCTTCTACCCTTAATTCCAACGGCATCATAATCACCTAGAAATTCACTCTTACATTTTCCACATCCAATACCAAAAAATATTTCCAAAAGAACCAAAAGCCTCTCCAACTTCATTCAACCCAGAATTCTCTTTTCTCCGTATCTCTTAACTTTTGTTCAAAAGTGTATACAGTTCCATCGTAATCTATAATTAATGACACGCGAAGAAGAAGAAGAAGTTGAAGAAAGAGGATAAAACCTTTTCCACCTGCTGCGTTTTTTATACATATCTTTTTTTTCAAACGTAAACATTCAAGTTTCTTATCGAGCTCAGCCCGTGCTTTCTCTCACGAGCTAGCCGACGTTGAATAATGATAAGAAGCCGTGTGTAAGGTGCTCGTAAATATCACGAAGCAACGTGTTAATTAAGCGCGATATGACGTCACGCGTTGCTGGGTAAAAGCGTGAGCATTTATTATCCTCGAATGGGGTCTACGAAGAAAGACGGAATAGGAGGAACAGAAGAAAGAGGACGAGATTGCGATTCAGACGTCAAGATAGGTCACATTGGTATTATGGTGTGGAAAATCAGGTAACGGGGAATTCGTTAAAATAATTAGAATCCACGAAGGACTCGCGATGGTCAAAGGAAACAGCTCTCGAGGAGTTCCCTTTCTTCTGGTCTCCTCGAACGTGAAAGTTTTTGGGTCGACGGTGAAACGAGCTTCGTGATTTTAGGCTAGGAATCTAGCAATTAGGGCGTTCCTCGTTTAGACTTATTTTTTATGCTTGTCCCTTCTTTGTACTGTGAATTTGTTTATTCTTATTTTGTCATATTTTGTAAGCTGATTGAAGGAGTTGCAAGTTTCTACCTAATTGAAATGGGTCAAGAAGTTTGTAGCTTTTGTGCCATTTCTAAAGTGTATTACGTTGCCATTATAGAAAAATTAATGAGAAAGGTAGGGTAACACTAAAAATACTGGCCGGTGTGAATGACAGATGCTTGAATTTTTTTAACATTTTCCTGATACGTTGAGAACCCATGATATAGATAGTTTCCGCAATGAAAATGAATTAATTGATCAGAATTTTTACCTTTTGATTGTTCTTTTTACCAAGTTGTTTTATCTTCTTCTAAGGCTAAAACTACCAAGGAGATCAAATTACTTTTTAATTTTTTTAATTTTTTCTAAAAGTTTCTTAAATTGATAAGGGAACTGTGCAGTAAAAATTCCATTTCCATGTTGCAAAACATACATTTTATAATTGGACAACATTTTCTCTCTGGTTTTAACTCTTTTCGTATTACTTATGTAGTATATTTAACATTAAACCAACTGAGGCGGTGAAATGGCTGGTTTTGAATTTTTTCTAAAAGTTTCTTAAATTAATAAGAGAACCGTGCAGCTTGATATTTACTAATTAGCATTTTTCGTATTAACTATATTAACTATTCAATTAAATGAAATTTTTTACCGCTTTCAAACGACAGTATTCACGAATTCGTTGCTATATACAATGTTTAAATGTTTGTAGTGAAAAAATAAAGTACTGCTTATTATATGAGTATTTCTAATTTTAATAGAAAACGGGTGAAATACGCGCGACATTCAACGTGTTAAGAATAAGTATAAATTGAAATAATCCTCTTTAACTACTTGCCGTATAATAACGAGTGGCACTCATGACACGATAAATGGAATGGGTAATTTAGATGTTTTCAAAACTTGTTACACTAAAAATATCAATTAAGTAGGATACGACCAAGTTATTTCTCTTCAATTTAATATTGTGGCAAGTTATAATATATGCTGTAACAAAAATCTGGGATTTATTGTTATTTAAAAGTAATGGTACAGCAACGGATTAAAACAGATATTTTGCAGAAACATAAAAAATTAATTGCAGTTTAATCTTTCAATCTAAACATCATTATAATATTAATTTTATTTAATTTAGATGATACTTTTTGAATCTTTATTGGTCATTTTAGAGAAATATTATTTACTTAATTTTAAATGTTTTTTGTAATTATTTGTATACCTTTTTTAATCTAAGTGGCTTTTTATTTACTTGGTCGATTATAAATATTTCTCATTTTTCGATGAATTTGACAATCTATCTTCCCATACGGCAACAAAGTGCCACAGGTCGTTAAAAAATTAACAAATCCCTCAATCTTCATTGCCTAATTACCTGCAGATATTAAATTCCATTTCCAAAATCTAAAAGGTTCAAAAGATTCGTCGGAATTATTTTATAAAATACCTCAACCGTAAATTGCGCTGCACGCTTCGAGCTTTCGGTTAAAACGATAAATTAAATAATTCGGCCAGATTGAATTCTGACACCGTTAACTCGCCAAAGGGTGAGAGATACGAGATCAAAGATAAAGCAATACACTTTTTAATAACATTTCATTCCAGTCACTTTATACATTCGTTTGAAAGCCACGAGAAACGCCGAATTTTCATTCAACGGTGGAGGATTTCGCGCCACCCCGTTGAAATGCATTTACGAGGAGCGTTATTTACTGCAGGGGGTTGCTCTCCTCGTTGCTGCATCCTCTTCTCCCTTCTACTCGGATAAACTCGCGTAAATTCATACCTCATTCGTTTCGTTATCTTCTTAACTCACCGGCTTTGTTCCCCTTGCAAGAAAAGGGTTGAGACGACACGATTGTTGAGGAGTTTAACTTCAATTTGAGTAGACTGTATTAATGTGTGATCTTAGTGGCGACAATTCCTCTGAATGCATGGCAATTTTATTCTTACAAGGGGATTTAATCGAGTTTATGAAAATTATATGGTAAATAGTTCTTACAGAAATATTTGACACGTATTCTTGTAGGATATTTATAACAAATACACGTTATTATATGTATATGCAGTGGAAAACATGAATATTGTGAAATATAGAAAATGCACTACTCTCTCAGGTACGAACACACACTTACTAATCTGAAATATGCGCTGTAATGTCCGTCCAGTAACTTCTACACATCTCATATGTATCTACTCGGCTACTCACTATTTATTATCCCGTCTAATTGTCCGTCTACTGGCCTATTACTTTAGTCGTCTATTCGTCTTTGCTCTATGGCTCTACTAGTCTACTTTCTATTCGTCCCGTTTAATTGTACGTCTACTCGTCTATTACTCTATTCGTCTCTGCTCTATGCGTCTACTCTCTATTTGGGCAGTCTAATTATCCGTCAACTCGGCTATTACTTTAGTTGTCTATTCGTCTCTGCTCTATGGGCCTACTAGTCTACGCTCTAATTGTCTGTCTGCTCGTCTATTCGTCCCTGCTTTATGCGTCTACTCTTTAATTGCCCCGTCTACCCGTCTATTACCCTATTCGTCTCTGCTCTATACATCTACTCACTATTTAGCACGTCTAATTGTCCGTCTACTCTTCTATTACTTTAGTCGTCTATTCGTCTTTGCTCTATGGCTCTACTAGTCTACTCTCTATTCGTCCCGTTTAATTGTCCGTCTACTCGTCTATTACTCTATTCGTCTCTGCTCTATGCGTCTACTCTCTATTTGGGCAGTCTAATTATCCGTCAACTCGGCTATTACTTTAGTCGTGTATTCGTCTCTGCTCTATGGGCCTACTAGTCTTCACTCTAATTGTCTGTCTGCTCGTCTATTCGTTCCTGCTTTATGCGTCTACTCTTTAATTGCCCCGTCTACCCGTCTATTACCCTATTCGTCTCTGCTCTATACATCTACTCACTATTTAGCACGTCTAATTGTCCGTCTACTCGTCTATTACTTTAGTCGTCTATTCGTCTTTGCTCTATGGCTCTACTAGTCTACTCTCTATTCGTCCCGTTTAATTGTCCGTCTACTCGTCTATTACTCTATTCGTCTCCGCTCTATGCGTCTCCTCTCTATTTGGGCAGTCTAATTATCCGTCAACTCGTCTATTACTTTAGTCGTCTATTCGTCTCTACTCTATGGGTCTACTAGTGTACTCTCTATTTGTCTGTCTGCTCGTCTATTCGTCCCTGCTTTATGCGTCTACTCTTTATTTGGCCCGTCTAATTGTCCGTCTACTCGTCTATTACTTTAATCGTCTGTTTCTCTCTACTCTATGCATCTACTTCGCTACTCTCCAGTTGTCCCGTCTAATTGTTCGTCTACTCGTCTATTATTGCGTTCAGTTAATATTAAATTAATCGTGTATTACTAATTGTAAGTTCAAATAAGTTCAGTCTTGGCCCTGATCTGAAACTCGTCAATAGGGCTGACTAGAAAAACCCTGTTCTACACCCTATGTCACAGATGCGACATTGTGTTGATATGCGTCAATCAGGCATTTATTAAAAACCTGGAAGTGCATGTAGTACTTACGGGTATTTCTGTTAAGCATGCGAAATCTAGTGGGCGATGGCTGAACTGCGAGAAAGTCTTGCCAGCAGATAGATCGATTGCGGATGCAAATGCTTGTGTAAAAATTTATTGCGATGATGTTCCTCATTGTTAGACCTATATCAAAGGTAATAGGAAAGTGCGGAGGTTATGGAATATCTATTCCGGGTATGAATAATTAGGTGCTTTGATAAGGACAACTTGCAGTGCGGAAAAGTAAGTGGGGCAATTTAATTCGGTGCAATTAAAAGTGTAGAATGATCCTACATGTAAAAAATTAAATTTAGCTATTAAAAAACGAAAAAATAACAGCACGTACGCCAAGTATTAAATTCTCTTTCTGATTAAATAAATTTTCAATTAATTTATTATGACTGTAAATCTTTCGCTTTATTCACCGTAACAAGAAATTATCTACTCTCGTTTGAGAGAAAAGCTCCATTTCATTAATATATAACAAACATTGTAATTGAAGATTTAATATAACATTGCAATGCAACGTGATTACAGTAATGCAGTATTACACCGCGATATTCGTGTAATTTAATTGGATATTAAACTCTATTTGATATCTCTGATTATCGTTGATGGTTAGGCTTACGAAATACATTACTCAAATATTCATTAATTAATGTGCAACACTTTTTCATTGTGTCCTGAGTGTCTGCCGCGGAAGTAACTTCGACCTTTCATATTTAAATACGTTGAATGTAACGCTGCGATCATTTTTAGATGATTAAATTCCCGAGGATTACCATTCGAAATGATTAAATACAACATTGACTGAAAAAAAAACAAAGGTGGACAATAAATTCACCTTGCACTTTAGTTTAAAAGTAAAGCCTCCTGCGAGAAATTCCTGCATTGCTGTCAAAGAAAAGGTTTTGAAATCTTGCAATTGAAAGTTAATTGAGACAGATACTCTTGAATTAATTCTTTGCGGTTCTATATCGACAGAGATTTTCATTTGATTTTTTTTGTGATAATTTAATATGGATTTTCCAATTTCACAATGATTTTGTAATATCACCTAAATGTCCGTCGATATCTATAGTTATTCATATCATTTAAATAACATTGATAATCAACGATAGAAAATATTGCAAAATTAATTTTATTTAGCTCACAACCAAAATTAACGTAATAATTCGGACTGCAAAGGGTTAATGTATGATAAAATGAAATTAATACTATTTATGCTGCTGAAAATCAAAAGCTTTCTGTTTCTCGAAGCACGTTTCCAAAAAAGAAATACTCTTTCGAATAAATCTAACAAAAAGTCACATTTTGATCAGGTTTATTTTACTTATAATAAGTCGTATCTTCAAACTATTAAAAGATAAAAAGATAAAAAAAATAAAAATACATCGAGTTTACCTAAAAATGGAGTTATCAACTTCTATTACAATTTAATTGCAATAGAACAAAATTTCGAAACAATTATTTACGTTGGTTTTCAATCTGTAAAAAATGATTGTTTTGTAAATTCTAAAATTCCTGGCCCATCTAAATAATTTTTTTAAAAATCAGCAGCTACAACTTTTTTATTTTTCAAATTCCAATGTTAAGATGTTTGGTATAAACAATTCCTTGATACATCAAGCGTTGGGTGCACTGGAACTGCAGTGGATTAAAGTATAAAAATGAGGTAATTTAAAAGAAAATGAAGAAGAAAGAGGTATCCTAAGTGGCGGAGAAAATATTAGGACTCTTTGTTAACCGTGGCAAAAGCAAGGGAGACATTAAACTCTTAATGGATTCCAATGTTAGCTGCAGGGCAAAAGACTGAATGTCGATAGAGCACCTTGTAGATGTCCTGGAAAAGAACCTCGGCCCTGCTAGGCTTCCTGTGGCATGGAATTGCACTCTGGATTCCCGAAAAACTTCATTTCTTCTGAAAAGATGTCTTACAATTTTGCAATTGCAGAAATTCTTTGGAAATAATCAATTGACGATGGAAAAAGCGAAATTAATTCCGCGGGACCTGCTGTGTGTTTAAGCTTTTTTTTTTTTATTAAGATTATTAAATTTAGTAATTAAATTACACGAAATTTTTTGTATTAATGTAATGAAAGTTCTAATATTAGATATTATTTATTTATCTCTGTGCGGCTCTGTAACCTTTGAAACTTTATTTAACACTTGCTGTATGGCGGTCGTCAAATTGATGGGTTCCAACTTTTCTAAAACGTTTTCTCAAATCAACAGAGAAGCAATAGAGCAAATATTTCACGTGTATCATATATTTACAATAATTTACCTTACTTACTACCTTTTTTATTTAATTTCTATGCCTATATTCCTGAAATATTATTTCTTTGGCCTACATTCTTCTAGTGTCTCTCACACACCCTTATTCACCCTACACGCCCTCTAACCAAGTCCGTGTATGTTATATTGTAAAAATTACTGAACTAACCACATTTTTTACCCTTTGATCCATCTTTTTTCAAAGCACTTATCTAATATATTTAAATGTACCAGATTTAGCGGCTGTAGTGATAACACTAGCTCTACCGAGGATTAGTTCAATATATTTAACACTAGAACTACCGAACCAGTCAAAATGACTGGTACACAGTTTTTTCCAAAAATTCTTCAAGTCTACAGGAGAGTCATGGAATAAATATTCTACGTCAATCTAAAAAACATTCATCACCGTATCCATTTTCTTTTCGGTCTTTTGATTCCTCTGTTTTCAAAGTACTTATTTAATATATTGAAATTTAATAGATTTAACGCCGGTAGTTCTAGTGTTAAAATTGTCCCAATAAAACGAATAAATAAATATGCCCGAATAAAATAAATGTAGGGTACAGAAAATTTTATTGATTCAATCACCTACAATTTCGAAGATAGACATAGAAAATTAAAAAAGCGTTAGAAGTTTCAAGAATATTAAAAAAAAATCAGAGCGAGTCATTTTAACCACCTTGGTAAATTTAGTGTTAACAAATTTTTTGCAATTTAGTTGCTTACAAATTTTTAATTTATGTTTATCAATAGGTACCTACTCGTTTTTGAAATCATATTTTTCGGATCTTATCCTACATTTAAGGAATTTTGGCGCCAAATTGTTTTACTTTTTTCGAGTTTCTAAAAGCTCCAAAGACGTTAACACTAAACCATGCTGGTCAAATGACCGATTTCAAATTGTTTTCTAAAAATTACTCAAATTGATAGGGGAATCATGAAACAAATATTCCACTTCTACCCTATAAAACCGAAATTAGATAATTACTTATCTGTTTCACCCCTTGATTTCTTTTTTTCCAAGGTAGTTACTCAGTGTATCTAAATTTTAGTAAATATGCCGTCGGTAGTTTTAGCATTAAGTATTAGTGGTACCGAAATTAATCAAAATTGAAGAATTGAAAACTTAATTGGAAACGTTTTTCAAGAAAAAATCGGAGGACTTTTTTAAAAAATGAATCGAACAACAACTTTCACGCAAGCAAAAAGTTTTAGAAAATTATGGAAATTATTTTGTTGATTATTATTTAAGATTTCTTTAACACATAAAGGTGTTTCGTCAGCAAAAAAATTTTGGTTACTTTTCGGCATCCCTAATATTTCCTTACTATTTAATCGCAGAAAATGTCTCGCACTTGACAAAGTTCAAAGAACGTGCTAGATTTTTTTTTATTCTCTGGTGTAATTGTTTTTTTTTCCACTATTAGTTCACCGTAATGAAAAGATGCTGAAGTGACAAAAAAACCGTTTCTCTCGACATTACGGTTCAGCGCTCCTAATATCGAAAAATCTCGCAGGAGTTGGATGTAATTTACACTGCCATTCGCAGCTCGTAACTTTTTCCATAGATACGTCAAAATTGCGTTAAAATGTACTTCATCTACGAGCGTTTCTTTTTTTCACTCGAAAAACGATGACATCAGAAATTATATATCTTCTACTTCGCCGCTGGATATTTGTCCCATTCTCATTCCATTTGTCACAAATCATCTTCAATTTCATATCTATTTGTACCAAAAATGTCAAATTCGTATCAATTTGTTATTTTTCAATTATATCAACGTTTCAATTCCTTCTTATTCATCAATATTTTTGCAATTCATGTTTCATTTTTCAGACTCGTACGTGTATCAACCGATTTTACAACGATGCATTCTCGTAGCATGAAAAAATTCGCCGTTTCGCGAATCGTACTTTGAAAAATAAAAACAAAACGGAACTGATCGTTAATTTTTCACTGTTATATGACTTCATCGCGTGTATGCATTCTGAATTATAAAATCTCTGTTGTTTCGAGTTGTAACTTAAAGTTGTTGAATACCGATCGATTTTAAATAAATATTTGCAGGACAAATGAAACATATATTGTATAATATATACAGTTTACGGCTATTGGATTATTTAACCTTTTCAAATTGTTCCTGAAATTTCTATCGCTGTTTCTGGTTTAATTTTCTACCTGTAACTGTAGAAGATTATAAGCTATTGAATCGATCAAATTTTCTGTCCTCTTCATTTCTTTGATTCGGACAGATTTATTTTACAATTTCAAATGTATTACATTTATCGTCGGTAGATTTAGTATTAATTTTTTTAGATTTGCAGCAGGGCAGAGATTTATAAGATTCAAATAGCTAAAGGTCCTTCGATTGGGTTTCTTCAATGGCACTAATTAGCACCTGTGGATAATACTTTATGAATTTATGGTCTGGTGTTAAATATTCTAAATTCTGAATTACAATAGAATATAAATTGTGACCTAAATTTGCAACCGTTTCGCGAATTTTGCAGTTATTTTTTCTTGATCCAACAGTGTAGAACAAAAACTGAAAGCCATGAGAAATAGTTTTTTAATATCCTATATAAGAAGTTTCATCAAGGGGAATTCACATTTTCTAGCGTTCCCTAACACCATGAAAGGCACTCAATATTTTCTAACAAATTTTTTATTTATTACGAGCCAATAATAAAATTAATTATATTGAATAATTAACTATAAAATACAGAGAAACATTTATAATTACTACATTGGAGTTGTTTTTGCAAATTTTCAATTTGATAAACACTGTCAACAAAGAAGAATCCAAATAGAGGACTCCATGAATTGTTAAATGTTACAACAAAAAATGGATATTATAGACATATTTTTTATATTATATTCTCTTTGTATATTTAAGCACCATTCAAATCCACAGTCTAATGATTACAAAATGGTACTTTACAGGTAGAACGTAATTTTGAGATTCATGAACTTTGAAATGTTTGAAATAACTGAGCATTATGTAAACCACTGAATACGAAGGAGCTAAATCAACTTGCTCCGAGTAGCCAAAAGTATCACAGATTGTAGAATTGTACGTTAAAGAAGCAAAATACTCCAAAATGGAAAGGACCGTTTGAGCGGAGGAGGTTAGAAACGCGTGCATATTTGCGCAGCCCCTCGACTTCGATGGACATGTTTCTTATGTAAATATGAGGATGTATTCTGCCTGCGTAAAAGGAGGGAGTATCGCACGGTAGAATCGTGTTCATGGAAGGTTCTCCAGCAGTCATCACCGTAGAAGTACTCTTCAATTTCGATCAGCCTTCCATACGTTCGAATAATCGCCGTTTATATTAGATTGGCGCAAAAATAAAGTGCGGTTTCCATTATTGAAAGTTTGAAATATTGATTTGAGAGTAGTTTTCTTTTAAGGTAGTTCTAGCTGGTTTCAGAACTAAAAGATTCTTTTTTAGTGAAGTTAAGTTAGCGCCGGACTAGAAGCAATCTTAATGAATTATATCTCAAAAAATTGCTCGCAATTTGATCATCAAGAATGTAAAATTGCTCACTCTGCGCCAATTATTAAAAAAAAGTTATTAAACAATTTCGTAACAAACACTGATTTGACGATTGCTAAGTTATTCGTGTACGAACAGAATCCTTTCTGGGCTCAAAAGATTGCGATTAATTTGCTCATCACTGCCCCACCTTTTTATTTGCGTTTTATTAACGTTTTTTGAGTTAAAAATAATAATTAAATTTTCGATGTTTTAAGGCCTGGGAAAACGACAATAGCGCCGCTACGTTTAAACATGGAACTAACACCCAGTAAAAGCGGTCCTCAATCCAAATCGGAAATAACAGTTCCGAATTTCGAAATTTTAATTCAGAAAACGTTAATAAAACGCGAATAAAAAGGTGGGGCAGTGATGAGCAAATTAATCGCAATCTTTTGAGCCCAGAAAGGATCCTGTTCGTACACGAATAACTTAGAAATCGTCAAATCAGTGTTTGTTACGAAATTGTTTAATAACTTTTTTTTAATAATCGGCGCCGAGTGAGCAATTTTATATTCTTGATGAGCAAATTGCGAGCAATTTTTTGAGATATAATTCATTAAGATTGCTTTTAGTCCGGCGCTAACTTAACCCATCTTTCTTTTTTCATTAGAAATGAAAAAAATTGCGTAAGAATTAATGCAGGGGCTAACTTCACAGAGGTCATTTCATTCACTTTTTAGGCATTAAAAAATATCTTTCTCTATAACTATGAAGTAAAAAATTATGAAAAAATTCAATAATATTCCAAAAGCATAAAATAATACATTGCTAATTTTTTATTAGAATCCATCGACTCGTTTTTCCATTAGAAAAATAAAAAAAGATTTTACGGACTAAGCAAAAATTTTTTTCCATAAGGCCCATGTTAAATAAGTTATTTTTAAACACGATTTATTCATAAACCGTGTGGACGAACTCGTTGAGATTCCGGTTATAATTATAAAATAGCATGAAGAATATATTTTCAAAATTTTAAGGAAATCTATCGAAAAATGATAAGTGCCTAAAACTACCTTAACTATGTACAGGGTGTTTCAAAAATATTTGTCATGGCTTCAAGTGGTTGTTCTACACCTCTGGATCGATGGAGATTTGCGAAAAAAAACGGCCGCAAAATTCGGGAAAGGGTAACAAATTTTTTTTATTGGCTCATCGTATTCGTCTTGTTACGTAGGTAAAATGTCTGAGAGGAACCATGGGTCAGAAGCGAACCGTTCTCTCACAAATTAACTTTTAATTCGGCCTTCCGATTAAAATTTACGAAAAACTAACGAAAAGTTAACAAAAATTTCGAAATTTTAGTATATTGCTTAAACAAATAATTTTTTGCAATTATTATATATCGATGGATTCGTAATTTCGAGAAGCACAATTTGAAAAAAAAATTTTTTGCCTGCGCCCTTTAATTGCGGAAATATTTCGAAAAAACTGTTTTCAACCCCATACTTTGAGGGCTAATATTACCCCTTCAATGTAGACGACAGCAGATATAAAAAAACACGTGTCAAATATTTCTTCGAGATCTATCTACCACATAATTTTCATCAAAATCGGTGTGTACGGGTTCGGTATGTTCCCTCCTAAGTACTAAACATTTAAAAATAAACATTGAACATAATCGGAGGAGTTATTGACAAGCGACCTTTCACAATCAACCCAAATATACAGTTCACTAATACCGAATCATCTTGAAACTCCTCAACATGTACGTTAACATTGAAACTTATCTCTCAAAATCAGAATTTTTATCTGTGCTCCTTAAATTTATCACTGTGCTACCTTATCAATTACTGTTTTTTGTTTGCTGTCACTATAAATCGTTTATAAAAAAGAAACCTTTTGATATTGACTTGAAAGATGTACGTCTAGCACTCAGAGTTTCAGTGTTATTATAATATTTTTGGGAAAATATACAAAATTTTCTATTTCAAAGTTGACTTAACACTTTACCGACCGGTATTCTTTAACATCCTGCCCACTTCTGATCGGTTACTTGCACGCAAATATTTCCCTGATACTGATATCTCTTCGAAAATTGCAAAGTTTCTTCACTGAGTCCTTGGCACAGTTAACCGCAACGAAAAATAATAATTTATTAATTGCCATAGCAACCAATTAATAAGTTAAAAGTCCAAAAGTGTTGAGCCCGAAAAGCCGATTAATCAGCTACCGGTCGGTAAAGTGTTAACTGCGCAAGGTACCATTAGTGTTAACATTTTTCGGAGGTCCGATCCTGTGCTGGAGACCACAGTTTTGGAAATGCTGCCTCAGCTGATTAGAGGGAGCATTCCCTCCACACGGTATTTTCAGTCTCTGTTGTACTTCAGTCTCGCAACGTCCACAGAAAGTTTCCAGCCGACTGATCCAGGACATTCCCAGCATCAGGGAAAGTTCAGAATTGACCCGATGGAACCCCAAAGCTACAACTACTAAGAGAATCCCAAAGATACGACTCGTCGAAGATTCGGACTGCTTCAAGCTTATCGACCCATTTTTGTATCCACTCCGTGAAGCAGAAGTAACCTTGATCGACTGTTCTGCCTCTCTAAGAGAGGGGAAATAGGTCTCTAGGTCGATAGGTCAGAACTGCTCCAGCGAAATGCGCCGATTTAGAGACGGCAAAGAGCGAGTGTAACGTTTTTCATGCGGAATGATGAATAATAGCGATTAATCGTGAATTCAACGTGATAATAGAACAGTGGAGATTATCTATGTGAGTTATCATCTTCTTCGAGGAAACAAAATTTCCTGGCGGCTATGACTATGAGATTGTTTCATCTTCGATGGTTAAAGGGAGATTTTACCTTCGTGAGATCCCCTTTAATGCAGGCTTAGGAGATAACTTTGGCGAATTTATTTGAGATTTGGCGGGAAATCTTTGGATATATGAAACTTCATCTTTTATTGAAAGATCGGGAACGGATTCTCTCAGGAAATATTATAATTACGGTTTTTTAGTGTGTCGTGATTGCAGATTAGTGTGTACTTTATGTTGGAAAGTGGAGTAAGATTACTTATTTATTTTTTAATTGAACTTTAAATTGTATAGTTAATAATAGAGTTGTATATAATGGAGAAAATATAAGAAACTTTGGTCGAGTCGTGTTATTTGGCTGTTAGTAAAATGTCTAATACGAATTTTACTACAATTTTGTCTATTATCGGGAAATGTGTTTGCATTTTAGTGGATAATCTTTGAACACCGATATGTGAATTTTGTTTTCCGAATTCTGGCGAAATTACATTAAAATGATATTATAATTATAATTATACTTTGGCATAAATTTTAATTCTAATTAAAATTCTAATTCTTGTACGAATTATTTGATCTTCTATTCAAAATAATTATGTGTCTTTATCCAAGTAACTTTTATTTATGTTAATGATCCCATGTGACAGCTATTTTTTTCGCTTCCTTTGGGACTTTTTGTTTAACGAAACATTAAAATGTACAATTTTGGAATTTTTACCACACGTTTATTGATACTTTTGTAATGTATTAGAATTTTTGCGAGTAAAAATAACGATTTTGATTGACTCTACACTGTTCGAAAGACACTTAACACTTTACCGACCGGTGGCCGATTAGTCGGGATTTTCGGGCCCAACACTTTTGGACATTTAACTCATTAATTAATCGCTACGGCAATTAATAAATTATTATTTTTCTTTGCGGTTAACTGTGCCAAGGACTCAATGAAGAAACTTTGCAATTTTCGAAGAGATATCAGTATCAGGGAAATATTTGTGTGTAAGTAACCGATCAGAAGTGGGTAGGTTGTTAAAAAATACCGGTCGGTAAAGTGTTAAGTATTTTTTACGGTTGGCATGATTCCAGAAGTTTCGTTCATGCGAAATGAAAAGATCAAAGAGCATTTCAATTTGCAAACCTAAGGCTCTCGGCGGAACTAGAATAATTCTGATATTTGCCAAAATATTTTTTAAGCTGACAACGCCGACAAAATATGATTCTTCGTACTTAGCTTTTGAATCTGCAACAAATCTTCAATTTTCGATATTTTTATTTTATTCTACTTCAAACGATAGCCTTAGATTTTTCAAATTAAAATGGCGTTTGGTATTTTTATTTCAGATCACCAAAACTTCTGGAATCATGGAAGCAGTCAAAAATAGATGAGTGCCTTCCAAACGGTGTAAAGTCAATTAAAATCGTTATTTTTGCTCGGAAAAATTCCAATGGACTACAAAAGTATCAATAAATGTGTGGTAAAAATATAAAACTGGTACGTTTTTATTTTCCACCAAAAAAAATTCCCAAAGAAACGAAAAAAAATAGCTGTTACATGGGATGGTCCCCTGAAAATAACTTTGCAACATTTTATGGGAAATCGCTACTTTAAGTATGTTTATATGTCTCAGCACATATTGTGATTTTATATGATTTTAAGCAAAACAGATAAAAAAGAGTTACATTTATTGAAAAAACAGCTGACTCTTATTATTGCTGCTATAAATAATTTTACCATTGTTATTCCTACAAACTGTATAAGCTTCCACCAAGAGAAACGCATGATGGAAAATCTTATCCATAAAAAGTTTTCCTTCATTCAAAAACAGTCGCAACGTATTCCGTTCACGACTTCAATTCACTGGCCTGCATGTCGAATCTGTTTCTTCGCCATAAAGTTAAGTTAAACCATAAAGCTAAGAAAGCAAATAAGAAAATCGCTCGCAAAGAAACTCCACGTCTGTCAAGCATACCAAAGCCGATTTCACTCAGATCTCCTTAACTTTATTAATTTTTTCAATCTCTTTGTCCTTTTTAATATTAAAACTGCCAGTGCTAAATTTGATTCATTTAAACATATTACGTAACTACCTTGAAAAGCATGTAATCAAGAGATGAAAAAGATAATCGATTTTTCTGCTAGAGTATAGTGAAAACTATTATTCTATGAATATAAAAAATTTTTAGAAAAAAGCAAGAAACCAATCATTTCGGCTGCTTTGGTAGTTCTGGTGTTGAAATAATAATCAAATTCTGCTGCGGAAAAGGCATTAATACAAATTTCAAAATTCTTGGAAACTTCAGTAACAATGAAAATTAAGTTCGTTAACGCTGGAATTTTCCAGGCAGTCAAAATGACTAGTTGTTCATTATATAGAGGATTTCTCGTACTCACATTATAATATATAAAGTACCAAATCAATTACCTTTTTCACCACTTAACACTAGAACTACCAGCGTTCAATTTAATACATTAAACCAGTTAACTGCGGAATTTAACATTGAAAAGCCCCTCGCAGGATACGGAATTAAAGTAGAGCAATGACGTATATATACGTTAATGACAAAGCAAATGCTTCTATTATAAATTTAACGAAAAGAGGAAAGCGGAATGTGGGATTTTTACATTTTTAGTTGATAAGGAATTGTCAATTTAGTGTTAAAAGGCTGCCGCGATAGAATTTTGGATTGACGTGTATACACGTCGAACGCAGTTAACAGGTTAAATATATGAAATACGTACAGGGTGTAAAAAAATTAATGGTCATAGCTTTAAGGGGTTGTTCTACACCTCTGGATCGATGGAGATTTGCGACAAAAACCGGCCGCAAAATTCGGGAAAGGGTAGCAAATTTTTTTTATTGGCTCATCGTGTTCGTCTTGCTACGTAGGCAAAATGTCTGAGAGGAACCATGGGTCAGAAACGAACCGTTCTCTCACAAATTAACTTTTAATTCGGCCTTCCGATCAAAATTTCGCCCATATGGCAGTCTTCGAGTCACCGACCTTTTGAAAGGAAACACATGAAATACCCTTGCTAGCTCCAATAGTTGAAGCAGAGGCAACATAAACGAAGATAGAAAATGACTAGAAAAATGTCATTGACCTGCGTTCGGTGTTGGGTTCGCTCAAGGGCCCACCCGGGGAGAAGAGCATAAACACATGCACTTCTCTTCTGGTACGGTGACACAGTGCCCCATTTTTTAACTTCGCTACGTCGCCTCTGCTTTAACTAATGGCGAAATTTTTATCGGAAGGCCCAATTAAAAGTTAATTTGTGAGAGAACGGTTCGTTTCTGACCCATGGTTCCTTTCAGACATTTTACCTACGTAACAAGATGAATACGATGAGCCAATAAAAAAAATTTGCTACCCTTTCCCGAATTTTGCGGCCGGTTTTTTTCGCAAATCTCCATCGATCCAGAGGTGTAGAACAACCCCTTAAAGCCATGACCATTAATTTTTTTACACCCTGTACATTAGACAAAATAGAATCAATAGGTGTAAAACATGATTAATTAAGTAATGGATTCTTTATAAAATAAATATAGCGTATTTCCTCTATGGCTCTCCTATCAATTTGGAAATTTTTTAGAAAAAATAAGGAAGTCATTGTGACTTGCTTGGAAGTTCTAGTGTTAATTCCTCTTTTTCCAAAATACTCATTCGATAGAGTGAAGTCTAACAGATTTAACACCGGAAGTCCTAGTGTTAATTGTCCAGCTTGCGAAAAACAAATAATATTATATTTACTTATGTTTATCTCATTTCTTATTTTTCTCAATATTTCATATGACATATTATCATGATCAAATCAATAAAGTAAATGCCATGATTTCAATATTCCAATAAAGCTACGTACCTAAATTAACTGTAAATAAAATATCTTAATTTTTAAGTAATTCAACGCAAATCGAAGCAGAACTACTTAATTCCGTAAAACGAAACGTGACAAAGTACGAATGGAATTCTTCGCCGTGAACAAAGCTCTTCGAATACGAGTCTTCGACGATCATCGAACAGAGCTTCGTTCTTTCGACGATCGAGTGGACGAAATAAAGTGTCACCCATTTTCGCTTTGCAGCTCGTGAAAGAGCTTAATTCACCGTTGCAATCTCGGACGTTGATGCAATTACGATAAATTAGAAGATTACGATTTGTCTCACGTTCAGAAAGCCGAAGATTCGTGGCAAAGAAGAACAGGATGACTCTGCGAGATCGAAAAGCGGAAAAGCCAGTCTCCACAGTCAATGGAAAACGGAAACGTATCCTTTTGCTCTTTGAAGCTGTTACTTTAGCAATCATGACGTTTTATTACGTCTCTAATTAAATATTCCATTACAGTTTTCTTTTCCCATCGGAGAAAGCATTTTCGAAATGAACATTTTCAAGCGAGTCGCGGTCAAAGTACAGATACAGTCCGAAAATTGAAAGATGGCTACTGAGCGATGGAGTATAATATAATACGGGAGTCGGATATATGCGGTGTCCACGCAACTACTTGTTGGTACGGACGCCGCATATATGCGACGTCCACTCGACGATCTGTGGATACGAGAGTCGGATATATACGGTGTCCACGCAACAACTTGTGGGAACGAGCACCGCTTAAATGCGGCGTCCACTCGACGCCCTGTGGATCCGAGCGCCGCATATATACGAAATCCAAATGTGTCTATACCATCAAATTGACGGCCTTCGTAAATCTAGTGTTAATAATAATAATAATAATAATAATAACAATAACAATGATAGTGATGATCAATATAATATGGAGTTTGTTGGCTGGAGTTAAAACGAAACAGGAGCCTCTCGTTTTCAACTGCCATTTCATTTTTGAAATTTTTTGGGGAATATAAAAAATGAAATGGCGGGAAAAGGCGTTTAATAACGAGAGGTTCTGTCACTCCCTAGCCATCTTTCAGTTGTCGGACTGTATAAGTCGTACATCGACGACAGCATCGTTTAAAGTGAAAAAGAAAGGAGTTAATTATCGAGTTTCCGGTGGTAAGCGATGCAAGGGAAAATGTTTTATCGCTCCGGGACACCGGGCCGAGTCTAATTGCACTTTTTGTCCGCAAATGGTCAATCGTATCGATTCCAGAGATATTTTTCGTTTGGTTTCTTTTCCGCTTTTGCAACTTTATCGAATGAAACCGCACTTTTCAATTTGTCGTAAATATTACAAACGGTACTGCTCGCATTTAATGACAAATTGCTTGTAAATTGATTGCTCGATAAATGTAAGAAATTTTATTTCATTTATATTTTATTAATATTGTTTTTTATTTATTTATTTTCTTTCTGTAAACGATGGTTTAATGTGGCGGTAATTGTGTTGTTTATTTTAACCCTGATCGTACAACGACGTGACTCTGATTGTGTGCCACATTTCAATTTAACCCTAATAGTACGATGATATGACTTTGTGAGTCATGTTTGAACTTTATAATGGCCTGTGTATAATATTCTATGTTTGTATATAACTTGTTTGGATAAATAAATGGATTAAAACAATGAAAAAAAAAAAAACAATAAGATTTTAATTAGTTCCCTTTTAACACTAGAACGACCGGGGTGAAATTTATGACATTTAAATATAAGTATTTGTGGCGGCCGTGTCATGTAGTGCAGAAACTAACTTACTAAGTAGTAAGCAAGACATTTAGCAAAAGAAACTCACAGCCGCGGACAATATGCAAGTGAGGAACTTCATATCACAAGGGTCCTAATATAGATGTACCTGATTAGGGCCTTACCCCCGCATTACCTCCTTGACCAATTGCAAGCGTCGGAGGGACACGTCTAGCGAGACATACGCCCCCCACTCCGACGCACACAACCGAACCATATATATTAAGGCAAATAAGTGTATCAATTAGTGTGTAATCAGAACTCAAGGAGGAACAACTCTCACAATTAAATAAACCTCGGCTCTGAATCACTCTCGCCTACACATTACTTCATATTAAATGAGTACCTTGAAAAAAGGGAAATCAAAAGGTGAAAAATATGATTGGTTCGGAAATCTGTGTTTTATAAGATCAGCTGAGAATTTTTAGTCTAGGACTCTCCTATAAACTTAGGGAATTGTTGGAAAAAATTGACAATAAGTAATTTTGACTTGCTTCGTCGTTGTAGTGTTAATTAATCCCATTAAATTAATTCCCATAATTCTCATACGTAGCTGAGGGTTACATTGTTACATGAATCATTATAAGAACACGTGGTACGATTAGGATTAAATGAAAGCAAAGTGATGTGTAAATATGTATGTGAAGTGTTTGGTGAGTCTCGGCAAGACCACGTGCTGAGGTCAGTCCAGCGTGACCTCAACTTGTGCTCCTCCCAGGTCACGCCAGGAGGCTATTAGCCATTTTTCTTAGTGGTCTATGCACACTTTTCGGAAAACGTAATTTTACGTGACCCGCATACAATGTGTTAATTCTTCTGCTCAACTGGGCACCAGCATTGCAAAAAAAAGCTTTCACCTGTTAAGGGCTACAAGAACAAATTACAATCTTAAAGTAAATCGGCAAAATCTTGATTTCCTTGTCGTCCATGACATTAAACCCAATGAAATCAACGATTTGAGTATTTGAACTTTTAATCGTTCCTGGCATCCTCGAATTTCATCCAGTACATGAAAGCTCTTCTACGAAGCCGGCAGTTCTTAAGATCGTCCCGCGATAGATGGTCCGTCATTAAAATTCGCATTTGGACCATAAAAACGACGATACCGTGGATAGTCCGACAAAAAGAGGAGCAGAAGGTAAACGAGAGGAGTTTCTTTGATCCTTTTCGTCGGCTGGAATTTAAAGCAGCAGAAGCAATTCGCGAACCACCGTGCCCAAGGCTTCCTCTTATCGCCGGAGGATCTCTTTCACCGATCATACTCCCCCATCTAATCGCACATCTAGTCATTGAACGTCTTTCATCGATTTTAACCCTACCTTAGATACACTCCTTTTTTCACTCCGTTTTTTTTTAATTGTACACTGAAATGAAATTGATAATCAAAGCTACAATTTACAATGATTAATTTGAAGGGGTTGTGCTATGGGGTTGAAGGTAAAAATTTCGATTTAAGGGGCTGTTGGTCAAATTCTAGTAACCTTTTGATGGAAATCTCGTAATTATCATTGGTCTTTTTGTGTTTCATATTGCAAGTAACATAAAACTACCAAGACGATTGAAATGAGCGGTTAACAATTTTTTGGAAAAATTCTTTAAATTGATAGAGAAGCCTGGTTTGGTGCAGAATTAAAAATATTATTTTTTACAATAATAATTATACAATAAAGAAAATACTGAATTTGATCAATAATGTGATTTAATAGTTTGTATATCCGCCTTTGGCATAAATTTTTTAGTTTACAATAGGGGGAATAAGTTAACAAGAACCATAAAAAATGTTTTTACACTTTGAATACGTAAACTCACGAAATTGATTAAGTGCGCTAAGCAACAGTTCGAGCACTACTAGCTAAATCTAAAGGACATGATCAACTAAGTTTGTATTTCATTGTCAAGGGGAGATGTAAGGAAACAACTCGTATGATTTTGATCGTGCGTTAAATGCAAGATGATGTGACGGAGCATCTTAAAAATCGGGAAGAACATTGTTCTCAGATAAAGAGGAAAGGCTTAATGGAAATCATCACTGTCAAAACAAAAAAGTAAAGATTGCTTCGTACGTTCAAACAGAAAAATCCAGGGCGGAAGATGTCAAATTAATTATTTTTGCGACATGAACAGTCAAAAACCAGATGGTCATGTTGGCGACTACTTTGAGAAATAACACACAATGTAGAATTATAAAATATAATTATGATATAAAAACATTACATTAAAACATATTATTGTGTAAACATACATCCAAAGCTGACAAAAGAATTAATAAATCTTGTTTATCCTTCATAATCTTATATATCATGTGTCACTTCTCGTTCAACCGAAATTAATTACGACCAGTACGACATCCATGTCTAAATTTAACACTAAACCTACCAAGGCGGTCAAAAGACCGCTTCCAAAATATTTTCTAAAAATTATCTAAATTAATAGAGTAGCCATGGAGTAGATATTCCACTTCTATCTTACAAAACGAAAATTAGTTAATTAATTATCTTCTTTATCACTCCACTTCTCTTTGTATAAAGTCGTTATTGAGTATATATAAATTTTAGTAGATATAACGTCGGTAGTTTTAGTGTTAATACGACCGCAAAGGGTTAACATACAATTTTTTATATTTTTCCTATATCTCTCAACTTTCGAACGTTCAATATTCGCACACATTTTCAGGGACCAATTATGTGCGAAAGTCGAGGGCCGACTGTATATGCGGCGCTCGGAGCCAAAGGGTTAAAGGTCTTCCAAATAAATCTTGATAGAAAAACGATGGCGGAATCGGAGATAATAGCTCCTGTTTGAACTCTGAATCAAGTTTAGCAATATTTACCTGTTATATCGCAAAGAATTAAGTCAGTATCCAAATACGACACGGATAGCGACGATTAAAGTGTTAACAATGTTGATAGCGCCACTATTTCTGTCGCCATAAAATTAAAATAGACTATTGCAAAAACCTGATATTGACTTTTTGCCGGAGTATTTATTGGAATAAATAACTAATTAAATGAAGTGCATGAAAACATTTCGGATGTATATCTAGAGCGGAAATTTCAGCCGCTGAACGTGTTAATGGGAAAGCTACTTATCGTCGTAGCAGCCGTGACTGCGGTTTTCCATAAAAACTCATAAAAAGCTGGCACGTCGAGGCACTCGACGTGGCTGGCAGTTTTACGATGTCTATCGATTCCCGTAAAAACGCTGAATTACCGTGAGCAATGCCGGTGCAAAGGAGTTTCTACGGTTTTTTTTTCTGTTTTTTTCATCGAGCCATCCACCAGTGAAATACTTTTCTCTTTGCTGTGTCGCTAATTCGATTGAAATCGCATTTCCAACGTGAACGTTCGTCGTTGATTAATTATACGGCTATTCGCCATTGGTAATTTGTCAATTCCACGTTGCATTCCATTTTCGATATTTCGAGAAACAAATTAATTTGTAATATTGCCTTTATGGCGTATCGATGGTCGTTGAAATTTCAAAAAGCAAGGAAGATATCGATAATGTACACTTTGTGATTGTTTACAGAAACGTTCGGCGAAAAGGTCAATCGTTTAATGGCGTACATGCGTCGTGCTAAAAGAATCGGATGGTGGTTCAAAAATGACCCTATTTAGATACTACGGCGATTAAGGAGGTAAAGGTTTAGACAGGTTATCCGTAAGCTCAAGCTCAAATCCCATGTTACTTCTGGGAACTTCAACATTTTTCCTGACTGATATGTAAACCATAGCCTCTATGGTTCGAAAACCACCTAAAACAGTAGATACTAGGCACAATTATTGTAATAATAAAAATCGCAATTCAGAACAGCAAAATTAAGGATGGATACGGTAGGAGAGGTAGTATAGAAAGGGATCAGAATGAAGTCACTTGGGACGTAAGGGGAGACTGCTCTCGCACTACCTATCTCTTTCTATTCTATATGTCTGCTGTCATCTTCATTTATAGTCATAGCTATTCACATTCATTTAAGTAGGTAAAATCGGTGTCTACCAATCTGATAATAAAAATATCGTGCGTATGTTTCTGATCCCTTGCAATAAAGTCTAGGACTTGTAATCAGTGGGCCCGAGCTTCAAATTCCCCGTCACCTATGGAAAATTAAGCATTTTTCCTATATGATATGTAAATCATGGCTTGTATGGTTCGAAATCCACTTAAAACACTAAGGCCTAGGACTTGACTTTTTCTATATGCGTAGCATAATTTCGTTTATTCAAAAATATGAATGAAAATGAACCTATCCCTGTTCCACATTCTGTTAAGCCGACATTGCAGTAACAATTTTGTAATAGGCATCGATTAAGAGAAGGAGATAAGTGAAATGCTAGAAATGGTTCCAATAGTCTAATGTGTAGGGCGTGGATAAAGTTAATGATAAATAAATTTTGTCAGGATTAGATAATTAAATAAGAATAACTTATACACGTAAAGATCATTACATCACACTAAGTAGATTATATATTGAATGAAGAATTTTAAAGAATAGGATACACAAAAATATAAAATAACTAAAATTATCAAAAGTATAGAATGGTTTCAAAATATGTCTCTAAGGTTTCTAATGATTCTGTTCTCCAATTTACTGTCTATGAGTCGCAATTTTTTGAGATGACGATCTGATCCACTTCTTTCTTACGTCACGTATCTTTATGGGGAGAATTCTTTAGGGTCGTATAGTTATTATATCACAATTTATATAAAATATCCAAAATATGTAAACGTATCAAACTAAGGAGCAACAAATCGTGGTAGATATCCAAACGTTCTCGAAATTGGTATCATACAAAAAGATGTAATCTGCGTTGCTTGGATAGCACGCGAAATATAATCATGAAATTCAAACAATTAGGAACAACAAACGAGGAAGTGAGTGCCTTTAAACAAAAGCAGAAGCATCCTAGCACGGACGTGTATTATGGGAAGAATTAATTCCCGTGCAACTCGGCTCGAAGAGGGTTGTTTGATTACATTGTAACTCCGATCGAACGTGAGCGCATTTATGTACATACATCAGTCGAGAGTGTGCGTGTTTATCGAGTCAACGCGATAGGAAGCACGAACGTCTGTTTGTTCCGTTCATCGAGTCGATGTGCACGGAAAATCATCTACGTCCTGGATGTCCTTCACAGTCATTAAGTAAAAATTTGTCTAACACGTCTTTCGAGAGACATTATTAAAATTACCGACGTTCATTGGTCATAGATGTACCATTCGGTAAAAACGAGAAGTTACTTGGTTCGGTTATGGGGTGGCAACGGGAGAGTTTCGCTTGCACCCCCTATTCCCACGATATCACTGTTGAAAACCTGAAATCGACGAATGACAAATTCGTCTTCGAAATTTTAGTCGGAAGGGCGAATTAAAAGTTAATTTGCGAAAGAACGGTTCATTTCTGACCCATGGTTCTTCTCAGACATTTTGCCTACGTAACAAGACGAATACGATGAGCCAATAAAAAAAAATTGCTACCTTTCCCGAATTTTGCGGCCGGTTTTTTTCACAAATCTCCATCGATCCAGAGATGTACAACAACCCCTTAAAACCAGGACCAATAATTCTTTCACACCCTGTATCTATCAAAGAATATTTATGCACGACCATATTATATCAATATATTATATTATTATATACAGGGTGGGGCATTTTAAACAGGTCACCTGAATAACTCGTTTGTTTTTGAAGATAGGAGAAAATGCATTAGACCAAACTTACTTCAGGGGGCTCATAATCTGGTATTACCAATTTTTCTGTAGGTGGAGGCGTCAAGGAGATATGAAGGTCAATTCTGCTTTTTTAAATCGAATGGTATGGTTTGTTACTTATAGTCTGATAGAGTGTTGCAACGCGAATACAGTGACCTATTATGAAGGTCATTCAAGGTCACCCGAAGTCTATAAGGAAAAATCGGTGGTTGTTACAGTAGGAATACTTGTTTTCATCGAGAACCATTTGGTCGATTAAACACGGAAATAAATCATTTCTTTTAGAATCAATCACCGTTGCTATTGCCTGGCTATAATTGCGATCTACTTATTTTTTAAGATTCTTAAGAGTTTTGTGGTTCCGTTAAGGTTCTTAAGATCGTTGAATCGAACAGCGGCGAATCTTCTTTTGAGAGAATTTCCATTATAAGGAGAAACCTCCAGTACTCGGTCAGACAGCTCGAACGGCTGTTGAACTCGATGCAGCTCTTACTCTTGGATACCGACCTAATTCTTTGCTATATCATATTCAAATATTCCTAAACGTGAGTCAGGATCCAAACGGCAACTATCTCCGATTCCGTCATCGCTTTTCCCTCAAAATATGTTTTAAAGTCCTTTGGTCCTAAGGAAAGGCACTCGCCTTTCTGGAACCTTATTCACGACAAGTCGGAGTCATCCGAACCTCCCACTTAGGGTTTATACAAAAATCGACTTTTTAGAAAACCAGTTTCGAATTTTTACGAATAAAAAACAAGAGATACTTACAACTTAAAATAGAAATTTTCAATTTTTTTTTGTTTATTATAATTAAAAAATACAAAAAAGTATAGATCAAGCACATATACGTACATGCATAAAATTATTAAAGTAAAACAATAATACTTTTAAGTGGTTATACGTTAATACTCTTAAAAAAAACAGAAGTTAACAAATGTTTAGCATTTAACAGTTTAATATGTAAATTGTTTATTTATTTCTTTTTCCGTATTCTTGTTCTATATATTACTTCACGAGTACTTTTGCTGACATTGTAACCATTATAGCAAATTAATACATAAGTGTTATGTATACATTCAAAACCGATCTTTTTTACTGCAAAAACCGGTTATCGAATTCCACAATTCATTTTAAAAACGGTTTTTAGAACTCGACAAACTCTATTCACACCACACTGTCGTAAAACCCTTAAAAGGCCAGTTTCGTTACCAGAAACAGGTAGATTAAATCAAGAATTGTACAGAATCGCTGAAAGTCATTACCTTGGGACGACATAAACCTCAAGTTTGTTAAAACTCCGAGCGCAATAAGTCTTCTTAAATAAGGGGTTGTAGACCACCACATGGGATACAACACTAAAGGGTTTACTTATTTTTAACACTTAACACTTTACCGACCGGTAGTCGATTAATCGACTTTTCGCACCCAACACTTTTGGGCTTTTAACTTATTAATTGGTCGCTACGGAAATTAATAAATTGTTATTTTGCATTGCGGTTAACAGTGCCAAGGACTCAGTGAAGAAACTTTGCAATTTTCGAAGAGATATCAGTGTCAGGGAAATATTTGCGTGCAAGTGACCGATCAGAAGTGGGTAGGATGTTACAAAGTATCGGTCGGTAAAGTGTTAATTGACGGTTCACGTAAATTTACGTTTTTTCTTGATGAGAACCTAGCATTTTTACCGGTTTCGGTACTTCTAATGTCAATTGCTGTAAAACGTTGAGGTTTGAAAGAATATTTCTAATAAAAGGTGTGAACGAAGTGCAGTAGAAGTATCGAGGGCGAAGCGAGCATTGTTTAGAAGA
This sequence comes from Cerceris rybyensis, assembly GCA_910591515.1. Lineage (NCBI taxonomy): Eukaryota > Metazoa > Arthropoda > Insecta > Hymenoptera > Crabronidae > Cerceris > Cerceris rybyensis. Next base: position 63,702,132 of record OU342789.1, on the reverse strand, counting down.
AGCATTGATTTCAGAGAATATACAAGTATGTCATATGGGGTGAGTGTGTCTTTATAAGGTGTTGGAGGGTCATGACTGAGATTTTAAGAGTTTATAGGAGCTGAGTGGCACGAGAAAAGGGTCACTTGACTGAAGTCAGTTAAGTCGGTCGTTCGAGTCGTTTAGTAATATAGAACGCAGCAGTAAAATCTTTTCAGTATGCCTGTGCTCTGCTATTTTTACAAGATTTTTCATTCAGGCCATTTCATATATTCCACTTCTCTTTTTATACAACCTTATATAAACTTCCTTGCGACATATATGCTACATATTGAAAAACAATGTCATGGCACAGATAATTTGTCAAAGTATTTACAGAACATTTAGATGCAATTGTTACAATTCCAAAGCTTGCAAAAATAATGACACATAGAATGAGAGGAAGAAAGAAAGAATAATATGAAACTGCATAAAATGAATGGCTGGGTGCAATCTTTTGTTGTGTAATGACGAAAAACTGAGAGACAGTCTATCTGTGATTTTTGCCCAACTTCATTAACTTTGCCATTTCTGAGATCGATAAACTTACTCAATAAAATCACGTTATTATCAGAAAGTTAGATTGTTAATGTATATAAATAAAAAATTACTCTTAATGTAATAATATTTTAACAATTTTAAACCCTTTTAAGGGTTTTACAGCAGTGTGGTGGGAGGTTCAGATGACCCCGATTGCTCGTGAGTAAGGTTCCAAAAGGGCGATCGCTTTTCCTTTGTTCTTCAGAACATATTTTGAGGGAAAAGCGATGGCGGAGTCGGAGATAGCTAACAACTCCCGTTTGGACCCTGACTCACGTTTGAGAATATTTGAATATGAAATCTTAAAGAATTAGGTCGGTATCGAACAATAGATAATTTTGAGATATTCTAAACAGAATTATACAGTGATACTTCTAAATACTCGGGCCTTCGGGGACAGGAATTCCTAGAATTTGAGACTAAAAGTTCCCCCCTCCATTGCTACATAAACAGAGAGTAGATACTCTCTTGTTTGTCATAGCTACAAAGTGGGGGATGTAGAAGCGCGCCAAACTATGTACATACATAATGTGAGGTTATGATTTCATTATTTCTATCTTTGTTTTTTCGCGCAGGTCGCGCAGTTTGAAGAAGAGAAAACTGCGAGAGTAGGGGAATCTTAAACTCCGTCCACATAGGGGAAGTCGATACTAATGTGTTCGAGTATTTAGGAGTATCACTGTATTGGAAATATCAGTGGATTAAGAAACATTCAAATTACTTTTATACTATTGATATTACGTTAAGTTACACGGCATGAGAGAACTCAGTAATAATTTTGTATTTTAGCAATTAATTCAAAGTTATTACGTATTCGCTCATATGAGAAATACTAACAATAAGCCAAGGATTTGATAAGATAATGTTGCTTCTAACAAGTAGCATTTAAAGTTTTAATATTAACATTTTCGGTATAAGCACCGGATATATCCGACACTCGTACCGAAAGGGTTAAAACCTAAAAGCACCTAAATAAATCGAGTCATTGCAAAATGCAGTATTCCCATTCAAACCACATACAAATTCAACCACAACAAATTCCAGCCAACCTAACCAACGATTGCATACAAACCGTTGGAATCATGAATATTGAAACGTCCCGCAACTTTATCGTTCCAACTAATTCGTACTTCCTAACTTGGCTCGAACAAGTCCTGAAATTCGGCCGATGCATGTTAAGTAAGCAATTGAGGTCATCCTTATGATACATCCGAGAAGGAAGCTGCAATCACGATGCAAGGGAAAGTGCATGGCTGCTTCCGGTTTTCCAGCAACCCTAGGAGCCGAGGAGGATGGACGTGCTGACCGCAATTATTGCGTGTACATAATTAATCCGGGGATCGATATCAGCGTTGCAATAACTGAACTTCAACATAAATACAACACGGTACAACTACGACTCATGACACTAACATCTCCTTAGAACTCACAGCTAAAGACTTTAACAACACCGTCTTACAAATAAAGACTCTTGCAACTAGGGATTGCAATATCGTACCAAAAGTTCAATACCGGTATCCGGTATTTTTTAGATCTTAATACCGGAATACCGGTTTTAATACCGGTAGTAGGAATTTTAGATATAGAAAGAAAACACAGGTGTTTCTTTGTTTTATTTGCCAGTTTTGTTAGAGAGAGTGAATGTCGCAAAAAATCATTTGAAACTTATAAATTATAACAGTATGTAAAGAATCACAAGAAAAGTAAAGGAACATTTTATGTATTTAAATCACAAAAAAATGTAAATATCACTATTCAATCTGTCGTACTATTGCAAATTTTTGAAATGTGATATTAAAAAACATAATGCATCAATTGTACTGTAATTAAGCCTGGAACGTAATTTTGTGCAAAGATTATCAGCTGTCGAAAACGCTCTTTCAGCATCTACGCTAGTTGGTGGTACTGTTAGGAATGCGCGATATACTTTTTCGAACTATTTACCTCTATATCCCTCAGCTTCAAATATGTAAATCGATTTCTCGTCGGATGGTGTTGGATATAACTGATTTCTGTATTATATTTTAGTCTGTTGAAATTTTTTTAGTTATCGCTAATTCTAATTTTTGTTCAAAGAAATAATTCCTTTTCACTATCGACATTAGTGTCATCATCATTTTTAATAACTGTATCAAATTCTTCTGAATGTGGATAGGTTTGTGGGTAAAAAATTTTAAGAAAATTTACTATAAACTTGATCAAATTTGACAGTTTTAAAAATTTCTAGTAAATACCGAAAAAGCGGTATTTAAACTTGTGAATACCGGTATTACAAAATTGTGCAAATGGCTCAAAATACCGATATTCGGTATCCCGGTATTGCAATCCCTACTTGCAACATAAAACTAAATCCTTTTTTTAATACTTTCTCATCCTTTTCACACAATTATTCTCGCTTGCATTCACCACGGTAGGTTCTCAACTTTTTTGGCTTACCACCCTCTGGCAGAAAAAACTACTTAATGTTCATTTTTTAGAAAAAAGTACATAGACTTCTTGTCTCGATATCACAAATGCAACCTATGGTTTTCCATTTTTTTTGGATCGTAGCTTGTAGACTTGGGTGTTCTTTGCCGGAAAGACGGTGTCTCCGGTCACAATCTTTGAGTGTAATTAAATATTTGAAAATCAAGCGGAAGCCGCTATTCAAAATTCAATCTATATTTTATCAAAATGCTACTGTTTACTGAGTTTGAAGAAATTAATTAATCAATTATACTATCCGACACATTTTATTATTTAACTTATCTTCTTCTTTTCCCACTTATTAACCTAATCCTACTACAATTTATTGTTTATGAGTTACTTCACGTCAATAATTATGGACTTATTAAATATAAAAGCGCTTGTCACCAAGAAATCTATATAATGGAAACCGACAAATTACATATCTAAATTTGGTATAAAAAAATATTATTCGAAATACATATTAAAACTTTTGTTCCCAAAGAAATATTGTGTGTCTTTCCGAGCACTTTTCATTAACCGTTTGCAGTCGCATTTCATTAATAGCAAAATGTGTAATCGCACTTAAAACAAAATTACTAGAATCTTAGTAAGAATTATATTGTACATACCTCAGAAACATGTTGATTCTTTGCTTTGGAGCTGAGAGCAGATATGCGATGGTAGTAGAAAAAATGTTTTGATGGCTGAGGGCAGACACACGACCGGTTACTGAGGGTGTTCATACCACTGCGAAGAGGAATTACCAAGTAACCCAGAAAAAGAGAGGTATTTGATGTCTGAATTTCGTCTTGGGAAGTATTCTACACACACTAATATGTAAAAATATTTAAACTCAATCACGGAGCACTGATTCCTCGTCGGCGGCCGAGGGCAAACTGATAGCAGGACGTACATTGAAAGCTCTTGTTATTGTTAACGGGCCAACGGAACGAACACCTTCAAGGTGACGTCTCCGAAATCGTCGAGTATGTTTTGACAACACGCGGCTGTCGTCGTACTAGTCGATCAGTGAAGTGTAAATAATTGCATTGGCTGCTCGTACAGTTCATCTTTATGTTGTAAATACAAACAAATAGTATTTTTTACTTGTAGGGCTAAATGCTAAAAATCTAATGTTATTTAATTTTGAGTTGTTGTCAGAAAGAACCATAATAGTTGTCATAAACAATAAATATAACTATTGCAAATTATATATACATTTTAATTTCTTAATGTGAAATATTTGAATTGCTTAGTATTTCAATCCAAAACCAAAAAGAAAACCCCTGTTGGAAATTTCAGTTATGGTTTTCCTGCAAAAAAGGTCTGCTCTATCGCCCCTGCTATTAGAATTTTTCCTAGGCCTCTAATTTTTAAGATAAATAAATATCCACAAAAGGTTTGCCACTTTATGCATCGCTTTCCCTTTGATAATTGTTTAAAAATGTTCAAATTTGAGAGGTTTTGCAGAATCATTCTATGGAACAAAAGCTTAAATACTTTTATATTTAAATATTACATACTTATTACTTTATATTATATACCCATACTGTTAAACTTATATACATTTTCCGTTGAAAATGGCAAAAATTCAGAAACTACAAAATTTAATTTTTCTTTCAAAACTGATTTCCTTAAAAATAGAGTCTGCTGGAAACAAAGGGACACCATGTTCATCTTCAACGCTACAGAATCTACAATAATTAGAATAAATATTCATTAAACAAAAAATTGGTTTGAAAAATTGTTTTAAACTGTAATTGCTGATATAATTATTACGAATTCCCGAATTTCATGATACGGTAACCACACTCCTTCCTCTTTGCCTCAAAACATTGGAAACACCATAACATCGTCGTACAGCTCGCAAAATAGTTTGCATCGTAGAGAAGCAGCGATCCATGCGTGCATGCAAGCTGCGATACCGAGGACACCGTCGAATATAACGCGACCTGGAGCGCCGCCAGAGAAAGGGCAGCAGTTATTGCTCGTAATATCGCCATAAATCGAGGAGGCGAACGGGAAATCTGGTTTCCTTCGAGCGAGAGAATTCCAGTCGAGAGGAATTCCGTCTCTCGGTCGTTGGAGATTCTCGTGTCCTTGGCAGAGCCTCGGAGACTTCGCACGGTCGAATCCTTAATGAACCAATAATTTCCCTAATGACGCTCGATCAGGAACTGTTTGTCGTGCACCTGCGACCGGCATACATCTACGGGCATGGGTTAAGTGTATTGCAAATTGTATCGAAACGATGAATTTACCGTGTCCTATTTATTCTTCTTAGCTGCCATTTGTGTCGACCAGTTTGAGAATTTTGTAGAAATTGCTGAATTTGATTTGGAAGAAAATGAATTTGGTGGGACGGCAAATTGTATTGAGACAGAGAATTTATTCTTCTTAGCTGTCATTTGTGTCGATCTATTTGAGAATTTGGAAGAAATTGTTTAAGTTGATTTGGCCAAAAATGAATTGAGGTTACTTCAAATTGTATAGAAACAAAGAACTGATCGGGCCCTATTTATTCTTCTTAGCTGTCATTTGTGTCGACCAATTTGAGAATTTGGAAAAAATTGTTGAAGTTGATTTGGAAGAAGATAAATTTAATATTATTGCGAAATTGTATTCGAGATAGCGAATTTACCGCGTCCTATTTTTTCTTCTTAGCTGCCATTTGTGTCGATCAATTTGAGAACTTGGAAGAAATTCTTGAAATTGATTTGGAAGAACATAAATTTAATATTATTGCAAAATTGTATCGAGATAGCGAACTTATCGTGTCCTATTTTTTCTTCTTAGCTGTCATTTGTGTCGATCAATTTGAGAATTTGGAAGAAATTATTTACGTTAATTTGGACAAAAATGAATTAAGGTTACTTCAAGTTATATAGAAACAAAGAACTTATCGGGCCCTATTTATTCTTCTTAGCTGCCATTTGTGTCAATCAACTTGAGTATTTTGGAGGAATCTTTGAAGTTGAATAAACTTGATTAATTTGAAAGAAAATAGATTTGAGGTTTTTGAAATTTTTACTTGTTTTTATGAGAAGGTAAATTGATTGTAATTTAAAGAATATAAACTATGACTTTTTAAATTAAATTAGTGTTCTGATTTTATGATCCTGATAATTCCTCTTCACATTTAGTAATTTGAAACACTAGAATATTTAAATCAAAGGGTAAATTAATGAACGGGTTACCAGGAAAAATAGAATTTATCTGCCTTCGAACAGATCAGTATATTTTTACCGTCCCAATTCTCCAAATTGTCGTATTACCGAAATTAAATTTTCAGTTACAAATAAATCTTTTATAACATTTCTCTAACCAAAGCTTTCCCATTTCACCAAAACACTTAAAAATTGCATTATCCGCAAATCGGTAACTTCGCAAAAAATACATAAAAAATCCATTATCCGTAAATCTGTAACTTGACTCATTTATATTTTTCTACCCCACTCTCAATTATTTATACCTGAGGAGAAAATTCTATAAAAAAGTCCTCTGGATTTGCAGCTTCCTCAATTTCAATTCCCTCAGAGCAAAAACAAACTCGAAACTGTAATTTCAAATTTTTTAAGCCACTGAACATAAATTCGAAGTATTAAAACGTGCTGTAATCTTTTTGAAAAACTAAAGTTAAAGTGTCGAGCAAGCAAAAAATGCAGATACAGAGATCAAAAGCATATCATTTCTAAATGTGATTTATCTTTTAAAAATCTAACAGAAATAGAATTATTAAATGTTGAGAGCATAAATTTTTTTCTCCTTACAATCGACCTCCATCGACTGAGGAATTTACGAGACTCTTAATGGATTAACTTTAATTAACTTCAACTGCAAACGTTTTACCCTCTTTCTACGTCGAAGGACTGTTTTAGTTTTCTAGTTACTGTACGAGTTGAAAGTTAAGTCTTCCAGGGAGTTAAAATTGCATCGAGGATCTTACAAGTAGTAACATTATAAATTTTCAAGAAGAGACGGAAGAAACGGCGGAGTATTGGTTTTTCGTTAAGATACTATAATGTTATCAATACTTTGTTACTTTCTTCGTTTTGTTTCTCTTTTGCGAAACCGGAAGCAAGTTTTTGAAATATTTCGTAAATTCTCTCTACCTTTTCTTCGCATTGTTATTAATTCAACATGAAATGTACATTACAGGGTAAAAGCTGATTAAACATTGAACTTTTCTATAGAACATGGAACACGAAAGCCTTTGTAATACGTATTTGGCAAGTAATTCTATTGTTCTTCGGAGAAACAGGAATATTGTTTTACATATGGAGAGTTATTATTCAACTACGAATAATAGATTGTTTATTAAAATACTAAAATAACGGGCGGAAATTAAACGTTACATAATCATCGTTAAATGTTAGAAAAGAAAAAATTCCAAAAACACGTATTCACTAATTTCGTCTATACTTTACACACACAAATTTACGCGAGAAAAAAACAACATTTAGTAGGAAAAGCTAACAAAAATTTCGAAATTTTAGTATATAGTTTAAACAAATAATTTTTTGCAATCATTATATGTATTGATGAATTCGGAATTTGGAGACGCACAATTTAAAAGAAATATTTTCCTACGCCCTTTAATTGCGGAGATATTTCGAAAAAAACAGTTTCGATCCCAAAGTTTGAGGGTTATTATCACCCCCTCAATGTGGACAACAAAGGATATAAAAAAACACGCGTCAAATATTTTGTCGAGAACTATTTACCAGATAATTTTCATCAAAGTTGGCGTGTACGGGTTCGGTATGTTCCCTCGTGATCTGAATAAGGACCTTCGTGAAAAGGAGCTTTCAAAGGCTTTCGGAAAGGGAGTGACAGTAGAATGCCAGTGTTTGAGAGTTTGAAAGGTCAAAGCAGGAAAGTAAGGATTTTTGGACTTGGTAATTCAGGGATGAGTGTTCAGTAATGCTGACGCTGTGGTGCAAAATAGTTGTGTTTACAAGACATTCACTCAAGTTATCTTATATACTAGCAATAAATGAGAGGATTTTGTACATTAAAAGTCAATAAGTATATTTTACCTTAACCTATTTGCATGATGCGCCTATTTAACACTTTGCCGCAAATGACGGCTATAGCCGCCCTGCACATTTGTATACTAATGCATTTATTTGTTAATAACTCAGTAATACATCGAAAAAAAAGATATAACATTCGAGATAACATATCAATTGTTTTTTATGCGATTTTTCATGCTTTAAAAATGCTAAATATTTTTGTGTATGTTTCTGAGCATTTTCGTCAAATTAAAAGTTTGCGGCAACGTGTTAAGGTGCCGTGTCCAGGCATCCGCGACGTTCAACTGACGACTGGCCCATATCACCACGCGTGGTCGGTCTTATGTGCAGACAGTCGCAGCTCGCGGAATATTCCGTGCTTGGTGATATCAGACAGTCACTGATCGTGGGTTAATCCGCGCTATGATGAAAATGGGTTAACACTTGTAACACTTAAACGACCGGTACCCTATTTATAGATTTTTCGAGTCCAACGCTTTTGAACTTTTAATTTATTAATCGATTATCACAGCAATTAATAAATTGTTAGTTATCCTTGCGATTCATTTTTCGAAGGACTCAGTGACGAGAATTTGCAATTTTCGAAAAGATATCGATATCAGGAAAAATTTAAAAAATACCGATCGGTAAAGTGTTAACCCTTTAATGAATTTTCTGGCCCGAATCACAAATGTCCATCGATCAGAAGCTGAATAACAACACCTAGTACATCGTCACATCTAATTCTAAAACCCCCTATACTTATTCGCATTTATCCACCGTTTATCTTACCAACAATTTAATTTATTTTTTTGTAACATAAAAACAAGCGAATTCTCTAAAAGAGCATTCCTAATGCGAACGACTGAAAAACAATGCAAGGAATCGAGCCAGGAAAAATGCAGAAGATAAAGGAAAAAGGGGAAAAGATGATCGTCTTTCTACGAAATAAAAGAAAGGACGATCGTGGCGAACAGAATGGAAAAATTCGAGATAAAGTGCCTTAACGTTCAGAGACGGTGGAAAATAATGGAACGGAAGGTGCACACGGGCCAATCGAAACAACAATTTACCAGCAGCTACTTTTATCTATAATAGCACCGGACGGAAGGTACGGCAGAGCCTGCCGGAGGAAACAGTTCTATCCTCCTGTCCTTTTTCCGATGCCATCAGAAATTTTGTCCGTTTCCGCCGGAGGCGATGCCGAGAAGCTTTCCCAGCTGGCAAATTCCTCTTTCGAAGGATCTAAGAGAATTTCTACACCGTGGAAACCTATCCTTCTTATCTATCGTCTCTTTGCGAAGGACCGAGGGAAATTCATCTTTTTCGCAGTTTTGAATTGAATTACGGTCGGATGGTTTTAAAGGATTAACGAAGCTGCGGAAGAATCTTTAGTTACGCGAAGGGATATGCGAAGAATTATGCTGGCATGAAATGGTGGCTGGAAGATACCGATCCTTTAGGAGCTAGTTTTTTTATCTTAGGAAAGAGAATGTTAAAGGTGTCGTATTTCAGCCGGGTGAAAGAAGTATCTTTGATGGAATTAGCGACGCGGAAGAATACAAGTCTTTTATGCTGACTTTTGAAGTGCAACCTTTTGGATACAAAGACAGGCGTGAGAGGTATCTTATTTCAATCAGAGCAATGAAGAATTTTTTTGTAATTAGTGATGCGGAGGTGTATATGTTCTTAAACCATTTGCGTGATATAACAAAATCACAAATATATCTTTACTAATGAATTTCTTTAGATTAATTCAAAGTAGAACTGTATTTCAAAAAGTGATATTGCATTTTAATCAATGATTGTTGTATAAATAATGTGGAAATTTTATAAATACAGCTAGAATGATTCAGAAAGATCCGCTATAAGACAGTTGACTGACGAAAAGACGAACGTCGACGACACGAGGACGAGAGAATAGCTCAAAAGTAGACGTATAGAGTTCAAAACTAAACGAGATATAGATTGGACATATAGAGTTCGTCAGTAGACGAGTTATAGAGTAGACGTATAGAGTTCAAAACTAGACGAGGTATAGAGTGGACGTATAGAGTTCGACAGTAGACGAGATATAGGTAGACGTATAGTGTTCAAAACTAGACGAGATATAGAGTAAACGTATAGAGTTCGACAGTAGACGAGTTATAGTGTAGACGTATGGAGTTCAAAACAAGAGGAGATATGGAGTAGACGTATAGAGTTCGTCAGTAGACGAGTTATAGAGCAGACGTATAGAGTTCAAAACTAAACGAGATATAGATTGGACATATAGAGTTCGTCAGTAGACGAGTTATAGAGTAGACGTATAGAGTTCAAAACTAGACGAGGTATAGAGTGGACGTATAGAGTTCGACAGTAGACGAGATGTAGAGTAGACGTATAGAGTTCAAAACCAGACGAGATATAGAGTAAACGTATAGAGTTCGACAGTAGACGAGTTGTAGAGTAAACGTATGGAGTTCAAAACTAGACGAGATATAGAGCGGACGTATAGAGTTTAAAGGAACCCGCGTGCTCGGGCCGGCCGCGGCTGTAGATTGGGCCCATCCGCGCCCAAAGGTTGGAGGTCACCGGCTGGTCTCGGTGATGATGCTGCGGCCGGTCCTGCGGGTGTCCTTCTGTTCCTAGGAAAGGGTAAAGGTGTTGGTTAGCGCGCTGCGTTTCGTCCTGGGCCTGCTCGTGGACTCGTCAGTAGGGCTGACCGAACAGGCCCTGCCCTAGACGCTGTGCCCCGGATGGGACGATGGTATCTGCCGGTTGATCGTATATATAGATACCGATCGTCGTTGGAGAACTCGCGAGAGCGATCCATCGGTGGACACGATGTCTAGCAGACGATCCTTGAACTAGGGGTGGCGTAGGCGTAATGGCGGTCGTAGATCGGTGGTGGCACTCGATCGTGCTGCCGCCACAAGTTCAAAACTAGACGAGATATAGAGTAGACTTATAGAGTTTAAAACCAGACGAGATATAGAGTAGACGTATAGAGTTCGACAGTAGACGACTTGTAGTGTAGACGTATGGAGTTCAAAACTAGACAAGATATAGAGTAGACGTATAGAGTTCGACAGTAGACGAGTTATAGTGTAGACGTATGGAGTTCGAAACTAGACGAGATATAGAGTAGGCGTATAGCGTTCGACAGTAGACGTGTTATAGAGTAGATAGACGTATAGACGCATGGAGTTAGAGAATAGTCGAACGTATATAGACGATGGACGCGTAGAGAGACTAAAGTAGTAGATGAACAATTAAACGTGACTAGACGGATTTTATATTATAGTTTGTATTTTATATTATTTAGGGTGTGTTTGGGTGTATGTTAGAAAAATATGTTCCCTATATTTCACATTAAATCTAAGTTTCCACTTGTGTGTGTCATTTTATGTATATTTATAATAAATATTCTACAATAATGTAGGCTGTTCGCATATACAGCTATTCATATGCATGCATTAAAAAATCGCACGAAATAAATCGCATAAAAAAGGTCCGCGCAAAAACAGGTTTGACTGTATTGAAACTTTCTCAGCTCCATGACAAATCAACTTGGCTCATCCGTCTTCTTTTGGATCGTGGCAGAGTGAGATGGGCTTCTTCGAAGGAGAAGAAAATCGATGTCAAATCGTTAGCTGGATTTATAAGAATCTCCTTCGCATTTCTTCTCCATTTCCTCCCACTTTCACCCAGAAAAGAGTACACCGCGATATTCAGTGTAACCTCCCACTCTTCTGGGCAAGTGAAAAATTAAAGGTCTCCGCTTCGTTTTTTTCCTTTGAGCATTTATCAAGCCAAGGGAGCCGGAGAAACTGCACGGCCTGCGAAACGTAATCTTGAGCAATTTCAAAGAATACCCGACGATTTTTCCCTCCTACGTTTCTGCAGTTTCTGCCGTTTTCGCGACGACTGCCTTTCCTCGCTTCCACCCTCGCTTTGCCATCCTAATCTACCCTTTATTATCACTTTAAGTGCACCTATGAGATCTAACCTACCTAATAACTGACGACTTCGCCGAGAATTTCAACTAATAACGACTATTTTGCTTGTGGATATCGATTCCAGCTCCTTTCTTTAACCCTTTAAAGGGGTTAGTTGTCTCTATGACACGTTGAAGGTCAAGGGGGGCACCGGTGGCCGCTGCTATTGAATTTGATGATATGACTTTTAGATTGTAATATTTCTAAATTTTTTAGTGCATTCAATATTCAAATATGGGCATTAAAAAGGTAAATTTATGCTGACAATATATTTATCTGCATTTTTTAAATTTTTGCTTTATAAAGATGTGATTTTCAAAGAAAAAGTTTTACTTCATTGAAACAAGTGACATATCAGTGGCGTTCGAAAGTGTTAAGAAGAGAAAGTAATTTTCAACGGAGGATCAATTGGCTGAGGTGGTAAAAGGTGGGACTTACAATCTTTGGGCCCGTCTTGAATTCCTTAATCAGCTATGTGACATTTAAAACTTTTCCTACGTTATATATTCATAATAGTTAAAGTCACGTGAAATATTAGATCCTAATCAAAATGAACACAGAATTTATGTAAATTATATAATATATAATATAATATATTTCACCCTTAACACGTTGATTGCCACCGGTGTTTCGTTAGTTTTATTATTTTTACTGAAGTGAAACTGTTTCTATTAACACGTAGTATGCGGGCGACGTAAAAGTACGTTTTTCGAAAACTGTACATATACACACTTTAAAAAAAGCGATTCGTGGCATTAATCCCTTAATTTTGAAAAGTTAAATATATTTTCCAATACAGAGAGTACCTAGTTTTCAATTTATATAAGGTTTACAATTATGTAGGATTTCTTAATAATCGATTTAATGTTTATTATAAAAATTACAACTAAAAATATGAAAATGAAATTAAAGTAGATTATACCTAAAAGTAAAAGAAAGATTATAACATGTCGCGTATTATATAAAGACTATTTCCCAACACAGGATTTGTAACACTAATTGTAAGAATAATATGTAAAACACTAACAATAAGTATATCCACAGAGGATTTAAACCACAGAGTGCCTCGTTGGCCTCGCGAAAAACAAAATGCGATCGGCGCTCACATTCATACATAAAAGAAATCATCACACATTCCCATCCCACAATTATGTTTACAATTTATACAATTCATGCAAATTTTTCAACAAGTTTCCCCCTTGAGACTTAATGAGACGGTAAAAAGCATCCGCATACATTGTGTTAAATTCAAAAAATTCAAAGCAGACAAACAAAATCGGAACTTCATGAGCATAATGTGTCAAAGAGAAAATAAAACATTTCTCTTATCGTTTTCTCGATAAGGCGGAACAATTTGGCGTTAAATTACCATAGAAATTTGAAACTCGAACGGAAGAACAGGTAATCGACGTTCCCTTTACAAGGTAGACATTAATTACGAGCAGTTATTCCGTTACCGCCAGTTAATCCTTCTGCGAGCCAAAGTGGTTGGGTTTTAATTAAATAATATCATCCTCCACGGAAAGCCGGCCAGTATTACACCAAATGTGCCACTGAATTTAACAACCTCCGTAAACATTAAACTTATACAATGCAAAAAATAATTACCAAAGTACCGTGTTTCTTCGCGCAAATCCACGATAATAAACGTCTCATCAAATACTTCCTTTCATTCCTTAGCGAGGATTTGTCCTCCTGATAATTGCGAGTATTACCAAATTTACAATAATAACAAATTGTAGGATATGGTAGTGAAATAAAAAGAATTAATGTAATTCTTATTATCTTATCTATTTAGTGTAAATAAAAATATTAACACTAAACCTACCGACGTTATATCTACTAAAATCTAAATATACTCAATAACGACCTTACACAAAGAGAAGTGGTGAGATAAAGAAGATAATTAATTAACTCATTTTGCTTTTGTAAGATAGAAGTGGAATATTTACTTCATGGCTACTCTATGAATTTAGATAATTTTTAGAAAATATTTTGGAATCGGTCTTTTGACCGCCTTGGTAGGTTTAGTGTTAATAATGGAGAATAATAGAAAAATACTGATAATAAGCATAAGTACTGTACAAGGGATCGAGGAGAACTGCTCTTCGTTTCTTCCTGCAGCCACACGAGCTCGAGGAACAAACGACGCACAGTGGTCGATTTCGCCGAAATCCTGGCCAAAACCCCAAGGAGTTTTTCAATTTAGCTGAAAATTGGTATATATTACTATTATTTCGGTCGCTGATTAAGAATCCGAACTCAAAATTTTCAAAAACAAAATGGCGGCTCTAATATGGCAGGTGCGAGTATCGAAAAATTGTCGGATCGGCACGAAAATCAGTAGTCTTATGATAGCCCGGCCCTATGTCATAAATGCACTTCCCCGAGCATGACGCGCGCGACAAACAAATAACAATAACTCGAAGAATCGCAAAAAGTCGCAAGAAAACTCAACAAGATCTTCTTCGGGAAGCTTCAAAGTTTAATTTAAAAAAAAAAAATTATGTTATTCCACGGACTTCTACAGTTTTAATGATATTTATTGCAGCAGTCGCTGTATCCTAATACAAGCATGTCATTGCTGTTCCATCTCCGAATTTCCCTTTGTTTAATAAAAATTTCGGTCGAAGGAGAAAGATGAAACATTGTAAGGAACAAATATTTCCCTCATACCTGCAACTAGCCAGATTTTCATTAGAATCTTCAAAGATCTTTCGGTTTATGACGGTAAGCGGTCGAGGTAGCCGCGGCTATCTATTGTTGCCTCGAAACAATAGGCCACCAGCTTGTTTAAACTCATTCCGATTTTTAACCCCATGAAATAAACATATTATTTCGTTAATTGCCAGGTTGATCTTAGAGAAGGATTAGCAATATTCATTAAGTAAAGCACGAGAGCCCGGCTCTATGTCATAAATGCACTTCCCCGAGCATGGCGCGCGCGACAAACAAATAACAATTACTCGAAGAATCGCAAAAAGTCGCAAGAAAACTCAACGAGGTCTTCTTCGGGAAGCTTCAAAGTTTAATTTAAAAAAAAAATTAGCTTGGATGGTTTTGGAATTCACAACTATTTCACTAGCAGAAAGAAAAAAATATATAGGATTTACATTCTGTGCCATCACAGTTGTAAAATATTAAATAAAAAAATGAAACCAAGATATTTATAAATTAAAAGTATAATAAATAGCTACCAATACTGAAAAAGTGGATCAAACTTTAATTTCACATTGAAAACGTATTCTCAATTTCGACGTGAAAACGTTACATTATTTAAGTGCCAACTTTGACATTGCATATCTCTAAGAGTATTGTTCAATAAAAATTTTTGTTAATGGAAAACAATGCTCTGATGTGTTACAAATCAAACGCAATTGCTAAATTTTGAAAATTCTAAAAAAAAATTTTGGGGTTTTGGCCAGGATTTCGGCGAAATCGACCACTGTGCGACGATCGCATTCACACATGCATACACATCCATACACACTTAACAGTCATACACTCACGCGATACTACAAAATTTTCAAGCTTAAAACACAAGATCGTTGCAATCGCAAGATCTTACTGTATCTCCTTCCTCGGCCACTTCTCCCTACAAATCTATTTCCATTTATTCGCAGACCAACCGAACAAAAGGCAAGGTTTACTTAAGGTTATCGTTCCGTATCCGAAATCGTAGAATGATAGCATAGTCTGCCAGCAAATGGCCGAGTCGTAGGTGATCTTCAGCCCTAACCCTCCCAAGTCGCCAAGATAGTGTACAAAGGAGCCGAAGAAACGGAGAATGGACAAAAAGAGATGAAAGAAGGAGGCATGAAACGACCGAGAGACGAAACTGCTGCCACGTTCTTTATTTCTTAACCTTGTGACCGGACGAGGAACTTGGAGACAGAAACGAAGAAGTACAGAGGGAGATAGATAGGTGGATGGATAAACAGAGAGAAATATAGGTAAAGAGGGAAAGAAGAGAAAGAGAGAGATCTATTGTACAGCTTTGATGCAATTTGAAAGACTCATAACTGACGTCTAAAAGAGCAGCAAACGTCTGTGTGATAGCGGTTGGCCATCGTCCAGCAGCGAGTCCGGTTAAACGAAGCGAATTGTCCGTGGCTACAGCCACCACGAGGGAGAGCCTTTCTCTTCCTCCTTGCAACCAGCTTGAGACCATCCCTTTCCTCTCCATCTTCGAGGAAGGACAGATAGGGTGACTTGGTTTTCGTTTTATCCCGCCACGAGAATTCTTCTCGTCTTACGTAGGAACGTTCGGCTTTCTGCAACTTGGAAGCAACCGAAAGCAAATTCGAGATCGAGTAATACGACGAAGATTTTGCACTTCTACGGATATTCTATGACGTTTCTTTTCAATTGCGATGCGTTTTTGAAGCTTTGTATTTTCACGCTGTTCTGTTGGGGAAATTTTTTTTTGAAGCTTGGAGAGGGGACGGGCTAATTTCGAGGTGGATGAGGGAGAGGATTTTTTCTTTTTCATTGAAAAGAAATTTAAAGCTATTAAATTGCAGAAATGTGAACAGAAAAGCCTGTTTTTTCGAGTTCTTGGTTGTTCTTTTACGAGCTCCAAAATACAGGTGGGAGGTTTGGACAATATTTATACATTGTGGCGAGGATTTCCAAACGGGGGATGTTATTCGAATGACATTGATTCACTACATCATTTTTTCGACTACATTAAATAATAAAATGTGGGATGGTCTAATTATATTTTTTTCTAATCTTCTGTCACTGAAATACTTTTTGACAGAAATTGAGATGTAGTTTAAGATAAATTTTATTATAGTAAAATTTTAGTTACATTTTAGCGAGTAAAACATTATCTAAAGTAGCAAAATTTTGACTTTCGCCGGTACCATTATTAATAGAACTCTAAAATTTTGCTGGTACCACTAGTAGACAAATTCTTGAATTTTTCTGGTACCATTATGTAGCACAATTCCAGAAATTAGCTAGTATCATTAGTAGTGAAATTCCAGAATTTTGCTGCTAACAATAGTAGAAAAATTCTCGAATTTTGCTGGTACCATCAGTAATAAAATTCCAGAAATTTCCTGGTACCAATGATAGTAAAATTCCCCAATTATACTGGTACTATTAGTAGCAAACTTCTTGAATTTTGCTGGCACTGTTCTATAGCACATCGGAACCCCTCCAATGCAACCCTCCTATTCTGAAATATCCTATGCATCAACAACACAGCACTCTAATCTCTCAAAACCAGCAGACCTCTTTGAGTAGTCCACACTCTAAACACTGTTCTCAACGAAGTTCAAATACCATTCGTTGTTCCTCGAAAATTTTCCCAACAAAAGCTAGAGCTCCGCCAATTTTTCAAGACATTCTCCAAGTTCTTTCTAAACCGCAAAACTAGTGAAAAATGCCAAAGTCTTCCTGGCGTGAAAGCAATTTTCAAAACCTTCTTCGATTGCCTCCGAATTGATCCACGAAATCTACTTTCCTCTTCGAACCACGTACTTATCTGGCTTCTCCTCGTATTTTTTCCTCGTATTCCGTCTTATTACTTTGGCTAAACGGGAAGTGCGAAGGAATCGAAATACCGTTGAAAGCAAAAAAAAAGTGAGTTGCGTGTATCCGATTGGAGGCAAAGAAAAAAGTCGCAATTTCATCTTGGATCTGTGTGCAGTCGAATCGCGAACGAAGAGAAACGAATTCGTGGAAAAAATGGAATTATCTGTACCATTTGACTCTTTTTGTTCGCAGTTTTTTCTATCTTTAAAGTAAGAGAGAATCGAGGCAGGCGCGACGAACGATTCAATTTCCTGATGCGTACGCATAGAAAAAAAAAACGTGAAATAGAAAAAATAGGAATAGGAAAATGACATTCCAATTCAACGAATCGACCGTGGATTGCACTTCTCGCTGATATTTTTTTCTACCTTAGCACATTGAGAACAGAACTCTGTTGGCTCAGCGTTAATTAAAATTAATACTAATAAATACCATTATAATATAAACTATATGATGCGTATATGCACTTTTTTTAAATTCTGGTTGATATTATATTCACATATAATAAAATGTTCCTAAATATTTCTATATATTTTTTATGCATTTGTTTTCATATATTTTAACTATTATTTATTTTACAAAGTTAAATAATGCTTTGGAGTATGATATCTGCTGAAACATTCTCCTTTGTCCAATGGCGTTGGGCACAATCTCTAACTATATCTGGATTCACTCCTTTTTGCATGCCAAAACAAACTCTACATTTTTGTGTTGAGAACTTCTATTTGCCTTTGCCCATTATTATTATTACTATTTATTAACCTATCAAAAAAATCTATTTTTAACTCCTCAATGTGTTAAATGGTTACTGCTGAACTTTTCCTCGCAGATTTCAAATTTTTACGATTTAAAGCTTCTTTTATTATCGTAATTTCAAAAGTGGCGCGATAATGCGCGGCAATGGTGAATTTTCTTGCCTCCATTTCCTTTTTCTAGGTTCGTCCACTCGACCTAACATTTATAAGTTAAAAGTTTTTGCCACGGTAAGGAATATTATGGCCTCTGAGACATTTCAGAGATAGATTAACATTTTATGATAATTTTTATTACAATAAAAATGAATTCTTAGAGATTGGATAATTTGTTTCAAATTATCTCAAAGGGTACAGAAGCATAAAGGGGTTCAAAGTGCCCTTGAACCAATTTCAATGGGGATGGTCTCATTTGGTAGATAATATTCGGCGGCCATTGTGTAGCAAATTTCAACTCTGGAAGGGTAGTTATGGAGAAAATTCAAAAACAGCAAATTTGCCCTATTGTCCCTATTTATTGAGGTGCAAAAAGTTTGAAAAAATTTTGACGTATTCTAAACACGACCATACATATTTGAACCTCAATAAATAGTTATTGTTTTTGGATTTTCCGCATAACTACCCTTCCTGTCAAAATACAAGGTTAAAATTTGGTGCACAATGGTCACTAAACATTCATCTATCGAATGAGACCAACCCCATTGAAATTAGTTCAACGCCACTTTTAATCCCCTTATCCTACTTACCTCTTTGTGTCTTGGCAAAGAACAATGTCTAACAAGAACTTATTTATCGCCAATAATACAATTACTCCAAATATAACTTGTATTCGGAGCAACATAAAACATCACAATAAAATATATATAAAAAAGATATGTCGCTTCACTAACATCACTTTTTAAACGATCCAATAGATTCATAAAGAGTTAATAATTCATAACCAGAAATAAAAGTCGATGTCCCGCAAGTCGCCAGAGTCTGAGCAAATAAACATTTCTTTTGCTCCGATTGCATTATTTGCGTTACCGCTCGATAAAAATTGGAACCGTAGCAAAGCGACTGCAGAAACAATAGTCCATATTTATTTTAATTTATTTTTCAAATTGTTCAGATAGCCGTTTTCAGGATATCCAGCGAATTCCCGAGTGAATTCCGGAATTCCACGCAGAAGTAGCAGCCGGGCGATTTTCAGCTCACTCGAATCAACGTACACCGGCTTAGATCTGAACGTGGTTCTTTTTTTTCACATGCGATCGATACCTTTTTTCCTCGTTTTCCTTGCGCGCCTGCTGAAAAACCGGGTTTCGTCGTTTCGCCTCACGCCTCTCCTCGATTGTCGACTGCACATAACGTACGTGCACCTTTTCTCTGCTTTTTCCCCCCCATTTTCCCTCGCGCAATCCTCTTTCTCGACTTTTCTCTCGCTATTTCTCATTCTCTTCCTCGTTATATCAGTTTCTCTGGAACTGTGTCCGCTTCTTTCTCTTTCCCAGTTTCTCCGTGAAATTCCTCGTTTTATTTGTTTTCCGCTTCTTTTTTCTATGGCTTTCCGTATTTATGACGGTGTCTCGTCGGTTTGCTTGGAATTTTTATCGGGATTTTTGCAGTTTTCTGTTCTTTCGGGATTCTCAAACTATGTTTCTCAATTTTTATCCACGTCTTCTAGCGTTTTCCGTCATTTTATATTTAACACTTTACCGACCGGAAGCTTATTAATCAGTTAACTGGAATTTAATTTTATGAATCCTTCGCAGGATACGGAATTAAAATCGTGCAATGACGTGTACATTCATCGAACACAGGGCAACTGTTTCTGTTATTAATTCTACGAAAAGAGGAAAGCAAAATGTGTAAAAATTACATTTTTAATACATAAGAAATTGATAATTCAATATTAACACTTTACCGACCGGTAGCCGATTAATCGGCTTTTCGGGCCCAACACTTTTGGACTTTGAACTTATTAATTGGCCGCTACTGCCGTGGATAAGGAGATACAAAATGAACTCACTTTATAAATACGAAAGATTTAACAAAAAGTATATTTAACAAAATCGAATCTAATAATACAACACTTCTCTATAATGGCACGCACTCTTTACAAGCTCTCGAAGAAGAAGGAAGAGGAAGGAATCGAACTTCTCGATTCTTCGACTAGGTTCACGCTTACCAACTAATTAGTAATGATGAACCCCACAGCTACGGCAATTAATAAATTATTATTTTTCATTGCGGTTAACTGTGCCAAGGACTCAGTGAAGAAACTTTGTAATTTTCGAAGAGATATCAGTATCGGGGAAATATTTGCGTGCAAGTGACCGATCAGAAGTGGGTAGGATGTTAAAAAATACCAGTCGGTACAGTGTTAAAAAGGCTACCGCAATAGAACTTTGGATTGACGTGTATACACGTCGAGCGCAGTTAACTGGTTAATAGGCTTTTCGGACCCAACGCCTTTGAACTTTTAACTTATTAATTGATTGCCATTTCAATTAATAAATTGTCATTTATCATTGCGGTTACCTGTGTTAAGGACTCAGTGACGAGAATTTCTAATTTTCGAATAGATATCTGTATCAAGTAAGTATTTGTGGCCCAGTGATCTGTCAGAAGGGGGTAGTATGTTAAAAAAATACCGGTCGTTAAAGTGTTAAGAAGGGAGGTTTTCGACGTGTTCATAACCGATTGTAGTGAAATTTACAGGGTATTATAATTCGATAAAATATTTGACACATATTTTTTTTTATCGGCCATCGTTCATAACTACAGGGTGAAAACAACCCCCAAAGTTGGGCATCAAAAAGTTATTTTTTTAAATATCTCAGAAACCATTTGGTGTGGATTAAAAATTAAAACTGCAAATTGTTCGTTTTCCAATGGCAAATTTAATGAAAAAAGTAAGATTCCTTCAAATTTATTTATTTAAAAATATATTAAAAATTCATATATTTTTGTATTTTTTAAAAATAAAACGTTGAGTTATTTTTATGGCATATAAAAGAAAAACTACAGACATCTCTTCTACAACGTGGTAGGAATTAATCGCGTTACAGGAGGGTTGACTATTTCTATTCGTTCAATTCCTAAAAATCTCCATCTTCCTCGCTCTAAATTTCTTCTCACTCCCATTCTCACTTTCAACACACTCTGCCTCTCCGATTCTCCAGTTTTTATACAATTCTCCCTCTTTCACTCTCACCCAATTCTTATCTCAGCCACCCTACTTCAAGCCGCGCTCTCCTCACCCTCTCTAAACCTTCTCCTCTTTTCTCTGCGTGCGACACGTGTCTCGATAGCGATAGAATGCAAATGGGATTGCATTTGAAAATATCATAAAAGGTAGCGATCGAACGACTCTCGACCGTTCGACGTAGCGTTCCAACACAACGTCGACGTTCCAAGGGTTTTTATTGTGCACGATGCATCGTCGTGCATTCCATAGTCGTGCACGACAGGACCGAACGGTTTTTACAAAACAACCGCGAGAAAGATCCACATATTCTACTTTTGTGTTACTCCAACGTTCACGTTTGTTAGGTTTCTGTAAACTCTCCTTTCACGATTTTCACACAGAATTTTCTACCTCTACGGTAACTTCGTGTATAAATTCATTTTTCTCCTTGAAAACAAGAATGATGATGTGTCACTCTGCCATGGAGATCTGTCTGGCATTTTTAATTCCAAAGAAAATTCCGATGTTCTGGTCACTGATGTGCAGATATTGACATCCCTTTTGCAGAACAGGTTAGTAAGAAAAGAAAAAATATTTTTATTTTATTATTTTGAATATTTTCTTCCATAGAAATTGGAGTATTTAATTTTTTTTTAATTTTGAGAGAATTAATTTTAAATAATTTAAATATATATATAGGGTAAAAGTAGCAGTAGTTGACCTTTTTTTTAGAAAACATAAGAAAATAAGGTTTGTATAAGTTGTGTACTTTCGATGAAAGTGAATTTCAGATGCCACAGCATCTGTCGATTAAATTTTGAAACAATTGCACGTAAAGTGAAGTATACCTATTAACAGCCAATGTTAATAAATTCTTAAAGTCTTCTTCCATAAAAATTAGGATTCGTAATTTTGAGAAAATTAATTTCAAATAATTCAAATATATATAATTTTTTATATTTTCCTCCATAAAAATTGAAATGTTTAATTTGAAATATGGAAAAATCGGAACACTTCCTGGTATGGATTTATTAAGATGTTGAAATTAAATATTTTTATACTATTATTTTAAATTTTCCGCCGGATTTGGTTAAGCCTGCGGGCTACAGTATGCCGACCACTGCTTTAAACTATTCTACCTGTTCAGGGATATTTGGAAAATACGTATACTTTTAATATTTTCCTTATTTTTCATTTAAATTATTCTATACTTCTAGTATTGAGCCGTCGCACTCCGAATTATTTTTTATTGAAATTGAAATTCCTTCATTTACATCACGTGAAAGTCAACATATTGCACCTAGTTGGATTCGTTTTTTTATAAGTTATAAGACTGTGTAGTGAAAATATTTAGTCCCAATTAAAAAAAATATTATGACCTTTAAATCACGCAGAAAATGAACTTGCAAAAAAATTCGGGTCATCACCGTATTGGCGCCTTCAAACAGAATATTTTCTTCCTATGATATTTTTTCTATCATACAAAATAAGCGATACATTTAAGGAGGTCCAGTTAGGCGAAATACACTCTATATTAGTAAAAAACGTATTTTAACCCTCTATAGTCCGAATTTTTTGTGGTATCTGAAGGTCAGTTTTACAACAGCATAATTATAAAATGACAATAACACAATTTTAAATAATAGATTAAACCAAAATATTAAACATTGAATTATGAAGAATTTCATGATTGTCACGGGCTAAATTATAATATTTGGCACAGTTGAAAATTAGAATTTGAAGACTAGAACCTTAAATGTGTCTTGCGTTACTTCAAAGTTATAGAACCCCATAGAGAGTTAAATACATTTCTGAATAATAACAAAACAGTGAACAGAATAAATATTGATTTAACAGAATACATCAGAAGCAAGGCCAACTACAATTATAACATTTTCAATGTTTTGCTTCTTTCCTTGTTTCGCGCCAGATTTAACTCTTCAACAAAACCGCCAACTTCCGATGCCTAAGTTATGCCTAATACCTCCAAATTAATTAATTCCAAAATTTCCTAGGTGTCGATGTAAAAAAAAAAGATGAAAAAGTATACCTAAAGTAGTAAGCTAAAAATTTCTATCGTGACCCATTCCGAATGTTGTTATTTTACGATGGGAGGTGAATAATGCAAGGCTTTAGGTTAATATATTATTCTATTACACTAATATACTATATTAATCTGGGCGCACTTATATGTATATAACTAACTTATTAATTTTCACTTTTCGGCGATCTTCCTTGTTAGGCGTTCGTAAGCGACTGCCGATCTTTTCGTACGCATGCCACTTCCGCCTAACACCACCATCGAAAACACGTAAAGTAGATGTGTCACTCTTTTCTCTATTTCCAACACCGAAGAATAATATTTGCAATGACTTCCTTCCTTCGTTGTTTCGCGCCAGATTCAACTCTTCAACAGAACCTCCAACTTCCAATACCTAAGTTATGCCTAATACCTCCAAATTAATTAATTCCAAAATTTCCCAGATGTCGATGCCAAAAAGAGATAAAAAAGTGTACCTAAAGTAGTAAGGTAAAAATTTCTATCGTGGCCCATTCCGAAGAAGCACTTTTCTCTCTGGGGATGTCGCTTTTACCCTATCACCGATAATAAACCCTAAGCAGGTCAACCAGAAATTTAGCACCCTTGAATTTTTTACTGTCGACTTTATCCAGCCGGAAGTTCATCAAACAAGCGTTCTGGAAGATTTACGAGGTAGCATCCTGGTGACAGTTACGAAAATAACTACGGAGATGGTGTAAAACGTGCTCTACATTCGGTGTTTTATTGCTCGATAGGTTTGAATACTGCAGAAATATCGGCGATGCTAGCGTTAAATTGCACGAGCTCGAGTTTTATTAAAAAATACACCTTCCATTGTATCATTGCAGGATGGATCGTGTTTCCTCTTTGATTACGATGAAATCAAACGTGCAAGATAAAGCGCAACGCTTCTTTTTACGGAAAAAAAATCTACAATCTCTCGGAACCGCTGTTACGATTCTTTTTTTATGATTTGATGAAATATTCGTTGTAAAATGTAAAATGGCAAAAATGGTTCATATTTTTCTATATATAAGTCGATAGTGTTTAATCATTTCTTTTTTATAGCGTGTAATTTTCAAAAAGGTAGTTATCATTGACGAGTATACTCGTCACGGGGAAACAGCACTATTTTGACTTATGAACAGTATGGAAACTTCTAACAATTTTTAATTCTCCTACGTTCTTCGAGAAATTTAAGAAAATGGTGCAAAAAAGGTTTAGATGGCAAAAGAAGTTTACATTTCTCTATTATATGAAGCGATAGTTTTTTATTAACTTTCAATTTCCATACTTTGTAACTTTCAACAAGTTAGTTGTCACTGTCGTGTATACTCGTCACTGGGAAATGGAAATATTTTGTGTTTCGATAGGTATCATAACTCCTAAAATTAAAATGGTAAAAGAGGTTAACACTTTTCGATATATGAATTGATAGTTTTTTAATCATTTTCTATTTTCACATCTTGCCACTTTCAACAACTAAGTTGTCACTGCCGAGTATACTCGTCACGGGGAAGTGTCCAAATTTCGTGTCACCATGATTATTATAACTCTTAGCAATTTTTGAATCTTCAAAATGTTAAAATTACAAAAGAGGTCTACATTTCTTATTATATGACTCGATCGTTTTTTAATAACTTTCAATTTTCATTCGTTGCACCTTTCAACAAGTTGGTTGTCACTGAAGAGTATACTCGTCCCGGCGAAATGGCAATACTGTGTGTTACAATAGGTGTCATAACTCCAAAAATTAAAATGACAAAAAAAGTTTAAACTTTCCTAAACAGGAATCGATAGATTTTTAATAATTTTCAATTTCTATACGTTGCATCTTTCAACAAGTGAGATATCATCAACGATTATACTCGTCACAGGGAAATGACAATATTTTGGGTAACAGAAAGTATCATAACTTCTAGCTATTTCTAATTTGCCGAAGTTTTTCGAAGAAATCGAGGATGATGGTGCAAAAACGGGGGAAAAATCTGGAATTAGCGAATGGTCGAAAAATCTTGGCGTCTCGTTCTCCAAGGAAGCACGCCGCAAAATTTGATACTTTATCCTTGGATCCTCGGCGAAAACTTGGAAAATCGAGTTTCGGACGATGCTTATCGCACGGCAACCTTCTGCTCCCCCTGCGACAAGAAAATTAAGGGGAAGTTAATAAAAGCGGAAACTGCTAGGAGACCGTCCAGAAGGCACACAATTTTCAACCACGCTTTCGCGACTCGGGCCAGCTGGAACTTATTTAAAACTTGGAACGCGACTTCCTGCGCTTCCGAAAAGACCTACTTCCGATTTTGTTCTCGAAATATTATGTAATTCGCTTACGGAACTTCGTGCCTTCGCTTGCTGAGCCGAGCTGAAAAACTGATCCCAAGTATCTTGCAATTTTCGTTCATCCGAATTGTTTATGCCTCGGAAAATGTTCTTTTTAAATAGCTTTTCTCTTTCAACTTTTAACAACGCGCTATACTACGTTACTTTTTTAACGTTCTAAACATTTTGTATCCGTGTAACAATTAATGCTTTTTTTTCTTTTGTGCTAACTAAGAACTATTTATTAATCAATTTAAATTAGAACACTTGCAATCAGGGTTCAGTATTTATTAACTTTTAACCTGTCAATTAATCGATAGTCTAGAGATCTGATTTACCAAATTATTATTAATTTAATTATTTATAAATTAACCATATTTATGGGGCAATTAACTGCAGCCACTGTTATACACATACCAATAACATACAAATTAAAACAATGTAATATAAAATAATTGAACACTTGTCTTTACAATTGTTAAGAATTATTGTGCTAAAATCCATTACCACATAAAAGCCGCATACTATTATAGTGGTGTCAAGAACTCTTGCTTTAAAAAAAAATACATTTTCCGTTGTAAAAATATTGCAATTAAGGACACCTCACGTCATACACATACCAATAATATTACGAAAATTAAAAGAAAGTAATATAAAATAATTCCACACTTATCTTTTCCATTTTTAAGAATCATTGTGCTAAAATTCATTATCACATAAAAACCGCCCACCAGCAAAGCGGTGTCAAGAAATGTTACATTAAAAAAAAAACATGTCGACATAAAAAACAGTGCAATTAACCAGAGTTCCCGTTATACGCATACTAACAAAGTTATAAAAACTAAAACAAGGTAATACAAAATAATTTCACGCTCATCATTCCAGTTGTTAAAGAATTCGTAAAAACTGTAAAACGTACAAACCGTCGAAGCAGCTAATTTTCTACGCCGCAGACGGAACTACGACATCCAAACATCCAACATTTCATGACATCACTTCAAACCACTACGAATCGTTCAGTTAAAACTCAGAGCCGTTGTTTCATCGCAAACACGGTCGCTCCGTAAACATGAAATCGAACAAAGTTCAAGACAGGGACAGCTGTAACCGTAAGTAAGTGGCACATAGATAAAGCTAGTGTAGCAGCGATAATCTGGAGGGTGAGCCGTAACTTCTCGTGCCCCACGAAGCACGAGCAACCATGGCGGCATATGGCGTTCTCCAAGAATCCTCGGATCTCCACAAGCCGTGATACAGAGGGGATGCCGCAAATACAAAGCATCTGCGTTAACACGCCAAAGTTCCTCGATGAGACACTTTAATGCGGACATTTCGACGTATGCGGTGACTTTCGCATTGTGCGTCTACGATATACTGATAGCGAACGACCAGATGGCCTGTGGCAAATTCTTTGATCTGATTGGCCAGACGCATAGAGTAATAGCGAATCTACTACCTACGGTCAGAGATTGATCCACGCAGGCTTTTTAAATGATGTACGCATTGATTTTTATAAAGTTATTTTTTTATATTATAAAAGAGAGTGCAGACAATCAAAGATATTAAAAACGTAAAGTGAATATATCTAATGTCGAATTTGCAAAAAAATATTTCCAAGTAGACATTGGTTAGCTGACAAGCAAAAAACAGTAGTTTTTAACCATCCTCTCATCCCTCTTTCGAAGTGACTCCACTTTTGACCTACGAGCTAATGCTTAAAAAAATAGTGAGCAAAATTTGATCCACTTTTCAAAAAGGTTCGCCAGGTGCCATCAGGTCTTTTGCGGCCGGTATCTTGTTATTCTTTCTTAAATTTAATACTCCTAAATCATTAACTGTTTGAGTGACACGGATCTTTGTTGTTATCCTGGGTCAATAGGGAATATGCATGTACTTTTTTTATATTTTTAATTCACTTTTTACATCGTTATAACATAGTAAAAAAAATATAAATACTGTTACAAATGCTCAATGTTTTTTTTAAATAATATTTAAAACTTTGCTTAAATTTTTTGAACTGGTGGAACGCCGCCATTTTTCGCGGGCTTTGAATGACGTCACAAGCCACGTCCAGTGTTTCTTTACTATAATATTAACAGTTACTTTTGGTTATTTTATACAGATGTTTAGTTTTAATAGCTATTCAGACCATGAAAAAAGCTAAAAAACAGTTTTATAGATAGGTATTGTCTTGTACCAATATACAAGAAGACTATTATACGTACACCCGATAATGTGTTTTTTCCTGTTCCAAAAGATGCGAAAACGCGAAAACATCTAAATTGATATCTAATTCTCTATCAAATATTTGTTTTTTTTTTCAAAATTTACGAAAGATCAATTTGATTTGAGTGAATGTTAATAACATTACGTATAATTACTTATAAATTATTATAACAGGAGCAGCAGCTTTAATGTCCGAAGATTATTTATACGTTATGTTTAAGTAAGTACTGCTGGGTGCATTTATGAATAAAAACCTTTATTATATATCATGTATTTTAACAATTAAAAAAAAAATAAACTCCTTTGATCTCAGCGGACGTAAAATCTGGATTTGATGCAAAATATGCTGTCATCATGAATGCATCTACTTTTGGTAGATTTTTCCGATTGTGCTTTGACAAAACCGCTTTCACTCATCGTCCTAGATTGTTTAATGCTACCAGAAAACACTACAGACACACAAATAAAAACATTTTTTCTTTGAAATACAATATAAACAGCAACGCCGATAAATCCGAAAACGTGGTATGTGACGTTACGTTTCGATGCGACCAATGGTGACGCGTCTCGCAAATTTGAATCTCGCTCGCTTATTTTGCATTTTTTTAATTAATATTTTATGCAATTAAAAACAAACTAAATAAGGAAATAATGGTTTAAATACAATGTTAGGACAAGATAGATTCGGGGAAAGAAAAATCAATTAAATTTAAACCAAATGCATATTCCCTATTACTACTCAAATGCATTACTCAGTCTTCGCATTTTATCACATCATTCCATTCTGTTTTGATGTTTCACCGTGGCGCTACTGTCGCGCAATAATCTTGTAGATTTGATTACCTCAGATAATGGCAAGGAAAAGTAACAAATAAGTGTAATAGCGATAGGAAAAAGTACTTTGATAGGTTTTTTAAAACGTACATAATTCTAACAACTGAGAATATATCCAGAAGTCGACTCCATGAAATTCCGTGAGGTGATCGAATTTGGAGTGTCTTGGTTGCAAAGTTTTAAATGATTCATAACGATCAGTTAGCGAGGCAGAGCGAAACTTGGCGAAACATGCTATCTCAAAAGATCCAATGTAGGAGACCACAACGGCCAACTTGAGACAGCTTTCCTTTGAGATAACATTAACAATTCCGAGTGTAGCAGTCCTCCTTAGAAACTGGGCAATGTTACTTGGAGGAAAGATACGTGCGTAAAATGAACAGTAAAGTAAGAATTAATAATGGTTGATAACACCAATGAAGTATACCTCGAATTGTCGTCCATATCGTTTCTCTTTCAATTTAACATTTATCACAATGTCAGTATGTTTCTCTGAATAATCGTTATAACCTTTGAAAGTTTCATTCAATCTAACAATTTTAAATGTCTCTCTTTCATTTCGAAATTTTGAACGACCACTTGGAAGATTAATTATGAAATCTTCCTATTCCTTTCTGAATTCTAAAGAAAAAGGAAACCGTAATTCGAATTTGAAAAGATAGAATCTTTTAAAAGTACCTTGTAACTTTTGCAGCGAACTGTAAATAGCAGCGTCCTTTACAGAAGGATACGGCTCTGAGCCCACAATTATAGCGTGACCTTGAAATGACCTTCAATTGTAAAATGTAATTGTCAAATGTGAAGCAACAAAGAAAAGTATTTCTCTCATCCAATTCGTCCTTTATATCCGTTTAAATTGCAAAAAAAAACAGATTTTAAAGATGGAGAAGACATTTCCGTGGTCTCATTTGCGCGAAATATCCCATATGAATAATTTTCCAAGCTGATTAAAAAAGCTCGGTACAATATGCATAAATATGAATTCAAGTTGGAGCGGCATAAGAAAGAAAGGATAATGGAACTGGAGCGATAAAGTCAGTGGCATTTAATTAAAAATGTTACTCCACGTTGTTGGATGTCCTTTCTGTTGACATTCTAGAAAACAAAACCGTAAGTGCAATCAGGAATGAGAAATAATATATTTCGAGAGTCGGTAGAGCTTTATGCAAATACACAAATCTCGTTTGCTTCACGTAGAAAATCATGGATACCACTGTTTAATATCTTTTTACTGCCAGCAGCACCTCGATGTTTCACGGAGAATGTCTAATATTTTCAACTAGCTGTCCCATTTGTAACAAAATCTACTACTCACGGAATTGCAAGGACGAAGTAAAAATTGGAACGCGTGAATTTTTCCGCAGGATTTTTAACTCGTTTTCCAAATATTTGCATATCGAGAATATCAGAAATTTTCCAACAACGATGAAACACGAATTAATACGTTAAAATCGAGCCTGGAGTAATTAAAGTATCTAATTTTCACTGGAGTACTTTACATCGAAATTCTCATTAATTGTACGTGAACCGAAAATTGTGCCGGATTTTCAAGAACTATAAAATAACCATGTGATATAAATGAAAATTAATGAAATTTTGCATAAATGATATTAAAATTAATCAGCATGTAATTTATACCGCATCGACTATGGAATTGATCGTTAAATCTCATTTTATTATAATTTAGTTAATAATAAAATTCGATAATATGTTTGGGAAGCAACGAAGTCTGGTATTTTCAGAAAATTAAGGTTTATCAAGTGAGAAATTAGTGGAACTAATTTGCGGATATAAATTGAATTATTTTACTAATGATGTCCAACACTTTCTTCACTTTTCACTGATTGCAAAATGGAAAATTCGAGATCTTAAAATAGTGCCCGCAATATCTACGATCCTGTTCAGTGCTACGATTTTAACTGCTCCTATTTTAGGTAGGTTTTGTATCACCTAGTGAATGGTGAAACTTTTTAAGAAATTGGCCAAATTTTGTTTATTATTTTCTTCAGTATTAGCTCGAGGGTCGCTAATTTAGTCGCATAACTTGGAAAGAGAGGGGGGAGGAAGGTAGAAATTTACTTTTTTTTTGGTTCTCACTTTTAAAATCCTCTAAAAAGTTTACGTTTCTTTTTTGCTTTGCAACTTTTACTTTTCCAAGTGAAAAGCAAAAAATACATCAGCTAACCAATGTGCAATTGAAAATATTTTTTATGAATCCGAAATTATATATATATTATGTGATATATATCTAATATTAGTTATATATATATCTCCTTAACTATTAGCTTTTCGAGATACATACGTCAGTACTTTTTTTATAAAGAATGTCTAGTTGCATCGCTTGATGCATAAAAAAGTACCTCATACTATGTAGAAAAACAAAGTTGACCTTCATATATCCTTGGCACGTCCACTTACGGAAAAACTAATGATACCAGATTATGTTCCATTCCATACCATCTAAGTTTCCTATGAAACATTTTTCGCTAAATGCCACAATACCGAAGTTATAAAGATGTCAAAATCACCTGAGTCACCCTGTATATGCGTTATTTTTTAAAATATCGTTGACTGTTGAAGATTGTCAGTCCGAATTGTTAATTTCATATTCACCATAAGCTCCCTAAGTTTGTAGTTCTTCATTGCAGTTTGACCTATTATGATCGTTTTGTCCAGGACTCGTTGATTCAGGTAGCTTTCAAACCATATAAGCAAAACTATTTGTATATTGCATAAGAAAAATGTTTAATTTTCCAGAGGTGATGGGCAATTTATTCCCGACTCTAGTAATTGCAACTCCAAGACTTTACCTCCATAGGCACCATAGCTCACAAACAAGAAGTAATTATCACCAAATAGGTCACAAGTCCCACTATGATGTTGCCACCAGCATTCCTTATTTTCTCGTTACCCCTTCTCGCAACGTGCCGCATAAAAATGAAAGATGAAACTCAAAAGTCAAATCTTCTCAATCTCAATGCTGGAAGGTCGTAGGAGTGAAAGAAAAGAAAAAGAATGAAAGAGGAAAGAAAAGGAGAGAAAAGCTGGTAGAATTTGTGAGCATTGGTGGATGAGGGTAGGAAAGTAGCTCGTTTTCTTTGTAAATGGATTAGGTCACTATTGTCCAGG
Organism: Cerceris rybyensis; assembly: GCA_910591515.1. Classification (NCBI taxonomy): domain Eukaryota; kingdom Metazoa; phylum Arthropoda; class Insecta; order Hymenoptera; family Crabronidae; genus Cerceris; species Cerceris rybyensis. Next base: position 63,670,111 of record OU342789.1, on the reverse strand, counting down.
TTCTCGAAGATAATCCTATGCATACCGTGTCGTGATCCGGCAGTCACAGTCCGGCGAATAAATCCCTCTCCACTCTAAATGCTAATGAGACTAGCGTGAGCGATACTTTTACATCGTTTTGGGGTGGAGTAAACCGATGAAACGGATAATAACCGCGACTGGCATTAAACTTCCTCTCTCCTTGCACTATTTATTCCGGTTTCTTCGACCGCGGAATCTTACGGTCATTTTTCCTGCAATGGATCGTTTGCACGAGGAATTGGCACTTCGCAATTTTTATTTGCACTAAGCGTGTTTTATTTCTTACGCATTCAACTAGGTTATGTTACGTTGCTGTGCACTTTGCATTTATATTTTTTCATAGACTAAAAACCAGGGTGAAACAAATATTTTTCTGGGTCTGAAGAGATATTTTGTGAAGATGACTGTTTTTATTAACAGGATTGAATGAGAGAAGGCACGATAGTATGAAGATTGTATGAATAATTGTTAAAACTACACGAGAATAAACTGATTTCCAGCATTAACGACAACTACTAACGAAAAAAGGTGGTCAATTACTAGTTTCATCGATTTCAAAGGTGGTCAACTACGGAAGCATTTGCCGAATTTTTTAATATATTTCTCAAATTTTTATAACTTATTATTTTTTTAATTGGTCTACATAATCTATAAGGTTTAATGAACGTCTCCAGGTATCGACTTCTGCCAGTTATTGACAGAGTAAACAGACACCATTGTTTCTATCAAAAATTTCTCTTAACTTGTCAACTACTCGTACATTTGACTTACCAGTGAGGTGTAGAACAACCCCTGGATTTTTTTACACCCTGTACACCGTCCACATTAAATAGATTCGAACGTTTTGAAAATATCAAAGTCTACAATAGCACATGAAATAAATAACGTGTCCCAGACGTCATTATATGCCAAGGACTTAATCGCAGAAGTCTATTGTGTGCCATAAGAACAAATAAGTATTACGTATTTCTTTCTTATAAATAAATTTTACCTCAGTCAAGAAAAAAACAACATTTCTTTCCACAACTCCAAACCCTCTACCTCACAATGACCGTCACCAACCACATCTTTCCAATCGCAACCCTCTGCATCCCCCCAAAAAGAAATATTGTAAGAGAAAAGGCAATAGAATGGAAGTTTAAACGGAATTACGTGGAAACACCTGGAGCATTCGAAGCTTTGGCACCGTCATCACCGTCGTAGGTATCGTATTTGTTCTAACACGACGAGCATGGAGGTAGAACTACGTTAAACTTATTAGGATGCACCGAAAGCGGTAAGTACGTAGGCACGGGGGTCGATTCACGTGTTGCACGAATATACTAAATTGTTTGGGAACTCGTGTAGCGTAACATTTGCATAACAACGTTAAGCTTATTAAAGCCCCTCCGCGGCGTATCATCGGTCCATCGAAATCGAACGCTTAACGAGGCTTCAACTTTGCCCAACTGTCCTTGTATTTGTTACATCCTGGGCCTCCCGTGTTGCATGCTTGCAATCCAACGAGACGAGAATTTATAGTTTGCGGGACATGGAAGGTAGAAATAGTTTATCCGGATAAACGTTTTAACGTATATTAATGGGATATTGTTAACAATAATGTAATTTCAACTGGGGAGTTTAGAAGGATTAGTTATTGCTTTGTATTTCAGCTTCGACAGGCGTAGCCATTTTGCGTAGAATCTATAGTTTCGAGTGAATTTTGAAACACTGAGGCTATGGTATCCATATCACGTGGGAAATATTTAAAATTTTATAGAGTAGGTGGAGAATTTGACCTAGGGCCCACTGATTGGGAGTTTGAACCTCTATTTCCTTGTCCAACGTAGTCTTATAACTCACACGGTCATTTTTTCTCGGGCCTATTGTTTTAGATGGACTCCGAATCACCAAGGTTATGCTACACACGTGGTATAGGCATAGTTGTTAATTATGTCGAGGTGATTCCTATGGTCATTTTGTTTAGAATCTACAGTCTTTGGTAAATTCTGAACCACTGAGGCTATGATATGGATATTGCACATAAAAGGTATAAAATTTCTTGGAGGGGACGGGGGAATTCGGCCTTGGGCCCATGGATGAAACGTTGGAAATATTATCCGCTTACCTACCGTTAATACTTGCAATTTTAGATAAGGTTCGAACCATTAAGGCCGAAAAATCATTCGACATAAACAACTTTTTTATTTCTTCCTCTTTGCGAAATTATGCCGTTTTCAATTTATAAATGGAACTACGATCTCAATTTAGCACTTCGCACTCCGAGCCATTTTTGACTTGATCTATGAGCAACTTTGCAGTACATACTTTACTATAATATTTGCTCTTTTGTATTATTCCAATGAAAAAGTTTAGGTAAACATAAATTTCTTAAAATGTTGCTATATATTAAATCTACGACAAAATGTTTCAAACAAAAGTGATCCATTTTTTTTATGTAGAATATGATTCCGAAATAAATAATAGGTGTTTATGACACAAAAAAAACAAGATGACCTTGAAATTACCTTGAAGACGCCCACGCATTGAAAAATCAGTAATGTCATTAGACTCCCCACCTGCATTAGTAAAGGGCACGCATCGCTTGGTTTTTCTTAAATCGCCCGTTTTTTAGATTTTTTATAATCTCAACTTAAATGGGACACCCTGTATATTGTTCTATCGGTCAAATGACCGGTCGTGGTAGGCAAGGTAGACTACAAATTTTCCTCAGAAAATAAACAATAAAAAAAGAAGTTAATATTGAAAAATATATTCCACGTATGTTTGAGGAAAAGTCATGAAGTTTAAAGGTGATTGAATTACGTTGCATATAGGAAATTCGAATCGAAATTTTAAAAACGGTCATTTGACCGGTCGTGGTAGGAATAGTGCTAAACAGTTTCTAATTTTTGTGGGCCCCATACATTAAGTTTATACCAATGTTTACTTTGGAACAGAAAGGAATGAAATTTCAACTAAACCGTGAAATAAACAAATTCGATTTCGAACTTCAATCCTTTTGTTATGATGCTACGAGCGCGTGTAAATCCTCTTTGAGTTGAACAATCGGGGATCACAGCTGGGAAATCAACTTGCGGGTATTAAACGTTCAGTTACGACGTTGTAAAAGCATCAATGACTTACCACAAAATCCGCTTGTCGGTGAACACGATACTGCAGAGTTCAGGTTAACGATAGTGCCGTCGAATTGCAAAAGCTGAGATCGATTATTTCCATTTTGCATTCCTTCGTACATGAAAATTGTTGAAAATTTCAAAGTATTAAAATGAATTATGCTAATATGAATAATTTAAATGAATTATTGAGGAATTTTCAGAAATTTAGATCCATCAATATTAATTATCAAAAAATAAAAAGGCGATATTAAGAATTGAATTATTTGTTCGCCAAGATTGCTGTTTCCAGCGGGATAAATGTTACTAAATTCTTCTTAATAATATAAGATTGTGATAATATTACTACGTGGGAAGCCTGTTAAGATTAAAAATTGTAATCTAAATAATAATATAAAGTTCAGAGAGTTTAATTTGTGCTTGAGAATCGTGATATCCTGCTTGAGAATATAACCTTTGCAAAAAAGCATGTTCTACTACGCTTTATTCACAAGGAAGTCGATGAAGCTCGAATTTTATGCTGGCGCTTAAATTGCATGCTTCTAACTTTATACTGAATTTTAGTGCTATTACTTGTAGAGCCAATCATTTGATATTTCAATGTTGAACGTAAAGTCTACGATCGAGTATTCTGAGTTTCATTTATTTGCCAAAGAACATCTGCGAAGCGTCTGCTGTCGATTTTTATGCAATTTTTAACGTATTCAGCTAACCGAAGAACCAAACATCAAGAGAGATAAAACTACTAGATAATTCTTTGGGAGAATAGAATTGAAAATAATAATGTTACTTAAGAAACACATAAAACAAATTAAATACTTAATCGACCATTTTATTTACCTCCTGATTCCTCTGCAGTTTTTGTTTAATAGGTTTAACAGATTTAACACCGGTAGTTCTAGCGTTACAGGCTCATGTTTCCAATTAGAGGGCTCGAGTTCAAATTCTCAACCGCCTCGCAATTTCCTAAATCATTGAACATATCACAACTTCATTAATTCAAAACTCCCCTGTATATCTTAGGTACAATCATTATATTAATTATAACCCAAAAATATAAGAATCGATGACAAAAGCTCCATTTCCCAACGACTGTACTAATCATTTTTCAACTACTATACTAATAGTAATTATACTATACTAAATAATACCCCAAAAATACAAGAATCAATAACAAAAATTCCATTTAAAATTTTTACTTTTCTATGTCTCCCTCTCTGTCTCATTTCTTCCTTCTTCTTTCAACATTTTCAAATCCACCCCCTTTTGCTAGTTATTAGTACTTTTTATCTTCCATTTTCACACAAATTCTCTCCAGCTATTCCTCTTGGAAGGAATACAAAGCCCACAACGATAGAATCTTAACAATGTTCTCCTCATATAGATAAATCACTCAAATCGCATATACAAACATTGACTATACTAATTATATCACAAAAATACTAGAATCTCCTCATTCTCCCCTCTCCTTTAACATTTTTTTTATTTCTCTGCGACCTTTTCTCTCCCCCAATTATTTTTCTCTCAACATCTTCAAATCCCCACTCGTTCCTAGTCACTAGTACTTTCTTCTTCTGCTTTCATACAAATTTTTTCCAGCTACGCCTTTTTGAAAAAAAACAAAGCCCACAGCCATAGAATCTAAACAATTTTGCTCCTCAGACAAACGAATCACTCAAACCGCATATACAAACAATGAATATACTGATCATATCCGAAAAATATAAGAATCGATAATAAAAATTCAATTTTCAATTATTACTCTTCTACGACGTCCCCTCTGCCCCATTTTTTTCTCTCAATATCTTCAAATTGTCCTCCTTTCTTAGTTATTAATATTTTTTTTCTTCCACTTTCACACAAATTCTCTTCAGCTACATCTATCTGAAGAAAAACAAATCCTACAATGATAGAATCCAAACAATTTTCTCCTCAGACATACATACGAAACGCTCGAATCGCATATACAAACAATGACTATTCTGATCATATTCTAAAAATACAAGAATGGATAACAAAATTTCCATTTTAAATTTTTATTCTTCTATGACGTCCCCGCTCTTCTAAATTCCTTTCTTTCTCAATATCTCCAAACTCTTCTCCTTTTTTAGTTATTAATACTGTCGCGGCGCATCGTCGCGAAATCCTTTTTACTCTGACTGCCAAACATGGAAACTTTATGTAAGGCCTGTACCTAGGTACAGTCATAAACCGTACCTAGGCGCAAACCAGCAAGTCAAAAATCGGCAGAATCGTCACCAAGTGGTCACCAAATGTTTCCGCGTTTGGCAGAAGGTTTGTACCCCTTCTCCTGACACACGAACACTTCCCCTTAGAAAACTTTTCTATAAAAGGAAGCGAGCACATCGGCTCGCTCTCTATCGCTATAGTACAGTCATTGGGAAGCTCACATTACTCGGCATTTTTATTTCTGCACAGCATTTTGTATATTAGTATTGTTAAGGCCTTGTAAATATATCTCAAGTTAACCTGAGTGGTCTTATTTAACTACTGATCAAGCATCCGCGATCGGATCGCCACGAAACATCTTCGATTACGGTGTAACAAATACTTTTCATCTTTCAAATTCATTCAAATTTTCTCCAGCTAAACCTCTTTGAAGAAAAAGAAAGACCACAGACATAGAATCTAAACAATTTTGCTTCTCAGACAGACGAATCGATCGAATTGGGTATACAAACAACGATGCTCCGTCTGATAGAGGTGTTAACCAACAAACGAGCAGTCTGATCCATGATCTTGGCTGGTAGCACGTCGACGAAAGCCGTAAGTAGTTTAGTCTGGCGAAGAGCCTCGACTAATTCCTCGTCAACGGCCGCTTCGAGGTGCGGAGTACGCAAACTTTCATCCCGTCGCACGACGCGTCGTACCGGCATGTGGTCTGAGTACCCTAATGCGCTTAATTGTTGTCGCATACGCTGTGCAATATACTGCGACTAGACGGACGCTCAGATTCTTTGAGCAACTATACGAAACAGGATTATTTTGGGGATTGCGGACGACTAAAGGCTTACTTCGAAATTGAAGCTTTGACGAAGATTTTGTCACTTTTGGCATAGGAGTGCCTGTTTAATTTATGTAGGTATGCGTGTGCTTTTGGTGCAGCATTAGTTGCTGAGGTGGCTTTGCGTTTGAGTAGAGAGCGGAACTCGTATCAGACAACTGGACATGTGATAAGTGTTTGGCATTGGAACTTTGGAGATGATTTTGTGAATGGTGTAACGAAAATTTGATAGACATTTTTCGAAGGAGCATCTTTATTTGGAGAAAAGATTTGATTTGTAATGCGCCCTTTCTTAACACATTAAGCGCCGGCTTCATTTACTTGTTTCTGGACAGTAAGTAATTAAAAAAAAAAATTTAATACCTTATACATTTTCACAATTTTTTCCCTGACCCAATAATTCTAACACATTCTTAATTCTTCGTATCGCGTGAAAGTCTCTAAGGACAATCATCTTTTTATCTGCGAGGTGTAGAAATATGTATATAAAGAAACAAAAAATTATCGGGGGGTCGGCGCTTAATGTGTTCAAGCTGAACCAGTAAAATTGGGAAATAAAAATGTATAAGGGAGATCGTTTATTAATTCACTGTTAGAAAATGCTGTTGTTTCTATGGAGCTCGATCTAATACTACCTCTGGCCCTGACGTTCGTTGTTCGGGTCTACTTTTCTTGTTATTCGTGACATTCGATCTATATACACTCACTTAGATGCTCCGAATTAGCGACACCCTTACGAGTATGGTGTTTGATGCAACTGGGTTGTCGACCGATTGCAATAATGATAGTGAGCGATAGCAATTAAGGTGATGACCGCATGCAACTGAGGTACCGACCGATTGCGAATAGATTGGTGAGCCATTGTAATTAAATTGGCGATCAATTTCTACTAAGTTGCCGATTGATTGCAGCCAAGTTGACGACTAATTGCGGCTTTGTCGATGATCGATTACAACTATAATGGCAACGTGTTGCAAGTAGGTTTACTGTCGACTACAACCAGATTGGCGACCGATTGCGACTATATTGGTAACCTATTGCATTTAAGTTGACGACCAATTTCAACTACGTTGCCGATTGATTACAACTAAGTTGACGACTAATTGCGACTATGTTGATGACCGATTGCAACTATGATGGCAACGAATTGCAAATAGGTTTACTGTCGACTACAACCAGATTGGCGACCGACTGCGACTATATTGGTAACCTATTGCATTTAAGTTGGCGATCAATTTCAACTAGGTTGCAGATTGATTGCAGCCAAGTTGAGAATTAATTGCGGCTATGTTGATAATCGATTACAACTATAATGGCAACGTGTTGCAAATAGATTTACTGTCCACTACAAGTAGATTCGCGACCGATTGGAAATATATTGGTGACCGATTGCAACTAGGTTGACGACCAACTACAACTAGGTCAGCAGTTGATTCTAACTAGGATAGTGCTGGGTTGTAAATGGGTTAGTGGTTGATTTCAACTAGGTTGGGAAACGATTGGCTAACGATTACAATTGAGACGGCCATTAAATTGGTGGACCATTGCAATTAAGGTGACGATCGATTTCAACTAGGTTGCCTATCGATTGCAGTTGCGCTGGCGACCGACTGCAACTATGTTAATGGCCTAGTACAATTATTATGTCAGCGGGTTGCAAAATAGGTTTACTGTCCACTACAAGTAGATTGGCGACCGATTACAACAAGACCGGTAACCGATTGCAACTAGGTTGACGACCTGCTACAACTAGGCCAGCAACTGATTCTAACTAGGATAGTGCTGGGTTATAAATGGGTTAGTGGTTGATTTCAACTAGGTTGGGAAACGATTGGATAACGAGTACAATTGAGACGGCCATTAAATTGGTGGGCCATTGCAATTAAGTTGACGATCGATTTCAACAAGGTTGCCTATCGATTGCAGTTACGCTGCCGACCAATAGCAACGATGTCGGCGACCGACCGCAACTATGTTAATGGCCTACTACAATTATTATGTCACCGGGTTGCAAAATAGATTTACTGTCCACTATAAGTTGATTGACGACCGATTACAACAAGACCGGTGACCGATTGCAACTAAGTTGACGACCAGCTACAACTAGGCCAGCAACTGATTCTAACTAGGATAGTGCTGGGTTATAAATGGGTTAGTGGTTGATTTCAACTAGGTTGGGAAACGATTGGATAACGAGTACAATTGAGACGGCCATTAAATTGGTGGGCCATTGCAATTAAGTTGACGATCGATTTCAACTAGGTTGCCTATCGATTGCAGTTACGCTGCCGACCAATAGCAACGATGTCGGCGACCGACCGCAACTATGTTAATGGCCTACTTCTACTACACTATTATGGCAGCGGCTTGCAAATAAGTTAGCGGTTTATTTCAGCTGGGTCGTCGATCGTCTTCAACAAAGTTGCTTACAAACTGCAATTATGGACCCTAACAGAGGACACTCCCTGTATAAACCTTAAAAACGTTTCCATGTTTATTTAAAATACGATTTACAAGTGTTATTTCCCGATAAATATTATGTTCGTAAACAATTAAATTAATAACTTAAATTTTTGCAACTTTCAATTATCACAATACATAAATTTATTGTCGTTTCCCGAGACCAATTTTTTTTTATCTTACATTCTTGCAAACAATCATTTTGTATGTACGATTCAAATCCAACTCTGAAATGTCTTACGTAAACTTCAATGGCGCGTCGTATAATTACAACAACGGCGCAAGTTGATAAAGAAAAGTTATGACGTAGAAAGAGAATGGGACAAAATCAAATTAACCTTCGTCGGGAAAGTTTCTGACGAGATGCACGAGAAGATTTCAAAGAATTACGCTTCCCAAGAATGTACGAGGGTGGTGGGTTCGCGAAAGGGAACCATGAAATGTTCTTTATGGTTAAGCGAGGTCGTCGGAAAATAACGAGCGCCGTTTTAACGTGGTATTCGAGAGACATGCTACTTCTCATATACACCGTGAAAATATATATACAGGGTGTCTCATCCGATTTTTACTATTTTCTACAACTTTCTTCGGTCTGTTGCAAAATAGTTTTCACTTGACGAAAAAACTGTCAACTTTGTCAAACTATTCGACTTTTAATTATATCTATAATGTAGTCCTACCGTGTTCTGTGACACAATAATTAACAAATTATCATTACACAATATTTAACAAATTATCATATCAAAGAGTCACATTTCTCAAACATTTCATAGACTCCACTCATTCGTAGGTTGTATTATTGATATTCTCAGCCAGGCAATAATGATAAAGGTCATTAAATTAGAACAGAAAGGCGATAAGTTGAACAAAATAAGTTATAAGTACAGTTTTTCAATTGTCACCAGATATACAATTGTTACCACCTCATATATAGAGTGTTGCAGCCGGAGAAACATGCCAAAATGAAGCAGCTCATGATTGCAGAATGTTGCAAAGTAGCAATCATTGGCGAACGAAGACTATTTCGAAATATTGAGAAATAACACTTTCTTTGGCGACTGAAAGCCGCCGTTTTAATAGGAAGTTAGAGTGTTAATGTGTAAAAATGGTAAATTACTATTTATTTTATTATATACTAGCTGAAAGCTCCCGTGCTTCGCTACGGTTTAAACGAAACTAAAAAAAAAAACCTTAAAATTTCGAATTTTGAAAAATCCTTTCTTAGTGAGTGCTTATACCCTAGAAGGAACGCCCATGCAAAATTTCAAGTTTCTAGGTCAAGTAGTTTCGGCTCTGCGTTGATGAGCTTGGCCCATACTTTAATCCCCCAAACCCCCCCTAAAATTTCGAATTTTTCAAAACCCTTTCTTAGTGAGCACCTAAGACCCAAGGAGAAGGTATGTTCCAAATTTCATTGCAATCCGTTCTGTGGTTTTTGAGATTTCGTGATGAGTGAGTGAGTCAGTCAGTGGTATTTGAGCTTTATATATAAGATTTTATACTGTTTTATTACAGTACATAATTATATTTCAACAGGTTTACTTCAATTTTTCAAAACCAATCTGTACTTATTAACAAAGAAGATTTAATTACACCAGTTGTTGAACATGAAAATACCTCGTTCGATCCAAAGAATCAAATATGTCCTTCACGTGACCTCGGTGGATTGAGATACGGCAAAGATAATAACACCAGAATATGTCTCATTTAAGTTTCCTAGGAAAGATTTTTCACTGAGCAAGAATAAGAACAAAATCAACATGTCAAATTCAGCTCAGACACCCTGTATAACATAACTGTGCTATTAAACTGGATGAAAATCACGATCGACATGTCCATGAACCGAGCCACATTATCTCTGATCTTTTTATTACAGTTTTTATCTTTTTAAATCATTCAAATGAATCGCTTGGAATAAAAATTAATATTTACATAAGCCAGCATGGCACGAATTTGTGGAACTCGTAGAAACTACTCTAACTTTGTAGCGAATTTTACGTTTTGTCACACATTGCTTTCCCCCTCCTATTTCTTTTTCGTGTCCCACTCCTTAGAAAACTATGCGCGACTGCATGAAAATTGCAAAATACGAAGAAAATTGCTTCGTTCGCTCGCAGGAACTCCTCGTTTCCTTGGGTTTCGTATTTACGAGTTTGCGAGCTGTGTACCGCACCATGAACGAGAATTCAGGCCAGCCTTATGCGCCAGCTCTTAAGATTCGATGATTGATAGCGGATAACCCATACATCCACATTTTGAATATCCTTTATGAAGATATATTCACTGAACTAACTTACCACTCATTGAATTGTATATTATTTTATCGCTGAATTTATACTGCAATATGACAAATAATACGCATTCATTTAATAACATAACAATTAAAATAGAATAATTCTTATCTTGTAATAAGAATTTTAACGGATTCAAACTTCTTGCTCAAAGACAACTTTTTTCTCTCTATTAAATCAATATTACCATTTGCAGTTCGTTGTAATCATTCTCATACAGTAGAATCCCTCTAATGTTGACAACTCGGGCCAGGATCATTCGCTAATGTTGACACTCCCTTCTATCCCCACTTTTCATGACTTATTTTCCCCTATGCGCATAAGCATGCGCAGAATTGAAACTTGAGTGAAGGATTCATGTAAACATCCAAACCCCCATAACGCGCCACGAAACTAAAATTCTATTGGGCAATAAAAAGTCCAAGTGGGGGAAAATACATGTAACAGTAACGGGAGTATCCTGTCAACATTAGCGAGAGAGCAACGTTAGAGGGAGCAACATTAGAGGGATTTTACTGTAGTCGATATCAAATATAAAGGCAATTTCGTTACGATAATTCGTAACAATAATATATTGTCTTTCAGCGAGAAGTTTGGATCTGTTAAAATAGAGACATTATTTTGTAATATTTGAGTTGTTTGATTATGAAGCGCCGTTACAATACATAAAGAAAGAAATGTATGTATTGGGTTGGCAAGAAAGTAATTTCGGTTTTGTAGTGTGAAATGGCACTTAATTTTTTTTAACAAAGAATTTTTTCAATGACCTTTGCCATCGTTTTGACAAATTCGTGATTCCGTTTTTATAGAAATACTGGCCCATATCAACAAAATCTGAACCCAATGCAATTTTAAGCTATCATCGCCATTGAAAGTTTTACCATTCAAAAAGTTTTTCACGTTGAAAAATAAATGGTAATCTGATGGTGTCAGATCAGAGCTACATGGAGGCTGTGACATCACTTCCCAACCAAGCTTAGATTTTGCAAAAAATAAAAAAGTAAAACATTTCAGAAATGTTCGTTTTTCACTCTATATTACAATTCTCCAAAACAAACTATTACAAACAAAATAAAGCGCAATTTGTTTCTAAGCCAAGTCAAAAGTGACAACTTTCGATTGTTAGAAGAAGAAAATCATAACATTGTCAGAAATCATTGAGAACAAACGTAACGCTGGTTCTCATAAAAAACCGAAATTACTTTCTTGCTGACCCAATATATATATAGTTTCTTCTGGATTATTGTATGTGTTATTAAAAATTTGTAAGTGTTATACTAAAGGTATTGCAGCCTAAACAACACGTATGAAAATAACAATAAATAAATTGATTAAAGATGTTGTAAAACTGTACAAAATAGCAAGCACATTAATCAATGAAAACTCTAAATACCCTGATTCTCGAATCCTCTTCTCAAGGTTATACTCTCGACTGTTCTGAATTCAACTCTTTGAAAAGCCTGATCAATTTAATTGTTTACAGTCTTTAAGATAGACGTAGGAAACTGGAAAAGAAATTACGTTAATGAAAACTGGAGAATAATATTCAGGAAAATTTTCAAGAAATTCGGGGCAGGTCATTTTGATCAGGTTGGTAGATCTAATGAAGTAACTGAATGAAATTATAATTGAAAGATTGTGGAACATTGGAAGGTAGCTTTCAAACGAAACATTTTTGAGGAGAATGGTTCAGCACCTGATAACGTTTTCTTCAGCCCATCTATCACGCAACAAGTGGAAACGAATAAGATTTCTTTTATAAAGTTCAACTACAAATTTTAAGGTCAAGTCGATTTTTTAACAACTTTCTTTGACCAAGATTTATTATTCCCAATGTATAGAATGATATTGTGACGGTCATAGTATAAAATTTACAAAAATTTACATATCCCAAGAAATTCTACAAAGTTTCATCAAAATCAACAAATTTTTGCTGACAAAATTTTTTTGCGTGTCTTTCATTTCTTGCAAATGTTGCACTTACAAGTAGTGCTTTTTACCAAGCATTTCGTAGGAAATAAAATAAACTTATGTAGCAAAATGGTAGCATATTTTTTAAATGAGTATGAAAATTCTTTGCACGAGATCTGAACTCATTATTATTGGAAATGTATAAAAAGTTTCCTCGCTTTCTCGATAAGAAAAGAAAGATTACATCTACACGATTGAAAAGCAGCATGGCGATAGATCGAAGGGGTAGTTTTCTTAGAACTTCATTTATGCGAGTTTCTCGCGGAGGAAATAAATAAGGAGGTAGTCAAGATATAAAATAAAGTTCGAGTCAATCTAACTTTCACCTTTGGACTATCAGGTGAATTGTAATTTCGCTACTCTAACGGGGGTTATTTATCGCTTACGGAGTTTGTGATTCGTACAGAGTACCAGCATACTTATGCGATAAGTAAGCTGCAGCAAAGAATGTTAAGGAATCTATTTGAATTTTAAGTTAAATTCTTTGAAATTGTCAGGCGGTGTTAAAACTTTGAAAAATGTAATTCCTAGAAAATTAACACATCACTGAATGTTGCAATATATCGTTTATTTAATACTAGAACTACCTACTATATCTTCATTTCAATATACTAAATATATGTTTTGGAAAAAGAGAAATCAAGAAGTTCAAAACGATGATTGATTCGGTAATCTGTATTTCATAAGATCAACGTAGAACATTTGCTATATGGCTATCCTATAAACTTGGAAAACTTTTGGAAAAAATTGAAAATTAGTCATTTCGACTTGCTTGGTAGTTCTAGTGCTAACGAGACAACTATCAACTCTGTTAGATGGTTCAAAATTTAATTATTTCTACAAAGTAGTTCTACATTATTGTAAAGTACTTTGACACAATATTTAACAAATCATTATATCGAGGGTCCAGTTTCTCGAAAAGTTCAAAGTCCCAATACCTGCATGGTCAGCCTGTTATCAAGCTGTAACGATAAAAATGATTAATTTAAAATAGGAAGGTATATAGAAAATAAATTTTCTCGAAAAAAAACGGGCACAGTCGGTGTCAAGATTAACCCTCAGAGTGCAATGTTTAATTTAACACTAGATGTACCAATGTTGCGTTTATTATATTGAAATATTAGAGAGATCGGAAAGTAACGTCGTTTCACCACATATTTTGCTAAAAAATTAATTGCTTCTTATTGATTCACCATTGAAAATTTGCACACTAGATGGAAAAAGGTTGTTGATAACGATTTAACTTATTTTATTTAATTTAATTTATTTAAATTAAATAAAATGCCATTGAAAAATTAATTAAAATCAAATAAAGTTCCATTTTATTACAAATTTTGTATTAAAAATAAGCTTGGGAACAAAAGACATTTTGTTAAAATGCCATGTTTTAAAAGATATTGATTTAATTAAAATTTCACATACTCATGTCTCCGATTGTACCTAAAAATCGTCCTTAAGTCTTAATGAGGCGGTACATAACACCCGCATACAATGTGTTAATTCTGCGAAATTTTTGAAAAAATCGGTCATTTTGATCGCCTTGGTACTGTTACAAAAATAATACTTGGTAGTGTCAAAAGAAGAACGTGCTAAATCCATGTTGCAAGTATGAAAGTAGCGTGCAACGTGTCCCAAGCAAATTCGAAAGCTCGATAATAACGTTTTGCGCCTGAAGTTCCCCGATGAGAGGTGAAAACGCCAGTTCGTGAGAAGGGGAGACAATAACAATGAACAACGACGATTCGCAGATAGGAACGTAATGATACGACTCACGTACTACGAGGTTACGTCGAATGATACCTGCGGTACTCAAAGCACGCGTCGTTGCACCCAACGATGTTAACGATAAGATGTTGTCGGCAAAACTAACTGCTCTCGAAGATTTTCTGATATTTCTTTTTATTTTAAATGTGCGCATCATTAGACACTGTTCAAATATTTCTTTTTGTAACATAATTCTGTAGGGCCGTTAATGCAAGTTGCACTGTTTTGTTTTGAAATGTTATTTAAGTCGTATGGGATCCAGCACGCTCTTTTGTCTCGACGAATGTGGTTTCAAAGTGTTAAATATATTTTTTCTACATGTTGTGTGTGCTTCTTTTCTCGTTCTCCTACAATACTTTAATTAATTAATTAAGAGATTAAAATATAAGGTTACTACATTCTTCATTGTTGATAAAGGCAGATATGTGAGGACGTATATATACGCCTTCCGCCGTTAAAGATTTAACATTGCAAGTTTTATCACAAGGATCAGTACGTGGCTATTTTTAGGGTTAACACTAGAACCACCGGCGTTAAATCTGCCATATTTAAATTATATTAAATAATTAATTTCAAAAGGGAGAAACCACATAGTGGAACAGGTGATTAATTCAGTAATTAATGTTTTACAGGATGGACGTAAACTGTCTATTCTATGGCTCACCTACAAGTTTGGAGAATTTTTAGAAAAAATGAGGGCCTTGGTAGTTCTAGTGTTAATTAGTTTCTTGGAGAACACTTATTGTGGAATTCGACGCGACAGTTAACGAAGTCCTTAATACCTTTGAATTATTTTCAGCTGCAAGTATTTACGAACAGTGAACTGACGGGATTAAATTTCATATCATTTTGTATTTAATTTGCAGTTTCTGGAGCTCATAAACTCGTAGAACAATGAGAGATGTAGTACAAATATTTCAAGCTGCTCGATCAACGCTTTCCGGTAAAATAATTACAATTGCACGCATCTTCCCCTAGTCGGGAGAAACTTATATCTGTACTGAGAGACTTAATTCAAAAGTTACATCTTCCGAAGTTATAAACTACAAAATTTAATTTAACACACAGAACCTCGATACACAGAAGTTCCGTTCAACACTTCCACGTAATCCTCCCCACTAAAGATCTTCTCATACCGAGGGAGGAATTACTCTTTAACATCATCGTTAATTCGTGCGAACTTTCAACCCCCAAATCTTTCAAGCGCTCTTTAAAGTTTCAGTAATGACTTAGTAATTGCAGTAGGAACGATAAAAGATGATACTTCTATAAAAAGGGTAACTATGACGTTCGATTAAACTAGTTAAAGAAGTTAATAAGAGGAACTCGGGTTGTTTTTCATTTCAAATAACGTCTGTGTTATTCGGTTGTCGGAAAAGTCGTGATGCATTTTGCGAACAGGTGGCGGCCGATCATTTTGTAATGCACTAGAGTCATTCACATCGATATTATCACTATATCATTTAACAGCTGGCGATTTCAGCGCCATTTGAAAAAAACAATTGAGTTATATCGTTTGATTTTTAGAGATTTTACAGTAAGAGTAAGATGGAAGACCAAAGGGCGCATTTTCGCCATATTTTGCTGTTTTACTTCCGTAAAGGGAAAAACGCGTGTCTAGCTTGTGAAAAATTGCGTAAAGTTTACGGTGATGATGCTCTACAGGAACGTCAGCACCAACGATGGTTCACAAAATGTGGCACCGAAAACGGTCTTGGTCCCGACATGGTAGTCCGCTTCGAACGACATCGAAAGCAGACATGCATCAGAGAAAAGCATTGCTATCAGTGTGGTGGGATTTTAAAGGTGTCGTATTTTTCGAGCTCCTACCAACGAACCAAACTATTAATTCGACTGTGTACTGTCGGCAATTGGGCAATTTGAACGAATCGATCATCCAAAAACGTCCAGAGCTTGTTAATCGTAAAGGAGTGGTGTTTCATCACGACAACGTGAAGCCACATACAAGTTTAATCACACGTAAAAAATTGGTGGAGTTTGGATGGGATGTACTGTCACATCCAGAATACTCTCCCGACCTTGCACCATCAGACTTCCATTTGTTTCGTGCTCTACAAAAGTCCTTGCGTGGTGTATCTTTTAATTTCGATGAGGCGGTAAATCAGCACCTTGTTCAGTTTTTCGCTTATAAAGATAGGTCCTTCTATGAACGAGGAATTATGAAACTACCTGAAAGATGGCAAAAGGTCATCGAACAAAACGGACAATATATCATTGATTGATCTTTGTTCTCTATATAAATAAATGACTTTGAAATGCATACAAAATATGCGTCATGACTTTTCCGACAACCCAATATAATTACCAAGTATTAAAATCAAAATGATACATCCACGTTTTATTAATTATATGTGTGCTGAATTGCAAGTAGTTTCAAAGCTCACCGAAAAGATATTTTGCTTAGAGTCAGCCATTTAATATCTAATACAATTTTCCAGCATCCAATTTCTCATTTTTAATGATGGACAGATGAGATATTTCTAATTAATTGGAAAATTGTTTTGTTCCTCATTTTTCGAATCTTCTTCTAACCATGCATCACCTTGTCAGATGGAATGGCGGGAAAAGCATAACGTATGTGTGGCCTTTCCCTTTATCATGGAATATGGTAACTTTTCATTGATTGGCTCTGTCCGAGATTCGAGGACTTCTCTTAAGGACAAATTAATGTCTTGAAAAAAAACGAAGCTTCATACGGATTGCTTCCCACAAACCCAGGTAACGCACATGATCCTTGAGTTAAGGGTAGAAAGTAATTGGTTTACAAACTTGATGACTCACCTTAACCTTCATCCACCCCTATTGCTTTCTCTTACTGAAATCAACATTTAATTTGACCCAAGTCCAGACAAATTGTGCATTTATTCTACACGTATGCTATTAAAAAGACAAAGAGAAAAATGTATTTTGATAGAAAATAGACTACAGGTATGATTTTACAAAGGCCAAGAAGAAAATCGTGTATTTTAACACTAGAACAGGTGGAAAAAAATTATTAATTAACATGAAACGTACCGACATTTTGCACCTACCTAATCTTACCATGAGGTGTCATTTGACCCCTTATGAAATAAATGTTGATTTTTAGAAAGAAATACCCAATTTATTAAAGGAAATAATTTGCAACATAATTTCTCATTTGTAATAAAATAATCAAACACAAATTTTTATTTTTATAAACGAAATAATCAATTTAAATAATTGATTCTTTATAAAATGTATGTACAGTATCTCCCCCATGATTCTTCTATAAATTTGGAAAATTTGAAACGAAAGATAAGGAACCACTCATTTTGACTTGCTTAGTAGTTCTAGTGTTAATAAACAATAGACTATATGTACGATATTACAAAGTTAAAGAAAAATTTTGCATTTTAATAGAAAAATAAACTACTCGCATGTTATCATACAAAAAAAATGCCTTGTACTTTAATAGATAACAGACTGCACGTATGACATTGCAAAGATAAAGAAAAATTTTGCATTTCAATGAAAAAATAAACTTCACAAATATTCTTACAAAGACAAAAAAAATATCTTGCATTTTAATAAAAAAAATAGACCACAGGCTAGAAAACAGCCAAGAAACTTCTAAGTAATTTTATTTAAAGAACGTAACAGACCCAATAGCGTATCCGGTCGTTTCACCTGACCCAAAAGCGCGGGTCACAGCAGACCCAGCAAGATCAACGAATCTCGCCGTAGCATGTATTTTGCAACAACGACAGAGGGTTACACACGGCTCAATAAACCCAAACGACAACGTCCATCCATGCAATTATTGTTGCAAGGCCCCGTCAAAAGGAATGGTCTCATGACAGCCTACAACTGCGCGATATGCGATATTGTAGTTAACAAGCTACGATATCCGTGTATAATAGTAAGCAGAGGGAGGAATAGAGAGGGAAGGAGTGTCGAGAGGGTGGCGTCGATCACGGCAATAATAATAGAAGCCCTATCGACTGCCGTTAGCGGCACTGTTAGCATTGCTGCCAGTACTCCTACACGGTGGTAGACGGTCGTAGAAGGGGGTAGTGGTGGACTCGGTGGAGTCTCGTGGGGGTGGAAGTGGTAAGAGTCGACGTCGGTGGTCGGGGGTTGATATCTAGCTAAGCGCGGGCGCAGTTGGATCGCGGTCTCCAGCACGGCAGCATTTCGCCCACCGGTCTCTTAGCGCGCTCCTCTTCGCATCTCTGTTTCACCCTTCTTCGCCCTTTTGATACCTGCATATTCCTTCGCCGTCCCTTCGCTCTATTACTCTCTGCCTCTCTCTCTCGTTCTCTCTGCTCTTACTCATTCTTTCACTCTCTCTTTCTCATTGTCTCTCGTTTCCTATCCCTCTTATTCTCTGCCACTATCTCTCTCTCACATTCTCTCTCACTTTCTCTCTTTCCTTCTCTCTTACTTTCTCTCTCACTTTTGCTCTCTCGTTCTCTTTTACTTCCTCTCGGACTGTATCTCTCTTATTCTCTCATACTGTCTCTCTCAGACACACACACACTCTCGCTCTTTCTTATTCTCTCTCACTTTCTCTGTGTCTTATTCTCCCTCACGTTCTCTCTCTCATTCTCACTCACTTTCTGTCTCACTATCTCTCTCTTATTCTCTCAAACACTCTCTCTCTCTCTCTCTCTCTCTCTCTCACTTTCTTTGTCTCTCATTCTCTCTCACTTTCTCTCTCGTCCGCGGCTCTCCTGGCTGCCTTTGCACCTGACTATTCGTCTTTCAACCACCCCTTCTGGACGCCCTCGCTGTCCCTCTGCTCGGGCTTTGCCTCGTGCGTATCTAGTTTGCGGTTACATGTTTGTCTTTCTGGCTGGTTCGTCGTTTCTTTTTTTTCCGGCGGGCTGCTTCGTGTAATTTAGAAATTTCCTCCTTTTTGACCCTTTGCGGAAAGACCTTTACCTACCTCTTGGGCTTTCTTCGCGCCTCTGGCTCTACTCGCTTGTAGGTTTATCTAGGTTACTGCTCTTCTTAGTATCTCCTTCGCCTTTGTTTTTAGTTTTTCGTTCGCTCCCTCTCTGGTGGCGTTTATACCCCCAATTTTCCCGCCTTTTCGGTCGCTCTGTCAATCTCTTAGTGTTTGTACATTCTGTTTTATTATTTTTTTTTTTTTTTTAATATTTTGTTTTACTTTTTGTTTGGTGTGGTTTTTCTAATTTTTCCTCATTCTACATCTCGTTAAAATTCTATTTTTGTAAAAAATTCTCTCAAATTCTTCTTTCCCATTTGTCTGTTTCTGTCGATCTTCTCTTCTTTCTTTTCTTCGTTGTCTCCAAAATTGGTCCAAGTTCTACGTACCTGTCGTTAAAATTCTACATTCGCAAGAGAGTTCGCAAATTTCTTAACTCGAAATTCTGGACTTCTTTCTATTTTTTACGTCGTCCCACATTTATTTTCATTTTGCATCTCTAACTTCAAATTTTTGCTTTCACCCAAAATTCCCTATTTTTTCTCTTCCATTTGCCTCCTTTCCTCGATATTCGCTTCTCCGTTTCACTTTTTCCATATTCTCAAATTTACTCCCATTCTACATCCCCGTCTTAAGAGCCCAACATTTACAACATTTTTCAAATTCCTTCCCTCCACATTCTCAACTTGTTTCCATTTTCTACATCGTCCCACATTTTTTCTCATTTTGTATTTCTAACTTTAAATTTTTGTTTTCATCCAAATTCCCCAATTCTTCCCTTCCACTTGCCTTCTTTCCTCGGTCTTCCTTTTTGTGTTCCACTTCCTTCATATTATCAAATTCACCCTCATTCTGCATCGCCGTCTTAAAACCCATCCCACACTAATTCAAACTTTCTCAAATTCTTTTCCGCGATATTCCAGTCTTTCTATTTTCTTCGTTATCCCACATTTATTATTATCTTTCATCTCTAACTTCAAATTTTGCTTTTACCCAAAATTCCTCAATTTTTCTCTCTCATATTCCTCCTTTCCCCAATATACCTTTCTCCGTTTCAATTTTTCCATATTCTCAAATTTACCCTCATTCTACATCACCATCTTAAAAATCCCCCAACCATCAAGAATTTCCCAAATACTTCTTTCCTCTTTGTCTCTTTCCCTTGATATTCTTATCTTTCTTCCATATTCTCCTTATCCCACATTTATTTTCATTCTCCATCCCCGTCTTAAAATCCCACATCGACCCAAAATTCCTCAAATTCTTTCCCTCGATATCCTCCCCTTTCTATTTTCCCCGATGCCACACATTTATTCTCACATTGCGATTCTAACGAAAAGTTTTCACCTCACCAAAAATTCCCTAATTCTTCCACCCCTTCCCCCTTCCCTCAAAATCCCCCTCTCCATCCCACTGCCTCCAAATTCTCAACTTCACCCTCATTCTCCATCCCCATCCTAAAAATCCCATACTCATCAAAAAATTCTCAAATTCTCCATTTCCAAATTTTCGCATAAACGAATTTTCCCTTCTTCCCTTAAACTCCATTTCCCCCCTTTCTTACCGCATTTGACTTTCTTCCCCTCCGTCTTTCCTTCGTCCCACTTTCACCACCCCTTCACTATCCCACATTTCCCTCAAGTTTTCTCTTCCCTCCATCTCTTCATTCTCGAGTCTCCTCACCCTCAATCACATTCAGTCCTCCACATCCCCAACCAACATTTCCCACTCCATCGCTCCATCCCCTCTCCATTCCGCCTCCCCTCTCCGTCAACCCCTTCAACCCCCATCAGCCATGCGTGTACACGCGCGAAACGTGCACCCCGGCGACAGAGTGTGCGTGTCGAATGACGAATGAGTATCATTTAAGGGAAACGGAAGCACCGACGGTGCTACCTTCTCCCGGAGGTCTGCGCGAGTCGCCCCACTCGGATGTCCCTGTCGGTGCATCGGTGCACCGGTGCGCTGGATGCATCTCGCCGTCCACGTGGAAATTCAATTCACCCTCGTCGCTTCGTGCGCGTCCGCGGACTTGTTATGTTCGAAAGTGAATAAAACGTCATTAGGTTTGAGTGATTAGTAGAACTAATGAAATCGTGGACGATGATCTCATTGTGGATGGAATTGCCAGGGACGAAGAGAGGACGTTGATTTTTGTGAAGTGATAATAAGAAGTTTTTACGGTGGATATGTGAGACAGATGCTAAAAAGGGGGATGATGTGGTTGATGCAGTGGACATGTGAATTTTTGATGATTTAAGGGGTGGAGATTGAACGAGGAACTTGATTATAGGGTGCTTGAGGGAGTTGAGGGAGAAGGACGAGGAATGGGGTTGTTTAGGGGGATCTTTGATTGTGGTGAATTTTGTGAAGATGTGAATTAAGTGGGAGGTACTGGAATTGAATCTATTGTTCGTTGATCACGTGGATGTGAACAGGATTGCTGACTTGTTAAGTGAATTTCAATTGGAGTAGGTCAGTTTGAGAAGACTTTCGTTGATGAACAAGGTATGTGGATGTTAGTGAACATTCTATGAGTGACTTTTGTTGATTTGGTGATTTGCGTGGATCGAATGAATGTCTTGACAGAAGTTTTTTAAACTAAGAAGTAAAAAAGAACGGAAAGGGAGTAGAATTCTGTAAGAATTCAGTTCTGTTGATCTTTATGAATTAAATTGGGAAATACGTCAATGAAATTGTGCAGAAGTGCAAGGACCTACGGTAGGATCTATTGTTTTGCAATCACGTGGACTTGAGACGAACATAATTGCAAGATCGATAAGTGAGTTTCAATGACGGTGGATTAGTTCGCGGGAAATTTTGTAAATTGTCAAGAAACTCACAAAAACGCAGAGTATTCCTGCGGAATTGCATATGGACTTGGTTTGTGCTGATTTTAATAAATTAAATTCGCAAAAACGTCAAAAAAATTGTGAAAAAAGTGTAAAGAACTGGGATCGAATCTATCGTATTTCAATCGCGTGATACTGACACAATTTCAAGCTCGATGAATGAGTTACAATTGCAATAACTTAGCTCGCAGAAAGTTTCACCAATTTTCCAGAAATTCACAAAATCGCAAAGTATGGAATTTCGTATGAACTCGATTCATGCTGATTTTAAGAACTAAAATTTGCGAATACGGCAAAAAAATTGTGAAGAAAGTGCAAAGACTTTGAATCCGATCTATTGTTTTGCAATCACATGATATAATCGTAATTCCAAACTCGATAAATGAATTTCAATGGCAATAGCTTCGTCAATTGCCAAGAAATTCGCAAAATCGTTCTATGAACACTTTTCGTACCGATTTTAAAAAATTACATTCGCGAAGAGACTGTGAAAAAATTGAAGCTAAACTTCGCAGAAACATCATCGTACACATTCTATGAAGTGTTCTCCATAAAAAGACACTTTTCTCGCCTCTCCGTCAAAAAGAGCCTCAAGAGAGAGGTTCAAAGAGGTGCATTCGCTGCGATAAACTTTACATAAACTCAATCAGATGCTCGATTCGATGGAGTATTTTCTCTGAAAACGTACCATCTGCAATTTCACGAGCGCACGAACAAAAAGAGACAGAAAGTGAAGAGCAAGGTAGCAAGAGGAAGAGAAATATATCAAAATTCCCACATCGATATTTCAATTCAACGACATAGATGCTCAAGTCTGTCAATTGCATTCAAAAGTGAATTATATTTTGGAGATTTTCATGTGATAGGATTTAAAGAAAAGGATTGATAAAAAGTAAACGATATCGAGGGAAAAATCAACGAGAGGGTGGACACCATAGAAACGTGGATGCAAAAGCGGCTTTATCACTGACAGTGAGTTCCCAGCAGATAGAAATCCCGTAGGAATAGTATGATACTCTTTTTTTTTCGTTTTCGAATCGAAACTTTTTGAATGTTGAAGCATTTGACGATTTTTTTTTATGGGTCATTGGAATCGGTGACGGTGTTACGATGTAATATTTGCGGTGGTGCAGATTCCAGCGGGGCTGTCGACGTGATTTGATCGTTCGAGAGAAATGGCGAAGCTTTTTTTTTGGAGTTTAAAAAAAGCTTCATTTATTTCATTTTATGGAATAAAAACTTTGATGGAAAATAATGTAGTTTAGGGAATGGTACATTGAATGGTAAAAAATAGGTGGAGGAAAAAATATGAAGGTGTTGTAGGGAATAAAAATGTAGAATAAATAGAAGATGGAATTATGCAATCAGACTTTTAATCAGTTAGAGTTAGAGGTAATTTCATCGCATAATAATTTCAGCTTGAAAATTCAGTTCCGGCATGGTAATTTCTTCCGGGGTAGATAATTATTATTATAATCTTCGAATGAAATTTAATGTGTGGCGATAGAAAGTCATAATTAGCATAATTGATGTTTATTACTCAGGGATTAGACAAATGGAAATCAGAAATGTTTCTTTTTTAGTTAATGGTTCTTTTAAAAATTGGTTGATTCACTTCGATAGGGTAAAAACCTTAAAAAGCAATAATTTGAAGCAAAGAATATTTCACATTCCAAAATTCTAAAATATTAGGATAATTAGAAAATAAAATTTTGGGAATTTCAAAAGATTTTCTAAAACACGACAAATTTAATTGTTGAGTGAAAAAATTATAGGTGGAAAAATATTCGCGTTTCAAGACTTTAAAGTTTAAAAAAATTGAGAAATAAAATTTAAAAAAATGCAAAAGACTATCTATACCACTGAAAATTCAAATGTGAAGAGAAAAATTGTAAGTGGAAAAACATTCGCTTTCTGTGACTTAAAAAAAAATGAGAATTAAAATTTCAGAAATTGCAAAATATGATTTAAAACAATGAAAATTGGAATGAGGAGGGATGCTATTGTAAATGGAAAGATATTCACATTCTGTGGTTTGAAACTTTTAAAGAAATTGAAAATTAAAATTTCAGAGGTTCCAAAAGATTATTTAAAACACTGAAAATTGCAATGAGAAGGGCAGCTATTATAAATAAAAAAATATTCACATTCTGTGATTTGAAACTTTTAAAGAAATTGAAAATTAAAATTTCAGAGATTCCAAAAGATTATTTAAAACACTGAAAATTGGAATGAGGAGAGAAACAATTACAAGTCTGTGTGTTTTAAAGTTATAAACAACGTGTCAAGTTTAAAATTTCATAAATTCTAAAAGATTTTATATAATTCTCAAAATTAAATATTAAGAGTAACAATTGTCAAAGTTTCGAAAGCGGAGGAAATATCAGGTCTCCAAGGTTCAAATAATATTGAAAACTTAAAGAATGGAGTTTTACAAGTTTCAAAAGATTTTCTACAATTTTGGAAATTGAAATGCGAAGAGGAACAATTAGAAATGGAAAACATTTCACGTTTCCAAAGTTCTTAAAATTTAAACGTGAAGAGTAACGCTTCAAAACTGAGTAAATATCAGATCTCCAAGTTTCTAAAAATTTAGAAAAATTAAAGAATCGAATTTTAGAAATTCCGAAAGATTTTCTACAATTCGGAGAATCGAAATGTGAGGAGGAACAATTAGAAGTAAAGAACAATTCAAATTCCCAGAGTTCTTAAAATTTAAATATAATTCCTCCTAGATTTGGATGATTCTTTGAAACGAGTTAGAATCGAACGCATCTCCCGCCCCGAGAAAACTTAATTTTCGTTGGCGGGCATTCTTTGATCTCTTATTCAGTCCTGAACGGGATGCATTCCATTTCCAGGCTAGAAGATTCTAGTCATAACTTTTCCTTCTTTGTGCAGCCTTTGCCGCAATTTTCTAATACACCCAACGCTTTCGATACTTTCCTTTCGTGCGTACATTTTCCTTTTTTTCCTTTTAATAAATTACTCTTTCACTTTTGGCACACATTTTCCACTCCTGCATTGAAGGATAAAAGGATGAAAGCAATCGAAATGGTGCGGTAAATAAAGCAAAGGTGGAAAACGAGAAGAGAAATATTTACGTGTATTCTCCCTGTCTGCGAAATGAAACGTTGGACAAAAAAAAGATAAAAACGTATTATTACGGGATGGTAGAAAATGTGTTGTATCTACACAGAGTCCAGTGACGATAAAAAAGCGTGAAAACGAATCTCGGAGCCAAAGTTGTAATAACATGACGAAAAAACACATAAAGGTACTTTTGATCAACGATGTCATGTCGTAAACTAGACAGGATACGACGAAATTAAATAGAAAATACTATGAAAGTAGTAAAGTAAAAACTGTAAAAGTTCGTAAAGTCTTGAGTAAAATTCTTTATAGCTTTTCAATTATCTCGTATTTTATCGTTAGTAGGAGAGCTTTTTCCTTCGTGTACACGAGGGACCCAGGGTAAAATGGAGAGGGGATGCCACCCCCACTGAACGACGCTGTATTTCTTAACTCATTGTCAGTCACGCTGCTCACTTGAAATTTTAGCCGTCTCTGTTTGCAGAAATTAGTAATTTTTGATTCCTTCTTAAGCCTTTAGCTATGGAAAACTTTGGAATATACAAGTTTGAAACACAACCAAAACTATGACATTGAAAATATCAGTAAGGTAGGAGATAATGAAATTACTTTTATACTATTAACACACTGAATGTCACCCACATAAGCTTGATTTCATCATTTAAGCTAAAATGAATCTTCTTCTGTTAAAGTCGCATCTTTATACAACAGAATCATTAAAAATAATAATAATTCTACACTCAGAAATAGTTTACTTATTTGACACCAATATTTGAGTATTATCAAATATATCAGCAAATTCGACATTCAAATTCGTTCTACCCTATTAATATTGCCCTAAGTTCCACGGTATATCAGAAATCAGTGACAAATATTTATTTCTTTAATTAATTCAAAGTTATCGCAGAAAAAAAATCGTAAGCAAGAAATTAACCCGCGCTTGACTCCGCCACCAAGAAATTTCAGCTATAAACAAGTACTTCCAATTTTTCCGCTTAAAAACCATCTAGAAATAAAAGTAAAAGAGATTCAAAGATGCTCGATACGTTGTATCGTTTCATTGCAACTTTTCTTAACGCTAAAGGCAATAAAACCGCAATGACAGTCGTCAGAACAAACGACCACGAAATACGCGTAGCCGTTTCGTATTGATCCATCTATCTTCGGTTTCTCGTTCCATTTTCACCTATCTTTCGCTTTTCTCTCGCCATCTGACTCTCTCCCTCCCTCTCTCTCTCTCTCTCTCTCTCTCTCTCTCTCTCTCGCCAAGTTGAATCAACAGGCCGTAATAAGTTCAGCTATTATTTCCTGCTATTTATTCGGCATCATCGAACAAATTCGGTTCGCGGAGCATCGGGATTATCGAGGGAACAGAGAGTGGGACGTCCGGGCGTTCTGCGTCAAGTGAAATTTATATCCCACCCTTGTATCCTACACGCAATTAATTCTCTCGATTATACGATTTGCGAGTTCACGCGGAATCGAATCGCTTTACCGAGCAATGCAATATTTCCACTCGAGCTACCCTTTTTTTCTCGTTTTTTTTTTTTTCAATCGATAAGAGCAATCGATGAAAATCCGAAAAAACATATCTGGCATATGGTATTTAGGAGCATAATCATATTTACGATTAAAATATTTATGTCTATCAATTCTCGGCGTGAAAGTTACAGATACTATATTTCTTAATTTTACTACGAAAATTGATAACCCTTTTGTCCGAGCGCCGCATATATGCGACGTCCATTCGACGACCTGTGGGTAGGACCACCGCATATATGCGGTGTTCACTCGACGACCTGTGGGTACAAGCGCCGCATATACCTATGCGACATCTACTTGAGGTTCTGTGGGTACGAGAACCGCATATATGCGGTGTTCACTCGACAACCTGTGAGTACGAGCGCCGCATATATGCGACATCCACTCGACGAGCTTTGGGTACGAGCACCGTATAATGCGGGATTCATTTCATGACTTGTGGGTTCGAGTGCCGCATATATGCGTCATCCATTCGACGACGTGTGGGTACGAGTGTCGCATATATGCGGCATCCAAATGATGTGACTTGTCATCTGTAGTTGATGACAACATATTTCTTCATTGACTGAACATTTTCTGTCGGTTTTATTGACATATTGAATTAATCACTTCTTAAAACTACTCTTTGTTGAAACAACATCAAAATGCATTGCGCAATAAGCTTCAAATATCAAAACGATTTGTATTTTTATAATTTTGTAAGTCTTTTCATTTTAAAAATGTAAATATACTTGTTACATTAAAGCAATGATTGTTTTATACAGCACAGTTATTATTTAAGACTTGAAAAAACGTGTAGACAGAAACTACGCGCA
The DNA here is from genome assembly GCA_910591515.1 of Cerceris rybyensis. Lineage (NCBI taxonomy): Eukaryota > Metazoa > Arthropoda > Insecta > Hymenoptera > Crabronidae > Cerceris > Cerceris rybyensis. The sequence goes on along the minus strand of OU342789.1, from coordinate 63,642,228 downwards.
CTGTGTGCATTCCTGGCGCGAGTTTCATTGACGTTACTTCAGCGGACGGAACTGACGTAGCGAAAGGCTTAAATGGCATTATATGTTAGTTAGAAATAATTATTATGTACGCAAGCAGGGCTTACTTTTAGATCTTATTAAATTAAATAGGTATATTCTATAGTATTAAGTAAAATTAACCCTCTATAGTCCGAATTTTTTGTAGTGTCCAAAGATCAATTTAACGATAGCACAATTAGAAAATGATAAAAATATTATTTTAACTAGTGAATTAAATGTGGATTTGAAATATTGTATTGCAAAGAATTTCATGATTTTCACGAGTTAAATTATAATATTTGGCAAAGTTAAAAATTTGACTTTGATGAATAGAAGTTTAGATGCGTTTCGTAGTACCTCAAAGTCACAGGAGCCTATAGAGGGTTAAGTTAACTTGATGTTTTGGCGGGAATCTCTTAAACGTGCTGGTTGTACTGTTCCTACTCGTTTGTTTGTTTTTTTAATCGATGAGAGCGATCGATGAAAACAACGTTGTAGAGGTGGTGATAATTTTTACCATGGAAAGGGATAAATCTTGATAGCCGGAGATATTTCTCTCGATGTTACTGCAGAGCAAAAGCTGCTTTGCCATTTATTGCCCTTGTTTTACGACGCTGTCTTGCTGTAGATGCAATTCTCTTGGAAACGAATGCCGGACTTAGAACGAATTCCTTTCTTTGATGTTGAGAAAATAGAGTACTAAGTTGGAAAAGTCCATGGGTCAAGTAGATTTAACGAGAAGTATGTGCTACTTTCGTAAAATTACATTGAAAAAATAAAGTCATTTATACCTTTTATTCCTAGGTGTTTTATAGGAAAACAACACTTCAAAATTATCCTTACCTAGCAAACAATGGCGGTGGGATGAAACAATGACAAATAAAATTGTTTGAATTACATGTCAGTGATTATGTAATAGAATCATAATTTTACATCTTAACATAAATACCCCAGAATTTTACCCATTATTCCTATTACTATGAATTATTATTCCTATTATTATTTTTTTTTCTTCCTATTGTTAAGAATAAAATATATAATCAACAGTAGACAATTTTCGGAGACTATATTTCCTTATCTGGCAAAGAATTAGTAAAACAATTCGGGATGCAAATTGTTAATACATCGATATAAATGATTAAATGGCACAAAACAATCTTCTAACATTTTTTTCCAATTTCAGAAACACCTCGCAACCAACCCAAAAAATGAGGACTCCGTTAAAAACACTGAACCATCGCAAGCCAAAGTTTTATCTCCTTCCACGTTCGTCATCGTGCCCGATAAAAATTCGAATATCAAACTCGTCAACGCACAAACGACACAACGATACCATCCTAACAAACTTAACCGCGACTAACCGATAAGCGTTCCACGAAAGACTATCAACCGGCAGTCGAGAGACATTGCGAAAAGTGACGAGTGTCGAGGTTATCGTAGAACGCAAAAGAAGAATTCTCTCCGTTGAAGGAGACGACAAACGAAGACGGTGCAGCGACTTTCCCTGGCAGTGTCGCGAAATGTACCGGAAACGATGGCCCATGAAAGCACTGCGAATGGATTTACGGTGCACCGGAAACGGGCCTGGATGGTCTGCACCGTGCAAGATCGTCTGCATTTTCTTCTTCTCGATACTGCTGCACGGTGAGTCGATGCACGATTCTTTATTCACTTTGCGGAAATAGAATGTCCCCGTTCGTTGCCTTGTCTCTTGATTCTATTTATGCGCGTTTTCTTTTCCCGTCTGTGGAGAATCGGAGAGGAATTTTGTAAATGGCTGGAGTGTAACTTGATTCTATCCCGGATTGGAAAATTATGGGGGTTAGGAGAGGAAGAATGGTGGTTTTGATTCTGGCAGTGTTTAAATGTGGTACATTTCATTATACTAACTTTGAAAATAATTGAAAATTAATCACAATTGCAAAATCGACCGAATTTTCGCATTTAAGAGAGGCGAAGGTTAAAACTGACGATAAAAGTGCTTAAAATTGTAACATTGCAATCTTGTTAATTTAATGAAACCACATGAAATTTAAATATTTGACCGCAGCAGTAAAAAAACGTTTTCTAACTCGACAAAGCGGAAAATTCCTGGGTCAGGGGATAGACTCTTTAATTTCATTCTACTACTCAACCTGTTAAAACTCCAATTTTAATTCTCAAATGCCAAAAAACGCGTGAATTAACTGGTTTTCTGGTGGTATAATGTCAAATAAATGTATTAACGAGGTAATTACTGTAATATCTCAAATTCTTAGAGTTACGAAATAGTTTATATTTAGCGAGTGTAGATGGATCTTGTACAAGCAAGAGTGAATACTTAGATATAGTTAAAATTGAGCCATAGACGAAATTGAACCACAGACAGAGTTGAGCCACAGATAGAATTGAACCATAGACAGAGTTGAGCCACAGATAGAATTGACCCACAGACAGAACTGAGCTATAAATAGAGTTGAGTCATAGACAGAGTTTAATCATTGACAGAGTTGAGCCATAGACAGAGTTCAGCCATAGTTGGAATTGAACCGTAGACAGAGTTGCGCCACAGATAGAATTGAGCGATAGACAAAAGTGAGCCAGACACAGAGTTGAGTCATACACGGAGTTGAGTATAGACAGAGTTCAGCCATAGACAGAGTTCAGCCATAGACAGAGTTGAGCCACAGACAGAGTTGAGCCGTAGACGGAATTGAACCATAGACAGAGTTGAGCCAAAGATAGAATTGAGCCACAGACAGAACTGAGCTATAAACAGAGTTGAGTCATAGACAGATTTTAATCATAGACAGAGTTGAGCCATAGACAGAGTTCAGCCATAGTTGGAATTGAACCGTAGACAGAGTTGAGCCACAGATAGAATGGAGCCAGAGACAAAAGTGAGCCGGAGACAAAGTTGAGTCATAGACGGAATTGAACCATAGGCAGAGTTGTGCCATAGACAGAGTGGAACTATAGAGAGAGTTGAGTAACGAACAGTGTTAAGCTATAGCCAGAGTTGAGAGCCATACGCAGAGTTGAGTCATAAACAGAGTTGAGCTGTAGGCAGAGTTGAGTCATGGACTTGGGTTAGGAATACGCATATATTTGTTACAAAATGTTTTCATTTCATGTTCATGCCTTTTCGAATGTTTCATTTAAATGATCCAGATCATCATTAATCATTTGAATATTGTAGTTAAAGTTTGCAAAGATGGTAACTTGGTATTCTGTGTTAGAAACTTTCGTGTAGAGTTGAGTTCTAGTCATTGTTTGAAACTTGCAGATTTCAATTAAATTTTATTTATTATTTCTAATTGGGAGCAACAATAGCGAAATTGTAATAGGTTCATAAATTATTTGCCACCGAAGGCTGGCTTTCTATTATTACATATTCCTTATTCAAAGCTTTCAATCAAGTTCGTAATTCCATTGCTAATCAAAAACTTCAATCTAATCAAAATTCCATCAAACAGTGACGTAAATAATTTGAAATTCCAAGACCTAATATCAAGAGTATAATGACATAGTCGATAATTATCAGATAATTTCCAAACTCTTACACCTCAGTTTTAAAATCATATTGCCCCTCACTTCTCATTCCCATTTTTCATTAAAAATCCGTACTACCACCACTAATTATCACTCACACTTTTAAATTCAACTCTACACTCCAAATTTGACACAGTGCCGTCAATAATTTGAAATTGGAAGTCATAATATTAAGAATGTGATAATATTTTCAATAATTATACATCATTTCCAAATTCTTGCATATCAAATTTAAAACAACATTACCAGCCATTCCTCATTCCCATCTTTCACTCAAAATCAGTACGAGCACTACCAATTATCATCGACACGCTCAATTCCACTCCTATATTCCTTCGAAACGGTGCCGCCAATAATGTGAAATTTCAAGCTCTAATATCAAGGTATCATAATTTCAATAACATTACGGATAATTATTAAATCACACCTAAACTCTTGCATATCAGATTCAAAACAATTATGCTGTCATTCCTCATTCCTATATTTCATTTAATATTCGCAACCAGCTTTACTAATCGTCATTCAAACCATCAATTTCACCATCGCAACATAGTCACTAATCGTTCATGACTCAAGTCTTTCATTTCCTCTTTCACCTCTCCTTCGACCACCATCATCTCCACCACCCTCGTCCCGTCGTAGCTTCATTACCGCGTTACTTCGCACGGAATTAATATCCCACTTTCCGTACGATCGAAATTCTTCTATTCATTCCCGCCAAAAAGTCAACACCGTCGAGAGCCACCCTATGCCGTGGTTATTAACGACCAGCTCAGCTATTTACTTCGCTCCAACCGGAAATAATTCTACACCTCAACTTTAACCCCAAAGAGTTCTTGCTCGTTGACCATTCTTCCTCGTTGATCTCCATCTTAGACAACGGATTCCTATCCCCGGAGATTCACCGTGGTGTTTCTTGTCGGCAAAACCTACCTCCACGGGTATTTGCTGTTCCAAGGTATATACAACGTTCCGAGATTAACGATCCCTCCTGCCTCAACTACTATGGAAATAACTGTCTCGTTATGTGACGCTCTTTTCCTGGGCTAATGGCTATTTTGTTTTGTCCATTTAACTTTACGCTGTTTTATGTCATTCTTGTTAAGTGCTGTTTGAGTGTGGTAGATGGCGAATTGTTTTGAATTGAATTTGATGTAGTACGTCTGAAAAAGGGTTTAGTCAGATGAGGATGGTAAAAGTGCTCTCAAAGTTAATTAATCTTGATTCTCTGGAAACACTATTTCTGCAAAGTATGAATCCTGTATCCCTATCGTAGGGGTAGGTACAGTCTGTGCCACAAGAGCGTGGACGCGATATTTGTGAAATCTGATACGCAATTTGTTAAAGACTGTGCTGGTCTAAACATACAAAGTTTCCTCTGATACGCAATACGCCAAATTCTTTTAGTATCGTTTCTATCTCTGAGAAATTCAGTTCATTTCGAAATGAGTGCCGTGCACGCTAAACGATTCGAAGCAGTCTTCTTGTGCCATCATCCGAAAGGTCCTCAAATGACTGTTAGCGATGCAGCAAAATATCTGCATAAACCTCGCGCATTCGTAAATAAGTGGGTGCAACGGTATAAAGACACAAATTGTGTCGATGATCTCCCTGGTCGAGGTTCGAAACGGGTTATGACGAAACGGGAAGATAAAGCGATTTTACACCTTTTTTCAAAAAATCCGACGCTTTCCTTACGTAAAGCGCAAACATTTTTAACTAAAAAGGGCATAGATATAGGTATATTAAAAAGGTATATTAAAAAGGTATATTATAAAATTACTAATATAGGTATATTTGTATCGAAGCCGTCTTTGTACGAAATGGAAAACACAGAACGGTATTAATGTGTTGGATTGGCCATCTCAGTCCCCTGATGCCAATCCAATCGAAAATGTTTGGTCTGTTATAAAGTACAAACTCCGAGAAAAGCATATTTTCAAATTGAAAACTTTGAGAATTTGGAATTTTTTTTAAATACTCCTGAATTTTTTAACGCTATTTTTTTCGATTTGCTAAATCTATTGTACATACTATAAGCAATCAAATTATTCGAGTTCTTCGCCTCCTTCATTTCTCTTGTTCCACCGCAATTAATTCACATTTTTTAATACATTGAATTAATCATCGATAGGTATAGTGTTAATGAGTTACCAGTCAGTAAAGTGTTAAATTGACAATGGTCTCCGTATCTTTCGCAAAAATATTATCGCTATTTTACAACCAATCAAACAACAGCATCGAAAAAAATAGCTGCACGCAAACGGTTAGTGTTAAATTTGGCGCTCTTATCGGGACACCATTTAACCTATTTGCATCATATGAAAAAGTCAAAAATATATCTTCACTATCAAATTTCTTTGTATGAAATCTAAGTATAACGGGATTTTAACAAGTGATATTACACTTTAATCGACGAATGTTGTATAAATAATTTACGCTGTTCGTATATACCGCTATTCACTTACAATGCGAATGCATGAGGGTAATTCTCACGAAATTGCGAAATTCTTGCCCTAAAAGTTTTATCAAAAATCTAACTAACATGTAGCGGTTACCAATATTTCCTTGAAATATACATTACTGTGGCTAAAAGATACACTTATCGTTTTGGAACCATATGTGTAAATAAAAAAAATACATCTATATAATATCTCTAAAATCATTCCCTCACTATGTCCCAAGCTTCAATTCAATAACTTTTGTATCATCAAACAACCAAAAAAAATCTTATAATAGTCTTGCAAGTATGACCGATTAATTAAAAGTACAGTAGATTAATAAAAAAAAACTTAATTTGGTTTTTAAAGTAATAAATGGATTAAAGAAAAGAAAATATACACGCGTCCCATAAAAATAAATCATTCCCTCACATTTTTCTGACAATCGATTTGTGAACGCATTTTCAATCAAACATGTACGCTACAATTAGCTTTTGAAAGTTGCTAGTACTATCAATTTAAAAACATGGCGAATTTAACGTGATCATGTTGAAGTTTGTATTGCAAATAGATATCATTATTTTTTTTGTTTCATTACATTTTTGATCGTCATTCCCTCGTAACCTTCAAAAACAAAAGATAATATACTTTAACTGTTATTAACTGCATAGAGAAGTAGGGTTTTGGGACTAATAAACTTGAGCAACAGAACTTTTTTAAAAATAAGGTTATGTGACGAGTTTTTTTTATTATTCTTTATTTCGTCATTCCATCATGTAAATTACTAGTGAGGGAATGATGATTTATGAGGGAATGATGTTTGACTGGGTCAGCTTGCTTTGAATTTGTTGTCGCGATCTTGTTGTAGAGTCAAATAATGCCAAGAAAAAAGAAGGTAAGCGAAGAAGAAGCAAAATTAAAAAAGAAAGAATATGATAGGAAGCGTAGGGAGAAAATTAAATCCGATTCTGTACGTATCGAAATACTTCGAGAAAAAGAAAGACTTAAGTACTTAAGAAAAAAAGAAAAAGGGCAAGTAAAACCTATATCCGCCCTGAGCTTCAGAGAAAGAAGGCAAAAGAGAAAAAATTGGAAGAAAAATAGCCAAACATACAGAGAGAAAACAGCGAATGTGCGTAAGAATCGAAAAAGATTGTTAGACATGATATGAAATAATAATTCTCATAAAACACGTTTATTCTGGGGACCACTATATAATTAAAATCTAGTAATATTAGTACTACGAAATCCATAGAAAATTAATACACATTTATTTCAATATTATTTGTCAATTTATAATGACCGAATTTCGGGATTTCATAAGAATTACCCATAAATGAGTTTTGATGCTAGTGACTAGAAAAAGCTGCGCGTATATATACGCTTGTAGTACAAATGGGTTAATTTAGAAAGTCATTGTTTAAATAATACAAAGACCCACAAGAATCCATAGTATAAGACATTCCGCTCGAGACACTTTCAAAAAACGATTACGACGATGAAATACTTCGTTCCTTCCTTTAAATTTCTTTTCAATCTCTCCGAACAATGGGCATACTTAACATTTTTTTGCTCGTCTAAATATCTCCAGTTCTACTTTATCTTTCACCGTAGTAAGACTTCCTCCGGACTGTAAAAGAAGGTACTTCAACGACTCTACTCTACGCAGAAACGCGTCGTTTTGCAAAGAGGAGAAGCAATGAGAAATAAAACGGTACGCGAGAAGAATGAAAAGTAACGTAACGCTGAATAAGTCGTCCTTTCCACGACGTTATTCATCAATCTACGTTGCACCGATACGTTCCTCCTATGCAACACTTCCACTGAAATAACGCGTTGCACTTGTTACTCCTTGCGCGTACCCCTGGAAATCCTTCGCTTTTTCACCACCCACTGTAACAGCTTTCTTTTCACAATTTGTAAAGCTCTGCTGGTCGACGTTTGTAGGGATTGAGGATCTGGCCCACTTTCACGACACGTATTTTCGTGAGTAAGAATTATCGAGTCCGATAAATGCTCTTAATTTTTCCTTTAGAGGGATTTGTCGAAAGATCTGCAATCTTTGCGCGCGTGATTGGTGGTGATAATTTAAATGAGCGTGAAAAAAGTTCTGTTTTATGTTTTTATTATCTGTGACGCAAAAAATATTATTGATAGACAGATGAACTACTCAATGTTGTCTTTCTTGTGATTTAAATTAAAAGTGTTTTACATAGGATGGAAACATTTTCCGGGTTATGGCGGGAAAATAAATTTGGGCCGAATAATTGGAAGTTAGGGAGTTTAACTTCATACTCAACAGTTTTCTAACAATGAGGCAGGCAATTTTCCAAATTTAAAGAAAGAAATAATTGTCGTTTACTTTCAAAATCGTCATTAACACTAACAAAGGAACAGCCTGAAGTGTAATTCAAAGATTTCGATGAAATATTAGTATAGTACAGCTTTCGTAAAAATATTTGACACTTGGTAATCATTCACGTTAAAGTGATGAAAACCGCCCTCAAGCTTGAGTTGACGAAACCTATGTTATCAAATATCTCGGAAACTAATGGAGATACGAACATTTCTATTGAGAGGTTGCGAATCCGATGATGCAAATATTTAAAAAAAAATTCATTTATTTAAATAAGTTTCGGAGTCCCAAGTTTGAGGGTGGTTTTGGCCTTTTTAAGGCGGATGATTGCCAATAAAAAAACACGTGTCAAACTATTGATATAAACTAATAATATCGTAGCCTAAACATAAAACTATAAAGTAAAAAATCTCACTAATTATAATAATATTAAATACTCTAACTCGCACTTTCTTAAATGCTTTCTCTCCTGAAGGTTTTATTTTTCACTACTCTCCACTCAATTTTGCCGGTGTCTTCACTGTGTCTATGTCTCAACTAATTCTCCCAAAAATTCACACTTGCATCCACCCTCAATACTTTTTCTCCCAGCATGCACTCTCTACTGCATTCACTCATTTTCTCCATATCCACAGACTCATTTAGGCTAGCTCTGGAATTGATTGTCACAAGAACTATATGATAAATACTAAAATTTCACGAAAATCGGTGATTTATACATCGGTATGTTCTCCTGTTAGACAAATGAATTTTTGACAAACTCGTTTCCCAACTTTTACTAAAATTCGTTGGTAAAATGGAAAAGAGCTTTTCAAAAATACAAAGAAAATTCAATGTCGCAGGATTACAAATGAAATAAAAGATTACAATAAATTTGACGCACAATATTCTCATTTTCCGACATACTTTCGGCCAAAGTTCAACGACCGTAACGAACCGACGAACGTTCAGAAACGAAGGCGAAGCGGTAAACAAAGGGTTGTGCAACATTTGCATTGAAACTTCGACACACTTCCATACATTTTGAATGTAGCCCTTTATAATTGCGTTTAATGTTTATTCATAAGCTTTCCCTCGAATCTGTAGAGTGTCTCGTTATTTAAGGGAGCGTGGATACATGCGACATAAGCATGGAACCGTGGTGAAGTTACGTAATATGAGGAGTGTGGTAAAATGTTACGCTTGAATGTACATGCTGAAAGTTAACGCAATGGCAGGCCACAATGTAACCGGGTGGAGTATTGCGTTCAACTGTTCCCCTGCACTCTCTCAGTTTCTCTGCGTCTTATGTTTGCTAATGTTGCTACAGAACTGAGGTTCATGATACTTCGTTGCACAATGTTTGCGACGGAATACGTGACAAGGGAACTTCGGGATACCGACTTTGTTAGATGGGTAAGGAGATAAAGGTTTGCACTCATATTCAGCAGGCCCGAATTCAAATCTCCCGCCATCTCTGAGAAATTTAGTTTCAGTGATTCAGAAGCCACCTAAAACAATTCGGGCCTAGGACAAATCACAAATCTCCCATCACCTTCTGGGAAATTTAGATTGAGTGGTTCAGAAATCACCTAGGACAGTTCGGTCCTAGGTGAAGTCACAAATCTCCCATCACCTTCTGGGAAATTTAGATTCTGTGGTTCAGAAGTCACCGAAGAAAGGTCGGTCCTAGGAGAAATCACCATTGCTATAACATCAGATGTACAACAAAAGCAAGTACGACTCAATTGCTCGAGAGAATATTTATAGCAAGCAGGAAAAGTGTAGGACTCACAATTAGTAGGCCCAAGTTTAAATTTCCCGCCACCTCTGTAAATTTAGCCTCGGTGTTTCAGATCCCGCTCAAGATTGTTCGGTCCTAGGTGAAATCACCATTGCTGTTAAATCGAAAATACATAGCAGCAACAGTGAGAATTACTCGAGAGGATATTGCGAGTTAGAGGTTATGACTCGGGCTCTTCATTAGAGTGGGGCCGAGTTCAAATCTCTCGCCATCTTTGAGAAATTTAGCTTTGGTGCTTTAGAAGCCACTTACGGCAGTTCGGTCCTAGATAAAATTCCCATTAAAATTAAAGCGGAAATGGAAAACAGCAAGAGTGACAACTACTCAAGAGCATATTGTGGATAAGGAAGTTATGACTCAAACTACCAATTAGTGGGCCCCAATTCAAATATCCCGCCACCTTTGCCAAATTTAGATTCGGTGGTTCAGAATGCACCTAACCCAGTTCGGTCCTGAATGAAACCACCATTGCTTTTAAAGCAGAAATACAAAAATAACAGCAATAATGAATTACTCGAGAGAATATTTTAGGCAAGAAGGTAAACGTTAGAATTTTCAATTAAAATATAATCTTACATTTTCTGACGACAAACGTCCAGCTAGATTTCCTCGTCGTTGCGTTTACATTCAAATTTTAATTCCACTTTGAAGGTCTAAGTCGGAATTAACGAGGAGACTTTCAAAAATTCAACAAAACACTGTTTTCATCCTAAACGAAGGTCTTCGTTACCATTAAAAAAGTGCACAAATATCTTCAAGCTCTAGTAATCTAAAGTGACAGTCTTCTTCCTTAACTTTTCACGACACATTCTCTGTCACAAGTAGGAAAAGCGTCAAAAATCTTCCTCCTCAAAACAGCAGAAAAGGGAGCTCGTGAAAACTGCTCCGTTAGAAATTCACAGCAGGTGACAAAGTGCAGATTATGAAAGCGAAACATCGTAAATTATTAATGTTCTCGCATACGAAGCCGCGGAATTTCGCGGAGCGTAAATTCGCCATTTTCCTCGTTCTCCACGATAGAAGGGAGTAAAATTAAATGGCCCATGGCCCCCGTAAACCGTGCTGCCATTTGCCTCGAATGCTTCGAGCTAACGTTGTTACCAGCGTTCCCATCATCGTGTGTCATTACGTCATATCTAGCTTGCAAATGCAGATGCAGACGACGTTCACGAGAGAACGAACCGATGCCGCGGTGTTGCTTCTATAAACGTGCACCAATATGCAGCGTTAAACGAACCACACATGGGGGCTGTTTGTGCATTTATCGCGCAAGATACCAGTAGCCTTACTTTTTCGAGATGAAGATGCAAGGAATTACTTCGAAAATGAATTATGTTATGCATTGTAATTAAATTATGCCCTCTAATATTATTATTTTGTTGGATGACCAACCTACAGTCGAATCTCTCATAATGGAACACTTCGGGACCGGACGCTCTCTCAAAATGCAACATTCCCCTACAGTCATATTCATCCCCACTTCTTGATTATATAGTCTATCTTTCTCATATAGTACCTATCTTCGTCGGCGCAAAGAAATGCGCAGAAGTAAAAAGTGAACATAACCTTTCCATACAAACATTTAAATCTTTTCAAATAATATGTCGCGTCATACATCTCAAATTTGATTGGTTAGTAGCATTTAACTGGTGGGGATAGGAGAAGTTTCATTATGAGAGATGACCTTGTTACATTTTGAGAGAGGTTTCACTTTGAGAGGTTACATTATGAGAGATTCGACTGTATGTTATATAAAAACTAATGTAGTATCGCGTGAGTGTGTATGGATGTGTATGCATGTGTGAATGCGATCGTCGTTTGTTCCTCGAGCTCGTGTGGCTGCAGGAAGAAACGAAGAGCAGTTCTCCTCGATCCCTTGTACAGTGTGCTTATTATCAATATTTCTCTATTATTCTCCATTATTAATAACCAATAAATACTTCTTGTTTTATTTTTATTATTAATCACCAAACATCATCTTTTTATTTCACTACCATATCCTACACTAATGACACCAGATTATGCTCTACTCGATACCATTTAAGTTTCCTATGAAACATTTTTCGCTATATACTACAATACCGAAGTTATCAAGATATCAAAATCGGCTGAGACAATCTGTATTTTTTCATAGCATTAATTATCTCAGAAATATTTTAGTGGATCGTCTGAAATGTCGGACCCTGTATATCCGGATTTTCCGGCTTCCTCGGTAACCGAATGAGAAGGATCTGACAAGTGTCGGCATTCGGTGAGTAGATAGCACCGCCCCGTGTCGACAAGTTGTCAGATTCTGAGACGAACATGCTAACCAATCTCAGTTGTCTACGTCAGACTAGCCAATTCGGGAACCCTCAATGATGAACGTAATATCTCAATTTACGAAATCAAACATGAATGGTCTGCTCGATGTAGTCGCTTTCATTGACAATTTCAAGATACTTTATGCGTTATTGTAAAGTTACTTTTATTTGTTATATTCATTTTACATTTTTCGGCTACGACAGTAACAGTCTTTTCGAGTCATTGTTTTAAACAATGAAAATTTCTCAAGGAACGAGGGAAATTAGAACTTCGATGTTCTTCATCATGTGTCGTAGCCCGTACGTCATTATAATTTTTGTAAATTACACCATCTAAATCCAATATTTCACATAACAAATGGGTATACGCCCAATTCTTGGTTTATACGGTAGATACATTCCTAAAAGAATTATGCAAAACCAAACACAGAATTTTGTACGAAACAGAAGCATACGTTCAGTTCATCTGTAAATCGTGTAAGTTTATTTAAAAAAGCAATAAAGAAAAGTTAAAGATATATTCATACACACATCTCAACAGTACGTATGGATGAAGTAGGCGGCGGTTCTCCAAGGACGGCTCTGGAGTGCAAAATTTCTGCACCTCTGACATTAGACGTTTTCTTTCTTTATACGAATACATTAGAAGTGAAACACAAAACATATGATTTCCACGTTTGCGATTCCATTTTTGTAAGGGTTACATAAGCAACTTTTGATCGAATTTTTGAAAGAGTGGATTCATTATATGGTACTCTCTCAATATATAAATGGGGCAATGCAAAACAATCAAGGCATAATAAAAAAAAATTTTTTTCTGTATTTAATCAACATACTAACCAAATATATTTAATAAATACTTTGACGAAAGTACATTATAATTATAAAGTACAAAAAATGTTTGTTTTACAAGATAATTCAAAATATCGACAGAATGGCTCCCCTATAAATTTACAAAATTCTTTTCAAAAATTGGAAACCAATCATTTCGACTCGCTTAGTACTTCTAGTGTTAAACAATCGCCATTAAATCTCTCACAAACTGCGCTTCCTTAAAATGTTTCAACCGCACAACAAAAACCGTCGATTTGATGTAATTTTCTTAAAAAAAAATTGAAGCCCATGAGAAGAAATGCATTCATACAAGAAAACAGGTAAAAAAAACTGTTACATAAAGAACAAAATGAGAGATCGAAACGGAGAGAGCAGCCATCCAACATTGGCGTGTAGGATGCACTTGAATGAAGAGGTAAAATGCATCAGAGAAAACAATGATCCCCGACGACTTGACAAACGTTTTGCGGTCAGGTAACAGCATCAACATGAATGCATATGGTGCACTTAAAATAGTGCACATTCAACGGGGTATTCGTTCAAGGGACTGCTTTTTCCAGCGCCCTCGCGGGGAATCGTTCGTGGCAATTACCGGAATTGCCGGGAGCATGTTTGCGATTTAATAAACATTCTCGACTTTTTTACTTCTCGAAAAATTTCCTCCACGAGCATAGAAATGGTGCTGACCTAGCAGATTCGTTCATTTGTGGTTTGGTTTCTGTTGTTTTGTTCCTTTCAGATGTGCTAACAGGGATTTCGGGGTTGGTATTGTTCTTTGAAAGCATTCTGAAAGTTTTCTAGCTCATGGAATTATTAGTTTGCAATTCTTTAGACAATTATATTCGCCAAGTCACTCCATCACTTTTATCTGATAAAACCTAAATTACTTAATTGATCACATTTTTTGCCTCCTGATTCTTCTTTTTCCCGAATTATGCTACACTGTTATAGCACTAAAACTCCCAAAGCTGTCTCAACAACTCGTTCCAATTTTTGCAAAAAATAATCCAAATTGATAAGTGACGTATACAGTAAATATTTCATTTCAATCTAGTAAAACCTAAATCACTTAATTGATCACATTTTTCACCTTCTGAAATTTCTCATTCCAAAATTATTCTACCATCATCAGCACTAAAACTCCCAAAGCTGTATCAACAACTAGTTCCAATTTTTTCGAAAAATAATCCAAATTGATAAGTGACGTATACAGTAAATATGTCACTTCAATTTAATAAAATCTAAATCACATAATTGATCACATTTTTCACCTTCTGATACTTCTCACTCCAAAATTATTCTACCATCATCTAGTACTAAAACTTCCAATGCTGTCTCAACAACTAGTTCCAATTTTTCGATGAATAATCCAAATTGATAAGTGATCTATGCAATAAATATTTCCCCTCTATCTGATAATATCTAGATTACTTGATTGGTCATCTTCCTCGCCACGTAATTTATGTCCTCTTGTAATTTTTATTTTGAAATATAACAAATATAACGCCCATAGTCTTACAATATAAGAAAGAATGATAGAAAGAGAGAGATGTAAAAAACAGAAGGTAGTTTGGAAGAGGTAGAAAAAAGCGCAAAAGAGCGAACAGTAAGAAAAGCGCACTTACATAAAACCGAATGTGTCAAATATGTATTAATCGTTTATTTCTTTTTACATATATCGTCTAACCTAGAGTTTTCTACACTTGTTCTGAATTTCCTACATTAATTTTTACCGTTTTTTTTTTCTTATAAATGAACGTAAAAAAAAAGATTGGAAACAATGACGACAAGATGAAAAAATATAGGTACACTTCATGTAAGCAACGACGCGGACAATTTGATCGGTGCTCCGATTGAGTACCTTAAACGTCTCCAAGTTAATTAGCAGTTTCAGTGCAAAGCTTTAATAGCACTTTGTTATTTACTTTCTAAACGAATTAAGGAGCACGTCTGTACGATCGAAGAACTTCGTAAGAGCCGAACGGACAAGAGACTCCAACTTTTATAGGACTTTCCCTACTCGACCCTGCATTGTCTTCGATGTTTTTCTGTGTACGTTTCAAAAGCAATTTGAATGAAAAAATCTTAGGTTAAATAATTCAACATTCAACTTCATTTATTTCTTAAATACTAATAAAAACCAAAAGTAAAATATATAAATATCATCGTTTCCGAAAAAGAAATCTCATAAATAACCGCGAAAATTACTTTTTTAGAAAACAATACTCCCTTAACCCTTTGCGGACGGAGCATTTTTTAATAATAACAAATAATCATTTTTTTGGCGATCCAAAACCAGTTTTTTATCGAAAATTTGAACTTAATTATTGTATATATTATAAATTACTTCATTTTTAATCATACCCCACCGATTGCATTTTAATTTTTCTGTTTTAACCGTGTATATGTACGGCAATAAACTATAATTAATTTTTTTTCTCATACCGCATATATGCGTCGCAAGTCCGCAAAGGGTTAAAACGCCTAGATATCTGAAACCTTTGCAGACGGACACATTTTTGGATATTAACCCTCTATTAACCCTTGTAACTTTGAAGTAACACGAGACAAATCTAGGATTTTATTTCCAAAATAAATTTTGTAACTTTCTCCCCTATTATAATTTAGCTCTTAAAAACTATGAAATTCATTAGAATCCAATGTTTCAAAAGCAAGTTAAATCTATTATTTATAACAGTATTTTTAACATTTTGTAATGAGCTCTCGTGCAACAGATCTTCAGATGCCACATAAAATTTGGAGTATGGAGGGTTAACACGTTGACTGCCATGGGGGTCCCCGGTGACCGGCGCTATTAAATTCAATGTAACTTTTAAATTGCAATATTTATGAATTTTCGGACATACTGAATATTTCAATGTTGGCGTCAAGAAGATAAAGGTCTGCCGAATATCTATCTATCTGTATCTTTAAAGTTTCTGCTTTAAAAAAGATGTGACTTTAACCCTTTGCCGTGCTATTAAATGTGCAATGACTCTGAATTAATTACTAAAATAACAAACTAAACCCTAATTTCTGATATAGTAAATGACTTAACGTAATATTGAATAGCGTAGAATTTATTTTATTTTATCAGGACCCACTGATATTTGTTATCACATAATTTTTAGAGCACTTCAAAATTGACTATTCCATTTATCGCGTCATGAGTAGCACTTGTTATTGTACGGCAAGGGGTTAATAGAGAAAGTTTCACTTCTTGAATGATAAAACTAGCGAAATACCGAAGACATTCAACGTGTTAAGACATAATCATTTATTTCGCGACCCAAGACCACCCTCTTATCGGAAAATCAGAGTGTTAAAGTATATAAATTACAACTTACTACTTGTGTAATCATATTTCAACATTTTTATTTCAATTTTGCAACTCTAACTGTGTATACATAAATTATTTCTCAAGCCGTATATATACGTCCTTGGTCCTCTATAGGTTAACACTAAAACTACGACGTTATATCTACTAAAACTTAGATATGTAATAACTGATGCAGAAAAAGAGAAATGAAGAAGTGAAAAATAAAATTAATCAACCAATTTAAATTTTATAGGATAAAAGTGAAATATTTATTTTATAGCTACCCCTTTTTATGATAATTTTGATAATTTTGATAATCCTGAAGAAAAAAAATGTAGAATTGGTCTTTTGGTTGAGTTTGCAAATTTAGCGTTAATTTTCACCAGTTGCAGGCGAAATTCCGAAAGAGATTTCTGCGAAATAGGGTTCGTTGATTATTTTCGAGCTACTTAGAAATTCGCAAATACAAATTACGATAAGATATAAGTAGACTGCGGATTTTTATGCATTTATGACAAATTTAATACGGCTAAAATATATAAAAAGAACATAATATAAAAATATATCTAAAATATCCAAAGTATGGTATTTGTTGTAATATTTATTAAGTGCAATAAATCCCTAGATAGGTTTTTCTTTCTCACCTGCATTTGTGAAACTCGTAATTTGCATAAACATCCGCAGTCTAGATATAAGCAACTTAAAATTTTATTTTTGTCCAGCTTGATTTTTTAAAATCAGCCAGTGTGCAACGATCTAAATTTAAATCGAAATACTCATCCCAAAATCCTCAAATAATATTCAAAGCAAAAGTGGCTGGCTGAATGCAAATTAAGCAAAAAACTGCAAGCATCGAGTTTTCCCAAGCTGAAGTGTCCACAGTGTGAAACAAAGGTCCTCGGTTTCACGTTTGTTCCTCAAACACGTTTCACATTCCGGGTTACCTCGAAAGGGCGCAACCCACCGTGAAAAGAAAAGAGCCAGCCGCACTTACCTTGTATTCTTCAATTTGTTTGTAAGCTCGATAAAAGAACGGTCTCGTTATTTTAATACGTCGGAAAAATAAGGCCGAGCACCGCGGGAAACGCGGTTGCCTCTTATTGTAATACTGCTTCGCTTTTCTTCAAAATCTCCATTGTCGGAGAAGCAGGGGGACATTTTCGCGTAGTACAATGGTTTGCTGTACTTTTTAACAAAAGATTTCGACGCTTTGCCTATTGACTCTTTGTTAACTTGCAGTTAATAATTGCACTGTTAGTTTTGAGAGAGGTATAAGTCCTTTTTTAAGAAAAATTTTTTTTTGCTTTTGAAGACTCCTTACATGGTAGTATATTGATAAATTTGGTGCAATAGATAGCTGCAGTTTTCAATAAAAGATTTCGACGCTTTGCCTATTGACTTTTCTTAATTTGCAGTTAATAATTGCACCGTTGTTTTTGAAAGTGGTATAAGTCCTTTTTGAGAAAAATTTGTTATGTTCTGAAGCTTAAATTTTCTTTTGCTTCTGAACAGTCTGTGTAGGATTGCATATTAATAAACTTGGTGCAATAGATAGCTGCACTTTTCAATAAAAGATTTCGACGGTTTGTCTCTTGACTTATTGTTATTTTGCAGATAAGAATTGCGTTGTTAATTTTGAAAGTCGTATAAATCTGTTTTGAAAAAGATTTGTTAAAGTTCTGAAGCTAGAATTTTCTTTTGCCTCTAAAGTTTCGGTACATGATACTCGCAGCATGTCGATAAAAGTTTGTAATAGAATCTTAAACAGTGACTTTCAGTCGATTTCTAAACATTTAACTTGGAAGGAAGTTTATGATCTTTAAAAGTGATGTATTAATAGTTTTCGAAGCAGAAAAATGTGTTTAACAAATTGATGCATAAATATACTTTGGACTCTAAAAAAACACAAGAGCAAAGGTGTCTTCTTGTTGCACTACCAGTGACAAAGTAAATTGAAGGAAGTATCTTCATTACTTCATTCGAAAAGGTTCAATTGCCACAGGTAACAGTAGGAAAAATTTTTTTAACTCTCAGAAACGTCCACACATGAAGAAGGCTACTGGTACCACTTTCAAGTATGACGGATCAATATTTTAGCTAAATGTCTATAATGAAAAATTACGTCTTCGTGATCTTGTTGATATTTCTTAACTGACAGTATAAATGAACCAAACATATGTAGTAGGATTCGGTGAAATAGCACTAAGGAAGATTTTAGTTGGCTAATGTGTATCCGTGGATAAAATAAGAACAAAGAAGGAAGAAACTAAATGTCAGGACTAATGCATATATAGAACACACTAAGAATATAATATGAATAAATAGGATATATATATTGACTATATGGAAAAATATAGAATACAAGAAAAACAACAAAATACTAAATAACTAATGATCTAATGTATCTAAGGGTTTCTAAAGTAATGCGTCTCACAGTTCCTCTAAAACTTTACTGTGTCTTCCGTATCCTGAGACGTAACCTCTTAGGATGATCTCCCCCACTTCTCCCTAGGTGACACATTTGAGGGGAGAAGTCATCCTAAGGGCAATGACACCCATATATTATGCCACACATAAAATGCATAAAACTGTAATATAGCCTTTAAAATCATTGTTTTATATTTCAAAATCACGTTAATGTATGACATTTTGTATTATGAGAGAAAGACGTAAATAATTTCAAAAGTAACTCGTCTTGTTTCACTACAAACAGAGTTTAATCGTTGCAATTTGTTACTAATGTTTTTCACTATGTTTTGAAAAATTCGAGAGGTAAAAAAAATCAGTGGTTGGATACGGAGACCACATTGTATTCTATCACCATGTTTATGTTGTTTATACGTTGTTTACGTATCGAATAGAGATGTGGGAGAGTGATGGATGCCAGACAAATACCTCACGCAATCTGTCGCATTCCAAGGTACTCCCTAATTGTTTCGGGCCGTGGTTCTCAACGATGCGCCATATGGTTTTCCGAGTGTTCATCCCCTTCGAGTTTCAGGATATTCCCAAAACTTCAAGGAATATTCCCACAATTTCAAGGATTTTCTAGGTTGACATCTGTTTGGAATTAATTCCTAGCTAATTAACAAAAAAGCTTAAATAATTTCACATTTTAATTTTGGGACTCAGATTAACTTTTGGTTTCATTTATTATACCCTTGGCCTACAATAACGAGTGGCATAATAACGCAGTGAATAGGGTAGAAAATTTTTATAAAACATATAAAGTTGAAAATATTAATGAAACGTGACGCTATAAAATTATTTCCATAACATTAATATTACTTTCACTTATACGATATATTCCGAATTATCAATTAATTTTTGTGTTAGCAATGTAGTCCTAAATTATTGCAGAGCTAGTTAGAAAATAAATTGTAGGGTAAGGGATTAATTTTATCTGTCCTAGTGGTTTTGTTTCAGCGAAATAGTGATTCAATTTGGCCAATACGACACAAATTGTCCACATTGAATGGACATCATTTTCAATAAAGTTATAACACTCAAAATGTAAAAAGAATCTTTCTCTCTTCAGCAGAAAGTAGACTGCGAGTTCAGTAAGATCTTAGGTACTTTGATATCATTTTTTTCAATGCTAAATTTACGACAGCCGTCAAATCGGCGGGTTCCTAATTTTTGAAAACTACTTCTCAAATGCATAGAGAAGTAGTACAACAAATATTTCATGCGTGTCTTATAATACATAAATTACTTCACTGCATGCATTTTTTCATCTTTTTTCAAGCTACTTATTTATTATATTTAAATGTACAAAATTTAGCAACCGTAAATCTAGTGTTATGGAGCGAGTGAAGGTTGAAACAAAATATATCTGCATTGCACAGTAAATCTTGTCTTGAATCGCATTTAAATAGAATAAATTAGTGATATCCACATAATTTGTTTAATAAAGGAAAAATGAGACATTTTTGGAATAGTAAAGCGTACTTGTAAAATATGGAAATCTCGAAAAGCGTGACGTTAAAGGGAAAGTGCTTCTATTTTACTTCAATGAAGGAATTTGCATTATTTATAGAAGCATAGCATACGATTCTAATTAACATTCTCAGGACAATGGTTTTGCAAAATTCAAGAAGGAAACGCAAGGCCATTGTGTATAGGACGACATGCGTTTGAGAATTAAAGAGAAACAAGCATAAAGGGATAGCGGAAAAACAAAGGCCTTTTCCCAATTAGGGCAACGCAAAGTCATTTTTATAGTTCTTTGTAATACCGTTCACGCTACTATGATTATTTAAATCTCTTTCAAATTACTTTTTTAAATTTCTCGGCTGGAAAACAGGGAATGAGGATAACGCTTGTCCTACATTCGATGTCGCTATGTGCGCCAACATATCTGCATTAGCGATTCGAATTTCCGCGAATATTTTACAAAGAACTTCAGCGGAACGAGATAAGTAGAAAAGAAGAAAAACTTGCCAACATTTCACAGAATTTATACTACTCGATATTCACAAATAGAAGAACGGAAAACATAAAAGCAACTACGTTTCGTAGCTAAAGATGAACCAAATCTGACTTTTGCAAATTCCAAATATCCCTTTTATCGTTTCACTGTAACGCAGACTCTATTTTTTCGCCATACATGATCCGTCACAGACTTAATATCTTCAGAACTGCATCAGAGCAGAGAGTTATAAAATTCAAATAGCTAAAGCTCCTTCGATTAAATTACTCTATGAATTTCAATGAATGAACCGATACCTAACCCAGACTTAACTGACAACTAAAACTGATAATCACCCAGGAACCTCTACCTATTTATAACACATGTGTTTGACATAAGAATTCACTCTTTTGGCCATGCAATCGCACTCACTGACTCCGAAAGTCTGTCAAAGTAGCCAATCGTCGTTAAGGGGGTTATTCTGTGTGACGGGTCTAAAAAATCGAAAAAAATCTTTTCCATAAATTGTTTCTATAAGATATCTAGAATATGTAAGTAAAAGGATATTTTGATTTTCGAAGTCGTCGAAAAGTTATAAACGTAGAACGGAGCAGCCATTTGCATTGTGCGGCCAAGTTACCCGGCAAAGCAGGGCTCAGTCTTTCGCGAGTGATGTTTGCGTTGAAAGTGAGTGACAAAAAAGGAAGAAAATATGATGTTGCACATTATAGTCGTACCAGAAAACGAAAATTTTACCGCAACCGACATACAGCTCAGCAAAAAATATAATATACGTCAACATGAGCAAAGAAACTTTTAGGAAATTAAAATATGGATGTGCAAGTTTCTTATTGGTTGTGATAATGTTCAATGAAGGCTTTAAAACAATTATATATATATAAGTTCTATCATCGCTCCACGTTTCTTATATTTCTTTATATTAAAGGAACCTGCGTGCTCGGGCCGGCCGCGGCTGTAGATTGGGCCCATCCGCGCCCAAAAGGTTGTAGGTCACCGGCTGGTCTCGGTGATGCTGCTGCGGCCGGTCCGGCGGGTGTCCTTCTGTTCCTAGGAAAGGGTAAAGATGAACAGGCCCTGCCCTAGACGCTGTGCCCCGGATGGGACGATGGTATCTGCCGGTTGATCGTATATATAGATACCGATCGTCGTTGGAGGACTCGCGAGAGCGATCCTTCGGAGGACACGATGTCTAGCCGACAATCCTTGAACTAGGGGTGGCGTAGGCGTAATGGCGGTCGTAGATCGGTGGTGGCACTCGTAGTCATAACTTAAATGTTAGAAAATAAAAAATTACAAAAACACGTATTCACTAATTTTGTCTATACTTTACACATATAAATTTACACGAGAAAAGAACAACATTTAGTACGAAAAACTAACGAAAAGTTAACAAAAATTTCGAAATTTTAGTATATTGTTTAAACAAATAATTTTTTGCAATTATTATATATATCGACGGATTCGTAATTACAAGACGCACAATTTGAAAAAAAATGTTTGCCTACGCCCTTTAATTGCGGAGATATTTAAAAAAAACTGTTTTCAACCCCAAACTTTGAAGGCTAATATCACCCCTTCAATGTGAACGATAGCAGATATAAAAAAACACGTGTCAAATATTTTTTCGAGATCTATCTACCACATAATTTTCATCAAAATCGGCGTGTACGGGTTCGGTATGCTCCCTCGTAAGATATAAAAATCTTTTACTTCGTAATAAAAATTGTTGGAACAATATTACAGAAGACGTCATATTCAAATTTAATGTCAGAAGTCGAGAATCCAACATCTTCTCCGCAAACCATTGGCATAATATGTCATTCATGTCGGTCTATAAAACGCTGGGTGCCATTTATGAGCATGTGAAAGCACTCTTGGTGATTCTTATTTTGAAAATCCGGATGAGGTACTTTGGTACAACCTGGAGCAACATTACGAGAAGGATATGTCATCGACTTAAACGGCTGATCCGTTATAAATTTCAGATTTGTCGGGTGATTGCTCCATATTTCCTTCTACCGAGGGATGGAAAAAGAGGAAAAGTTTCGTATTGGTGACGTAACAGCATCGTAAATTACACATTGATGTATCACTTCGATTGGATATTGCACGGAGGAGCGTTATTTGTCGCCTTGATCTATGCGAAACCTCGTGCTACTTCGATTTCCAAACGTCCTTCGCACGTAGACGTTTCTATATCCGTTTCGTGCCTTTGCAAATATTCGATTAAATTCGCTTCTACCGACTCTTCCGTGTAATGCGCGAAATTTGTCATATGCTCGCCAAATCAAGGCGTATCCGTTGGCACGTTTTACTTTGCACTTGGAGCCGTTCGATTCAGAAAGTAATTTCCGTCGACGTAGATGAGATTTTTTGAAAACTTAATAACTTGGATTTTTTTCTCATTTATTATAGTAATGAAATTAAGCACAGTGTGAAACAGTAGCAAGGACTAACAGTGGAACAAAGATAGATGTGAAAATGAAAATTTGACATTTTTCTCATTTTTTCAGCAATTTTTTTCACATGTATGAGACTTATCAACTGATATTTTTTGATAATACGTAGACTTTTTGAATGTGAAAGAACTACTGACTCTGTGAGTAAACGATATTTAGAATACTAGCCGCAAATAACTTGATGACTTGCGTTATTACAGAGGGGTGAAAGAAGGATGTAGGTCGCATCTTCACCATATTATTGGAAACTTCGATTTCGACCAGTAAAAACCGGAGTTAAATACTTATTTCTTCCTTCATATAGCAATACAACGAATGTGTGGATTTCTTGTCCAGTAACGCGTAAGAATGAAAGATTATGTAGGAACAAGGAACAAAACACTCCCGAGTTGAAAATTTCAGCCCAAAATCATCCTAAATTACCAAATAACTTAGGATATTTAGGCTGAATATGGAAAAATATGTTACATATAAAAGAATGCAAATTTTAATTCCACAATCGCCCTAAACTTGTTTATTTTTGCCAGATTTGCCTAGTTTAGGATCAATTTAGGCTTTATACAGCCCAAAACAATCCTCAGCATTCTTATTTAGAAAATTAATCTAATTGTAAGCCCAATATTAAGCCATACATTCTATAATGAGGAGTTTTAGAATTGGACTGGAATTGGAGTGATTTTAGGAGATTTAGAATTTATATATGGAATAAAATGATAATTTAATTCCTACTTGCTCCTGAAAGCCATATTTTTAGAATATGAGTCGACAGACCTGGAACTTCTGAAATATTTTTAGGAGATGTCAGATTAAATTGAAATAAAAATTTTACCTGATCTGTCCATATAACTCCTAAAAATCATATTTACAGGATTTTTCGGCGAGTAGACACACTAGTTGAGGATTTTGAGGTTGAAAATGGTGTACATAATTAAGCGGCAAATGAGAAATCAAAAGAATCTAGGATTTGAAGTTTCTTTTTAGGCTGGACTTTTCGACTCGGGTCGCCATAGATCAACAAGTCGTTTGCACTTAATAATCAAACAAGAATAAAATGTCACATCTTATCGAAAAAACAGCTTTGTTATGAAAAAAGTCCATTTCGGCTGGCCAGTCCCGCACGGAGCGAAAAAGGTTAAAAGCGAAATAATGACCGTTAGCGTCAAAAATCGAAAAAATCCGAAAACACGTATCCGCCAATTTGGACAATAATTTGTGTACATAAAATTATTTAATTGATGGAGAATGTTTCGTGCGAGATATTAACAAAAAAGATTAATTTTTTAATATATTTTTTAAACAAATAACTTTTAGGCAACTTTTCTTCCACAGTTATTGGAAGATTAGTACTTAAATAAGTACAAAAGTACTTTAGAATAGTTAACAAAAATCATTTTAGTAACTCCCTATAGAAATATTCTCCCTCAGCAGAAATATAACCATTTTCGCATTCAAAAAGTCCATCAAATGATTTTTTTATGTTGCTGACTGAAATGATGCTGAGGTTGCTCGTCGTTTACCATTGAATTCCAGCGCGCTGGAAACCTGAAACTCGATCAATAACAATAAAAAATAAAACACTTCTTTTGTCCTTCAAACGTCCAACTTTTTCGATCAGTAGCGCATTACAATAAAAAATGACGTGCAAACGAGGAATATCTCTGTAGAAAATTGAGGGATTTTCTAGTTGCTGGGGTTAGATTGGTATTATTGTGGGGATCCCGATGTGCATATGTTTTTCCATCGCTCCTGTTTTCAAATGAATAAAATACGTGTAACGTGAAAGGTGGCTTTGTAAGGAGAAATAAACTAACGGTTAAGCATAACGATTGAATTTTTACTTTTCTCTATCCGTGACAAAAGAGTGTCCAGCGATTCCACAGGCAAACACCATAGCCACCGCGCCATTAATGCTTTTGAAAGAACTGTTAAAATTCTAGGTTATAAGGATCATATAATTAGCATTTTATATAATTATCCTGATCCTGTTCTTTAACATCTACATATTTCTGTGTGGAAACATTGAAGGTCACAATATGAACATACTGTATTGAAATCATGCAAGAATGACAAATAATGTGCGAGTTTCAGCCCAAAATGTGTCCCAGAAATTGTTTTTTGATTTTTCCGACCGTGATGCACCGTACTCAAAAAATCTGAAAAATTAGGGTATAACAATGACAACATTAGGCAACTACTGTAAAAAGGAAAAAGTTGTGCTCGGAAGATTTCAATACGAAATCGATGTTTAAAAAATTTTTTTTCGGTTTTTCATTTTTCGTTAGTGGAACTTGCAAAGGAAAAATCTGAAAAAATCCCTAACTTGTACATTCATGTTTAGAATGTGTCAGAATTTTTGGGGAATTTTTGCACCCCATTAATTGGGGAAAATGAGGCAAAAACTGATTTTTCGATTTTACCCTATAACTACCCTCCCGGTGAAGGTATCGGATTAAAAATTTGTGTACAAAGGTTTTTCATGATCTCCTATCGAATGACCCACCGTCGAATAAAATCGGCTCAAGGGCATTTTTGACCCCCTTATCCTGCTAGACCCTTTAATGACGTTTCTCACAATCTCTATCCGATGAATCAGAACAAAGCGCTTGCAGCACGCCAACAAGTCATTTTCGCTCAGTATTTAAAATGAATTCTCGCATTACCAATTCCGCATCATCATTCTCGCCGCAGCCTCCATTTTATCAAGTCATTCTGCATTCGTGCCCACGCTAACTCCTTCGTTCGACTACGATTTCTCTAGCTAGAAATAAAAGTCAGCAGTTTCTCGCCGCGAAGAGTAAAGTTTCTCTTCCTTACCTCGAAGACCGTTCGCCAGGATAGTTCAGTGGACGGCAGCAGGCGGAACACTTACTCGTAAGCGTCTTATCGGGCGTGTTACTCCGGAATGAACTCCCGATCCGATAAAGATTCTGGCGGAAAGGGAAAAAAAAGGAGCGTAAGGTCAGGCGTGGCCATTGAGGTAAGACGAGGAGGATTTCGCCTTTTTATGGACACTGAGAGAAGGCCGACCGATAATCCGTTAAAGTAATGATCCTTTCCTCCCTGAAATCCACCCCCTGCCTTCCTTTTCACACCCTTTTCCACCCTTTGGCCACCCTCTACCACCCTCTTTCTGTCAGAGCATCGATGATGGATCGATCTCCGGCTTTTTGGGTTAACGCTGGCTTAACGATATGGGTATTACCTTGGATTAATTCAGCTTTTTTTTTATCCGGCGTATCATTGTAAACCAACAGAATGATGGAACTTTTAGTCAATCGACGAAGGGAGAAATGTTTTATTTTTTGGAATTTTTGTAACGGCGAGAATGGCAGGTGGAAATTCAGTGATACATCTGCGAGCTTTTTTTTACGGTTGTTCGGTGCTCGATATGGGGATGTTTCAATGACGGAAGGATCAATTGGAGGGTATAGAAATATTTGTACATTATTGAATAAAGTTCTTTTAGCGATTCGAATATGTTTCTGTATTCACACGTTGGCGGTATGAACAAATTAAAAGCAGACTGTAAATTATGATTGATCGATAAAAAAAGGGGGTTGAAAATGGAATTTTTCACATGTAGGAAGAACAAATTTGTTGTCATGGCGACGAAAAACTATTTTTGTAAAAATATCCCAGTAGAGCACATTGAAGTGGATAATTACTGTGGAACTTTGGGTTCCTCAGAACTATTTTTTTGGGAGGAGAAAAAAAAATTTAACATTTAATTCCGTCACTGTTGTGAAATATTAAATAAAAAAAAAATGGAACGAGAATATTTGTAATTTTAAAGTATGTCAGTTACATCGAAACCGTATTTTGAATTCTCGGATAGAAACGTTGCATTACTCAAGTGTCAACTTTGACATTTCCTATTTTGTAAGAGTATTGTCTTTTAAAAATTATTAATGGAAAAGGATACTTCAAAGCCTTATAAATTAAATGCAACTCCTAGATTTTGAAAACAGCGAAAAAATTCCTAATCTTTTCACCAGAATTTCGACAAAATCGACCATTGTGTGAGCTGTTGCTATGTGAAGTCATTTTCCCTGTGGGTACTACAAAAGAGACAAAGACAACAAAGCAATCGAATCAAACTCGATGAACAAGCTGTGCTCGAATTTACACATTCTGGCGGTTTGAAAGGTTGCAACAGTTTTAGTAAAGGTTGTTCAGTTGAAATTGAATCGGAGTAGTTTGCGATTCGGCAAGAATATTTGACATCTGGAATTAAGTTTATTTAACAACGGAAAAGCAGTGCCTTCCCACCGATAAGTCATACACGACTAATGTGGTTTACGGTCGGCGTTTCAATTTCTCTTTGACGTAAACCGCAAACCCCGCAAATACCAACCTCCAGGCTCGGCATACATGTAAACAGATAGATAGACTTCCCTCTCCAAGTTACACACTGATGCTTAAAAGACGTTGCCACTGTGCAGATGTCCTTTTCTACCCGCTGCGATTGCTATTTGATCAAGAGGATTGCATGACTGTGCGTTAACGTTCAAGGATGAATTATTTGTCGGTATTAAATGTACAGTAAGAGCTTCTATAACGTGGTATTTCGCAAAGTGAAGTGAAATGTTTAATACAATTGTGAAGCCGAGTGTGAGCACTTCTATAAAGAAGTTAGGGGAAAAGGTGGAAAAAAATAATCATCAGGGAGGGAATGATGGCGCAGTGGCTTCGAACCAATCTATGACATTTATTGTGTTAAGCTACTTGGCCGAGAGCAGTTAAAAATATAGGTGACCGCACGGTCTTCTTTTTTCAAATATTTCACGATTCTATACAACTTCGATGACATAATAAACTTTGTAGTATCAGAATTTTTTAGAGTTAGGACATAGTTTGTAATTAGTGAGGGTGGATGGATTTTGTGTAAGAGAGAGTGGATGTTTATTAATATATGCTGTAAGAAAAGTATCCAGGGTGGATGTGAGCGTGAATAGAGTTGAGGTATAGATAATGTGGAGACATCGACAGAGTTGAGCTATAAACAGAGTTGTGCCATAGACAGAATTGAGCCATAGAAAGAGTTGAGCCATAGACGGAATTGAACCATAGACAGAGTTGAGCCACAGATAGAATTGAGCCATAGACAAAAGTGAGTCAGAGACAGAGTTGAGTATAGAGAGAATTGAGCCATAGACAGAACTGAACCATAGACAGAGTTGAGTCACAGATAGAATTGAGCCATAGACAAAAGTGGGCCAGAGAGAAAGTTGAGCCATAGACAAAAGTGAGCCAGAGAGAGAGTTGAGTCATAGACAGAGTTGAACCATAGACAGAGTTGTACTATAGATAGAGTTGAACCATAAACAGAGTTAAGCAGTAGCCAGAGTTGAACCATAGACAGAGTTGAGCAATTGACAGCGATGAGTCATAGACAGAGTTGAGTCGACAACAGTGGAGAATATAATCTTGAGAAAAGAGTTCGATAATTTGTGAGAGTACAAGTTAGAGTATATAGAATTTTTATTGATTAGTGTGTTTGTTATTTTGTATAGTTTTACAATACCTTTAATAAAGTTATTCATTGTCATTTTCATACGTTTAGTTTTACATTTATGCTACAATATCATTAGTTTAATACATACAATAATTGGGGAGAAACTATATAACATGTTACAGACGCTTGGAATATGGTTGGCTGGATCAGTTACAGTTCTTATTGTCTTAACATACAATATAGTAAAGAACGTGTACAAATGGAAGAAAATTATAGCCTGTTCTTCCATTGTATCCAATCTCTTTCGATGGATTCATCAATCATTTTGAAGGTGGATTAGTTTGACATTTTTTTCTCGGAATTTCTCAAGACACATACATCATTGATGATCAGTGAGAGGTGACTAAGAGGGGAACACAAAGCTTTTAGGGAGGAATGCAGGAATATTTTAGCTGCAAAATGGCAGAGTTACTTTGAGATACAGGTCAAAGCATCGTGTCTGGACCATTGGGAAATAAAATTTGGATGAAGGTGGCGGATACACGAAGCAAATGGATCGGTGATAAATCTTGTCATAAAAAAAAACTCTGCTTTCCTTTCACGCAAGATTTCTGCACACGAAAAGTTTGCTTGCACAAGTTAATGCTAGAACTGACGACGTATATCTATTGTATTTAAATATATTTAAGTAATAAGTTTTCCAATACTTTGGAAAAAGGGGAAGCAAGAGGTGGAGAAGATAAATTGTTGAACAATTTCGATTTTGTAATACAGATGTAGAATATTCACTGGGCTACGATCTTATCAGTTTGGGTAATTTTTTAAAATAATTGCTAGCCGATCATTTTAACAGCCTCATTAGTTTCATCGTTAAATATAGACGCTGATTAAGTACTTTGGGAAATGAGGAATCGGGAGATGAAGAAGACAATCTTTTGAATAATTTCGGTTTTGCATGATAAAATTATAATACTTAATCCATGGTTACCCTCTCAATTTGGGCAAGTTTTAGGGAAAGCTTGCCATTTTGAATACATTCCTGGTTTTGGCGTTAGATAAAAAGAGAATGATTTATAAAAAGAGAAATCAAAAAGTGGAAAAGTTGATTAATCAAGTATTTAACGTTTTATCAGAAAGTATTGAAATCCTCCTCCAATTTGGTCATTTGGTCATTTTGACAATTTTAACATAAAATATTAACTCCATAACCCAAGTCAAAGACTTGACGATTAAATCCTCCATTAACGGAACACCACAAGCTAAATCTTCAAGCCACCATTTTACCTTCAGTATCGCTTACAAGCCATTCACAAAAGTCCCTTCTCCTAAGAAGCATCAAACAAATGCAATTTTTTGAATTGCGCCACTTCATTCGTAAGCGTGCATCGCGTGTATTGACACAGAGAGACTTCCCTTTCAACCAAAGGCTATTCATCTCCAACCGTGTCCCTTATCAACGACGTTTCTCATACGTCCACGTCGCTCCGAGCAATTTCTCGGAAAGTAGATGGAATCGCGGAACAAAATACTGCAAAGTGATAACGGCAATGAAACGGAGGCTGCAAACTTTCATTCGCAATCGAAGGGGGACGTAGTTTCCTTTGCGAGGCGATGCGTCGACATAATCCATTCCTACGGAAGAGCTCGCGTGCTCCTTTTAAAAGGGAGTGAATACGAGAAGAATGGCAGCGGGAATCCCATTGTTCCTTTTTCCGCGTGTTTTTCATTCGAACGAACAGCCCGGATGGCAATAACTGCACGAGTCTTCCAAGTGCATCCTCGATCGAGGGTTTAGAGTCTTGTGAGTTGAAAAGACAAAATGGACGCGTGGAACGATTCAAATGTACCGTGAAATTTGCAATAATTTTTTATTATGTGAAGAAAGTTCTTTTTGCACCATTGTAATGTACTTTTGAAGCCACAGACCAATTTTAGGTCGACTGAAGTCGACTCCGACGCGCTCACTGTTAATTGCTATAACTTTGGTAATTGTTTGAATTTTGGAATGGTTCAACTTTTAAAATATTCTTAAAAATATATACAATTCATCTAGCTAAAAAAAAGAGCAGCGTACAGAGTTGAGTTGAGAACAGTGGAGAGTAAAACCTTGAGAGGAGAGATAGAGATTTAATGAGAGCGCGAGGTAAAGTATGGAGAGTTATTTTATAATTAGTGAATTTAGTTATGTTATAGTTTTACGGTATCTTTGATAAAGTTGCTCACTGTTATTTTCATACGTTTACTTTGTTGTTTACATATATCATAGATATCGTTAGTCTTATCTATATATACAATAATTTAGGAGAATATGTGTAGGATTGAAATAGCCCTTCTAATACTTTTGATATAAATTAAAGTCCATTATTAATGATTTTTCAATTCATGGCGAGACATTTTCTTAAAAACGTAGAGAGTTCAAACTAATCAAGATAATTTTATTATTAAAACGATTGAAAACTATTATTTATATCAACAATGATTAGGGGAGGGGGTGGGGGCAAAGTGGGCCCCTTCAGCAAAAAATAGTCATATCTTTATTTTTTTTTATTCGTTATACTACTTTGCCACCAAATTTTTTTGGGCTCCAAAATTTTAAGGGGCCCACTTTGCCACCCCCCCCCCCCTACCTCATAAATATGAACAGTCCAATCTTTAATAGATACTTATTTAGTGCAAAGTCTTAATCTCGCGTAATTAACACTACTTATTTATTATTCTAACGAGGAAACGGAAAAATGTATTTTCTGCATGCGTCTAATTCTTCTAACACGCAAAACGATGTTCATTTCTTCCAATTTCCAATATTTCACCAAATCAAAAATCTGAGTTTCTCAATGTCCACCGATGAAAGAAAATTCTTTTTGAAAATACAATTACCCACAGATAAGCACCGACTATAAATAATATCAGAATTTTATTTCCCGAAACAAGTCGAGTAGCAAACGCGGAGCGACGCGGCCACATTTTTTTTCGCGCGAAATTAAACAGAAGTTAAACAAGACGAGCAACATCGTCAAAGGGCAAAGCTTTGTTCGTCCGCTGACGTGAAATTCTATTAAAAATTTTTACCGCATCCTGTCCAGGCATCGTTAAAGTCACGTGCAAATAAACGCCGAGACGAATTAGCCCTTCAACGAGGCAAACCTCGTTGACCTCTTGTTGAAGCGTAACAATGCCAAGCGATTCCGTTGGTCTCATCGAAAATGGCGCCGTCGAGCTTCTCAAATTCCAATTGAGAAAGTTCCGATCCCTTTGGAAGATCGCCAAAGTAAAGCAACGTGTATCGCGAGACATTTTTACCCCGGCTTATTTCACGTTCGTGTTGTTTGCCTATTTTTTTTCCTTCCAATGTTCTTCGCTTTCGTTCTCCTCGTTTTCTATTCTCCTACTGGCCTGTTAATGATGCTATATGTATCAATTACCGTCGGCTGGTTTCCCGTGATTTAATCGGAAAGTCGAATAACAAATTGCTGGACCAATGTAAACGAGGAAGGGAAACTCGAGCGATTGATTGTCGTTTCTTTTAATTTGATCCTTTCTTCTCCCTGTGGGGCTGTCGTTTCTTCTTTCTGGAGATCTTTCTTTGTCTTGTTTTTTTTAAGGTTTCTTTCGCTTGCTTATTCTATTGGTACTTCTCTTAATCTTTGTCCAGATCTCCCTCTTTGTTAATCTTTCTTCGTGTGCCGTTGTTACTCTTTATTATGCTGCTTCCTTCTGACAGATCAGTGGTTCTCAAACGTTTGACGATTGTTTTTATTCATTTAACCCTTTGACTACGGTAGACTTTGAGACGTACCGGCCGCACCATACGACAGGAAGGGAGTTAGGCTGTATATACTTCCAAAATAAAACACTTTGGAATAGGGATGCTTTTTAGTGAAAACATGTTTCAATAATCAAAAAACTGAAATTCACTACGTTAAAACATTATTATTTTTTTCTCTGAATCGAGCTACTATAGATATTACAAATTTAAAAGTGCCTTCCGTGTCAAAGAACCAAACTATGTTGAGCGCTTATAAGGTCCGTTGATTGAGGGGAACAGCGACCAAGTAAGGTCTTTACACTCGCCTCACGCCCGAAACCCAAACATGGCGGACTCAAAAACCAGCTTCGATGAGTGAGGTTATGAGTATGAAGAGAGGTTACGGAGGATCATAAGCTATTGAATATTTTATATAATTGTTCGAGATAAATTTTGTTTATTTAATATAAAAATTTAATATAAATTTAATGTTAGTATATAACATATAACAAATATGACCTGTAACATCAAAACATAAAATTAAACATCACGCACCAGTTGTAATCAACAATTACGCCACAAATTATTTTCATTAAAAAAACCATGTCATATGATAAATATATTACAAAAATTATACTATGGATTGTCGTTGAGCACTTTTCGATGCAAAGCTTTTAAATCTGTCGCTGTTCCCCTCAATCAACGGACCTTGCGCCCTCCGTGTCAGAAAACCAAACTGTGTTGAGCACGTATATACGCCCTAAAGTACATATTATCAAAGTGTGATATAAAGCAAAAAATTTTTTTCATAGTGGAATTTTGCATCTTGACAAAATGTTGAGGTCCTAGTTTGTGTTTTTTCGGAACTTCTCTTATATCGCCTTCTAGTGCTAGCTACTACTTCTAGTATCTAAACACCCCCTAAATTCTAGCTGGTACACGTTAAAACGAAATCAAATGATAAAATTTGTAAGTAGTGCTGTAGGAATAGCATGTGGTACATATGTTTACTCGGAGTAGCGAAAGGGTTAACATTCCGTCAATCCGTCCCTCTCTTTTTCTCGCTTTTGTGTTTTCCTTTTGTCACTTCTTATCGCTTCTACGTTAATTCTACTCCCTCCCTTTCTTCAGAAGTATTGTTCATCCTTTCTGACCTTCTGTCTTTATTTTTTTTTCTCCATTTTCTCTTTATAAGTGTGCAACTCCTCCTTCCTAATATCGAACTGAAATTCCAATTTTCCTAATTAAACGATCCGTCGCAAGAAACGCGAGTAGTTTTCAAAGATTCACGATTCAGCTTCCGTGCCATCGGAAGGATCAAAATGGCGAAGCCTGATGTCGCCGGAAGGCGAACTTTCGTCCTCGATTCTCGGATAATGCTAGCTTAGAAGAGGCTTTAATATCTTTAATATTCCGTGGGTATCGTTCTGCGCGCGAGTTCGAGCAAGATTTGAAATTTATTCGTGAGCTGCACTTTTATCCAGCGAACGTGTGACACCGTGCGAAGCAGCTCGGAAACTAGACAATCTTAATTCTCTATAAGTCCTTGCGACTTTAAACTAACACTTCGTGTATCTGTGCTACTATTCTCTCGAATAAGCTTCTTAATTTTCTCAACTGGGAGAACTTCTCTCCCGAAACTGGTAAACTTTCTTTCTAGAGAAATTTTTTTAAATAAGTTTTTCCTCGTTATTTCAAACTGCTTTGTCAAGGTTTTGAAAGTGCCATCGGATAAATAACTCTGGTTTATAAAATTGGACTTTTGTTTTTGCCTAAAAAATATTTATGCTGATTCGTACACTTTTCGTGACGATCAACACGAAAATGAAATCCATTAGATTACATCAGACTCCATTTTTATGAAAATCAGTTTAAAAAAGAATTTCAACTTTTAGAATTTTTTGTATTTCAGCTGCAACAGTTTAAAAAACATTTAAACTTTTTCAAACAGAGGTCAAGGGGAAAGCGACTGAACTTTTGAGGATACTTTTCTGTATATTGGGGACACCGAAAAAAAAAGCAAAATTTTTTTTCCTGGCGAAAAACATTTATTTAATACAGAAATCTTAAGAATTCATCAACAAAATAATTTCCATAATTTTCTAACACTTTTTGCCAGCGTAAAGGTAGTTGTTCGATAACCTTTTTAAAAAAGTCCTTCGATTTTTTGTCGGAAAACGTTTCCAATTACGGTTTCACTTTTTCAATTTTCATTACTTTTTGGTACCCCTAATATATATAATAAAAACTAGAGGCCCAAGTGGAATTCTATTAGTAGGAGGCGATAGAGTAGTCATTTTTCAGAAAGTATGAAATAATCCCTCTTTATTTATTTATTTCGGGTAGATTTATGTTATAATTTTAATACTAGAACTACTGGTGTTAAATCTATTACATTTCAATATATTAAATAAGACCTTAGGAAAAAGAGAAAACAAGAGATGGAAAAGGTGATAGATTTAGTGAACCGTGTTTCATAAATTATCGTAGAATATGTGCCCTATGATTTTTCTATGATCTTTGAGAATATTTTGAAAATCTAGGATTAAGTCATTTTGACTTACATGGTAGTTCTATTGTTAAATATATAGAATTAGTCCTTGGTGAATCTAGTATTGAACATGTTTTAGAAAAATTCTAGAAATTAACGACAGAGAGTTAAAAATTTTTGTAAAGTCCTATCAGTTGGATTGTCAAAACCGATGCTCTCTTTCCTGAAAGTATCGAGGACGATAAGCGCAGTAGAGGAACCGCGTGATGGATTCACGTCGCATCTGTCATTTGGATTCATCACTGTCGAAATCTCGGCCGAATAAACGGCGGATCAGGAACCATTCAACGTCGAATGACGAACATCCGGAATTTCGGCTTAAACTGTGGAACATTGCCGATTGCCGGCGGCATTGATGGATAAATGTCATTTCTCACGACTTACTTTCACAAAAAGAGAGTTTCAGTATTTCGTTTAGTCGTTGTTTTAACAATGATCTGAGAATGTAAACGGATCATGAAGTTCAAAGTTTAATGATGCAAGTATTAACATCGTCTTTCTCTAGTGCAGAATTTTTCGTTTTTTTTTCTTATTTAGACCTTCAATTCCTGAACAATCATCGTTTTTTGGGATTTTTCCATTTTTTTCCTGTTTAGACCTTGAGATACTAAATAATACCACTTTGGGTATTTTTCGGTTTTTTCCTATTGGGACTTTCAAATCCTGGACAAAGTTGTTTTTGAGATTTCCCGTTTTTTTCTCTCTGGACTTTCAAATCCTGAACAACGATGTTTTTGGGATTTTTCGATTTTTTTAATTTGCACCTTCAAATCCTGAACAATGTCATTTGGGGTATTTTTCGTTTTTTCCCATTTAGTCCTTCAAATCCTGAAAAATGTTAGTTTTAGAATTTTTCGTTTTTTTTTCCTATTTAGACGTTCAAACCCTGAATAATGTAATTTTTGGGATTTTCCGATTTTTTTCTATTTACACCTTCAAATCCCGAACAATGTGATTTTTGGGATTTTTCACTATTTAGGCCTTTGAGCCTCGAAATCTTTAGCTCTCAACCTACACTAGCGTGTGGCAATCGTGACGCAAAAAGTCAGATAAGAAATTTTGAAGTTTTCCAAAAAGAATTAAATTGAAAAAGTCAATCGATCACGAAACTCTCAAATTATTTCTATACTCTTACCACTAAAACTATCAATGTGGTCAAAATCATCAATTGTCATTTTTTTTTTAAATTCCATAAATTGATAGAGGAGTTTTGAAGTAAAAATTCAACTTCTACTTATTTTGCAGTCCTCAATTCCTCCTTTTCCAAAGGACTTAAGCATTAATGAATCTGAACGGATTGAGAATGAATTATTATTATGAAACTACATTAAGGTTACGTATATTGCAATTTCAATGGAATAATTATACACCGCCGTAAAGCGATGATTTAGCAAAGCGATTTAGATGAAAGTGAAACAAACTCTGCGACAATTTGGTTAATTGAACGTAATCGAATTTGAACGGAAACGAGTGACCATAAATTCATTTGAAAATCAGTTGGAAATCCAATCAACTCTGTGCGTTCATTTTGAGGTGCAAAGGGTTCAGAATCTGGGTCAAAGGATTCACCACAAACTCGATCATGCCAGCATGTTTCCCTTCGAATTCTACAACTTCGACCGCATCCGAAATCAAAATCAAACTTGAACTATGTAGCCGCGATTAATTAAAGCTGCGTAAATTCATTGCCCCCGGAGCAAGATAATTCGCATGCTTTTCGATTTTTATATCGACTTTCGGACATCGAATTCACGCGAAACTCAATATCTATTCAAATTTTAATATCAGAAATGCCAACTACTTGACGATAGCAGGCCACATTTCAATCGCAAAGGCAAAGAGTTGACGTTTTAAAGCTGCGCACTCAATTTTGATAAATATAGATTATTTTAACCAGTTAACTGTGTTTGACGATTATACTCGTCATCGCTCGATGTCCGTAACACACATAGTTGCGCGCTCTCAACCACTGTTAACTGGTTAATATTTAATATAATTATTTATTCAGGTATCCAATCAACACTGAATCCACCGAGGTCAAAAGGTCGGTTGCAAAGTTTTTCTCAAAATTATTTAAATTGATAAGGTAGCCGTGAAGTAAATCTTGTTAACCCCTTGGCCTATGATTTCTTTTTGACGGGGTATACAAAGACTCAAAACTAATTGCTGAAATCAAAAGATTTCACTTATTTATGATATCTCGTATGGCTGATAGTAATGTTAATAGTATAGAATTAACGAGACCGTTTCGCAACCAGCGGATACTTTCAATTTAATAGTTTCTGAAAGACTTCCAAATCTCACATTCCATTTTCCACGTCACGAGTGTCGCACGTTATTGTAAGCTAAGAGATTAAATTACACGATGTGTCAACAATCACCGATCAATTTTTATTTTAATAATTTAATTCTAGATCATTGCGAAAGAAATCACAAAGGATGTAGTAGGGTAAGGGGTTAATGAGTCGACGAGGAGTATTTTTAACCCCCCGCGTACTTGTGTTCATAGTTCATTTCGATAGCTTGCGCAAGGCGCGTATTTGCGTCCATAGTCTCTACCGATTGCTTTCACAGGGTGCATATATGCGTCCGCAGTTCATATCGATAGCTTTCGCGGTGCGCGTATTTGCCTCCATAGCCTCCATCGACGGCTTTCGTCAAACGTATATATGCGTCCGCAGTTCATATCGATAGCTTTCGCAGAGCGGATATTTACGTTCACAGTTTATATCGATAGCTTCGCAGGGTGCGTATTTGCGTCCATAGTCTCCACCGATGGCTTTCACAGGGCGCATATATGCGTCCGCAGTTCATACAGATAGCTTCGCAGAGCGCATATTTGCGTCCACAGTCTTCATCGATGGCTTTTGCCGAACGTATATATGCGTCCACAGTTTACACCGATTGCTTTCACACGGCGGATATTTACGTCCGTAGTCTCTATCGATAGCATCCACAAGGCGCATATATGCGTCCATAACAGTCAAAGGGTTAAAAACATGAGAATCGTCTCTGTTTTCAGAGACTTTTCCTAACCGTGTATAGTTTTATAAAAAATCCCTACTTACACTCATTTGCAAGATTTCAAGATTACAAAATGCAAAAATATAAAGATGAGAAATTAGCTGTTGGAATTTGAAAAAGAAGTGAAATGCAGAACTTTAGATAATAATTATCGAAAGATAGGAAAATGATCAGCTGAGAGATCCTCGGCAGATATAAAAGCAGAGATCCAACGTGCAAACGTAACTGGAAAACTATCCACGTAGGTCTCATCGGGAACGTAAGACGTGACTACCTCAAAAACGAAAGAAACATTTA
Organism: Cerceris rybyensis; assembly: GCA_910591515.1. Lineage (NCBI taxonomy): Eukaryota > Metazoa > Arthropoda > Insecta > Hymenoptera > Crabronidae > Cerceris > Cerceris rybyensis. The sequence continues at coordinate 63,603,659 of OU342789.1, read as the reverse complement.
CCACGTACCTCGAGTACGTTCCACGTGACTGGTATCACATATCGTGTTATTGAGTCCAAGCTCGATGGAACGCGGAAATTTTCACGTTTTTCGATATGAATTATATTTCAAAAACATGGAACATCGATCTCGAGATAATACCTCGCGGTGCTTACTTCTAATAAATAGATTTACGGGGTCTATCGCAACGGATGGTGGAGATTAATGGTACGGGGATTGTTCGAGACTAGATACAAGGTTTTTCCTTAAATGTTGCGATCCTTTTCGTTTGTGATTTAGCGCAATACATGTTGTATATCAGTATTTTCCAAAGTTTTCAAAGTCACTGTACCATTCGTTGCATAAATGCATGCCCAACGCTCTTAGTTATAATATAAAAAGAAATGAACACAGACTGTAGGAACAAATTAGGAAGATCTGCTATTATTTTGGAATTAATAAGGAAACAATTTATTTTGCAAGAACTTATATATTTGCGTATATATATTATAATGCAAAATTGTATTTTTGTCATCATTTTGGCAGTTGAATTTCATTCAATTTCCTCGACTATATGTTTGCAAATACTATATGTCTAAACACAAAATACGGATAAATCAGAAATTTTTAATTTCTGTAATGAGAAAAGTTACTGCTTTGAAAATACAGTAATCCCAAATTAATTTTCATTTTCTATAAAATTTCCGTACCTCTAATAATTCCCGGTCTATTACATAAATAAATTTCGGAATCCCAGAGTTTAAGGGCAATTTTCATCCCTTTGACATAAATAATCACCGATAAAAAAATACTTGTCAAATATTTCCCAAAAACTACATCATGGTAAAATTTCATCAAAATCGTTGATCGGGATGTTCCCCTGTAAGACAAAGTTTTCAATATTCCACAGGTTAAAAGTTTAAGCCTGAATTGCACCAGCGACCAAGTAGTTTCCATATTTCCCGATGCCGCACTTATAAACTCCGAAGGTATATGCAAAAGTGCTATCCCAAGAGAATAAAGATCCCCGTCCCACTGCAACCTTCTCATTTATCGTTCGAAGTTCCGGAAGAAATTTCACCGCAATACTGCGAGAGTCTACGCACATAAAGTACGTAGAAGGAACCTCTTTACATTTCTGTATCTTCTTAATTAAACGGCAAAGCTCTTAAGAAGCTTATGCCCTCGGATAGCGAGAGTAGGATAGAAGAAACCTTATCGTTAAGACACGTCTGCAGTTGTCAGCAATTTTACGCGAGACCCTCCATCCTCTTTTCTCCTCTTCTCCTCGTCGTTCACGGTAATAAGAACTTTTTTTTCGATCTTTTAATGCCTCGTCGAAGCGATGATTTATTCGTTCGGTGCGGAAGAACGATTTTGCAGCTTTTATTAAGAAAATTTCAACGGTACAATGGCGATGTAACGTGAAAATGGGGGCAACGGTTGATGCAAGTTCACGTTTACGATTGCTCCAAATACGAGTACAAATGATTTCCTGTCGATGTGAAACTGTTACTTGTTCTGGACACTCTTTCACTGTGAAATATGAGATAACTTAGGCGGAAAGTTTAACGGGAGTGAGAAATTGCGATGTTAATTGTCAACGACGACGGAACGGAGCTGTGCATTGAAACTTTTATATATAATTTGCTCTTTTTTGTATGACAGTGAAGTCTGCTGATATAAGTTCCTGTATTACTTATGTTGTATTGAATCGAGGATTTCAATATTGTAGATCTTTTTTAGTGGGTAATGTTATAATGTTTTAATGTGAACGTAGAAGACTCAGTTCAATCTTTTCGGTTCCAATGGGTTGAATAAGTCACAGAAAATCTTCAAATAGATCGAGGGAGAATTCTGAAAATATTTTGGTGTGATTCTTACCCTCACCCTTGAGGGTGAAAGTGATGGAGTCCAAAATACTGGAAAAGAGTGTCCCCGTTTAATAAAAAAATGACGGGTTTAAGCATTTTTTTTAAAATGTTGACGCAGTTTTTGAAAATTGCTCCGTATCATTTTAAGTTGGCAACCCTGTACGTATATATGAATTAATATAATTTGTACTGTCTTGTCGAAGAAAGATCACATGTGCGTTATAATTTTTCTTTAAGGTAGTTTTCTCGAATGAGAGGTTTTCTTACGAAATGATTTAAACTTTGCAGACTTAAAATTTGAAAATTTCTGCGTACAACGGTATCCGGAAATTTTTTTTCGATCGTCTAGAACCAAAGATATTAAGTTTTGAATTTGATGGTTTATAGTCTCTTATACATTGTAAGGTCGATGTCAAAACACCAAAAAAATATATTTTCGAAAATAAATTTGGAACAGTACTTACTATCTATATGAAAAACTGGTATATGATGTAGTGATATGTTATAATACAGCTGGCCAGATTTTAAATATTTTGACCGCACAGTTTGATCGCTATTATTAAATAAATATTGGAAAATTGGATCTGATATGACATCGGAGAAAATATTGAAAAAAAAGCTGGCAATGCTGCATAAGCAAATAAAAAAACGCTGGTAAAGAAGGATGTACTATGTACACGCGAGTTATTTAAATATTATCATATTGTGCTAGACATTTTATAATAATTAATTTTTAAAAACCCAATTATGTTTCAATATTATCAATTTTAATTATTTTTTATTTGAATTATGTCCTTATAATATGAATGCAATTAGCTTCATGAATTGGAAAATATATATTAAAATAATGAAAAAAATGACGTTACTACAAGTTTTTATTTATTCAAATTTCATTTGCAGCAAAATTTATAACACTTATGAGATTTTTAAAATGAATATCTTTCTTACAAGAAGTATACGTTTAATTTTCAGCCAGTTCAGGGATTTCAACAACATGTCTACCGTTGGCTATGTCTCGTATGTAAGACGGCTTTTTTGCTGCAGACATTGCTGCTAATGCTTTAAACCTTTTCTCCGCTACTTTTTTTTTCACGAATTTTCCCTTATATCTCATTATTTCTGACATTCTATTAATCTGAATTAATAATTTTTCAAATGATCAAAACTAAGAGGTTAGATTTCTACAAATTGACGCACTAGTTCCAGACAGAGAAGAAAGACGTCGTTCTTCTCTCTTAGTATCTAGAAAATAATGCAATGTTGCCAGATTGTGTAAGACTACTTGGGATTGGTTAACGCTAGTACATGTTGAGCCAAATTTTTTTTATAAAATATTCGACTTTTACATTCAAAAAAATATCTAGAATGACGATTGTTTTTGACATCTACCTTACCAGATAAACTTCCTTAAGCAATCTTCCAGAATGACCGCTTTGAAGCCCCAGTAGTTGCGATAGGAGTTTCTAAAGGGATGAATTGATTATTATTTTCACCCACCATAGAACATCGACTATGCGCATTCTCAATTTCTGATCATATCTGAATTTTCCGACCGAAAGTGCTTCATTAATGGTACTTTTGCTGATTGAAGGAACTTCTAAAGAGGATTCGATTACTTCGAGCGTAAATCGAGAGGCGTCTTAAAGCAGACGTCGAGTTAGGGGCGTCTTATGAGGCTGTTATCTCTCCGGATATTGGACGATATCCGACTGCATATCCGACAGAGTAAAAAACTATCCGATTGCCCGGATATCGGATAATTTCCATTTATCCAGGACATTCTGTACTTCCGGACAGTATTACCGTTACCAGTAATACTTGTTTTCTCCTTTCATTTCTTCCAGGAAATTCTGTCGCATTCGTTCGCAGGAAAACATTCTTCTATGTCTTCACTCAACTATTTATCTTCCTTATAATTACTTTCCAGCTCGATGATAGAGAACAATGTTCAGTCAATCGTTCTACTTGATCAGTAACCATCAATGTGGCTTACAAACAAAAATTCTGGACGATTGCTAAAATTTATCAAATTTACTACAATTCAAAATACAGACTCATAGAATTCGAGAGTCAAGCTTCGAAGCTGCCCATCCTCACTAAGTGAGTGATCTACGACCCCCTCAAAACCACAGAGCATTCAGAGCTAGCGAAAAAATCAACAACGATTCACAACATGTAGGTATATTTGAAGAAAAGGCTAAAAGTTTTGCGTATGACCAACAGAAACGCCACCACTATACCGCAATAAAATAGCGCAAACAGATATTTCCCTAGTCCCCTGTGCTACTTCAACTGAAAGACACTGTGCCAATGTCTCATCTCCCAACAGTACCGTAGAGTGCAAATATACGGTACACTGACTCTCAAAGTACGTTGATCGTGTGTGACTGAACATACCCATACTGCAATCGCAATCAACGAGTGGTTTTCTTTGAAGTTTGCACACGCAATTCTCTCAATGAAGAAGTTAATAAATATTCTATCCATGATATACCGGACGATTTGGTACACTTATGCAAAATCCAACATTAAGCTTATCGTCGTCGGCAACAAGCTCGAATACGCGATTCGTCGAGTATCGAATACATAATTTATCGGCAGTAATTGCGTCCATCCTGCAAAGATAAACCAACGTGCGAATATTAGCTGTAGGATTCACGGTGTACAGCGGTTGCGTTAATCTCGCTTAAATCATGTTGGTTAGCTGGCATCGAATTTGTATATCGAACTATAATGGCTACTCGTTACCTTACTCCCTGTTCAAGGCCGTGAAAATACACTAACCACGGAATTTGCGGCAATTTCGAAACGTTGAAAGGCTTTGGAGCGGGATAGAGACTTTTGCTTTGTCGTATTTCGAACTGTTTTGATGCGTGCGATTAATCAGAAATATTGCAGTGACGAATGTTTGCAAATTCGAATGAAGAAGTGCGGAGTAGACTAGGAAATTTCAATTTTGAAATTTATGTAGGGAATTCTAACAAATACACGTTGTCAGTTATTATATTGAACACGTGGAAATGCTCTACTCTCTTGCACATGCACACACACACACACACTTAACAATCCAAAACGTACACTGTAACGTCCGTCCGTATCAGTCATGTCTATTCGTCTACTCGTCCGTCTACTCGTCTATTACTCTAGTCGCCTATTCGTCTCTGCTCTATGCGTCTACTCCTCCAATCGTCTCTACTCTATGCGTCTATTCGTTTATTCACTCTGTGTACGTCTAGTGGTCTATCCTCTATTCGTCGATTCGTTTATCTCTACACATGTCTGTCTTCCGTGGCTTCGTCTACTCTCTATGGCGTCTACGTCCAACGGTCGTCTGTCGTTTGTTTCAGTCCGGATCATTCTAGAATTAATGAATTATAGAAGTAAATTTATGGTGCCGCGTCTCACTGATATTGTCAATCTGATAGGTTTTGAAAAACTTAAAAATTTGCTTTCCAATTTACCGCAGTACGAGTGTCCATCATCATTATACGGCTTAAGCACAAGTTGCTACGAAAATTACCATTTTTTATTCCAACGTCACATCTAATTAGCAACAATTTTCACAGATATCATCATCTGTATCTATCACTAATAACGTTAAGTCAGTCAACAGTTCAACACTCGGCGATTTGAAAACTTTAATAAGGGATTATTGACCACGAATTCCTGTTAATTGCTACGGTGGCCGCCATTAATTGCTGTTTCTGTATTTGTGTAGCACTATTCCAGGAATTAGTTAATTCCTCAAAAGTCCATTTAACGAGCAATGAAGTATCTAGCAGAAGCTGAAAATAAAAGTCGATAGATTTGAAATACGCCCGGGGGATTTCGTGCTTTCAACTTGAGCTTAGATTTTCACCGACAGATACGAGAATCGAACAGAATCGTCTACGGTTTACGAAGGACGTAACGTCTACCTTCAGATTTATTACCGTTTCAATTGCTGCTTCCTCGATTACAGTAATCCCCGAGAAGACATCGGAGAATTTAAGCTCTGATTTTATTTCTCGAGTTTCCAACGGAAAAGAGGTATCCCTTTTTTACGGCTGAATAATCCGACCGTTCTTTTCGTTTGAATAACAAATAAGTCGTATTTCTGAGTTGCATTTTCGAGAAAGTGCAGAATGGACGGATGCAATTTCGCCTTTGTCCGTTGAATGCGCGGTGGTTGAATCTTTTTGTGAGCTTAACAGTGTCCGGATATTGTCATCGTAAAGTATAGATATTGTATTTAATTAAAGACAGAAGAAAACTAAAACTATCAAGACAATCAAAACGAGCGGTTTGCAATTTTGTCGAAAAATTTCCCGAATTTATAGGGGCGTCATGCAATAAACATTCCAGTTTTATTTTCCAAAATCTAAAAAACTTAATTGACCCGCTTTTTCACCCATTAATTTCTCTTTTTTCAAAGTAATTAATCGGTGCTAGTATTTAACAATAAAATGATCAATGCTGTCAAAATGAGCGTCTTTCAATGTTTTCTGGAAAATTCCTCAAATTGGTGGAAGAATCATGGATTAAGTATTCCAATATTATCTTCTAAAACCTAAATTATTTAACTGATCAGACTTTTCATCCCTTCATTTCTCTTTTTTCAAAGTAATTAATCGGTACCAGTATTTAACAATAAAATTATCAATTTAGTAGACCGGCTTTCCATATTTTTTCTGAGAAATTTCCCAAATTGACAGGGAGGCCATGCAGTAAATATTCCACTTTCGTCTCCTAAAATCTAAATCACTTAATTTACCACCATTTACACCACCTGATTCGCTTTTTTCCTAAAGTACTCATTTAGTATATTCTAACATGACAGATTTTCATCCAACAGAGCTATCGTTAAAACCTGCCATCTTAGAAATTGAGATTCGAATCTTTTTTGCGCCTGATTGTAAGAGACTTTTTCAAAGTTCTTTATTTAGATGTTTCTTATTTCCTATGTCGTAGGTGGTTAAAAATCCACTTGAATCTGCATAACCGGAGCAGTTAAAACCGAAAAAATGCAAAAGAAATTAAAAAAAGTGTAAAAGTTACCGCAGTAGACGAGTGCAATCTAGCTTTGCCCTTTGAACTCAAGATTTTACAAGCTTTAGCAAGCTAAACCTTGCAACATCCATTATTAATGAGATGTTCCATACTTACAATTAGACTATGTTAAGTAAAAGTAAAATAAAAGTACACTGATCAGTTTTCAAAATTACTCAAGATTAAATGAGCGAGTGAATGAGACAGTGACATATACAGTGACTAAGGGTGGTGCGAGAAATGGAGATGTTTTGCGAGAAAAGACAAAAGAAAGTTGCAAACTTCGACAAGACACGAAACGTATGAGAAACCACGCCATTTCTGCCACAGCTTATTTTTTTACTTATATCTCTTCTGTTTTTTGTAGTTTAATAAATATTGTTTTCATAGTACGTCCTACGTGAATTGACTTTTCAAGGCCATCACTACTAGTATCCCTGCATAAATAATACTGTTAAAACCATTTCTTCGTTATTTCTCTTCTCTTTATTATTGTCATTGAAATGGAACATCACAAATTTCATTTTTCAAGCCCGTCACACATTAACTCGCCACGAATTGCGAAGAAGCGGGAGAATGTGATTCTCGAGAAAGTCGTTGAAAAAGAAATATCTTTCCATTCGCATAAGGCGAATATGAGAAATGGGAGTAACATTTTCACGAGCTTCCTATCGCGCGACGACGGTTTCCACCCCCTGAATTCACAGGGGGTGGCAAATACGTGGCTTTCCTCGTGACTTCTTTCATCTCCGGGGAAAGAAATTTAATTTTGCTCACGTCAGCTTCGTGGTACGCCTACCTTATTATAAATAGCTTCTTCTTCTGTTTTTAATATCGAAGGTAAAGTCAAAGATTAAAAGGATACCCTCTCTCGTGTGACTTTTGTCATTTCTCCAAATTCTGACGGTCGACGTACTTTTATTTCCCAAAAGGAACGTCCCCTTTTCCGAATACTAAAACAGGCATTTTGTTTTGGTGAAATTGTTCAGTTATTGTCAATCTTGGACGTGGAACATTTGTAACATTCTTCTAACAATTAGTTTTTCAGATAAATAGAAGAATGGCCATAAAAATTGGACATTGATCTTGAGTAAGCAATATGTTTGAAATTGTTCTGTATATTGTATCACTACTAACGTTTGTAAGTACGTGTTTTATTTGCAAAGCGGGAATTCCTTCAGTCTACAATCCATTCGAGAGTCGACTATAGATTTGGTCTAAACAGTACACAATTGTCGATCCCCAAAGACCTATTCAGAGTAATAAATTACAATGAACTTCCTAATAATTACAACTACACACAGGCATGCTTCAATTTAAGCGTATCTGATGTGTAAGGAATTTCAATAATAGAAACTATTATTCCAGAAACTGTTGAATCGATATTAATCTCACCCAACGTGCAAGAACTTTTTTAATCTCATTTATGATTTATTATCGTTCCCACAATTATCACCTAAAATACACCCATAAGTGAAAATAGTTCTGAAATTTCTAATACTGCTTCTTTTTTTCATTTCCACCTCCATTTTGAAGTCTATAAGCGATTGAATCCATCAAATTTTCTACCCCCTTCGTTTTTTCAATTTGGAGAGATTTATTTGACAATTTTAAATACCTATATTAAATAAATCCGTTTGTGGTTTAAAGAATTTTACCTACTCTGATATTTACAATATCGACTCAATATCCATCCCTTGAGTCTCCGCACTAACGACTTCCAACAATAAATTAATTAATCCTGCAAACACAGTGAAGCTACAGCCAAGTTTCTTTTTCAACAAGAATCGCAAACCAAATCTATCGATCGAAGAACCAGCCAATAAAGTGGCATAGTAAATGCTAATAGAATTCTTGACGTTAAGTTTTACCTTTCATCGTCGACAGTTTTTGTCGGAGGTGGATGCACTAAAACGAAGTACCGAGTGCGCTCGTTCAATGAATTCGCTTAATGGAAGCATTAGAGCATACCTTTCGGTGCACGTTTTCCAGAGGAACGCGGTTACTGTCGGTTTTATGCTGGCCGCAACAATGCGCCGGCACGCACACGACAGACCAGAGAACTCATCAATGACAACGCTCTTCATAAATGGAGAATGGAATTACCTTTCGCGCGAAACGTCTCCTTCTCTCGTTTCCTCTTTTCTCGCTTACGATTCTTTTTACTTTCGCAACTGATTTCCATAGGATTTATTTCGAAATTATTTGACAATCTTCGAACAGATTATGAAGATTCCAATTTCTTCACTGTGCAAGATCGTCAAAAAGAAAAAGAAGTGCGCACGGCCACCGATTCTTCCAGCAAACCTCGGCCGAGTAGCTTAACATCGGAAATGTCGAGGTTTTGGTTCGACACCACTGCATCATTGTCAAATCTTTTTCTACCTTTTCTTCTAAATTTTTAACACATTGAATGCCACTAACATTTCGCTCATTTTATTATTTCTATTGACCTAATAAATTTTTTATTAAAATCGCATCATTGTAAAACAGAAACTACAAAGACACAAATAGCTATATATATTTGTTATGATTATGTCTTTTCCACGCCAGTATTTAAATATTGAATGTGTTAGAAAATTCATAAATGTTATAATTGAAAAGTCATATAAAATTTCATTGAATTCAATGCCACGGGTCGCCGGTGACCCTCAAAGCAGGCGCTATGGCGTTAATAGGAACTTATTGCGTTCGGTATGTGTCAGTTAGCATGGCTTTCCTTTAACTAACCTTTTTATATATGCGTTATCCACACGACGACCTGTGGGTACGAGTGCCGCATATATGCGGCATCCATATGATGTGTACACGATTGCCATCCGTAGTCGATGACAACATTTTTCGTTATCGTCTGAACATTTTCTGTAGATTTTTTTGACACATTGTATTAATCACATCTTAAAACTGTTTTTTGTTGAAACAACGTCAAAAGGTATTATACAATAAACTTCAAACATCAAAACAATTAGTATTTTAATAATTTTGTAAGCCTTTTCACATTAAAAATGTGTGTTACTTGTTACATTACAGCAATGATGATTTTATTCACTACAGTTGTTGTTTTAATAAAATACAAATGCGATAACAAATACTTTTGAAACACCTTGTATCATTCACAACAAAAGGTTTAAGTATAATTTATCGAAGCGCCGAAGTTTACCAGACGACACTTAGGGGGCGTTAAAGACCAAAGCAGCGCCATCTCTCACCGCAATTAAGTTCAAAACCTCGTTTCGTCGTTCTCATTCAATCTCACGGCATCCTTTCATTAGCTTTCAGTTATCTTCATTGAGATTAGAGTAGAAACTACACTGCAAGTGATTGTTCCAGTCTGAAGCCTTATCATCCAATCTTAGTTGGTCAGTCAAAGGACCAAACAATGAAGCAGGATGCTTTGAAACATCTATACAAGATTCACTACCCAGTCCTTACTATATCTAGCTATATTAAGCTATCCCGGAAGTCTTTTGAGAGTATTCCATGGTTCTACTTACAATTAATACCCCGTCTTATATGAAGTATCTAAGGATTCTCATTTAATTTACCGAATACGACGCACCTCTTTGATGAACTTTGCACTCCCGCATGAAGCTGCAAGTTCACGAAGAAATTCATAAACTCTCCTCAGGCCTGTTTGAACTTCCGAGATCGGTTTAATCGAAGATCGGGGAGAGATTCGAGAAAGAAACCTTTTATTACGTCCGAGAATACGATAGCTTCGTTCGCAATAAAGGTCAGAATCAACGCTCCTCAAAGAGAAAGATCTTCGGAGTATCTCTCGAGGAATTCAAAAGCTTTCCCACACGAAAGGAGGAGTAGTATTGTCTCTGGCGGGTCAATTATGACGGAGTTTCCGATATGGCTGGCATTCTTCGTGCCTCGAGCCTTCAGAGATAATATTTGTTTTGTTTAACTATCGAGGCAACCAAGGTGACTGGTTCTTAATTTTCTTTGAGAAATTTTGAAAGATTGTAATTCTAATTGTAAGTTTATTCTCGAAGTGTAATTTACTACCAGGTTTGACCTTGCACAACCTTCCAAAGCTGTTTGTGGAAATTTTCTTGACATTGGCTGTGACAGGGCGATAAAAAAAGTTAGGATTTTTTAAAAAATGGAAATGAACTTGACATATAGAACGATGTATGGTGTGACAAGTACAGAGGTCGTCGTGTTTAAAGTACAGATGTCACTTTACTTAACACTAAAACTATCGTCGTTATATCTGTTATATATAAATATACTGAAAAGGTATTTTGAAAACCGAGAAATCAAGTGGTTAGAAAGATGGTCTATTAAGTAGATAGAATAGATAGCTAAGATGGATAAAAGAATATTTATTTTATAGCTCTCCTGTCTGTTTGGAGAATTGTTAGAAAAAGTTGGGAGACAGTTATTTTAACCACCTTGGTTGTTTTAGTGTCGGTGAATTCAAAATACTGATATATTTGCCAGCCGATGTAGGTTACATTCAGTGTATAAACTTTGAAAGCTAAGGCAACAGCAAATTGAAGGAAAGGAAACATAGCAAATTTTTGGCAGTAAATTGAAAAATATTTTAGCCCTTAAGCAGTAAATTCATTCCAGAACGTATGAACACCACAGAAAATTCACTTGCCCAAGCATTTTTCTCTTCGTCGCAACTCAAAGAACAGCGACACTGTTGTATCATTCTAAGAAATTCAATTTTGCATTATTTTCGTTAAACACTTTTTGCTAAGATTGGTTCGTATTATTAATTAAGTACATTTGTTTCCTTTCAAATCAACAATCAAAAATTAAAAAGTAATTCACTCCTTAAATGGTTAATTCACTGTAAAACACGTAAACCTCACAGAAAATTCACTTATCCAAACATTCTCCTCTCCGCCACAGCTCGAAGAACAGCAGTACCATTCTATCATCCCGAGATATTCAATTTTGCATTCTTCGCGAGAAACGGCTCCAATTATTCGACGTAATACCAAGAAATTATTCCTCCCCAGGCGAATCGAGGGAAATCACCAACCTCGTAGTTGGTTTCATTATCATCCTCCCCATAGAAGTACAACGTCGCGGAAATAAGAGAGGATGGATACTTCCTCGTGTAATTCCATTCGTTCGTCATGTAGCCGGTTATTCAAAGAAAACGGGCAGGCTAAATAACTTACAGCGAGCAAATGACTCGAGATAGGAGTGGAAGCGCTCCGCTTAAGATCCTCAAAGCGGCCTCCGATTTAATTAGAGACGAAATAAGCGCCAGCGAGCGTTCGAGCAGACACTGTTCCCTCGGAGGAAGTACGTGGACCGTCGAACACTTCCGTTCGACGAATATACAAAAATAAAGGTTCCTCTTTCAATGGAAGAAATATATTGTTCTTTCTTCTTCGTTACTTTGACACAGAGTATTAATTAAAATCGATCTTTATTGGAGTCTTCTTTATATACAGGGTGTCTCAGCCGATTTTGATTTCTTGATAACTTTAGTATTATGGTATTTAGCGAAAAATGTTTCATAGGAAACTTAAATGGTATCGAGTGGATCATAATCTGGAACCATAGACAGAGTTGAGTCACAAACAGAGTTGAGCCATAGACAGAGTTAAGTCATAGACAGAGTTTAGCCATAGACAGAGTTGAGCCATAGACAGAGTTGAGCCATAGACAGAGTTGAGTCATCGACAAAGTTGAGTCATAGACAGAGTTGAGCTATAGACAGAGTAGAGCTATAGACAGAGTTAAGCCATAGACAGAGTTGAGCCATGGACAGAGTTAAGCCATGGACAGAGTTAAGCCATGGACAGAGTTAAGCCATGAACAGAGTTGAGTCATAGACAGAGTTGAACCATCGATAGAGTGGAGCTATAGCGAGCGTTGAGCAATGGGCAGAGAGGAATCATAGACAGAGTTGAGTTATAGACACAGTTCAGCTATAGACACAGTTGAGCCATAGACAGAGTTAAGCCATAGACAGAGTTGAGTCACAGACAGAGTTGAGTCATAGACAGAGTTGAGCCATAGACAGATTTGAGCTATAGACAGAGTTGAGCTATAGACAGAGTTGAGTCATAGACAGATTGAAGTTGAAAACAGTGGAGAGTATAATATTGAGGGGAGAGTTTAAGAATTTGTAATAGAGCAAGTTAAAGTGTTTAGAGTTTTAATTGTGTAATATGTTTTTTTTAGAGTTTTACGATATCTTTAATTGAGTTATTCATTGTTGTTTTTGTACGTTTAGTTTGTTATTTAGGCTACGGTACAATTAGTTTAACACATACAATAATTCGAAAGAAACTATGTATTAAAGAAATATATATATAGAGAGAGAATCTACACTTGGTATAAATAATTCATCGTCAATCATTGCAAAATCGCCATTTTTCATTGCGGTAAAGTGGCTTCTGCCATTTTCGAAATAAACAACTTATATTGTATTAGTCGTGAAAGTATTCGCGTTGAAATAGTTAACGAATATCCCTCTTTTCCTCTCGATTATCGTAGGAAATCTTAAGAACAAAGTCTTGAGCGAGCTCCTTTTTCTCAAGACGAGAAGAAATTTCACATACCTTTTATCGCTTCTTTCCTCATTCAAAGTAGATCAGTCGACGTCGTTCCAGGAGGATTCGCAGAATCCGAGAAAGAATTTTTATGAAACAGAATCGTCTTTTTTTCGCTTCTTCCACGTTCATTATATTACTATCTTATGTACATATTTCAATCTAGATAATAAGAGGATGCTCGGAAGCCCCTTTAATTAAACGTTTATTAGCCGGAATAATAAGTCCAGAGTTCTTTAACGAATCTTTAGTCACAAAGCCGGATTACAAGGTAACCTATACTATCGTGGAGTATAATTAAAATAAATTGCACTCGTTCAAAATCTAAAGGGATTTCCGACAACCTCATTTTCTTTCGGAATTTTTGTTTTTCATTTAATTTACATGTCTTTGCTATTCCTGAAAGCTCTTATTGGGAAGCTCACATTTCCTTTGATATATTTTAGGTAATAAATTAGAATAAAATTCAAACGAGAAATTCCGACGGTTTATTTTTCAATTCATTATTAACCTGCTAACTACGTTCGACATGTATATACGTCAATCCAAAATTTTATTCCAGCAGCCTTTCAAATACTGAACTGTCAATTCCATATCGACTGAAAATGTATTTCTTCTACATTTTGGTTTTCTCTTTTCGTAAAATTTATAATAGAAGCATGTGCGCCGTTTTCGACGTATATACAAGTCAAAGGTCAATTGTAACCCTTTGCCGTGCCATTTATTTTGTGATTAAATGTGTAATAACTCTGAATTAATTACTAAAACAGTCTAGCATAGAATTAAGTTTACTTCTCCAAGGAATTCTTACAATTAAATTCCGCAGTTAACAATAGATTACTTTACGCAATTATTATTAATTGTTTAACAATAGATCTGCGGGCGTTAAATCTCTCACACTTGAACATATTAAGTATTAGTCCCTGGAAAAGTGGGATCAAATGACATGAAGATTAATTGAGGAATTTTTGTAGAACGATGAAACGACCATGTGTTTTTCGTTGCCGATTAAAGAAGATAAAGCTTACTTAAGAGGTTCATTAACGGTAATTACTAATTCCACAAATAGCAAACACAATAAGGGTTGCTTTAAGACCTCGTAAAAACATGACTGAAATCCCCAGCGGTGTACCGCAGCGAGGCTTGATGTATTTAATTATGTTAACCCTTTGCGCTCCGAATTATTTTCCTAACTTTTCGTCAGATAAACAAATATAGTCTCAGAATTTCGTCTACTGTTGATTATTCATTTTTACTTGATACCAGCAAAAATTGTAGATACCGCAATATATTTATGTTAAGATGCAAAATTATTATTGATTTATAAAAGTCGATAATTGATAACTGACACATTAAGTGTTACAAAAAATTGTGTCGAGTTACACTCGACACAGGAATGCAAAGGGTTACAGATTGTAACGATTAACCTCGTGTCCGACAATAACGTGTGACACTTGTGACGCGGTGAAGAGAAACTTTTCGGTGAATGAAAAATTTTGAAGTTTTCTAAACACTATTCAAATGAAAATATTAGTCGATTATGAACAGATCAAATTATTTCTGCTCTAGTAATATTGAATTAAGTTATAGGTTATATGAGAGAAATCAATGAAAATTTGTTATTTAAGTAATTCACTTTGAGCCATTGCTCACTCAATCAGAAATAAAATCGTAGGGTAAGAGATTAATTAAAAATGATTGTAATTAATTCTAAAGTGAGAGTGATTTTTTAAACGTTTTTTAAATATTTTACTAAGTGTTACTGTTAAACATAAGCCTAAAGAAATAAGAAATCGTCAACGGTTTCTTCTATATCAAAATATTCGCAAAAAAATACTGAGTTGTTCGGAAATTCGTAGCATTTTCGAAAGATTGCACAATTAAAGATTTTTACGATTGTCATTTGTTATTAATGTTATTTTATAACAGCATAACATCAAAAATCATAGTTTCAGCAATTATTCAGAATAAAGGGCAATCAAATTTATTCATATTTTGTGCCTATAAGAGTGGTAGAAATATGGAAAACAGAAAAGTAGATTTCCGACATTTAACTCTTTGAGGACGACGGGCGGATATATGCGCCCTGAGAAAAAAATTAGATATAGTTTGTTGGTGCATATATAAACGGTTAGAGTTGAAAAATTAAAATATAATCTTTGAAATATTATTTTACAAAGAGTAAATTTCAACTTGTAGACATTAACAGACTGTCTTTCCGATGAAAAAGTGTTTTTTCATCGCTAAATAATTGATTGTTTCTTGATATTCAAAAATGCCTCCGTCCGCAAAGGGTTAAGACTTTATTATTATAAGAAAAGTGAAAACTCTGATTTCGGTTGGGTAAATTTTACCCCACCCACCCACCCTACTCGTCATACCTGACACCATCTTATTATTATTTATTTAGGTCTATACAAGATTTTTTTAATGGTAAAAAATTTAGAACTCTGGATGCTTGCTAAAATCATCTAGACCGGTTCTTTACTGAGAAAAATCAAAAGTTTTTTGAGAAGGGGATTATGAAGCTACCTGATAGATGGCAAAGAATAATCGATAGAAATGGTGCAAATATATTATTGAATAAAATATTTTTTTTCCAATAATATATCGAGTTTGAATACTACCCAAGTAACGCTACGAACTTGCCGAACAAACCAATATAAAAGCAGTTTTATGCTCAACTTTATACACCTATCTCATTTCTTTAAGCAGGCAATTTCTGAAAATCTCAATATTTTTTCATTAAAGTTTCTCATGCCTTACCTTTGTCCTTTACTAGTTAGTATAAACCAAGGTGTTAAAGTATTCGTCCTTCACTTCAACTCCAAAGTAATACCGCAAAGTAGCATCGGCGAGCGTGTCAGCGTTAATTGGCGAAAATGGTGGGCAAAGTCAGCCGGTGGGATCGCCCGTTGCATTTCCCGGTGCTCGAATGCAGTTTGCAGGGGGTGCAGCACGGAGGAGAAGAAGAAGTCGGTGAAATAATTCATCCCAGTGTTCTCGAGCTCGTGAAGTGTAATGTGGAATAATGTTTTACACCATGGCCGAGTCTTCGCACGGTAGAATGGTTCGCCATGCCGCGATGTTGCAGCCGCAGGGACGAAATGAATTTTCCAGCATTAGAGGGAGTATGCACTTCATACGTCATGCAGTTTTTACCCTGGCGAAGGTGGCATCGCGCCAATAGACCGAGACGGGCATGGTTATTATCTCCCGGAAAAGATGGTGCATTAATAACGATACATTACCGTTGCCGTTGGGAGGTGAAATTTCCAAGTGAGAAATTAATTCGAGCCCTTGTAGGCTGGAAAGCTTTTTTGGCAGGGATAATTGGGCGGTATAATTGCTGGCGATGGAACTGTGGCGAGTCTCTTGTGGTGTATTAAATTTTATAGTTATAGCGCGTTAAGCGACCGGGCCCAGGGACCGCTTTGGAGCGGGTGACCGCCGTGAACTTTGTTTACATGATGTGTGAAACGATTCCAGAGAGAGATGATTACGAAAATTAATTACTTTGAGCTTTACCTTACATAATGTATATTTTTTGAGGGGTGTATGATAATGATTTCTATGTAAGAAAATAATTCGAGCCATGATACGTTCCAATATTCTTCTGGCACAGGTAATTGGGCGTTGTAATGATTAGGGTTGGAACTATGTTGAGTTTCTGGCTATGTATTAAATTTCAGAGTCATAGGAGGTTAAGCGACTGGGCCCAGGAAGTATTTTGGGATGGGTGACCGCCATAAATTCTGTTTGTATGAAGTGTGGAACAACTGCAGTGGAGGGGTATTAGAGAAATTTATTACTTTGAAATTTACTTTATCGAATATACATTTTTTAGAGGGTTTCTGATAATGAATTCCAAGTAGAAAATTAACCCGAGCCCTAGCAGGTCCAAAAGATTTGTTGTTGGGCGGTGTAATTATTGGCATTGAAACTATGATGAGTTTTTCAAAGTATACTAAATTGTAGAGCCGTAGAACGTTAAGCGACTGGCCCCACAAAGTGTTTTGTGGTGGGTGACCGTCATGAAGTATATTTATAAAACGTATGGATTGACTCAAAGGTAAAAGTAATAGGAAAGTTAATTACTTTGATATTTATATTATGCGATATGTATAACTAAAATTCCTATTTCTCAGTCCTACCATTTACGGGCTTGCCTGTATTGTATTTTCCTTCTCTTTTTTAAAAAAATTTTACACGGTCATTAGTTATTACAAAACAAAAGATTAAAATTCTTAAACTGTCCACAATTCCGAATTATCACCAAACAAGATAAAACTTCACTGAATAAGAGCAGCATAAACTTATCAAAAAAGTCGGGTCATATTACCTCTTATCTTTTTCCTAGTACATTTACAGAATGGCACAACGTGAAAGCATACGGGAAAAAGAGGTTAACAGAAACAGCAATATATCACGAGTCACGAGAAGAATGGAATTATTTCGTTAGCACACTTTTTCGCTCTTTACCAACGCTGACCATCTCCGTTTAGGGATGTATTCCCAGGTGATCCTGGAAGCCGCTCCGACGGAAACTAGGTTAAACCCAAATGAGTTCGGCGTGTTTCCATGAACCAGAAAAAATAGCCTGCAACTGCGACGTTACGATCCATCGCGTCTCTTTGAACGCCATGACGACGGTTGAAACTATTTATTTTCAAAATATACCTTTGAACATCTAGCATGTTGTTCGAACACAAAACTTTGTTTGTTCACATATTGCATAGCCGGAGAGAAAAGTGTGTGCTGCACGTAACCTGTAAGTAACAGGACGTCATTTTGCTGTGAGAGACTTTTACATGGAAACGTATGCAAGCATGGTGTTATGGGTTATTGAAGAGGGAAGTTTCAAATGTAAGGCGCGTTTTGAAAGTATGAAAGTTAGATTTTCCTACGACGAAGTTTCCATCGATTGAGACATTTGTTGGTGTTAAACTTTCACGTTTTCTGCTTTTTGTTATACTTGTCGATGATTATGAAAATGGTGTTAATTTATTATGAGTTGCTTCCATATGGCCAAGCACTAAATTCGGATCTCTACTGTCAAAAACTGGACCGCTTGAAGATAGCGATTGACCAGAAACGGACAGAATAAGCCAAAAGGAGAGTTGTTGTGTTCCATCAGGACAACGCAAGGGCACACACGTTTATAGCAACTCGCCAGGAACTCTAGGAGCTTGGTTGGGAGGTTTTGATGCATCCACCATATATGTAGTCCGGACCTGGCACCATGCGATTACCATGTTTTTCTTACATTACAAAACTTTCTTAGTGATGAGAAATTGGCATCAAAAGAAGATTGTGAAAATCGATTATAAGAGTTTTTCGCTTATAGGGTCCAAGATATCTATGAGAGAGGCATTATGAAGCTACTTTTAAAATGGCAACAAATTATAGAACAAAACGGTGTTTATTTGACGTAAATCGGCCAATCCCAATCATGTTAAATAAAGTCTTGAAGTTCACGTAAAAATAATGGATTTCTTTTTCCCCAACCTGATAGTTATAAAATATTTATCCCATTAAGATACGCCTTTGTTTTATTGGATGATTAAAAAACTACAGATATTTTTTTAATGCCTGAATTAAAAGTCGAGACATAATTTCGAGTTATTTTTAGTAATTGCAGTAATAACAGAAGAGAATCTCAAACCAGAATGAGAATTTTCGTTGTTCCGGAAGTCGGTCAACGAGGAACCGAAATGTCCTGATTGAATTGCAAATTTCAACGCACCTGGTACTCACTATTTTTTTCTAACCGTTGCTAATATCAATATTAAAATTTCCCTCGGTCCATTTCTATAAAATAACACGTGTCATGCTGGACCGTTTCAGCATTTCGTTTTTATTCAACAAGCTGCACCTAAATATATTTGTTATACTTGAATGTTTGTGCCACTGACGTCTCTACAGGAACGAAAAATTGCTTCAACATTTTAATTATTAAGTACTTATTCTATCTCTCACTGAAAGTGGAAAAATAAGGGGAATGTTATCAAAGTACATTCTCTGAAATTTCTGAATATAATATATTTAACTTTAGAATTACCATGATTACCAAAATAATTAATTGCAATCCTTTTTTTTTAATTTTCTCACATTTATAAAGGACTCGTACCGTAAATAATTCTCAACCATCTTTAATTACTTAACCAGTTAGCTGTGTTTGACGAGTATACTCGTCATGCGTAAAATCTACCACTGGTTATTCAAATTGTAATTTTGACGAAAGATAAAATATATTCGAAAATTTCAAGATGTTTGGAATATTTTGAGGCCATGCTGAAATAAAACAAATAACTATATAAGGGATATAATAAATTTGAAATAGATTTATGCTTATCTCTCAATTTTCGTGACCCAAAATTCAAAAGAATTTTCACCACAGTTAACTTGTTAATTGATTTTTCTTTTCATCTCTTAGTCTCCAGTTCTCCAAATTATTCTGTTACCTTCCGATATTAAAACTGCCAAGGGGGTAAAAATGGCCGGTTAGGAATTTTTTACAAAAATTATGCAAATCCATACAGAAGGCATATATTACATATTGCACTACCCCGTTACAAACCGAAATCTCTTAATTATATTTCTTTGTCACCTCTTAATTTATCTTCATCAAATTATTCTATCTCTTTCTAACATTAATACTACCAAGGCCGTCAAAATCTCCTGTTCCAACATTTTTCAAAAAATTCCCCAAATCAATACGAGAGTAGTACAATAAATATTCCACTTCCACATTATAAAACCTTAATTATTTAATGGATCATCCTTTTCACTTCTGGATTTCACTTTTTTCTAACGTACTTACTTAATAAATTTAGATACAACCGATTTAGCTCCGGTAGTTTCAATGTTAACTTACACTACGATCTCAGCCACCAAAAGAGTACCGTAATTACTCCCCGAAAGAGCCGTTAATTCGTGTCACGTAATTGCAATTTGCCGGCGAACGCTTGTAACCGTTTATTGAGACATAAAGTTTAAACGGCGATAAGTGAATAATACAGATAACACGAAGAAGTAATCGACATTGGGAATGCGCAATTATTGTGGTGTCACGTGCTAAACGGGTGACATCGAGTGCAGCTATTTCAGGGTATGCGAGCTATTTCCCTAACTCCATTAACCCGACGGCTCTAACGATCAAATGGAAATGTTCCGTTGTAAAATACCGGAAATGGGTAGCTGCATCTGCAAGTGACTTTTCATAGAAATTCCAGAAATCGTAAGATTTTTATGTCAACATTGCCACATAAAAACAGACACTTTGGAATCTGAACAAGTACATTGGCAAGAGGGAATCAAAAGATACAAAATGCAATTAACCCCTTGCAGGTTCTTTTGTGATCAAATGTGCAATAACTCTGAATTAATTACTAAAATAACAATCTAGCCCCTAATTTTGGATTTAGTAAATGACTTAAGGTAGTTCTAGCTGGATTCAGAACTAAAAGTTTCTTTTTTCATTAGAAACGAAAAAAATTGCGTAAGAATTAATGCAGGGGCTAACTTCACAGATGTCATTTCATTCACTTTTTAGATATTAAAAAACATCTTTCTCTATAACTATGAAGTAAAAAATTATGAAAAAATTCAATAATATTCCAAAACCGTAAAATAATACATTGCTAATTTTTTATTAGAATCCATCAACTCGTTTTTCCATTAGAAAAATAAAAAAAGATTTTACGGACTCAGCAAAATTTTTTTTCCATAAGGCCCATGTTAAATATGTTATTTTTAAACACGATTTATTCATAAACCGTGTGGACGAACGCGTTGAGATTCTGGTTATAATTATAAAATATCATGAAGAATATATTTTCAAAATTTTAAGGAAATCTATCGAAAAATGATAAGTGCCTAGAACTACCTTAACGTAGTATTGAATAGCATAGAATTAAGTTTTTTTTATCAGGTCACACTGATATTTTTGATTAAATAATTTTTGGAGCAGTTCAAAATTGACTATTCCATACATCGCAAAACGAGTAGCACTCGTTATTGTACGGCAAGGGGTTAATTAAGTAATTTAGATTTTACAAAATGGAAGTATATCTACAATATGGTCCCTCTATAAATTGTGAGAATTGCCTTCAGACATTAGGAAAATGTCATTTTCACTGCGTTGGTAGTTGTAGTGTCGCGTTCCAAATTATTTTTCTTTTGAATTTTCAAAATAATCTACCGCATAGCTACCCTATAAATATTGAGAATTTGCTTTAACTATTAAGATAGTGTCGATTTGACCATCTAGTCCCCTCTAGCTTTAAGTTTCAATTATTTTTCTTTTGAATTTTCAAAGATATCTACTGTACAGATCCCCTATAGATTTTGAGAATTTCCTTCAAATATTAGGGTAGTGTCAGTTTGACTACGTTGGTAATTCTAGTGTTAAGTTCCAAATTATTTTTCTTTTGAGTTTCCAAAAATCTCTACCGTATAGTTCCCCTACACATTTCCTTCAAATATTAAGAAAGTATCAATGTGACTACGTTGGTGGTTCTAGTGTTAAGTTTCAAATTATTTTTGTTTTGAGTTTCCAAAAATATCTACTGTATGGCTCTTCCACAATTTTCCTAAAATACTCCGAAAATGTCATTTTGACTGTCTGGTAGTTCTAATGTTAAGTTCCAAATTAGTTTTCTTTTGAATTTTCAAAAATCTCTACTGTCTGGCTCCCCTATACATTTTGGGAATTTTACTAAAATATTCAGAATCGGTTACTTCGACTGTCTTGGTAGCTTTAGTTTCCTGTAAATAATACCATTAAACTGAGGACCAGTGAAGAATAAAAGACGAAGTCAAACATCCCCAAGAAACTACTTATCTTCTCAAAAATAGCTGAACCCGCAATTGTAATAAACATGGCAATATTAAAGGTACTTGCCTTGAACATCAAGCGTTCTAGAAATTCGTTAAAAATTGTCCCACTTTCAAACGATCTTTTTCTCTCTGCTGAATGCAATAGGAGAATACCTAAGATTCCAAGAAGACGCGGACAAAGTTGGCGGTGTCAGGAACACCGACAAACAGGGAAGACTTTAAATCTTCCGCTCCCTCTTGAGAGGCGTCCATTAAACCACAATCGTCGACTACGACAGCCGGTGTCTCCTCGTTTTAATAATAAATTTCTCCGTGATGCCAGTGACGCCGCAATTGGCACATTACACGGGACATGAATAATGATAACGTTGATACGAATGGCGAATTGATACGTTGCGCGATTTTGGGACGAGTTAATAAAGTTTAATGAAATTCCGCTCGTAGCGCGGTGACTTTGAAATTGTTTTATCGGTTATTACAGGTTCGATGCTAATTTACTTTTTTTATCTGATTGTTTCGCCAATTTGACGAGACTTTTTTTAAGATTAGCTAAATTTAAGATCCTTTTTATTTATAATTGTTGGTCCATATATACTTTTTTTTTTCATCTCACTTATTTTCTGTCTTTGCTTTGTTACTGTAATGGTAATATTACTAATTTTTTAATACATTTTGGAAATGGAATTCTATTGCCTATAAGATTAGATAATTTTAATGTTCTCTTAATTTGTAATTTTGTTGATTTTTTGTATAATTTGAAGATAGACTTCTTTGCTAATGAAATTGGCTAATTTTCAAATTCTCTTTACTTATACTTGTTGGTCCATATACAATTCGCGGGAATTTTGAATGGTAAACGAGGAATAAATTATCCCCACCACAAAAAATTTGTTTTGGACTATAGAGGTTTAACGTGATATTAAATGGCATAGAATTAATTTTATTTTATCACGACCCAATGATAATATTAATTTGATAATTTTTCGAGCACTTCAAAATTAACTAAGTATTCCATTTATCTCGTCACTAATTGCACTCGTTATTGTATCCCAAAGGGTTGAGATAACGATCTCCCCCACTTCTTTCTACATCACGCATCTTCATGGGGAAACATCACTATAAGAGTATCTATGAGTAAATATTATAATAAAATAACAAATTTCACAATTCACCGTCCCTCCTCCCAATTTAGCCTCCGTTAAGGCGCATTTAAACCGCTTCGCCATTTATTGCAATTTCCAGAGATTCCAGCGGCAGCGGAGAAATTAGATTTGCCTCCATTTTAATTCCAATCCCTTCGAATGCAGCGATACCGGTAGCCCGTTATAAATAATATTAAAAACTCGAAATTAGATTATTCGAGTATCTCGACGAACGTAGACGCGACGAGAATTTCAATGAACCCGGAGTCCGCATTAGCCGGAAACAAGCGGCAGTGATGTAACGTTCCATCGGTGGAAACTTTTAAATTCATTCCGGGTTTCCGGTGCAGAATGCAATTTGCTCTTTGTTCCCAGCAATATTTCGTGGCTTCTTTCGAAGGGTCCTTTGAAATTTCCCGAGGTCTTTTCGATAGAGTCGGCTAAAGGCAGGTGTATTATGCAAAAATTAGAGGGCAAACGGAGTTACGAGTGGAAGGGAAGCAACGATGAAATATTTATAAATGGTTAATGGAAGTTAGGAAATGGAGATGGGGATTTACTTGAGGATTAAATGTTATTTGTTTGCATTGGAGATGGCAGAATGGACCGGAGGATTGTGAGAGGGCTTTTGATTCTGATGCTGCATTCTGATCTTTTGCTCCCTTTTGAGATCAAGTGCTGTTGTTATTTCGTCTCAAATATGCAATTTTAGGTACGTGAAATCAAACAGAAGATGTGATGGTCTGTGGAGAGATGAATTGGTGGCACTGCTTGTAGAAATATTATTAGGTGTACAAATTAATTCTCGGCCCCCAGATTTCATCGACCACAAAACCTATTCAGATTAGAATTTTTCCAAATTTGAATAGTCATTCTAAAGCGCCATTTGTTAGCTTCAAAATAAGATATATCGCATGACTTTACTCCAGACATAACGTGAAAAATCATGTGTAGAAGCGACGTCGTTCGATAAGCAACATTTAAGGCACTGTCTTCTTTTCGCGTTTCAACTAAAAAAAAAGAAACGCTATATCGTGCAGCACTTGTAAAAAATGGTTTCAACAGTTTCGAATATTCTCCAGACTTAGCCCCTTCAAATAACCACCTATTTCGATCCCTACAACACCACCTAACTGATTCTCAATTCAAGTAAGTTGAACAGGTCTATAAATGCCTCAATGATTTCATTGATGTGAACCACTATCATTTTTCCGATCTGGAATACGACAATTACCTGAGAGATGGCAAAAACGTATAGAAAATGAAGAAGATTATGTTTAAGACTGAATTTATATCAACATTGTTATAAATAAATGTCAAAGTTAATCAAAAAAGGCCGAGAAATAATTTGTACACCTAATGGATATACATCTTCCAGAGAATGAAAAAAACTAATAACTTTCAGTGTTGAAGTTTAGCATTACGGCGACAGAATAAAATTCATTTCCATTGAATCACAAACTTCCGTAAAAATTCTAAATACGGCAACGTTGTGCAGCAGATGAAATGAAATCGAACAACGTAATCGCTCGTGAACAAGCACCCTCGATGGACTTTCACGAGGAATTGTCGAAGAAATTACAACGACTACCTGGTCCAACGTTTCCTATAAAGCGGATCCTTTTGAAACTTCCTTCCTTCTTTCGGTACACGGAAGAATGTTACCGGGGAACGAAAGTTTCCGGAATGACGAAGAAATTGTTGCTGGACCGGGAGTATTCTTCCAATAAATCGACGGGAAGTTTCATTCGAGTGCTCTCTTCCTTTCAGCTACTATTGCAACTACGAAAATTGAGAATAAACTTCGGATTAAGCACCGCTACTTCTAATGCGTGTTCAGTATAACTGATTTGGCGGGAGATTCAAATAATTGGCTGTCCTATAATTCTTCAAACATTCTGATGGTGAAGGCTGTTGTATTCTATGCAATTTCTTCCGAATCCTAAATTCCAATATTCACGGTTTTACTAACCCATTATCTCCCATGAACCCCATTCATTTTGTAAGTCTTTTAGCATTCCATTTAGATATTTGACGTGCTTTTGAAGTTAAATGTGTTTATAACAGTCTGCTTTTAGTTGTATTTTTAAGTAGTAGTTATCGTGAATTATATTTATTTTTTATTGTGACAACTGAACCAGGAAAAATTTGACAGAGAATGAGTTGATATGTTCAATATTTAAATATTGCTGCTAGAAAAGTAAAATAACGCTGAGCATATGATTATTTTTACTTTTAACGCTTCTAGTGAAGAAAGATATGATTTCAACACGTTTAACGCCGTCGGTAACTCGCTGACTTCATCATTTTTACTGAAGTGAAACTTTTTCCATTAAAATCACATCTTCACAGAGAAGAAACCTTAAAAAGTCGAATAAATATACAGTTAGCAGGACTTTACTTTTTTAACGTCAATATTTATTTTACGCCAAGATATATCTTTTGGACTTTTCATCTTGAACATTTACATTTTTGCCAGTACAAATAACTATTTATAGTTATTAAAAATGATCAATTTCAATCACCGTGAAGTAAACGTATCTGAAAATAAATAATTCTATCGTAGGTTAAAGTAAGCTATAACACGGGTCAACACCAAATTTGACTTTGACTTTAAAGTATAAAATTTCGATAGTTTAGGGCGTAATTAGACGAAAAAAAATATATGGCATGAAAAAGTATGCTTTTGTATTTAGAAGACTATATAACAAAATACATCAGCATCATATTTACACTTCCGCGATGACATTTTAACTTTTTCTAGACTTGTACAAAATACCTGATCGTTGTTTATTACTCGAGTGCCATCTGGAGGCACTGTGTGGACGTAAAAACCCCACTCTGATCTCGCGGTATTTTTGAATGTGTTAGAATTAATTAAAATTTATAAAAAAATTCTAAAATGAGTGTTATTACTATAACAATTACAAAAGCAAACTTTATATTTAAAAAAAAGGTATTTTCTTTTCGTTTTTATACATAATTAACCGAAAAATCATAAAATAAACTTTAGGACAAAGAAAGAAAATTTTTTTGTAGAGTCGTGTAATCAGCACAGAGTTACTAACTCGTATTACAAATTAGTATAGTTTTCTATAACGAGAATATCTGCGACATCAGTCGATCACCAAATTAACTAATAATTAAAAATTACCTAAGACGGAGAAAGAAGTGGAGCAGATCATTGGAAGTTGCTTTCATGTACCATTAGAGATGTCGTAAGAGTGATACCTTAAAAACACATTTTTAAAATCCTTAGATATTTTGTTAATTTTAGTTATATTACATTTTTAGTATATTCTATTCTTTTTACTATTACTTCCTGCTCTATTCTTTTTACTATTTCAGCTCGAAATACTGAAATACAGAATAATAACCACCGTTTGTATTTATATACTGGTATAAAAGGGAATGTAACGTTTCTTGAAACAAGGTTGTCGCATTTGCCTCGTCGTGAAATACGGAGATCGAGGACGAAGCCTTCCGGTGAAAGACTGCAAACTCTCGATGCAGGAGTGTCATCGACAGTCCTAGAAGACGTAACTGGTATTTCCGTCTCGATGCACTTTTTGCACACCGATTCGTACATCTCAAGAAACTCCAACTTGTTCTTCGTCTACCATATCCCCTTGCTTCCTTTTTCTTGGTGTGTTATTCGGACTATCTCTTCTTTCCTTTCTCCTCGATTGCTTCGTAGATATCTTGAACTTTTCCTTTGTTTATTTCTCTGCCAATGACTGTAAGATTAATTTATCTGTTTTTCTAAGTCTTCAGTCAATTGTCTATCTATTTTCCACTGAATTTCGTTCTTTGCCTATTGAAATAATCGTTAATCCCTTTTCCTTTACAATTTCTTTTTTAACTGGATGTACAATAATTCAGAATTAATTCTTAAGATCAAAATTTCCTTGTAATTCTTGTCTTTTGAATTTTTCATTTTGGATACTTATATTTTTTCCAGTACAAATAACTTTGTATAATCATTAAAAATTAACATATTCCATTACCGTGAAATGATAGTTATTAATAGTTATGAATATTAGTAGTATAGAAATATCTTTACTGTCTCGTGACTGATTGATATTTTCAACTTATTAGTTTTTGAAAAATTTCAAAATTTTCTATTGTATTTACCGTGTTAGATGTTAATATTTGCTAAGGGGTTAACCCGTTGCTCTACAACAGACGTGGCCAACCCGCGGCCCACCTTGAATATTTTTCCGTACCGCGAGATTATCATCAGTATCATTATTATTACATTATATATGTTTACATATAAGAATAATAGTAAATATAATAATAATAACTCATTATACTTCAATTTTTCACCCCGAAAAAGTGCCTATAGTGGGTCTAAATTTAATATAAGGATATATACTTTTATTAGGGGTACCGGAAAGTAATCAAAATTTTTTTCCTGGCGAAAAACATTTATTTATTAAAGTAATCTTAAATACTACGCAAAAAAATAATTTCCATAATTTTCTAATACTTTTTGCCACCGTAAAGGTAGTTAGATTCCCTTTTTAAAAAAGTCCTTCGATATTTTGTTAAAAAACGTTTCCGATTACGTTTTCACATGTCCAATTTTGATTACTTTTCGGTACCCCTAATATATGGGGCCCGCGGAGTTATGATGAATTTCCAAAATGGCCCGCAACATCACTTTGGTTGGCCACCCCTGCTCTACAATAACGTGTGACAACGCAATGAATGAAATTGGAAATTTTGAAGTTCTCCAAGAGCCATTGAATTTAAAATATTAGTCGGTCACGAGACGACTAAAATATTTTTATACTATTAATATTGCGTTAAATTATGCGTTATATCAGAAATCAGTAATCATTTTAATTTCACCACTTAATTCTGACTTATTGTACATTTGGTCAGAAAAAAAATTGTATGACAAGGAGTTTATAGTAATCCAATAATTACAAATTTCCACCGATTGAAATGGGTAGAATAAAGCCTAGTACTTCAACACAGGTAACTTTGAAATACCCGGTACAACGTACCCTTTTTTTGCCAGTTTCAGATTCGCCCTCCTACATGCTTTTCTTTTTGTAAATAACTTTGTTTGCACTGTAAAAAACAAACATTTTTTTGGTTTCACTTAATGTTTTCATCCTCGGAAGATCTCGCATTTTCGGTGAATTTTGAATCACCGGTTACAATATAACGAGCTTTTGCGAAGTCCTTAGGAACTGTAGGCTGTACGGTACTCTAAACTTTCCGCTTCTGTCTAGGTACTTCCCGCCAAATTTCTCATTTCAGCTTTTGGAAAAGGCGAACTTCAGAAATTGAGTACTTTCTTAATATACAGTAGAATCCCTCTAATGTTGCTCCCTCTAACGTTGTTCTCTCGCTAATGTTGACAGAATACTCCCGTTACTGTTACTTGTATTTTCCCCCACTTGGACTTTTTATTGCCCAATAGAATTTTTGTTTCGTGGCGCATTGTGTACATTATGGATGTTTACATGAATCCTTCACTCAAGTTTCAACTCTGCGCATGCTTATGCGCATAGGAGAAAGTAAGTCATGAAAAGTGGGGATGGAAGGGAGTGTCAACATTAGCGAATGATCCTGGCCCGAGTTGGTAACATTAAAGGGATTCTACTATATGACTCGTCCGAGCTGGAATTTGTGTCTGTTCCGACTTGGGTGGGCAAACATTCTACCCTTACTTGGATCAACTTACATTTGAAATGTTTTCCTATCCTCATTTTTTTATAAAAAATAATTATAGCACCCCATAAATCTATTCTTTTTTTAAATTCCATACGTTTGTTACGTATGGAACGATATATCGTCGTCCGGCACTAAAAGGGTTAGGTTTCCTATGAAACATATTTCGCTACATACCACAATACCGCAGTTATCAAAATGTCAAAATCGGCTGAGACACCCTGTATATACAAGTAGAGAGCTAAGTAGGTAACTGGATGGATGGAGAAGAAGGAAGATTGGTAGATAAGGATGTAAATGTACAAACAGAGGCGGTTAGAGAAGAAGATATAAACACAAATAGAGTTAGAGACGTAGATGTACATACAAATAGAGATATAAGCAGTTATCTAAATATATAGTGACGGAAACAGAGGAATACTTGTAGATAAGGAGACAGAGTCAGAGTAGGTGAGTAAATGGATAGCTAGCAAATCAGTATTCTTGTAGGACGTTTACATAC
Organism: Cerceris rybyensis; assembly: GCA_910591515.1. Lineage (NCBI taxonomy): Eukaryota > Metazoa > Arthropoda > Insecta > Hymenoptera > Crabronidae > Cerceris > Cerceris rybyensis. Next base: position 63,574,072 of record OU342789.1, on the reverse strand, counting down.
TTGTACGTTTGCGACTGTTGCTATTCATCGTACCTTGAATTCTAATTGACAATAATAACAGATTTATTAACAATCTCTCAGCTTCTCTCTCTCTATCGATATATATTGGGTTGTTCAGAAAGTAATTTCGTTTTTTTCTGTGAGAATGAAAGACGATTTTCTTGCAGACCATACATATGTTATTAAATTATATATTCTCCATTTTGTTCTAATATCTCTTGTCATCTTTCTGGCGGTAGTATGATTCGACGCTCATAAAAATTTTGATCTTTGCTGGCAAAAAGATCAAAGCCATTTTTGACGCCCTCATTCGAAGTAATGATTTTGCCGTTAAAAAAATTTTGCAAACCAGTTTCAGCCCTGGCGTTCTGTTAACTTGAACAAGAAAAGCGTCACCCATATTTGGGTGACGGGGCCTCCGCGGAAGTATACCCGTCACCCAGATATGGGTGACGCGGCGACGAACGTGTTAATGCATCTTCTCCATACACATTGGATAATTTTTTTCTTGCTTGAAGAGCATTTTTACCTTTTCGAAAGTAAAAAAGTAAAATAGCACCAAACAAAAACTATTGTATGGAATCAACAAAATTTTTTCACAAACAAGCGTTGCTATATCAACTGTCAAAATATATAATAGCAATGCGAATTAAGTGTGAAGTTGGCTGTGAAAAATTATAATTATGTCCTCCGTTGGGGAAAAACGAAATTACTTTCCGAACAACTTAATATATTAATATCTACCTATTTATCTCTCCTACTTTCTTTATCTTGTTTTGACATCTTGACAGCAGTATCAAATTAATATTGAAATACTAAATTAACGTTAACGTCAGTTTAGTTTTAAGTTTACTGACTTAAATATACCATGTAATTGTACATTACAATTGATCGATTAGAACGGTCAGATTACTACTATATCTATTAGCTATATAATACTACCAAACCTATTAGCGTACGATGGAAAAATAAAAATGCCGAAATTTATAAATACTGGTACAAATTATTCTGTGTAACGAAATTGTCTTTCTTCTATATATTATCAATTTTAGAGCGCGAGCGGCGAATTGCGAATGTTTACAACAACGTATCAGAGAATTGTACTTTTATAAACCGCAAGTTGCTTTACTACGACGAGCTGCAACAATAGTAAAACTGTCAGGACAGACATGATGACTGATAGCCAAATATTTCGAAAAATATCCGAAATTAATAGGACACATCTTGATTTCTCTCCTTCCGAAGTACCAGGGGGGTCGGAATGTAATGTCGTTGTTTTACATTAAATTCAAACAAATAAACATGTAACAAATTTATATTTTTCATGAAATACATAATCACCCTCATTATCAGTAATGTTTTTCCTTTTATCAATTGGCTTTTTAACAAAATATCTAGAGAAATAATATTACTTTCCGGTCCACCTAATAAATATCCAGAATATTTAAATGGATGTAGCATTGTGTAGTTTTAGTGCCAATCTCTGCCAAATGATTCAACCGCTACCTCACCCTATAAAATCGCAACCAAAACACGTCAGGATATATGAAAAAGAGCATCTTTTAAATTGCATTTCAACAAAAACACCCCATCGAAAGAAAATATTATTCATCGTATATTTATACATCCCATAAGCCATCGTAGCTGAAACAGTTAAATATCGAATGCGACGGCAGCGCCGTGAAACGAAAGTAAAGTTTCATTTCCGTCCGACATTCTTTATGCATCAAAAATCTAAAAAACACGAGCTTCGCTTGTCCGTCGAGCGAAACCGTCAACATTCCACCTCAAGTATCCATTTCCATCGAATTTTATCCGTATTTCGTTTCCAAGTATCCGCAACATACGTTATCCGTGTTGTTTCAAAGCTCGCAGCAGACCCTCCAGTTTCTTCCTTGCATTTCATTTATCATTTTCCTTCTGCGTTCGCCTTTTGACCGGTTGAGTAACCTCAGAAATATTACTCTTATTACTATTTCCATAAAAATACTCTGCTGGAAGTCTCCACTTTTTCAAATTTCCTAGTTCCAGTATTTTTTTCAAATCAATAGGTCAATCATGGTTCAATGATAAAAATGTGAAAGATATTAACGTATTCATTATTTACCACATCTTGGCCTTGGAATGACCTTTGTGCTCAAAGTCTATATTGGTTGTGGGCGAATTTCTTTATGAGTAGGCGAGACAAAAAAAAGAATTTTAAAAACATTTAATTGCAAGATGGAAAACAATGTCGAGTTGCATCATATAGATTTGGCAAAGGGTTTCCTTTCATATATCATTTAATTCTTTGTGTGTTGTGTCCCACCAATTTGATGTTTGATACTTTTCGTTTTGCCTCGAAACATTGTATTATTATATAACTTTGTTAATGAAATTAAACCAACTTAGGCCAATTAAAAAAAATATGCGTGCAAAATGTGTCACTTTACTTTCTGAATTATTGAATTTCAAAGATTAAAAAACGATAGTAGTTTTACTTTTGTCATAATTTCCATGTTACTCTTACATAAAAACTTCTCTCTAAATTTTATTATCCTATGGCAAAGTAGGTAAATAGAACTACCACGTATATGAAAATGGCAGGTTCCACTTTTTTCTAAAAATTTTCTAAATTTATTGCAAAGCCGTTTGTTACATATTCCACTTTTATTTCATTAGAAACAAGTTAGCAAATCAGTTCCATGTCCTGATTCCCCTTTTTCCACAGTTGCTTCATACATTGAAATATAGTATATTTAACCCCGATAGATCAACTAATAAATGCGAAGAGTTATACAGAAAACCCCGTAGATATATCAGTTAACACAGTCAGTTAGTACATCACGAAATCTGAATCAAATTAATCGCATCTGCTCTTCAATCAGTCTCTGTAACGTTAATTCTACACGGAGATGTACAACAATCGATATCTATGTTGCCCATAGTTCGGATAATCTCTGTCTAAGCAATCGATATCAACGATGCTACTTTGATGCCAAATCTAGTGTACAATCTGAGCAAGAATTGTTTCACCAGCATTGCAGCTAGTTTCATCAAAGCTTCGAGGAAACTCTGAAACTGAAAAATTTTTATTCTATATGGGTCTCTAATTTATACTTCTCCCCAACTTTGTGAATCACTGCATAACCTAATATAGGATATTTATTATAAATATAATATGTCTATATACATGTGGGAATGGTTAACAATTGAGGAAAAAAAACTAAATGTCCCTAGGGCCTATCGAGAGAGGCCACGAGGCTAGGACAAGCAAGTGAGCAGTAGAACGTGCTTGAGATAGGACCGTTACACAGAATAAGATTATTTTTATTTCATTTATTTTATCTTTCATCATAGTAATAAATAGTATTTTAAGAAATGTCTCGAATTCATTAGTATACCCAAGAACACTATTCCTACATACATGTCTAACACGCACACACATACTCTAAATAATATAAAAAAAATAAACTATAATACAAAATCCGTCTAGTCACGTCTAATTATTCGTCTATTCGTTTAGTCCCTCTATGCGTCTATCGTCTATAATTCTCTTCGTCTAATCGTCTATAACTCTATTCGTCTACTCTGTAAGTCTATTCGTCTATTCGCCTATGTGTCTATCTACTCTTTAACTCATCTACCGTCGAACTCTATACGTCTACTCTATATCTCGTCTATTGAACTTTGTTCAGCAGTTCATCGATTATTGCCGCACAGAGTAGACACAAGTTGCTCCTACTTTATATTTTTTTTCTTTATATTTACAACTAATAAAATTTGTTACATTTACAAGTGAAATAAAGGTAATTAATCAAATCAAAATCCTATAATTATCTTTAATAATTGGAGTAGTGTGCAAGTACTGCATAAATATAAATGTAGTCTTTATATTTACATTAAAAAATTAATGTGTATAATTTTCTTTAATTTCTAAAAAATTTATTTGCCAACCAAAAAATCTGAAAAAATTCCAATGTATGTACACCATTGGGTATAATGTCTGTGATTTTTTTCATAATTTTCTATCGAGTCGAACAGGAGATATCGGGGAAAAACTGTAAAATTCGTTTCACCCCCTAACTACTCCCACGGTAGGGGTAGCGGAATCATACCTTGCAGAACTGATTTTTCCACATAGCCCTATTGAATGGTATGCCTGAAGGTAAATTACCTTTCGAGGCACTTTTACCATCCTTATCCGGCTATATCCTTTGCTAATCACCCCTACATATATTTTTTTAAGGGCACAGTAACAGAAAGTTTGTAAACCACCGGTCTAAGAATTTCATGAAAATGACTTTGAAGTAAGAACTGATAGAATTCAAGCTAATAACTTTCCAGTTAATACGTTCATCGTCTTCCCGGTAAATGGACAAGGACGTCTAATCAATTCCAGAGTCTCACGGCCAAAAAGCTCCGTGTCTTCGTGACTTTGGAAGAGCGTAACCTAATCTTATGAATTCTCCAGACTGACTATACGAACCCTTCCAAAGTCTGGAAGAGCAGCTCGGTAACGCTTCTAACAGCCGAGGACTGCCTTAGTAACACCTTCAAGTTCTGCGAACCGACTTAGCTACCCCTCTGACTTACGCGGATCGTCTCATTTACGCGGGATTACTCGCGGCGGTTCAAACCGTTGAGGGGAATGTGTCTTTGAAAAGACGATAAGCAGTGACTAGCTGCTATTTTATCCCTGAAAAGTGTTAGAACAATGTTTTGAGGCGCGTTTGAAGGATTTGTTGGTGGGTTAACTAACTTTTTTTGTAAATTTTGTAAAATTGAGGATATGTTAAGGATTAGTAGAGGAATTAGAGGTGGACTTCTTGGATTAAATTAATTAGTTAGAAATTAATGGTGTATCTGTGTAAGGAGAAAACTTGATGATATATGGTAGTATAACGGTGTGTAACATTTGGAAGATTTATTGGCTGATTAATTTTCTTTTGTAATAGAGTCAAACATTAGAAAGATTTATAGGCGGATTAATTTCTTTTGGACATTTATGAAATCGTGGATTTGTTAAATATTAATAGGGGGATTAGAAGTGGATATCTCTGATTAAATTAATTAGTGAGCAATTAATAGTTCATCCCTGTAAAGGGAAAACGTGATGCTTCATAGTAGTGTGGTAATGTTTAACATTTGGAAGCCTTACTGACAGATTAATTTTATTTTTATACATTTGTGCAATTGTGGATACGTTAATGAGTAATGGAGCGATTCTAGACGGTCTTCTTTCGTGAAATTTGCCATTTAGTAACGAAGGAGCACGTAATTTCATAATATTCACTTTAATTAACACTAGATCTACGGCAGCCGTCAAATTGACGGGTTTCCACATTTTTCAAAATATTTCTCATGTTTATAGAAAAGAAGTATTTACAGCAGATATTTCACGTGTATCTTATAATAAACAAATTACTTAACCGATACTATTTTCTGCCGCTTGATCCATCTTTTTTCAAAGTACTCATTTAATATATTTGAATACACCAGATTAAGCGGTCATAAATCTCGTGTTAACTTTGCTTTTTCTAATTTATAAGGCGGACATAGCATACATGCTCTAAGAATCTTCTATAAGTTTTAAACATTTTTCAAAAAATTTCAAAACCATTCATTGTGACTTCTTGGCAGTTCTAAGGTTAACATACACCCCAAAGGAACCAAAACAAAATTCAAAATGGAGAGACATCCCGTGAAAACGTCCGTAACGGGTTACATCCATCGTTTATAAAGCACAGTGCCGTAGGTGGTTGGCAGAGCAATATTTCAGCGGGTCGCGCAGAAGAAGAGCAATTTATCTATTTGGCCGACCTATAGACACGACAGAAATCGCTGGATATTTTTCCTCCGGATTATCTTTACCACCCCTTTCGCAGAATTCCCCGACTTACCTTTCCATCCCTCCCGGCAGCCTTACATAAACGCCAGTCAACCCTTTTGGTCTCACCCAAAGGGTACTTTAGGTCGAAAATACTTTCGTAACGGCACCGACAATGTTGAAAGGGGTGCAAATAATTTAACTGCTCGTAAAAGCGTGGATTTAGCTGGTTAAGAGCACCGGAGGGTGAAGGGGGGGTTAATTTGTAAGTCTTTGTTCGATCCTCTTGAGAGCTTGAGAAGCTTATTACGGTAAATATCTTAGGAGATCGTGTATTATGTCTCTCTACACCTTCGCTCCTTTCCTTTTGCCCTTTAACCCTTTTCTCCGTGATGTATACGAAGGAATTTTGCATTTCAGACCTCCGGGGAATTCCGTTACTGCAGTTTCAGGAGAAAACGGTGGAGGTGTTTTGCCAATCGTTGGATCGTAGGAAAATATGGGAGGTGATTGTGAGAAGTCGATTGAAAATATGTTATTATCAGTTGTTAACCCCTTGCCGTGCCATTTAGTTTGTCATTGCCTCCACAATAATTCAGAATTACATTTGTAAAATAAACATTGATCACTAATTCTTGACATATAGCATAATTTAACGTAATATTAATATTATAGAAATAATTTGATCGTGTCGCATCTCACCCATATTTTCAATTTAATAGATTTTGTAAAACTTGAAAATTTCCTTTCCAATTTATAGCAGCACGAGTATCACTCGTTATAGCACGGCAAGGGGTTAAGGCGCTTGAAGTATTTTTACACTAAAGAGTATGGCAGGATACGGGGGTCAAAAGTGCCCTTGAACCGATTTCAATGAGGGTGGTCTCATTCGATAGAAAAAGCTTAGCGATCATTATGTACACATTTTTAACCCTGCATCTTGTTCGGAATGGTAGTTATGGAGAAAATTAGAAAAACAGGTTCTTGTCCCATTTTGCCTATATATTCAGGTGCAAAAAATTCGAAAAAATTCTGACATATTTCACACAGTACCATACATGTTTGAGATTTTTTTCAGATTTTTCCATTGAAAAACCTAAGCGTAGTAAACGAGCAAACGCAAAAAAAAAGAAAAAAGTGGATTTTTTATCGAGATCTTCAAGGTACAACTTTTTACATTAATTAAAATTTATTTCAAGTCGAAATATGTATTGTGAGGGCGTACAAACATGTATTATTGGCCCAAAAAGAGAAGTCACTTTATAAATGGCTTGTATTGATTCGACCGGCGCAAAGAGACATCCCTCGTTTTGACGTTACTTTCAATTGTAATGCGTGATTGGTCGAAAAAGCAATGAACGACGAAATAAGCATTTAGTTTTCGGTTGTCGTTCAGGTTTCAAGGACCAATACGAAGGAGATAAGGCGGTGCGAGGACAGTCTCTGCTTATCTCGCACCGTAAACCAAGTGACTTCTTTATTTTGGCCGGTAATAGATGATCATTAGAAAGATTTCCTTCCCATTAACTGCGTTACGAGTGTCGCTCGTTATTGTGTGGCATAGGGTCAATGAGAGCAAAGATTTGATGCTTAAGAAACTTACGATTAGTGGATGAACGATGCCTTACTTATTCCAACTAAAAATACTAAATACAACAGGAATTAATTAGAGATTTCTGATGTTTTTTCAGTAATGAAAATTTTTGATATTTGACGTGGTAATGCGAAAGGTGCTTATCGCCGCAGCAACTGCGATTGCGGTTCCTGTAAACACTTAAAAAAACTAGCACGTAGAAACTCTCGACGTGGCTGGTAGTTTTACGGTGTATATCGATTCGTATAAAAACGCTGCATTTCGTGATAAAACAAAAAATTATGGAACACTCTTTACACTTGAAAATACAACAGGTCGATTACTGGTACTAGTTACAATTAGTTGTACATTTTTAGTATTTTTTTAAAATTTGTTTTAGATTTTTTAACACGAAGTATTTCGAATGTCATTTTTTGCAACGTCGCTGTAGATGAAAGAAGAGTGGGTCTTTTATTTATGAAAAAGGCAGAAACACTTTTTGACACTTTGTACTTCAAATAGTAAGTTGGTGCGTTGTTTTTCTTTTTACAATTGAAATGGAAATTACTTTGGTTACTTTTTCCCTTAACATTAATCAGGTTGTATGTATGTTTCTCAATATTCTAGATCACTGATTTCTATTTTTTATCAAATAGTCTTGATTGGGTGGTAGATCAATGTTTGATTATGTTTTTAGAAGTTTGCAAATGATTTACCGTGCAGCGCAAAATATATAGAACACACATTTCATACTATATTTACGTGGCCTGATTTTCTATAACGAGAATATCTGCGACATGAGCCAAGGAAAGCAGTTTAATCGTCTGTTTTTTACTCGACGCAACGTTCATTACCTAATTAAGATTACCAATGATACATTTATTATAACTACGGTGTTTCTTTATTATATTTTTTTCGTTTAAACCGCCATTATAATTTCTACTACAACTTGCTGGTTTAGGTTTCTGCAGTACGAATTTTTTGGCCATTTAAAGGTCAAATTAATTAACTCAACTTTTTGAATTTTCCCAAACTAAAGTGTCAAACTTCTTGATTGAAATTCTACATACTGACACTTCATCAACATCTATTCTTACCGTAGCAAAACTTTTGACTGGTTAAAACTTTGTTAAGTGTAAAATAACGTAAATTAATCTTTTGATTGGTTATGAAATTGTAATGTACCGACCATTTATTACTAATATATAAGATAACTTTAGCAAATATCTTGTAAAGACAAATATTTTGTACCACAGCGACACCATCACTTCCCATCATCCTTACTCACCCCTGAATCACCGTTCCAAGACTTGATCATCGACAGAGACTTTTACGTGATATGAAAAAATAAATTTGTTAGAATTATTATTATTCCTGAAATTCTTGATGAAGTTTCTTTTTCAATTTTCTACCTCAATCGGAAAAACTGTAGGCGATTGAATCGAACAGTATTTTAGCCCCCATCCATTTATTTCATTGAAACAAACTTATTTGATAATTTTAAACCCCTGTTATCCTATGTCGAGAAGTATTCGACATAGTTTCAAATTTTATTTTATTTTCGGATAATTTAATATCGACTTTCCAATTTCATAATGATTTTGTACTATCATCTAAATATTCATCAATGCTTGTAGTTATTGATATCATTTAAAAAATGAATAACCAATGATAGAAAATATTGTGAAATTAATTTTATTTGGCTCACTACAAAATTAACAAAATAATTCGGACCGTAAATGGTTAAATATATTAAACCACACATCTATAAATTTGTCAATTTCACGACATCGGAAAGAATCCTTCGACACTTTAACTTTTGCAGATGTCTACTTTGAGAAAATGCAAAAAATTGATTTTTTGTAAGCTTGAGTCTAGAAGACCGTCTCAAAGGGTTAAGAAGCAGATAAAGGATGTACACTCCCATTCACTCTCCTCCTTTCACACCGTGCAAGTTTCCTTAAACGTTACCTGGCATTCATTTCTTCCATGGGACTTTAAAATGGCCCATCAAAGTGAAATTACCGGTGAAACTATTAAAGGGTACGCGTGGGCCGGAAAGGTGAAAGGAAGTTGATACCTTGAATGGGTTCCGGAGAGAGGGCAGAGTGGGTGGCAGTTAATTAACACTTTAATGGGCACACAGCGCGTTAAACGAGCCGCGTGTCCTCGCGCCGATTAAACTGTTCCCATTAACACGTTTAACTCCTGCTACCTTTTACGAACGAGGATATTTCTCTCGTGGAACGGACTTGCGAAACCTGCAACAACGAGGATTGAAGGATTGACTGGATGCCAATTCGAATTAGCGCCGATCGCAGTTCAATTAATTCTTACTGGTGCTCCCTACAGGGTATTTATGTTGTTGTACCGACAAATTCACGTTTTCTTATCTGTCGGTGTGATTTATTTATCAACTAATGTCACACTAGCAAATCCGTTGTTTCTTCAGAAATTACATTTTAGCGTCAATGCATTTTAACCCTTCTGCTCCAAGCACCGCATATAAACGGTCATATGACGGATATAATCGACCGTATGACCGATATAAACGATCATATGACGAATATAAACGATCGTATGCCGGATAGAATCGATCATATGACGAATATAAATGATCATATGACGGATATAAGCGGCATCCACTCGACGACGTGTGGATACGTGTGCCGCATAGTAACGATCATATGACGGATATAAGCGGCATTCACTCGACAACGTGTGGATACGTGTGCCGCATATTAACGATCATATGACGGATATGAGCGGCATCCACTCGACGACGTGTGGATACGTGTGCCCTATATGATACGATTATGTGACGGATATAATTGATCATGTGATGAATATAAACGATCATATGACGAATATAAACGATCATATAACGGATGTAAGCGATCATATGACGGATATAAACGATTACATGACGGATATAAGCGATCATATAACGGATAGAATCGATCATATGTCGGATATAAGCGACGTCCAATCGACGACGTGAGATAAACGATAACGATAAAAAGTGCCATCTCTAGTTGATGACAACATTTTTTATTGTCGGCTGAATATTTTCCGTTGATTTTATTGACATATTGGATTAATCACTTCTTAAAGCTACTCTTTCTTGAAACGACCTGAAAATGTATTAATCAATAAACTTCAAACATCAAAACGATTTGTATCTTAATAGTTTTCTAAGTCTTTTCAAATTAATATAAATAAACTTGTTATATTCGAGTAATGATTGTTTTATGCAGCACAGCTGTTATTTAAGGCTTAGAAAATTGTACGTATTTACAGAAACTGCCGCAACAATTAAATAGAAAGTGGACAATAAAAATCATAGAATGCTCGATGATCGCAGCACCGTCTTATAGAATTTTTACAAATCTCACAATACCACTCCACGATTAATCTAACCATGGACAAAAAAATGGAGAGTCTATTAACCTCTAGCACCCTCAAATAGAATTGTTCTCTACAATTTCAAAACAATTACTGAATTATACGAGATATGAGGCAGCTTAGCTGAACAATACTCCTGGAAACTCTACCACTGGTTCCCCTAGCCAGGAACATGCACGTGAATGATACAATCTGCAAGCCATTCCCTAGATCACGTTTCGAATGGCGTTCCTGAATGACAACTCGGAAACAAGTAACGTCTTCCGTGTAAACAGATAGAAACCGATCGGACGACCGCACATATGATCCTTCGACGCGTGCATTCTGACCAAGTGCGTCTATTTGATTTCCACCGACGGCATGCTGCCCTTCCCTACGCACGATTACGATCACTCGTGCGAATTGGATCCTATTTTGCCGCACTGCGGGAATACAGCACGATGTTCTGCGTTGCCAGGCTATCTCATTCCTCGTGTCATGTCGTTTCCACAGAGTTTAATGACATTAGAATTGTTGGAATAATATTCCGGAAGTGGAACATATTTTAACATTTCTTAAATGCAGGTTGATGATTAAATTTTTGATATTTGCTAGGTGTATTTGGAAAGTAGGGTGAGGGGTGTCAAACGTTGTCAAGTGCAGTACAATGTCGTACGTTGTAAGGCCATTCTACTGCTTGAGTCATGTTTCGTGAAAGTTGAATGAGATTATAATTGTCAGAATAATATTCAGGGGGTAAAACGTTTTTAAAGATTCCTTCAATGCAAGTACAATAGAATCCCTCTAATGTTGCTCTTTCTAAGGTTGCTCTCTCGCTAATGTTGACAGGATACTCCCGTTACTGTTACTTGTATTTTCCCCCACTTGGACTTCTTATTGCCCAATAGAATTTTAGTTTCGAGGCGTGTCACGTAGGTTATGGATCCTTCGATCAAGTTTCAATTCTGCGCATGCTTATGCGCATAGGGGAAAATAAGTCATGAAAAGTGGGGATAGAAGGGAGTGTCAACATTAGCGAATGATGCTGGCCCGAGTTGTCAACATGAGAGGGATTCTACTGTAGATGATTACATTTATGATATTTGCAAGGTGTATTTAGAAAGCAGTGTGACTGTAATAAGAAATTGTCAAGTACAGTGCAATGTTGCACGTTGCAACCTTATTCTACTGCTAGTGTCACATCATTTTGTAAGAGTTGAATAGAATTAGAATTGTTACGATAATATCCCGGAGGTGAAAAGTATTCTACGATTCAATAAATGTAGGTAGATGATTAAATTTTTGGTAGTTGCAGGAACAAAGAGGAAAAAAATAATAGAAAAACATATTTTCCTTGCATAGCGCACGTAATTAGATGCCGCAAAAAACGATTCTGGCGCGAAGTAAAAATCGGAAACGACTGTTAACGTTTTGAAATGTGTGCTAGAATAACTTCGTGCAAAAACTAGAGCAATATCGATGTGAATTTTTTATATGACTCGTCCTATAATCCACCATTCTCTCTTTGGTTCGTTTAATTAAAGGTATCGTTGAAGAAATGTAAATCGTCGATAAATTGATAATTAGATAAAACATTCATTATTGCACTGCTCCCGCAGCATTTCTTTGTCTGTTCTATCCAAAGAAAATAATCATTGCAAAATTCCGTTGTGTGAAATTACGAATTCCTCTATAATTTTAAGCTTTAAAACACTTTATTAACAAATTCTTGATTAAAATATAAATCCTCGTTAATACAGTTTCATAAAGGCAAATCAAAAATCAATTCCGAACTATGAAATTCATTTTGTGATCATCAGAGCGAGAGCATTGTCAGTATCATTCGATAGAAACAAGAATTAACTTGTTTCGGATACGATGTAAGGGGAGAGTGACACTCTCACTGCTATTGTTTCCTAAAAACCTAAGATCGACGAATAACAAGAGAAAAGAAAACATTTCTTTCGTCGTTTCCATGACAATTTAACGGGCGTGAGGCTTTTTCAGCCAGTCATGAATTAAATTAAAAAATGACATCAGTTCGAGGGATGTCTCTATCCGTCGGGCGAATTGGAGCAAACTTCTTGCTTCTGTTGAATGCTACATATATGACAAAAACGAAGATAATTGTTTATTTATATGCAGCGTACACATTCGGCTATTTATTTGCATTACTTTATGTGAAAATCCGCATTATTTTGTAACAAGGAGGATGACCGTCTGATAATTATTGAAGGGCGTAATATAATTAAAACTAATATTTATTAAATTAAGTAAAAGAATAGAAATTAGATATATATAATCAAAATAATACTAATCTACTTAATACCACTTATATTAAAAAAAGAACCTAACACATAAATATCATAAGAGACCATAAATCATAAAACACATAACTTCCGCACTCTTTCGACGCCGAACACGTTCTGCTCTTAGGCCAATCCGCGGCCGCACGCTGCACGTCGTGACGTCACTATTCTAAACATTTCAGCATCGAGACGTCTCTCGCCACGACGGCATAATTTTATAAAATATACTATGATTTGAATGTTGCGTTTGCTTTCAGAGGAAACCGTTCGCAGCACTCGTGTCTTCGAGACGGACTTCTTTCAAGAATGGCCGAGCACAGAGAGAGGACCCCACTTTGACACGACTGTTCCCTCGAATATCACTGGTTTAGTTGGAGAAACCATCCAGCTACTCTGCAGAGTTAAGAATCTTGGCAACAGAACGGTAAGTAACTTTTTTCCTCCCCTTCTTCTATATCTGACATGTAATTCTGCTCAATGAAAACAAATTTTGAAAATAATATGTAAATAGAGAAACGGTTCCAATGAAATGTTTAACACGTCGACTGCCATGGGTGTTGCTGGTAACCGGCGCTATTGGATTCAATGAAATTTCATATGACTTTTTAATTGCAGTATTTACAAATTTTCTAACACATTCAGTATTTAAATATAGGCATTCAAAAGATAAAATCCAGCAGAATATATGCAGGGTGTCTCAGCCGATTTTGACATCTTGATAACTTCTTTTAAGTTTCCTATGAAACATTTTCCGCTACATGCCAAAATGCCGAAGTAATCAAGAGGTCAAAATCGGCTGGGACACCCTGTATATGTATTCTTATCTTTAAAGTTCCTTGACAACTTGAAATTTTAATAGCAAAGATATCACTTTAGTAGAAATGTCAACAATTTCTGTAGTAATACAACTTTTTACTGAGCCCCCTCTTTTGACATATCTTTCAAATGAATTAAATAGTTGTTGATAAGTAACAGAAAATCAAGGTGTGCAACGGGTTGAAATTAGTATCAGAAGGGGGGTTCTAACATCCCTCTACAAGAAAATCCCAGAAGTCGCAAAGAATAACTGAATCGTTCAAACCGAAAAGAATGCCCAAAGTGATACCTCTCACTTACATATATGTCCGCGATAGGTCGGACATTTTTAATCCGAAAACTCGTCTCTATGCAAAGCACGTGCTCGCATTTATGGACCGCTCTCTCGAGTACTCGTGTACCGACTAATACGTTTCGTTGATATCGTACATTTACGTTCGCATGTAATGCCGCACGATGGCACCGACAAAATTGAGATTCCTCGGTCGAGCGAAATTACAGCGAACCTTTGGCGCGGATAAAAGCCCTACGAACTCGAGTCAGACCGAAAAACGATATTATATACGAAAAGAAGTTTATTTAACGATGCGAGCGTCGCTTTAGAAATTGCCTCGGCTCGTCTCGGACTGTATACTATGTACATTTTCACCCCGGAATGGCAAATGGTGGGGATTCCCCCTCTGTTCTCAACATAGGCGGCGCTCTCATCCCATTAACTGCTCGTTGACTTGGGTAGCTTGTCAGAAATTGCCAAGATGATTGAGAATACGTAAAAAATAAAGTAGAAACAGGTTTCTCATATTGGAAACGACAATTGTAAGGGATAAATGAGAATGCGTGCAGAGTCGGATATATTTTAACCTTCAACCGTTCTTTATCACTAATCATATAATACACAGTATGTCGGAGAAGTAACGGAGCTTTTTAAATTTACAAAAAACTACCAACGCCATCTATTAAAACAATATATCATTTGAAAGTTGTATATCTCCTCTGCAAAACGAGACCACTCTCATTAGTTTTAATCAACGTATTGTTAAGTTATAGCTCTTAAAGTGACATAACCTTTTGTCATCTCGTCACAAAGGCACGATGGAGCAAAGAGCTAATATTAAATTTTGTTTCAAGCTCGATGAAACTTTTACAGAGACATTTGAATTAATGAAGAAAATTTATGGTGACGATTGTTTATCACGTGCACGTGTATTCGAATGGTATAAGCGATCCCTGGATGGTCGTAACGCTTTGAAAGACGACCCAAAGCCAAGCCGGCCGAAGAAAAAAAATCACGATGAATTGGTGGAAAAAGTGCGAGAAATAATCGCCTATGATTCGAATTGGACTGTGAGATGGATAGCGGAAAAATTAAATACGACTAACAATAAGAATATGATTCACGAAATTTTGACGAAAGATTTAAATAAACGGAAGGTCTGTGCTCGATTCGTTCCTCACGCGTTAAACGAGGACCAACAAGTTCCTCGCGTTGAACATTGCAAGGACCTTATTAAAACAGCCAGACAGAACTCCACTTTCCTGGAATCAATTGTAACTGGTGATGAGACTTGGTGCTTCAAATACGATTCTCACACAAAACGTTTTATGATAATGTTATACATGTCCAAGAAGCCGTGACAAGGGTCATTGAGGCGATTTCGAAAAGTGACATAAAAAATTTGATGTTAGCATTGGTTGAACGTTCCCAGCGGCGTATCGATGCGGAAGGGATGTACTTCGAATAAAAAAAAATAATTTTGGCAAAATATCTGATCGTTTTTTTTCTATTTAAAAAGTTCCGTTATTTTTCCGACATACTGTGTATGTAGAATCGAATTATAACCGATACAGAATTGGAAAATATAAGTTGCAGTATTGTAGAACCGATACTGAACTAATATGTGATGGATTTAAAGGTTCGACGAACCGAAAATGGTGCAAGAGTCCGATAATTGCAGTTATACTGCCGACCAAAATAAAGAAGTCGCACAGTATGTCGTAAGGAGAAGCTGTTTCAATCAAACCAAGGAAAATTTGGCAAGGAATGAGTTAACGGTGTGGCTAATAACAGACGAACACCTATTTTGTTGTTACAGAGAAATTATTCTAACTAGACAAAGCTAATTACAGTCAACTGTAGCCTTCCCAGTTTCTTACATTATTCATTTACGATCAATTAATCCATTTATTGTCAGAAAAACTAAGCAAATATTACTTTGCGTGTTAGAATTTGGGAAAACGACAAAAAAGCTTTGGAACATTAGTTTAACCCCTTGACCTACTATTTCTTTTCTGACGGGGCCCGCAAAGACTCAAATTTAATACCCGAAGTCAAAAGTTTTCACTGATTTTTGCTATTTCGTGTAACTGACTGTAATATTAATAGTATAGAAATAATGAGACCGTTTCGTGATCGGCTGATATTGTCAATTTAATCATTTTTGAAAGACTTCAAAATTTCCTACGGATCAAAAATATAATATCGAATTTTACAAAGGTACGAAGAGCATTTTTTCTCCAAAATTACTACACACACTCAGCCATTATTGCTAACTTATTTATTCCAACTTATAGTGCAACCACGAGATATCACGTAGTTGGCAGTGAATGGGTTAAACGATCCGCTTTTACATAATAAGAAAAATTACTTTTTTAACTAACTAACTCAGGTCCACAGTTAAAAAGAAAGTTTGTTCCAAGAACTAGAATTTTCTCACGCTAATCAACAAGTGAAACAAATGAGACTCTCATTATAACTTCAAACAGAGGGCAAAGCCACTCCGAAAGTCTAATTCGTCAAAATAATTTACTCGCATTACATTTGATCATACCACGCTAGTTTCCCACGACTTTATCCCGAAAATTTTCCACCCGCGATATCCAGAGGCAAGTAAAAGTTTCATGTTGCTCATGCGCCAGGTAATTAGGCGAGTTTCAAGCTGTTTCACCATAACAAATGGTGCCGTTTTCACGAGACCGTACGTGAAACCCGTAGGTGGATCGGCCTGCTCGTTTACCCGAGAGAAGACGAGCGTGATTTCCCAAATTACGCCGGCAAAAACGATAGAAATTACCATTAAATGTACGAGTCCCTCGTTTAAGGCAGCCTCAGAGAAACTGCTAGAGTTGCGAGTGTTATGACGGCTCGGTTAGAATCGATTAAATTTCGCTCTAATGAACGGCCTCGAGGACTCCCTGGTATCGGGCGAACTTACCTTGTGCCAATTTTCCCTACTCTTCTTCGAAACTTTGCCAATTTGCTTGTACTACGAAGGAGTATTCCGCGCCTGAGGTCTCTGGATCGACGCAATTATCTAGATGATCTGTGGAATTATCTTTCTGCGGCTTCGAGGTCAGTTTTTGGATCCTCCAGTTCACGGAGTCGAAGAATTGGTAATGAAGTTGTTTAGCGAAGAATGGAACACGTAATTAATTTTCTCAGGTATATTTTGTAGGAGCACGAGAAAGATAGAGAGGCGCGCGACGTCAGTCCCTGGGGACCGACAATGAACTTTTCGTTCAGAGACTGAATATGGATCTGTGTCAACCACTAGTCGCGTGACTAGGAAACAAAATCAATCGTTAGTAGTATAAATAGGAAGCAGCGTTAATTAACAGCAGCGTACTGGGCCTGAGTACCTTAACACGTTGAGCGCAACGTCAGTCCCTGGGGACCGACAATGAACTTTTCGTTCAGAGACTGAATATGGATCAGTGTCAACCATTAGTCGCGCGACTAGGAAACAAAGTCAATCGTTGGTAGTATAAATAGAAAGCAGCGTTAATTAACAGGAGCGTACTGGGCCTGAGTAGCTTAACACGTCGAGCGTGACGTCAGTCCCTGGGGACCGACAATGAACTTTTCGTTCAGAGACTGAATATGGATCAGTGTCAACCATTAGTCGCGCGACTAGGAAACAAAGTCAATCGTTGGTAGTATAAATAGGAAACAGTGTTAATTAACAGCAGCGTAGTGGGCCTGAATAGCTTAACATGTTGAGCGCGTCGTCAGTTTCTGGGGACTGACAGTGAACTTTTCGTTCGGGTAGTATTACTTTCCAGGGACTGACACTGATGTTTTCGTTTGGGCCATGTATAGGAAAAACTGTACACTTTCGCCAGGTGGTACAAGGTCGATTCGTGGCAATTGCAACGTAAAAGTAAACACTACGCAGTTCCTCGTTACTGCGACCTACTGTGCAAAACTGGCCGGCCGTCTCCGTGGACTATGATTATATAGCTATTGTACCGTTTCGGTTTGTCGACAATTTTCGTAATTCTTCGTCCGTCTTCGTCTACTATCGTCGATATTCGTCACTCCAAAGGTGGGCGACCTTCTCAGTCTGCGCACGTGCGCCGCGGCAGGTGGACCCAATGAGGTCCACGCGACACTCGTGGAACCGATTTACGTGGATGTGCTGTGGGGATACGCAAAGAAGGCTGGTGGAAAGAGTGCATCTCATTCGTCAGATTGAGAGTCACTTTCGCTGAAAGAGTCTTGATTCCGTACACACGCTTTGTTTTTCGATTCTTACGCGTCATTTGCGGAAGACTCAACATTCAGATCGGACAACGTAACGAAGAGAGGGGATGACTCGTGTTGAAACTAACAATAAGGTACAGAATACAAAGTGAAGGGCGAGAATCAAAACACTGTCGCATGCATCAAATTTGGAATATTACTATCCATAATTTAACACTAAAACTAGATAGGTGATTTTTCAATTATTCTAAAGTTTCCTCAAATTAATAATGGAGCGTTACAGTAAATGTGTCATTTCTACCTTGTAAAACCTAATTTACTTAGTTAATCATTTTTTATCTCGAGACTTCTACTGGCCGAAAGTACTTATCCGGTGTATTTAATACTAGATTTACCAAAGCCGTCAAATTGTCTTTATTTAATGTGTTGCGATGT
The DNA here is from genome assembly GCA_910591515.1 of Cerceris rybyensis. Lineage (NCBI taxonomy): Eukaryota > Metazoa > Arthropoda > Insecta > Hymenoptera > Crabronidae > Cerceris > Cerceris rybyensis. The sequence goes on along the minus strand of OU342789.1, from coordinate 63,555,266 downwards.
AACAGACTTCGTGTCCATGAATCTAGTGTTAAATATAGTAAATTTAACGCCGGTAGTTCTAGTGTTAAATGTATCAAGGTTGTACTCACGCATGGGTACAATCTTATGGTGTAAATATGGGCGAGTCAAGAGCTTGAGCGCGAGGATTCCAGAAACGACACGGAGTGTATAGGCGTAGCAAAAGATGCTTCTCCTGCCCTTACGTTGCCTAGATAATGCAATAGATAAGTGGAGGTATTTGACACTGCAATTATTCTTAATTAATAAATTTAATGCGAGAAGCGTACTTTCACCTTTTCACAATCTGTTATTTGAGTGCGGAAAAATACGTGTTTAGTAATTTGCGCTAGAAATTTAGTGTCGTATAAATGCGGATCATTCCAAATGCGTACATTGTTCGAATCGCTTCTATGTGCATAGCACTACACACATGTAAACATTTTCGGATTAATAAATTAGATTTAGGATAACGTGGCGATTGAAAGTAACTGTAAACAAAGTCATAACGAATTCACAAACATTTATTGCAAATTTACAACAAGGGCTAGTTTACATAATTCTGTAGTTATTGGTATTCGATATTAAGTTGCTTATGCTATTATTGTTTCAACATACTGTTTACGTGTTACTCTTCGTAATTTCAGTGGGCTCTTCCACATCTTATCGTTTATTACTATTAACATATTTATTTACTTTAATATTAATGGCAATCATAAAGCACATATCTGCTGGTAAAATAAAAGAAGTTTCTTTAAAAAATCTAACTCGTATATAAAAACAATTTTAACAAATTAGAATGAATATTTAATAAGTTTTCAACAATTTTCTATCTCTACACTGTTTATTATAATCCAAAAAATAAGTTCTATTCTACTACAACATGAAAAATAGAGATTGAATCACATTTGAAGTTAAACGTGCCCACCAATTTGTTAAAGAAGCGTTTAAAATAAATTTGAACGTTTCGTTGCTCGAATTTTCAATGCAAGATCAGCATATCGATGTAAAACTGCAAGGAGAACGTTAAGTCCTTCGGCTCTCATGATTGAAACAGTTGAACCTTTGCGATATAAAAGTTATTCCGCGTTGAATTCTTCAGGGAGGGAAACTTTAGAGTTCGGCATGTTGTTAGTGACTGTCGAGGTATGATTGAAAATAAGTGGAAGTAGAAAGGGTGGGAAAAGAGACCGGCAAAAGTTCCCTAAACTGAACTCAACAACTCTAAACAACAGACAGTGAGAGGCATGGAGCAAACACAGTAAATCAAAATATAGGTGCCGACTGACCAAGGAAAGATGAGGGGAATGGGGGAGGATAACGTCCGAGAGTTCGAGAACTTATTTTTGAATTGAGAAGTTTCCATGGCAGATACAACGTTCTCATGGAAACAATGTAATATAAATAATTGTATATCGACGCGTTGTAAATATTTACAAACTATCACGTGCAAAATTTAATTGTAATAAAATTTTGTTTATTCTGACAATGAAACATGTTAAACTTGGACTTTTTTGAAACATAATTCTCGAAAAAATATTTCACACGTACTTTTTTTATCAACAACCATCCATATCGAAGGGCACAAGATACAGAACAATGTTGAGGGTTGAAAGTGTATTTTTTGGAATATTTTGACAACTCGAAGCTATAATATACAAATTATTTAACTGATCACATTTTTTACCACTTGATCCATCTTTCTGCAAGGCACTTATTTAATATATTTAAACCTATTAGATTTTGTGACCGTACATCTAGTTTTAAACACTTATCTCGTTGTCGAGCGCATTTTCGGACAATCACGCATTAGAATTGAAAATATGTGAGGTCGAGGAATGTCTCTATCAGTCAGGCAAATCGGAACAAACCACTTATCAAGTGACTTCTTTTTCTGGGTTCAATGATAGCCAATATGACTTCTCTTTTTCGAAGTTTCATGACCCGACCCACGTTCCATGACCCCTGTCCACCGTGGACAGTCCTAGACCCGTGAAACCTAAAGTATCAGGAATTCGCTAAATCATCGTTGCTACGTATATTTGAGATTTTAAAGGAAATGTTAACTTGCATTTTTAGGTTTCCTGGGTGAGACATAGAGATATCCACCTGTTAGCCGCTGGACGTTACACTTACACGAGCGATCAGCGCTTCCAGGCGTGGCACGTGCCACATACGGAGGAATGGACCCTGCGGATACGATACCCTCAGAAAAGGGACAGTGGTATTTACGAGTGCCAAATATCCACGACTCCGCCTATTGGCCACTTCTATTATCTCACCGTCGTTGGTAAGTTCTTCTATGTTACACTTTTACGAAAGCTTTGTGAATTTAGAAAATTCGCTAGATTAATTTCGAACGGCGGAATATAGTGAGTAGGAGGGATTTTAACTATTTTGAAACTGATAGAAGTCAGTTTTATTGCCCATAATTAGAAGAAGAGATCGAGACACTTTCCAGTTACAATTTCCGTCTGTCTTGAACTGTAAGCCGCAACTGTCACTTTAATGTTTTCCTCATTAAGAATTTAGATCGATAGAATATATGCTTAGCTGCAAAGACCAACGTTTTAATTATTAATGGCACATATAGGAAACAGTATCACTAATTAGTAATACAAGCAGGAAACAGTATTAATTAATAGCAGCACAAATATGTACCAGTGTCAACCATTAGTCGGACAACTAGGAGACAATACCAATTATTAATAGTACAATTAATCAATTAGTTAACTTGATTAGTCAATTATTAGTAGTAAATACAAATAGGAAACAGTGTCAACCGTTAGTCTGACAACTACAAAACAATATCAATTGTTAGTAGTATAAATAGGAAACAGTGTTAATTAATAGTACCAAAAATGGGGAACACTATCAACTATTAGTCGGACAAACAGGACACAGTAGCAATTATTAGTAGTACAATTAGTCAATCAGTTAACTTAATGAGTCAATTATTAGTAGTAACTACAAACAGGAAATAGTGTCAACCATTAATCGGACAATTTGGAAACAGTACCAATTATTAGTAGTACAAGTAGTCAATTAGTTAACTTGATTAGCCAATTATTAGTATAAATACAAACAGGAAACAGTGTCAACCATTAGTCTGGTAACTAGAAAACAATATCAATCGTTAGTAGTATAAATAGGAAACAGTGTTAATTAATAGTAGCAAAAATGCGGAACAGTATCAATTATTAGTCGGACAACTAGAAAACAGTACCAATTATTAATATAATAGTACACTTACTCAGTTAGTTAACTTGATTAGTCAATTATTAGCAGTAAATACAAATAGGAAGCAGTGCCAACCGTTAGTCTGGCAAGTAGAAAACAGTATCGATCATTGAATTACGAAATAGTGTCAATTATTAATATAGTAAATTGAAATTTGTGTCAACTATTAATCGTGCAACTAAGACATAATCTAAATTGTTAGTACCTTAATTCACGGGAGCGTCAATTATTGGAAGTTGCAAGTAGGAAATTGCATCAATTAAGCTAAACTTTTAGCAGCACCGCGCTTCCTCTTTCTCCATAAATAGAACTAACCACGTTCATTATTACTCCAAACGGTGCACCGCATCGATCATCCTCAATTACAAACTGTTCATAGCATCAATTATCTTACCCAGTCGCGACACTTCAGGAATAAGAGTTACTACCATCCAAAATTAGCAAACTATACTAAAATCCCCAACTCTGATAACCAGAGAGTTGACCTCTTCAAATATTAAAAACAACTTCCGCTTTTCCATCTCTGTAAATACCACCATGACAATTTTCACAGAACACAATTAACAAAACGTCATCCATTAACGGAGTAAACAAGAAACCGCATCAATTACAGATAGTTAGAGATAGCTACCAGCATCCGTTTTAGTGGACAGTTGATAAAAACCAACAAACAGCCTCAATTATACTTATTATCGTCTCTCCAAACAGTGTTGTTCATCGGTCGACGTTCGCCGCAAACAACGAGTTACATTAACACAACTGCAACGATGCAGGAATAAATTAGCCGTTAACGTATGCATCGTGCAAGTGGTTTAAATTACACAATATCGCGGGAGAATTTTCAAACTCAAAATTTGTATGTGATGAACTATTTCAGCTTGTACTTAACTTTCAAATAAAATTGAACTTTAAATATTTACATTTGCTCTGCAAATATATTATGATTGGATTGGGTGCAAGTATTACATTGGAGACGGTTGTTGCATTTATGTTGTTTTTTCTTGCTATTATTTTTTAGTTTTTGACCATGTGTATTTTCTGTGTTTATTCTTTACACTTCAAATTATTTGACTAACTTTTCTTCAGATAAGGAAATATAGTCCTGGAAAATTGTCTATTGTCGATTACTCATTTGTATTCAATTAGGCACAATTTTAGATACTGTATATTTTTTGTTAATATGCAAAATTAGTGTTTATTTCGAAAGTCGATAATTAGCAGATGGAACGTTAAGTGCCAGAGAAAGCTCGAGTGTAGCTCGACATAGGAGTGCAAAGGGTTAAAATTATGCCAGGTGTTCGAATTTACAGCAAATTAATACCCGAATAGCTATTGTATAGTATAGACAATTAACTTTTAGTAAAAAATGGACCATTAAAAGAAAAAGTGTTACATTAACACTAGACTTACCGAGGTGGTGAAAATAATTTATTCTGAATTTTTGAAAATACTTTTGACACTGCTAACGGTTTTTTTCTTCAATTTTCTACGTCCATTTTGAAGACTATGGGCAATTCAACCGACCAAGTTTCTTACACCCTTCATTTATTTTATTGGGGTATATTTATTTGACAATTTGAAGTATATATTGAATTAATTGTCGATAGATCTAGTGATAAGACAATAGAAAAATTCATCCCAGATATATTATATATCATAGACTGACACTAATTTTATTTTTAAATAGACTTTGAGGCTGTTTAAACAAATACCGGTTGATTTCAATTACTATTTCGTGCAATTCTTCACACTATTGACAAGTATTGGTGCGCTCCGTTTATACAGAAGCGTATTTATTCGCAGGCGTGAGGACGAATTGAATTTTACTTAATTATACTTGGCCTCACGGTTTTGAAAATTTTCAGTTTAGATCGTGAGCAGTGACTCAACTGCGCGACATGCTAATTTTTGTAACCATAATTTCGTTTATACACCTGCTTTTCATGTTAAGTCCATTTAGTTTTCGGAAATTTTGAGTTCATATTCATAATCAGCAACTCAGATGCTTGTAAAAAGTCAATTTTCTGCTAAATTTGCAAGTATTTAGAACTTTTGATCAGGATTTTGGCAAAATCGATCATTGTGTGTCGAAAAAATTGCGACCCGAGTATCGCGATTCAGGCATCAGTTATCGTTCTCGCTTTTGCAAACGAGAGATATCACCGTTATGAAAAGCTTATCGACACTCGAATCGTGACAGGCTGCAACACCATGAAAGGAAACCACGTTACATTCGGGCGACGTAATTATACTAGGACGTAATTAGGAATATTGGGCGTCGAGGTAACTTGGAATGTAGCAGGCGTCAACAACACGATGAGAATGAGCAAACAATGTCGAATATGCGATACCGTGCTGGTTAAACGAACGAGATATTAATTCGATTCGATTGCTATGCCTGGGAGAATACATTGAGGCTTTATGGGGTGCTTTCTGGCGTGTTGTCGGGTACACGGTTGGTTAATCATCGGTAAGCTACGTTTAGAAATTTCTTTTTTATTATATCTGTTCAATGGTGGATCAGGACGAAGGTGCACGAAATCTGCACGCCAGAGCTGATTTTTTAGAAGCTCCGCCTACTTTACTCAATGACTAACTCGAGTAATTGTATAATTGGTGGTCCGTTTCATCGCTTTCAATGATTTTTTAACACTATAATGCAGTCAAGTGTTAAGCTCAGAAAGCAAATCGAAATGACTCGTTCAAAATTTTTTCCAGAAGTTCTCCAAGTTTTAGGACAGTCATAGAGCAAATATTCTACGTTGATCTTTTAAAATACAGATTACCGAATCGATAATCTCTTCCACCACTTGATTTCTCTTTTTCTAAAGTACGTATTTAATATACTTAAATGAAATAGATTTTATACCGGTAGTTCAAATTTTAATATCGTCGAATATTGTATTAAGGTAAATTCAATCGTTTAAACTATAATTATGCTAAACTTACAAAATAGAAAGACATAATCGTCCTATATAGCAAAGTTTAAAAAATTTTTTTAAAATAATACAAACAACATTTTTTTCAAGAAGGAAAACTATTGTAAAAAATTTTTTAATGCAAATGTATTATAATATAATTACAATATAATGCTCAATTTACCGTTAAACTTTTACCTAAAACATTTTTTTCTATCTATAGTACTTAAGAGATATAAGTGAAAAAGTGCAAGTGTCGATTGCACTTTGAGGTTAAATTTCATGCCCTTAAAGGGCGATTGGACACGAACAATATATACCATTCTTCTTATCTTGAATCACTCTACAAACCCACAAAATTTCAGTCGAATCTGTGAGTCCCCACTTCGAACACCTTCCTTGTAAGTGTTTATAGCAAAATTTTTATATTTTATAAAGGAACCCGCGTGCTCGGGCCGGCCGCGGCTGTAGATTGGGCCCCATCCGCGCCCAAAGGTTGGAGGTCACCGGCTGGTCTCGGTGATACTGCTGCGGCCGGTCCTGCGGGTGTCCTTCTGTTCCTAGGAAAGGGTAAAGATGTTGGTTAGCGCGCTGCGTTTCGTCCTGGACCTGTTCGTGGACTCGTCAGTAGGGCTGACCGAACAGGCCCTGCCCTAGACGCTGTGTCCCGGATGGGACGATGGTATCTGCCGATTGATCGTATATATAGATACCGATCGTCGTTGGAGGACTCGCGAGAGCGATCCTTCGGTGGACACGATGTCTAGCGGACGATCCTTGAACTAGGGGCGGCGTAAGAGTAATGGCGGTCGTAGATCAGTGGTGGCACTCGATCGTGCTGCCGCCACATTTTAGTTTGTCTAATTTATATTAACAAAATTTTTAGTTAGTAATAAGTGAGACTGTGGGCACCATAGCAAAAAGTATCCCTACATACAGTGCGGCTCGGCTAACTTGGCATCTCGGCGGCGGAGCTTCTCGCTTTCAACCGCCTATTCGCACCATTTTGTTTCTTGGAATCCACTCGCTCAGCTTCTTAACCCTTTGCGGACGGAGACATTTTTGAATATTGAGAGATAATCACTTATTTGGCGGTCCAAAACCACCTTTTTATCAGAAATTTGAACTGTCAATCTATATCAATTATAAATTACTTTGCATTTAATCTTATCTCACCGGTTGCATTTGAATTTTTCAATTTTAACCGTGTATGCATACGGCGATACACTATAACTACATTTTTTCTCAAACCGCATATATGCGTCGCTAGTCCGCAAAGGGTTAAAGGAAGCACCCGACAAAGTCGTAGCATTCAAATATTCTTACTAGTTTGGCTGGAGTAGCGAGACATTGTATTACATTGTTTTCTCGTCGCGCGTTCCGTTTCATCAAGGAGAATCTCCCCATGTGGTGGGGGTAATTCTGCCGGAGTTTATCCTGTTTTTACTATAGAGATGTTAGAAATCTGATGCCTACGCCGATGTTCTCACTGTCGCCACCCAAATCGCGTTGTCTCCCTTGCTCCGATCTGCGGCGTTCTCTCTCTTCGTCTTTTAGTTTGATTTGTATGTGTACCTCTTTTAACGAATCGCGAGGTAGAACGTCAAGTGCCTTCGTGTACGTGTGCCAAGAGGCATGACGCTTGACGCCTAGCGAATCAGACTCTGCCGAAACAGGCCTACCTCCCAGGTGCCAAGTTGGCCGAGCCGCACTGTACATGTTACCCCTGCTCAGGTCTAATCTTTTGCCGTACAATAACGAGTTACACTCGTGACGCGTTAAATTCCATAGAAAATTTCTAAGTTTTGGAAAACCTACGAAACTGAAAATATCAGTGAAAATTATAATATTAGCATTAATTTAAGTTATACTCTATGGAAAGAATCACCGATCAATTCCCATTTTATCAATCTAATTCAAAGTTACTGCGTAGGCAGTCACAAAAAAATAGTACGGCAAAGGGATAATTTCCGAAATTAAGCTTAAAAGTTACATTTGACATATGTGATATTCCTCATTATTAACATATTACACTTTAATCGTATCTTCTTCAAATTGCGCACGAAATTCCCCAATTGTTTGCACACAGTTTATCAGCTAAATGCAACACCGACAAATCTCAGGTATTCTCGATGTCACCGTTACGTTGCTCGAAGTGCTACTCAAAGTTGAAACTAGTTAATGCTGCCTAAATATTTGTTCCCCGTTGCAAAGCGCCTCGTGCCGTGCAATTTCGCTGCTCCACGTGCTTTCGTCTGACGAATGCAACATTTATTGCACGCTGATGTCAGCATCTGAATTTCGTCGTCGCGTGACACGCGTTTAATGACGTTGAACAGGCTGCATCCCTGCCATTCGGACTGGTACGTGTCTCAAGTATCCTACGACCGATTAATACTAAAACTACAATTTTTATATTTATTATATTTCAATAAGTACTTTGGAAAAATAAGAATCTGTAGTAAGGGGTATTAAGTAGTCAATGAATTCACTGCACAGATTAACAAAAAGAAACAAAACTAGAGTATATATATATATACATTTAGATAACTAAAAAAATGTTGAGTATATAAGAACCACCGATTTTTCTATTTTATACATATAATGATATAATAATTTATTAGGCGTGTATAAATATTCTTTAATAAATACAATATATAGTATATACAATTATTTCGGTTTGCGCCAATTATACAAATATTAAAACTCTACAACAACTGTCTATCGACAGCGTTGCTAATTCCCTCTTCTCCGCTATTGCTGGGCCCTTCGTGGACTTCCCTTCCCCGAAAAGGCCCCGTCGGGGTGAGGGCCGTCTTTCTCCCTCGTTGGAGGAATTGTCCTCTTCCCTTCGGCGCCTTGCTGGCGCGGGATCTTAGAAATAGTACAATATAATAGTGATAATAATAGTAATAATAATAATGATAATAAGGATATTAATATTAGTGAATAATGGTATTAAAGAGTGTTTCGCGTAGATGCTCAAAACGAACTGCAATGGCAGTAGCTAGTAAAGTTGTTTATATATTATTAAATGTAAACTTAAGATATCAGGCTCTTCATTCTTTCGACACTTAAGATTTTTTTCTTAAAGAGGTACTACAAATAAAGACGTAAGAAAAATGATAAATTAAGTAATTTAGGTTTTTTGAGATAGGAGTGGAGTATTTACCGAATGGCTCCTCTAGTGACTTGGGAAACTTTTAGACCTAACTGGAAATCGATCATTTTGATAGAATTAATAATATCAGCGTTTGAAGAGGATAGAATTATTTAGAACTGTAAGGATCAAGAGGTGAGGAAGATGATGAATTAAGTAATTTAGATTTGATAACATACGAGTCGAGAATTTACTGCACTGTTTCCGTATCGATTAGGGACATTTTTAGACAAAAATGGGAACCGATCATTTTGGCATTTTTGGTAGTTTTAGTGCCAATGGAGTTTGATATTTTTATATTTCCATCATAAGCTAACATATGCAGTAATAACCTATTTTAAATCGATCCATTGCAACATAAAATTAAAGAGAACATTTAAAACCAAAATCTCATAATTAAATCATAGAGCAAAAAGTTGATGAAACAGTCACTGTATTTTTAAAAACGCTAATTTCACAGCCTTCTAAAATTCAAAATTCTCTAAATATTGCTTTGTGAAAAAAATGTTATCGAATAGCATTAACAGCAAACAAAAATATTTAATCAACGTACCGAAACATCCACCTGTCAATTAGATTCCCTCATGAAAATATTTGAAAAATTTTCAATCAGAGAAATTATTACAAAACGTGATTTCATCTCTCAGTACAGAAATTTTCCATCAGAAGTTAAACAAACTCGTTAATTGACAAATCCAACGCGATGCGGATCGACAGATATATAATTCCCTGTTACAAACATCGGCAAAAAAAAAGATGTAATTCCATATTAAAAACAAAAAGCAACGCAAACGAAATTCGAGAATCAAATGAACGGCTGTTCTCAATTTTCATTTAAAACCGTGTCTTTTCAAAAAGCAGTGTATCGTGCAACAAATAATCCGGCTCGTTAAAACGACCTCGTTGGACTATTCAAAAATTCAATTATCCGAATATCCTGTTCGCCAAACAGTTCGTATAACCGGAGCTTTATTGTAACACGATTCGGCCGCATTCCCGTTAGATTTCCCGTAAAATATCAATCGTTATAATTGTATAATCGCGTGGACACACATGGCTTAAGCGAGTCGTATAATTTTCCCATTTGTGGATGCTAAACTGCCGTGCATACGATACGAATAAATCGCAGGGCAATTTCATCGTGTTCCCCATAACATAGCCGGTTCGCCGTGGCACGAATCGACCTGCTCGGTGGAAAAAAATAATAACTTGAAAATCATTAATTTCTAGTGCTCCTTTAAAAGAAATCTTATGAGACGAAGGGATGACGTAGGCACGGACCTGATATTTCCAATTTACGTTTTATCTATACAATTGTGCCTAGCGTTTGTGCCGATGCGTATCATTTAACAGTTAGATTTGGGTATCTAAGCTAGCACCCTTATTAACACTATTATTAACCCTTATCGGTCGTAAGTCACTTCTAACGTGACAATAGTAAATATTTTGTCTCTGCGGTCGTATAGCACGTGTGAGGTGACTAGAATAATCATTTTTAAACTCGCTGTCTGTGGAATGACTGGACAATTACCTTATCAGTTCAACATTACTTACGTTACGTTACGATGAACATGTCCAATGACGTTATAATGACTTTTTAATCAAAGGGTATAGTAGGATAAGGTGGTCAAAAGTGCCCTTGAACCGATTACAATGGGGGTGGTCTCATTCGATAGATAATGATCGGCGATCATTGTGTACAAATTTTTAACCCTATATCTTGACCGGAAGGGTAGTTATGGGCAAAATTCAAAAAACAGGTTTTTGCACCATTTTTCCTATTCATTGAAGTGCAAAAAATTCGAAAAAATTCTGACATATTCTACACGGTACCATACATGTTTGAGATTTTTTTCCGATTTTTCCATTGAAGAACCTAAGTGTAACAAATGAGTAAACGCAAAAAAAAACGGAAAAAAGTATCGACAGGCTTCTTTCTTGTCGGTTCAACCACGCTGCAACATTGAAAAATATTATACCTCTATGGTACTAAATAGACATGTCGATTTTTATAAATGTTTTTACAGCAAAATAAAAAAATATGTATACCTCAATTTTGCTCGTAGAACTTGCCTACAAAGTTTCAAACCGATCGGAGAACTTTTTTTTTGACCTTGATTCTTTCAAAAATTTGGACTTATCTACCCTTTTGCCAAAACACGGGTCGAATGATTTTCCGACTAGAAGGCGTGTGTCAAATTTCATCAAAATCGGTGACCCCCGAGTCTGGTCCTCCCCTTGTAAGTATGTAGACAAAAGTGTTCTCCTTTCTTCCTCAGAATAAATATCCACAAACTAAAATTCAGAATTCCATTCAAAAGTGGACCTTACTTTCAAATAACCATGAAGGAATATTACAAAATAAATAAACATTAAAATTGCCTTCTCTCTAAGATAGTACAAAACCTTTGTGTACAACATTTTTATTTAAATTTTGTAGTAAGAGGTATTGAATAATAAACAAACTCACAACACAAATTAACAAGAACAAGTAGTATATATATATAAAAACGAGAGGTTCCGGCGCTCCCTAGCCATTTTTCAGTTGTCGAACTGTAGACACTGTTGTGCGCTCAAGTATTGTAATTCTTTTTCTGATAAAAAAATCAAAATTCCAATTTATCTGTAATTTTTTAATGGACATATAGTTTCTATAAACAAATACTCAAGAAAATTCACTGACATAAAGGGGGTCATCCTATCTGACAGCTATTTCTTTTCGAATCATGGCAGCCATCAAGTACATGAGTCAATTAAAATCGTTACTTTTGCTTGCAAAAATTCCAATAGACTACGAAAGTATCAAAAAGCATGTGGCAAAAATTCCAAAATTGTAAATCTTAATAGTTCGTCAAGAAAAATTCTCGAAGAAAGCGAAAAAAAATAGCTGTCACATAGGATGGCCCCCTCAAAGTGGAAAAACTAACGATATTATGTGAATAGTTGGTTTAATTAACAACATATTTAACAAAAACTCGCACATATCATATTATCGTCATGTAACACCACGTCAACGTTGTTAAGGCAGCACAATAAACATACATACTTCATACAACACACATTCTGTTTTTTATCTATTACCACATTCATTAATATTAATAAGAATCAATCATATTCACATATTATACTTGAGTTTCATCAAAATCGGTGATTTAAACTTGGGAATGTTTCCTTGTAAGTGTTAAAATTTCTCTACCATTCGTATTCGAACAGTTATGACATATCGACTGTCTTGAGAACGTAACCGTCGCACAGTTAGCCAGCTTCTATAAATCCCTTGAGATTACCTTGATCCAGTTTCCCCCGCGGAACTGTTGGTCCATGTATTTCACTTCCTAATCCTGTCGTCTGATTTGCACAAGATTCCTCCGGACCTGTATACGCGATGGATTTCAAACCGGTGAGAGTTTCGGTCGCACAACTGCCACCGCACGAAACACCGCGAACAAGGTCTTCCAAAACTCAGACAAATTGAATACACCGCGTTATTTCGAGGGTTCCCGGTATTTGTCTTGCTTTCTATTGCCAGAACGTCATTAATTTATTCACGACAAGAAGGAGGGAGTTGGAGACGAAATGAAGTTGCTCTATTACGCGAAGAAGGACCACATTGTACTGTTCTATGCCAATTTGAAAGTTAAGTAGATTTTAATGAGAAACTCAGAGTTTTTTGCAGGCAGATACAAATACCTGTGATTAGATAAAATTTTCGTTGGTGTGATTAATTTTGAAATTTGTAAATTGAGAAAGGAAAAGTTATTGGAAGCACATGAATAAAGTCATATGACGCTAGTTATTCGTTTATAGCATTCTTACTAAAAATAGAAATTCAACTGTATAAAAATCGATTTCTTGACATTCTCCTTACGTGATGAATTTTGTAACTCTTAAATTGACAAAGGAAAAGTTATTATAAGGCGCATGAATAAAGTGATATAACGATAGTCATTTTTGTAGCACTATTACTGAAAATAGAAATGTGAATTTTTGGATAAAAATAAATTTCTTGACATTCTTCTTATTGTGATGAATTTTGTAACTCTTAAATTGATAAAGGAAAAGTTATTGGAAGGCACATGAATAAAGTGATATAAGGCTAGTAATTTTTGTAGCACTATTACTAAAAATAGAAATGTGAATTTTTGTATAAAAATAAATTTCTTGACATTCTTCTTACTGTGATGAATTTTATAACTCTTAAGGTGCCAAAGGAGAAGTTAATGTAAGGAATATGGACGAGATGATATAACGCTATTTACTCGTTTATAGCATTGTTGTTAAAAATAGACATACATATTTTTGTATATAAATCATAGTTTTGTATATAATATCTTCACATTCTTCTTGGTGGAATAAATTTTGTTATTCAGAAATAGAGAAACAAGTCAAATAGCTTTTCAGGAATTAATCTTGAGTATTTGCACGTCCTGACAAAAAAGAAATCGTAGGTCAAGGGGTTAATAACAAACATTCACAGTCATGGAATAGGTAGTCTACACCCATCCCATAAAATATAAATTATTTATCACTTTTTCCATGTCTTGATTGCCCTTTTCCTAAAATAGTTATTTTATATATATAAAAGTACAAGTAGTCAAATTGACCTAGTCAATTTTTGTTTTATAAACATTTCCCTTTAGAGAGAAGCTATACAGATATATCGCGCGTATTTAACAGTGCAATAATTATTTAACAAATTATCATCTTTGCTACTTGGCTCCTCTTTTTTCAAGACCTTATTTAATACATCACAGTATAATATATGTCGCACCAAAAAATCTAATATATCGATATCAAAATAATCTTCTAAAATTTATAAAAAATCCCAGAAAAAAACAAACTTAATATCGTTCAATCAACCGTCTTTTCCTAAATTTCACGACATTCTAAAGCCATAACCACATTTTAGAAGATTCATAATATAAATGTGCATACATAAATGTACCTTTTCATTTTCCAAAAGGGAGAAAGTAGAAATGGAAGAGCGTCAGAAATAACGTGCAAGTTCCACGTGACTCTATCGATCCATCCGAAGTCATATATATCCTTTATGTTACATCCTCCTCCCATTCTTCTACGATATCACCTGCGGATACTCAACGCCACCATGAAAGGCTGCTCGCGCAATTAATTAGCAAACGCTAATTAGTTTCTTAATGCCTTCTGTCCGGTCGATGTACTCCGTGACGCGCAGTCGGCGGAGCTTCAGCGTTGAAGCTCCGTCCTGAATTTGTTACGTTGCCACTTATGCTGTATTAATTATATTTTGAACCCGTCTGAGCGCATGTAGGCCCCAATAATAAGTTACACGAGCTTCAAAATAATTTTTTCACCGTGTAAACAATATTTTACCACAGTTTTATCCATTTAGGAAGTTGTTAACAATTTTGTCCTGATATAGTTCAATTAAAATTGAAATATATTTTCGCTAAATTGAATTTAATATAAGCGGTTTCGACACACGTGAAAATGGTTTTTAATATTCATCAATGTTGCAGATGTAACATATTGAAATTTAAAGGCCATTTATTTTTGCGCGGTTGCAATTGTAGCAGGAGTCGGTTATGGGGATTGTCGTATGCGGCAGCTATTTTTTTCGCTTCAATTGAGAATTTTTTTTTATGAACAATTTTAATGTACAACATTGGAAATATTATAACATGTTTATTGATACTTTTGTAGTCTACTAGAATTTTTTCAAGCAGAAATAACTGTTTTATTTGACTTCATATCGTACGAAAGACACTCATGTATTTTTGACGCCTGCCGTGATACGAGAAATTTCGGTCATCTGAAACAAAGAAATCAAAGGGCATTTTAATTCGTAAACGAAAGACTATCACCGGAAGTTGAATAAAATATAAATATTGAAATTTGAAGATTTTGGCACAGTCTTAAAAGCTAAGTTCTAAAAATCCTCATATTTTCTCGACGTTTCCAGCCTAAAAAAACAAACAAACTATGATAAATGTCAGAATTATTATAGTTTCGGAGAGAGGCTTAGGTTTACAAATTAAAATGCCCACTGATTTTTTAATTTCAGATAAGCGAAACTTCTGGAATCATGGCATCCGTCGAAAATACATGAATGTCTTTCGGACGCTGTAAAGTCAATTAAAATAGTTATTTCTGCTCACAAAAATTTCAATAGACTACAAAAGCATCAATAAACATGTGGTAGAACTTCCAAGAATGTACATTTTTAAAAAATAGCTGTCACATGTTAAAGCTAAAATCAGCTTTGTTATTAAAAATTCCATTTCGGCCTCACGGAGCGAGAAAAGTAAAACGCGAAATAATGACCGTTATCGTCAAAAATTGAAAAAATCCAAAAACACGTACCCGCTAGTTTGGACCATGACTTGTGCACATAAATTGATTTAATTGATTGAGAATGTTTCGTGGGAGATATTAACAAAAAAAAATTGATTTTTTAATATATTTTTTAAACAAATAACTTTTAGGCAACTTTTCTTACACAGTTCAATACTTGGTCGAAAAGCACACAATTTGAAAAGAGACCGAAATTTTTATGACCTCTGGTTACCGAGATATTTCCAAAAATATGTTTTCTACCCTCAACTTGGAGGGGTATTTTCACCCTTTCAGAGTGGATGTTTGCCGATAAAAAAAATACGTGTCTAATATTTTTTCGAGTACTACCTGTGACATAAATTTCATAAACATCAATGTGTTCGAGTTCGATATGTTCCTTTGTCAGATTAGCTATGGCAAAGATAAGTATGATCAGATTAGTGGCACGGTTAATGTTAAGTCCGTCATTCTGAAAATTTTTAAATAGTCATGAAGATAAGATTATACTTTACGTACTCTGTTGTAAAAATCGTATAATTGTTTGTAATTTAACGTAAAAATAGATATTTGCATCGTATTTCGTTGGCACGATCCGTCGATTGGAGCCGCAATAAAACCAGCTCTCCCTTTTTCTTTCTCTCGTCGATGAATAACGACTTGACCCGAGTACGTGATGCCTGGAAAATTGATTCATGGTGAAAACGCGAAATTGGTTTTCCGTTGGGAGAACCGAGGGCAAAGGTTGCTGCAGAAACGTCAAATTTGTATTTACAGCGCCACGACGTCAACCAACGACCGTCGATAATTCGTAAATGGTAGACGACGAAATGATTACATTCTATTCGGATATATTGCAATTCAAATCGAAGCGTATCACAGAAGACAACATGGATGATCCAAAGCAGTATTCTACAATTTCGTGGTATCATGAGATACATGAGACTGTTGTGTATTTCGTACATGATTATAAATGAAAGTAGAAACCAGACATTTATTTTAATTATTTCACGTAGAACAGGATTCGAGAAGTTCTGATTTAATTTCGTGTAGAGGCAGAGGCTCGTACGAACTTGGATTCAAAATTTGGTGGAATTTGGTTTTTTACTTCGACATATCAGGCTTCAACTTATATTTTTAATATGTTATGTTAAATGAAATTAATTCAGTAATATTCTTTATGGCTCAGAATTTATTTGGCTTTGACGATAAAAAGTATCCATGAATCTGTGGCCTACAGTGATTTGATTTTATGGTAAACTACAATTAAAAAAAAAAATTGTCCCTCCAATAACGAGTGAGATACGTGACGTGACGTACGACAATTGGAGTATGTACAAAAATTTTTGGTCTTTTTAAAAAAGTGTTCAGTTGAAAAAATTAGTGGTCCGCAATATGAAACATATAATTTAACGTCACATTAATATTATAAAAATAATTTTACCCTGTCGCGTTTCATTGATACTTTGAATTTCATAGATTTTGCAAAACTTGAAAATTTCCTATCCAATTTACCGCATCACGAGTGTCACTCGTTACAGTACGGCAATGAGGTTAATGTTTCAAAGCATTCAAATTAAAAAAGTACAGTAAAATTCATGGAAAAAGTTACGACATGAAGACATGCATATCTAAAATTAAATTTACATTGCTCATTCATATCCCCACGCTTTATGACTGAACAAGAGACGATAAGATGGAGCGCTATTACTAGCCAAGTGAAAGACGTCATCTGACAGCTAGTTTCCTCCGATTCGCCCGATTCTAAAACGTGATCGGCCGAAGAAACTGTACACTTGTTACGCCGTCGTAGGAATGACGAAATATGTGTTTAGTTTTGTGTTGTCTTTCGTAGAGTTAAGATTTCTAGGACCGATATGATTGAAATAAGCGGTGTGGACGACAATCTTCCCTTACACTGTGCCTGATACAAAGTGACTTCTTTCACTTAGCCAATAGTAGAGACATCCCTCGTTCAGACGTCATTTTCGATCCTAACGTGTGATTGGCTGAAGAATTTGCACACTCGTTACGTCACCATGCGAACGACGAAATAAATATTTACTTTTCAGTGATCATTTGTCGAACTCAGGTTTCCAGGCCCGATATGATTGAAATAGGCGATGCGGATAATAATTTCCCCTTACACTGTACCTCATACAAAGTGACTTCTTTCACGTAGCCAATAGTGGAGACATCCCTCGTTCAGACGTCATTTTCGATCCTAACGTGTGATTGGCCGAAGAATTTGCACACTCGTTACGTCACCATGCGAATGACGAAATAAATATTTACTTTTCAGTTATCGTTTGTCGGACTCAGGTTTCTACGACCGATATGATTGAAATAGACGGTGCGAGCGACATTCTCATCGTACTTTTTACTTTCTACTTTTTTACTTTCTTTTATTTGGACAAGAATAGATTCGGACCGGTTGCCCCTGTATCGTTCAGTTTGTTGGTATTCGACAACTTCTCATCTCTGCACAGCATGTGCATCCATAGATGAACGCATTGGAATGCAATGAATTTCTATCGACAACCTCGTGGCCGGATAATTATTATTGATCGGAGAAACTAGTTTGTGTTCCAGTGATAGGAATGGGGCGAAACAGCGAGTGGCTGACGATATGGCGCGTAACATATGGCTGCCATAGCTTCTGCTATGGCGCGGTATTCAAGCTGACCCTTCGTCGAAGGGGCAATAATGCATGTGCTGGTTGCATATTGCTTGTCTCGCGTTAAGCCGCACTTGATAACGTCTGCAGAACGCGTCGTCAGGTTAATGTCCTCTATCATCATGAGAGGACGAAGATGACTTACGTCCCTGTGGTTTCTGACAATCCTTTTGTCTCCAAAATTCGCCGTTTGATATCAGAGACGAATTTTACTCTTGCTTACTGACGGACTGACAATGAGTGACAAGGGAAGGGCTCTAATTATCGGAGTTTAATTTCAATAAGATTTTGCAGGATAATTGCACTGAGATTCTCCTTGATATATGCAATATAGTATTAGCTACAGTTATGGCGTGGTTGAAACTCCAATTGTTGAAATTTAATTTCAATAAGATAATTCCACCGCGATTCTTCTTGATACACAAAATGTGATATTAGTCATACTTACGCTGTAGTTTGAAAGATTTGAGCAATTAAAATTCATACTTACTCGCATATTATTGTGGCGAGTGTGTCATGAAGTTCAGTATGTCGTAGAAGCTTACATTAACCTTTTTACTGCAGTGCACTTTCGAAGCGAATCACCAATACAAACAGTGATATATACCTACATGACAGTCTCTGTGACTGTTTGTCCACTGATTATTATCTACAACAGTATCTATGCATTTGACACTTTTCTTACACGTTGAAAAAATAAATAATTGCAATTAAATTAACAATATCAAGTATTTGATCAATTTTAAGTAGTTTTCTAACCTATTTTTGATTTACTGAATTTACATATTCAATAAGAAATCGTGAAAAAATGCAAAATTGATAGTAAAGAACAAATTTGTTTCGATAATTTTACCATAATCAGAATGAAGCAATTGTTCCTATCGTTCGACAACCTCAAGAAGTCTCCTGAGCGGCGGAGCTTTTCGCTAAATACCGCCTATTCGCACCGTTTTTTTAATTTAATTCACCCTGCTCAGCCTCCTGAAGGAGGCACTTGACAAAGTCGTAACATTGAAATATCTTTATGACGCCTGGCGAATCAGATCCTACCGAAACAGGCCTACCTCCGAGGGGACTTCTTGAGGTTGTCGCGTTATACATTTAAAGTGTTACAGTAAGGAAAACGTAGACGGCGTATATTTACGGCTTTTGTATATATTAATAGACTTCTGAGAGCGTGTAGATACGCCGTTCATCTGTATGGACCTATTTGTGGCGACGTATATATACGGCTTTCGAATATATTAATAGACTTCTGAGAGCGTGTAGATACGCCGTTCGTCTGTATTGACCGATTTGTGGGAACGTATATATACGGCTTTCAAATATATTAATAGACTTCTGAGTGCGTGTAGATACGCCTATCGTCTATATGGACCGATGTGTGAGGACGTATATATACGTCTTTCGTCTATATGGATCGACTTGTGAGGACGCATATATACGCCTTCGGCAGTGAAACGGTACCAAATCATTCTGCACGCTATTTAGTACTATCATTTCAAAGTCACCGACACAGAACAAATGAGCAATCTTACCATAGCCTCGTCAATTTGGAATCGAAAATATAATGAAGAAAAAACAACAACACACAGTGAAACTACAAAAGAAATAATTCTCAAGCTTTCCGTCTACTTTCCGCAAAGTCAAAGTTCATCCCGGAACCACGTAGCGACTTGATTAGTCGCCGGCATCTCGTTTTATCAACGTTCGAAAGGATTCCATTCTTTCCCGATGAGTTTCTCGGACGAAGTGTCGATTTACCATTTCCTCTACCCCCCTTTCTACCCTCGTTCTTCGACTTGTTGGCTTTTTTCCCCTGGAAACGCGGGTTGCAATGGTGATTCAATTGCGGAGGAAGCCGCGGTCGAGCCACCTTCCCTTCTGTGTCCTCGATTTATTTCCTGGCATCCTCGGCCAACATCGACCGACAGAGAGATCGATTAAAGATGGAGATCGATGGCTTGGTCAAATGTGAATTCGACGATCGACTGCCGGTTCCATCTTGCCATCGAAATGGCCGGAGAAAGGGGGAAAGCTTCATGTATGTAGAAATAGAGGAAACAAAGGGGAACAAACGTGCCTTCCAACCGGAGCAGAAAAATACATGGGGTGCGTAAACGTATATGGGTCGGGACAATAGCTCGGGATGTTTGAAATATTCTCCATCTGTTGGAGCAATTGGATAGAAATATTTTTTCGAGATGCAGCTTGATACACAACAGAGGCTGGATTTGTTTCTGTTACTGTAGAAATGGACAATTGATATCGTATGGCGATTGTATTTTTAAAATAGAACTAGGTCAGTTACCTGGTTGTTCGTCGTAGAAGAAGTTAGTGTGGGATATTTATTATAAATATATTTAGCAGTGATATATACAAGTGGAAAATTAAATTTAATGTGTTTATAACTCCATTCGTCTAGTCTGAAATTCTATTAGCTCTCTCAAATTTTTTCTGTCTCTCTCTTTCTCTCGCTCTCTCTTTCATTCTGGCAGTTTCGTTTCTACTATTTCTTTCTCTCACCTTCTCGCTCACCTGCCATTCCCCATATCTTTCTCTCATTATTCCACTTTGGCTCTCTCTAATTAACTCTTTCTTTCTCTCCCTCTCTCTCCTACAGCCTCTCATTCAGTCTTTTTTTATTTGTCTATTTCACTCACTCCACCACCTCTATTTCTCTCTCTCTTTTACCCTCTCTCTCTCTCCCTCTCTCTCTCTATCTTTCACTCTTTCACTCTGTATTTCTCTCTCTCCTTCACTTTTCCCCCTTATTTCTCTTTCTTTCTCTCTAAAATTCTGTCTCTCTCTCTCTCCGTCTCTCCTAATTCTCTCTCTCTCTCTCTCTCTGTCTGCCTCTCTACGTCGCCCGAAGGAGAGGCAATATGCCTCTCTCGTCCAGAGGCCGGGACCTCTATCCTCGAGGATGCCTTCCTACGGAGGAAATGAAGATCTCCCTGTCTGTCGGCTGAAACTACTCGAACGGACAGCGCACGACGTTCCATGGGAAAAGGCGGGTCTCGTCGAACCGTTTGACAAGATGAGAGCAAATGGGAGATACTGAAATTAGGGTAGAGAGGTTGTTCTACTTTTGGATGAAATTGCGGAAGTAATTTGGAAGGGCTAGAAACTGTGGGTTTTGTTTTTTGCAATTTAGGCGGGATAATTTGTGGTGCAAATTCAGCGTAACTGGAATTTCTACATTTTCTTTTCTGGAGTGGATTAATGAGTGGTAAAATAAATGAAGATCAACTACAATTGACAACAACAAGCATTTTGCAAATGTCTACATATTTGGAAGGATAAATAAACAATTAAGACACTTCTGCTATTGATATTCGAAAAGTGAATCACGCAACTTTTGGAAATTTTCTTTGAAATGCTGAGATCATTGAAACTCTATACAGCAGATTGTTTCAAATTAATTGTCTAATTTTTAATCAATTAATTTAGGCGAATAGCCTGATGGATTAATTCATTCCCTGCCTTTTCTTTCGTTTGATTGTTTCTGGAAGAAATATCATCGCAGTGTAAAAATAAAAATCGTTCCTGAAAACTACTACATAAACGTACAACTAAAACAGACTGTCTTAAACACATTTAATCTCAGAAGCACCTCAAATATCAAAATTGAATGCTAAAAGTCTTAGAAAATGAATAAATCTCCAAACAGAGATTATGGAAAGTAGGTGATAGGATAAAATGCCCAGAAAAATCCGGTAATTTAAGGAAGTCCATAGGCAAAGCAGTATTTCACCCCCTACCCTTAAACGAGCGAAACTCGTGATATGGTAAACGCGATAAGAAATTTCCGAGTTTTGCAAAACCTATAAAATGGAAGATATAATGAACATTATTAATATTACCTCCAATTATATCAAGTGTAGCAGGGATTCAGACTAACAACAAGGATGATGTGACAGAATGTGGTTGCTAAGAATCAGAAATGAAATAACGTGTCGGATGGTCTAAATAAAAACACACACACACACACTAAAATTATAATATAAAAATAAATAGGATATATATTAGATAACAATTAAAGAATACCGTACACAAAAATATATTATAACTAAAATGAACTAAAGTATTTAAAGATTAAAAGAAACTGCATGCGTCGCGAGACGCAGCCTCTTAACCCTTTCAATACGACTTTTGGCCAGTGAAGATATTTCTGTATAATTGAACTAAATGTGCTGTAAATAAGTAAAGGAACATGTTTACATAATTTCAGATTTTTAGAAAATATGGTTTTTGAAAAAATGCTTTGGGACGCTTACACTTATGAACGTATACCAAGTATGAATTAGTTAGGTTATGCTAACCGAAGCACGTGTTGTGAAGTACTGACCACAGACTACTGATTAGTCTTGTCCCAGCGCTTTAAAAACGAATACTTTAGGCACCAGTAATTTTTGAACATTCTCTGGGAATTATATATCCCCGTAGTATTGAAAGGGTTAAGACGATCTCGCCACTTCTTTCTAGGCCACGCATTTAAGGGGAGACGTCGCTCTAACGGTATCAATAACTAAATATTATACCAAACAATAATTACCAATAAAATTTTATTTTATCAATTTAATCCTAAATTATTGCAGAGTTCCAAACTCAATCGTACATCAAGAGGTTCATTTTCATAAAACTTTGTAATTTCCAAGAGGACCAGAAAACTGAATATTTCATATATTCGAAGACAAACTCCATTCCATCCTTGAGCAATTCTCGCAATTCCTTAAATTCAATGCAATTAGAATCGACAAAGCGTCGGTAAATATCTTGATGCAGCCCTACAACGTGTTTGTTTAAAGCAATGCAAATGCAGAGTGAGAGAACGCAGAAACAAGGAGAACTTAAGAGAGAGAGAGAGAGCTGGTTGTCCATTGTTAACGAAAGTAGAGTAGAGAACAGAGTTGGTCAGCAAATCATGACTGACCAAAGAGAATTCCAGAAACTCGAGGAATCCCTATGGCCACGCCGGTCCTTTACCACGAGCCGCGGTAAACGCTAACCCAGACGAAACATTGTGAACGCTCTTCCTTCCTACGAAATGTCACGAGGAACCGAGAAGATTACTAATGTCAACGTTAACTTTCCATCGAATTATCACTGCTGGGTGTTCACTTAAAGTAAAATCAAATCTAAATGATCACTTGAAAATGTAATTAAATGGTACTTCAAATTTTCTACAGTACGGATGATACGGCAATTTCACTGAGAAGGTTAACACATTCGCGACCGGCAATTTGTTTCAGTTTATAATGCTGAGTACCGGCGAAAATAATGATATTGTAAAGCTGGTTGCCGCAAACTTGTATCGTTAAAACAAAGATAGTTATAATATTTGTTTTGAACTATCAATGTTGTAATTATGTGTTCTTTAAAATAAAAAGATTTGATAATTTGTATACTTACTTTATCGATAGATAACGGAGCATTTGTTATTGCTATGCTTAGTTTATTTAGCATTATAGTACATGCATTTTAGAAAAGCAGAGTGAAGATAAAATTTAATATTTCTGTTTAGTGTGATTAGTAAAAAAAAACAATGAGTTTTGCGTAAAGAAACTCTACATAATTTGTTTATGTAAGAAGTGTCACGACGTTTTCCATGAGTATTGCAAACTCTGCAACGTTTTTGTGGATATTTTAATTTCCCTGATTGTGCAATTCTTTCCAACTGTTGTGTTGTCATGTCACCTGAAAGTCTATAAGGACTATCAAGGTGTCTCATTGAGATAGCCATTAACCAAAGCGCCTAATATTGGCGAATTCAAAAATAGAAATTGCAGGACATGAATTTACGTCAGCGGCAACCAGGTATAGGATTTAAAATGACGTGAATTCACGTCAGCGGTCGCGAATGTGTTAAGGTTTTATGGAAATTTTGAAATATCGAGATAGTAATATAGGAGATGCCTCATTTTAATGTCATTTAGGGGAAGAATTAGGGCATGTACTGACGTTGGTCGATGGAAATTTGAATATCAACGTTGATCTTCCATTTTTGAAAGGTTTTCATGACTTTGACCTTGGAAGACCTTGGAATATATCGCGTTGTATTTGCGGGGGAAGATTACGACCGTAGAGGTCTTAAAATACATAAGATTATTACAAAAAGTGGAGGTAATCTTCGAATATTTTGGACGTTCTCAGTTGAAAAAAGGTCAAGGTTACTTCAAACCAGAAGAAAACATAAAATAGAATATCAAATAACTAAATCCAGTCAAAGTGGCTGATACACAGTTTTTCTTACGGTGTAAAGTCTATCAAACTCATTATTTTTCTTTGCAAAAATTCCAATGGACTACAAAAGTATCAATAAATATGTAGTAAAAATTCCAAGATTGTACACTTTAATGTTACGTCAAAAAAAATTCCCAAAGGAAGTGAAAAAAATAGCTGTCACATGGAATGACCCTCTTAAGATTAATCCTTTCACAGTTACGTAAAATTACGAACTCTGGCCCAAAAAATCGCTAGTTTTTTTTATATTCGAAAACACATCGGTATGAAAACTAAACCACGTCTCCTTCTTCAATTAAAATAATCATAGAAAACAGAGGAAGCAAAGAATTTAATCATAGACTTAAATATCTTTGGTAGACTAAACGGGATACACCGTTTTGACGCTCCGCCCGTGATTGTCAGGGGATAAAATGTCAATGGGTTAAAAAAATCTTCCATTCATTAATGAGCTAGAACTTAACAGTTATTATCGCCTCGAGCCAAAGAATATTATCGTATAGCAAAATATTGAAAATGACGTTAAATATTATTCCAACTCCTTTTGCCATTATCGTCGAAGAATGAGACACG
This sequence comes from Cerceris rybyensis, assembly GCA_910591515.1. NCBI lineage: Eukaryota > Metazoa > Arthropoda > Insecta > Hymenoptera > Crabronidae > Cerceris > Cerceris rybyensis. The sequence continues at coordinate 63,530,143 of OU342789.1, read as the reverse complement.
TCTATAAATAAAAGACTCCCCTCGAAGGATCGTAGTTCCTCGTTGATTGCGAATTCATCGGGAGGAGATTTCCAGTCATGTAGAAGTGATTCTATCGGTATTCCCTCCGGTCAGGTCCGATTCCGAGAAACAGTATGAAATATATCGAATCGAAGGATCACCTTCCTTCCGCTTTTATTGGATTTTATTCAACCAGCTAACCCTTTCTCCCCTTTCTTTTCCTTTCCCTTTACTAGTTTCTGCACAAACAGTACGATTGAATTTGAGCACCGCCAAGCAGATATAATGGTAAAAACAAACGCGAACCTCCTGGCCAATATTTCCCTTCTATAACCGCCATTGATTTCTGCGGGGATTAACAATGTCGATTTCCCCTTGTCTGAATTGCGATTGTAACTGGAAGTTGCATAAATTGAGGCTAATTTCTGGTTGGGTATTTTTGAATTGCATAAAGAAATTAGGTATGGCTTTTGTTTCTTTAATGAGACTCATTCACTTCCTCTTTGGAAAGATCTTTTCTACACAGCTTTATATACGGCACTCAATGTTTTATCTACTAATTATCGACTTTCGAAATCAACAATAATTTTGCATTTCAACTAAAATATACCGCTGTACTTATAATTGTTCCTAGCATGAAATAAAAATAAATACTTAACACATTGTATGTGGGTGTTTTTTAACGTCCCAATAAGACTTAAGGGGGTGATCAACCCCATCGATGGTACACGTGGCTCAGTACATGTTATTATTAAATTAAATCAATTGGGAATCAAAACGTCCTCCGAAAGGTGGGCATTCACGGATTAAGGTGGAACAATATGTGCTTTTATAAAGAATCGCATCCTAACACTTTCGACCCAACGTAGTTCGAACGGAAGATTTCCTTCGCCGGTTTGGTAATCTTCTTACCTATCCCACCATGCGGATTCGCGTTATCTCGACACATCGGATTTGCATACATTTATCTTATTTACACGATACGTTTTTCCGATAATTTATAGGACCACAGATAGCATATAAAGGACGACCTCAACTACAATTTATCGTTTTGCGAAAAGAATTCTCTGAAAATAGCCATTTTTACGAATGTTGTGTATATGCGCCTTCACAGATTCATTGATATTTACGAAGGACGTATATTTGCGCTTTCATTGATTCATTAGTTCTTACGATAGATGCTCTGGCAAATTCCTCAGAATTCTTGCGAGGAGGTTATGGAGCGAGATAAAAATATATTGATACTACCAAAAGTTATTAATAATTATTTCGTAATTCCGTTAAAAACAGGAAAAACAAATTTATGGCCACTCCCATTCAATTACTATTAGCGTTCAGCGTTGCTTACCTTAGGACGGGAACCTTTTTTTATAAATTCTCTTTATCATAACATTACAAAAACATACAACAATGTGTATTACGTTCATAGTTCGTGCTTAAAAATTAAGTTTAAGTTACTTTTTATATTGTATTTGTAGTAGGATTCGACCAAGAAGAAAGGAGAAGAAGGAGATAAGGGCAACAATAATGTGTCGGATAGACTACTATGTTTATCGCGGATAGAGGATTTGTTCTTTTTCATTTTCAAATTTTTGGAAAAATGTCATCCAGTACAGATGGCACATATATACACATCCCTTGGATGCCGCATATATGCGGCGCTCGTAACCACAGACGGTCGATTGGGTATCGCATATGTGCGGCGCTCGTACCTACACGTTGTCGAGTGGATGCCGCATATATGCGGCGCTCGTACCCACAGACGGTCGATTGGGTATCGCATATGTGCGGCGCTCGTACCTACACGTTGTCGAGTGGATGCCGCATATATGCGGCGCTCGTACCCACAGTTCATCGAGTGGATGTCGCATATATGCGGCACTCGTACCCACAGGTGGTCGATCGGGTATCGCATATGTGCGGTGCTCGTACCTACATGTCGTCGAGTGGACGCTGTATATATACGACACTCGTACCCATACGTCGTCCAGTGAACGTCGCATATATTCGACACTCGGATCGAAATAGCTAAATATATAGATACAAAAAGAATTTTGTTTGCAATGTACTTCAGTCGCAGTGTTGTTTTAGTATAAATGACACGTGTCTTCCAGTTTCAAAGACCACCATGCAAACACCGCGTTGTGTTTTCCTAATGGTTTCTGGTGCAAATGCTCCACAGTCATAGGGTATACAGAAAAACAATTTTAAAGAAAAAAGAATTTACTGAATTTAGCTGCGGAGAGGAGATTTTGCAGAAAGGACAATTTGAAGTCATCAGAAGGTTGAACGAGTCCATTTTTCGGGATGAAAGTTTCGTAATAGTTTTATTAGAGATTTGCAAAAATTGCCTGATCCCATGAGAATCGAGAGGAGCGAAGTTTCAAGGAGGACGTCAGCAAAAATCGCGTCGACGACGACTGAAACTTTTGACGAGTCGCTTATGAACGATGAGGCTTAATATTCGACTAAATCTGCAAGTTCTTTTTAAGCCAGAAGTTTCACTGAATATGCTTCATTTAAATTACGATTTCAAGGCGACTCGCTGGCAATTTTCAGCGATAATCTAAACGGCGAGAGATATATTTCGAGAAACGTTAAAAACTTTAAATTAATCCCTTTTTTTAAGCACTGTACTCGAGACGATTTCTTGGACGACCGTTCAAAACGTCTCGGAAGATCCTTTCTTTCACGGCTTCGTGCCTCAGGGAACCTCGTGGAACTGTCTCTAAGCGAAAGCTTAATTAATCCAGGCTAATAAGCATTTTATGCCACACATTTTACCTTCGTTTCCTATGGAAAACATAAAAAGAGATAAGTGAATCTTTGATCTACGTAACGAATGGGATAAATATTTAGAATAATGTCATATCTAAATATTAAATAAAAACTTCAAAAAAAGGAGTATCAAGCAGCTCGAAGGTTATCAGTTAAATTATTTATAGTCAAACCTGTTTTTGTGCGGTTCTTTTTTATGCGATTTTATTTTAGTGCGATTTAAAATATAACATCATGGTTGGCCCAGACTACGGAGGGTTGATAATACAAAAAATGACATATTTGTAGGATTGTGAAAAAGAAAGAGAGGCGCGGTAACCCATCCAAGGCAGCAACTCGGCCTGAGTGGCTTAACACATTGCGTACGGATAACGAGATATCTCGTATTTGGCAAACCGACTACTCGAGACTTCTTGCTACTATACTAACAAGGGAACATCCCGAGGTGTAAATCACCGATTTTGTTGAAATTTTAGTATGATATTGTCCTCGCAAAAATATTTGACCCGTATTTTTTTGTATCGGCAACCGTCCACGTTAAAAGGGTGAAAACCACTCTCAAAGTTGGGGTCCTCAAACTATTTTATCGAATATCTCCGAAACTATTAGAGATACGAAAATGTCGTAAGGACTGAAAATTAACGTATTTCGACCACGAATCCAATAGTATAAACATTTTTTAAAAGACCCATTTGTTTAAGCAATATGATAAAAAATACATTTTTTTCAACTTTGAGGGTGGTTTTCACCCCTTTAACGTGTACGGTTGCCGATACAAAAAAAATACTGGTCAAATATTTATGCGAGGACTATATCATACTAAAATTTCATCAAAATCGGTGATTAACACCTCGGGATGTTCCCTTGTAAGACAACGTAGCTTCAAATATACCTATGACAAATACTTAGCGAAATAAATGTATATCGAAGTTCCAAAAGATTACAAAATAATCGGATATATAAAATATACCAAATGTCGGGAGTGCTTAAAAATCAGCGAACACATTGAAATAGCAGAGTGTCGTACGCAATGTGTTAACATCGTCTGAACTTCCCCGCCTCAATCCCACATATTTCCTTTTTACCTAGCCGGTTATTTGATCGTGAACGGCACAGTTAGAGTTAAACCGAAAATTTGCAAAGAATATCGCAAAATTCTTAGCCTAGAGTGAGAAAATCAGGAACAATTCCCGATTTTCAATAAACTATCATCTCCATCTTGTTCAATCTACCCTTACTTCAGTTTACGACGTGAAAATCGATCAACATATTCTCGGCCATCGACTCTATTGGTGATAGTAAATATTTCATGACTTAATATCTTATTAACGACGAGATAAGAGGTTGTTCCACTATATCCTATGGATAATAACACGATCAGTATGTGTTCTCAAGCATGAGCACGGATGATCGTATTCGGGGTTACGATACTCCCCATGGCAAACGGTTCTTGAATATGGGACTACGTGTCGTGTAAGTGTACTCCCGGCTCTTCCGAACAAGACCCATTTTCGCGAAAGACCATGATAATGCTACGATGCTTAGTTCAAATACCGGACTAAGTTTCGGTCGCACTGAAAGAGCTACTTAAATATCTGTATTCAAAGAAGCACGTCGTTATTACGAATTATTTAACGTCACTTTGCTGGAGAGAATGCAGTGGAAACTGTTCATGGCCTCTGATAAGCTGCGATGGGTGATTATTATGGAAATTAGTGAAAGTTTGAGATAAAAGTAGTATAAATTCCGTTCGTGCTGAATCGGTTTGAAAATTTCGCTTGGTTTTCTGGTAATAGAAGCGATATTTAATCATCAATAACTCCTTAGAAAACATCTCAGTAAATTCTTAGGGTCTCTTCTGACCCTTGGACTGTGTTGTGTTAAAAAATAAAATTTTGCCTTACTTTCTCTATCCAGCTGGTAGATAAAAAAACTTGCCACGTGCTATCCTTTTTTTACGGCTAATATGTTTTGATAATGTAAGTCTAACTTAACCCGTCGTCTTACAAAAACATGTACCACTCATGGCGCATGAAATGGGTAAAAAATTATAAATGTTTCCAAAAACTGTTAAATTGGAAAAATTCTGTGCTAGTAATTTTAAATACGTTAAGTATTTGATATATGGAATTGCTGGAAAATTTTTATTTTCACAATTTAACTAGCTAACCAGTTAACCCCTTAGTCTACAACTATGTACGTGTAAGACTCGTAGCGCGGAAAATGGAATAGGAAATTTTGAAGTTTTTCAAAAACTATTAAGTTGGAAGTATTAATCAGTTGCAAAAATAATTTTAATTTTTGTAGTGAGCTAAATAAATTTAATTTTGCAATATTTTCTATCATTGGTTATTCATTTTTTTTAATGATATCGAAAACCATAGATATTGAGGTACATTTAGGGAATATTATAAAATCATTATGAAATTGGAAAGTCGATATTAAATTGTTAGAAAAAAATATCAAGTGAAAATCTATGTCGACTAATGCTCGACATAGGACCGCAAAGGGTTATTATTACTGTCAGTTATACGAAATATCAAAAATCAGTGAAACATTTTGATTTCAAGAATTGATTTTGAGTCTTTACACGCTCCATCAGAAAAGAAATCGTAGGTTAAGGGGTTAAGCGTTTTCGACGTGCATACTCGTCACTGCTCGATTTTAATTTCGATCCCTGTGGTTGATTTTTAAAACTAAATTCCACACTTGACTGGTTCAATATGATGAATAAGTACTTCGGAAAAAGAAAAATGAAGATGTGAAAATGATAATCAGTCAAGTAGTTTGGGTTTCATAAGGCAGACGTAAGGTCAATGTAATTAGCCAAAACACTCTATATACAATTACTATATCGAATTACACTCCATATATAGTAACAACATAAGTCGAAAATTCTCAAATTAGCTACGACAAACGTCTGAGAGTTCGAACTACACAAAAACGCGAGAATCATGGGTTACTGTTCGTTTACTTTCCAATCGAACCAAGGAATTTCGTGATATTGACTCTTGCAATTTCAGAAAAGTTCCGCGTGCCTTCTCGGCAATCCCCTTTGACCTTCTAAGCTTCCCCCTTTTTTTATATCCACTCCACGAAAGTTAACCTAATTGGTTACCTTCTCTTTGGATGCCTTCGGGCGTCCTCGATGTATCAAAGAGGGCAGTCTGAAAAGTTCTACGTCGAATTACCCGAGGGTCTATGCGTGCCATGTAACAATTTGTAGCTTTTATCTCAAGAGTTAGAAAGTTTCTTGGTACTCGTCTAATCGTGGGATTACCTAACTTCGTTCATCCTGTTAGACGAACATCGATGGACGCAGGTCAATAGAATTCTTTTTGGATTCTTATTAATTGTTTACGACACGCATTATTTTTCTAATCCCGCAGAAGCAAAGTGTAATTCACTTTGTTTGCAAGATTTACCATTGCTTGTTAATTTTTTTGTGATGATAGGAATTCTACTGACGATAATTTAGGTAATAATACAAATATTTGTCAAGATAAAAACTCTAAAGGGAGTCGGTAGAAATTCAAATGAGTATAATTAGAATCTACGTTAAATGGAACTCAATTCAGCACTGAAAGCAGTTCAAGAAAATATGAAAGGCGTTATTTTTCAAAGTGAGAAAAGTTCATCTTAGAGAAAAGAGAGTTGAACGGTGAAACTATCAAATAGATTGAAGTAACCGGTTTGCAATTTTTTCAAAAAAGTCCCCAAATTGATGAGAAAGCTTTGGAGTAAATATTCCACTTCTATCCTCTAATACTTAAATTATTTAATTAACTATCCTTTCCCCCTCATGGTTTCGCGTCTTCTAATATACATGTATGTATGTGTGGGAATCTGTTTCACCATGATTTCCATCATAGAAAATTTAAATTAATCTAAAAACGAATTCCTCGAAAAAGAGAGATCGTACGTTCACCAAGTGATAAGGTCTTCTACTTTTTAAGTCAATCAAGTCCTTTGCGCAGTTTATCGTTCCTGAAACTTCTTGATCACTCTGCTATACTTTAAGCAAATTAAAAAGATCAACAGCACCAAGCCATTGACAAAAAAACCCATATCAATTCACCTCACTCCTTCGATTCCCCCAAACTTTCAAAACTCAACCGAACTTCCACCTCCCCAGAGCAATAAAGAAACACAAAAAAAAGTAACCACCCCGATAAAAAAGAACGAGGAGCGTTTCGAAGATTTAAGGTCGAGCATTATTGCCAGGAAGTCATTCATTTAACAAAATACTGCTACGAGCCGAGTAAACAATTCTGGTAGCGTTTAGGGAGAGTAATTTCCTGCGCGGTTGTCCGTAGAATCCAGCGGTTTAAACGCATCAATGTCGATGCGTGCGATAAAAGTAATACAAGGGACGCTCAAGGTGGCCATAAAAGCAGTAAGTGCCAGTCGTTTCGAGCAATCGCGGATCGTCTTCCTTTCCAACCTTGAGGGAAAAGAAAACGAAAGTCAGTGAACTCTGACATCAACAAATCTGTTTCTGCGGGAAATCTCTTTGCAGTTGATTTTCTCGGCTTTTATCGCGATTGTGATATCGAAAGGGTGAAAGTATCGATGGTAAAAACGAAATTTGGCGAGCTAAGAGCATGCTATTGTTAAGAGAATTTCTATCCATTTTTGGATTTGTATTTTAGCATTTAAAAAGGACATTTTCTTCATTTATTCTTTTATTCTCTGTTTTTCTACAAACATTGTCTTTTATCACTAAAACTACCGACGTTTTATCTACTAAAGATATACTAATTAGTATTTTGGATATACTGAATATAGTCAGATATAATGAATTATTGGAATTCCTAACCGTTTTTGAATTTTTATTTTGGCATTTAAAAAGGACATTTTCTTCATTCATTTTTCTATTCTCTGTTTCTCTACAAGCTTTGCGTTTTAACACTAAAATTGCCGACTTTGTAGTTATTAAAATTTAAATACACTGAGTGAAGGGGTAAAAAAGATGGTTAATTAACTGATTTAAGTCTTACAAGGTAGAAGTGGAATATTCAATAGGGGGGCCGGAAAGTAATGTTTTTTTCTTACATTAAATCCAAGCAAATAAATTTGTAACATGTTTTTATTTTTAATGAATGGTATAATCACTCTCGTTACGAACAACCATCAGTCTAATGTGCAAATTTTCAGTACCGGATCGAGAAAACTAAATTGGCGTCTGAACAAAGTACCTAGAAAAACAACATTACTTTTCGGTCCGGCTAGTACTTTTGGTTAAAAATCCTTTACATTTTTCAAAATTGAAGGAAAATACAGTTAAATGATACATTTCTCCGATTTTTATCACTAACGGGGCAGTTTCAACCGTTAACCAATTAACTGTGGCGAATTCTTTTGAGAGGGCGCAACTACCTACGCATGTCATGAAAATCGAGCGATGACGAGTATACTTGTCAATCACATCTAACAGGTTAAATAGCAAATGATACCTAAATTGCCCACACGATGGACTAGTCGTCATGATTCGAAATATTGTAATATTTCCATGAGGAATATAGCCGCCCTTCACAGATGAGTGCTTAGGTAGCAAATTATAACTAAATTTCCCATATGACGGATATAGTCGTCAGACACAGTTGACTGGTTAAATAGCAAATGGTAACCAAATTTCCCGCATGACGGATACAGTCGTCATGACGCGAAATACTGTAATTTCTCCATGTCGGATATAGTCGTCAAACATAGCTGACCGGTTAAATAGCAAATAGTAACCAAATTTCTCACATGACAGATATAGTCGTCATGATACGAAATACTATCATTTCTCCATGACGGCCATAGTCGTCACACATAGTTGATTTGTTACAAAAATAGACAATTTTCTTAGCGTTTTCTAAAATTGTATTAAACATCGAAAGAATTAATAATAGTGAACAGACCCGACGCAGTATCGATCATTCAAAATTGAACAACGGCGGTACCGTACTATAAATTTATCTCTCGTGATGCAAGCTGTAAGAACTATTTCCTCCAAACCATCATTCCTTCAACTCATCATTCTTTTACGAAAACGAAAAACGAAAATATCATCTCCGTGTCTACTTTCCAATTATCTAAACCCGTTGAATTGCTATTTTCTCTCGTAACAGCAGCAAGAAAAGGCCCAGGCGCGTTCCATCGATGAGAGAGCACTCGGTCGAAAGTACCGTCGAGATGGAGAGAAATGGGCAAGGAGAAAAAGAGAGAAAGTTAAAGGAGACGTCGAGAAGAGAGTGGCAGGAGACCGTTCCTTCTTTTCACGCGATCAGTGGAGGTTCGAAGGGTGGAGAAGCGAGAAGCCGAAAGACGGGCATTAGAGGTAGAACGAGAGGAGAAAAAGCTCCTTGTCGTCGGAAGGACTCAATTTGTCGCTACAATTTCATGGGTATCGCGTGCCAAGAATGCTGCTCAAAGCACGGCAATTGTTTTTCGATTTCGTTCCAGTCTACGTCCCTTATTACACCCTTCCAAAGGGTACCGACGATCGTCATTGATTCACCACGAATCAACAATTTTGCTCGAGCACCTTTGCAATTCTGCTCGAAAAGACGCACACATTTCTGATCAATTCTTCGTCCTTTCGATGTGTTTCTCGGTTTGTGCGGACGATGAAACGTGTAATCGAACGGACACTCATCGACTCTTTGTTCGAGAACGGCGTTTTCTCTTCCGGTTTACAATTACGACATTTGTGTTTCCTCGGCTGTTGGTCCTGTCGCATGGTTTGAAAAGATGAAAGAACAGCTTTGGAGGTCATCCTAGACGTAGAACTGTCCGGTATTGTCTCAGGTTTTCTATGTATGGTGCATAGAAAATTAACAGCGCTTTCTCTTCCGTTCTCCAATCATGACATTTGTATTTTCATGGCGTTGTCTGTGCTTGTCGTATCGTTCGAGGTGATGAAAGAAATGTGTCCCAGGTCATGGTAGACGTAGAACTGTTCAACATTGTCTCGCGTTTTCTATAGATGGTGCATGGAAGTTAACCCTTTGCGCTCCAACTACCAGTCTGGCTGGCATAACAAGTTAAGACGATCTACTCCAACTACTAGCTCTCTTGGCAACTTTTTATTTTCTAATTATTACTAAGAAAAATGAATGTATAGTTGATACCGTTACTTTCTCAAAAACATTAGACATGTTCTCTCCTTGCTCTTTGCTATTTCATATACATTTGCTTTTATAATTTATACATATTTGCAAGTTTATAAGAAATAAATTATTATATTGCTAAATTAACTTAACCTAATGTATGAATAAATTTTATATTATTAATCAATATTAAAGTAATTAATCGATGTTTAATACACTTGTACAAAAATTTCATCACAATGGTTTTTTGCCGTTTATGTTATAAAAAAAAATTTTATCTAAATTGTATAATTTTGAATCTGAATTTATTTTAAGATACATTGAATTTAACTAAGTTTTTGAGTTAATTCTCGTTAATAAAAAATCATTTTTCTATAAACTGCAGCATTTTTTTCAAAGTATTGTGATTACAATATATTGCCTACAAGTCCGAGGAGTAGACTACCAACAGGCGCAAGAAATGCAAGGAGCGCAAAGGGTTAACGATGGTTTTTCTTTCGTTATACAATTATGACAGTTGTGTCTTTTTGTATTTCTTGTTTGCGGCAATGAAAGAAGACCTTCGGAGGTCATCCTAGATGTATAACTGCCCGGTATTGTTTTAGGTTTTCTATGAATGGTGCATGGAAAATTAACGGCGTTTTCGGTTATTATTCAATTTCCAATATGATATCAGTAATTTTAAGAAAGATAATTGCAAATACATAACTCATGCTCTATATTGCGTGTTCTATATTAAACTATGACCAATTCACTATTATTTTTATTCGCAAATACATTTGTAATTAATTCAATCAATTTTTCGGTCGGCACTAAACGGGTGAAAGAAACGGTTTCCAAATTTATAGAGGTGCGATACAGTAGATACTTAACGTGTATCTCATAAGGATAATCTTCTTCGCGAAAATAATGATTATCTGATTATCCCTTGATCTCTCCTTTTTCAAAGTACTTAAGGTTATTGGCCTGGAACCGTATTAGTCGTTAACGGTTTGTATTTTCTTTAATGGATAAAAAAGATTTCGAGTTTGAAAATTATTTTTTTTAATTTTTACACAAAACTGAATAATATTTCATTAAATTTTTCACGCTATTAATAATTAAAAATTAAAAATTAAATGCTGCTCGATGATCGTATTATGTATCATATAATAAACTTGGCAACAACGCATGGAAATGTATATGCATATATATTATATTCATCCATAATTAGTGTATTGTAACCAAATAGTTTTATTTTTATTTCCTTGTCAAATTTTATTATAACCATAGAATGAAAAATAAATATTATTATAAATGCAATTATATGTTATCACGCTCAGTAGTAGATAAACTATATGTAGTTAATTTTTGAATTTCCCGCTTTTTATGCAGCGTTGCCAAATTTTTTGCAGTCAAACATAAACCAAGCCTCTGTCATGGCTGATAGTTGTCTCACTAGTTTTTCATTATTTTGAATAAATATTGGTCTAAAATTACACGTCAATGTATTTGTTTTATAATTTTTATAGTAATTAAAACGGTTAAAGTTTTGGATAATAAGTTTTTTGAACATTTTTGAATAGCCAATTATGTGAAATTTCAATAAATAGGACATTTCCGGCAAGTTCTCCCGTTTACCATGTGTCAAAAGTCGCATTTTTAATATTTAATTATTCTAAAACTATACGACCAATATTTTTCAAAAAAATCAGTAAAACGTATGAGCTGTCTATAAATAACATTTCAAAATTCTAGAATTTCATCTATACATTGCTCTAAAGGGCGAATAACCTTAAGTCAATATACAATATTAAAGTACAATAAATTCAACATCCATAAATCTAGCGTTAAGAAACTCGTGGATTCCAATATCCCATACCTCACGAATTAAATTAAGAATTAAAATAGACAAAAATACAAAAATGATGGTACTTTTTAAATACAATTTATCTGTCACCATTACGAACAGAGTTACCCACATTCTTTCAAACACGGACCAGTATTTCCCATACATTTTTTATGCGGCTTATAGTTGTTTTTTTTTACGGACAGGTCATAGTCTTTCTTTTAGATGATTTAACAATTTGTGGTGTTTTAAAAATAGAAAGGTTAGAAATGAAGGAGGTGAAGCACGTTGGAGATTCTACGGTCGATGTCCTAGAGCAGGTCACAATTTAGAAAACCTTGCCCTAGGTCATCGACCGTAGAATTTCCAACGTGCTTTAACCTTTCTATTTTTGAAACAGAAATTGTTAAATCATCCAAAAGGAAGTAACAGAAGCAGAAGGAAAAAAGAACGTGACGGATAACGATAATAAGAATCTCCATCGACGAAGAAGCAGATTCGATCGATTCCTCTTTTCTCTTTCCGCTTCCCTTCACCATCAACGTCTTCATTAGCCACGGCAATAATTGGCTCGGTTCGTGATTCGTTTTCGCAAAACACACTCCGATCCTTGACATCGTTATCCCTCGAACCGTCCAATCCAAGGGAACCTTTGCTTTTCTTCTTTCTGATGAGATACTCCGATGGAGTTCGTATACTGGAATGTTGCCGCTTCCGTGCAACGTCCAACGGAATCGATTGATTTCGTCTTCTTCTGCTGGAATTTAAGCATTTCTCCTAACTCGACCTTTCGACGAGGGACGTCAACGTGGACGTTGATCGATTGCTTGAGAATCGAACGGAATTCTGGGCTGCTCGAGGAAGCAATGATAGGAAGACGAAAAGCGGAGGAAAGTTGCGAGTCTTGTTGGACAAATGTTGAGAATTATTTGGAGTTTGTTGGAATGAAAATTGTGGAGGTTTTGAGAAGAGAGATGGAAAATAAGTCAATAAGAATTTTTACGTTTTGAACGCCATAGGAGTCTATCAGAAAAAGTAGCTTTCGATATTTTCAAAATAAACTGCTCTTTGTCAATTTAACACTAGATTTACGGACGTGAAATCTATTGCACTGCAATATATTAAATAAGGACTGTGGAAAAAGAGGAATCAAGTGACAAATGATTAAGTATTCGTTAAATAATTATTGTATTATAAAATATACGCAAAATATATACTGCACAGATTCTCTGTAAATTTGAGAAATGTTTATAAATGATGTCAATTTGACGGCTTCCGTAAATCTAGTGTTAATAGTTCAGAAAGTTTTACCATTTAGCTTGATAAGCTATGCTATTGTTCCTCGTAGTGTTATTTATTCATTGAACTAAAACTTCAGGACTAACGAGGGAACATGCCGAACCCTTACACGCCGATTTTGATGAAATTTGAAACTTTTTTTTATATCAGCATCTGTCCACATTGAGGGGTGAAAAGTCTTCAATTTTTAGGGATGGAAATGTTTTTTTTCGAAATATCTCCACTATTAAGGGGCACAGGCAAAGTTTTTTTTTCAAATTGTGCGCCTTGAAATTCCAAATCAAGCGAGGCAAGTAACGTCAAAAAAATTTTCTTTTCAGTTGAAAAATTAAAACACTAGAATATATCATTTTTACAGTGTCTGTATTTAAATTTGCCGAGATAAATACCCATGCCAGCAGTGCTGGCATTCCGAGTGCAAAAGGTCAAAAAGTTCAAGTTCTACTGCCTATATAACAATTTGTGTCTTTAAGGTTTCTGCTTCGCAAAACCACGATTTTAACAGAAACGGTGTTACATCTCTAAAAATGACGAAACCAATATATCCTAGTTGATCTGGAGAGAATTTGCATTAAAATAATACTATTTTTCCGCTAATAATATCACTTAAAATATCCTAACAGGAAAAAAATTGATGAATTTCCTGGCTTGCCAAATGCAAGAAAAAATGAGAAAAACTTTGTAATTTCAAATTTAAATAGATTTTCGAAAATATTTTAGAATGTTCATCTCGAGTGTCTTCCTGGATTTATCATGGGAAAAATCCAACGAGTAATTCCAAACGCACGAATTCCCGGCGCGTTTGAATCGTCCAACCCTCCATGCGATTACCTACAATTGCACAAAACTCCACCCAATCGATGTTCGAAAATTTGAAGAAAAGCCATCCTCGATGATAAGCCGTAAGCCCGTGTGCGAGTCAATGGATCAAAACTCTGCATTTCTATGCATCATTCAAAGCCTCTTTTCGCACGTGCGAGCGACTCCTTTCGAAAGCACAGGGCGTACCATCCGCATCGACCATTCCCCTCAATTTTTTCCCAGATCGAGCATCGACTGCATTGATTTACAATTCTCACGAACACGTCCAATTCCCCATAGGACTTTGCTCGTCTTTCTTAACTCTCGCCTCTCGTATAGGTATACCTTCGCGGAAAGGGCTTCCTGCGAGATATTCTATCTTGAGTCTTCGAATCGTGAATGACCTCTAGACAGCATTGGCTAATCCCATCCCATCGATTCACGTAGTATTTTTCATGAATATATTACCCCATACTTTCTACTTTTGGATATGGTGCTTTGGAAACTTCTGTCCCGAGGGATCCATCCGATTCTTCTCTAACGATCGACTTCTGTTGGCTTCGAGTTATGTAGGTTAGACTTTAAGAGGCATCGTTTAAGTTGAACCATTAGCATCGAGTTTTTTCATCCGCTCCGTTTGATTTGAGGATTTTATGGGGTATTGGAAAACTTCCAAATTTCCTGTTCCATTTATCGCGTTTAGAGTGTCGCTCGTTATTGTAGGCTAACGGCTTAACTGCGTTACATCCATTATTCTTCTCAATTCAGACTCACCTTCCACCCCAATGATCCATTCTCCCAGATTTCTGATATCTATTATATAAAGCTCAAATACCACTGACTGACTGACTCACTCACTCACTCATCACGAAATCTCAAAAACTACAGAACGGATTGCAATGAAATTTGGAACATACCTTTCCCTTGGGTCTTATGTGCTCAATAGGAAAGGGTTTTGAAAAATTCGATATTTTAGGGGGGGTTTTGGGGGGTTAAAGTATGGGCCAAACTCATCAACGCAGAGCCGAAAATACTTGACCTAGAAACTTGAAATTTTGCATGAGCGTTCCTTCTAGGGTATTAGCACCCACTAAGAAAGGATTTTTCAAAATTCGAAATTTTAAGGTTTTTTTTTTAGTTTCGATTAAATCGTAGCGAAGCACGGGAACTTTCAGCTAGTTTAGTATAACAGAATGGAATATTAACACATTTTGCGCGGGTGCTTTCCCGCCAAACTTTCATGGAGTAGCAGACAATATTTTGCAATTTCTTGAGCTCAATTACTTATGCACAAAATAGCTGTAATATTTGAACTTTCCGTTTTCTTTTAATAAAACTTTCAGTTTCTTTTTAAAAATCAATTTCTCTATTCACTTAAAAAAAATAAAAATACTTTCTCAGAAATCAAAAACTAAGAAAATGAAGAATATAAAAATGCTTTAACTAGTGATATCTTTCAAAGCACTTTCCTTTGTGCGAGTGTACATTGCAAAATTTATACGTACACGTATAATTTATGTCAATGAATAGCTGAAAGCTCCGGTGTCGAATACGCTTATCGTAGCATAACAGCACCAGCAAAGTGCAATTATAACACTTTTGCAACGCACGTTTTAAGTTGAAGTGGGCAGACGTCGACCTAATACTCATGTGTACTCGATCTTATTGTAAAAACATTACACAAGCCCACTAGTAACAATAATCCATCAATAATTCATAGAAAAGGACTTTTGCCGTTTCCCGTGCTCGACTACCAATGCGTACAAAACGACTTTAGTCGCTTCCCGCGCAAGATGTGTTAATAATGGAGAAATAATTCAATCATGTCGTGACGCATTGATATTTTATATTCAACTGTTTTTGAAAACTATTTTAAAAAAATTCAGGACAAGTAATTTTGACCATCTCGGTAGATCTAGTGTTAAAATTGAAAAGTATCTGGAAAATTTCCTATTACATTTGGTGCTTTATTGATTATCGTGCGGCAAGGGGTTAAATAGAATGTTCTGCGTTTATCGTGCACTCCGTGAAGTACACATACTTTTCCCTTAATGTTCAATCAACGATATGGAAAAACTTCGAAAATACCCGCTCAATATGTGCCGATTTAACGCAAGCACTTTTATTCGCGTTTCTTTTATTTCACGATATCGCGTTGAAATGTAATCTCGATATCTCTATTAATTACTCCGCACGAAGTTTAGCGGTAGGTTCAGGAGGAAGGAAGAATTATTGCGGAAGCTTTTAAACGTTGAATGCAAAGTATTGGAGCTCTGGAAATATCAGCCAGGAGAAAAAGAATACGACGATATTTCCGCAAATTAATCAACGAAATGCGATCGAGTGCGATGCTGTTCTCATTTAACCCTTTTAGTGCCGACCGAAAAAATTGATTGAATTAATAACAAACGTAGTTGCGAATAAAAAGAATTGTCATTTGGCAATAGTTTCTTAGAGAACACGCAATATGGAGCATAAACTGTGTATTTACAATTAAAATTATTGATGGTTTACACATAAAATTACTGATATCGTATTGGAAATTGAATATTAACCCTTCGATGTCCAGTGTTAGCAATTTTGCTAACGACGATATATAGTCGTGCGGGACTAAAAGGGTTGAACAGCAAGCAAGATTTTTATAAAAACTATTTGACAAAGAATATGACAATTCAATTGACACTTTCACTGTCGAATATATCACCGACGAATGATGGTGTGTTTGGGCATTAAATTATGTTTTATTGAGTATTTTACTTCTTTTAGAAATTTACAAATATAATTAAGATGATATTCCAACTATTCATAAATTGGTAGTACCTTGTAAATAAATATTTTTGTCTCCGTTGTCGCCGGATATTTCGATTTCTAAAACTTAATGCAATATCAATATTATGGAAATAATTTAATTATGTCCTAAGGCATTAATATCTTTAATTTAATTGTTTTTGGAACATTTTTAAATTAAAATTAAAAAAATTTTAATATTTTTAAATGGTACGAGTTTCATTCGATATTGCAAAGTAAGAGGTTAATTGCGTATCCTCAATTACCCTTCCGATAAGGATTTACCCTCCTCTCGAATAATCCACTCTCCCTGATTTCTGATAATTCGTATAATTGAATGCAATATTAATAGTATAGAAATAGTTTTTATCATATCATGACACATTAATATTTTTAATACAATTGTTTTTCGAAAATTTCTCAATTTTCGATTAATTCCTTTTTCTTCTTTTGCATGGGGTCTTGGAATTCGTTTTATTTAAAAACCTTCAGATTGGCATGCGGATAATCAATTGTCATGACAACCGTTGGAAGCTGTTTTCCGAAAGTTCACGGCTTACGAACTTTTTGTATCCCCTCGAACGTAATTTCCTGCATGGAAGTTCGAAAGTGCTGAAATTCCTGTAAGCCTTTGAAGTTTCAGAGAACTTGAATATCGGGAAAATTTCGCACATTTTAGTTAGACCGAGAAACTATTTTAAAGCTGACAAAACGGTGACAGCTAGTTCAAATTGACATCACCGGGATTTTGACGTTGTTACAAATTATTTAAAAGTGTCCCGATTATATTCAAATATTCTCAAGATATTAAAATTTTTCTATTTATAACTGTCTCGAATTCAAACCCACCTACCTTTTGATTATTTCCGGAAAATGTAGGTCTTAAATGAAATGACTTTATAAATTCATTATTAAATAGAGTAACTCAAAATTACAACCTCAACCCAATAAAATTTAGACCTTTACTCACAACGTAACGATTTTGTACCCAATTCTTCGACCACCGTTAGAACAACGCAAACGTCCAATTTCCAACAATATTTAACGCGCAACAAAGTAAGGAAGAAAGATTGAATAAAACACCCTTCATTGATAAATATCAAGTGGATTTCCAAATACAATTTTCAACAAGAAATTTCATGCTTTCTATGAGCTATAGAAATTTGACCTTAGAAGAACCTTGGAATGAAGTTCAAAAAAATCCTGCATCAAATCTTCCACTTCGACCCGATAAAATCCAAACCTCAGCATACAATATACATAAAGCGAGCGAGAAAGATTTGAAAGATACACCGCAAACATTGATAAATGTTAAATGATACTGCAAAATTCAATTTAAAAAAAAGCTCCTGCCTTCTATGAGTTATATCAATTTGACTTTAGAATGACCTTGGAATGACCCGGAGTCCAAAATTTCCCCACAAAAGTTTCTACCTCGATCAAATAAAATCCAGAACTCAGCGTACAACGAAACGATTTCGCAACCAATTCTTCGACGTTCTTTGGAACCGCTCAAGAGTTCAATTGCAAAAAACATTTAACGAGCGACAAAGCGAGCGAGAAAGATCGAAATAAATACTCCAAGCATTGATAAATGTTAGATAATATTTCTGAGTACAATCTTCAAAAATATTTCGCTCCATTTATAAGCTAAAGTAATTTGACTTTAAGTGACCTTGGAATGACCCAGAGTTCAAAAAATCCTCCACCAAACTTTTCACTTCGACCCAATAAAATCCAGAACTCAGCGTAAAACGAAACGATTTCGCAACCAATTCTTCGACGATCGCTGGAACAACGCAAGCGTTCAATTGCTCGCAACGATTAGGGAGCGACAGAGCGAACGAGGAAAATTGAAAAAAAGTGCGCCGACCGAATAGATATATCGGTGTACCATGCATCGAGTGTACATCCCAGCTATTTCCGCGGAAATAGTACGCTGCACTTGAAGCACGTGAGGTAATTACAACGCAACGTTGTAACGTGCTGGCTTCGAGTATTGTTATCACGATGATCCGTATTTCCCGCATACCTTGTGATTATTTGCCTGTGGTGCACTAGAGTGGTCTCTGGTCAGTGAAATTAGAACTCTTTTAGACTTGCAAATAGAGTCTGTAATTTTTCTGTGTCATCGTAGTTTCCGATACGTATTTATTGGCAATCAATTGTTCATTTGTGTTCCTACGTGTTAAGACTTATGACTTTAACACATTAAGCGCCGGCTTCATTTGCTTGTCTCTATAAAATAAGTAGGGAGAAAGAATATTTGATACTTTATACATTATTGCAACAATTTTTTTTCCCTGGCCCAATGATCCTAACACCTTCATAATTCTTCATATCACGCGAAAGTCTCTAAGGGCGATCATTTCTCGATCTGAGAGGTGTAGAAATATCCATATAACGAAATAAGAAATCCCGCATTATTGCGAGGCCGGCTGTTAATGTATTAAAATTGCCAAGTTCATTCTAAGGGCCGAAAAGTGGATAGTTCTGAGAGAAAATTAATTTCTGACTCATTAAAGTCGCTACACGATCTTCAATGGGCCTATTCCATTAACACTAATTTGTAGTAAGATTCTATTAACCCTTTCGCTACGGCAGTCTCGACGGCGAAGTGCCGTCGCGCCACAAATGTGCACACTGTTCGTGCTTTCTGTATATACGTTCTTTTAAGTCTTAAATAACAACTGTGCTAAATACAACAACCATTCCTTTAATGTAACAAGTATGTTTACATTTTTAATATGAAAAGATTTACAAAGTAATTAAAATACAAATCGTTTTGATGTTGAAGTTTATTGTGTAATACGTGGTGATGTTGCTTTAACAAAGAGCAGTTTTAAGAATTGGTTAATACAATATCTTAATATAATCAACAGGAAATGTTCAACCGATAACGAAAACTGTTATCATCGACTGCAGATAGCACTTGCATACACGTCATTTGGATGCCGTATATATGCGGTGCCCGTGCCCACAGGTCATCGAGTGCATGCCACATATATGCGACGCTCGCATAAATCCACAGGTCGACGAGTGGATACCGCATATATACGGCGCTCGTATATATCCACAGACCGACGAGTGAATACCGCATATATGCGGCGCTCGTACGCACAGGACGTCGAGTGGTTGGTCAAATGTATACAAACCAACCCTTTTAAATCGACATATGATAGAGGCGCAAAATTATTTTCCGTGGAATTTCCATGGATTTGCTGATGATTCTCTAACCCCTTGGAAATATACATATATTGGTACACAATGTATATATACGGTGTATATATACACAGCCCTACACGCAGGACTACCCCCAAAGGCCTGGGAATGTCCCAGGTACGGGTTTGGCGAACCCGGGGTACCGGCACTAAAATGTCGATGTCATTCCTATTTATAGTAGCATTAGAGCTGCTGATATGCGAACGTAACCTTATTACCTTATCTTTTTTCACTAATGATAGGATTAATCCTTCAAATAATGAATATATTTCTGGTGTTAAATATAATAAGCAAGGAACTGCTTATTCTAATAGAACTCGATTAAAGCAGTAATTGGGAATAAGTGGTGGTTGTTATCACAGTCCATAATGATTTGAATAAATAATACTGATACGCACACATACATTAATAATTATAATAATATATAATAACAAATAGTACGTATATACTTAGTAAATAGTATGGAACGAATAGAGTACAAAATAAAATTCTAAATAACTAAATAATCAAAGTACTTAACGGTGTCTAAAAAAATGTGTGTCTAACTGGGTTTTTCAAATGAATTAGTCCTAAGAACTAAGCATCGGGAGATACACCCTTTTGCCACCCCTTTTTTCCCGATGTCGCATATTTCTACCTAGAGATGTCTCTCTATGAGCATATTTCTTTCGAAGTAATTAAAACAAATTGAAAGATACATTTCTGTTATTCTACCTACCAAGAAAATCTTTTACATAGTGTCGATGTCAGCTTTGCCCCTAAAACACACTTTATGTCGTTGGCCATTAGTATTGATAAAAAAAAAAAATACAAAGTCTCTATTTGTAATTAAGAGAAACAAGGAACATGGTTGTTATCGGTATAAATAATAGTTACGATCCAGTTAAATTTATAATCCCGCTGAAATAAGAAAATTGCATTGGTAAATCCACGTTACTCGGGAAACAAGTTATATATGTTTAACGGTTACGAGAATCTCGGTAGTTACTTCTTAGTCGTTAAAAGCTCGTGCCATTACCAAAGAACATTTCGTTCTTTAAAGGGCTTACGAGCGAACGTAACGAGAATTGCTCGTGAGTGAACTTCCCCGCTATCCAGTGCACTGTTTCCAGTGTGATTTAACGCTGTTAAGCTAAACCGTGGCAAGCAACTTTATTACGTTGCCAACGCTTATTTAGTGCTTTATTTATTTGCTCAGTTATTTACCTATTTCTTTCGTTATTGCTACTCATATTTATTCATTTGTTTACTTCATTTTTTTCATTCGCTTATACATATATTTTCTTGTTACCCTTATTTATTGGTTTATTTATTTAGTCGTTTATTTATCTATTTTTTTAGTTATTTTATCTCATGTTTATTCCTCTGTTTACTTCATTCTTTTATCCACTTATTTACGTTGCCATGCTTATTTATTTACTCAGTTATTTACCTATTCTATTGCTTATTATTAGTCATATTTATTCACATATATCCTTATTTTTTCTTTTTACTTATCTACTGTAGGATTTTCGGAAACATATCGGTGGCATTTTACGGAAAACGGGTATAGTCGCCCATGATATGGGAACGGCATTTTATGGAGAGCGATGATAGTCGCCCGCAGTATTTCAATGGCATTTTATGGAGAACGGGTATAGTCACCCATAATACGTGAACGGTATTTTATGGAGAGCAGCAATAGTCACCCGTAGTAGATCAGTGGAATTTCATGCAGGCCGACTATAGTCGCCTGTAGTATGTCAGCGGCGTTTTATGGAGAACGGGTATAGTCGTCCATAATATGTGAGCTGTATTTGATGGAGAGCGGCTATAGTCACCCGTAGTAGACCAATAGAATTTCATGGAGGGCGACTATAGTCGCCTGTAGTATGTTACCAACATTTTATGGAGAACGGGTATAGTCGCCCATAATTTGTGAGCGATATTTCATGAAGAGCGACTACTGTCGTCCGCAGTATGTCAGTGGAATTTCAAGGAGAGCGACTATAGTCGTCCGCAGTATGTCAGTGCAATTTCATGGAAAGCGATTATAGTCGTCCGCAGTATGTCATTGGCATTTATGAAGAGCGACTATGCTCGCTCGTAGTAATGAAAGACTCAGATAAATTATTACTGCATTCAAAAGAATTATTAAGTTGTCTTTATAGATGTACGACTCGGCTGAAACGTGTTATTCACATTTTGTTTGATCCACCTGCACCGTGTCTGATAAGTGGTTTTTATGTTGGGCCCAATCGTTGTCCCACGTCTCTCAGACGATATTGCAAGCGATAGGATTAATGAAACGTTCTAAATCTATCACTATACAGCTGTACCTAGTTTTCGATATTTTCTCCAGCACGTGAAAAAAATACATCACAATCTAAAAACAACCAATCAATCGTAGTCAAACTTCATAGTTAGCCGTTGCAAATGTCTGCCACCATGTGTCTAAATTAACTTTATTTGATTTGACGTGAAAAAAATCCTGAAATTGCTCAGGTCTGCTACAGTTAAAACATTCATTAGTTACTTTCGACCGTGATCGACAAACAATTCCCATTATTCTTGGGCACTATGACGGAAGAATTTTATCATCCGCGATAATCCAAGAAAATAGGATTTTCCAGGCAACCGGTCAGTCCTCTCAGAGCATTCGCGATCCCTGCAATAGTAGAACCAGCATGGGCATTACTTTCGGCAAATTCTCAATATGACATCCTTTATTTCAGTTAAACCGAGCGGAAGGAGTCTGGCGGTAGGCCAGGATTGGAAATCATTCGACGGCACATCGAGCTAACGGAACTTTATTTCGGTCGTGTTCTCCACTTCCTCCACCTCCCCTAGCGTTTCTCGAATTAATCCCTTTCGATTTTCGACCCGGCATCTATCGTGCAGGTTTCCGTCTTCCTGCCGAGCCATTGCAGTCGATGTGGACCGATGACGATGAGAGGATTATCGAAACTGGATTACCGATGCTTACCTGCAAATTGCTTGGTCGTTGAGGCAAGGGAGAATTGGACGTTATTCAAATTCTTTGGGATAAATACTAGATTGGACGTGATAGGTGTTACTGCTACAATTGAGGATTATTTGTTTCAAAATCGAGTTGTATTCTGCAGTGATATTCGCTCCGGAAATTGGTGGTTTTGGAGAACTTTATGGGTGAGAACTTCAATGATAGGACAGTGTACTAAAGGGAGCTGGAAAGATGGCACTGTTGGGCAGTGGTTTTCTGTCTTTTGTAAGCTTTCTTGCTTGGAAGTCTCTTTAAAATTTTTTAAACTGTTTGTGGATACATTAAAATTCAATAGAATTAATCCTTAACCCCTTCGCTACGGCAGTTCCGTTGAAGTACCGTCACTGAACGAAAACTTGCGCTAGAAATATGTACAGTGCACTTCTGTTTTTATATATACGTTTTTCTAAGACTTAAATAACAACTGTGCTGAATAAAACAATCACTCCTCTAATGTAACAAGTATACTCACATTTTTTAAATGAAAAGACTAACAAATTTTTTAAAATACAATTCGTTTTGATGTTTGAAGTTTCTTGCAGTTTTAAGAAGTGATTAATCCAAGATGTTAATAATGTCAACAGTAAATGTTCAACTGGTAACGAAAACTGTTGCCATCGACTACAGATAGCAAGTGTATACACATCATTTGGATGGCGCATATATGCGGCGCTCTTGCCCACAGGTCGTGACGTAGATGTCGCATATACGCGGCGCTCGTACCCACACGTCGTCAAGTGGATGCCGCATATATGCGGCGCTCGGAGCGAAAGGGTTAACGGTCGTAATACTTTTCTGAAGTAAACCGTCTGTCTGTGGAATGTATGAATAATTGCCTGGTTAATTGAATATTACTAACGGAGTGATACACATGTTCAGTGATGTAATATCTCCTTTTTTAATCAAATTTAAACATTTTGTCCTCAATAGATGAACGAAGAAAATTGTATGAGCTTGGATAGTGATAGTGAATTCTTTGAAAACAGTTCTGAAAGTTTTTTTGATTGTAGTAATGAGAGTAGCAGTGACTTCTTATTACATTGTTAATGTTGCTCTAAGGGTATATGTAGGTATTTTATTATACTACAAATGCAGTATTTTTAAAATGGTAAATCGTAGATATCAAATGTACAGGGTACGTCGAAGTTATATGTTGCAACCCAGCACAAGATGTTCTGTTATTTTGGATTGCTGGATATTTGTAACCAAACAGGAAAGCATTAAAAGTTAAAGTCAAATATTTTTTGCCAGTTTAGAAACTGCTGAAGACATTAGAAATCGATTATATACGATATTTTGAGCTTCTTGGTAGGTTTAGTGTTAATATTATTTCAAAGTATGAAAGAATGAAGATTTATTTGCCAACGGTGATAAATAAATATTCACAGAACTCGTAACTGGACTACTCAGTTATTGCAAAGTTCATTTTCGCAAATTGAAAATATTACTATGTAAAGGTAAATTTTGCAAATTTTTAATTTCTCTCGTGAATAGTGTCCATCCTGAATTGTCAGATGTACGCGACATTCTGTTGAAGAATTCGCTAAAATGAATTTTCTCACTGTCTCTCGTCCCAGCAGTTATATGCATCGTTCGTTTTATGACATTTATTATATTTTATTTTCCCTAGCTCAGGATTTTTTTGCACTTTATAAAATTCGAGTAAAGCGAAACACCATTTTGGCTACCTTCCCATAACAGAATTACCATAAGAATAAATAGGTTACGTCGCGTTCCGGACCAAGCAATATCATTTTTACCCTACATTCGAGAATTTTCTCACAATCTATGATTATACCTTCGAATTTTTCTCTAAATCATAAACAAATTTTTATACTGTGAAATTTAACGATAAATAGGAAAAACTAATTGCGAAAAAAACTTGCGTTTAAATAGATAATAGATTATGGATAAAAAAATAACTGGAAAGACTTTAAAGTGATTTCCTTTAACCCTTTATAATACAATAATAAGTGATTCTCTTGATGCGCTAAGTTGCATAGAAAATATTTAAGTTTTATAAACTTTACTAAATTACAAATCTCACAATCAGTGAGACACGACACGATAAAATTGTTTCTATAATATTACAGTAAATTATACAATATAACAAGAATCACTGACCAATTTCTATTTTATCAATTTTCTTAATTCTGAATTATTGCGTAAGCAGTCACAAAAGGAATCTTTCGGCAAGGGATTAATTTTTCACATCCATTCTTGAGACGTCCTACATACGCATGGTACGTTAAGATTATTGTTAGTAACAAAGTAGACACTTTATTTCAATATGATTTTAAGTATAATAGCTTTTTTAGCGATTAAAAAGTCAAAATTCCTACGTATTCGTATTTGTAGTGGATATATAATATTTTTTAACTAGCACGCACGAAAATTTATTCAAATTACATTTGTAAAACAACAGAGATTTTATAAAATAATTTATGTCGTTCTATTAGTCCCAAAAGGTACTAACATTGTTAATTTAAACAATTATTCTATTTTTCATAATTTCCAAGATATTTGCCGAAATATACTTTATCACCCTAACTTTGAGGGCAGTTTTCACCCCTTTAACGCAAACGAAAAAACTCTTTGTCGAGGTAAATTGATACTCAGTTTAATGTTAATATTTTAAACAACGTTCATACTAAAATACAAATTTACGCCGTATATAATTAAGTTTCAGAAATAAATAAAAAATCTTTAATGGAACGTGAATTAATATGTGCAAAATACGAAATTATATTTTGGGAAACGTTTCGTCGATACGTCAATAATGGTTTCAATCGTTTCATGCGTTGTCAGTGAAATATAAATAATCGTTAAGTCTGCGTTGCGTTGTTTAATTGTAAGCCATGATCCTTTTTCGATTCTGCACTGAAAGAGAAGAGCAGCGGGATCGATTTCCAATAACGACATTACTTTATCCCACTAATTTGATTCTATTTAAATTTCCTCCAATTTTACATTAGTAGAAGCCGATGGAAATGGCTTTTCTTTATTTCGCGTACCTTCGTAATATGCGGCTTCCAGGAAGTCCCGCAGTCTGGAAATTCTTCGTTTATTCTTTTAATTACAACTAATTGCATGTATTCTGTACGGTTATATATACTGACATAATTGTCCAAATTTATATTTCATTATCAAGATTATTCGATTGTCATGGTATATTGGTATAAGTACTCGTATTTTTCCTTATACAGGAAAATTTCAAAATGAAACTCTCGTTCTAAGTTATCGATACTCTTCTTGCAATCAAGTTTTCTATTGTTTGAAGGGAAGTATGGTAATATTTGCCATTGTTATTAATTCCACCTTTTTTGTCCTCACTATAAGCGGGATATATAAGTAAAATTAAAACCCTGTATCAAATAATTTCAACTATTGAAAAATATTGTCCGAAAACTGAAAAATGGCTAACATTTCGTTTTTGAAATCGTAAAATCCGGCATCCTAAAATAAACGACTATGGAGTGTTTACTTCAGGAGACTGGACTTGGTGATACCAAAAATGAAATAGCAAGAATAGGCGGTTCAAAACAAGAGGCTCCGCCTCTCCCTAGCCATCTTTCAGTTGTCGGACAGTACATTAGTTCGAGGTTGAAACTTCACATTATTGATGCTAATTAATTATTTACATTAAAAAGTAATTATTATTTTTACGTAGCAAATTGGAAGTCTTGCTTTGTCTTTAAAAAAGGAGCATAGATTTGAAAATTATGTTTTACAATATAAAAAGGATGGAAGAATATATCAGATTTACCTGACAACGGAGCTATCAGCTTTTATCACAATGTCGTGCTGCGGCGACAATGGAGTACAAAGGGTAAAAATAAGAAAAATTGTACATTATATCAACTGATTGCGTTAGCAAATTAGCCTGGAAACTCAGGAAAACGATTGCACTTTTATGACATCCAGTGTACATAGGTGATCATTCATTGTTCCTTTTCAACTACCTTCCATCGTCCTATTACCCTGTCATCATTTCTATGTCATCAACAACCTGCGGATGTTTGTGGAAATTTCAAATTTCATGAGCGCACCTATTAAATAAAAATCTAAGTAGAATACTCTCTCACCCGATAAATGTTACAAGAAATGTAGTATCCCAAATAACTCAAATTTTCTTTCTATACTTGTCCCAACTGCATAAAATTCCACAGTCAAATTGTCCATATTTATTAAAATCAATTTAAATTTACAAAAATATGGGCTATAATAACAAACCGTGCAAATGAACATCGCAAAACGTGAGAAAACATCGTCACTTATCCGAATCACCGGGCATTCGACCTTTGACTTTCGATTCGCCGCTAATTGAGCAAAGTTTCTAAATTTTCATGATGCTCATCCGCGAGCTTTTAAAGAGGAGGAACGTAAGCAGAGATAGAAAGAGTCGTTTTGCAAACTGCCATGGGGAAAAGCTTTTAACGTTTGAGAAGCATTCGAGCATATCTGTTACAGTGACCGGTGTAGTACTGGGACCGATTTCTACGGAAGCATCGGTTAATCCGGTTTCGATAATCCTCCCATCGTCGCCCGTACATTCGACTAGCTACTTCGAACTAAACCGTGGGGTTGAAGAGAATCCAGGAGTGCAATGAGGGCCAATCAAAACCCAGATTTAAATAAATTACCTCCTGTGAGAATCGTGCACCCTAATTTC
The DNA here is from genome assembly GCA_910591515.1 of Cerceris rybyensis. Lineage (NCBI taxonomy): Eukaryota > Metazoa > Arthropoda > Insecta > Hymenoptera > Crabronidae > Cerceris > Cerceris rybyensis. The sequence continues at coordinate 63,502,658 of OU342789.1, read as the reverse complement.
CTGCTCGAAGACCAATAAAGTTGGCAAGTCTTTGGTCGACCTGGTATAGTCGATATTTATTGTTAATGCAATGGAATTCTGTACAAAGCGATAGTACTGAAACGCGAATTAAAATTTCCACTATGTTCCTGTTCAACGGGGCTAATTGCTCGCTCGTATTCGGAAGACAATTGCAAGGCTAGGATTAAGGAAAACTTGGAAAGTAGCTGTGAAAGTGTAATTCTTCTGAAGCAGTAATTGTACTGTTACGTACTAATTCCAACCAACACATTTCGCATTATATCGATCTTCACTGTCATTGTTACTGTTATTATTAGGTTGTCAAGTATGAAATGGAGCAAAAAATGCACATGATTGAATTCGAAGTTTGCTCCATTTCATACTTGACAACCTAATATTATCATCGTCGTTATCGTTACCATGATCATCAGAATTATTATTATCGTTACTATTAGTACTGCTACTACTACTCTTGCTAAACACTACTATTCCTATTAATGTCACTACTGTTACTAGTGCTACTACTACTACTCCTACTCCTACTAAATACTGCTATTTCTGCTACTGCCACTAATGCTACTACTACTTTTACTAATCCTACTAAATACTACTAAATCTACTACTGTGTACCACTAATGCTACTATAACTTGTACTAATCCTACTAAATACGACAATTTCTACTACTATCACTAATGCTACTACTGCTATTACTACTCCTACTAAATACTACTATTTCTACTACTATGTACCACTAATGCTACTACTGCTATTACTACTCCTACTAAATACTACTACTTCTACTACTACGTACCACTAATGCTACTACTGCTATTACTACTCCTACTAAATACTGCTATTTCTGCTACTGCCACTAATGCTACTACTACTTTTACTAATCCTACTAAATACGACAATTTCTACTACTATCACTAATGCTACTACTGCTATTACTACTCCTACTAAATACTACTATTTCTACTACTACCACTAATGCTACTACTTTTACTAATCCTACTAAATACTATAATACTATTTCTACTACTACCACTAATGCTACTACTACTATTACTACTCCTACTAAATATTACTATTTCTACTACTGCCACTAATTCTACTACTTTTACTAACCCTACTAAATACTACTATTTCTACTACTACCACTAATGCTACTACTACTATTACTATCCTTATCTTTCTATCAGTAACATGATTCCAGGCTCATAAGAGTTTTGATCTTTGCTGGCGAAAAACTGGTCCAAGCCATTTTTGACGTCCTCATTCGAAGTAAAGGTTTTGCACTTTAAAAAATTTTGCAAACCAGTTTTGGCACTGGTATTCTATTAATACGTCTTATTCATACACATTGATTAATTTTCTTCTTCCTTGAACACCATTTTTACCCTTTCGATAGTAAAAAAGTAAAATATGCCGAAAAAGCTGCTTTCAATTTTCCATCTTTAATAGGGCGCCAAACAAAAACTATTGTATACAATGAAACAAATTTTTTCACAAACATGCGTTGCTATATCAACTGTCAAAGTGACAATGCGAATTAATTGTGAATTTGGTTGTGAAATAATATAATTATTTTCTCCGTTGGGAAAAAACAAAATTACTTTCCAAACAACCTAGTAGTTTAAAGTTTTCACACCTTTTTGTTTTGGGTTTGTAATGAAATGAGGACTTTTTATTAACAGAAAAATTAATAGTTTGCAATATGCTGAAAAGTCTAGGTCTGTATATTAACGTAGATAATAATTACAGGTACGATAATTAAGAATTACTTACTTGGGTTCTTCCCGAGATAACCAACTTGGCTTATTATCATTAGTCGGGCTCATAATGAGCAACTAAGCTGGAACAAAACGGTAATTGTTATTTTGCAGAACCAGTCACGGAAATCGCCGGAGGCCCGGATCTCTTCATTAACAAGGACAGTACGATAAACCTCACGTGTTTGGTCAAGTACGCCCCTGAGCCACCCTCTGCGATTATTTGGAGTCATAATCATATGGTAAGCAAAATTACAATCCCATAATCGTCTTCTACCATTCTCGAGTCAAAGATTCATTAAGGCTACGTCTATAAATAATTGAATACAATTTAACTATGAATGGTTACCCTAAATTCGGTGTTGATTACGTTGTTAAAATTATCAGATATTCTTTTAAAAAGTGTATAAAAGCTTAATTTATAGAAATCTCAGATCTTGCTCAGGAATTTTGTTTTCGAATTCAAGTAGAGCACTACAATTAACACTAGATCTATGAAGATAGTCAGAATGACTTGTTCTGAATTTTTTGAAAATGTTCCTGAGATTTCTAACACTGATTCTTTTTCAATTTTCTACGTCTATCTTGAAGACTATAAGCTATTGAATCGACCAAGTTTTTTACCCCATTTAGTTACTGAATTTGAACAGATTTATTTGACAATTTTAAATATGTTGAATTAATCGTCGGTTGATCTAGTGTTAACCTGGAGAAACCATGTTTTTTTATATCTCTTAATGAGATATTAATTCCTTACAATCACCTGTGACACACGTAAGACAGTGAATGGAATAGAAGATTTTTATGTTTTCCAAAAACTGTTAAATGGAAAATATCAGGAGATGAGGAGACGTTGAAATTCGTTCTGTTCTATTAACGAATTGGACAGTTTTTGAAAAAAAAATTGTGAACTATTCATTTGGCTGGCTTGGTAGTTTTAGTATTAAGTTAGTTTAGTTAAACATAGGTTATTTAATTTTGCCCAATAAATGTCAAAGTAAATAGAATTTCCAAAGAGCTTCAAATATCAAATGTTAATTAACCCTTTGAGAACTAAAAAAAAGTTAAATTATAGTTCATAGCCGTATGTGTACACGATTAGAGTTGGAAAATTGAAATATGATTATGCAAATAGTAATTTATATTTCCTATATATTAACACTCTGAGTTTCTGACAAAAGTTGTTTTTGAATCGCCAAATAAGCGATCATCTCGCAATACTCCAAAATGCCTCCGTCATCAAAGAGTTAAAGCACATATTCTCATTAAATTTAGAATCAATAAGTACCAATGAACTTTTCACGATTTCAGTGGCTTGTATTTTTTTAATGCTATTTTTGAAAGCTAAGAAACCGAATCCATTTATTTTCACCGAAGTAGAACGACACGCCAGAATTTTTATCGGAACGAGGCATTGTCGAAAGCAATTCGACTGAAAATACAGTCTCTCGAGTAAACGGATACACTTTTACGGTTTTCAAGAGCCGTTAAAAGAAACTAGGTATCTGAACTTGCTTGTTATACTCGTTATGTCGCGCGCGATATCGGTTATCGTCGCTTGACATGTTATTTCTTCTATTCGCAACCTTCTCAACGTTTGCCAATGAGGTAATTCTACTTCAAAAACAATTTATACGATATTTTCTCGAATTGTATTTCTCGATTCCTATTAAATTAATTTTAATCCTGTTATTTCAATTTTCGTTGACTCAACGCTGAGAGAAAATCTCGAAATGTATCGTTGTTTGGTAAATAACAATATTCGTCCACTTGTTACACGTAAATCTTTCAAATATCCGTTCTCGATCAATTTCAATTGTATATTTAACTTTAAGTTACTTGCGTTGCACGTCATTTATTGTAGGGGAGGAGAAATAATGAGAATGTTTAATTACATGTGAAATTTCATGGTATTATTTTGTACATTGATCATGGAAATTGTAATTAAATGTCTTTCCAAGTTGGTGATACCGTTTCTCGATCTCTTGTGTTCTTGAAGCAAGTAGAACATAGTTTAACACTAGTAGCAAGATGATCCAAAATGACTTGGTCTGAAAATTTTCTGATATTCTTAAAATTTCTAATGCAGTTTCCTTTTCAAGTTTCTACGTCTATCTTGTAGATTGCGAGTGCTTAAATCCATCAAGTATTCCGGCTGCTTTAGTCAGTTCCTTCGAACTTATATCTAGTACTTTTTGTCTATTACATTAACCCTTTGCGGTCCGAATTTTTTCGTTAATTTTGGTAGTGAGCTAAATAAAATTAATTCTGCAATATTTTCAGTCATTAGTTATACATTTTTTAAAATGATATCAACAAGTATAGGTATTGACGGACATTTTGATGATATTACAAAATGATTGTGAAATTGTCAGAAAATAAAATCAAGAGAAAATCTATGTCGAGTACTGCTCAACATAGGACCGCAAAGGGTTACTCATCGCCAGCTCTAGCGTTAACTAAAACTTCTTGCAGTTTTTACGTATTGTCACATTTACACTTGCTATAAATCATAGGACAATGCAAAACTGTGCAGAATTTTAAACTGTGTCGAAGAATAATTTTGGACATTGAAAAGTCATCTACACATATGTAGTAGGATTCGGTAAAATAGCACTAAGGTGTAGGGGTGGATAAAATAAGAACAAAGAAGGAAGAAACTAAATGTCAGGACTAATGAATATATAGAACACACTAAGAATATAATATGAATAAATAGGATATATATATAGTGAGTACATGGAAAAATATAGAATACAAGAAAAACAACAAAATACTAAATAACTAATGATCTAATGTATCTAAGGGTTTCTAAAGTAATACGTCTCAGAGTTCCTCTAATACTCTACTGTGTCTTCGGTATCCTGAGACGTAACCTCTTAGGATGATCTCCCCCACTTCTCTCTAGGTCACAAATTGAAGGGGAGAAGTCATTCTAAGAGCATTGACACCCAAATATAATGCCACAAATAACTATTATAACTATCATAACTGTCAAAGCCGAAATACAAAACAATAACATGCAATATTTACTCACTTCTTTTCTGTTCTTGTTGCCTCATCCTCAGGCGATTAACTTCGACTCACCGAGAGGTGGCATTAGCCTCGTCACCGAGAAGGGACCCGTGACTTCGAGTCGTTTGCTCATCCAGAAGGCGATCGAAGAAGACTCCGGGTTGTACACGTGCTCACCGAACAACACTCATCCCAATAGCGTCCGAGTTCACATTGTCAATGGTAAGTGTTCACACGAAATTTTTGATTCTTTATAACTGAAAATTGTCTTTGTAATCGCACCTAACGTGACATAGTGTGATAGATTGTTAACACCAGAACGACAAAGCAAGTCAAAATGCCTTTTATATTTCTTTTCAAAAGTTCCTAAGCTTGCAGGAGAGTTCTAGACTAGAAATTCTAACAATAAGTTGATCTTATGAAACACAGATTACCAAACAGATAATATTTTCCACCCCTTGATTCCTCTTCTTTCAAAGTTCTTATTTAATATATTTAAATGTAAGAACGTCGGTCGTTCTAGTGTCAAAGTTTAAAATTCGTAAAGATTCTTTTCAATTCTGAAATGTACAGTTGCACTTCAATTTTCTCTTATCAATACCAATTTAGTGCATTATTGTCTATCGCCTATTATATAATTTATTGTTTCATTTTTTTGTACTTTCAATAATGTATATCTACGTATTTAATGTGACTTGACACTAGAACTACTAAGGTGGTCAAAGCGACTCGTTTCTCACTTTTAGAACAACCAAGGTTTGGAATGAAATGATAATCTAATTCCTACTTGCTCCTGAAAGCCCTATTTTTAGAATATGAGTCGACAGACTTGGAAGTTCTGAAATATTTTTAGGGGATGTCAGATTAAACTGGAATAAAAATTTTACCTGATCAGTCCATATAACTCCTAAAAATCATATTTACAGGCCTTTGAGGCGTGTAGCCACACTAGTTGAGGATTTTGAGGTTCAAAATGGTATACATAATTAAGCGGCAAATGAGAAATCAAACGAATCTAGGATTTGAAGTTTCTTTTTAGGCTAGACTTTTCGACTCGGGTAGTCAAATCATTGTGACCCATTTCGAACTGCGCAAAGGAAATGATACAAACTGTTTCCATAATTTTCTACCACTTATACTGACTTTTATCCATTCAATTAGATGGGTAATATCGAAAATCATTTTCTGAAATTATCTAAATTTGAAATTTTGTAGTACCCCTATTGTCCAATATCAGTGAAGATAGGTATATAAAAAGTTTTGGTAAACCCAGTGTTCACATGACAATTACCATTGTTTACTTCAATGATCAAGAAAATAGCCCAAATCAGAATTTTAGATATATGTTTAGATGATACATAAAGATCATGAAAACTGGAACGCGAAAATAAGAAAGTAGCATGTTCGTTGACACCAAAATGGAGCCCAACGCGTAGCACCTTTTCTGAGGTAAATTATACCCGCACTTTTAGCACGTCGTCTGGTAACATATTCTCCGTAAAAGTCTCTCAGGCGAACAATAGTTAGCAAGTCATTATTCTTCATTTACCAGTTTTCAACAGCGTTGTTCTTCCATCGCCTTAGCCATCAGAGTTGTATCAAACTTTGCCATTTTCAAGTAACATATAATTCATTTTAATAAGGAAAACATTCTCGAATGGTTGAACTACTTTAATTCCGTGCTGCTACATTTGCAAGAAGAGGAAGAAATGTGAAGATTTAATACGGTATCAGTGTTGCAGTACTCATTGAATACAAATTGAATAAAAACCGGCAGTCGACCGGTGTGAGGCATGTGTCGCAATATTAATAATTTCAAAAGTTTTAAATGAATTGCCAGTACGGCGAGAACGTGGTGGGAATATATAGGGTGTTATATTCAATGCGCTGGGACGTTTTTTAAGACGCGTTTTTAGTTGGAAGATGTAAAGAAAATTCATTGGTGGACAGCTTTGCGACGACAGCTTTAGACCTTCTTAGTGACACTTGTTAACAATAGAACTACCAAGGCAGTAAAAATGACTGGCTCTTCATTTGTTACGAAAATATAGAGTCATAGAGTAAGTGTTCTACATCCATTTTATAAAACACAAATTAGTAAATTAATTGTCTTCTTCACTTTTCGATTTGACTTCCTTAAGGGGGTCATTCCAGGTGACAGCTATTTTTGCTTCCTTTGGGAATTTTTTTTGGCGGAACATTAAAGTGTACAATTTTGGAAATTTTATCACACGTTTATCGATACTTTTGTAATCTATTGGAATTTTTCCAAGTAAAAATAACGATTTTAATTAACCTTACACCGTTCGGAAGAGAGTCAGGTATTTTTGACGGCTGCCATAATTCCAGAAGTTTCGCTAATCTGAAATAAAAAAAGTCAAACGGCATTTTAACTTACAAACCTAAGGCTATCGCTAGAATTAGACTAATTCTGATATATTATATTCAAAAATTCGGACTGTAGAGAGTTAAGTTCTTCGAGGGTATTTTTTCACCACCTCTGATAGATATTTCGCAAATTGTCGTTTAACATATAATAGCTTGGGTGGCTCGAAAGCCACTTGAAACAGTAGGTTGAAATAAAAATTCTTCAAGGGTAGAAAACTACCCTAATAAAAACTCACAACCTCTGACAGATATTTCGCAAATTGTCGCTAAGTATGTTATAGCTTCTGTAGTTTGGAAGCCATTGGAAACAATAGGTCCTATCCAGAAGTCTTCAAGGGTACCCCCCTCCCCCCTCTGATTGATATTCCATAAATTGTCAACTATCATATCATAGCTTCGATGGTTCGGAAGCCATTTGAAATAGTATGTCTCATTCAAAATTATTCGGGGCTGTTTTTGCCACCTCTAATAGATATTTCGCAAATTATATATTAATATATCGCAACTTCGGTGATTCGGAAACCAGTTGAAACGGAAGGTCCTATTAAAAATTCTTGAAAGGAATTCATTCATCATCTCGATGGTTCAGAAGCCATTTGAAACAGTATCCAAAATTATCCAAGGGCGTTTTTGGCACTAGCAATAGATATTTCGAAAATTAGATATAAATATACAACTTTGGTGATTTGGAAACCAATTTGAAAGAGAAGGTCCTATTAAAAATTCTTGAGAGGAATTTTTTCACCACCTCTGATAAATATTTTGGAAGATATCGATTAACATATAGCTTCCGTCGTTCGGAAGCCAGCAAAAACAATACCTTCTATTCCCAATACTCGTAACTATCGAAGACAACACAGCAACAATGAAAAAAAAACTATATAATCCTCAGAAATCCCAACGTGCCCCCTTTGAAATCATAAACCATTTCTCATTCAGTATTTTCAAAAGTTCATGCATCGCTATTCCAAAGCTATGATAGATAAGCCAAACCGTATTACGGGATAACATTTGTTTCAGAGCATCCAGCGGCTATGTATCATGGTTCCGGCGTCAGAATAGCCAGGACGTTACTTCCGTTCGTCCCACTTCTTTGGATGATAATCTAGCCAGCCCTCTTTCTCTCTGCTGACAACGTCGAGCATGCCACGGAGAGTGCAATGGACTAAACTCGTCCGATTTCACCGTACTCGTAAACGGAAAACTTTGTATCTTATGGAAAGAAAATCAATGGGAATTCTGTAAAAGGCGATACACTTTCATCGAATCTCTTCATTCGTTTTGATAATAATATAATAATACAAGCTGTTGTGCATACGAAGATGTTAGTGTCGAAATTAGTTTATTCTTGTCGCTAGAATGTGGATATTTATGAACTTTGTTTAGAATTTGATACTGAAAAGTACAAAAATCCATGACTTTCGTATAAATATAAGAAATATATATAAATAATGTTCAAAGTAGATTATTTCATTTGTGAAAACGTTGCTATTAATTGAAACTGTGAAAATATGAAGTTGTGATGAGCTTGGCTTGTGATTAGAAGAGATGATTTCGCACAGATTGATATTTATGTTTTATTTACTTTGTTAGGATGTTGGAAATTTTTATTTGCATAAATATCTGCAATCTAATAATTTAACTGTGTCCTTAGACATCCTCATCTAAAAGTTTCCTGTGAAGTGTAAGGGTTATTTTGTAATTTGTGTGTTAAAAAAGTAGCTTTTAATCCTTTGAATAATTCAAATCAGATAATCATTAAATTTGTAATTATTTCGGTGGACTTTTCGAAGTTTGCTCACTCTTCAATGTCCTGTTTCAATGTTTTGTGCGCACACGAACGGCCGAATGATTAATGACAGTCATTAGCGTTAATTTTACGATCAGTGAGAGATAGAGGCAACGAAATGTTTGTTAAATACGATAAATGAGGAAAAATTTCATTAGAATGATTTATCTATTTTTCAGCTATCTTTAATGATTCGATTTAAAAATCATTTCCGTTATTATTCTCCCATGTATTCTTCTCTGTTGCTGTATTTTATTTTCTTAATCTGTTTAAAATTAAGTAAAATCTGAGAAATTTTGGAAATGCCAGAATAACAAATACAATTTCCTATTATCCTTATGAAAAAGATTATTTCAGGTGATGATAATGACGAAGTTGCTTCGGTTAATGGGCCATAACTACAAAATATCATCTACGGTGCAGTAAAGTGGACTGCAATCAATACGGTAGGTGCACAATTTATTGTTAATAAAAATCCCTTATATATTTTATTTTTCAATTAGTGAATTATTGTACCTACTAATCAACAGAAACTATTGTATTCTCCAAAATTATTTCTTCACGTTAAATTCTCCAAGCTTAATTCTTTGGGCTAAATGTTTCAAGGTTATTTTTTTACCACCTGTGACAAATATTTCGCAAAGTGTCAATTAAAATATCACAACATCGGTGATTCATAAGCCGATGGAAACAGTAGGAACTACTAAAAAATTTTAAAGTGTATTTTTTCACCGCCTCTGATAATTATTTTGCAAATTATTGATTAAAATGTGATAGCCTTCATGATTCGGAAGCCACTGGAAAAATAAATCCTATTCAAAATTCTTCGAAAATATTTTTTCATCGTCTGATAACTATTTCAGAAATTTTTAATTAACATACTATAGCTTCGGTGGTATGGGAGCCACTGGAAATAGTTGGCCTATTATCTCTATTATTAATAATTTGCCGCTTAAAAAATTTACAGCCGTAAATTGGAAAGAATGAAATTCGTAATAATTCTGTCATTAATTTTATAATTACAATTTAATTTTCGAGAAAAGTGTTTTTAATTTCTACGATTCTTAATTTTTTCGAAAAATTGATGGAGGGCCATGCGGTAAATACTACACCCCCATCTTCTAAAAACTAAATTACTCAATTATCCTTTTCGACACAAGTAATTTATAATTTCACTAATATTAGATAATAATAGCAAAATAGAAAAATTTGGTTTAACTAAAAAAACGTGCGTTTTTCAGCATTTTACTTAAAATGAGCAACGAAAATCAGCATCGAGAATAACACTTCGTGTCACATTAATGACATTATCGTGTACACGATACATTAAATATGCAAATAAGCCTCCTGTGAATATCGCAGGATGTTTACGATTCATCCCAAAGCGACGAATTATGTCAACGTTTTTCACAATTAAAAGATACAGCATCAGAGAAAAATTTGCATACGATGGCTGTTCCAATTAAGCGGATATAATAACATTAAATATGACTTTATAATTTCATATAATGCTAATGCTGTATTATTGCCCTTTAATCCGTGATTATCTTTAATGATAATATTTCCACGTATTTTTTATTGTTTTGTATTCGTACTTATTTAATATCTCAGCTCCCCCTTTAAATAATTATCTGCTTCTAATTTTAGTTCAGCATAGAATCCTTCTGCTATTAACGCATCAATAATTTAGTATTTCCTATTTTTGTAATTACTAATTTCCATACTTTAAACAAAAGGCATCACTGTGCAATTTGTGAAAGATGAAAAATGAATTCTTTGTTTCAGAGTATTCTATAAATACTACCTCTACGCAGAATTTTTTTTCGCTTCCTTCATTATTCTATTCATAACATCCTCCACTCTTCGACACTTCCGGCCCGCGAAATACGAACGAAAGTTTCAACGCGCTGCTAAAATTTTATCAGGTTGCTTCAAATATTCTACCATTTTCCTTTCAAAAATTCAAGCACCAAAAATGTCTGCATGAAACAATACTGTTTCGCTGCATAGGATCCACCATAAACCGTGGATATAACGAATACGAGCAGTATAGTCACGTAGCACCCAAATTGCACGGGTGCATTCAAAAGTCTCAGGAAATGCATATAATTTCAAATGTCCCTATAAGAGAAATGCACAGATGAGAAGGATGATTAGTTAAGTAATTTTTGTTTCTTAATTTAGCTCAATTGCAAAGTATTCGCAATTTCAGAGTGAAAATTTAGAAATGTGGTTTCTATCTTTTTATTTAAAAGAGTAATAATTTCAATTCCTATGACGATCGCTGGTCAAAAAAGAAAATAACTTGAACAACTGACAGGATTTCTATCACTATAAAAACTTGCATAATTTACTTCTGATTATTAAAAATTACGATTGTAAATTAATTATTCTTTTGAAAGGGCAAGGGGTTGAAAAAAAACAGGCTATAGCCCCTATGGTGTTTTCTAACCCTTGGTGTACTATCTGTTTAAAAGCAAGACTTCTTCTTAATTCTGTTTTATTCTAACAAATTTACTGCGAATAATATATAGTTAACCCTTTGAGGGCTGGCGACGCAGGTATGTGCTAAAAAAAAATTTAATTACAGTTTATTGCAGTATTTATGGATGGTTAGTATTAACAAATTGAAATACAACCGTTGAAATATGAATACACAAATAGCAATTAATAATTTACATAGATTAACAGTATAACTTTTTGTAAAAAGGTCGTTTTGGAGCGCCGAATAAATGATTATTTTTCAATATTCAAAAATGTCTCCGCAAAGGCTTAATGTGAAGAATTTTTCATGATGTTAGTCACATGAAATGTCGATTTGGTTCAAGAAAGATGCCAGGGACGAATGGAGGTTAAATTGCGTCTGAAAATCTGACCTTCAGATGATTAAAAAATTGAAATACAACGGTTGAAATATGAGTACACAAATAGTAATTAATAATCTACACAGATTAACAGTATAACTTTCTAATAAAAAGGTGGCTTTAGATCGTCGAATATATAATCTTTATATAAAAATATATAATCTTTCAATATTTAAAAATATTTCCGGCCACGAAGGGTTAATGTATACAAGTTTTTACAATGTTGGTCAAATTAAATATTGATATTGTTCAAAAAAGATCCAAGTGGCAGATGAAGGTTAAGTTGTGTCTGAAAGTCTGAACTTGAGATTATTAAAACTTCCTCGAACGTAACAAAAGGAGGAAACAAACGAGTAGGAGAGTAGCGAGGATGGATAAGTTAGAGGTTAAGTCAGACACGTTTCAGTCTCCTTATGTCCCTGTAGAGTGGATTACACGAGGAAATTTAGTAGAACTCGCTCGTACGTGAAATGAATCTTAGCCGAAACTCAAACACGGTGTTAATTCAAACCGCTGTTCTATTTCTCAGGGCAAACTAAATGCAAAACCTGACCTCAATCCGCACCTTTGTCCTCCTTAATTACGTCCTCTGTTGATAATTCGAAATTATCCTTCGTTTGAGGTTTCTCAATCCGTTGAAGTCAAATCTCCGTGGAATCCTTGCGAATTGCAAGGGCTATGCTGGTTTCAATTTTCATTAAAAACTGGACAAATTTGTACATAATTTGGACTTGCATTTCAATTATTCTCAGCATAGGACATCGAGAATCTGAGCGTAGAGAAACACATTTACCTTTAATCCTGCCTCCCGAGATACAAATGTAGCCATATAAATAAAAATCACAAAAACTATTTATTTTAGCAAAGCAATAATATTTAACAACGGTACGTTAATTTTTCCTATTGCATAAATGCTATTCTGTTTGTTTAAGTTTCCCCCTCCTCCCCCTCTACCATAGTCACACTCGAAAATTTCATAAGAATTTGACGTCGTAATAGCTCAATGTCCGTGACACAAAGCACGGTTAAAGAGCTTCTCTCACTGTCTTTCACTTTCTCTGTCGAACTTTTGCTTTTTGCTATTGGGATTCCTCATTGCAACGCAGAAAAGCAAATGAAAACGATTTTAATTGTCTAGGAACAGAATTTCAGAAGGTAAAAAATAGTTTATACTTAATTAGTGTGAATCGTTTATAGTGTTCGTATCGTCAGGTCGTGGAGTGAATGACGCACATATGCGGCGCTCGTATCGACAGGTCGTGGAGTGGATGACGCTCGTATACGGTATTCGCAACCATAAGTCGTCCAGTGGATGACGCATATATGCGGCGCTCGATCGAGAGGTCGTGGAGTGGATGACGCACGTATGCGGCGCTCGTAGCAACAGGTCGTCGATTGGGTGACGCATATATGCGACACTCGCACCCATAGGTCGTCGAGTGGATGATGTATATATACGGTGCTCGTATTGACTGGTTGTTGAGTGAATGACGCATATATGCGGCGTTCGAATCGAGAGGTCGTGGAGTGGATGACGCTCGTATCCGGTGTTTGTAGCCACAGGTCGTCGATTGGGTGACGCATATATGCGGCACTCGCACCCATAGGTTGTCGAGTGGATGATGGATATATACAGTGCTCGTATTGACTGGTTGTTGAGTGAATAACGCATATATGAGGCGCTCGTAGCCACAGGCCGTCGGGTGGGTGACGCATATATACGACGCTCGGAGCAAAAGAGTTAAATTAACTCGAACTACATAAATCGACTATCAGTACAAAATACCTTTATCGCCATTTCCTACAACACGGTATTTTCAAGGAACACGTCTACCGCGTTGTCAGAAGCCTACCTATATACACATTTCGTTGAATGGAGAAAACTTGGTACACGTGGCGGAAAAAAACATAAACAGCTTCTGTAATTTCTCCCGCGAAGTTCGAAATGGGTCAAAATGGCCCATCCGGTAAATCTGTCGTTAAAAATAAAGAAGTCGTAACAGTATCCCAAAAACTTTGGAAAACTTCCAGTCCCAAGATACGCGTGTCACCGTAGAAAAATGTAAATGGCAGAAAAGTCCAGCACAGGGGTCGAATAAGTAAAATAAATAAAAGAACATCGTGAGTGGAGGTACGTAAATATCGCGAAAGCTTCCTGAGCTTTCAACGAAGCGCAGGTAACTGGTAAAGCGAGTTTATTCGTCGAAGTTATAATGGTTCAAGTTTGAGGAGGATTTTATCACGGTTATGGGCCACGGATATAGAAGTATATTGCGCGGAAGTGCGCCGACCATTTGCGATATTTTTTCTCTTCCGCTTTCAAAACCCTGTTTGAAATGTATTTTGAACGAATATTTTTCCACGTTAATTCTTATTTTCGTGAATTGCAATAATTATTAGATGTCATAACGATGCCATGTGTTTTATTTTTTGCTTTTATCGAGTGTTAGATTTGATCTGTTTGATTGGTTCTTAATCTTAAACTTCATTCATCTTTGGAATATTTTTTCACTAGAATAAACACAATATAACCCCTTGGACTACAAAAATGTTACTAGTTGTGACGTAGTAAATGTAATAGAAAATTTTGAAATTTTAGAAAATATATTGAGTTGAATATGTTAGTGAGTCACGTGTCAGGAAAATTATTTCTATGTCATTAACCCTTTGCGCTCCAAATTATTTTACTAACTTTTCGTCATATAAGCTAACATAGTCTCGGAAAATTGTCTACTGTTGGTTATTCATTTTTATTTAATATTATGAACAATTGTAGATACTATTAGAACTCTATCTATTTACTACCTACTTATCTACTTATTTATTATTATTAGAAATATTAGAAATCTGTGAGAAATTTTGATTTCAAGTATTAATTCTGAATTATTGCGCACACAGTTAAAATTAAAACTGTACCTACTAAACGAAGTGGAAGACAAGTTCCAAATTTTTCTGCAACTTATTCTAATTAATAGGATAGCCATGAAATAAATATTCTGCTTCCATATGAAACGTAAATTAGTCTTTTTCTACAGTAGTTACTAACGGCATCTAAATTTTAGTAGAACGTTGGTAAGTTTAATGTTAAAATCATAGTGCAAAGGATTAATGAATAAACTCGATATTTTCATAACCAGGATGCAGTTAACATATAAGAAAGCAAATTCCGAAAATATTGAAACTATCGTCATCATTCAAATCTCTTTCATGCAATATTGAAAAGTGTTACAATATTTTTTTTCTATATTTGTAATTAATAATACTATTTAAACAATGTATAAATAATCAGTCCAAAGAGAGACAATCGTGAACAAACTTGTCGCCCAAAATTTCTTCACAAGTTTCTCGTTTTATCTAGTTTCAGTAGCGAAACATTAAAACTTCCCGCCATTTCTCCCATCTGGTATTCAATCATTCTTATCTACTTCATTAAAGTCTTCGTCTCTTCCAAGGCCGTTGAATAGAATTCTTTTTTTCTCACCGACGAAAATTCTCAATGTTATCACCGTGAGTTTAGTTTTTGAATTATACGCCGCCAGGACAGCGGGAAGAACAACTCTTTGCCCATAATTTCTCTTCGTTTCGGGTTACCGTCAGCCTTGCATTTTCGAGGAGCCATTTTAATTAATCTGCGCGACTCAACTGACGTTAATTACCCTTCCTTTGTACCGAGACGACTTTTTCGCGTCTTCTATCCCCTTCGCTTTGTAACATCAGCCGGTCACCACCCTCTTCAATTTCGCGTTAAATTTTTCCTTTCCATCTGCCCTTAGGCGTGCACTTGGATAGTCGACCTTCTTTTGGCTGCCTGCACCCTTGTGTCTTTCTTTTTCCTCCTTTCGATCCCTCTTTTCAATCTCATTTCAATCTCAATCAAAGGTTGTAGCTGGATAAGGAAGTCAAATATGCCCTTGCACCGGTTTCTATGGATAAACTGGAATTAAATGGACAAAAAAAAACATTGCGCACCAAATTTCGATATTCGATGATAAGCGACTATGAAGAGTACTTTCTTTAGGAGACTGGCTTTGGCGATTACAAAAATGAAATTTTGGGGAATAGGCAGTTGGAAACGAGAGACTCCGTCCTCCTTAGCCATCTTTCAGTTGTCGGACTATATGTTTAACACTAGATTTACCAAACCAGTCAAAATGACTGGTGCACAATTTTTTCCAAAAATTCTACGGGTTTATGAGAGAGCCGTAGAATAAATATTCTTCGTCCATCGTATAAAACATAAATTATCGAATCTATCATTTCTTCCGCATCTTAATTTTCCTTGCTTTGAGGTACATATTTAACATATTTAAATATAGTAGATTTCAGGCTGGTAAATCTAGTGTTAAGGCACGTTTGGCCGCCTGCATCCTTGTGTAATTCTTTTTCTTATACAAAGTGTTTACATTAAGAAACTAGGTTTGAGGATTTGAAAAATTAAATTATGGGAATAGGCGATTGAAAAGAAGAGACTCTGCAGCTCCCTGGCCATATTTCAGTTCTCGGACTGTACACTTTAGCCACTTTTGGCCGGCTACATCCTTACACCTTTCTTTTCCCTTCTTTCGACACTCCTTCTCAACCTCATTTCTTGTCATTTTGAAAAGAGGGTCACATTTTTTTCATTATTTTTTTTCTCATACTATCTCGTAAGTCAATAACTCAGTGGCATAACTTGGAAAGGGGAAGAAGAGGAAGATTGAAAACTATTTTTTTTGGTTCTCATCTAGCCAATGTCCACTTAAAAATATTTTGTTATAAGTTGGACATATACTTTTTTTTTTAATATTTTTGATTGTCTGTTCCCTCTTTCATGATATAAAAAATAAGTTTATAAAAATCAAAGCGTGGGTCAATATCTGACCTTAAAAGGTAACAGCAGGATAAGGGGGTAAGATTTGACCTTGAACAAATTTTAGTGGACAAGGTAGAATTCAATGGGCAAGAACAAAAAAAACATTGTGTCTAAGTTTCGATATACAACGATAAACAATTATGCGAAGCGTTTACTTTAGGAGATTTCAAAAACGAAATGGAGGGAATAGGCGGCTGAAAACGAGAGACTACGCCGCTCCCTAGCCATCTTTCTGTTGACAGACTATACACGTGGGATACTTGTGGATCTATTGTGTTATTCGCTAAAAGAACTAGTACATTCAAAGTGAACCGATGAAAACGATGGACATCTAACATTTGTCGCACTATACTTGCTCTGAAAGAATACAAAGTCTAGCAAGCCTTCCTCAAACTAGACGAAAGTATAATGTCAGCCGATAGATCCGTTGCAAAGTGTATAATTACACCGCTACAGTAACATATGTCTAATTTGTCACTTCTCTGTGACAAATATCAAATTCTAAGACGTCTCATCGTAGACACTTTGACGGAAACAATATATGCTTTTAGTCTGAAAGGATAATACTGTCGCGTAATTTGCTCGGGATCAAGAAATATCAAGGCAACAGTAACCTCAATCTTCTGCGCTTAATTCACACGTAAGCCAGGTGGCTGGGCGCCTTAATTTCATATTTCGCATATAATTGTTCATTCGTCGCTAAACCTGTACTTAACCCAGATTTGCCTTAGAACTAACCGAAATACATTTGAATGTATAATTCACCTGCGATAATTTCTTTCAAAATAAACAACGTGGGAAACTGAACACTTGCTCGTCACCATTTAGTCACTGTTTCGCTGATGCATTCTCCACGACATGTTTTATTTATTTCGTTTGTAATTCCAGTTTCGGTGTTTAAATGCAAATCTTTCTTTAATGGAAAATAGAAAGTATTTCTTACAATCGTTTTAGAAGAAAGTCTTGAAAAATAATTAATTAAAATAGTATCTTCGTACTTTCAGAAGGACTCAAGACTACTCAGATGGTTATATTTAATACTTAATATACAAAATCAAAAAAGACTTGATATGAATTTTTGAATACTACTGAAATTTTTAACACTGTCCATTTTTTGATTTTCCTGTATCTATAGTACACCCTCTAGGTCTGGCGAACTTATGACCCGCAGGTCAGCTATTGACCCACGCTTTGATTTTTATAAACTTATTTTTTATATCATAAAAGAGAGAACAGACAATCAAAAATATTTAAAAAAAGTGTATGTCCAACTTATAAAATAATATTTTTAAGTGAACATTGGCTAGATGAGGATAAAAAAAATAGTTTTCAATCTTCCTCGTGTTCCCCTGTCCAAGTTATGCCACTGAGTTATTGACCCACGAGGTACTGTGAGAAAAAAAAATTGAAAAAAATGTGACCCTCTTTTCAAAAAGGTACGCCATCACTGCTAAAGGCTATTAACCCTTTAAGGGCTAGTGACGCATATATGTTGTCAGAGACGTAATTCAATTATAGATTTTCGCCGTTTGTATACACAATTAGAGTTGACAAATTAAAATAATACTTTTGAAATATGAATCCAAAAATAATAGTTTATAATTTATGTGTAGTAGCAATTCAATTTTTTGATAAAAAGTTGGTTTTGTATCGTCAAATAAATGATTATCTTCCAATATTCAAAAATATCTCCGTCCGCAAAGGGTGAAATCTATCAAGTCCTTCCCATACTTAATTTCTTCTCTTTTATCGTACTTCTTTCATACGGAATATATGTTTATGAGGAACTAATCGTCGACAGATCTTATGTTAACTATTGCGCAGTTAATGAAAAGAATAAACTTAGCCGAATTTTTGTCTGAAATCGTCAGACAGAAGCATTGCTATTCGTCGGCAATTAAATATTTATAGTTATTTGGCGATTGTAATTATAACGTTTCTGGTAGAGGTTTTAACACATTGTATGCGGGTGTTTTGTAACACTTCATTAAAACTCAAGGGGAAAACTTGGTGAAAAATTTGCACGAATTTTATTTTTACAAAAAATTAGTATAAACTGGAAACTGCTTCCTCTCTAAATTCGAAAATATACTTAACTTTTCAAATCTAAGTGACTAATGTAATGAATCGCCTTTTTTAAACTGTCTATACGCAATTTCCGAAAAACGTATTTTTACGTGAGTCGTATACAATGTGTTTTCCATTAAACTTCCGATATTTTCTAATTTTGTCATCTACATTTTTTACATTACATCTACTTTCGCTAAACCTGGTAAGTTTAAATATATTAAATAAGTACTTTGCAGAAAGATTGATCAAGCAGTAAAAATTTGATCAGACAGGTAATTTGTATGTTATCAGATACACGTGAAATATTTACTGTACGACTTCCCCATTGATTTGAAAAGAATTTTTCAAAAAAGTAGGAAGCCGTCAATTTGGCGGCTACCATTGATTTAGCGTTAAATTCCATTTTTTCCAAAATGAAGTCTCGAGTGAAAAACTTTAATTCCGCATATTCGATGCAGATTTCCACATAGAATCAACCCCGATTAAGCTATGAGCTGTTATTTTTGAAAGTGTTGCAAGTCCACTTTTTAAAAACAGAAGAGTTAATGGCGATTTTCGTAAGATATAGACACCTTCTCTCCATATAATTATGTATTCATTGGAGTACGATTTTTTCATAAAGTAAATAAAAGAATTTTGGTCATAAAATGTTATCGCAAAAACCTTTTTTGTGAAAGTGAAAGTGGATAAGTTATATATTATAACTTCACTATGCTAACTGTAAAGGAGAACTAATTGTAAGTTTAAAATATAAGTTTTTTGTTATCTTAACGAAATAATTTACAATTTTACACTTGTTTATTTATATCGCCTTTTTAATATAACTGAAATTAATTCTTAATAAACTCGGTTACTCGTGTATTTAAATGTCTTAATTTTAAATATTATTTTTTACATAAAAAATCCACTTGAGTAAAGCTAATGTAAAAATATGGACTTAAATTTACTCTTGTTTTTATTTCTCATAATATGTTATTTTTGAAAGTGGTATAAGTTCATTTGGAGCTATATATATAGTTTATTTTTTTAAATAATTTTAATAATTGTTATTTCATAATAAATTTGAAAAGGTGTATAGTGTTAAAAACGTCACTCGAATAGATTAACGTTTGCCAATATTTTTGAATTAACTCAAAACCAAACCCTTAAATATCTCGATACATGAAAAAATGGACTCACACCACTTTCAAAAATAACAGCTCATATTCCACCAGTTCGACGCCACCCGGTACATCAAATTACAAAATCTAAATTATCCCAAAGAAAATTAATTCAATTGTTCAATTATATCGACAACAGTTGGCACCAATCTCGAAAAGAAACGCAAACGACATCACCCTGTCAAGCCGTACTCGAAAGATCCTCATAGAACCTCCAATTATTCCAAACGCCCCGACATCCTTCAAAACCTATCTCCGCTCTTCCTCTAATCTCCTTAAAACGGCAATTAATAAACTTCCGCATCATCAGCAAAACACCATTCGCGAACCTCGAGGCAGCCTCCCTCGCGGTGCAGTCAGGCGTTAATGAATAAAATTTAATTAAAAACTTCGGGTAACTTGGGCTCAACAAACAGAGAGCGAGACCCCGCACAGAAAGAACTTCTCTAATTGGAACTCGTGCAGATTGTGTTCGGTGCAATTATTTTTCCAAGTTTCTTTTATTTCCATAAAACGCAACCCCCATCTTCAACGTGACCCTCGGCCATTAATTATCTCGTGTCCTCGGAACGATGATTAACATCGAATCGTTGACTCTCGAACTGACGATTTCACTGGAAAATCAATTGATCGAATCTACACCCTTGTCCATCGACAAGTCCAACAATAGAAAGTGGATCAAACAGCAATGCGAGCAGATTCGGCCAGTTAGCGTGGCTTTGACACAATAGGCCAATCACCGATCGCACACGGACGCCGATATGTCTGTCATTTGTACGTTGGAACGACGGTTGTCGATTGATACGTCCTGTAGCTTTTCAAAGGGATTGTCTGAAGTATCTGGAGGAGTTGGCATTACCTGGGGGTGGTTACTTATTGCTGGTGATTGCGGGGGATCATTTGAATTGTTGTAATGAAAGGTACCATGTTGAGGACTTTGGGAGGAGCATTTGTGTTGGAAGTTTTTAGTTGTTTGAACATTGTAACAAGGATCAGGCTCCAATTTGTAGGAATATCTTTTGCAATTGAAGACAATGAAAGCTCGTTTGTTATATAAAAGTAAATCAATTGGCAATAGAATTTAATAGTTTCTTCATCGTTTCACTCTTTGAGGCACAGGGATTGAGAAAGTAAAATCATCCATGCTACACAGAAATTTCTTTTTTTTAATTGAATAATGTTGGTTAACACAAAACTCTGTTAGAGACCTAAGATAAATTATTCAGAGAATAAATTATTGAAGGTAGAACTAATTATTATTAATTACGACCAGTATTTATCCAATTGGATTAAATTATTAGAAAGGATTCTTTCCGTGGGAAATTCACTGCTCAGGAAAAGAATTCCAACGTCCCACAAAAATAACAAAACCTTAAAAACAGAAATATTTCAGTTCCCATGTAATCTTTCTTCATTATAACAAAAGTTACAATCATTGATAAGCAGAGATTCGCAGAAAACAACTCTGTTGCAACCTAATATAAATTATGCAGAGGGTAAATTGTTAAAGGTAGAACTAATTGTCAGTATTATTGCATTAATTACAGACAGTATTTATCCAACTGGGTAACGTGATCAGAAAGGATTTTCTCAGAGGGACATTTACTGTTCAGGAAAGGAACTCCAATGTTCCAAAAGATAACGAAACAATAAAAACAGGATCCTTTCAATTCATATATGAACTTTCTTCAGTTACAGTACAAGTTATAAACATTAACGCGTTCACGACGGGCTGAACCACCGGTGGCACATTCATGTCTGTCCCATCGGGCGGGCTGAACCACCGGTGGTACATTTTTGTTTGTCCCATCGGACAGGCTGAGCCGCCAGTGCTGGCGCATTTAAAGAACTAATTATTATAATTGGTAAATTTATTTCCATTTTTATATAGTGTAATATAATATTATGTTGGAATGTTTTTCTTAAGGTAGTTCTATGCATATTCAGAATAAAAAATTTATTTTTATGTTTTCAGATTTTAATTTTTTTTATATCATTTTTTCACAAAAATTGGTAAAAATACTTCTAATATTCTATTATAATCATCATAGTAAATGTTTATAAAGAGAAAAATCATTGTTTAAATATGCGAAATAATTCAAATTTTTTTTATTTTAAATAAAACATTTGTCGATACGGTACCTACTACACATAAAAAGGTGTGTACATAGAGAGAATTTTTTGACGTACACTATGACAAATACATCGTGGCATCATCGCATCATTCAACTTACTCTAACCTATAAATAGAAATGAGTAGATAGATAGACAGTTATTAGAGTTGAGACGTTTTTTTGAAAACGACAAATGACAAATTTGTGAAAAAAAAACTCTCGAAAGAAATTTGAAAGCAGTGGAGATTCTCAATAAAGGGAAACTAAAAAATGAAATCAGAAATTTAACTCATTCTAGTGGAGAAGCCGAACATCCAAAAGTAATCTCAAGTAGCATGAAGTATGGTTTGTGTGAAGGCATGCGTTTCATAGATTTTTTTCAACTTTTAATAGAAGTTTTCTTCATAAGTACGTGGTAAATAATGATAGAAAAATTACATCGGGTTCTAAATGAATTGATTAGGCCACTACTATTTTTATAAAGATTTTTGTCGACTCGTTTCGGTTAAAAAAAAATAAAAACCTGCATTCCAAGGCATGTAAAAATGGCTGTCCCTATAAGATTCGTGTAAAAATAATTTATTTTGAAAATAATTTTTTCATAAACTATGTGGTTAATTTCATTGATCTTTCGCAAATTGTTTTGGAATATAATACGGCATGGATATCCAACATTTTAAAAAAATTGGCCGAAAAAAATATTTGCATAGAACTACCTTAAGCGGCTATAATAAGGTGACATTTGGTCAGACGAAACAACCTCTTTTTTTTTTACATTGCAACGCCGCCGGATAGAAGAAAATACGAAAAACACAACCGCCCCATGGTAGGAACACTAAATTCAGGCCCCGCGTTAACGTGTTAATAACCAGAGATTCGTAGAAAACAATTCCAACGAAGATAGGAGGAATAACTCGCAGAAAAAATGATACTTCGTTGGCAAAGTGAACAAAGACAGTACGAAACATCGAGAAACTTCGGCAAACAGGGTAATACAGGGAAAGCCCTGAGAGACCAGGATCGCCCTGAGCCAATAAGGGCTCGGCTTTCGCGATTACCAACGAACCGTACCTAGGAAGTTCGTGCTTCGCTACCACGAAATTTAAACACGGAATAAACGTTAACAATCTTCCTCTGGCGTTCCTCGAGGACGCTTCGTGTCGCGGAGCTTTGTCTCCTGTTCGTAGTACAAAGCATCCACAGTAAATTTCATTTAACCCGAAATTAGGCAGTGCAATCCAGCCGATTGAATTACTTTTCGAAAATCACGACACCATTTACGGTTCGCTCTGACTCGTCGCATTATAGAAACGTGTTTGTGCGAAATTGAGGGGATGACTCCCAATTGACCCCTTGCCATTTACTTTGTGACTGCCTCTACAATCAATCAGAAATAAATTAGTAGAATAAACATTGATCAGTGATTCTTGACATATAATATAATTTAACGTAATATTAATATTATAGAAGTAATTTTATCGTGTCGCATCTCACTGATATTTTCAATATAATAGGTTTTGTAAAACTTGATAATTTCGTTTTCAATTTATAGCGTCACGACTAACACTCGTTATAGTACGGCAAGGGGTTAAATTTGATTTCGGTGAATTTGCTGGAGAATCGATCCACTGTCTCTTGTGATGTTATGCGATTAGTGAAATTTATTTTATCCTACATTGGTGAAAAAATATGTTATTCCACATAATACATAATGATACAATGCCACTTAAAAAAAAAATGTATGAGAAGAACAGATTATGGCTCGAGCAACATATCTTGCACTCACGTGTTAAATCTCGGTCTAGCAACGATACCAATGTATGTCATTTTTTGCAGTTTGAATTATACATCTAACGAGACTACAAACCAAACCCGAACACGCCGATTTTGATAAAAATTATGTGGTAGATAGTTATCGAAAAAATATTTGACACGTATTTTTTTATATTTGATGTCGTCCACATTGAAGGGGTGATAATAGCCCTCAAGCTTTGGGGTTGAAAATGTTTTTTTCGAAATATCTCGGCAATTAAAGGGCGTAGGCAAAAAATTTGTCTTTCAAATTGTGCGTCTTGATATTCCGAATCCATCGATATATATAATGATTGAAAAACATTATTTGTTTAAACAATATACTAAAATTTCAAAATTTTGGTTAACTTTTCGGTGGTTTTTCGTACTAAACGTTGTTCTTTCCTCGAGTAAATTTATATGTGTAAAGTACAGACAAAATTATTGAAGACGTATTTTTGTAATTTTTTATTTTTTAACTTTTAACGATAATTATGTAACGTTTAATTTCCGCCCGCTTCGTACTGTGTTAACTCTAGGAAAGCATCTCTTTTTAATAAAACATTTTTTACATTATCAGAATTCAAGCTATTGGAAATATTACAGGATGTAAGTAAAACATTTTAAAACTGACTGCCATGGCCAGCTGGCATGGACAGCCAGACCTGTTATTAGTACAATAATAAGATAAGGTAGCAACTCTTTTTACTATGATTTTTATTATGATTCTTCTGTGAACTTGAAAAATTTGGGGAAAAAATTGTGGATTGATGTGGCAGTTGTTGAATTTATCTGCATTATCTGCATACACCTTTATAACTAAATGTAACAGCATTATACGACATATGATTGTTTACATGCGGCTTGTTATCGTCAATATCCAACATATTACTCACAATACAAGTGCTATTTTCATTTATAACTGTTATAAGGACGTTGACAGTCGTTATATAATCTTTTATGTCCTCTATCTGCATACACATGTCTATCTAAATGTTACAATTATCTACGACATTTTATCGTTTAGTTTCGGCTTGTTATCATCAATACCCTTTATATTACACAAAATGCATGTCCTTTGATCTTCTATAACCTTTATAACGTCGTTTACAGTCGATATAATGCCGTTTATGACTTTTATCTGCATAAACCTTTATAACTAAATGCAACAGCATTATACGACATATGATTCTTTACATGCGGCTTGTTATCGTCAATATCCAACATATTACACACAATACAAGTGCTATTTTCATTTATAACTGTTATAAGGACGTTTACAGTCGTTCTATAATCTTTTATGTCCTCTGTCTCCATATACATGTCTATCTAAATGTTACAATTATTATTAGTTAGTTACTAATAATAAGTTATTTTGTTACTGGGCGCGTAATAACTCAGAATTGACTCCTAAAATAAAAAGGTCACACTGATTTCTCATATTTCGCATAACTAAACGCAATATCAAAAATATAGAAATACTGTAGTCGTTTGGTGACCGACTGATATTTTCAAGTTAATAGTTTTTGGAATACTACAAAAGTTCCTATTCCTATAGGTCCTATCTTAATCAGTTAACTGCGTCCGACGAGTATACACGTCAATCCAAAGTTCTATTGTGGTAACCAATATTGAATTGTCAATTTCTTATAGACTAAAAATGTAATTTTTCCACATTTTGCTCTCCTCTTTTCGTACAATTTATAACATAAACATTTGCTCTGTGTTCGACAAATATACACGTCATTGCTCGATTTCAATTCCGTGTCTCACGAGCGATTCATAAAACTAAATTCCACAGTTAACTGGTTATATGTGTTGGTTACATTTTAATAGGATATTTTTCATAAAAATATTACAAAGTATCGGTATAAGTTAAATGATCAAACTTACTTGAATTAAATCGAAAAAGCCTTTCCGTCGTAGTTCCACTTGCAATTGGACATTTTGCAGTACATCGTTAGCGAACTCTGAAGACGCAAACTCTCTGGAATGCATCGAGCTCCCAGCGAAACTTTTATCACCGGGTACAAAGGATTTGTTAAATTCAATTTAATTTGGAAAGAAGATTTATGCTCGCCGACACGTTTCCTTGCTCTTGCTCCTGTTACGCTCAAATTGTTTCCTCGCTTCTTAATTACGTCGCTGGCCGGATCCGCTCTGGCTTTGTTTTACGATTCGCGTTTATCAGCGAGCCTCGTGAGATTCCAAGTGAAAATATACTACCGAGAAACAAGAGAGTTACGCCATCGTTCGTTAAGACGTTCAGTTTTACACTTACGATGGAAGGGTATCATCAATCCTACCAAACTGGTCAAAATTAGCGATTCCCAATTTTTCCCGACTATTGACCGGTTCATAAAAATCGCAAAAATGGTAAGAGAACCGTATGATATTTTTTCCATGTTTCTATTATACATCCTAAATCACTTAGCCCTTTGCGGACGGAGACATCTTTGAATATTGAAAAATAAGTAGTCGTTCATTTGGTGATCCAAAAGCACTTTTAAAACCGAAAGTCAGACTATCAATGCAAACAAATTATAAATTACTATTTGCGTAATCATATTTCAATGGTTTTATTTCCATTTCTAAAATTTTATCGTGCACATAGGGGGCGATAAATTACAATTAAATTTTTTCTCATACCACATATATGCGTTGCTAGTCCTCAAAGGGTCAATTGATTTTTCTTTCACCTCTAGACTCGTCCTTTTCAAAATTGTTCTATCAATTTCTAACACCCATTCTGTTAAAGTGGTCAGATTCAATTCCCAAGTTTCCCCCATTGTTCACTGATTTTTAAAATTATCAAATTTGATAGGAGAACCATGTGATGAATTTTTCATGTCTACATACACCCTAAATTTTTCTATTGATTATTTTTTTTTCCTCTTGAATCTTCCTTTATCAAAGAATTTTTTAATGTATTTCAATATGATATATAAAAATATTAGTTGTTGTGTTAAGGGACAATGCACTGAAATTTGTACTTTTTATTTTTTTATTTAGAGCGAGAGAAGGAGAGCGAGAGAGAGAGAGAGAGAGAGAAATATAGGAAATCGTACAGTCATTATCTTTAAGGGGAATTAATTCGTGTATTTTATGTGATTTTCTGGATGAAAGAGGACTCTATGTGATTGAATTGTGGAAAATTGTTAATTTGCCGATAACTTGAGGGGTTTCTTGTTCCTTGCCGTAAATACTTGACAAATAAAGCCCATTACTGTATTGATACTGAATTTAATACCGATGAATGATATTCTACGTGTTAATAATTTGTCAGTATTTGCTATAAAATTCTAATATAAAATTGAAATGTCATGCCTATTTTATTACTTTTCCTCTGCTCGTGGCATTATTGTCTGAACAACCAGAACTAAGATTTCTAAGTACGACAAAGGTCAAACTGGAATTAAAGGATGTCTGACCATATCAATTATTTTCCACTGAAATTTCGTCTGCCCAAACGCCGACCTTCATTTATTATGTGGCATCATTCACATCATACCTGCATCCTTCATTTGTTATTATTAATGACGTTATATAAACGATACTCTATATAAGTTACCTGATAAATTTAATTTGTTGTGAATAATGCGGAACAAGTTACACTTCGTTTTGATGACTTACGAATTCAATAAATTAATTCATATTAACTACTGTTAAATTATACTATTTTGCATCATTTCGAAATAAATACTTCATTTTTTATAACAAATATTTTATAGTCGATTATTTTGCAAATGTTTATTCGATCAATGTTTAGTGATATTGAATTCCAACGGTTGTAAATTGTGAATACACGTACAAAAATGTGATGAAAAAAAACAAAGACTTTATATCAATAGCTTTATTGCTGCTAATTACTTTCTAATTGCAAAATTCACTTTACCAATAATTAAATGTTTCTATTTTATAAATTAAAGGACACTTCCTCGTTCGTAAGTTATTTCAGCTTTATACTACCTTTAATAGGAAATTTGTTCGTTTCTGGCACAAAATTGCCTCGATTTCTCCCAAATTCCTGTAAAAATGGACGAAAAACGAATCACTGTTAACAACGGGGAACGTATTACGAGAAGAATAAGAAAAATAACGCCTCGAAAATGCTGTGTTTCGTTCTACAAAGTGGAAATTCTCATTACTCTACCATTGGCTGAACAAGAAGCCACTCTCGTTTTTCTTTTAATCGGAGAGCCTGCAGAAAGAAGGTCGATGCGGGAAGCACGAATAAATCATTTAGAACCAATTGCATTGCAACTACACAACGGTTTCAAAACATTCTTCCGTTACAGTTTTATTCCTTTGCGCACAAAAAAAGAATATGATCTCGCATACCATTAGTTCACCATTTAATGTTTTTAAATATTTACAATTAGAGAATATTATACAGGGTGTCCCAGCCGATTTTGCCATTTTGATAACTTAGATATTGTGATATGTAGTTATTAGTTTTTCCGTGGGTGGACGCGTCAAGGATATGTGAAGGTCAACTTTGTTTTTTTATATAGAATGAGGTACTTTTTTATGCATCAAGCGATGCAGCTTTCTTCTTTATAAAAAAGTACTGACCTATGTATGTCGAAAAGGTAATAGTTAAGGAGATACTTCAGTATAAATAATCTAAATTACAAAGGCATTATTATCTGTTTATCTTTCTGTCACCTGATTTAACGCCGCTCAACTTTTTCTTATGGGGCTATTTACAGGATAAAGTTTACGCGAAATTTTCAACTAGGTATAGTGAGTGACATGAATCAGCATATTATCGATGAATGTGGCAAAATATCAGCCGATACATTAACCCTTTGCACTACGAACGATTTTGGACGTTGGCTACCAGCTACTCAGCGCCACTTTACGGCAGAAACGAACATTTACAGACCCTCGTATTATTTATTATAATTTTGGAACTAAGTAACGTATTATAATGATATTGGACTTATATGAATTGGTTGAAATCGAGGAAAGTATATTTGCAAAAAAATCAATATTTTATTGTTTATAATTTTGTGCAGAATGATCAATTTTGGAACACTCCCCAATATGCATTGCAGGTTGATTAGTGCATGTTTGACAAAAATAAGTTGTTTGACGCCTGCCACCAGGTGTTTTCCTGTCACAACAAACAATGGAATCCCGTTTTCTTTCTCCCACATCGAAAATATGTAGCTTATTATTCAATCTATTACCCGCCGAAGATGTGGATGGACGCGCTCTCGATTAACGAATGTAAGACACCGTTTTCTCCTTTTATACATATAATATAATACGGGCGTTTATAAATGTTTAAGCTGATGCAAAGGGTTAAATAACGTAGGCCAGTTCTTACTTGATCGATTTAAAAAATGCTGTGATGCAAATGGTCGTTATATTGAACCATACCTGTAAATAAACGCTAATGTAACCAGGACTTTACCTTTTCAATGTCGATATCAAAGTACTAAATGCATTAGAAAATTCATAAATATAGCAATTAAAAAGCTATATTAATCCTTTGCACTCCGATATCCCACCTAAGGGGACATCGTAAGTTTATCACATCACTCTGTTGCACCCTCTAAGGGAACCATCGAATTTACTAGTAATTACAGAGGATGAACTTATTGCACCCCAAGGTTTTGAGAAATATATTTTTACCTGATTTTTTTCTATTGAAATAGCACAAAATAGAAAATAGTAAGGTGTCGACAAGTTGCTAATAGATAACGCCAGAGATGGCTCGGGGTGCAAAGAGTTAAATTTTATTGACATCAATAGTGCCGGCCACCGGCGATACCCTTGACATGCGGCGTGTTAACCTCTTGCGCTATCAATTAATTAGCAGAAATGTGTGCCCATCCCACCCAAAGAAATTCCAAATGAGCTTTTACTTGGAATAATTTCTGTTAAAGCTTCAAAATACTACTCTGAGACAATTTATTTTCTATTGCAGTCACTTTGGGTGACCTTGAATGACCTTCATAATAGGTCATTGTATTCGCCTTGAAACACTCTATCAGACTATAAGTAAGAAACCATACAATTCCATTTTAAAAAACAGAATTGATCTTCATATCTCCTTGACGCCTCTACCTACAGAAAAATTGGCAATACCAGATTATGAGCCCCCCGATACCAAGTAAGTTTGGTCTAATGCATTTTCTCCTATCTTTAAAAACAAGCGAGTTATTCAGGTGGCATGTTTAAAATGCCCTACCCTGTATATGTCAAAGATTAACGATTGGTTTCCGTTATTATATTTTCTCAAAAATCTTCTTGCATTTTGTCCTATAACTTCAAGTGTTGATTTCTCTATATCGAGAATTCTCAAGAAATACCATATTTCATTATTGTTTGGTTCATTTTTCCACACCCAATCAGTTCTATCTTCTTCATCTAGCATTCTACATTTTTTTCGAAATGGAAAAACAATATTGCTAGTCTCGCTACCAGCCTCCTCATCCGCGCTTATCATGGCTCGCCTTTTTTTCAAAATAGTCGAATGATATTGCTACCGTCACTCTGACTTTCCATTTTAGGAATCAGAATAAAGATAATAACTTACTAAAAATAACAATAAAACTATTATTATACTGACTAGGTTTTAATTTAATATATCGCTATAAAACTAAATCAAAACTTCATACAATTTCATTGAAAAATGCAGTTCTGTGTAATTGCACTAATTTCACGATTGAATGTCGCTGTTCTGCTCTTGTCCGAATCTAACAGTAAAGAGCTATTACCAATGTGAAAAGCAATAAAATGTGTTAAGCAAGGAGTACAGTAGCGCAGAAAATTCAGAATACGTACGCTGTACGTCAGTCTCACAATCAGTATAGAAAAAAATTACCAATGACGTATATTGCACGTCGAAATAGCGCAAGAGGTTAAGAATCAACGTGGTAGTGGAGAAAAGAAAACAAATATTGTAGTAGGATTCAGAATACAAGTATAGTTTCCTTAAAACGACGTCCCAGAGCGACTCAAATTTGTTCTGCAACTCCCAAAGACGTTATGGCGATTTGGAATCGTTTCGTGGTTGAAAAACAAAGGTAAACAGCTTCACGAAGGTAATTATGGAGTGAGGAAACAGTCAGTTAATTCTCTCTCGAAGTACGGTTAAGAAACTGTAAGAATAACTCGTTGAAGTAATTATCGAGTGTATTATAACGAGCTGAGTCGTACAAGTTCGCGTTGTTAATTTAATTCGGCTAACGAGAGAGGCCGGAGCCGTTGATTCGGGTGAAACTTTGCGGGATTGTGCGGCGTTTCCAGAAACGAATAATGACGTACTTTATTTGTATCGTAATCTCTTTAAGGGAAATGAAATTTAGCGTTGAACTGGAGCACGGAATTTCGTTTTAACTCTAAATGAATAGGGAAAAAATTGATATTGAATTAAAATTAGGATAATGAATAGATGAAAATTCCATAAAGAGGAAAGTTTGAAATCAAAATTTAGTAATGAAATGCACGGGAAAAAATTACTATCAAAATTAAAATTTAAATAATCGATAGATAAAAGTTCCATAAAGAGGAAAGTTTGAAATCAAAATTTAGTAGTCAAATGAATAGTAGAAAAATTGAAATTAAAGTAAAATTTAAGATATCAAAAAGTAGAAGTTCAAAAGAGAAAATTTACAATAAAAACTTAATAGTGTAAAGGCGACTTTACAATTGCGCACAAAGAAACTTTTTTTGCTTCAAAAATTTGATATAAAGAATAACTATTGTTTTTAGCTTTAGTAACTCTTGACATTTTTTAATTTAATCGACTGCATTTCTTTTTCATTTTTTTTTTAATTGGCCGATGAAAACTAATGGAATGACGATCAATATTTTACAGCAAAATTTGCTTTTTTTGGTCTGTAAGCTAGTAAACACATTAAAAAAAGGTAAATGTATATAGCCACCATGTTGGTCGTGTAATTACTAATATGTTCATAATTGTACAAAATGTTGGTCTTTAATGTATTATTAATCGATCGTGTTTAGTTTGCACAAATTTTCAGGTAATTTTGAATACATTAATCGACATAATATAATACGCCAAGAGCTGCGTTTAATTGAATAACCGTACAAAGTTCATTGCCAAACAGCCAGTGCCCCACAATTAAACAATATTATATAACAGACTTTCTTTTGGAACCTACAGTTATCAAATAACACTATTATTTTCAAAACAATTTTCTCTTTTGTAAAAAGATTAAAGAGCGTAAAATATAATAGCTACCTGCTAACCCTTAATCAATTTATAAAAATATATTTACTAACACTGCTATTACCTCTGTTATATCTGTTATATCTAAATTGCATTGAATAAGCACATCGCAAAAAGAGAAATCAATGGGTGGAAAAAATGATTAATTAATACATTTAAATTTCATAAAGTAGACACGAAATATTTACTGTATAGCTCGCCTACCAATTTGGAAATTTTTAGAAAAATATTGGAATCTGTCATTTTGACTGCCTTGATTCAGTGTTAGAAAACGATGAAATAATTCAGAAGAATCAAAAGGTGAAAAGGATGACCAATTAAGTAATTTAGGTTTTCATTAATTTACATTCGTTATTAAATCTCTTTTCAATGTCGTAAAGATAAAAGAGTTGCAAACCTACTTATTCAACTTTCTACTTTGCAACCTAAGTTTCTCTGAAATTTGATTGCAACAGCAACTTTTTTTATTTTTTTACAATTCGACCTTAAATTATAGACTATAGATATTATCTATATCAGTATAGATATCAACGATCTTCCCTCGTGCGAAACAAAATCGACACTTACGAGCTAGAGGAACGTAATTCAAAATTTTTAATCGAGTGACGCACTCAGTTTGCCGGCGAATAGTGCGCCGTGGTTAAATTAAAAATGTAAAACGAGCAAGTGCACTTTAATATCGTCCATAATGAAATTCAGGGGAGTTGCGTGGAGTTGCAGCTGGGTATTTAAAAAAGTCCACCCCAAAAAAAAGAAAGAAACGGTAAGAAAAGAAAAACAAAAATATTGCATTTTGTGCACGTGCCCCTTAGCTGGCGTAGGAAAATGAGTTAAGTGAAAAACAAAAACTGAAATTCGAATATTCATTAGTATCTTCCGGCGTTATCTTCAACGAATTTACCGAATGCGTGGAACGAGCTGCATACAAATTCTGCAAAAGGATCCCTCGTATTGTCGATATTTTTGCAATTGTTGAAAAGTGGTTAATTGAATATCGCATTACGGCGATGCTCGTATCCGGTTATATTTTGCCTTGTTAAGCTTTCTCCCTTTCTTCGGGGCGTGTAATTATGGCTGAAAAAAGTACAGGTTGCCTCGGTTAATTACGCTCGCCTTGGAATGCGAAATTCGTCGACGGTTTTTCTACGCTGTGGTGCGTTAATACTCTCGAGGGATTTTTTTTTCTGCCTTTCGAAGCGGTTTCGATGGAAGTAACATTTAACTCCTTCCCATTGCCGAGGGTGTGTTCTCGTTTTCTACTATTTTTCCATAATTAATGCGAAGAAGCGTTAAGCTCCAAAATGGGTTGCAAATGAAGATGTATTTTGCATTTTATCTTCAACTTTGTTGTTGCAATAATTGAAGAAAGGAATGTAATAGGATCCAATTTATTAATAATAATAATAGTTTTGTAGGATATTTATTATAAATAAACTTAAAAATAGGCATATGCAAGTGGAAACGTAAAAATGTGAAATATAGGGATCGTATTCTTCGAATATACACACACACATACTCTAAATATTATAAAATACAAATAATAATATAAAATCCGTCTAGTAACGTCTAATTGTTCGTCTACTTGTCTAGTCTCTCAACATACAGGAGCACTTAAATGCTAAAGGTTAAGCTAGAAATGAGTACAGAGGAAAAATGAAATTAAAAAATCTCAACTGTAGATTATGATTCGATTTAAAAAGGGGATAAGTGAAATAATAGAAGTATGGCAAATAGTCTAATGTGTAGGGCGTGGATAAACGATAAATGGATTATTGTCAGGATTAGACCCTGTGCGCCGCATATATGCGACATACACGGCGTCGACCAGTGGGTACAACCGCGGCATATATGCGGCGTTCATGCGACGACTTGTAGGTACGATCGCCGCATATATGCGTCATCTACTCGACGACCTGTGGGCACTAATGCCGCATATATGCGTCATCTACCTATCGACCTGTGGATACGACCGTCGCATGTATGCGTCGTCCACTCATCAACCTGTGAGTACGAGCACCGTATATATACGCCTTCCAAATGATGCGTATACCATACATATGCCATTTGCAGTCGAATTCAAATATAATTGACTATAACCGACATCCGTAATGAAAGAATTAAGGTCCTTCGAAAAAAGACTGGAAGAGGTGATGACAATGTTTGTGAGTCTAACGGTAAGG
Source organism: Cerceris rybyensis (assembly GCA_910591515.1). Taxonomy (NCBI): domain Eukaryota; kingdom Metazoa; phylum Arthropoda; class Insecta; order Hymenoptera; family Crabronidae; genus Cerceris; species Cerceris rybyensis. The sequence goes on along the minus strand of OU342789.1, from coordinate 63,468,453 downwards.
GTTGAACTGGAAAGTTAAGTTTGGAACTTTGAACGATTCTAGGATGATGTTCGATAGTAAATCAGAGAGTGTTGACTGTTGATCGAGTCAAGCTATTGATGTACAAAATATTTGTAAACATATCCTAATCAGAAGCTCGATACATTACATAAGAATATTATATCGTGTTAGATCGATCACATCAAAATCGAATAATTAAAAATCGTCAAAAAGTGCAATCTTAAAACGGTCAGGATATTTGTCCGAAACTATGTAAAAGTACATTATATTTCCAACAGCTTGAATGTCGAAGTTCGTCAAACACCATAAAAAAATAAGCTCCAAGACAGTCATAAAGAATAATAGCGATTCAGAAGCAAAGCGTCTAGTAACTTTTGACATTTCAAAGATCCACTATGTCGTCGCAAATACGATTAAACGTCGAGCGAAGAGGTTAATGAAAATTGGCTTCCATCGTTCCTCATGTACGACTACTTACGGGAATTTAATTTACGATGGGGAAAGTTGCTCGAGTTTCCACAGGAAACGTATCGAGTCGAACAAGTGTAGGTGGATGCGAATGATATATCGAGAAGGAAACGATTTCGGGTCACCGGAGAAAGAACGAACGGCTATCTAAGAAGGACACCCCTGTCGAAGGGTAAAAAAGGGTCGATGGTAAATTGTGCCCTGGGAAAATGCGGTTGATCTTGGACGTAGGTTATATTACATCTTTAAGACTAGAATTGAGAACTTCTCGTTTCTTTAACTCTTCAACCTGCTAATCGTTAACATCCCATTTATAGCTACATCTAAGTTTTCCATTTTTTTTTCCTATCGTAGAATATTGGAGTTGTCTTTACAACTGTAATTATTTTATTATAATGTGACACCCATACAGCAAAGATTCTCCATAGAGACGTGTGATTCTTCTACTGGGGAAGAGATTCGTTAGAGACTTTAGAGACACATTTAGAAATCATTAGATATTTTGATAATTTTAGTTGTTTTATTTTTTTTGTGCATTCTATTTTCTTATATTACACATTTAATATATGTATCCTATTTACTACTATAATAATCTTTGAACGTGCGCATATTTCGATGTCGTATATATACGGCGCTCGTATATAAAGGTCATCGATTGGATGACGCATATATACGGCACTCAGAATGAAAGGGTTAAAGGGGCACTATAATTCCGAGGCAGAAGAACGATCAATGCGAAACATCGTCTTTCAGTAATTCATCTTTAGACTTCCTTTCCATCGAAGGAGGGAATTTAAGAGGTTACGACACCGTGGCGCGCCATGGCGATTGCAAAATAAGTTTAACAATAACCTTTTTTTTTGACGCAGCAATTACGTGTATTAAATGATCGTTATTATACATATATAGTAGTTTTGTGAACAATTTGCAATATGAGTAATTCAAAAAAAGTGAAAAACGGCGGAGATATGAGAAGATAAGTAGGAACCTCTTTTGAAAATCCTTCCTGACGGTGTACGTGATTTCTCTGTTAGACATTGTCTGAGACAAAAAAAATTTGTGTACCTATTTACAAAGGTAATAGCTTCAATATGACGTAGGGAGATATTTAACAAAATTTTTTTGTATAAATGACGACTGTTTGAATAGAAAACTTTTAATTTTCATCGAAATTCTGAGTTTAAAATGTTTATAACCTTTGAACACAGCACCCAATCAATAGAAATCCTACCCCACATTGTGGAGAATATTATAAAAAATAAATGTTGTAAATTTTAACCAAATCGGTTGAGTAGATATTGAGATTTCGTGTACACCAGATTGAAAAATGTAGTTTCGAGAAAAACGCAAAAGAAGTAACAATACATTGTAAGCGTCTTGAAACCTAAATTTTGTTTAATACCCTTCAATCTCTCAAACCTTCACGGCAGTTGTTGCCGTGATGTATTCTTCTTCCTTTTGAGCAGCTCTTTTCAATTTTTATATTTATAACAATTCAAAGTTCTAGCGGCTTTTGCTTGTTTCCCCACTCGGGTCGACTGAAGTCGACTCCGACGCGCTCACTGTTAATTGCTATAACTGTGGTAATAGTTTGAATTTTAGAATGGTTAGACGCTTAAAATGTTCATAAAAATATAAACAATTCATCTAGTTAAAATAAAATCGATTTTTTGAAAATCTCAAGGTGGCGTAACCCCTTAATGGAACAAAACCGGCGCAAAGGAATGTACATCCTTAGAAATAGCTGTTGCAATGTCTGCTTAGTCGAACGTTAATTCTTTCGACTACTTATCAACGCCAGCAGCTGCTTCTGGCAACATTTATGGCCCTCTTAATCCGTGGTTCCATTAACGCGGCTGCATACACCGCGACAAAGTGTAGCGCATTAGTGCCAAGTCAACCATAAAACTCACTCGGAGACATTTAACACCCATCGTTTTAGGATTCTATGGGCGCCTTTCGGGCTAAATGTGGACTCCCTTTCTTCGCTGCAACTCCTTTCCTTGCACTGATTAAAACCGTCATTAAGAGCCTTTATGAGTTCCTTTACGAATTTTCTTCCGGCGAGGCATTAAGCCGGAATGAAAGGCGAAATTTCGTGCAAGCAACCTGCGCAATTTTAGTTCACCAAACGAGTATGTGCCGGAAGTTTCGACCTCGTCGTACAATTCACTGTTTTCTGCGTTAATCATTGCTGTATAATTGAGTTGGAGTCACAACTCAGGCCGAGATACTTAGAAAAACCGATTATGTCAATACTTTCTAGCACTACAAAGTTAATTATTAATTGGTTGAGTGTATTTGTATCTATTTGATAGTTTACGAGGGACAATAGAAACGGCGTGATTTGTTAGGACTGTCGATGTTTGAGCTCTCAATAGTACAGTAGGATATATTAATGCCGAGTACCCCCTCCTTCTGTGCAGTGGTGTATGCTTCTTCTTAGATTCATCAAATATTGGTTATTTAAATTGTAATTTTGACGAAAACTAAATTATATATTCACCAAATTCAAGACGTTTAGAATATTTTGAAACCATGCCGAAATGTGCATAAAAAATGTTGTATAATTGAATAAAAATGTTGATAATGTTTTTTATATGTTAGCTAAAACCCACAGAAAGAAAAGTCGAAAAGCAGCTAGCCAAGAGTCAATTTATGATAGGGTTCCTTCAAGTATTGTCCGCCACGGGACGAATACGTGACGATTTTTAACTTTATAAATAATTGATTTTTGTTGCGTTTTTCGTTTAACATGTATGTAAGTATATGTTTATGTCAACCAAATAAGTAAATATTAGCAATAGAATTTTTAATTTTGTAAAATAAACCCATTTTTTTTTATTTAATATTTTAATAGCGACACTTACTCTGTGATTGACGAGTATACTCGTCATCGCTCGATTTTCGCGACATATATATGGTCCTAAAACTGGAAGATGGCTAGGGAGCAGCGGAGTCTCTTCTTTTCAATTGCCGTTTTCTGCCATTTCATTTTGGAGATCCCTAAAACCAATTTCCTGGAGTAAACACACCACATAGTTGTTTACTTTAACACTAGATTTACCAGCGTTAAATCTATTGTATTTAAATATGTTAAATATGTACCTTAAAGCAAGGAAAATTAAGACGTGGAAAAGATTATAGATTCAGCAATTTTTGTTTTATACGATTGACGAAGAATATTTATTTTGCGTCTCTCTCAAAAACTCGTAGAATTTTTGGAAAAAATTCAGTACCAGTCATTTTGACTGGCTTGGTAAATCTAGTGTTAAGAGGTTGAGTCTGATGATTTCAAAGAAAAAATGACGGGAATAGGCGGTTGAAAACAAGAGGTTCCATCGCTTCCTAGCCATCTTTCAGGTGTCGGACTATAGTTGCGCGCTCTCGAAAGAGGGCGCCGCAGCTACCTGTCTAAAAATGTGTATTTCAAGTCTCAGAAATCAATTGTTTCTTCAATCCATACAAGTTTCATTACAATTTGCAATCACATCTATAACACTTGGCCACTTAAATATCATACATAAAATGTCGGCGACAATTCATAATTTAACGCACGAAATCTACACCCGCAACTTCGTGGCCACGCAATTTCGCAATCCCATGAGGAATCTCAATGAAAAATTCTCGTAGAATTCAACGAAAAATGAATATTACACGGAACACTTGCTCACGCCGAGAGAAGCGAGCCATGAAAAACATTCCCCCCACGGAATATATGAAACTCGGACGTTAACATCGGACGTACGTATTTCACGTTTATTTACGAAAGTTCTTTATTCATGGTGTGCGGTGGCGAGAAACACATCGGGATCGTTCGCATTTGACGTTTGCAGGTGGAATTCGGTAGATTCGACCTCAACATGGCAGTTGAGCCATTTGTCAAGGTGCTTCTTGCGAGCACTGGCGATGCAATTCGTCTCGAAGCGATTGGAAGGAATCGAATGGTTATCGAGGCGCACTCTTTATAAGCAGAGCGATTTATGCCCGCCAAATAAGAAACTATCGCATATATTGCAACGTGAAAGATTACTCCGAGTAAAGATCGCGCAAGTCCTGCGAATAAATGATAGTGACAGTGAAATAAACCTGTACACGTTGGTGATTGTATTCTAAGGATTTAGAGAGAAGTCACTTGACAGATGTCCTTCGCCCTCGCGCTCTTTCCAACCTAATGCGTGATTGGTCGAAAAAACGCTTAACGACGAAATAAGAATTCAATATTCGATTGTCATTCATCAAGGTCAAGTGTCAAGTGTCGATATGATGGGAAGGTGATAGGACAGTCTTGTCGTCGAACCGCACAATACGAGTTAAGTTTGGATGTTTTATTTGAAAACAATAAAGTTTTACAATAATATGTTTGATACAAAAAGAAACAGAGTGAAACAGAGTGACGGCAGGACGAATTGTGTTAGAACTGTATTGTTCCCATTTGCGTGATAACGGTTCGTTTCTGACCCATGGTTCCTCTCAGACATTTTGCCTACGTAACAAGACGAATACGATGAGCTAATAAAAAAAAATTTGCTACCCTCTCCTGAATTTTGCGGCCGTTTTTTTTCGCAAATCTCTATCGATCCAAAGGTGTAGAACAACCCCTGAAAGCCATGACCATTAATTTCTTTACACCCTGTACAGGGTTAAATTCTCTTGCTTTCGAGTTAAAAAAATTCTTTACAAATAAATGAATATCTCATTTTCAAATATCTATTCAGAGATACCCTCCTAACTACTATTATACATTTAATCAGCTCATTGACTTTTTCGCAGCTCTCTAAAGTATAGTCCGACAACTAAAAGATGACTATGCAAAAGTATGCGGGTTTGATTAGTAGAAGGGGTAGCCAAGTCGCATTTATCCAGCCAAACAAGTCAAAATACTGGAATGCTGCGACTACGCGAAGTGTTTATTTTAGGAGGTTGAGTTTGAGAATTGAAAAATCGAAAAGGCACGAATAGACGTTTGAAAGCGAGACGTTCCGCCGCTTCCTAGACATCTTTCAGTTGTCGGACTATATCTGTGACCTACTCCGATGCATTCTCACCATAAAGCAGAGGTCCATAATTACTTAATAGTAGCTACAGGTAACTCAACGTTCCTTCCATCCAAATCGACCCTAGAAAATGAGACGTTTTCGAATTTCCACCTCGAGGTTGCATAATTTGTAACCAGAGAAGACATCAGCAGGGTACACAGAGCGGCGGCAGTTTGAAACACAGGAGTACGCGTGTAATTAGAAAAGTCCTTGAATAGCCAAGCAAGTAGAGGCTGGTGATTGATCGCGTAGCCAATTTAAATGAAGCGAGTGACCGACCGACCGACCGGTGGTTCGTAATTATCGAGAGACTCGCTTAATTGGCTTGACCGCCGTGAGTTGCGCCATTCTCAGCGCGCTCGCCGGTGTAATTTAAAATAATGCAATCCGCTTTCTAATTAGAATTCTCTATTAAAACGTTCAGAAAACTGTCGAGCTACCACCCGTCGCGCATTATGCATCCGCCTGCCCGGCGATGTTTCATCGTTTCGTTTAATTAGAATTACTCTCGCCCCATAGCAACCGCGACTTATCGGTCCTTCTTTCCATTTTACCTCAGAATCCTCGCTATTTCGATTCTATAGGATTTCACAAACGTTTTTATACTTTTTGTGGGCATTTCTTGTTATTCTTCTGAAATCGGGATATTTGGAGTTTTCCGTTTTGAAATGGTTTCAAATGATCAATGCCAATTTTCGAAAAAATGTGATTGCCTTGCAATTTTTGATAATTATATTTTTGTCAACACAAATAATTACGTATAGTCATTAAAAGTAATCATTTTTAATACGATAAACTGATTCATGCAACTTCCAAAATAAACGGCTCATACATCCATGAAAGGAAAGGAGTTTACTGGAAACAAGATATCTATAATATCTTGACTGATATCATTTGTAATTAAAATAACATACTGTTTTTTCGCTAGCCTAAATAATTCTGTATTTTGAAAGCACAATCTACTTATTTCTAAAATAGAGATATTTAACAGTAGATTTACGGATATTGATATACCTATTTTTCGGAAGTGAGCCAATTTGAATCATACAAGAAAATTGAAGTTGTTTTGCAAAGAAAATAGTTACAAATTAGTTTAAACGAAAGATTTATTATTAAAACAATTAACCAACCAATATATTATATATATAGTAATCAAATTTTGAATGAGCCAAATTGACTCCGTAAATCTAGTGTTAAAGTTTTCTGCTTTAACCCTTAAATGAGTGTAATTGCCATTTGGCAACATACTCATATTTAGTCATGTAAATCAAATCAAAACACAAATTTTGGCTTACTGCATAGTGTAACCAATTGAATACATACTGTTTGCGTATATAGTTTTGAAAGAAAGGGCCAACCAAACATTTTTCCTCAAAATAAGTGCGTACAGACCAAACTGGCCACTGGCCTGTTCATCTAGAATCAAAAATGAGATGCAAATACACCGACCGTAAAAGGTTGTACCCGAACAAAATGCGATAAATGGGGTATTGAACTATGTCTAAACAAAGACAATAATTGTATTAAAAATTTTCACAATTTGTAATTTTCGTTTAAATGCATAATCTAGCGATTTGGAAAAAAATAATATTTTTTAAAAAATTGGATTAAAAACTTAGTTTAGATTTTCTTTAGTATTTTGCATATTTTATTTGATATCAATTCTAATGTATTTTTGACTTTAAAAAAACTTTGACTTTAAAATTAACAATGCCAGTTTTCGAAAAGATATGCTTGGCCTTGCAATTTTTGATAACTCTATTTCCGCCAGCCTAAATAATTCTCTACAGTGAAGGGGTTAAATTTATTTTCCTACCCTTTCCTCCAGGTATTTACAAAGATGTTTTCATTCAGAATAAATAGAAAATTCGTCGACAAGATCTAAGACGCAGGAGAAATTTCATCGAACGTAATGGACGAGGTTTTCGATGATCCTGGACTGCGTTAAATATATTAATAACAAAAAAAACAACGTTACATTGGGATGATAATCACTTTATTATTTAAACTCGCGCACAACTAGATAGTTTCGCGATAAATTGCGCTCCATCTCGATGTTTTAATAGCAGTAGTTTACTGTAAATTGATTTTCTCCCGATTGGCCCGACATTTTCATCCCCTGCATTTAAATGACCGAAATCATGAAATACTACTGCTGAATATAAATGAAGTATCGAGGTGCCCATTTAAATGAGGTATCAAAGAAACGTCGACTTTTTCTGGAAGCTTCCGAATCTTTCGTTTTACTTAATCTTATTAATCAGTATTTCTATTTTCAAATTCTTTCGTCACTGATAATAATTGTTTTTTACAATTTTATCAAAGTTACTGGCAAATGTTGAATATTTTTACTTATATCATTAAAAATGTAATTTTTTTAAATTGCGTACATGTAGAATTGGCACAAGCATTAATTACGAAATTTATTAAACGTTGCATATTAATGGTTTCTGACCTTATTTCGAGGTGCGGTCGACACGAAGTATTAAAACACGTAATATTCTGCTAAAATAATTTCAACCTCGGAATCTGAGAACAATTATGTGCATTTAACTGAAGTATGTTTCAATATTTCTAACTATTTCTATCCTCAAAGAGAAATATGTATTTCACAGTACAGAACGTCGTCAAAGTAATTTTAATTCCTTGAAAATAAATTGGAAAATTAATTAAAATCGTTAAGAAACGAAAAAATAAAATTCGCCCTCTTAACCCCTTGCCTGACTATTTCTTTTGTGGTCGAACGCGCAATAACTCAGAATTAATACTTTGCACTACGATTTGTTTCGTCACTGCCTCCGCTTTAATTAAGAATTAAATGGCTAAAATAATAATTGATCAGTGATTCTTAATATATCGAATAATTTAACACAATATTAATAATATCAAAATTTAACAGTTTTTCCAAAACTTCAAAATTTTCCATTCCATTTACCGCGTCACGTGCGTCACACGTCATTGTAAGGCAGGGAGTAAAAAAGGTCTCAAATTTGAAGGAGAAGATCAATCACAAATCTAATTAAAATAGATTTCTTCAAAAATATCCAAAGTGACATAAATGTTTTCACCATAGCAAAGTATACTGATTTTGAGAAATGTTTTCAGGCGCGAAAGCTAATGAGGACAGAGCAACTGAAAATTTCTAGTCATAGTGTAAAGAAATTATTGAAAAAGTATGCTTTATGGTAAAATAATTATCGTTATTTATATCAGGAAAAAAACATAGAGGAAGTCCTTTTAAGTAGGGAGAACGGGTGCAGTGCTAATGAAATTCCGAGACATATAGTTCCTATAGCGGTTTCACTCGCGAAACTAATTAGTCACACGACATTAACGCCTTAACGACCGACATTAATGGAATGTTAATCGACTATCACTAAACGATCGACGTTGCTTTACCGCAATCTCGATCATGATACGCTTGCAACATCAATGTCCTTACGAACATACAGGGTGGTCCACACAACGTGTGCACCGTTAAAAACTACCAAAATATGCGTTGCACAAAAAAGTTTTTATATAGAAGTTGCATGGTCTGAAGGGGCACATTATATAGTGTAGTTATTTTTTTTATAGGTGGAGGCGTTTCGGAGATTTGAAGGTCAACTTTGTTTTTTTAAATGCTATGCTATATTTTTTATATCAAAATATGGAAGAATGTCGAATTCTGAGTAAAAAAGTATTGACATTTATTTGCCCTAAACCTAATAACTAACGAGCAATTTCACTTTATTTCCTGAAAATTTTCTTCGCGTAATATCAAGTTAGAAATTCGACCTTATCACAGATTTCCGCAGGACAGCGATGTTTACGTGACAGTGTTTACTAATATGAGTGACCTAGTGGCTTAACGCAACTAATGTAAATGTTCAAAGTGATATCCATTGGCATTAATACAGTGATGCAATCTATTAACTAATGAAGAAACTGCATTCTGAATCATATCCGCACTGAGTGTAATGCATGCTTCGCGAATACGATGTTTCATATTCTCAGATGTTGTTGGTGGTTCACGATACACTGTGTCTTTTAATGTGCCCCACAGAAAATAGTCTAAAGGAGTAAGGTCCGGTGAGCGTGGAGGCCACATAAATCGTCCGCCACGACCAATCCATCGATTAGGAAATTTTCTATCCAGTACTTGCCTTACATTACGCGCGTAATGTGCAGGACAACCATCATGTTGATACCAGATTTGTGTAAGGATATTTAAAGGTACATTTTCCAATAAAGATGGTAAAGTGTCATTCAAAAAGTTAGCATATTTTTGTCCTGTTAGTCGATCATTAATAAAATATGGCCCAATCAATTGGTTGCCCAGTATTCCACACCACACATTAACGCTCCATTGACGTTGATGGTCGACTTCTCTCATCCAGTGAGGATTTTCTGGTGCCCAATAATGCATATTTTTCAAATTAATCTGCCTGCGATTAGTAAACGTTGCTTCATCAGTGAACAAAACTTTTTGTAAAAAATAATTATCACTGTTCATTTGATGCAGGAACCACTGGCAGAACCGAACGCGGTTTTCATAATCCGTTCCATGGAGCTCCTGATGAAGTGCTAGGTGATAGGGACGATGTTTTTCATTATGAAGAATGCGTAGTACACTTGTTTTGCTAATTCCAGATCCTCGTGAAATCTGTCGTGTACTAATATGGGGGTTTTCTGTTACCGCTGCTAGGACCGCAATAGCATTTGCATCAGAAGTAGCAGTTTTCGTTAAGTTACGTTTAGTAACATTAAGACTTCCGGTTCGTCGAAGCGATTGACACATTCTCTCAAATATGGCTCGAGATGGCTGATTTCGTTCAGGATACCTTTCGGCATAGATGGCTTTGGCTCTTATTGCATTTTTATGGCACTCACCATAAACTAAAAGCATATCAACTTTTTCGCTATTACAAAATTTCATTTTTACTTTTATCTGTCTGGTAAATACACACAACACCGAAGGTAACTTCAATACTGGATTACGAATATGAAGACGATTGCGAATCATGATAGATGTTGTGTTGATAAACACTGTCACGTAAACATCGCTGTCCTGCGGAAATCTGTGATAAGGTCGAATTTCTAACTTGATATTACGCGAAGAAAATTTTCAGGAAATAAAGTGAAATTACTCGTTAGTTATTAGGTTTAGGGCAAATAAATGTCAATACTTTTTTACTCAGAATTCGACATTCTTCCATATTTTGATATAAAAAATATAGCATTCCATTTAAAAAAACAAAGTTGACCTTCAAATCTCCGAAACGCCTCCACCTATAAAAAAAATAACTACACTATATAATGTGCCCCTTCAGACCATGCAACTTCTATATAAAAACTTTTTTGTGCAACGCATATTTTGGTAGTTTTTAACGGTGCACACGTTGTGTGGACCACCCTGTATAGTAATTTTCATCTCCTATATTTGGGGAACCGGAAAGTAACGTTCTCCAGATATTTTGGTCAAAAACTAATTGATATTTATCGATCCAACATAGAAAATTTATACACCAGCTGGAAAAGTGTTGTCCATAATGAGAAAGATTCCAGCATTCATTGAATATAAAAAGTTGTTACAAATTTATTTGTTTTAAAAACGACATCAGTTCTCAATCATCTTAATATTTTTGCGAAAAAAATAAATATACAATAACAATTGGATCTGTTGAGCATTCAGCCCTGGTGTAATCCGAAATGACCATATTGTAGTAGAGTTTGGATTAATTGTAGTAAGAAGGAGGAAAGGGTCCTAAGTGTAGGACGAAATAATATGTGGGATGGTCTAATGTAGGCGTGGATAAAATTAAATGACTAATAGTTAGAATAAACTAAAATAAGAATAACGCACGCTACGGTCAATAAATAATAGAATATAGAAGGTGTCCCACGTAACAGTTTTCACGATTTTTCAAGTACTTGCGATGACCTGACAAAAATGTAAGTTCAACAAAAGTTGATCATTTTTCGATTGGCTATAATAAACACAAGTTATTATCGTCCACTGAAGCAGATTGCCGTTTTCTGTTGAAATTTTTATTTCTTTGCCTCCAAGGTCGTCCGAATGTCATGGCACACTTGGTCGCTGAATTCGGCTTGATACGGGCCCCAAGCCAGGACGTGGGATTTTTTCCTACGTGGGAGCCATCGTGCGCATGCGCATGCTGACGTCACAGCTCGACGGCGGTTGTTTCCATGGACGTATCAAGTAAAATGTCCTCTTCTTGTAATTTCTACCGTATTTCAATTGTCACAGGGGTCTAACGATACCCCATATTTGAATGAAGTATATACGTTACTGAGGATTAGGTAGTGCGCATGCGTGGGAAAAATCCCACGTTCTGGCATCACTGGCCCCAACACTGTTAAGTCAAAAATACAAAGTGCCATTTAAAAAAATGAAGGTGGCTTTGACAATAGTAGAAAAAAAATTTCGAACTTTTTTTATTACAATGTATAGCCAATTGAAAACTGAGCAACTTTTATTTAAAATCTTTTTTTGTCAGGTTATTGCAATTACTTGAAAAATCCTAAAAAGTGTTACGTGGGACGCCCTGTATATATTAAATAATAACGAAAGAATAGAATACACTAAAAAATAATATAACTAAAATTAACATAATATAATTAAAATTAACTGAAAATTATAAAAATACAAATTATAAAAATATCTAAGGATCTAAGGACAAGTGAAAGGCCAGTCTATCAGGGAGCACTCGAGTTCACGGGAAGGAGTAGCAGTCGGAGTTTCTCCAAGGACGGCTCAGGCGTGCAAAATTTCTGCACCTCTCGTATAGGCGATCGCGATGAGGCTACGTTAAATTTCTGATACTACAGTATTTAATATATTGTTAATTCAAAAATGTTACAAAAAACTACCTGCTGCAGACAACCAAAGACTATTTCACTACGAAAAGTTACAACTTTTCTCCCGTTTGTTCAGCTTCAAATTAGAACCATACCACGAAAAATATCGGCAACTCAGCGAAGTCATGAATTTCCACGTCACAGCATCCCTTCAAATGTGGAGTTATTAAATTACCCCAACAGTGGCCGTTACTTTCGATCGTTTTCTCGCGAACAGCAGATTACTGGAGCCTCGAGCCGTCGAGAAACATATTTTATCCTGAATAGCGCTATTCTACCGATGCGTTTTGATCGATCGCACCAAGGGGATGGCCGAAGTGCGTATAATAGATACTGCGAAGATCGATGCAGGCGATCCTGAAGGTTCTTCTGAGATATCGTGGAAAATAAATCTCGATATTGTCGTCGATATTTCATGAAATTCGAGTTATTCGACGTGGAATGGGAGAACAAACTGTTGGACAGTTTGGATGATGCTCGGAGTATTATCTTCGGGAATTATGCGGGGGATCGTTTTGATAAATGTTTCATCGACGTTCAGACTTTTTTTTTTAATCGAATGGTTGGAACCGAGAGAAAATGAAATTGTAAAAAAAATTCGATGTTTTGCTAAATTAATCGTACCTTCAGATCGATTTGATTGGAACGCAATTTGGTTCTCGTTTTTTTTGGAGATTCAATTTATTTGACGTTGCAAATTTGTAGGATGTTTTTTTTTGGTTGGTTTTGTGTGCTTGGAGGAGTAAATTAGTATGAGAAATTGTTTTTGTTGTCTGAAAATTGTATTTCAATGTATGGAGGATTTTTTGAAGGTGACGTAAGTTGGAGTTAGTGTCTTCTTATATTCCTGTGCTATACGATGATCTTCAGATGACCTTCGATCACTTTGGTATACTTTCACTCCCCAAAATTCCAATTTTTTACGAAATATTTTATTCTATCGTCACAAATAACGGGTGAAAGAAAAAATAAATTATTTTTTATCCTGCTATATTTAAAGGCTTCAGTTTCTATGGTGTAATTAGTGTCTAGAGTCATTAACGACTTAAAAGAACGAACTTGAATTCGAATCTCCCGTTATCTCTGGAAAACTAAAAATTTTCTTCTTCGGAATCGACTCAAGACAATAGGTCCTGGGAAAAATGGCAATAAGAGTTTTAAAAAGTTACAGTGGCTAAACTGTTAAGGCCTCTGACTAACAATTAGTTGGCGGAAGTTCAAATCTTTCATCATATCTGAATAATTTAAATATCACATCCTCGATAGTTTAGAAGATGGTACACTCACAAATAGTAAATACATAAAAATTAGAAAGCCATAGTATATACATTAGTTGGTAAACGCCCAAACTTACAATTAGCAGAACCGAGTTTCAAAACGTTCTCCGTTATTTCTATTAACTTTTACCTATTTTGATATTTAAGGTAGTTCTAGGCACTTATCATTTTTCGAAAGATTTCCTTAAAATTTTGAAAATATATTCTTCATGATATTTTATAATTATAACCGGAATGTCAACGAGTTCGTTCACACTGTTTATGAATAAATCGTGTTTAAAAATAACATATTTAACATTGGCCTTATGGAAAAAAATTTTTGCTGAGTCCGTAAAATCTTTTTTTATTTTTCTCATGGAAAAACGAGTCGATGGATTCTAATAAAAAATTAGGAATGTATTATTTTATGCTTTTGGAATGTTATTGAATTTTTTCATAATTTTTTACTTCATAGTTATAGAGAAAGATGTTTTGTAATGTCTAAAAAGTGAATGAAATGACCTCTGTGAAGTTAGCCCTGCATTAATTCTTACGCAATTTTGTTAATTTCTAATGAAAAAAGAAACTTTTAGTTCTGAATCCAGCTAGAACTACCACAATACATGATAACCTCGGTGGTTCAAAACCCCGTAAAACAGTAGACTCGTTAGTTTGATCTCAACTTACAGGACTTTCTTCCCTTAAGACCAGCACGAAAACAAAAGAAAGGGTGTACGTATTTAAAATCAAAACAGAGAAAAATAAAAACAATATGTGGTGTAGCACGGCTTAAAGCATCGTACGCGATATTACGGGAAAGCAAGGTGGTATATTTAAATACTCCTCCGATAAGATCCGGCTGTCGTTGACTTTGATTGCACTATTATTCTCCCGTCGTAAATGGTCACTCTGGCGCGAGGTAAAATGGTAATGAGCAAGCCCATAATCGTTCTTATCTCGAGCTTATGCACGCGCTTGCACGGGCACACGTCTAGCAGATAGTCTGGCAAGAAGAATCGCAGGAAGAAAGGAATTATATTCCGGAATGGACGGATAAAGTGTGAGACTTTTAAAAATGGCCCGGCATTGCTTCTTTTCACTCGCTGCTGCGAAGCATACCTTGCACTTGGACTGCAGTGCGCTCTAAAGTTGTGATATGGTTTGCCCGTGATATGCATGTCGAAAAACATGCATAATGTTTCTATCGCGACGTAAATCGTCGCGAAATAATATTTGCAGGGAGTGTCAAAGTAACTTGTATGCCTACTGGTGGAATTTAATAAGAAGTCACTCGGTATGAGATACGGGGTAAGGGCTGTCGTCGTTCCGCCTTATTCCTATCGTATCGACCTTTAGAATATGAACTCTAAGAATGACAACCAAAAACTGAAATCTTATTTCGTCCTTAACCCCTTGGCTACTGTGGGCGCCTATAGATTCTTAGAAATTTTGCGTTTGTGATACTATGAGCGCCTATAGGCGCTCGACACAGTTTTTCTGACAGGGAGGACACTTTTTAATTAGTAATATTTATGGTAACTCGATTCAGAGAAATAAACAATATTGTTTTAATATAGTGAATTTCAGTTTTTTGATTATTGAAATATATTTTTACAATAATGCATCTCTACCTGAAAGTGCTACATTCTTGGTGTGTGTTAATCGTAACTCAAGTGCATCTGGAAGTCTACTGTAGTCAAGGAGGTATCCTTTTAAATACGGTACGCCCTTATAGT
The DNA here is from genome assembly GCA_910591515.1 of Cerceris rybyensis. Lineage (NCBI taxonomy): Eukaryota > Metazoa > Arthropoda > Insecta > Hymenoptera > Crabronidae > Cerceris > Cerceris rybyensis. The sequence continues at coordinate 63,453,093 of OU342789.1, read as the reverse complement.
GACGTATGATGCATAGTTTTGCGATGTAAACGACACATGGTTAATTGGTACTACCAATAATGTAAATATAAATGTTGTGCATCCTAAGTTCTTCCATTGACAAAGAAAGGTTTTGCCTCAAAACACTGATTTTGTTGTCTTAACCCTTTCACTACGGCAGTTCCGTCTATCGAAGCACAATCACTGAACGTAATATTACGTCAGAAATATGCACAGTGCGCCTGATTTTTGTACATATGTTTTTCTAAGTCGTAAATAATAACTGTGCTGAATCATTGCCCTAATGTAACAGGTATATTTACAATCCTTATATGAAAAAACATACAAAATTATTAAAAAACAAATCGTTGTGATGTTTGAAGTTTATCGCGTAATAGTTTTAAGAAATGGTATGCTAACATGTCAATAATATCAACAAAAAATGTTGCCATCGACTACAAATGGCACATGTATACGCATCATTTGGGAGGTACATATATACGGTGCTCGTACTCACAGGTTGATGAGTGGACGACGCATACATGCGACGGTCGTACCCACAGGTCAATGGGTACATGACGCATATATGCGGCGTTCGTACCCACAGGTCGACGAGTGGAGGACGCATATATACGGCGACCGTACCCACAGGTCGACGAGTGAACGACGCATATATGCGGCGGTCATAGCCACAGGTGGACGAGTGGCCGACGGATATATGCGAGGGTCTTACACACAGGTCGACGAGTGGACGACGCATATATGCGGCACTCAGAGCGAAAGAGTTAAACAGGGAGAGTAATTCCTACGTTTCGTCTCTTCTTTCCAGAGAGAGTCTTTGGACTGCGTCGTTGAATTGTTTGAAAGTACTTCGGAAAAAGAAATCCAACACATAAATGCATAAAAAATTACACAAACCATTCTCTAACGTTCGTTGCAGAAGTATCCGAATTGGAAATCCTCTGGAAAATAAAATTCGCCGAATGTGGGATAGCTTAATTGAACGCTAATTCGTTTTTCAACCGTGTTGCTTCTTCATTTCACGTGAACCAGGAAGCATAACGTGAAAATTTATTTTCATTTGAACACAACGAATTTAGCTGTCGGCTATCCGTGTCGACTTTTTTTTCTATCGATTTTCAAAATACACATTTCACGGTGAACGGCAAATTGAAAGTGCATAACTGATGATTTTCCATCTACGAATTTGATAGACGTATATTCGATTAGCGAGGTGCTTTATTAACATATTAACGTTTATTGGATTACATTACGCGTCCAATCTGCATCGACTTGGAAATTCGAGTGGGACGAACAATGACGGAGGGAAGAGCAAGAGAGATGCAGCAAGTAGATGGAGCGAATTAAAATATCCCAGTAACTCGATGGACATGACAGTGCCAATTCGATGAGTTTGATTCGATTTATCATTACGTGGAGTGTTCCGGTTGAATTAATACGGTCGATGTCGGATATAAACGATAATAGGAGATATATCTCAAGAGAGCTGAAGGGTGTCAATTTTCTCCCGCATCAGTTTTGAAGTTTATTATTATGCATGGTAGCAATGGAAATTCAATAATTTATAACAATTTTAATAACACATTGGAATAAAATAGGACAATAGTAGTGGAAAGTATAAACCAGGAGCTTATGGCTGTCTCTGTATTAAGTACCGAACAAAGTCTTTTGCGGTTATCTTTTTTGCAATGAATATCGATCGGAGTTTAATTAAAAATTCGCAAAATACTTTAATGCATCGGATAAAATTCATGAAACAAAGATCCAAGGAATATGAAAAAATGGGCACCAAATCATTGAACACATTAAGCATTATTCGTATTTCAGTGGTTTCAGAATTTTTGCTGAAGTGAAAATAGGCTCACTTTTCCATATTTTTAATAAAATCGTATTTTAATATAAAAGAAACTATAAAGATGCAAATAAGTATCTGCTTAGCAAGAGTGTCAGGCGTTTTGAAATTAATCATTATGTCAGGTAGGAATGAAAATTGACTGATTTATAAAAAATTGAACAATATAGTAGGATAAAATAGGACAATAATTGTGAAAATGAATAAAGTAGGAACTTATGGCCGTCTTTGTATCAAATACCGAATGAAGTTTTTTGCATTTTTTTTGCAATTAACGTCAATTAGATTTTAGTTAGAAATTATTGGAAAAGTAGAATCAAATATCCAAATGTTGCAATCAAACATTGGAAAAATAGATTTAGCATCGTTTAAAAAGCTCAAAATCACCGGTAATTCTTCCATTTCAACATTTTGACGGAAAGAAAACTTATTCTAATAAATTACATTTTTTATTAATAAGAAACTTCAGAAACGCAAATAGACATATACACAGCAGAACTATCAGGCATTTGAAGTGAATTACTATGCATTTTAAAAATGGAAATGCAATAATATTCTAAGATAATGTAGGAGAATATTCAGAGAAAAAAATGCACTAGGAATTTGTGGCTGTACAATTCTTTTAGAATCTTTCTTCGTTTAATAATTAAATAATAAAATTGAAACAAACATTGAAGTTTAGAGCATAAAAGGTCAGAAGAAGTTTAAAACTAAAACTTCTTTCTATAAACCAAAACAGTAGTGGCCAATAGCACTGGCTCGATTTAAACTTCACGCTATCTGAGGAATACACGGAACACCACTCCGTTTTTCTCGAAAAGGAGCATCAAAGAATTTAGATTTCCTCGAGAAACGTTAACAGTGTCTGGAAGTCGTCGCCAAGCTACAAAACATTTTCCTTTCTTACAGTTTTCGCCTCATTTCTTTAACCCTTTTCGCTCCATTGTCGCCGTAGCTGGAACATTGTAATAGAATCTGATAACTTTGTTATTATAAGTGCATTTTTATATTTTTTTATATTTTAAAACATAACTTTAAAATGTACACGCTTCTTTGTTAATGCCAAAGCAAGATTTTCAATTTCCCAAAAATGTGCACCGCGTAAATAGTAGCTGGAGTAGCTGGTAGTTCATAATAAAAATTACTCAGAATGCAAAGAGTTAATCCTCTATGGTCCGAATTTTTTGTAGTGTCTGAGAATAAGTTTTACGATTGCACAATTAGAAAATTATTAAAATACAATTTTAAAAGATACGTTAAACTTAACGTTTAACACTAAATTTATAGAAGCCATGGAATTGATAGGTAACTATTTTTTCTATAAAGATTTCTTCAGTACAGTAGATATTTCACGTGTATTTTATAATAAAAAAAATACTTAATGAATAATCTTCTTTGCCACTTGATCCCTCTTTTACCAATTTTTTATAATTTTTTTTTAATATACAAATATAATTTAAATCATTATATAAAATTAAATGGCAACTACCAGAAAATAATATAAGTCTCTAGTTAAATATTGCAGTGCGACATACTTCACACCTGTAAATTTAGTATTAAACATTGAATTGTAAAGAACTTCATGATTTTTATGAGCTATATGTTATAATATTTAATTAAGTTAAAAATTTGACATTGAAGAATGTACGCTCAGATGTGTTTTGCATCAAGGTTACATCAAAGTCACAGGGGCCCATAGAGGGTTCATATTTATAGAAATTATAAATTATTGTTTGTATAATTATAAGACTACGGATATATTTCAATTTTTGGACTCTAGGCGAGAATACATGCAGTGATAAGCTATGATTAAAATTTTTCCCGGATTACATACATGCGTTCTTAGACATTTGGAGCTCAAAATTCTCCAAAATTTCAATTTTTTGTTGATTAATGTTACAGAAAGCATAAAAACTTACCTTGCGATTGATCTTACAAGGCTACTTGCTAGAATTCGTCGGATTAACATAAATTTCTCTTGAAGAGTACTTCGATGATTAAAATCCCATTGCGAAGGACACACGCCAGATTTTCAGTATTCAAAGAGTAATCGTCCTCGACTGGTTCTCGTGCTCGCCATTTTTCGGTCGGTCGAGCAGCGATCGAATTACGCGACTCTCTTCGAACTTGATAAATGACGTTAGAAAGGTGGAAAGTTTACATGGTCCTCCCGATGTTCCAGCATTTATCGAAAAAGAGGCAAAAGGACCGGAGGAAAAAGTAGAGGATAAAATTAACCTCTTCAGGGACGAATTTTTTCAAGTCAAGAGAAATCAATTGAAATATTTATGTTTGATTACATCTTGTACACTTTATGTCGGTGTTTTATTCCGTGAATAATTAACAATACTTTATTTTCGAAAAAACTACTTTTGCGTTTGGAGTTGTAGAATTATAAAGTCGCAAATAGTTAAATAGTTAGTAAGTAAAAAGTGTATGAGTAGAGCAATAAATATACAAAAAATAATATTATCCAAATATAATTGATACTTGAAGAAAGACTGTTTCAAAGATTTTGGAAAGAAACTTAACGATGCCACTTTAAAAGAGGAGAAGTCTTGTTTTGCGTTACTTCGAAAAACGAGGGATTGAGAAAATGAAGAAGAAGGAAGAGAATGTGGAAGAGTAACGATGCTACTTTGTAGCACAATTCTAGTTCTACAATTTATTGTAGCGTTACTTAAGAAGACTTAGGAAAAGTAGGTACGTCGAGGCTGATGAAGAAGTTGCGAAGCTTCGTTTGCAACTAAGAAGATGCAATTATCCTAGACAGATGCAACAGCGATAAATGAGACAATGGTCTGGAAACCTTCGACGTAAGTCTTCGTAAGAATTCATACGAGACGGAGGAAGTAGATAAATAGCTTTGTAATTACATTTCAAAAGTGAAATATAATCGACTTCAATGTCGACATTGTTGCTAAAATGCTAACAATTGCCTGAGTCTTAAGTCCACTTCTTAAATTCTACAAATGGAATATTTCTTTACCTTTGATATTCATTATCTATTTTATGAAACATATAGCTTTAAAATTAGCTCAATTTATTTATGCTGCTGCATGCGGGACACTACAGAACGAGAAGGACAATATAGGACTGATAGTACACTGTGGAGACACTGACAAGACACTGACATGACAGTGACAGGTCACAGAGAGAAGACTGGCAGTATACTGACAGCCCACTGACAGAACACAGACAGTACACTTAGAGAACACTGAGATGACATTGACAAGATACTGAGAGGAGACTGACAGGATATTGAGAGGAGACTGTTAGGACACTGACAGGACACTGAGAGGACACTGACAGGACACTGACAGAACACTGACAGAACACAGAGAGTACACTTAAAAGACACTGAGATGACACTTACAAGATACTGCGAGGAGATTGACAGGACACTGACAGGACACTGAGAGGAGACTAATAGGACACTGACAGGATACTGAGAGGACACTGACAAGACACTCAGAGGACACTGACAGAACACAGACAGTACACTTAGAGGACACTGAGAGGATACTAAGGGGAAACTGACAAAATACTAACAGAACACTGACACGACACTGAAAAGAGACTGACAGAACACTGACAAGGGAACATCCCGAGGTGTGAATCACCGATTTTGATGAAATTTTAGTATGATATAGTCCTCGCGAAAATATTTGACCCGTATCTTTTTTTATCGGCAACCGTCCACGTTAAAGGGGTTAAAACCACCCTCAAAGTTGAAAAAAAAGTATTTTTTAACATATTGTTTAAATAAATGGATTTTTTAAAAAAATGATTATACCATTGGATTCAAAATCCGAAGGCATTAATTTTCATACTCTACGAAATTTTCGTATCTCTAATAGTTTTCGAGGTATTCGATAAAGAAGTTTCAGGACCCCAACTTTGAGGGTGGTTTTCACCCCTTTAACGTGGACGGTTGCTGATAAAAAAATACAGGTCAAATATTTTCGCGAGGACTATATCATTCTAAAATTTTTTAAAATCAGGACAGGACAGGACGGAGATGAAACAGACAGAAAGGACTGCGACAAATCGTCTCCAATAAATAGTTTCACGCCATTTTATGCCATGCTCCATACGTTATCACTTCATGACTAAAATAAACAACTGCGTAGTTTCTAAAAATTAAAGCTAAATCTCTACGTAAAAAAAATATGAAAACATATTTCTGCAAGTTCAGGGAAAAGTGTTAATTTCATCTTCTAACAATCCCTTGACTGCTATCCGACCCTTCGTCATCATTAAACACATCCTTTTCATTGCAAACTCAATGATTCTATTTCTTTATTATGAAACAAATACATTGGTTAAATAAAAAAATTGTTCAAAACCCCTAAACCATAACAATGCATTTACTATGATATTGATCCATACCGCATGTGTACGAAATCATTGTAAGCCTTCACTTTTCTGGAATGACGCTGTGATCATCAATGTGGAAGATATAGGTAACCGAATACTTAAATCGATCGACCGAATCGATTTAAATGCATTACAGTTTAGGAAGTTTCTTATTAACTCGAGTGTTCGTGATCGAATTCGACTTGCCATTTGTATCTTGAATATTTCATGACGCCGACCGTCTTCGACGAAATACGACTATGGGCGGCGGTTTGTGCCGCATGTTTCGAGAAATGCGGATCAATTGGCTACGGCTATTTTTAAAATTCATGGTTATTGCCTTGTGCATAAAACTGATTACTGACTTATTCCAGAAAGTAATCTAAAATTTGCTGTATGCATAATCCCTCTTAACCAGTTAGCTGTGTGTAACGAGTATACTCGTCACGCGTAAAAGCTACCACTGGTTATTTAAATTGTAACTTTGACGAAAACTAAAATATATTTGTAAATTTCAAGATGTTTGGAATATTTTGAGGTTATGCCGAAATAAAACGAATAATTAAAGGGTATAAATAATTTGAGATAGATTTATGGTCATCTCTCTATTTTCGTGACCCAAAATTCAAAAGAATTTTCGCCACAGTTAACTGGTTAATAAATTACTCTCAATGTCATGAGCACTCAGCTTACAGATTTGCAGTGAATGGAAAACAGTCAAAACTGTTGCCAACAATTCCCCTAATCGCATTTTTTAAAGGGTTTATGCACAGTTTTCGGAAAACGTACTTTTACGTGGCTCGCTTCAAGTCTCCTGTTAAAAATAAAATCTGTAATGCGGTTTAGGTGCTTCAAAGTGCCCTGCTAATTAATGTCAGGCTGCAAATTAAATTATTCATTGAAAAAATGAAAACTGCCCACACAAATTACACCGTAAATGTAACAAGGCCTCAACTCCCGTGATAAAAGTAGAATCTGTAACGCAGTTTAGGTGCCCCAAAGTGTCTTGCTAATTAATGCTGGGTTGCAAACTGAAATTGCATATTAACCCTTTGCACCCTTTAATTTTTTATTACCTACCAACAATTCCTTAATTAATTTGCATAATATTTGGAACAAGGGAATCTCAGTAAAAATTTGTATTTCAACAAAAATTGATATTATTAAATTATTACTATTATTCCAGTTATTTTAAAAATTGCTCTATATAAATTCGAGTTTACCTTGAAAGTAAAATTAGTGTAAGAAATTTAAAATCGTGCTACACTCGACATAGGAGTGCTAAGGGTTAAGAAAATCTTAAACCTGCTCACAAAAATATCATCCTCAGCACTAAGAAAGCCTCAATTCCCCTGATAAAAATAGAATTTGCAATACAGTTTAACCCTTTGACCTAAGATTTTCTAAAGGGGCGCGCAAACACTCAAAATTAATTCCAGAAATCAAAAGTTTTCACTGATTCCTAATATTTCGTGTAATTGAAAATAATGTTAATAGTATAGAAATAATGAGACCGTTTCGTGACCGGCTGATATTGTCAATTTAATAGTTTTTGAAAAACTTCAAAATTTTCTATTTCAGTTTCCGCGCTATGAGTTCCATACGTAGTTGTAGGCTAAAGGGTTAAGTACACAATCAAGGGTTAATACATCAAAGTTCTCTGCTATAATTAATGCTAGGCTGCAAATTAAAGTTACTCATTAAGAAAAATTGAAACCTCCCAGAAAAATTGCACCCTCCGCGCTAAAAAGCTTCTAGCTCCTTATTAAAAATCTTCAGTACAATACACGTACGTCCAATTGGTGTCTTTTAATTAGATAATATTTAAGCCTTCAACGCCATCTTAAAATTGTAGCTCCAAACTGTCCATATCAGGTAAAAGCGAGAAACTACACCATAACAAAAGTCTCTTGTATTTTCAATCATGCAGACATAGCCCTGCTTCTTGCAACGTCGCTCGCAATTCTCGTCACGTGGTAGTTTTACGCGTCAACTCCGGTCGTTATTTTCTCAAAGTCCGTCGTCATTCAGCTCTCAACTAATGAAGACGTGCCATCGACGGCGAAAAGAACTGCCATTAATCCATAAATGATTGCCTCTCGATGCTTGCCACCTCGAGGAGGACGTACGAGAGCCACGATTATTATCGAGCACCGAGGCTTCATTTTCGACGATCGTTCATTACTCGGCACGCTCCTCGCTCTCTCATCGATGAAAGAGGGAGAAGGAAGAACTCAAAGTACACCGACGATACGAAAAACTGTTCAGATCTCTCTTTTTCTTTATGTCTGAACGTATTGCTTTCAAGAGCAGCGACAGACAGGTGAAGCACGATGCTTTATGGGAGGATACGTTTGGAGATTGCGAAGGATCGGGTAGCAATTAAAAGTTTGTTGACAGATGAAGGAGGAAGGTTGACTCGATTGTATGAAATTAACAGTTACGTCTCAGCATACGGAGAAACATGCTTTGAATGATAGTAATAATGGGATTTTAACAACTCAGGTTGAGCATGTCAGGTATTTCATCTATTCATCTATTTCTCTGAATTTTTATACATCTATTCATCTATTCGTGTATATATATATACTCCTTTAAAGGTCTACTCATCTAGAAGTCTATTCGTATCTGTGTCTACTCGTCTAAAAGTCTATTCGTATAGAAGTTTATTCATCTCGAAGTCTAATCGTTCAGAAGTCTATTCGTCAAGTAGTCTACTCATCTAGAAGTCTATTCGTCACGAATACTATTTATCTAGAAGTCTATTCGTCTAGAAGTTTATTCGTCTAGAATTCTATTTATCTAGAAGACTACTCGTCTAGAAGTCTATTCGTCTAGAATTCTATTTATCTAGAAGTCTACCCGTCTAGAAATTTATTCATCTCGAAGTCTATTCGTGTAGAAATCTACACGTTTCGAAGTCTACTCGTTTAGAAGTCTATTCGCCTAGAAATCTTGACGATTAGAAGTCTAATCGTTTAAAAGTCTATTCGTCTAGAATTCTATTGATCTGGAAGACTACTCGTCTAGAATTCTATTTATCTAGAAGACTACTCGTCTAGAAGTCTATTCGTCTAGAATTCTATTTATCTAGAAGTCTACTCGTCTAGAAGTCTATTCGTCACGAATACTATTTATCTAGAAGTCTACTCGTCTAGAAGTCTATTCGTCTAGAATTCTATTTATCTAGAAGACTACTCGTCTAGAAGTCTATTCGTCTAGAATTCTATTTATCTAGAAGTCTACCCGTCTAGAGGTTTATTCATCTCGAAGTCTATTTATCTAGAAGTCTACCCGTCTAGAAGTTTATTCATCTCGAAGTCTATTCGTGTAGAAATCTACACGTTTCGAAGTCTACTCGTTCAGAAGTCTATTCGCCTAGAAATCTTGACGATTAGAAGTCTAATCGTTTAAAAGTCTATTCGTCTAGAATTCTATTGATCTGGAAGACTACTCGTCTAGAATTCTATTTATCTAGAAGACTACTCGTCTAGAAGTCTATTCGTCTAGAATTCTATTTATCTAGAAGTCTACTCGTCTAGAAGTCTATTCGTCTAGAAGTCTACTCGTCTAGAAGTCTATTCGTTTAGAAGTCTACTCGTCTAGAAGTCTATTCGTCTAGAATTCTATTTATCTAGAAGTCTACTCGTCTACAAGTCTACTCGTCTCTGTGTCTATTCGTCTAGAAGACTATTTCTCTATACGTCTATTCTTCTACTTTTCGTCTAACCACGTGTCCGCTCATCTTTGCGTTCGTCTACTCTCTGTACGTCCGTCTATCGTTCGTCACTCCCTACGTCTTCGCATTCATACTGTCACGTCCCTCTGTTGTCTATCATTTATTCTATGCTGAATCTTTCTAGATCCTTCGAAAAGAATACGCCCATGATTTATAAAATCCCCGCATCATTCATTCACCTGTTTCCCGCAATTGTACACAAATGGATTGTAACATTTCCACCGGAGTCTATCCTGAACGTGCCAAATTCATTTTGAGGGATACAATCGATAATTTCCGTTTTATCGAACAATTTCCGGTAATTATTTGTCATAGTGTAAAACGCATCGAAGGAAAAGGGTTGACGATACGTAGTTCAGCAACCACAAGGTATCCGCGTGCGAAGCACCGGCTGGCCCATCAAAGGCCGAATTTCCGATCGAATTAACGCAGCTCCATCACGATAAGTGGTACCAGCCGATAAATGAGATTACCATGCCTCAGGTTAATTACTTAAGAGTCGAAACCATTTGGTAGATTCGTCCATGCGGTAGCCTCGGACTTGCCTCTCGCACGAGAGCGAAGCAGATAAATTGCGTGGAATAATCAAAGGCGATCCGTCATCATCAGAGAGAAAGGTTGATGCACGTCTGCAAACTGACGTCGGCACGTCCTATTGCTTCTACGAGTGAGATAGCCGCTCTTATCTTCGACTCTGACCGACCGAGAGATAAGGGCTAACGTTTCAAACGTATTACACGTCTGTTCGCAGACAGGACCGTGAGATTCCTCCGATTCTGGTCGAATGTTAGCAACCCCTATTTCAATTTTACGCCGACTTACTCGAAACCCTATCAGACGCGCCCCTCTGATGATACGCCATCGAGGGAGGCTTTTATCTCACGGAAGTACGTTTAAAGCTGGCCGCGGTGGCCCGGAAGGACTTTCAAATATATCCTTTCGTTAAGGGTTAAAGGATGAGAAGTTTTTGATAAGGACGTGGCAGGAAGGCGCAATTTGAAAGAAGAGCTGTAACTTTGAGTGAATAATTTTGGGGAAATTTTTTTTCCGAGGTTGAGGGAGAATTGTGAGACTTTTGCATTCTTTAGGGTTGTTAATTGAGGAAATATAAGTATGGAAAAAATAAAGTACAGGCAATTAAGTGACAATGACTGGAGAGTTTATAAATGAGACTGTTTTCGGATTTATTTTTTGTGGTTGAGTGGGATTTGTGGGACGTTTGAGTTCTTTAGGGTTGATAGTTGAGAAAAGGTAATCGTAGAACAATAGAATTAGAGGTAATAAAAGGACATCGGCTTACGGTCATAAATCAAAAAATTTTAGGTAAATTTTGTGAGAGATTGAGTTTAATTGGAGGCAGTTGACTTTCCTAAGGTTGATAATTAAAAAATCAGACGCATAGGAAAATTGTAGTAAAGAGGTAAAAGGACCATGACTCACGCTTGCAAGTGAGAGAATTTTTTATTTATCGTTAAAATAAAAGTCATAAAAGAGATTTAGCAATATACGTCAATGAAGCACTATAAATTTGAAATTTGCGAAGCCCAGTTAATGAAAGATATCGACTAGTGTCTGGTTTTCCTAACAATAGAATAAGCTAAGATAACACAGTGCAGTAATATAACTCAATAAGTTTACTTAAGACTCCCACGTTCTTTTATTTCTTACGACGCGTAAGTTAAGAAACGTGAAATTTTTCATTTTGAAGAAATCGTGATAAAAATTACTCTGGCGTTGTCAAAATCCATTCCATTTCTTTGTGTCAGCTTATGGTACATTAATAGCAATTGAGAAACAGCTGTAACTTTTAAGAGAAAAGTTCTCTCCTAGTTTCAAAGCGAGAAAAACCAACATCTCAGAGATGTAGTAACAGGAAGTTCCTAATCCCGAAGACAGCCTCGCTTGCACGTTCGTGCCATAAACTGAAAGTGCATTCCTGCAATTAAGACACGGTCTTAACGCTGGTTACATCGCGAAACTGTATCTTTGCAAATCCATTCACACTTTATTATCAACTGCCGATTTACTTTTTCAAAAGTAGTCAGTTCAACTAATTGTGAGAGTCATCTTCAAGTTCAATTCTAATTCTAAATTCTAACACTAATTCTAATTCAAAACTCTTTCGAATTAGTATGAATTACATTGATATTATTCCATATTGTATTTAACAATACAGCCTACAACAACGTGTTACACTCGTAACTTGGAAAATGTAATAGGAAATTTTGAAGTCTTTCAAAAACTATTAAATTGAAAATATCAATCGGTAACAAAATGGTAAAAATATTTCTATAGCGTTAATTTTGTTTTCGGTTATATGATATATCAGAAAATCAGTGGGTACTTTTGATTTTAGCAATTAATTCTGTGTTATTGCACTCGAAGTCGGGAAAGAAATCGTAGGACAAGGGGTTAATATATTTGTATACGCCCATATTCTCATATAAAGACAAAAAAAAAGAAAGAAACAGAAAGAAGAATAGTAATTAACGGCGGAAAGGATAATTAATTCAGTAATTTATGTTCGATAAAATTAATTGAGAATATCTACTCTATGGCTCCACTATGAACTTAGAGAATTTTTATAAAAAATGTAGAACCTATAATATTCACTACCTTAATAGTTCTAGGGTTAAATTTATTTTCATTCACATTAGCGCAGGCAAATCGTTGACCTCGACTATACCTTCTTCAATATAGGCACACGAAACGGTGTACCCGATAATATTTATCTTCTCCCACTTCCGTTGGTATTTCTTGCCACATTCTAGTCAAAACTATTCTCCTATGTTTTGCTAACCCACCGTAATTTTCTCCTCTTCTCTGTTTTTATCCCACTCCCCGCTATTTTCCTTCAGGTTTGTTTGTTCCTTTATCATCCGCTTATCTCCTCCACCCCCGTTTCTGCCACCTATCCCCCAGCGAGTCTCTGTGGTCTTTTCTCTTCGAAACGATCCCCCTTTTACCCTTCCACTCCCTGCCACGGCCTATCCTCCCTTCTCTCTTCTTTGTCTCTCTTCTTATTTCTATTTTTCTCACGCGCGCAACACCCCTTTCTTTCGCGATTCTCGTGCCTCCATTCTCTTCCGCTTTCTATTTATCTCTCGTTCTTCCAGTGACGTATATATCCGACGTTTCTGCCGAGTTTCTATTCCTATTTTCGACTCCTACGTCGAGTCTGGGGAGAAAAAGTTTTCGAAATCGTATTTCATGAACCGTGATAATGTCGTTTGCTGGGATGGCTTTGCTTGTTTTTCTTAGGCAGTTTGTTGTAGGTGAATGTTTTTTCAGTTTGCACCGAGTAACTTGGTTGCAATTTTCAGTTGCACAATTGTGTCGATGATTGTGGAAGTGGTGTGAGTGAGAAACTTGAAGAATTGTACATATCAGTTATTTTGTATTGATTTAATGTGTTTGGTACCTCTTTATTTTTGGTATTCAGTCGGTGTTTTGGGTCCTAGTGAAATATGGTACGCTCTTTCTCTCTAAGAAGGTCGAATTCGGATCAGAGCAATATGAAGGATAGGGATCCGCACTTTAGCCCTACCTCACTTGGGCTCTTTTGCGCTTGGGCCCTAACGTATTTGGGCTCTATTGCACTTGGGCCCTACTGCACTTGGACTACCGCACTTGGGCTCTACCATACTTGGGCTCTACCGCACTTGGGTCCTACCAGAACTTCAGCATTATCGGACTTGAACTTTGTCGCACATGAACTCTACCGCAGTTGGGCCCTACCGTATTTGGGCTCTACCGCACTTGGGCTCTACCGCGCTTGGGCCGTACCGCACTTGGGCCCTACCGCACTGGCACCATAAATTATCGGACTTTTCTATCTTCTTCCCTTCTCTTCTCTTTTCCTAAAACCTTTACCTTTGAATAAGAAATAATGTACCCAACCGATAATAATATAAGACAACCAAAAAGTGAAAAGGAAATATAACTATTGCTTTTCCAAAATAAATATATCCCTCGAAAATACTCTAAGTCACACTCTGATACCTCTCAAAATGCCGAAACAAAGAGCAAACGACGATATTATCCACTGGCTTGTCTGTGTCTCTACTATTTTATTACTACTGAGACTTTACTTCTAAATCTGAAATTCAAGCACCAATAGTCACACTATATCTCCTATACACATATCTATCCATAACTATAGTCAGTCAACAACATCTTCTCAAAAATAAATTACCTAATCAATAAAATACCCAAACAACAGAACCCGAAAATTAACAGAAAATATAATTACCGGTTTCCCAAAACAGATATTCCCCTCGAGAATGTTCCAAGCCATACTCCGATGCCTCTCAAAAAGCTGAAACAAAAACACAAACGGCGATACTATCCGCAGGCTTTCTACTTTTTTAAAAATATTACAGAGACCTTACTTTTAAATCTAAAATTCAAGGAACGGTATATTTAGAGAAATTAGCATCAATCTACATAAAGCACAATGGTAGGAGCCACGTCGAGGATAACATCGGACAAGGATCAACAATCTGGGGGATCCGAGGTACGTGTTCCATTACTCCGGTAGCTTCCATCGAATCGAAGTACCGAGGATTCAGATGCGCCTTTGTATATCGGCCAGGAATACGTCGTTATGTCGGTTTACAGTACAAGAGTTCCTACGTGAGCTGGATGAAATGGGATCGATGTCCGTGGAATTCAAATTCAGCAGACTCCAGTTTCAGTTTTCCGATCACCGGACGGAGACCGAAGGCTGTCCACTGATCGTGCAATTGGCTAGCCTACATTTGCAAATGGTTACGATGCAATCGAACAGGGATCTTTAGTCTCAACTTCGATTTCTTTATTATTTATTGAAGTTGCAAATTTTTTAGTTATTTATGATTAATCTAAATGATTTTTGTTCAAAATTTAGGGGAGATGGTTTATGATCTGCTCCCTGCCATTTTTCAACTTCGGACGGCCAACTTTACACTGGGCCTGTTAACTACTATTATTGTCTCACTAAAAGAAGTCACATGATAAGTGGTTTGCTCCGATTCGCCCGATGGATAGAGACATTCATGATCCTCATGTATTTTCGATTCTAACGAGTAACTGGTCGAAAAATATGGTAAACAACGAAATAAGTATTGTTAGTTTTCGGTTTTCATTCGCTCATCCCAGATTTTAAGACTCAACATGGTGAGAATAGAAGGTGCGACGACATTTTTCCCTTACCCCGTACGTTAAGCTAGTTACAAGTTATTTCTTTCGGTTGGTATCCTATAATTGACGAGGAGGTTTGAAATGATGTTGATAGAAGTGGACTGTATATTTTAATGTTGTAGTAGTAGGTCGATGGTTATGAACAGCTCTGACTATGAATAAAATGTTTATTTTAATGTCTATGACGGTTAAAACTTAACTTAACAGTGACTTATAACACTAATGTGCGGAACTCGCGGTATAGGGTCGTTGCACTTATTCCAACTTGGTATTGAAAAATGAATGAATGACTGTGCGAGAACAGTCTCCCGGTTCCCCGTATTTTAAGCAAGTTACTGTGGTTGGGGAAAAATAATCTGGACAACCCATTAACATAAATAACAATATATTTCAATGCAAAAAACTCTACTACTATGGACACGTGCTTCTCACTCTATATTTTTTTCATACATAACCACACTCTTTCTTTCACACCAGCGCCTCTATCTTCATGCCCAAGAAAATTGACGATCTCTCACAGTTACAAGTGACTTCTTTTGGTTGGTAGCTTATAATTGATGAGGTGGTTTAAAATGATGTCGATAAAAGTGGACTGTATAACTTAAGATTGTGGTAGTAGGTCGATGGTTATGCATTCCTCTGACTATGTTTGTATAAAATGCTTTGAAAATGGTAAGTTTGCGCCTCGTAGAATAAATAAAATAATCACTGTGCAAACAATGAAAAAAAGAGCACTATCTTAAAAAAAAATTATTTTTGCCACGTAGAACTGTGCAACAAAGGGTTGAAAATGTCGCATGCCCGGAGACCTACTTCATTTACAATTTTCTTTCTTTACGTTAGTAGCTTCCAAGCTTCCAAAACACTATCCAATTTCTGCTTATTCGACGGAAAGTCTGGCAGTGTTAAAAGCACTTGTATCGAAACCTCGTCCATCGAGGACATAAGACAAATAGCGGGGGCCGCTGTTCTTGCGTCCAGACATTCGCGGCTGATAGCACGAATCGAGAAAAATTGGATTCTTGTGCCTTTGAATCAATTTGAATTTCAGATGCGGCAGACACGCCCCCAACTTTGATTCAAATGTTATTCCAACGTTCGACGCACTTGTCCTTTCTTGGACGGTGAAAGTGCGCCGTTCAGGGATGAAGAATATGAATCTTGCTTGCGACTATATAAAAAGTAAATACTGTTTGAAAATGTCAATTTCCATTTGAGAAATTGTGCTGCTTCGGGTTATTGGCAATGAACTCTCATATTTTATTTGGTGACAGGCGAAGTTTAACAATAATTTAGTGACGTACAGGGCGTTTTAATCCTTTGCTGATAGAGGAATTTTTAAATATTGAGTGATGATCACTTACTTGACTTTTGGCGATTCAAAACAAACTTTCTAACAAAAAGTTAGAGTTTCATGTATAGAAATAATAAATTACTATTTGTACAATCATACTTCAATGGTTATATTGCAGTTTTTCAACTCTAACCGTGTATATTTTGCAGTTAGTCGCAAATTTCGATATCGATCAAAAATGATAGATCCAACAAAATTAAAATTAATCATGATCATGAAAGTACAATTTCTTATTCTGTTATATTGGCATGGTTCCATAAATCCAGTATCCCATGCGGCTATAAGCTATAATTAAGTGTTGTCCTAATTAACTTAATGCATTAAATAAATTAAATAATAAATTAACTTATGCACTCCTAGTCTTCAAAGGGTTAAAATAACTTTGCATGCAGTGCGAGACGTTATTCTTAGTCTTTGGATTGGTGGGCAACTCCAAACAGAAAACGAGATGCAAAATTTTGCGAAAGGGTTGCAAAGGTCTAACATTTTTATTTTTAACTTATTAAAAATAATAAAATAATTATTTCTAATTATTTTATTTGGTTCAATGCATTCGTTTTATTGTGTAGGTAACATGGGTGAGAGCAACTATGAGTCAGAAATGACCCATTTTTATAAATGTAACCTTCAATTTGTCATCCGGTGATTGGGTTTTTATCAGTAAGCTCTTATTGCCACAAATGTCACATCTGATTTGGTAATACTGTTAACAAAAAAATAAATTATCATTGCTCAAAATAATGGCAAGGGAAAAATATGAGAAATATGAAATACTTAATTGCGAAAGTTTCACAAATTGTGAAAATGTGAATTTATAAAAATCTGGCACCATTTTGGTAGATGGGAAGCTTAAATTTGTATTACAGTTTGAAAAATTTTACTCATAATTCTTCGAGGATGACTAACAACTAAAATTCACGTTTTATAGATGAGAATGTGAAGCATCTGAATAATTATTTTTATAAATAATTATTTTAGGAAATATCAAAAGTAACGAGCTGTGGTTACTGCGAAAATAATAATTTTATCTCGTCCAACGAAGCATTATGCGAAAGTGGGCGAATTTTTAATACTTATCCCAATTCGTTTGACGTCATTGAGAATTAAAATTGCTGACGATTAAATTCTGCAGAAAACAGACATCGTGGTTGTTGGATATTTAATTTCGCATATGTGAAAAGCTACGTCTGGAAAAACGTGGAAAAAGTTACTTAAATTTCCATTTCCACCACGTTACCAAAAATTCACGAGTTGCAACTAAATAAATAAAATTGAAAATAATTAAAGAACGTGCAAATCATCAATATCATTAATTTAATTTGTTTCGAGAACTTCTCTCAAGAACAACAATGGAATTTCTGTGAATGATCCAAATGTAAAAACAGTTTATTCCTATAATATTTTACTTTACATAGTAAAATGTAGAATATATAGTTTTATTTAATACTATTTACTCTATTAGATATATAACAATATTTTGCAGTCAGACAAAAATTTCAATTTCTATAAAAAACGGTAGAACGAACTCAATAAAAGTGTCAAAATTGAACATAATTATTAAAATATAATTCTTTATTCTCTCATATTTGCATGATTAAACTGTACGGTCATTAAAATGCAATAATCCATGCCATTACAAAATATCTTCAAATATAATTCATTATTTTCAATAATTAAAATGTGGTGAGATTCATATTTCGTAATTCATAATAATTTGTAACAAAAAGTAGATGCATCCAATCTACTGTATCGACTTGTTCGAATTAACTACATATATTAATAGGATAATGGCGCATATAATTATTTGTGTTTTGTTTTTAGTCAGTCACCTTCCTGCCGTCATAATATAAGTATGTACATACATGTTTTTCACGATTTCACGTAATTACATACAGTTTATTAAAGTGTAATAATATTATTACTATTTTTATTATCCCAATACTTCTGTCATAATTTTTGATAATAAAATTTTACATGGCTTTTAAAGTAGTATATGTAGAAGCGAAACGAACATAAAAACGCGGAGGTTTCCTAATCGACACAATCAATATTCACCCTGGAAGGCAAGAAGAGAAATTCTCTCCAAACTATAACATTATTCAATAAAGAATCGTTCTTTTATAATAACAAAAATGGTCACGGTACTATCAACTGTATCCTTTAAACCAATATGTTTTCCAAAACGAAGCCCACGCACGGAATCATTTCAATTTGCACAAAAGAATTATTGACAATTCATCAAATAACTCCAAAAAAAAAGCAAAGCAAAGATGATTCTTCTGTAATTCTCCCATTATTGCATATTTACAGTTAATGATCATTTAAATTCTTGTTAAATTCAATATCGCATACCATTACAATATACCTTTAATAATTGAAATATAGTATCTTTAAATAAAAAAATTCTTTCGCTATAATTACTAAAACCATGACAGAATATCACCTGTATTCTTCACAATAAAATCTTCTCCAAAGCCCAGTCCAGACACAGTCTCACTCCAAATCGGTCAAAATAATTAACGATTCATCAAACACCCCACAAAAAAAACAAATCAAAGATGATTAACGCGCAGGTTCCACCAGGAGCAGTCAACACAACAATTAATTTCACATATCTCAAAAATAACGAGGAAGTTCTGCCGAGGAAATAACAATTAATTATCAATGGTTGTCACGACAACGGGTATGGACACCAGAGTCGGCAGGGTGCAGGTATTTCATTGAGAAGCAAGTTATTTTCCCGGCGATGTGCCCGAATGATTTTCACGGAGAAAGAGCGAGTTTTAAAAGCCTCGTAACTTTATGCAATATCAAGGACCGCTTCCACGATTCGTGGCAACTCAATCGAGCGTGATATTGAATATTAATTGATGTATGCAACGTCGAACGTTTAAAATTCCGATTTGCTATGGGAACGGCATTACAATCGTCACGGCGGACGAATCATGATTATGTACGTGAATTTTTAATTTCCGCTCTCGCTGATATTCCTGATGGTTAAGAATGAATTCGTGCAATTTTTAGAGACGTTGCTTTTCACATTGTAAAATGCTTTTTATGTGGAAATTGATCTGAAATTATATTTACGATTATATAGTTATATAAAATCATTACACTAACAATAAGAAAAGATAGCAAGAGAATAGCCGTGAATATTTTTGAACACCTTAAAACCGCAAACCCTTAACACTAGAACTATCAAGGAAAACAAAATGATTTGTATTTACCAAATATTCTGCAAAAATTCTCAAAGTTTTGAGGACAGTCGTAGAGCAGATATTCCACGTTGATCTTATAAAACGTTGATAACTGAATGGATCATGTTTTCTACCTCTTAGTTCGTCTTTTATCAAAGTGTTTAACCCTTTCGCTCCGAGCGCCGCATATATGCGGCATCCAAATGATGCGTATACAAGTAATATATTCGATGCGCAATAACACTAATCCCTTGTTGTACATACAATAACGCTGCATTTTATGGAGAGCGACTATAGTCGCCAGCAGTATGTTAGTGTCATTTTACGGAGAATGGTTATAATCGTCCATAATACGTTAGCGGCATTTTATGGAAAGCAACGATAGTCGCCCGTGTTACATCAGCGGCATTTTATGGAGAGCGACTGTATTCGGCCGTAGTATGTCAGTGAAATTTTATGGAGAGCGACTATAGTTGCCTGTAGTATGTTAGAGGCATTGTATGGAGAACGACTATAGTCGCCCGTAGTATAGCAGTGGAATCTTATGGACAGCGAGTATAGTGGCACGCAGTATCCTACTGGCATTTTTTCAGAACGAGTATAGTCGCCCGTAGTGAGTTTATGGCATTTTATGGAGAGCGATTATATTCGCCTCTCATACTATGTCAGAGGCATTTTATGGAGAGCGACTATATTCGCCCGTAGTATGGCAGTTGAATCTTATAGAGAACGAGTATAGTCGCACGCAGTATCCTACTGGCATGTTTTCAGAACGAGCACAGTCGCCCGTAGTGAGTTTATGGCATTTTATGGAGAGCGATTATATTTGCCTCGCCTAGTATGTCAGAGGCATTTTGTGGAGTACGACTATAGTCGCTCATAGTAGCGAAAGGGTTAAAAATGTAAATATACTTGTTACATTAGACCAATGCTTGTTTTATTTAACACAGTTATTATTTAACATTTAGAAAAGCGTATATATAGAAGCGAATATACAGAAATATAATATGAACCTGAACTGAACTAGATGTAAAGGAACAAACGGTTTATAAAGGTTTCCGGCAAAAGACCGGGAGAAGGATAACGCTGTTACGAAGTTGAAAAGTCAAAGTAAAAAAGTACGGACTTTTGAACTTGCAACGGTGATTTGGGGATTTGGAAGGAATCGTGACTGTCGAGGACGGAAAATAAAATTTTGGATTTGGAATGACGGTTGGCAGTGAATCAGGGACTGGTAATTGATAGTCGAGTCACCTTTTCGATATTCCAAATATTTGTAAAGATATTACTAACTCATCTTATTATAAGATACTAGCTGAAAGTACCCGTGCTTCGCTACGGTTTAATAACATTAAGATTAAGGACTACTTAAATTAGTAAAAGTAAAGTTTAACGTTGATAATCCATATTCGAAAATATATTTTCAATCATTTAAAACGTACAATATTTTACGTGCTTCGAAACTAAAAAAACCCTTAAAATTTCGAATTTTGAAAAATCCTTTCTTAGTGGGTGCTTATACCCTAGAAGGAACGCTCATGCAAAATTTCAAGTTTCAAGGTCAAGTAGTTTCGGCTCTGCGTTGATGAGTTTGGCCCATACTTTAACCCCCCCAAAACCCCCCTAAAATTTTGAATTTTTCAAAACCCTTTCTTAGTGAGCACCTAAGACCCAATGAGAAGGTATGTTCCAAATTTCATTGCAATCCGTTCTGTGGTTTTTGAGATTTCGTGATGAGTGAGTGAGTGAGTGAGTGAGTTAGTCAGTCAGTCAGTCAGTGGTATTTAAGCTTTATATATATAGATTACTTATCTAGTCAGAGAGTCGATTCTTTACGTCTATAACCGTATACCTAATAGTAGATAAATGGTGGACATCCCTAGATCAACCAAAAAGACGATCCTAATCACCGTGTAGCCGCAAATGAATGGAAAAACAGTAGAATTATCGGTCGAATTTGTTTGAGAGGGAACCTGAGGAAGTTTAATGGCGGTACAAATCTCAGCGAAATGAAGCCATTTCCTGGGGATCGTGTCTCAGCGAGATTTCTCATTCGTTCCTCTTTGTTCCACATATGTCCATGAGGATCTTTCCTTCTGTTCTCGGTGACCCACATAGAACTCTACGATCTGCTTGGACGAAAAGGAACGAAGGAAAAAATAGGAAATAACATAAATCAATGACGGTTTACTTAATGGTCGATGTCTTTGATTAAATGGGGACGTCTTAAATTAGAGTTTCTTTTGGCTGAACTTGCCAGCTTGGGAGTACACTACATTTTACTCTTTCTTGGAAAATCGTACGTTAACGGGAATTGAATTTAATTCAGTTTAGAAATAACGATCTCGTTCTGCTGTTTTACGACGATCTAAAGTACAAGGAGTTTATTGTTTGGTTATTTAACATATATCACAGCAGCTTTATTCCGATTGTAAATTGTAGCAGAATTTTTGCACTTGCTAATACATCTTGTTTACTGCAGTTATCTCATACACTTGACTCTCTTTATGGCTTTATTGTGCGAAAAAGATTTGTAAATATTGATTTATAGTGAATTTCAAAATTATAGTTCAATTACCTAACGCAAATTGGAGAAACAGCTTAAAATGTAGATACGTAATTGCTGAGAATAATTAATTTGACGATCACCGAAATATAGTGTAATTGATTGAGAACGAAATTGTGATAGAAAAATATATCTTTTGTAATAAATTGACATTTTATTTAGGCCTAAATTAAGGGTTTGCAGGATATCAATTGGAAAATGTGTTTACTTTAATCAAATCAGTGGACGAAAGCATACCTTGCATCATTTAAATGGTAATTATACCTGAGATTAAAATCATCCTCATTAACTTACATTACAAACTTTAATATTATTCCCGCTACAAATGACATTATCAACAATTGAAACGTTAATTGAAGTGAAAAGTCGGAGATTTTATTAATTGCATTCCAACATACGATGTAGTAATTATTAATTCAATAATAATATGAAACACATTAACCTGCAGCAAATTACTTGGCCAACCACTTTGTAATAACCGGCCAAAATGGAGGATATAATAAACCTGTAATGTCCATGGTATTATCATCCCGGTAAATGAAATAATTAACGGAAATACAGCGGTAAATTCAAATTCAACGAGGAAACATGTTACGAGTTAATAATTCTAGAAGAATATAATGAAGTCGATTAAATACATGTAGGGATACTTTTTGTGATAGTGCTCAGTCTCACTAATTACTAATTGACTAAAGATTTATTAATGTAAAATACATAAAACTTAAAATAAAAGGTATAAGTATAAATACATGGAAATAATAAGAAATAGGCCGTAGCAGGTTTTCGCGTCTTTACTCTTTCACGTTTCTTCTCGAACTCTGACACCGCGCTCTCGAGTCTTATCGTCTTTTGTTTTTCATGTCATCATCTCTCATTCTCTTTGTCATTCACTCATTCTCTCACTCACTCATTCAATCTGCATTCCTACATGCATTATAAGTCTACACCAATATATCGAAATTCGAGAAATAAAACACTAACTCTATTTAAATTCATTGCCTTGCACTATACAGGAAAATTTTCTCCGAATATTCACAAAATGTTGATAAAATCCAGAAAGAAATAATATTCCTGTGACATTCCAGATACTATTGTAAGATCTCTATATGTATATACTTTTTTCATATATGTACATATGTATAGTTCCTCCTAAACTTTTGTATATATTAAACTAACAATATTTTAGCCTAGACAACAACTAAACAAATGAAAATAACACTCAAAGACTTTATTAAAGATATTGTAAAACTATAAAAAATAACAAACACATTAATCAATAAAAACTCTTAATATTCTAACTCGCAGTCTTACAAATTCTCGAATTTTACTCTCAATATTGTACTCTCCAATGTTCTTGGTTCAAATCTGTTCATAACTCAACTCTGTTTGTGGCTCAACTGACTTTCCCTAACTCTTTTACTGCGAGCGCCGCATATATGCGGCACCCATTCGACGATCCGTGTGTACGAGTGCCGCATGTATTCGGCACCCACGTTACGACATGTGGGTACGAGGACCGCATATATGCGGCATCCACTCGTCGATTTGTGTGCACGAGCGCCGTATATACGCGGCGTCTACATAATGTGTATACAAGTGCCATCTGTGATCGATGACAGCACTTGTCGCTATCGGCTGAACATTTTCTGATAGTGTTTTGACGTATTGCATTTATCACTTCTTACAACTGGTCTTTGTTGGACCGATATCACAACGATTTGTATTTTAATTCATTTTCCTCTTATTCATGAACTAAATATTCACGCTAGCTCTGGCATCCGTCGCCTTCCAAAACACGAATTCTGAACTTTCGCTTTTAAAATCCATCCATACTCGCTAATTAAACACTATTTTCTAACTACAAAAAATTCCGATGATACACTATGATTTTGATAAATAAGGAGTTAAATAGTACAATGACAAGTATTATACAATTTCGAGGAGTAGAAAAATTTTTCTTCGCAAAATTATTATATTGCATTATGGAGGAAAATTTCCTCCCATTATTAAGAGAATGTTAGTAATCCCAGGGCCGTGTCATGTCAGTATGCAAAGTACTTTAATCTACTCAGGCCTGATTTAATCTCCTTCCGACAGTCCTTTCTTTCACGCGACACGAAGTAGCCGACAGATTTTGGCGATTATAAAATCTTACGGGAAAGCGCTATAATTTTGAATAATTGATCGCTGTTACTTTTAAGCGGCCTGAATAATTAAATAGCTGCGACACGTTCTAATGAAATGCTTGTGCGTGGCACGAGTCACCATTAGGTGTTTTTCGTAGATTTATTAGATAAAGGTCGATGATATAAATAAAATGAGAAATAAGGAAGTGAATTTCACGGCATTGCCTGGAGGTTTGAATTTAACCATCGGCTTTGAAAGCACAAGGATTAGCTCAGCAAAGTAATTGACGGTACTTGTAAACTCAATTATTAAATTGTAAATTCAACTACCTGTGTAATTTACATTTATTAATTTGTTTATTAGTTTATTAGTGTTTTAGTTACAACACTGGAAAAATAGCCTGGTATACTGAATATAGACGAATTGTAATGTCGATGAGATTAAAAGACTGGATACAGACATGTATTGACGGCAACAGATGAGTTGACGCGCGGAAAGAATGCAAGTCTGATTGGTCAGTCAACAAAAAACATCACTCGCTGACAGGTACTTTCGATTCTAACACGCTATTTGTCAAAAGAGTCACACATCCAAATAGGACTATATGGCTAGCACCGCTTCCAATTCTTTAGCTGTGACAAATTGTACGATTATTAATAACATTTCTTATGATCACATTTCAGTGGTGGAAATGCAATACGGAACTGCACGGTCCCGCAAGGTGGGGGACCTAAATTCAGAAAGGGCCCAAAGTAAAGAAAAACCTAAATCAGAAGGGTACAATTGAAAGGGGGACCGAAAGAAGGGACACAAAACAAGAAGGGGACTAATCGGAAGGGGCCTAACATAAACACAGACCAAAAGTCAGAAGGGGCCCAGAGAAAAGAGAGACCTAGTCAGAGGGGGAGTAATGTAAACACAGACCCAAGTAGAAGGGGCCCAGAGTAAAAGGAGACTTACTCGGAAGGGGCCCCAAGTAGGATGGATCTCATCGGAACGGACCCAGAGAAAAATTAAACCTAGTTACAGGGTGGCTTAATGTAAACAAAGACCTAGTCAGAGGAGGCTCAGAGTAAAAAGGGACCTGTTCGGAAGCTACCCAAAGTAGAAAGAGACCTAGCCAAAAGGGGCGCAGAATGAAATGGAACCTAGTCAGTGGGTGTTTCATGTAAACAAAGACCTAGTCAGAAGGATACCAGCAAAAAAGGGGATCTAGTCGTAAGGGGCCCAAAGTAGAAAGAGACCTTATCGGAAGGGGCACAGAGTAAAATGAAACTCAGTCCCACGTGGTTAACACAAATCTAGGAAAAAGGGGCCCAAAGTAAAAAGAGACCTAGTCGGTATGGGCCCAAAGTATAAAGAAACCTAAATAGAAGGAGCCCAAAGTAAAATGAGATATATTCAGAGGGATTTTAGCGTAAAAACAGACCTAGTCAGTAGGGGCCCAAAGAAGGAAGACATCTAGTCCAAAGGCGCCCGAAGTAGAAACAGACATAATTTAAAGAGGCCCAAAAGTTTATCAAAATTGTTCCTATTTCAAATCCGATTAAAAATACATGGATAACAGCGACAATTTTATTTCACGTTTTGCATATGGCTTCCCATCGTCTAAAAAGCGACATCAAGGCAACCAAATGTATATTTTGCACAAGACCCAAAGAAATGTTATTCCATCACTGTCCCATATGATTCTTATCATCTACAATCTCTATCTCCAATTCTCAATCTCCCAATCACGACACAACATTTCATTGGCCCTTCTCGAATTAGCTTTCCACCAATAATTCAGCGCATAGCAACACACGATGAATTGCCCCGCAACATCCACATCAAATACACCACAATCCGGTTAGCTATAGAGGAAGTCTAAATCACTTTAAAAGTACAACCACTTTTTAATCCGCTTTCGACAACCTCGCCTCTCCATATTCGCTCGTTACAGCGGTACAAGTGTGTTTTTTCCAATGAGGTTAAGAGGCGATATTTACGTGGTTGTCGGACGTACACTCGTAGCCCCCATATCGCAGGGTGAGTGATCGATGTCGAGGGGGAGCCGTAGCACTGCTCGAAACCGCGGGTAATTATCCTGGCCGGTGAAGGTTGTGTAAACACGGTACTCGTTGCTGTTCTTCGACCCTTCTTCCTCTTCGAAATTCGTTGCTCTCTTTCCCCTATTTTGTCCTTTTCACCTGTAATTTCAGCCTCTCTTTGCGTTTCTACCGTTGTTTCCTCCTTGATTTTCTGCACCACTTGCGTCGTTGCCTCTTTGGGTCACTGTTTTCTCGTCGTTTCGTGAGGGTTTTTCATTTTGAGGTATTTTTACTTGGCTCTTTCTGTTGATTTTTTCTTTACTGTTGTATCGGATATTTGTTTCTCGTTTGTCCCTTGCCTTGAGGGAAAGATAGAAAATACTCCAGTCTTTGGCGATGATGGAAATACTCGACGGTGAATGCCACTAGTGTAATTTGAACGCTTAAGGACTCTGAACTCCAAAGCTAGCAAGCCGGTCAATATGACCGATTCTTAATTTTTTTTGAAAAGGTCACAAATTGATGGGAGTGCCATGAAGTAAATATTCCACTCTTATACCCTATAAAACTGAAATTAGTTAAGCCTTCATCTAACTCACCTCTTAATTCCTCTTTTTCCAAAATATTTCATCCCCTTCTGACTTTGAAACTACGAATGCGGTTAAAATGACAGGTTCTCAGTTTTTTATAAAAATCCTTAAAATCGATAAAAGAGCCAACCAGTGGATATTTAACTTCTATAGCTTAAAAAATTTTAATTATAAAATTTATCATCTTTCTCACCTCTTGATTGCTCTCTTACCAAATTAATTTATCGTTTTGAAACTTTAAAACTATGGAGACGGTCAACATTACCGGTTCTCAGTTCCTTTTTAAAAAGTCTGTAAATCGATGAAGAAAGCAAGCAGTAAATATTTCATTTCTATATCTCCTAAAATATAAATTACTTATCTTATCACATTTCTCATCCCTTCATTTCTCTTCTTCCAACTTTTTTTATCCTCCTTTAATTTTAAAATTACGAAGGCGGTCAAAGTGACTCTTAAAAATTCTTCGAATCAATAAGGGGGCCAAGCAGCAAATATTTTACTCCTATAACGCATAAGAAATAAATTCCTTCATTTTTCATAAATCATTTTTCATATCTCTTCCGTGAGTATCTCGTCCGTATATATATTTCTATTTATTATTATATTATTATCTTACGATTAGTATCTGTTATTCTTATTTTATTGTATCCTAACAATTAATCATTTCACTTTATCCACGCCTACATTAGATCAACCGACACATATCATTAGCCTTTCACTTACAATTAGCCCCTTTCTTTCTTTTTCCTGGTAGCGGAATCCAACTAAAAAAATAGGACAAGAATTGCCAAAAAAAATAACACAACATACCAACTGTAAGATACTTTACTTATTGTTAGTCTATTACTTACTAAGGTATTTATACTCTAATTTTATTTACTAAGATACTTCACTTGAGTCATAATTGTACATTAATTAATTGTAAGATGTAATTATTCATATGGACGTTAGGCAAATGCACAAAAAATAAATTTTAATCGAATGGTTCACTGTATTTATTTGACAAAACGAGCATGCGCTTCATCCAGATCAATGTCAATTACAAAATGAATTCATCCGCAAAGAATGAGGCGAAACATCTCGACATACAAGCCCCATAGGCATTCGCAAGCCAACCATGAAAGTTATCTGGTTGCGATAGCGCAAGTTAATCCTTCTGGGTGCGCCCCATTGCAATACCAATCGAAGAGCGTCCGTTTATTTCACATTAGCGGCTGCACCGGCCGGATTAACACGGCCAACCGAACGTATCGATTCATTCAATTAGCGCGTTCGTCGACCCATTCAAATACGTGATTAATAACGTGCTCTATGTGTTTATAACCGATACGCATCAGAAACGAGCCTTCGGATGCTACCCCGCGAATGTCGTTGCATTCAGAAACGTATATTGCCGTTCGGCAGGAAACTCTCGGGCGATTTCCAACCGGTCCTCAACGGATACGCATTATGTTATATTGTTTATCCGCACGTGGCCGACTGTTATGCCATCGAGTGGAACGATTACGAACGCACCCATCGGAGGATCATGCTCGTTACGTATGCCGATGATAATTTGAATCGAAAGTCGGGTGCGGATTTGTGGAGTATAATTAGCAATATGTTATTCCCGCGTGGTATTTCCTCGAGGGTTTCTGGAGAGGGAGTTTGGAAGTTAATATCTTTGAGGATTGGAGGTGACCGGTTGAGAATTTTTATATATTTTGGAGGGTTATAGCAGACATGGGTAAGGAGGTACTATTGATTAACAGAAACAAGTCACTTGATAAGTGGTTTGGTCCGATTCTCTCGGGAGGTAAAGATAACGTTAGTCCGTACGTATTTACGATTCTAATGAGCGACTAGCCGAAGAAGCACTTAAGGACGAAATAAGTTTTTAGTTTATAAGTATACTAGCTGAAAGTTCCCGTGCTTCGCTACGGTTTAATCGAAACTAAAAAAAAAACCTTAAAATTTATAATTTTGAAAAAGCCGTTCTTAGTGAGCACGTAGGACCCAAGGGGAAAGTATGTTCCAAATTTCATTGCAATCCGTTCGGTGGTTTTTGAGATAAATGTTTAGTGTGCGAGTGTCCCCTTACCCCGCACCTCGACGGAAGTGACTTCTTTTGGTTGGCGTCTTATACAAAGCAATATATGAATCGTCGATGAATTTCAAAGGTTGTGTTCTTGTTATATTAGCAATAATGTCGACCCCCATTACTTTCTTTCTACTTCTTAAATTTGACTGTCCTTTGATTCACTTTCAGCAGCGTGCTTTAAACGTGAACGTTTTTCTAACAAGGGAACATCTCGAGGTGTAAATCACCCATTTTTATGAAATTTTAGTATGACATAGTCCTCGTGAAAATATTTGACCCGTATTCTTTTTTTATCGGCAAGCGTCCATTTAAAGGTGTGAAAACCACCCTCAAAGTTGGGCTCCTGAAACTTATTTATCGAATATGTCAAAAACTATACGAAAATTGCGCACCTCTAATAGTTTTCGAGATATTCGATAAATAAGTGAGACTTTTCAATATTCTATAGCATGTGTCGTTATGGACAACTATTATTTGCCGACGAAAAGAAGTCACTTGATAAGTGTCTTGCTCTGATTCGTCGGAAGAATAGAGACGTCCCTGGTCCTCACCTATCTTTGATTCTAACGAGTAACCGGACAAAAAATCACATAAAGACAAAGTAAGTGTTTGGTTTTTAATTGTTGTTCTATAATTTGATGGCCTATACCAAACGATTTCTTTCCTCTGGCAGTCGATAGATGTTTGGTGTCGCATTGATTGACTGTACCGATGAATGTAGAGGGTGTTTTGTCAACATTTTTTTTCGGCAGCAATATTGATGTTGACACTTCGGATAAATAATAGTTAGGGAGGTTTTGAAATTTGCTCTATTAACAACATTTTAAATGTCTACCTTCGATGCAATAATAAATTGGTTGAGTTAGAAATCAAATGTTCCATGAAGAGTGAGGACAGTAAAATGGTGAAACTTGTGCCACTCGGAGAAGTATAAAACAATTAAATTCACGTTCGCGTCCTTACTCTGCATCACCGATGCCAAAATCGCACGAAAGTCGCGGTATCTCCAGAAGAATCTTTTCAGTCCGTCCAAATAACAGTCTCCCATTTCTTTCGAGTCTTCGTCTCACTTTGAGAATAATTCGCCGCGAACAAGAAACGGCGCCAATTACGCGAGAGTCTAAGAAAAAAGAGTGCGACCATTAACGTTGCTTATTTTCCAACAGAAAAGCTCCCACTCGAAACTCGTTTCTCCATGAAATACGAAATAAGGCGGACGATGTTGTAAAGTACAAAAAAGCCGTGCCTTTTGTACAGCTATTTTAGAGGCGGACCAACTATATTTTCTAAGAGACCAGAGAAAAGGGGACACGAGAAAACTGGAAAGGTGTAGCTGGCAGAATTTCACGGGAGACCGTAAGATAGATCGGAAGAATTTCAGACGGGGAGCCAGAAAGCCAGGGAGTCAGAGAAACACATAGTTAAAACGAAAGGAATTCAGAAAGATAGGAAGTCAGAGACACAGAAATGTCAGAAATTCAGGCATTCAGTTAGTCGAAGAATCAAAGAGTTCAAACGTCAGAAAGTCAATCATTCAGAGAGTCGGAACGTCAGAAACTCGAGCATTCAGAAAGTCGGAGTGTCAGAAATTCCAAGCGATAGAAAGTCGGGCATTCAGAGAATCAGACGGTCAATGAGTCGGAGAGTCAGAGAGTTGGAACGTCAGAAAGTCGATCATTCAGAGAGTCGCAACATTAGACAGTCGTACATTCAGACAGTCGGATCATCAGACCCTCGTGCATTCAGAGAGTCGCAGAGTCAGAGTGTCGGAACGTCAGAAATTAGATCATTCAGAGAGACGGAATATCAGACAATCGGACATTCAGAGAATTGGAGGATCAGAAAGTCGGGCATTCAAAGAGTTGGAGCATCAGAAAGTCGGGCATTCACAGAGTTGGAGCATCAGACAGTGTGGCCTTCACTGAGTAGGAGCATCAGAAAGTCAAGAACTCAGAGAGTCAGAGGGGCAAAGTGTTGGAGAGCTAGAGAGTCGGAACATCAGAAAATGAAGCATTCAGAGAGTCGGAAAGTCAGTATCTCAGAGCGTCAGAGAGTTGAAAAGCCACAGAGTCGTAGGGACAGAGAACTGCAGCTTCGGAGAGTCAGAGTTCCAGATAATCAGACAATCAAGGAGGCAGAAAGCTGCGTAGCCAAAGAGGTGGAGTGTCAGAAAATCAGAGAAACAGAAAAATACAGGGTCAGAGAGACAGATATCCCCAGAGTGATAAGGAGGAAGAGGGGGGTAGAGAGAAACAAAGAGAAAGTGAACCAAAAACATAAATACACACAGAAAAAAAAAATTCACCCAAAAGAAAAACGACACCCTTCGATTAAATTCTCCGCTACTCTTACACCCATTTCCCGCCATTTTCCTACCACCCCTTTCGAATTTCACGGCGAACCAAAGAGCAACGTTTCAGTGCAAAAACGAGCTCCCTTCGCGGCGATAAAAAGACTCGAATTATATTCGATAGAGTCTCATAAAGATGAAGAAGGAAATCGTGGGCTGTTTTATCGGACAGGGCTCTCGACATGCTCGTTTAAGTTGTTATTAACGAGACGAGATTTTCTTTTCTACGGTCTTAGAAGAACCTATCTCGTGTTTCCACCGTCGCAAATTAAATCGAATCTACGGTTTACTTGTATTTACGCAAGCAGGTGTGAAATGCCATGGTGCACGCGTCATTGCGTGCCTGTTGAGAAGGATCGTTAATTCTTGGACGCGTTGTAGTTCGTTTGCGAACACGATTCTTAACGTGAATGGCTCACGGATATCGGCAGACCTGTTGGAAAAACTGGTAATGTTGTATGGAGAGTCGTCGTTGAAAGAGTATTCCTGATAGAGTTCGTGGAATCTCTTGAGAGCTTTGAAAAAATGTTGAAGATTTATGGCGAATGATAGCAGGCTTGTGTACCTACAACGTGTGATTCGACGTTCATGGTAAAATGAAAGAAAATAGAGTAGCTTGGAGATTTGTGGAAACGAGATCAACAGTAAAGCAACTTGATTTTATTTGGAATATGTTTAACACTAAACTACCGGGGGGGGGGGGGGCACATGTTATATTTAAATATAGGAAATAGTCACTTTGGAATGAAATGGAAGGAAGAGGGGAAAAAGATGGTGGATTCAGTGACTCAGGCTTTGGAAGATAGACGTGGAATATCTACTGTGTTATTTTTCTGTAAATGTAGAAAGGTTTCGGTAAAAATTAGGATCCAGATATTTTGACTAGAACTGGTAGTTCTAGTGTTAAATATGTTAAATAAACACTTAGAGAGAGAGAGAGAGAGAGAGAGAGAGAGAGAGGAATTTTAATCGGAAGGCCGAATTAAAAGTTAATTTGTGAGAAAACGGTTCGTTTCTGACCCATGGTTCCTCTCAGACATTTCCCCTACGTAACAAGATGAATACGATGAGTCAATAAAAAAATTTGCTACCCTTTGCCGAATTTTGCGGACCGTTTTTTTTCGCAAATCCCCATCGATCCAGAGCTGTAGAACAACCCCTTAAACCATGACCATTAATTTTTCTACACCCTGTACATAGTTGCAGGCTAAAGGGTTAATATTAATCTCTCGTAATCACTATTTTATCAAATTCATTTCTATAATTACAAAACTCTCCCCCTACTTTATATTCACCCTGTACATTTTTATTGCAGAAGCCTTTTCCCCCTGTTCAGCTCATTACCTAATAAAAACACCTGGAAAAGTGCAGATCTAATCGTGCAATTCGTTAAATGCAACCCAACTGTTCACACTCAAAGCGGTCTGATTTTGTTTGCTCTATACTTATAGAAAAAAAGAAACAGCCGAAAGATACGCCGAATGTATTCTTACACGCACGTGAAATAAAAGTTTGCCTTCTCATAGAAACAAATTGATATACCTACCTCAACATGCAACTACAATTATACAGTTTTATTTGCCCACGAGAGAAGAAGTGCCTATAAAATTATACGGAAGTCGACTTATTTTCTCACGCGAGCGATTTTTAAATAGCTTGTGCTGTAACAAATGAAATTAAATTCATAATATTCGTTTCCACGATAAGTGAACGTTGCAATAGTGGAAAAAAATGAGGTGTGGTTAATAGTTGACGTTAATTGATTATCGGAGAGAAATTATATATTTTTCTTTTGTAATAAATATAAAAGGACTATTAGCTGATGCTGGTGATTCAGATTTGGACTTGTTGATAGAGAAATTTATGAGATTCGTGTTTCAGGGACATTAAGTATTTTTATATTACTGAGTTCTCCTTGATATGCTTTAATTGTGCCATTAAACTTCTACGTTCACGCACGTTTCCGTGAATACTTGAAACGTGGAAGCGGTTTTACAGCTTTCTTCCTTTCAAAAGGATTTTCAAAGTTAAACGTTTTACTCTTAATGGCCGGTTTTCTCGTTACTTGTGAAAAATGCAATTTTAATCTTCTTCTTGTAACTTTACCGTTCTTAAAAGCTTCGAAAGATTATTCATTTATTATGGCCGCATATTTAAGAGGTAGAAGAACAAGAGGGTTCGCATCCGTTATAAAATCTACGGTTTTGACTTTGGATATTAATTAATCAAGACACTAGTCGAAGTGTAAATCTGTTGTTGATGTACTTTAATTGTACAATTGGTTAGACACTTAACGTTAATACTATCGGGAGTATTATATTTAAAAATTCTACATAAGTACTTTGCAAAAAAGAGAGAATAAGATGTGAAAAAGTTGACTTCGCTTTAATCCAAGTTGTCGATATATTTTAGTTGTACAATTATTTCAATCATGTGTGAGACACTTACCGTTACAGCTATCGGTGGTATATATATTATATTTCAATTTTTCTGAATAAAGATTTTAGAAAAAAAGAAATTAAGAGGTGAAAAATATGATTACACTTTAATTACACAACTTATCGATACATTTTATAGTTATACAATTTTTCAGTCGTCGGTCAGACATTATACAGTGAAACTATCGGCCGAATATCAATTATATTCAAATTTTTCTGAATAGACATTTTGGAAAATTAGAAATTAAGAGGTAAAAAGTATGATTACACTGTCAGTGTCCAATTTATTGATGCATTTTAATTATACAATCCTTTAGGTCGTTGGTCAGGCATTCCAAATTAGAACTATCAGCGATATATCTATTATATTTAAGTATACTAATTGTAAGTAGATACTTTGGAAAAAGAGAAGTACAGAGATGGAAAAGATCGCTAAGCATCAAAAAATTTGATTTCTGAATGAAAGGAAGCAAAGAATGATAGACGTACAAAGATTGATTTTTTCTTTTTAGATTTCGGCGTCGACTGCTGTGGCTATTTAGCATAAGACCTACATTTTAAGATGCGTTTCGAACCACTGAACTCTGATATACATATTGCATGGAGGAATTCCGCGGACGAAGCTGGAATCCGAATATATGCCAGCCGTGTCAGACCGAGCTTTTATCTTCCGAACAATGTAATGTTCTCTCGTCGAGATCTGACGTTTTTTCTATGACTTAAATGCTGGCATTCTTATGTAAACGGAAATTTTATATATTCTGTTACATGAGGAACAAAGTTGAAGTTTCATATTTAAATTAAATAGGAAATTTTAAATAGGTACTTTTCAAAAATCAGATAACAGTTTCTATTAATCCTCTATTGACCAAATTTTATGTGGTATTCAAACATCAGTTTCACTATAGTAGAATTAAAAAATTGTAGAAATACTATTTTAACCCTTTGCGGGCGGAGACTTTTTGGATACTGAGAAATAATCAGTCATTTAGCGATCAAGAACCACTCTTTTATTAGAAGGTTAAAGTATTAATATATATAAGTTATAAATTACTGTTTGCAAAATCATATTTCAGAAAAACAAATGTTGCATTCCAAAGAATTGCATGATTTTCACGAGCTAAATTATGATATTTGGCAAAGTTGAAAATTAGAATAGAAGCTTAAATGTGACTTGCGTTACCTCAAAGTTACAGAGGTTCATACAGGGTCAATATGTCAGTCCTTAATTTTGAAAGTGGCAAAAGACTATTTTTTCTTTAATCGTGATATTTAAGTGTTTGGGATTTGTGTTTAAAAATGTTGCTGACACTTATATTTTTCTTACAAGAACTTACACTCGTGGATATAGGCATTTCAATGAGCTTCATATGAGGTAAAAGTACACCGTAAGATATTTGTGCCATGTCCCAGCGTTTTTGTGAATGGGTCCTCAATTTTGAGAAATCGCATTTTGGAAAATGCAATTTTTGTATGCTACATGTTATACTCTTAAAGAGTAAGCAACTATCAAAGTTCATTATCTTTTTTGCACTAGTTTGTGGGCCATTAAGTCAATGATGTCACTTGGAAAGGATAAGGGGAGAATGATTAAAAATTCTTTTTTCTTTGGTTTTCAACCAGCCTATGTCCACTTGGAAATATTTTACTATAAATTCGCCATTACGTATACCTCATTTTTTTAAATATTTTTGACTGCCCATTTACTCGTTTATATAATATTACAAAAAATAAGTTTACAGAAATTAACGAGTGGGTCATAGGTTCGCCATCACTGGTCAAAGTTATTTTCATCATATTAATTCCAAATTTTATCAAAATGAAGAGACATCATGGAACTATAATTAGTATTGCCATTAACGCGTTTTTTTCAGAAAAAGTGACTTTTTCCATTTATAAAATAAACGTCTCCCATATCGTCCAATTCCAATTTGACACTTATATAAAAATAATATTTTTCCAAGTCCTCATTGACTTCTATAATTAATTAAATCGATCCACCATGTTTTCTTTTCATTTTGGCCAGCCCTTAAAAAACTTTTCCCGTCATTGCTTCCCCTCTGTGTGAAACAGCCTGTAGAATCTCGATAGCTTGAAATCCGAACAAAACCGTCGATCCTCGACGAAATGACTGCAGTATTCAAATCTAGAAATATAAAAACAACGGCAACCGTTAAAGTAAACTCATCGACCCCCACTCTGTTGTCTCTCGTGAAATTAATTTCCAGTAACAAGCACGAACAACCCCATCCATGGGGGAGGGGCTGGTGGAATATTCGCGAAACTTTCCATCGTGTAATGCGAATGCACGGAAGGTGGAATAGGTCTGCGGGCCGATTCGGCGTAATATCGAATATTAAATAATATCGTTGGTGCATGTCGACAAACTTCGGCCGCCATTTCCACCGAACCGATGCAGCCGCTTTCGGATTGCAGCTGCAGCTGACGGGGAAAATTTACATTTGTCGCGTATACGGAATGTTTATTCCGGCAATAAATTTTTGCAACCCGAGCTTCGTCGAGTCTGTTGCGATCCTCCTGGGATTGCGATTCTCCATGACACACATAATCGCAATTGTAAATTGGAATATTCCCCATTAGTTGTCCTTGCAGCTGACCTGGCTCAAGTGACATTGTTGATTGTGTTGTAGGATGAAGTTGTCGAGGGTTTTTGAGAGATTTGTGGGAATGGTATGTTTTGGGGGAATTTGATTCACGGTTTAAGAGATTACGACGGTGGGTGAAAAGAGACTTTGAAGTTTGAAATCACGCAGACGTTGAGTGCTTGTGATAAGTGCAGAAATAATAAAGCTGTTAGGCGGTCAAAATGAGAGGTTTAAATATCACACTTCTATCTGACAAAACTTAAATTACTCAATTTGTCGTCTTTTTCATTCCTTAATTTTTCTTCTCTCAAATTACCCTACTCTTCTTCGGTACTAAAATTATTAGGTAGCTGAAATTATCGGTTCGCAAATTTTTTCGAAAAATTCACCAAATTAATCGGAGTGCCACATAGTAAATATCCCACTTTTATTTTATAACATCTAAATTACTTAACTTATAATCTTTTTCTTCTTCCATATTATTCTATCCCCCTTTGGCTCTAAAACTACCAGGTGGTGAAAATTATCGACTCGTAAGTTTTTTAAAAATTTTGCCAAATTAGTAGGAGAGTCAAATAATAAATATCATACTCCTATCTTATAAAACAGAAATTATTTATTTTATCATCAGTTCCTTCCTTCATTTCTAGTTTTCCAAATTATCCTATCCCAATTTGGACTAAAACTACGAGGTGGTCAAAATAACAGATTCGCAAAATCTTCAAAAAAATTGCCAAATTGATAGGCAAGCTGCGTAGCGAATATCCCATTTCTGTCTAATAAATCCTAAGGTATTTAGTTTATCTTCTTTTTCATTCCTTGATTTTTCTTTTCCCAAATGATCTATCCCCCTTTGATACTAATACATATTACCAAGCGGTCAAAATGACCGATTCGCAAATTTTTCGATAAGTTCACCAAATTGTTAAGAAAGCTGCGTAGTCCATATTCCACTTCTATTTAATAAATCCTAAGTTACTTAATTTATCATCTCTTTCTTCCATTAATTTCCGTTTTTGCAAATTATTTTATCTCCCTTTCGCATGAAAACTTACCATTGATCAAAATAACCAATTCACAGATTTTCCAAAAATAAAAATCTTATAAAATCTAAATAACTGTATTAATCATCTTTCCTTCCTCTTAAGTTATCATTTTCCAAATTATTCTATCCTCTCCAACCACTAAAACTCCAAGTGATTGAAAAAAACGATTCCAAATTGAAAAAATTTAATTTTTTTTTTCAAAAAATTCTCCAAATCGTCAGAGGAGCTATAAAGTAAATGTTTCCCTTCTACCTGCCAGATCCGAAATTACTAAATTAATCATCTTTTTCTCCTCTCACTTTACATTTTTCCAAACTACCAGTTCAACAATATGTAAACATAAAAATCATAAGACCACGAATTCTCCTATTAAAAATTATCTTACTACTATTTGCAAATCATAGCGCCATTGAACTGTTCTCCGAAACTTCCGTTACAACGGAAGCGCTGTCGAAAAATCGATCGAATCCATGGCCCAGCCGTTGCTACTATCTCCTTGACGAAGATGCCAGTGGCGTTAAATCCAGCAAACTTTATCGAACGGTTTCGTTTAACCTAACACCGGCAAACGACCGAGATAATGCCCGTGGGAGGGTGCACGAAATCGCGGTAGAGACTAACGCCGATTTACGAGCCTGCCATTTTGAATGCGCCTCCGCTTTTCACCCTTCAACGAACCTCTTCAACCTTACAAAACGATGCTCCATCGTCTTTCTTCACTCTTTTACTTTCTCTTGCTTCGTCACTTTCTATTCTTCATCTTCTACTTCCTCACTGTTTTCAATCTGTCCTCTTTTCCATGTCCTCATCACGTTGCTTTCTGTATCTCTCTTTTTGGAGCGTTGAGTTCTCTTCCTGTGTCTTGGAATTTCTTAGTTTCTTCCATCTCTTCGTCTCTGGACGTTATTCTATGGTTCCTCTCCTTTTTGCACCGTTTTCCTGACTTTCTTCGATATTCTTTTCTAACTGGATCGTTCCGTTTCTTGGACTTCCTTTTTCCTTTTGAAACTGTTATTTCTCTTTCTCTCTGGTCTTTTTACGGTACTTTCCTTCTCGAGGTCGTTCTTCTTCGCCCTCTCGTACTCTCGAAGGAGCTACAATTTAATTCAATCTTCATAAACTCACCGAAGCCGAATCCGCGGTTTATGATAATGGCGCTGCCACCACGAGGTACCGACGTCGAGGAGCAACTGACATTGCAAATTCTACCTTTTTCCTGGAGAAATTCACCATTATATACAGGCTGTACGTCGTAAAGTTCATCCCCGTTTTCAGGACACTTGGGATACTTTAAGGAAAATATTTAATAAACGAGAAATTGCCGGCTTGACGATCGAGCATCGACAATGGCTATTGTAAGCGGGATCGTCACGATATAGAACTTTTACGGAATTTCAATGGACCTCGTTGTTAATTCCCATGTCAATGGTGTAGCGATGAAATGCAAATTTATTCCTTTTTCTAACTAATCACTGTTTTTTTTTTTAGTGCAATAAGCAAAACAATTTTATATTCTCTACAACAATGTGTCTCTAATGATAGTGTCATCACTGATTGACATTTTGTCCATGGCAAACTTTCCACCTGCACAGTAGATATTTATGTAAATACTTTATAATACTGAAATTACCTAACCAATAATATTATTCGTTACAGAAAATAGGAAAATTAATTAATAAATATATTTCCACGCGAGATATCGAAGCATGGCGGACCTGTCAATTACGTGTTAGTTTCGGAATGAATAAATTTTAATTAGATACCATCCAATTGGCCTTCTCTTTTCAAAATATTAGGAGTACAAATTAATTCTCGGATCCCAGATTTCATTGACCACAAAACCTATTCAGATTAGAATTTTTCCAAATTTGAATAGTCATTCTAAAGCGGCATTTGTTAGCTTTAAAATAAGATATATCGCATGACTCTACTCCAGACATAACGTGAAAAATCATGTGTAGAACCGATGTCGTTCGATAAGCAATATTTAAGGCACTGTCTTCTTTTCGCGTTTCAACTAAAAAAAAAGAAACGCTATATCGTGCAGCACTTGTAAAAAATGGTTTCAACAATTTCGAATAATCTCCAGACTTAGCCCCTTCAAATAACCACCTATTTCGATCCCTACAACACCACCTAACTGATTCTCAATTCAAGTAAGTTGAACAGGTCTATAAATGCCTCAATGATTTCATTGATGTGAACCACTATCATTTTTCCGATCTGGAATCCGACAATTACCTGAGAGATGGCAAAAACGTATAGAAAATGAAGAAGATTATGTTTAATATTGAATTTATATCAACATCGTTATAAATAAATGTCAAAGTTAGTCAAAAAAGGCCGAGAATTAATTTGTACACCTAATACATATTTAATATAATGTTACACCACCAAGAAGTTGGCGCACCGAACAAACCTGCTCCCTTGAACCAGTTCGATTCGAGGATCGAATAGATATATCGATCAGCCGGGCTTGTGCGGAAGTATTGTAATCAGAAAACGCCATTGGGCTTTTGAACGAAACGGAAGCTCGAGTAAACAAAGGAATAGTTAGTTTTATAAACTAATATTAAACTAATATTTATTAAATTAGGTAAAAATAGAAATACATAAATCTAATAAAAAATTACACTAAAAGAAACTACTTAATAACTCGTATAAAAAATAAATGAATAACATAAGGGAACATAAATCGTAAGAAACATAAAAAACGCATAACTTCCGCACTCGTCCGACACAGAGAACGTTCTCCTCTTTCAGGCCCATCCGCGGCCGCACGATGCACGTCGTGACGTCACCAAACTAAACATTCGAGCATCGCGACGTATCTCGCCACGACGGCATAATTTTTAAAATAAACTACGATATAAAGGATATAACTATACCAAATACTTAAAAGAATACAGTAGGATCCCTCTAATGTTGACGACTCGCGCCAGAATCATTCGCTAATGTTGGCACTCCCGTCTATCCCCCCTCTTCATGACTTATTTTCCCCTATGCGCATAAGCATGCGCAGAATTGAAACTTGAGTGAAGGATTCATGTAAACATCCATAACCTACATAACACGCCACGAACCTAAAATTCTATTGGGCAATAAAAAGTCTATGCGGGGGAAAATACAAGTAACAGTAAGGGGAGTATTCTGTCGACATTAGCGAGAGAGCAACGTTAGAGGGAGCAACATTAGAGGGATTCTACTGTAACAAAAATAAGCAGCAGCAGGTATGGCGTCTTTTCACTTTCGCGTCTCGTTACCAACTCGTCACTTCGCGTTCTCCTGTCCTGTCTTTTGTTTTTCGCCGCTCTCATTCTCTCACTCTCTTATTCCTACATAAATGTAGCTACTCAAAAATTAAAAACACTCATTACCATTTCTTACTCCAGTCGATTTCCAGTTTTTCACCCCCGACATCGAATAATTCCAATAATCACTTCGAATAACACTCAAGAATCACCCCCACCCTTGATCAAACCTATTATAATCCCAAGATTCTTCTCGCATGCAGGAAATGCGCTACTTAATGCCACGTCATAAATCCAGGGGTCTGCCGAGAAGCCGGGTGTTTCTTCGTCGTCACGGAAAGTCCGCCATGTTGCTCTCGGCTCTACTCCATCCCCTAGCGCGGAGAACGGGAAGAAAAACAAGAAGACCAAACGATAGTTTGAATTGCTAAAGGCACCGGCAGCTTGCAAACCCAGTGCAAGCACTGGCTCATTATTATTCGGAATATGATAAGTCGGTGGTTGATACGCCCGGTGATTCTCCCTGTCGGCGTGCAACGTTCCAACCCCTTCTTGGAATTTGCATGTGATCCGATCCCTCTCTCACCCCTTTCACCGTCTTCTCGCTGCCACTCTGGCTTCTTTCCTCTGCCAGACGGATTCCGGGTTAAAAAATGAACATTCCTGGTAGACATTAGTTGCGGAGAATTCTGAGCACTCGTCTTATAGAATTCTCCGGGTGCATCGAAATTGCCGTGAATGCTATTCGAGTAATTAATTCTTGAGGCTGAGTGCTGACGCTGTGCTGGTTGGAATTAGATCGATGGGTCTTTTTAGTTGTGCTGTTGCAGGCGATTGTTGGGGTCGGTG
The DNA here is from genome assembly GCA_910591515.1 of Cerceris rybyensis. Classification (NCBI taxonomy): domain Eukaryota; kingdom Metazoa; phylum Arthropoda; class Insecta; order Hymenoptera; family Crabronidae; genus Cerceris; species Cerceris rybyensis. Next base: position 63,411,478 of record OU342789.1, on the reverse strand, counting down.
GATTGGTAGGTATCGATAACGTCGAGGAATTCTTGGTTACGTAACTAGGGGAGGAGGCGCGGGAATTTTTAATTGGGATGCGTTATCAGCTTGGTGATAATTATACTATATTTTCAATTAATGTTTTACATTAACTTTTTGACATACATAGGTCAGTACTTTTTTATGAAGAATGTGTAGGTGTAACGCTTGATGCATAAAAAAGTACCTCAATATATTAAAAAAAAAAAAATTGACCTTCATATGTCCTTGACGCGTCCAATTACGGAATTTCCTATGAAATATGTTTTTCTACATACCACAATACCGAAGTTATCCAAATGTCAAAATCGGCTGGGAGACTCTGTATATAGTAGTTTTATGAACAATTTACAATGTTGACAATTAAAAAAAATTAAAAAATGGCGGAGATATGAGAAGATAAGTAGGACCTTCTTTTGAAAATCCTTACTGACGGTGTACATGATTTCCCTGTTAGACATTGTCTAAGACAAAAAAAATTTTTGTACTTATTTAAAAAGGTAATAGCTACAATGTGCGGTAGGGAACTATTTTAAAATTTTTTTTGTAGAAATGACAGCTGCTTGAATAGAAAATTTCTAATTTTCATCGAAATTCTGAGTTTAAAATGTTTATAATTTGTGAACACGGCACCTAATCAAAAAAATCCTACGTCACATTGTGGAGAATATTATAAAAAATGAGTGTTGTATATTTTAACCAAATCAGTTGACTAGATATGAAAATATCGTGTACACCAGTTTGAAAAATGCAGTTTCGAGAAAAACGCAAAAGAAATAACACTACGTCGTAAGCGCCTTGAAACCTAAATTTTGTTTACTTACCTTCAATCGTAACTTTGATAATAGTTTTAATTTTGAAATGGTTAGACACTTAAAATATTCATAAAAATATAAGCAATTCAACTAACAAAAAAATTGATTTTTTACAATCTCAAAGTGGTGTAACCCCTTAAGCGGGAGTGGATGTTTAGAGTGCCCAATTTCATTCTGTGGATAAACAAAAAAGGAATGATTTTAATAGAGAATTCAAAAGCTCTTTATCAACCATTGAATCTGTATTTTACCAAAGAGATTGAATTCTCGATAAATCATGGTATAGAAATTATTCATAACAAAGTCATTGTAGAAGAGAAGTAAATATAATTCATCATTTTTAATAAGAAATAAAATGAAGAAATATGGAGTGTCAGAGTATTTCGAAAACCATATTTCATGGTGTATTTTATTACTAGATTTTTCATTTTTACACATTGTTCATAGATATACAGGGAAATAATGAATATGCATTTACGTGCAACAGGAAATTTACGCGGCAACTAAATATTGCTAACTCGCCATATGTTGGCGCATTTATCATCGTATAAATTAAACATCGATATTTCATCAATGCGCCCTATTCGGCGAACGTCGTTGTTCTTTTTTTCGGATAGGATGTAATTAAAATTTATTCATCCTGAAACATAAATTGGCAGGTTCGCCATGCCTCGACATTTCACGTAGAAATATATTTATTAATTAATTTTCCCGTTAGCCGCGGAAAAAATTGCGTCACACGATCGGAAAATCAGAGGCCATTATTTCATGTGAAAATTTGGCGGGTTACGATTAATCAACGTTTCTTTTCCTGCCGGAGAAAAAATTCCGCCGTTTGAAAATATTTTCAACGATATTTTTATGAAAATACATAGAATCCTCCATTCGACTTTTTCTCACGTGAATAGTAAACATGAATTAACGCGAAATATTGGAAAACATAGAAGTTTCATTGGAAAATAATTCTATACTTTGACTGTTCACGTGTGTATGCAAAATTCGCGATTTTAAATTTCAACTTTTTCAGTTCGAAAATACATTCGTCTCTGGTGCGTGTTTACAAATAATTTGCAGAAATGATAAATTTCCAGGCAAAGTACATTTTGAAACAACGTATTTTAAATAAACGATGGGCTCGAAGCATTGACGACAAATACGGTTTTGGACAACTAAAATAATTGGTTACCCAGAGAAAATTGTGATAAAACTGTCAAAAAAGTTTAAAAATAGTGTACTTTGAATAATACTCTACAATAATAATATAGAATAGTACTCTGTATAAAATCATGAGATATTATTAACTCATTTGCACCATACAACAAAATCAAAATTATATTTTTAATATCAACTTCCTGTATGAAATCTATGTTTAAAAGTATTATAAAAAATGATGTTGCTCTTTAATCGACGAATGTTGCATCAATAATTTAGGTATATACCCCTATTCAGTCGCAATACGATTGCATAAATGTAGAAATGGATGGTGCACACGTGAATAATGAAATGTGCATCGATCCTATTCTAAATATTAAATAGATAATGTAATATCAAAATGAATGTTTAACAATACAAAAAAAAAATTTTATGGCGGTTACACTTTCAACTTCCTCTAACTCACTTGCTTCTTCTTCACACATCTTTGTATCCTTTACGTTTATCTTACTTTCTCAAATTCTATCGTGACTTCTATAGCGACCAGAAAAAGTGCGCACATATATGCGCTGGCGGACTAATTACAAGGCTGTTGTACTGTTCTCCATTGCCTTGATACATCTAACACTATATTCATTAGTGTGGAAATTTTATAAATCCCACGAGAGATCTAGAGATCGTTCTAGAAAGATTTGGACTAAAACAAACGACAGACGAACGTCACAGACAACAGACGCGTATAGAGATAAGGGAATTAACGAAAAGAGAGTAGAAGATTAGACGTTCATGGAGAGAATATCCGAGTGGGCGCATAGAGCAGAGACGATTGGACGCATAGAAATGAGACGAATAGACGACTGAAGTAATAGACGAGTAGATCCGTAGAGTAGAGACGAGTAGGCGCATAGAGCAAAGGCGAGTAGACGCATAGAACTGAGATGAGTAGACGCACAAAGTAGAAATGTGCAGACACATACAGTCGAATCTCTCATAATGTAACCTCTCAAAGTGAAACCTCTCTCAAAATGTAACAAGGTCATCTCTCATAATGAAACTTCTCCTATCCCCACCAGTTAAATGCTACTAACCAATCAAATTTGAGATGTATGACGTGACATATTATTTGAAAAGATTTAAATGTTTGTATGGAAAGGTTATGTTCACTTTTTACTTCTGCGCATTTCTTTGCGCCGACGAAGATAGGTACTATATGAGAAAGATAGACTATCTAATCAAGAGGTGGGGATGAATATGACTGTAGGGGAATGTTGCATTTTGAGAGAGCGTCCGGTCCCGAAGTGTTCCATTATGAGAGACTCGACTGTAGATCAAAGATGAGTAGACGCACAAAGTAGAGACGAGCAGACACATAGAGCACTGATAAGCAAACGCATGGAGCACAGGCGAATAGACGTATATAGTAGAGATGAATAGACAACTGAAGTAATATACGAGTAGACGCATAGAGTAGAGAGAAGTAGGCGCATAGAGCAGATATGAATGGACGTATAGAGCAGAGACGAGTAGACGCATAGAACTGAGATGAGCAGACGCACAAAGTAGAGATGAGCAGCCACATAGATCAGAGATAAGTAAACGCATAGAGTAGAGACGACTAGATGTACATAGTAGAGAGGAATAGGCGACGAAAGTTTTAGACGAGTAGGCGCATAGAGCAGAGACGAGTAAAGGACTAAAGTAATAGGCGAGTAGACGCATAGAACATACACGAGTAGACGACTGAAGTAGTAGACGAATAGACCGACAATTAGGCGGGACGAATAGACGTGAGATGATGGACGTTACAGTATACATTTTAGACTGTTAAGTCTCTCTCTCTCTCTCTCTCTCTCTGTGTGTGTGTGTGTGTGTGTGGCAGAGTAGTGCATTTTCTATATTTTACGATATTCATATTTCCACTCGTGTATAGATATAAAAACGTGTATTTGTTATAAATATCCTACATTACTTAGTCTATTCGTTAGAAATGTTCTTTGACAATATTTCATTTCTATCTCACACCATTTATCGAATCAAAACTAAAATACATTATTTATTATCTTATATTCTCTCTACACCAATAACATAAATAACACAACGATTTGTAACACGATTTGTAGGTATCATAATACCTCATGAAATTACTCATAGTTGCGCCATATATTTTCATTTAAATAAATCGACTTTGTAGAGATATCTCCTATTTGTATTACAACGGATCCATTCGTTTTTATTCCTTCCATTCGTTCTACGAGAAAGTAAAATATTACACTGTCATATTGACTCGAACAATATACGCCCACGATAAATATAAACGTCGTGGAGGGTTAAATAAAAAAGAGGAGACATTTTACTGACAAGAATACGTAAGCAAACACAACGAAAACCGCAAGTTCTATTATGGAGGTCCAATTTCAATTCGTAAGCACATAATTCCCCCATTATCTCTTTCTCTCTCTTTCTTTGTCGCGGTCTTAGCGACACCCAAGGGTCGATCTCTTTCCATGGTTTCACCCCTAGATTTTCGCGGTTACGCTCCCGAAAATCACGGCGAGACTGGAAGCGTCGTCGTCCTTAACTCGAAAGCGACGGTGCTTTAATTAAAAGGGGAGAGAACCCGGATGGAGTCGAAGAATATTTCTTTGCTCGGTGGGTCGTGGTCGTCCTCTGGATACGCTTGGTTGCTGAAGGTAAGAACAACGGAAGGAGAACTAAATAAAGAGCTAGGAGGTTAAATAGGGCGAGAGACAGAGAGACAGAGAGAGAGAGAGACAGAGAGACAGAGAGAGAGAGAGAGAGAGAGAGAGAGAGAGAGAGAGAGGTAAAAAAGGAGCTGGTAGAAAGGCGGAAGATAAAAAGGATAGCACACAGAAGTGGTAGATAAAGATAAAAAAAAAGGAGAAAGAATTTAAAAATGAAAAAGAGAAGAAAGCAGCAAAATTGTGGTATAATAGCCATAGATATCCTTAGAATGATGTTTCCCCATAAAGATGTGTCACGTTAAAAGAATCAAGGGAGATCGTGACCTCAATAAGTCCCAAGACTAGCGGTTAAACTCAATTTCCTAATTAAAGAAGTACCTTATTAATTTAGAATTTTTCTGAAAACTATGAAATTGAAAATTATTATTATACTATTGTGGTACAATACCCATACATATCCTTAGAGTGACGTGTCCCCATAAAGGTGCTTAACGTACAAAAAAGTGAGGGAGATCGTAATCTCAATAACTGACAAGTCTGTGTGTTAAAGTCAATTTCCAAATTAAAGAAGCACCTTGTTAATTTTGAATTTTTCTGAAAACTATGAAATTGAAAACTATTACCATGCTCATGTGGTATCATATAATATCCATAGATATCCTTAGAGTGACGTCTCCCCATAAAGGTGTTTGACGTAAAAAAGGGAAGGAGACCGTCCTCTCAAAGGGTTGTGTCTCGCGACGTATTTACATTAAATTAGATATTTCGTTAGAGAAATCGTCGAGACACAGTAAGAAATCCTTAAATTTTTTTTTCTTAATTTTAGGTATGTTATATTTTGCTATACTCTATTCCTTTACTAGGTATTATTTGATATATATCCTATTCATTATTATTATTACATTATAATATTGGTGTGTGTGTGTTGTTCTTATTTTATTTCTAATCTTGTCAATAATTAATTACTTCATCATTAAGAAACGAAAGTAAAAGGGAGCTAAAGGAAGAAAACCAAAGTAATGTGAATGGAAAAAATAAGAGAGGTTCTCCGAAGGTAAACTCAAGAGAAATAAGAATCAAAGAGGCATGGAAAGAAGGAGAAAGAATTCAAAAGCAGAAAAGGTGAAGAAAATGGCAAAAAGAAAGTAAGGGGTTGCTACTGGATGAAAATCGAAGTAATTTAAATGCGAAATATAAAAGAGGTTCTACAAAGATAATATCAAGAGAAGTAAGGATCAAAAACGGATGGGAACAAAACGCAAGAATCAGAAAGGAAAAGGGAGAAAGGAAGTGAAGGAGAGAAATGCGAAAAGAGCTGAGAGAAAAGAATAATAGTAACAATAATACGTTAGAAAAGGAATTGAAATCGAAATCAGATAAAGAAGGCAGATCCTACAAAGGTGGAATGAAAAGGAGAAAAAATCAATGAGGAGCAGGAAATCAAAAAGTTAGGAACAAAAGGAGAAAGAATGAAAAAGTGTAATGAAGAAAAAAAAAGCAAAGTGAAAGTGAGGGACAACTAATGGTAGAAAATCAAAGTAATATGAATTCAAAAAATAAGAACGATGTAACGAAGGTAAAATCGAGAAAAGAAATAATCAAAGTGGGGCGGAAGTAAGACGAATTAATTAGGAGGGAAGAGAGAGAAAGAAATTTGAAAAGAACTCGAACAAGAGAATAAATGTAAGAACAATTCGATAGAAAAGAAACAAGAAGAAGAAGAGAGATCCTACAAAGAAAGACTCAAAGGGAGAAAGAATCAAAGAGGAACAGATAATGAAAAAGGAATAATTGGAAAGGAAAAGAGAGAAGTGAAAAGATACAGAGAAATGAAGAAACCGGGATAAAAAGAGTATAAAAGCAATAATTCGAGGGAAAACGAATTGAATGGAAGCCAGAAAGCGAAGATAGTTCCTACGACTTCGGAATCCAAAGTAGAAAAGATCAAAGAGAAACTACAGCACGGCACAAGAATTAAAAGCCAAAAGCAAGAAAGAGAGAGAATAAAGGAAATGAAAAAATTTTAAGAAAAAGAATGTAAAAGTAACAATTCGGTGACAAAAGAATTGAATCGAAGCCAGAAAAAACACAGAGATCCTAATCCTAGATAAAATAAAGATAAGAAAGAATAAAAAATTAGAACGGAAAAGAAAGGAACAAAGAGGGAAACGCAAACGAATACGGAAAGAAGAGAATAAGTCTCATAAAAATTCAAGAACAAACGAATAAGAATCAAAGCCACATAAATAACAGAGATCTTCCAAAGGTAGAATCAAAAGTAGAAAAAAAAACTCAAAAAGAGTCAGAGAGAAGAATAGTGAAATTGAATATAGCCGAGAGAACTTACAAAAAAGCCAGCTAAGAAAAAGAGGCCCATTGAGACGAAGGTAGAAACTGGCTTCTAAAAAGACAGCGGAAAGAAATCTTGCAAGGGAAGCAGAGATAAAACGGCTACCGAGAGAAGAGGAAGAGGTTAACGGTAGAAAAAGACCTATAGAATGATAGAACTAAAGAAAGAGAGGAAGCAGATAATCTCATGGCAAGATAAAATTGTCGGTGTAACTTGGATAGGGCAAGTTAATGCCCACCGGTAGAAAGCAGTTGTATTTAGCGCACGTACGGACTCTTTGTTTCTTCGAGTTGGGCCATCCGTTTCTTCGTAACGTGCCGTGCAGTATTTGACCAGGGGAATAAACGATGGTTGGGTGAACAAAACCTTCGTTGGCTTCGTGGTAGACGGTTAGAATAGTTCTTTTATTCTTGTCGGCTTTGCTCCTCAAGTTTTATGATTGACGCTGATCGGCGAGGTATCAACAGGTGATTGCGGAATGAATTTATCAGATGGGGATGACACCTCAATTTTACTCGTTTTATATTTATAGGATTGGATAAACTTAAGAGGAAGTTTTAAAACGTGCAATATTTTATGGAAATTTTATTTATATCCGACTGAACGGATTGAATTTTGCATTATTTAACTTCTTTCATGTAAAACTTTAATTAGTTCATTTCTCGTGTTTTTCAGCTTTCGACTTTTGTTCTTATTAATTATCCCATGTATTTTCAATTTTTAAATTACTAACAGTAAGGCGTACGAAATAGCCGACTCCTAATTTCTTCGAAATATTCTCCAAATTGATAGAACTGCCATGCAGTAGATTTTAGAATTCTGTCGCTCATAAAATCTAAATTACTTAATTTGAGAGCATTCTTACCTTCGATTATTCTTTTTTTTAATTATTCTATAATCTTCTAATTCTATAACTGCCAAGACGACTGAAATACCCGAATTCCAATTTTTCCAAAAATTTTCCAAATTGATAGGGGAGCCATGAAGTAAATCTTCCACTTCTACCATATAAAACCTAAATCACATAATTAATCGTCTTTTTCATCTATTGATTTTTCTTCTTCAGCTATCCCATCTACTTTCAATTTTAAAATTACTAAGGCGAATGAAATGTCCAATTCCCAGTGCTTTCGAAAATTCCCCAAATTGACAGCGGAAGTGACTCTTCCACTTCTACCTTATAAACCCTAAATTACTTAATTTGCCAACTTTTTCACCTCTTGATTTTTCTCTTTCTTAATTATTCCATGCTCTTGTAACATTAAAACTGCCAAGGCGATTAAAATTCCTGATTTCCAATGTTCCCGAAAATTTCACAAATTGATAGGGGAGCTATGCGGTAAATCTTGCATTTTTACCTTATAACACATAAGGTGCATAATCATCTATTTCACCTCTTAATTTTTCTTCTTTGAACGTATTTACTCGGCATATTTATCTTATTTATCTATTATATAAAGCTCAAATACCACTGACAGACTGACTGACTGACTCATTCATCCACTCATCACGAAATCTCAAAAACCACAGAACGGATTACAATGAAATTTGGAACATACTCTTGCCTTGGGTCGTAGGTGCTCACTAAGAAAGGGTTTTGAAAAATTCGAAATTTTAAGGTTTTTTTTTAGTTTCGAAGCACGTAAAATATTGCAGGTTTTAAATGATCCTAATGATATTAAACCGCAGCGAAGCACGGGAACTTTCAGCTAGTATATAATAGATATAACGCTGATAGTTTTAGTATTGACACTTGAAATCTATTGTATTTCAATATGTTCAGTACTTTGGAAAAAGAAGAATTAAGAGGTGGAAAAGATGATCAATTGGAAATATGCATGTATTTTTTTTATATTTTTATTTCATTTTTTACATCGTTATAACATAGTAAAAAATATAAATACTGTTACAAATGCTCAAATTTTTTTTTAAATAATATTTAAAACATTGCTTAAATTTGAACCGTCGCAAAAAAAGCAGTTGCATTAACTCCCAAATTATTGTTATCCATTTAACCAATTCATACAATGCTATAATACATTGCTGTACAATGAGTGACACTCACATTGCGACAAAGTGAATAGGAAATTTGCAAGTTCCGAAAAACTTATCTAACTGGAAATATCAGCGAGACGTGACACTAGAATATTATTTCTATAAAATATTCATATTGCATTAAATTATACGACATATTGAGAATCACTGATCAATTTTTATCTTAACAATTTAATCCTGAATTATTGCGAAGAGAGGGAGAAAAGAAATCGTAGGGCAAGGGGTTAAATGTATTGCAATATTTTAATTAAATCATATAATTTACAGTATATCTCTGTCGTTAAATTGCTGTTCGCCGATAAATTTCCGCGAGATTGGGGTGAATTTCAAGCCAGGTTTCCAGTGACATTGATCCCAAGATTCTTCTTTATTCCTGTACTCTACGCTCGGCTAACTCCTACGTAAACGTCAAGAGTACAATATGTTGAAATTTATGCGATGTACTCTTGGTGCTTAAGTGGGATTTAACGGAGCGCGAAGAAGAAGAATAAAGAAGAATTTCGAAATGGAAGTTGGTAAAAAATTCAAATTAACCACAAGATCGGAGATATTTATTGATCCTCTTCACAAGCTTTACATTTATTTCATATATTATTCTAGAAACCGCAAATATGTCACAATTACTATAACAAATCTCATAAGATAATTGAAACCTCTTTGTTTGCTCTTTTGCAAACTACGTAACTCCGATTGACTCTTGAAGAAACTATAAATAAAATAATCTTTTCTAATTTCTAATTCCCTCTCTTTTCTAATTCCCTTCTAACGCTAAAACTACCGAAGTAATCAGAAGCTGTCTAACATTATATTTTTTCTAAAAATTCTCAAAATTGATAGATGCGACACGCAAGTAATAGATATTTCACGCCTATCACATAAAGCAAAAATTATTTAACTGATCATCTTTCTTATTTTTTGATTCTTCTATTTTCAAAGTACACAGTTAGTATTACACATTTTGACTGAATACATATAAAGCCGGTTGTTTCAGCGTTAATAAGGTTTATCGTTAATTAGTAGAAAATTCTCACAGAAGTCACACGTAGCAAGAGCAACTTACGTAAATCTTTTTAAATGTACAATTCTCAATATGTATGTAACCCTTTCAGCGCTATGAACGCATATATGCGTTCAACAAAGTTGTTCACTATCGATTATGAACGCATATATCCGTTCGGAAAAGTTGCTCATTATCGGCTGTGAACGCATACATGTGTTCGGCAAAGTTACTCACTATCGGCTGTGAACGCATATATGCGTTCGGCAACGTTGCTCACAATCGGCTATGAACGAATGTATGCGTTCAACAAAGTTGTTCACTATCGACTATGAACGCATATATGCGTTCGACAAAGTTACTCACTATCGGCTGTGAACGCATATATGCGTACAGCAAAGTTGCTCACCATCGGCTATGAACATACATATATGTGGGCTCTCAGGCAACCATTCAATTTGGATTATAAACGAAAAAAAAAAGTAAAACTTTGATGTACTATTTCTAATATCGTTTATGTTATTATTGCCTAATAAAAAAATGGTTCGGCTAAGTTTCCGCAGTCAATGTTTAAATTATTTAAGTTACAATCGATGTATTTTGCAATAAAATTTCAGTTCGGCCAGCTTGCACTTCGTCGTAAAAAATGGACAGCCCACAGCAGACTCTTAACGTCGTACAACTCAGTGCTGAAAGGGTTAACAGAATTTCTATCAAATAATTCTATTTAAACTAACATTGAATTACGAGATCGAAAATAATACAAGAAATTTGTAGAGCGCGAAGAAAATTGATTACGTTCGAATACTTTTTTGCCATTTTAATCGCGAACTTTACGATAAGATCGCATCAAACGTCCATTGTAAGTCAGCGAGAGTGCCTTTTACTGTAACCGTTCGAAGGAGCAACCTTTTTTTCTCTCTCCTCCCCTCATCAACCCTCCGATGTGAACAATTCTACCCCTGAAAATGGAATTAAATATCGAGAGAAGGAAAAAAAGAATTCCTTTCGGACCATTGTAGTTCGTTTCCTGTGCTTTCCTCGAAGGGGGTGGAAGGTGGGGGTTTGCTCCCTCGTCGAAAACCGACGGGGCCAATTTTCGTTGAATTTAACGTGATTGCCTTTTCAGGGAATTTATGGTCACTTTTGGATAACTGAAGGAATATAACCTTACTACCCCCGCGAACCGTCAACCGAGGGGGCTGGAGTTTGAGTTTATTAAATGCTTCGAATCAAGTGGTCGAAGCATGAAGTAAAGAGGGAAAAATTATTGAGATGGTACGTATTCTTTTCGTTTTTATTTTATTTTCTGCAAAATTAGATTTGTGGTTGATAAGTTATGTTGTGGTTTGACTTTGTCAATTATTTTGTTTTTATTGAAATAGCCCATTCCTCAATTTCTAAGGTATTTAAATAAAAAAGAAACATTTTTTTATTTTATCTTGATTATTTTGCAATTTGCCATTTCTAAATTAAAATAGTAACATATTAATGAATGTGTTGTTTTGAAAATTCGATCAAAAGTTAAGTAAGCAACCCTTGCAAAAATTAAATTGCAAATTTGACCGTCATATATTTTCTGTTTTACTTCTAATGTATCCATGGAAAGAAAGAAAAAGTCTAAGTTAGAGGGGCAAAATTTTTGCACACAAGAGCCGTCCTTGGTGGACCATCACCTACTTTGCCCATGCATCCACATGTCACTGATTCACAGTTTCACTCCTGACGTCACGGCCAGATCTACAGGCACTAGGATCTAAAAATTAATGAATCAACCCCTACTTTCCCTTTAACCCTTTGCGGTCCTATGTTGAGCAGTACTCGAAATAGATTTTCACTCGATTTTATTTTCTGACAATTTAACATCGACTTTCCAATTTCAAAATGATTTTGTACTATCAACTAAATGTCCATCGATACCTATAGTCCATTTTAAAGTCATTTTAAAAAATGAATAACCAATGATAGGAAGTATTGCAAAATTAATTTTCTTTAGCTCACTACCAAAATTACGAATATAATTCGGAACGCAGAGGGTTAATCCTAACTTCATTTTACACGGTTATAATGTATATATCCTCAAGTTTTCTTTATTCTCTTTAGATCAATTTACATGATTCATAAAATAATTGAACGTATCCTCCTATTTCGTATAAATTCTGTGTTTCGTTTTGCACGTTTTTTTAGGAATGTATCCAAAGTGCAAATCGAGGGATGAGTGCATTTCCAACAAATAAAAATTTAGAATCGCCAATAGACGTAATATAAAATCCAACGAATCAGTGAATCGTGGAAAATATCGATCTTAAAGAAGCAATTGAAGTTTGGAAAATACAATAATAATCGAAAAAGAAAGGCAATTTCAAAGCACAATTCAACGACTTTACTTTGTCAGTAGATTGATACGTCGAGACACATTTTTCCGTTAAAAGTCTTTCGACTCTAATCCCAGTGAGCGATTTTCCTCGTCTTAAAGTTACACCAAGTGGAAAAACGTTGCAATGAAATTTTCCAGCGAATGAAACGATGACGAGACGTTCCGTGCTTCATACATCCAGCCTCTTTTTATTCCTCCTACTTTTTTGTCAGAAATTCTGCGGAGCGTTTCGAGGTAATTTTTGACCATGCAATGCTGTCAATCGACTTGCCAAATATTCCATTCTTTTTCCAACATTTATTGACGAATTTCAATGAAAATTTCACCCTTTGAATATAAATATCCTTCGCAATTTCAAAGATTCGTGACATTTATTTACGAAGTTAATTGTTAAATGTACTTGCAATGTAAATTTTAACTAAATCTATAATTTTTTAAAGGAAATCATAAAATAAAAATAAATACGTAAAACATTTCTAATACTGGCGACCCACGATTTTCGCACAAATCACGACTTTCGCACAATCCGCTTTTTCAAAAAATCTTTTTTTACATCCAGTCACTGCCACAGAGTGCTGTAGATCGCACTTTCTCTCACATTGCCTATGGATTTCTAACACTGCAATATCGTTTTTAACATTGCAAATTAGATGTTAGAGAATCTCAAGTTCACAAAGAAACCACATTAACACTTTAGCGACAAGTAGCCTATTAGCCTGTTAACTGCGCTCGACGTGTATACACGACAATCAAAGTTCTATTGCGGTAGACTTTTAACACTAAATTGTCAATATCTCATCAATTAAAAATGTAAAAATTCCACGTTTGGCTTTCCTCTTTTCGTAAAATTTATAACAGAAGCATTTGCTTTGTCTTTAACGTATATATACGTCATTGCTCTACTTTAATTCCGTACCCTGCGAGGGATTCTTAAATATAAATTCCGTAATTAACTGATTAATAGGCTTTTCGGGCCCAACGCTTTGGACTTCTAACTTATTAATTGGCACGGTAATTAATAAATTGTTATTTATCATTGCGATTTACTATGCCAAGAACTCAGTGACGACAATTTTTTAATTTTCCAAGAGATATTGGTATCAGGAAAGTATTTACGGCCAAATGACCGTTCAAAAGTGGGTAGAATATTTAAAAAAATTTTAACCCCTTGCCGTACCATTTCTTTTGTGATTGAAAGTGCAATAACTCTGAATTAATTGATGGAATTCCAATCCATCCCCAATTTGTAATATAGCACATGACTTAACGCAATATTGAATAACATAGAATTAATTTTATTTTATCATAACCCACTGATACTTTTGATTCAATAATATTTGGACCACTTCAAAATTGACTATTCTATTTATCACGTCACAAGTGGTACTCGTTATTGTACGGCAAGGGGTTAATTACGTTAACAAACAATTTTTAATATTCTTCCTGTATCTTTCTACTTGAACATTCGCACAAATTTTCGGGGACCGATTATAAACGTAGGTCTACGGCCGACTGTAATTAATTTCCAAAAATTAGAAAATCTATTTTAACAGGAAAAGGTGAATTAACTATGGAGTAAGCAATTATAAGTTTTATCTTCGCGATTTACTTTATCTATGAGAAATTCATTTAACCAACTGCATCTCGATAAGAATATAATACAATAAGTTGATGGAAATAATCTTGATAAGAAGACAACTTCTCCGCTTTCTAACGAAAATGGATTACTAGGTAGAAGCTCAGCGTAGAGGCCACCACACAAGTTACCGATAACACAAAATTCCGATTAGCCGATACTGGAATAATCAAAGTTTGCATCAGCGAATTTCTGTATAATAGAAACTCCGCTTCACGAATTTTTCGATAATCGAACTACCTTTCGATAAAACATTTGTATTACGAGGCTTGATCAAACTTATTCGATAAAAAAAAAGTAAAAAGAAAGTAGAACAGTTTAATTTTCTAGTATTTAGATTCTCTTTTGTGAGACGTCTAAAATATACCTACCGTTTCTTGTACAGTGAAATCTATTTTTGTGCAGTCCTTTTTTATGGGATTTTATTTTTGTGAGATTTGTTTTGTGCGATTTTCGTTTTTATTTAATTTATTTTAATTTCTTAACTAACTTAACTAAAAAAAAATTTAATAATTTAACTAAAATTATTATTTTAATTTTTTTATTTTTATAAAAAAAAATTAGTTTAGTAAGTTTAGTAGTTTAATTTAGTTATTTGGTTAATAAAAAAAATTGAAAACAGATTATTTTGATTGCCTTGGTAGTTTAGAGTTAATATTTCACTATCTTCAATCAAATAACGTTTATAAAATTTCTTCTGACACAAATAAACATTTTTTCTCGAATCTTCCTCGATAGAAGCTTTTTCTTTATATTTATGGTGGAAAGCATAACGAAAGAAGTAAACTAAAGGAATATAGGGCGCAAATCTGTGCACGTCCCTCGTCCAGAGGGAAGATGGTCAGATCTCCCTGGCGATTTTCTCCGCAAATTAACTCGGAGTGGTCGAACGACCTCGTCGCGGACTTTTCGAGGACATTCGATAAAAGAATCGATGGACCAGGAGGCGAAGAGTGAATGGACCGAATGGACGGTGACATTATCGCGAACCTGTGAATGGCGCCTTTGAAAATCTTTATCGATGCGTAGCTTTGAGAGATATGAGAAAGTATTGGCAGAGAGCATTTAAGAAAAATAATATATAATAAACCGCAGTATTTCAGGAACTTATTTAACACTTGCGTCGATTTTTGAACGTTTATGAAAACATGAGGATAGAATACTTTACACAGAATCTACTAATTGGGCCGTTAGGTTTGAAAGCATTAAAATTTCATTTTTAATAATTGTGTACTTAAAATTAGTGTACCTAGTATATTACTTCTGTCTCGTAAAATTGAAATTGAATTAATTTAATTGTACTAACATAAAAAATTGCCTAATTGATCATCTTTCTCACCTCATGGTCTCTCTTTTCTTCAATTATTTTATCTTTCTCTGATTTTAAAATTTTGGAGGCAGTCGAATGACTGATTTCCAGTTTTGTTTAAAAAGTTTCCAAATTGTTAAGGGAACCATGCAGTAAATGTCGACTTTTGTGTTAGAAAAGGTAAATTGAACAATTGAACATCTTTTCAACATCTTCAGTTTTTTTTACAGATTATTCTATCCTTCTTTAACACTAAAACTATCAGCACGGTCAAAATAACTTTCCCACAACTTTTTCGAAAAATCCCCCAATTTTTAGGGGAGCCACATAGTAAATATTCCACGTCTAACTGTCTTATAAAGCATAAATTACTTAAATGATCATCTTTCGCATCTCTTGCTTTCTCTTCTTCCAAAGTATTTATTCAGTATGTTTAACACTAGATTTGTGACTGCTAAATCTCATTATATTGAAATATATTAAATAAGTACTTTGAAAAAAGATGTATTAGCAGCAAAAAATGCAATTAGTTTGATTAAGCAAATTAGTTATTAATTAGTTAATTTTAGCAGCAAGTAATTTGTGTATTAAAATACCTACTGTACTGCTTCTCTATACAGTCGACAAATGTTTAAAAAAATAGTAGGAATCCGCCAATTTGACGGTTGCCGTAAATTAAGTGTGTTAAATATAGTACTGAAATCTGAAATAATTATAATTATCTCTTCAAGGACGTTTCACTCGGGATGCCGAATTTTCGAGCAAATACGAGATCGTGATACCGCGAAAAGTGAAATCAGATGGGACATTCGTCTCGCATCAGATTCCTCATCATTTTGAGCGATCTTTTTACAAAGATCGCAAATGTACTGGCGCGGATCCAGCAGATGTCCTTCATTATCGCTTGCAGATCGAAAATGAGGAGCATCATCTCGAGCTACATCCGAATCTTCATCTAATTAGTCCAGGCGAGTAATTAACATTCTTGAAATTAGGAATTTAATATACTACTTACATTTTGAATCTTTGTGAGTCACTGACTTACAAAAATTAAACTTCTGACCACAGTCACAAGCATTGTGAGTGTGAGAGTGTTCTGCCATTTTTTGTGATTCTGATGATAGAAAAATTATATTGGTTTGGTTAGAAGAGGAAAGGAAGGCAGATGAAGGAAAAAATGAGTTATTTCTGATACTTCTCTTAAAATAGACAACTTTACCTGTCAACAATTTTTTACGAAATATTTCCTAATACTGTTTGCATTTTTTTTTCAACGTTGATTAAAATCACTTCCAAAGGATAATAAAAAACAATGTAAAAAAGTTGAAAAGTCTGCAGAGTCGTCGATTTTCATTAATTTCAAATAAAAAATTCTCTCATTTCTGTAGGTGCTGTTATCGAAGAGCACAAATCCAAAATTCGTGGCAGGGCAGGCAATAAAAATTTCAATGACGATATAAACCTGCAACGAATGCACGATGCACAGTGTCATTATCAAGGATACGTGCGCAATCATACCGAAAACAGTGCCGTGTCGACTTGCAACGGGCTCGTTAGTATGGAATTTTATATTTGTATTTGTATTCTATTATTTCGACTTGCATCTACACACAGAAGCACGCCCATCTCCAACATTTGAAGTATCGGACATTTTTTTGACAATATGCTCAAAAATTTCTAGTAATTGACATTGATGTTTAAGATTTCTGTTCTACAAACTGAAAATAAAAAATTTTTAGGCTAGACCTCCAGATGTAAAAGCTAATACAAAAAATGAAATAACAGCATATTTTGTTTACAAATTTCCAAATGTTTCGTGCTATAGATTTTGTATAAATTATATGTATTGGCCGTCGATGAAGTACGGTAGTGATAAGTTGTAAACTAAATGTTATTTATGAGTTAAATTGACAAGGCGGTATACTGATAGTGATTAATTCCTGTCGGTGAAGTTCTTGAATTCACTCCAGCGTATTGCTGATGGAGAATTGCAGTCTATGTATTGCTGGCGGTAATTGCTAACAGTGAATTGACGGGTGGGAGAGAATTGCTGGCGGTGAAATTCTGGCAGTGAAATCACGCAACAGTGAATTGCTGGAAGTAAATTACTGTCGGTTAATTGGTATCGGCATATTTCTGACTGTGAATTGCTTATAGTGAATGGCTAGCAATCAAGTAATCCGGAAGTTAATTGCTGCCAGTGAATTGCTGGCCATAAATTACTGTTGATGAATTGTTGACGGTGATTGGCTACCAGTGGACTGACTCGACAGTTAATTGCTGTCAGTGAATTGCTGGTCATGAATTACTGTTGGTGCATTGCTAATAGTAAATTACTGGCGATGAATCACTCTCGGTGAATTGCTGACAGTGAATCGCTGGCAATGAATTGCTGTCGATAAATTGCTAACAGTGAATCGCTGGCAATGAATTGCTGCCAGCGAATCGGTGTCAATGAATTGCTAGAGATGAATGACTAACAGTAAACTGACTCGACAGTTAATGGCTGTCAGTGAATTGCTGGCTATAAATTACTGTTGGTGTATTGCTAATGGATGAATCACTGTCGGTGAGTTGCTGACAGTGAATCGCTGACGGTGAATCATTGGCAATAAATCGCTGTCAGTGAATTGCTAGCCATTCATGGCTAGCAGTGAACTGACCATATAGTTAATTACTGCTACTGAATTGCTGAATATGAATTACTGTCAATTAATTGCTAGTTGTAAATTGCTGGCAATGATTTGCAGTCTATGAATTGCTGCCAGTGAGATACAGGCGTTGAATTTTCCTCTACTCTGCCAGCATAACTTTTAACTTAATTCCTTCAGACTGGATACATACGAACTAAGCGTTCATTGTACGCAATCGAGCCGGTGGATGATTACGACTTCACAAAGGAGCAGGAACACCCGCACATTCTCTACAAAATGGGACCAAACAATTCAGACGACCTTCGAACTCTCTGCAACGTCACTGGCGACGTAGCTAAAGTCGTTGCTAAACGTTCTTCTAAAACGCGAAGAAATCATTCAGATAAGAAGGGCAAGTCCTACACTTTGGAATTGCTGCTGGTGCTGGACAAACCATTCTTGGATTACCGAAGAGGCTTTGACGTTGAGAATTACGCTCTAACGATAATTAATATGGTTAATAGCAACACAGTTAGAACGTTATCATATACATAAATATTATTGGAAGCATTTTTAGGCCGCTGGACTTCTTCACGACTCGAGCTTAGGAACTCCGGTGGATTTGAGTATCGTCAGGATCATCAGAATGGAAGTGCAGGACGATGAGGTATTTAGGATGTCTTTGTTAGCAGTTTAATATATTATTATTATCTTGTACAAGTAGATTTTTCAATTTAACTGGCAAATTAGTACAATGCCTCTTTGAAAAAATCTTATGAGAAGAAGGAAGCACGTACACGCAGCCCTGACATTCATTATTGTCATTGCTATTATTATCATTATTATTATAATAAGCAATATTTTTTCTTTGTTTTAAATATATATGTGTTCTTTTATTTTAAATATATGTAGAGATACTTGTTACGATGGTGACAACAGTCTACTAATTACGGTTTATTTGAATAAATTATGCAAACAAAAAAATAAAAATGTAAGTATAAACACTTGGAAAATAATAAAGAAGAGTTTACATCTCTTCTCGAACTCCTCGTTCTATTTCCCTCCCGTCTTTTGTCTTTTCACATCATCCTCTCTCGTTTTCTCTGTCACTCACTCATTAAATCTGCATTCCCACATATGTATATATTTCTTACTTGTTGAAAGGGCTATTAATAAAAAACAAATTCAATATAACAAACAATAAAATAACTAAACAACAAAAATATGTATACTCCCTAGTTTTTGTTAATTAGTGCGTGAGTTTGTTATTTATTGATAGTCCTTACTACAAGTAAGGAAAATGTTATAATTAATGAAGGCTCACGTAATCGGTGTTCTTCTTTTTTTAACAATGAGACATAACTGAAAGGGCCCATAGCGCATTTTTAATCTCACAGATTACGACGCAATATTTGAATGTACACAATTTTACATCAACGATATACATTAATTATTAAAGTGCATGGCGCATTACCATTTGCAAAAATTCAATTGATGAATCTGTGCTATGTTTTTCATAGATACTACCTGCATAGAAAAAAAAAACAAATAACAAAGAAAGTGTATTGAAATTTAAAAAGGTTACTAAGCTTCAATTAACTGAATCATCTAATTTTATTGTCGTCGATGCATAACCCCTTGACACACAATTACGTCTGGGAGACATAATTAATATCATGTACCCTCGTAGATTTTTACATCTCCGAGGTGGACGTCGTATAGTATAATATTAGATTATTCAATTGTTTCACTCCTGCGCCAACAGAACTACTAATTTATTATTTAATAATAGTACTTAATTATTGTCCATTGCACATAACTGTTCAATTGGGCCTAATTAAATATCATTTCTTGGACGCATTAAATTCAGTTTTATTTGAATGTCAAGGGGCTAATACAAAATTTTTAAACATTGAAAGGAAGATGCATTTTTCAAAATTACCTCCGTATTAAAAAAGCACCTCGTATATTTCAAAAATAGCTTAATCTCTGAGTGAAAAAGGGTGTTAAATGAAGCCCACAGCATCAGCTTAACATTGCACAGATTCTATCTTAACTATCAGCAAGATAAAGCCAGGAGAAGCACTGATCCGATTAATTCGATGATACGCGTGTCAGATGAATCTCTCGTCGAGCAAGGACGCAGATCGTACGCTCAAATACTTCCAAGAGTGGCAAGGAATGATGAATCCAGGTGACGATTCTCACCCGAATCATCACGATTCCGCTCTTCTGATCACCAGGTACGCCAATCGGATCGTTTTCATGTAAATCCCATGTAATCCCAGCCGATACTCTTTTGACGATCGATCGTTCGATAGAACGGATATCTGCCCATCGCCGAGTCTGTGTGGTTTCACTGGAACATCAACGATCGCTGCTACCTGTGATCCTTTGACATCCGCCGCCATTGTAACGGATATTGGACTTCAAACGGGATACCACGTTGCTCATCAAATAGGTCACACGTAAGACTTTGCATTGTATAACTGGAATTTCTAGAGATTATAAGTAGTTTCACTTTAGAATTAGAGACTGCGAATGGACTGCACCCAACTGGCAGTACATTTTAGGATATTTGATTTTGGGGATGAAGAATGATAGGGATGGCACGAATTTTTAGTTTAAAGGCATTATACAATAGAGTGCAGGAGAAAATGCATAATGTGAGAAAGAAGAAGAACGGATGGTGTGAAAAGTATCGAATTTGTACATGTGTGTGTGTGATTTTTGAGGAATAATGCGATGAGGATGAACCTTCAGAGATGAGACTTGTAAAATTTTTGGCAGAATCAAACAGAGAGTAAGTTAGAGTATTTTGAGTAATTTTAACCAGTTAGCTGTGTTTGAGGAGTATTCCCGTCATGCGTCAAAACTACCACTGGTTATTTAACCCTAGATCACTAACCTTATTTTTCGACGCTTAACAATAACCTTCGTTTCTTCGACTACGGTGTTTACAAAAGGGGTTAAAGGGTATTATTTAAATAAAATTTAAACATGTTTTTTTCTATTATTAAAGATAGGTATTTATTTATTACGATACGTTAACTAATATGGCATACTTATCAAATCCGCTTCGTCGAATCGACGAAGGTTAGTGATCTAGGGTTAAATTGTAATTTTTCCGAAAACTAAAATATAGTCGTAAATTACAAGATATTTATCCCTACCACTCGTAGGACCATAGAAAAAGTTGATATTAACCTTTGAAAATTAACAACTATTTCTGCATAGACGTTCTTGCATGATTACTTACTTTTTATTTGTCAATCTTTTGACGACATTTTCGAATATTCATAACACACTTTTTTTGTAATATTCTCGTCTTCATAAGTGTAGGCATGTAAAAGAAGCTTGACAACAATGTTAACTTTCATTGACATCCAGTTTTTCAAATTCAACATTTACATTGCCAACAGCAAACATTCTCTGCCTAGCTAAACTGACTTTATTGACATCAATTATTCATTATTCTTTAACCCCTTGTGGCCTATGTCGAGTAGTACTCGACATAACTTTCCACTTGCTTTTATTTTCTGATTATTTAATATTAACTTTCTAATCTCATAATGATTTTGTAATATCACCTAAAGATCCGCCAGTATCTATAGTTATTGATATCATTAAAGAAAAATAATAACCAATGATAGAAAATGTGAAATTAATTTTAGTTAGCTGACTACAAAATTAATAAAGTAATTCGGTCCACAAATGGTTAACCCCTTCTCGTGATGATACAAATGGGATAGGAAATTTTCAAATATTGCGAAACCTATGAAATTGGAAATGCTAGTGAAACATAACGCGATAATATTATTTCTATAATATTAACAGTACGTTAAATTCCACGAAATATCAACAATCACTGATCAATTTTTCTTTTAGCAATTAAATTCTGAACTATAACGGAGGCAGTCAAGACAAATTGTAGGGCAAGGGGTTAAAAGTCATATACTAATATCAAATATATCAAGAATCTCTCAATTTAATCACAATTATCCATTTTTCACTCAAAACACTCCAAGCAGGTTTATAACCTCGCGCCACAACGTCCCTCCATTAAAATTTCAGCAATCTATGCCCAACCCTAAAGGCTTGACCCTTTATTTTATCCTCCACCGTCCGAGGAAAAAATAGGGGATAAATTTCGAAGGTCCACGCTGGAGGCTGCAGATAATCGTATGCCGTGGCATTGTCGTAAATAAGCCACAGCCGGAAGCGTTGTTTAATGGATGAAGCGAATTTTCCGCTCTCTTTGAAATATCCTTTAAGACTGAACTAAGGTTGGATAGGGTGCTTGATAAATAATCAAACAGGAAAGTCAATTTTCTTTCCGTCATTGGCAGACTGGGTATGTCCCATGACGTCGAGGAGGAGAATGGATGCGTTGGCGTGATTCACCATCGGAATGGATACGTCGAAACGACTGTCATGCACCCTGGAAGCCTTTATCTCGCGAAGAAGTGGTCCAAGTGTTCGAAAAACTACCTTCGATCGTACATGGAGTAAGAACTTTTACTTTGCAGTGAAGAGACACTGTTTGAAGTCCTTTGCTTTGCAAATACTTTTTCTAGAATTGTTTCTACTATATAAGGTGTCTAAGCTGATTTTTGCATCTTCTATAACCTTTTCTAGAGTATTATTGCTGAGGGTTGCTAAGTACTGACCGATTTATTAATACTAGGTCTACAAACGTCAAATTGACGGATTTCTACTTTTTTCGAAACAGGTACCAAGTTATAGAGATTCGGTATAATGGATATTGGATCTGTAAATTATCAATCATAAGTTATGATATACAAATTACTTGATTGATCATCTTCTTTGCCGACTGATCCGTCTTTTTTCTCTCTTTTATACCGCATATAAATTAAAAGAGTGTTTTATTAATGAATGCACTCTTTTAAACATATAATTAAAAGTTATTTAAGCAATGCTTGAAAAAATTGAATTGCAAACGTGATTCTATTGTGCAAGAAAGAAAGAAAATGTCTGAGTCAGAGGTGCAGAAATTTTGCTCGCCAGACCAACATTGCCATTCATGTTATTCGTTTTCAAAAATAAAGTGAAATAGTATATCCATTAATATAATGAACCTATCCTGAGATGAAAAACAGTTAAAATTTAAACAGTTTACGGATTAATGAAACATATCCGTCTCTTTCATATAAATTCTGTGTTTCGACTTACACTGTTTTGTATTGCACGATTTTTTAGGAATGTGTCTACAAGGTAAATCGAGGGATGAGTATACTTATTTAATATATTTATGTGTACACGATTCAACGCCATAATTAATCTTCTAGTGTTAACATCTTCAGGGACGAATGTTTTGGACGAACTACGCATCGACCTCCACGTGACCTTGACTTGTTTACTCATGAACCAACTAAAACCACTGATATGTCTCACATCATTTTCATTAGGGAAACATTTTCCCTATGGGGAACAATATTGAGAAAATGAACGTGTCAAAATCGGTTGAGACGCGCTTCATTTTGACTTTTGAGACGGTAGCATCTGAAAGTAGTTATATTCGACATGGTTTTTCATCGCAATTTATTTTTCTAGCAGCAAGCAATACACAAGATGCAAATTTTTTATCTACATAGTTGCGACTTTAGAATTGTACAATAATTTTGTATTTCAAATTGAATGTTTTTCGGTAAATGTAGATTTTGTAATAGAATATAAATAAATAAATATAATTCCTCGTGAGCGGCGTAGCGCTTAACGTGTTAAGCAAAGTCTTGCTGCAGTATCAATAAATCAAAACAATATCTGCAGGGCTGGATTGGGCACATGCCTGGAGGATGAACCCAAGGACCATAATTTTCCGTTGATCAACTTGCTACCGGGGGTGATGTACAACGCTGATGACCAGTGCAGATTGTTGTATCGCCAGGATTCTCGGCAGTGCAACATGGGAATTGTAAAGTATCATAAATGCATCACTCTTTTCTTAAACACCATAAGACATATAGATTTGTAGCAGTTGTCCAATTATTTTTGTTGTAACATTGAATACTCAGTTGAAGTATTTTATTACCAAGAAATTGTTAAGGCGAAATTAAGAACTCGAGAAATTGTAAAGTTTCTTGGGTAGAATAGTTATATTAGTGCGAATATTTATGCAAATTTCAAGTTTGATAAATGCTCTTGATAAGGAAGAATACAAATAGAGGACTCTTTTACTCGTTAAATGTACCAAGGAATACAGTGTCTTAGCTTTGTGTATTTTAGCAATGTTTTTGCCATAAATGGGCAAAAATCTGCAGTATACAAGATGGAGCTGTGATGGGTGAGAAATTAAAAGCTGATTTCGCATTCAGTTAGCACAAATTTCAAATACAAAACAAGAAAAACAAATACAATACGTTCTAAGCAACGTGACTATAGAAGTTCTTTCTTTCCAAGGCTAAAAAAACATCAATAAAAATAATTTGGATATCCATCTTAACACGAAACTATCAAAGCGGTCAAAATGGCTAGCTCCTCATTTTTTCGAAACTTAAAGGGATGCCATGTAGTGAATATACTATTTTTCAGTTGCAAAATCTAACTTAGATACATAATTAATTATCTTTTCGAGCCCCTGATTTCTCTTTTTCCAAACTATTCAATCCCTTCTAAATTTGAAATAGGCAATGTGATCAAAATGGTGGGCTCCCAATTTTTTAAAAAATCTCCCCGAACTTATTGGGGTACCCTGAAGTAAACATTCCACTTCTCTATTGTAAAACCTAAATCTTGTAACTGATCATCTTTATTACTACTTAATTTCTCTTTTTCAAAACTATTCTATCCTCCCCCAATTTTAAAACTTCCAACGCGGTCAAAATGACCGGTTCCCAGCCCTTTTTTTTAAATTCTCTAAATTCTTAAAGCAGCAATGCAGTAAATATTCCACTTTTGCGTTATAAACCTTAAATTCGAAATTAAATTCCTTAATTGAACAACTTTTTCATTTCTTCCTTTCTCTTTTTCCAAATAATCCTATCCTCTTCTAACGTTAAACCTAACAACACAATCCAACCAACTTTCTCTCAATTGTTTCTGAAAATTCTCCAAACATACACGATAGCCCTTTACTAAAAATTCCACTCATGTTTTACTAATCTAAAGTTACATTAATTATATAAACTGAAGTTACAAATTAATCATTCTCTTCACCACTTTAGTCCCCTTTTTCAAAAATTCTTATCCCCTCCATACAAATGCAACAGCTTTAAAGCCAATAGGACGACTATTAAAACCCCCGGATGCATAAAATTCTATCAAAATTCACGCACCTCTCCCCAAATCGATGTCCCACAATCCAAGATCCTCTCTCAAACCCCAAGTACCACAATCACGCGGCGACATCGACAGTTATGTGTGCCCGTAGGGAGGCACCATCTGTCGTCGGTTGATTCAAGCTCCATTCTTGTCTCTCGTTCTGCCTTATCCGTTTAGGAAACTAACGCTCCACCGGCCACAACATTTAGATAAGCGACGTCCGCAGCCAGCGGGGAATATTGTACAGGGGGTGAGTTTTCCACGGTATCGCAATCGTCACGAAAACTCCAACCTCCAACCCTCTAAAACCGAAGCAACCTCCCATCGTATAACGGTGATGCGATGAACATTCCCATTTTCAGACCTGCGAAACCCTGAGGTGCGCCGTTCCAGGAAAGGGTTGCGTGTCTACGAACCAACCGCCTGCGGAGGGCACCCCCTGCGGGGAGAAGAGGGTGAGTTATCGTCTAGAAAAAATACAAAGGCTAATTAGCAAGTATCCTACAGCGGATCTTGAACAGTTAGTGTGGAATTTTACTTGGCTAATTAAATTCCAGAAGGGAACTTTACAACAGGAGTAGAAGGGTGGGAAATTGTACTCTGGGGTGGCAAATGTCGGTGAAATCTGAAGAGGTTTCCTTGAGAAGTCTTTGGGTGGAGAAATTATTGGTTGTGCCTGGACAAAGAGAGTGTTTTTGCTTGGAACTTGACATATTTGTAGATTTGGTCGTCGTCATCGTGAATTTCGATTATTATAGGTGCATATAATTAATAGTTTTTGTAATATGTATAATTAAAGTAGTTTTACTACAGAAGAAAGGTACTGAAATTGTACTGGACTCTTAAGTATAATTTATGTGGAAGCTGCGACACTTAACTTTCTTTTAGTGAAGGTCATTCAAGGTCACGTTGTAAAATGGCGTAACGAAATTGTAAAATTTGATATTATCTGTTCTATATTGGGGTATATTTCTAATTAGAAAAATACAATCAGCGATTATATAAAGATTCAACAAAATCGCTGAAACTAAGGCCTTGTACTTTCTTTGTGAATGAGCCGATGCGATCGGGTAGGATAAAATATTGTCAAGAATGTTTTAAATAGTTGCTAAGCAAAGTTGTAGAATGATGAACAGGGTTTCAGAATGCAAAGTCTTTTTGTAAGAATTGTATACTTTATATTGAACAAAATTGAACGTCATTCAAGGTCACGATTCCAAATGGCGTAAGGAAATTGCAAAATTTAATGTGCTCTACTCTATACTGGGGTATATTTCTAATTAGGAAAATCAAATCAACGATTATGTAAGGGTTCAACAAAGTTACTGACACTAACAACAAGGCCTTACACTTTTTTTTGTGAGTGTATGCAATTGGGTAGGTCGAAAAAAACCAACAATGTTTTAAATAGTTGCTGAACAAAGTTGGAGAGTGATGGAGAATAGACTTTCAAAGCGCACAGCCTTATTTACTTTGTATTGAAAAAAATTCAATTCCTGCGGATTCATGGTCACTCAAGGTCACGTTTAAAAATGACACGATACCGTTATAAAGTTTGATTCCTTTATCTACCGCTAAAATAATCTTACAAACCAATTATGCATATTAAATATTATGCGGTTCGAAACCTACCCTGATTATTCAACATATTTTTCACGCCATTGGATGTCTCGATAATATTTTATCCTATTGACAAAAAATCGATGAATTCGCCGTGAATTTTCCTACATCGTTGCAATTTTTTATAGAAGTTGGTGTAATTTATATAACAATAAGAGGTATTATATGTTGACGTGACAATTTATCAATGTCATAATCAATGTTATAGTGGTGCTACGAGATGAACTGCCTGATGGTAGGAAATCGTCCAGGAGTAACGGATGGCGGATGGGGTGCATGGTCGGAGTGGAGTCGATGTTCCAGAAGCTGCGGTTCCGGTGTGGCTTCCTCCGTCAGAAGATGCAGCAACCCTTTACCTTCGAATGGCGGAGAATACTGTCGCGGCGACAGAAAACGACACAAAATTTGTGCCACCAATGTTAGTCCTCTTTGAGAATTTGAACAAGAGTGTTAAAAATAAAAAAATAATCTTTGTTAAAAAATGAAATTATTATGGCTATACTGCAGCATATCGCGACGAAAATTTTCTTGCGCAAAACTGCTCGTTTAAAAGCACTTTAAATCATTGATAACAAAGATGATATTTCATAAAAAGGGTATTTTAACACAAAACCTGAAGCTGGTCAAAATGACAGGTTCTCATTTTGCAATAAATTCCCCAAATCGATGGAACCTAAATTATCAATTGATCGATTTCTCACCTATTAATTTCTCTTTTTCCAAATTATTCTATTCTCTTCTCACACAAAAATTTCCAAAACGGTGAAAATGGCCGGCCCCTAAATTTTTCGAAAAAATTTCCAAAGTGATAAGGGAGCCGTGGTGTAAATATTCAATTTCTATTTTCAAAAAATCTAAATTATTTAAATAATCATCCCTTTTGCCTCTAGTTTTCCAAAATACTTAAACCCTATATCGGACTGAAAAGTATATAACGCCAGTAGTTTTAATATTAAGTAACTTCAATACTTTGGAAGTGTCATTTTTCACAAAATTTTGTACAATGAAGAAAGTTGAAAAGAAAAGTCAACTATTTTGTTCCATCACTGTCCATCAAATTACCTAAACCAACCAAAAAAAGTCCTAACACCAAACATCAAATGAAATTCCTCCCTTATCATCCCTCGCGAAATCATATTTCAACTTTCAGCCCTGTAAAATCGACGAGCCATCGTTCCGAGACGTTCAATGCTCAGAATTTAACGACTGGACGTTTCCAGAGGACGGAAGAATTCATCGATGGACTGCTTACAATCTTCCAGAAAGTGAGCTACAAATACCTACGTCTTAACACCAGTGTAACCATGAAATTTCTTACCATCGATTTCTCGCAGATTTGCGAGCCTCTGAGGACCCATGTGCCCTTTACTGTCTCAGCGAAACAGACATAGTGGCTTCATTGAGACCCAAAGTTGTCGATGGTACCACTTGTTACAAGGGAATCCGCGATATCTGCATAGGAGGAGTCTGTAGGGAAATTCCTTGCGATCTGAACATGGAGTCTGATGCTATCGAGGACGTTTGCGGAGTTTGCAAGGGAAACGGCACCTCCTGCAAGCTTAAAGAGGGCACGGTGACATTTCAGGAAGGGTCAAGTGAGTGCATGTACAGTCTAACAACCATGTAATGGCTAGAGCACTAGAACCTTTTTAAAAAGTGGATTAAATTTTGTTTATTATTTTTTTTTCCAGTACTAATTCGTGGGTCACTAATTATAAGTCAGTGCACAGTGGAACGAAATGGGTAATGTAGATGGAAAAAAATCAAGTCAGGGAATTGATTTTTCATAACTGGGGAATTGACGAGTACGTTTTGAACGCGGACTAACTAGGGAATTTTAAGGGACCTACAGGAAAATGAATGAAACATATAGAGGGCGCGAAATGGGCATAGGCGACGTGTTCTACGGGGTAGGGCCCGGTGTTGAAACAGTAATCGAGAAGCGTAGTTTGTTTATTCACATGTATAATTAGTTTAACTTAAATAAAGCATATATATATATATATATAGTAGAGGATTAATAGCGTGTGAATCACTGAATACGAAAATATTTTTGAAAAAATTCTATCAGCCATCATCTAAAACGTTTGCTGAGTACAGTGATTAGATATCTTTTTAACATAACATCAAACAAGAAAATGACTTGTACAAAATTCTTTACTTCTTCTGTAGAACGAAAAACTACAAAGAAATATATAGATGTTTGTATAAAAAATGACGGTGACCTTTAAATATCATTGAAGAAGTATACCAAATAGGAAAATAGTATTGTATCGATATTCTCTCCACGATATTCTGAAACTTTTATATACAACATTTTACACGAAAATGAACGGTCCTCGAGTTACTATTTTTATTCCGACCTAGATTGTTGCACTGTGCAGTGGAGCCAACTTGGGAAGTCAGAGAGAAGGATGGTTAAAAACTACATTTTTTTATTTTCAGCTAGCCAATGTACATTGGTAATACATATACTTTGATTATTCTCTTTTATAATATAAAAAAATGAATTTGTAATAGTCAACGCGTGCGTCATTTAAAGAGCCTGCGTGGGTCAGTGTCTGACCCGTGGGTCATAGGTTCATCATTGTTAGAGAAAGGAATGAAGATTTAATTGATCAGGCGACAAGGGCCGTGTCTTCACTCGAGGTCAAATAAAAAATATCCCCGTCAATTGAGAAATTTAGCCATCCTTGATTTAGTGCTTACAATTTTAGGAAGTTTCAAAGGTTGTGATATACATATCGTGTAGGTCAGATTTCCCAGAGGTAATAGGGAGACGAACTAAAACTCTCTAGTTGGGAATCTGAGAAGTTACTTTCATAACCACCATAGTCAGTCTCCTTTGGTATAAAGATATATCTTTATATCAAAGGCTATAGAGCAGTGGTTCTCAAACCGGGGTCCGTGGTTTGCAAGGGGACCGTGAGAGGATCATTTAGTTGAAATTTTGCATTGGTCTTAGTATGGATTTTCTATTAATTTGAGGAATCCTTCTAAAAAAAGGGAACAAGTCAAGTTTGGTGGTATGGATAGTTTTAGTGCAAAAATGGAGTAGAATAATTTGAAAAAAGAAAAATCACGAGTCGAAATAGAAAGTCAATTAAATAATTTATGTTTATTAGGTCGAAACGGACTATTTAGTTTATAGTTCCTCTAACAATCTGAAGATTTTTTTTTAAATGATGGTTTTGGTCAAAATGGTTTTGGTCGCCTTAATAGTTTTAGCAAAAATGCGGTAGAATAAATTAGAAAAAGGAAAATCACAGGTAGAAATGGAAGATCATTTAAATAATTAACGTTTCTTAATATAGAAATGGTGTATTTACTTTAGTTGATGGCTTCTCTAGCAATTTAAAGAATTTTTCGAAAAAATTGGGAAATTACCATTTTGGTTGCCTTAATAGTTTTGGTGCAAAAACAGGATAGAGTAATTTTGGATCAAGAAAATGACAGGTCGAAACAGAAGATTGATTAAATAATTTAGGTTTATTAGATAGCAACTGAAAATTTACTTTATGGCTCCCCTATCAATCTGGGGATTTGATGGCTGTAATAGTTTTAGTCATAAAAGAATAAAGCAATTGCAAACATTAATAACGATAAAAGTTCAAAGTGCAATATTGCACAAGTTAAGTCTTTCACTTCTACTTTCCACTGAATTATAAACAGTTTACAGTTAACAAAATGTAATTCCTCGCACTTTTTATTAAACTCTTCTTCTCATCTTGCAAAAAAAGCACGATATAATCGATTTCCGTACTTTCGACAAATTTCGCATCTTCAGATTCGCTGCGGAAAGGAAATACGGTAAAAACTCGCTCGAAAGAATCTTGAGCAACGATAAATAAAAGGAAAAACTTAAAATTCCGCTAGGATAAAAGTAGTAGATCTTACCAGAGTGTGAAAACTTGCCGAGTATTTTCCGAAGAATTCCGAGTACCCTCGCGATGCTCTTCAAACTTCCCCGATATTTCTTCACCGGGAACAAATCCCTTATTCTTAACCTTTCCAGTCAATATCTCATGTTCCGTTTTTTCTATCTCGAGATCCAAGTAATGGAGAAATGTGTAAAACCTTAGGTGAGAAGAAAGTCATTGATGTTCCGGCTGGTTCGATGAATATTCGAGTGGAGGAAACATTGCCAACGAAATCTCGCATAATTGTGCAAACGAGTGATGGAAAGACACTGGTAGATGGGTAAATATTTCACTTTAAACATTCTTTCTTTCCTTCGTATTAACCCTTAGTGAATGTGTGCCGCCATATTTGCGGCATTAGAAATGTTCCAAAAAAATCGAATACCACCATATTCGCGATATTAGAAATGTTCCAAAAAAATCGGATACCACCATATTCGCGACATTAGAAATGTTCCAAAAAAATCGAATACCACCATATTCGCGATATTAGAATTATTCCAAAAAATCGGATACCACCATATTCGCGATATTAGAAATGTTCCAAAAAAATCGGATACCACCATATTCGCGATATTAGAAATGTTCCAAAAAAATCGGATACCACCATACTCGCGACATTAGAAATGTTCCCAAAAAATCGAATACCACCATATTCGCGATATTAGAATTATTCCAAAAAATCGGATACCACCATATTCGCGATATTAGAAATGTTCCAAAAAAATCGGATACCACCATATTCGCGATATTAGAAATGTTCCAAAAAAATCGGATACCACCATATTCGCGACATTAGAAATGTTCCCAAAAAATCGAATACCACCATATTCGCGATATTAGAATTATTCCAAAAAATCGAATGCCGCAGGTAATCGTTCGACGCGCAACGTTTCCCATTTTTCTTCGTCAATTTGCTTACATATTTAGGAATCTTTCTGTCATTATCTTGACACCGTCACTCAGAATAGAAGTATCTAAATATTTAAAATTGCAATATATAGATTCCTTCATCGACACGCGCTGAGAATTCTAGTAATTATCGCCACTGCAACGTTTCTCATTTTTCTTTGGTGATTTACTTAAACATTAAGAAGCTTTGCCGTTACTATTCTGACACCGTCACTCAGAATAGAAATTTCTAAATATTTAAAAATGCAAAGTGCAGTTTCCTTCATCGATTCGCGCTAAGTGTGCTAATAATAATTGCCACCGTCTAACCCCTAACTAATATTTGCAGAATATCTAAAATAAACGTTCGACTAGTAACGTTTCCCATTGTTCTTCGACAGCTGACTTAGACATTTAGGATTCTGTGTATTATTATTCTGAAATTGTGGGTTAGGATAAAAATTTCTTTATATATAAAATTATAAAATACTAATTCGTTCATCATCTGGCGCTAATGTAATTATTATAATAAAAATCCCCAACCTCTAACCCCTAGTTAACGTTTTCAGAATACCACAAATAAACGTTCGACGAGCAAGGTTTCCAATTTTTCTTCGACAATGTATTTAAACATTTTGAAGTCTTTCCGTTATTATTCTAAAACCGTAACTCAAAATAGAAGTATCCAAATATTTAAAATAGTAAAGTACAAATTCCTTCATCGTCTCGCACTTGTAAGTGCCATAATAATAATTGCCTCCCTCTAACTCCCCCTTAACATTTCAGAATACCACAAATATACATTTCACAGTAAACGTTTTCCATTTTTTTCCGACAACTTACTTAACCATTTAGCAACCTTTCCATTATTATTCTGAAACCATAACCTAAAATAGAAATATCTAAATACTTAAATTTGCAAAGTACAGATACGTTCATCTTCTCGCGCTAGGTATTCTAATAATAATTTCCACCCTCTAATCTCCCATTAACATTTTCAGAATACTGCAAATAAACGTTCGTCGAGCAACGTTCCTCATTTTTCTTTCACAATTTGCTTAAATATTTAGAAACCTTTTCCTTATTATTCCAAAACCGTAACTCAGAATAGAAATTTCTAAGTACATATTTGAAATTGCAAAGTACATTTTCCTTCATCGATTCGCGCTAATTGTAAGTAGGGGAGAGTGGGGCTAAAAGTTCCGATTTTTAGTTAACTTCTAAAATTTGTTAAAATACTTGCTTTTAGTATTCATACGATCAAAATCAACTTATATGTGTAACATTGATATTAAGACAGTTATTTGGTCATTTTTTGAAAGATTCTTTTATTATTAATTTTTTAATGCCTAAAGTTGGAAAGTAACAACTTACCCCGACTTGGGGCAAGTTGTTAACAAGCCGGAATAAGTTGTTACCATATCTGTTAAAGCTATTATTTGTGAAATAAAAAACAATAAATGATTAAACCAAGTCTGTTTATTTAAGTACTACTCAACAATATCGTACGAATCATTCGTGAGATAGACCACAAATACCAAATGCGAAAATATTTTCTTACGTGAGTTCCGTTGTTCCAGGTCCCACTCGTTTCTTTAAAATGGCTATTGTCGGTGCAATATGGCGTTCCATTTCATTACGAATTTACACAATATTCTTATCTCTTCTCCTCGCGGAGTTATTTCAATCGGAACAACTTACCTCGGTAACTTTTAGCCCCGCTCTCCCCTATTCTAATAATAATCGCCACCGCCTAACCCCCCTATTAACATTTTCCAAATACCGCAAATAAACGTTTGACGAGCAACGTTTCTCACTTTTTCACGATAATTTCAGTACTCGTTTAGGAATGTTCGAGGCACCGGGCACGAAGGCGTGGCTGGGAATGATAAGACCGAGACAGGAGGCTCTCAACATACCAGGACCCGTCACTGAGGACTTACTCGTATTGGTAAACACATAACGAATGCAGTCCGCTAATTAGTCGCAGTGGCGAATCGATATCCTATCTACAACAAGGTGTCCGAGGCTTCGGTATCTCTTATCAGCGAGCGTAACACGTTGATTATGAAACGGAACTGAAGGACTGGGGGGATAAAATCAAGAGTTTCTCGGTATTATCGGTGGACAGTTATTTTTGTATAATTATACCGATTAATTATTTTACTCGGTCGATCAGCCATTAAGTGTAAATCATTCGGAGAGTTTGTATCAACGAGTTAATGGTTTTTCATTGAATTATTTAATCATTTTGTTGAGGCAAATTGAAGTTGTTTTTGGTTGGAATAATTACGTCTCGATGCTTCGTAGTGGATATTTCTTCTTTGCGATTGATGGAGATAAATTGAAGCAAGTTTTTTGCTGTGTGAATAAATTTATAATATTGCAAATATTGTCGGATGTTTTTATATATTTTTGACGCCGTTACGATAATTATTGGTTGCACATTGAAATAGACTAAAGAGACTTTTTTTAATTTTATTGAGGCATTATGCGAAGATAGAGTGCGTGATAAATAAAATATTTTACTTTTATAAAAAACTTAAATTACTGGATTGTTTATCTTATCCAGCTTTCTTCTGGTTTCTAACTATCTTATTTTCTTTTGACATTAAAACTAAGAAGGCAGTTAATATGTTCGTTCTCAATATTTTCAAAAAATTACCCAAACTGATAAGAGAGTTGCGCAGTACATATATCACTTTTGCCTCTGAAAACCTAAAAATCCTTTAATTGATCATCTTTTCATCGCTTGATTAGCCTATTTCTAAATTACTCTGTCGTCTTCTAAAACTAGAACACACACGGTAAATAACATGAACGCTTCTCAATTTATTCAAAAAGTTATCCAAATTGATAAGGAAGTGTTGCAGTACATATCTCACTTCTGCCTCATAAAACATAAATTATTTAATTGACCATCTTTTTCACCTGTTGATTCTTCTATTTCCAAACCATTTTACTCACTTTTAACACTAAAATTACATAGGCGATCAAATAACTGGTTACTAGGTTTTTCGGAAAACCTCCCTAATTGATAAGTAAGGCATAGTAAAGATTTCACTTCTGCCTCATAAAACATAAATAATTTAATCGACCATCTGTTTCTCCTTTTGATTCTTCTATTTCCAAACCGCTTTACTCTCTTCTAACACTAAAATTACCTAGGTGGTGAAAATAACTGATTGCTAGGTTTTTCGAAAAATCACCCTAATTGATAAGGAAGACATACAGTAAAGATTCCACTTTTACCACATTAGTATTAAAGTACCTTATCGATCATGCGTTTCACCCCTTCTACTAACTCTTTTATTTTAGAATTTTTAATGTTTATTTTAGGAATAATAATTTATTATTTTGATTGATTTCTTTTATTCCAAAGTACTTATTCAATAAAAACTTCCATAGTTCCAATGTTAACCCTTTGAGTTCTAGGAAGGCATGCAGGTAGTCTGAGAAAAAATCTGATTCCAGTTCATCGGCGTAGATATACATGCTATTAAAGATAAAAAATTAAAATACAGCAGTTGGAGTATAATTACACAAATAATAATTTACAATAAGAATTAAGCAAATAATAATTAACGGGCATACACAACACCCTTACT
Organism: Cerceris rybyensis; assembly: GCA_910591515.1. Lineage (NCBI taxonomy): Eukaryota > Metazoa > Arthropoda > Insecta > Hymenoptera > Crabronidae > Cerceris > Cerceris rybyensis. The sequence continues at coordinate 63,376,111 of OU342789.1, read as the reverse complement.
TCCTGAAAAATTCAACATTCAAAACTTAACATCCACAATCAGAATTAAATCCATTACACTTAAACATATGAAACAAGTATTTTGCAACGAGGCAGGTCAAGCGGCAAATAACATAATCAATTAAATAATTAATATTACAAGACACCCGTGAAAAAATCAACTTTACTGCTCATCAATACATTCAAGAATCATTGCCAAAAAAAGTAGAAATCCGTTAATTTGACAATTCTCGCAATATCTACCATTAATTACCACTCCTCGCGACAAGTATCAGTCCATGCAAATATTTTTCAGCAGTTCTCTCTTCTCCAACCTATTGCACATGCAAAAGCAGGATCGAAAAGTTCGAAACGATCGCAACGATGTTACAGCGCCGTATCTTACGTCGGGAAGAATACGAACATGAATATTATTCAAATCGCATGGAGTTTCTTGCGCGATAAGATGTCGGCAGACGCCGAGAGGATTCTTTGAAATCATTACCATAAGATCTTGATTATGCGCGGTAAATTGTCAAAGGAATTCAGTTTCGCGGCTTGGAGATGTCGTTTATCGAGCGCGAATCACGAGGAATCCGAGGGGTATGTTTTAAAAAACATCCAATCGTCGATTCACCGAGGAACTGACGAGTAAATTGCCGAAGGAATCGTTGGTACTGCAACACTGAAAACAAATTCGTATCTTCTTTAATTGGCAGGTGTTTGAAGATCGTAAAGGAACTTGCTTTGATTACGTTTCAGTCGTGATGTCTTCATTATACGCTGTAAACTGTTGGTAATATTGTCAAGGTTAAAATGGAAGGAAGAGATAGGTGTATTTTTTGTAAGTTTTTACATTGCAGGAGAGAGAGAGTAACAATATTGTTTGGTAAATTTTGCACGTTTAAGGTAGTTCTAGCACTTGATCAAAGTATGCAAATAAATTTAATGTTAAAATATGATGTTCTTGAAATTGTCACGAACTTTTTTTCTTCTTGATTCGTCCTTTTCCGAATTATCATACTCTTTTCTAACACTAAAACTTTCCAGGCGGTCAAAATCGTCGGTGTCTAATTTTTCCTATAAATTACCCAATTTTATAAGGTGACTGTAGAGTACACTTCTATCTTGTAATACCTAAATTATTTAATTGATCCAATTTTTTTCTTCTTGGTCTCCCTTTTTGTCAATTAATCTATCCTCTTCTAACGCAAAGACTATCCAGACGGTCAAAATGATTGACTTCTAATTTTTTATAAAATTTTTTTAAAAGAATCCTAATAGTAGAGATTCCTATGCCTTATTAAATATAAATTACTTAATCGATCATCTGTCTCTCCTCTGGGTTCTCCCTTTTCTAAATTATTCTACCCCCTTCTAGCACCAGAACTACCCACACGGTCAAAGTGACTGATTTCTAATTTTATATAATAACTTTCCGTAAAGATACCATATAGTAAATGTTCTACGGCTTATGAAATTGTTCTATCTTTTTCTAATATTAAAACTTCCATTTGTTTCTTTTCCCAAAGTATTTACTTATCCAGTACATGTATTTAAATACAGTACAATAGACTTAAAGTCAGTAGTTTTAGCGCTAAACATTGCAGACATTCCTCTCAACAGCAAACCATCTCATTCTGCTAGATTCTGCCGAAAGAAAACGTCACGGTGAAATATTCCCTCGGTCTGAAGGAAGAGAAACCACGAAAGCCAGTATTCTCGTGGAATTTCCTCGACTGGGAAAAGTGTAGCGCAAAATGTGGTCCCGGCGAGCAAATCTCTAAGCCTCGCTGCGTCGAAAGAGTCGCCGGTTTGGTGGACGAAACTTACTGCAAGAAAATACCGAAGCCCGAGGCAAAAATACGGCCTTGCTTTCAGGCGCCATGTTTACCAAGGTTACATCTCCACATTTCTTAGCTTTTAAAACTAATTTTACAGTTAATAAAAAAATAACTTTCTTCTAATAGCAAAAAAGATTAAATATAATAAATTATATAATTTTTGGGAGTATAATAAAACTTAATACTTTCAAACTAAACTTAATATCAATGCTTTAAAATTCAGAGGATCGGTATAATTGATGGTGAGTCGTGAGGATCATTGATATTTTATTGGATCATTGGTACCCCTCGTAAACACTAATTATAAGATTCTGTTTGTAGCAATCTCAGGACACACGTATATCCTTGTACGTCTCTATCTATATATATTTATTCTACATACTTTTCTCTATCAATTATATGTACATCTTAAACTAATTAACAATGTAATAGCCAAAATAACAAAATAGAAACACTCAGTAAAATAAAATAACTCTAATAACTCTAATTGCTAATACTCTCCACTAAACTCTATATAATAACTCCACTGTATCTCTCCTCGCAACAAACTCCGTGTCTCTCTCCCAAAAATTCACACTCGCATCCACCCTCTATACTCTTCCTCACAGCATGCAATCTTCGTCTTTCTCACAGCTTGCATTCTCTATTGCACTCACTCATTTTCTCCTTGTCCACAGACTAAACATTCACTCTCCCATACACAAAATCCATCCACACTCACTAACTAAAAGCTATCTCTTATTTAACACGTTAAGCGCCACGCTCGTTCTTAAAGCACTTTCCATTTGGGCCCTTTATTAGAAAAGATATCTTTCTATTTGTTTTAACATACTACATTCACTTTTGATAAAATGTTCTATTTTATACTTAACTCCACTAATTGTGGCTCGGTTAGGCGCGATAACGTAGCTTAGGTAAAAATTTAATTGTTCATTTTCATTGATCATCGTCAGCATAAACGAAAAGTCAACGCCCGGTCCCTAAGGACTGGTGTGGCGCTTAACGTGTTAAAAAAAAATGCGATACCACATATGTATGTACACATATATTGTAGTTTAATTAATGAATATTGCATAATATAAATAATATCAAGTACCCATTCATACCATTATATCATAAAAATGAGAATGGACGCATATGTGCGGTCTAGTACGAGAGACCAGGCGAACTGCTCGTATATATGAGCCAGTGATGCAAATGGATTAATGTAGAGTCCCATCCTTTAACTCCATACTCAGCATTGCCCCAGGAAAACGTTTCTCATGCGTCGCGATAACAGCGTTGCGAAATAACGAGCTGTCAAGGCAAAAATAAAAGGCAGGATTATCGATCTAATTTACCGTGCATGGTTATCGGTCTGCGTGATTGTAGATGGCTGATCGGTGACTGGCAAGGCTGCGCATCCTGCACGCCAGGCTGCGAGAAGAGGAGACCCGTCAAATGCGTACGACCCGTTGGCCATGCCGAGCAGGATGTAGATATTATCGCTGACAGCTACTGTCAGGGGCCGAAGCCAAAGGAGCAGGAGTCCTGCGGTGCTCGAGGCAGACGGGACGATGTCCTGACACGCGTACGGAAGAATAAAAGCGTTTACTATACAGCGGCTCAAGCAAATCGTAGGGACTTGTTGTCGAGGGAATATAGAGACGTTGATGACAGACCTCGTGGATTTGGGAATGGTGAGTTGGACGTGGACCTTTTCAACAATTTTTGGGAATGTAACAGATAGATTGATCATCGGTGGGTGTGATATAATATTTAGTCATCGAAATCCTTAGAGCTACGTCTCCCCATAAAGATGCGTGATCTTGAAAGAAATGGGGGAGGTCGTTTTAAGAGGTTGCGTCTAGCGATGCATGTAGGAAGAGTTACTTTTAAAGAATCCTTAGACAGAGATTCACTAGAGGGACCTTAGAGACGTTTGTATAAATCCTTAGGTATTTTAGTTCATTTTAATGAACTAAATAGGTTAATATTTAGTTCATTTTAATGAACTAAATAGATAAATTGATATTTATCATTTTAACTTTATCCACTCCTACATACATGTAGGGGTGTATTGTGTGTGTATGTGTGACTGAGATGCAATGAGTGAGTGCCGATATGGTTTGGGACCGAGAGATGTGCGTAAGAGACAAAGAGTGTATGAAGTGTGACAGAGAGAGAGTGTTCAAGAGGGTTTTGGAAGAGTGGAGAGTTAGTCGGAAGTTAGAGTCGGAAAAGAGAAGTCGAAAAAGAGAGTTGAGAAAGAGTGTGTGTTGCTGCGTTATTCTGTATTGTATTTAATCATTCATTTTATTATTATAATTATATTTTAACGTAGAATAGGATAGGTGTATCGTTCATTTCATTCTTCTCTTAGCACCTCCTTATCTCCTTCTTCTTCTTCCTAGTCCCTACTAAAGCAAGGTACATTTTCAAATGTTCTTGCTCGGTTTTCCTACTTCTGGTATGTCGTATTCGAAAACGTCAGGGTTCAACACATAGGTTTTCTCGCTGGTTTCTATGCGAATTATTCGTTCTTTTCGTCTTGCAATCGGATTCGAATGTGACTTTTTCGGCCAACAGCGAGTTAAAATTAAAAACACGAGTGAAGGATGTCTCTTGTCCTGTGACCAATCAGATCTATATTCTTTCTGCGCACCAACTCATTTGTTACCGGGAATATTAGAGGTTAAGTACTATTGGCTCAGCAAAAGAAGTCACATGACAAGTGGTTTGCTCCGATTCGCGGGACGGAAGACATCGCCCATATATTTTTGATTCTAATACGTAACTGATAGAAAAAGTCGCACACTAATTACGTCACCATAGAAACGACGAAATAAATGTTTAGTTTTCGATTGTCATTTGTCGATCTCAGGTTTCCAGCACCGATATGATGGGAACGACAGTCTTCCTTTGCGCCATACCTCACAGGAAGTGACTTCTTTATGTTGGCGACCTATATTAAGTAACTTCTTTCGCTTCGTCAGCGGTTGGTTGTTTTTGCTTACGTAGAACCCAATGGAGAATGTTGCAATTACTTTACAGTGATGAAAAATTGAGTCATATTATCAGTTCTATCGCAGTCACATGTATCTGTTACTTTCTGTTGCTATTGACTGAATAAATCAAATCTACAAGTTTATAGCGCGACACAAAACGCCAAGATGAAACATCTAAACGGAGCGATAAAGAAATACGCTTGAAACGCATTAATCTAGTGAATAAATATTGATACTTATTAGCAGTGAAAACAGTTTTTAACGTTTTAAAAATTAAACTGAACGTCCGTATTTCTAGCGCCAATGACAGGTGACGATAATCATTTTATATTGCTAGTATCACACATTTCGGTCAATTCCTGGCTACTATAATCATCCTTTGTATTCTGCTGCAGTACAATATCGAAAAATATAAATATTTCATACATAGAAATTTAATAATAAAATTAATTTTCTCATGGTTTCAGATCGAAAAAGTCCGAGGAACAAAGAACCAAGAAAGTCGACCCGATCTTTGTTAGGAAAACGATCACAGAAAAATAATAAACGCGACGAGGAAGACACGTATGAAGTAAAGAAAGGCGAAATGGTAATCGACAATGACGATATAAAGAATCTAACGCTCACTATCATCCTGGAGCGCGATGAAGAGGACAACGTGATGAATTTTCCAAAAAGTTTTCAACCACAGCCGCCGAAAAATTGCACGGAATATACATTAGTTGGGATGGACGCTGTTAGATACATACAAATGATACAGGAACACGAACACCAGCCTTCCAAAGTCTTTTCCATTCGATGACAAAAATGATTTACCAAAATAAGATAGTAATTTTTTTCTTTCATCGGTCCCTGGGGTCTTCCTTGACCCAGACCGCAATTTAATTTGATCCCAATCGAGACAAATTGTTCACAGTGCTCACATATTACTTTCAATATAGCTATTAATTTATTCTTTTCAAAACTTTTAACTATGCACAGAGCACAATCTTGACTTAATAAACAGGATTACAAAAAAATATTTTATAATATAGGAAGTCCTTTAGAATTGATTAACAAGGGAACATCCCGAGGTGTAAATCACCGATTTTGATGAAATTTTAGTATGATATAGCACTCACGAAAATATTTGACCCGTATTTTTTTTGATCCACAACGGTCCACGTGAAAGGGTTGAAAACCACCCTCAAAGTTGAAAAAAAGTATTTTTTATCATATTGTTTAAACAAATGGGGTTTTAAAAAATTGTTTATACCATTGGATTCGTGGTCGAAATACGTTAATTTTCAGTCCTTCCGAAATTTTCGTATCTGTAATAGTTTCGGAGATATTCGATAAAATAGTTTTCGTTACCCCAAATTTGGGGGCGGTTTTCACCCCTTTAACGTGGACGGTTGCCGATAACACAAATTAGGTGTCAAATATTTACACAAAATCCACCTTTTACTATAGTTTCATAAGAATTGATGATTTACAGTTGGGGATAGTCATACATGGTATTGATGTGACTCTACAGCCGACAGACCTGAAAAATTGAACAATTCTTTATTTTCAATGTAATTATTTAATATATTCAAATACGCCAGATTTAGCTGCTTTAAATCTAGTGCTTTACATCTTTCAAATTTTCTTTTTACCAATGATTCCATCGAAAATAATTATAACAATAGCTTTACAATTTCTAATCGCGGTAGGATGCATAAAGAAACATAAATTGCAAATAGTTACGTTGAACTAGAATCGAGTATCTTCGATGTGGGACCAAGCAGAATGATCGATCGGCTGTGTTAAATCCTAGGACACTTTGCAATCGTGGATGACACGGATGCGAACATTATTAAAACAGCGATACGTCAATTAGAGGAGAGATAATCTTTCAGCCTGAGCAATGCTACCCACGCACGTGAAACGACGTAAATTACCTCTTGAATACGATCAAGAAGTTGCTCTTCTCGTTTTGTTCAACTGATCCTTTCGCCTTTCCGAGTTGAGGTATTCCACGTTGCAATTTACGGCGACTATTAAGTCTAACTAAAGTTTAACAAAGTGTCTGAAGTCCTGTCTGGCGAGAAGATAGATTTGTGGAGGAAATTATGGTCACAACAGGACAAATAGGAGTCAAACTTATGGTTTGCAATGGACACATTGGAATCGTCATTTATCAGTGTCTTTAACGAATAGATCAAATGATCATAGTAGAAAAAAGTGATAAGATACAGAAAAAGAAAGAATGGTAATAGAATTTCAAGGCAGCTAGTTACTGACTGATTAACTTTTTGTCAAAAATGGACTTACACCACTTTCAAAGAAAACGACTCATTAGTTGATTATCTCTCTCCCCTTGATTAAAAAATTATTTATATCACCACTTACCTAATACTCAAGGACATTCACACTCCTCTCCTTGACTGTACCGGAACATTGCAAGTGTGCAGACTCGCAGTTTCTCCAACGCATCTTTATTTCCATATTTTCGATACACAAACATAAATACGGACCTTAATATCTAATTGCTTCTCCTATATATTAAACTCTATTCTAAATTAGTTTCAAAGACTAAAATCCTACTAATCACCAGCGTCCACAATGGCTGCCAAGCCATCGTAAGCCTCTTCATTCTCAACACTTCTTTTCTTAATCGTAGAATTACGTTGATTCAATTTTTCGATCATTTCAACAGCTTTCTGTCCTTTATAAATCTTTTCACGACTTGTATCAATACCTCCACCAACGAGATCGCCGGCTTCTTGAAAAGCTTTGTCCGACAAGTTCGCCTGAAGATTTTCCTCCATGTAAGGAGCCTGCATCAGAACGACACTGCTGACGGGCACGGAATCTTTCACGATTGAACCTGGCTTCGGTGTTGTGATGTTCTTCTCAAACGGACACGGAGATTTTCTCTTTTCTTTGTCAATTACTGGCCAATCACGAAGAAGACGTCGAAAATTGTCGTCGTTGTTGATATTTTCTAAATGGTCGTCTTCTCGTGAAACTCTTCGAGCTTTTTCTAGATAACGTGCCAAACCGAAGTCAACGAACTTGTCGATCATCTTGCGCTGATCTTCTATGGATAATTCTTTCGATGGTTTGTCAATTTTTGAGGATTTGTGGAGGCTCCTGGTTGACTTTGGACACGTCTTTCTGCAGGGCCTTTGACCTGAAAGGAAGATTTATTTGTTTTTCTTTTTTGGAAGGAGGGTTAATTATAGTCGATGATCAGAATTTGTAAATTAATAAATTAACACATTGTACGCTGGCTAAATATCTGCTACCAAATTTATTACATTTGATAATGTTGCTATTTCAATCAATATCAAATTTAAATGAATTAAGTAATGCACAATTTAAAGGGAATAATACTGCTATCTTTGTCCACTTTATTGTTTTCCTCAAGATAAAATAATATGACTGATATTGATCGGTAAAATCTAAAATCATATATTTGAAAACCCGCATTATTGCGGGACCGGCTTGCAATGTGTTAATTTACAAATTATGTAAGAGAGGAATATTATAACGTTAGTAAATAGTTTTATCTTTAGAATTAGCTGGTGTGAATAGATTTATGCAAGTGAGAGTTGATGTTTAGAATAGATGTTCTCTAAACATTCTTGACTAATAAAAAAAATCAAGTGCTCAAATCAAGTTTCGTTTGTCGCTTCACCTACATTTTGAAATGTAGGGGTGCGAAGACCTGAAGGGTTGAGTGTAACAGTGTACGGAGATAATTGCAAGATATGTAGTAGGATTCGGTGAAATAACAGTAAGGAAGATTTTAGTTGGCTAGGGTGTAGGCATGGATAAAATAAAAAAAAAAGGAAGTAAATGTCAGGAATAATGAATACACAAAACTCACTAAAGATATAATATAAACAAATAGGATATATATATTGAGTATATGAAATATATATAATACAAAACGAAATAATAAATAACTAATAATCTAATGTATCTAAGGTTGTCTAAAACAAAGTTGTACGTCTCACAGTTTCTCTAAAATTCAACTGTCTCTATGCATCCTGAGACGTAACCTCTTAAGATGATCGCCCCCACTTCTCTCTGGGTCACGCATTTAAGGGGAGAAGTCGCTCGAAGGGCATTGACATCTAATACTATGCCACAGATAGATAAATAGATATTTACTATTGTTGTCCATTGCAATGATGGACAAGCCTCAAGGGCAAGAAATAGCCAGTACAATGGTAGTAACAGAAAAAAAAGAAAATAGAGTATGTAATACAAAGTAAAATAAAATATAATAAAATAAGATAAAGTAAAACATAATATAGGGAGTAAAGAGTGAAAATAGAGAACGCAAAGTATAGATAATGTAACGCAGGTAAGTTTCATACATCAGTAAGTTTGTAAACTAAAAATGAAGACCACAAGTGAGGACAAAGAAAAGTACAGAGAAAGGGTAATAAGCAGCGATGAGTGTCAAAAAGAGCATCGTAGTAGTCACATAAATCCTCGGTATCAAACAGGTGTTGATAAAGCCCTGATTTAAACGAGGAGAGATTGCGAGCCGCCCTAAGCTTAGCGGAAAGCGAATCTCACAGATGCACTCCTTGCGCTGTGATCGATTTTACGAATTCAGTTGGACAAAAATAATTTTACCAATGAACGTCATGTTTATTGTTTGAAAGTCTTTAATGAGTTGAAAAAAGTGAATGTTGATGGCATATTTAACGTTACAAATTGTTCATATACTTATATTCCTTGGAATCCTCATCGTTCGCGTCTGTTTCTCCATCTTCAGCGAAATACATCTTAAATTTGCTTTTTCCGGTGTTTTATCTTTTGTTTATCACATTTTTTAACTTGCAACTTTTAAACATCAAGCTTATCCAATACATGTAAAAGGCATTCTAAACACCTGATCCACGCGTAGAGACTAGAGAGTCCGAATCCAAAAATTTTCGTAATTATGAACTATTTTATGTTTTTCAATTGAATTCACTTGCGTCTTGCAGTTTCCTCAAAAATAGCTATATTAATACAAATGACATAAGCCACGTGTACCTTTTGCTGGACGGTGAAATACCTCCTATGTAGATGGTTGCTAAAAAAATCAGTGCAAGTTTTCTATTGATCGAGCCGGATATCGTTTTTATTTGATTAGTTTCAATATATGTTTTAAATATTAAAAAAAATAAAACGTAAAGCAGAGGATAGTGGAGCTTTTTCTGTATGCCTTACTAAAGTTTTTATATATACAAAAAATCGCGCCAAATCCTTTCTTTAAATGATGAGATATGACAAGTGACATTTATAGAACTATTGACATACATAATCCACACTAAGTTTAAACAACACTGAAAACGTATAATATCACAATAAATTAAACTTAAAACACACGAAAATGAAATCAACATACTGCCTTCTTGAAGCATATAAATTGAGCTAGCTAGAAACCTTAACCCCTTCAGATCCGAATTTTTTTTCGTTTAAGAAAAAATTATTTTTATACTAAAATTAACTTAGTTCATGTGAATAAAAGCAACAATATACTTTTTACAAAAATATTTATTTATTTATTTATAATTTGTAAATGTACATTTTAATGGACATATGGTCCTTACGCAAAATTTGTAACATTAAGGAGATCCTGAGAAATATTTGTATAAAAAAATAAAACTCATTAGGTTTTGAAACTAAGTTTTAACCTATACGTAATAAAATAAAGCACAAAAAGTATTATGTACATTACAATGTGCACAGGATCCGAAGGGGTTAAGTTTAACCCGTTTCGGGTAAAATTCTAGAAGGTATTACCACGAAATAGGGTTTGTTCATTATTGGCCAGGTACTTACAAGTTCGTATATATCTGTTATAATGACATTCAAACAACTCGAAACTTTGATTTTTGTCCAGCTAGATTTGTGAAATCGATCACAGTGCCTTGCGCCGAAAAAGAGCTAGCATAAGTTTGTGTACGCACATGAGGTAAAATAAATTCATCCAGAGAGAAAGAAAGAAAGAGGGAGAGAAAGAGTGAAAGAGGGTTGTATGAGAAAGTGTCTGCTAGATGTTAATTTTAATTTATGTAAACAGTATGTTATTATGCGTACCTATACACTCGTCTGTCTGCTTTGGCACACGACCTTTGCAAGCATCCAAATTAGCTTGAACGTCATCTTCTCCAGCACGAGCTGCAGCCCTTACGCATTGCACTTTCCGGTGCTTCGTGCCTTTCTTGCCATCACATGCGCTGCACTTGCTCCACTGGCTCACTCGCCATCTGAAATATTTTGTTCACAATTCAGATTCAATTCTTGTGATTACTTCATTTGATAGTTTGAATTTTAGATGACTTCAAAATGCCAGAGACTATTATAAAAGATGGTGAAATATCTATCTTGTTTAGCTTGAATATTCCTATTATTCGGAATAATACGAAAAAAATGCTATGTACAAAATTTGGGCGGTATAGAGAGAGGATTTTTGAATATAGCAGATTTCAAGGTCATTTATTTTTTTAAATTGAACATTAGATTCTTTCTGCGTTGTGTGATAGCCGCTGTTGAGACCATTTTAATAAGCCATTGTGGAAGGTCAGGCAGGGTCAAATGTGGCTGTAGAATGGACTTTCAAAACAATAAATTGTCACTTAGAAAAAGTGTCAGAGTTAACGGCGATTTTAATACCAATTTCCTTATTGAAAACCCAAACATCCTGGCGCAGTATCAGAGCACATATTTGAATCTTACTTTCAAACAATATAACATTCGTAATTCTCACTATTTCTGCATTTAAAAAATAACACTTATTCTCTGAATGATAATTAACACGTTGACTGCTATGGGGGTCACCGGTGACCGGCGCTATTAAATTCAATGAAATTTTGTGTTATGTTTAAATTGTAATATTTATGAATTTTCTAAGATATTGAAAATTTAAATATTGGGGTTAAGAAGATCAAGATCTGCTGAATATCGGTCTATCAGTGTCGTTAAAGTTTCTTCTTTATAAGTATGTGATTTTAATAGAAAAAGTTTCACTTCAGTAGAAATGACGCAACAAGCAAAATATCGGCGGTGTTCAACGTGTTAAAACGTTTGCCAAAAAGCAAATATTCAGCTTTCACTGTTACCCCGCAAAAAAATCGTGAAAAACAAAGTGTAAATAGGTTCTAAACAACGATATGTTCTTAACTCTATGTCAACCGTAAATTACTGTCTTTTTTTTCTTTATTGTACAGACAGAGGCGTGTCAAGGAGAAGGCATTAAATTAAATGCTGCCTCCAGTAATACTCACTTTGCAGGACAGGGATTTTGATTGCAGATACGACTTTTTGGCTCCGGACGTGTCACTGCGTTGCAAAATTCTAGGCTGACTTTTCCGCCGTGTTCTTCGATGCACGATGCATCGGATATCTATGCAAATCCGAAAACGAGAATTTTTGACTCGCATAGCTTTACATCGAACTCGCGAAATCAGAAACGGACGTGCTTTCACGCATTTTCATATTAGTTTTGTTTGTTCAGAACAAAAGCGATAGGCTGTTGCAAAAAAAAATTTATTAAAATGTATAAAGTGAAATGGAAAAAACTGTAATACAAATTTCGTGCTCTTTTTAGTTATACAAATATTTAAATATTTAAGAATTATTATAAAATAATATAAAATTCTTATTATATAATATTTTTATTTCTAACTTATTATTCAATATTCTTAGTATAAAATAATAATTCTTAATATGTATTTAATGAAAATTTAATATCAATAAAAATTTGAAGACAAAGCATTCCACAGTCAATATTTGAAGATAAAGTTATATAACGTTTTTATGCCAAAAAAATATAAAACGTGCGCCAATAAAATTGCAAAGCTTTAAAAATGAAATTGCACAAATTTGAAATTCAAACATGTCGGTCGAAATATTAAAAGAAAAGGAAATGAACAGTTTGAAGCGATATTCAATCACTAAATTTTCAGAAGCTCAATATTTGTATTTCTTGCCGTACTTTTCAAAATTCAATTTCCACTGAAAATAAATGTTAAAAAAAATGTAAACTTTATGGATTACAGTAAAATATAACAAATAACGTGAAATAAAATATAAATCATAGACTTTTACGATTTTTAAAACATTATATGAGCAGTAATATCTTACAAAACGAGACAAATGATATCCAGATATTTGCAAGTAATAAAACTACTCCCCTCGTTAAACAAATTAACTCCGAGTACAATCTTAAACCTCTCAAATGTGTTTTTAATTTGAAAAACCAACATAAATCACCGATGGCCATCTCAACGAGAAGCGCGGCAATAAATCACCGCGATTCAAGCATCAGGCTAAATCTGGTTAATTGCAATTCGGGGAAAGTAAATCTAAACGGCGCTTTCGCAGTGCAGAGGGTCGTTAATTTACCGAGTTTCTGAATAATGGTTACCCACTTTGTCATTAAGACGACTTAGATATTCAAATTACCATTGTGCCGCCGCCGCATTTAGCATCGCAGTCGGACCACTCGATGAAGTCCCAGATATATTTCGGTGTGTACGACGCATTCGATGTCATAACATAATACTCATACTGAATCCCGGGATTCTCCGTCGGATGGTAGAACATGTACTGCAACCGCAATTGTAATGTGAGCTCCAATGAATAAGTAATTGTCTGATGTAAGTAAAATATCGGTCTGACCCGAAAATCAATGACATTTTGTGGCGGATTTGAAAAAAAAAATTGAATTGGGGACAGGCTTTGAACGGATATGGGTGACGCGAGAAAAAATATAGCACCGTGGTTCTCAATCTGTGGACTGCAGTCTTCTACTGGATAGGATAGGGTCTTGTAAGGGACTACAAAGGGCCTCCAGGGGCCCATTATTTTCTATAGTACATCGTAAGCGTCTCTAGGTGGCCGAAATGGGGCCTCACGGCTTCCCAATCCTCTGTGGAATATTTGTGGAGACTCTGATTCTCGGGGAAAACGCGTAGGACCCTTTAGGGGCCTGCAATTTTCTATGGGATAACGTAGAGACCTCTAAAGGATCGCAAAGGACCTCGCGGGGGCCGCAGAAGAACTTCTAGATGCACGTGATTTTTTATAGTACAACGCAGGTGCTTCTAGATGGCCGAAACGGGGCCTTACGGATCCCAGTCCTCTGTGGAATACTTTTGGGGACTCTAGGGGCCCGTGATTCTGGGGGGAAACGCTTAGGGCTGCGATTATCTATGGGATAACGTAAGTGTCTCTAGGTGGCTACATAGGGGCCTCACGGGTCCGCTGTCTTATGTGGCAGATTCTGTGATAGCTTTGGTGCCTTTCGGGGCCCACGATTCTCTATAGCACCGTATATAAACCTCCAGGAAACCCTTGAGAGCCCCTGCGGACCTGCAATCCTCTTCAGAAACACGTATGGCGCTTTAGGTGGCTGCAATTATCTATAATGTAGGGGAGTCTAAAGGACCGCGAAGGGCTACTAGGGAAACATGTGAGGGCATCTAGAGTTCCACAATCCTCTAAGGAGCCATATAGGGGTCTCTAGGAGTCTGTGGTCTTCATGCGACAGCATTAGGGCCCTTTCGGGTGCCGCAGCGGGGCTTCGCGGATCTGCGGTCCTCTATGGGATAGTTTTGAAGCCTTAGAAGTCCCCGTTCTTTTATTGGAAAGCGTGAATACCTCTAGGCGCCTCAGAGAGACCTCTAATGGCTCGTTGTCTTATAAAGAACCACATGGGGGTTTCTAGGGGTCCACAAATCTCTATGGGATCACGTAGAAAATTCTATAAGATAGCGTAAGGGACGCTAGGGAACCGGGAAGGAACTCTAGGTGACTCTAAATGAGCATGAAGGGGTCCTCGGTCATCGTGGGGCGGCATAGGGGTCCCGAAAATCCATGAAATCCTAAAAATACTTGAGATCCACTGGTCTAGCCGGATAGCCATGGGAAAAGTGTCTCTTAGTGAAATTGGCCTTAATGCATGCTATTGTAGGATCGTGAAAAAAAGTCGTGGAAACCCATTCAAAACAGCGTATTCTCCCTAATATTAACTCTTTTTCTCATCCCCTTCTCAAAAGTTCTTCATAAGAGTGCCACACTATTTGGTAGGTTTCTCCAAAAAAAAAAAAACAAACATTTTTGCACAGTGTTCAACCCTACTACCCTTGCTGCTGGGCAGTCACAGAGTAAAATTCATATTGCCGTTTAAATTCGAACACTCTTTTCGTGCTTCATAGAAAATTATGAAAAAAAAACAGAGACAAAACACCCAGCAGAGTACATATTTGGGATTTTTTTCAGATTTTTGGGGTGTAAATTTGATTTTGAAAAAAATCTAATAGTTTCTAGGTTCTTTAGCGTCTTGAGTTTCAAAGCAACTTAAAGTATTATACAAGAGTGTTATCGTTACAGGGAAGAAATGAGAATTACTGTAACAATTGTAAGAGTTTAATTAGTTAAAGAAAAAAATTAATCACCAAACGTTATTAATCTGTAAACAGTTGGGAGGTCGCTCCGTTACTGATGACCCAATGCAATAAACTGAAATGTTAAAGAACATCGACAAATTTTATCCCGGCTTATCTGATCGATTATTAGCGATTACCGAGTATCTAATTATTAAACGAGTGCCGTCTGCACGAAGGAAATTAAATTTTTTACTCGCTATTTACGTTTTAATTCTCACATTATAACGTTCCATTAACCGAGAAATAACATCTCACTGAAGAAAAACCATTTTCCACGTTTATTACTCGTATAATCACCGTCATCCGCAATAAGTCAACTACACGATTTTTCTTTTGGAACACCTAAGTACCTATTAATAAATGCTTATAAAAAATATTGATTAACACCAGATTTACGGATGTCGATTGTATACTAATTTTTCTGAAGTGAGCCAATTTGACTCATACAAGAAATTACAATTTTTTGCAAAGAAAATAGTTCCAATTCAATTTAAATGAAAGATGTATTATTAAAAAAATAACCAACCAGTATATTATACAGGGTGTATCAGCCGATTTTGACATTTTGAAAACTTTAAAATTGTGGTATGTAGAGATAAATGATTCATAGGAAACTTAAATGGTATCGAGTGGCGCATGATCTGTTGTCATTAGTGTTTTCGTAGGTGGACGCGTCAGGGACATATGAAGGTGAACTTTGTTTTTTTTATATAGAATGAGGTACTTTTTTGTACTTCAAGCGATACAACTAGACATTCTTCATAACAAAGTACTAACCTATGTATGTCGAAAAGTTAATAGTTTAGGAGATATTTCAATTTAAGTAATTCTAAAATTCGTGCTTACATTAGCGTTTATTTACAGGTATGGTTCAATATAACGACCATTTGCATCGCAGTATTTTCGAAATCGATGAAGAAAGGACTTTGCCACATTAATCGTTAATGTGCTGCTTCATATCACTCACTTTAGTTGAAACTTTCGCGTTTTATCCTTCAAATAGCCCCGTAAAAAAAAGTCGAGCGGCGTTAAATCAGGTGACAGCCAGATAAACAGATAAACAGAGTTCAAATCCTAGTGCGCCAGGAATGATGCATTTGTATTTAGATTATTTATACTGAAATATTTCCTTAACTATTAGCTTTTCGACATACATAGGTCAGTACTCTTTTATAACGAATATCTAGCTGTATCGCTTGACGCATAAAAAAGAACCTCATTCCATTTAAAAAAACAAAGTTGACCCTCACATAACCTTGACGCGTCCACCTAGGGAAAAACTAATAACACTAGATTATGCCCCGTTCGATACCATTTAAGGTAGTTCTAGGCACTTATCATTTTTCGATAGATTTCCTTAAAATTTTGAAAATATATTCTTCATGATATTTTATAATTATAACCGGAATCTCAACGAGTTCGTCCACACGGTTTATGAATAAATCGTGTTTAAAAATAACATATTTAAAATGGGCCTTATGGAAACAAATTTTTGCTGAGTCCGTAAAATCTTTTTTTATTTTTCTAATCGAAAAACGAGTCGATGGATTCTAATAAAAAATTAGCAATGTATTTTTTTATGCTTTTGGAATATTATTGAATTTTTTCATAATTTTTCACTTCATAGTTATAGAGAAAGATGTTTTTTAATTTCTAAAAAGTGAATGAAATGACCTCTGTGAAGTTAGCCCCTGCATTAATTCTTACGCAATTTGTTTCATTTCTAATGAAAAAAGAAACTTTTAGTTCTGAATCCAGCTAGAACTATCTTAAGTTTCCTATGAAACATTTTTCGCTACATGCCATAATACCGAACGTATATAGATGTCAAAATCGGCTGAGCCACCCTATATTTATATATAGTAATCACATTTTGAATAAGCCAAATTGGTTCCGTAAATCTAGTGTTAAAAACAAAGTAAATGAAAATAATGTGACTTGAAATTTTGAAAATTTCATACTTCTATTCGAATATCTTCAGTTATCGGTCCTTTGATTTCTATTTCCTCTTTGTCAGGCTCGGGATGCGTATAAATAATTAGCGCCCCCGCACAATCGTAATCTCCACTCCTTCTCTCGCGGCTGAAATTTTCATTAATAAATTATCGAACGTCCATCAAGTACAATGGATTTCTGGTAGATTGGAAAACTATAATCGGGTTATTGGTAATTTAAAATTAGCATAATCAATGTGGCTAGGACTATCTAATGGGATTCCAGTCGACTTTCCGTTACAATGCTGGAAATTGATCAAGTAAAATGAATTGTAAAATAACGTTACGTTCAAAGCTGAAAGTCAATGACGAAGGATTATATTCATTTACGCTTAAAGTTGAGAACATTATTCATAACATGACGCATAATATAATAATTGGACGGTTTGAAAATTGATTGATTCCATTCATTTGGATTTGACTCAGTTACGTGCACCAGATAGAGCATTTTCACGATTAATTATTGCATTAATTGCAACGTAACATTGCATTCTGCCTTTGCAAGGTAAAAAGTAGAAGTTGATGCCATAAATGTTGTTAATCTTTATACAAAGTGATAATAAATATTTATGGCAAGAATTTGAATTTTCTGACGATTCATGATGTTTAAGGTTTGTTAATAATGATCGTAATTAACAATTTACTGACCGGTATTTTTTTAACATCCTACCCGGTATCAACATCCTACGCAATGATAAATAAGAATTTATTAACAAGCTAAATGCCACCGGTATTTTGCTAGTTTCGTTCTTTCTATTGACGTGAAATCATTTTTATTAAAATCAGATCTTTACAAAGTAGAAATCTTAAAGAAACAGAGAGATATATTGTCAACAGAACTTTACCTTTTATAACCCCTTGCCCTACAATAACAAGTGACCCTCGTGATGAGATAAAAAGGATAGGAAATTTTCAAGTTTTCCAAAATCTACTAGATTGAAAATATTAATGAGACGTGACACGATAATGTTATTTTTATAACATTAATATTACGTCACATAGTATAGCATACCAAGAATCACCGACCAATTTTTATTTTAACAATGAATTCTATATTGTGTAAAAGTGCAAGGGATTAATGCCAATATTTCAATATTGAATGTGCTAAAAAAAAATTTTGAAATATTACAATTTCAAAAGTCATATGAAATTTCAGTGAATTTAATAGCGCCGGTCAGCGGTGACCCCCATGGCAGTCAACGTGTTAATTGCCAAGGTTCTGAGTGACAACTAATTAATACATTAAAAGTTCAAAAGCGTTGAACCCAAAAAGTATTAAGATAAGTTTTAATAAGAAGAATTACTAGTTTCCGTTCAAGCAGTAGGAGTTATTTTTCTCGAGGACTACAGCCAACATATTTTGGTTCACCCCTTTCTCCCTCACACGAATGCTACGCCCACCTTTTGGAATTGCCACGACTTTCTGATATCCTACGCAAAATCAATCGATTTTATCATCTAATAAAATAGAAATCGTTGTAATGGTTTTTCTACCTTGTGCATTGAAAGTGTTGTTGTATAAGCCTTCAACTGCCCTGCATTTTGTACCATCACCTCGACAAATGCCACACTTGTCCTCTATAACATCTGAATCGAGGACCCAGTCGCATCCAACTTTCTGAAACATCACTTGTGCAAGTATTTTCGAAAAGGGAATACCTTCGCTTTCGCAAAATTCATGTTTAACATTAGATCCTCGAAACCGTAAAATTGACGGATTTCTATTTTTCCATAAACATTTTTCATATTTATAGGTAGTTTTATAATAATAACTGAGCGCAAAGAATTTCTTAGTCTGCGGTATAAGTAGCCAACGAAATGAAGTCACTTAGTTGGACTCCCATCATATTGACCTTTGACATCTGAAGTCAACGAACGACAACCGAAAACTAAACACTTATTTCGTCATTAACTACCTTTTTGTCCAATCACGCGTAAAAATTGATAATACAGGTAGCCCTCCTACAACACGGTATCCTACAACACGGTTTCGCTATAACACGATTTATGAATTGCGGAAACCCTTCTACAACACGACATCCTATAACACGGTTTCGTTGTAATATGATAAGAAAATTGCAAAAACCTTTATACAACACTGTACTTCTACAGCCGCGGCGAGGCTTGCCGTCTTAATGATACAGTATGGCGTAAACTATTCTGATTTCATTTCTGTGGCTTGAAAACAAAAGTATTTCACGCTGCTCATCGGCAGTCTGCGTTGAGCCACGGTGTGGCAAAGAATAACTTTTTCGTCTTTAAGATATTAAGGAGAAATAAACATTGACCCAGTAAGAACCAAAAAGCAAAGTAAAATTACAGATTTTTTTAAAGAGGAAACAAGATACAAAAACTGTAAATGAAGAAAAAAGTTCTGAAAATTGAAGGCGATATCATTCCACCGAAAAAACGTTCTCGATTGATTATACCGAGCAGTGACGTTGAAGAAATTAATTAAATTATAGTTGCATTAAATTAAAATAATATTTTTTGTTTTGTGTTGTACATACATTAATATTTTTAATAAAAATTAAGTTGTTTATGTAGAATTTAAAAAAATATATTTGTTTTTAATAAGTTTTCGGAACGTAACCCCTCTTTTTGTACTTGCTCTGGGTCTCATACAACACGGTTTCACACAACACGGCATTTTTTAGGAACTCATCTATCGTGTTATAGGAGGGTTACCTGTACATCAAAACCAGGAATGTCTCCATCCATCGAATGAATCGAAGTAAACAACTTATCGGCTGAGTCCTTTTAACACTCTATGGCAGAGGTTCCCAATCTTTTTTGGTTTGCGGGTTCCTAAATAATCGGATTTTTTTCCGCGGAGCCCTTAATACATCAGATTTTTTTCAAAATTTTTGACTTTCTTGAAAAATTGGAACACACGATTGTTGGGCGCAAAAATTCCAGAATTTGAAATTCCAAGAAAATTGCCAAATTGTTTAATTGAATATTTCGCGGCGCCCTTATGACGGCTCACACTTTGGAAATCACTGCTCTATGGGAATGTGTAACTTTGAAGTAAGAGAATAGAAATCTAAGCTTTTATTCATTAAAGTTAATTTTTCAACTTTCTCACAAATTATGATTTAGCTCTTAAAAATCATGCAATTCTTTACAATGCAATGTTTCAAAATGAAGTTAAATCTATTATTTATAGTAGTATCTTTATCAGTTTATAATGAGCTATCGTGCAACTGATCTTAAGATGCTAAACAAAATTGGAACTATTGTTACGGACTTTGTCACAATTGAGGCTGAGATTTAAGTCACGTACGCTTCAAAAGGCACTAATTTTGAGAAAGGTAATTTATTATATAATAAATACATTTTTCACATACCAGGCTGGAGAGGCATGGAATTGTAACTTTCTTTGGAATATTTATTGCCTCTTCAGCCCTCACTAGTACATGACGCGCCTTATGTCGCGGCAGGGTTTTCTATACCACCCTGGAATAATTTATAGGCAACAGAGTGCCCAAGGCTTGGGACTTTTGCCAGGGTTGGGTATGAAAAATCTCACCGTCAATGTTCTCCTTCTCACGCATCTTAAGGATCCCTCTCCTCATCTTCACAGGAGAGGCTTCACCAACATTTAAAAAAAAAACTCCTCATCAACTATAGAGGGTTAATGGGCTAATAATGGATCAACCTTTAGTAGATCTATCACCGTGTAGATTATTAAAGTTAACTGGTTTCGAAACAATGAGAAACCTCTATAAACAATATACCTCGCATGTATATTAGGAATATCATACTACCCTGCAACTTCCAGCGATGCACATGTAATTGGTTCCAGGTTTGCAAGGTGTGGAGTCATTCACAGTAGGAGACATCTTGATGAAAGACTTTTCCTCATTTATGCAGTACAACGCGCATGGATCCGCCGCGGAAACGCTAGAACTGTATGGTGTCCATTGATGAAGCTTGTTATCCGTCAGGACCTTCTCATTGTTGTGTTCGGAGCACTGCAGGGCGCGATATGGTGGTTGCGATGGATCGCACGGCTAAAGGGCATTCCCAAATTTAATTTCACAATATTTTTTAATCAGTATTACTTCTGGAGTCATTTCTTGACCAAGATTGAGATAAATTGTACACATTAACAGGTTCACGCCGGCATTGGAATTTGCGTTTTTTTCCTGTGGGCGCCTATTTTAACCCTCTGTGGGCAGAATTTTCTGTGATATATGAAGTTTAGTTGCGCGATAGCATATTAGAAAATAAGTTTTGAAGAGTTAACTTGTAATATTGGAGAAAGTTAAAAAATCGATTTGGAAGAATGAAAGCTTAGATTTGTTTTGTGTTACTTCAAAGTTAAAAGGGCCCATAGAGGGTTAAGATCATCATCTGGAAGACATTGAAGTGCGAGCCACCGGTGGTACGCGCCGGCCTGAATATGTTAAACAAGTTTTAAAATTGTTAAACTTCACAAAGTTATTCTTAATAAAGTTATTACAAAGAAACAATTTTGTAACTGTATATGTAAGTATAAAACATAGGTCAAGAGTCAGAAAAGGAGTCAAGAACATTAGTGTGATTTCTTCTAAAGAGAGCATAAAGGTTGAATCAAGTTAATAATTTAGATCCAGCCAAAAAATGATGTTGCTATCACATTTGACCTTGCATGACCTCCAAAGATAGCTTGTTAAGGTGGAAAACACAAATCCATCTTATTAGAAATTCTATTTTAACCAAAAATACCAATATTATTTTAAACTCCAACGAATACCTTAAGATAAATAAAAGTCACAACCTTAAGATAAATAAAAAACGCTTGTTCAGTTTTTTAAAAATAATTCATTTTTTCGAAAAAATAGAACAAAAAAACGTACTATTGGTACCAGAAACGTAATATTACGTTGCTGACACATACATTTACGTTCATTTTAAAATAGAGACGGCAAAATATGAATTGCCCATAATATTGCGATCGCAGTAATTTAGTTAATGTAGATGGCACACGTAATAATACAGCCAAAATCGTTAAGGGGTCAATACTGCAGTATAACAATATTAGAAGGGCCTAAGAAATGGAAGGAAAGGGTTAAGAAAAAGAATTTACCGTAGTGTTGCAAACAGAAATTTTCTTTCTTTCTCCTATGCAATATCTCCCACCGTTCGCTGGTACCGGTTTGTCGCATTCCCTCTCGGAGTATTTTACGCCACCGCCACATGTTCTGGTGCAAGAACTCATGGGTCCCCATGAACCCCAGCCACCGTGCACCGCGGCTGGTCTAGTCCCCATGTCCACGCATTTCTTGTGAACGCACCACTAAATTAAACGGAGCTCCCTTTATTTCTATTTCTTCATGTTCTTTCAGGATTATGGTATTACAAATAGCATTGAACGATCAAATTTGAAAATTGATTTTTTGCAAATAGTAACACGTCATGCACTTTAATAATTAACGTATATGAAGCGCCCTTTTGATTATGTCTCGATGAAATAAGCAACGAACACCATATAACTAATGAGTCTTCATTAATTATAAAATTCCTCTATCATTAAAGTAACCTAAATTGTTAAGTAAATCTTTTTATACTCTGTTCTAAATAAATCTATCTTGACTCTATTTTAAAATAAAATTGAAATATTTAATATGGTACACGCTTGGACATTTTTCAATGCATTACAAGATATTATTATATAAATTATACAAATCATCTATTATATAAAGCTCAAATACCATTGACTGACTGACTGACTGACTCATTCATCCACTCATCACGAAATCTCAAAAACCACAGAATGGATTACAATGAAATTTGGAACATACCTTCTCCTTGGGTCTTAGGTGCTCACTAAGAAAGGGTTTTGAAAAATTCAAAATTTTAGGGGGGGGGTTTTGGGGGGTTAAAGTATGGGCCAAACTCATCAACGCAGAGCCGAAACTACTTGACCTAGAAACTTGAAATTTTCCATGAGCCTTTCTTCTAGGGTATAAGCACCCACTAAGAAAGGATTTTTCAAAATTCGAAATTTTAAGATTTTTTTTTTTTAGTTTCGATTAAACCGTAGCGAAGCACGGGAGCTTTCAGCTAGTTATTAATAAATTCCATTTAGGATCTCTAGTATTTTCATAAATTGTTTTCTACACAAATATCGCTGAACGAAAGTATCTTCTTTTAGATTTACAGCAAAAATACAATATCTATTCAATAAAGAATATAGTCTCTGACTTCAAGTATTTTCTATAAAAACAACCTCCCCATTTCGCATTATCGTCATACGCATCGTTAAATTTCTTTTCAAGACCACCTTTTCCTCGGAAATATCGCTCCGGTGATTTCAAGTTTTTATAGATGCCTTTCCATCGAACATTTCCCTCTTTTTTTCTCCCGAAAAAAGGGTTTCTCTTTATAAAACAAAATATCTTCTTTCGCATCAGCGTAACCGTCATCTTTGAATCTCTTTTTTTTACGAGCAATTCGTTCACGTGAATATCATCCTTCATTTTCTGACGCATTGGCGGGAAATTCAAAAGTCTTCAAATTACGGATCTAGGCAGCGGTTCATTTATCGCCTCAAATTCTACTTTTATCATTATCTTCAACGAATATCGTTAAACGTTCATTTTTCATTCCTTACAGCCACAGTTAATTTTGCTTTATGTACGTTTCGCGTGATCTACAGTAAAAAACGAAGACGCAAAGCTTGCAACAAATCACGATTCTTTTGGTGAAACCAGAATCTCGTGTTTCTTTGGAGGAATAAACATTTTTAACGATTTTTCATCCTTTCTGCTAATCTTTCTTATCTAAGGTCTACTTCTTGTTGTTTTATTTACGTACTAATTACAGTTGAATGATGTACGTTGCCCAAGAAAAATAGCGATGCAAGAAATAAATTGAAATTCTTCATGAAGTAGATTAATTGTTTGATAGAATTATTTCACAGACCTTATTCTCGCCACATTTCGTTCCATCAGCCATGGGTGACCCACGGCAATAGCAAGTATTATTCGCATGACACCAAAGATGAGTACAGTCTGCTGCCTAAAACACAAGGATACCATAGGAAATGATTAAATTCTAGCGGTAGAACGACATAATGAAAGGGAACAAACGAGAAGATTGTTTAATACTAAAATTACTTACGTTATTTCTATTATATTTAAATATATATATACTTAATAAATACTTTGGAAAAGAGAAAACAAAAGGTACAAAAGATGATCGACTGAAGGAATTTAGGTTTTACAAAATAGAAGTGGAATATTTATTTTATAGGTCCGTTTCAAAGGCGTTGACCAATTTTCCGGAAACTTTGCGTATTAGTAGCTCTCGGAGTCTAATGTTGATCCCGCGCAAAAACATTTCTAGTTTTGGAACGAAAATTTGGGCGAAGAGTTGATCGCGCGCCTCAACCTCTACTCACATTTTACTTTATAACTCAAAAACGAATAATTTCCCCAAGGATTGGCAAACGCCATTCCAAAGGGCATAAAACGTACTATTACTGCAGGGTTTTTGGTTGGAATCGGTTGATACTTTTTTCGGGAATTGCCATTTTTCTGCATTTTTTCCACATTGAAAAACGCGAAAAATGTGAAAAAAGTATGTGTGCAATAAATAAATTACATAAACCTACAGTCCGCGACACTTGATTAAACGCAACACATTTTTTCTTATATTAATCGTGATTCATTTTCGAATTAAGAAAATCTATTTTTTTAAGTTCATGTATCTGATTTAATGAAAATTTAGGTACTTATTTTGAGCAACTACTTGTTTAATTTAAAAGTATTCATGGTTTCTGGAAAAGGGAGTGATTACTCTTGCGTCACATGGTTAAACGCATCTAAAATAAAACATTAAAAACAATATTTTTACAACAGAAATACTTTATTAATACTTCGTATATCCACCGTTTTTATTTATAACTTGAAAAATTCGGGTTGGCAAAGATTTATACAGTGTGTGTATATAAGAATTTGGTATCGCTTTCCATTCGGTCTCAATAGCAATTATAAGATCGTTCTGACACAAGTACTGACGATTGTTTGCGTAAACTCGTCGTGATAAGTATCCCCATACATTTTCAATGATATTCAAATCCGGTGATATTGCTGGCCAATCTAAACAACTTATTTCTTGCTCCTTATGCCAGGCCTTAATTAATTTAGCTGTATGTATAGCCGCGTTATCATGCTGAAATATCCATTGATTATTTTGCATTGTATTAAAAATCTTAGTCTTAGCTGACTTCAATATCTCAAGATATTTTTTTGCATCCTGCCGTCCTCTCATAATTTGGAGATCGACAACGCCTTTGAAGCTTATAGCGCCCCAAATCATTACTGATCCTCCACCATGTTGTCTACATGACAAAATCTTTTCTTCCTTTCTTAAATCGTGATAATAAAATGAGTACCCATCAGGGCCATCTAAATTAAATTTCTTTTCATCGGTAAAGACTACTCTTTCCCACTCGGTTGTCCAATTCATATGATTTCTCGCAAATTCAAGCCTATTTTTTTTATGCCGGTCTTTCATACACGGTTTTTTTTTAAATGATTTTCGTTGAATTGTTGGTGTCTTTAGTAAAAACCGCTGTACAGTTCGCACAGAAGCCGAAACATTAGCTTGTTCTCTAATTTGTTTTGCACTACAGCTGGAATTCGAAGCTATACGAAGGATTTTTCTCTGATCTCTGGGCGATAGAGCCGTTTTACTTCTTCCTTTATATAATTTTCCATAATTTTCCGAATTTTTTAAGTACGAACGAATGACAAACTCACTTCTGCTGATTCTCCTTGCTATTTCCCTGTTGGAATAACCCTCTTCTTTTAATATTTGAATTTTTCCCATTTCTTCAGAGTTTAATTGCACGGATCGACCCATTTGCCTTCTTGAACACAATACTTCCACGCAAATGTAATGAAAACGTCTCTATGTTATGTCTGTTACTGAGCAACGGATTAACAAAAGAAAAACGTTGATAATCAGAAACAAACAGTGAGGAAACCAGATGCGATTATTCAAGTGACGCAAGAGTCTCCGCGCCTTTTTCCATAAAATACGAATATTTCAAAATAAACTAAAAGATTGCCCCAAACAAATTTCTATACTTTCATTAAATAGAACATGCTATGTTATAAAAATGCAATTCACTAATCTCGGATTGAGTCGAAGGAAATATGAGAAAAATATTATTGCGTTTAATCAAGTGTCGCGGACTGTATACACCGTTGACAAGCTTGATTTTTTTATGATTTTTTGGTGTCAGTCTCGGGTCGATATCTTGTTTTTTGAAAAAGTTACAGCATATAAAAGATTTGGCCAAATACGTACTTTGACCCGTCCCCCCCCCCCCCACCCCCAACCGTGAAACTCAGCGAAAAACTTTTTGCGCGGGATCAACATTAGATTCGAAGAGCTACTAATACGCAAAGTTTCAGGAAAATTGGTCTCGGGTAATTTTAGTTGATTTTGAATCAACGCCTTTCGGGGATTGTTTGACAAAATTGGAAACCGGCTATTTTGAATGTTTTGAGAATTTTGGTGCTAGAATAGGATGGAATAATTGTTAAAAGGCATCAAGTGGTGAAGAAGATGATGAATTAGGCAATTTGGGTTTTAATAAAATAGAAATAGGATATTTATTTCAAATTTTTTTTATAAATTGGAGGGGGGAGGGGGTAAGGAGAAAATTGAAATTCTGTTATTCTGAGAGCATTGAAAATTTTCGTGACGGTAGATATGATTAATTAAGTAATTTAGGTTTATAAAATAGTAGTGGAATATTTATTCCATAGGTCTCTTATAAATGTGAGGGGTTGATCGCCAAATTTAAGAAATCACCTATTTTAAACTCTTTGAGAATTTTGGTGTTAAAAGAAAAGTGGAATAACTGTTAAGAGGTTTTTATGAAATAGAAGAGGGGTATTTATTTCATTGATCGCTTATAACTTTGGACATTTTAAAAAAAATTGGAAACCGGTTACTTTGAACGCATTGGGAATTTTGCTGCTAGAAAATGATTAATTAAGTAACTTAAATTTTATAAAATAGATATACAATATTTACTTCACATCCATCCTATCAATTGAGGGCATTTTTGGAAAATTTTGAGAACCGGTCATTTTGACTGTCACTTGACAGCTTTAGAGTTAACTAAGGAATGTGTAACGATGAGAAGTAGTTTATCGGTTTATATTTATAAAGATAATATAGAAATATAAACAAAGATACCTTCTGCGGACACATCGTCCCACCAGAGAACTCCATGGAGCATTGGAAATCTGCGCCATACATGGCACCAGGTAACATGTTCGGGTACTTATACTTGTCCGTAGGACTTCTCGGGTCGTCATTGAGACACTCGCCGAGGCCACTTCTGTCGAAATGACATCAGTTGACTCGATGAAAGGGACAAGTCGTTGTAACAACTTACTCCAAGAACGCCGTTATGAATTTTCTACTGCACGATGACCATCTTATCGTGTAGATGAATACAATTGGAGACATTACGAAGAAGCTTTGGTCTTTGTCCTGCGAAGGACATCCGCTCGTCTCGGGTTCGTCGTGTGAACACCCCATTCTAAAGAGAGGATTAATACGTTCACGCCGGTGCACAGTGTGTAATTTCGCCGTTCTAACCGGACAAAAGTCAATTTTCGTAATGGTCCAGATTAATAAAATTTGATTGGAAATCAATAGTAGACAAGCCGTAGAAACAGAAAATGTAAAAATTATTTGAAAAAATAATCTGTCATGTGCATCTGTAATTTTCAGAGCATACACTTCGTGAATCAATTCTCGAATTCTTGCGCCGATATAAAGTCAAGGTTATTTAAATTCTTTTGGCACTGAGGTTTTATCTTTCATAATCCGAGATGGGAAAAATTAATTGAAAATAAAGATTAATTTATTTGCAATCGATATTAATTCAACGGGAACGTTGACTTAGTATCACACTTGATACTAAGGGTAACTGTAATCAACAACTCTGTTCACTGTATCTATGATAATCCATCGTCGGACGATCAGCCTGGCCTATCGATGACAAAAAAGTTCTAACATTGACATTTGTTACTAATAAAACATTTCTTTCCTCTCGTTCGCCTTTCGGAACTGCTGAAATTATATACTACAAACAGGAACAATATTGATATTGTTAAATTAAATTAAAGAACTATTTTTAATTGAAATAACCTTGGTAATCCATCTACTGTGGTGCATTTAAAAGAAGGCTACCTAAAGGAGTGCAACTCTTATTCAAACATTCAAATCATTTAAATGTACCAATCTCTCAACTCAAGAGAGTGAATAAATCACATTGAAATGAACAATAAATAAGAAACAGTCAAAGCAAGAATCATCTTGCCTCTATGTACTGTCCCGCTAGTCTTCTTTCCAATACCCCACAGTAGGATATTTTCAATTTCTTCAGCCAGAGTGTCACCATATTCAACGATCAAACACAAAGAAAGGAAAAGGTATGTATCTATTAAATTATCTCATTATAGATCGTTTCCGTTTTGAAATAGCGAAATATAAAGTATACAGTACACGTGGCCAACTTCGTGTGCAATTACGATTCCAAGCAGCAACCCGCTTTCTTCATTGATACATGCAGCCTTCGCAGAATCGCAGGCTACTCCAACGTAAGCCAATCCCATCAGGTCGCAATTCGTGTCTTCCGAACAGATGTCGTATCTGAGATGCAAATCGACCTGCTTATTATTCTTGCTTATTTTGCAGAATATAACACTAACTGTATCGGCACTTTATCGTTTTTATTTTAACTGCCTTGATAATTTTTGTATCTGGAGATAATAGAATAATTTGAAAAAGAGAATCAAGCGGTCCAAAGATGATTAATTAATTTACATTCTTTGAAAAGTGGAATATTTCTTGTATTTCATAGCTCCCTCATCAATTTGACGTTTTTTTCGACAAAATTGAGAACGGGTTTGTCACTCAATGGAAAATGGAATTGAAAATTTTGAAATCTTTCAAAATCTATTTAATTGAAAAAATTAGCTGCTTGCAAAACAGTCTTATTGTTTCTATACTATTAATTTTCCTTCCAGTTATACGAAATAGCAGGAATCAATGAGAACTTTGGATTTGAGGAATTATTTTTGAATCATTGCACGCTGAGTGAGAAAAGAAATCGTAGGTCAAAGGGTTAAGTCTATCTGCTGTAGTCAAGGTCGGTAATTCGAATAGTTATAAAATAATGATAATATTGTCTCTTAAGATATGCAATAGATTGCCAATTTAGTAATGTAGACATCAAAATTTAAGTTTTTTTGTCTCTCTATCAGTCCTTGTGACTTTGAGGTATAGCAAGACACTTCTAAACGTCTATTCTTCAAAGTCAAATTTTTAACTTTGCCAAATATCATAATTTAGCTCATGAAAATCATGAAATTCTTTGCAATTAAATATTTAAAATTCAGAAGTAATCGATTATGTAAAATAACATTTTTATTATTTTCTAATTGTGTTATCGTCAAAATATTTTATCAGTATTTAATTTTTATATTTTGTATTTTACAAAAAATGCGTATCAATAAGTCATGTCATTTTCTTGTTGGAAGAATTTCGTTTCAACCTTGAAGGACTAAAAATAAATGTTGACATACCTGGTCACCAAAACTGCTATGTCAAAATGATTCGGATGCTTATGATCCGTAGGATTAATTTTATCTGCCCATGCCGCGAAGCTTGCTAATGTTTTTTCGGCCGCGGGACTTATGAGTAAGTCGATCTGTTAAATAAATACCTCAAACCTCGTAGGAACAATAAAATATAGAAAACTAATAGTTATTTGCAATCCATTATGCTGTGGTTCTCTAAAATTAAATCAAGCTACTGTCCGACAACTGAAAGATGGCTAGAAATCGACGAAGGCTCTCATCTTCAACCGCCTATTCTTGCCATTTCGTTTTTTTCATTAACAAACTCAGTCTTCTTAAGTAAATCCTCCTCATGTTCATTTATTTTAAGAGACTTGGTTTGAAAATTCCAAAAACGAAGTGACAGAATTATACGGTTGAAATCGAGAGCGTCCACCGCTCCCTAGTCATCTTTCAGTTGTTGTACTATACATATTAACCTGTTGCCGTACAATAACGAGTGACTCTCGTGATTTGTTAAATTAGATAGAAAATTTGCAGCTTTGTGAAACTTATTAAATTGAAAATGTCAGTGAGACGGAACACTATGTAATTATTTCTAATTTATTAACATTAAATAATTAACATTAAATTCAATTATACAATATATCAAGAACCTGATTTATTTGTATTTTACAAATTTAATTTTAAATTATTGCGGAAGGAGTCACAGAAGAAATGGCACGACAAAGGGTTAAAAAGAAATCAAACATTCTAGGTTGTTCGGAAAGTAATTTCGTTTTTTCCAAACGGAGGACAAAATAATATTTTTTCGCAGCTAACTTCACACTTAATTCGCATTGCCATTATATATTTTGACAGTTGATATAGCAACGCTTGTTTGTGAAAAAATTTGTTTGATTCTATACAATAATTTTTGTTTGGTGCCCTTTTAAAGATGGAAAGGCGAAGGCAGCATTTTCGGCATATCTTACTTTTTTACTATCGCAGGCGAAATGGAACAAGAAAAAAATTGTTCGATGTGTATGGAGAAGACGCATTGACAGAACGCCAGTGCCAAAACTGGTTTGCAAAATTTTTTACACGGCAA
The DNA here is from genome assembly GCA_910591515.1 of Cerceris rybyensis. Taxonomy (NCBI): domain Eukaryota; kingdom Metazoa; phylum Arthropoda; class Insecta; order Hymenoptera; family Crabronidae; genus Cerceris; species Cerceris rybyensis. The sequence goes on along the minus strand of OU342789.1, from coordinate 63,345,192 downwards.
AATCTTTAGTTCGAATGACGACGTCAAAAATGGCTTCAATCAGTTTTTTGCCAACAAAGATCAAAACATTTATGAGCGTGCAATCATGCTACTGCCAAAAAGATGACAAAAGGTATTAGATCAAAATGGACGATATATAATTCAATAAAATATTTATGGACTGCAAGAAAATTGTCTTCCATTTTCACCGAAAAAAAACGAAATTACTTTCCAAACAATCTAATGTAATATCTGAAAGCTGGGACCGGATGAAATTTAATCCGACGGGTATAAGGGATAAAAGAAAAACAGAAGGGACATCATCCTCTTTATTTAAATATTCGGACATTACCTCTTCCTTCTCCTTCTCCAAGTATATCATACGGACCACAACGACGTCTATCTGATTGCCAGAAGAACTGTCGTGATAATAGTCCGACACCATGTTCATGATCGTTAACAGATACTGCTCGTAGTTAGTGTTATTGTGATGGTCGAGGAATCTCCTGTCGGCGACTAATCCAATTTCTATGTAGCGATGTATACTGTGCGTCCCGGATAATGCCCTCTTCGTTGCGGGAGAATTATTTTCCATTAAGCGTTTCTGCCGTTTTGCCAGCTGCTCTGCCCACGCGGTCTCCCAGTTGTCTGCCAAGAAGGCAATAAGTGTCTGGTACTATGGGAGAGCCTTTTCTTACGACTCTTTTATGATACTTTAGTGATTTTCACGCCAGTGGAGAAGCTAAGATTGATTTATAGCTGGCAGTGGCGGATCAAGTCAAATGGGGGCCCTAATCGGCAGAAATTGCGGGGCAATTAAACTCAAGTTAGAAAAGAAGTTTTAAGAAGAATTTTATCAAGTTATTAAGAAAAAGAAAATGGATGAGTGAAGAGGTGTCACTTTAAAACCACTGGGCCCTCGATACTTCGGGGCCCTTTAATATTCCGGAACCCTTTGGCATTCCAGAGGTCCTTACTGTTAGTATTCTAGGACTCTTTGGTATTACGAGACCCTTTGGCATTCTGGGACCCTTAGGTATTTTGGGGTCCTTTGACATTCCAGAGCCCTTTGTACTCCAGAGCCCATTGGTATTCCAAAGCTCCTTGATATTTCGGAATTAGTTGGTATTCCAGAACCCCTTGGTACTGCAGAGCCCTTCTGCATACCAAGGCCCTTTGGTATTACGGGGTCCTTTGGTATTCCGGTACCCTGTGGTATTCCAAAGGCCCTTGGTTTTCTGGAGATCCTTGGTATTCCAGAACCTTGATATTTCAGAACCCTTTCGCATACCAGGGCCCCTTGGTATTCTAGAACCTTGGTATATCAGGGCCCTTTGTTATTTCCAAGCCCCTTGGTATTTCAGAGACCCTTTAATATCCCATATCCCTCCGGCACTCTAGACCCTTTGACACTAAGGGCTCTTTGCTATTACGGGGACCTTTGGTATCCCGGGGCCCTAAGAGGTCGCGAAGTCTACTTACCGTTTAATCCGCCACTGACACGTTGGTCTATTCATTTGTCGATTGAAAATAACTGGGAAGTATTCTTTTTGAAAGTATCAAGTCATATTTATACAATCTGAGTTGATATACGTGCTGTTATGGTATGGGAAAATATTTTCTTGCGGTTTAATAATTTTTCAAAGGTTTAATATGGGTCGTGTGGCATGGGAAAGTCTTTTCTCGGAAGACTGTATAATTCAGTGATTTCCATGGAAATAAGAAACTCGTGATGGATTTTTAAACAGTTTCATTGGCACTTTCATTGAACAGTTCTCTTTGAAAAGTCTCTTTTCATTGAACGTCCCTTTTAAAAGGCTTGCTCATTGATAGAAATATTACATCATTAACAAAGTTAAAAATTCATATTCGCATAATGAAACTGCGACATACAACATTCTATAAAAGTCCAACTAAGAATTTCATAGAATTCAAGGAAAACCTAACATAGGTACTGACTGTAACTTTGTTTTCAATAAATATAATAGTATTTCAATTTCAATTAATTACAAAAGCAATAAAAAATTCTCCTAAAACTTACTCAGTCATCCCTCTCCACAAACTTCAATTATTAATATTTGCTTCACATATTCCTCAATGTCAACAAAACTTATTATATGAGCCATTTTCTTTGAAAGTGGTGTAAGTCCACTTTCCGCAAAGACATAATATTTACTTAAAAAATCACACTTTTAAAATCATTCCAATACGTCATGACTACTTTCAACAACTTTCTCATAATGAAAAAAATTAAAAATAGAACATATTAATATAAAGTTGTAATTAATTCAATTTAAATGGCATTACCTGAAAAAATATTGAAATAAAGCCTTTTTATTTTGTTTTTTTGACATATTTATTAAAAATTTCAGAAAAATAAATTGGTTTGATTCAATTGAAATCCCATATTTAATATTTCATCAATGTATGATTTTCATATTTTGTTGACTTCGAAAGTAGTGTAAGTCCATTTGACATCATCAAAAGTATACATTTCTTTAACTAATACTTCAAAAACGATCAGGTTATAAAATTAAATCAATTTAATACTTAAAGAACATAAAACGAGCGTATTAACATATACCAATATTTTTCAAACCATTCAAATACGAACCCTTAAATCTCTCCATGTACTATAAAATTGATTTACACAACTTTCAAAGAAAACGGCTCATATAAATGTTCAAAAATTAACACTAACCACTGGTACCACAAAACCTCTTAGAATTGCCGTTGCTATCGACGAGGTTTCCATGATGGGAGTCCCTCTTGTACGCTATGTGAACGTGCTGGCCATCAGGCTCTGGTTCCGCTGTGCTTACCGGTTCGATGAAGTACCGTCCGTGATTAGTTTGCACGTAACCGACCTGCACGCGATCGACGTCTCGTGTTTATCAGCTTCTCGTTAATCATCCTTATTTTAAGCGAAATATCGCAAACCGCGTCGGAGTTCCCATTCGACATTATTGGAGAACGCTCGCGAGTCGCAATTGCTACGTTCGACATTACAAGGCGTCTTAAAGTAATAGAAACACAATGGTTTACGACTTTTAATGAAATTTCATGAAACCGGTACCAATAATTCCTTCCTAACTATAAATTGATAGATTTCATACTTTGACAAATAAATAGTATACGGAACGAACAGAGAAAGACAAGAAAGCTAGAGAAAGAAAAAAGGGAGAACAGAAATAACACCACAGCTTGAAATGTCCTAAACTCGGTCTCATTGGTTACAAGGACTTTGCTTATTCCCTTCTCTCAGCAGCCTAATCAGGCCCTTTATTGCGCGTTTGAGCGCATGCTTAGTTCCCCATTCCAAGAGGTCCTATGATAGGACCCAAAATCTATCGCCGTTTATTATAATTCCCTCCAAACTATAAACTAGTAGCCACTCTATTTGGGCAAATAGAGAGTATGTATACAGAACGAAGGAAAAAAGACAGGAATGCAAAAGAAAGAAAAAGGGAAAGCAGAGGTATTGAAGCATAGACTCAAACGTCTAAAACTCCGTCTCATTGGTTACTGCAAGGACTTGGCTCGTCCTCCTCTTTCTGGACCTAAATAAGGCCCCTCACTTCGCACATGAACGCATGCTTGTTCCTCTTCCCAGGAAGTTCCTTAATAGGATCCAAAATCTATCGCAGTTCATTATAACTCCTTCCTAACCTCAAACTTGTAGATATCGTATTTCGACAACTAAAGAGTATACAGAACATATGAAAAAAGACAAAAAAAAACAGAAGAAAAAAAAGGTAAAGCAGAGGTAATAGTAGCATAGACTCAAACGTCTTAAAGTCCGTCTCATTGGTTACAGCAAGGACTCTGCTTGCCCCATCTTGCGGCAGCCTAATCAGGCCCTTTATTGCGCACTTGAGCTCATACTTATATTCCATAAGAAAACTCTAAACCTATCGTAGTTAATTATAATTCCTACCTGACTATAAACTGGTAGCTACTCTATTTCAACAAATTGAGAGTATACAGAACGAAAGAAAAAAACAAAACCAGAAGAAAGAAAAAGGGAAAAGCAGAGGTAATAGTAGCATAAACTCAAAGGTCTAAAACTCCGTCTCATTGGTTACAGCAAAGACTCTTCTCGCCTCATCTTTCGGCAGCCTAATCAGACCCTTTATTGCGCACTTGAGCTCATACTTATGCTCCATAAGAAGACTCTAAACCTATCGTAGTTCATTATAATTCCTACCTAACTATAAACTGATAGACACTGTATTTGGATAAATAGAGAGTATACGAACGAACGAAAAAAAGACAAACCAACAGAAGAAAGAAAAAAGGGAAAGCAGAGGTAATAGTAGCATAGAGTCAAACGTCTTGAAGTCTGTCTCATTGGTTACAGCAAGGACTCTACTCGTCCCCGTCTCTCGGCAGCCTAATCAGGCCTCTTATTGCGCACTTGAGCGCATGCAAATTAATATAACATATTAGCATATAGATCGAGCAGCCGCAACCCGCCACTCGACGATTCAGCTCGCCGGCTGATCGTAAATTTCGGATCGATGCGAAACGACGCCCACGCGGACGTTCGCGCCCGAGATTACGAATGCTGTATAGAACGTTTCTACGGGGGCAAGGAGAGAAAAAAAAATAGAGGGGGAATTGAATAATTTGCAACCGATCGCGATAGCAGGGTGGACGTGCCTGTCGACTTTGTGCCATTAGCGTCGCCGCGTTTGATACCGGATAACGCATGCTGCTTATGCGGGGTGAGCTGAAATTGATGATGCTAATTTTTAGCTGAAGATGAGAGCGAATACGGCGAGTGTTGGTAAACATGGACGTATAAATCAACCGGGTTACTGGAGTGGCGAGTGTTGCGATTGCTTTTCGTGCTTTCATATTAAGTGTGTACATTCTTGTTAGCGTAATTACTGCTACGGATGTCGATGGTGCTCGAAGAGTTTGATATCGATGGGGTTGGATTTTGGGTGGTGGGTCATTGATTCGATATTTTCGAGAGAGAGTTTCAGCTTTAGTTACTGCAATTATTTCATCTGAGAGATACAATTTCTGATGAACTTAAAATACAAAAATGTTGGACATGTTAAACACTGATTTTAACCTTCGTCAACTCCTTAACATTAGATCTACGGTCCCTAAATCTGGTAAGTTTAAAAATATTAAAGTCCATTAAAAAAAGGTGGATCAAGCAGTAAAAAATATGACCAATAAAGCAATTTGTATATTTTCAGATACAGGTGAAATTTTTACTCTACTGCTTCTCTATCGAATGGCAAACAATTTTTTTAAATGTAGGAACCCGTCAATTTGATGGTTTTCGTAGATTTAGTGTTAAAAAAATCAGAGTAAAATACCTAGAGCCTTTTCTAATCCGCAGTCGATTTTGTAATAAAAAGGAATATTTTATTTTTCTTATGCGTTGTAATAATATAATATCCTAAAAATCCTTAACTCGTGTATTCATGTTTAGAATGTGCCAGAATTTTTTCAAAAATTTTGCACCCCATTAAGAAGAGGAAAATGAAGCAAAAACTGATTTTTTGAATTTACTCCATAACTACCGTCCCGATGAAGATATCGGATTAACCCTAGGCGGTATAGTCCGCCGTAGCGCCACGCCTGAACGGGACCTCCCGCCGAAATTGTGCACATTGCGCGTAGATAGTGTATTTGGAAGAAAAGGGATTTTTTTAAAAACAATATACTTATAATGTCTACATAAGATATAAACTTATTTAATGTGTAAGAAAAGTCTCATTAACAATTGAAAAAATTGAATAAATAATATATAATATACAGTGATAAAATAAAACATATATAGTAATTAATAATTTAATTCCGTATGGTATATTCTGAAACACGGATGCACACACAACCCAACATCACATTCTTGGCATTGATATCGAGATTCTCGTCTCTTATCGTTTTTTGTACATACAACACACCTTCGCGATCCTTTTTTCCCGTTAATTTCATAAGGAGAAGGAAAATGTGTTCCGTTCACAATTAGTCGTGCTGAGTAATTGTTTCCAGGTCTTATACAATGATTGCTTGATTGTTTATGATATTTTATCAAAATTTGGTCGATTAATTTTAATTGAAATTTTGCAATTGGTAGTGTTTTACCCGTTTTTAATTTATATAAACAATATGAGTTCCACAGACACATGTCGATCATATGAAAAAAATACTTCTTATACCATTTCGTCGTTTTTCTCGTAGAATGTATGGTGCTGATGACCATGTCGGTCTTGTCCACAGCACCCATCAATTTATTGTATTCAAGTACACAAGATGGTTTCTGTACGATATTTTGTGTACTGTACCGTTTTTTTACATCCGCAAATTCTGCCTTATGTACTGTAGAGATCATCCAAACTTCTTTTTTGTCCTGCCATTTTATGGCTAACATATTTCCTGCCGAGCGAAAGCACGCTTCACCTTTTTTCAATTTTTCGTCCATTTTCGGCATTCCTTTCCTTCTCTTTTTTACAGTGCCACATGCATTGGTATAATTTTTGTGCAAGGTATCAAATAATGCGGGACTTGTATACCAATTGTCCACGTAAAGAGTGTGGCCTTTACCCAGATATTTCTCTAGGAGGGACATTACAATGCTTCCCGATTTGCCATAGTCTTTATTTTCAGGCCCTATAGTGGTATCACCCCCTGTATACACAATAAAGTCTTGGATGTAACCTGTCTTGCAATCGCACAGAACAAACGATTTTATGCCGAATCTATTTCTTTTTGATGGGATAAACTGTTTGAAAGACAGTCTGCCTTTGTACAGTAGCAGACTCTCATCGATACATAAGTTACAATAAGGGTAGAAGGCGTTCGAAAATGCTGCTCGTAAGTCATCAATGATTTTTCGGATTTTACCTAATCGATCGGAACCGGATACTTGATTATCACTAAAATATAACATTCGTAGAAGTAAGAAGTACTGGTCTCTGCTCATTATATCGCTAAAAATATCGCTTCTCAATAATTTATCTCTGCTCCAGTGTTCTGCCAATGATAGCCTTTTGTTGCGGGTCATCAAAAAACATATTGCGATAAAGCAGTATAGTTCACTTAGATTTGTACCAGTTAATATTTCGTTATTGTTTTTCTTTTGTTGCCAATAGCTGTTCGTTTTTTCAACAATATACTCCATTAATTCTTCGCTTACAAATAATTGGAAATAATCTATAATTTTCCATGATATTTTTATCCCTGTTTGTATTCCGGAATTCCGTGGATTGAAATGGTGAACTTTGGGTTTGAATTTTTCTGTTGTCCACACTAAATTCGATACGGCCGCACTTTCTCCGCAATTCTCTTCGATTTCCTCAGACTCTGAGGTATCTAATACATTCAGACGTCTTTTTTTGCGAGGAACTATTTCTGATTCGCTTTCACTGCAGCTATCCAAATCAATTCTTAACCTATCAAAGTTGTACGCCAGTTGCAATTCTCTTGATGCCATTTTGTGAAGGGCAAAACCTAAACACTTTATTTAAATGATAATAACTTATAATACTTATAAGAAATGAGGATATTTTTAGACAGCAGGTGAACGTACCAATACAAAATTTCACTGAAATTCTTTATCCTAAAGTTAGTACTTTCGATTTTCTATCCCTTTATGGTATGTAACACAATAATAATGGGAAAATGCAGGTAGAACAAATATAATTTGAATGGTGTGTCATTTATTTGTTTCGTCAAAAGCTTTACGCATTAGTCACAAGAGGGGGGTACTGTCCAAAAATTAGGTCGCAATTTTACCGGCATGTCGGATATATCCGGCGTTCGTCTCCAGGGGGTGATCATAAGAATGTCGGATATATCCGGCGTTCGGCTCCGCGAGTTTTCACGTGGATGACGGATATATCCGTCGTTCGGAGCGAAAGGGTTAAAAATGAATGTACAATAGTTTCTTATGGATAACTATCAAATAACTCATCGTCGAATAAATCGGCTGAAGGATACTTTTAACCCCCTTATCCTGCTAGATCCTTTAGTATTGCCTTTACTAATGCAAAGAGTTAAGGAATAAAAGCACAGATTTGTCTTGTGCTACTTCAAAGTTACAAGGGCCCGTAGTAGGTTAAAATCACAATTCGGGCCAAAAAAGACCCCACCAACTGACGAACGTTAACACCATTTCCACGATATCCCCTGAACTCCAATAATTATAAACAAAACTATTGTTGGGACGGATGATTGATGAAATAATTTGAAACTTCAGTTTCCCGTGAACTGTTTTAATAAAAGTAGCATCTTAACTAGTCGAGCGCTCAAAATATAATGTCTAACTTAGCTATCTATTTAGCTCGAAGGAGCCGCTCCCACGCAACCGGCAAATTTCCGTGGCCGCTCAGCCAATCGGAAAACCAGAAAATTAACCGATTGCGCCCTCTTTTCCTTACGCCCTTGGCGCGCTTTTTACGGAAAAAAGGTGAAGGTTTTGGCGGCAAGTTTTCGCTGGCTTGCGCGGTCCAAGGTTGTCGATGGGCCTGAACTCGAAGGGACATCGGAAACGTGTAATTTATGGCACTTACAAGAGCTATTGAGAATGTGCACGAATTCTAGAAAACTCTAAGTGAAGCTAAACACAAAAGGCACTTCTCTTAAAAATAGCTGTGTTGCAGCAAATGACATAAACCATGAAAACCGTTTGCACGAGAGTGGACAAACTCTCTATGTAGGTGGTCGCTACACTATGAATTCTTCCATAAAGTCTAAACCTCCCCTTTCAAACCAATCCAAAAAAATACTCACCACCCCATCGCAAAGAGAAAGAGCCGCCCTCGAATTATCATGACCCCTGATAACCCCTCTATAGTGACACTGTTCATCAGGTGCCCTTTTGAACGTCAGGCCCTCGTTCAGGTTGCTGCTGATGCCAGCACCACGTGTTTCGATCACCATCTCCGGCGAGATGAATTCGTGGTAGGGGCTCAGCTCGACGTGATGATCGATGCCGTTGAATGGTAGCACCAGGTGCAATTTATCGGCTTCCAGCTCCGGCGAACCGGCAAGTGACCTCTTCTTGCGCTCATTGATCTCCTGGCGATCGTAGAAGTTCGGCAAGGAATACGTGTGGAAGCTGCCATCTTCGAATACTCGTCTTGGAACCAGGAGGTCTGGATCGGGGATGTCTCTCGTGTACCTGACGATGAACCAGGGGATTTGATTAATAAAACGCGAGTGAAAGAAGATTTTGTATGTTGGGAATTTGCATTTTTTATTGATTTGCTACTTTATTTGTGTGTGGGAGGTGAGCGCTGCTGTGGAAAAATTAGGGGGTGTTTGAATTGTTTGAAGTGTCAGAAATTAGATTTTTTTGTGGGATAAAGAAGTTAGAAAAGCAAATGGCAAGTCAAAGTGATTTTTCAACCCTTGACCTACCATTGAGAGTCGTGACAGGATAACTGGAGTAGGAAATGGTGAATATTTTCATTCAATAACTGTTAAATTGGAAATATTAGTGAAGTGTAAGAGTTTAATTATTTCTATATTGTTGCTGTTACTTCAATACTTTGCGGTACTATTTCTTTTGCGATTGAATGTGCGATAACTCAGCTCCAATTGCTAAAATAATCAAAGTTATCATAGATTTTTGGCATAGCCTATGACACTTTGCAATAACAATAGCTTAGAAATAATTTGATTTTATGAACCGCTGATATTTCTAATTTTTGAAAAACTTAAGAAGTTTCTAATTTCATTTATAGCGTCACGAGTATCACTCGCCATTTTAAAGCAAGGGGTTAACCCTTATCGCTGAATGATAGAAGTGCAATTAGAGAATTCGAGAAAACACGTAAAGAATGAGAAACCACACCATTCCGCCTGCGGTTTATTTTAGTAATTATTTCCGTGTTTGCCTACATTTTTATATATATTTATATTTTTTCTCGTTATATTTTTCTTAATTCGTTATATCTTTTTCTTTCAAACTCTAATGAATATTGAGTTTGATAGTACGGCTTAGGTGCACCGACTTTTTAAGACCAACAAAACAAGCATCCCTATATAAATGATTAATTAGATCTATTCTCTGGCATCCTTCCTCCTTTGCTTGCTTTTCAACCAGCGCATTTATTCACTATATTTAGACATCCTAGATAAACACATCGGATTAATGGTTGGTGTTTCCGTTACTAATGACTCTGGTAGCTGTATCAAACCAAATTAAAGCCTCTCAGTCACCAGTGAAAAAATTCAACACGCACGAAGAAGATTTGCATACGGTAATCATCAATTCACCACTCGCCACGTCAGCACCATGCACATTGACGGATTACACGTGCACTTTCATCAAGTACACACATATTTCTCAACTAATACATACTTCAAGCTGAAAGATACCCTTTCATGTACTAATATTTTAGTCAAACTTTTGCTCTTGGAAGGAGAACCTCGAGAAAATATGCTTCTAGAAAGTGTCTTTAAGCTGGAACGAAAAGTTTCATGGCCTGTACGCTTCGGGTGATAAATTTTAAATTTTGTAAATAACCCCTTACTATGGATTCTTCAAAAGTGGTAGTCTGGCAAGTAATGCTGTTCTTGTAACCAGGATGATTTACATAAGTGAAGACAAAGCGAAAAATAGTATTCCAGAATTATTAAAATTTGTTAATACAGGGTGATGGTTTGTACAATCGATTAACCCATTTGCACCACGAGCGCATATATGCGCGCACTTTTTCTGGTTACTATCATCGAAACGCATTTATGCATTCACATTGTGAGTCAATAGCAACACATACGAACAGTCTAAATTATTTATACAACATTCGTCGATTAAAGTACAATATCACGTTTTGAAATACTGTTAGACTTAAACTTAACATGAAGAAATTTGATAAAAAAAGGTATATATTTTTGAATTTGTCATATGGTACAAATGGGTCAAGAGGTAATTTTACTTAACCCTTTGCGGATGAAGACATTTTTGAGTATTGAGAGATAATCACTTATTTGACGATTCAAAGTCGCTGTTCAAGTAAAAAGTTAGAATATTAATATGCAGAAATTATAAATTACTATTTGTGTAACCATATTCCAACGGCTGTATTTCAATTTTAAAACTTCAGTCACGCATACATGCAACAATAGATACCAATTGAATTTTTTCTCAGGCCATATATATGCGTCGCTAGTCTGCAAAGGGTTAAAAAAATAAGTAAGAAGTATACTCCATAAATGAGCCGTTTATTTTGAAAGTGACATAAGATAGTTTTTCAAAATGTCTATTTATTGGTAATACCTATTCCAACGGCATCTCTTTATTTTGATAAAAGGGTCTAGCAGGATAAGGGGGTCAAAAGTGCCCTTGAGCCGATTTTATACGACGATGGGTCATTCGATAGGTGATCATGAAAAACCATTGTACACAAATTTTTAATCCGATACCTTCACCGGGAGGGTAGTTATAGGGCAAAATCGAAAAATCAGTTTTTGCCTTATTTTCGCCAATTAATGTGGTGCAAAAATTCCAAAAAAATTCTGACACATTCCAAACATGAATGTTAAAGATTTTTTCCGATTTTTCCTTTGCAAGTTCCACTCACGAAAAAAAAAACAAAAAAAATATTTTAAACATCGATTTCGTATTGAAATCTTCCGAGCACAACTTTTTCTTTTTTACAGTAGTTGCCTAATTTTGTCATTGTTATACCCTAATTTTTTCAGATTTTTTGAGTACGGTGCATCACGGTCGGAAAAATCAAAAACCGATTATATATACAACGATTCAAATATGCTCAATTGAAAATTTTTACAATTATTCTATTCAAGAAAGTATATTTGAAAATTACAAAATTAATTTCTTATTGAAATGACACACAATTTTTTAATGACAATGAAAAGTAGTAGTTAAGGAGCTAATGATATTAAGATTTACAAGGTTTTATGCAAAGTTTCCTTTTTTCCAGCTACTTTCTTCGTGCTTTGTGCTCGAGATTATTGTTGAGGGTAAATTGCTTGTTAATAATGTTCGAGAACTCCCCGAGGGGATGTCGAAACTTTTCATCAAACTACGCCATTAACGCCGGCGGAAAAAATGCATACGCCGTTATAAAAAAGATTGTAAATTAATTATGGCATAATTTATTTACCCAAAGTGCACTTAACCCACTTGTTGGTTAATTTTTCATGTCCGTCGGATTATTCTCGACAAAAGAAAAGAAATTTTAGCCAACTTTAACTGTGGCTGTTCTTTTTTGATTTTTCACGGTGATAAGTATTTCAAAATGTGATCGATACTCGATATTCCCCCAAAATATTTTCCCACATGTTGAAACACAACTATACACTTTACAATTTTGACTTAATTGTGCAATTTAATGAGTCGTTAAAATAGGATTTATTTAATTTTTTATCTTATGGAATTTATTGAGGATACAACCCTCGCGTAATTTGAAAGGATTAGATTCTAATTGTTATTTTTCTTGATATTGATTTCCTATTATATTAGAAATTGTGACTTGGCAGAAGACAAGTTAATATTAAATTCTGTTGTAATTAATTAATAAATTGCGTTATGTGTTTATTCACAATGAACAGAATTTTCACAGAATCACTCGTTTCGCAGAAACTGAAAATTACAAATTGGGGTTCCAAATATTGTTGAAAAATTCGGTATGACTTTTTGTTGAAACTCAAACTCAATATAAACTTGGAATAAACACAATTTGTTAATTAAATATGATACAACTCAATATAAGGAATGACGTCTGCCATATTACAACATTTTCGTAGATATAACAAAAAAAAAACAATACACAAATTATAACTTGAATATTTCGGATTACAGGGCTGTATCCTCAACACTTTTAGAGTTATCGTTCGCAGAAAGATATTTCCTAGCGGTTATGGTGGCCATAAAGTTCAAGGAGTCTCAGTTACCGGACCCCGAATTCTCTGTCACTTTTAATAACTCGTTGTTACATCAACAATTAATTTATCCTAGCTAAATAAGATTTTAAGTCCTCGCCTGAATGAGGAAACAAATTAGAACTAAAATGCAGACCAATGAAGAACTATCTGACCTTCAACACAGCTGTAACCTCTAGCCCTACGAATCCTTTGCACAGTTATTCAGAATTAAATTACAATTCAACGCAATTACTACTACTAAGGTCGAAATAATTTTTTGGCAGCGCGTACCACTGATATTTTCAATTTCATAATTTTTTGAAAGCTTCAAAATTTCCTACTCCATCTATCGCACTACAAGTGTCACTCGTTATAGGGCAAGGGGTTAACACATAGCCTGTCAAATTTTTCTTGTTTTGATTGTTTTTGGAAAAAGTCTGGGTTAGATTTTCTTTGTACAGTGTAAAAATAAAATTAATTCACGAAAATTACTGCTTAACACATACAAGTACCACCGGTGGCCCGCGCTTCAGTGTCTTTCAGATGGTGGTCTTAACCCTCTATGGGCCCTTGTAACTTTGAATTCTTTACAATCCAACGTTTCAAAATCAAGAAAAATTTATTATTTATAATAGTCCTTTTATTATTTTCTAATGTGCTCTTCGTGCAACTAATTTTCAGATATCACAGAAAATTCGGCCCATATAGGGTTAAAATAGTCGCCCGTAGGAGAAAAACGCAAATTGCAATGCCAGCATGAACGTGTTAAAGGTACAACTGAAACAGACTGTTTTAACACTAGATCTATCGACGATTAATTCAATATATTATTTTGAACATTTTAATTTTATTAAAAAAAGAAAATCTCAAATAAATCTATTCGAGTCAAATAAATGAACGGAGAAAAAATTGATCTCATACAATCTTCAATATAGACGTACAAAATTGTCAAAGAAGCAGCTTTAGAAATTTCAGGAATATTTTCAAAAAATTCAGAAGAAGTCCTCCTAACCACCTTGGAATATTTACTATTAAATACATTTAATCTCAGAAGCACGTCAAATATCTAAATTGAATGTTAGAAGACTTAAAAAATGAAAAATAAATCTCCAAATGGGAATCGTGGTACGTAATGTCTTAAAAGAAAGTTTTATCATATAATTTTGCTTCCATTGTCACCTTTTCCATAATCTCCTCCTCCTCTCCATATATAGAAATCTACTCGTCAATCTTCAGATAAGAATCAAAAAGAAATTGCAACACAACAAAGTTCACCTTTGTGAAATAATATACGATGAAAAAAGAACTCGCTTATCCAAACAACTCGTACGACAGTCACTTTTGTCAGATCCCATAAAGTAAACACAAACGGAACCAGTTTAAAATGAAATAAAAGCAAAACACGAAAGAGCTCGAGCATCCTCTTCCGTTCTGTCGCCTACCAACTATTATATCTGATTGCCGGACTGTCCACGTATAAGGTAGCCCATAAAAACGATTTAGGATGTTATGGTAATCGGGGAAATAGAAACCTGAACTCCCACGCGGAAGACCCAAGCTGGCAGATAGGTATATTATATTTAGCATTTCCTCACCATATTTATGCCTTTATTCTCAGAGATACGGAAGACGTCGTCAAACATTTTCAGAGAATGTCAAACGATAATCGACAATGGCAGTTGGCGTTTGATTTAATCAGATGAATTTTATTCCTGATGACAGTCAACGGGATGGAATAATGGGTGGGTTTGATGCTTGGATCGTTTGTAGTGTCGATAAAGAGTCTATCTTATTAACAGGATGTTGGCTGGACTTTTTTGATGAAAGGAGATAGAGGAATTGTAAGGGAAATGTTGCATTTAATTCTCTTACACTCTTGTGGGTTAGATTTGACCCAACTTTCATTTCCGGATACTACACGATGTTTGGGTTCTTTAAAATCATTGAAATTTGTTATATATTAGGAAGACCGGAAAGTAATACCGTTTCTCCGGACATATTGTTCTAAAATCAATTGATTTTTATCAATCCCATATTGGAAATTTTCACACTAGCTGAAAAAAGGTTGTTCATAATAAGGATGATGACGACATTCGTTGAAAATAAAAAATTGTTACAAATTTCTTTACTTCGGTCAATGTGAAAAAACAACATTATTTTCCGGCCCCTCTAATATATTGTTATGTCTAATAGCATTGATCGATATGTGAATCGATATTCCGCGATTAGTACAAGCATAAAAAATGTAAACGGTTTCTGCAATTCTCCCACGAAGTTAAAAATGGCTCAAATTGACTCAGCTGGTAAATATAGTGTTAAGTATGATTTTCCTCGATTTAATTTTAGGGAAGTATAGTGTCTTTTAAATACTAATTAAAGTGTAAAAAAAATAACTTATTTTTCTTTTAATATTGTTTGATTGTAAGAAACAAAATTCTCAAAGCAAAAGGAAGAAGAAAAATTAAAGATTACAGAAGAGATTCTAATGATTGCAAAGTTTGTCAAAGTTTGACGTTACAGTGTCATGGTACCATATGTAAAATTATTCGACAATGTTAAATATATAAAAAAAAATAATTTGGAACTAATTTTCATCTTAATCATCATAAATCAACTAAAAAATTAATTACAAAAATCAAATTGACGATAGATAATAGCAGTTTCAAAAAAACAATTTCAGAACTAATAAATCTACCATTATCAATCAATTATAAATTGCATATTTTACTAACACTAAATCCACCGGTTCGATCAAAACGAACGGCTCCAAATTTTTTAAAAAATTACCCACAATTTAAGGGAGCAATAAACTATATCATTGCAATTTGAACAGGCCTTTTAATTTTACTGAAAACAGGAAAAATGATGCAAATTTGGAGCGGTCCTAATTCAATGACCAACGACTGTACTTACAATTAGTGTATTTGATTTTTAATATATATAACGCCGATAATTTTAGTGTTATCAAGGTAGAAGTCAAATTAACTCCAAATACTCCACGTTTTCAAACACGAAAAATAGAAAAAATCCGACCCTTCCTACAAGCTTCCTCACGATCAAAAGAAGGAAAATCCTCGAAAAGATCGCCTCAAGAAGAATCGAAGCTGATCAAGAGGAGGAGGAAGAAAAAGAAGATATCGTCATGAGACTTCCAAGTTTGCATATCACGTGAGAACATCCGGAAGCCACCAACCTCGATAGAATCGCAAGCAAATGAAACCGGAAGAAACGAGACGATCTGAAAAATCATCATCGACGGAAGTCGACCTTCCGACGTTGCACGGGTGTAAAAGAGTCAGAATTGCAGCCTTAGGATTTTCTACTGATGGAACGACAATTTGTGGATGCACTTACCTACCGTGGTACACATCGCCGGATTTACGAGTGTATTTCTCGAGGATGCTGCACGAAGCAAGTACGAAGATACCGAGGAACGTCAGAAGTGCCAGGAATTCGTTCATGATCGGACTAGTTTTTCGTCGTACATCTGAAGCTGTCGAGTCTCAAGGAATCGGACAATCTCGATGCAATTGTTTCCGCTCGAGGGCGATCGCTTCGTTGACAAATTCCAATTTTATTTCGACAGTTATTTCGTTTGAAAAAAGAAAATTATCGTTTGAGTGAATGTCACGTTTATAGTGTTTTCTTTTACATTTTTTTTTGTTATGAGAATTTCGTCTAAAGCTTGCTGCTTTTATATTTCTATTATATTTTGTGTAATTGTTTGTGTGAATACCATAAGTTGGATTTTGAAGTATTTTTTTCAAGGACATATAGTGTCTATAACAAAAAACTCAAGAAAATTCATTGTCATTAAAGGGGAAATACTAAGAAAAAAATTAGAATTTTTCATATATTATTTAAACAAATTGAGATTTTGAAAAATAATTTTTACCATTGTGTTGTTTGTTAATAGACGCAAATTTCGTCAATTTATGCAAATGCTCTATCTCTCATAGCTTCTGAGATAATCGACGAAATATACTTTAGGGTACTACCTTTGGGGGTGGTTTTCACCCCTTAAATGGTGACGATTGCCGATAAAAAAGAAATACGTGTCGAATATTTTAACGAGAACTACATCATACTCAATTTTCATCCAAATCAGTGATTGACAGTTCGATATGTTCCCTTGTTAGAAATATTTAAAATAGATTTTAATTATGCTATTTTGAATATGCCCTCACAACTAAAAACTTACTCTCAAAATATCCTAAAACCATAATATGTATGATTAGAAGTACTCTCGGAAAATTCGACATTCCAAGGAAAACACAAAAACCGCGGATCTCATTCCTCGTGGCATTCCAACTGCAAATACTCAACCGTCTTTATTCCCAAAACAACAGATCTTTTCGTAATTGCATTCCATTTCAACAATTACTACAAATTCTTCTTACAATTAATTCCATTTTGCAAGTAATCGATACTCGAGTTGTAAGAAAATATCTGTCGCATTGTTTACTGCTTCTGGCAACTTAATTTACCGCTGGCGAGTGCACAAAGTGCAACAAGTACACGTGAAATCACGGGCGTTTGCTCAAACTGAGCGTAAAATTGAACGAGCATCGACACCTATAACGCGACGTTGTCATATTCCGTGTCCCACGAAGCCATTTGTTAACTTTTTCGAACCGCTTTGCTGCGTATAACGCGATGGCAAAGTAACCTCGAATAGGAATTTGTATTTACCTTTATTTCAGCTTTACATATGCACTGAACTCTGCTGAAAATTCTGGTTTCGATTGCAGGAAAATTACTCTGTATTGTTTACACGATAATACATGGTGTTTTCTAATGAACTTTGAGGAGTTCAATGCATATGGTGCTCTAAGGTCAAAGAGGCAGCATTGTAGGCGAAGGTCAGATGCTATGGGGACTCATGAGATGGAGGGTTAGACTCCGACCAGCCCAAATTCAAATCTCCGTTATCTTTGGTAAATTTTTAATTTTTCTTATTGAATATATATAGTATAGCTTTGGTGGTTCAGAGTTCACCTCAAACTACAGTTCGTAGGCGAAATGGCCGTAGGAATAATGAGACTACGTTTGGTAACACAAATTAGAGATTTGAAGTAACAATTAGTGGATCCGAACTCAAATTCCTGTCACCTTTCGAAACTTTGTAATTTTCCCTATGAGCTATTTACACCATAGCCTTAGAGATTTGGATTTATAATCAGTGGTCCTGGGTTCGAATACCTATCACCTCTGGAAAATTCTTAATTTTTCCAATCCAAATAAATATCCAAATAAATAAATAATTTTTACAATCGAGTTATGCCATCCTTCACCCCTTTGAGAAATTTTAAACTTGTTCCTATCCGATACCTGTACCATGAGCTCGGTATATTATTGCCACCCAAAATTAAATGAATTCTTGGTGACATCATTTTGAAAAACTAAAGTTAATGTTTCCGAAACACGAAAATTTTTATTTCAAACTAACAATTTGCAAGTATAATTTTGATCTATCGTTTCAGTTATCAATCAAGCATTCAAATTGAAATTATCTATGTATTTTCAAAAAGCTCTGAATTAGACTCACGTTATCATAAATATTAATAATAAATTCTGAATCGTTGTAAAATGAATTTCATGTTATTCAGCAGGCTACAAAGATAACAGACAATTATATTCCCTAATGTTCTCTAATAAAAGCATGATAAATATTATATACTATGAACTTAAAAGTTCCTCTGACTTTGAAAAGAAAATTGTCTTGTCAAGTTCGTTTAAATTTTCCAAGGTGATCTATGTATTTCGAAAGCCACAATGCTAGGTGCACTACCTTGATATTTCCAAGCGTATTTAAAGTACGTGCATCAAACGGGGGAAAAAACTTTAAAGCGGCATTACAAAGCGAACCCAGGATCCTTTTTAGGGAGCAGGGATCTGATCTTGAAATGTCGAGTGAACTCGAAATGTCGAACGCATACACCGTGATCGACCGTCCCTCATCCTCCTTGAAATCCGCTTTTACAACTTGCATCTACCGGGTGGCCGTTGTGTCTAACAATAAATCTACCATGCCAAATAACTCGTTCCTTGTTTCTTTGAAAAATATTTTTCTAAATACAAGCGGATGTTGTGTCATTCAATAAATTACATCTCCCTATTTCTTTCGAGTACTTAACACTGCAACATTTTTTATTTTTCTATGCCTATTGCGCTAAATATAAGGAATTGCATTATTCCACATATTTCTCATTTTATTTCTTTGAAGTTCCTAATACTTCAATTTCTTTTCATTTTTCTATACCTAATTTGCTAAATATAAGCGATTGCAACGATTAAGTACTAATTTCTTTGAAAAATTCCCAAAGTCTCTCTCACCCCAATTTTTCCATTTTTCTATGCCCATTTTACAAAATATAAACAATTGCATCATACCATAAAATTCTCCTCCTTCTTTATTTCAAGTTCCTATCACTCCAATCTTCCCATTTTCTATACCTACTTTGCTAAATATAAGCAATTGCATAATTCAATAAATAACCCCTCCTTATTTCTTTCAACTGCCTAACATTCCAATTTTTTCATTTTTCTCTACCTAAGTTACTAAATATAACTCAATAAATTACCCCTTGTTATTTCCTTAATTCCAACATTTTCATTAATTCGGTATATCTAAATATATTAAACTAAACATCGTTAATCTTATTGTTAAAGTGCCTTGCAAATAATTAACTATTTAGAAAATTTGTTTCTCTATTCTAGATGACACTGCAATTAACTCTTTACTAAATAATTTCGCTTTGTGGAAAAAATATGTATTGAATTTTGGATATTTGAACAATCCAAAATTTTGGATACTTACAAATCCTTAGACCCTCCTCAAAACTTCAAATGCAATTAACTAAGCTAAACTATCTTCACCTTCAGTTAATAACAATAGCAAGAAGCATTTCTCAACACCCACCTCAAAACCAACCCCCCAAACTTCGAAACCCCACAATAAGACAACCACCGACTCAAACGACCAGAAAACTTCTAAATTCCTTCATCAACGATATCACGTAAAATTCCATTATCTCTCCACTCCTCTCAGAAACGTCTATCCGTAATTCCACAGACAATTATCGAACTCCAATAACTTTCAACGAATCTCTCATCCCTCTTTCTACCCGCGAAATCAAATGACCCAACGGCAATAATTAAAAAAGCGTCGAGGACATAGAAAGAACGTGATATTCCGCTTTTTATTACCGAATTAATCCAATCACGAACGAACGATTGGAAATGGAAAAATGTAGAAAAAAGGGGGGAAGGGGAAGGAGTGCATGGGATAAATGAATCTGGTTGGAAATACGAGCAGGATGTCGTAGAATTCAACGAGCAGGAAGGATAAATGAATTTACGTAGAAATGGGACACCCGGTGTAGAGGAGGAGACGCGTGCAACTCCAGCTATGGCTATGCCCGAATCGATCCAAATATGGGCCCAATCACCCGGCCGATCGAGTCTGATAGGTTAATTTTAGTTGACTTTTTGGCCACGTCAGACCGACGGGAATATATCTCTACGTCCATTTCCTTTTCCATTCACTCTTTCGGACGTAACGCAGTTACGGCTCGAACTTTCGACTGAAATTGTCAACGTGGATTCAAACTGAAGGGATTTTGGAAGGGTGGTAACGTCCTGCAGGGATTTTATTGTAATTGCGTTTGCTGAGGTAAATTGTGAAACGTGTTTTGGAATTTAGGAGAATATGGAAATATGAAAGTGATTTTGGTAAAATAGTGTTCTAGTTTTGCGTTAAGGGTAGAGGGGGTTTTGTGCAATAACTATTGGGTTGGCAAGAAAGCAATTTCGGTTTTCTAGTGGGAAATGGAAATCAATTTTTTTTAACGAAGAATTCTTTTGATGACCTTTTGTCATCTTTTTGACAAATTCGTGACTCGGCTTTTATAGAAATTCTGGCCCTTATCAGCAGAAAACTGGACCAAATGAGATTTTAGTCTATCATCGTTAGTGAAAGATTTACTATCCGAAAAGTTTTGCAAATTTCAAAATAAATGGTAATCTGATGGTGCCAGGTCAAGGTTATATGGGGGCTGTGGCATCACTTTCCAACCAAGCTTTGGCTTTGCGAAAAATAAAAAAGTAAAATATGTCGGAAATATTCGTTTTACACTACATGTTCAAATTCGCCCTAAACAAACAATTGCAAACAAAATAAAGCACAAGCTTTTTCTAAGTTAAGCCATAAGTGACAATTTTCACTTGTCTGGAAAAAAAATCATAACATTGTCAAAAGTCGTTCAGAACAAACCGCTAGCTCATAACGAAAACCGAAATTACTTTCTTGCTAACTCAATATTTTATATTTTTTAAAATTAAGAGTGTGCAAAATTTGTCTATAAAGATATTATTATATCTATAAAGATATTATTTAGATAATAGTTCTATTTTGAAAAGTACTAAATCTACGGAAGCTGTTAAACTGAGAGGTTTCTGCTTCCATAGAAATGTTTCTCAAAATGTTTCGTCACCTTTTGAGCTCGGCGTGTTAAAATTTGAAAACCCCCTTTGGAAACTCTGGTGTCGCTTGAGATATGAAAATATCAATAACCTTTGGGTTCTTACAATCTTAGTAAAAAGAGAGATATATTTCTGATTATTATTCTTTTTTTTTGTGCAGATTTGTTCGGCTTCTAGCTTTTGAAATTTCATTATATTTTTCACACTGCTTAAGACGACGGAAAAAATACAGAAGAATATATGTTTAATAAGTTTCTTAATTAATAGCTTTTCGCAGTGTTATTGGACTCACTCCTGGTGCAAAATAATTCGAAAACACCAAATATATGACGATATAATCAACTGCTTGACATGCAAAAGGTCTTATCGTGAACTTCATACCTATCTCTCCGTTACTATGAACAAATATTTTTGTATTATGTAATTTTTTGTCTCCATTGATGGCTCTGGCAATGCGTGATGCGTTTCACTCAAACTGAGTTTGCGTGACACCAATGACGCGTGTCGTAGATTCGACACCACAAGCAAGATAAGGGTGTACAGAAGTCACAGGGGTAGTTAACCTCGCCCTTATCGCCCAATTGTAAACGACTCAAGCTTTTATGGTGGACGGTAGATATTCTGTCCATTACCGTAATAAAAGTATTATCTCTATTTTGATTTGAACAGCCATCACTCGAATTGAGTTTACTTCTCCCTTAAATAAAAAGGTGAATTTAAGTATATACTTTTATTAAACTTTCCCTCTGAAATTGAGAATACTTTGCAATTGCGCTAAATTAAATTGTTACATTGAAAATTTAACTACCAACAAAGATGCAAAAAGGGGAGGTAGGTATAAAAAAACAATAACCTCTAGTCTAGCAGAATAAAGTTCTCAAAAGTGTCCTTCAACCGACTATTCAGAAATTTTGACGTCTCGTTAAGCAGAAAATGTGGTATAATATTTAGCCACAGATACCCTTAGAGTAATGTCTCCCCATAGAGATGCGTGACGTAGAAAGTAATGGTGGAGATTGTCATCCAAGAGGTTGCATCTCGCGATGCATTCACATTGCATTAGAGATTTCGTTTGGGGGGCCATAAGGACACAGTTAAAAATTCTACATATATTTATTTTATATAAAAATATACATAACTCTTCACATGTATGTCAAGAAATGCAACAATACAAGAGAGTGTTCTTAGTATATTAGTTATATTATTTAGCATTTAATCATATTCTAGTTACGATTTAATATCCAATTTTTCTTTAAATCTGTCTCTTCGTCAATTTGTTTCTATCTTGTTTATACTTTGACACTTACTTTGTTGAAAAACTGAAGGACAATCGAGTACTCATTTCACATATTTATCCATTCCAGAAATTATCATCCTAGTCAATAAATAAATTGTCAGATTCGATACTTAAGTCATGAAAGTGAAAATACAGTTTTATACACCTTTCATTTTACCATAAATTAAGTCATTACACTATAGTAGATATTTTCTACATATGTATATCCTACTTGTTATTATATTATAATCTCAGTGTGTGTGTTATTCTTATCATAGCAACACCTCATTAATTATTTACTTTATCCACGCCCAAAACGTTAGACCATCCGACACATCATTAGTATTTCACTTATTCCCCTTTCCTCCTTCTTCTCCTTCAAATCCCACTACAAAAAAATTGATAAAAAACTGCTCTTCAGTACCTCATAACCACCCCCGTGATAAAAAATTCTATCTAAAATTTTGCATATTGAAAAATGTACAATTCAGGGTAAAAAAGGGTTATCTGAATAAAATTTTGAATTGACGTGTATACAACACGACAGCAGTTAATTTGTTAAACGATAATTACAAAGATCGAATTGTTCCTCCTCTTCGACCATCACGGTCGCCACACATCAATATTTAATGTATTACCATCGTCTTTAATCCTCCCCGTTAATACGCTCCATAAACTTGTCCGACTCGCCGCGATCATGGTGTTTTGCCACCGAGGAAAACGAGTAAGAGCGTACAGTGCCTTTCCTCTTCATCGAGAGCGCCATGAAAGAGAGGATATCTCAGGGAGCAAGATCGTCGAAGAAGAGTACTCCAGGGTGGTCTCTTCACGCTCGTCACCGCGGCTGTCGATGACAACCGGTCATTGGCCAGGAAATAATTAAGGCTTCGCGATTCGAACGAGAGAAAAAGAAGCCGGTAAATTGCGTGGATCGAAACGAGCGACTAGGATAACGTCTTTGAACGAGGGACCGCACGTTCGAAGCCCTTGGGGATGGAGAACGAAAGCAGAACGAAACGTCCACTTCTGAATGACTAATGATCGTTGGTTTTGCTAGCGTGGGCGGTCATCGGGGATGCTAAGTGAGCGACGACGTTTGCGAAATTTAGTAGCTTTTGAACTAGCTTTTTTGTAATGTACCGATCAATTGGTACATAAGATAGCTTTAAGGAATATTTTATAAGCACAAATATTTTGATTATTCCATAATAACCACCGATTCACTGCTCTAAGTCCAAAAATCCTAGTTTTCCATATCGACCTTTCAACTCCGTAGCACTGTCACCGGTCATTGCTCATCTCCAAAATCACTGTCCAAAATCTGAAATCCTGCGTTCTATTTTTGACCTTCTGCTTGCATTCACCGTCATCCTACTCCCACTCCTCTTCCAAAACCTTTAAAAACCGTAAGTGTCTTTCTGTCATCCCTCAGTTCATTCAGTTGTTATAAGTTTAGCACTATTACAAGCTTATATATTCAATTGTGTAAGTTTAGTGCTATTACCAAGTTCAACTAATTGTGAAAGTCATCTCTTAATTCTGAATTCCAATTGTTAATTGTACTTTAAGACTCTCACAAGTCCTCATTGAATCATTCGCTATTTAATATACACGTCCAAAAAAAGTATAAGATCTCTTGTTCGGCGGACCCTAAGTGCGAATCACACTATTCACCGTTACATTTTAGTAGATTCTGGCCACCGACGAGTCTGCGAGGAGAAAGAGGTGCATAGGGGCTACTTAGTGGATGGTGGGCAGGCTTGAACGTGCCTAAATTAAAGAACTTGAAGATTAAAATATTGCTACGAATTGTGATGAGTAACGAAATTGTTTCCCCTACCGATTACTACAGTGATAGCAACAAGTTACAAAATGTTGATATTAATGTGTCAACGAGAGTTGTCTGCGAACTGTGAGATTGAACCTGTTCAAATAGAATCGTTAATTTTCTAATCTTTAAGTTATTTTAATATGAAGCGCAACAATATGTGGAATATTTACTACAAAAACACATGAATAGCATGAACACAGATGGAAACATTAGATGGGTACATGTAGTCGCACTCTTACAATTAGTATTACAAAATATATATACTATCGTCCGTCTAGTCACGTCTATTTGTCTACTTATACTTTCATCTAACTGTGTACTCGTCTATTCTTACAGTCTATACATTTATTCGTTTATTCGTCTATTCGCATATTCGTATATTCATCTATAGGTCTATTGGTCTAATCATCTATTCATCTACTCGTCTATTTGTCCATTTGTCTCTTTGTCTACTCGTCTGTTCGTCTATTCTTTTATTCATCTAATCATTTAATCATCTATTCGTCTATTCGTCTATTCGACTAATCGACTATTCGTTTATTTTGTCTACTCGTTGAATCGTCTATAGATCTAATCTCCTACTTGTCTATTCATCTATTCATTCATAAGACTATTCGTCCATTCGTCCATAAGTCTATTCGCCTATTCACCCATTCTTCTATTCGTCTATGCATCTATTCATCTGTTCGTCTATCTCCCTAATCGTCTATACAACTTTTCGTCTATTTTTCTAAACGTCTACACATCTATTTGCTTATTTGTACATACATCTATTCGTCTATTTCCCTAATCGTTTATTCCTCTAATCGTCTAATCGTCTATTCGTCTATTTGAGTAATCACCTATTCGACTAATCGCCTATTGGGCTAGTCGCCTACTTGTCTATTCGTCTATTAATTCATAAGGCTATTCGTCCATTCGTCCATAAGTCTATTTGTCTAATCATCGAATCCTCTATAGGTCTAATTGCCTATTTGTCTATTCGTCTATCCATCCATAAGTCTATTCCTCTATGCGTCTATAAGTCTACCAGTCTATTTCTCTCCATGTCCTTCTTCCAAAAAGCTGGTGAAATCCAGTGGGCATAAATACACAAGATCTTCTAAAACTTAACAATTTAATTACAGCACGTTTAGCCGCGACACTGTACCTCTAAGAAGGTGCACCTGACTGCGAATGTCACAAAAACTCTTCTCTCTACAAAATTACTTTCGAATAGATTTTAAATGAATACTAAATGAAACCTATAACACCAACCAAAATCATGAAATCCCCGAGAGCCACTATACTCGCGTTTGCTTAAAATCAGTTGTCTCCACGGAAGCCACTATGGTGGCGTACCGTATCTAAAAGGTTAAAGAATTCAAGTCAATTGATTCCGAAGGCATGTCGAACTCCAAACCCGATCGCGTATCCAACATACGAGTATTTTACAGTCGGCTGATTATCGCCGAGTATAGAAACGTTCTGCGCGGAGAAACCGCCGACTGAATGCATCCTGGTGTGGCTACGGTCCGGTAAACTCAATCAAACGCACACCGACCGGTTGGGAGTTAATTCGACGTTATGGCCGATCGTTTGTCAAACGTGGAGGAACGAATCTTACCGCGAGTGGTTGCGTTTCAGCCACCACGGAGGAAAGTGCCTCGATCGAGAATCGAGTGGGTGGTCTTTCTCTTTCTCTCTTGCTCTTTTTTTTCTCTCTTTATCTCTGTGTGTATTTTGCCATTTTTACCTTCACGGTTCACTTTGCCTCTTAATCGCCATTGCGTTTTAACAGTGACAAATGTAGACTTGCTACCGTCGTTTGGCTGGCATGTCGGTAATCCGATATGAGATTTGAAGTCTGAAAAATTCTACGATGCCACTTTCCCTTGGGGATTGAGACTCACTATTGTAGAATTTCGTAACAACTGTCAGTGAGTCAAGAAAAAAGTAAAATACTATATTTGAATTAAATTTGGTAAAATACAAGTAAGTGTAAAGTTAACATTACAATAACCCTTTGGCTTAGGACCTCTGTTTTGATAATGTACGTAATAACTTTCAAATTAATTGCAGAAATAAAAATATCTCTGTGATTTGTAAAATTTGATATATGTATTTGATTGCAACATTAACCGTTCACAGTCCGAATTTTTTGTGGTATTTGAAGAGCAGTTTCACGATAGTATAATTAATCTGAATTATAAATATTAAATTGTAAAGAATTCATGATTTTCATGAGCTAAATTATAATATATGTCAAACTCAAAAATTTGAATTTGGAAAATAGAAGCTTAGGCACCTAAGAAATCCTCTAGATAACAATAAAGCCTTAAACAATCCAAATTGTCACATTCCATAAACCTAGCATTCAAATATCAAAAACATTCATCCATTTTGCTAAACCTAATTGAATCATATTCCCAAAATAATTTAAAGAAACGACGCCCACATCGATATTTTCCAAAAGCGTATAAAACTTCCACCGTATTTTCTCTCAAGAATATCAATTTCAAAACTTTATTGAACATTTACCCCCAAACAACTTCCTCCGTCCTCGTGAAATCAATCTTTCATGAAAATAGCAACATTTTACGCTCAATCTCGTCACTCGAAAGCTGTTCCATGTAAAAAAAAAAGGTTTCACGATAATGCGAAGCCTTCGCTCCAAATCCGACGTTG
Source organism: Cerceris rybyensis (assembly GCA_910591515.1). Lineage (NCBI taxonomy): Eukaryota > Metazoa > Arthropoda > Insecta > Hymenoptera > Crabronidae > Cerceris > Cerceris rybyensis. Next base: position 63,318,097 of record OU342789.1, on the reverse strand, counting down.
AGAAAAGCGGAAGAAAGGAGAGAAATTTCACGGAAGGATCTCGTCCCATTCGACATCTAACTGTCGCATTAATCGCACGCGGAAGAGATAAGGTCACGGAGACTGTTTTCATTGATAATAAGCACCTGGTAGTAAGCTATTCATACGTCCTACGAACACGGGTGTCCGCGTGGGACGAACATCCGTGGATTTTAAAATCGACCTTCGGCTGCAACGGCAGCTGTGCAAGATCAACTGGAGCACTGCCACTTTTGCTATATCCTCGCGGGAGATACCTTTAATCGCATCGCTCGCATACACCTTCGGTTATGCTGTGGAGAAATGCGAAGAAGGCTAGGGGAAGGAATGTGGATGGAATGCGGGCCTGATTCGTCAGATGGAAGAGGCATGCGCACTCCGACAATTTTTTTTTTCGACAATATTTTCTATGTTTAATCTGAGAGTGTTTCATTTTTTGGCAAATGTAATTTTTTTGGTACGACTTTGACAGTCTTGATGGTTTTAAGATTAGAGAAAGATGGAATAATTTGGGAAAGAAGGAATGTTGATGGAATGCATGCCAATAGGTTTTTTTCATTCGACAGAATTTCCTATGTTTAACCTTAAAGTATTTCAGTTTTTGGCAATTGTAATTTTTCTGCTACGACTTTGACAGTGTTGGTGGTTTTAAGATTAGAGAAAGATGGAATAATTTGGGAAAGAAGGAATGTAGATGAAATGCTATAGGCATGCTAATAGGTTTTTTTCATTCGACAGAATTTTCTATGTTTAATTTTATAGTGTTTCATTTTTTGGCAATTGTAATTTTTCTGCTTTGACTTTGACTGCCTTGGTAGTTTTAACATTAGAAGAGAATGGAATAATTTGGGAAATAAGAAAAATGGATGGAATGCGCGCCAAAAGGTTCTTTTTATTCGACAGAATTTTCTACGTGCTTCTTACAGTGCTTCATTTTTTGGTAGACATAATTGTGCTGGCCATACTTTAACTGCTTTGATGGTTTTAAGGCTGAAAGAGGATGGAATAATTTAGGAAAGAAGGAATGTGGATGTAATGCGGGTCTGATTCGTCAGGTGGCAAAAGGCATGCGTTATCAAGTATTTTTTTATTCGACAAAATATTCTGTTTAACCTTATAGTGTTTCATTTTTTCGTTCTTATAAGTTTCCTACTTTGACTTTGACTGCCTTCGTACGTTTAGAGTTAGAAGAGGACAAAATAATTTGGAAAGAGAGAAATCAAGAGGTGAGAAAATTGACCAGTTAAGCAATTTTGGTTTTATAAAATCTGTGTGGAATATTCACTGCATGGTTCCCCTATCAAATTGAAGAATTTTTCGAAACAATTGAAAAACAATGATTTTAAGCGCCCTGGTAATTCTAGTGTTGGAAGAGAATAGAGTAATTTAGAATAAGTGAAGTCTAAAGTTGAAAAACAGTATCATTTACTTTATTTAGAATTTGTAGGATAGGCGTGGAATATCTAATGCACAGCCCCTTAGCAACTTGGGGAATTTTTTGAAAGAATTTAATTCAACCACTTTGGTAGATTTCTTGTTAAATAAAATATACTTTAACACTGCACAATGAAGGAACTTAGTTATAAATCAAATCGACTGAATTATAATCGATGATTATCAAATAGCTCATTGTTCTTCAGCAAGTCCATCAAGGCATTAAAAATGTGAAAAGTTTAATTCCAATTCTTTCCAATTCTTTCCATTTCTTCGGCCCTTACACTTTGCGATTCTTGACTCGTATAATAGCCTTTCTTGTTTCTTCTAGACTTAATCCATTTGTCTCCCGCCATTACGTCCTCTCGTTCCTTTTACTTTGCGAAGATCTGTCTCCATCGTTCCAGATTCTTTTTCGACGATTCCGTTTTCTTCCGCCTCCTTCTGCTCCTCTCGAGATTCTTCTCTTTTTACTTTCCAGAGGATTTCGTTGTTTCGCGAATACGCGCTCTGAATGAAGAAAAGCGTAATAAGTCTTCTGGAAGATTTGTAATCGAGTCAAATGAGAAACGGTGTCGAACACAATGGAACTGTAATTAGAAGGAATTTGACCGTTTTAAGTCCAAGCGTCTGCTCAATTGTCTTCGAAAGTTCTTCTCTTTTTTTTTAAATCGTTTCGATTTGCAATTTTATTAAATACCTGAAGACACTCGTGTTCTTCTGCGTTTTCTCTTTAAAGCAATCTTTTTTTCTTGAAAGAGAAGGATTTTGTAATGGACGAATTGATTGATAAAGATTTCCCTTCGTTTTATGCTGTTTGCCAATTAATATTTCCTTTGACACTTTTTTATTCTTTTTGTTAGTATTTTATAATTTTAGATATATTATATAGTTTTATATTGTTGCATTTATATATATTATTACGAGTGGACCGCTCATGCAAAATCCTTATGGTGATATTAAATAAAATACACTTTTATAGAAAAAGTAAGAATGTATTATTTAAAACAAACGTCCGTCAATCAGGACCATCGACCGCGGAATCCTCATTATTTTATTTATAGATAAACAATTGACATGGTTAGTTACCCAGTAACATTTATTCTCCTATGTAGGTGTTGCGGAAGAATATTTTATATTTCTTGTTGAAGTTCCATGTAAAAAAGTTGGCTTCTCTTTTGTCAATGATTTAGACTTTTTGAAGTTCGAAGTAGAATCATTATCAATCCTAAATTGAAAATTTAGCCCAATCCGTTATAAGTTGACATCGACCGTGGAATCCTCACTTATTTATTTATAAGCAATTGACATGGTTCGTTACCCAGTAACATCTATTCTACTAGGTGTTACGTAACAATATTTTCTATATTTAATTGCAGTTACATGTAAAAAAGTTAGCTTCCTTTTAGTCAATGATATAGATTTAAAAAAATTTTTTTGATTTATCATCCTAAATTGAAAATTTAGTCCAATCCCTCGAAAAGGACCTTTGACTGTAGAATCTTCATTTATTTATTCATAAACAATTGACATATCATTCTTTTTGTCAATGCGTTAGACCTTCTGAACTGTGGAAAAGAATTATTGTCAATTCTGAGTTACAAAATTTGTCGACTCAATAAAAATACTTTGAACTAGGATTGACTTTTGAATATACATAAATCCTTCAGTTTCAAAGTGATTTGGCATTACTAATCGTATCTTTTTTCCGATGCAATCATTTTGGACCTGAGAAAGAAGCAATCTCACCTAGTAGCACGCAACCTTAGAAAATCCCAAGTTATTTCTTTATGATTCTGATAATTACGGATGAAGAATTAACCGGCTGAAAAATTACTGAACGCAAAGAGAGAAATAAGAAAGAGTTCCAAAAAGAGAGGGAAATCCTCGTACACAAAATGAAGTAGATAAGTACCTATATTGTTTCAGTGCAGTAGATTTTAGAATGAAATACTTCAACTTGTGCAAATGAAGAATCCATCTTCAGAATTGTAGACTGATGCACGGACAAATCGTTGAATCGCAGAGAATACGATAGTTTCTACCTTATTCATTGGACAAGAATTCCGCGAATACCACTTGCCTCAATGTTCTGACAAGAAACACTGAAAAATTGATCCTCGAGTAGCACGCGATCCAAGCCGCTTCTTGTTACTTTAGTTTTGTAATTACGAATGAAAAATCCTCCGGTTGATGAAACAAGATTTAACACATCCGTTTCACAAAAATACTGCTGGAAAACAACTCGAGGAATTTGGAGAACGCATCACACACTTTGAAGAACGCCTCGAAGAAATTGGAGAACGCATCGAGCGCTTTGGGGAATGTATTGAGCGTTTTGGAGAAAGCCTTGAAGAATTTTGGAGAACTCACCGGTCTCTGGAAAGTGTATTGATCATTTTAGAAAAAGCCTCGAAGAAAATGTTGAGCAGATTGAATCTTTTGGAGAACGCACCGAGTCCTTTAAAAAATGTATCGAGAGTTTTGGATAACACACCGCATTTTGGAGAACTTTGAAAAATTTTGCGAGAGACTATCGCCCTCTGGAAAGTGTATTGACAATTTTGGAGAACGTCATGAAGAAATTAAAGAACACATGGAGTAGTTTGGAGAATCCGTCAAATGTTTTGGAGAAGGCATCGAGTGCTTTGGAGAAGTCATCGAGAGTTTTCGATAGCGCATCGCACTTTAGAGAAAGTGTTGTAGAATTTTGGAGAACTCATCGCACTCTGGTAAGTGTATTAACAGTTTTGGGAAACGCTACGAAAAATTTGGACAACTCATTGAGTGGTTTGGAGAACGCATCGTGAGTTTTGCATACCGCACCGCACTTTAGAGAACGTTTAGAGTATTTTAAAGAATCCTTCAAAGAAACTGGAGAAAGCATCGAGTATTTTTGGAGAATCTCTTACAGAATTTTGGAGACCAAATATAGCGCTTTGGAGTACGTCTTGAAAAATTTGGAGAATCCATCGAGAGCTTTAGATACTGCATCGCATTTTGGGGAAAATTTTGAAAAATTTTGGAAAACTCATCGCCGTATGGTAAGTGTGTTGACAGTTCTGGAAAACGCTTCGAAAAATTTTGAATGGTCACTGAGTTTTTTGGAGAACGCATCGTAAATTTTGCATACTGCACTGCACTTTGTAGAACGCATCGAGTATTTTTGGAGAATCTCTTAGAGAATTTGGAAGACCAAATCTAGCGCTTTAGAGTACCTACGTCTTGAAGAATTTGGAGAACGCGTTGTATTTTGGAAAAAGTGTGAAACGCTTTGAAGAACATATCGATCGGTTTAAAGAATACGTCAAAGCATTTAGAAAACTTATCGAGCGCTTTGGAGAACGAGTCGAAGAATTCGATGAACACAAAATTCTTTCGAAATTTTCTGCAGTATGTCAAACTCCAAACGAAAGCCGGTCTATCAAAAATCGTCGAGTCACTCGAACTACAAACGGAGCGATCATTTGAGGGCACAATTAACGGAAATATTTCAAGTGGAAATATCAGATGTCTCGTGTCTGGTATATTGACCATTGTACGTCTGGACAATCATTGCGCATTGTATCACAATGCCGCGCTGTGTTTTGAAATGAATACCCTTTAATTTCATTGTGACACCGCTTTGATCCCCAACAACAGAGCCGTTTTTGTTGCTTCTGAAAAAAAGTTAACGCGATACGAACCATTACGACACAATTGCCGGCGACATAAATTTGAAGATTGTACGAGCAAACGCTTTCACTCGAGTTTAGCGAGCATTATCGCATTATTTATCGCCTTAGATTATTGTTATATCGAATAGTCAATATTGCCGCAAGGTTCATTTGAATTTTAGAAGCATTGGACTCTCTTGCCTTTAAGATTTCTTTGGCTAAAATTATTCCTTGCTATTATTAATTATCAACGTTACAAAAATTTACCAAATTATTCCTCTTATATTTAAAAATTAAATAGCAAAGTAGTGCAGGAATGATAGCACTGAATTTAAGTCTTAGAAAATTTGAAATTTCTCATCTAATTTTCTCCGATAAGAGAATAATTGAATATTATAGAACTATTAGTTAGTAGACAATAATTATAATAATAAAATCACTGTGAAACATAAATATAACAAAATATCTCTTGTGGCGAATCTAAATTAAAGTGCTGATTTAAGTCTGTTTTAGATCCTCCAAAATATAATACAAGCATCCCTTATTCAATTCTCTACCTTCTCACGTCAAACTGTAATCAATATAACTTTCTAAATTAATTTTCTATCAAGATAATTCCGAACTTCACATTCAACAATAATTTTGCATACTTGATCAAAGTAGTTTGCACTATATATTTATCGATATTCCACAAAACTACTTAAAACTAAAGTTACTCAATTAAGCAAAATTATTTTATTTCATGATCAAAAAATTATTCAAATTGCCAAAGGTTAAATGGATGATTTTTTTTATTCGCATAACCCCGCATGAGTCCACGTTATTTACTATTAACCCCTTAACTTATAATGACGTGTGGCGCACGTGCGATGATAAATGAAGTAAGAAATTTTGAAGAGTTCCAATAACTATTAAATTGAAAATACTAGTCGGTCACGAGACGCTAAACTTATTTCTATAATATTAATATTAGAGTCGATTGTGCAAAATATTAAAAATGAGAGAGAAATTTCTATTTCTGGAATTAATTTTAAGTTACTATACACACTATCAAAATAGAAGTCATAAGGCAAGGGGTTAATAGTTGGAATCGAAGATATCGATTTAAGCACGGAAATTTACATCAAATAGTTCTACAAAATTTGTTAAAATGCATTGAATATTTTAAGAGAAACTCATCGGAAATCCATATCGGCAGGAGATGCTTTAGACAGGTATGCATTTAACTCTCGAGTAACCGAGTCATTTTTCATCGTGTTAGGTGTAGACGAGGCTTCTTTGACAACAGCTCGTTACATTGATGTATGCAGCCGCCATTTTCCTTTTATCGCTTATTATACTAAGTTAATGCATTTCCTTCGAAGTGAATATTATATAAAATTACCTGTTCCTCTCATAGGCTTCAAATTGCGCCCTTATTGGTGATTATCGATTATTTCATATTACTATGTAATATACCTTATCATTTTCTTCAATATATTAACATTTTTTGAAAGCTCGAAATGAGGTCGTTGGTTTTGTCTTTGTGAGCCTTTGATTGATCGTTAACGTTATTTGATTAATGGACCGTTTATTTTGAAAGTAGTGTAAGTTCATTAAAAAAAATGAGGTATCTGATAGAATTTCTTCGGGAATATTTTAGTATTAAATGATTCACACACTATTAACCTCCAATACTATTAACTCTTATCGGTTACTAGCTTTTTATACATGATTCTCCAATAGGTTGCAGTTGGCTTCGGTAAATATGCGAAAAATTTCAATATTATAAGAATAACATTTTGGATGGAAATTATTTGTTTGTTGAAGGAGCATTATAAATCATTTAGTTTCAATTGATTTTTTCTACACACACAACAACCTCCTTCATGAAGAAATAGCTTTTCCCTGCACGTTTCACAGGAGTGTATTGTTATTTTTCTATTCTAATGCAGGATTAACCCTCCAATGCTTTATTTTTTAATTATACATGTGAATAACGAACTAAATAATACTATTTTGATTGATATTTACAGATATCTATATTTTAAAACGTCGTTGAAGAATGTCATAATGTATGCTCTCCGAGAAAATCGGAATCAGCGAAAATATTTCCAATTGTGCAGGTACATTTGGCAGAACATCGAATATTGTCGACAGAGTGCCGCATAGTGAACGCCTACTGATATTTGGCAGCTGTCGCAGGTGCAATTTACATCGTTTCGTAATCTTTTGTAGAACAGAAACTCACTTCTTCTTGAAAAATTCATAGTAAGTCCGTAAAAGTTGCTTAATAACCGCCAAATAAATTAAGAAGCGTTTTTATTTTTATATCAGCAAAAATATCATATTGAACGATATTGTCTTACATGCAACAAAGAAAAATAATTTGCAATCCTCTCTTAAACCAGACTAATAAATACGTGTATAACTATTATAGAATGGTAAAGTATTCAGAGATCTGAATATTCTAAAAATTTCAAATAAAATTAAATTAAAATGGCCAAGGGAACCATTATAAGTTAACGAAGACGATATAAGTCGTTGACAGCGTTCCGTTGAATGCAGAAACACGTTCACAGCGCAGTTATGCTGGTCGTATATACACGTTCACAGTGCAATTATGCTCACTGAAAAAGTATGTCCACAGCAAAGCTCTGCTGACCACAAAAATATGTTCACAACGCAACTATGCTAACCGAAGAAATACGTTTATAGCGCAACTATGCTAATCGAAGAAATACGTTTACAGCGCATCTATACTGACCATAAAAATACAACCACAGCGCAACTGTACTAACCGAAAAAATACGTCCACAGCGCATCTATACGGACCGCAGAAATGTGTCCACAGCGCAACTATGTTGAATGCATGCACAGACCGTAACTTTACTAATCGAAGAAATATGTTGATAGCGCAACTGTGTTGATCGCAGAAACTCATCCAGAGCGCAACTATGTTGACCGAATACACCTGCACACAGCGCAACTTTGCTAACCGAAAAAGAACGTTCACAGCGCCAATATACTAACCGAAAAAATACGTTTGCAGTGCAGCTGTGCCGACCGTATATACACATCCATAGCGCAAGTTTACTAACTGGAGAAACATGTCCATAGTGCAACTATGCTAACCGAAGAAATACGTTCACAGCGGAACTATGCTGATCGCAGAAATACGTCCACAGCGCAACGATGCTAACTGTATACACTTGCACACAGCGTAACTTTGCTAATCGAAGAAATACGTCTACAACACAACTGTTCTGACCGTGTGCGCAAATCGACAGCTCAAATATGCTAACCGCATATATACGGTCACAGCGCAAGTGTACTGACTGCATACACACGCACACAGCGTAACTTTGCTAACCGAAGAAGAACGTTCACAGCGCAACTAATCGGAAGCTAACCGAAGAAACACGTTCACAGTGCATCTATGCAGACCGAATACGACGGCACACAGCGCAACTTTGCTAACCGAAGAAGAACGTTCACAGCGCATCTATACTGATCGCAGAAATACGTCCACAGCGCAACTGTCCTGACAAATCCACAGCTCAACTATGCTAACCGCATATACACGGTCACAGCGCAAGTACACTGTCCGCACAAACAAATCCACAGCACCGAAACTGTTCTTACAACTTGTTAGTGTCCAGAAAAATACTGAAAAATTCTATATTTACTTGATCCTGCTTCAAACAGTATCCTGAAGCCATAAATATCCGAAAATCACTTATATTCGTAAGATGAGAGAATATCCATAGATGTCGACATGTTAAAAGCCGCAGAGGGAATTTTCATAGGTTACAGGTGACCTTATAAAACTTTGATAGCACTATGCAGAAAGAGAATTGCTAGCAAAGAGAGGAATGAATCGGTGGATGGAATTGTCACGTTTATGATGGGAAGCTATTCGAGTCGCTCGAGTGTTAAACGTGAAATCAGTTTTGTCGCAATATCAACTTTTATTGCGTCACTTCGACGCGCGGAAAATCAGATCTCGTGTCGCGTGTACGCCTTTGAAGCGCTCTCTTTGCGGAATTTTCGCGCGAAACGGAATTCGAGAAATGCGCGAACATTGTCGCCTTGGATTTTGTGAATCGCAGAGAGGAAATGGAAATTCGATTATGTTTCTGGAAATTAAAAGCTACTCGGGTAGAGTGGTCGTTGCACGTGAAAGAGGATAGGAATGATTTTCTCGTCTCTTTATGGGCTGGTTTGATGAATTTTTATGCTGCAATTTACTTTTGGAGAATTTTGCGATGTAATTATAACATGAAAGAGATCGGTGAGTAAATTGAATACTGAACGAAGTATTATATTATTACAAAGCACAAGGAAAATAAAATATTCCTTTTTATTACAAAATAAACTGTAGGTTAGAACAGACCCTAGGTATTTTACTTTAATTTTTTTAACACTAAAATGAAATCGGGCAAAAAGTATAAAGTACGTTTCACCCTGTCACTATCCCTTATGGTAGGGGTAACGGATTCATACTTTGCAGAAAGGGTTTTTCCAAAGAGCCCTATCGAATCGTATGCCCCAAGGTTAATTACCTTTGGGGACACTTTTACCATCCTTATCCGGCTATACCCTTTGCTGAAGTTTACTTCCATCCTTTTAATTCCATACTCAATTACGAACATGAGGTTATTTCTACTTAAAATTGCCGATCAACAGGGTACTAAAAAAATGTCCAAACTACGGCCTCTAATTAAATAACGAGATCGTTGAAATGGTGAAGAAAGTAGAACACCAAAGGAGTTCTGTGTTGGCGCAGTAGAAAAAAGAGTAGCTGACAGAGGACAGACATATGTGTATGTCGCACGGAAGATGCAACTACGCTAGCCGTTGCGCGACCCAACGGACAAAACTAAGCAAAGTAAGAGAAGAGAGACGCGCGGCAAAACTGAACGTAGAACGGAAGACGAGTAGCCGGCGAGTAGAAACAGACATGGGCCCGTCGAGAGAATCGTAAGAAGCAGAGGGAGTAGACGGATTCCACCGGAGTGCCGCGGTGACAAAGGTAAAATAAGCGAATGAAGGAGAATCCGCAGGATAGAGGGCGAGATCAATCTACCGAGAGATAAAGAGGACAAAGTAACACGATAGAGGAGGATAGTGCTAAAGAAAGAAAAAAAAATACTCGAATTAAGTTAAAGGGGCCCACCTAACCCAGACTTTACCCAGATTCGAGATAAAATGAGGGAAAGGAGGAAAATTCGCAAGCGAGAGGACAAGATGAATCTACAGAGAGATGAATAGGAGCTTGACAAACAAGGAAAACAATAGATAAAGAAAAGAAAAATACTAGAAAAAAATGAAGGGCCTTACCGAAACGAGACTCGAGATAAAATAAGCGAAAGAAGAAGAAACCACGGAATAGTAGGCGAGATCAACCTACCGAGAGGAAAGAGGACACGATAACACGATAGAGGAACATAATGCTAAAGAAAGAGAAAAAAATACTCGAAATAAGTTAAAAGGGCCCACCTAACCCAGACTTAACCCAGACTCGTGATAGAAAGACGGAAAGAAGGAGAATCCGTAGCGCAAAGGACGTGATCAACCAACCAAAAGATGAAGAGGACAAGGTAACTCGACAAAGAAAACTAATGCTACAGAAGGAGAAGAATGATACTCAAAAAAAGTTAAATGGGCCCACAGCGCCAAAGACAAGTTCAGGTGGCAAAGTTCCAGGGCTGAGAAGCAAAGGGACGATCCAAACGAACACCGAGAAGCAAAAGGACGCAAAGAGAAGGACAAAACTACAGACGGAAGGAGATCGAGGCAGACGGTAAAAGACAGTCCAAAGGGGGGGAGGGAGAACGGCGAACGGAAAACGGGTCCACGGCTGGGTGGAGGAACTAGTCTCACCTAGTAGATCGCCCCGTCTGCGCTTTTGCTCGCAACCGAGGTAGGAGGGAACCTCCGAGTTCCCTCTCGCGAACCGAACGAGGAGGCGGAAAAGAGAGGCGAGATCGGGGCCTCGTGATCGTATACGCTCATACGAGCTCTAGCATACTCTCATACGCACCGAGAAAAGAGACACGAAGCCGCGGGAGGAGCCGACAGAGACGGGAAACAATAAGACAGAGAGACCGTGGCAGACCGACACGGCGGAGGGGGAGAGGAGGAGAAGAAGGAGCAAGAGAGGAGAACCGTGTGTACGTAGCATCGGAAGAGTGTACCGAACCATTAGTGTTGTGACGGCGATCGTGCCCACGAGTTCTCTGGCGGGCCGGCATCCGCGTTCTGTCGTTTCTGTCTCCCTCTTTCTCCTTCTCTCTCCACCTGTTTCTCCCTCTTGCTCTTTTTCTCTCTCCCTCCCTGTCTCTTTTTTTATCGTTCTCTGGGCCTTTCTCCGTGTCTTTCTTCCCTCGAAGGTCCCTCGAATCCATCTCTCTTCTATGGGCATTGTCCATCGACTTCCTTCGATTCGTCGGTCCCTTTTCCTGCACCCTCCGGGTCCTCTCTATTTCTGCGTCCCTCCTTGAGCGTTTCACCCTCTCTCGCTCTTTCTTATCTCGTCAGGCCCCTTCTCGATTATACCTGTCTCTCTTTGACGTCGATGGTGTCTCTTTCTTTTTTCTTCAACGTTGGATATCTCTCCTTCTCTTTATACCACCCTCGGTTTTCTCTCTATCCTTTCTCTCTCCCCCTGCTACGATCCGGCAGTCCCCACTCCATCGTCTTTCCGTATTTCTCCCCCTTCCCTCGACGCCCTCTCTGCTGTGGGCCCTCCCCCACGAGTCCCTCTCGGGCCGCGCGCGCTTTTCGTGATCCACATCGCTACTTCCGCCGAAAAGTGAACTCTCTTTGTCGATGAACCGCCGTACATGATCACCGGTGTTGCGAAAGTTTCGCGAGAATTTCAACGTGAACGTGGAACAGCTGGAAAACGGTTGACTATTTTCTCGTGGATACGAAACGGTGTTAATCGTTTGAGGATAATTATTTCGTGACAAAGGTGTGAACAGGTGACGAGGAAGTGCAACCCCGTGAGATCAGGCGGATACGATCACCGGGTATGTAGAGTCATGTGATTTTTGGGGGCGATTTGGGGCTTGTGTGAAGGAGAATTGAATTTTTGTGGATTTCTCGGAGAACTGAGTTCAGATTGTGGGCCTGCATTGGGCCTACTAGGACAGACTGGGCGCACTGGATGAGATTTGAGTTCTGTAAATTGTATTGGGGAGAAGTAGGTCCAATTAGGGTTTAGTTGGTTCTATTTGATTTTAGTGGGGCCTATTTGAGCACAAATGGTTTTATCGGAGTTCAGTGGGTCGTATTTGAGCACAGTTGATGCTATTTGAGTTCAGTGAGGCCTATTTGGACACTAATGGTTGTATTGGAGTTCAATGGGCCCTATTTACGCACAGTTGATTCTATTTGAGTTTAGTGAGGTCTATTTGGGCACAATTGGTTGTATTGGAGTTCGGTGTCTTCTATTTGCGCACAGTTGGTTGTATTTGAGTTCAATGGATCCTTTTTGGGCACAGTTGATTCTATTTGAGTCCAGTGGGGTCTATTTGGGAACAGATGGTTGTATTAAAGTTCAGTGGGTCCTATTTGATCAAAGTTGGTTGTATTGGAGTTCATTGGGTCCAATTTGGATTCAATGGGTCTTATGTGGGTTCAATTAGTTCCATTTCAGGTCAGTGTGTCTTACTTATGAACAGTGGGCATTTTTTGGCCCACTTTGACAACTTTTGATACCAAGGTTAGGAACTTTGTTTCCAATTGTCCAGTAGGCTAATTAAAGTAAGATTAGCCGATGGCACGTGAGAGATTTTAGAGCGACATTTAAATTTGTTAGCTTGTGTTACAATTTATGTGAGTTTCAATGATTTTGTTATCCTTTGAATTTAACACTGCGGTAGCAAGGTGCTCAATGAAATTCATGGCACAGGTGACAAGAATTTGTCAGTAGTTAATTGTCTGTGTAGTGCACGTCTGAATCTACTTTGGGTCCACTGTTGTGGCTGACAAAATTATAGACATTATTAACACAAATTCTGTGGGCCGACTGAAGCAGAATTAACCAATGATTTGTTGCAAATATTGAGAAAAATACTTTGCTATGTTTTAAAGTATTTTTCTAATTTCGAATATAAAACAATGTTAGTTCGAAGCTATGCGGCCATTGTCACTTGCAAATTTTGATTTTTTAACGTGTTTACAGTTGGAGAAAGTCTGTTTTAGTACTTCGAATACAAAACAATAGATAAAAATTAACGAACGGCGTTAAAGTCGATGAAAAACTTATGTTTTTATTATATTTTACAATTATTTAATTTTCGTTTGATCACACAAATCACAAACAGCTTATAATTAGACTGATTGCACCGAAGATTATAACCACCTTCTTTGCAGCATCGATTCACAAGAGTTATAATATTTCCAAATTCTGCAAACTTTGCAATTTGAAATAAATAAAAGGCCAAGTAGCAGATTTTATAAACGCCAATTTCAAAATGTTGAGTATCAAAATTTAAAAAATATGTAACTTCCACATCATGTGCTCCAAAAGGTCAAAGGTATCTCGCCAATTTCAAAACGCCTTAAATTATAATAAATGAGGATGAAAATAACCAAAATGAATATTTCTTATAAAATTCAACGGTTTCCTTTCCGATATTTTGTCGCGTGCCAATTTGGTTAATAAAGGAACGTAGACCGATCATCGATGACAATCTTTGTCATCGACCAGTCTGGACATAATTGGGTCCGTTACATGGCAGAAACCCGAAACCCATGAATATTCGTAATTTATCAGCCGCTTGTGAATCCAAATTTTGCAGCGACTGGTTCCCTCAACAAATAAGAATTTTACCTTTCTAATTTTTTCCACATTTCAAATAATTTTAAGTTTTTCTCATCAACAGTTTCATCTCAATTCGTTCCCAACGTTCATTAACACTAAAACTACCAACTATTAATTTAATATATTTAATCGCTAAATCTACTAGGTTTAAATATATTAAATAAGTACCTTGCAGAAGGACGCACCAAGACGTAAAAAATTATAAAAAATACGTCAAAAATTTACTTTACTACTTCGCTATTAATTTCAAAAACATTAAAAAATATAAAAAGACACTAGATAAATACTTTAGAATGAAAATAATAAAATGCTCAACAAACTAAATCGATTTAATCCCTCACGGTTTATAAGGTAGATATAAAAAATTAAACGGGATACAGCCCTGAAAATTTCAGAAACATTTCGAAAAATTCAGTACAAGTAATTTGTCCTCTTTCGTAGATCTAGAAATAATCCCCTCGTTTATGAATTTAATATTCTTAAATTTCTCTTCAACAGTGATTCTACCAAAGGAGTTAAAGGACACCTTGATATATTTCATTTATAATCCTAATTTTTAATCAATAATATTGCAATGTTGAAATAATTTCCTGATAAAATAAGAAATCTTGAGGAGAGACTAGTTTTTAACAATTATTTCCAAGGTATTTGCATTCAAATGCAAAGGGGTCGAAGGGGATCTCTGAGTGAAGTGGGTATAGACAAACTTAACGTAGAAAAAGTATTAATTTAATACTATTAAAGCATGTAAAAATATTGGAGATCGGCCACTTTGACCGCCTTGGCAGTTTTAGTGTCAGAAAATGTTGGAAAATATAGAATTAAGGGATAAGGAAAATGAGCAATTAAGTAATTAAGATTTTATAAGATAGAAGTGAAATTTACTGCATGACTCCCTTATCAATCTAGGAAATTTTTCGAAAAAATCGAAATCCGTTCGTTTTGGCAGTCCTGGTTGTTTTGGTGTCAGAAAAAGTTTGAATAATTTGGATAATATAGAATCAAGTGATAAGGAAAATGAGCAATTAAATAATTTACGGTTTATAAAATAGAAGTGGAACATTTACCTGATGACTTCCCTATCAATTTGAGAATTTTTTGGAAAAATCTATATCTGGTCGTTTTGACAGCCCTGGTAGTTTTAGTGTCGCAAAAACTTGCTATAACTTGGAAAATGTAGAATCAAGAGATAAGGAAAATGAGCAATTAAATAATTTACGGTTTATAAAATAGAAGTGGAATATTTACCTGATGCCTCCCCTATCAATTTGAGAATTTTTCGAAAAAATCTATATCTGGTCGTTTCGACAACCCTGGTAGTTTTAGTGTCACAAATAGTTGCTATAACTTGGAAAATGTAGAATCAAGAGATAAGAGAAATGAGCAATTAAGTAATTTAAGTTTTACAAGATATAAATGGAATATTTACCTCATGATTCTGCTAACAATTTGGGGAATATTTAGAAAGTTTGGAAATCGATCATTCCAACTGTTTTAGCAGTTTTAGTGTCAAACAGTCATCAAGAAATTACAGTATCTACGAGTAAAAGCGCAAATTCTCCCTACATATCTGTATTTCGAGATCTACCTTCGAGAATGTCATTTAGAACGACCAAATTATCTTAACGGCCCAACTTGTTTTTTTTTCAAGCTACCCGAGCCAGTCGATGTTTGAAAACAAGGATCACAGAGAAGCGATTAAATCGCTCCCATGTCCCATATATTTGCCAAAATATTCCCCCGCCAAAAAGTGTCTAAAAAGAAATTGGCAAAAGTTCAGCTGGATAATTCTCTTGTTTACACGTTGCACGGAATCCTTCGTGAATCCTACACGTCTCAAATTGCTGACAGGATTCTCCCCGTTGTAAGAGAACGATTAAAATAGCCGAGTAAAACGGTACATTGATCCTCCGAAGTGTTTCGCTACCATGATTCTTCGCATTAGGATGACATTGCTCAAGAAAATGCAGGAAAAATGTGCTTTGTGGCACTGGAAAAAATTATATTGGTCACAGAAAGGCAAGAACTATTTTTCTGACTGAATTGTTTAATTTCATTCATTAACCCTTTGCACTCCTATGCCGAGCTACACTCGACACAGCTTTTTGTGACACTTAATGTTTCATATATTAATTATCGACTTTTCGAAATCAACAATAATTTTGCATTTCAAGAGGAATACACCGCAGTATCTACAATTGTTCCTAGTATTAAATAAAAAACGAATAATCAACAGTAGACAATTTACCGAGATTATATTTCCTTATTTGACAAAAAGTTAATAAAATAATTCGGAGCGCAAAGGGTTAACCCTTTGAGGACGCATATATGTGGTCTGAGAAAAAATTTAATTATAATTTATCTCCGTTTGTTTACATGGTTAGAGTTGACAAATTGGAATACAACCGTTGAAATATTGATACAGAAATAGTAATTTATAATTTGTATACATTAACAGTCTAACTTTCTGATAAAAGGGTGATTTTGAAATATCAAATAAATGATTATCTCTCTGACACTGAAAAATATCAGCGTCCACAAAGGGTTAAGAATGATTAAAACAGTCGAGTAGAAGGGTACATGGATTCGGTGTCATGATTCTTGGTATAAAGAAGTCATTGCTGAAGCAAATGTAGAAAAAATATATTTTGCGGTACTGGTGAGAAATATTGGGGTGGATGGAACGGCAAAAACTATTTTTACAACTGAATTCTTCCAATTTCGTTCACAGAGAATGATTAAAACGGTGTAACAATGTACTGAACTGCTTTGCTGCCATGATTCTACTCGTTAGGACACCATTGATGAAGAGAATGTAGAAAAATATACTATTATTTTTTATGATAACGTCTCAATGTAAATTGCCTGCATTTTCTGACTTCTTCTTTCCTCTTACTGTACAATGTAAAACATTTTTACCTTAATCGAGTAAAAACCACAATCAGTAAGTTCAATTTATGGAAGTTAACCCTCTGTAACCTTATTTTATTACGTCAACTAAACGGCTAAAAATAAACATACAATACCATACTAACAATCGCGAAAAATGATTCACCAATTAACAACTAACTGTTATTTGATGAACATACCATTGGTATAGTCCGACAACTGAAAGATGGCAAGGGAACAGTGGAGCCTCCCGTTTTGAATCGCCTATTCCTGCCATTTCGTTTTTGGAATACTCAAACCTAATCACTTCAAGTAAACAACTATGTAGAATGTTTATTTTAGGAAAGTAGCTTTGGGAATTTAAAAAACTAAATGACGGGAATAGGCGTTTGATAACGAGAGGTTCCGCCACTCCCTAACCATCTTTCAGTTGTTGGACTTTAGATGTAGATATTCTAAAATTGCAATAACATAGTAACAAACCGTGAAGATAGAGAATAACAAGATATACCTTGTATACACCTTTAGATAAAAATAATTATATGGTATCGTCTCTCACTGATATTTTCACTTTTACAATTTGCAAAAAACCTTATTTTCATTTTTTTTA
Organism: Cerceris rybyensis; assembly: GCA_910591515.1. Taxonomy (NCBI): domain Eukaryota; kingdom Metazoa; phylum Arthropoda; class Insecta; order Hymenoptera; family Crabronidae; genus Cerceris; species Cerceris rybyensis. The sequence goes on along the minus strand of OU342789.1, from coordinate 63,300,675 downwards.
CTTGAACTCCCATAGTCATTCCGCCTAGAAGCTATTGCTTTAGATCAATTCCAAACTATCGAGGTGAATAACATACGTATCACACAGGAAAAGTTTCCCACAGGTGTTGGAATGATAATTTGGACCTGAAGGGCTAAACTCCGTATTCATCGTAACCCCTGTGCCCCCATGACAGCTCTACATTTTATTCCGTGTTATGGTATCAGGAGTATCACTTGCTGTTGTTAGTTAACAACTGTTGGTCATTTCGCCTACGACATACTGTTTTAGGTGAAACATAAACACTGTCAAAGTCTATGAGAATACAGGTCACACAGGGGCAATTTTCCACAGGCGACGAAGAGATTACACTCGAATCCATCTCCTGTTTCGGTGTCCTAGAATTCTTATGGCCTGATATAGTCTCTCTACCTCCATTCCAAACATCATCCTTTATTGTTGTTTTGTGCTTCAGCTGCAACTATCTCATGTTGCCTAGAACCTATCGTTTTTGTTGTATTTCAACCAACTGAAGACTATAATAACCATATCACATAGAAAAAAATATTATTTTTCATAGGAGTCGCAAGAGATTTGATCTCGGGCCTAATTGATTGCGAGTCCAAGCCTTTACCAACTCACCCACCATAGCTTCCCTGGGACATCGGCATTAGAAATGTTTTATATTCTACTTTTTTTCTAATAATAGTAATATAGGATTTTTTCTTTCGAAACGCAATATGGTGGGAAGGAGGTTTTAATCACTCATTAACTGCACTAATAAACTGTTTAATAAGAATGATATTCAAATGGAGATACAAATAGAATTAAAAATAAACGTCTTAAACTTTCGTCTTGAAATTCTCGTCTTTTCTCATTCACTGATCTCTACGCACTATTTAAACATTCGTCATTCGAAAACATCGTCAGCTCATTCGCACACTCACCCACCCAATACAAACGGACATACACATTTTTTCGTAACGTCGACAAGAACGATTCCTACAGTAATAATCTTTATTGCAATGAATACAAATATCAGATACATAAGAGAAACGTGGATATTTTATATTTCGCCTTCGACGGTAATGGCCACTTTGCCTAGAATCTATTCATGAAAGTGTATTCAGCACAACCGGAGGCCACAATATACATGAGTCGTTTTCTTTGAACGTGGTGTAAGTCCATTTATGACAAAAAGTTAGTTAATGATAACATTGAATGCAATCTGTTATGAGCTTCTTATCTATAAACAGTTCCCAAAATATCCTTCAAAATTTTCATCATTTTGTCAATATAAATTTACGTAGTTAATGAAATTACAAATATAATTACTTTGAAAGTGGTATAAGTCCACTTTCTACAAAGACATAATATTTAGTTTAAAAATTATACGACATAATTGATCTACTTCAGTTTTATATGTTACCTTATATTCCTCCAATACGTCATGACTACTTTCAACAATTTTCTGATAATGAAGAAAATTAAAAATGAAACATATTAATATAAAGTAATTAATATAATTTAAATGGCATTACCTGAAGAAATATTGAAATAAAGTCTTTTCATTTTGTTTTTTTGGCATATTTAATACAAATTTCGTAAAATAATTTGTTTAACTCAATTGAAATCCCATATTTAATATTTCACCAATGTGCGATTTTCATATTTTGTTGACTTTGAAAGTCAAAAGTATGGAAACAATCATTTGAGATCATCAAGAGTATAAACTTCTTTTAACTGATACTTCAAAAACGATCACGTTATAAAATTATATCAATTTAATATTTAAAAAACGTAAAACGAGCGTATTAACATATACCAATATTTTTCAAACCATTCAAATACAAACCCTTAAATAACTCCATATAATATAAAATGGACTTACACCACTTTCGAAGAAAACGACTCTAGTACCGGCGTTACATCTATTATAGTGCAGTATATCAAAGAAGTAGCGTGGAAAAACAGAAATTAAGAGCTTGAAAGATGAACACTTCAGTAATCTGTGTTTTGTAAGCTCAAAGTAGAATATTTGCTCTATGATTGCCTCTTGCAATTAGACATTTTCTTTCTTTCCTTGAATACATTAAAAGTGAAACACAAAATATCTGACTTTCACGATTACAATTTAATTGTTATAAAGGTAAATTATCTAAATTTTAATCGAATTTTTAAAAGAGTGTATTCATTAACGTTTTTTATTAAGTATACATAAGTTTTTTTTTCTTTTCATTTAACCTTACTTGTTTATATCTCACATTCGTATTCCTCGCAGTCGTAGTGACTCGGCGAACAAAAGTTCACATTTTAACAAACATAAAATATACAGATAGACATAAATGTTATATTACAACAATAATTACAATTATTTAATACATTAAATATCAAAAACTAATACTTAGGAACATAGTGTGTATAAAAGATATAATCTTTGCAAAGTAAGTGTAAAAATACTATCTCCATTTTGGGTTATTATAGACCCGAGCAGAACAGCAGGGTTAAAAACCATATAAAAGGGAAACCGTGTAAATTATGTACCGTGCAAATTTAGAGACTGGAGTAATTGCTAACGCAAAAATATAGCAACAACAAGCAGAACAAATGAATTTCCCCAATCCTCACCAATTCAAATTCACGGCGGTCTACGAAGACCGTCGGGTGTGTCGTTTATTTTTTATTCGCTTATTAAGTGGCAGACTCGCCTCGTTATGCGGGAATAATGAAAATAAGAATTGAAGAAGCGCAGTATAGATAAACCGGTTAATGAATAACGCCATTCGGGATGGAAAAGTAATTGGTTAACTTACGCACGAACACGGCTCCGTTGTCGGCTTTACTTTTGTCGATCGTCGCTTCGTTATGGTGAATACTGTCGCGGCATGGGACAATAATATTTCAACTGATGATAATTTATGTGCCGGATGCAATTAGAACGATTTAAATCAGCGAAACGCGGTGGATCGATGAGACAAGTGTATTGGGGCAAAAGGAGATTAAATATATTTGTTTACCAATTTCCGGTGGATTGAATATTGTTTTATGTGCTGGTTATTGAACGAGTTTGTTATGTTTTTATTATATTATCGAAGCTGAAAGGGGAAAGTGAAGGTGATGAAGTATAATGTGTTGAAAGTATGAAGAGTTTAATATATTAGGGGTACCGAAAAGTAATCAAAATATTTTTTGCTGGCGAAAATCTTTTATTTATTAAAGAAATCTTAAATTCTAATCAACAAAATAATATCCATAATTTTCTAACACTTTTTCCTAGTGTGAATGTAGTTGTTCGATTCCCTTTTTAAAAACGTCCTTCCATTTTTTGCTGAAGAACGTTTTCAATTACGTTTTAACTTCTTCGATTTTTATTACTTTTCGGTACCCCTAATAATTTCTGTATTTTGAAGAGAATTGTTGGTTGCGTTGCCAAAGAAATTAACAGTTTAATAAAAATGATGAAATGTGTGCATTTTTTAGAAACAAGGAGATAACGAATAAATTACAATGGTAAAGTAAGTTTCAATATTTGTTGTAAAGAGCTACATGAATTTTTGTAATTCATTATATCAATATATACCTCGTCTTATTTTATTAGCACTAAAACTACCGGAGTTAAATCTATTATATTTCAATGTATTAAATAAGTACTTTGGAAAAAGAGGAACCAAGATATTAAAATGATGATCGATTCGGTAATCTGTGTTTTGTAATAAAATCTGTATATGTTTTACAACATAATATTTATAATAGAATATAATTATAGTAAAATATTTGGTCTGACTCTCCTATTAAGTTTGAGAATTTTTTATAAAAATTGGAAACCAGTTATTTTGATTTGCTCGGTAATTCTGGTCTTAACCCTTCGCGGTCCGAATTATTTCGTTAATATTGGTAGTGAGTTAATTAAATTTAATTTCATTATATTTTCTATCATTGATTATTCATTTTTAAAATTTACTTCAATAACTACAGGTATCGACGAATATTTTAGTAATATTAAAAAATCATTTGGAAATTGGAAAGTTGCTATTAAATTGTCAGAAACTAGAATGAAGTGAAAATATATGTCGAGTACTGCTCGACATAGAACCGCAAAGTGTTAAAATAAAGAATAATTTCTTAGCTTCGACATAATTTTACAAAATCAATTAAAATTCTTTGGTGGAGGCAAAGTTTCCTGACGTTTAACGAAAACGTAACAACCGAAATTATACACAACCGCAATTTTCACATTGCAGAACATTAATGTGGGCCATAAATATCGAATTCCGATAATCCGAACGAGAGAGGATTTTCATAAATTTCCAATCACACGTTAAGTCGACATTCCAACCGATATTAAATAATAGCACTTGTCTCATCATCATTTCAAATACAATTTCCATTTCATCCGTCGCATAATGAAACCGTGAAAATACTTTGAACATTCTGCCAATAATTGCTAATTACTAATTGCAATCCGTACTTGAAAACACGCTCGCTGTTGCCTGACAAGCATAACCTCAGTCGAAGTTATGAATTTCTGTTGATTATCTCGGACCCTGAAATCATCATTTATGATTCTCTTACATTTTCTTCATATTTCCATTATTCTCCTTAGTTCTCTATTAGTCCTTATATTTCTCTCTTGATTCTCTTTTATTTTCGGAAAATAAATATACAAATTTTTATTAATTAGACATCGAATTGTAAGAGATTACAGTAAAAATCCTTTTATTTGTTAATTTATTTCTTATTTATTTCATGTCAACAATGAAAATAAAGACATAAATAATTAAATAAAACCAGCCAGAAATCATATTTTTCATCTTATTATTTAATCATTGTAAAGTTTACTATACATTCGTCTCTACAACTGTCATTCTTTATATACATTTTTAGAATTTTATGAACTTTTCATTTGAGAAGTATTAAATCACTCCAACTCCTTACTATTTACAGGTATTCCTATGTACAATATATCATTGATCATCATTTTTATGCAAACATTAACAATGTTAATTATGTTAACAGCTTTGATATTTTCACTTAAATTTTCTGAAATTAAAAAGTCTCGGGTTGTATATTGTACGTTATGGTCCTCTAAAACAAACATTTCATCAGGTTCAATTTCGTCTACTTATGCAGTATTAGTTATTACTAATATAACTAAAATGTTATAAAAATAAAGTTTCCGCCAAATTAATTTTTTCGTAGTTGTCACTCGATTTACTTTTTAAAAACTTAAGTAATATTAATAATTAATAAATAATGAAAAATTCCTTCTAAAATACAATGAAAGAGGATTAAAGTAGAACCTAGAAAATCTTTTTATAATACTCTTTCGATTTTCTTCAAGTGTGAAAACAGAAATATCCGCATCCACAGAATACCTACAGATAATCAAAATAATATAGAGTTTAATGGTCAGATCATACAGATTATAATTCTCTTTTGATTATCTTCAAGTATAAACAATCGAAAAAACCAACAGAAAATCAATCCTTCGACTCGGGGAGTTTCATCGAATTTTTCATTCAAACTGAACGTAATCGTATAAAGTACGTAAGTAATATTTCCTGATATTATTATCAGCTAATTAGCATATCGTTAATGGCAAAACAGATCCGCATTTCCCGGAATGATGCAGAAACGAATTTACTTTTGTAAAGTCGCGTAACACGGCGAAACGGAAGTTCGACAGCTGGTTACTATTTACGTGCCTCCGGTTTCTCTTTCTCTCTTTCTCTTTCTCTTCACGTCTTTCTCTTGTTACGAAAGATCGGCATGCACGAATGTGGCCATTGTTTTAATTGTTCACAATGAAGGTAACGTTTCATGTGTTTTTGTACGCTGCACTTTATGTTGCTTGTTAGTGGAATTTTCAATGGGGAATTAACAATTTTGCTGTATTTTTTTAATCAATGTTTTTAACAGGTGATTAGAATACAATTTGCATAATTATCATTGTAATTGTTCATATAAGAAATGTTAGTATTCTAATTAAAATATCTATGAAGCGATTTGCACTATCAGTGATCTGCAAAGTTTTATTATCTTTATGCAAAAAGAATATTTACAATAATTATTGTAAATTTTATAGCGTTGAACTCGAATGTGAAATCTATTAGAAATGATTTTTTGATTAAATGAGTTTTAAAACGGAATACAAATTTTCAGTTACTACAAGTTATTGTATTTTTATCGTAAGAGTTATGTAATAATTTTGAAATTCAAATTAAAATCGAATAGCAGAATGAATTTTGCAGATATTTGGTGAAACCATAAATGATACTTGCGTTAATGTATTTTCTCAAAAATGGAGTTCTATAGAGAAAAATGTATTGATATATGTCTTAAGGGGGCGCCTTAAGGGGAAGTTTTGCTCATCTGAAATAAAAAAAATCAAAGGGCATTTTAATTTGTAAACCTAAAATTATCACTTTACAAATTCTTCTTCTCTCGTTCAGCCTTAGTTTTACAAATTCAAGTGCCGTTCGATTTTTTTATTTCAGATAAGCGAAACTTCTGGAATCATGGCAGCCATTAAAAATACAGGAGTGTCTTTCGAACGCTGTAAGGTCAATTAAAATCGTTATTTTTGCTTACAAAAATTCCAACAGAGTACAAAAGTATCAACAAACGAGTGGAAAAAATTCCAAAATTGTATATTTTAAGGGTTCGTCAACAAAAATTCCCAAAAGAAGCAAAAAAAAATAACTGTCACATGACATGACCCCCTTAAGCTCCTAGAAAATATCAGCCATAAATGGTATTCGTTCCCAAAATCCTCTTGACTAGTGTAATTTAACGGTATTTTAAAGAATTATTCAATATTTATAATCAAATATTAGCAAATACAAATTTATATAGGGCGTAATTTATGGAAAATAATTCTCTGGTATGAAATAATATGAAATTATTCATTGGCATAAAATAAAAATTCATGTGAAAGATATAAAGATGGAGAAATTTCAGTCACTTTAAGAATTTTTCGAAAGGTTGGAGTTCGAGTAATGTCACAGGAACTTTACATTAAAATTGCACGTGCGCCATTATTTTAATTTTCATTCGTGTTCTGATAATAATACGATCATAAAGGCGAAATCACTCGCAAATCTAACGCATAAAGCAGAATTCACAATAATGACAATTGAAAGCACTGTGCACTTTTATCCACCATCTAAAATGAAAGTATGAGCAATGCTAATGTTCGCTGCATTTTCTTAATTGAAATGAAACGGTTAAAGTAGATTTTGTAAAAAGCTTTGCCACCACGTAAATATTAATGTTCCTCGGATTATGCTAAAACAGTTTGTGACACTGATTAAACAGAAATTAGACTATCGATGAATTAGCAAGTGCAGATTTTAAAATGTGTAAATTAATAGAAATTATGAAATGAAGAAAGATTTTCAAAATGCAGGATTTTTGCTCGAACTGCTCAGACACTTTCTTTGCAGTTTCAAAAATATTTCAAGAATTAAACGTTAAATAATGCCGTGCTGTTCAAAAATTTCTCGTAATTTGCACGCTGATGGTATCTGATGTTGATATGGTTTACTGATTTTACATAATAGTTAATTACAAATTGCAAAAACGCCCGAAAATATCCATTAAAAGTTTCGACGCAAAGCTGAAGATTAATGTTAATTTTCAAATATTCCCTCGTGCCACGAATAGGCGCGAAATTTGAAATCAGTAGATCGGCAAGAAATTTGAAATCTGCAGATCGGCAGGAAATTGCAATTTCATCAATAATTGTATACTATACTGTTTCGCTATAATAATAAATTTTAAGTTGCAAAGATGATAGAAATTAGCCTTTCAAAAACGCTCGTCGAAGCTCGGAATTAGTGCCAAATTTTCAAATATTCTTTCGCGCCATAAAAAAGGCGCGAAGTTTCAAATCCGCAAACGGCCAGGAAATTAGAATTTTAGAAACAATTGCATGATGTACTGACTTTCTATAATAATAAATCATAAATTGCACAAATGAATGAAATTAGACATTTAAAAAGTCTAAGTGATGCTCGTAATTAACCTGAATTTCTACATATTCCCTCGTGCCACGAAACGGCAGAAAATTAGAATTTTAACAGCAGTAGCATGTTACACTAATTTGTTACAGTAATAAATCATAAATTACATAAATGGCAGAAATTAGACACAAAGAAATACAAGGTGAAGCTCGGAATGAACGTCAGTTTTCCGATATTCACTTTGCTACGAATCGGCGGGAAATTTAAAACCCATAAACGAACGGGAAATCGAGCATCGATGTGAAACATCGTATTCCTCTCCAATCAAGCGAGAATGTTCGCTCAGGGATCATTCGAATGGTCAATAAAATCACCGTTTTACCAGTCGTCTCGTAAAAGAAGCTTAACTTCACCGTTTTCTCCAAGCTCTCACGATTTCTCCGTAAATGCCAGCAAAAAAGCACAAATCCTTTCCGCGACTTTGGCTGAAACGGCTGCGTTGTAACTACGGGAGTATCCACTGGAAATTAATTCACGGCACAAGCATTCTATTAACGATGCTTTAAATGAATCTTGAATGCTGATTTATTTACTGTGCGCATGTGCATACACTTACGGACAAAAGTTTAGAGACGCAGAAGTGCATTACCCAGTTTAACCGAAGATGCAATAATGCGCTTCATTTTTAAACAATCTTCCTTTTCATTAAAAATTAAATCTAATAACACTGGCATCGCATATTAAATTTAACATCTACATAACTTTTCCATTACTAACTGCATTAGATTAGTTTTACTTGATACTTACGCAAACTTGAAATACTTCACACTAATTAACTGAACACGAATAATGTGATTTATTAATTAAAAATGAAGTTCAATATGAGGAGACCTTCTGCTATGTTACAATAATACAAAAACGTACGAATTACACCAGGGGTGTCTCTTCAGCAATATTACTTATATATTACTGCTTATATATATTTACCTATACATAATTCTATATATATTATTACGCAATATCCAGTAGAATAAATGTTACTGGGTTGCGGGACATGTCAATTGTTTATAAATAAATAAATGGGGATTCTACGGTCGATAGTTTTGGACGTGTGTTTTAAATGAAACGTTCTTACTTTTTCTATACAAATGTACTCTTTATTTAATATGTCTAGAAGGATTTTACTACTACTTACTTATATTACTTACTATACTACTTACATATATTTACAGTATCATCTGTACTATTAATATTGCTATTTTTTAAGCCCATATTTCTTCGCGTATATATATGTTACTCAATCGGGTTAAGTAAAATGTTATTTCACAAGGTAAACCAAAAATTCCATGCGAGAAAAAATTTTCTCCTTTTGCAATTTCCTGTTAAAATACCTTTGACAGGCAGATGCTAAGCTTGGTTTTATAACAATACAGTAGAGTACTAAGACTGCCATAAGAATCACTCTTTCTAACCTTAAAGTCCAGTGCTACCCTTAACCCTTTGCGGTCCTATGTCGAGCTGTACTCGACATAGCTTTTCACTTATTTTAATTTCTAACAATCTAATATCGGCTTTTCCAATTTTATAATGATTTTGTAATATCACCAAAATATCCGTCTCTACCTACAGTTATTGCTACCATTAAGAGAAAAAAATAATCGAAGTTAGAAAATGTTGTAAAATTAATTGTATTACGCGCGCTAAAAAATTAACAAAATAATTCGAATGGCAAAGAGTTAAAGTACAGTAATACCTTTCTATTGCCACCTATTCGTAAATAAATAACTGAATTTGCAAAAGAATATTTATTTTGGAAAAATATGAGCGAGGAGATAAAACATGACGCAGTTTTCAAACACTCGACGCTCTTTGTCTCCTAACTTTTGTCCGCAAGTGTATTTACATACGTAATAGCATGTTAAGCGCGAATTGCTCATAGAAATACACTGAAGCACTGTTCAGTGAGCGATACAGTAATTTCATCGTAGCTCGTAAACCCTTTATTATTCGATAATGTCCTTCTTTATGTGGTATTCTTAAACATAGAAAAATATCATCGCAGACGGGAATCCCATGACTCGTGTGAAATCATATACATAGTAGGAATCGTCGCTACGTGGAAACGATAAAGGGGAAGACGCGTTTACCGAACTCCTTCGGAAATTCGGAATTCCATTGCGATAAATGATGACTGATACTTTTATCCTTTTTGTGAAGATGGTCTTCAAGTTCCTTTAACCGTTCGAGTCCCAAGCAGCGCGATCACGCTCCTCGGATTTTCAAACAAGCAATATAAGTGGATTTTTATGGTGTGAGTGTAAGCACTATAGAAAATTGAAAAGATGTCACTACAGTACTGTAGGCCAAACGAAAGAAGTCACTTGACAAATGGTTTGCTTCGATTGGCCCGACAGATAGAGACACCCCCCGTTCTGACGTCATTTGCGATTCTAAACTGTGATTGGCCGAAGAAGTAGACAGCGAAGGACAATCAAAAAGTAAATACTTATTTCGTCGTTGCCATGACAATATAACAAGTGAGCTACTTTGATTGTCCTTGTATTTGTCAATGTGTTATTCAATACAAAACTTAATTTTCAAACAAGTTTTGAAAACAAAGTTATCATTTTTCGATAGATTTCCTTAAAATTTTGTATTGAAGTCCATCTTTCTTGTTTTCAAACAAAAGCTTAATGTGATAAATTACTCATAAACATCAGTACCTCGTAAAAAAATAAGCAAGACATATGCAAAAGTAATTCAGGTGACACAATTACGAAGAAGCACATTACCGAAAATAAATCTAGCGAAGAATCATTTGCAAAAACTTTTAGCAAAAATATAGAGGTACAAATCATCCCGTTTTTCGTTGCGAAGGACAAAACATTTCTTTTAATTTTACCTGATGATATTAAATGATTAGCAAAAGTCTCTATTTAGATTGAATTTTCACGATGACACTCATAAATATTTAAATCTCAATAAATCAGATATCGTTGAAAAACTAAGAGGAATCGTAATCCGTTGTAACTTGAACAACATCATCGCGAATCGACTAGCTCTTTCACAACTGTTAATCTATCTGCCACATTGTTGTTTCTGTCATTGTCAGTTTCGATTGCCATACGGTCGGTTTGCCGAGGGCGGACAGTTTTGGGCGCGTTCCAATCGAGACTGTTGCTTAATCCCGCTCGAAGACCCGGAAAATAATTGTACTGATGTGTATGTGGCTCCAAGAATTGCTACATGTTTGTATTTCCCGTATATTGTACACAATTCAGGTAAATAGACGCGATCGTTTGGCCGATGAGAGAAACTCTTGTATTCCTTTTCTATCTCATCAGTCCGAATATTTTAACAAGTTCAATGCGTAATTAACACGTTGAATTCAAACAACAATATTAACGAATTCATTACTATATTGTATCTTGAAATATTAATTTTAATTTAGCATTTTCGCTTTCTAGGGATACAAGTTTAACACTAGATCTACGGAAGCCGTCATATTAACGAATTCCTATTTTTTAGAAACGGTTTCCAAATTTACAGAGACTCGGTACAGTAGACGTTTCATACGTAATTTATAATAGACAATTTACAGTCCGATAACTGAAAGATGGCTAGGGAGCGATGAAGCTTCTCTTATTCAAACAATCTTTTTTCTATCATTTGGTTATTGAAATTCGCAAACTAAGTCTCTTAAATTAAATACACTACATAGTCATTTACTTTAGGACGCTCGGCTTTGAGATTTCGAAAACGAAATGCTCCGCCGCTACTTAGCCATCTTCCAATTGTCACACTGTATGTATGTACATACTTAACACTTTACCGACCGGTATTTTTTTTAACATCCTACCCACTTCTAATCGGTCACTTGCCCGCAAATATTTCCCTGATACTGATATCTCTTCGAAAATTGCAAAGTTTCTTCACTGAGTCCTTGGCAGAGTTAACTGCAATGATAAATAATAATTTACTAATTGCCGTAGCAACCAATTATTAAGTTAAAAGTCCAAAAGTGTTGGGCCCAAAAAGCCGATTAATCGGTTACCAGTCGGTAAAGTGTTAAGAGGCTCTCCCATGTGGCAGCTATTTTTTCCGTTTCCTTTGGAAATTTTTTTTGACGAACCATTAAAATATACAACCTTGAAATTTTCACCATATGTATATTGATACTTTTGTAGTCTGTTGGAATTTTTGCAAGCAAAAACAACGATTTTTATTGACTTTACAACATTCGAAGGACACTCATGCATTTTTGACGGATGCCATGATTTCAGAAATTTAACTCGTCTGAAATAAAACAAATCAAAGGGCATTGTTTTCTATTTTCAAAATTCTCTATGTGCTTTATAGGAAATGTTAGTAAATCTGATGTTAAGTAAATCTATCGTTCTATTTTAAGAAAAGCTAAATAATTTATTCCTACTCCTAAGAAATAAAGAAATGCACGAAGAAGATTATTAAAAAGAGAAGATCACTACTTAAAACAATCGAAATAATTTATTTTTGCACCTATAAATAGAGAAATAAACTGAGAAGCATTATCCTCATCGCGAACACACACGACTCTCGATTCTGACTGACTCTCGAACCGTGTTGATATCGATAACCATATAAGAAATATCAGCAGACCTAATGTTAAATAATTCTATCATTATATTAAAAATAAAATCGAAATAATTTATTTCTACATGCAACAAATAAATAAATAAACGGAGATCATTCTTTTAAAAAAATTCTAAATAAATTGTTTCTATACCGAATAAATAAAAAAATAAACGGAGAAGACCATTCTATTTAAAAAAAAAATTAAATAATTTATTTCCAAACCCAATAAAGAAATAAATAAACCGAGAAGCATTATCCTCATCGTGAACACACATGACTCTCGATTCTGACTGACTGTCGACATCAAACTCCACCATAGATCACAAAAACACCGGAATACCTGTCCCCGGCTGTTTCCACCTGTCTAGCACAGCTCCATCGAACTAACAAATACGTGTCAACATTGTATCAGAGGTGATCGGTGACGCGCGATCCGTTTCCTTCGTCGCTGCACTATCCATAACGCAGAAAAACAAGCCGAGTGACTCGGCAGGTATCCACGTATCCTCTCGTTTCGAATTCGCGGAATGTTATTAAGTTTAAACGCCATCGGAAAATACGATCGAAGGACTTCGCATGAACGTTCTTAAGCCGGAACAATGATTCGGCAACTTTTCTAACAATTTTTGGTTTTCTTGCTGTGATTTGACAGTCGGAGAAAGTTGTTCTCAAATGTTTTAGATTTTTTTGGTAATTTTTGTAGATTTCTGGGAAATAATTTGTGCCCATAATTATGAAAGTGGTCTAAGTCAAAATTTAAAAAAAATGAGTTTATCAGTTATTTCATGCCACATTATTATAAACTAAATTAATTCAGTGCAATTTTTATGATATTGTCAAAAATGAACTATTTAAAAGAAATATTATTTCTTGTTTCGAGATAATTAATGAATTGCATTTGAATGAATTAAAAAATATTTTCATATTATGCAACATCTTAATTTAGAATTTTATTAGTCTTGATTAATGGAAATAGTTTATGAATATGAAATTTTGCGTGAATTTCATACGGAAATGTTGGTTTTAAAGTTTGAATTGACTTAGGCCATTTTCAAAATTAACTGAATGTCCTATAAATGACTTAAAGTAATAAAAAACTACGAGTTTTATTAGAAACAATAATTTTAATGAAATAATTCATGAACGTTTATTAATTATTTTTAAAAAGTAATCCGTTTTTATAATTTCCGGCTTTTATTATTATGAGTTTTTAAGATTCTTAAAATTTCCTTGAAAAACTGGGGGGATGTATGGTATTATAGTAAACACATAATATCTTTATGTTTTCCTTCCGTTACTGGTCTAGTGGTGGTGTATAATGGAAGTAATTTAATATTTCCGTATATTTTTGGTCTCCCTCTTTTAGGTGAAAGATCCAAAATGTAGAATTTAGAAACATCTAAAGCAGTTTTATAGAACATCTTATAACGTTCATTTTGCAAGAGTCTCATCCATTGAATTTTCAGCGAAGAGACAGATTCGCCCGCGGTATTTTTTACTCTTCTTGTCGTTGACTCTTCCAGTGGTTTCGTTGAAATAAAATCCAACTACGTCATTCGTTTTACCGAAAATGCATTTCTTCTTCTACACCTTTCTATCAATTCATAATAAAGCTCAGGGTTGTATAAGTAATTTACTTTTCTTATTTTCATTTCTATCAACCCAAAATCACGGTCATTCGGTAGAAAGGGATGACGAGATACCAAAAATTTAAGGGTATGTTTATATAATTTTTAAAAATTTTTGACTTAGACCACTGTCATAATTAACACTAAATGAATTTCATATAATGATGAAATTACAACCACCATCTAATGGTTCATTTTTGACAATATCATAAAAATTATACTGAATTAATTTAGTTTATAATAATGTGGTGTGAAATAACTAATAAACTCATTTTTTTTTAAATTTTGACTTAGACCACTTTCATAATTATGGGCACATTTAACATTAAAAATACTGACTATTAACACGTTGACTACCATGAGGGTCACTGATGACCTGAACTATTGAATTCAATGAAATTTCTTGTTACGTTAACATTGCAATATTAATGAATTTTCTAACATATGTAATAGTTAAATATTGGCGATAGAAAGATAAAGGTCTGTTGAATATCTATGTATCCGGATCTTTAGACTTTCTGCTTTATAAAAATGTGATCTTAATAGAAAAAGGTTCACTTCAGTAAAAATGATGAAGCTAGCAAAATACCGGTGGCGTTCATCATGTTAACCCCTTAACCTACGATTTCTTTTCTGATGGTGCGTGTAAAGACTCAAAATTAATTCCTGAAATCAAAAGATTCCACTGATTTCTGATATGTCGTGTAATTGAAAATAATCTTAATAGTCTAGAAAGAATGAGACCGTTTCGTGACCGGCTGATATTGTCAATTTAATAGTTTTTGGAAGAATTCAAAATTTCCTATTCCATTTTCCGCGCTACGAGTCTCACACGTAGTTTTAGGCTAAGGGGTTAATACAGTATATTTAAAGATACTAGGTAAATACTTTAGATGAAACAGAATAAAATGCGCAAGAAACTAAATTGATTTAATCTCCTACGTTTTACAAGGTAGATATAGAAAGTTAAACACGATATAGACCTAATAATTTTAGCTATATTTCTAAAAAATTCAGTAAAAGCCATTTTAACCTCCTTGGTAGAACTAGTGTTAACACTAACTATAAATTATATTTTTCCTGAAGAAATACAAACGAAGATTGACAATTCAATACAGAAAAAAGCTCATTAGTAGCCTTCAATCAATAATACAAAAAAATTATATAGTTTAATCCAATTGAAAGGGTGAAGTCTTTTTTTATTTGTTAAGTTGGCTGATTTACAATGGTACATTGTAATCACACAATTAATCGCAAGCTTATATTGGGATCTTTGTGGCACGGCAAGTGCTTCTCGGAAAACAGAACTATGGTTATAACTAGACTCCGGATGTTTATGCAAATTTCAAATCCAACAAATGCAGTTAAGACAAGAGAACCTATTTAGGGATTTGTTGCACTCGATAAATGTTACAACGAATACCATACTTTGGATATTTCGGATATATTTTTATATTATGTTCGTTTTGTGTATTTTAGCCGTATTAATTTTGTCATAAATGCATAAACATCCGGAGTCTAGTTATAACACTAGTTAATATTTACTTAAGTTACTAGTTAATATTTACTTATTTAGAGAATTAGTAAAAAAATCACATCAACAATTTCACCACGATTAGGACATAATAATTGAAAATAATTAAAATGTACCACCAATAAGATTTATTATCACCAGCTGTTATCAACAGATAGAAGCATTAGGATAAAAACAAACTTTTCTTTATTTCAATCCTAAATGAAACATTCGTGAAGATGTTACATAATGGAGCAGGGTGTACATTTGCCGGACTTAAACTCAACCTCGTTCCCTCGACCTGCAGAAGTATCTCGTAATTATTAAATCATTAAGGTGTACCATACGCGGTTCAACGATTCCGGACATCTTGCAATTCTGTCGTACTGTCTGTCTTTAAATTATCGTTAAAGGCACGTTACTTGCATGCCAACCTGTACAATTTTTCCTCTCCTCGACAAAGAAGAATCGCTCGATCATTCGTAAAGAAGGAGAGGAGTTTCTTCGAATCCAAGAAGAAACAGTTGGCCGTAATTGCGGCTAATTTTGAAATTATACGTAACGATACGACGAGGCGGAATCAGAAAGGGAAATGCTGTTATTGAGTCGATTATTTTCCACTGCGATTTTAAAGATATCGTGAATTTCGCGAGAACTCTCAGTGCAGGTAGTTATCTCCTTTATTGTCCACGTTTTTTTTTCATGGCTTTTAACGATGAACGAAATTTGGAAGAATTCTTATCCATTAAACAACTATTTTTTAATTCTAAATGAACCAATCCAGAGTTGGCGCTGATAACTTTAATGAAACGTGGAATATATTATTTGTAAAGGATATATTCAGGTTCTTATTGCAATTGGCGAATAAACTATATGACTTAACGTACAGAATTGATTTATTTCTTTTATTAACCCTTTGACCTTCGAAATATTATACTAATTTTTCGATAAATTAGCAAGTATAGTCTCGAAAAATTGTTTATCGTTGATTATTCATTCTTATTTATTACTAGAAATTTATTAGAACTCTAGAACACGTGAAACACCGTGGAGAATGAAAAACGACGAAATTATGGGTAAAAGGTACAGCAGGATAAGGTGGTCAAAAGTGGTATGACTAGAAAAATCCGACAAAGCAAAAAGTATGTTCTGTAATTAATTTATATTTTTCAGGTAATTAAAAAGACTTTTAAATGTTTGAAAATATAAACTAATTATTGTTATGTAGTTGACAATTTTTAAAAATGACAAAAAAAATATCAAGTTCCCCATAGGGATTCGAACCTGCGACAAAAAAGTGTCCAAACGGTTCTGCAGACAGTCGCCATACCAACTGCGCCAAATCACTGACTTGAAAAGACCTTAAAAATTCTTGCAGATAGTAACCATCATTGTTCACAATTGATTTAATTAATTCGATTCTCTATATTAACATGTAATTGCTTCGTGGCAGACACACTGAAAGTCACAAAATGAACATATTGTAATCGAAGAATGAGAAAATAATAACTGGATCATCGCGTTTCACATCGAAATGCGTCGCGCAAATCGGTTTTCGACTTTTTCACAATGACACAGGCGGTTTAAAAATCTGAAAAAATTGATGATAACGATCATTGTGTTGGATTGTTACTGTAATATGCAAAAAGTTGTACCTCGAAGATCTCGATACGAAATCTACTTTTTTCCGTTTTTTCTCTTTTGCGTTTGCTCATTTGTTACACTGAAGTCCTTCCATGGAAAAAATCTGAAAAAAATCTCAAACATGTATGGTACCGTGTAGAATATGTCAGAATTTTTTCGAATTATTTTCACCTCAATAAATAGGCAAAATGGGGCAAAAACCCGTTTTTTTAATTTTCCCCATAACTACCCTTCCGGTCAAGATACAGGGTTAAAAATTTGTACACAATGATCGCCGTGCATTATCTATCGAATGAGACCACCCCCATTGAAATCGGTTCAAGGGCACTTTTGGCCACTTTATCCTGCTATACCCTTTGCTTTTTAACAATAGAATTAACGTCGTTGAATCTATCATATTCCAATACCATGAATATGTATTAAAAATTTGCAACTAAATCCGTTCGAGTCTAATAAATGAAGTGGACAAAAATCTAGAGAGATTCATTCGCTTACAGTATTCAATACCGACCTAGAAAATTTAAAAAGAAGCAGCGTTAGAAATTTCAGAAAAATTTAAAAAAATTAAAAAAATATCATTCTTATCACGTTGGTAGATCTAGCGTTAATTCCTCAAAGAGTTAAGTCTCAAGGATAGCTAAAGATCGAAACAGCAGCGTGAATGAGCCTCGGGTGTCCATTCGTAAGGTGAACACGGTGTGGCGTCCAGGTTGTCAGTTAAATATTCAATGTATGATTTATGCCGCGAGTGCACGGCCACAAAGCCCATGCAACGGTCGAGGCGCCTCTGTACCATCGCATGGCTCATTGTTCCCGGAGTGATGAATCGAAGTAGAACAGAAAGGTTATTTACGTTTTCGAATTAATCACCATGCCAGTCACCACCGGCAACGCTCCAACTTCGAATCGGGGCTCTCCTTTTTCTCCGACGTCCCTCAAAGGGAACGGCTCTTCTATGAAGTTCTCCAGACCGATAATGAGGAATACCAATCATCTGTCAGGATGATTCATCGAGCATGATTTTTCATTAACTGTCCCGACAGTGAGGACGGTGTGTCTTGGAAATTGTGGAATTGATCGCAACCGTTAACCTTGATTGGCTCGGGACAGGGCGGTGATGTTTTTTTTTCCCCCCTGTTAAATGGACTTTTAATTTTGTCAACTTGGGGTGTGGGTTTTGGGATGCTTTGAATATACATTCTATTATATATAGGTGGCCCTCGACTTTCGCACATTCTACTTTTGTACAATTCGCTATGTCGCATGTTTTTACAAATTTGATTTTTTAAAGATTTTCGCCGCTACTTCAAAAAATGTTGGCTTGCTGTCGAAGAATGACTATTAGATTTTAGAGAATTTCTAGTTCATAGAGAAACTACAGAAATTAAACGTTACATAATTATGGTTAAATGTTAATAATAAAAAAATTCAAAAACACATATTCACTACTTTTGTGTATACTTTACCATATAAATTTACACGATAAAAGAATAACATTTTGTACGAAAAACTAACGAAAAGTTAACAAAAATTACGAAATTTTAGTATATTGTTTAAACAAATAATTTTTTGCAATTATTATATATATCGATGGATTCGGAATTTCGAGACGCACAATTTGAAAAGAAAATTTTTTGCCTACGCCCTTTAATTGCGGAGATATTTCGAAAAAACATTTTCGACCTCAAAGTTTGAGGGCTATCTTCACCCCTTCAATGTGGACAACAGCAGATATACAAAACATGTGTCAAATATTTCTTCGAGAGTTATCTATCACATAACTTTCATCAAAATTGGCGTGTACGGGTTCGGTATGTTCCCTCGTAAGTTTTATAAGATAGTAGTGAAATATTTACGCCGCGCCGTAACTTCTCTATCAAGGAAAGTAGTTTTTGGAAAAAATTGGGAGTGTCATTTTAACTCGCTTAAGAGGTTTAGTGTTAAGATCATTTTTTTGTAATATTAAAAATCTTATTTTAAATTAGATTCTTAAGATCAAGTAATAAAAAAACGATAAAATATTGAAAACTAAACGTAATGAATAATTCAACACTAAACCTATCAAGCCAAAAGTACCTCCATTGATAGATGAATCATGAAGTAAATATTCCACTTTTGTCTTATAAAACAGTAATTAATTAGTTAATCGTCTTTTTTATCTCTTAATTTCTCTTCTTCCAAAGTACTTAGTTAGTATATATGAATTTCAATAAATGTAACGTCGGTACTTTTAGTGTTAAAGAAGACAAATCGGCTGAGAATTAAAATTAATTACTGATAAAAGATTTCTAAAATTTCATCACTAAATTACTAATCATGCTGCTGTAAAAAGTGCTACCCAACTTTTCTCAAACATCATTGTTCAATGATGAACTTTAAACTCTAAAAAGACGAGAAGGACACAAGCTAGGTCAATTTGAAGAAAAATAATTCCTCGATTCGTCTCTGTAAATCCCTAAACTTCTTTCGAGCAAAAGCGACGTCCAAGAACGATGAATCTACGAACTTTATTTCTCGAATTGTCAATTCAAATGACAAACTGAAAGTCGATGTAACAGTTTTTCCATAGATTTGCAAGCTAATCTGCTATTCGCAGAAACTTCCCTGAAAATATTTAAATTTGTCGGTGGAAGTTTCCGGCCAGTTTGGTACTTTTCTTTTGCTACTTCTCGGAAGCCGCAATTAAAATAGGAAATCCGCAATAAAGAAAAAGGTGTCCATGGAGAAACAAGTTTATTAATGGCGCTAGCTCTACAGTTGCCAGAGATTTTACGATATCGAATCATGGGATTGCAATACGACAGAAGTTATTTCATTATCATCGCCCGGAGCTGTACATCTCTTTAATTGGTGTACCCTCTCCTTGTATTTCAGCGATATTATGTTAATTAACGTTCGTACATTCATCATCGTCCGACAGTTTTATTAAACTGCTGAACTAACACGAGCATCCAATGGATTAAGACGTTTTGAGAATCGTCTCGAAGAACGAATCTCCAGAAACTTCCGTTCTCGTTCATCGAGGAAAAAAAGAATAGTCTCCAGATCTTTCCAATTTTAATTTCTTTTTTGGAACAATACTTGGAATAATGTATTCAAAATTTAATTGAATTAATTTGAAAGTCTCGATGTAGACAATAGCTGCAATATTTGGAAATAATGATTACTATATTTTGAAGGAATAGTAGCCTTTGTCATCCCCTGTCCCGAAGGACGAGTATCCAAACATTTTCGTTGTCGTTTGTCGAAGAAAAAAGAGAACAGTTTCGAGATCTTTTCGAATTGAATTCCACTTTGAAACAATACTTGAAATAACGCGAACCAAATTTAATTGAATCAATCTTAAAAATCTCAGTATAGATAAAAGCGACAAGATTTGGAAATTTCAATTTTTGTATTTTGAGGAATATTGACCTTCATCCCTTGCAGTCCCTTGACTCAAACAACGGAACTCCAGGAACTTTAATTCTCTTTCTCAAAAAAGAGAACAGTTTTGAACTTTCGTCAATTTCAATATTATTTTGGAACAATACTTGAAATAATATAAAAGAATTGCAAGTGTATTCATTTAAAAAATGAAGATGCCTAGAATAGCTAGAACATTTGGAAGTTTCAATTACTTTAAGGTAACATCATCGGACCCTGGGGTCATTATTAACCCAAATTGGGATTGAATTTGACCCAAATCGAAACAAATTGTACACAGTGAGAATATATTAGGCAAAATAATATTATTATAAAGGAAGTTAAGAAACACTCTTGATCCTTTAATAGAAAAGAAACGTCCTTTCTTTGGAGGTCCAATTTAGGGGTCTAGGGTAATTTTATGAATAGATTTTATCGACGAAGGGCGGGAAATCTTGCGTGATTATAGGAACAGTAATTGAAAATCGGTCAGTAAATGTCAATACATATAGAGTATTAGCACGGTAATATGCAATGTTTGCACCGTAATGAATATTATAGAATAAATTCATCACTGCACGGATGCTAAATGAAATTGCTATAATTGTTGACGGTAATATGTAATATGCAATATGCAATAATTATATTTGGATATTCCTCTCCGATATTAATAAAATATTGAGTTATAACGTTAACATCTTATTAGAGCGGCGTTTCAAGCGCAATAGGGCTCTATTATAGTGTTATTACTCGAATTTCTAAATATCATCCCGTTCCACTTAACGCTACAGCTATAGTTCGACAACTGAAAGATGGCTAGGGAGAGGTGGAGCCGTTCTCAACCGCATGTTCCAACCATTTCATTTTTGAAACTCCCAAAACCAATTCCCTGAATTAAATAAAAATAGACAAAAAGCTAAATTAAGTTAAAAAGAAAAAAAGCACTCCGCAGACACGTTTACTTTAGAAGGCTTGGGTTTGATGATCCCAAGAACCGAAATGGCGGGAATAGGCGGTTGAATACGAGAAGCCCGCCGTTCCCTAACCATCTTTCAGTTATCGGACTGTAGCTAATTTTTTTGATAAATTCTACTTTGTACAAGAGTCATAGGGTAAACAGAGCCTCTCGTTTTCAACCGCATATTTCAGCCATTTTGGTTTTAAAATCCCTAAATCGAGCCTCCTAGAAACAAAAAATATGAGCATTATTGACTTTGAAAGAATGAATTTAGAGATTCAAAGAATAAAATGGCTGCAATATCCGTTTGAAAACGCGATGCTCCGCCCCTCCCTGGTCATCTTTCAATTGTCAGACTGTAGTTTATTTTTTTGGTAAAATCTACATTATACAAGAGTCATAGAATAGACGGAGCCTGTCTTTTCAACCACATATTCCAGCCGTTTCGATTTTGGAACCCCTAAAATGTGCTTCCTAAAATCAATAATTATGAGGAGT
Organism: Cerceris rybyensis; assembly: GCA_910591515.1. Lineage (NCBI taxonomy): Eukaryota > Metazoa > Arthropoda > Insecta > Hymenoptera > Crabronidae > Cerceris > Cerceris rybyensis. The sequence continues at coordinate 63,278,472 of OU342789.1, read as the reverse complement.
GTTTACTTTAAAAGACTCAAAATGGTTAGAATAGTCGTTTGGAAACGCAATGTTCCGTCGCTCCCTGGCCATTTTTCAATTGTCAGACTATACCACTCATTTTGCCTGCCCAGCTATTTTTACTGTTACATCTCCACATACCACGCCACCCTCCATCAACAGTTTCTAATACGTGATAAAACACCTATTCGCACATTATATCACTTCCACCCTAAGGTAATAAAAGATTCAAAGATCGCTACCATCTCCAAGAATGTCAGTGTTGAAGATAATGACAACAGCAATAACACTAATAACAGTAACAATAACGATAACCATCGAGAAGGTGGAAGAACGAAGAGCAAGATTCTCGGAGTCTGCAACACTCGTTAGTTTTATCGCGTCTCGGCTATTTACGGTTGTACAAATTAACGAACAAACCATTCGTCGACACGAATACCGTCCACTCGGGACGCACTCGCGGAATATTTATAAGCAGGGCGCGGTTTTAAAGCGTCTCTCGTTCCGTCTGAATTGAGTTGTCGCTCTCGTGTAATGTCCCTGTGCGGATTAACACGGCAATGGCTCGAGGACGATGAAAATCTCCATGCAGAACGAGCTGTCTACGTTCTCGATATATACCCCTATTGGTCGAGATTTAATACTGGAGCTATAGGCGATTGAAAATCTATTATATTTAACACGTTAATGGGACCTGTATTTACTGATCGCACAGTGGGGCGGCTTTGTTTTTCGTATTTTCTCTGAGGCTGTTGATTTAAATTGAATCATATGCTAGTTGTGGTAGCATTGTTCTTTTGTGAACGTGAAACGATACAAATTTCAAAATATATTGTTGTTATTATGTGGACTGTACCTGGCTTTTGTTATTTATTTAAAACTTTACCGACCGGTATTTTTTTAACATCCTACCCCATTCTGACCGATCTCTTGGCCACAAATAGTTGCTTGATACAGATATCTATTCGAAAATTACAAATTCTCGTCACTGAGTCCTTAACACAGGTAACCACAATGATAAATGATAATTTATTAATTGGAGTGGCAACCAATTAATAAGTTAAAAGTTCAAAAGCGTTAGGTTCGAAAAGCCTATTAATAGGCTTCCGGTCGGTAACGTGTTAAGCGGCACAATGATATGAACATTTTACTATTGTAGAGTAGGTATATATTGGGTCGTCAAGGATAAAATTTGCAAAGAAAGGCAAAGTTTCCGGATAACTTATAAATATAAGAAATTATTTTATTTATCAAAGTATGCGCCCAACTTTAATGGTAATTCATAAGTGACCTTTAGTACGTCGTTATTGACCTTTGTATCTGGGCGACCGCGTGGATCATTTGTGAGGTCAAAGTTACTAATGCGAAATTTGGCAAACCAATTTGATACTGTCTGCTGCGTAGTTACATTAGAACCAAATACACTATTTATATTTCGCGCGGTCTACGATGCTGCAGTTCCACGTAAGAACTCACACTTCATGACAGTACGAATTTCCGACCGACCCATTATTTAAAAAAAATAGTTTTTAAAAAAAGTTAATAATATTTTTTAGTGCTTGGAATAATTTACTTCTACGGGCAACATGTGTAACTTCTTAAAAAAACAGAACGTTAAAATATTAAGTCATTGTCTAATTAGTAGCTGCCAAAGTTGGAAAAATTGGGAACTATAAATTTCATTCTTGCCAACCCAATATATACAGGGTGGTCCATGCAACGTGTGCACCGTTATAACCTCCAAGATATGCTTTGCACGAAAGAATGTTATATACAAAAGTTATATGGCTTAAAAGGGTGCACTATGTAGTGCGTTATTTTTTTTATAGGTGGAGGCGTTTCGGAAATTTTAAGGTCAACTTTGTTTCTTTAAAAAGATTATTATATTTTTTATACCAAAATATGGTAGAGTATCGCGTTGTAAGTACAAAAAAATATTGACCGTTATTAGCCCTAAACTTACAATTAGTAGCTAACGAGTAATTTCACTTTGTTACTTGGAAATTTTCATCACGTAATATCAAGTTGGAGGCTCAATCTTATCACAGATTTCCACAGGACAGCGATATTTACGTGACAGTATTTACTAATATGAGTGACCTAGTGGCTTAACGCAACTAATATAAGTGTTCAAAACTGATATCCATTGATCCATGATATTACGTGACGAAAATTTTCAAGTAATAAAGTGAAATTACTCCTTAGCTATTAGGTTTGATATTTTTTTCAAGTTTTTCCGTTCAAGAACCTAAGTGTAACGAATGAGCAAACGCAGGAAAACGGGAAAAAGTAGATTTCGAAATCTAATTCTCTTTTGCACTTGCACATTTGTTACACTTAGATTCTTCAATGAAAAAATCTGAAAAAAATATCAAACATATATGATCGCGTGTAGAATATGTGAGAATTTTTTCAAATTTTTGCACCTCAATGAATGGGGAAAATTGGGCAAAAACCTTTTTTTTAAATTTTCCTCATAACTACCCCTCCGGGTAAGATACAAGATTCAAATTTGAAACCCAACGATCTCTGAGCATTATCTATCAAATGGGATAACTTCCGCTGAAATTGGTTCAGGGTCACTTTTGACCCCCTTATCCTTCTATCCTATAGTAACAGAAATCGTACGATTTTGTTGCGTGCCAAGAAAGATCTACAGCTGAGTGCGCAGTGGGAAATGCACAGGATGTTGAATCATTACTGGTTAATAAAGTGTCAAGTCGTAACACCAAACACCATGAAATCGTTAAAGAAGCCCACAGAAGTTTCCTGAAAAAGAAATCCGAGCGATATTCCGAGGAGAATAAATCTACTTGATTGCACAACTCGCGCCATAATTACGAGCAAGGCAGCGACCGAGCAGCGGCCGGTCTCTCTCGGTAGCCTGTCAATTAAATTCTATTAACATTAGCAAATTAGTCGGAGGCGAGCGGCGATCCTACTAGCAGCCACCTTCGTAGGAGTAGATCCCGTTCGGAGCGGGTTCGAGCGTTCCTCTTACCCGCTTTCTCGTTCTCCGCGTAGACCTTTTTTTCCCCGATTTTCACACGCGCCTTACCCACGCGCGTTGGGACCATTTACTTGAATCAATGCGTTTCCGGTGCCTCTCACTTCGCACCGTGTCTGTTTCCTCGGAACGCCCACGGGAATAGATCTCTTGCTTTTTCTCCCTTGCTGTTATCCGTTGCTCTTCGCTTCGGCCTTAATGAGATTTTTGGCGCGAATTTTGAAATACTTGAGGCACCGGTGTTTGTACGTGGACGTTCCGGTGAAGCGAACTGTTTTGCGTGGGTTTTATATTTGTGGGGTGTTAAAGATGATTGGTTTTAATTTTCTTTTGCATTAAAAAAAATGATTGCAGAGTACTTAATTTATTACATTTGAGTTGGTTTGCGTCATTGTTTGTGTGAAGAGGACTGTATTGTGTGGATCTTGTGATGGTTTTATGTTTATGGGGTGTTAAAGATGGTTGTTTTTAATTTTCTTTTGCATTAAGAAAAAAAAAGTGGTACTGTGCTTAATTGAGAACAACTTTGTGCTGGTTTATGTTATTGTTTGTGCGAAGTAGATTGTTTTACCTGAGTCTTGTAATTATTTTTATATTTCTAAAGTGGTAAAGGTGATTGTTTTTACTTTTGTTTTGCTTTAAGGGAAAAAAGGTGAAGTACTTAGATGATAACTAATTTGAGCTGGTTTACGTCATTCTTTGTTAAGTGCATTAAAATTTAGTCAACTGAATGTCGTATGACAAAGTTCAAAGTTGTTTAGGTTCTACAGTTAAAGCCAATGTTGAAGAATCTTTGGTTTGGCACAAATTGTAGAATATTAATTTAGAAGTTCCCGATTTCAGTGTTTTAAAAATATTTATTTAAGTTTTAATTAATTTTATTAATTATTATTTACTTTTTATTAAAATTTTAGATAGAAATTGCGATGTTTAATTAATCATTTTATAACATTTTTTTCTTCTTCTTTTCTGGCCCCCTCCTAAAAAATTTGCATATCAATGGTTCAGCCAGCAATTTTAATTCAACATATCATTTTGCAAAAGTTATTTTAGAAATTTAGTAAGTTTAAATTCCACAGAGGAGGAAAAAGTTACTTGCTCCATCCTCTGTATTGAATCAAACATTCTTTCGGTAAATTTGCACAAACACGTTGAACGCCACCGGTATTTGGTTAGTTTTATCATTTATACTGCAGTGAAAATTTGTCTATAAATTAACATCTTTATACGGCAGAAATTTTAAAGTTATAAATTGATAGATATACGGTAGACCTTTATCTTCTTCATCTCCTTAATGCTAATATTTAAATATTCGATATGTTAGAAAGTTCATAAATATTACAATTTAAACGTAACATAAAATTTCTTTGAATTCAATGGCGCCAGTCGCCGGTGACCCCCATGACAGCAAACGTGTTAACACTAGATTTACGGATGTTGATATACTTATTTTTCTGAAGTGAGCCAATTTGACTCATACAAGAAAATTTAAGTTTTTTGCAAAGAAAATAGTATCAAATCAATTTAAATGAAAGATTTATTATTAAAAGAAATTAACCAATATTATATATATAGTAATCAAATCTTGAAGGAGCCAAATTGGCTCTGTAAATCTACTGTTAATAAAACATCGGAATGATAACAAGAAAAATAATATCAAATTCACTACCATTCAATACTAATTAACACCAAATATGTCCAAAAATTGTAATATTATTCTCTAAAATTCCCAAATTCTAATTCAATATCCTTACTCCCTACAAACCCCCACCCCCACTAAACCAGTCAATAACAGATTACAATAAACAACAGCAAAACCCAAAAAACAACACAATTCTTCAAACCCATAAAACGCACCATCCCTCAAAACCACTGATCCAATACACAAACACGAAACAAAAGAAAAAAAAGCACCATAGACGTCGTGTAGTCGAACAAAGTGACATTTGCCATAAAGCTCGTCGCAGCAACGTCGGGATACTCGATGCAACAAATTTCCCAGGAAAAATACATAAAGTCCACATAGCGCCGTTGTACGTTAACAACGGAGAACAGAAAATAAATTTCAGAATTCCCAGTAAGCTCGAAAAATATTTCACAAATGCGCTTTCCCGTGTGCATTGCAGGACGATAAGTGAGGACGATAAAAGGGAACGAATCCTTGCATCGTGTTTAGTGCTGGTTGCATCGTCAAGTGCACCCTCGATCTCGTTTTAACCATGCGGTATCCGCTGATGCTCCATGCATTCATCGCAGTGGTAAATGTCGTCCCAGAAGCCCGACTGCATCGGTCCAACGTCAGGGGTGAGTTTCTATGGTATCTACATTTTTTTTCTTCCATTCTTCAAATTTTTCAGACAATTATTTGCATTTAGTGTGCATCTATGGTATCTACATTTTTTCTCTTCCATTCTTCAAATTTTTCAGACAATTATTTGCATTTAGTGTGCATCTATGGTATCTACATTTTTTCTCTTCCATTCTTCAAATTTTCTAGGCGATTATTTACATTCAGTGGCATTTTTACATTCTTGGTGACCTTGAATAAGTTTCAAGGTCATAGTGATTGATGGATGAAAATAATGGTAAAACTTTTATTTATGTTCTATGGTCTTCTATGATCCGAATTTTTGTGGCACTTGAAGATCAGTTTAACAATAGCACAATTAGAGAATAATAAAAATACTATTTTAAATATTAAATTGTAAATAATTTCATAATTTTCGTGAACTTAATTAGGTATAATATTTAGCAAAATTAAATACTTGGCTTTGAAGAGTACAATTTCAGACGTGTCTTGCGCTACCTCAAAGTCACAGGGACCCATAGAGGGTTAAAGTACACCTACCCTTGATTTCCATGGAACAGTGTAAATTGAAAACAATGTAAAATGTTAATAATTCAGTTTTCCCTTCAAAGGATAATATAAGTAGTTTTTTTTAAGTTCCTTCTTTTGGAAATCGTTAGGAAGTGAAATCGTACAGAAAAGAACCGTGTGGATCGAAAAACAGATGATTATTGTTAATACAAATAGAATAAATTTATGAATATGATTTTGTTTAAATTAAATTTTAAATTTATTAAATATTTCATTAGAAAGATAGTGTGCATTATTTTTAGAGAATTATGTAATTTATTTTAAATTTGATTGGGTTGTTAACCCCTTGTCCTAAGATTTGTTTCCTGGCTGAATACGCACTAACTCAGATCTATTTGTTGGAATTATAATTTGTCTCTGAGATACCGTATAATTTAACGCAATATTAATAGCATAAAATTAATTGCGATTTCTTCTAAGCTATTGATATCTTCAATTCAACAGTTTTTAGAAAATTTAAAAATTTACTATTCCATTAACCGCGTATCGAGTGTCACTCGTCATTGTAGGGCAAAGGGGTAATGAAAGGTGGATATTTTATTTTTTGAAACTTACGAGGGAACATACCGAACCCGTACACGCCGCTTTTGATGAAAATTATGTGGTAGATAGATCTCGAAGAAATATTTGACACGTGTTTTTTTATATCTGCTGTCGTCCACACTGAAGGGGTGATATTAGCTCTCAAAGTTTGGGGTTGAAAACAGTTTTTTTGAAATATCTCCGCAATTAAAGGGCGTAGGCAAATAATTTTTTTTTCAAATTGTGCGTCTCGAAATTACGAATCCATTGATATATATAATAATTGCAAAAAATTATTTGTTTACACTATATATTAAAATTTCAAAATTTTTGTTAACTTTTCGTTAGTTTTTCGTAGTAAATGTTGTTCTTTTCTCATGTAAATTTATATGTATAAAGTATAGACAAAATTAGTGAATACGTGTTTTTGGAATTTTTTATTTTCTAACATTTAACAACTAAACTGTCAAATTGGTGAAATAAAAATTTATCGATTTCTATCATAGCACTTTAGCACTAAAACTACCAAGTTGCTAAAAATTAACGGTTCCTTCTACAATATAAATTAGTGATTTGATCACCTTCTGCACCTCTAAATATCTCTTTTTTCGAAGTACTTATTCAGCACATTTAAAAAAAACCGATAAAATGTCGATAATTATAATCTCCAAAAAACTGAGAATGAAACAATTTTATGGTGACCTGTCCCTTTGACTTCGCCAATTCGTTACTGTTCACAAGAATCAGGATTAACACTAATTGTAAGTTAAACAAATTGCAACAGCTTGTATCAAAAAATTAACTTCTAAAAATCAGCTGATAACTAAGTAATCACCAAATTCCATTCACCGAAAAGCGTAGAATCTAAAATTTAAAAAAAAATTTTGGTGCGGTCCACAAATTGCTTTCAGCTTTCTACCCTTTTTCTCAAACCCATTGAAAAATTCATACCATCTCACACAGAAAAAAACAATAACTCAATGGAAAAGCTCTAAAAAGCTAGTAAACAATTCAGTCCAAAACAACGAGTCTAAAAATAAAGAAACTCTCGAGTCACGAACGCGCGAGGTCTCCTAGCCGGAGGCGCTCCCATTAAGAGCGGGAACAGTATCGAATTACGAATTAGCTAGATGTAAAAGAGCGTCGTGAAGGATCAACCGAGAGAAGTCCATAGGTTTGATACCCGTCGTCTCTCGTAAAATGCTAATCCTCTCTTATTTATGCACCTCGGCAGGTCTTAATGGCTGTTAAAGGCTCAACTTGATTTTTAATTACACCGATAAATATCTCGAATACGTCCGAACGAGCGGTAATTGATTGTCATCCCGCAATGACCGGCTGCCGACAGAAATACGCGCCTCCTTTGATGATTTCGGGAGATCTTGCTGATCTTATCGGTAGATCGGCGCGACGAGGCGCCGCCGTCTGGTTCGTCGAATTGATAGGATTTTAGCATCGCTAAAAATGCTTCACGATTACCACGATTCTGAGGATCCGCGATGAAGATTTGCTACTTGGTAGAAACACGTTATGCATTTACGAGGAAAGGGCTAAAATTCGCAGTCGGACTTCTAAGATACTTGGAATTTTCGATTTAACTCCTTGCGGACGGACACATTTTTGAGTATTGAGAGATGATCATTTATTTGGCGATTCAAAATTGGTCTTCAAGTAAAAAGTTAGAATATTAATATGTAGAAATTATAAATTACTATTTGTGTAATCATATTCCAACAGCTGTATTTCAATTTTTAAACTTCAATCGCGCATATATGCGACAATAGATTCTAATTGAATGTTTTCTCAGGCTACATATATGCGTCGCTAGTCCACGAAGGGTTAACTCTTTAAGGGACGGTGGGTTGAAAAGTGTCCCATCTCTTGTAACGTGAAGATGCACAGTGGCACATTTTTCGGCCCACCTCAAAAATTTATATTAATATATAACTTTTTTTAGTTAACTAATCTAACTAATTCATACATGGTATACGTTCATAAGTGTAAGCGTCCCAAAGCATTTTTTCAAAAACCATATTTTCTAAAAATCTGAAATTATGTAAACATGTTCCTTTACTTATTTACAGCACATTTAGTTCAGTTATACAGAAATATCTTCACTGGCCAAAAGTCGTATTGAAAGGGTTAAGGGAGTCATCCAATGTGACAGATATTTTTTTCGCTTCCTTTGGGAATTTTTTTTTAACGAACCATTAAAATGTACAATCTTGAAATTTTTACTACGCGTATATTGATACTTTTGTAGTCTATTGGAATTTTTGCAAGCAAAAATAACGATTTTAATTGAGTTTATACCGTTTGCAAGACACACATGTCTTTTTGACGACTGCCATGATTCCAGAAGTTTCGGTGATTTGAAATAAAAGAATCAAAGGGAATTTTAATTTGTAAATCTAAAACACAAAGAATAGCAGTCACTTGAGCCGTAAAACACATAGAATAGTAGTCACCATTGAAACAATACCAAGCCTCCAAATCGTTTCTCCTTCGCACTGTAATTTTCCCCGATCATAATAATTACTCCTTTAACGAGAGACTAATTTTGTAACATTGCACCTACAGCTAATTCGACACGCTCCTCATTGTCTCCGCGCCCACAAAACCGAATAAATATTTACGAATGTCTTGTCTGCCTCGTTGTCATATCTTTATTTCGCGCCATGAAGAAATCTACATTGAAAGGATCCTGCGGAGGCTTCGATTGCTCGTTTCTATGAGAACGAACGACGAAGGGGGAAGAATCTTAGAAACTTAGAATTTTCATGGTCCTGACAAAGTTATCATTTAACATTATCGATTTCACAAACGCGGGAAGAGAAAACTAAATTTCCGGGTACAATTACGTTTTCTATTTGGTAGACTTGTTAACGTATAATTGTACAAATGTGTAGAAATGTTGTACGAATGTGTATAATTTTTAGGTGATTGTCTATAATTATATCTGACAATTACGGCGCCTGGCAGGACTCATTTAACGAGCAACTGGTTTTCATGGGTAATTATTAAATAAGAACTCGCTTGAAGATTTGCAGCTATCGAAAAAATACTCTTGACGATACTTTTTATGGTTGAAACATTGCTAAATAGAATTTCTGTGAACCGCTTCAACATTTATCCCGAATATACTCGTGACAAATGTTTTGCACTAAAAATATTAACCTGAGTATCTAAACATTATAGTAATATTTTTTTTTTCACCCGAGTTAATTCGGGAGTTAATACTTTCTATATATATTTTTTTGTTGTAATGCTTTAAGACTATAAGAATATTCTGATAAGTTTTTGCAAATTATTTCATAAGAGAAGCGGTTAAATCCTTAAAATTCATCAGTCTATTTCCGAGGATGGGATGAAAGAAAAAAAATTTTTTTAGGTAATTCTTCTTTCTTTTCAGAAAAATTAATTGATTTTCCAAGTTTAATATAGAATTTATTTCCCTTAAATATTTGTTCAAAACTCATAAATTATTGGGAATATATTTTTCTAGGGCAAAAAAATTCTGTGATAGTAAAATTTGGACATTTTTCTTTATTTATTAAATACGAAGTTGTTTTACTATTATCAGCGACTTGCGAATTCAAAGTCTGCATAATTAATCGTCAGATCAAGATGTCATTAACGTAATAACAAATTATATTTTCAGTATTCTCCAAAGCTACGCTCGTAGGTATTATGTTGACATAAATAATTTTTTCCAAAGCAACTCACAAATATCTTCGTCTTCGTGTTAACGACAAGCGTGCACGAGTCACGCATAAATGAGACTCGTGGTCTGTCCGCAAAACCAACGAGTCCAACCGCCCATTCATGGTTCGAGCACACTAAAAAATCGCTCCTTCCTTTCCTGAATAAGTGCCCGACGATCAAAGCGTGGGTGAGCGTGTGTACGGAACGCACGTAGCGATGGGAACAACGCGGAAATGAAAAACTTGAGTCATTCGCTTAACATCGGGCCGAAGGCAAAAACTTAAGAATATTTATTTCCAAATAAATTAGATCGTTCGTGCTATCTCATTTGAAAATAACGTGAAGACGTAAATTGATAAAAATCCAGCAAAGGTTGCTGATATTCATTGGTCATCATTGGTGCATATTAGTGGATATTGATAGTCAGCCGCGGTTATTAACACTTTGTTCTACGATTTCTTTTGCGAGTGTATATTATGTATTATAGTTAGGCATAAACTTACAGAAATAACAGATTATCAGAAGTTTCTTCTGTATCAGAGAAATCTGACAATTTTTTTTCGATTTTTCTGTTGCTAGTTTCGGTCGTTATTGTCGAGCAAGGAGTTAGTGGCTACTAGAGGTTGTTGAGGATCATTGGTTGTCTATTGGATTGCTATTGGTGGTCATTGATAGCGAGTGGTAATTGTTAATTTTTATTGGTGGCCACTCAAAATGCATATAGACAGATGTTGATGTTTACTGGTAGCCATCAATGGCTACTGGTGATCATGAATGATCACTGGTGCTCATTGATAGTTGCCGAGGAACGCCAATGCGTACTCTTGACATTCAGCGACTACTTTTTGTCCATTGCCGATCGTTGTAAATCATCAATAACTATTGATAAGTATTGGTAGCTACCATTGGTTGCCAAAAAATGCCGATGCCTACTGTTGCTCTTTGATGGTCTCTGTCTGCTATTGATAGTCCTTGGTGATAGTTGATATCTACTAGTATTCATTACTAGTCATTGGTAGCCGTAAATGATTACTTGGTTCACCTATTGTGTACTTCCGACCGTTGTAAGTAATCGGTGATGATAGATAAATAATCCCTGGTGGTTATTGATAGTTATCGAAAAAAGCCTTGGAGACACTGTCAGTTACTCACTGTCCCTGATGAACTTTAATATGTACTAGTTCTCATTATTAGCCATTCGTAGTCATTGATAATCATCGTCAGTCTTTTTTATTCACTAACATCCGTTTTAAATCATCAGTTACCATTGATAATCACTGGTTCCTGTTGATAGTCACCGAAGAGCAACGTATCTCATTCTCGGACTGTGGTAGCCACTGTCTGCTACTGATACACCCTGATGAACTTTGATGTCTACTAACTCTCATTATTACTCATTAGTAGCCATCAATGGCTATTGATAATCACTGCTTCCCACTGATACTCACCAAATAACACCGGTACCTACTCTCGGACTTTGGCACCCATTGTCTTCTAAATGACACATCCTGATGAACTTTGATGTCTACTAGGTCTCATTACTACTCATTGGTAGCCATCAATGGCTATTGATAATCACTGGTCTCCACTGATAGTCACCAAATAACGGTGCCAGCTTTAGTGCCCACTGTCTGCTACAGTTAATCCGTGATGAACTCCAATGTCTACCAACTCCCATTACTACCCATTGGTAGCCATCAATGGTTATTGATAATCACTGGTCCCCACTGATAGTCACCAAATAACGGTGCCAGCTTTAGTGCCCACTGTCTGCTACAGTTAAACCGTGATGAACTCCAATGTCTACCAACTCTCATTACTACTCATTGGTAGCCATCAATGGCTATTGATAATCACTGATCCCCACTGATACTCACCAAATAACACCACCACCTACTCTGAGACTTTGGTAGCCACTGTCTGCTACTAATGCTCCCTGATGAGCTCTAATGTCTACTATTTCTCATTACTAATTCCTGGTAGCCATTAATGATCACCATTTCCCCTTGTTACCCACTAGCAACCGCTGTAAATTATTCTTAGCCCTTGATGATCACTAACATCCATTGTTGATCATCGAGAAGTATCCGCATCGCCGTCGAGTCAGGCGCACCTGTACTCTCCTAGGTAAGATCTCCGATTAATGCAGAGTCGGGGGCGGTGATCGTGGGCGAGTCGCTGTCAATAGACTCGCCGCACGCTCGCATTTTCTCTTTCCTCCTCGTCGTACGCGCGCGCGCAAGCGCACTACGGTCCTCGGTATGGCGATACGACTCGCTCTTGTCTGCGTGCAGCTCCGATTCACCGAACGATACCAGACTCTGTCGGATAGAATAAATGGGAAGGAGGCGTAGGTTACGCCGTGCAAATCCGAAAACGCTGAAAGTCACTCTCGCAAGACGCGTGGGTAACGCGATGACGAAGCGGTATCTTTATTTTCATTCAGAAACTACGGGCTGCTATTGATCGATGCCTTTTGAGACATTTCATTGCTTTTAAGTTACCTGACGCCCGTCTTGCGTCGCGGCTTTAACGTCCTTCTTTGTTGGATTTTGATGTATTACTTTTTTTCTTTTTTTGATGTAATGTTGTATTGCCATTTTTCGTGGGTGATTTGGAATAATATTTTACTGGCGTTGTACGATCGAGATCTGACATTTTCTTTGAATCTTTAGGAAAATCAGTTATTTGCTTTTAAGGGATTAACTTTCATTATTGTAAGTTTACTGTTTACCACAAGTTATTTAGAAATTCAAATACTCAAGAACAGCGCTAATTCACAATTGCAATGTTCACTTGCTCCTTTAAAAAATTACACGATACTCTGTAGATTCTTTTCTGGCCCATAGCACTGTTTCTATTGATAAAACCGAGACTTTTTAAACTTCTTTTTATGATAAGTTTGTTAAGAAGAATATGTATTCTTTGTCTAAAATTTTTCCAGATAAGGGTCGAATTAAGTCTCGATGTCGAAAAGTAAATCACAAGGACGAATGAAGGTGAAGGTTACTATTTCCGTGCCGTCTTACTCAAAATTCACAGATAAAGTAAAAAAAAAATTCAATCATTCTTTGTAACAGCAAACACAACTCATTGAAGATTTAATAAACAACAGAAACCAAAAATTACGATTTCGATAAAAAAATCCCAAGGACAAATGAAGGTGAAGTTAACTTACTTAGAATTCACAGATTAAATAAAAAAGTACCTAACCCATATTTTATAACCACAAACGCAGTACATTGAAAATTTAATAAACATTATCCCATCGATCAACAACGTCAACTAAAAATCACATCAACGTTTCCATTTCTGGCCGTACAAAAAGCCAAAAAACTCAAACTCCACTCGTGTCACCGGTTGGCAACACGTTAAAAAACCAACGCGGTAACGAAGAATATGCAATTCTCCAAGACAGCTCGTAACTTTCGTTCGCAAGTATCTCCATTCCGGTGTCCGCCGTGCCGATATTACCCAGTGATTTACGAGATCGATTTAAAGGACGAGAGGACAGCTCGGAACCGGCATTACTCGAGCAGCCGTGTACGACATCGAAGAGGAGTGAGCGATTCGCACCTGCGGGGGCAGACAGGACGAAGACGCTCGCATTGTCGCGCGTAGGACGTCCTCGATCGGTAATAACGAATGAAACCCACGCGAGAAAGTGCTCGCGATGAGTGACGCACGAATGATCCTTTTCAAGAATCTTCCAGCCCTCGTTCGTCCTTCTTAACCCTCTGCCTTGTTGTTCTTTTTCTGTTCGACTTTAACTACTGTTAAATTATTATTAAAAATAAAGTATATGAGGAATAATATAAAATAAGAACAAAGATACACTGGAAACACACTGGACATACTAAATGTACAAAAATTATACTACGTTATTCGCTAGATCGCTGTTCGTTGTTAACCCATTGACTGCCAACTACGAGATATCTCGTAGTAAGCGTCTGCGCCAAAACTGCCACCTACGAGTTATCTCGTAGTATTTTTTTCTTTTTTAATAAAAATATTTTTATAACAGTGTATCATATCAAAATTAGGGTACTATGCAAGTACTGTAAAAATATAAAAGTGGTCACTTCATATTTTCAATAAAAAATTAATGTTTATAAACTTTTTTCATTTTTTAAAAATCGATTTGCCAACCAAAAAATCTGGCAAAATTCCTAACTATGCACACCATTGGGTATACTATCTGTGATTTTTTTTCAGAATTTTCTATCAAGTCAATCGGGAGAAATCGAGCAAGAACCGTAAAGTACGTTTCACCCTATAACTACCCTTACGATAAGGGTACCGGGTTGATACTTTGCAGGAAGGGTTTTTCCAAAGAGCCCTAACGAATGGTATGCCTCAAGGTTAATTACCTTTGGGGACACTTTTGCCATCCTTGTCCGTCTATAGCTTTTTCAACCTTTCGACAAAATCCATTTTCTACATTTTAAAAGTCTTTCGATTTTCCGGAACATTCAACGATCTTATTCTCACATTCTCGAATGTCTCTCTGTCGTTATCTGGAAAGACGTCGATCCTCTTCCGAGCTAGAGGATTAACGTATCTCCCATTGTGCTCGCGACAGACATGTTTATCGGCTCTTCGCCGGAGAGATATCGTAACCGGACGACCCATGGGAAATCGTGAAATCCGTTATTGCACTGTCTCGTCGAGAAGAGTGCGCGGAACACTGGCAGCTAGTTTACACGTCCGATAAGTGACTGCAGAGAAGAGATTTCGAGTGTGTCGATGTAACGTAGAAGTGACTGTCTCTGGGGAGAAACGTTGTCACCCTTGGGACGTTGAAGTACCCTACTTACTACTATCCTGCTTCAAACTAATGCAAACAACCCTCACGTTCTCTCTCGATTCTGTTTTACGAGGTAGAAAGTGTTAAATTAGTTGTCGCGTTGTTTTGCTCAAATTCGAAAATTCTGTTGAGGGTATTTAAGATGTGTTAGTAAATGCACGAGAGCGGTGGGATCAGTCATACTGTAAGGGTTTAAATATAATATAATCTTAATATTTAACAATTGTGATATCGATAAAGGTTCTAAAATTAATAAAATTTTAAATTCTAATACTGTTGAGGATTTTTGAGGGAAATTAAAAAATGCATTTGAGTGGTGGGACGAACTTTACTGTAAAGGGTTCAATATAATATGAACTTAAAATTTAACAATTATAATAACGATATCGGTTCTCAAATTAACCACATTCAAACATTCAGTTAGAATTCAATAATTCTGTTGACAGTATTTAAGAGAAATTAGTAAATGCATTAGAGTGGTGATATTAATCATACTGGAAGGGGTTAACATTAAATCTACCAACGTGGTCAATATAATTTTTCCCGAATTTCTTAAAATTATTTCTGAAATTTTCAACGCTTTCATATTTTTATTTATTACTATATGTTTTTTATCATATTCACCATTAGAAGTTGGGAATTATATAAACTCGCCGGTTAATTTAACAAATATTCAAGAATATGTCACATTTATCAAACTTAATAGTGACTACACATAATCACCAGATTAATCATATTTACTGCAACATGTACACACGTTATTTTCACCATAAAACTTCTTCTGCAGACAATTTCATCGACAGAAACTCCATCTCTCCCATAATTTCTCAAAGTGTCACAATTAATTTCTCCGACTGTACGTTGTTCCCAACGTTTCACCGTATCGATGTACAGTTCATTAGGAGGAAAAGAGGAAACAAAATTGCCTGCTCCTCGAGCGAAAGCACACAGCAATGCCCTTTTTCACGTCGTTCTTTGAACTTCGTCTTCGACCATTACCTCGTTATCCTGTCGCGTAATGATTTTCCGAGAAAACGATCATTATGCAGATTGGACACGGTGCATCAGAGAATAATCAGGAGTAAAGGGATAATTTCAAACGAGACGCCCCGTGGGTCACGAAGCCCATTCTGTCCTGCTGTTTTCCGGGTATTCGTTGCTGACTGACGACGAATGGAATAGGGTTGGGTCAAACGGAGACGACGATTAATCATGACGATGCAACTTAATTATCGTCCGCGCCTTCCTCGACGTTGCACGCAATGCTGCTCGCATCCACGTTGGGGTTTACAACCCTCTGTAAATCCATTTTTTATTGTCTGGACGTAGATTCTGAGATAGGGCATCGACCAGAAATAGAGTTTGTATTTTTCTTAGTTTTTCTTTTTAAATTTACTAAAATTTTCCCTGGGCCTCATACACTTGATCGTTGGGAAGCTGTCTAGGACAGTAGGTCCTAAGAGAAATTATTATAGCTATTGCTGCTGAAAGGCAAAATAATAACAACTACTCGTGACACTATAAACGGTACAGTGGTTTCGTGTTCAAATCTGCCGCCACCTTTGGAAAGTTAAAAAAAATTGTTCCAACTTGACTGATGGACTCGGTTCTTCGGGTGCCGCCTAAAGCAATAGGTCCTAATGGAAATAACCATAACTGTCGCAACTGAAATACAAAATTACAGCAATAACTACTCAGGAGACTATGGTGATTACAGTGGTTTCGAATTCAAATCTGCCGCCACCTTTGGAAAATTAAAAAATTTTTCCAACTTGACCGATGGACTCGGTTGTTTGAGAACAACCTAAGACTGGAGATTCTAAGCAAATTAACCGTAACTGTCGCGTCTGAAATAGAAAATAACAACAATAACTACTCAGGAGATTCTAGTTATTAGAGTAGTATCGACATCAAGTCTGTCGACAAGTTCGGAAAATTTTTAAAAATTTTTCCAACTTGTCCCATGGATTCGGTTGTTCGAGAGCCGACTAAAACAATAGGTCCTAATCGAAGTAACCATAACTTTTTGCGACAGAATTGCAAAATTACAACAATAACTACTCAGGAGGCTATGGTGATTATAGCAGTGCCAAGTTCAAATTTGCGGCCGTCGGAAAATTAAAATAAGACAATACAAATAAGTTAATAGTCTCTAGGAAAAATGACCATAGTTGTCGCAGCCAAAATAAAAAACAACAGCCACAACTTCCCAAGAGGCTATAATGGTTACATTGGTTCCAAATTCAAATCTCTGGACACCTCTACGAAATTTTAAAAAATATACTCGGTGATTTAGAATCCACTTGAAGCAGTTGGTTCTAGGCGAAATGACCATAATTGCTGCGGCGGAAATGCAAAAAAGCAACAACAGTAACTCGTGAGACTACGGTCAATACAGTACTTTCGAGCTGAACCCCCAACACCTCTCGAAAAATGAAACAAACTTTTCCTACGTGTGCCATAAGCTCTATTATCAAACCATCTGAAATAATAAATCCTAGGCGAAATGACCATAACTATTGCGGCGGAGATACAAAATAAAAACAACTACTCGTGAGGATACGCCCGATACAGTGGTTCCGACGTCTATGAAAAATATAAAAAAAGACTTTCTACGTGTGCTACAAACTCAATTCGTAAATCATCTACAACAATAAATCCTAAGTAAAATGGTTATAGTTGTTGCGGCCGCAGAGCAAAAGAAAAACAACAGCTCTTCATCTATATTCTCATCATCCGTCTCTTCAATCCTCACGCACCAACTCAACAACAAGTCTGAATGTCTTCATTTTCCGTTATAAATTTAAAACAATGTATTCGTCCTTCGTCCCTGCGTAAACGCGGATCCCAAGCTGGAACAGCTCGCCGAGCGAATCCGGTCTGTCTGGTTACTTCAGCGCTGTAATTTATTTTATTTGCGCAAAACGTCGTAAATTGTTGACAATTTATGGCAACGCTGTTAACATAGTCGCGATGACATCGGCTAAGCGGATATTGTCGACTTTGACACTCGACGAACCCGGACGAGTTGCTACTACTAGCGAAAGGGTTGAGTTGCTTGCGAATCGACCATCTGCAACATTGTAATCGGATTGTAAACCTCCGTAAACTGTTCTGCCTGCGTGAAATCCTTCGTTACATGAGAAGACATTGAAAAATATCAAAAATATAGTTTTAAATACGGTGAAAGAATTAATTTCACACTTTCATGAAATTATTATCACAAATTACTATAATAAATTAAACGTTACATAATTATCGCTAAATGTTAGTAAATAAAAAATTCCAAAAACACGTATTCACTAATTTTGTCTATACTTTACACATATAAATTTACACGAGAAAAGAACAACATTTAGTACGAAAAACTAACGAAAAGTTAACAAAAATTTCGAAATTTTAGTATATTGTTTAAACAAATAATTTTTTGCAATTATTATATATATCGATGGATTCGTAATTTCGAGACGCACAATTTGAAAAAAAAAATTTTTTGTCTACGCCCTTTAATTGCGGAGATATTTCAAAAAAACTGTTTTCAACCCCAAACTTTGAGGGCTAATATCACCCCTTCAATGTGGACGACAGCAGATATAAAAAACCACGTGTCAAATATTTCTTCGAGATGTATCTACCACATAATTTTCATCAAAATCGGCGTGTACGGGTTCGGTATGTTCCCTCGTTAGTATATTTAGGGAAATTGAATTAATGTGTTGGAAGAAAAAGAACGACGAAGGTAGAAAAGCAGTTGGATTAATTCGTTTTCATTTTTCCAGCTAAATGTTAAGTGGTAATTATCGAAATCGATATTTCCCGACTGGTAGGCTTACATATCCTCTTTTTCCCATAAACCTCTTAATCTAAAGTACTCAAAAATTCTGCAACCGCTCTGCAGGCACTTAGCAGTCATCGCATACATGCTTAGATCTCACCAAGTGATCACCGCACGCTGACATCAGCCACATATCGTAATTTTTGTAAACTGCAAAACTAGTTACTCTGCACGAACTACATATCTGTGCAACGGTAGAGTCTCGAATACCTCAGGCGACGCCATAGAAGTCAACGATCGAAGATAGATTCTATAAACTACACGCTGCAACTTCTTCCAGGGATGTCAACCTTACAAATATTCATACTGTCAGTTAAATGTTTTCGGTCCATGAATGTGTAAGTAAAGATGATTTTTCTTAACCCATTATCCGTCAATGTCCCTTTTTTGAGACATTTCCATTTTTGTCGTTCTAGTTGATTAGTACGTATACCATTATATGGTTATTTTAATCATTTTTTTTGTATTTTTGAATTTTGGCGGGTAATGGGTTAAAGTACTTAACCTTCAACGAGACAGAGTGAAATTGTAAAGTCTTTAACCCTCTGTGTCTTGAATTATTTGGTCAATTTTGTAGTGAACGAAATGGAATTAATTTCACATTTTCCATCGTTGCTTATTAATTCTTTTTAATGGTAACGATGACTATAGATACTGAGAGACATTTAGATAATATTACATCATTATGAAATTGGAAATTCAATATAAACCCCTTACCGTACAATAACGAGTGACACTGATGCAGTAAATTGGATAGGAAATTTTCAAGTTTCACAAAACTTATCAAATCAAGAATATCAAGAAAACGGGACAGGATAAAATTATTTTTATAATATTAATATTATTTTGTAATATATCAAGGATATTTATTATATACAGGATGTTCCAGCCAATTTTGACATTTTGAGTATTCCGGTATTGTGGTATGTAGCAATAAATGTTTCATAGGAAACTTAAATGGTATCGAATGGGGCATAATCTGGTGTCATTAGTTTTTCCGTAGGTGGACGCGTCAAGGACATATGAAGGTCAACTTTGTTTTTTTAAATAGAATGAGGTACTTTTTTATGCATCAAGCGATGCAGCTAGACATTCTTCATAACGAAGTACTAACCTATGTATGTCGAAAAGTTAATAGTTTAGGAGATATTTCAATTTAAGTAATTCTAAAATTCATACCCCCTTATCCCGTACCTCATTCTCTCTCATACCTCATACCAAGTACGCACTACAATTGAATGGCATAAGGGCAAAAAGGACCTCTCGCTCTAACCTTCTCTCATCCTCAGTAGAGTTGGATGTGACACATCGACTATCTTAACCCTTTTGCTACGGCAGTCCCGTCCGCCGAAGTACCGTCACTGAACGGAAACTTGCGCCAGAAATATGCACAGTACACTTGTTTCTATATATACGTTTCTCTAAGTCTTAAGGTAGTTCTAGGCACTTTTCATTTTTCGATAGATTTCCTTAAAATTTTGAAAATATATTCTTCATAATATTTTATAATTATAACCGGAATTTCAACGAGTTCGTCCACACGGTTTATGAATAAATCGTGTTTAAAAATAACATATTTAACACGGGCCTTATGGAAAAAAATTTTTGCTAAGTCCGCAAAATCTTTTTTTATTTTTCTAATGGGAAAACGAATCGATGGATTCTAATAAAAAATTAGCAATTTATTATTTGATGCTTTTTGAATATTATTGAATATTTTCATAATTTTTTACTTCATAGTTATAGAGAAACATGTTTTTTAATGTCTGAAAAGTGAATGAAATGACCTGTGTGAAGTTAGCCCCTGCATTAATTCTTACGCAATAAAATACCTTAAGGTACTTCTAGCTGGATTCAGAACTAAAAGTTTCTGTTTTCATTAGAAATGAAAAAAAGACTTACAAAATTATTAAAACACAAATTGTTTTGATACTTGAAGTTTATAGCGTAAAACGTTTTGATGTTGTTTCAACAAAGAGCAGTTTTAAGAAGTGATTAATCCAATATCTCAATAATATCGATAGAAAATGTTCAACTGATAACGAAAAATGTTGCCATCGACTACAGATAACAACTGTATACAGATCATTTGGATGACGCGTACATACATGTGGCGGTCGTACCCACAGGTCGTCGCATGGATGTCGCATATATGCGGCGCTCGGAGCGAAAGGGTTAATCAGACTGTCCAATTTGAACGCACGAATCAAAGCTGCATTCCATTCGCATTCCCTCCACTAGTCTTCCCTACGTATCCCTACAGTATTTATCTCTCATGCTTCAATCTTTCCTACAGTCCTCTTCCTAACTCTCATCCAACTCTCTGTCCTCCAAGAAACTCTCACTCTTTCCTTCTCTATTTCAAACTCTCCCTTACAATCTCTCTCTGTATCTCTCTTCCTCTAGTTCCACCACAAATCATCTCTATCAGCAGAAGCGTGTAAATTACGAGGAAGTTTTGGCGCAACGTTATCACGAAATTCAGCGTCCGATCGACGAGAGGGAGCGCGTCATTGTCCTTGAACACCAACAACGTTCGTCTTTCCGCGAGTCAATAAATTCCAACAACGGCGCAACATTTATGCGAGTGCACTTACACGGTGTATCACGCACGATAGGCCACGAATGCCACGTCTTATCGGTCCGGCCATTTTCATGGAACACGAACCACTAGAGATATTCTTCCTCTCCTTGCTAACGCTCCGTCAGGATAACGTGCCAAATCCCCCCCTTCTCATGGCACACGTATTCCCTATGGTTTATCGAGAATCCTGTTGGTTTACACGTATCGCGACGATAAGGAAATTCTCTCTCGGCTCTCTCGATAGAGGCTTAGAGTGTGAGCTTTATCGACCTCACGGTTCTCAATTTATGCCAATTTTTGTCGGCTGAGTATCGCGATGGGATAAACCATGATGCAGGAGTAATTCGTTGAGGTGACCTTTAAAACAGGCATGTCCAATCCGTGCATGCGGGCATGTTGTTATTTTCTGTGAACCTTATGGGGTTTATGTAGATTTTTATTTTTATATTTTAATTCTTGGTGCTTTTGTGATGAGTGTGGCTTGATATTATATTTTTATGGCAACTTTAATACGGTGGATGCCATGCTTATGCACTTATGACCGGCGCTATTCAATTCAACGAAATTTTTTACGAATTTCAAATGACAACATTCACAAATTTATAACTATGTTCAATACTTCATTGTTTCTATTAAAAAGGTAAAATACTGCTTAACACCTTGACTGACATGGGGGTCGGACGTGACCGGCGCTATTGAATTCTATGAAATTTAACTTTGATATTTTAATATTTACGAACTTTTCTAATACATTCAGTATTTAAATACTGGCGTACAAAAGATAAAATCCTGCTGAATATAAATCTTTTTGTATTTTTAAAGTTTCAGTGGCACAAAGATGGGATTTTCATAGGAAAAGTATTACAATTAGTTCAATAGAAATAATGAAACGGGCGAAGTACAAGTGGCGTTGATTGTGTTAATGTCGAGCTAGACTGGACTTTATACAAAGCAATTTCTAAAATAGTACTAATAATAATAATAATAATAATATAATAATAATAATTCCAACCGCAATATAACTTATTACTAAAGTCACATTTTTTTATTGATTTTGCAAATTAATTAAGGAGTTGTTGATAGGTGACAAAAAATTAAGGGTTGCGAAGGGCTAATACATTGAGACGTCACCGGTATTTAGCTAATTTCGTAGTTTATATAGAAATGAAAATTTTTCCATTAAAATCACTTGTTTACAAAGCAGGAATCTTAACCCCTTGCCGTACCAGAACGGGTGACACTCGTGATTCGGTAAATTGTATAAGATATTTTCCAAGTTTTCCAAAAACTATCAAATTAAAATTGTTCCTATAGTATTAATAATACGTTAACCCTTTCAATATGAATTTTGTTGAACAACTTTTTTTATATAAACGATAAATATAAGTTGATAATAATTTTAAAAACATGCATTTAAAATTTCAAAATTTCAGAAATGGGGTTGGGATTTATATGTCCCTACATTATAAAATAATTGGGGTCAAACATTTACAGAATTTTTCAAACATTATTTGGGATCTGTAGCAAAACACTGATTTATTCATTAGTACATTTAAAGTCCATTACATGAAAAACGAGAGTTATATTATAAGTACGAAACGTATAATTTTGTTAATGTAGCACTGTTACTCTAACGTACGTAGCATGAACCCAAGATCTAAGAAGACTAACAAAAAGCAACTACTACGCAAGTCAGAATGACTTGTTGCCAACTTTATAAAAACGTTGTAGCGGATAATAGGGGATTAATACAGGAATCACTTCAATTCCCCCACTTTCCTGTATCCATTCCTAAATGCTTCACGCACCTACTATGGGATATTCCCTTCAATCCCTTCGTCATTATGTCGGCTGGGTTCTCGTTAGATGGGATATAAAGTAAGTCAATTAACCCTTCCTCAACATTCTCTCTAACGACGTGATGCGATATGTCAATATGCTTGGTTCGGTTTTTCTCCATTCGACTTTTGGAAAAATCTATAGCTGACGTCGCTTCCTTTACGCCATTCGCCATCGCAATGTACTCGGCCTCCATTGTTGACATTGCTAGGCTTTTCTGCTTGCACGAACGCCAGTGTACTACGTTCTCTCCTATACTCATAACGAATCCAGTAAAGGAATGTCTATGGTCCTTGTCACCAGCCCAATCCGCATCGCAATACAGATTCACCTTTACTTCTTTATTGCTCTTATAAATAAGCGCAAAATTCTTCGTCTTCGCAAGATACCGAAGTATATGCTTCGCTTGGCCCCAGTGCGTCCTACCAGGATTTGAATTATATTGCGACAACTTGGTCACAGCGAATAATATGTCTGGCCTCGTGTAAAGCGCCAGGTACATTAAAGACCCGATCAATTCTCTATATGGTACTTGGACCATTGCTCCCTTTTCTTCTTGTGTTGTCGGCCCATCTTTCTCCGTTAACAACACTCCTGGTTCCAGTGGTGTATCGGCTCCCCGACACTCTGTCATATTGTATCGGTCCAGCAGTGACTTCACGTACTGCGCTTGTGACATGCGTATGTCTCCTGTCGTGGTTCTTTCTACTTTAACACCCAGCACGTGGCTCATCTCACCGAGATCTTTCGCCTCGTACGTTTTTGTAATTTCTGAAACTACTTGTGTTATTGACGCTGGATCTGTTGCAAACACGAACAGGTCGTCCACGTAAACAACTATTATTGTCCAACGCCCTCTGAAATATGTACAGTTCGATGATTTAAGACGTTGGAAACCCTGCCTCGTTAAGAAATCATCTAATTCTCGGTTCCAATTTCTTCCAGACTGCTTTAGTCCATATATCGGGCGTAGTAGTTTCACCACCTTTTGCATTCCATCTCCATGTAGCGAAGGTACCCTCATGTAAATTTCTTCTTCCAATTTTCCGTAGAGATAAGCACACTTTATGTCCACGTGTCTGGTATACCAATTCAGTAATGCCGCCAATGATAAGAGAGTCCTTATAACAGAAAAGTTTGCCACTGGGGAATATGTCTCAGAGTAATCTATCCCCTTTTTCTGTGCAAATCCTTGGGCAACTAAACGCGCCTTATATCTGACGACTCTTCCTTCAGAATCGGTTTTTGCCTTGAACACCCACTTGCTACCAATCGCTGTCCTATTACTCGGCAGTTCTGTTATTTCCCAAGTTTTTCTGCTTTCCAAACTATCAAGTTCGTCCTGAATGGCACTCTTCCAATCCTCTGCTTGCGGCGAATCCATTGCTTCTGCTAGTGTTTGTGGTTCTACTATTTCTACGTTATTCAATTGGATGTCACTTTCGCTGCAGTCATCTTCGGTCTCGCTATTCTGAGTACTATTATTTTCAGATTCTTTGGGCTTACCCTTTCGTCCATATGGATTCCGTATAACCTTTTTAGGCCTGCCTACTTTCCTGGTTACTCGAGGTTCCTCGTCCCCCACTATTCTCGTGGTTTCATCCTGCTCTCCCGTCTTATCTGCACCTTGCAGCTTCTTCGAAACGTCTGTTTCTCTTCTAGATGCAGGGAGCGGGGTCGAGTCCCGCGAGTCTAATTCAGGCTCATCATCCGACCATGCCTGGTTCAATCTCGAACTCTGTGCATTGCTTTTATATATCCATTCATGCCCTACCTTGTCTTCGATGAATCTCACATGCTTTGTTGTGACAACATCTCCTAGCTCCGGACACCAAACTCTGTATCCTTTTGTATGACTACCGTAGCCTACTAGGATGCCTTCTACTGCCCTATTATCGAGCTTGCTTCTTCCTTGTCTAGGCAGTCGTGCATACGCCAAGCAACCATACACCTTGAGATGTCGCACACTTGGCGTGCGACCAGTCCATAGAGCGAGCGGCACTTCGTTATTTATTCCGCTATGGCTGACGCGGTTTTTCACGTAAGCGGCTGCTGTCACGGCCTCTGCCCAAAACCTTTTAGGTAAACATGCCGATGCCAACATCGACCTCGTCATATCCAACAACGTTCGATTGATTCGCTCGGCAACACCATTCATTTCCGGTGTTTCAACGTTGGATCTCTCATGTTTTATACCAAGCTTCTTAAAATACGTCTCTAGGTCTCTGCAACAAAATTCCAACCCATTATCTGTTCTGAATCTTCTTACCTTAGTGCTCTGATCCCGTTCTATCTTGGCTATATATTCCTTGATGTGCTTCTGTGCTTCATCCTTCGTTTTCATACATTTTACGACGGTTCTTCTGGAATAATCGTCAGTAAACGTGATAAAATATTTACTTCCACCCACTGAGGTTACTGAAAGAGGACCACACACATCGGAGTGTATCAAATCGCACACTTTGTTTGTCTGTCTTTCCTTCAGTTTTCTGCTTGGCATTTTGGTTGCCTTGCCAACACAACATGCATCACAGCTTAACTTTGCATCTTTTGTGTTGCTTAATCCTCTCACCTTACTCGACTCAGCCATTCTTCTGATGGTGTCGTAGTTGGTGTGACAGAAACGCTGATGCCACATCTCATCTGTGTTTAAATTCAGGGCATGCGATTCTGCCTGAGCGTTCGTTTCAATATCAGCCTTAACTAAGTATAGATCTTCTTTTCTGTGGGCTATACAAACTATTTGGTCTGTGACCACATTCTTTATAAGGGCCTTTCCCTCTTTAAACAATATTGCCTTGTTCCTCTTTTCTATCTGGGCTATGGACAACAGATTTTTGCGAACGTTTGGAACATAGTAAACATTATGCAAAATTATCCCATTCTGTCTTCCATTTACAAGGGTATTCAATACTACTGTTCCAACCCCATTTGCTTTTAACGTAGCACCATCTTGTTTCGTTGGGTCCGTTGCCGTGTTTACTATTTCTGAATCTAGTTTGCGGAACTCTGTGAACCACTCTCTGTTTTTACAGACGTGATGCGTGCATCCACTATCCAGAAGCCACACATCACCTACATCCACGTTATTTAACGATACCAAAAATGCGTCATAGTCACTCTTTGGCCTGGGTTCAAATTTCTTCTTGGTCTTCTCAGCCTTTGCCCGACAGTCCCTTGCTATGTGCCCGCTTCTTTTGCAATTATAGCATATGACGGATTTCATTTTCTCACTTGTCGATGGTTTTTGTCTCTTCTCATCAACTCTTTTGTGGACATGCAGGACTTCTTTGGACGTTTTGCCGTCTACAGTTTCTCTTGAAGCTCTTCTGTTGTACTCAGCCAGCAAAACTCTGGTTACTTCAGCTGCAGTGAACCTCTCGTCCGGTAAATTCGCAAGTTGCATGTTAAGACTTTCATAATTGTCTGGGAGACCCGATAATAATGTATATGCAAGATCTTCATCGCTTACCTCAGCACCTGCCTCACGCAGATTTGTTGCAGCAATCTTGGCTCTAGCTAGATAATCAGGCATATTCTCGTTCTCCATCATTTTCAAATGATAGAACTGCTTCTTTAATTGCATTATCCGTACTCTGGACTTTGGCTGGTGGACCTGTTCCAATACTTGCCATGCTTCGTACGCACTCGAGCAGTCTTCAATGTGTACCTGCTGATCTGTCCCCACGTTCAACCCGATCGCGGCTATTGCTCTGTTCTCATTCGCCAAGTGAAGCGTTCTCTGTCCTTCCGTAGCATTTGCATCTAACTCAATTTTACGGAGCACGTGGTCTAACAAACCCTTACCCCTCAAGAACCACTTCATCTCTATCTTCCACGATCTGTAATTATCATTTGACAGCTTCGTGACTCTGACTTCATTTTGGCTATCCATCTTGGTAACGAGCCTTTTCCTTAAAGTCACCGGTACTACACTGCTTCTCACGACTACCACGTGTTACCTTTTTGGGTTATATTGGCTACGCGCAGCGACTAGGCGTTTTCTGGGCCCATAACCATTGTAGCAAAACACTGATTTATTCATTAGTACATTTAAAGTCCATTACATGAAAAACGAGAGTTATATTATAAGTACGAAACGTATAATTTTGTTAATGTAGCACTGTTACTCTAACGTACGTAGCATGAACCCAAGATCTAAGAAGACTAACAAAAAGCAACTACTACGCAAGTCAGAATGACTTGTTGCCAACTTTATAAAAACGTTGTAGCGGATAATAGGGGATTAATACAGGAATCACTTCAGGATCTATATATCCCCGCAGTATTGAAAAAGTTAAATTATACGATATATTAAGAATTACTAGTCACTTTATTTACAAAAATTATGAATTTTTGCGGAGATGACCGCAAAGGGAGTCGTACGACAAGAAATTGAAGACACTTATGTAATCAGCAGAACGATATCCTTTTAATGCCAATATTTAGATAGTGAATATATCAAAAACTTTGTGATTATTAAAATTTCAAAGCTATATGAAACATTGTTGAATTCAATAGCGCTGGACACCTTTGACCCCATGGCTTTCAACCTGTTAACCCTTAACGGTCGTAAATCACTTCTCACGTGACAACAATACTTTGGTGACGCGGTCGTATATATATCACGTGGAAGGTGACAAGTCGAACTCTGTCGAAATTTGCTGTCTGTAAAATGAGGAGCGATTGTCTTGTTACTTAAGCATCAGCAATTAATACCTCTAGTAACATAGCAATGCATTCTGTAGTCAATTTTTAATATATTGGGCCCAAAAAATGAATGAAGAAAGTTTTATTAATCTCGATAGCAATAGAAGGCCTGGAGAAAGAAAAACAACAGTATACTTCTGTGAAACGTGCAAGAAAAAACTATTCCTTCATGTTGGAGTTGTGTAAAAAAATATCAGACGTTAAAAACTTACAAAAATTATTTGAAACTCAATGATTTCTAATACTTCTTCAAAAAATAAATAATTTCCATCAACAAAATATTTCGCAAAATCGAAACCATCTACAACCTAGTGGAGAATCATGTACAAAAAGTAGCGACCGATAAGGATTAATATGTCACAGTTTCTGTGTTTTGAAACCATTTAACACATAAAATAGTAGATCTGAAGCTGTCATAGCAAAAAAATTCGAACTTCAAATTAATCAGCTTTCGAAGATTATTCTTAATTACTTTTTACCTAAGTGAAACTTTTTTCATTAAAATCACATCTACACAGAGAACAATTGAAATTGTAGTCATTCATACATTGGGGAGAACAAGTACAAGATAGGTCGTCATTTTTGAAGCGCCCTGTAGATTTACATACGAAGCCCCGTCGAGCAGTGCTTCTTTAATGGAAACGGATAAACCGCGAGCGCATCGCATTAACCGCACCGGTGGAACCTTGAGGAACGATTTGTTTAATCAGAGTCATCTAATTCCCCGTAAAAGCAAGACCATCTGTCGTAGCGTGCGATGCTGGGGAGCCGAGGAAGTTTCCTCTTTACGAGAATATCGCGATACTCTTACACTTTGGACACATGCAAAGAAGTATTTCAACGTTTCAAAAACAGCTTCCTTGAAAGAAGAAGAAAATATTTTTTGTTGCGTATGTATGTCCTAGATATGCTTGCTCAAAGGGTCTAGCAGAATAAGGGGGTCAAAAGTGCCCTTGAGCCGATTTTAATCGACGATGACTCATTCGATATGTGATCATTAAAAACCATTGTACACAAATTTTTAATCCCATACCTTCACCGGGAGGGTGGTTATAGGGTAAAATCGAAAAATCAGTTTTTGCCTCACTTTTCCCATTTACTTAATGTGGTGCAAAAATTCCAAAAAAATTCTGACACCTTCTAAATATGAATGTACACGTTAGGGATTTTTTTCAGATTTTTCCTTTGCAAGTTCCACTCACGAAAAATGAAAAACCAAAAAAAAAATTTTTTAATTTCGATTTCGTATTGAAATCTTCCAAGTACAACTTTTTCCTTTTAACCGTAGTTGCCTAATGTTATCGTTGTTATACCCTAATTTTTTGAGATTTTTTGAGTACGGTGCATCACGGTCGGAAAAATCAAAAACCGATTATATATACAACGATTCAAATATGCTCAATTGAAAATTTTTACAATTATTCTATTCAAGAAAGTATATTTGAAAATTACAAAATTAATTTCTTATTGATTCAATATGATTTCTGGGACACATTTTGGGATGAAACTCGTCCATTATTTACCATTCTTGCATGATTTTAATATAGTATGTTCATATTGTGACCTTCAATGTTTCTGCACAGAAATATGTAGATGTTAAAGAACAAGATCGGGATAATTAAATACGTGTTTAACAATTTTCGAAGTTTCTCAGCTTCCTTCATTTCATGGAAAAATTCCATCTTAAAATGCCAAAATGTTGCAAGATTTGCACTTTTAAATAATTTCGAAATTACTGTCAAGAAAAGGTAATTCTTTGACTTTCGTGCAACAGAGTAGTGGACACTATGAACTCAAAGCGTAAACATCTTGTTAATTTCCCGTATAATTAACACTAGATTTTTGGAAGTCATCAAATTGAAAGGTTTCTATATTTTTTAGAAACATTTCTCAAAATAGAGACAATGCAATATATATTTCACGTGTATTTTATAATACAGAAATTACATAACTTTTCTTGCTTGATCCATCTTTTTCGAAAATCCTTATTTCATGTATTTTTTACACTTTATTCTTAATTTCCTCCTTGACAAGCTGTATGAGAATGGTAACGGTAATTTTTTACTCTTAAGTATTAGCTTTTATATTTTCCACGTTTTCTAATTTCCATTAGCAATAAAATCGACAAACGTGACACTTTATTATAGACACCAGGTAATTGCGACATGAAAATAATGCTTGGAATAAAATTAAAACGTCTCTACATGATTACCCAGTTGTTAGTAAAACTGAAAAGGTAAATTGTACAGACCAATTAAGTGAGCAACGTCGAAACGTGTGTGGAATTTCTTAAAGTGTAATCTTAAGCAATTGCAAGCCTGTAGAGGATGTTTAACCGCAAACACTTACTTGTTACTTATATATCGTAGAATATTCGACGTTTAATTTAGATGGTATAATTGAAAACTATTGAAACCCGCGTGGAATTCTTTAAAGTGTAATCTCAATTAACAGCAACCGCGTATAGGACGTTCTACTTGCAGCTAATTATTTTCCAGAATTCAGTAATACGTTTAATCACTTACTTTAAGTTGTTTCAAGGATCAAATACATTCCAAGAATATCATTTTTCTTGAGTCTTCTTGTGATACTAAAAGTCTCGTATGCTGCAATTAATGTAAGCATTTAATTACATAATTACAATGAGATTCGAGTATAATCTGCTATCAAAGTTCTAGGAATTGATCTATAGATTAGAAAATGTAATTTACACGGTTTGTTACAAGGCCAGAAAGAAATGTTTAACATTTAACTCCTTGCCGTGCCATTTCTTTTGTGATTAAATCTGCAATAACTCTGAATTAATTACTAAAATAATAATCTATTCCCTAATTTCGGCTACAGTAAATGACTTAACATAATATTGTAAGGGAGGAAAAGCCGGAACAAAATCTATTAGCTTTACAAATTATTTTAATCAATTAATAACATAAACTAATTATCGTAACCGAAAACAACACTTAACACATAAAACCAACATAATTGTACTTAAAACATAAATCGTAACTGTAAACACATAAATTAAATATCTGTAGTTAAATAATCTGTCTGTTTCCTTCTAATCTCCATGAACGACTGACTCCGGAAGTAATGTCGTTTTTTTAAATTAAATTCCAACAAATAAATTTACAACAAGCTTTTATTTTTAATGAATGATATACTCATCCTCGTTAGTAACTACTTTTTTTCCACCTAGTGTCCAAGTTTACAATGCCGAATCGATAAAAATCAATTCGTTTTCGAGCAAAATATTTAGAGAAGCGACCTTACTTTCCGGTCCCCCTAATATTTCAAAAGCCAACTAAAACAGTATCTTTCATACAAAATAACTAAAACAAAACGATAAAAAATTATAAAACTAATGTTCTCTGATATCTTAATATTCGACAACAACAAACAATATTCTGCAAGTGTCAATAAAAATGTTCATTACTTTTCTACAAATATTCCAGTGTCTTTAAAGATTAGAAGGGTTGCAAGATTACTTTATAATTCAGACAAAATCGAATCTCCCCAGTCGTAAATTGTGCTTTTCCTCTTTCATCACTCTTAGATCACATTTCCGGGAGTGACTCGGAAACATCAATAAATTGGGTAAGCAGGTCCGCGTTAATGGGATAAATTTTTGCATGCCGGAGACGGGTCTGGGAGTGAGTCATCGGGAAGAACTGGTTTCTACCGTAATACCAGGTATCGGCGATAAAGTCTCATCCCGACGCCTAATAACTTTGACTCCTGGAACTTTGAGGATCGTCGAGACAAACCCTGGAACCGGAATCTAAGGTCACGTCTAATTTCCTCAACTTTGATGCGGAAGGAATTTCATTCCATTTTCATCTTTCTTTAATGAATTATTCTAATAATGCTTTCACTTTTCATCTTTCTTTACCACGTTCCGTGCCATGTGTACCATTTCCGGTACATGTTAAACTCGACCTGCAGGTCACGTGTACCATAAGTGGTACACGCAGACATATTTATATAATGCGCTGAAAATATATGTTTCATCACAAACTTAATTATGTAAACTATATTTCCATTAAAAGAATGAGGTATTGTATGTAATGCAATCTAGAACACAACACATACATTTGTTTAATTGTTATATATGCAATAATTATTAATTACGTATAATGGTTGACTTTTTAAAAGCAAGGGATAAATAAAAATGTTGTTTTTTGGAGTTTGTTGCAATTTTAGGAGATAAATTGTTGTTTTCATCCTCACAGTAACATAAATAATTAATTAATCGTTTTCTAAATTCTATTATTGACATAGATCTATGTATGTTGCTGATTATCACACAATATCCGAGCGTTTATAACTGAAGAATTTGGGAAAAGCTCAAATGCTACTTATTTATTGCACTTAAAAGTTTTCCGTAAAGCGTTATTATATACTGCCATTTTTACTAACCGAAAATTTTAGACCTGGCTGACTTTTACTGTCGAATTGATCGCAGCGCCACGTGTACCATAAATGGTACACGATGTGATAACCACTCCAAACAAGCTAAATACTTATCGAGTGATGATGTAATGAAATATTGTGTGATAATATATCAATCTTTAGACAACGCATCAAATGGTCTGTACGACAAGTTGGTCAAAAACGGCTTAGCAGGGGATGTGTTAATGAATTATTTTAACGACTTTTTCAAAAATTTTCATCTTTCTTCCACCCTTTGCAGTCCTATGTCGAGCTGCACTCGACACAGATTTCCACTTAATTTTAATTTATAACGATTTAATATCGAGTTGCTAATTTTATAATAATTTTGTAACATCATATAAATATTCGTCAGAATCTATAGTTATTGTTATCAGTAAATAAAAATTAATGGTCAACGATAGAAAGTACTAGGAAATTAATTTCCTTCGGCCCACTATCAAATTGACAAAATAATTTGGACCGCAAAGGGTTAACGAATTATCCTAATGATTTTTCCACAAATTTTTATCTTCTCCCAACGAATCAATTTAATAGTCCAGTCAAATAAGACTTTGAAGGTTACAAAAATTCCCATAGAGCTAAAAATTGGTATGGATGTTCAGAATACTATTATAAATGAATTGTGAAAAGTCCCCATCAATCCCCCTTGTGCAAAAAATTTTATTGATGGTGAAAGTTTGCAAAAATAGGGTTTTCGCGTTTTTCAGTTAAACGGTGAGTTTTACAGCAAAACTAGTTGAGACAAAAATTGTAGATCATCCGATTCTCTACAAAAAATGTATCCGCACTTTTTTTCATAAGTATTGCCATTTCCGTGATACAGCGGTTCAAAGAACTGAAAAAATTATTTTATTCGTAATATGCACACGTTTCCACACCACCTATGAGGTAGTGTGCTTGGCGCTTTTTTTTAACGTGGTTTCCCCGGTAGGCCTATTCCACGATCTATTGTGATCCTATTGACTTCAAATTGAGTATTGAAAATGATGAAAGCTGTGTAAATTATGTAATATATAAATGAAAAAATAATTTGGAAAAATTATTCGTCGGATTCATAATAATCCAATGGAACTTCTAGTGTACTGTCTTCGTTTTCATCATCTTCTTTTTCTTCATCTTCCTGCTGGATACAAATATGTTCTAAAAGTGATACATCATATGTCTCATCACTGATATCGTAATTATCCTCATCTAGTATCGATTCAACATTGGAGCACGACTGTCCTTGACAATTGGTACATGCTAAAGAACAAAACAGTCCAACCTTTTTACAGCCGCATTTAGAATTGCAACCTTTTTTGCAATTGCAAAAGATGGTGTTAAGGAGTTTTTCTGGTGCAGGTGGGAGTAACGTATGAATTGGTTCCAATGCATTGTCAACTAACTTCCAACCCCAGTCTTCTGGATCCATTTTATTTCCAAGCCACACTTGAACTTGATAATATACCCGGAATAGATGTTGTTGAGCAGCAGCAGAGGTTGGGGGAAGACAAGCTAATTGTACTTGTTTTTTATTATAAGTTTTTTTTTGCAAAATATAAGTATCGGAGTTTATCCAAGCAGGTAACTTTTTTTGGAGCTCCGTACATAGAAAGAAGGAAGTGAATTCCATTAGTGATTATAACTGCACATGAATTTTTACAGATGTCTGGTCTTTCAGGTACTCCGAAAACTCATCACCTCTTTCAATACTTGCATCAATTAATGCTTTCATGCCGCGATCAACAGTAACAACTCCACTTTCAGTCAAAGGTTGACTACAAATAAAGCAGAATTGCGACATTTTTTTTTAAAAACAGTAAAATGCACAAACTTTGTTACAAAATATAAGCGATAGCCACGAGTTGTCACTACGAAGGAATGCTTACGACTAACAGTATTTTGTTGAGTATGATACCTTTGAAACGGAGCAGGTATACGAGCATCGCCACGCTGACAATTGAGTGGAAGACAAATGTTACTCAAGGCCATGGGACTAAATTAAAATAGGGGCGGAGTTTTTGACGTTCATTTATATTCTAAGAATTTTATAATTTGTATGTATAAGACATAGGGACTCATATTTGTACTCGTATAACGGTTCAAAAATGTATATAAAAGTACATTAACGTGCATATTACGAATAAAATAATTTCTTCAGTTCTTTGAACCGCTGTATCACGGAAATGGCAATACTTATGAAAAAAAGTGTGGATACATTTTTTGTAGAGAATCGGATGATCTACAATTTTTGTCTGAACTATTTTTGCTGTAAAACTCACCGTTTAGCTGAAAAACGCGAAAAACCTATTTTTGCAAACTTTCACCATCAATAAAATTTTTTGCACAAGGGGGATTGATGGGGACTTTTCACAATTCATTTATAATAGTATTCTGAACATTCATACCAATTTTTAGCTCTATGGGAATTTTTGTAACCTTACTTCTATTTTAATGATTAATTTGACTGGACTATAATGGATGTTTCATAAATCTGGGTTAATGTGTGGAGTGAAATTTTATATAATAAGTGAACTACGGATTTTGATGCCGTTAATGGAAAATATTTTAAATGTAAAAATATAGAAGATAATGTAATGTTGTATGGTATTATTAAATATGAAAAATATCATGGTGATTATGATATTTAATGAGGGAGCGAAATTTTTGATAAGGTTCTGTTTCTTCCAATTAGTTGGGTTGAAAAGAATTTAAAATTGTATTAATGTTTGCAGTATAATAATAATTTTGACTGATTGTGAGTATATATTAAGGGAAAATCAATCAGAGGAAACCGTTATTTGTTGCAATATTAACTAATTTTTTCCATTATTATGTAGTTTTACTTTTGGATGAAATGAACACTTGAGTTACGTAGATTTAACACTAGAACTACCATCGTTAAATCTATTATATCTGAATATATTAAACAATTACTTTGGAAAAAGAAAAAAGGAAGAGATGAAAAGATGATCGATTCGGCAATTTGTGTTTTGTACTATTAATGTAGAATTTTAGCTCCACAGCTCTTCTAGAAGGATGGAGAATTTTTGGGAAAAATTTGGAACCAGTCATTTTGACTTACTTGGTAGTTCTAGTGTTAATTAGCAAACTGTAAATCTACATTATCATAGTTTTATTACTAATCTAATGCAGCAACGATACAGTAATTCTTGTATCAGCACTTTATCGCCCAATTACTCAAAACGTCAACTAATTCTACTTATCGAGATCTAATTCACAAACAAAGCTGAACACTCTATAAATCTGCATCACCGTAGTTATTATTGCTGACCTAGTACACCAACAATTTAGCAATTCTTGCATCATTGATGTTTACCAACATCATATTACTCAATTTTACTAAATTAACAAAAATTACCGTTAGTAAGTCCTAAATCACGAACAAAGCTGTACCCCCTTTTAATCTGCATCACCGTAATAGTTACTGATAAACTAGCCCATTAAAAATTTAGCAATTCTTGCATTATTAGCGTTTACCAACATCTTATTAGTCAATTTTACTAAATTAACAAAAAATTCCCGTTAGTAAGTCCTAAATCACGAACAAAGCTGTATCCCCTTTTAATCTGCATCACCATAATTGGCATTTCTAAAGTAGCCCATTAACTATTTAGGAATTCTTGCATCATTAACGTTTACCAACATCTTATTATTCAATTTTACTAAATTAAAAAACTTCCCGTTAGTAAGTCCTACATCTTGAACAAAGCTGTACCCCCTTTTAATCTTCATTACCATAATTGGCATTGCTAAACAATCCCATTAACAATTTAGCAATTCTTGCATCATGATCGTTTCCCAAGATTTTATCACTCAATTTTTCTAAGTTAATACAAATTTCGATCAGAATGTCCTAACTCACCCCTTAGTCCCCATCACCATAACTATTGTTGTTAACCTAGAGCAGCAGAAATATACTAATTCTTGCATCATTAACACTTTTCAAAACGAAAACAAATTCTCGCTGCAAAGAAAACTGAACCCTCTAAACCTTGCACCAAACATAATTAGAAGATCAGCACCTCCCCCAAGTAAACTAACGTTTCACAAAACCATCATCGACATCAGCACACCACGAAATTGAGCAGCCTCTCGCTGGCAAGATATTAAATTATAAATTCTCGGGCATTATCTCGAATTACTATCGGTCACTTAATATATTCATATCCGACTAGGTAATTCATTAAAGGCTTTCAAGGTCATTAGTGTCACGGCGCGTACGTTTCACCTGGAAACGGGCTGGTATTTCTTTTTTCACTTAATTTATACTCCTCGGTAAGTATAAACTAGGAAGCATTGCGTTTCAAGTATTTCTCTTACGGCTTCTCTCGGCCATGGAGACAAAAAAAGGAAGCCAGCTACGTGCCGATGGAAGTTATGCGGGACCAACCAC
Organism: Cerceris rybyensis; assembly: GCA_910591515.1. Classification (NCBI taxonomy): domain Eukaryota; kingdom Metazoa; phylum Arthropoda; class Insecta; order Hymenoptera; family Crabronidae; genus Cerceris; species Cerceris rybyensis. The sequence goes on along the minus strand of OU342789.1, from coordinate 63,241,737 downwards.
CGTCGTTACATTCTCAGGTGAACGCGCCTATGTTATTATAACAGTAAACAGTATTACGTGAATATATATTATCTCATTTAAAAAAAGGGACACCGTGTTACGTCGAAGTTGGCACGAATTTTCTGCGCGAAAGCCTGCAACTGATTGCGATCGCATTTAACCCTTTGCGCTCGATCACATTTCAGTCGGGCGAAATAGCAACTCGAAATTAATTTACGAGTATGTGACGAGTGTCTTGCAGATAGTATGATATGATTTTATGTAGAAATCAACTAACAGAAACATTATATTTCAATTATTTATCTATATGTACATCTTGAAAAATTTGGCTGTGTAAAATAGCCTTTGCGAACGTTAGCTGCCAGAAACTCGGCGGCAAATTGTCGCGAAAAATCCTAGATAGGACTCAATACTTTCTAGATTAAATCAAGCAATGTATTATATTACAACGAACATTGATTTGTTTGAATTAATAGAATCAAAGAGAAACATGCATTTCTCAACATGTTACGGTGGAATTAGCTTAACCGCTGTTATTCCCTAGTTTAATTCTGTTATTCCCTCAAAAGGGACATCCTGGTGCAAAGGATTAAGTTGTACATTTTTCTTTTCTCTATCCATTCTTTGTTACATTTTTTCAGTTATTCTTTCTTATACACGGTTTATCTTTCTTTCTTTATTCTTTTGACTCTCGTGATGCAGAAAATTAGGAAATTTTCAAATTTTGCAAAACCTACCAAATTAAAAATATAGGGAAACGCGGCACGATAAAATCATTTCTATAATATTAATATTACGTTTAATTAAAGGATATATCAAGTATTATTGATCTATTTTTATTTTGAGTATCTAATTCGGGATTATTGCAGAGGTAGCCACAAAATGGGCTAACCCCTTGTCATCTAAAAACGAGCGACACCCATGATGCAATTAATTACTTAGCAAATTGTCAACTTCTGTAAACCTCGGAAATTGAAAATATCAATGACACGTGATGCGATAGAATTATTTTTAAAATATTGGTATTACGATAATATAATGCAATATCATAATATGCGATTAATCTATTATATAAAGCTCAAATACCACTGACTGACTGACTGACTCATTCATCCACTCATCACGAAATCTCAAAAACCATAGAACGGATTGCAATGAAATTTGGAACATACCTTCTCCTTGGGTCTTAGGTGCTCACTAAGAAAGGGTTTTAAAAAATTCGATATTTTAGGGGTGGTTTTGGGGGGTTAAAGTATGGGCCAAACTCATCAACGCAGAACCGAAACTATTTGACCTGGAAACTTGAAATTTTGCACGAGCATTCCTTTTAGTGTATAAGCATCCACTAAGAAAGGATTTTTCAAAATTCGAAATTTTAAGGTTTCTTTTTTAGTTTAGATTAAACCGTAGCGAAGCACGGGAGCTTTCAGCTAGTATTATATAATATTGTATGGCACATAAAGAATTACTGATCCATTACAATTTTAACCATTTAACCCTTTGCGTTCCTTCCATTTCTTGCGCCTGTTGGTAGTCTACTCCACGGACTTTTAGGCAATATTTTGTAATCACAATATTTTGAAAAAAATGCTGAAGTTTTTAGAAAAATGATTTTTTATTAACGAGAATTAACACAAAAACTTAGTTAACTTCAATGTATCTTAAAACAAATTCAGATTCAAAATATACAATTTGGTTGACATTTTTTTTTCATAACATAAACGGTAAACAAATATTTTTATGAAATTTTTGTAGAAGTGTATTAAACATCAATTAATTACTTAAATATTGATTAATAATATAAAATTTATTCATATATTAAGTTAAGTTAATTTAGCAATATAATAATTTATTTCTTATAAACTTTTCTTGTATGATAATTCAAGAAACAGTCGCCTACATGTAGACCGGGTTTTCTTGTACATGTATCACAATAGAAAGTTATTCTTTTTCTTCCAGGACCACCAGGAGTTGAACAAATCATACATATTTTGGTCTGCTTAGGGTCACTTCTAATCAATATCAATATATTATATTATAAAGCAAAGTGTACGTTATGTGCGTGCTGCTAGAACTCAGGAATAAGTCTCGGTACGATCAAGGGAGCTATATGGTGTGGTAGCCCTCTATCTACTGTCCATGAAGAAGGTTCCCGTTTTTACCTTAAGGGCTTGATTTTAAAGATATAAGGGCTGGAATTTTCGCCCTCTAGAAATTTCTAGAACTGTCCGAAACATTCGAGAGTATTTGAGAGCATTCAACAACATTATAGAATATCGTGGAATGTTTGGGAAGATGCCAGATCATTGTGGAACATTATATTATATTCCACTTAATATTATATAAATATACCTCTCATATTTTAAAGTTTTTCCTTTTATCCCAACAACCACACAATCTCATATCCACTCCCTGAGCGAAGCCGGGTACCTCAGCTAGTTAGTAATAATTAGAAAATAAAATGTTGCCAGCAAAGCTGGTAGTTGGAGTAAATTGTTTTTACTTGTTATGCCAGCCAGACTGATAGTCGGAGCGCAAAGGGTTAATTCAAAATTACAGCAAAGGCAGCCACAAAAGAAATTGTACGGCGTAGAGTTAATAAAAATTTTACATCAGAGTAAAAATTACATGCTGTCAATATTCAGCAATCGGTTCATCCAACTTATTGTTAGTCAATCACATTAGGACACCATCGTCAACTCCCATTAGTGATCATTTCCTCCCAACACCAGCCCCACAAACGATACAAGTGCCACCCGCGCAAAGAATCACACCCACAGGCTTCCACCATGGTGGCCATTCGTCTCGAGGGATAAACAACGCTACATATGTCCATCTACTATCGATTAAAGTAATCCGATTGCGCTGGCAGCATGTGGGAAGAATTGGAACGTAGCTAAGCCGCATGGAACGATAGTTCTCGAGTAGGTAGACAGCTAGAGAGTCGGATAGACAGCATGGGAGGTCCGACTGTTCGAGTATTCATCTAAGTCCCCACCTGCAGTTAACCCCGACTAGCTGAACGTGCACGCTGATTGGTCAGCCCGCCATTTTTCCAGCTTTAATGATAATAGGATAATGATGATTATACCGTTCACCGAGCGGCTAGATGCCGCGGCTTGCCACTCTCTTGCTTTAAGCATCTCCGTCTTTCTCTCACCTTCCCTCCCTCTCGCTCACCTTTTCTTTCCCTCTGCCCCTTAGTCTACCTAGTTACGTTTATCCGGCTCAGGTGGAAACCTGTATTCTGCGTGGAAAGCGACTTAGTTAATGTCGAGATTTTTTCATTCAAATTAACTGACGTAAGAAATGGATGTTTGAGGGAGACTTTGAAGATAACCCTTTGCAATCGGAAGGGCGAGTCTCGTGGTTGCGTAGAAAACATGTAAGGTACAGTCGCCAAATTTCGTCCCCGAGCCTAATTTCGTCCCCGTCCGTTTCTTCTTTTCTAACTAGCGCCATTTAGTTTTTACAGCCCGAATCTTAAGTTAGTGACCTCAGTCGGCCATTGTAAACAATTCGCGGTGAAGTGTTGCTTTAATGACAAGATATTTAAAAAAAGAAAAAATTGTTCAAGGTGAGTTTTTGATCAATATATTGTCGGAATGGTTTAATTATTGATGGGCTTGACTTACTGCAATGATTTCTTGGACAAAGTAAATAGTTATTGCATAGATTCAAATCGGTACGAAAACATTTCGGTTGTGACATGCGTTTCTTGTTGAATGGATGTTATTCATAAAAGTAGCAAATTCCTAATATCATCCCCCCATGTGTGCCTAATATCGTCCAGGGGACGACGTTATTTGTGCAATTTGCTGGGAGAATTGAAATTTCTTAAACTATACCAATGATTAATGACTGATTAGATACATTAATTATAATGATTACATTATTGTTAAATTGTTAAAAATGTAATTTAAGTTGAAGTGATCATTGTGATCTCAATGTCGTCCCCGGGACGTAATTAGGTGCCCAAAAATATATTCTTAGAATTTCCACTTTATTGCAAAATCTATTCTTGTAGAAATAGTAACAACGATAACGAGTTGTCGATTATTCTAAATAATAAAGACGTGTTCATCCTAATTTTTGACGTTTCATTTATTATTTTTTTTCTATAATTTTTTTTAAAAAAGGGGGCGATATTTGGCGACTGTACCCTATTCTAAGTGGAAAGCGACTCAATTGGCGGCAATATTTTTTCCTCAAATTACCTGCCGTAGATCCAAAGGGGAGGAAAGTGAACAGAAACTGCATAGTTGGGAGAGACTTTGAAGTTAACCCTTTACAATCGGAGGGGCGAGTTTCATCGTCGCTTAGGTGGAAACATGTATTCCGTGTGGAAAGTAGGTCAATCGCACAGTATCTTTGACTTCGAATTAACTGACGTAGATCGAAAAGTGAGCAGAAACCAGAAAAGTGGGCAGAAACCATAGGTCGAGGGAGTGTGTGAAGTTAACCCTTTGCAATCGGGGGACGAGTTTCATCGTTGATCACATAGAGACATGTATTTTACGTGGAAAACAACTTGGTTGAATGCAATATTTTTCCTTTAAATTAACTGGCGTAAATCTAAGGTGGGAAAAAATTAAAAGAAACTATATTGCTAAGGGGGGATTCCCATTTCAAGTGTTGAAAAATCGTGTTTTTTAGGAATTTTTATTAAGGAAACCGTTAGATAAATCTTTGTCATAATTCATATGTATATTTATTATATATTCAGTGAACTACAGTTCAATTTTTAATTGATTATCTTGAACATTTTGGCTTTGACGTCGTTTGAGGTGGGACGCCTCCTGAAAATTCCCGGTCGCTGGCCGACACGATAATTGATCTTCAAGTTGTTTGAAACAAAAAATTCAAATGGCAATTTACTCCTTATGAATGTAGTTCTGGTATGAACTGCGGACAATTTTTTTTTCAAAAACTAAAGAAACTGCGACGATTGGAAAAAAAATTGTTTTTTTCGCAAAAAATTTCGTCAGAAGTTTGTTCATAAAAGAAAAAGTTGTGCATGTATATGTTTTTTTTGTAGTTCATACTGAAGACAGATGTTTTTTCGAGAATTGTGCCAAATTTGAAGGCAATCGACTGAATAGTTCCGGAGATATCATGTCGGCCGTACAGAAAAAACATGTTTCGAGAAAAGGCGTTTGAAGTTTTACGTACAGTTTTCATATGTAAAAAAAATGTATATATCTAGTACTTACACCATATTCTTGTTAATCAGCTATGCCAGGTCCATACAGTACACCCTCGTCCTCTTCAAAATATTCATTTCGTAACATTTGCTGATTTCATTCCAAAATTCGCGCCTCTTTCGTTGCGGTATACGTGCGCGCCGAGTTCGTTATTGACTCATAACTTTGTCAATTTAACGAATTTCGGATTGAAATTTTGCACATTGTTTCTCAAGAGTATGAACTACAATAATATTAAAAAAAAATTTTTTGAAGCCGTGAAATGGGAATCCCCCCTTAAGGAAGACTGTGAAGTTAACTCTTTGTAATTGAGAGAGTAGTTTCATCGGTGCTCGATATGATTTTCCTATGGAAGTGAGGATCGAGATTAACTCTTTAATATTTTAACATTCAATTCAAGACCAATCACAACAGCTACAAAAAAAATATTCACCCCTTCCGCACACTCCTAAAAACCGACGGCGCGATTACACCCCGATAATTCTATTCGCGGTGTTCCGCGTAATTCCGCGTCTTTATTGTGTGTCATTAATAACGGCCGCTTAAATTTATCATTCGTCGGTGGTAATATATTTTCCGAAATTTATAACAGCCTCGCGAAGAGCCGGCCGGAATTTCAGTGGATATTTTAGCCCCGGCCGCTTCCGGCTCCGCTCGCTTAATAAGCCCACGCCGCATGAATAATGTTCTGCATTTCGAATCGATGCAACTGCGAGAGCCTGTTTCCCTCCCCACCGTTGAAGCCGATTCCTCTATAATATTAATCTGCAGATGAAATTAGTCGATAAACAGTGTAAATCGTCCGATAGCTCGTTATCGCCGGTTCGCGAGCCGATATAGCCTGCTCTTTATCCTAGTGATCGGTGCTTACGGGCCTACTTTATCGCTTAATCCCGTATTCTACGCTTCCGATTGCCGAAAGGGGTTAAATTCTGATTTATTCCAGTGGCTCGTTCAGCAGATTGGTTTCAAAAGCGATCGAACTTTTGCGTTGAAGGTGAACTAGTCTTTGTTGCGTTCAATTCTTGGGCTGTAATGAGTAGATCTTGGACTATGACATACTTAGAAGCTTGCAGTCAATGAACTGCTATTTGAAAAATATGTAGGATACTTATTATAAATATACTTAAAAATAGTCTATACCAGCGGTCGCCAAACTTTTCGACCTCATGGACCAGTAAATTCATAATTTAACACTAGAAGTGCCAAACCAGTCAAAATGACTGGTACACAAATTTTTCAAAAATTTCTCCAAGTTTTCATAAGAGTCATAGGATAAATATTCTACGTCTATATCAATAAACATAAATCAACTAATCGATCAAATTTTCTGCCGCTTGATTCCCCCTTTTTCAAAGTACTTATTTAATTTATTAAAATATGTTAGATTTGTGGCCGGTAGTTCTAGTGTTAAATCCCGCGGACCACTAATAGGATTTTTTAACTGTTAACCGTTTGCACTCCGAGTAATTTTTATTATCAGCTACTAGCTACTTCAAGACTATTTACACGGTGCGAATGTACATGGAAATTTAAAATTTTGCTTTGACGCTAACAAAGAAACGTATACATTTTAAAATTATGTTTTACAATATAATAAAATATGAAAATACACCGGGCTTATCTGATAAAGGAATTATCCGCTTTTATTACAATGTCACCGCTGCAGCGGTGGTCCAAAATGTGCATTTAGCCACGCAAAAGTCGATTTTGGAATTTTGATTTTTTTTGGATATATCGAATCCTAAATGTCCACCGACCTCAGAAATAAATAATTTTTGAAATTGGATAAAAATTGTAATTACAACAAACGCTTAAAGTTGAAACTTTTCTGGAGGCCCTTTTCTATCGAAAAACCACGTTGTCTTCTTTCTAACATTCTGACGAAACCATGCAACATTTTTTTATAATTATTGTTTCTATTTGAAGAGCATTCTTCCACGATAAAAATTCACGTGTCGAAAATAAAATTATTGTTTGTAGTTTATTCAAAAATTAATGTTGAAAACATGAAAGAAAATCGTCGAAGTTTTTTATCTTTTGCAGACAAAATATAAAAAGTGCTACATACTTACACTATCTAATTAACTCCATTCTTTTCTGTAATCCTTCCCCTAAACGATCCTGCAAAAATATCATCCGCCCGGATCCGCCACGGACGGTTTTTTATTGTTTAAAGATTCGCGCGCACCTCGACAAGGCGCTGCCGCCAGACTGTCTCGTAAACTTTCGACAGGTATAACAATGAAGGGCCCAGGTAGACGCACGAAATATTTGCTGAAATAACTTCTATATAGTCAAAGGAATATATGTGGAAAGTTTTAGCCGAATATCTTTCGATACTTATAAGTTATTTAATTTTTAAGTGAACCCTGCACGGCAAAGACTAGGATTTCCTTTCAATCGAATAACCTAGCTCATTCCTCTTTGCTCGCATCCTAACAATAAAGCAATTAAGTAATAAAAGTAATGCTTTAGAAGTCTTCGTCCTCGTTAGTGTCAATAAGATTTTGTTTTTATTGCACGGTATCTTTAAGAAACCCGGGAATTTACTGACCGCGTGTCCCACTGGGTGTATGCAGCTGGTCTGGGTTACATAAACTTTAGGAAGGAATATCAACAAAAGGTGCAGATAGCTAAAGCCAATTTTAGCGGGAACTATTTCTATATAGTTTAAACTAAACATCTTCAAAGTTCTCAGAGACTACTTTGTGGTACTTTTAGTTTTTCCATTTTGAAGTTAGCAATGTAAGCTGAATAAGCTAATGTACATAGCTACCCTCTATATATCAACCACCATTTTGTTTTTAAAATTTTTGAGTTCAGATTCGTAATCAGCGACTCAAAAAACATTAAAATACTAATTTTTGTGCAAAGCAATTAATTTTTAAACAAACCTGTCCGCCATATTTAATCCGCCATTTTGTTTTTAAAATTTTTGAGCTCAGATTCGCAATCAGCAACCCAAAAGTAATAGAATACCAATTTTTAACTAAATCCGGTGTGTTTTGAGCCCGTGGTGACGATTTGAAAAAGATTGAAAACTGCGCGAGGTGCGTGAACAGCTAAATTCACGCTCTGGACCACTGTGTTGCATAATATAAAAATATTTTTTAATTCATTCAAATGCAACTCATTAAATATCTCGAAACAAGAAATATATGACTTAGACCACTTTCATAATTATGGGCACAATTTGTCTTCACCCTCGCTGACTGGCCATCTCAGCCTTTAACCCTCGCGAGGCGATGGCGGTGTCTCTGGAGACTCAGCGTTTAGCGCACAGTGGCACGCACACTAGCAAATATGTAATTTGAGAAACCACTTGGCGTCTCCGGAGCGATAACAAACACATTTACGATGTTGTGTTCGATACAACCTAAGAGTGTGTAAGTGACTCAGCAGCCAGCATTTGCTTTCGAGTCGCATCAGTTCTCTGCGGAGATTCATACAAGACGGTCGTAAGAAATAAATACTTCCGTGCTTGTTCTTTTTTCATTACCCATGTTGCAAGTATATGTTGCCTTATAATATATAAAAGAGTCTGTTAGATTGACGAGGTCTGGTTTGTACACGATGACCTATAACCTTTTTTATACATAGTAAAAAAAATGTTTTTTTTCCTGCACATCTTCCAAAAAACCTTTTCGTATATTCATATAGGAATTGTTATAAAACATTACATAATTTATTTGTTGCCGATTTCATCAAAATTATTGTTAAAAATTTAGTACTCCAATAGTTGTAGAAAACACAAGCAAAAAAATTTTCTTCTCGCCGGCGAGGATAAGATGCGGTTGTATTAGTGGGATGTTTATGTCTCATGTTTCGACGCGAGCGAGCGCGCAATAGTATTAGTGAAAATAGATGTGGGTCTCTAGAGACACCGCCGCCGTCGGCGGTGCTAGAAGGTCCGTAGTCCGAGGGTTAACTTCACCCTAACCGTAACGTCTCTCGACTAATTCTCTTCCTCGACGTTCCAGCCAATTATATTCCAATATCTGCCCATAATTGCACCACATATAAATCCATAACGTATCAAATATCGGATGCATACTCTTCTCAGCAATATCTTAAAATTTATCAGACTAAAGAAACTCGACGCTGGCTCCCCTTTCGCCCAGAAAGGAAGCCGGAGAGAAGAGGCCTTCGCTTCTCGAACGGCCGATTATCTTTGAGGAGGAAAAATCTGGAACGACGTTCCGGCGTGTATTCCATTGTGGACGATATCCGATCTCGGTATGCAGATTGAATTGCAACGACGCTGACTGTCAGAGGCTGCAGTTATATGAAGACATATTGCCCGACAGCTGAACCGTAGCTGCATTCCTTCCGTCCGTTTCTTTTCCGCGGGCAGAGGCTAAATGCAATTATTCTATTACACGTTAGATCACCGTCGACAATAGGCAACGATGGAAACGAACGATCGATCGTCTAGAGTCGATTAATAAGCTCCATGCGTGCCGTGATTGCGAGAAATCTATTGGCTTGGACCGAGTCGTTGAGGAGGAAAGGTAGTTTATCGCTGGCAGTGCTAAAAAATCTGCAAATTGCCAAGCCTTAGATCGTTGATTTCATTTGGATGATGAAATCTTGCGCTTTTTGAGTAGCTGGAAACTCATGAGATGTTGGACCAAGGATTTATAGTGGGTGGTACCAAGTGGAGAACCTTTTTAACAATAACGGTAATAACACTTTGCACCTAAAAATCCGTATATCACCAAGCTTTAGATCGTTGATTCCATTTGGATGATGCAATCTTGCGCTCTGGAGTAGGTGGAAATCCATGAGACCTGGAACCAATGATTTTTAGTGCATGGTACCAAGTGGAGAACATTTTTAACGCTAGAACTACTAGTCTTAACTTTAAGCGGATCAACCGCGGTCAAATAACCGAGTCAGTGGCATGAAACATCTAATTTGTTGTGTTATTAATTAAAGACTTTTTTCAACTTTTCTCCTAAAAGAATATTTGTAAATTGAATAATATAATAATACTAAGTACCTCGTGAATTTCAAGCCCAGTCTTCATAAAGAAGAGTCAACAAGAAAATGTATTAGGTAAACTTTGATGAAAAACTTTTGATTGATTGACACTCGTGATTGATCTGTCTCCCTGTAATTAGTCTCACCGTATCAACTGAACGTAATTTCGACCTAAGTATTTTACTGCAATGATGCTTCACAAAATTATAAAACTGACTATAATAAATAAAAAAGATTTATTTTACTACCATATTTGACCTTGCATGTCCTTCGATGACAACTATTTAAAGTCATCTCAATATCAGCCACCACTTTGCAATAAAATAAAACGTACAGCATCTCATCTAACCCCTTGCCTTACGAGTTCCTTTGTGACAGTGCGTGCAATAATTCAGAATTAATTGTTGGAATAATAATCCATCACTGATTTCCGATATATCGATATAAGCTCCTGATATATTGACATTTTCAATTTAACAGTTTTAGAAAAACTTAAAATTTTACCGTGTCACGTGTGCCACACGTCATTGTAAGGTAAGGGATTAAGAAAGTAGAGACAACCTTAAAATGTCCTCTATTCCTCCACCCACGCAAAATGATCTTATACTTTATGCATAATATTTTTTCCATACTGTGACAAATATCAGCAAAATTCATTATGAACACTGTTACTCTTCCACCCCGTCTAAATTAACCTCTGAGCCTACAACAAAGTGTGACACTCGTGTCATAATAAATAGAATAGAAAATTCTGTCTCTAAAGTCATTCAAAAACTGTTACACCAAAAACATTAGTCGGTAACAGAACAATCAAATTATTTCTACAGCGCTAACACGTTCCGTGCCAGATCATTTTTAAAGATTTTCTGTTCAGGCCACGTGAGGCGTATACGACCCACACCTTTGCGATTAAATAAATTCATTTGCAATATACATGATATTAAGATGTCTATAACTGTAAACGTTATAATATACTTGTTAACTATACAATATATTTTTCACAATAAAATTCTTTCTTTTGCAATGAAAAATGCAAGCAACCTGAACGGGAAATTTAATGGGGGTCGTATACGCTCCACGCAACAAGGGAAGTGTTAATACTGCGTTGAGTTATCTGAAATATCAGAAAATAAGTCTGAACTTCTGATTTCAAAAATTAATTCTGTATTATTAGACTCAAAGTAAAAGAAAAAAATCTTAGGGCAAAGTATTAACAAGCAAAATACAAAATAAATCTGTTAAAACTTCAAAAATCAATTACACCCAAATCACAAAAACGAAAGAATACCCTTCATCAACCAAATTAAATCCACATTGCAATTCCACCCACAGTTCTACCGAACCAAAAAAAAACCGGAAGCTTATCTCATCTTACAAACAACTTTCTCAACCGTTATCGTTTCTCAGCGAACCATCGAATAATTTCCACGCAAACGTCGTCTCAATTTTGCAACCCCTTCGAAGTTCCTTGTCCGTAGACGTTATCGCGTTCCTCGATCAAGATCTCCTCGCGTATCTCGACAGCGTTGACAAATTGCACGTGCCGTTCTCGCGCGACAGGCAGCACTAACAACAGCAACAACAACGTTGGAAGGCGGCCGACGAAAGAATGAAAAAAAGAATCGGCTCTCAGGGAGAGCCGGTGTCGGTCCATAGATCTTGCAGGTGAACCCCCGTCGTCGTTGCGTCGTGTCTCTTCGAGTCGACGCCGACGCTGTGCCATGCCGTTTAATCGAATGCGTCGCGGTTCCTTTCTAAGCTGAGGTTAACACTTCCTCGAGTCTGCGGGGGCATTAAATCAAACGGGAATTATTGCTGCAATTTTACGGTGCATAACTGTCCGACCGTTTGCTCCCGCGTTGTCGCGATGTCGTTGGGGAGATTGGTTGTTGCGAGGAGGCGGGAAAGAGTTGGAGAAATAGAGAGAGGGAAGGAGAGGAGGAAGATAGATGGCTAAATAGATTGATTGATGGATAGATTGATAAAGTGTAAGAGGGAGGGAGAAAGGATTGGATTGCTACGGGACAGTATGGCTGGTCTAATAGTTTGGGAAATTTTTAGAAAGATTGGAAACTGGTAGTTTTGACAGACTTGGTAGTTTTAATGTTGGAAGAGGGTGCAATGAGTTGGAAAGTGAGGAATCAAGAGTTGAGAAACACGACGAATTAGTAATTTAGGTTTTATACGATAGACGTAAATTATTTACTATACGGCTCCCCTGACTTTTTGGAAAAGATTTCGAAAGATTGAAAGGAAGTCATTCTGATTGTCTTGATAGTTTTAGTGTTGGAAGAGGGTGGAATAATTTGAGAAAAGAAGAATTAAGAGGTGAAAGATATGATGAATTTAAGTTTTATATGATAGAAGTGGAATATTTATAGTATGGCTCCCCTGACAGTTTGAGAACATTTTTGAAAGATTGGTAATTGGTCATTTTGACCGCCTTGGTAATTTCAGTGTTAGAAGAGGTTGTACTAATTTGGATAGTGAAGAATCAAGAGCTGAGAATCATGACGAATTAATAAACTTAGATTTTTAAAATAGACATGGAATATTTACTATACGCACCCGTTACAGTTTCACAAAAACAAAATTTTTTACATCGATTATTTTGACCGCCTCCGTAGTTTTGATGTTGCAAAAGGCTGGAACAATTCGAAAAATGCCGAATCAAGTGCTGAGAAACATAATGCATTAATAAATTTAGGTTTTATGACATAAACACGGAATATTTACTGCATGGCTGCCCTAACAATTTTGAGAATTTTTAGAGAAATTGAAAACTTGTCACTTTAACTATCTTGATAGTCCTAGCATTAAAAAAGAGTGCGAGGTAAAGAGGCACAATAGAGGAAGTTAAAATACCAAGAGTATATCGCGAAGATAAAGAAAAACACAAAAGGAGCCAGTCAGACCAAAAGTAACATAAAACCAAAAGAGAAATGAACAGGACGGAAAAAATGGATAAAAAAGTGAATAGAAAAGCCAAAGAGAATGGTAAATCTAACGATAATTAAAACTGAAGCGAAAGGAGAAACCCCCAAAGCGAAACTGCCCGTCAAGGTTCAAACGAATGGAAGAACATGAAAGGATCTTGAAATAAAAATAGTACAACAAAAATTAAAAGAGATTCAGACAAAAGAGACACAAAACGAGAAAGAATTCAATTAAAGATCAGAGATCTGAAAATGGCGTTAAAGATATACAGAAAGCATTCAAGAAACATAAAGGAAGAGACGACTAGGAGGCGTATCAAAGACGGAAAAATGCTAGTTAATGTCAGATGGAATAAAACAAAGAGAAACAAAGAGGACGAAAGAACTCTATCGATATCCAATCGTTGCGTGGTCACAGATCGAATCCTCCTCCGACTAAATATCGTCGATCGACCTCTGCAAGTCGACCCACACTCGCCGCCGATGTAATAAACGTTATCTTTTACTGCCCAAGTGAAAACCTCGGCGGTAAACACTCTATAAAATTCGCGACATTATCTCATTCGATGTATGCGCGGTAATTTCAAGACGTATTGCTGTGAATATTCATGCTCGGTCGTAAAATGAAGCCTATTATAAAATCCTTCGCATTCTCAAATAGAAATCTTAGACAGAAATCAAACTTAAATCTTTGCGATTTTGCGGAGAACAAACGTTTTGCGATATCTATTTTAAGGGAATTAGACACGAGTAGATACGAGCAGATTTCCCTTAAGCCTTTTGCCACCCTCGCATAGATAAGTTAACCCTCTATGGGCCCCTGTGACTTTGACGTAATATAAAACACTTCCAAACTTCTATTCTTCAACGTTACTTTTTTAACTTTATCAAATATTATAATTTAGTTGATGAAAATCATGAAATTCTTTACAATTCAATATTTAGAATTCAGATTTAAATCATTATGTAAAATAGTATTTTTGTCATTTCCTAATTGTGCTATCGTACAACTGATCTTCGGATACCACAAAAAATTGGGTCTATAGAGGGTTAAGCTTCGATTGTAAAATTGTATTGTAGAAAATATCTGCTCCGTCCGAGAAAACATTAATTAAAAATTCTCAATTGATATATTAAATAAATGCAAAATAGCGCTAGAGTAACAGACTTGAAAACGTGGATAATCCATTTTTTTCTTGTTCTTTTACATTTTTTAACATCTGCTGCTACATTTTCGAGGGCGGAGAGAAGTTTGAACTGTACCCCACTAATTGTAACTTTTCTGAATCACTGGCTCTCAAACTGAGTTCCACTGTCCTCTAGGACAGAGGTCTCCAAAACGTACTACGCAGAAAATTCTAGGAGGTGCACAAAAAATTCTAGAGGGTACGCAGGAAATTCTATGAGGTACACAAAAATTCTGGGGGTACGCAGAAAATTCTAGGAGATACGCCTCTCTGTTTAAAATACTTTATATCCTCTCGCGCGCACAAAATGAGCATGCATATATGTTGTTGCATTTAACATAAATAAATAATAACTTGATTTTCTGCAAAAAAAGAGAAAGAGAGAATTTGGGGATGCAACTTATGATTATATTCATCATAAGGGTGCGCAGTTAAAATAGTTTGGAGATCACTGCTCTAGGGTGCCACGAACGGGTCACTTGTGAGGAGAAGCCATAGTAATCAACCCCTATTGCTTGTGACCATCAATAATCATTAATTACAAAGATAATTAGCATATTTTTTGCTATAGTTTCAGCAGGAATAATTTTATCATAGTCGATAACCCAAATACTGTAGCCCATCCTTGTTGATTGACATTTTCTTTTGATTCAGGTAAAACAGATAACGTAGCAATATACAAATTTACCATTGCATAAGATACTATATTTTATGGGGTTGAAGTTTTAAAAAAAATTTTAAATCAGTGTTCTCTTAAAATCAGAATTTTTCCTCATTTCCAGGTATTTACACTCTGCAAGAGCATCTGCACGATCAAGAAATCGTAACACCGCGCAAAGTAAATCACTTAGGGGAGCTACTATCGCACAACGTCACCCATCATCACAACGAGGATGGTCCTGTGGTCCATTACCGATTATCAGTCCGCGGAAAGGAATATCATCTCGAGTTAAGAGCCGTCGACAGCTTCATCGGGCCGGGTATGGTCGTTGAAAGAAGAAAACGAGACGTACACATACGTCAATCCGCAAAAAGGCGGTCCAGCAAGTGCCATTATCGCGGATTCATTCACGGACACGCGGACTCTCATGTTGCACTGTCAGCCTGCGATGGCTTGGTAAGTACCGTTTTGTTTGGCGATAACTTCTTCTAGATATGAAGTGGTACTTGCAAGCAACTGCTACGACGTTGCTTGTCATCCTTTTTGAAGGAGTAGAAAGTAATTTGACACTAACAGTACCATGAGCGGTTAAATGACTGAGTGAAGAACATTAAAATGCCTAATCTCTTTTATTTTTAAACCTTTTTCTTACTACTTTCTTTATGACTGTCTTCACAGTAATTCAGAATAAAATTGGTAAAATAAAAACTAGTAGAAAATAATAAAAACAGTGATTTCTTATATACCGTATAATTCTATGCAACATTAATATTACAGAAATAATTGTATCGCGTCGCATCTCTTTCATATTCACAATTTCCGTAATTTTGCAAAATTTGCAAATTTACCGCCTCACGAGGGTCTCTCAGTATTGCATGGCAAGGGTAAAATAAGTACATTGAAAAAACGGAAATCAAGAGTTAAAAAAGGTGATCAATACAGTAATTGACATTTTATAAAATAGAAGTAGAAAATTTATTTACGATTTAAAAAAATTTAAGAAAATTTTTCGAAAAAATTATAAACCAGTCATTTTGACAGCTTTGGTAGTTCTAGTAGTAAAATTCTGTACAGGTTTTCATGTCTGGTGGAAATCAGCTCACATTTCATGTGAATTATAAAAAATATATGTTGATTGATATAGAAAGGTATTAACACTAGATTTAGGGGTGTTGATACACCTATTTTTCTGAAGTGAACCAATTTCACTTATACAAGAAAATTGAAGTATTTTGTAAAGAAAATAGTTCCAAATCAATTTAAATGTAAGATTCATTAATAAAAAATTAACCGATCAATGTATTATACATATGGTAATCAAATTTTGATTGAGCCAAATTGACTCCGTAAATCTAGCGTTGATAAGAAAGTCTTGGTTGATA
The DNA here is from genome assembly GCA_910591515.1 of Cerceris rybyensis. Classification (NCBI taxonomy): domain Eukaryota; kingdom Metazoa; phylum Arthropoda; class Insecta; order Hymenoptera; family Crabronidae; genus Cerceris; species Cerceris rybyensis. Next base: position 63,225,381 of record OU342789.1, on the reverse strand, counting down.
TGTGCTTTTGATTTTTTGCAAAAGTGTTGGCGAAAGGGTTAAGGGAAAGCACTGTTAGATTTTAAATGTTCGCGGTATGAGCGATGGTAGAAGCATTAGGCGTTGCGTGCAATCAACGAGAAGAATCGCACGTAGGACTGAAATTAACTGTCAACATAAACCACGGTCTGCGAGTAACATTTTCCTATCGGATCTGTACATCGGACCGCTCACAATCGCCATTAAAATACAACACTGCGACCAACTTTCACGGCTGATTTCATCGTGCTAATTTAGTTATAAGAAGAAAATGCATTGTTACAACCGTGCCTTTATTTGTCATTGATATCGCAACTATCTTTTGGATTAGAACAATTAAGGGAAAATTAAAATTGCTGATGTGTAGGAGGAATTAAATAATATACTTTTTTAATGGACGGTCTTTTAGAATTAAATTTTTTAGTTAGAATTTAAACCGTAGACTTTGACATATTTTAATTAATTTCTCGTTGATTCATTACTATTTTGTTTTTTTACCAAATTGAACGTTAATTAATATCAGTTTTTTGTTAATATAAATCATCAACCCTTTGTGGACGATGGACGCATATATGCGGTCTGAGAAAAATTTGATTGTAGTTTTTTGGTGCGTATATACACGGTCAGAGTTGAAAAATTCAAATATAACTGTTGAAATATAATTAGACAAATAGTAAATTTCAACTATTATACATTAACAGTCTGACTTTCCCATAATAAATGGTTTTTCAGTGCCAAATAAATAATTCTTTTTTAATATTCCAAAAAGTTTCCGTCCGCCAAGGGTTAATCATTTGTATATTATCGTTAAACTTATTGTGCTATTCGAAAATTGCAATTGTTGAAATTTTCTTTCCATCTGATCAATCATCGCCACATTTATTCTCAAATATGAAAAATAAGGTAATTTATTTGAAAGTGGTACCTCGAATTTTCCAATTCTCAAAGAATATTATCATCTTTTCATAAGAGTTTTCATTTTCTCAACTAAATTGAATCTCCTACGATAGTCTTATCTTCTAATCAACTATAGCTTTTCACTTTTTTATACCATTTTTTATTTTTTCCTTCACATTAATATCCTTTCAATGCCTAATCCTCAAACGTTCTTGAAAAATTGTTAAACTAAATATTTTTCCTCTACACTTTAACCCCTTAACCTACGATTTCTTTTTCGATGGGACGTGCAACGGCACACAATTAATTCCTGAAATCAAAAGGTTTCACTGACTTCTGATATTTCGTGCAACTCAATGTGACATTAATAATACAGAAATAATGAAACCGTTTCGTGATTGGCTGATATTGCCAAATTAATAGTTTTTGTAGGCTAAGGAGTAAATCATTGTCGTTCGCAATCTATTAAACCCTATTTCACCAAAACTAAATCAAGGTACAACATATTTAACTACAAATCAATCATTATATATTATCTGAAAACAAAATTTAAATATAATTTCACCCGAAAGGTTTATATCTTTGTATAACTTCTCACAGTTAAACTAGCAATAAAAAAAGCCTTATAACAAAAACGCATCCATAATTAAACAAGGGCTGTAAGAAAAAATAACAAACGAGATTATTAAAGATCGCAACAGTAGAATGAACGAGCGCGATAAGTGGAACAAGACGACGAAAGTGGTCAACGACCGAGGTGTCTGATATATCGCACACATATACTACTTTCTTTTCCTCCTTCGCCGCCGAGCATCGCTTTGAACGCGGTCGTAAGACGATATCTACGGTTGTTCTACGATGTAAAAATTGTAACAAGGCTAGCCAATTATAGTAACTTATATTCGTTTTTAATAACAAACCAGGACTATAATAATATTGTTAGAATATTGATACTGCTTACTTTATATTATACTGGCGATGCAATAGCTATATCCACCTTGAATATTTTCGTTATTTGTAACAATATCAAAATGTTACATATATGCTATCGTTAACACTAAATTTACCGACGATTAATTCAGTATATTTACAATTGTTAAATAAATATGTTAGAAACAAATAAACAAAGGAAGCAAAAGAATTGATCGATTCAGTCGCTTAGAGTCTTCAAGATAGACAGAAAAAATTGGAAAAAAAAATTGTAATATTATGTTAAATTGTAGGTACCGCCGATCAAATTATACTTCACGACTTTAATTCTGAATAATTGTGAATAAAATAAGTAGTGCATGAAAAAACGGATTCCTCGCTTTAACACAATTTATACGTAACAGTTTTTTCTCATAGCTTTGAGGTTTTCACGGCCAGATTGATTGGCATTAAATTTAGCTTCCGGGTTGGAACCGCGTTCAAGTTTTGAATTTACAAAGATGTGAATTTAATTAAAAAAAAAATTCACTTCAGTAAAAGCGATAAAACTAACGAAATTACTAGTGGCATTCGACCTGTTAAATCGTCTGTGCCAAAAGACAATTAAAGGTCGCTAATTTTCTAGGCCGCTAAGTCTTGTACTTCCGGAATTCTCCCATCGTTCCACTTAGGAACTAACTTTCGATATTTCAGTAGTCCGGCATGAAAGCAGTTCATCTTCGTCCGCCCCTTGGCGATGTTTATGAATATTAGCACGTACGCGCCAGATAACGTATGCCAACGGCCGTTAGTGCACGTACTGACGGAGTGAATTTCAAAGAAATTACACGCAAGCCAGCCCAAATGGCCCGCCGGATGATATATTACACTTATACGTGGTATAATATGTACCAGTCAAATTGTGATTAATAACTCTCGACAAGTCCTCGCGAGAGATATCGCTCCATCTTCCAGAAGAAGAGGAGAACGCTCGCTGGCGTTTCGACGGGTTAATTATTTTTCCGGTTGCCATACCACGGAGATCGTATTTTCCTCTCGATTAAGGTTATGGCTATTTTTAGACCCTCGAGGAACATTTTGGAAGGAATAATTTAGCAGAAGTTGTAAATCTGTCGGGGATGGAGATATGGAGATGTATCGTTTGTTGAGGGTAGGTTGTTGTCGTTTCAATTTGCAGAATATATGAGTGCTACTAGTTTACATATTCGCCTCTTTGCACTCTAAATTCACTCCTTTGATTAGTAAACTCACCCTTCTGCACTCTAAATTCACCCTTTCGTACTCCAAATTTACTTATTTGCATCCCAAATTCATCGTTTGTAGGACAAACTTCCCTTTCTTCCACAACAAGTTCTCTTTTTTCCGGGTCAAATTGGCCCTTTTACATTCTAAATTCACTCTTCTGTAAAAGAAATTCACCCTTTTTTCTATAAATTCGCCCTATTGCTCAGTAACTTCACCCTTTTGCACTCTAAATTCATCCTTTGGCTCCATAAACTCACCCTTCTGCCATCCAAACACACTATTTGCTCATCCAAATTCGCTTCCTCTAAATTAAATTCACTTTTTTTTCCATAAACTCACCTTTCCACCCTCCAAACGCACCATTTACACTCCAAACTTACTTATTTGCACCCCAAATTCATAATTTACAGGTCAAATTCCCTCTCCTCCACTCCAAATTCGCTTTCTCCTGGACAAATATACACTATTGCTCTCTAAATTCACCCTTTTGCTCCAAAAACTCACCCTTCTGCCCTCTGAACCCACCATTTGCACTCAAAACTTACTTCTTTGCACCCCACCATGCAAATTCATCATTTGCAGGTCAAATTCTGCCTCGTCCAGTCCAAATTCGCTTTTTCTAGATCAAAATCACCATTCTGCATTCCAAATTTACCCTTTTACATTCCAAAGGATCTAATCGTACCTACCAGACATCATTTTACACCCCAAATCCACCTTTTCCAAGGTCAAATCAATCCTGCCACAAATAGAAATTTTCTACATTAATATTTCACTTAAAAAACATCAAACGTAAATTAATTTATAACAAATCAAAAATTCTATAAAAATTTCAAATTTGCAAACGTATAGTTTTAAATCTCCTATTAAAAAGTTTAACCTTTTGACTGTAAACTGACAGAAAACAACTTGCCGTTCTGCATTTTGACTTTAACAACTATGATAGTTTCGCCTAGAATCTACACTTTCAGATAATGTTCCAACTTTAAGTTCAAAAGGTTCAACTTATCGATAGTAAGTTGGATAGGAATACGTGGAATTTGTAATTTCAACGAAACAATGCAAAGGTGTTTGATCGCGTCGCATGTGTAAATGACGAGCTACAACGGCACTCGCACGAATTCGCCTTGGAGCGATCTAGCAGAGTCGACGTGTTGGTGTACCTTCGCAGGTGGACGAGGACTAGGTGTGCCGTCATAAATCTGCCAAGCCGTGGCAAATTAAATCATTATCTGGAAGCTGGGAGCAAATTGCACCGATGCATGCTCGCAGGCTCCTCCTCTCTTCCACCTCCGCACTCTTCTGCTTCCATTGTTCCATCGTTTCTTCTCCATCCTCCCACCTCCCCACCTTCGCATTCCGTTCTTCTTCTTTTCTCCTTCCATTAAGATTTCATTTCTAGCTCGTAGGAACATCCTGGATGAATTTTTCTTCCTCTACTTTGCGCTACTTGACTCACGCTCTTCTCATGGATTGTAATTCTCTAATGAAAATTAACCCTGCTGTTCTCCATGGGTCCATAGGACCAGAAATTTTGGCATAATATTTAGCCAAAGATACCCTTAGAGCGACGTCTCCCCATAAAGATTTATGACAGAAAAAAATGTGGGAGATCATGTGTTAAGAGGTTGGCAGAGATACCATTAGAGATTTTTTAGAGAAACACGTTAGAGACTTTTTTTTGGAATGCTTAGATCTTTTGGTTAATTTTAGTTACATTAATATTTAAATTACTTTATTGTTTCATTATTATCTAATGTATAGATATACTCTATAATATTTATTATTATATTGTATTCTTAGTGTGTGCTATTATTATTTTATCTTATCCTGACATAAATCATTTAACTTTATGTACGCCTATATCGGGCCATCCGACACAACATTTCGTTTTCCACTTTAGACGCCCCCCCCCCCCCCCTTACGTTCGCTCTTTCTCTCCTCACGCGTTGCGATTCTTCAATGAAAATTAACCCTTTCAGCGCTATGAACGTATATATGCGCTCGGCAAAGTTATTCACCATCAGCTATAAACGCATATATGCGTCCGGCAAAGTTGTTCATCATCCCCTATGAACGCATATGTGCGTTCGACAAAGTTGTTTACTGTCGGATATGAACGCATATAAACTTTAGCCAAAGTTGTTCACTATCGGCTATGAACATATATATGCGTTCAACAAAGTTGTTCATCATCAGTCATGAACTTATATGTATATGTGTTCTCAGGCTTCCATTCATTCTGGATTATAAACGCAGAAAAAATTTAAAAAAATAATTAAAAATTTAATTTACTATATTTAATATTGTTTATGTTATTATTGCTTAATGAAAAAAATGGTTCGACTAAGGTTTTTGCAATTACTGCTCAAATTATTTCAATTATAATCAATGTAATTTGCAATGAAACTTCAGTCCGTCCTGCTTGCGCTCCGTTAGAAAAAGCAAACAGCCCACAGCAAACTCTTAATGTCGCTCAACTCGGCGCTGAAAGGGTTAACCCTGCTCTACTCCGCGGTTCCATACGACCATAAATTAAAACTATTCATTTTTTTCTTCTCCTACTTTGGCTTTGCTCTTCTCATGAGTTGCGATTTCTAATGAAAATTAACCTTGTTGTACTTCGCGGGTCCATATGACCAGAAATGAAAATTATTCTTTTTTTTCCCCTACTTTGCCCTATTTGGTTCTTGCTATTCTCACGTATTGCGATTATCCAATAAAAATTAATCCTCGCTTACCTATGTCGAAAAATTAAAATTATGTTGTTTTTTTTTCTCTTCTCATTCACTGCACACCCTCGAATAACGAAAGTAGGTTTGCCAAATTCCAAAAAGAGTAGAGGAGATCAAGGTGTGAAAATGGGCCACTCGCGGTCCTCCTAGAGACATTTCTACAAAACGACTAACGATTCGTTATAGAGTACACAGTAAAAAGACCAATTTTATACGCCATATAAAATATATAAAATGATTACGGTGCAAATAAAAAAAAATAGTATTACCTCTAAAATTGTTTGAAAAGTCCATAAATTCCCAGAGTTCGTGCAATTACCTCCGAAGAGGTTAAACGATCTCCGTAAACTCGGGCATTCACGTGAACCCGCGTAACGGGTTTTGGTGTCGAATCGAACGAATCCTAACCGTCGGAGAAACTTCTCCGTTATAGACTCCGCGTTCTCACGCAATGCTGTGTAATTGCTCAATTTTCTCCAGGAAGCTCATAGAAACTGCATATCGCCCGGATACCAATTGACCTGGCTTGAATATTATAAAGACGCGAAATTTCGCGAAACCACCTTCTAAGAGCAGTTAGTCCGTTAATCGCGAGAGATAGCGCCAACGGCCACGTTGATCTCGATTGTTCGATAATGGCAAACGATGGGACACGCTGTAAAGATTAGCCTATGGCTTCGATTCCTCCGATAGTGTCGCAATGTGCAGAATATCGGTGGAAATCTCTCGGAGTAATCGAAAAATCCTATTTTCCGGAGTTCATTCAACGACTATGGGATTCACGATAGGTTATTGTCATTGGGTATGTTCTACAGGGTCTCTCAAAAGTGGATGGTACGTGAGATACTGTATTAGTTGTCAAGTCAGTGAAGTCATCATATTGACCCATTTCGATATAATTGAAAAAGACCCACAACAAGGGGCGTCTCTATCCGTTGGACAGATCGACGCAAAGTACTTGTCAAGTGACTTCTTTTGATGGGCCAATAATATAAGTCACCAATACAATGAAGTCATTTGGCTTGAAGTACAAGGTGAAGGGAGACTATCGTCGCACCGCCTATTCCCATGATATCAGCCCTTGAAACCTGAGCTCGACGTCAAAACCAAAATTGTCAAGATAATCAATTAAAAATTGAACTGTAGTTCACTGAATACATAATAAATATACGTGTGAATTATAACAAGTATTTATCTAATGGTTTCCTTTAAAAAAAAATCCTAAAAAAACACGATTTTTCAACACTTGAAATGGGAATCCCCCTTAAAGCCTAATTTGGGAAAAAATACCCCAAGGACACCGTAGAGGGTGAAAATGTATATCTAAAATTGTAGGAAATATTTATAAAACATCCGATAATCTATATAAATAAATCTTCAGATGAATCTTTGATTTAGTATTCAATACTACTTACAATACTTCTACTTTTGAAGCAGCCTGTAGCAATTCCCATTTTTCTAAGACATTCAAATATCATTAATATACTGACGTGATACTCCAGCTATTATTAAAAACATAAATATTGTAAATATTCATTGTAATATTGCTTAAGTGAACTATTTTTCCATATAGTTGTTCTTCTCGAAGACTGTTCCGCACGTAATGTAACATCTCGATAAATATCGCATACGAGCGGATGAATACAGCTTTTACGGAAAATTATTGTTTTCGCGCCATAAACTGTGAATTCAAGATGCCGGTAATACTCTTCTATAATTCATTTAGAATGCATGCCCGTAAAGTTGCCGTTTAATTCACTGGAATCGAGGAATTATGAGACGTATTTACAGCAGGCAACTATAATCCTCTGCGTTCCAAGCGGGAACTACATGTAATATTCTTCTCTTCAATCAGTTTCATATTATTTCTTACTTAAATGCGACAACATTATTCAATCTAACAATAAAAAAAAAAACATGATAACAGAAGTGGTTATACCAATGAACCGCAAAAAAATACTACAAAAAAAGGTTCGAACTTTAAATTAAGTTAACTTACAAAGATTTTTCCTAAATTATTATTTAGTACATTAAAATCCACTGGTATTTCGCTACTGTTATCATTTCCACTGAAGTAAAACGTCTTCATTGAAACTACCTCTTTACAAAGCAGAAACCTTAAAGACACAAACAGATATAGTATATTCAGCAAGACTTTACCTTTCCAATACCAATATTTAAATATTAGAATTATTGAATTAAATTATTATTAAATAAATTAGAATTAACATTAAATATTAGAATATTATTTAACTTAGATATAGAATTTTCGTAAATATTACAATTTAACACTAAACCTACCGACGATTAATTTACTATATTTAAAATTATCAAAAAAATCTATCCATATCAAATAAATGAAGAGGGTGGAAAACTTGATCGATTGAACCATTTATGGTCTACCAGATAGACGCAGAAAATTGGAAAAGAAACAACGTTAGAAATTCTGAGAACAATTTTAAAAAATTCAGGCAAAGTAATTTTACCACCTTGGCAGATCTGGAGTTAAAAGTCATACAAAATTTCATTGCATTCAATAGTGTCCATCAATGTGTTAATTTGGAATTCCTAATATAATATGAGTGAAAACAATAGATCCTCTCAACAAGGCGCGACAATTTTACCTTCTCAACACCAATATTTAAATATTGCACTATATAAGGAAATTGTATTATAAACTTGTATTAGAAAATTCGTAAATATTACAATTTAGAAACCACACAAAATTTCATTGAATTCAGTAGCGCCCGTCATCGGTGACCCCCATGGCGTTCGTGTTAACAACAGTGCTCGTAAAATCATAGTCAAACATTTACAGTAAATTGCAACTCCCACGAACCACCGTGCGGCAGGTGTAGGGGGCAAAAATATTAGCATAGATCCTTGTGCAATAGCGAGCGCTTACATTGTTGTTAATTTCTCCTTGAAACCGCTTGGTGCTCACGTGCAAGCATCCGATACAGCCTCGTACACCGTTCCCTTACGGTATTACGTGTTCCCAGCACGCGTGATATGCCACCTTTATTACGCCATAAAACTGACGGAGCAGAGAACCGAAGGCATCACGGGGGAAAAACCACCGTAAAAGTTGAAACCGCGTTCTTCATCGACTCCATTTGTGCTACTATGATGCATCGAAATTTCAAGTGTTAACGTCGCATCGTAAAGATCAGTGGATTCGATTGAAATCTTATAGTCTATGCTTTTGACCGGCGAATTGCACTACACTGTACAGGCTGTTTCACAAAGTGCGTCTAGATGCGCGATTTTCATGGGGCACGTCAAGTTCTGAACGATTAAATTGAAAGAGGTATTTCCTCTTTGGAATTAATCCTTTAGAATTAATCTTTTACAATTGAGCTGTTATTTTTGAGAGTGGCACTAATTGTAAGTCTATTTTTGAGAAATGTGTGCTTATATTAGTTTTACCTAAACATAGGTATGTCCTTTTTGCGTTTTAACTCTTTGAGCCACAGTGGGATGAAAAGTGTTCCACCTCTTTGATGATGTGAAGATACATGGTGGGACATTTTTTGTCCCACCCCGACAATTTATATTATTATATAACTTTTTCAATAAATATTAACCAACTTTATTCAAATAACAGAAGAAAAAAATGCACGTGCAGCATGAGTCATTTTATTTTCTGAATTCCTGTGCCTCAAAGAGTTTAACAGCAGAGAAAATATAAGAGAATCCTCATGAGTATATACAAAAAGTTTCAACTGTTGCATATTAGAACGCAGTGATTCTTAAACATTTGTGTGTCGATCTCTTATCAACAATAGTTAATTATCTAAAGTATGGTAAATCTTAATTGGCAGAGGAACATTTAGTGGGATGACTGCATCTGCTTTGCCTAAACCAGTCAAAAATTTCAAATAAGTGACTCCTTCGCTGTCCCAGGAGCCCCTCCGCGGTCCCATAGCAGACCACGGACCCATAAAGGCCGATGTATGGTCTAAAAGAAGACCGTGGGTGACTAGAGACCCATTTGGACCTCCCTAGCGATCCGCGAACCTCCCAGAGCCCCTTCACAGCCTCATAACGGTCCTAAAGGCCCATAAATGGTCTAATAAAAGCCCGTGGGTAACTAAAAGACCATTTAAAGCACCGAAGAGGACCTTAGACCTTAGTTTAAGAAACATAGCCATTCTCTGGATGGCCCCAGAGGAATAGATAGCTCGGGTCCCCGGGTGCGCTGGGCCCGACCTCATTGGATCAGCCACTCTCGAAGTGCAAATCTGGCCCGTGAGGGTATATCAGCTCAATAAGAAAGGTTCTTGTACCACTTTCAAATATAACAAACTAAAAAATTGCAGTTGTTGTTGTTGCTTGTTCAGTATTTTTGGCCTAATTGATGTGTTCGTTTCGCCTAGAATCTAGATCTTTTGGACAGCTGACAAACTACTAACACCTTCCAGAATTATTATAAGTTTTAAAGTGCAAATTACAAAAACAGAACTTTTTAAAAATATTTTAATTAAAAATATCTGACGAGGTTGTAAAGATGCTTTTATAAAATTGCAATTTCCATTGACAAAGTTCCGATTTTCAATTTCTCTCAATGAAAGTAACGAATCTCAAGAACCGAAGCATTCTCTGCTCCAATTAAATCGTTTGCACCTCGATAATATATTGCTTGTTGACAATTACCTTGGAGAAATTAAGTTCATCGAAGAGCGAAACGTATTCGCTTAATTGCAACCTCCCGATCGACAAATTGCCACTGTCAATTCCAAAGAGCAAATGAAGCGCACTGCCTGGTTCCTGTTTTACAACACCAATCAACAATCTTAATATTACATGTGTTCCCGTAGCTTTGTAGAACGGGTCGTTAAATCATTACTCTACAATCGATATCTCGATCATCTTTGATGTCTTAACCCTTTGGGGGCGACAGACGCATGTATATGGTCTGATTAGAACTTATCGGTGCGTGTATACACGGTTAGATCGACAAATTGGAATGTAATCGTTGAAATATTATGATACAAATAATAATTTATAATTCGAACCATTTTTTTCATTAAGCAATAATAACATAAACAATATTAAAAGTATTAAATTTAATTTTTAATTTTTTTTTGCATTTATCACCCAGATTACAGGTTGCTTGAGAACGCATATATGCGTCCATAGCCGATGGTAAATAACTTTTCCGGCCGCATATATACGTTCATATCCAATAGTGACCATCACTGCCGAACGCATATATGCGTTTATAGCCGATGGTGAACAACTTTTCCGGCCGCATATATACGTTCATAGCCAATAGTGACTATCACTGCCGAACGCATATATGCGTTCATAGCCGGTGGTAAACAACTTTTCCGGGCGCATATATGCGTTCGTAGCCGATGGTGAACAACTTTGCCAGACGCATATATGCGTTCATAGTCGATAGTGAACAACTTTCGTGAACGCATATATACCCTCATAGAACTGAAAGGGTTAAACAAGTTTTAGCTAAACATAGGCGTTTCCTTCCTACATTTTAAACAGTAAAAAAAGTAGAAAGATATACCTTCACGATTATATCCAAAAAAGGGTCGACTGTAACACATTACAGAGCAGTGGTTCTCAAAGTCTTTCGTGTCTTTCTGTTCGCAATTTTTCTAAAAATCCAAGAAGAGACAAAATAGCAATTATCAAAGTAATAGTCAAAGGTTCGTTCAAGAAAGGTGTCACAACGCGAGAAGATACATGTCTGTCGTGCATGATGCAGTCGGCGTGACCAGGATTATCTCAGCTAGCGATCATTCTTGGAAATTTAATAGACGCGTTGCATCCTTGATCCTTCGCCGATGATATTCTCCACCCTGGAGAATTCGCCTCTTCTTTGTGCGCTTAAAGATAACGAATATAACGACGGGACACCTCGATGCATCGTTTCTTTCTCGTATCCATTTTCATGCCATGAAAGTGCTCGTTTGCGTGAAGACCCGAAAGAAAGCGACCTTTTCGTGATAAGATTTTCGTAGCTCCTTCTCTTTATCACCGACGATACATTTTCGACGCGACAATGTCGGATACGTCGACTCGATAGACGGAGAATTATGGTTACTACAAGTGTACACCGGTAGCAAAAGATTGCAAATGGTGTGCTTAAGATGACATCTGATAAGGCTTTTATCACGTATAAAAGAATCAAAAGTGGTGAATGTTCATTTCTGTGTTTGATCTCACAGTAAATTATAATTCATTGGTCTTGGGCCTCTACTTTTGCGCTGCCGTTGAAATATAATTTGTATAGTGATATAATTTTCCCCGTAGAGAACTTATCATGATGAACACTACATGTGGGTCAGCGGTGAATAACACTATCGAATTAAATCATAACACTATCCATTAAATATTTCATATGACTTCCAAGTTGTAATATTTACAAATTTTCGGCCAGACCTAACTCAAACCTAACTTCTGCCTTCTGCGGGAATATTATTTGAAACTAAAACAATATTTGTGAATTTTCGCATACAATCAATATTTAAATATTGGCATTAACCCCTTTCGGTACGATTTTGTTTTGCGTCTGTCTCTGCAGTAGTTCAGAATTAAATTGATAAAATAAAAACTGAGTGGATAATTGCCTTATCAGTTCAACATTACCGCGAGTACGACGAACATATCGAATAATATAATAATGCTTTTTTAATCAAATTTTAATATTACCGCCTCAAAAAATAAACAAGGGAAGTTTGATAAATTTGAATAGTAAGTTTTTAACACTAGAACTACCGGCCTCAAATCAATATTTCAATATTTTAATAAATTAAATAAGTACTTCGAAAAAGGGGGAATCAAGCGGTGGAAAATTTGATCGATTGGGTGATTTATGTTTATTGATATAGACGTAGAATATTTATTCTATGACTCTTATGTAAACTTGGAGAATTTTTTTGAAAAAATTGTATACCTTTCATTTTGACCAGTTTGGTAGTTCTAGTGTTAATGAGCACAAGGAAGGATATACACAATATTACATACACATATTATAATAAACACGAAGAAAACATAATGGCTGCTTAATATATTCAAATCGTAAGTTGTTCTAAAAGAAAAAAAGCAACAGCATATTTCTGTGAAACGTAAAATAAATCTTATGAATAATTATTGTAAACCCATTTTGTAATACTTATTAAAAGAATAAATAATTTCTCACCAAAATGATATTTTTAGAACCCTGACAAACTTTCCCATATTTATTCAAAACAATTACAAGCTATTGAGAAACATGTACACAAAGCCAGCATCCGATAAGAGTTAAAAGAAAATACGAAAATAATTAAAAATATTAAACTGTGCATCAACACCCATTCACTTTGAAATGCGCCCAAATTGTTGTCAGTATATTCGTACTCTCTCATCTTCCAATTTCCGAATGATTTCACATTCATCTACATCCCACACGCAAGAAACAACCGACAACTTTCCATTACACAAGCTAAACTGAAATTTCCCTGAGAAATTCGATTACACTTCGCCGGTGAAACAATTGTATCCAAACGACCCTCCATCAATCGAAACCAAAACGACGGAACGGTCGATTAACGTGGCGGAGATGCGCAATAATCGCCGTACGCCTCTTCCCAAACACAATGAGACAAATGGTCGAGGTGCAAGAGGAATTAGGGGTTGGTATTATATCTTGGGAGTGAGTAAGGAGGAACCATGCGAGGAGGGGAAGTTCGGGGTGTCAAATTCAATTTTGACTTGCCGTTAAGCGTGCAGAATCGAGGCTGTACCGGCAAATTAACCCGAGAGATAATGCCATTAGCGTGGAAGCCCGAAATTACTGAACATTACGTATCGACGCCAATTACAGTTGGCCCTCGCGTATGTACTCCTATCGGTCCTTCCTGATTCTCTCTATATGGGATTCTCTCTCAATGGCGTTATTTACTTAACGTGTTCCCTGTTAGGACAAATTGTGCAATTTCACTGGAATTGTATTCTTTATAATATTTTGACGACGATATGTGAAAATTGGAAAGTAACGGTTGAGGGTAAAAAAATTTGTTCGAGCGTCGAAGATCAGAATAAAGCTGAAATGATACAGCGCTGTTGCAATTAACACTTTAACTGTCAAGACACATGAAATGGCTGTCTGCTAATTTTTTTGAAAAATTTTGGAGATTTTCTGTTTGTGATTTTGTCCATTTTTTTATTTTCTTTTCTGAGTGGTGCCACTCAACCGATCCTCTGCTAGAAGAAATTATTACTCGGAGTAATTATTGGTAGGAGAAATTATTACTAGGAGGAATCATTGCTAAAAGAAATTATTGCTTGGAGAACTTTTAGTAGGAGAACTTATTGGGTTGGAGAAATTATTACTAGGAGAAATCATTGAAATTATGTAACTTTGCATAAATTGTATTCTTTCTAACATTTTGACGGTGACATGTGTAAGGTGCAAACTAGAGATTCAGTATAAACAAATTGCTTCGAGTGACAGAGCTAGCAATAAAGGAAGAGCAGTGCTGAAATTAACATTAAAAATACCAAGGTAGTCAAAATGTCTAGTTCTTAATTTTATTGAAAAATTTCTCAAATTACTATGGGAACCAGAGAGAAAATATTCTACATCTATTTTACAGAACCTAAATTACTTAATTGATCATCCCTTTCACCTCTTCATCCCTCGTTTGCCAATGTATAATACTTCATTAAATCAACTCAGTTTGCAGAAGTGGATTTCTCATTGGAATACTTCCTTCAATGAACGTAGTTAGGTTCTACGAGGTTTGTCCATCAGTATTTATGTCCCGCTCTTTATATACTGTCTTATCTGCATCTCTGCTTACTTCTGTTTCTATTTCTGCCTGTATATCTATCTACCTATCCGTGGGGAGATCTATTTCTCCCGGTATCTTGCTATCTCTAACGTCGTCCATTTGGATCTCGGTTCGTATCTGTTTCCGTATCCATCTTTATCCCTGTATCTGTGTCTTTATGTTTCTATCTCTCTATCTTCATCTCTGTCTCTCTGTACTCCTATTGCGATATGCATCTCTATTTTCTACATTTCTGTAGTCTCCCCTCTCTTTCTCACTCTTTCTATCTCTCTGTTTGTACTTAAATCGACCTAAGTGAAAACGTTGAAAAAATTAACTCTCTAAGTAGGAAACCAGAGAAGGTCGAATACATACTTACTGGACCTAAGTAGATAAGTTGCAAAAGTGATCTATTATTGTCTGCTTAACCCGTTAAGTACTTGCGTTCCATATAAGTAACATAAAACGTAATATCCTAAAATGTTTAAAAATTCATTAAATATATTTTTAAAAATTTGTTAGATTGAATCTTACTACCAGATTGTATTAGAATATAGGTATATAATGGATTATATGTCTATCTAAGCGAGTGAACCGACAATCTATGTTTTACTGTAAGCAGAACTATATGCATTTTATTCGTAACAATTACATATACTATATTTACAATATGTACAATTATCTACAATTTACCTGTAAACAGAAAAACGGCAATAAAAGTCGATTCTCCCTTATCTAGTTATCTTAACTTATTGTTTCTTTATGCGTAACACTGTTGGTGATTCTAATTTCTTTCCTAATCTCCTGTTGGTGATTCTCATCAATATACGTTAATTTCATACTTGGCGAGACATCTATCCAATTTGAATTAAAGAAGGTATTCTTTCTTTACATGTATTTACTAGGAGTGTGCAAATACCCGGTTGTCGGGCTCGGGTCGGGCCGGAAAAATTCGGGCGGGCTCGGGCGGGTACCCGACACATTCGGGCCTAGGGAAACTCGAGTGATCTTGGGTAGCGCGACATGAGTCGGTAAAAGGTTTTGGGTACCCGATGCACGGGTCGGGCCGGAAAAATTCGGGTGGGCTCGGGCGGGTACCCGACACATTCGGACCTAGGGAAACCCGACTCATGTTAAGCTACCCGAGATCAGTAGGTTTTCCCTAGGCCCGAATGTGTCGTGTACCCGCCCGAGCCCACCCGAATTTTTTCCGGCCCGACCCGAGTATCAGGTACCCGAAACATTGGACAGCCCGCACACTCCTAGTATTTACCCAATTTATACTCTTTAGTTTGACGAAAATTCAGTCCTTAATCTATTATTTAAAACTGCGTTTTTGTCATTTTAGAATTATGCTATTGTAAAACTAATTTGTAGACACCACAAAAACTACGGACTATAGAGGTTTAATCCCGCTGTATCTCAAAGAGATAACACCATAACGGTAGACACCAGCGCGTAATTATTTAGCAGCACGTCTATCCAGTAGCGTAAAGTTAGAAGGCGCGAATAGAGTTCTCCAAGGGGCGTAGAAGAAAGGACGGTGAAGGTGCAAGGGAAAGGGAGTTGGAAACACGCGTACGCAATTTGATTCAATGTGTTCTCCAGCCGAGAGAGGGAACAGGTTCCAGGAGTACTTAAGTACTTACGTGCCGTCGTGCAGCGGCCCTGGAAAGCGCGTTGCACGGTTAACATATAATTATCGGTAATAGGTAATCAGCAGAGAGCAGTGTTCCAGCGTCCAATTAATGCGTATCTATTTTGCCGGATCTAAACGGTCGGTGGGTGGTCCTTATTACTTTCGGCAATTAGCCTTTAATCGGCCGTTTAATTCCAATGCTGGCGCGCTCGAGAAAAAAGGGGAGGGTGAGATAGATGGAGAGATAGAGAGAGGGGAAAAAGAGAGAATTTGTATGATGAGAGAGATGGAGGGAATGCCACAGGAGGGAGAAACAGAAGAGTGTAAGCTGGAGGGAAGAGAAGATATTAGATCTACTGCCTGTGTTTTATCGGAAGGCTTTGTGCGTGCGTCTCTGCATGCTTTGGTTGAAAGTTAAGCACCTGCAATCTGTTGAGATAACATTTTACGCGTGTATGTTTATCGCGAATTTTAATATTTCAACGGACTACTTTGTGTGCATCATTATTGCGGCTATCATCATCATCATCATTATATTATAAAGGATGCTACTAAATTATATGTTTGTACCTGAGAGGCTAATGCGGAACGCAGGTGTATGAGCTTAAGCTGTTTACATTTTATATTTTTAATAACAAATTTTTTCATTCAAGTAACTGTTGCTGTACTCGCTTTTCAGAGGATAAATCGATTAACTCAACTTTTGTAATTTTTGTAAACCGAAGAGCAAAAAGTAGTTTTGTAAAACCTGTGAAATTGAAAATATCAGTGAGACGCGATAAAAAAAAGTACTTGTACGATATTAATGTTACTTTTGATTGTACGATATATCAAGAATTACTAGTCAATTTTTATTTCAATAATTTAACTCGAGATTATTGCAGAGGCAGCCACAAAAGGGGCTGAGCCCTTGCATTTTCCCTTGCAAGAAATTTGCAAATTTTGCAATACCTATGAAATTGAAAATATCAGTGAGAGCCGATAGGATAATGAATTTTATGAATTTTTATTTTAGCAATTTAATTTTCAATGATTGTGCTTATAAAAGAAATGGTGATAAGCGGTTAACCCCTCGCCGTAACATTTCTTTTGGAAATGAATACGCGGCAAATCATAATTAATTTCTCAAATAACAATTTGCCACTCATTGCTGATATAGTTTATAATTTAACGCAATATTAATAGCATAGTAATAATTTAATTCTATTGTGAGCCACAGACATTTGTTTAATAGTTTTTCCAATACTTGAAAATTTCCTATTCCACTCATCGACCAGTCCAATGTACTCTGCCCTTTTTGATTTTCGGTCAGTTTTTAAGTAAATGAAATAACACAACGGACTAAAAATTCAAGCAAAAACGTAAATCTACGTGGCCCATCCTAGATAGTCACAAAGAAAAAATATAAATTCACGTGACCAGTCCATTAAGTGTTAATATCAAAAACTTTAATTCTCCATAAGAAAACTGGCTGACGTCTGACTCGCCTAATAACATGAAATAACTGTAATTGTAAAAATGACCCAATAAAGTGTAATCAATGATCTGAAGAACACTTAAAAACCTCATGCGTGTCAAACGAGAATAAAGATTAGGTTAAAAATAAACGAGACACTTAGCGCCAGTTATTACATTACATCTTTCGTGAATCATGCAAAATTCTGCATGCTTTCGAATGAAACCGATAGGAGTAGATTCGAACGGTGAAACACGATCGAAAGGGGCTTCGAAACACCGAGGCACTGTCTAATCGATGCAACTTATCTGATCGACGACTCGAACAGCGGGCGTTCCTGTTAATAGCGAGGGAAACGCGATGATCCGATACGTGCCGAATTTACGACGGGAAACGTTGAATTAATTCAACCTGGAAACCGCTCAAGTCACGAACGACTCCATGCAATCGTTAAAAAAGAAACGAAGAAGTACAGTAGGACATTTTTCAAAGCAATTCTCCTACGATGTTGATCGTTAGGTCGAATTCGACGAAGAATATCAAATAGACCTAATTCTATTTTTATACGATAGATTTGTTCCCGAAGAATACGTGTAAAAAAAATTCGTTTTGTAATCTGTTTCTTAATCGTTCTGAGTCCATAAATTTCTCATCTCAATTGTCCCCGATCTAATCAAACAAGCGACAACAGTTAAGGTTGCTCAGTTTTCGGCATACAAATTATTTTATCTAATAATCGCTTGGAGGAGAAATAACTGATCCTGGTAATGGGGCGCACTCGGAGTGGATTTTTCGCCGTATTGAAAGGGTTAAGAACGAAATGTAGGCTAAGAGGTTAATAAAACAAAGGTTTTAAAACTATAACTTACCATTTATTGACTTTTACGGAAAATTAATTCCTCGTCTCCAATGTCGCAGTTATAAAATAAAAGTAAAGCAAAATTTTCTTCTTAGAATTCGGGTCGATCGTGTTAAATCAAAATAAGTCGTGTAAAAAGAGAATGAATTTTTTTTCCTAATTCGTGTCAAATCAAAATCGTGTAAAAACAGAATTGGGTGTATGTACGTTTTTCTCGAATTAAGAAAAAGTTGAAAAGTAAATAAGTATGAGAAAGTAAGCAGTCGTACGTTGGTGTACAGTAACGAGTGACACTCGTTACGCCATAAATGAAACAGGAAATTTTGAAGCTTTCCAAAAATTATTAAATTCAAAATATGGGTAGGTCACGATACGATTAAATTATTTCTATGCTATTAATTTTGCATTAAGTTCTACACTATGTGAGAAATCAAGGATAAATTGTTAATTCAGCAATTAATTCTGAATTATTGCACATTAAATCGCAATCGTACGACAAAGGGTTAACGGTAATGCTGGCAGTGATAAATTTATTATATTTCAATGTAATGACCCTTAACCCCTTGCCGTGCGATTTCTTTATGACTCTCTTCGTAATAATTCAGAATTACATTGGTAAAATAAAAGTTGATCAGTAATTCATGGTACATTGTATAATTTAACGTAATATTAAGATTATAAAAATAATTTCATCGTATCGCGTCTCACTGATATTTTTAATTATGGTAGGATTTGCAAAACTTGCAAATTTTACTATCTAATTTACAGCGTTACGGGTGTTACTCATTATTGTATAGCAAGGAGTTAAAGGTGGAGAGCTTTTTCTCTAATATCAGCCCATGAGACGACGAAAAATACGGTGAAAGCTTACTAAAAGTTTAGAAGAATGATAACTTAAATACAATTCTATATATTCCTTTGCAATAAAGTTTCAAAATTGTAATGACACTTTATGGACACTATGTATATTGTACCTTTATTATCTTGACATCCATCAATCCAAAGTCCCTGGAATATTTCCTAATCCGTAATCAAATTACTATTTTTTAATAGAAAATATTAAATTGTTTTTTATATCAATATTTTAAATACTTTATTATTCACTGCGCTCAATTTGTCTCGATTACGGTAAAGAAAAACTCGTTTTGGGTAAAAAAAAACCCAAGGACAGATGGAGGATAAAGTGATACAGAGTACACCTTATTTCCTATTATATTTTAAGAAGCTTCTTATTGGATCTTTACGTTTATACTTTGTATTCCTTGAAACATACACTTTTCGTGCGGATAGAATGTTCATGGAATATTGTGAGCAGAAAAAGCAAATGAAAAGTAGGGATTTTGAAGGAATCCAAGCTAAAGAATCTTTGACGACCCTCGATTCTCAAGACGGCATAGGCACGCCAAGATTGCCGTTTAAAACCTCCGGGATATCCGTGACCCGGAACTCTTACAGAATTCTCAATAATTCCAAACGTTCTTAAACCTCCGAGACTTTCAGATCCGACCGACGTTCGAGGGAAATACAAAGCATTTTTGAGCCATCGGCGCCAAAAGAAAATGGGTTAGGTTTTCAGATTATATAACTTTTCAATTATAATGGCGGCAGAATTAGGGAGGCACAAACATAATATTCAGCCTAAATTTGACAATTCTTTTGAGGATATTAAAGAGAAGTTAAGCAATGGAATGGGGGTATTTCCATAATTTTTGTTTCCTTCCATCTATTCGAAGATTAATAGCTCTTTGGAGATTACAAGGAATAATTCAGGAAATTAGATCGTCTGGAATTATTACAGCAAAAATACTAGATGATACATAAATTCCAGCTTTGTATGCCGTGCGGGCCTTACCATTTCTCCATTAGACAAGATTATGAATTAGTCCCATATGGAATTTAGTCTTCGGTGTCCTGAGTGCCTTCCGATTCCGGAATTACAGTTTTATGACAATTTGCCAAATTTAACAACCCTGCAGCCTTGGTAGTGCATCGGTCCCAGATGAGGTCCAGTTCTCTTCATCCTCCACGAGTCTCACAATTCCTCAATTAACTTCAATTCCGTGTTCTTTGATACTATATCGTCCTACCTCATCCATTCTCCGGTGCCTCAGAAAACGTCAGACCCACAATAAGGCCCAATCATGCACTTCAATTCTCCCAGTCTCTCAATCAGACTTGATCTCACGGTATGTGTTATTCTGATGCTCCCTCACAGGGTTGTCCAACTGTTCAGCTTCCCTGGACCTCATTGAAAAAATACAAATTATTTTGGGCCACACATAAAATACACAAACTTATCAGCATCATCACTGGTGTCATTACTAATTTTGTAACTTCATGGTGCATGAACCAACCAATCTCCTCCAAAGTCTCCAACTCCATCACTTCAAAATAAGGCCCATCCCTCTAAATAAGGCCCAACCCTTCAGTTAATCTCAAAGTCTCAAAAGACAACAGAACTTTTCCACATAGCAAACCGTAAACATCGAAACAATAAAGGAGCTGCAGAAACGGAGCACTCCGATATTCAAGTAGCCAACTAACAAGCCTCGCATAGATCGGTCTTCGGAGTTTTACGAGCTCCACGGTAATCGGTGCATCACCAGGCCCTCTTTTCTGTCGAACCAACGCCCGGAGCAGCCACGAGGTGCATGCATGCAAGCACGTACTTAGGTGGATAGGTGGTAGCCCGATCATTATGCGCCACCCACACGGCCGATCCGTGGCGACCATTCTAATGACGGCATAAATCACGTTCCTCCGCAGGAAGCATTTATCATCATCGAGATCCTTCCTTCGCTTCCTCCTCGCCTTCCTCCACCTTTGCCCTTTGTCTTCGTTTCTCCCTTCCTTCTCGGCGACTGTCGGCTTGCTTGGTGTGCCTCAGGTTAGTTTCACCCACCTGGAAACCACCCCGAGGTATTCGGTGCTGCGTGCTTTTATCAGTGAATCAGAATCCACCGCCTTGAGGCGAATCCCTTATGCGCTTCTCGTTCTACTAGAAAATATATGTATGTGTGTTTATCGTTGGCTGAGCAAAACTCGAGGAGCTCGAACATCGAGCGGGAAAGGTTTGTCTTTGAAGAAGTTTATTTTGAGTTCTGCTTATCCTTCCTGATTTGGGTTGAATTTAATGAGAATACGGGATATATACTTTCATGAGGGGGGTTGTTTTGAAATTTGAATTTGTACTTACAATTAGTGGTGTAGTTAAACGTGGACTAATCGAAATAAAAAGTGAGCAGTGATTTCTTGTATATAGAAGACTTTGAGGTAAAAGTAATAATATAAAAAATAATTTTATGGCACCAAGTATCTCTTATTTTTCAGTTAGATACTTTTTGAAATTACGGCATTTTTTGTCAAGTAGAATTGTTGTGGGGCAAAGGGTTCAAAAAAAGTAATTGAAGGAATTAATGTCTTTAACAAGAGCGTAACGGAAATACGGGATATGCACTTACATATGGAGATTGTTTTCAAATTTGAATCTGCACTAAATGGCGTAATTCAATAAAAACTTATAAAAACAAATAATAACCAGTGATTTTTTGTATACGATAGAATTTGAGATAACCGTGATAACATGAAGACAATTGTATGTTACGCGTATTTCTTATTTTTGCAATTAGATAATTTTTGAAAATCTCATATTTTTTGCCAAGTAGAATTATTGTGGGAGAAGAGATTAAAGAAATTGATTAACGAAATTATTGATGTTTTTTAAGACATGAAAAATATGTAGGATGTTGAATAAAAACATGATAGAAGTGCAGGAGAGGAAATGGAGTGCAGAAAACTGAATGAAAATGTTTAAAGTTACAGCTTTATAGTCGCTTGGAGATATCAATCACTCTTAATCATTGCCAGGATACCTCGCGTTTAATATCAGCGATGATTGATCGTCCAAGTAATTAATTACAGCAATAACTCCGCTGCGGTCAGATTGTTTCATCAACCTCGATGTCGTTCCAAATAAGTCCGTTTAGCTCTACGAACGAATCATGCTTCTTGTCGTCAATATCACATCTATTGATGTTATTCCGTCTTCCTTTCATTGTTAAAGTCGTGCAATCATTACATAAAAATATTTCAGTCTTCCAGTAACAAAATCATTCTCAATTTAGTTCTATTACAAGTTATTAAATTATTTAATTCCAATAAATAATAAAAATATTGTCATTGGTACACTCAAAGCAATTGAAAACACAAAGTAGCGTTTGAGATACAACTTGAAATGGCTGCACAAAAGTTATATACATACTTGTTTATTGTTTGTTTTCTGCAGATACGAAGAGTCGTAATATTACGTCAGAACACGGTATGATTTACTAAAAGCGATGTCATTACGTCATCGGCGGTGAATGTGTTAAGCAACCGGGCCCAGAAACGCGCCCAGAATGGGTGACCGCGTACACCGCGGTTTCCGCGCATCATGCGTTATTGTATTGTAATTACGAATTTGCAATTAACGCAGAATATGTTAACCTTCATCCGCTTCTGAACCCCTTACCTCATGGTGAGTCACGTGTGACACAATTAATATTGTCCATTATAAAACTCGTTGTTGATGCAAATATTTAAAAAAATTTATTAGCTGACAGGAAAGAGTCAAGTAAGAGGGGCCACTCACAGGAACTTCGCACTCGAGAAAGAAAAGTATGGACTCCACTTCCGTATTAAGAAATTCCCCCTTCGATTACTAGACCCCGCGAATTAGTACCGTCTCTCCTCGTCTGTAATTGGACCCGTTAATGTGTTACACATTACGTCTTTATATGTTAAAGGTATTTGTTAAAAAATTATGAACAACGAAGTGCTATCCGGTCCCCCTTTGGATTGCTAGACATCAGGAATTCGTCCCATCTCCTCCCATCTGTGATTGAACCTCTTAATATATAACATGTTAAGTCTTTATGGGTTGACGGTATTTTTTAAAATATTGTAAACGATAGGTTGGCATCCCGGCCCCCTTTGGATTACTGGGCACCGCGATTAAGCCCATCTCCTGCCATCTGTGATTGGACGTGCTAATATGTAAAATATTAGCTCTTTATGAGATAACGGTATTTGTTAAAAAATGATGAACAATGTGTTGGTATCCGGTCCCGCTTTGGATTAGTGGGCCCTGCGAATTAGTCCCATCTCCTCCCATCTGTGATTGAACCTTTTAATATATAACATGTTAACTCTTTATGGGTTGACGGTATTTTTTAAAATATTGTAAACATAGGTTGGCATCCGGGCCCCCTTTGGATTACTAGGCCCCACGAATTAGTCCCATCTTCTCCCGTCTATGACCTGACCTTCAAATAACACTCGACACAAAAAAAATATCCTAATATTTCTCAGCACTGGAAGTACTAATTACCAGACTGCCAATATTTATGAACTTATGACAAATTCAATATTGCTAAAATGCACAAAAATCACGAAACATAAAAAAGTAACTGAAATATCCAAGATGTGGTATTCGTTGAAACACTTAGCGATTGAAAGAGTCCATTACTTAAATTCTTCATTGTTAGCTGCGCTTATCAAACTTAAAATTTTCAGAAATGTCCTCAATCCTCTAATTACAAGGACCCGATTGACTTTTGCCGAACGCTTTCTTCCTTTATCATTCGTGCCCTCGTTAATCTACTCGTCTCACGTCTTTCAACTTCGTTACAATGAAATGTGCTCTTGAAACGGAATTACTCCGTTAATAAATCCATCTGACTTGCGTGTTCCGCTAGACAAAATCAAGCAAATCTCGCCGACCGACAACTGGCAATTAAGACGATAACTCGACAGAGTAATCTTCGAGGGAGAACATCTTCAACGTCTTTCGAGATACGAGAAAAACGATATCCCGAAGAGCATCATAAAATTTGCATTCCATTAGATAAATAGTTAATTTATACGATTCATTTTGCAACGATCTTTCCACCTCTTTAACAACGATCGTCGATGTATGGTAACCGTCAACGGTGTGAACAGTTACCGTGAAATCGTCGTAGTTAAATTGAATTTAATTATCGAACAGTCTGTAATGCGTTACGATAACAATAGTCACGATTTGTCACTCTCCCTCGGATTATCTCCTCGTTGTTTCCCTCCTTTGTCTCGGCTTCATTTTCATAATTGCCGCGAAGCCGTCGCGGACATTGCCAATTACCGTTGCAAACGTACAAGCGGAACGATTCGTCTCGGGCTGTTTCGAGACTCGAGGCTTTTCATTTGCATCGCACCGACTGCGATTACTTGCCTGTGAAAACCTACCAAAGATCTCAACGGCAATTGCAACGACTGGCAATCAAAGGAGGAGGCGCATCGACGTTTGAACTTCCGCGGGAATTCGCGCGGGATGGCGGTTAAGTCCGGGTGCGCATTAAGGCTTTACATACCTTTCTTGTTGCACCTGCAACAAATGCTGGCTTTTCAAATGGTGGTGATTAAAGGACTGATTAACGGACAACTTCTGGTGTTTAAAATAGTGGTCGATTAGAAGACAACTGCTGGTTTTCAAAATGGTGGACGATTAGAACACAACTGTAGATTTTTTCAAATTGTGAACGATTAGAGAACAACTGTTAATTTTTCATATGGCGATCGATTGGAGAACAACTTTTGGTTTTTAAAATGGTGGTCGATTAGAGGACAACTGTAAGGTTTTTCAAATGTTGGTGGATTAAGGGACAACTACTAGATTTTCAAATGGCGATCAATTAGAAAACAACTGCTGATTTTTAACATAGTGGTCGATTACAGGACAATAGTTGGTTTTTCAAATGGCGGTTGATTAGAAGACAACTACTGGTTTTCACAATGGTGGACGATTAGGGGACAACTGCTGACTTTCAAAATGGTGGTCGATTAGGGAACAAATGTAGGGGTTTTAAAATGGTGGTCGATTAGAGAACAACTGTAGGGGTTTTCAAACGGTGGTCGGTTAGAAGACAACTGCTGGTTTTTAAAATGGCAGATGATTGGAGAACAACTTCCGGGTTTTCAATCAGCGATCGATTAGGAGACAACTACTGATTTTCAAAATTGCGATCGATTGGAGGACAACTACTGGTTTTTCATATGATGGTCCATGAGAAGACCTTCCCGGTTTTTCAAACGACGGTCCATTAGAGGACAATTTTTGGTTTTCAAAATAGTAGTCGATTATACCACAAACTATAGGGTTTTTGAAATGGTGACCAATTAGGGGAACATTGTACTTTGTAGAATAATACAAGGTTAGAGTTTTTCCTATTCAAAATTTAGCCGGAAAAGCATGGCTAAAGTGCCCCCAACGTTAATTAATCTTGAGGCATCCTATTCGATAAAGCTGTTTGGAAAAACCCTTTCTACAAAGTATGAATCTGCTACCCCTACTGTAGGATTTTTCCAAACAGTCCTATCGAATGGTGTGCCTCAAGATTAATAATAAGAATGACGTGCCTTAATATTTGGGGGTTAAATCAAGATATTTAAGTCAGAGAAGAGCATAATAAAAATAAACAGAATATTCCAAAAATACAACCCATCATAGAATCCCAAATTCGAATTTTCTCGCCGTTACGACTGCCGTGCCTCTACAATCAAAATTTCGATCACTCGAAATTAAAATAGTGAAAGCCGTGGACTAAATAAATATGTTTAAAAAAACTTCAGACTCTCAAACCCATTAATCTAATTCCAATAAAAATCTTAATTATCTAATTGTAAGCTCGACTCAACATTCAAAGGACTTAAGCGCGACCGAGCGAATACAAGGAGCGTGCCTTTCCCGGCAGAATTTACAAACGAGGCGATAAAATACTTAAATGTCAATTGCACGATATCATTCGCGTACTCGTCGACTCGCGGCTGAATAATCGTGCGAAGGATCGCCAATGACGTCACTCAACAACCGATCACTTTTTCCTTCTTACCGAAGACAAGACGCATTAACTGTCATGGGTGTGTACACTTGTCGCGATGTCGTGCTGCTGCACAGAGGGCAAAATCTACGACGCCAGAGAATGAGACATTTTGCGACTCCAATTAATGATTTTCCGTCATTTCAGCATCGAATGTACCACCTAAGAGAGAAACTTCACTCATTTTCAGACGAATGGAGAACAAATTAACTGAATTCAAAAAGCGCTTTATTCACCCCTTACTGTGAGGTTCCTGTTTTGACACGTTGACTGTCATAGGAATCACTAGTAACCGGCACGATTAAATTCAATGAAATTTCAGATTACTTTTAAATTGCAATAATTCGAAATTTTTGGACATGCTGAATATTTAAATGTTGGTGTTAAAAAGGTAAAAGTCTACCGAATATCTATTAGGTTGTTCGGAAAGTAATTTCGTTTTTTCCCAACGGAGGACATAATTATATTTTTTCACAGTCAACTTCACACTTAATTCGCATTGTCATTATATATTTTGACAGTTAATATAACAACGCTTGTTTGTGAAAAAATTTTGTTTGTTTCTATACAATAGTTTTCGTTTGGTGCCCTATTAAAGATGGAAAGTCGAAAGCAGCATTTTCGGCATATTTTACTTTTTTGCTATCGAAAAGGTAAAGATGCTGTTCAAGTAAGAAAAAAAAATATTTTATGTGTATGGAGAGAACGCCAGTGTCAAAACTGGTTTGCAAAATTTTTTAAACGGCAAAACCTTTACTTCGAATGAGGACATCAAAAATTGCTTGGATCAGTTTTTTGCCGGCAAAGATCAAAACGTTTATGAGCGTGGAATCATACTACTGCCAGAAAGATGACAACAGATATTGAAACAAAATAGAGAATATATAATTCAATAACGTATTTATGGATCACAAGAAAATCGTGTTTCATTTTCACCGAAAAAAACGCAATTACTTTCCGAAGAACCCAATACTTATCTGTATCTTTAAAGTTTCTGCTTTACAATGATACAAACTTGATAGAAAACGGATCACTTCAGTAGAAATGATGAAATTAGCGAAATAACTGTGACGTTCTACGTGTTAACAATGTTCGCAATAACTCAAAATTAAATCCAGAAACGAAAATTTCTCAGTGATTGGTAACATTTCGTATAATTGATCATAATATTAGTATTATCGAAATAATTTGGCCACCTTGCGACATATCTACTATATTTCAATAAATTATAAAAGTATTTGAGAAAATTGGAAGGTGGAAGAGATGGTTAATTCAGTAATTTATATTTTATAAGATGGACGTACAATATCAAATATATATGAGTCTTCTGTAAACTTGAAAACTTTTTAGAAAAACTGAAGGTCATTTTAATCACCTTAGTAGTTTTGGTACTTAAGTTAATAGTTTTTGGATAACTCGAAAATTTCTTATACAATTTACCGCATCACAAGTGTTACTAATTATTGTACGGTAAGGGATTAAATAACACTAACTCTACTGTGAATGGTCAAATGATAGATTCAACGGAATAAAAATTGTCCATATTCGTATCATCAACTAAAAGTTGACTTTTCCCACGTTTGAAATGTTAAATTGAAAATGTTCTGTACAACTTTCGCTAATACGTTAGAAAACTTTCCCCACAATATATTTTCTATCGCACGCCATCACTATGGCGTATTATATATAGCAAAAAGGGTCTAGCAGGATAAGGGGGTCAAAAGTGCCCTTGAGCCGATTTTATTCGACGATGGATCATTCGATAGGTGATCATGAATACCCGTTGTACACAAATTTTTAATCCGATACCTTCATCGCAAGGGTAGTTATATGGTAAAATCAAAAAATAAGTTGTTGCCCTATTTTTCCCGTTTAATGGCGTGCAAAAATTCCGAAAAAATTCTGACACATTCTAAACATGAATCAAATAGTCAAATATTTTCAAGCAACTACTGAATATTGCTATGTCTTTAATAAAAAAAGAAATGGCAGAAAAAAACTTAAGAAAACTAGATCCTTTATATTTGCATATCTATATAGTATCTATATTTGTTTACCTATATTGTATATATTTATATATACTTATGTACCAAAATACCCTAAATTATAAAAAGGAATCCAACCCATTCTTCTTCACCGTGCGCCAAAATCAAAAAAACAAATCGAACGAAGAACGTAATCCACGCAATCCAAACGGCCAATTTGCAGAACAACATCGAGCCATTGCTGCGCATTAAACGCTCTACCGTTGGATCAATTAAAAATAGAGATTAGCTAAATTGCGAACAGTCAACGAAGTAATTAGAATAATCATGCTGGAAGATTTTACATAAAAGACCGATCAAAATGCAAAGCCGTAACGTTTAAATGGTTAAAGCATGGGCGTCGACGATCGACAATTCTGCGACCGCCCATCGATATTCCCCGTTGGTCGAACAATCATAATTTATACGTAAGATCGAGCTCCTTGAGTTGCGCACGGTAAGGTCGGTCTCGCACGATCGCGAGCTATTGCCGTGAAAGAATAATCGCTCCACGGTTACCATTAACTAACCACAATCGAGTAGTTTCGCGCACGATCGACGGTAACGCACGTTATGCTAATCCCACCTACCTCGACGCATTTCCAGCCATGCCGATCGAAGCAAATCGGCGGCCATTTTTCCCCCTTGGAACTTATTTCAATGAAAATGACAGCGTTGTTGGACAGAAAGAGAATTGCGCCAATTGTTTACGCTGTTATGAAGGTGATGGACTTTTCGAGTTATTCTGTATTTTTTAGTTACTTCTGGGTGGATTTTTAATCAATGATGTTGTATTTTTGAAGGGAGTAATGCTCGGGTTGACCGGAAGACCCTATGGTATCTGGGTTAACCCTTTACACACCCCCTGCATTAACCTTTAACACGTTCACGACGGGCTGAACCACCGGTGGCGCATTCATGTCTGTCCCATCGGGCGGGCTGAACCACAGGTAATACATTTATTTCTGTCCCATCGGGCGGGATGAGCCACCGGTGGTACAATTCATGTTTGTCCCATCGGACAGGCTGAGCCGCTGGTACTGGCTCATTTAAGGAACTAATTAATGTAATTGGTAAATTTATTTACTTTTTTACATAGTATAATATAATATTAAATGGGAATGTTTTTCTTAAGCAACTACATATAATAAGATGACATTTGTTCAGACAAATCAACGCCTTTTTTGTATCATTACGCCGCCGGATGAGAGAAAATACGAAAAACACAACCGCCCCATGGTAGAAACACTAAATTCGGGTCCCGTCGTGAACGTGTTAAATGCATGTAGTTGTCATTTGGCAACATACTCATATTTAGTCATGTGAATCCAGTCAAAACACAAATTTTAGCTTACTGCATACTGTCACCAATTGAATACAGCTGGGATCGGGGCGGAGAAGCCCTCCTATAAAGAATCTTAGAAGAAAAGGATGTGAAAAGAAATTGTCAGCAGAGGGAGGTCGCTGGCGCAGTGGTTCCGCGCCGACCCAGGCGATCGTCAACGTTAAGCTACTCTGGCCGAGTTTCTGCCTTGGATGGGTTGCCGTGCGCCCCTAGTTTCTTTTTCACGATCCTATAATATGTTACGGATGTACGCCTCGCGGATTGATACCTGCTCCACGATTTTTCGGCGACACCTCTGGAGCGTATATTAAAACAGGCTCACCCGATTTGAACTACATACGAAGGTCTTGTGTGTGAAAAGATGTTGAAATAGTCCAAAGTTGCCTGATCTAAGTGTCTTTATTTACACTTTGTACAGTACAACTATGGAAATTACGTCCGGATCTTAACCTCACGAACGGAGCTTCTATTACAATAGGAACGCTGGATGTTATTCGGCTCACTGTTTGTAGAAGACTGATTTTTGTTAAAGCGCGTGAGAACGCGCTTCCGTCAAGTTTTGGCGGGGGCGGTCACTATTGGAGAGCAGAGACGTTGCTAATTGGGAGACTCTTTAGTTTGCAAATATTAAATTTACGATTAGTGGGCAAAGGAATCGTCCTTTGCCCATAGGTCAAGAGTCTCCCTTAACCTTCGGTGGCGTAGGGAAAACCCCGGCTCGAGTGGGGGAAGAAGTCCCTGGTCAATACTTCTTACGGAACAAAACTTTTCCTGAAGAAGTCTTGACGACAATAAGCCCATAAAGCTCATTGATTTTGAGGTAATAAACAGTTTGCAAGGCGCGGCAGCTATTTTTCTGAAATGCACATCTGTAAAGTATTAAAAATCCTACGACGAATTAAGTTACATCTGTGAGCCTCATGGACGTATTATTGCTCCACAATACAATATATATTTCATTTTTCCCAACAAACCGACAATAAATAAACAAGTTCTGCTTCAAGTCTTCGACGACCACCCCAAAGAGTTCTCCTTCGAGTAGCTGGAGCAACAAGCCTGCGGCACCAGCTAAAGGAACAAAGACGCACAAATTGGTTTCCGAGTCGGTGTCATAGAAATATATTTACTTGTGATTAGGTGCATTCACTCGGACGACTCACCTGCACGCATGGAACGAACACGCAAATAACGGACGAGCGGATAGATCGGAGAATCGATAATGTCCTCATTCATTTCCATTGAGCGGCCGGTAGAACAGCTCGCCGAGGACGAAATTACTTAATTTGCGCGCGAACCTCCGTGAGGATGTCGGGAAGGATCGTTAGTTAGGTAGAATCATCGATGATCTATGCTGATTTTCGATCGCACGTTATCGTTTATGCACGGTACACGTCGGAGATTTCAGTCGAAGGCGGCTCGTAATTTCAAACGAGCCATGACGCTTGTTGCTTTTTAATTGCTTCTTTAAGCAGATTGAAATACGTTCCTGGACGTTTTAAAAGTTGTGGGTGGCTTATCTGATATTGTGAGATTTCATTTCTCGATCGTAGAGAGAAGGATATTAACCGGGTGTTAGATTTATGGTGGAGGAATAAATTAATGGAGATTGGTGCAAGTTTCTGTGACCCTATTTTAAGAACGGCTCTTGCGTATTTTATCAAATGTTGTAATTAACCTTTCGCGCTACCAGGACTTTTTTACAGTTATAGATTATGAAGTGAATGTGAAAAATCTTGGTAGTTTGTTAGAATGTATTATTGATCAATAGATTTTAACGATTGTTAAAAAAAACTCGTAAAGAAAGCGGAAAGAAATAGCTGTCACATGGAATGACCCCGTTAACACATTGAGTGCTACGTCAGTCCCTGGAGACTGACAGTGAACTTTTCGTTCAAGCGGCCTCACTCCCTAGGGCAGTGGTGGCGAACCTATGATCCGTGGGTCAAACTCTGACCCACGCATGCTTTTTAAATGATCCACGCGTCGATTTTCATAAACTTATTTTTTATGTCATAAAAGAGAGAATAGACAATAAGAAATACTAAAAAAGTAAAGTATATATATCCAATGTCGAATTTATAACAAATATTTCCGATTGAGAACCAAAAAAAAAGTAGTTTTTAAGCATTTATCTCCTAAAATTGCAGCAAACTGTAGAAAACAACATTTTTATGCAACCGTTGCTTTAAAAAAGTCAACCATTATATGTAAGTAATAATTATTGCATATATAACAATTAAACAAATGTACGTGTTTTGTTCTAGATTGCATTTCGTACAATACCTCATTCTTTTAGTGGAAATATAGTTTACGTAATTAAATTTGTAATAAAACATATATGTTCAGCGCATTAAATAAATATGTCTGCGTGTACCATTTATGGTACACGTGGCCTGCAGGTCATGTTTAACGTGTACCAGAAATGGTACACATGGCACGGAACGTGTTAAAAAAGTTGGAATTAACTGTTAGGAAACGAGCACCACTTTGTCTTTTTGAGTGAATTTATATAGTAAATAAACTTTTGGATAATATATATATAAATATACTATATTTATTGATTTTTAATTCTATGTGTGTAGTTTTAAATGTGTGTGCGTGTGATTCGTGAGAAATGGAAGTTTGTCTGGTTGCTTTTGAGAATCGAATGGAAGTGCCAATTTTCAGGAAAGTCGTGGGTGCGGAAAATTAGGAGATATTAGGAATGGGGATCAGGGGCCTCGGTAGGTGGGGATGAGGTTTGCGAGGAGTAGGATGGGCCCTTAGGAAAATCGGTATGCATGTGTGTGTGTGTGTGTGTGTGTATCTTACATGATAAAAGTACATTTTTAATAATAATACAAATAATAACAATAACAATAATAATAACAATAATAATAACAATAATAATAACAATAATAATGATGATAATAATAATAACAATAATACTGATGATAATAGCAACAATAATAATAATAGTGATGATTAATATAATGAGGTTGGGGTTAAGACGTAACATAACCTACGACTGTAAACAGTTATAATAAGCTTCTCGTTTACAGATTCTTGACTACTATTCCACTAATCGAGTATTACAAATAACTAAGAAGTATAATAAAACTTTCAAGAACTAATTTTTCCTAGATCACCCAGTATAATGCAAAAAAAGAGAGGATTCCTATCAGATCTATGAGACCGAACCGTCTGAAAGTGAGCAATCGCGGAATGTCATTGATAATTACGTTTCATTCATCAGCAATGAGTTATAGAAATGAGAGAAGGAAGGTCTCGTGTATCTCGTCGTGGAAGGAGGAATCCGTGCAAATCCGAGGAAGCGGCTGTACGAGAAAAACGTCGAATCTTAAAGGGATAGAGTTTCAGCGAGTGTAATACATCGCCGTTAACCGGTTTCACCTGCAAATGCCTGTGAAAGTAGCGAATTTACGTTGCAAGCCATTTAATTCCACTGGGTTTTTCTCTGTTCGAACGAAACCTCGTAATCCACTGGTCGTTAAGAAACTGAACGAGCATTACAGCTTGGAGTTACGTGCAATTTGGATGTATCAGACATTTGGACGAAGTTAAAGACTTGTCTGGATTCTTCCGTTTTCTTGATCTCTTGGAGAACATTTGTTGAGAGGATCGCATTCATTTTTTCATCTCTAACGCTGCATCAACAGTATAATTTTTTTAATTGACTATGGGTCTCATCGGATATAGTTAGTTTATATTTGTTGTAACAAAATTATCACAATTCAGTTGATACTGGTATTTTACATCAAATGTGCGAAGAATTACTAGAATTATTAGATAGGTTTTTATGTGAAATATAGTATGTACTGTTTGTCTTATAATCCTGAGGTGACCTTGGCCAGTGAAATAAGAAACTCTTAACTCTTTGCACTACTTTGAAGAATCTGAGTCGTGATGTTCGCGGTCGAGCTCAAAATGAGTACCACAATTTCTGTTTCAGTCAAAACAGATACGGTCAGATATATAGTACATATTTTTTCTTTTGCAACTTTGAAGTGACCTTTGCCATTGAAGTTAGAAATTCTTAACCCTTTGAGCTAATTTCAAGAACCTTCCTCGTAATGTTCGATATCGGGCTTAAAATTGGAACAACAATCACTATTTCAGTCAGAATAGATATTCTCAGATATATAGTAAATATTTTCTATCTTGCAACCTTGAAGTGACCTTGATCATTGAAGTTAGAAATTCTTAACCCTTTATATTACTTTCAAGCAGCTACCACATGATGTTCGTGATTGGTCTCAAAATTAGAACCACAATTTCTGATTCAATCACAACAGATATGGTCAGATATGTAGTGCATGCTGTTTATCTTGCAACCTTCAAGTAACCTTGAAGAATAATCATACAATAAGGGGTTAAAACTACCAATAAGAAAGTTGGCATCGAATGTCGGCTACTACGCTCCTTTCCCGGAATCAGCCGAGTAAACGTTCTGGAGTTAAGTGTTAAGGGATTACAATAACAACAGACTACATCCTTAACTCAGAAAGACCAACGAAACTTCAAAGTCCAAAATTAAATTCTATCTACCCATCCAAAGCGACTACCATATCGAGCAAAGGGAATCGAATTCACGAGGATAAAGTGGGCAGTGCTGATTACCATAGCGAAGTATCAATCAGCAGGGAGCACAATAGTCCGTAATTAACCGATTCTAACGGTGTATCTTGCGATCGGGCCCTAAGGGAGGCGATCAATAACAGGCCCAGACCCGCCTCGAATGAGATCCGACGTTTCAGAACGGAGAAAAATATCTGGATGATCGTTAACCGAGCCGACGACAATGCCCGTGACGTCGTTGAAGCCACCATGGCAACAAATCACTCCTTATATAGACGATCGGAGATTTCTGCACTCGAGAGATGAAAAGAAACCGAGCAAAAAGATGCGCCCGCGTTGCCAGAGACAAGGATCTGGAAGAGCGTAAGATGAAGAAGAAGCAAAGAACGCTGGAACAGAGAAGAAATAAGGGTGGAAGGCAGAAAAGAGATAAAAGAGAAAGAAGAGAAGGAGACGAAACCAAAAACGGAATAAAAAGAACAATAACAACAGAAAGAAGTGAAAGCACAGAAAGCAAAGAGAGAAGAGAAAAAAACAAGAGAGAGAAGCAAGAGGAGGAAAAGAAGAACGAAAGAAAACAGAGAAGAGAGAAGAGGAACAAGAAAGTGAAGAAGAACAGAAGAAAGTAGTAAAGGAAGAGGAAACCAGAAAGTAAAGAGAGGTGAGGGAGAGGAGGAAAAGAAAAGAAAGGAGAGAAAGAGGAAAAATAAAAGAAAGCAGTGAAAGAAGAGAAAGAAGAAAAGAGAGGAGAGGAGACACAGAAAAAGAGAAAGAAGGTAAACAGAAGTGAAACAAAATAAAAAAATAAAAGAAGAATAAGAATAGAAAGCAAAGAAAGAAGAGGAAGAAGACAAGCAGGAGCAGCAAGAGGAGGAAGAGAAAGAACAGACACAGAAGAAACAGGGAAAGGAGGAGAAACAAAGAAAGAAAGTGAAAGAAGTGGTAGAAGAGAAGGAATAGAAATAGTAGAAAGAAGATAAAGAACAGGAAGGAAAAGAAAGGAGGTGAAAGAGCCAAAAGGGAGGGACGAAGAGGTGAAAGAAGACAACGAAAAGAAGGAAGAGGAGGAATCGAGAGGCGCGGGGCCCCATGTGGCGCTGAGTCACGCTCTCGGACCTTTTTCACTTTCTGGTCCCCCGAGAGGAGAGTATCCCCCTTCCCGTGGGCCCCTCCTGAACCCTCCTGAACCTTCTTTGAGAATACCTCCGCGAGACTGGCGCCGTGATTTTTCACGGTCGCCGTCGAGAAATAGTCTAAATGACGAACGTTGCCTTGCTCGACCTGTATTTCTGGCCCTCTTCTGCGCCTTCTTCTTATACTTCTTTATCCTCTTATTTTTCTTCGCTGCCTACCCTACTTCTGCCTTCGACTACCTTCTGACAAATATACTTGGTCGATCGTTCTTTGAACTTCTACCTGACGAATGGCAATGAAAACTACAATGAAAATGAATTTGCATTGGTTATTTTTTGGCAATCATATTTTGCTTTGGGCTAGTGATGAATAAACTTTCTAAATGCGGGCCAGAAAAAGAAATTTTGGCGAGCCAGTATAATTTATTATAAAATACAATAAGAATTCAAAAAAATATTATTTTAAAAATCCTTCAAAACTAACTTGATGAGTAAGAGTGTGATTTGGGTCTAACAAAAATCCCAAGGTCACATTTGTATCACAAGCGCATATATGCGCTCACTTTTTCTGGTCACTATCAACGAAACGCATTTATACGTTCGCATTGTGAGTAAATAGTGGTATATACGACAGCCTAAATTACTTAACTACATTCGTCGATTAAAGTGTGATATCACTTTTAGAAATACAGTTATATTTAAAATTAATCTAAAGAAACTTGGTAGCAAAAATATATTTTTGATTTTATCATCTGATAGGAATGGATTAACACTATATGTACGCATGTTAAAACTATGGTATTGCGATATATTATCACCTCGTCGTACTATTTCTTTTATAATTATCTCCGCAATTATTCAAAATGAAATTGGTACCTAAATTCCTTAAATTATTTGTGCAACATTCGGTGATTAACGTGCAACATCACTTTCTCAAATAATGTTATATTTAAATTTAATATAAAGAAATTTCGTCGCAGAAATATATTTCTGATATTGTTATTTGATCCAAATGTGTTTCACTATACTTCCAAGTGTTAAATCTATATATACAACATTAATCGATTAATGTATTATACAATACTACTTTTAGAAATACTGTTATATTTAAATTCAACATAATAAAATTTGACAGTAAAAATATATTTTCAATTTCATTATCTGATGTAAAAAGATTAAAGTTAAAGAACGATACATCGATTCGCATGGAAGTGCAAGCATTATCTTATTTTACAAGATAATGCAAAATAAGATACAAGTATTAATCCCATAGAAGCAAATTGCACTGTTTGCAAAGTATCAACGACAAATCAGCTCTGCACATGGCAATTATTCATAATCTAATAGTGCTACCAACAAGGTCGCCCTTATAGCAGCGTTGTGAAAGAAGTGACTGTACTTTTGCCACACCCCATATATTCATCTCGGAAATCAGCTTGGACTCTCCACCGGTGTAGAGAGTTCCATAATATCCGCTCGGAGAGACAGTAGGATAAGCTTGACAAGCAACACCTTCGAAACAAGAAACGGTACAATGTAAATTGGTTTCGATCCGTCTATAGATTACCACGTTTATAGCTATGCCACATCATTAATCATTCCCGATCATCGACAGCATTTACCATTTGCTGTCAAGTAGCATTTGATTGGTGGAACACCCGTCTCTCGATTTCGATGTAACCGTACCCCGACTCCCTTCTAGCCATTTTTAGCTGTGAAATATGTCCGATGCAGAGGAAAAATTCGTGCACGATGGCTTTTTTGAGTTGGCGCTGGATTAATGTGTTTGTGGGTGGAACCAGAAAATCCGAAAGAAAAAGAATATTTCTGATTGAATTAACCAGTTAATTGCGGAATTTATAATAGTTTTACGAATCCCTCGCGGGATACAGAATTAAAATTGAGCAATGACGTGTTTTTACGTCGAATACAAGGTAAACAAAACGTGGAAGAATTACATTTTTAGTCTATAAAGAAGTGATAATTTAGTATTAAAAAGGGTACCGCAATTGAGCTTTGGGTTGACGTGTATACACGTCGAACGCAGTTAACAGGTTAATAGTACAGTAGGTGTACAGGAAAGTTAGCTGTAAGGGTGATTCACCCTAGGCCTGGTCAACCCTAATGAATCCAGAGACCACTTTCATAACACGTAACATTAAAGTGGGCCGCATTTTAGCATTATAATGATGAAGTATGCAAATTTTCATTTATTTCATATTGTATTATTTGTATTTTATTTCTTATACAAACAACGAGAAACAAAAGTATCAATAAACATATAATTATATTTAAATATAATTACATATTTAAATATAATTATGGGCCACACAATTTAACGTGTCGGGCCGCGCATTGGCCAGGCCTGATCTAGATCAACTACAAATACTGTGCTTCCAAAAGCGGCTCCACAGGGAGGGCAGATGAATTCAAAGAAAGGAGCGAAAAGTTGAATAAAAATGTAATTTTTAGAAAATAATGTTAATATAAAAGCACAGAAATTATTATATTCAAATAATTTGTACTTTCCTGTCCTGACAAAGGCCGGTACGAGGGGGGCAAGATTTTCTTTTTTCAGGAGGAGCACAGTAACAAAAAGTTTTAAAACCTTGTCACTGTGCTTTCGTTGGATACCGACCTAATTCTTAGCGCTATCATATTCAAATATTCCTTAGTGAGTCAGGATCCAAACAACAACTGTTAATTATCTCCGATTCCGTCATCGCTTTTCCCTCAAAATATGTTTTGAAGACTAAAATCTCCGAACGCCCGAGAATTCTTCTTAAATAAAGCGTTGTAACCCACACGGGATACAACAAACTTATTCGCCTAACTCTAAACAAACTCGTACAACAACTACACCAAACAGACACATAATTATCTCAAACCACAAAACATTCCGGAAAATAATAAAACAAATCGTCGCCCTCGCACATTATAAATAATGAGAACGTCTCGACAGGCGCCCTCGAAGTATCGCGCGAGGGCGCTACTCGATGCAAGGCGTAAAGGTAATAAAAGGTGCAGAGGATGAGAGGAAAAGACAGAAATAGGGAGAGAAAGAGAGAGAAAGAGAGGTCGTAGTAAGAGGAAACCCGGTTTCGTGTTTCAGGCGGGCATGCTGCGTGGAGAACACGGCGAGTTCTGGCTGGAACCAGTCGCCGTGTCCCCGGAAGAAGAGGGAACGAGGCTCGAGGCTCTCCTCGAAGACGCCGGCGCCGAGGCGCGCTCGAGGCTACACCGGAACTCGCCCGCAGCGACCGGTAGGCCCCATCTCGTCTTCCGCCGGTCCCTCGAGCAGCCGCAGATCGAGATCGGCGCCGCCGGCCGCGCTAGACGCCGACGAAAAAAGAAGAGGAAACAGGAGAGAAACTGCGGCACCCGCGGTGAGAACGCGCCGACGATCTTTGTCTTTTTGTAGCTTCCCCTTTTTCTCTCTCTCTCTCTCTCTCTCTTTCTCTTTACCTATCTATTTATCTATCTATCTCTCTCCTTTTCTTTCCTTTTCTCTGTTTCTATACCTCTTTTGCTCCCTCTCTGTCTGACTTTCTATGCCTCTTTCTTTCACTCTTTTTTTTTTAAACCTTTTTTATTCCCTCTCTGTTTCGATTTGTCTGTCTCTGTCTGTTTCTTTCCCTCGGTGCTTCATTCGTATCCTGAGGCTTCGTTTTGTTCATGTTTCTCGTATTTTGTTTGGGCTCTTCCTTTTGCAACGATCGTCCTTACCCTACTCAAGGAGTTGAGACACGATTAACCCTTTAGCCGCGATACGAGGATACACCGGGTGTCTCGTTTCCATTTTACACTTGTTCTGTTGGAATAGTGAGGAAAATTTGTTGTGGATAATTGGAAAGAAAAAATTGGATGTAATATGTGGAGAGAAATTAATGAATATGGGAATGCTGCTACTGGTCGACAACTGAAAGATGGCTAGAGGGCTGTGGAATCTCTCGTTTTTAACTGGCTCTTCTCGCCGTTTCGTTTTGGAAATCCCCTAATTCCGGCTTTTGAAGTAAACGACTATGCAGAGTGTTCATTTTAAAAAACTTGGTTTGAGGATTCTAAAAAGGAAATGGCGGGAATAGGCAGTTGAAATCGAGAGGTTCCACTACTTCATAGCCATCTTTAACACTAGAAATTCGAAGCAAGTCAAAATGACTGGTTCTCAATTTTTTCTAAAAGGGTCTAGCAGAATAAGGGGGTCAAAAGTGCGCTTGAGCCGATTTTATTCGACGATTAGTCATTCGATAGGTGATCATGGAAAACCATTGCACACAAATTTTTAATCCGATACTTTCACCGGGAGGGTATTTATAGGGTAAAATCGAAAAATAAGTTTTTCCCTCATTTTCCCCAACTAATGTGGTGCAAAAATTCCAAAAAAATTCTGACACATTCTAAACATGAATGCACACGTTCGGGATTTTTTCAGATTTTTCCTTTGCAAGTTCCATTTACGAAAAATGAAAAACCGAAAAAAAAATTTTTAAACATCGATTTCGTATTGAAATCTTCCGAGCACAACTTTTTCCTTTTTACAGTAGTTGCCTAATGTTGTCATTGTTATACTCTAATTTTTTCAGATTTTTTGAGTACGGTGCATCACGGTCGGAAAAATCAAAAACCGATTTCTGGGACACATTTTGGGCTGAAACTCGCCCATTATTTGCCATTCTTACATGATTTTAATACAGTATGTTCATATTGTGACCTTCAATGTTTCTGCACAGAAATATGTAGATGTTAAAGAACAGGATCGGGATAATTAAATAAATTGCTGATTGTATGGTCTTTATAGCCTAGAATTTTAACCGTTCTTTCAAAAGCGTTAATGGCGCAGTGTCTATCCTGCTAGACCCTTTCTCCAAGTTTATATGACAATCATAGAACAGATTATAAAGTAACGATTACCGAATTAGATTAACTTTTCCGCATTTTGATTTTCTTTTCCCCAAAGTAATTTTTTAATATATATATATGCGGTTCTCAGAGCGAAAGCGAAAATTATATATGTGAAGAATTACTGATCAATTTTTATTTAACTTTCCACCAAGAATTTCACTTAATAAATTTCATTTCCTTCCAACAAACGTAAGACACGTTCGCCTAATTCAGGTTGATAATTCGATCGCGCAATTAAGATTTCACTCGAGCCGGTACGATGGATCGATAATACGGTTTGCCAAAATGGATATTCATTGGAGTTAATTACGGGTTCCCAGAGAACTGGATTATCCCTCTCGATAGGGTTGCACGAGCTATTCGACGATGGCGCGTATCGACTCAGACGATCTTACCTCCTCCTCGGTCTACTCGCGAACGCTTAATCCCCTGAAATGCGAGCTCGTTACTCGGTTAGTAGGTTCGACGCTTCGAAACTATGTCAAAGATCATAGGTATTCGAAAATTACTGGAGATATTGGGTGCATTAATTGCCTCAATTGGCGTAAAGTGAATTTGGTAATTTCGCTATTCTTCAGGTACTCAATTTTTAAATGTACCGTGCACAGCTAGGTGCATGATTTCCTTCCGCATAGATTACACAGCTTAGACTTCTTTGCTCGCAAATTAACAATAAGAGCAATTAAAGTAGTAAAAGTGATGTTTAACCCTTTAACTTGCAACAACGTGTGGCACTCGTAGCTCGGAAAATGTAGTAGGAAATGTTTAAGTCTTTAAAGAACTATTAAATTGAAAACATCAGCCAGCGAAATGATTTCAATATTT
Organism: Cerceris rybyensis; assembly: GCA_910591515.1. Classification (NCBI taxonomy): domain Eukaryota; kingdom Metazoa; phylum Arthropoda; class Insecta; order Hymenoptera; family Crabronidae; genus Cerceris; species Cerceris rybyensis. The sequence continues at coordinate 63,184,126 of OU342789.1, read as the reverse complement.
CTGTACTGTTAATATTACGTTCAGTTATACGAAATACCAGAAATCAGTGACAAATTTTGATTTGAGGAATTAATTTTGAGTCGTTACACGTTCCGTCAGAATAGAAATCGTAGGCCGAAGGGTTAAGAAGTCTACGTTCATCTTAACCCATTTATATCACGTGACAAATTCTAAAATATATCTTTACTATCAAATTTGTTTATATTAAATCTAAGTCTAACAGTATTTCAAAAATTGATACTGTACTTTAATCGACGAATGTTATACAAATAATTTAGACTGTTCGTATGTGTTTCTATTCACTCCCAAAGTGAATAAATAAATGCGTTTCGATGATAGTGACCAGAGAAAGTGCGCGCATATATGCGTTTGTGATGCAAATGGGTTAATACCAATGAGATCTTCTAATTATTGTAGGATATTTATAACAAACATATACGTTGTTACATATACACCCCCTGTCCCAAAAGTAACCGGAATGAATATAAATAAACATAAGTTGACAAAAACCATTTTAATAACTCGAAATATTCTCTCCCAGCAGAAATTCAACGAAACGTGGAACATGTTCTACCATATACGTAAAAAAAAAACATTTCTTTTCGCTCCACCTAACATGTATCTAGGTATCTAAACATCACCATATCTAATCTCGGTATAACTCACAACTGAAAACCATGGACATATCTACGGTCATAATCAATGGTTGTCGGTATCTCTAAAGACGTCTTTACTCATGAAATTCCTATTTCCCTCTGAAATGGAGCCGGCAAAATGACAAACCGAAGACGTCGCCGCTCAACACGCCCACGTTTCCTCTATCTCCGTGCATCCAATTACATTATATGCGTAGACACATAAATACTCGTAATACGCGATGCGAAAACGGGTTCGAGGAGTGCGAAGACGAAAGGAGGAAGAGATGGAAAAAGGAACAGAAGAAGAATCGAGAATAGAGGAAGAAAAAGAAGGTGTCCGTTCTCACTGTAGGTGCCGCGGATTCTACCTTCTCTGGCTATTAATTATAACCTCCTCCTGGAGCTCCTGGAGTCGTGGTTTCTTTTCTTCTTTTTTGATTTTATATTATCACAGAAGGTGCGAGGGCGCGAAATGGAAGTTTTATTGGGCGAATGGTACATGGCAGTGGGTATTGGTTTTAAACCTTGAAATACTGACGCGTATGTGAGCTCAAACAGGCTATTTTATTGTAAATTATTAACGCATATATTTTCAAAGAAAATGATTTCCCATATAGATGCGTCAGATTGGAAAGAAATTACGAGATTGTTTTTTCAAGATGGTGCTTCTCGCAGTGCTTAGTTTTGGTTTTTATTTGGATAACTTAGATTTAGATTCAATTAGAAACGTATTTTAAACATAGATACACATCAGTTTTAACACGTTATTAACCCATTTGCATGGGTACGCGGAATAATACGCGCACGGTGGCTTATCACCAACGTGGAATATTCTCCTTGCTACAATTATGAAACTATGGTGGAGGGTAATAAGAGTTGCCTGCTGTGTTTAGAGCAGCAACTCAAATGGGTTAATAATCTTTAGACGTTTCTTAATTAGTTTGTTTCTCTAGTTATTTAATTTTTTTATTTATTAAAAGTTGTTCTATCTAAACTATCGACAAACGACAACTCTTTTTATTCGTAATTACATTGTTATTAATTCCATCAATTTTTTCACTAAAAGGGTTAAAAATAACGTTTCATACATGTATTAGGCTCACTTGTTAAGAAACCGTTCGTCGAATTCTCCGCGTAAATCAAACGAAATAATTAAGACGGCAATGCGTTTGCTCGTTGGAAGAAATTTATTTGAAAGTACCGGCTTCCTTAACAAGACATTATTTATCAGTAATTCCATTTAGATATAACAAGGCGGAAGAAAAGATACAGTATCCTATACTTTGCGGCGCAGCACGAAGAAAGTGAAGTATCTAAATACAAAATCGTTTAATCGGGAATCTTTATCGGTGCTGGAGAACTTTGCCGAGGTTCTCGGTAGAAGCTTTAATTACAGGACCGTGTAATTAAGAGGGGGCAAAAAAACGTGGAATGGTAACGTTTGTCGTATCGTTGGAGGCAATTTCATCGATAAGGAGATAAGACTCGAAATGGCGACACGCCCACGCTATTCGCGGCTACCACGTACCCAATTACTTCGCGGTCTTGGGCCCATAAAGTGGGTCCAATAGGAGAAATGTCAAGAGAATTCGAACGAGAGAGGAAGAGAGAAGTATTGAAAAGTAATTTTAATATTTGTCAAATAGTAGCAATGTTGGAGAAACAAGTTTGTTTAAACGGAATGACATTATTTTTGTATTTTTATTTTTAAATGTGCGTAAAAAGCAAAGATAGTGCCACTGTTCTCATGCAACGCTATTTCTTTACGGGGTGGCAAATAATACAAGACAGAAATTATCTGATTCAACCCTCTATAAGCTTTTATTCGTCAAAGCGAAATTTTTAACTTTGCCAAACATTATAATCTAATTCGTGAAAATCATAAAATTCCTTACGTAAAAATCAGGTTTAATCCATCATTTACAATTGTATTTTTGTCATTTTCTAATTGTGCTATCGTGAAACTGATCATCAGATGTCACAAAGAATTCGGTGTACAGCGGGTTAAGTATTAAATCTGCTTTATTTAAGCATTACTGTGATTTTCTTCAATCTTATGATATATATATCTTTTCTTATGTTGCTATCATATCCTATTTGCATCATTGTTTCGTTTTTTATTAAATTAGGATGAAATAATAAAGTCTTTCAGTTAAATTAACACTAGATCTGCCGACAGTTATTCCAACATATTGTTACGTAACATCCAGTAGAATGAATGTTACTGGGTTACGGGACATGTCAGTTGTTATTGAAACGTCAATAGATATCTTAAGAAATATTAAATCTACAACAAAATGTTTCAAACAAAAGTGATCCATTTTTTTATTTAGAATATGGTTCCGAAATAAAAAATAGGTGTTTATGACACAAAAAAACAAGATGACCTTGAAATGATCTTGAAGACGCCCACGCATTGAAAAATCAGTAATGCCATTAGACTCCCCACCCGCAATAGTAAGGGGCACGCATCGCTTGGTTTTTCTTAAATCACCCGTTTTCGAAATTTTTTACAATCTCAACTTAAATGGGACACCCTGTATATATGTACATCTTCTTCCAACGTAATTATTTAACAATTTTACACATATCAGATTAATCAATAGATCTAGTATTAAAAATAATAGATTTAACATTGACAGTTCTACCATTGATTCGTTCTCCTGTTCTCCAGAATCAAATCGCCTAATGCAGATGCGATAAGAGACTAATATTTTAAAATATAAGAAATTTAATGTCGACAGTTGTAGTATTAATTCATCTTTCTGTTCTCCAGAACCAAGGCGCCTAACGGAAACGCGGCTCGAATGGCAAACACAGCCGGGTTTGGTTCAGGTTCAAGGACGAGGTCGAAGGAAACATCATCAGACGAAACGATGGCAACGTTCCAAAAGATCGATCAGCAGACCACGGCACGTGGAAGCCCTCGTTGTCGCTGACACGACGATGATGGCTTTTCATCAGGACGGCGACGTCGAGACGTATCTCCTGACCATCATGAACATGGTGTCCTCGCTTTACCTCGACCCCACGATTGGCAATTTCATCAACGTTGTCGTGGTCAGGATTATTCTCGTGGAGGAGGAGGAAACGGAAGTACGTGTGTATGCTGTGTAACGGAAGTATATGTGTATACTGTGTAACGGAAATGACGTATACTGTGTAACGGAAGTGACGTATACGCGGCCAAGCAATTTGGGTTGTGTAATATGAAATGCAAGATATTCTATGGATTATAATAATTATACTGCGGATATTTATGCAAATTTCAAATTTAATTAGCAATAGTCCTGAAGTGAGCGTAGGGTTATTATTTGAACCGTGCAATGGCCAAATTGATTAAAACTTTTTGTATTTTTTAAAATTCAAGTGTATTTGATTAAATTATAACTCTTTGTGTTTATAATAAATTTGAGGAATAATAACTATTAGCACTATTAAATGACGAAAATTGTTTGGTCATTTTCATTTCAGAAGTAAATTTGATTGACTTCATTTTTTAAGATTTGAAAAAATTAACTATAGAGGCTCTTTTAAAAATTCTAACTTTTTCTGTTTATCACAGTAATTATTTAATCTCACCCTATAGCTTCAATAATTACACTTATTAAAAAATAATAATAAATGTTGCAAGAACTCCTTTGAAATGACTAATCCCTTAAAGCCAATGCTTAAATGTACTTTTATTTTTTATAAACCCCTTGCCATACCATTTATATTATGAATCCTATCACAATAACTACAAATTAAATTGATAAAATAAAAATTAGTCTATGATTCTTGATATATCCTGCAATTTAATGTAATAATAATATTATAGAAATAATTTTATCCTGCCGCGTCTTACTGATATCTTCAAATTGATAGCTTTAGCAGAACTTACAAATTTCCAATCCAATTTACCTCATCTATAATTTCTTATTGTGCGACAAAGCGTTACTTTAATAGTTTTTTTTAACTGATTGTCTTAACGGCAGTACTATCAGCACCATCCCTATTAAATTTCAATATATTACTCTTTAACCCCTTACCGTACAATTTCTATTGTGACTGCTTCCGTAATAATTCCATATTAAATTGGTAAATTAAAAATCGGTCAGTGATTGTTGTTATATTCTGCAATTTAATGTAATATTAGTATTATATTAGGTGTAAAGGAAAGTTCTGTCGTTTTTAATTCGTGCGGCATCCAAACAGAGAGTTCGGACAGGAAGCCAAGTCTTTTAATGTGATCCAAAGCAGTAGTCTGATGAATTCCAAGCTTGAAGCCCATATCTGTGGAAGTTAACGTGGGATTTGTCCTGATCATACTTCGATGGCGTCCCTGATCTGGGTTCTTCTTTCAAAGATAAATCACCCGAACGAAATTTGACAAACCATCTTTGACATTTTCGAACTGTTACTGTATCCTCTCCAAACACGTCACACAAGTTTTTTTTTGCCTCCATCGCGTTATTCCTTTTTGCAACTCATACAACATGCAATATCTTAAGTGCACTTTTTCTTCACTCTTGTAAAGAGATTTACAAGTTTAAAAAACTGACTAAAATAGAAAAAAATGTGTATAAATCATCAATCATATACTAATCTAAGTGTTTAAACTGGTTTTAGTCGGATTAAAATTCTTGCTAAGGATTGATAACGCATAAAAGTGCACGTGTTCAAAAACGACAGAACTTTCCCTTATACCTAATAGAATTAATTTATTGTGCCGTGAGTCACTGATATTTACAATTTCATAGGTTTTGCGAAATTTGAAAATTTGCTAACCCAATTACCGCATCACGAGAGTCACTCGTTATAGTAACGCAAAGGGCTAAAAGAAAAATGATAAATATCTCTCTTTAAATCAAGATTAAAACCGTCATATTTCCTTCAGCAAGGATTGGACATCACCGTGAACGCCGACAGGACATTGTACAATTTCTGCAAATGGCAACAGAAACTGAATCCCGGAGACGACACGCATCCGCATCATCACGACGTGGCGATTCTGGTGACGAGGGAGGATATTTGCTCGAGAGCGAACACTCCTTGCAGCACACTGGGAGTGGCCCATGTAGCGGGAATGTGTCAACCTGATCGCAGTTGCAGCGTCAACGAGGACAATGGAATCACATTAGCGCACACGATCACACACGAATTGGGCCACAAGTGAGCTGCACTCTTCTCTCTTATAACGTCATATTGAATTTTTAACCCCGTAGCTACAAGCTATCTTTGGTGTCTTACCGCGCACCGTGTAGACTTTCAGTTGCAAGTTGCAACTTTCTGCCAGAAAGCATTTCTCAAAAGATATATTTACCCTTTGAAGAGACTTTTTTGAGTATTAACACTTTGCAAGCCGGTCCCGCGATAATGCGGGATTTCAAATACTTATATGATTTTCGATTTTACCGATCAATATCAATCATATTATTTTATATTGAGGAAAACCACAAAGTGGACAAAGAAGGCAATATTATTCCCTTTAAATTGTGCATTACTTAATTTATTTAAATTTGATATTGATTTAAATAGCAACATTATCAAATATAATAAATTTGGTAGCAGATATTTAGTCGGCTTACAATGTGTTAGGAAATAAACGTGTTCCGTCGTCATAAATCAATTTCTTGTAAAGAAACGGAAAGCAAAGGGGAGGTACTGCTGAGCACCCTCCACGGCTTACATCTAGAAATCAGAAACCAAACAAAGCTCAATTATTTGTCATTACAGGTAACCCTCCTATAACACGGTAGATAAGTTCCTAGAAAATTCCGTGTTGTGTGAAACCGTGTTGTATGAGACCCAAAGCTAGTACAGAAAGAGTGGTTACGTTCCGAAAACTTATTAAAAACAATTTTTTTTTTTAATTCTACATAAACAACTTAGTTTTTATTAAAAATATAAATGTAAAAAATATAAATTGATTTAATGTAACTTTAATTTAATAAATTTCTTCATCGTCACTGCTCAGTATAAACAATCGAGAACGTTTTTTTGGTGGAATGATATCGCCTTCAATTTCCGAACTCTTTTCTTCATTTAAAGTTTTTGTATCTTCTTTCGTCTTTAAAACATCTGTACTTTTACTTTTCTTTCTGGTTCTTACCGGAACAATGTTAATTTCTCCTTAATATCTTAAAGACGAAAATGTTATTCTTTGACACAGCATGGCTCGACGCAGACTGCCGATGAGCAGCGTAAAATACTTTTGTTTTCAAGCCACGGAGATGAAATCAAAATAGTTTACGCCACACTGTATCTTTAAGACGGCAGGCCTCGCCGCGGCTATAGAAGTACAGTGTTGTATAAAGGTTTTTGCAATTTTCTTATCATGTTACAGCGAAACCGTGTTGCAAAAGGGTTTCCGCAATTCATAAATCGTGTTGTAGCGAAACCGTGTTATAGGAGGGCTACCTGTATTTCAAGATGGTCCTTCGAAGATTCTCACCTTGTGTTTAATTAATAATAAAATGGGACTTCACGAATCTCATTTCTGGAATTAGCAGCTAGCAGTTAATGTCCTAGGTGTTAATGTCCAACAACTAAAAGATGACTAGGGAGTTTTTGGAACCCTCAAATCCAGTCTCCTAAAGTAAACGACTATGCAAAGTGACTGAATTTAGAAATTCCAAAGACAAAATGGTTAGAATGGGGGTTGAAAATGAGAGGCTCCGCTGCGTGATAGTCTACCAGTTGTAAACTGAAGACTACGACTATACCCAGCGTTGTTCCTAAGGAAGGTACAACTAGTCCTCATGGGGCAGTAAGGAAATTGTTATTAATTATCGATGTGTTGGAACTGATTTCAGCTTCGGAATGTACCATGATACGGAAAAGATAGGCTGCAGCAAACGTGACGGCGACACTTTGCACGTGATGACGCCAACTTTCGAGGTGGACACCATAGGTGTAGCTTGGTCCAGATGTTCCAGAAGGGACATTACTAACTTTTTGGAGTAAGAATGAATTAAAATTTTAACACGTTTGTAGTATATATTATAGCCTGAGTGATTAAGAGTCTGCATAAAGCAGTACAGTAGGCCCTCGACTTTCGCACATAATTGATCTCTGAGAATTTGGGCAAATGTTGAATGTTCGAAAATAAAGCGATGCAGGAAAAATATTAAAAGTTGTATGTATGTTGATGTGGTTTCGTTAAGTGACAAAAATCTCTCAAAAGTTAACATATTACAAACGTCAAGATAGCAAATTGTGCGACAGTAGAATGTGCGAAAGTCGAGGGCCGCCTATGGTTTCTTGTCAATATGGCCCATTTAACCCCTTGGCCTACGATTTCTTTTCTGACGGGACGTGCAAAGACTCAAAATCAATTTCTGAAATCAAAAGTTTTCACTGATTTCTTATATTTCGTTTAATTGAACGTAATTATTAATAGTATAGAAATAATGAGACCATTTCGTGACCAGCTGTGTTTTCAATTTATTTGCCACTATATTTCTGCCTCTTTCATTGATTTCCAACTATTTTCGTCACTTAACGCTGTTAATTGCTATTCTTAAGTAAAATTGTAAATATAAAAAATTCGAATTCTATCACATTCTTTGTCACTTAAATTTTCAAAAACTAAGAGAGTGGAGTTTATCGATTTCATCTCTACCAAATCAAAAAAAAATGTAACATTATTGAGATTACTAAATAACATACGAAATTTTCAATAAAGCCAAACATTTTTTGCAATAGCCAAGGAAAAGGTGAATGTTTAGAAGACGAACCGGCGGATAACGATTACGCTTATCCGGATTTGCCACCCGGTGCGATGTACAATGCTGAACACCAATGCAGACTACAATTCGGTGTCCGGGAAGCTTTTGTCTGTTCTCCCTTGCAAGAGGTACAAATTTTATAATAATAAACTTTAGTAAACATACATATGCCTACGTTTTGCAAGAAATATCAAGCTGTATATGAAACTGAAATCAAAATTTTGCATAATTTGACCGTTGCGACGCCAATTAATATTTTCAATTTAACCAGTTAAGTGTGTTTGACGACTATATCCGTCATGGAGAAATGATATATATTTCTCGTCATGACAACCATATCCGTTATGTGGGAAATTTAGTTACTATTTGTTATTTAACCAGTTAGATGTGATTGACGTGTATACTCGCCATCACCCGATCTTCCTGACTCACGTAAAATAAATAGATAGATGCGCACTTTCAAAAGAAGCCGCCACAGTTAACTGGATAATAGTTTCTAGAAAACTTCAAAATTTCCTATTCCGTATACATTGTCACGAATGTCACTCGTTATTGTACGGCAAAGGGTTAATAGAAAAAATATCACTTCAGTAAAAATGACGAAACTAGCGAAATACCGATCGTTTCCAACGTGTCAACCCCTTGGCGTACCATTTCTTTTATGACTAAATGTGCAATAACTCTGTATTAATTGCTGAAATAAGAATCTATCCCTAATTTCAAATATAGTATATGGCTGCACGTAATATTGAATAGTATAGAATTAATTTTATTTTATCAAGACCCATTGATATTTTTAATTTAATAATTTTTTGAGCACTACAAAATGAATTATTACATTTATCGTGTCGCGAGTGTCACTCGTTATTGTGTGGCAAAGGTTTAATAAAAAATTTTCAATAGAAATGATGAAACTAGCAAAATATCGGTCGCGTTCAACGTGTCAACCCCTTGGCGTACGGTTTCTTTTATGACTAAATGAACAATAATTCTGTATTGATTGCTGAAATAAGAATCTATCCCAAATTTCAAATAGAGTATATGGCGTCACGTACTTAGTATTGAATAGTATAGAATTAATTTTATTTTATCAAGACCCATTGATATTTTTAATTTAATATTTTTTTGAGCACTTCAAAATTAATTATTACATTTATGATTAATAAATGTCATTATGATAATTGTCACGAGTGTCACTCATAGGCTAAGGGGTTGACAGGGTATAATGGGATTTTTAAATATTGTCGCAGATCTGCTCCAAGTTATGGTGCATCGTCGATGGGACCTGTACCACCATGCTCCACCCAGCCGCTCCAGGAACTCACTGTGGGAAGCACATGGTACAAAATCTCATAATTGCACTTAACGTTTTTGCAATACATCCGGTTCTCGTGACTAGTCGCTTGTATCGGCTGTACAATTTCCCTCGATTCAAAGTCGTGTTTTTACCTCGAATTACGTAAAAATTACGTACTATTATCGTGTAGATCGTCGAGGGAATTTTTATCGTGTGGAAAAATAGCAAAAAGTTCTTAATCGTATTCTTGGTAAAGTTTCTTCCGCAATGAAGAAATACGTTGTACGACTATATGAGAACATGTCGGATCGAAAGGTAATTTCCGTTTGGTGAAAATTGACTTTGTTGTTCCTCTTTAATCAAGTCATAGTACAAGCGAGTTAATTAACTGTTTGATAGAGAACATTTACGTTTACTACCATTAGGAGGATGTTTGTTTTTTCTTTTAATTATTGTTGACAGAGGGAGAGGCAATTGTTTCAATATAAGAGCAAAATGTTCCTACTAAATGTGGAAAGTTGATTCCTTGGGTATAAAATTATTGTAATATTTCATTTATATGAAAATTGTTGTTATAATTGACCGTTTTCATGCAGATATTAAATTGCAAGTTTGAAATTATTTTATGTATTACTACCGTGACATTTTAATATATGCAGGCACAGATTATATACAATTTTCTTCTGTGTACGCTGTTGATAAATGGTAATACGGATTCTGAGTTAATATGTTACATATTTAGCAAAAAATACGTAATTCTACTGCTGACAAAGCTTGCGGTATTCAATGCAGAGCTACATCGACAAGAATATTTCAATTTCAATACAGATTTACATTTACAAAAACATCTTGCTTTCAATCTACACCCCTCCACTGCCTCCCCTAATTGTATAGATCTCAGAAATCCTCCATTATCTAAAACCATAAAGATTAATAATAATAATATTGTGATTATTTTGATCGCAGTGCTGTCAAAATCAAAAGTTTAAGTCAATCGCCAATCAATCGTGTCAAATCAATTATAAATTCTCAACCTCAATGCAGACGAATATCAACAACACCTCGTCGATTGATTGAGTATTGATTTCAATCAACACTTCAACCACTGCCTCTCCTAATTTTTCAAATCTCAAAAATCCTCCACCACCTAAAATCACAAACTTTGATAATAGTGTAGAATCTCCTCTGTCTCTATCTATCTATATATATATATATATTTATTCTACATACTTTTCTCTATCAATTATATGTACATCTTAAACTAATTAACAATATAATAGCCTAAATAACAAAATACCAAAATAGAAACACTCAGTAAAATAAAATAACTCTACTTGCTAATACTCTCCACTAAACTCTATACTTATATAACTCCACTGTATCTCTGCTCGCAACAAACTCTGTTGTTCAACGCTCTCAACTCTCTCAACTGACTCTCCTAAAAATTCATACTCGCATCCACCCTCGATACTCTTTCTCACAGCATGCATTCTTTGTCTTTCTCACAGCTTGCATTCTCTATTGCACTCACTCATTTTCTCCTTGTCCACAGACTAAACATTCACTCTAACCCTCGAACTCGCCGTCTTCCAAATCACGTATTCTAAACATTCACTCTCAAATACACAAAATCCATCCACACTCACTAACTAAAAGCTATCTCTTATTTTTTTTTAAATTACAATACTACAATAGTAATATCGCAATCATTTTGCACGCAGTGGTGTCAAAATCAGGAATGCGTGCCAATCGTCGATCGACCGCGTCAAATCGACGGTGGATGGGGCGAATGGGGTGCCTGGAGCGAGTGCTCAAGGACCTGCGGTGCCGGTGTTTCGATCGTCGAGCGAAAGTGCGATCATCCGGAACCAGCGCACGGCGGGAAATTTTGCATAGGCGAGAGGCGACGATACAAGATTTGCAACACGCAACCCTGCCCGGAAGGCGCAGCCAGTTTCAGGGCGGTTCAGTGCAGCAATTACGACGGCAAGGAGTACAAGGGGAAGAACTACACTTGGTTGCCCTATTTTGATCAAAGTGAGCGAACGATCATTGCAATTTGGTGTACAGAGAACGATAACAGCCAGAATTATGGTGAAAAGTGTTGAAATGGTAAAAGGGGTTCATAACAGTTAATTTAAAGATTAGAAGATTTTTGAATTTATAGAAAAGTTGGTAACCGAAATTTTGAGGAAATAATATTTGAAAAGAAATAACATTCTTATTTGCAGGCGAAGAAATTTAGCTATAAAAAAGTGCATAACATTTAGTCTTACTAGTAGATTTTTATTATGTCATAAAAAACAGTGGTTTATTTCGCTTTAGCTAACGTAGAAATATAGGATTTAACCCTTTGCAATTCAAATTATATTTTCATCTTGTTGTCAGTAGCTCATAACACTTTTAAGTTTTTGGTTTAAAATTTACTTCAAATAAAAAATGGGGCAATTTAAATAAATAGAGGAAAAAGAAATTCAATTAAATATCTGCTTTATTTGCACTATTTTTGTGTCTTTTGCAATTTGCAAATGCATGATATCTCTTGAAAGAATTTCTAATTACACTCGACATAGGAGGGCAAAGGGTTAAATTCTTACTTTCGTAAACCAAATTCATTTTGCTGCAGATTAAATTCTTCCTTTACGTATAAAATTCACCCAAAATTATTCTTCAAATGTCACTTCTTCGTCGCCTTCAAACCGCACATTTTGAGCCAAATAATGCACTTCGAAATTAACACGTTGCTCAAAACTATTCTGAAATTTCACCTACGCAATTCTATAGATAAAAAACTACTTTATTTCCATATAAAATAGAATATTCAAATGAATACCCTCCATAGAAAAAACGTTACAACCTTTAGTGAGAGCAAGCAACAAACAATTTACATTGTTCTACAACTAATTACGTCTCATAAAGCTCCAATAGAAATTCAAAGATTCTAATCAAATCAAAAGTTGTTATAGCAAAATATTGCAAAGGGCGTAAATTTACGCCTTTCGAGGATATATGAGGACGTATATTTACGCCTTTCGTGTATACCGATAGATATGTGAGGACGTATATTTACGCCTTTCGTATATATTCGTAGACTTGTGAAAGCGTATACATACGCCTTCATCAGTGACAGAGTTTTTATTGAAATAAAAGGTCTTTCGGAAAGAGGATTAACTTTCTGAATATTACACTTTATTAGATGTAAAAAAGGATAATTAATATATATAAAGTCACATGTTGATGGAACGGTTTCTTCTTGCCAACTGCACGCTTCTGAAAAACAATTGCCGAGGAAGACGAACGACAAAACACGATCGCGGCTAATGTCGCATGTCTCTCACAATCAGTCAAAGGGTTAAACGAGGAATTTTCAATTTCTTCCGTAACCACAAAAAAAAACACTTTTATCTCAAATCAAAATCACAAACGAAAACGGTATTCGAATAAAGTTAGAAACGTAAATCTCTTGCGATTTAACATCATTGAATCCATTAATTCCACGTTATACTCGCATAAAGTACACAAAGAATTGATATCAGTTAATTACTATTGATTAACTCCAGCTGAACCATGTGAGTTATACTGCACCGACACGGAGGAAAGCGTTATCGTCCCATGGGGTGAGGCTGCACTCGATGGCACACCGTGCAACGTGGGCACCAGGGACATGTGCATCGCTGGTATATGCAGGGTTAGTTATTTCTCCCAGTAATTGTAACAGTGATCTAAGTCATTCGTTGTTTATTTGTGTTTCAATTGATATAGTAATTTCGACTAGAACTTTAGAATATTAGATGTCTTTGGAAACACCTTACCTTTTAAATAAGACATCTAATATTTAACTCCTTGCCCTACAATGATCAGTGACACTCGTGATAAGGTAAATAAAATAAATAGGAAATTTTCAAATCTTGCAAAACCTATCACATTGAAAATGTTAATGAAACACGACGCGATAATATAATATTATTTCTATAATATTACTATTGCGTCAAATTATATGAAATATAAAAAATCACTGATCAATTTCTTTTAGCAATTAATTTTCGAACTATAGCGGTGGCAGTCACGAAGCAAATCGTAGTACAAGAGGTTAATATTATCATAATTTAATATTAAAAACAATTTAAAATTTGTTTAATTGTGTTAACTTATTTTAAAGTTTAAAACAAAACCCATCGTGTTGCAATCTCACGTGGTACACATGATGCAATAAATGGAATGGAAATTTTTTAAGTTTTCCAAGAACTGTTAAACTGAAAAAGTATCAGTAGAATAATGTGATAATATTATAAGATTAGATTATAATATAATTCAATTACCTTTTCTATTAAAATTTGCATTCGTAAAGTCATGTAACTAACACAATTACGAAGCTGAATGAATGATTGTAAAGAAGTTTTAAGCAAGTATAAATAATTTAAGGTAAATATAATTAATTTAAGGCAAGTATAATTAATTTTTCTGTAGGTGGACGTAAAGAGGTCGCATGGAGGTGACACAAAAAAACTGTTTTTTTCTTAATGGTCTTCTAAATGTGAATAAGTCACGAAAATGTCACTCACTCTTCATGAAACACTCTACATTTAAAATAACTATCGTTATATTGCTTTAAAACATTAAAGAATCAACAAAAAATGCTCACAGATATTTTAAAAACTAGTTCAACCAACTACAAACATTTTCGCAAAATTTGGCTAACAAAGAAGACATATAATTCTAAAAAAAAAATAGCAATCAATGTATCTGCAAACTTTTATTAAATTTTGCAGAAAGTCGGCTGCGACTGGACTGTCGATTCGGACGCCACAGAAGATCGTTGTGGTATTTGCCATGGGGACGGTACCCAGTGCGAAACGACCGGTGGTGTTTATGACAAGAACGACGGTCCAGGGTACAAGGAAGTCGTCGTTGTTCCTTCTGGATCACGGAATATCAAAATCGAGGAGATCGGTAACAGCAAGAACTACATAGGCATAGGAGTGCCTAATTCAGATAAATATTTTCTCAATGGGAAACGGTGGGTGGCAACGTTGGTATTATTTACAATTAGTTATTATATCAACACGTTGACCGCCATAGAGGTCACCGATAACCGCCGCAATTGAGTTCAATGAAATTTCATGTAATTTTTAAATTGTAATACTTACAAATTTTCTAATATATTAAGGGTACCGGAACTTTTTTAAAAAGGAAATCGAACAACTACCTCTACGCTGGCAAAAAGTGTTTCAAAATTATGGAAATTATTTTGTTGATTAGTATGTAAGATTTCTTAAATAAATAAATGTTTTTCGCCAGCCAAAAAAAAATTTTGATTACTTTTCGATACCGCTAATATTTAATATTTAGATATTTCTATTAAAAAGGTAAAGATCTTCTGACTATATATTTTTTTTGTGTCTTTAACACTAGAAACATCGGCATTAAATTTATTAGATTTCAATATATAAAATATGTACTTTGGAAAAGGAGAAATCAGAAAGTGGAGAGCATGATCGGTTCGGTAATCTGTATTTTATATGATCAACGTAGTGTATCTGCTGTATGACTGTTCTATAACCTTTTGGGA
This sequence comes from Cerceris rybyensis, assembly GCA_910591515.1. Taxonomy (NCBI): domain Eukaryota; kingdom Metazoa; phylum Arthropoda; class Insecta; order Hymenoptera; family Crabronidae; genus Cerceris; species Cerceris rybyensis. The sequence continues at coordinate 63,168,910 of OU342789.1, read as the reverse complement.
AAAAATTGGGATGCATTTTGACTTGTTTGGTAGTTGTAGTATTAGGATGTGGGTTTTGTAAAGATATAATGTTTAATGGAAAAAATTTCACTTCAGTGAAAATAGTGAAACAGGCGAAATATCGGTGGCGTTCAATGTGTTAACATAATATTATATTATTTTATAATCAATTATTATTGTGCAATTGAGAAAATTTTGTCACCTTTTAAATTGAACTTAAAGGCACGTTGACAATTTGGAATAATATTATCGTCATAGATATTTATAATCGGGTGTGAAATAAAGCTACAAAATACTATTTGTTAACTCCTTACCCTACAACTACCTGTGGCACACGTGGCGCGAAAAATGAAATGACATTTTGAAGTCTCTAAAAAACTACTAAATTGAAACTATCTGCCGGCCGCGAAATGATCTCATTATTTCTACACTATTAATATTACGTTCAGTAAAATGAAATACCAGAAATCAGTGAGAAATCAGTCAGAAAAAAAATCGTAGGCCAAAGGGCTAATTCTGAAATAATTAACAAAGGAGAAAGTACCTATAAGAGATTGCGTTTCGTTAACGTCGTCCATGCCCTTCGTCTTTAGGGCCTGCATTATTCGTCATAAATATTACACTTAATTATTTATCGCTTATAACCTGAAATATTGTAAATTATCATTGCAATACCAATTATGTTAATTCTAGCATAAAACAAATTTCAACGTCTCCTGACCTACTAATATTTTCAATTTAACAATTTTTGGAAAACTTAAAAATCTCCTATTCTGTATTCCGCGTCACGTGTGTCACACGTCATTGCAAGGCAAGGGGTTAAATAATAATAAAATTGGGGCTAAAATCTCTGAAAATACAATAGAAATCTCTCTTCTAATTGGACAGGCAGATCACCTTAGCAGGCGAGTATGAAGTTGCTGGAACTCCGGCTCTATACGAACGAGAACGAGACAGAGAAAAGGTCAGAATTCCGGGTCCCATCAAAGAAGACATTGCAATCTACGTACGTAATCCTATGTCAACTGTCAGCACGTCTGACACCTGTTTCTTTTCGTCTCCCATTTTACTATGTGTCCTAAAATATTTTAACTTTCCGTTTTTCGCGAGCAAATATTCTAACATAATTCGTCTAAGAATATTCGTTGCCACACGTAGCACCGAGAACTCGCTGGTTGACGTGCCTTTCTCTTGTTAATAACATTTAGAATGATATCAAGAACCACTTTTATGTTAATAACGATAGAATTACATTAGTAGCTGTCAAACTGACAATGTTGACCAGCCAAATAATGATATTAATGATCAAAGAGACATTCATAACTATGAGATTGATAAAAGTAACGATTTGTATGACGATTATGTCAATCAGAATAACAATAATAGATTAGGATCTTACGATTAGTATAATTACGATATTAAGAATAATAAGGATGTAGCATATACTTGTAGTGACAGTGATAATAATAACGATCAAATTTGATAAAAACTATTTGAATAATGTTAATAACATTCTGACTAATGTTAAAAACCGCCTTATTGTTAATAACAGTAGAAATAGTAACTGTCAAAATGATAATACTGACGATCAAAGAGATATAAATAATCATCAGACTAATAAAAGTCTGAGTAAATGATAAAGGTATAAAAGTAACAGTTGGTATGACAATTATGTCGATCAGAATAACGATAATAGATTAGGAGCTTAGTATAATTACAACATTAAAAATAATAACGATCAGGATTGTAGTACTTGTAACAACAGTGGTAATAATAACGATCAAATTGATAACAACTCTCTGAGTGATGATAATAACAGTCTGACCGATGTTTGGAACCACCATAATGTTAATAACAATAGGAACTATATCCGTAACTGTAAAAATGACGATACTAACAATCAAAGAGATGTCGATAACTATGAGAATGATAAAAGCAACGTAAATATTTCATAAAACTCTACTTTTGTCCTTTTTTTCATTATAGACCCCTTCCGAGCTTTATTCTCAGTCCCAATAACGTTGTTTCGTCGCTTCAGTTGATTTACAGAGGCCACTATCGCAATTTCGGTTTACGATACGAGTACACCGTGCCAAAGGAGGAACCCGATCGAGCACCAGAGTACTCTTGGGTATTCTCGGACTGGTCACTTTGCACCGCCACTTGTGGTGGTGGTACGCAAACTTCCAAGGCACTCTGCAACGAGAAGAAGAGCGGGGTTGTCGAGGACCACTTTTGCGAAAGCATCGAGAAGCCTGAATCGATTTTACGGGAGTGCAATCTCAATCCCTGTCCTGCCAGGTAAAATAAAACACTTCTTACATAACAAGGGTTTCCCTTTTGTTTCTTTTAACCCATTTGCATCACAAGCGTACATATACGCACATCTTTTCTGGTCACTATCATTGAAACGCATTTATGCATTCGCATTGAGAGTGAATAACGGTATATGCGAACAGGTTAAATTATTTACACAACATTCGTCAATTAAAGTGTAACATCACCTGTTGAAATACTGCTATACTTAGATTTCACATAAAGAAATTTGATAGTGAAGATTTATTTTGGACTTTGTCATATGATGCAAATGGGGTAATTTGTAATATAATATCATAGTGGATCTATAAAATGAACTCCGATTTAGTATTTATGGTAATTTTATTTGGTATTGCTGGTCGAAAAGATTTACAATCGTTACGTCATCATGTGAAGGATGAAAGAAGTGTTTTGTTTTCGGTTGTTATAGGCCGAACTTCCGGCTTTCAGGAACAATATGGCTGGTGTTCTGCGCGCTACTAATTCCTTTATGCCCGGTATCTACTAATGGCCAAATGAAAGAAGTCACTAGGCGCACCTCGACTTTCGCACATTCTACTTTCGCACAGTTGACTATTTTGCACATTTTTAAAAATTCAATTCTTTAAAGATTTTTGTCGCTATTTGAAAAATTGTTTACCTCCATACAGTCACTCCCAGGGTGCGCTATCGCTCTCGCTTACTATGTTGCCTATTAGAGATTCTCTAATATTGTAATATTGTTTTTAGTATTATCTACTAGAAGTTAAACAACCTCAAGTTTACGAAAAAACCATATTAACATACAATTTTTTATGTTTTTTGTGTATCCCTGTACTTTCGAACATTCAATATTTGCACACATTTTCAGGAACCTATTATGTGCGAAAGTTGAGGGCCTCCTGTATTCCCATTATATCGATCCTGAAAATTTGAGCTCGACAAATAACTGAGAACTAAGCGTCTCTTTCGTCATTCTCATGACGCAATGAGTGTACTGTTTTTTCGACCAATCAGGCATCGAAATTGAAAATTAAGTCAGAACGAGGAATGTCTCTATTGGTCGGGCGAATTGGAGCAAATCATTTGTCAAACGACTCCTTCCATTCGACCAGTATATCAATTAACTACCTGGTGCCATAAAGTTCCTCATTTGTTCACAGTACGCGGTTTTGCTTTAACTTTACTAAATACTTTGAATTATAATTACTAAAACAGGATTGTTACAATTTTTTGAACTTCATAAAACAGTCGCCACAGTCCCAAATGAGTCTCAAACTATAAATAATATTCATTAAAATACATTTCAAGATCACTGGGATGAATGACGTCTCAGATACATCTCTTTTTCTAAATAATTACTAAAGCTAATGTAGGGTCGTGAAAAAGAAACGAGAGGCGCGCGGCAACCCATCCAAAGCAGCAACTCGACCAGAGTAGCTTGATCGCCTGGGTCGGCGCGGAACCACTGCGCCAGCGACCTCTCCCTGATGACAATTTCTTTTCACGTCCTTTTCTCTTAAGTTCTTTATAGGAGGGCTTCTCCGCCCCGAACCCACACTAATAATACCCGTCTCTGTTACATCAGGTGGTGGGTAGGCCCCTGGCAAATGTGTCCAGTGACCTGCGGGGAGGATGCCCTTAGAAAAAGATCGGTAATGTGCGTCTCCTCGGGCATGGGCCCTGATCGATCTGATCTAGCTCTGCCAGATCGTGATTGTAACAGGGATGTTAAACCTGAAGAAGTTGGGCCTTGCCCCAATTTACCTCCATGCGGTCCATCTACCGAGATGCCGCTGATCGTCTATGCGGAGAACAAGGATGCCTCCTTTTACAACATCAGTTCCAACGATCAAGATGGCATCACGATAGTCGATGGCTTGACCACCGAGGAACCGGAGATTCTCGAGTTCGACAACGTCGTCGACGAGAACCCGGACAATTCCATGTACAATACCAAGTCGAAGTGGGTGGTCTCGAGATGGAGCCACTGCTCGAACGGAAAAAGGAGCAGGAAAGTCACTTGTTCGATTCAAGGAGACTGCGATGTGGACAACAAGCCGATAGCTGTTGAAGGATGTCAGGGTGGAAGGTGGGTTTCTGGTAAGTCGTTGATGGAAAATCCGAGAAAACAGAAGATAATTAACTCTTTTGTTCCCAGACGATGATATATCGTCGATAGCATCACTGATTACGCCATGGATTAATGGCCCTTTCCCTACCAAGGCTGATTATAGTCATCCAACATCTAAACCCTCGCGCCATCTACTAATAGTAGCTATAGTCACCCATTAAATTGGATATGTAGATTGGATATTTTTTAAATATCGCAATTTTTTATTTTTGAATTAATTATTTAATTTTACGGGAATAAGCCATTGAAGAAACCACGTGGTCGAGCCGACCGCAGTTCCTGATTGGGCCCATTGATGTTCAATTGCAAAAAAGTCACTAATGCGATTATCCCTCAGCTGCGGAGCCCGGTCCCAAAGCTTAAGTCCTTCAGGTTCCTAGGAAAAGGGTTAAAAAGCTGGTAGTTAGCCCGCACTTAACGTTAGAATCTCCTGAGTTAGCGCGAAATACTGGGTCAGCGTCCTTTCCGTGATGATTATTCTTTTCCACCTTCTTTTTTCCTGAGTTCTTTATAGGAGTACTCCTTCCCAATCTCATTTAAATATTTAACAATATTACAAATATTATTACCTATTTCAACAGATATTAGAATACACTTGTTATTAATATAATTAAATTTTTTGGTCGGTATTAAAAAGGTTAAATTGAAGAGCACATCTTTTCAGGAAAATGGGGCTTCTGCAATGCCACCTGTCTCACACGAGTTGGAATTAAACGCAGAGACGTCGAATGTCGCGATCGCATAACTGACTTATTGTCAGACGATTGCAATCCTGACAGAAGGCCGATCGACACGAGGCGCTGTTATCATAGGCGGCAGTGCGCTAACGAGAAATCTGGTAATTGACCATGACACATAATTTCGCAAAATAACGGGAACATAATTGATATACTTGTTGACAATGAAGTCATTTGATGTGAAAGATCTAAACAAGTGTCATAAATATTGCTAGGAAATATAAAATTCCGCACAAAGGCTCTGAAATTTTAAAAACTTTGTAGAAATGCAGATTGTACAGCTGCGTTCAATAAGAGCGCAATTGTGATACCACCACCACTCGACATGTCCTACCCGCAAAGCACTTTTCACTGTACAAGATCTTTAAAGGATGAAATTGCAATGAAACTTAAAATAGAAAAATGCGAAACAGAATGACTCATTTTTCAATCCAAATATATCTACTTCCACAGTCCGACAACTGAAAGATGGCTAAGAAGCGGCGGAGCTTTTCGTTTTTGCGTTGTTTCGTTTTTGGAATCCCAAACTCAGCTTCATAAAGCGAACTACTATGTAAAATATTTACTTTAATATGGTGGGTTAGAGATTTCACAAATAAAATGACGGGAACATCCGTTTGAAAGTGAGATGTTCCGCTGCTCCCTAGTCATCTTTCAGTTGTCGGGCTGTACCATTAACCCCTTAGCCTAAAGTGACGTGTGACACGCGGTAAGTAGAATACAAAGTTTAGAAGTTTTCCATTAACTAATAAATTGAAAATATCAGCCATTCGCGAAACGTGAAATTGTTTTTATGATATTAATATTTCTGGTATTGAGTTTGCGTTAATGTGAATGTTGTTGAAATAGAAATCGTAAGGCATGGGTTGAATCACGTTGCATGCCCCATCGATCGTCGCTAATTGAAATATACCGAAGTAGAATTACATTAAAAAAGAAAACTATCTACCTTTGCGATTCTGTTTTAAGATTTACATCTCTGCAATTTTACCAACTTCTAGTAAATCAGAATCTTTACGATTTTTAACGGAATGATAAATTAGAAACACCAATTTCCAATAAATCGACAGTGCCATTGTTCGTTAGTACCTTTGAAATGATGACTAGATGTCGCTCTATGTATAACGGTTATCATAACCGTTATTTGAGCAGTATTTGAAATGTTACAAGCCCCTTTTGTTCCTATGTTAAAATGTTTAATAGTTCTAACAAAAGGTTCCATGCTGTGACATGTAAAATTTGAATCTTTTTGGATGAAAAAGGATATTTAATTCTATGTACTTTGCCATTTGAAATGCGAAAAAGAGACACCTATATTTAGCTAGAACTAATTTAACATTAAAACTATCGATGTTATATTTATAGTATTAAAATATACTCATTAAGTATTTCGGAAAAATAGAAGTCGAGAGGTGGGAAAGATTACTAGTCAAGTAATTAAAACTTTATAAGATAGAAATGAAACTTTTAGTGCATGGCTTTCAAATCAATTTGGAGTATTTTAAGAATTTTTAGAAAAATCGAGAATGTCTCACTGAATATTGTCCCTCTCAATTGCCTATGTACAAAAAATTGATAAATTGGGAAATTTTTACGAAAAATTGAGAATTTCCAAATTGAATTGGTAATTGACCTTGGTAGTTTTAGTTTAAAAACCCTTTTTTTTAAATTAAATTATAACTATTTCCAGTATAACTGCTCATATCGTATTTCTTTGATTTCAGAATGCAAAGACATTATAATTCCAGCCTCGATGTGTGCGACGTATAGGCGTATGTGCGACATATCGTCGATCGTAAGAGAGAAATGCTGCGCCACTTGCTTCAAGAGACGCAGACATGCACGCAACAATAGGCGGCACGTTCTCGAAGATTAATGAAGAAATCAATCCGCTAATAATACGTACGACTGGAACGAATGCATCGTAGCTTGTTCGACATACGGAAACATGGTCGTCAAGTGCAATACAATACGTTTAAACAGTGACTCACATTAAATGATTCACTTATATATCACTGAAGCGGTTAGTGATATCAGAAAACGGGTAATTTTCTGAATGAATGCACTTCGTTGATTTCGAAGCGCTGAAATTTTTTATACTGACACACTTTTCTACGAATAATTAATTCAGTGATATTTATTTGATCAGTGTATCAAAATAAAATATACACCCCGTATATACATAGTTGCGAATTCGTTTTGTTAAGTTTATTAGTACTGTCACCTCTCTGTTATGATCTAGAAATTCTAAATTGTCTAGGACTTTTTGCCAACGTAAAGGTAGTTGTTCGATTCCCTTTTTAAAAAGGTCCTTCGATTTTTTGTTAAAGAACGTTTCCAATTACGTTTTCACTTCTTCAATTTTTATTACTTTTCGGTACCCCTAATATTATTGAACTATTTTTATTGTTCGTGCAAAAAGTGTTAACAACTCTATGGGTTGACCGGCTTTGTACTTTTCAGCGATGAACAGAAGAAGCGCGTCCGCGCTCTTTGGCATTCAAACGGTTGAGTTATCTGCTTTGCAAAATTGCGATTTTAATAGAAAAAGTTTTAATTCGGTAAAAACAATGAAACTAGCCAAATAACAGTGGCTTTTAATGTGTTACTATAGAATGATTACTAGGAGTGTGTCCAATGTGTCGGGTACCCGACCGATCGGGTCGGGCCGGAAGAAGTCGGACGGGTACCTGACGGATACGGGCCTTCGACAGCCAGACTTGGGTAGCCCTCGGGTATGCGTCAGGTACCCGCCGGAGACCGCCCGACATCTTCCGACCCGACCCGATCGGCCAGGTACCGGACAAATTGGACAGCCTGCACACCCCTAGTGATTACTGATATAAAGTACTAGAATCTCTAGGTACTTTAATGCCGACAGGTGGCAGCCCTAAAATTAACGCGGGCATTTGAATTACGCACCAAAAATGCATTTCACACGGCACTATTTTTGTTAAAATTGAATTTGATAATTAACTGATACTTGGTTAATTGCGTATCTAGATAACCGCGTGCTTTGCAGTATTTCTTGCCATCCATATTAAAATTAATATCGATATTGAAACGATAGGGATTGAATTTATTTTGATTACGTCATGGTATAATTTGCAAATTCAAAGAAACAAACACTTTAAAAAAATACAATCCCATTAATATTAAAATCCTATAAAATATCAAAATTCAGTCGTTTAAAGAGCAAATGATTGCATTTTATAAAAGATTATAAAAAAATAACACTGAATTATGATAAACACTGAATATTTATGAAATAAAGCAAATAAACATTAACCTTTACCTTGTGAAAATATCGATAAACGTTATACTTGCAATGTTAAAATAAATTTGTAACATATATTGTAGCACCATTGACAATGATACGAAGAAGGGTAATGAATTTTTTATCATGTTACAAATCTTACAAAAACATAACAAATACATCTATTGTTTTGCCACTTTCACAAATAATTGTACATAATAATATTCTTGCTACAGTCGTTAAAACAAGTATTAGAGTGTATTTACCGACTCGTCGATCTGTGAACAATACAGAATCTTTGTGCTTCCATAAAATAAATATAAGTAGTACTTTACGACTTTTATTCTTAAATATTCCAAGTTTAATATCTACATTGTTGTACAATATTAATTACTCCATCTAAAGTAAACAATACCAATTTTAAGCTTAATTTAAAATTCATCCTCAGGTTTGAATCGCTTAAATTGACATGATACATAAATGGCCGGACCCATTATTCCAACAAGTAATGCTATTCCATGGCCACACTTTTCCTGAAACAAAAGATTAACAATCATTTCTATATTTAGTTATTTACTACATTCATCAATTATGTACAAATTATCGTAATTTAATTATGTACACCTGGTGATCATACATTGGTGGATATCAATCCTTTACACTCGAGGATTTTTTGCTTGAGTGAACTAGCAACTCAAGACAATTTCGGCTAAATTAGCCAAGTGTTTTACAGGTACTTTCAAAAGATCTTATACTAAGAAAGTAAACCAAGCCACAAAAAAAAATTGGGATAAGAATATCTTATCGTATAGGCAAGGAACATATAGAGCTCAAGAACTCGAAAAACACCAGGGTACGATAGTGGCGCCTCTTGAGTGCAAAGAGTTAACCCTTTAAAAGCACTCAAAATGTAAATGCCTTCTGACTGCGCAAAACGTTCTAAAACTTTTTGTCTTCCCAAATCTATTATGCAGAAACAAGAAAACAGCTGACATGATCCAATAGCTTATTATAATCACACAATAAAGAATTATCTATTTCATAGAACGGGACATTCACACATTGCCGGACACTTTTAATTTGGCGATTGTACTCAAAAACACATACAATGATATTCCGAATTGTTAAAGCATACAAAATTGCACAAAAAAACAATTGATATGTTATCTAAAACGTTACATCTTTTCTTCGATGTATTACTGAATAATTAACAAATAAATGCATTAGTACCCTTTGTACTAATGATATTCCTTTTTTTATTATTTAAAATGTGCAGAACGGCTATAGCCATCATTTGCGGCAACGTGTTAAATAGGGACAGCAAAGGGTTCAACAAAACTTTGTGCAGCCAGACAACTGAAAGACGGTTGGAAACTACAGAGTCTTTAGTTTTCATCCACCTATACTTGCTATTTTGCTTTTGGAATCCCCAAAACCAGTTGCCTAAAGTAAACACTTCTTATGGTTGTTTACATTACTCATTTACCCCTTACTATATATACTTTATTTTACTTGAATTAAACGGAGTTACGAGATATTTTAAAAAAACAAATATTTTGCAGTATCTGGCAACGAAACAAGAGAGAAATTTCACATAAAGAAGCATATGAAGGTTAATGTTTTACAAAACTGAACAAATAGTGCAAGAACTGGGTATAAAATACGAATAAGAATTTCGTGAGGACTATAAAACGAACATTGAGTAACCGAACAAATTCGCCGAGATGAAAAGAAAAATATTTAACTGTCTACACACGCTACGATCAATGCTTATCAATTTCTAATTTATCATGCATTAACTTGTACAGTGCTTTATTAATACATCAATAAATTATTATGTTTCTTTAATGTATGGTTATCGTTTATTACGTAATTAACTAAAATGATAAGAATACTCACTACAAAAGACACTCGAACCGTCGGAGGTGTGCTGACAATAGTTCTCCTCAAAAGTAGGCTCTGTACTTGCGGAGCATGTCTGATAGCGTTCTGAATTGCAAACATTTTGTCGCTAAATAAATTATTCCCAACTGCAACACTATTCGAGTACGACTTTCTGCTTTATGGCAGAAATGCGAAGCACGTCAATAAATGAACCGAATTGACATAGAGAGGACAAATAGTAAGGAATTTCGATCTTAGGGAAATTTTGATTGGTCGAATCAAAATTCCTAGTTTCCTCTAAAAGTACCAAGCTTAAAATAATCACTAGAGTCCCTAGGATCTTTCCTATACCAGGGTAGGCAAGCTGCCGTGTATGAAAAAGGTCCGCAAACAGCGCCGCTTTTAGCTGAGCGGCGAACTAAAGGCATCAATTTATGTATAGCATACCTATCTATATCAATGTATATACAGTGGTTATATTCTAAAGTTGGCCTTGTTTTCTTTACAATTTTATTTTTAAATTAAAATAACAACGTTATGTTTCAATTAACTATTTTTTATTAACATTCACAATAAAAAAGAATTATAATATACATAGGTGTACATAGGAACACATACACTTTCTAACCTCTATTTTCTTTACAGAAAATAACCGAACGTTTCTTCCTTTGTTTCATACTTAAAAAGGGAAACAACTTAAATTATAACAGTATTTTAATAATTATAATAAGTATAAGAACTATGAAATAAATAATAATTATGTCTAGAATTCTTTTGGCTACACGTTTTCGTCTTGACCGATTTACTCGCGGTAACAGAATCACACCGATTCTCTCTTGCTAGTGTATTTGAAATTCTTCAATTCGGTGTGTATGCGTGAGTAGCGTCACTATCGCCACCTGCTAGCTGAGCGGGGCGTAACTCGGAACCGCTGAGCCCATTACAGCTTGTCGACCCTGTCCTATACCGTAACCTATTTCGCGATTTAAATAAAATTATCTTCTCTACTTTTTTTATAACTATTTTATTGAGAGTATGATTTAATGTGTCCAATTTGTCTCAATTTGAACCAAATTAAATTCCATTCGTCAAATATGAAATTGGTTTGAGTCAAATTAAATCTTGATTTGAGTCGACAGACGAAAGTTATAGAAAAAATGAATGAAACATATAATTTTAGTATTCTACCGATATCGAATATTGCAGATATTGTAGACGAGAAAAGTGCTACACAAATCGCAAGAATTTGTAGATGTTCTTAATTACGCGGTTATTCCACGATGGTTAGTCAATTTGTAGTTTATATCGTAAAAATTAATAGATATGGAATGATAGAACTACGTATGGTAGTACTATGTGATAGGTAAAACAGAGTACTATTGTTTCGAAATCGATAAAAAAGGAATTTGTGTATCGCGCACGCGTCGTTTGCACGGGACGAAACAACTGCAAGGAACGAAAGAGACTGAGGCAGGAGCTCCACCTGTTAGGAGTGGGGGAACTTGCGGCGGATCAACTACCGAGTGGTGGGGATAGCAGCGAACCAATCGGAATACGACTCCGACTTTGGCGCGCGCGGTGCCTGGTAGATATGACGCTTAAATTCACTATCAGTCACTTATGACTATTCGTACTTTTTTATTTTAAATGAATCTATCCACTATATCTATCATTTAGATTTAAAAAAAAGATTATATTCAATATCATGTATCAATGAATTTCACCACGATCTGTGCTTTAAAGAGTCAGTCTGAAATAAAAGAAATGATAGAAAAATGACTTTCTGTAATCGTTTAGTAAAGTTGCAATTATTCGGCATGCCATAAAAACGAAGATAAGAATTTTAAAAGTTGAGGGCTAGTGTTAGGTTTTTTCTGAACGACTTTTGACAATGTTATGATCCTTTTTCTGACAATTGAAAATTCTCACTTTTGGCTTGGCTCAGAAAAAAATTGTGCTTTATTTTGTTTGTAATTGTTTGTTTAATGTGAATTTGAACATAGAGTGTAAAACGAATATTTCTGACATATTTTACTTTTTTATTTTTCGTAAAGGCAAAGCTTGGTTCGAAAGTGATGCCGCAATCCCCATATAGCCTTGACCTTGCTAAACTTTTTTGATAGCAAATCTTTCACTAATGACGGTAGACTCAAATCGCATTCTGTTCAGTTTTTTGCTGATAAGTGCCAGAATTTCTATAAAAGCCGGATCACGAATTTCTCAAAAAGATGAGAAAAGGTCGTCGAAAAAATACTTTGTTTAAAAAAACTGAATTCCATTTCACACTACAAAACCAAAATTACTTTCTTGCCAACTCAATATATCTCATCTGTGATACCAGTGTGCCGGGTACCCGACGCCTCGGGTCGGGCCGAAGAAAGTCGGTCGGGCTCGGGCGGGTACCCGACACACTCGGGCCTAGGGGAACCCGACTGATTTCGGGCGGCCCGACTGGTCTCGGGCCGCCCGACTACTCTCGGGCCGCCCGACTGATCTCGGGTATTTCGTCTGCTTCGGGCCACCATGGCGGACTAGAGGCTGTTCGGTGTAACTCTTACGCTCCATGAGCGTGTCTCGCACTGAATCGCCGGTATCATGGAGCGTGAGAGTTACATCGAACAGCCTCGAGTCCGCCATCTTGACCCGAAGCAAACGAAATACCCGAGATCAGTCGGGCGGCCCGAGACTAGTCGGGCGGCCCGAGACCAGTCGGGCCGCCCGAAATCAGTCGGGTTCCCCTAGGCCCGAGTGTGTCGGGTACCCGCCCGAGCCCGACCGACTTTCTTCGGCCCGACCCGAGCCCGACGAGCCGGGTATTTGCACACCCTTAGATACCACAGATCCCATCATATTCCATTTCCATAAGGGGATTCCCCTGGACGCACTATGTGCTCGACGGCGGAGCACTGTAACATCCCAGACAGACTGGAATATTGCAGCAATATTGCAGCAATATTGCGAATCTTGCACAATATTGGCAACATTGCAGCAATGTTGCTGCAACATTGCAGTGGCAATATTGCAGCGGAACATTGCCGCAACATTGCTGCAACATTGCAGTGGCAATATTGCAGCGCAACATTGCCGCAACATTGCTGCAACATTGCCGCAATATTGCCGCAACATTGCCGCAATATTGCCGCGGGAACATTGCAATGGCAACATTGAAATGTATGCTCAACATTGATGAATATACCCCATTATAGGGGCAAACACTCAATGGTTTTTAAGATATTTGCAATTAAAGTTTCATTGCCATATTTAAGTGGAACTGTAGAACGTAACATCAAGAGCTGCCGTAGCGTAGCGGCAACGTTCTGGGTTTGCACGGAAAAGACTAGGGTTCGAATCCCATCGTGGGTAAAAAAGTATGAGTAAGGTAAGAAAAAAAAATCCCATTGCAAAGTGGCTTTTCCCAGTCCAAAACTTTAGAATAAATCGTTCGAGAATTCAAGAACGTCCAGTTATCCGATGACACCGATGGCAATTCGGAACAAATAAACAAGATAATATAATTATTAACATCAAGCGTTAAACTCCAGTAACAAATCAATATTACTTCGTTTTTTTTTAAATTCAAAATGTTTTTTTTTTCTATTGAATAAATGCAATTATCACAAATAAATGTTTGTTCATCCAACCAATATTCCAGCAATATTGCTACAACGTTCGCAATATTCCCGCAACGTTCGCAATATTCCTGCAATGTTCGCAATATTCCTGCAATATTCCCGCAACGTTCGCAATATTCCTGCAACGTTCGCAATATTGCTGCAATATTGCTGCAATATTGCTGCAATGTTCGCAATATTGCTGCAATATTGCTGCAACATTGGCAATCTTGCTGCAATGTTGCTGCAATATTCCCGGCAATATTCCTGCAAGCTACAAAGAGGCGGACATAGGAATATTGCAGCAATGTTGCGGCAATATTCCCTGCAACGTTTAATGTTGCACGGCAATATTGCTGCAATATTGCTGCAATATTCCATTCTGTCTGGGATATTACCTCAAGGTACCAGTGAGACAATACTAATCGGATGATTGGCCGTTTTCATTTTTTATTTTTATTTTTTTCTTGAAACGTTGATTAGCACATACGATATAGTTTGCGTTATATTTTCTTATATTTACTATTTACATAACTCAAGGATATCGTGTTTGGTATCATCGCTATCATTTTAATCAGAAAAATCTCAAAAATGCACTGAAAGCTATACATATTCAGAAAAAGTATTTTTTCCGAAAGTTATCAGAAAAATGAAAAAGTTTACTTTGAAAACTTTTTTACGGTGTGTTCTTGTATAAGTTACAGAATCGACACTGCTACTTCATAAGAGCACCGTTTTAGACTCGATTTCTATGCATATATTCAGCTTTTACTGCATAAGGAGCGGTGCTCATCAAAGAACGACTCTCACGTGTAGATTACTTACATCCCCGCCATAGGAGATGGAAATATAAAAACTAATTCCGCTTATGAAATTATGAATTTTTATAACTTGAATTTAATTTGAAATGAACCAGCTTAAATGTTTTATTTAAGTTATTATCCTTACAAACTTTTAATAAGCCTTAGCTACATTTTCTATCGCCTTGTGGGTCAGTATTACAAAAAAGAAGCTGTCGACCGTTAAGGTTTAAATGTTTGCATTGTTAGACAATGCAAATGTTTACAGCATTTCACTTCCTTATTTACGTGAATTGTTACTTGTGACGGTTACCGTCGATTGTCATTTAAAATGAAACCAACATGTCATCATTCATTTGTTTTCTCTCCCTCGCGAGTCTTTTATTTCAAGTGATGTAACTAGCATTTTTACTTTTACGTATCTAAGTGCAAGTTATTTGACACGTACAGAGAGCAGATTTCTTTTCACTAATCATCAAATTGTGAAAAATCTTCGTGATTCAGAACGTTTGTGATCAAACCACTGATTCGCACGTATCATTTCACGTAATCTCCAATTCCCCCTTCGATCTCAAACGGACTTGGGCTCGTATACGGCGTGCTTGTAAATTGTGATTCATGTTACTTCATTTTACGATATATCTTCATCTGCTTCCAAGCCAAGGAACTTTTTGCTGGGTATTGACGGATGTTTATACACGTATATTTCTATTTTCATATTATCTTTGCTACTAATTTGTATGTCTTTGACGCCTGCTTACATATTGTTGAAAGTAACATTTCTTCTTCTTTTATATAGTATCTTTCCCGAAACTGAAGAGTTAACAATAAATAGATATATTTACGGGAGATTTGATTCAAGTTTAAACGAAAACTTCCAAGCTGGTGTGTCTACAAAAACAGTTACATCTTCTGCGCAGATATCACCAAGAGAAGTTGCTGCTGTTAGACTTAGAAATTCTGTGCCATTTTCAGTTGGTGGAGATAATCGACCATCTGTAGAACAAATCTTATTTGGTATTGCACACCCAGAAACAGATCTTTTTGATCAAACTATCAACAATTTAATTGACAATATGCCACAGTACTTGAATTATAGTAAGAAAGTACATATTCTGTCATTGCTACCATGGTATAATGTGGATAGCTTTTTAAGGTATATTCTGCAGATTAGGAACATGAACTTCTTTAATCTGAACAAATCTAACAACAGACCTCCAACGTTAAATGACATTAAGAGCAATCCATATAATGGATACAAACGGTTTCCTGCGAACATATACTATATCTGTGAGGGTACAACAACATGGTGGACTTTGTTGCAAGAGTTGCGCACCATACTTTTTCAGATAGAAAATTCTATAAACAATACTGATATGAAACAAAGTTTGGATTTTTCCTCACTCCAAAAGGAGTTTAACTCTTTAACTGTTACCATTATGGAGAATCTTTTGGAAGGAAAAGAAGTGTTTGATCAATTACACTTTGAACAAACTTACATATTACAATGGTGTAAGTAGACTGGGTATATGTTGTACCAATATTTTAATATCTTCTACAATTCTATATACATAACAATGTTATTACAATATGTATCTGAGTATTGTTAAATATAAAGCTTTTGTACTTATGAGGCATATATATCAAAGTCAACATTCAATTTATTTCATATATCAAAACTCACGACAATCCTGACACAATCTCCTTTTGTAACTATGTATATTTAACTCTTAGGGGAATTTATCACAAAATGGAGTACTACTCCTTTTTAATTTATGCTTACACACTAAAACGTCGCTACTTTTCCCTAAAATCTGGGTTATGATTTCAACACAATGTTGTGGCGAACAGTATTTGACCACCACAATTTCACGACTATCGAATCGCATGAGAAAGACGAGAAGTAGGTTTCTTAAAAGTGCATGGTCTCCTGTGAGAGATCATCTATATTTTCTTCTCTTATTTCTTTCTATTCCACTAATATTCTGTTGTTGAAGTACTGTATCATGAACGAAAGAAGGACCTTCTTTAACTTTCGTACGTAACATCTTGAGTATCTTTTTCGGCGGGTTATTTTTCAAAAATTTATTTAAATAATTTGTTTTATTTCCTTCACTATCAAAACAAAGGTCGTGCAGTTGCTCAAAAGTATAGCAAATATCGAATCCTACTCTGACTAACGCCTTAGATATAGTTCTTGGTGTAAAGAGTTCTGTCTCGGCTAAGAAATGGTCTAAATAATTCTCGTTATTAAAACAGGATATATAAAAATTTACTAATAACGAGGAGGAATTATTTCCCGACATAGATAATATTTTAGATAAAATAGTCGTTGTAAAGCCTGCACTATAAAAATCATCGATAAGCTGCGTCTTATTTCCTGCCTTATCGAAGCAAACATTGTGGAAATCTTTGAAAGCATAACAAACGTTAGCTTTTGCACCATGCAATATATTACACAAATTACTCGGCGTGAAACTTCCTTCCCCATCTAAGAAATGGTACAAATATTTTTTTGTTCGTTTTAGAAAACAAAAGTCGTGAAATTCTACTAAACTATCTCCTGCTCCACTCAATATATTGCATAAGTCGCTCGGCCTGAAATCTGCATTACAGAAGTCCATTAAAACATTCGTTTTTTCTCCTTCATCGTCAAAGCAAACGCCATGAAATCTTTTTAAAATAAAAGAAGCACGAACTCCTGTCCCACGTAATAGACAAGATAGATTTGCGGGCTCAAAATCTGCATTATAGAAATCGTCTAAAATTTTTGTTCTCTTCCCCCTGTCGTCGCAACACACGTTATGCAATTTTTTAAAAGCATTTCGAGCCTTAGTCCCTGATCCACTTAAAATATCAGACAAGTCTTGTGTTGTAAAACCTACTTTCTTAACAAAATGCTTTAAGACCTTCGTTTTATTTCCTTTTTCGTTAAAAAAAGTACTATACAGATCTTCAAAAGCTTTTGCGGCATTAGGTCCTGATCCACTTAATATACTGGAAATGTTAGACACATTAATCCCTTCTTTTTCTAGATTTATTAAATGGTGGGTTTTATTTCCGTGCTCATCAAACCAAAGATCATAAAAGTCTTTAAAAGCTTTTGCAGCTTTGGCTCCTGCTCCACTTAAAATACTTAACATATTAGTCAGATTTATACCCTCTTTTTCTACAGTCTTTAAGTATCGCGTCCTATTTCCTTGTTCGTCAAACCAAAGATTATATAAATCTTTAAAAGCTTTTACTGCCTTAACTCCAGCCCCATTTAAAACACTCGACGCAATAGGCAGATTTATTCCCTCTTTTTCTAGAGTTTTTAAATATTGTGTTTTCTTTCCTTTATCATCAAACCAAACATGATATAGTTCCTTAAAAACCTTAGCAGCATTAGCCCCAGCTCTATGCAAAATAATGGATGCGTTAAGTAAATTTATCCCATCCTTTTCTAAAGTTTTTACATATTGTGTTTTATTTCCCTGCTCATCAAACCAAAGATCATATAAGTCTTTAAATGCTTTTGCAGCCTTAACTCCAGCTCCATTTAAAAGAATAGAGATATCTGGTAAATTGATTCCCTCTGTTTCTAGAGTTTTTAGATATTTAGTTTTCTTTCCTTCTTCATCGAACCAAAGATCATATAAGCTCTTAAAAGCTTTAGCAGCATTTAGTCCAGCTGCATGCAAAATACTGGATACATTTGTCATATTTATCTCTTCTTTTTGTAGAATTTTTAAATATTGCAGTTTATTTCCCTGCTCATCAAACCAAAGATCATACAAGTCCTTAAAAGCTTTTGCAGCCTTAATTCCAACTCCGTTTAACATACCAGAAATATTAGTCAGATTTATTCTTTCTTTTTCGAGAGATTTTAAATATTGTGTTTTCTTTCCTTGTTCATCGAACCAAAGATCATATAAGTCTATAAAAGCCTTTGCAGCCTTATCCCCTGCACCGTTTAAAATGCCAGACATACTAGATAAATTTATTCCTTCTTTTTTTATAGTTTTTAAGTATCGCGTCGTATTTCCTTCTTCATCAAACCAAAGGTGATACAAGTCTTTAAAACCTTTTACGACCTTAACTCCAGCACCATTTAAAATACTAGAAATATTAGCTAGATTTATTCCTTCTTTTTTTAGCGTTCTTAAGTATTGTGTTTTATTCCCCTGCTCATCGAACCAAAGGTCATATAGGTCCTTAAAAGCTTTACCAGCATTAGCTCCAGCTCTATGTAAAATACTGGATATATTAGATAAATTTATCCCTTCTATTTCTAGAGTTCTTAAATATTGCAGTTTATTTCCCTGCTCATCAAACCAAAGATCATATAGCTCCTTAAAAGCTTTGCCAGCATTAGATCCTGCCCCGCTTAACATACTCGACATATTTAGTAGATTTATCCCTTCCTTTTCTATAAGACTTAAATATTGCATTTTATTTCCCTGTTCATCAAACCAAAGGTCATATAAGTTTTTGAAAGCTATCGCAGCCTTAGCTGCAGCTCCATGCAAAATACTGGATATATTAGGTATATTTATTTCTTCCTTTTTTAGAGTTATTAAATATTGCGTTTTATTTCCCTGCTTGTCAAACCAAAGATCATGTAAGTCTTTAAAAGCTTTTGCAGCCTTAACTCCAGCTCCATTTAACATACTAGAAGTGTTAGTCAAATTTACTTCTTCTTTTTCGAGAGTTTTTAAATATTGAGTTTTCCTTCCTTGCTCATCAAACCAAAGATCGTATAAATCCTTAAAAGCTTTCGAAGCTTTAACTCCTGATCCACTTAAAATACTTGACATGTTAGATAAATTTATTTCTTCTTTTTCTACAGTTTTTAAGTAGTACGTCTTATTTCCATTTTCATCAAACCAAAGGTCATATAAGTCTTTAAATACTTCTACAGCCTTAATTCCAGCTCCATTTAAAATACTAGACATATTACCCAGATTTATTCCTCCTTTTTCTAGTGTTTTTAAGTATTGCGTTTTTCTTCCTTGTTCGTCAAACCAAAGATCATACAAATCTTTAAAAGCTTTTGTGCCACCAGCGCCTGCTCTGCTTAAAATACTAGACATATTTGCTAGACTTGCCCCTTCCGTTTCTACTATTTTTAAATATTGTGTTTTGTTTCCCTGGTCATCGAACCAGAGATCATATAAATCTTTAAAAGCTCTTGCAGCATTAGCTCCTGCTCTTCCCAAAATACTGGTCACGTTAGTTATACTTATTCCTTCTTTCCTTAGTGTCTCTAAATTCTGTTTTCTTTTTCCATCTACATCAAACCACAGATCATATAAATCTTTAAAAGCCTTTGCAACACGAGCTCCAGCCCTACCTAAAATATTTGATATACTAACTAGATTGATTCCTTCATTTTCTAGACTTTTTAAATATTGCTTTTTCTGTCCTTCAGCATCAAACCAAAGGTCATATAAGTCTTTAAAAGCATCCGGAGCATTGGCTCCTGCTGAATTTAGTATACTCGATATTTTTCCTAGAGTTATTCCTTCTCTTTCTAAAATTTTTAAGTATTGCTTTTTATGTCCTTCTCCATCGAACCAAAGATTGTATAAGCCTTTAAAAGCTCCTGCAGCTTTAGCTCCTGCTCCAGTTAACATACCAGATATATTAGCTATACCTATTCCTTCTTCTCTCAGAGTTTTTAAACACTGCTTTCTCTGTCCATCTACGTCAAACCACACACTATATAAATCTTTGAAAGCTTTTGCAGAACTAACTCCGGCTCTACCTAAAATACTGGATACATTAGATAAATTGATTCCTTCTTTTTCTAGATTTTTCAAATATTTTGTTTTGTGTCCATCAACATCAAACCATAGGTCATATAATTCTTTAAACGTTTTTGCAGCATTCGTGCCTGTCCCACCTAAGATACCTGATATGCTACACAGCTTTATTCCTTCTTTCTCCAAAGTTATTAAGCATTGTGTTTTGCATCCCTCTGCATCAAACCACAGATTATACAATTGTATAAAAGCACCTGTAGCGTGAGCTCCTGCTCTACCCAAACTGCTAGATACATTAGATAAGTTTAGTCCTTCTTTTTCTAGATTCTTCAAGTACTGTGTTTTTTGTCCGTCTTTGTCGAACCAAAGATTATATAAGTCTTGAAAAGCTTTTGCAGCCTTAACACCTGCTCCACTTAAAATACTAGACATATTACATAAATTTATTCCCTCTTTTTCCAGTGTTTTTAAATATTTACTTTTTCTTCCTTGTTCATCGAACCAAAGATCATATAATTCTATAAAAGCTTCAGGAGCATTGGCACCTGCTCTACATAGTATATTGGACATATTAGCTAGATTTATTCCTTCTCTTTTTAGAGTTCTTAAATATTGTGTTCTCTTTCCTTGTTCATCAAACCAAAGTTTATACAAGTTTTTAAAAGCTTGAGGAGCTTGAGCTCCTGCTTGACCTAAAATATTGGACATATTACTTAAATGTACTCCTTCTCTCCTCAGAATCCTTAGACATTTTTGTCCTTCTTCTTGTATTAAGAAATCCAAAAAGCGATGAAACCTAGGTGTCTGTTCTCTACCAGCAACAATTTTAGCAAATTTGGCTTCTTCGATGTGCAGCTTCTTCGATACTGTCTCATCTTCGTCATTATGAGAATGTTTTCGTTTTCTACAGCTACGACCAGTAACAGAATTTTCTTTAGACGAACTCCTTGAACTGCTTTGTTTGAATAGGTTAGTCTCGTTATGTCGTAATGACTCTAAAGGCTCATTGACTGATATAAAAACAGTCTCTCTTTTCATTATCACCAACTTATTATTACATTGTATTTAAAAACAAGCACGTTGAGGTTACAACAAATGAGTTTAAAAGGTTAAAAATATTAGATGTATACCAAGTGATTCCAATAATAGCTATTGTTTACTTTATGAATGCTTATGAAATTGTCGGTCAACCTCGATGCCGGGTAGAAAGGAGGCGCCACACACATAACACTTGTTACACTGCGACCAAAATTTTCAATTTTATTGAATTGATCATTGATTTTTAAAACATCAACGCTCGTCTTTCTCAAGTAGTTCAGGAGAGAAATAGCTGGAAATAGGTTCTTAAGCAGTTCACGGAAGGAACTTTCTGAAACTAGTCCGAGCTCTGCAAAAAGGAAGCGTTCTGTTATTGACAAAGGTCACATATGTGACGTCCGGTGGACTACAGCGGTAACACACCCAAATATTGTACTCATAATTTTATTTTCTTTAAGTTAGTTATTAGCGCGATCTTCTCCTTCTGCACCCGTCGATAATCCACGTTAGCGCTTGCAGTGCGTGATTCAAAGGGCCAACGATTTTCCTGGTAATCTTCAATTAGGCCACGTAAGGAAGAAACGATGGGACAGTGGGAGAAGACGTATATAAATTTATAAATAGGATGCGCACCCAGCTCAAGCACTCTTAGGACTCGTCTCAGACTTATTCTTACAGAGACTTCTAGGAGTCACTCTGATTCTTATAACTAGTTTAATCTTAAGTCCAGTTCTTTTAAGTGAAAAATCAAAGTATAATTCTTCGAACGATTAAACGACGATATTACCAAGGAGTTCTAAGTATCAAGCCAATTTCTATATCCATACTCTTAGTAGTCGATTCAATTCCAAGTCAAACTCAAACTCCAATCGTATCCAGACTCTTAGGAAGTCTATACAAGTCGATCGTATTTTGTATCCACATTTATATCGTAACATAGTAACCATTATAGTTTAATCACTTTTATTTGTTGTAACAATATATTAGGTTGTTCGGAAAGTAATTTCGTTTTTTCCTGACGGAGGACATAATTATATTTTTTCACAATTAACTTCACACTTAATTCGCATTGCTATTATATATTTTGACAGTTGATATAGCAACGCTTGTTTGTGAAAAAATTTGTTTGATTCTACACAATAGTTTTTCTTTGGTGCTCTATTGAAGATGGAAAGTCGAAAGCAGCATTTTCGCCATATTTGACTTTTTTACTATCGAAACGGTAAAAATGCTGTTCAAGCAAGAAAAAAATTATTCGATTTTTATGGGGAAGACGCATTAACATAACGCCAGTGCCAAAACTGGATTGCAAAATTTTTTGAACGGCAAAACCTTTACTTCGAATGAGGACGTCAAAAAAGGCTTTGATTTTTTTGCCAGCAAAGATCAAAACTTTTATGAACGTCGAATCATACTACTGCCAGAAAGATGACAAAAGGTATTAGAAAAAAATGGAGAATATATAATTCAGTGACATATTTATGGACTACATGAAAATCGTCTTTCATTCTCACCGAAAAAAACGAAATTACTTTCCGAACAACCCAATATTTTATATTTGTTTATTTAAACTTCGTATACTTTAATCAGGAAACCACCTTCTTCGATCTTCCTATTTTTACCTAATTTCTACTCTTTAATAATCTTCAATTCAACTCCGTGGCATATGATAATCCTCACGAGCAAAATCTAAGTCAATCCACCTTTTCCCGATCTCTTGTGAGAACACGAACCGCTCAGAGATCATCCCTTCATACCAGAACCTAGACTCGCTCAGTGGATTTTTTCGCATTCCTCAAGTCATTTTAGATGACGAAAACCAGACGCTCAGGCCCTACAATTCCCATTTCCCTTCCAAACCTCATAGTCTCCTCTCTGAGAGAAACACGGAGATTTCTACTGCGAGCTGGAAACATTCAACAACCAAAGAGCGTTAGATCAGGCTGTTCCATCACCGGGATCAATTCAGTACCTAAGACTCGGCAACCCGCTCTACGTCGGTCAGGCAGGATCTCTACACTTCGAGATTTTTTCTCCGTTCCTCGAGGGAGTCTGCAGCAGAGAGAGAGAGAGAGAGAGAGACAGGAAGACAGTACGAACGATAAGTCGAACTATCATTTATTCTTTCTCGCGCATTTCAAAAGACTTATAGCGAAACGCCTTGCAACGGCTGGGTTCCAGCCATTTGACCACCCAGGCGGGAAGGCAAAATACCAGCATAAATCTCGATAATACGGTTTTGAAACGATATCTCTATTTCGAGTTTACTAGACTAGTGATATCAATTCTCTGCGCCTTTCACCTTTGTCGCTGGGACGTGATACGATGAAGGAGAAAAAACGAATGTTTTAATGGACTTCTGTAATGCAGGTTTGAGGCCGGGCGACTGCGGGCGACTTATGCAATATATTGAGTGGTGCAGGAGATAGTTTAGTAGAATTTCACGACTTTTGTTTTCTAAAACGAACAAAAAAATATTTGTACCATTTCTTAGATGTGGAAGGAAGTTTCACGCCGAGTAATTTGTGTAATATATTGCATGGTGCAAAAGCTAACGTTTGTTATGCTTTCAAAGATTTCCATAACGTTTGCTTCGATAAGGCAGGAAATAAGACGCAGCTTATCGATGATTTTTATAGTGCAGGCTTTACAACGACTATTTTATCTAAAATATTATCTATGTCGGGAAATAATTCCTCCACGTTATTAGTAAATTTTTATATATCCTGTTTTAATAACGAGAATTATTTAGACCATTTCTTAGCCGAGACAGAACTCTTTACACCAAGAACTATATCTAAGGCGTTAGTCAGAGTAGGATTCGATATTTGCTATACTTTTGAGCAACTGCACGACCTTTGTTTTGATAGCGAAGGAAATAAAACAAATTATTTAAACGAATTTATGAAAAATAATCCGCCGAAAAAGATACTCAAGATGTTACGTGCGAAAGTTAAAGGTCCTCCTTCTTTCGTACATGATACCTCACTTCAACAATAGAATATTAGTGGGATAGAATGAAATAAGAGGAGAAAATATAGATGATCTCTCACAGTAGACCATGCACTTTTAAGAAACCTACTTCTCGTCTTTCTCATGCGACTCGATAGTCGTGAAATTGTGGTGGTCAAATTCTGTTCGCCGCAACATTGTATTGAAATCATAACCCAGATTTTAGGGTAAAATAGCGACGTTTTAGTGTGTAAGCATAAATTAAAAAGGAGTAGTACTCCATTTTGTGATAAATCCCCCTAAGAGTTAAATATACATAGTTACGAAAGGATTGTAGTTGTGTCAGGGTTGTCGTGAGTTTTGATATATGAAATAAATTTAATGCTGACTTTGATTTATATGCCTCATAAGTACAAAAGCTTTATATTTAACAATACTCAGATACTTATTGTAATAACATTGTTATGTATATAGCATTGTAGAAGATATTAAAATATTGATACAACATATACCCAGTCTATGGATACCATTGTAAATTGTAAGTACTTTCAAAGTGTAATTGATCAAACACTTCTTTTCCTTCCATAAGATTCTCCATAATGGTACCAGTTAAAGCGTCAATCTCCTTTCGAAGTGCAAAAAAATCAAAATTTTGTTTGATATCAGTATTTTTTATAAAATTGTCTATATTGAAAAGCATGGTGCGCAACTTTTGCAACAAAGTCGACCATGTTTTTGAACCCTCACAGATACAGTACATCTCAGAGGGAAACCGTGTGTTTCTATTGTACGGTTTGCACATAGTGCGACTTAACGTTTCAAGTTTGTTGTAAAATTTGTTCAGATTACAGTAGTTCATATTCCTAATCTCCAGAATTAAACTTAAAAAGCTATCCACATTATACCATGGTAGCAATGACAGAATATGTATTTTCTTAGTATAATTAAAGTACTCTGGCATATTGTCAATTAAATCGTTGATAGTTTGATCAAAAAGATCTGTTTCTGGGTGTGCATTACCAAATAAGACTTGTTCTACAGATGGTCGATTATCTCCACCAACTGAAAATGGCACAGAATTTCTAAGTCTAACAGCAGCAACTTCTCTTGGTGATATCTGCGCAGAAGATGTAACTGTTCTTGTAGACACACCAGCTTGGAAGTTTTCGTTTAAACTTGAATCAAATCTCCCGTAAATATAACTATTTATTGTTAACTCTTCAGTTTCGGGAAAGATGCTATATAAAAGAAGAAGAAATGTTACTTTCAACAATATGTAAGCAGGCGTCAAAGACATACAAATTAGTAGCAAAGATAATATGAAAATAGAAATATACGTGTATAAACATCCGTCAATACCCAGCAAAAAGTTCCTTGGCTTGGAAGCAGATGAAGATATATCGTAAAATGAAGTAACATAAATCACAATTTACAAGCACGCCGTATACGGGCCCAAGTCCGTTTGAGATCGAAGGGGGAATTGGAGATTACGTGAAATGATACGTGCGAATCAGTGGTTTGATCACAAACGTTCTGAATCAGGAAGATTTTTCACAATTTGATGATTAGTGAAAAAAAATCTGCTATCTGTACGTGTCATATCACTTGCACTTAGATACGTAAAAGTTAAAATGCTAGTTTCATCACTTGAGATAAAAGACTCGCGAGGGAGGGAAAACAAACGAATGATGACAGTTGGTTTCATTTTAAATGACAATCGACGGTAACCGTCACAAGTAACAATTCACGTAAATAAGGAAGTGAAATGCTGTAAACATTTGCATTGTCTAACAATGCAAACATTTAAACCTTAACGGTCGACAGCTTCTTTTTTGTAATACTGACCCACAAGGCGATAGAAAATGTAGCAAAGGCTTATTAAAAGTTTGTAAGGATAATAACTTAAATAAAACATTTTAGCTGGTTCATTTCAAATTAAATTCAAGTTATAAAAATTCATAATTTCATAAGCGGAATTAGTTTTTATATTTCTATTTTCTATGACGGGGATGTAAGTAATCTGCACGCGAGAGTCGTTCTTTGATGACCTCCGCTCCGTATACAGTAAAAGCTGAATAAATGCATAGAAATCGAGTCTCAAACGATGCTCTTATGAAGTAGCAGTGTCGATTCTGTAACTTATACAAGAACACACCGTAAAAAAGTTTTCAAAGTAAACTTTTTCATTTTTTTTATAATTTTCAGAAAAGAACACTTTTTCTGAATATAACTTTCAGTGCATTTTTGAGATTTTTCTGATTAAAATGATATCGATGATACCAAATACGATATCCTTGAGTTATGTAAATAGTAAACATAAGAAAATATAACGTAAACTATATCGTATGTCCTATCATTTTAACCAGAAAATATTCAGAAATACGTTAATCAACGTTTCAAGAAAAAAATAAAAATAAAAAATGAAAACGGCCAATCATTCGATTGATATTGTCTCATTGATACCTTGAGGTAATATCAGCTATTGTTTATCTTATGAAATTGTCGGTCAACCTCGATGCCGGGTAGAAAGGAGGCGCCACACGCATAACACTTGGGGCGTCTTCATAAATTGGCTGACAGTACTGTCAGTCACAGTCAGTCAGTGACGCTGATTTTACTGGAAAATGGGCGTTCATTTTTACTGACAGTGCTGACTGGTGCTGACGAATCTGCTAAAAATGAACGCGTTTTGCAGTACTCCCAGCACTGTACGGAATGAAACTGAAAATATCAATGAAAATATAGGAATAAATGTAACTTTGCGC
The DNA here is from genome assembly GCA_910591515.1 of Cerceris rybyensis. Classification (NCBI taxonomy): domain Eukaryota; kingdom Metazoa; phylum Arthropoda; class Insecta; order Hymenoptera; family Crabronidae; genus Cerceris; species Cerceris rybyensis. The sequence goes on along the minus strand of OU342789.1, from coordinate 63,141,691 downwards.
AATGAAGGAACAATCAAGCGTAATATAATAAAAGACAATTTGCCATAATTTCTCATCGCTCTTGTTTTTATGTAGTAATCATGTCATCGATGCATATGAACGAAAAAAATTAATTAATGTAAATTTAAAAAATTGTGAATTGTGAATCAGCGAACATTCTTGGTTTTAAACAGTCCCTGTTTACCACCCGCTGAGAGAGCACAACAGGTGCCTAACAGGAGTTTTGGCCGCTTTGGCGCGTGATGGTCGCCAAATGTTGGTAAGTAATGAAAAATCTGGCGGCCAGATCGGGGACTCAAAGAACGGCAAACTTTCTCGCCGTCTCGAATGCGCTTTTCTTTCCGTACGACGGAACACTGTGCACATAGAAAGAATAATATACGATTAAATGTAATAAAAACTGTAATGTTCTGACTTTTTTAATCTTGTCTCTGTTCTAGAATGTCTAATAATTTATCAAGCCGCTCCATTTTTTCTGCGTGCTGTTTAGCACTCTCTTCTCGCCGTCTCTTCCTTTCTTCGAGCAACTCATCCAATTTGTTTTCTATTAGAGTACTTTGGTGTCTTCGTTTTGATTCTGCAACAAAAAAACATATCGCAAAATAAAAAATCATTTTTGAGCTTTTATTAAATTGACCAATTATTTTCAGACAGATTAATCATACTTACGGGATACAGGCAATGTATGCCACCAAAATTCAAACGAACCACTGCGCGCCGCCACATGCAATACTACTACTGACTTTGCACTACCTATCTGCTGACAGTCTCGACAGCCGGAAGTAAGCAATTCCCTAGGACCAATGCCTGACAAAATGGTAGTACGTTACAGTCTCGTCAGCAGTGCTGAAAAGCATTTATGAACGGAAATCCAGTACTGTCAGTACTGTCAGCCAATTTACGAAGACGCCCTTGTTACACTGCGACCAAAATTTTCAATTTTATTGAATTGATCATTGATTTTTAAAACATCAACGCTTGTCTTTTTCAAGCAGTTCAGGAGAGAATAGCTGGAAATAGCTTCTCAAGCAGTTCACGGAAGGAACTTTCTGAAACTAGTCCGAGCTCTGCAAAAAGGAAGCGTTATGTTATTGACGAAGGTCACACATTATCAAAGCATATCAAAGTACTGCGAAATGTAGAAGTCAAATTTGCTAAGAGTGGAGCTGGAACAGACACCTAGGTTTGATCGATTTTTTAATTTTTTAATAGAAGAGGAAGGACAAAAATGTCTAGAGGTCTTGAAAAAAGAAGGAATAAATTTAACTATCTTGTCTAGTATCTTAACACATTAAGCGCCTGCTTCATTTGCTTGTCTCTGAACAATAAGTTGCTAAAAAAAAAAATTTGATACCTTATACATTTTTGCAACAATTTTTTTCCCTGACTCAATGATTCTAACATCTTCATTATTCTTCATATCACGCGAAAGTCTCTAAGGGCGATCATTTTTTAATCTGCGAGGTGTAGAAATATGCGTATAAAGAAACAAAAAGAAAAAAAAGAGCATATAATAAAACCAATATTAAAACTCATAGTTGGGTTTATTTTCAGGGCGAGTTTTATTTTGGGAGAAACGCGGTACTTTCTTGGACTTAAAAAGATCATCGAACGCGGAGGGTTGAATTTGGTCTCTGTTGTTCGACACTAGATGGCAGCATATTTACGGTCTAAATTTTTAACATAGGAGTTTACACGGTTTACGAGGTTTACAACCCCTGATTCTAATCTGCACAAGGGATTTGTATTCTTATCGATAAGTTTGTTATTTCGACTAGCTTTGACAGACTATGCAGGAATTCCCTTTCGTCTTGTCGGAATACGAGGAAATAAACTCTCTTCTTTATAAACCTATTAACTCAACGCATCGAATTAAGGTAATCCATTCCAGATATGCATTTATTCTTATGCCATGGTTATATTCTTTAAATATATACATATAAATAAGGGGAAAAACATATTGATAATAATCTACGTATTATTTACCTCCCATCTAAATTAAATTACTTTTTAATGTTTTTATTTTAAAGAATAATGTTGTGTAAGAAGGGCTACGAGATTTTAACTCAAGTTTGATTTCACATGTCAGGTTATAGTTATTGGAGGTTATTGCAGTATTTAATTATTTAGTATTTTGGAATATTGGCTTTCAAATATTTCTTTGATGGGTACAAACTTTTGTATTGTGGAAACATGCTTTTGAAAAAATTGTAACTTGGTTATTAATGCATGACACTGAGATAACACAGTTTGATAATGTCGGTTACTTATCAAGTAACTCAAATGTATGAGAATGTTTGTGTTACTGTTATCATTGTAGTTTCAACTGCATTAGTAACATGATTATAGTGTTGTAGCCAAAGTTACGATGTGAGAAGTATTATACATGTGTCGTAAAGTGGTTATTCTTTCATACTTGACTTTTATAGCTATAGATATTATGCCTTGTAGCAATATTTTTAAAGTGGGAAGACTAATTTTATAGCAATCATAATTCTGCATGACAATTTAATACTTTGCCATTGAGAAACTGGGATTAAAGTCGAAAGCTTATTGATGTTTGACAGTGGCAGGCTCGATAGGACTATAAAATGTGTCAGTGTCTAGGCGGGTAACTCTTATCTCAATTTTATAACATGCTAGTGTCTTACTGTGCTCTGTTCAACTGTTAATATATATGCAATTATTAAAATGCAAGGAAAAACAAGCTACAGAAAATTTATTTACATAATTGAACTTATGTTCAGACTTGGTTTTAGCGGACTTGGTTTTATGCATTTGGAGTATTAGAAGCAATTTGCCGGATGCTCCATTGAATGGGTTTACCTGCTACATATGTGAGACACGCGAGGAATAGCAAAGTGTTAAAATTCAGCAGAACTTAGAAATTGTTTTGAATTCAGTTAAAGCTGTTAAAGAAATTTGAAACATTATCTCATGTCATATTAGAATTTGTAACATTAATTTGTTATATATTTCTCTATGGCAGTTGTCAATTTATAATTTGCCTACTGTAATGATAATATTTATGTATGCATTTGTGCATCCACATTTTTTAATCTAAATTTCACTTTACAGTATACCTGTCTCAACACATCATCAAATTATATTGTATTAGGATCAACCAGTGGCAGCCTTTATCTTTTCTCCAGGAAACCATGCTGCTTTTTACAGTTAATACCATTATCGGTACGCATAGTTTTCTTGTAACTATAATGGATAGAAAAAAAATTACTTTTGAGTTTTTAAAAATTCGGATTTTCATAAAAAGAATAATAATTTAATTACTAACATGTAACAAGAGAGAAGGTATATTCATATTTGTTTTTTTATAAAATCATAGGAAGGTGCAGTTTCTCGTGTTCTCATATCACCTGATGAAAGGACCATAGCGCTGGCAACAACACGAGGATCGGTTTGTCTAGTGGGTTTAAAACCAACGCCAAAATTGATAGCAGTGTCGACTGAACATATACACGAGCAGATTAATTGTCTCTGTTGGAACGACAATAGTTCAGAAATATATGTTGGCGATGGATCTGGGAAAGTGTCAGTTACAGTATTGTCAATTTTCACTGTAAGTTTACATTTATATTTTTTCAAGTTCAATAACTCTCTAATATTTTAGAGATTTAATAATTAAAGAGTTAATATATTGAAAAATACTGGATAAATCGCTCTCATGAGTTAGCAACTCGAGGGTGAAACGTCAGATTGATTCCAAGCTCTATCTCAGCTCCAACTTGGAAGCCAAGTACATTGCTACTTTAAAATTATGTCTTACAATATTAAAAAATATAGAAATAAGCTGGACTTACTGGATAATGAAGTTACTAGCTTCTATTACAATGTTGCTGCTGTGGCGACAATGGAGTGCAAAGGGTTAATACGTATTACAACATATGTTAAATATTATGAAAATACTTTTGTTCCAGGTCAATGGCATGTTTCAAGCACCAGCATGCACATTAATGAATTTAGATTCATCAATCGTGCAACTCAGTTTCTCTTCTCCCTTGTTACTAGTGTCAACACTGACACGTTGTTACATATGCGACACCGTGCAGGAACAGTACAAGCAAATAGGAAATAAAACCCGAAACGGTGAATTCGGTGCCTGCTTCTTCAAAACGCATCCAGCAAAAGACAAGAGTGTCTCGATAAGCCAAAAAGAGGAAAAGCTAGTCAACAAAAAGCGTTCTTTTAATTTCATTCGCGAAGACGATGGCAGCGTACAGGACGAAAACTTCTCAAAAATGTTTTGCGCCCGGCCAGGTTCCCGTCTTTGGGAAGTATCGGCAAACGGTATTGTCATGAAAACTCATCAATTTAAGGAAGCATTGGCAGTTCCACCTGTGATAATATGCAAGCCAAATGTCAGTAAATCTGTTCGCAAGAAACAAACTGATCAAACTTGGCTACCTCAGTCAATTAATTTCACTCATCTATTTATTATCGCAGACAAATATTTATTTTCTTACACACCATGTGGCCTGTATGTCATCGACCCTACAAGTGCCACCATATTATTATGGAACAATGAATTCACGAATATAGCCATGGCGGAGACCATGGAGAACAAAATCTATCTAATGACTTACGACGGAGAATTCCGTTGTCTGACATTCTCCACTCTAGACCACCTGTTATTACGACTGTACAGCACGAAACAATACAACGAATGTCTAGAGATATGTCACTTGTACAAATTACAATTAGAACAGTCAATTAGCGTTACAGAGATGAGTAAGATTTGTGATATAGAAAGTAAGCTGGAAACGCCCAGAGACGACGAATTATCAACGTTGCTCCACCCGATAATATTTCTCCTACAATCGAATTCCGATAGCACTCCGAAGAAACTGGAATCCGGTATTGTTGTCGTTAATTCTGGTAACTCGAACATCAAAGAACAAACTAGTATTAGAAATGAATCTCAAATGCATCGATCTTCACGAGTACCTCTCGAAACGGAAGAAACAAAAGATATAGATAATGATTCCTTAGATTCAACCATACTTAACTCTACCCTGAACACCGAAGTTAGCGACCTGAATTGCAACGTAGGTCCATCGTCTGAAGTAGAGGTCCAAGATGAATGTATAGAAGAGCTTAAAGCTGATCAGAATACAAACACAGATATCACGCAAAGAGTACAGACAGATTTAGAAGCCATATACACATTAGCTAACAACATTAGATTCTCTATCAGTGAGAGCGAATTAGAGAACATTATGTTAGACGTAGAAGAAAAACTTAGCACGATTAAAAACTCCTACGAGACGTTAACAGAAATGAAAGGTTTCGTGTACGAAGTGATGCGAAGCGCTGAACTCTACTACTTTAATACTCTCCTAGAGAGCATAACGGTACAATTAGTCAATGCAATTAATAATAGTTACATTATGAAGAAACTGATAAAGGCTTTTGTCAATATTAATGAACAAAACTGTGCAAGATGTACCTGTGGCTATCCGCGTCCAACTAATCAACTGACGGAACCGAAGTTCGTGGGGATTGGTAAATCACTTGTTAGAAATTGTGTAGAGAAGAACAAGGAGGAGGAGTGCTTTAATTTGTGCAATAAAGTACCTTACATGTGGCGAGAGTACTTGCCAATTTACGTGGAGCATCAAGGGGTATCGAGCGATTTATTGCGGCAGTGCCTTCAGATTATGGACAGCGTTATTCTTGCGTTTCTTTTGCCTTTGATCGATGCTAAACAATGGAGTATCGTTGTAAAGTGTTTGAGGAAGATGAAGGAAGGACGGTGTATATTTTGCGATGAATTTGTGAAAGATGAGAAGGAATCGGTCGTTGATTGGACAGCGATAACGCGAGAAGTTATGAAGAAACAGGGACCTGATGCTGCGATGAAGTTTCTGCAGAAGTTGGAGGAAACTATACCTAATGTTCCTATTGATAAGAGGTGATTAAGATTTATTGACTTTTGATAACTGATGAGTAAGACGTTATTAGATATGCAACGATATATCGTCATTCGGTACTAAAAGAGTTAATGCATTGAACGTCAACTATATTTTGCTCGTTTTATTGTTTTTGCTAAAGCGAAACTTTTTCTGTTAACCAGATATATGTGTATGACGACTATATCCGTCATGGAGAAATGACAGTATTTCGTGTCATGACGATTATATCTGTCATGTGGGAAATTTAGTTACCATTTGCTATTTAACACTAGGTTTACGGGCGTTTCTTATATACCTATCTCTACGATCACGCGTCAAATTGACGCGTAAGCAAAAATGCGCATTTCCTTTAAAAAATCAGTTTTTTCAAATTAAATATAAATTAAACAACACTAGGGTTCACAGTTAGATTCATTATTAACAAGTAAAAAGTCAATTTTTTTAAATTGCCACGGAAATGTTAGCAATGGTATTAACGGTATATGGCAATCACATTTATTGAGCACATTTTTTATAGACATACTGAATTTTGTTTGTGCATTTTCCGCACATGATCTGTTTGCAATATATACAAAAATTACTGTTTTCATTTTTCTGGAGGTTTTTCGTGCCTCCGTTTGAGTGCAGTCTTTTATGTGTTCTATTACGTGTCTGTCAATTATCAATCCGAAAGCACTAGTTACATAACCTGACATAATATTTCTCTTATCATAGCCAGTAGGTCCTGTGATATCCTTGAATATCAAATGAATGGGCGGCCTACTCACAGATTCGTCTGCTTTCAATTTTATCCACCGTGTTCTGTCAACTGTAATTTCAATTTTATCCATTATATGTTGGGATGTGCTTGGAATGCTCGTCCTCTCATCCTCGGAATCAAAACAAGAAAACATACTCATCCTTTTCTTACTATGATATACTTTCAAGAAATTTTCCTCTTTACTACCCGAAAATCCTTCTATCTTTCCACTTTCAATGCATTCGGAGCTTTCACTCTCATCTTCGCTTTAGAGTAATTCATATTGGTCATCTTCGGAGGTATCCCCACAACAATCTTCATTGATTTTGACAATTTTGCTCAACATCTTATTTTACTATATCACCTGGATTTACGTCATATTGCTAGAAAAGGCGGATTGACCAAAATAAAAAAAAATATTGTGCTCCAATTCGATTACCCTATCGCAGAAAGTTACAATTAGCGAAGACTGTCTGAAATAACAATAACTGTAGAATCTTTTGCACATTATGTTTTAAAAACTGTAGTAGTAAGTAAACTGAAATAATGATTTTACGAACAAAGCAAATATATAAAAACTACTCGTGAAATTAGCTAATTCGTCAATTTGACGCGTTTCGTAGAGATAGGTATACTACATACAGATTTTAAAAATTAGAAGGCTTAGGATAAAAATAATTGAGTGTATAAATTCTTTGGTTGAAATGATTAATTTACGACAAAAAGTGGTTGCAATTAATACTATAGTTTTTGAGATATTTCATTTCGAAGTTTGAAATGCGTCAAATTGACGCGTCCCGTAAACCTAGTGTTAAGCAGTTAGCTGTGATTGACGAGTATACTCGTTATCGTCCGATTTTCGTGACACGCGTAGGTAGATGCACACTCTCGAAAGAAGTCGTCACAGTTAACTGGTTAAAATAGCATGTTTATTGTTTTTCATGTTTATGCTATCGGCTCCAACCCGGAAGCAAAGTACATTTCTAAAAAAATATTAATTAATTGATTGATTGATCATGCATTGCAGTATATTCCAATCGATGATATTCACGAAAATTTTACACCAACATGGACTGAAACGGACCGTCGATTTTAGCAAAAGTACCTTCGTTTCGTCGGAATACAACACCATTTGTTCTCCTAAGGTAAAGTGTTTTTTTGCTAATACATACCTTTTATGCCATAACAATTAAACAACATTTTGTTGTAATTTATTTTATTATGATCTGGACGAAGTGTTAGTTGGGAAGATTAATGTATCGTAGATAGACATCATTAAAAAAGTAGAATGACCAATGACAGAAAATGTTGTGAAATTAATTTTAATTAGTTCACTGCAAAATTAATAAAATAATTCGGACCGCAAAGGGTTAACGGTCGAAAAGCCTCAATAGGGAAACAGTAACATTTTGAATTAGATTATCATGAATTTATATCGATATAAATCAGTTAAAATTTTTTATCTACGTTATAATTTTTATTAACTTTTATTAAACTTTCATCAAATTTTCGTCTTGTGAGCAAGTACAAAAAAGTTCTTGGCCGTCAGGGATTTGTCAAGTTTTCAAGCTCTGCCAACTGTTATAATTTAAGTCGTGAAAATCGTAAAAATTCTTTGCAACTAAATGGTCAGAAACTTTATTTTCAATTCAATTTTTAATATCTATCAATGTACTATCATCTAGTCAATCTTTGGACGTCAAAAAAATTAACTCTCTAGAATTGAGTCTTTTTAAACTTTTTAACGGTTGAAAGTATAGCCTTTTAGCAACTAAAGGCCTTTTGCCAACCGAATATTTCAATATAACAGATTTAATGCCAGTAGTTCTAGTGTTCAAATCTTAATGAAGCGAAATTTCTTCCCAGGTTCGGGATCAACTGATAAAATCTTTGGAAAAGGACTTGGGACGACCAATTAACAAAAATGCATTCGCCAGTGGTGCTCACCATTGGGGAATGCTTTATAAAAATAAATCAGCGACGTGTCCTTGTTGTACCCTATCTCTTCAAACACCGGTATTGCTAGGTAACAATGGAATCGCGATATTTTGTTGTGGTCACGCTTACCACGTGAATTGTATGATAGAAAAAAAACTTACCACTTGTAATCTCCACTAACTAATTGTACATAGGTGTACCGTTTTAGTAATAAATTCTTTAAGAGCGTAAAACGCGAACGAACAAATTACAGCTCTCTTTATATTGAATTTTTATCTGTATTAACGTTAGGTTTTCTAAAAGTCCAGGCAGTTTGGGTAGAGTGAGTCACTTGGAGTGTCGTAAAATTAGTGGAATGAGAATTCTTTTATGGATAGTGATTTTAAGTCAATTTTACTCCTTGCGTGTTTAAGTCAATCAATTGAAATACATTCGCATTTTGCGAAGTTATTGTTTAATCCTTCTGAACTGTAATTACTTCATTCTTGGAGGTCTGGTCTTTTTTGCGATGGAATGCTTAGAAATCAAGATAAGTGTGTTATTGAGAATTGTACTGGCAACACTATCTTTCCTATCTTTTAATTCAGTGCTTCTCAAACTGAGGCCCGCAAAAGGGCCCCTAGAGGACTATGAAGGACTTTTCAGTACCTCTCGGTCCTCTATGAGACCGCGAAGGGGGTCCTGGAGGCCCGTGACCTCTCTAGAGGACCGCAAAGTGGCTTCTAGGGGACCGAGAAAGAGGTTCTAGAAGCCAGTGGCCCTCTAAGATGACAGCGGTTCCCTATGAGATCGACTTGGGAGTTCTAGAGGCCCGTGATTTTTTATGGGACCGTGAAGGAGCATCTAAAGGTCCGTGGTCTTCTATGAAATCGAGAAGGGGCCTCTAGTGGACCCTGAAGGAGTCAGTTAGTTGTGAACGTTTGAGAATCACTGACTTGACTAATTTTCAAATACGATAAAATGTATACCATAGAGGGTAAACATTTATTTTTTGTGTAAACTTTACGTTTTTCATCACTGTAATATTTTTCTTCGCTACTTTTGTTTTGCGACTAAATTTATTATTCAATGCTGCAATGATTTTTAATTTAACGTGGCTGTCAAAAATTAATTAACGTCAATGTGCAAGCTTCTTGGAAATTAAATTAAATTATATCTATGTACATGCTATTATTTACCACGAGAAACTATGGAATATGCCCATACAAGTGTTATTTAACATATAAATGTAACAAGTTAAAATATATTATTGAAAGAACATAGAGATATCATTAGAATCTTAATTATTGACCAGACACCCTTTTTTGTAACTAGTCATATAAAATAAAAAGTTCAACGGAATATCTATAAAATGAAATATTTTTGATTATTTTTCGAATTAGTTATCACACCAAGTGACTCAGTCTATCAATCACTTTCTGCATACTCCGAATAAAGAAACTAATTCACGAGTTAACATACAATTTTATTGTTCGAATACAATGCATATCACAGTCGAATCTTGTGTTTGACAATGACATGTTACACTTATTATTTCACAATATTAACGACGAATCTCGGAAAAAACTATCAGTGCAATCTCGACATACAAATCACAAATTTTATTGGGCTAGGAATACGTTAAAATCCCATATAATAAAAGGATTCCAATGAAAAAATTCAAAGTCTGAACGTATGGAAGCACAAAATTTGTCTCCGAATATAAATATAGGCACCTGAATTAGTTGTACGTAATAAAAAGTGATAAGACTTACAGTGTACAAAATATAGTTTCGTTTCTATGAAAATATTAATTGTGTGTACTGTACAGAGTTACGTTATTGTACCGTAAAAACACAAAGTTAAAATGTTCGATATTAAAATTAGGTATGCAAGAAGAAACTTACTACCGTATAATTATAACATAATTTCAAGTAAATCAACCTACCTATAATAAATCACAATACAATGTTACTACATCACAATTATTCATCGGTTCTGTTTCTCCCATGTATCTCAATATTCCTAAGGACAACACGTGTACGACGTTCATTTTAAATGCACACAATTAGCATTTCCCATTCATTAATTGCGCCGATTATTGTAAAAGTGGTCCAAGTGGAAAATTTGAATCTGTAACTTTCTTTGTTAAAACTGGAATCTTTAACCTCTTAAGTACTAAGGACGCATATATACGTCCTGAGAAAATCTTATAATTTATAGACGCATATACACGTACTGAGTTGAAATATTGGAATGTAATCACAAAGACATTTATTTCATTTTTTAATTGCAATTCATATGATTAATTGGCGTAGGACGTACAGTTTTAGATAAAAAAAAACCTATGAAAGCCGATTAATTTTAAGTTCGAACTTTTTCGCATTTAGTTTTGGCTTTTACGTGGTTTGAACTATCAACGTTATGACATATTAAATGATACATTTAGGAACAACCTTCCAAATAGGACTTAATTTGAAAGTTCGAACCTTCTTTTTATTTTGTACTTTTTCGCAATCAGTTGCCATGGTTATTTCGAACCTGTTTTAGGTTCCAAGTGGTATCGTACCACGATAGCTATAATATATATTCCGACAACTGAAAGATGCTTAGGGTGCGGCACAACCTCTCGTTTTCAAATGTCTATTCCCGCCATTTCGTTTTTAAAATTTCCCAAATCTAATGCCGCAAGTGCAAATTCCTCATAGTCGTTTACTTTAGGGGACTGGGTTTTGGGATTTCAAACATGAAATGGCAGAAATGGGCGGTTGAAAACAAGAGGTTGCGCTGCTCCCTGGTCATCTTTCAGTTGTCGCACTGTATATATTGCATAAGAAAAATTTCCCGAAGATAATGGGAATTTGAACTCAGGCTCACTGAGTAACAGTCCGAGCCTCAAACACCATAACAGACATACACTTTCGCTGAAATATGATCCCATTTCTGACTTTCTGATAAAGAGGTAGCCCTCCATTGCCACGTCGATAACTACATGTCATTATTTAAAAGTGACTGTTTGCAAAGGGTTAACAACGCTAATAATTGTCTCATTGCACACAACTCAACGTACAGCATGAACTAAATATTTTAATATCTCGAAACAAAGAATACGCATTTTTTTATTTAACACTTTAAGGACCGCTCACGAGTTTTCTCTTGTTTTCTACTCTACGCGCGTTTTCACTTAAAATGCATCCAATTATACAATTTCTGAAAGTTTCACAAAAATTGTTTCATAAATAACAAAGTTATGATAATATTAGTAACGTACAAGTACAAAATCGTGCGGGTCGCAGACATATTTCTTAGATTTCTTAGCTGTCCTTAAAGTGTTAACGTAACAAGTCGTTTGACTTAGACCACTTTCCATTATCTGCCCAATTGTGCGTAGGTCTATAATTCACAAAAGATATTTAATTTTCAATGACAATTCGTATTTACTCGACACTTACCTTGTATGATGGTTTTAGTTAACGAAATCGAAAGAGGTCTCATACAGGATGAGGCACTTAAGTGTTTTCTCGCAAAATTATGTGAAAGACATGCTTGGTTGAAGTTTTGTTTTTCCTATTACACAACTCGCATAGCGCTTGATCCCTTGCCGTACTACTTTTTCTGTGACTACTTCTTCAATAATTCGAAATTAAATTAGTAAAATAAAAATTGATCGGTTATTCTAGATATATCCTATAATTTAACGTAAAATTAATATTATTATTAATATTAATTTCATCGAAATTCATAGAATTATTGTACAGCAAGGTATTAAAAAATGAATACGTACAGTCTTTCCTGCACTTAGGAAATAATATTGATAATTAACGCTGGAATATTTTTTGAAGTATAGATTACCTATTGGATGCTACTTAAATTAAATATATTGAGATCAGCAATGACTGAAAACTTCTAGTACATTTATGCACTGGAGTTTGTAGATAACATTTTGTGAATGAGCTATTTGCATCGATAATTATTTGTATTTTGCATTATGTACTTTATCTTGAGCTGACTAAATAAAATTGTTTTTGTTTTAGTACCTCGACAAGTTGAACATGCATTTTTTTTCAGTGGTTCTCAAAATATAATTCAGTTATGGCCTATGCCATAAACTAATAAGTCTTTTGAGGGTGTTTATGATAATTTTTCAACTTTCTAAAACACTAAACGCAGTTAAAATTTCTTAATCGTTTAAATGTCAAAAATGACTACAGTCCGTTGACATTATATTGTACATATTGTCTGTTTAAATTGAAGTTCCTTTTATGGAGATATCGAATTAACTATTCGTTTATTCCTTTGCTCTGAAAGTAAAAGAAACGATTGAGAACCACTGACGTATGCTACTGTAGAAAAGTATTGTGCGTCTACAAGAAGATGGCACGGAGCAATGTGGTTCTCTTGTGAATGTGAAAGGGCTCCGAAACTAAATGAGAGACTCTTATTGGCGCTGTATCATCCCATTAGCAAGCTTCCTAATTTCCGTGTGTATAATTACGCGAAAAAAGAAGGCTAGCGGAAGGAATGCGATGGAATGAGAGTCTGATTCATGCATTCAAATTGAAAGCATGACGAATGAATGAGCAGCAACGAAACTAAATGAGAAGCTTCGACCGACAATCTCCTTTTGGCCCTTTGACATCAAGGAAACTATCATTCGAATGATTTACACTACAAACGGGAAAATCAGAGAAGTTTATCTCTATTACCGCCAGATTTAAATGTGTCAAACTGCTCCAGCAAAATACACCGTAGAATCAAAAGTAATTGTGAGAAAACCATATAGCTTTTGGCCCTTTGACGAATGAGGCCCACATTCCTTTCGCTCACCAACTCTCAGTTGCCCACTAATACGGTTCTACAACTGAAAGATGAGGTGAGGGAGTGGCGAAGCATCATTCTCAACGTTCTACTTCCGTCATTTTGTTTTTGAAATTTCTAAACCGAGTGTCCAAAAGTAAACGACTACGCGGATTTCTTATTTTAGGAAAATGGGGTTGGAGATTATAAAAACAAAATGGCTGGAATAGGCGGTTAAAAACGAAAGACTCTGCCACTCCCTAGTCATCTTTCAATTGTTAGACAGTACCTGCTAGAAACCCATGCTGTCATAATAGTGAAATTGCCATAGAAGGTGAAAGATATATGTATGTTACAATTTATAATCCACTCCTGGTCAATTTTACTGCATAAACAAAATGTAGTTGTTTGCAGAACTGGGATAGTTGCTAAACAGAAGATGTTGTAAGTCACGGAGATAGGCAGACTGACATTTTTTAATAAATTGCAAACCAATGCAAAATATTGACTGGTGACTATGACCACTGGTAGCATAGAGCAATTATCCAGCGCTGAGTGAATATAATCACCGATATTATTGAGAGAATTAATATAAAGGGGAATTTTGAAAATTAGATCCATATTCCTTCAGCTAGGCTTCTCCTTGTAGACGTGTAATATTTGTTCCACTGTGCATTGATACTGTTAACGGTTTCTGCTATATTTAACCCTTTGACTGCGGACTGCTCTAAATTGGCTGAATACTTTTTCGTGCAGTCTGATACGATAGAAACAATTGACGAACAAATTTGAAACCATAGAAAACTATCAAAGCCTTCGCCGGACGCATATTTACGTCCATAGTCTATATCGATAGATTTCGCTGAGCGCATATATCCGCTCATAGTCTCCAGCAATAGATTTTGCAGAGCGTATAAATGCGCTCACACTCTCCATCGATAGATTTCGCTGAGCGTATATATGCGTCCACAGTCTCCATCGATAGATTTCTCAGAGCGTACATATGCGCTAACAGTCTCCATCGATTTCTCAGAACATATATATGCGCTCGCAGTCTCCACCGATAGATTTCGCTGAGCGCATATATGCGCCTATAATCTCCATCGATAGATTTCGCAGAGCGCATATATGCGTCCATAGCAGTCAAAACGTTAACCTCGTTCAGAGAAAAGATTGTACAATTAACGTTGTTTAGGAAATTCACGCAATTATCAAAGTTCACGATCATTTATACACGCACGGTAATTGATACGCAACTGGTAAATTGAGCATTAACTTGAAAAGTCATCTTGATATAAATAAAAAAAAATTAGCTCCATTTTGAAATGCTATTTTTAAAAAATTGTCTATTGTAATTTCGAGTGATATTGTAAAAAATAACAGATAGTAATTGTCGGATAATAATAAATCTGTGTTTCTACCTCATAGGATACAGAATATTCTAACTTGTAAGTTAAAATAGTTTGTATTATTGTACAATTCAGACTTGACTCGTTTGATCAATGTTTCATTCAACAGAAAGGATCGCACTTTTGTTTCAAACAAATCTATAACTGAATATAATGTCTATCGCACAATATTCACTTTCATCTTTTCAAAATTCATATTTAGAGTCAAGTGCCACAACCTGTAAATTTTATATGTTCTATCGAAATTTTCAAGGTCTTCGTATTTCATACAAATGCATTTACAATATAATGCAAGAAATGAGTTTACGAGAATGAGCAAGAAAGTTAATATCATCCTAATGATAAACAAAATTATTCAGTATTTGTCTTCGAATCGTATTTAACGACTGCAGTAACATATTTTCTTTTTTTTTTACGCTTGATGCGCAAGTCACATGATTTGTATGTTGTTATATAATTTGGTCGGTATTTTTTACTTTGGATTTTTTACGTTTTATAACCGTCTATAACCCAACGCAATTATTCCATTTTTTTTAAACAAATTCGTACATGTGTGCGTATATGTAATCAATTTTTGATTGCCCTGTATATATAAATCTTTATAATAGGATTAATTGCATCTCTTTTAAATAGCTTTGTATCATAACTTGGAGAATCAAATTTCTTTTGTCAAGTAACATATTAGCGGTTCATTTTGAATGTGGCATAAGTTAGTCATTTTTTTAAGTTGAGATATTTAAAACTTTGAGGACGGAGACATTTTTGAATGTTGAATGATCATTTATTTGGCGATGCAAAGTCACCTTTTTAACAGAAACTTGGACTGCTAACGTATGTCAATTATAAATTACTATTTCTGTAATCATATTTCAGCCCTTGTATTTCAATTTTTCAACTCTGACCGCATATACATGCGGCAATAAATTATAATTAAATTTTTTAAAATTAAGTTTTAACGTGTTTGAAAATAATGATGGTAATTTTCGAGATGATTTATTTAAACTTGTTACTTTGGATACTTATAATTTCCTCAGTATAAATAATTTCGTATAGTCACTGAAAATCACCGTTTTGCATTACGGTAAAATGACTTATGCCACTTAAATTTTTTTTTGTTAGATTGATTGCAGTTTTTTCAAAATAAAGAGTTGTCCTGAAACTAAAATTGATATTATCAATAACCCGATATTTTTGAAAAAGTGGCTTGTGCCACTTTTTAAATAAACGGTACATATAATAATTGTTAAAATGCGTAAAAAATTTGAAAGCTAACAACTTAACTATTTGTTCTGTACATGAACATATTTTTGAATATGATATTAAACAATTTTATTCAAATTGTTAATTATATTAAGACCATATAATAAATATTTGCGTACTGATATTAGATCGCACCCAAAACAGTGACTTAAAAATTAATTACAAAAATTAATTGTCCTGAACAATTTCTTTTTAACACTCTGCCTGTTTCATCGTTACAAATAATAAAGCAACCGATTTTAAGACTACCTTAAGAGTGTCTCAAATGTTTCGTATTATAATTTACAAATCTCGAGAAACAATTGTTACAATAAAAGATACTTGAGATTCTTTACTAAAATAAAAATTCAAATTTACGATTTATTGTCTTTTTATTTGAAAAGCGCGAACCAAAAGCGTGGGTTATAGAGGGTTATTATTCACTTTCGATTGTCGATTCGAAATACGTGATTGTGTAACGTAATAATCATAAATATATAAATATCACAGTCGAAATATCGATACCTGTAATCGATTAAACGAGTGGGCAACCTCTCTCTCTTTCTCTCGCTCACTCTCTTCCATTCTCTCTCACGTTCTCTTTGTACAACACTTAAACCTATCGTAATACTTTTCCCGCCAAAAGACATAAACGTAGGTTTATGTCGTTTGACGTTTGAAATATTATAAATCATTGGATACAAAAACGTTATACAAATAAAAGATTTTCAGATATGACAGTGTTTATACAATAATAACCCTGTATGATGTTTTGTCTTTTTTTTCTCTTTGTTGTTTCGTATATAAGAATCTGTATATGTATATAAAAATATAATTGCAAATGAGAGAATATCGTTGGTTTTTGCAAACAGAATGTGTCATTTTGCAATGGAACTTTATAATGCATAAAGTATATACTCGGAATAAAAAATAAATTATGCCGTAATTAAAGCTACAATTATCATTGGCGTATTACAAACTTACAAAATTCTACGTACAAATAAGAGTGAATGGAAAAATCTTGGATTTTAATTATTCACTATACGTATAGATTAATTCCTATTGGAAATTCTCTTTTGAAATTGACAAATTTGTGCTTGGAGTCACACAGAAAGCACCGATTCCGTTTTCTTTTGTGCAAAAAGAGAATGAAAATTTGCATCACACATATACGGTTTGTAGTTTTTCTTTTTTCTTTTAAACATAAATTAAAGTCAATGTATATTGACGCAAATTTTTTTTCATATATACGTGTATATATCTATATATGTATAATATTTTTGAAGGACGCTTAAATTCTACTCGGACTTTTTCTTTCATTTGTACTTTAACTCAAAAACATCACTGTCTTTCTATGTAAAATTATTATCACTATTATCGAACTTAAAAGAGGAACTACGATGTTTAAGCAAAATTCGATAATTTTTTTGGTATTTGCAAAGCCGAAAATTTTGAACATTAATGGCACAAGCGCTTCGATTTTCCATAAAAATAAATATTAATCTGAATGTACGTTATTACAGTCTTTGTCAATTAGCCATTTATCGTATTGATACAATAAATCGGTACCTTTTTGCGCCAAAATGTGAAAGTATTTTTCATAGCAACATTTTGCCATTGAATTTAAATAGTAGTAGCAAGTTCTTAGCCACTGAATTACAACTCACTTAATCATCAAATACTTAAGTAAATTTGACACCTGAGGAACTTCTTAATGAATGTCAAATAAAGTCGAAAGATTATTTAGGAATTCTAGGGCACAGTGCAGCAATTGCACGCTCAGTTTTTGACTATAATTATCACAAGGTTTAAATTCTAAATGCTTTAAACCAGGCACGATATCGTATACACAAAGTAGCTGGCGATGTTGCTTTAATTATTGTACTATAAATAATTTGTGTCCCTTGAAAATGTTTACATGGCCTTTTTTAAGGCAAAATAAATCTTTTATACTACGAAGGCAATTAATACTGATGCAGTACTAAAGTCCTATTAAAATACTTGACAACAAAGTACTGAGTTACACAAATGCAGATAAACCCTCAACATAAAGGCACAGAGTTTAAATCTATTTGTAGTGAGGAATGACGTATTATATTTAAATACATATAAACTATTCAAATTGAGCAATCATAATAGTCTCAATGAATTGAACTTTATGATAAGAAAATTATATCTCTCATCCACGAGATATTCGCATAAACAAACTATTTCGGCTGGTCCTGAAGTTCGTGTACATGATGAAGAATCTTCCATAATTGAGCATAGGATATTCACCTATAATGGGAAGATTTTCGACTTCCGGTGCGATTAAGGAGAGCGCTATTACTATCAGAATGTCTCAAGCTTTCGGCTATAAGCTGCGTATACACTAAATTTATCATAAGAATTATTGAACGAAACCGAACATGACACTTTAGATGTTAATGAGTGAGCAAAATCATCTTTCGCTTAACTCATTACCAAGTACAATGGACGATAGTATCAGAGTATTATACTAGTAGTTTACTGTCTGACAATTGAAAGGTTACTCAAGAGAGGCGGAATCTCGCGTTTTCAATTCTTTATTCCCGTCATTTCGTTTTTGTAGTAGTAGTAGTGTAGTATATAATAGTAGTGCTATACTACTACTATAGACACTGCAGTAGTGATATACTACTAGTATAGGCACTACAATAGTACTATACTACTAGTATAAACACTGCAGTAGTGCTATACTACTACTATAGACACTGTAGTAGTGATATACTACTAGTATAGACACTGCAGTAGTACTATACTACTAATATAGACACTGCAATAGTACTGTACTACTATTAATACAGTATAATAGTATAGACACTATTACTGGCCAAGTGAAGGTTTCCAGGACTGATATCATGGGAATATGCGGTGCGACTGACCGTCTCTCCCTACACCGTACCTCATACTACGTGATTTCTTTCAATTGAGCAAGAATACCTCAGCTGAGTTATAGTGTACATCCAAGGAAATTGAATGTGAAAAATAGGAAACAGCAGTAGAGGAAGATTCACTGATTCGAGTTATGTGGCACATCTTTGTAATTTGCTATGGTGATAAATATTTATCTAGAGTATCACATTAAAATTCTGTAATTATACCTATGCACATCATATTGTACATTGAGAACTGAAATCAGTGAGGGAGGATTTCTGCTATTTTATTAACTTAAAATACTATTCAATTTCCCCGTCGCATAGTACATAACGTTCAGCAAGGAAGACTGCAGATATACTAACATCCAAGATGTCATATTCAATTTCGCTCACTGTACAACAAAACTATGCTACCTAGCATGCTATCGTCGAACGTCAAACGAAAAACCTAATCTTTCTTTTACTTGCAGAAGAAAATATTAGAAATTATGTTCTTCTTTTGTCTTAATTTCAGTGCCTTAACGTGAAAAGACCAACGTGTCTATGAACAAAACTTTCGGCTTTGCATCGTGTCGTTCGAAAGCGACGATCATAATTATATTATGCAGTGGCGTGCAAAGGTTTCTAATAAAATGCTTCGTTATACTGTACAGAAGGAATTGAGAATAATTAATAAGTATTGAGTAAAGGTATAATGTAGAAAGAAGAAAGTAATACGATAAATTAGTTTGGGGTACATAGACCCATTAATTTTCCTTCATACGAGAATCATGATGTTCTGGTCTTTTAAAATGTTCCTCTAAACACATTCCCACTTTTTACACTAGCTAATATCGCTTCGAAAATCGTATCAGTAATTATGACAGTAGTCTAAATGATTATAGACACATTTAGATTCAAAATTTCAATTTTTTACATTTCTAAAAATGTGGTTTAGCCAGATTGTAATACAACTAAATTAAATTTTTTCAATTTCTTACAATTAGTCACACTTGTCAGATCAGTTTCATAATTACGAGAACGATTAATGTTTTTCACCAGTGCCAACAGTTTGCAAGCAGATAGTTGCTTCAAACGTATTGGAGGTACAGCAGATGAAATTGAATGCAATTTTGATACAGATAAGGCTTTCCCTAATTATCTTTGCACAGACAGACTTTCTGTCTTATTATCTGTTTTGTTTGGAATTGCAGAATCAATTTCTCTTATTTGCACCTTCCGAGCAACGTTCGCATTAGAACATTTTATGAACATTTGTTCTGACATAAACTCAAAGTAGGCAAGAGAGACATGCTTTTAAAAATGAATACACTGAAAGATTTATCAGTGATATTTCATTGCATGGTTTGTGATATTAACACCTTATCTACAGTGACTGTTTGGAATCGAATAGATACCATTTTTCGTTACAAATGACACCATTAGACGTCATTTGAATAATGCGCGTTTCAACGCCCTCAAACGATGCAAGCGCAAACTAGTAAGTCAGTTCTCCAGTAAACTTATATATTTAGGAAAAAACGTCTATATTGTGCTGAGAAAAGTAGAGAGAGACGTTTATCTATACATTTTGTAAAGTGTTCAATTTTTTACATTATTTTCAGATCTGCCATATCAAACAATATGATGAGTTTAACAATAATTTTCAAACAGATTTACAGAATAAGTTTGTAAAATTCAAATCTAATAATGGCGACCCAATTATAATCCTGTTGATGAGGTGTCAATATTAATTTTCCTGGCTGAATTTCAGAAAAATTGAATATAAGCGAGTGAGAAGTGCCAAATATAAAAATTTCCATATCTCATGTACAATGTTCATACATATTAACGAATAAAGATATCAGTAAGATAGAAAGAATATTTTCAATCGAAATTTTTGCACGCCACTGTACGTCTTATCACTAAATGAGCAGCTTATTTTGAAAATGCCATACGTGACTGACTTCAACTGGAGGTTTGTCATTTTTTTTTTTAACTTAAGAAGATTTAGTTGTATTTTTTATTTCAGTACAGTCACATTTTTGTCAATATAAATGAGTATGGTCATTGAAAAAATCATAATTTTTCATTAGGGCAAAGTAATTTGTGCATCTTTCAAAATTAACGGCTCAAATAGAAAAGCGATCTCCATAAAAAGAGTAAAATGAGATGCTGCATTCTATGGTACACTTACCCATATTAACTCTGCACACATTTCTCCAGGCAATTTCGATTCGTAACATAATTTCTATGTACGTATGTATATATAAATAAGATTTACTAAAAAGTACGCAAAATGAAATGCTACGTAAAAGAAAAACGAAAGCCGTAACAAATAATCACGAATGCGATGAAACATCACGATGATCGCGGTTTCGTCGCAATGATTTCCGAATAATTCGCCGATCGATGACGTGACTGTGCGCTTACGAAATTCAAGTCTCGATAAAGCAACGCGAAAAATGAATCTTCGGATTTACAGAATGCGCAATTATAAAATACATTGTTCGCTAAGTTCAATAGTAGATATTGATCATAATCATTGATGATCATATTATCATTATTATGCATTGTTCTATGTTTGAGCTCATACTTGTCTTTCTCTAAACTTTAATTCTTGTTTCAATACTTTTGTTTTCCGTAATTGCAAATTCATCACTTTGCAAAATCATTTGTCATTATTACAATTAATATCGAGTGAATCGTCTAAATTGTTCAACAATATTAAACTTCGCCTAGACACATTCTCATGTATTATGTTTGGTGCACCAGAAAATCTAGTTTCCAATGAATTTTTCTATATATCGTAATTTTCATTAAAAATTTGATTATAAATTATATGAAAACATCTAATCGAATAATTATATCAATTATTTCTCTAATTATCATTTTTTAAATACGTTCAGTACGAGAAACGTTTGTTACTATGGTTTATTATTTTAATTAATTATCAATGGTCAGTGCTTATTTAAAAATACACCTGATTGAAATTTTTCAAAATTTATCGCAAAATATTCTGTAGTTCGTGATACAATTATAAAATTAACTAATTTTCTCGAAGAATATTTTTTGAAAAATCAAATTAGAGCTTTGAATTGTCGGTGGAGGACAAATTATTGCGCACGCGCACACAATGCATCAATTGTGTGGGGGGAGCCTTGCCCCTTCGCGTTCTATACGCGCAAAGTCAATTTCCCAAACTGTACATGCATTAAATGAGCACTTAAATTTTATCGACTCTAAACCCCGTATGAAAATATAGTATTAGACATTTTATGCTTATTTTTTTCACAAGTAATTAATTCTTATTATTTTATCATTATTTTTTTTTTATATGTCGCAAATTATAGATCATTTTGTACATCATTTACTGAAAACTCAAGACTTCTAAAACTTTGAGAAAGTGGTTCTTACTGATAGAGCTAGAAATATGCTTCTTGTTATTTGTAACTTGACGAAAATATAATTTATAATGATATAATGTATAAACGTAATTTCTGTTACACTATCTTTACACTGAGAAAATATAGTTTTTGAAAATTTTTGTTGAAGGTATCTAGTAGATAATCAATACTGACGAAAAACTTAGACAAATCACTCCTAGTCGTATCATAATACTTTGTACGACTTTTTAATACTGAGAACTTCTTCAATCTTCCCGATGATCGCAGAATACAGATTCGTGACTACGCATGATCATCATAAAATACTAATTAGCACTTTTTATTATCGTGTTATTTTTTTCATTCCAACGCCAACTCTGTCTGTTTGTCCTTTTGTTATTTCATTATCGCAGAAAATAGATATAGTGACATTGGAAAATCGTCAAACTGTAAAGCAACAATGGCAAACAATTTCCTTCTATATAAAACTCATAATTCTTGTTCAACTTCATTAAACGCTACAATAGTATTATTTATATTAGTCTCTTTTCAATGCTACACGTATTTCTGCACTTTCTTTTCTTTGGTTTTTTGTACGATGTAAGATCACAGAAAGAAATTCATTACTTTGAGATCATTAAAAGTTCGACGGCCCTTTGTCTCCACCGTTGAGAAACTTTCACAAAGGATTTTAGTCTTTGTTAACAATTTGTCGGCCGCTGGTACGAATTTCAGTATTACTTTTAGGATTAATTTGAATCCATTTGTATTTCGAATTTGAATATTTCATAACTGAATAACAACTGGAAATACACAAAAGGACTCTGATTCTCAATATTTTTCAAAACTGCTAAGGCAATGGAACGCGTTGATGAAGAAATGTACAGTCTGACAATTGAAAGGTGGCCAGATACAAACGAAAGCTCTCATTTTGGGATTTCCAAATACGAAATTGCGGGAGTAGAAAGTGGAAAATCTGACAGCCTAAATTATTTATACAACATTGTTCGATTAAAGTGCAATATCACTTTTTGAAATACTGTTATACTTAGCTTTGATATAAAAAAAATTTGATAGTAAAAACATTTTTGATTTTGTCATATCATGCAAATGGATTAAATTAACGCCATTCCTACCATGGCTTTGTATTTAGTTATTTTGACGTAAGGGTGTTTTTTAACTACTTTATGCTTCAATGCAAATATCTTAACTAATTTCTGTATAATATGTTCTCTTTGAACGATTAATTAATTCAGTATTGTAACATTATTCACAAAAAAACAGAGTTATCAATTTGACGGATTCCGTAAATCTAGAATTAACCCTCTACGGACCCCTGTATCTTTAAAGTAACGCAAAACACATATTAGCTCGTGAAAATCATAGAATTCTTTACAATTCGATGTTTAGAAATCAGGTTTAAACTTGATGACCTAATTTGCAAAAACAATTAGGTGGATATATTGATTAGATGCAAGTGTAATGAAAAATGAGTGCGGCCGACAAAGTGTTAATTGACTTACAGAATTATTCAAGTATAAATTCAAAATTAAACACCGCGAAGGAAATATCCTTTTTCCTCATGAAATGTATCTCATGTTTATCTACATTCCTGTTGGCATTAATTATTTACAATATTATCGTTAGCAGTACGTGCGCTAATTTTAATTTCTAAAAATGCGTACAAAGTGGTCATCGTAGTCGCGTTATTCTTTCTTTCCATTGATCTCGAAAAATTGACTTTTATCATTCGAATTATATTAATTACTCTATGCAATCATCTCACGGGACGTTTCATTCGATGATCTTCACACGAGATGCTATCGACGACTACGCTTTTCATTCTTCCTCAAAGCGATGAAGAAAAACATTAATGAGCTCAGCAGATCATGAAGTATCGATAATAATTTCTACATCGTATATTACTTTCTTTTGTAATGGCAGAAACTTATTTCAGCGTTCGAATGATCAATTTCTCTCTAATAATATATTCATATGTGTAATATCTCGTTGATACAACAACGAAAGATAATTGAAGTTGAGTCGTTCACCAATTACTTTCTTTACTGAGTTAGCGAACATCACTTTGTACCATAACTTTGAATTGGCTAAAGTTCTCTTATAAAAATTATAATCTCTTGTCGTTCGGCCGATAAAAAACGTGTGCATCGGATAATATCAATGGATGAAAACAATTTTCGCATAAAACAATCTTTCCTTCTTTCTCTCTCTTTGGCAACGATGTGCCAAGAAACTTACAGTTTCCTTCGGTATCAAACGTTAGCTTAAAAAAAGTGCAATAAATGTCCCTATTATACAATGCAATTATGACTCGTGGTAGAATGCGTCCTCTTTGTGTTTCTAATGGTAAAAAAAAATTAAAAAAGAGAATTCTTTCACTGAGTCCTTCGAACGACCAGTAAGAAGACTTAACAAAAATTGTGTTGCTCTTGATAAGCTTAAAGGTTTTGTACTCGCAATTGCCTAATAAATATCTTTATACAATGCAATGATAGAATGATTTTGGCCGTTTCTTTGTTATAAATGAGAAAATTCAAATGAAATTATGGCACAGATCTGCCGGTGGTCGCAAAATCAAACTTTCTTCAGGCACAAAAGCTCGTAATCGCTGCCGATTGAATTCAAGCGTTAAAAAAATAGAGAAAGAGAAAACTGAGAAAAACATTTAAAAAAAAGTAACATAACGTAAACCGCGCGAATATCGGCCATCGGCTCAATTTTCGTTTCGCAGTAATAATTAAAAAGAGATCTCAACGAGTTTTGTACAGAATCGCACACAGAGTGCCAACAAATCCAGGAGAAAAAAACGAGGGCTTTGTTGCAGTATGTGTGCACCACGGGGAAGCTTTAGGTACTACCGATTAATACATTGTCATTTGATTATCTAAAACTATACCTATAGTCAAATTGTCTTCTTGTTACTTATTTCAAGGGAAGAACTTTTTCGTTCGTTACTTTAATGTTTGCGTTTTTCTTCCAGTGAGACGAAAAAGCCTGGCTTTCGAAGTTTCCATAGTGTAAATATCAAGTTTTTAACACTCTGCGATCTACTTTTTACCCTGTATTTTAATTCGGCTTTGTTGTTGAGACTGCAGTATGAAACTAGAGTGTATGATTTATACTGCAGAAATGATGACATGTAATTGAGATTGCAATAATGCACTTGTACCTCGTGAACAATTGGAATTATTTTTTGTGTTTTCAATATGAAATTCTATATGGCCTCAAATTTAGGCCGTGGTTTTGGAATACCATAAATGTTTGACAGTGTGGTGCTATGGGCACTGTGATGGTTGGTTCACGAGGTACCAAACTATAAATCTACGTAAAAATAAAGTAGTCTGTTTGTAACAGTGAGTCTCAAAGTGGGCCCACAGACCTTTAGAAGTTTGCTGTCCTCTATGTAGGGTTAGGCAACCTTTTTTCTAGAAAAAGTCATTCTTTTCTTATTTTCTGAATTGTGCAATGAGGTGCAAATAACCAAACCTATCCGCTTAGCCAAGTAGCCTGGTAGCCATGTACCCAAGTAGTCAAATCAAAATTATTTAACACATTCATCCGGCGCGTACCACCGGTGGCCCACGCTTGGGCGTCTCATCCGGCAGTGCCGACGTGAATGTGTTAAGTAAAATTGAGTAGTTTAGTTGAACCGAAGAGCCAAAAATTTTAGATGAAATAGTCGCGTGCTACTCATGTCACACGAGTTGTCGAACCCAGCTGTAGGGGACCGAAGAGGCCTTTAGGAGCCCGCGGTTCTCTATGGGTCCACTAAGGAGCCCGCAATTGAAATTTTGGGACAGTTCAGACACAACAGATACAGTTACTTCATGGAATATAAATTTCATGATTGCCATTGTCTGAATACATAATTGATCGTTAAAAGAAGTTTTGGTAATAGAAGTATATTAACTGCAGTTCACTCTAAGTGGTCCATGAGCAATCTAAACGATTGCAAAGGGACCATCACGCAGAAAATCCTAAAACAGTTTGAGAACCACTAACTGAAAGTGTCGCTCTTACTCTTTGGCCGCCACGCGACCTAATAGCAAACTTGAAAAGCGAGAAAAATCAAAATTGGGCCCTCATTTAACTTAAAATAGCCTTTTTTACTAAAAAAAATTTATGTCTCGGACATTTAACCGTGTAAGTGTCAGACTTATTTAACCCTTTCGCTATGGCGGGCCTCGTCACAGAGTGCCTCGTGCGGAACGAAGCGGAGCGTCGAAAGTGGGAACATTAAGCGCGCGCAATCTTTAGCATTTGGGACAAAGTATTTTGTATGTATTTAGAAGCAAAATAATTTGTGTTTATAACAATGCGTTCATAATTTTTTCATGAACGTATTTTTATATAGCACTTGTCTTAACTTTTGGTTCCATTTTTGAAACGGGTGACTATAGTCGCTCGTCGTGTATAGGTAGCATCTTGTGGCCGATGACTATAGCAATCCGTCATGTACGGGTGTCGTTTCGTGGCGCGTGACTATAGTCACCCGTAACAGCGAAAGGGTTAAACTCAAAATATAATCGTCAACTTTTACTGCCATTGTACAGTCAAACCTGTTTTTGTGTGGTCCTTTTTTATGCAATTATTATTATGCGGTATGTGAATTTCAACGGTGCTGGCGTTATACCCTGTTGTAAAGTTTTCTATCAGGGTTTATATGTACATTGTAAAGCGCTGTTCGGCTTTCAGTTTTGGACTACGACGAGCAGAAGTAAATTATGTACATTTTGAAAATTTCCCCATGTGTAAAATGAGAAATTAATTTTTTTTTAAACGTTTCCATGTGTAACTTAATTATTAATTTTGTTTGAAAGCACTTTTTCACCATTTCATAAATCTTTGGCATTTTCTAACCGTGACTTTTTTTTATGCAGTCCCTATCCACCGCACAAAAACAGGTTTTACTGTATAGTAAACAAAGAGTACGGTTGTTTTAAAACAAGCAGAAGAATAAAATTCTGATTCTTTTTAGTAACTATTTCACTGCGGCACTCATACGGTTAAACCGTAAAAACGTTGATTAACGTTTTACGAGGCAATCGGCAGTGATAAAATCTATGCATTCTTCGCGTTACAAGTCGCTTTTAATTTGAGAAGAGAAACTTCGAGATCGCAGAGGGTGTAGAAGAAAACGCTAGTAACAGAATACAATCGGACTATCAGTAATTCATGCACGATCCAACGTTTCTTAGGCGCTAATTATATATAGTCAACGACTATACATTGAATGGCACATCAAAAAACGTAATCATGTATATATTTATATATGTATATGTATATATATACGTGATCATGCAATGCTGAATGTTCTTATAAGTTATAACGGAGAAGATTCAGGATTTCCTTGGTAGGTATCTAATAGGATGAACTATGATTTACTGTACTCTGTGAGAATCCTTCGTTCGTTTGGTACCTGATAAATGATACCAATTGGTTCAGCCTTTTGCGGCCATCTTGCTAATTCAATCTCACTGAAGTGAACGATGTAATCGTATTACTAATTAAGTTGAGCATCACGTTGACTGCCATAGTAATTGACATTAATTTTGGACATATTTGTTGAGAATTAAATTGCTCCTAAAACGCTTTCTTTACAAAAAACAGCTGCAGTTGTACAAACAGTAAAATAGTAATTGCCTAACGGAAGTATAACTAGAATGGTCACATATAATTAATTAAAATCTCAATTTGATTGAGAAACATTCTTTTTCGTAATGAAATGTTATTACCATGATGAATTGTTCAAAGTTGAATTTGGTGGAAAAAGTTGATTATCGTTAGTTTTATACAGTAAATTTGTTGATGTGTTCTGAATCCGTTTTTGTTATTTTCAAAATCAGTATTTAAAAATATTGCGTTTTACCACATTCGTCTAATTCGAAAAGATTAAAGCAATTACAATTTCTCAGTGTACAATAAGGAAAATCGATTGTGAGACACTAGAGGCATAAACACATTAATTGCATGATGTATGCTAAGCTTTACAACACAGCACTTAGTTTTACAGTTAATCGTTATCTATGGTTTCTCTTCTACTAGAACATCGGCCTATGCTGATGCCTATGGTGTCGCACTCAGTTTCCTATGATCGAAACTAGTAAAACAGCGAACAGTGAAAAACAGGAATGAAACAATTATGCTGATTAGCATTTTTCACTGGCAATTTAACCCTTATGATTTCCATTTCAAATATTTCCATATAATATTAATAACATAGATATAATTTGTAAGCCCAGTGACCGACTGATATTTTCAATTTAATAGTTTTTGGAAGCTTTAAAATTTCTTATTCCATCTACCTCTGCGTGAATGCCACAAATTATTATAAGCTAAGGAGAAAATCGCCATTGACATTCAAGTCCTAAAGAAAACACTGATCAACAATATTTTGTAGCTTCTTTCTTGAGATTTGTCTAAATAAAAAGGAATTGAACTGGCAGACAACGTGTTAAAATGTGTTCCAAACTAAAGTATGATTAACGAAAACCTCTCGCAGTGACAAAAAGTAAAGTAGAAAGTACAAATAAAATAATTGTTCGATCCTAACACTTAGCCAACCGAATGTGGAGATGTCCCATCGTCACCTTAGCAACAAGTGGCTCTCGTTTTCCTTATTTTGTTTCTTGCTACTAATCAGTCTTTACCTACGGCCATTTGGATTTTACTGCATGTTTCATCTTCTTAAAAAAAAACAGTTTTAACACTTTACCAATCAGTAAAGTGGTATAACTGTATTAAGGAGTTTGTGAGAAGCATGTGCAATTTTCAAGGAGATTGCAATGTTCTTTAGACAACAAAAACCGAAACAATTCTGTAGAGAAATCTTATCTTTTTCTATTAGTTTCCTCTTGTAAGACGTTGAACACCGTGGGGGTCACTGATGACCCTCCGCTGCTAAATTCAATGAAATTTCCTATGACTTTAAAATTGTAACATTTAGCCCTTTGTGGTCAGCAGATTTCACTTTTGGAAGTACCAGCAAGTCTCCTTCTTGTTTCATATAACATTTTGTTTAAATTTGGCATTATTGTACCAGTTAAATGGAGCTTTAATTTTAGAAATTCATTAGCAAACGAATCAGTAAGCGGAGTTCCACGGTAACTTGTGAAAGTCCCCGGCACGACGACATCGACCGCAAAGGGTTAAGACGTTTACTGCAATGTCTAAATATTGACATTGACAAGGTGAAGAAACGATTGAAATTTTTGCTCTGTGAACATGTGATTTTAACCCCATGCCTTACGACTTCTTTTGTGATTACGTCGGCTATATTTTAGAACTTAATTACTAAAATAAAAATTGATCAGTGATTCTCGATATTGCGAATAATTTAACATAGTATTAATATAATAGAAATAATATTATTACGTGCCGTTTCGTTAATGTTTTCAATTTAATAGATTTTGTAACATTTGGAAATTTCCTAGCCGATTTACCTCATCGCGAGTGTCACTCGTCATTGTAGGGCGAGGGGTTAATAAAAAGGTTCACTTCAGTAATAATGATGAAAGCAGCGAAATATCGGTGGCGTTCAACGTATTAAATAATAAATAATAGTTTGAGTTACTGTTGAAAAACTCGCGATGTATAACGTAAGTTTCATCTTACTCTACGGTGGTTGGCTAAGTGTTAAACATCAATGAAAATAAATGGTTCTCATTAATCTGACAGAAACAGACCGCAAAAGATCGACGAACGATCAGGCGATACAATAAAAATGACTTTTTACAATGTAATCTCACAGAGTGGATATTTATACGTGACTTATACGTCGAAATATATATATATATCTATATATATATGTATGAATATATGTATATTTAAATCAAAGATCCCTTCGAAAGGGGAACCACCGATTACGCTCTGTACTTTGTTTTAAAAGTCTTCCCATCGTGTGGAAAGATCGATCACAGATTTGATACATTCACCTTCAAATCGCTTTACAGCTGCTTTTATTTGCACAATTTAACTCTGAACTCTTTCATACGTGCAAATGCAAGAATGCCCTGAAAACTGTGCAATCGTGAGTTCTCCCAAATAATTTCTATCATTTAAACATATACTTTGTCAACATTCTTATTACACAAAATTAACAAACAATTGCGAATTCCTGTACGGCAATATAAATATTTGCTATGAGAATACAAGTATACCTGAACAAAACTATTTGGGAAAGTTCATTACACTTATGATAAGTTTTAAATAATACAAGAGAACAAAAGAATCACTACAAAATTAATCATTAAGAAATTAATAATCAAAGAAATTCACTGTGGCAATTAAGAAAATTCTCTCTAAGAAATAAAAAAAAGAAATGACTATATGCATTCGAAAAGTAAAGAACATTCTTCGATCACATTACTCGACATGAAAGAGTTTACATGTGTGCTTAACAGTCACCGTTATAAATTCCGTTTTAATCCTCGATCAAGACACGAACATCGATATTTTATCGCTATTTATATTACACATTCATTATTACATCTATTTAAATTTAAAAAAAAAAATGGACGAAGAGTTAAGATATATGGCAATTATTTCCAACACGAAGATTCTTATCTTCACGAGGATTAAAAATTTACTAATTGGCAACACGAAAGCACCTGTGGTGATATGTAACATTTTCATAAAACGACCCTTTCTCTCTCTCACACACTTTCTTTTCATTTTCTACTCACTTTCGACCCAAGCCATCATCGAATGACGCTCGCAAGTACAGAAAAAAAAGTCAATCGTGATATCTGAGAAGACGAGGGTCGAAAGTGACCGTTTGATCTCAAATTGCGAAACAAATCTTGTCGGTCGATTCCACCTTTCGAGCAGTCACGGGGACGTTGTACCTTAAAAACAAAAATAACACTTTTTTTAGGAGATAGTGTGTGTACTGATAGAATAAATTAAAGACATGTTTATCACGTATATTTTTTTTTGAAAGCGTATATATGTATTATATTAGAGATACAATCTTGCATCGTGGAGCCGGAAGTCCGTTGAGTCCACAGGATGATTTCTTCGTTCTTCCAGGAAGCCTGGAAAAGACGTTTTTATTTTGTTCCGTATGGACGTATATAGCCGGCTCCATATTCCTCTTCCTCCTCTTCTTTCTCTTCTTCCGCCTTATCTTCTTTCTCCTCTTCACCTCGGACTCAAATTCTAATTTTCATTGAAAAAACCTTCCGCATTGTCAAAACAGACACCGACATTCTCCTTAATTAATTACATAGAGATATTATGTATGCATGTATGTATACAACGCGTGTGTGTGTTCCTTCTATTTAGTGTAATAGTAATAATAGTATTAATAAGAATAATTGTACGTTGCGTAAGAATATTAAAAAGGAAAAAAAAGGGAATTGGTTTTCGATGACCTCAAAGTAACTTATGTCCTGTGAATTAAAAAAAACTTCGTGGGAAACTAAATTCAGACTCGTTGCTCGCTAGCTTTTTCGCAGAGGGTGAAACTTTGATCATTAAATCGATTACTCAACACTTTCCTAACGTAAACTCGGACTTTTAATGTCTAAATGCAAAGGAGAATAATCCTTTCTCTTCTATGAAGTATATGAAAGCAAAAATATTTCCTGTTTGACGTCGTAACTTACTTTCATAGAGTTGAAGAAAATAGTGTAACTTTTGCCTATTTTTTTATTATATCGTCGGTGGTACTTTTTTTTGTTGTTCTTTTTTAATTTAAAGATTTAAGGAAT
The DNA here is from genome assembly GCA_910591515.1 of Cerceris rybyensis. Taxonomy (NCBI): domain Eukaryota; kingdom Metazoa; phylum Arthropoda; class Insecta; order Hymenoptera; family Crabronidae; genus Cerceris; species Cerceris rybyensis. The sequence goes on along the minus strand of OU342789.1, from coordinate 63,109,664 downwards.
GATAGCTTTTCGATTCTATAAAAATTCATTCGTATCTTTCGATCGACAGGAAACATTTCCGTTTGAAATTTCTTTTCATCAAACTTCAGAGCTGTTGCTTCTTTTTGAGCAAAATATCTGTTTGAAATTATAGAATTCTGAATGATATCATTATTCTAGTATATAAGACTAAGGAAATTCCTGTGAAACTACTTTTCATAGAAGTTTCGTAACCGTATACTCCCTTCACATTAATATATAATCTTACCATATCAAACTATTCAAATATAATGGATCCAACTATCTCTCGCTGCTAATTAACTCTTTTCCTTTTAATCACGCGAAAAGTATTACATTTCACAAAAAGTATCTCCTCTCGTGTTAAAAAACGTGTCTCATTTTTCTGCAAAATTCAATTTCAATGCTTTCAGATTCTTCAACTTGAAGAGAAACTTTCATTTCTTCTGCGATTAGCACGTTCACTGCCTATGACTCCAGTGTTGAGTCATATGAGCTTAACATTAAGAGCTTAAGACCCAACTGTTGAGTCACATGGGTCTAGTCCCAAAAGCCGAAGACTCAACTGTTGAGTCAAGTTCAATTATTACTTTCACCTTGCCCCACAGTAACTAGTGTATCTCTCGGCTGAAAAATTGTCATAAAATAATATCAGAGTCTCTAAAGAATCTTCTGATCGCAGAAATTAGCGATACGCAATAGATAAAATGTAATTCTACAAGTTTACATTTAAATTTGAAGCATACTGTTAGAAAATAAATTGTTGGAGCAAGGTGTTAATCAGTTCTACTTCAGTTTTCAACAATGTTTCTAATATTTCTCTAGGCAGTGACGGTTTTAATATCCTCTTTCATCCAATCTCTTAATATAACTATAGTTTGACGATAGAAAAGAGTTAAACGAAGCTGGAACCATTAAGTACTACAACATTTAAAAGTGTCTTCTACGTGAAACCGCAAGAGTCAACTAAAGTCAACCATCATATTACTTATAATCGAACAGTAAGCGTTCGTTTTACATAATGTTCAAGTTCAGATATTATTTAAGATTAAAACGGAGTGCCAGTCAGGAAAGTGTTAAGCATAAAAATCCTGAATTTCAATTTCAACGTTGTCCTCAAAGGCTTATTCCCGTTTTGCGCGTTCTCTCCGAAGGACTTCGTCGAGAGGTTGCATTTGAATCGAAGGACGAACTGTGTTTATTCTCGCAACGTCGAATCGTCGCTGTCTTCTTCGGAGACTCGTAGAGTCCGTTTAATTTTTTCTCTCTTTTTTTCTTTCTCTGAGCGTACGTTAGGGCTTTTTTTTGTTTTAATGTCTCGAACGATGCGAAGAGTCTCCTCTTTCGTCGCGGCGATCTCTTTCTCGTTCTCTTTCTCGTTCACGCTCCGGTTCTCTTTCTCTCTCGGATGGTCGTCGGCTCGATTCTCGTTCTCGATCTCTGTCTCGTTCACGCTCTCTGTAGCGATCGTCATAATACCTACACAAGTCACGTCAGCCAATTATCTTACTTTAGCTATGCATCTTTTTATCATTAATATTTACATTTACTTAGGTCTTTAACTTTAGAGTTACGCTAGCCTACTTTGTTTCTTTTCTCTTTTCTGTTTGTACAATCAGACGGATAGGTTTTTTTCTATTGTTTTCTTTTGTTTGGAGTTAAGTTGAACTTTAGATTTTACAATTGAAAGAGCTTCTTTGAGAAAGAGTCTATGGAGAGATAATTTAGCTTTTGCAATGGGAAGAGTCACGTAGAGATGCAATGGAGATGTTGATCAACGAAATTTAGAGTTGTTGATGTCTATGGGAGATGTGATTAACACTTTCTCGGCCGTTGATGAGCATGAGTGATTTTATGGGGGTGGGATGAAATTATTGCTGCAATGGTGGTGTATAATTGTTGGTGGTCGTGTATAGCTTTACCGTTTGAGTGCCAAGCAGACAATGATACTTTTTCTGTTTAGTACAACGCTTTTTAACACTAGAACTACTGGCCTTAAATATATAATATTTTAATACATTAAATAAATACTGTAGAAAAGAAGGAATCAAATGGTGGAGAAGATGATTAATTAAGTAATTTATTAGGGGTATCGAAAAGTAATCAAAATTTGGAGAAGTGAAAACGTAATTGGAAACGTTTTTTCAAGAAAAAATCGAAGGACTTTTCTAAAAAGGGAATCGCACAACTATCTTTACACTGGCAAAAAGTGTTTGAAGATTATGGAAATTATTTTGTTCATTAGTATTTAAGATTTCTTTAAAAGTATCCCTAATACTTTATAGGAAGAACGTACAATATCTACTCTATGGCTCTCCTGTAAACTTGAAAAGATTGTAGAAAAAATGTGGAACGAGTCATTTTGACCAACTTAGTAGTTCCAGTGTGAAAAAAAAAAAACATTTTCTCATAAATGATCTATTTCTTTGATAACCGATATACATATGGAAATAAGTAATTTTAGGATTTGTTTCAAGTATACAAGAATCGATGCAAGAAACCCCCTTTTAACGAGTGGAAATAAATTTCTTTAAATTCATGAATCTCAATTAAATTTTCGCGACCTTAACATTTTGCTTTACCATCTCAATAGTTTAAGAAACGATGGTTTGGGACCTAAAAGAGCCATGGTGGCCGAACTGTAGAGCAAGAGAAAAATGTCATACCACAGAGATCTTATTAACTTTACGGTTGCCCCTATACGCTTTTATTCTTTAAATAAACCTATGTTTTCATAAAAATGAATGTTTTTATATTTTTTAAAAAACCAAACAAGTCATATATGTTAAGCATTAGGAAGAAAGCATTAATTTTATCTTTGCTCTTACTCTTTTTTTGACTGGCACTCAAACGGTGAACTCTTTGAGGCACAAGATTTTAAGGAAAAAAATAGACTCTAATTCCATAGAAAAATTATTTTTATTTAAAAGTAACAAAATACGGTTATTTATATTATTCTTTTGATAGAAAGTTTCAAATATTTGTAAGTGGGTTTTCGGACGATCCCACCATGCAATTTGAATATTTAAAAGAAAGAATATGGAATATTTTCCATTGCGCTGTGCTTCAAAGAGTTGAATGAAGAATTACAAAGTTGCAAAAAGGATTTGATTGACATTACGTAAAATAATGATTAACACTAGAACTAACGATCTTAAATTGATTAGATTTTAATATGTTGCAAGAAAAATCAAATTGCAAAGGAAATTATCATTAAAATAATTAATCTGCAAATAAAATTATTTCTATAGTATTAATATTACGTTAAATTATATGATGTATTAAAAATCACTGATCAATTTTTATTTCACCAATTTAATTCTGAATTATTGTAGAGACAGTCACAAAAGAAATCATTAAGCAAGGAGGTAATTAGAAATCCGTCATTTAAAATGTTTCGATAGTTTTAGTGTCAAATAATTGTGTAATTTTGCGTCAACGTAAATGGATACTACGATGATTTCTAACAAAAATGCAAAATGTACGATATGTATGACAAAAAAAGGTCATTACGATAATTATTAAAATAAATTTATCAAATGTCTCAATAATTATGTAAATTGTGTAAATGAAGAATGGCACTTATTTTGCATTACATCAACATACAAACCAGTGAAATAATATTGTAAAAGTAATTAAAACTTTTTAACAAAGCTGACAATTGTCTCATTAAAAATAGAACTCAACGGACACTCCAAAACAAAAGTCTAAATATGTTCTTAATTACGATAATGGCCTTAATAATTTATTCTTCGTTCCAACATATTTTTTCCTTTACTTATGACTGAATTGCGCGTCAAAAATTTTACAAAATTGTGCTTGTTATTTATTTTCCATTGCAATATTATAAATTGCAATTTTTACTCTCATTACGTCGGAAGAAACCAATGGGAAGAAAAGAAAATTTTAAATATCTCAAAACGAAGAATAAAGCTTACAAAAATAATTTCAGCCAGCGAATATGACATTCTTATGATCATGAATACTGATTGCTAACGTTAAATTAATTCCATCTACTGCCCACGTGCTTTAATTACTCGGAAAATTCTATATTAATTATTTCGCATTGGTATTTTACTAATTAATTGGAAACCATCTTTTTTTTATCTCCTTAAAGTAATTATGTAAAGGTATTGAAAATATATTATCAAAATTATGCAATTTTATATAAAAATGGTTAACCTCCATCAACAAATTTACTGTAATTTTTAATTACTATTTGTTAATTACTATACGAAGAATGGCACTGATACATTCATCAGCGTGGCCGACAAAGTGTTAATTATAAATTATTTCATAAAGTATAATCAATTAATTCGTGTTCTATCGTGACAAAAATTCGATCGAGATAAATATTATTTTTCAAAGAAACTATAATAAATCCTTCGACGTATAGTTCTCTAAAACTATACGTAACAATGATTCTACAAAATTGGAGAACTTGGAGAACAAAAAGACACTTATTGTACTTCGTGCAATTTTTTCTTTTTATATCGTTATATAATAATACCTTTGTCATCATTATGTGCATGCGAAAAGATAACTAATATTAGAGACGAAAAAAGGAGTCGAACATTGGATTCTCCTTTCTCTCTCTCACTCTCTCTCACTCTCCTACATTAATTCAGTTTCGATATTCCATTAAAATATAACAATCTTTTAGCAATTATTCTTACAGGAATAACAATTTCTTATTGAATCGATGCAACAGATATGCATGACCCTTTGCTTTATAATATATATTTTATTATTCATCAGTTTTGTACTTTATAAATCAAAAGTCTCTTTCAATGGAATCTACATGCAATTCACTTTAATGAAAAAAAAAAATGTTGATTTACCTAGACGCCTTGGAAGACGAGACGGGAGCCGTCTCTGGCGGTTCTTCTTTTACTCTTGGCCTGGCTGACTGACGTGTTGTACTAATGGAAAATGGACATTTTGTTATGACTTCTTATACTAATACCAGGCTTAATGCGTTGCAATTTAAAAAATTAGTTATGTTACATAAAAAAATGAACGTATTCAATTACTTTCTCATCTACGAAATTCAATCGGAACTTAACGAACACTTATTCAAATCGGTCTGAACTATGGTTCTTATACTAAGATGTTATACCGTAGATTAAGCTAATTCTAATATCTAGAACAGCGTTTCTCAATTTATGGGGCACGGTAACATTTCTATGAGCCGTAAAAACAAGAAAGTCACTAAATTATTATTTTTGCTACTTTGTTATTGTACTGATTATTTTGTTATATGCGTTAAAATTGTATTGTTGTGTTTTGTTTATATTATAACCATTTCAACACGGTTAAATAATATTGGGGTTGGAGCGAGTTCATATGTTCAAATTTGGGATTGTAGGTCGCCGAAGATTGAGAAACACTGGTCTAGGAGACCCGCTTGGGGACAGATGCTCGTATACACATACACGGATACAATAAAAATTGTATTGGCAGATTATGAAACCTGGAATCATATGAGCCGTTCGTTTTGAAAGTAGCAGAAGTCTCTTTCTTTGTAATAAAGGAGATTTACTTAATAGCATTTTCCAAATATGTAAATTGTAGGCAATATAGCTAAGAATTGCACTGTACGGTCTGTTGAGAAAGTTAAGCGTGGGTCACCGGTGACCCACGCCAACTTAAACGTGTTAAATATATTTAACAATATTTTCGAAAGATGTTAAGTGCAGACAATGTAGGCAAGCATTGCAGCGTTCGGCCTGATCCGAAAGTTTAGCGTGGGTCACCGGTGACCCACGCGGAATTGAACATGTTCAATAACGCTTCGCGCATAACTTTCATATGCTACAGCATGTAACAGTTGAACCTTTTTGGGCGAAATTACGAGGACACTTCAGTCTATTTACTTTGCCAGTTGAAATATGAAAAGAAAACAACTATGATTAGCTTAAATTAACATAAGCACACGTTTCACAAAAATGGACATATAGCACTTTCAAAAATAACGGCTCATATATTAATATAATAGACCCACGTATAACAATAATCCTTACGAGTTTCTGTAAAACATTACAATTGTTATTCTTGCAGATAATAACAACCCCTAAAGCTACAATATATTATTGTTAGCTGATAATGTAGGAAAAATGTTCCAGAATAATGAGGACTTGACTTCTGTCCTACTAATTGGATGGTCGAGCCTTTAACAAGATGCTTGCCAGAGCTTCATATCGATTTCCACTATTATACCTTCCCATAACGCGATTTTCTACAACGTGTAACATATTAAACACGTTATGCAGGAGTCTACTATATAAAAGAAACCTATTCCTCTACTGATTCATAGCTAAACGCAAAAGCTAACACCGTTTTCACATCAAATTCTTCATTAATATTTTTTCTTTATGATTCCAGGATTACAATTTCGATTACGATTTCTTTAAATAGGAAAAACATTTATATCTTACTTTTTTATGCACACGACTAACGATATATTTTCATTTGATTTGTATCTTGGTACATAAATTATGAACTTTTTTAGATAATAAGTACTACTATATCTAAATTGTGAATTTTAAAATATTTTCTTACAGCGCAATCGTCATAAATGCATCTTTTAGTATTAAAATTCAGAATTGGAGGATTGCAATAATTTCTCCTCCCTAAATTTTCGCAATGGTGAATTTTGGAAATCTTATTCTACTCTCTGCTGATATATATGAGCACATTAATCTTTGGTAAACTATTATTTAACCCTCGGCATAATGTTCATTTGTACTTTATTTTCTGTTGACTTAATTTCGACTTTGAAATTCGACAACTATTTTGTATCTTCACCTCAATACTAATACATATTGCCAATATCTGATTGAAGTGAATAATTATCACAAAGTGAAACAGCCTATGATGATAGTTTTCCTGGCATTATCTCGAAATGCTCAACTAATAAAAAAATGTGACGTTGCTGCTCCAATTATTTGCATTAGACTTAATGGCGTCTTTAAAACGTTTACTGAGTATACATTGATAGATAGGCCCCATAATGCTGTCCTGTGTGACCTTCTTGCATTATATCTTAGGTACAAAACTGATACTTTACTACTAACTATCATAACTACTAATTCTCTCTTTGCAGAATCTGCAATAGATTGTTAACACTAGAATTACCAACGTTAAATATATTATATATAAATATATTAAGTAAGTGCTTGGAACAGGGGAGAATTAAAAGTTAGAATAAATTATATATTCATTGTACTTACAAGATGAACGAATATCTATACTATGACTTTTGTATTAATTTGGAGAATATTTGGAAAAAATACTGTATCAGTTATTTTCATTGTCTTGGTAGTTCTAGTGCTAAAGATGTCTAATATGGAGCCTACTTATCCTTCATTACCAATGAAACTTCTTTAAAAAAAGCTGCAGCAATGAACGTGATAACGCATTATTGACAGTACACGCGAATTTGTCTTTTGCCTCTCATTTCTCAGTTACAGGAGATGCAAATTTACATGTCCTGCTACATAATCATTATTCGCTGATTATTATTCACCATTTGAAATATATTTATTATATAAGATTCGATCATTACTGATGAAAGATGTAAAGTGGCATTATTTTTCATCACCTTATTTAATGAATTACTGAAATAAAAAATTATTATTGACTTTTGTTATAATGCATAACTTAACAGAATATTAATAGTATAGAAGCATTACAATTTCTATCATTGTATTATAATCCAGTGATATTTTTAATTTAATAGATTTTGGAACAATTCAAAATTTCCTATTCCGTTCACCGCGTCACACCTTACTGTAGTGCAAGGAGTTAAATAACAATACATAAGATCTGTAAGAAAGCATATATATGCTTCTTGTAGTCAAAGAATTAAGTTATTTTGATTTGATGCTACTATTCTGAGTTTTAACACGTTGAATGCCACACTATTAATATAAGGATTTTCCGTGGGACCACAATGAATTTTTTATTATGCGACACATATAACGTTGAAAATATGAACAGATAATTTATAGCGTATAATGATGTTTTAAAGTATCTATATTACAGGGTCACCGGTGACACCATGGAGCTAAAGTGATGGATTGTTATTAAATGCTTCTATGGCAAATACAATGATATTGTTCAGACAGACAACTCGTAGAAATATTCAAACTACCGATTTCAGAATTAAAGCAGCAATGTACTTGACAAAAAATATCATAATAATGAAATTGAGGTTTGTATTTCTCTACATGAAAGCTTGCTCATAAAAGGACGCCATGAATTGAAAGTAATTCCGAGAAAAGCTAGAACTGTGCAACGATTTTGCAAATTTTTATAGAAAAAATTTAACGATGAAGAATGTGCTGGTGCACCCTTTCTTTGTTTCAAGTGCTTCAGTACGACATATTGCAACGTCCGCCCATAAGAGATTTATATTTTATTGCATTAATTTCTTCACACCATTACAGTAAGGATGGTAATAATAAAAGTTTATAAATATCGACATTCGTCCAAATTATGCATTTTTGCTAATCTTCGCGCATGGGTCACCGATGACCCCATGACATTCAACGTGTAAAGTGGTTTTAGAATCTCGAAAAGCAACTCTACTTCATCGTATACTGTCAATAATGCGTTAAAAAGTGCTTTTTTTATATGTAAAATATATTTTCGTTATTTACCATGAAATTAGACAAAATTACATAACCTAATGGCATGTACAATTTGTAATATAACTGTAAAGTATTGCTTCAATGCTAGTATACTTTTCAAGCAGTAAAAGATTTACCTATGTGAATGATATTTATAAGATATAAATGTCTTATCGTTGTAATTAGAATTGAATTCGGAAACTTTAGTTCCATTTAGAGAAAACGAGACGAAATAATGGCAACGAACGATACATTTTCCATGAAACTTTTCAGATTATCCTTAGACTTTAAGCGCCAACGATTCAATTGTCCACGCCGCAACAGAAAGACTGTAATTACACAAATTTGGACTTTAACTTTTTGTTGATGCAATTTAATGTAACTTCAGAGGATATCTTATTTGCTGTATTAAGTCTATTCACATGTATGGTGTTATTTGTCATGTCATAAGTTCTACGTAACATATTTAAATATCGTTGGATAATCAAAAATGGATTCATTACATTCTCGAACTTAGCAAATAAATAAATTAACACTAGAGCTATTAAGCAAGCCAAAATGACTGGTTCGCAATTCCTCCTAAAAATTCTCCAAAGTTATAGGAGAGTCGTAGAGAAAATATTTTATGTTGATCCTATAGAACACAGATTACCGAATCTATCATCTTTTTCATCTCTTGATCCATTTTTTTTAAAGTACTTATTTAATACTAGAACAGCCAAGCAAGTCAAAATAACTAGTACCAAATTTTTCCAAAAATTTATCAAGCTTATAGGGGTGCCATAGAAGAAATATTCTATGCCCATTTCAAAATACAGAAATCACTGGATCAGTTATCCTTTCCACCTCTTAATTTTTTTTTTCGAAGTACTTATTTAATATATTGAAATAAAATATAACAGATATAATAGATAATAAAAATATGATGGATTTAACGTTGGTAGTTCTAGAGTTAATATATTGTTACATAGCAAATTTAATGCCAGCTGGTCTAGTGTTAATTATCGATGTAACACTTTTCCAGCTTTTTCTATAGTACATTAGATAAATGCATAATTTTCAATTTAAAATGACTGCCATTTTTATCATTTGACTTACTGAGATTACAATTTTTGTTGCTTTTAAAGAGTTTACAGTAGAACTTGTAGTTCAACCCATTTGCATCACTTGGTTAAAATTAAAAATTAATATTTATCAAATTTATCTTTTTTGTAATATCATCAAAAAATTTTGTTCTTCGGGACGAAGTTATCAGGAGCGAATAGAATAATGGAAAAATCAAAGTTGTCAATTTCTGAAGATGATGCTAGTGTGGAATAAAATCTGAATAGATTCATCGCTATATAAATATTTTATTTAATTTATCAATTTGCTTTGTAATTCTTGAAAAAGGCTCGAAGATATTACACTGATTATTTTGCCACATTATGCGAATAGGTTTAAAGATCAACCTTTTAATTACTTCTATCGCATATCCTTATTATTATATAATGTCAATTTTATAAAAACATATTTTTAATGCTTCTGTATTCTATAAGAACTTAGCTCTTTGCTCTTATCTTGTTCACTTTAAAAATATGATCATTTTTATAAAAATGAATGACAAATATCATATTTAATATGATCATATTTAAAAGAAGAGATAAAAAAGAAACCAGTCAATTTGGCGGCAGACGTAGATCTAGTGTTAAATAGTAATAAAAACGTTTGCCCAAAATCAAATATATAGCTTTCAAAATGACAGTTTAGACCATAAAACCCCCTTAACCGTTTGAGTGCCAGAGCTTCCGAAAACCTAATCAAAAAGTGCCAAACAGCGAAATCGCTTTTTTTACATTTTCCATCAAGGAATGCAATATAGTAAGATTTCAATGTTTTCCTGCTTATAAGGTGAAGAGATGCAATCATCCTACTTAACACTCAAACAGTTAATGTAATTTTTATAAAATACACCCATATTAATGAACACATGCAATGCATGAGTAATATATCTTTATATTATGTTATCTAGAGATAGTCTTTCATTGGCCCCGCTGATGTTCTAGAACCTAGAAACTTATTTTTGAACGTTATTCATAGTCGTACTATGCACACATTTGTGTTCCGTATTTTATTTAGTTTCGAGAGAAACTAATAATCTTCGTTAGCTTATATTATTATGTTTAACCCTTTGCACTCCATTGTCCCCTCTGAGGCGACATTAATTTATTAATGATTACTGGGAATCAACTTATTCCAGCGCAACTTTTTGATAAGTGCATATGTCCTTGAAGTTTTTTGTTGGAATGGCACAAGAAATCTAATCAAAATATGAGTCATTTTCCTTGAAAATGTTGTAAGTCTATTTTTGACAAAAAGTTAGTTAATGATAACATTGAATGCAATCTGCTACGAGCTTTTTATATATAAACAGTTCTCAAGAAAAATCCTTCAAAATTTTCATCATTTTGTCAATATAAATTTACGTAGTTAATGAAATTACAAATATAATTACTTTGAAAGTGGTGTAAGTCCACTTTCCGCAAAGACATAATATTTAGTTTAAAAATGATAATACATAATTTCTCTACTTCATTTTTATATGTTACCTTGTATTCCTCCAATACATCATGACTACTTTCAACAACTTTCTCATAATGACAAAAATTAAAAATGGAACTTATTAATATAAAGTTTTAATTAATATAATTTAAATGGCATTACCTGAAGAAATATTGAAATAAAGCCTTTTTATTTTGTTTTTTTGACATATTTAATATAAATTTCATACAAAAATTGATTCAATTGAAATCCCATATTTAATATTTCATCAATGTATGATTTTCATATTTTGTTGCCTTTGAAAGTGGCGTAAGTCCATTTGAGATCATCAAAAGTATAAATTTCTTTGAAATAATACTTTAAAAACGATCACGTTTTTGCGAAAAAGTGGCGCCCAGTAGCTAGTAGGTAACTTCCAGAATGATTCGGAGTGCAAAGGGTTAAAAGTAACAAGCTATTAAAACAGTGACTAATTATTTTGACAGAATAATTATTTCGACAGGGAGTAAAATGTCAATGTTTCATGAACTATGCTCGACATTCTCCTACAACTTTCTCTGCAATTAGCCAACTTTACTTTTAAATAATTCATTATTGTAAATCAAAAACACCCGATGGGAGAAATTCGACATGAAATTGCAACTAATATTAAAGTTTGAAATTAATGATTCAGTACGATAAATTTTTCTATTGTACTTAATGTAATCGAGCTGTTTGAAACGCTTTATACAATTGTCAATTAATATATATTCGCGTTACAATAAATAAAATGTTCCTCTGTTACAAACAACCATTGTGCTTATGTTTTACAAAATTTCGCAGCTTATTTATATTATATCATAAATCTTTAAATATGTTCCGTTGAAATTTTATGAACCTACTTTATGATGGAAATTTCTTTCCATTACGACTTTCAAACTTCGTTTGACGGACTTTGCGAGAACTCGGTGATGCAAAGTTTTCGTTAACAACGAAGAACGACAATTAAATGCCAACTTTTCTTACCCCTTGACACCGAACATTACAAAACGAAGTATAGTTATTCAAATTATACCTCTGTCTCTGTATATACAATAAAACGTGACTAGTTCCATATAAAACAATCTGTATTATCACTTTCATAAATTAATTGATATAGGATCAAGAAAAGATTAATTTGTGCAAGCTAGAACATCAAGGGAAAAAAGGAAATCTCTTTTCACTTTGTTTGCTTCCTTTCAAAAAGTAGTAGTCTTTACTTCTCAGTTTAACCCGTTGACTGCTATGGGGGTCATCGGTGCTATAGAATTTAATGAAATTTCATGTAACTGTTAAATTGCAATATTTATGAATTTTCTAACATATTGAGTAATTAAATGCAAATTTTAATTTTATACCTATTTTTCCGAACGCCAAGATGGCGTAACCACTTAACGATTCATACTACTAGATGAATTTTTCCAAGTAATTACCTGAACAAATGCCAGCATTATGTTTCAAAAGAATCATCATTAAACTAAACAGCTCTCAGCGAATAAAGTACGAGTGAGAAATTCCCTTCTCTCTCTATCCATTCAACTTGTAAAAATCAATATTCTTTTCTTGGTCCCATACGCTTCATACATTCGCATTTCTTGCAAATCTCAGCGCGTAGAAATTCATTGTACTAACTTCAAATAGTCAACGTCTAAATGAAGTTCGTAGTCAAATGGTTAATTCGCATCGTCGCAATAGCATTTACATACTAGCCTTACAATAGAAATCTTTACAAATACAGAAAATTCTAACTGCACGATCTACAGAATCTTAAAAACATATATACTACGCGAAATATTAATTTATTGTACTAGTTCCGTGCCGCACATACATCGTTCACGCGTGGTGTTAAGATGTATCGATTAAACTGACTATTAATGAACTTTTGATACGTTCGCATAGAAAATATATATATACGTGTATGCATACTTGGTAGCGGCAGTTAATAGTAATTATGTGAGATGATGTTGAGCTTACCTTTCTTCTCTGCTTCGCTCTCTGTATTCGCGATCTCTTTCACGTTCACGATCCCTCTCTCTGCTTCGTGATCTCTCCCTTGGATATGGTTCACTGTAGTAACGTTCTCTATCACGATCACGGTCTCTTTCCCTTTCGCGATCACGTTCTCTGTCGCGTTCTCGGTCTCTGTCTCTGCTGCGTTCTCTGTATTCTCGGTCACGACTTCTCGATCGCTCGCGTCTTCTCCTGTGGCTGCGTTCTCTGTCGCGTGAACGCGATCGTTCTGTAACAGATTATTGAAAGATGGGTTGTAATTCTGAGTGGGAGACAGAGTTTTAGGTGAACGGACTACTAATGAACTATTGAATTACTGATCTACTAAATTACTGTACTATTGAGTTATTGAATAACAGAAACATTGAATCATTGAATTATTGAACCACTGAACCATTGAGCTATTGCAGCAAACAACTACCAAATCATTGAGTCCATGAATCCATTGAAACATTGAATCATTGTACCAAAGAACTACTAAATCATGGAATCATTTGACCATTGAATCACCGAATTATTGTATCGTTGAGCCATTGTACCACAGAACTACTAACCATTGAATCACTGAGTCAGTGATCATAAAAAGTTAACAGTAAATCTATCACAGAGGGATCAACTGACCCCTTTTCAACGTAAACTTGCCTTTAAGAAAAACTGTCGGTTAGTTTAGTGTTAATACTGCACTCAATTGAAAATATCTTCACAATCATTACAGAAAAGAATACAATTTCATAAATTTACCTCTGCGAGCTGATCCGTAGCTTTTGGTTTCAACACCGCGTAGAGTGTCCTGAAGAGAACTAATCAGTATTTTGCACCTGTCGTCAGCAGCTACTTTGGATTGTTTTATCAACGAGATAGCTGTAACCAGGGTCTCTATGGCGCTTGCATATTCCCCTGCAGCAGCGTCTGATACTGCTCGGGCGATGGCGGACGAAGAAACTGTTCTGTTTCGACCCATTATCTCTTCGAACTCCTGTTCTGTAAGTGGTGGTGGACCTTCTGGACGGTGATCAGGTCCCGGAGCACCATAAGGTGGCTGTAAGAAAATAAAAATATATTAATGATTCTAGTTGATATATAAATTGATTAAATATTCTAACCATCAGAAATTTTCTTATTCATAATTACAATCGGCCCTCGACTTTCGCACATAATTGATTCCTCAAAATGTGTGCGGATGTTCAAAAGTAGAGAGATAGAGGAAAAATATTAAAATGTGTATGTTAATGTGGTTGTTTTGTGAACTTGAGTTCTTTAACATCTAGTAGGCAATACTAGAAATGATATTATATTGTTAGAAAATCATAGGCAATGTTTGAGTAAGTGCGAGCTAGGGCACTTTATGGCAGAAACTGCATGGAAACAAACATTTTTACAAAGTAACAAAAGTCTCTGAAAAATTGAATTTTTACAAACGTGCGAAATAACGAATTGTGTGAAAGTAGAACGTGCGGACGTTGAGGGCCGCTTGTAATTATATACTACTTTAACCGCCAATAAATTTCTAATGTAAGTTCTTAACGCTAAAACTACCAAGGCAGTCAAAACCAGCTAGTTCCTAACTCTTTACATAATTTTCGAAATTTATGGAGGAACAATACAATAGAAATTCTAAATTTATATCACAAAGTTTAAATGATATATCGATCATCTTTTCCACCTGTCGATTTCATTTTTTCCAAAGTGTCCTAGTTTAATCTATTTAAATATAGCAGATATAACGCCTGCAGTTCCAACGTTGAATAAAATCAAAATGATTTCTTATAAATTAGAAAAATTCCTATGAAATAAAGAGATCTCCTTAGTTCGCTGGCTTCACAAAATATGCTGACTTACTCATGCTATCAGAGTCAAAGAATTTTCAAGCATACTTGCAAAACTTCCAACTACAGGGAAAATGACAACCCTCACCAGAAATACTGATATAGCAATACACTTGCCAACACGTCAAACGCTGACGCAAATCTAGGTGAGTGGGAGACATCTTCGGCTCTTCACTCAAGTGTCTTTCAAGTACACTTCTCCAAATTTGTTAGCCATGATAGCACGAGTATCTTTCACGTCAGACCTAAATAATTAACACATTGCACGTCGACTAAATATCAGTCGCTTAAAATCTAGATGGCACCCTCAACCTTGTTATTTTTTATAACAATTTCATATAAATCAATATCAAATTTAAATGTATTGAGTAATGCACAATTTAAACTAAATAATACTTTTTGTCCACTTTACCGTTTCCTTCAAGACACAGTCTGGCAACTGAAAGATGGCTAAGGATTGGCGGAACATCTCGTTTTCAACCTTCTGTTCCTGTCATTTCGTTTTTTCAATCCCAAAATCCAGCATCTTCAAGTAAACACTGAGCATAGACGTTTACTTCAAAACATTGGGTTTGGGTATTCCAAAAAAGAAAGGCGAAAATTGGTGTTTGCAAACGAAAGATTCGGCCACTCGCTAGCCATCTTTCAGTTGTCGGACTGTACTAGATATGGATAAGTTAAATGTACAATCATATATTTGAAAAAAAGAGTATGTTCTAGTATAACAGCGAATAGAGTATCTGAGTTTAACAGCGAATTCCAACAGAGTAGTATAGTTTCTGTATATTTAGTGTGTTTAGTGTATCTTTGTTATATTTTAAATTTTAATAATAACTTTATAACACAGTTACTTACATTTAGAGAGATAGCCCTAGAAATATTACTGTTAATTTGACTGTTACTTGAACTGTTTACTGAATTTTTTAAAGAAATTAAGTACCATTCATTTTGACCACATTGGTAGGTTTAGAGTTAATGCTAACAAATAAAATTGAATACATGCTTTTACCTGTGCCGCAGGTGGTCCATAACCATGCGGTGGTACATGTGGTGGCCCATGAGGTTGACCATGAGGAGGACCATGAGGAGGCCCGTGTGGTGGTCCATGAGGTGGACCATGAGGAGGTCCATGTGGCGGGCCTGGTGGCCCAGCCGGATGTTGTCCAGGATGCTGATGAGGTGGACCTTGTGGGAAGAATGCTGGATTGACATGGGGTGCTGGTCCTCCTGGAGGTCCTTGAGGTGGTCCTTGTGGTGGTCCTCCATGTCCAGGTGGTGGTCCTCCTGGACCTGGTAACATTCCTGATCAATATCTTTGTTAGCTTGCAAAAATGCGCATAACACATTTTACTACTTTTCTCGCATTTCCTTTGTATCTTTATGTTACATTATTACTTTGTTTTAAGGTGTTTACAGTATTAAGAGTGTAACAAAATAATCATTCTGTTTACTTTGGTCTTCCATGAATATGATTTTAATAGTAGTAAGGAAAGTGAGTAAAAAATGTTGGTAATCATGCAGTTACAATTTATAATACAACGAATTGATTTTAAATCAATTTGTGTAGAAAATTTATTCTGTGAAACGTGCTTACGTGTCCACGTTATAAGAATAATTACAGTTTTATATGCAATTAAAGTTGGAAATTTCATACCATTAATTGTACACACCATGAAAGTTTAGATTTGCATGGTTAATTTTTTAAATGATTCATAGGATAGAAAGCAAAGGAATTTAGGTTAAAAGTTTAGAAAACAGTTGCAATGGTTTTCTCGTTTGTTAAACATGCATGGCAAATAAGCACATTGAACCATTTAGCAAATATTAGAAAAATTATGAGAATGTCATTTTAAAAGTCACAAGAACTCTGCAAAAGTTTATGCAAATTGAAAGTTTGATGAATACCGCTAACAAAGAAGAACCCAAACAGAAACTTCTTTCATTTTACAACAGATGCTATACCCTGAATGTTTCCTATTTGTTTATATTACACTCTGTTTGTACATTTTAAGCGTTCAATTTGTCATAAATGCATAAAAATTTGCAGTTCAGTCACAAGAAATTTCTTTCCTCAGCACCGATTACCGCTGTCCACCATTCAATGTGTTAAAATTCTATTTTCAGCATTCGTCAACGTGTTATCGTCTAATTAAATATTCAAACTTAAATAAATTTGGATTATAGAAACTTGAACACTGAAGTGCATCGTCTAAAACTATTCGATAACCCAAACTAGTCTCGCGAGCGGCGGAACCTCTCGCTTTCAACCGCCTCTTCACACCATTTTGTTTTTGGAATCCGCCTGCTCAGCCTCCTGAAGTAAACACTTGACAAATTCGTAACATTGAAATATCTTTACTTATTTGGCAGGAGGAGAGAGAATATCTATCCCCTCCACATGGGAGATTCCCCTTGATGCTCGACAAGGAAACAAAACGTGTGATGTTACATTGTTTCCTTGTCATGCGTCGCGTTTCATCAAGGGGAATCTCCCCATATGGTGGGTGTAATTTTGCCGGAATTATCCTGTTTTTACTATAGTGATGTTAGAAATCCGATGGATACACCGACGTTCCCACTATCGCCACCTAAATCGCGTTGTCTCCCTTGCTCCGCTTCGCAGCATTCTCTCTCTTCGTCTTTTAGTTCGATTTGAATGTGTAGCTTTTTTAACGACTTGCGAGATAAAACGTGAAATGCCTTCATGTACGTGTGATAAGAAACATGGCCCTTGACGCCTAGCGAATCAGACCCTGCCAAGCAGGCCTTCCTCCAATTAGACTAGTTTGGGTTACGAATATGATAATATTGTATGACATTTTTAACCCTTTACACTCCGATATTCTACCTGAGGAGACGTCGTAAGTCTACGATGTCATTCACTTGCTCCATATAAGGGGAGCTTCGAATTTATTAGCGATTATACAGAATAACCTTACTGCACTGCTACATTTTAAAAAATGTATATTTACCCTTTTCTATAGAAATGGCCCGAAATAGCAGATAGTAAAGTGTCGTCAAGCTGTTAATAGATGAAATCAGAGATGAGTCAGAGTGCAAAGGGCTAAGACGTGTGCTCCTTTCCTATTCAAATTCAAAATTAACGCTCGCCTTGCGAGACGAAATGTAGAATATTCTACTAATTCAAGTTGGCGTCAAGTTTGAAACACCTTGTACCATCATGCTCGTAGCTATAACTAAATTTCCCTCAATATCATGCACTATACTGTAAAATATGAAGAAACACTATTGTTAATATTCAATGAACATCCGAAAATCCTCACCACCCATAGAACCTGGAGGAGGTCCTCTCTGTGGTGGGCCTTGACCAGGTTGTGGGCCTTGCATATGTTGATGTTGAGGGAAACCTGGTGGTCCCTGAGGCCCGTGATGCATTCCTATGCACATTGAACAATGATCATCAGTCAGCTTTACAACAACACATATAATAGATTGTTACTTAAAGTCCCTTCAATTCTTGTTACATCTTCCATCATACGTATGTCTCACCATGTAAATATTTTTTTAATTGGACTATCTTGTAACACTTGGTTATATCGTAGATATTTCAAACGCAGTCTTCATACATCTATTCTATCATGCAACTTACAAATTATTGAAAGAAAATGAATTTCTGCAGCAATAACACATGAAGGGCAACGTAGGGCATTTGTGTCCAAGATGTTTCATTGTGTTATTCGCTAATTACTATGGTGTTTCACAAACCTGGTGGTCTGTTCCATTCCGGACGTGGTTGAGCGCCTCTTGGATCACCCGGAGGTCCACCAGGATGTCCCGGAGGTCCACGTGGAGGTCCTTGTCCAGGTGGACCAGGTGGGCCGCCATGAAATTGCTGAATGGAGACAAACAAATGGTCTATATCAATCTATCGTAATTAAATTAAAGATCATGTTTCTATATTATGAAAATTATGAAGAGAAAGGAGGTCAAAGCAATAATGAATGAAATGCATGAGATATAGTGCAACAATCACTTGATAGCTAGCTTGGAGGTGGAGCATCTTATTCACACCGCCATTTTCACTCTTAAACACTTGAAATCCTAGTTCAATTTGAATGGGTTACTTCTGTCAGCGAATAGAACGTTAAAATCAAAAGTGTCCTAAGTGTACTCATCGCCAAGCAAATGAAGTCACTTGGCTTGAAGTATGGGGTAAGAGGAAATTGTCCTCGCACCACTTATTCCCATCATATCGGTCCTTGAAACCTGAGCTCGACGAATAACAATCGAAAACTAAACACTTATTTCGTCCTTAAGCGTTTTTCCGCCAATCACGCGTTAGAATTGAAAACACGTGATTACGCGAGATGTCTCTATTCGTTGGGCGAATCGGAGCCATTCATTCATCACGTGACTTCTTTCTCTGGACCAATAATACGCAAGAGGAGGCGCGGCTTTTGTCGCCTGACAAATTAAACTCGGGTTCCATTCCGTAGCCATCAAGTTATTGTCGGACAGTACATATTAGTAATAAGTAATATTAAATGAAATTTATGAAACGTATCAATGTTGCAAAAGCGTAAATTCATTGTTTACTTATTGCATCCTTAAGAGAAGATTTCAACGGTTTAATTCATGAATACGTGTATAATACATAAATTAATATCAATCGAGCGATTTTAATCACTTGGTGTAAGAGAAGAAAATCAAATTTAGATCGTCAGAGCCAGTTATTAGTTTAATGTAGGGTACGTATCTCGATGAACGTAATATTTTGTAATAAAATCTTTCATATACAAAGGAGCGGTTATACAAAATTTGGAAAAAGTGCATAACCCTTAAAACACGAAAAATATGAAGGGGGAAAAAAATAACACATTATGTGTTACCTGTTGTATATGGTAACTGGCTTCTGAAAGGTCTCTAGTACAACTCTGTTTACGCGGAGCGTAAGACATGTAAGTGCGAAAAATATTCTTATGATTTGCATCGCAATCTATATAACTATACAATATTTACATAATGTACACTATCGTATTGTGATCCATCAAGGTTTGAAATTGTACTGAATCTTGGCACGAAGAAATTTATTAATTTCTGTGTAATTTTTCTAGTGATTAACGCCTCTGCTACAAGATGCATATATATAAATTAGTCATAAGTGGATAATCATTCGTAATGACTACTTAGCCAACCAAATGGGAATATCTCCCACCTCTACTTTCCTAGTTCGCACTGTTGTTGAAATACGCTTGGTGTACGATCAACCCTCATATAACTTGGTACTTTTATAACACGGTTTCCATACAACGCGGTATGAATTAATCTAATTTTAGCTGCAATCAACCCTTCCATAACGCAGTGTGAACCTCAAAATTCGAAACAGGAACCAATTGTGTGCAAAAGTCGAGGGCCAACTGTAGTTTGTTTCTTTTCTTGACGGTTGGCTAAGTGTTAAAAACTTGAGAATTAAATAATTTCTTTTAAATAGACCAAATACAGATTCTGTATAATTCAAACGCATGATACTTAAATGAGTTCACAGATTTGCGACATGCAAAAAATGAAGTTACTTAAGTTCGTATGAGAAGAGATCATTGATACATTAATTGTAGAATAAGTCGTGGATACGTTGGATTGAGACCTGCACTTAAATTTGGTCAAGCTATACTCCACAATCAATTAATAGCTGTACGCATTCAGAATGATTTGTAACAATCTAACAATGATTGTATTTTCGGAAATTAATACGTTTGCAGTCATGAAATGAAACTAGACTTTGATATATTATATGTTAATTTACGAAATATTCGGCGGAGAAAGAAAGTATTTGAACACAGGCCAATTAGGATTTCAAAACCTTTAATTTCATATTAATTAAAGCGCCTCTGTCTTTGCTTTACTAATTAATTTCCTTTTGATTTAATAATTACATTTTATAAGCAAACCAGTTCGGTTCAAATGTTCATACGCGAAAGAAATATTTAAGCGAGAAAAGATATTAAACGAGTTACTCCTATTTTACTAAACATTCAAATACAAGAAAATTAATAAACAGCAAAATACATAACAACAAAACGTGTAAAAATGTTTAAAAAATAGATATCAAGCAGTAAACAATTTTAGCAAATTAGTTTCAGTAATATTCCACATGCAAAAAGGAAATTACGAAGACATTCACTGCCAAGTTTTTCAAACCTGACTTTTCGTTCGCGTCAAATTCTCTACAATTACAAATATCAATTTCTTTCAAGAATAAAGTTTACTAATTTCTCATATTATTCGTAAACAAAATCATAACTTTGGCACTTATAAACAAGTATAAACTATACATATCTTAACCCTTCGCACTTGCACATTATTTTAACATTTCCTTCCACCAACTCTACAATGATATATAAATGTTATCATGAAAAATCTTTGATAAGTTTTTACTTGAAAAAGTAAAACATTTTTACAGGTTCTGCATTTCGAGTTGCCAAAATAAATGCTCATACCAACAGTGCTGTCATTCCAAGTACAAACGGTTAATCATCCAAATATTTTAAATTCTATTATCACAAATAATAAAAAATATAATTAAATTCTACCCTAATCAATTTATATTCCAATCGAAATTACATAATCAAATTACAATTCAAAATACCGCAATAAAAGGTAGAACTGTAAGAGCATTGCTTTTGCAAAACATTTCTTTGAAAAAAGTCAACAAATATCTCCCACAAAATTTTACCGCAAACGTAAACGAAAAGTCCAACGTCGTTCACCAAAAACCAATGCAATGGTGAACGCATCAAATATCATATTTAATGTCAAATAGAAATAGCAGAAACAATTCTACATACCATTCCTGGTGGTCGATGTTGACCAGGGCCTGGTCCAGGTGGTCCCTGCTGCGGTGGTCCACCAGGCCCACTTGGGCCTCTCGGTGGTCCAGGTGGCCCATTAGGTCTTGGACCATTCCACGGACCCTGCTGATAACCGGGAGGCGGTGGACCTTGATTAGGATGACCAGGTAACGGATGATGAGGACCTGGTCCAGGACCCATAGGTGGACCGTGTATACGTGGTGGACCTTGCTGACCAGGACCACCAGGTCCAGGTGGACCCATACCAGGTGGAGGCATTCTCTGTGGTCTTACACCCTGCGGAGGACCCATCATCATCCTAGGACCATGATTTTGTTGCGAATGTTGTGGATGTTGGGGATGTTGAGGATGCTGTTGATGAGGTGGCATTGGTGGCTGATGTTGATGCGGATTATGAGGACGCTGACTCTGACTCTGCTGAGGAGCTGGAGCTGGACGTGTCTTACACTGGGATTCGAACTGAGAACATAGAGAATATATAGTTATTTTTTTGTTTTTCTTTGATATAGGAAAAGAAATAATTGTTTTGTTTTTGGATCGCTTAAATGCCAAGCAGAACGATTCTTGTATTAGCTACGATGAAGAAGTGGCAGTAATTTATGCCATTAATTTATGTAATGGATGATAGATAGTGCACTGGGAGCCCTGATTAATTGGATACTATTTTAATAGCATTTCTATAGACTTAGATAGCAAATGTCGTACATTTATTCCAAAAAATATTGTGTAAAATGTTCACTAGTTGATTTGTATGATACTGCTCAATAAATGGACGAAATATTGAGAGAAAGAAAAGTGTTATCGAACTGCTTGGCATTTCATATAACCCACACACATATAATCGCTTTTCAGAAGACTATATAAAGTACAGAAAACTTTCTTGCAGTTCGAATGATCGTATATTCACGAGCAGCTCACTTTGCATTGTGTTTACGACAATCACAAACTTTAATATGGAAAAACGATATATATGTGTTAAGAAAATCTTAAACATTAGTGTAATTTAAACATAATTTCAATCTTCATCTTTTTCTTGCAGATTCAGATTAAACAGTAGACTTTCACGCAACTCTATTAACACTTTGGGTGTTGTATCAACCATTTTGTAAGATTATTAGTGAAAACGGAGGGTGAACTATTGCACCGCAATATTTCAATACATTAAGATGTTACGCCACCTTAAGATTTACAAAAAAATAATTTCTTTTTATGGCTACATGAATTGTTTATATTTTTAAGACTATTTTAAGCGTTTAACCATTCCAAAATTCAAGCTATTTCCAAATTTATAGCTATTAACAGAGACCATGTCGGACTCGACTTCTGTCGACCCGACATTGTTCTATGGCTCCAAAAGTACGTTACCATGGTGCAATAAATTGTTCAAATTCCATCTTATATTGCATCTATCACGGCAACAATAGAAGACCTCATGTACGGTCCAGGAATTGCAAATTGAAAGTAATTAAAACACAATTAGGTTTCAAGACGCTTGCGACGTACTATTATTTCTTTTACGTGTTTTTTTGAAACTACAGTTTTCAAATCGGTGTACACGACATCTCAATATCTACTCAATCGATTTGGTTAAAATTTACACTTATTTTTTATGATACTCCCCAATATGTGATGTAGGATTTTTTTGATTGGGTACCGCGTTCAAAAGTTATAAATATTTTGAACTCAGAATTTCGATGAAAATTCGAATTTTCTTTTCAAACAGCTATCATCTCTACAAAAAATATTTTTTAAATATTTCCCCATGTCACATTTTAGCTATTACCTTTTTAAATAATTACAAAAAAACAGCCGGTCCCTCGGGACCGGTGTGGCGGTTAACGTGTTAACAAATGCACGTTGCATTGAAGTTTTCCATTGAAATGACATAAGATAACAAATCGAAAAGTGCCGTAGAGTTCCTGATAACGTCGGAAATCGCTCCAAGTGCAAGGGGTTAATTTGCATCATAGTAAATCATACTATGTGACAATATGACACATCATAAGATTTCGCATTATACGAAAGTTTACTGCACATATTAAAAGATCGTTATACTTACTTGATTCAAAGCTTGTTTAGTTGGAAATGTTACTACAGGATTCTGGCCATGTAATTCTTTTTTAGGCAATCTTTCCATACATATCCTCATACTTTGTTCCGAGCCCAAGGATATCACGCAAAACCCCTTGGACTGTCCGTTTGCTCGGTTTTCAAAAAATTTCACTTCAACGAAGTCAGATACTCCGATACTCTGGACAGCATCTGTTATGTCTTGATCGCTCGTCCACTACACAGATAAAAGATTATATTTGAGGGACAGATTACAGAAGAGGTAGGTATAAGCATACTTTCAATTACCGAAAGTCGATAATTCACAAACAATGCTAACTTTAACGCATACTAATTTATTGTTCGTACGTTTGGACAGTCAAAATTTAGATTTTTTACGTTTTCTATAAAATTTCTATATTTATAAGAAAACAATGTGGTCTCATTCACAGCTTAATTACATTTTTCCAAAGTGCTTTTGTAATATATTTAAAAATAACAGATTTAATAATAGTAATTTTAGCATTATAAATTATCCACATACCCAAGTTAAATTTCCAATATATAATTGATGGCGTCTTCCAATTTGATTTGGCTGAATGTTATTTCCAAGCTGATGGTAAGGTGCGCTTCCATTTGTTTCTTCATTCGGGGACGTTGTATCACCTCCAGAATCTCCGGTGTTTCCACTAGAAACACCACCATTCCCGCCAGCCGGTGCAGCGATTACATCGTCGTACAGATCTACACCGTCGCCGGCAAATTCATCCTAAAATACAGAAAAAATGTGCGCTTTGTAAATAATGAAATAAACCAAACAAAAAAACAGGAAATATAGAGAATAAAGCTTATAAATTTTTATAAGAGAAAAGCTATCTAAAAATACTCTGTATTATTGGGCATCCTGGATTTTTAAGAATTTAATAATATTTTTATACATCCGCAAACTAGTTCAACATCGAAAGGAACAATCATTTTCAAAATATGTAATATTTATGGTGTGGCAATTTGTATATCTACATTATAGGACGTTAGGCCAGGAAAACTCTTTTTGTATCAAGCGTAAAAATTAATATGCCTCTCAATTTTGGCAATGTAAAAATCAATTTGCATAAGGATATTTACATGTGATCTCATTTATTTCATTTTAAACCATAAAGAATTTTTTACTTTGGGATCTACGGCATTAAGAATTACACTGAAGTTCATTACACTTCATGTTTTAACACGTTCCGTGCAGGATCATTTTTTAAGATTTCCTGTTCACATCGCGTAAGGTGTATACACCCCACACTTTTACGATTAAATAAATTTCTTTACAGTATACATGATATTAAGATGCCAATATTTAACTTTACAATATATTTTTTACAATACAGTTCTTTGTTTTGCAATGAGAAATGCAAGATTACTGAACGGAAAATTTAGTGAGGTTGTATGCGCCCCACGCAGCACAGAATATATTAAGAAAGAATAAATTTAACACGTTAAGCACCCACTCCTAGAGACCTGCACTACACTTTTAGGCCCTTTTTTAGGAAATGTATCTTTCTATTTGTTTTAATAAACTACATTACTTTTTGATAAAATGTTCTGTTTCTTACTTAAAATCATTAATTATGGCTCGATCAGGCACCATTGAGTAGCCTAAGCAAAAACCAATCGTTGATTTTTTTCGATCAGCATGAACATGAACGAAAAATCAACGATCAATCCCTAGGGACCGGTGTGGCACATAACGTGTTAAAGTTTGCAGAGAAATAAAATTAAAATTTATGTACACTGGAACGATAAATTACCACCTCGACTAATTACTTGTACAACTTTCTTATTTCTCAAATAAACGTAATACCAGGACTATTAATTCGTAAAATTAATGATGCAGCAATCGATTAAAACTTGCTCCGATGTAGCATATACATCGAAAATCTTAATTATCACGAAAGCATTTATTTAGCATATCCCACGTACATGTAAAACAAAAAGTTTAATTACTTCAATTCAAAACGTTATTTAAAAAAATGCAAATAAATATATAGCAACGGAGGAAGAGATACATCCAACTCATGCTCATAACAATCGATATCACAAGCCATTGATTTCCAAGTAAAAAAAAATAATTTCAGGGACACCTAAACCGGAAACGCATGCACTCGCGAATTAACTTTTCGATCAACCGTGAGTCTATGCAAATGCAGAGATTATTAGTTGCACGATGAAGAGAGAGAGAAAGAGAGGGGAGAAATAAAGAGAGAAAGAAAGTTAGAAAGAGACAGAGAGAGAAAAGGAGTGCAAGGGAAGAAAAAATATGTCACTGACAGATAAGGACTAATAAAAAAGGATAACCCAAAAGAAAAAATCCCGTTCCTCGAACCGCTACGATACCATTAAGTTCGATAAAACTTCTAGAACAGTTCATAGAATTCGTATAAAAGAAGTATAGTACTACACGACAGTCGTCTTACCGCTAACACCATTTTGCTTTTCTCTTGCTGCGCAAACCTCTCAATAACACGTATTTCCCTCTTAACGAAGCAATGCAACAAAACGCGCACGAGAGAAACACTAATTATGTAATCGAATACAGAAACTGTTTTTGTTTGTTTTTTTTTTCCTTCCCCCGATCGTAATAAACGAATGTAACGATCACTCGGCGCGTGAATCGAACTCGGACTTAAAAGCGTACATTCGACCCTACCGATTGGTGTTCGTATCGCTTTAACGAGGACGATCGTTACTATCGTCACTCCTCCATGACGCCGAACACTATGCCCTACTGTCGCATTTTTCTCACAGTTTCAAATGCTTTTTATAATGTCAATGAAACGACAATGGTATACAACAATAAACCGGTTACGTATTATCAATGATAAAGTCGTATTACCTGCGCGAAATCTTGCTCGAGATCGTCGGCGTACAAATCAATGTCCCCGTCCGCCATTTTACGTACACCGACGCTCACTGCATTTGACGAAAGGCGCCAAGCCCAAAGGAATAAGTGTTATATAGGAGGAAATGTATTAGCGAATTGTGCTACGGTTTTATCCCTCCGACGGAAGTGACGTAACGTCGCGCCATCTTCACTTTTATTTCGGTGGTGAGATTGAAACTGAGAGAGCGTCGACAGTGCTACCAACTGTGGGAGTCTTTTCTTTTCTCTTTTTCTTTGTATTTTTTTCAGGAGTGTGCGGGATGTTCAATGTGCCAGGTACCCGACGCCTCGGGTCGGGCCGGAAAAATTCGGGCGAGCTCGGGCGGGTACCCGACACATTCGGGCCTAGGGGAACCCGACTAATCGGGTACCCGCCCGAATATTTCCGGCCCGACCCGAGCCCGATATATCGGGTATTTGCACACTCCTAATTTTTTCGGTTTCAATGGATATGGTTAATTTGCCCATAGCCATTATATTAGGTGTTTTTTTTTATCGAAGAAGAATGTTATGAATAAAAATTTCTTAGAGGTGATGGAGAACATTGGAGATTTAGGTTACGAAATTTTCTGTACTGCCGACGTTACGGTGTTCTATGTGGCAATTTAGGATAAATTTTACGAAGTAGGACGAAGGGGATTTGTATTTGAGCTTGATAATTGAAATTTGGCTCTTTAATTGTGTACGAAATTTTCCAAAGACTATGGGTATTTGAACTGCGACCCACGAATCCTGGAGTGTGAATCTTTACTGTGCTGTCTGACTGTGCTTTATTCTCTTCTTGTTTGTACTTCTTCGATTTTAATTCCAATAGCTATTTTTCCTGGCATTTACTATTTTGGATGGTTTTCTGATCGACGAATCTATGAAATGTACATTAGAAAAATTTCTTAGAGCTGATGGGGGAGGATTTGAAT
This sequence comes from Cerceris rybyensis, assembly GCA_910591515.1. Taxonomy (NCBI): domain Eukaryota; kingdom Metazoa; phylum Arthropoda; class Insecta; order Hymenoptera; family Crabronidae; genus Cerceris; species Cerceris rybyensis. The sequence continues at coordinate 63,081,911 of OU342789.1, read as the reverse complement.
TCGAGTCTTTATCCTCATAAGCACCATGGCATCATGATTGGTTTTTAGAGGCGCGAAATTTGAATAATTGAACAACTGGAGAGAATAATTGTTTAATTTAGATTAACCCTCTATGGGCCGAATTTTCTTTGGTATCTGAATATTAGTTGTACAATAGCACATTAGAAAATAATAAAAGTACTACTATAAATAGGAAATTTTACTTGATTTTGAAACGTTGGATTGTAAAGAATTCCATGGTTTTGAAGAGCTAATTTGAAATATTTGAGAAAGTTAAAAAATCAATTTTGAAAAATAAAAGCTTAGATTTGTTTTGTGTCATTTTAAAGTTACGGGAGCCCGTAGAGAGTTAATGACGAGTGTAGATATTGGTTATGTAAAATTATCTTTTAGTGCTTCATCATATTGTTGCTTGTTACTTAATAAGCGCTTAATTAACGACTTTACACGGTAATTTGTCGTTTAGAATAATTTTCTGGACATTTAGATAAGTAAATTTTGAACCTTCACTTTAATTAAAATTACTTTCAAACAGCGTTGCAAATATTTTAAATGTATTAATTGATTATTTCGATGAAATTACAAGATGTAACATGCAAGAAATTATTTTTGAAAATGGTGCAAGTCCATTTTTGAGAAAACTGTGTTTAAGCTAGTTTTATCTAAAATAGATATCCTCTCGCATTTGCACTGAAAAAGTATAAATAAAACAAAATGTGTTTATTGTTTATCATACAGGTTTTTGTTCGTTTCATAGTAATTCCTCTGTCATACAACATAAAACATGATTAAATATGTTACCTTATTTCACAAAGAGTGCAAATAAGGAAGACAATGTTGAAACTCGATTATATTCCATTACATAAAATTTTGCAATTTATTATATAGTTTGTAAATAAATTCTTATAATTTATAGCAAGTAAGCGTTTATTTGATCCGTAAAATATCTCAACAAAAGGAGAAAGGTACTCGAGCCACTTACAAACATAATCTTTAACTTAACAAAATTTGTTAATTTTTTTCCGAATTTATAAACATTATAACTTACTTCTTACTAATTACAAATAAAATCTTAATTTGGGAGCTTCAAATAAAAAATTACCATACAAAGGAACTTTGTATCAGGTCTAACAGAAACGTTTGTCCATTTTTTAATTAAAAAGAAATACTACCTTTCCAATGCATTCATTAATATTTATTACACACACCATATATATGTTCATAAAATATATGTAAATCAATGCCAGTGTAAATATACCATTTTCCTTTCACTCAAAAACTATCAGAAATTTCCGACAAACTTAATAATTTCGTATTTTCAACGTTAACAAGCGTATCGAGAACTTAAATTTATAAAAATCCTAGGGAATTTTTTAAATCAACGATGTCGGCACTTGCCAACAACGAAGAAAAGTAGAGGGGGTACTAATTTCGCATTGTACAATTTTCTACAACGATACTACCATCGATACAACGACCGGTTCGTTGTTCGTTCCGTGGTTCGTTTAAGCTTCTTTTGTGATCGGCATCATTATTAAAAGGTACGTATATATGAAAAATCCTTTTATTCAATTCTCATAGGAATATTCCCAATTACACGTTCCTACTTTCCAGCAAGCGTATTTCGTTGTTAGAAATTCCCTTGCGCTTTATAACCCCGAAGAATCGTTGCTTTTCTTCGATTGTCCCATGTGCACGTTCTTCCCGATCTCGCGTTAATTGTACTTCGTGATTGTTTCAACACTTTCACACGATTTTCTCCATGTTAAAATAATAAAAGATATCATCGAGTAATTAACGTTAATGTTGCACGCTTTAGAACTGTCGGATAATTATTGAATTGATACAATTTCCGCTTTTTACCGATTCCTTGCGTGCCCTCATGAATAACCCTTTTTTTCCCCCTTTAACGCGGGCATGGTGACTTTCAAATGTCAATTTTATTGCTTCAAACGACGAAGTCACCGATGTCGAAGGATTTGAAAAAGTACGTTAAAAATTACTTCGATGATTATTCCGTCGATGGCTTGTAGTTGATATACACACGTGTGCGTAGTTCAAATTTGCGAAACATTTGCAATGTAGATGTATTGCCGTTGTATTATAGAATTGAATTAAACACGTTCCGTAATTTAGTTTCCTTGTTTCCCTGTATTTTCGATGTCGTGAAAATTCATTCTCCTATTTTTTATTCTGCATTTCGGAATTTTCTTTGTCCTCGTACTTTTTTTGCTGTGTTATAAGCTCGCACGCTCGACGACTATTGTTCCTTGGCAAAAATTGATAAAAGTTCGGAGATTCTTTTACTCGGGAGAATTTTGTAGAATACTTCGTGCCACTGCTTTTTTTATGATTATTGTAAAGTTGAAAAGAACGGAATGATAATTTTTTATTCAGTTTTTTTACTGAATTAATTTAATGAGAAGTCTGCGGAAAAATGTTTTTGAGATTGAAATAATTGATGGTGCATAAAAACCTGACTCTTCTGGCTGCTTGAAAAAGTGTTTATCGTGCAAACAAAGCTTTTTTTTCATTTTTGCACGAATTAATTTGAATTTATTAAAATAATTTGCATTGAAAGTAACTTGTAATGTTACTGCATAAATAAATGAATGTTTATAATTTTGAATCTATGTTAATAATTCTATATAAGACAGAGAATATCTCAGGCTATAAAAAGGAAATTTTTGTCATTTAGGTTTCACTATTTCATTTAGGTTTTACAGAAATGGTATGAATAATAGAGTAATCTGCATACGTGGCACTTGCCAAACGCAAGCCATTGCTGTGTCGCATTAGCGATTTGTAGCAAATACATCACAATTTTAGTTGAATAAACACAGATATTACAATATTACATGTTATATTTAATCCATTTTCCAAAACTTTACTTCGCGAACAAAGAAGCCTTCTGTTAAAGATTTTTATCCTGTGCTTTGTACATACTTCTCCGCAAGGTCTTTCTTTTTTATTATCGTTATATGGTTACCATTGTATTTTGATAAACTTTATTTCCTTGTATAAAACTTATAGTAACATCTTACATATGTGTAAAGACACGCCATAACGTGTTTTCGCTGTTCGTAAATATTTTTCATGGAAGATATAATCTGGATTATAGTATTATGACAACTGATCCAGAACGCGCTGGCGATGCTAGTGATATGGAATCTGTCGAAGATGAAGATGATAACAACACTTCAGAGCTTTCCCAAATTTTACGTAGGCCCGATGTGTTAGCTGCTCTCCAAGAACGTGTTTCTGGGCCAGGAATAGAGGTATTAAAATATCGCTTTCGAACTATAAACAGTAACAAGTAATTGCTGGTAAAGATTCTGACAGTAATTTGAGGAAAGTAAAATGAATTCACTTTTTACTGATTCTGAGTGCTTCGATGAGGTTTCTCGATTGAAATATTTCATGTTTTCGTTCAATGATATATAATTTTTTTTCCTTTATTTTCCAGAATGAAATTGAAGATAAGGATGTAAATTTTAATATCAATGTTAAAGTGATAGATAAACAATTATATTTTATGTTAAATGATTAAGTTGTTTTTAATATTGAAAACGCTTGAATCGGATATATGAATAATATTATTTTAAATGGAATATTTCTTTTCTCGATATTTTCAAACAAAGTACAGGAAAAAACAGAGCACATATTGAAAGTTCTATACAATTATCGAAACTTTCAATTTTCATATCACCTTCCATACAAATATTAGCTGTGGCCATCTGAGGTTTAAAAAATATGTAATATTGTTCAAACAAAGTTTGGAGATAGAAGAAAAAGCTGTTTCTGATGTTTCTGTCCCACTTTTTATTATTCGGTTCAACAGGTTTATCTTGTTTCTTTGTAAACAATTTTTGTGTCACTTGTTTCTTAGTAGAATAGATCTCACAATCAGCTGTGCTTCCTTAGGATTTCAAAAATCATACTGTATCCTTATATAACTTATAAATACAGCTGTTTTGTTATATATTGCACACACATATATAGTTTTCTTTTACTGCGTACTATACTCTGATTTATTTAAAATTCCAGACGAATAATGGTTCTCTTCGAACATGCATTGAAATTAATCCCTTGCTTGTGTTTCTAGTTGTTAGATCTACAAACCGATGGCACCAAAGTAGACTAGAACGTAATTGAATAGAACCTAACTTGCATCAATTGTGGTAGCATTAATTAAAGTAATATGAGTCATGCGTTTCTTTTAATTAACTTTTACACATTGTAACAATGTCTAAGTGTTATCCAGACTGTTGACCTTACTTTCATCTTTTACTAGATTCCTAAATTTTGCCTCTCTCCTTTAATTGAACTATCTAATTTGACGAATATAACTGAGTACATAAGTTATATTAAAAGGAAATATTTGATCAATCAAATGAAACAGAATTTGCATTTTTCAATTTACGAAAATTTTGAAAATAAGGGCTATTATATCTCTTTAGATTTATCATTCTACAGAGTGTGGCATATATAGAATTATGAAACATTGAATTACTTTACATTGTTTTCAACAATATTATAGGTGACAAAAACGTTACAGAAGATTCTTTGAATTTCTAGCAAATGCAGTCTCTCCCAGCACCCGTAAAACGCAGAATCAAAGCTTTGAAGCAACTGCAATTAGTAACAACCAATATCGAAGCGAAATTCTATGAGGAGGTGCACGCCTTGGAATGTGCCTATTACAAAATGTGTGCTCCGCTCTACGAGAAAAGGAGCGAAATAGTATCCGGTATTTACGAACCAACAGACGAACAATGTGTCTGGGAAAGCGACGAAGATGAGGAACTGCCGAATGATTTGAAGGCGAAAATGAATCTCGAAGAGGAGAAAGAGAAAAAGAAAGAAGAGTATGTCCTCCTTTACGACACTACTATACTCCCTACATAGAACTATAGTGTCTCCCATGTTTTATCAGCTTAGGGATCTCTCCTTGGTTCCTTATTTCATACAATTTCCAATTATAGAAAATAAGCATCCTGATCGTAGAATGCATTAACAATAGATTAGTGGTTTTCAAACTTTTTAAAGATCTTTTAACGGTTTCTTTACATTGTCAGATTGCTCGCAGACAATTCACATGTAGGCTAGTGCTACTCTTTTTTACTAACAATTGTTTATTTAGAAAATGGCAAATCTTCATCCTCAAGTATACATTCAATGAGGATGCATCTGGCTTACCTGTATCAACTTAAAATATACTAAGGACCGCGGGCCCCAGTTTGAAAAAAGCTGCACTAGATGTACCGATGATTAATATAACATACTTACAAATAACAAATAACCACGTTAGAATAAAAGAAATGAAAAAAGTCAAAAGACTTGATCGACTTAACACTAGATCTACGGCAGCCGTAAAAAGGCTTGACCGTAATTCTCGTGCTTACGGAAGAGCAGTACCAGATCAATCTTTTTGCAAAGTATTTATTTAGAATATTTAAATACATCAGATTTAATAGCCATAAATCTAGTGCTAAGAGATTTCGGCCTATGAGATAGGCGTAGAAAATTGGAACAGAAACAGTGTTAGAAGTTTCATGAGCATTTGGAAAAAATTCAGCTCAAATAATTTTGATCGGGTTGATGGATTTAGAGTAATAATACCTTTTACATTAGTATAAATATTGTTAACATTGTTCGATTATTTTAGAACTGAAAATGAAGACGCTAGGGGCATCCCAGAATTTTGGCTGACAATATTCAAAAACGTTTCAACATTAGCAGATATGGTTCAGGAACATGACGAGCCGATACTGAAACATTTATACGATATTAAAGTTATATTTCTCGAATCTAATCCAATGGTGAGTTAGATGATAGTAATATCTCGGAACTCTTAATCTTTTTGGTAGAGAAGAGATTTTTGATTACCGACATCGTGAATTCTATTACTCAATTGTCAAAAGTGTTTCACTGTTACGTATTATTAATTATTGCGGTTCTTGTTTTGTACCAAAAGGATTAAAGAGGTTTTAAAACAATTTCCAATTTCATTGGAAGTTTTACTTTAAAAGTTCGTTAAACCTGACAATATTAATAATAATATATGATAATTTGACTGACACTTAAGCTAATATATTCTAGTTTATGAAAAATACAAGACAGACTATCTTTAAAAGGCAAGATTTCTTCTAGGGTTTCGTCCTCGAATTCCACTTCGAACCTAACGAATACTTCACTAATTCGGTTCTGACTAAAGAATACATCATGAAATGCACCCCAGAAAAAAATGACCCATTTAGTTTCGAAGGGCCCGAGATATACAAATGTAAGGTAAATATGACACTTTTACAGTTAAACCATTTACGAATTACAATTACATTGTTTAATCCTGCTGTTCCCCTCAATTATTCTACACATTTGTGTTTACAGTGATTCGAAGTTCATATTTTAAAAATGTAAAATATAGAAGCAAGTAGATGTAAACTTTAAACATACTAATTGTCAAAACCAAGTACTCAAGAACATAGTTTTAACATTTGTTAAAACATAATGCTCGTTTGAGTTCATATTGGTCCGAGGAGAATAGTAGCGTTACATCACAATATACGGCAGTGGTTTCCAAACTTTTCGTGAATTAGATTATTACTAAGTAATGTTCTATTATAAAAATTCCCCTTTTTGCACCTCTCACATTGGAAATCGCTGATACATGATAGAACAACGCGACATTGCATTTTTAGCCCATTAAACTGTTTTCTGTTAATTAGGGTTGCGTAATCGATTGGAAAAAGGGAAAGAACGTAACGGTAAAAACAATTAAGAAGAATCAAAAGCACAAGTCTCGAGGGTCCATGCGAACCGTAACAAAAACCGTTCAGAACGATTCGTTCTTTAACTTCTTCAGTCCACCAATTGGTAAGTAAAAGTATTCAGAAATCATTAACCGGTTGCCCTACGATAATTTCTTACTGATTTTGGATATGCTGTATAATTTCGCACAATATTAACTCCTTACCGTACGATTATAATACGATAATTAAATAAATAAAATAAAAATTGATCTCTGATTCTTGATATATCATGAAAATTAATATTATAAAAAATTTCAAAATTTCCATTACATTTACCATATCACTCATTATTTATTTATAAAATTTGTAATTAAAAGATATTCAATAGAATTTAAATTTAATAAAAATGTAAAATTTTCTACAAAGTTTCGATCGAATTTTATTTGATATTTTCTCTTACAGTGCCAGAAGATGCAGAGGCTGATGTAGACGACGAAACTCAGGCTTTGCTTACAAGCGACTTTGAAATTGGTCATTACATCAGAGAGCGTATAGTTCCTAGGGCTGTACTGTATTATACAGGTACGTTTTGCAAACTTTGATCCATCGCGTTTTTCTCATATTATCATTTTTTCATGAAGCAGAGCAATGTATGAAATCGTATTATAGAGAAATGAAACTAAAGATATTGGTAACGATGATTATACCGGACTAAGCTATGCCCAATTAACGTAAACTGATAACTCTCGCATTTTATTATATATTAGGTAAAGCGAAAGGAAATGTATTTGTTTTATAATGCAAAGACATTTATTTACAAAAAATATATTTATTCATCCTACTTGCGCAAAGTAAAGCATGTGATAGACTGTTGTGATAGACTGACCGAGTTGTAACTATTCGTAATGAATCATACTCAAAATGTCTTATCACCATTTTAAAAAAACAGTTCTTTTCATTATATTTAATACCAGATTAAAAGATTGCACTTGGGGGTTTATAACGGGTATGGACGTAAACGTTCAGATTCTGAATCAGTGAGTTAGAAGTAAATTTTGAGTCCTTTATCACTTTTGAAAATTTCTTGCTGTGTGATATACACTCTATAGATTTGCGCTATAGAACTAATAGCTATAATGGGTAGAAACTCATTTACGTCAATAGGTTGTACGTGAAGCTGAAGAAATGCAAAAAAGAAAAAGAACTCACGCTAACGCTACAGCTATTAAACAAAATAGATGGTTGTTGACTGTTTAAAAGAATTCTCAAAATTTATAGGGCAGCCTTACGATAGGTGCTACACGTGTATCTTTTAAAAAACAAATTACTGAATTGATAATGTTTTTCATCTATTTATTCGTCTTTCGGCGAAGTGTTTATTCTTTTACTACTAGAACTATTGGTGTAAAATCTATTATATTTAAATATATTAAATGAAGATTTGTATGTCCCATTGATACATAAGACGTTTCGTATCAACTTTGTACAAAATTTCGGGCGATAATTCGGCGAGATTATCTCCTGGCTATCTCAAAAAATACAATTATCGACGAGTTGTGACATTGAGTATTTAGACGATAATAGTGATAACAAAAAGAATGTTAAGATATGACAAAAAAAAATGATTCAGCGCAAAGTCGTGTGAATGATTTTCAGAATATTTGGGAAATTGTCGTCTAAGATCAATGAGCGGCAATATTGTCATCCCGTGAATGCATTCAGTTAAAAGGATTTGAAAATTTTATGGATATAATGCCTTGTTGCAATAATAAGTTATATTTAAATTACAAAACTGTCTTTGCAATATCACATCAAGAAATGCTAAACAACACTATCGCTCTTCTCCTTGTTATCTCCATTCAAGTTGTGCGCAGTTTTTGTGGTTGCACAATTTCACTATGCAGCAGTTTTTTGCTTCATAAAATGTTATACTTACTTGCATTTTACATAGATGATAGAGAAAGAGTCTATATCAGACTTATTTCAAAGCTTAATGCAAAATTACAAGCTCAGAACTTACAGAACTTACAAAAATTACAGACTCATAATCAACGTGCCTGAGTTCACATTCTCTGACTGGTTTTTGATAAAATTTATATACTGAAATAAATTCTTATCAATAAAAATAAACAGCATCATCAAACACAACATTTTTCAACACAAATTTCTGTTCATCAAAACGTATTTTGATCCCAATTATACTTTGCCAAAGAAAACAGATTAAAAAAATAAGCCCTCAAAATGAAATTTCAGGCGAAGGTTTAGAAGACGAAGACGAAGATTACGAGGAGGAAGAGGGTGACGAAGATGACGTCGACGAGGAAGACGAAGACGAAGAGGAGTCCTCGCCGACTAATGCACCACCAGGTGGGAAACAGCAGGGCAATGATCCCAATGAGTGTAAACAGCAGTAGAAATACACATATACGACATTTTTTTTTACGATAAGAGAAGATGAAAACGTTCGTGCGTTAAAACAGTAAACGACACACAGACACACACTAACGAAACCTGGCCGATAAACTGCCTAGATATTCCGCACCTGTGGCTCCAATCGTAATCCTGATTCGTATCAATCATCTAATCATATCATGTCTCCTATTCCAGATCAAGCCTAGACTCTCTTCGACATACCAGTGACAAAAATTATGCGTACCTTCCCCTTTATCCGACGTTGACGACGCGTAGAAATACGGCGCTCATTTACACAAGCTCTTAAAACAGAACGAACCATCTCTAAAACGATGTCATAAGTACATAAAATCGATGGAGAGAAAAAGAGGAGTAATAACAAACGAAACAAAAAAAAACTGATCATGTTCTCGGCAGAAAAAAAAATACCAACACATACATATATAATAGTTATTATTATTACGATTATTGTCATTTTTAATTGCTTCATTTTATACTATTGTTACGTTTATAATGCAGAGACAAAAGTGATAAGGCGAGCTAGTTGAATTTTTTTCAAAACGTGCGTTGATCTATGGACAAATTTTTGGGTATTGTTGAAGCATTTTTTAATACAAAAATTGAAAAAAAACGACGGGCGTCGAATTAATTCGTTTTTTTAACGTCACACCGAATTCTTAACCCTTTGAGATAAAAAAAGAAGCGATAAAGAGCCACTTGATATCAACGTTCCTCTTAATGACGCATGAAGAGAAAAAAAATAATGTATCGTGATGTATTTCTTTTTTTTATGTACGCTATGAATATTTCTCATTCTGACATGCTTCTGGAAAAAAGGCTTGCAAGTTTTTGAATATTCACGTCGATACCTCAAACCGTACATCGAGATTCGTCAATTTCCTAATCAAGGAAATGATTTTCCACTCAAGGGGTTAACACTTCTTCCTTTTTTTGGTTTGGAAGCAGAACTTGGTTGATTCGAAATACATGTAAGAAGTAACAGTTGAATCGAACCGAAATATTAACCTTCATCCGTCCTTGAGGTCTTTTTTGATTCCAATCAAGAATTAATTTGACTCAAATCAAGACAAATTGTACGCAGTGAATGCATATTATTTTCAATGAAGCTATTACAAAGAGAAAGTAAAAAAACCTTGTTTTTTTAACAGAAAATAGCTTACTGATCAGAAAAGACTTAAGGACCATAGGGGAATTTTTTAAGGAGCGGATAAAGGTTAATCAATGAGGTTTCATTATGATGAACGTGAATTTGTATTGAATTGTTTATAGTAGATCTGCAGAGCAGATAATTATTATTAATTTTAAGAACGTTAAGTTTCGAATTAACAATGTTCTATTGTAGAATCCCTTTTAACATTGAAAAGTACGTGATATTTCTTACACGAAACTTAATTCATTTATTCGAATAATTGGAAACGGTAAGTATTCACTTTTAGATATCTTTTATGCGAGGTGTTTTCTCCCGATTGCCTTGAAATATCGCCATTTATATGATAAGCGGATATTTATATCGATAAATATGCATAAACATCGTTTTTTTTGTTAAGAAACTCAATAAAAACGTTTGTGAATATAAAAGTGACGTCGGCGAATTACTTTGTATCGTTATCCGTAAAATGAAATCCGTCTATTTTTATTATTATTATTATGCTAATTGCGTAATAGATAGTTCTTATCATCTTTATCCTCTATTTAAAATTGTTTTGCAAGATTATGTAAATGAGCTTCAGGATTTGTCGTGAAATGTCCGATATCTAGAAAAAAAAATTCAAAACAGAAGAAATTACATCAAGCATTATATAAATTGTGAATTTAATTGGGTCAATTCGAAATCTAGATACGATATCGTTAAATTCGTATAATGGTGGTAAAATGTAAGAACATATTTGTTGAACTTTTAACCCTTTGCACTCTAAATTGTATTTGAATTTTGTTACCAGTAGCTCCCAACGCTTTTAACCAGTTAAGCGTGTTTGACGGATATATCCGTCATGGAGACGTGGCAGAATTTTGTGTTATGACGGCTATATCCGTCATGCGTAAAATTTTGTTACAATTTGATATTTAAATTGTAATTTTGGCGAAAACTAAATTATATTCGTAAATTTTAATATATTTAAAATGTTTAGAGGTCAAGACAAATAAAAATTATAAATAATTTGAGTTGGATTCATAACGTCCTGAGAGCTAACTCGTAAACAGTGTGTTGTTTATCGCGACACACACAGGTGCGCGCTTTGCCAAAAGGACGCCACGCTTAACTGGTTAAGTGTTTTGTTTCAAATTGACTTGAACTGAAAAGTAGGGCAATTTAAATAACTAAAAGAAAAAAGAAGTTCAATTAATCTACCGTATTTGCACTACTGTTGTATCTTATAATTTGCAAATGTATGCTATTTCTTGGAAAAATTTCTAGGATGCAATCCTAGATTCCTTTTACACTGTAATATCTATTTGTTTTGGACTTCAAAAAATGTCGAATAAGACTCCGACATGGGAGTGCAAAGGGTTACAATAATTTGTTTGTTAATATATCATTTGGGATAACTTCTAACTTGGGAATTTCATAAAATTTAGGTAGATCTATGAAATTGTGATACTTGATATTAAAGTGATAATAATTAGGATCATATGTTTAGATTCTCAGCAGCTACTGTCATGACCTTTTATCAAAGTTAAAATAAAGTAATTGATGGCGCTCGACATATGTACGTCATGTACCAAATGATAGTAATTAATATCTACTTATAAGTCCATCAATTTCTACTCACAATCAGTATCTAAGGTTTGATTTGTAAATTTTCTCTACAATTTTTCATCCAAGAACTATTTACTCAAATACTGCCGCAGTACTTAACTGTATCGTATTAAATGTCATTTTAACACGAACTACCCGTGTTATATCTATTGTATTTAAATATACAGTATAAGTACGTTGCAAAAAGAGACAGAGATGACCGATTAAGAAAATTCGGTTTTATAAGATTAAAGCGGAATGTTTACTACGTCAGTATCCTATAAAATTGGGGAATTATTCGAAAAAGCTGTATTTGATTTGCAAAAAGAAGAGTGTCATTTGTCAACGGGTGAATTTGATTTTTAAAGGGAGAATTTGATTTGCAAAAAGGTGAATTTAAAATGCGAATTCTGTACTACTTTATCAAACTCCTACACTTTAAGTTTTACGTAGTTAATTGATTTGGTAAATGAATAATTCAAATACCTTGACCTAAAAAGCAAAAGTACTTGTACCACTTTCAAATATAACGGTTTAAATTAGTCGGCAACATTTAGCGACATCTTTGGTAGAATTTCTGCAATTTAAGGTCAATGCCACATTGTAAAGCCTGTACCGCCTGTACATGATGGTGTTGGTGTACACGATTTGATAATATCCCGCCTTAAATTGATAATGCCAAACACGAGACCACAAAGAGATAGATAAAGGAGTCTCTTTTTTTTTACTTACTCAGATCCCCGCGTATTTTTATGCAAAACCAATCGTACGTGTGACATACAAAATGTCGCAGAAAAACGGGCGAATCTTGAAGCAATTTTACAATTGTCGAATTTTACGAGACGGTAAGATCCTTACGGAGGATCTATGGGTACGCGATGGAAGGATCATCGATCCTGAGAAGATTTTCTACGATGAAAAAATCAAGCCTGATGTTAGGATCAATTGCGATGGAGCGTTAATTTCACCTGGATACATTGATCTACAGATTAATGGTATTAATTATATATTCTGATGTAATTAACAATAAGCTAAATGTTAAGTACCAAAAGAAAATTACAATCTGATAGGAAAATTTGATATTTCGATAATCTATTTATCGACTCGTAAGCATGATTTTAAAAATAACGTATATCTGTAGGTGTTAATTAATTGTGAAAAATATTTTGAAAATTATACTAGTGTTTTTATCGGAATATTTTGTAATACTAATAATTTATAATTATGATTATACACTTTTTCGAACTATTCTTTCAAAAGTAATGAACACGTATCGTTTGTATCATTTATTCGTGAGATTACAAATTTTCTATGTAAATACATTATAAGCACGTGTTAATTCAATGTAATTGTATTTCATGTAATTTTTTACTTTTTTTTTTAGCTTCTATATGTTATGGCCAATAAAGCATACTATGATAAATATAAAATTCTTTGTACCTTTTTTTCTTCCTTGAACTTACATCAATTTTATTTTCAATGTTTTTATACAGTATAGTAATATCTGTTTTGTTTAAATTGATTTTAGACATTTTAGTAATATCTGTAAGAAAATATACTTTTTTATGCGTGCGTATACATCAGTAAGCTATGTGGCGTCATATTTAAAAGTTGTAAAAGTCGCTTTCTTCTTATGCTGAAGTATTTCAGAGTGTAAACATAGATTTTTATGCTAAAACATGTAACAATTGAATCTTGCAGTTGGGAATGAAAAAACAAAACACATATTTTTTGGTAAACCTAAATTAAACAAGCTTTTTTAGAAAACAAACTTTTATCACTTTCAAAGATAGCTGCTTATACGACATTCACTTTCCAAATGGTATAAGTCAAGTAAAACAAAATGTAGCTGACTTAGATCTTGTAAATATGGATATTTTATTTTCATATTTTAACCACTTTGGTACGGGACATACTGGATATGCTGTGTATAGTCGTCGACTACAGTCAACACTCATACCAAAATGGTAAAATAATAATGTAATTGGTGTAAAATGAAGATTACGATGCATATGAAAATTCAGAGTCCAATGAAAAACTTGAACTCCTAATTAGTAGAGCTAGAGTTATATAAATCACATTATGAAAGAGAAAAATAAATGAACCAAATACTAGTTTTGAAAGGAATGCCTTATATCTGAAAACGCATGTAGAAATAATTATAATGTACATGAATAGGCTTGAAAATTAATATAATTGATAAACTTTGATGTACACATTATATCTATTTTATCACTTATTAGGTGGCTTTGGCATAGATTTTACGCATAATGTGAACAACGTAGAGGAAGGAATTAATAATGTTGCTAAGAAGTTGTTGGAATATGGAGTAACATCATTCTGTCCAACATTAGTGACATCGCCATCTGAAACATATTACAAAGTACTGCCAAATATCAAGAGAAGAGACGGCGGTGAACATGGAGCAACTATTTTGGGTGTTCATGTGGAGGGGCCTTTCATTAGCCCCAGTAAAAAGGGAGCACATCCTGAAAAATTTATTAGACAGTTTGATGAAGTTAGTATTGTATAAGTTTGTAACAACAATTTGATCAACATGACAGTCAGATAATGGCAATTATGTTTAACATAATTATAAGTGACAAATTATTACAATCGTTACCAAACAGCCTTTTAGATCAATAGCATTTGCAAATCAGTTTTATTGTCTGCATTTCAGGGTTTCAAATCTGTGATCGATATGTATGGAAGCTTAGAAAATGTATGTTTCATTACAATAGCACCAGAGCTTCCAAATGCTGCAACTGTTATTAAAGAACTCTGCAAGAGAGGCATTAAAGTTTCCCTTGGTAAACCAAAAAATACAATATTTAGTTTGTATTGTCTTTTGCTAACATTCTTTACTGTAGAAGAACCTTTCTTGTTCTTCGTATACTGTAGGTCACTCCATAGGAAATTTACACGAAGGTGAAACTGCTGTGAAGAATGGAGCCTCTTTCATTACGCATTTATTCAATGCTATGTTGCCTGTAAGTGCAAAACAACATATTAAATTCTGGCATCAACATTTAATGTAGATGTTAATTTGAAACTTCATGCTTAACTACTAATTTCTTTTTTCAGTTTCACCATAGAGACCCAGGACTAGTTGGTCTGTTAACGTCTGATCAAATTCCATCCGGTAGAATCATTCACTATGGAATAATCGCAGATGGAGTTCACACTCATCCAGCAGCATTGCGTATAGCTCACAGAACACATCCTAAAGGTTTGCAGTAGTTTTTATTAAATTATATGTTTATTATATTTGAAGATTCCTATTACCAATACACTTTTTTAGGACTCGTTCTCGTAACTGATGCAATATCGGCATTGGGACTAGAAGAGGGAATACATCAATTGGGTCAACTTCAAATAGAAATGCGAATGGGAAGAGCTTACATTGCTGGAACGGATACTCTGTGCGGAAGTACAGCAAAGATGTCGAATTGTGTTCGTCATTTTAAAGAAGCTACAGGTAATTTCAAAATATCGAGATATGTCTTTGCTGCAGTGAAATAATTTTTCCATAACTTTTTCTAGATTGTTCAATAGTGGAGGCTTTGGAAGCTGCCACTCTTCATCCAGCTAGGGCATTAGGTGTTGAAAATAAGAAAGGAGTTTTGAATTTCAACGCGGATGCTGATTTCGTCATGTTAAACGAAAACTTAGAACCATTGTCTACCTGGATATCAGGAGAATGTGTTTACAATAAATCAAAATATCACGAAAACTGCCAATGAAATACGGTGAATTCTTGAATTGGTCAGTCTGATGGGTGCAATAGAAATAATGACTGCAATTAATAATTTCATACGTTTAACACTAAAGGTACCGGTTTTACATTTATTACGTTTTGACATACTGAAGAAGTACCTTGGAAAAAAAGAAACGAAGAGGTGAACATTTGTGTAATTCAGGTTTTATAAGATAAAAGTGCAATATTTGCTATATGGCCGTATATAGAATTTTTGAAAAAATTGGTAATCAGTTTTTTTTATCACCACGGTAGGTTTAGTGTTAAGTGAATGTGAAAAATAATATATGTATCTCTATATTTTTCTATATATACGGACTATGTAGTAAAGATATTGTCTACTTCGCACAACAGAGATGATTTTATACCTGGATGAAGATATTCAGCCATCAGAAAGTAGTTAACCAGTCAGGTGGTCCATTCTCTGTATGCTTCAAAACTAACATAATATATAATATATATGAAATTATCATGAATGGCCCCTGTTACTTGAAACAGAGTTCGAAATTTAAGAAACGTCAATTTAAAACTCGAAATAATCAAATTCTATTCACTGCGTACGCCGACCGCATGGCGCGTGTACACATCGTAACTAGTTGACTAGTTAAATAAGAATGAATTTAATGTGATTCATGTGAAGTTAAGAAATACTTCTAGTTATATCATATGAATATACAATGTATTGAATTAGTATAACAAGTACTTGAATATACATACAAATACTTGCACAATATTGCATTTACAAATATTAATAAACGTTAAATATACAAGAGGTTGAGGATACTATATGTAAATTAGTCAATCAACGAATTATCGAGAATTTAGTGTAATACTTAAAAAGACTTTCAGCGTTTTAAATATTGTACTTATCTCTTATACAGTAGACTGTTGTATAACTTGTTAAAATACTGCAATAATCATTATATAGCGTTATACAAGCTGTTAAGTCGAAACTTTCAAAAACACATTTTTCAAAAATTACTCTTTTTTTCTGAGACTACATATATGCGACGCTGATCCTCAAAGGGTTAACACTGGGTGCGCTGCCTGAGCCCTGACTTCTAAAGGGCTTCGCAAAATCCCTACTTTACACTTTTTCTAATAACAAGTTTTTATTACAATTTTATTGTAAATTAAACATCAACAGTGCACAATATTTTTTATTTACCTAAAAAATTTGTCTTCCCTTTAAAGAGCTCAATATTTTCTTCTACACCTCAATTGACCTTTATTCGTCTGTGTATTTTTACTGCATTATACAAAAGTTTACTGTATAAAGTTTCCTGACTGTGAATTCTACTAAAAACATGCAAAATTACCGCACAGTATAACATTACGGTTACCGAAAAAGAGTGTCGTTTTTTTTCAAACACATGACGGCAAAATATGTATTTACATCTTTTATTTAAAAAAAACAACATTCTTTCCCGGTACCCTTAATATATTAGAGCTATGATTGCACAAAAAGGAAATTGTGTATTTTTTATACAAACCGTTGTAATGACAGATTAACGAACTCAATTTTTATACTACAATTGTAAAAGTAATGGTATACATTCGGTAAAGCAAAAAGAAATGTTTATTTTTCATGACTGTCAGAATATTTCGAGTGTAATTTATAATAGAATTTAATTTAGCATTGCTAAAATGCATTTCTGGAGTTTGTGCATGGAATGTACGTGATTAGTGATATTATTATATTTGATGAGAGTCTTTTTACAGTCATAGAAAAAGGAACGGTTTTGAAATTGATAGTTATTAGGAAACAAAACCAAAGGAAACAAATATCTGAAAGAGTTTTCCAAGTAGTTGTTGTATATTATAGTGTTTACTCTCTCTTTCTTTCGCATACACAGAAAGAATGAAATATAACAAATTGACTGAAATAGCCAAGATATCATTCTTTGCAGCATTTAACGAAATAACGAAATTCCTTGGTTCTTCTTTCTCAGTTGACCTTGGAATTTGCAAAAACATCCGCAGTGTAATTCTGAATTATTAGCTGTGTACCCTACCACGCGTTACTGTGGCTCAATGGAAAAGAAATAAAAAAAAAACATGTTTTTTCCAGTCTATTAAGACAGTCAAAATTGCAAAACAACTGGCGAAGAACTTTCGGAGATTTAAGATTTTGAACAAACAAAAATTTGCATTTTTTATTTATATAGATTAAAACCTTATTAATTTATTGCATCCAAGGTCTCTAATTAGAAAGAATAAATATTATTTTTACTTTTTATAAATAAATTTCTTCGTGTTGTAAAACAAAAATGACATTTTTCTTAGCTTTACCGAATACTTCATAAATAAACTTTTGTTACCTTGTGCATTTTTACGAGGACCAATTTTCACTGCGAACATCTCGATAAGAAAAAGTTCAATTTAGTATTAATATATGTTTGTTGTTTCCTACATTTTGTATTTTTATGGAAACGTCAATATTTTTATATTCCACGTGGCAAAGTTTGGGCATTAGAGAATAACACAGGACAGTGTGCGGTCCACATTTTATATTATTTTATTGTATTCGCGGCAAATGTAATTTTTTTCTTATTTGTTATACATTAAAATAGAAATTTCAATTTTTCAAAGTAGCTAAACGACGACGCAGCAACATTTTAGCATAGCAAAAATCGAAGTTACATATAGTTTAATTTCATATTTGCAATTTTCACTGTGTCCTTTCTAAATAAGGTATCATTGTATTTTTACTGGGCTGTGGTAAAAAAAAGCCAATATTTTTTATTGTATTGCTTCAAAAAATTAATAAAATATAAAGTTTACAATATATTAGTAATACTTATCGAATATTTCCTTAACAATATATACTGCTTTAAGCACTTAATCTCATTAATATTCATGAATAGAACTAGAAACGAATAAATATTCAGTTTTTCCTTTTTGTGGGAGAATTTTAGCGTTTTTAGCAGCAATAACACCTAATTTCTTTAAATCAAGGACGTCATTGCATTTAAAAATCTTCCATTCAACATAAAATCTCAGATTTGTCTTTGAAAAATATGACATAATGCAATTATTTATTCCGTCTTACTATAAATTCGAAATTTTATTTCTTTTTTCTAAAACATAAAAGTCACCTTTTAGTGATCCTAATATTTATTTAAACTCGCAAAGTGAAATATTATACGTGAAAAACACGTTGAGCGCCACCGGTATTTCGGCTGTTTCATTATTTTTACTGAAATAAAACTTTTTACAGTGCAGAAACCTTAAAGATAGAAACAGCTACGTACTCAGCGCGGCTTTACTTTTTCAATTCCAATAGTTAATTCTTTAATGCGTGAGGCAATTTGTAAATATTAAAATTTTAAAGTTATACGAAATTCATGGCATTCAACGTGTTAACAAAAAAAAATATTTGTCGCTTTTAGTTCTCCCTTGATCTCTTCAAGGACTAATTATTACATTTTGATATTATAAAAACAAACAATAAAACCTAAATCTTTCCTATATTCAATAGCATCATCCCAGAACAGGTTAACTGAATCATATTCTTCACGATTTACATTTATATCGCATTTCTATAACGATGCGTCATTAAAATAGCGTAATTGAACACATTTATTTCCATTAACACATTGAATACCAGCATTATTTCGCTAGTTTCATAATTTTTACTGATGTGAAAATCTAAAATCTTCTAAAATCGCATCTTTATAAGGTAGAAATGTATATATACTCGATAGAACTTTATCTTTTTAACATTAACTCTAAGTTTACCCACATTTCTACCGACACAGGTGAATACATATAACACAGAGAAATTCAAAATTAGAAGGCTTTGAAAAAAATGAAATTCAGTATATATCCGTCTCATTGAATGGATAAAAATACAAGTGGCAGAAAGAAATGTATTCAATTTTTGTAAATTCCTCTCATGAAGTTTGAATTTGGTCAAGATGACCCACCCAGTGTTAATATTCAAATATCAAATGAATTAGAAAATTCCCAAATATTAAAATTTCAAAAGTCATGCAAAATTTCTTTCAATTCAGTAGCGCCAGTTTCTGGTGACTCCTATGGTGTTCAATGTGTTAAAATTACTCATATGTTTCAGCATATTTAACTACAGGTAACAGCACCATGAACTCTTCAATTCAATGTCTTTCTTTCGATCATTTAAAGATAATTATCCAATTGTTACTGCAATGTACTAACAAAGCATTTGCCTGCATGTTAGGTTGTTACTTTCAAAAGAATATTATTACGATTTCAAATCATTCGTTCTAGAATGTTCGATGGCGAAAGACGCATCGATGACCTCTAACTTAATACACGACGTCCTTCAGGTTGCATACATAAGGCGAGTGTCTAATGCCGAAGGAATGTGCTGGAGCAATGTCGAGTAAGACCTGTAGAAAGAAGAATTATCTTCTTTATACTTCTATTGAAACTTTTGTTTCTCGTTGTAGTATGTACAAAGAATATTAAATAAATAAAAATTTACATGTGTAATTGTTATAATGCTAAAATGCAGCCTGCTGTTATTAGAATAGGCTCTGCAATAATTTTGGTTGGCCAAGTCTAATCGATGATAATGATTTACAAGGTGTCCCATTGCGTTTGATCTACTGAGACATCTGCAGAATTTAAATTAGAAGCCTATTATTCGTTAGATTTGGGTTTGGCATTATAGCTATCTCTAAAATTATGCTTCTCCCGCTACATTTAACGATTCAAAAGATTCAGTGGATCAAACCTAATCTAAAACAGCAAGTCCCAATGGAAATGATTGTAGGGATTAAAGTGAAAGAATGGAACAAAAAAAGAAATTCAATGGTTAAAAAAGATCGATTACTTTTTCCGGATAATGGGCTCCAGGTCCAGGTATTTTTGAATGATCGTCGGGCAGCTGATGGCGAGAGCTGATGCTATAAGCTGGACTTTTCACTCTGACTGAGTCTGGTTTGATCGTTTCGTACGTGCCAGGGCCAGGGACCAGGATTCGATCATCCGTGAAGACCTTTTGTCTACCGGAAATCGAGTAGGCTGGGGCTGCTTTCTTGTTGCCCTCTTTTGTTCCACCGAGTGCCGAGGGTATGTTGTAAACGTTAGGAGCTGTAGTCAAAATTGTAGATGAACACTGATACTTTGTACAGTTGCACGAAAAGGAATCAAGTGTTTGAGATTGTATGTTGTACATTTTAGAAGCTGAATTAAAAATTGTAGATTAACATTGATTTTTCGTACAATTGTACAAAAAGGAGATCAAGTGTTTGAGAGTGAGAAATTATAATGTAAGTTAGTAAAAGTAAGATTTTCAAATAAGAATTTTTCCTTTTGGTTGAATTTCACTGTCTTCCGATATTTGCGTGTAATTCTGAAACCCACTCTTAATACGAGCCAATCACTTGCCAAATCGGTTTATTCCATAAACCCTAAACTGGCGTATTTAATTGTTCGTTTGGCTAAAAAACAACGATTATATGCTTTCGAAAGATGCGTAGGAAATTATTAACTTAATGTTATAAAACTCGGAAAAAGAGCCTTTAATTAATAGTACAAAAGATGAGTTTTCATTCTGTTAAACCGATCATTTCACTATGTATGGTACGGACCGTTAAGAGTAGTGGACTATCAATTGCTAATTAGTCTCATCTTTGCGATGTAACAACTACATGATTCTGTGCATTAAAAGGACAGTTATAAAGCACTACACTGCTGCTACTAATTTCAAAACTAATGACACAACGATTACACTTATTATTACATAGCATTTGCGTAAGTTGCGCCATATTTTACCTGGTATGTTGTCTGATCTTTCTACGTGCGTTCTGAAGCCGAAAGTAAATCGCAATGCTTTTTCCAGTAAAAGCATGGCTTTCTCTGGACAGTATTCTCCTGGTCCTTTAAACGAATCATTGAATTCAATGAGCGGTACATTAAGTTGAAAAATTATATTCAAATTATTCTAAAAAATAGGTGCTTTCTTCCAAAATCAATGATTAGAACGAAAAAGGAGCATTTATTGTACAATATTCATTGATTTAATTACCTGGTATATTGTCAGTCTCATGCCTTTCTGCCTTAACTCCAAAGCTGTACTGAGGAGATTTGTTTAGATTTACCTTCTCTGGACTGTAACTTCCTGGTGCTGTACATGTAATATTTTGTTATAGATATATGCTATAATAATAGAGAATGTTGAGTGGGATACTTCTACTGCTAATACACAAAGAGAAGACATTCCCTACTGTAAATTAAATCACAAGGAAGCATAATTCCTCTCATCTAATGAAAAATAAATAAATAACTTTGTAAAATTGTACTTGCAAAAATAGATATCACTTACCGGGCACATCGCTGGGTTTATCAGTAGAGGTTCTTAAACCGAAAGAGTACTGAGGAGACTTATCCAAATGAACTTTTTCTGGAGAGTATGTACCGGGTGCTGTAAAATTTTTTTAAATGGTAACAGAGGGAAGATTGATGTTTAATTACAACAATAGCTCAAAGGTAAAAAAACTCGTGCAGAAAAGTATACGAATAGATAGAAATTTTTTTATGGGAATAGACTTCCGAAGAAGTATTGGCGCATTGGAGAAAATCATTAGCGAGCAGTAAACAAAATTGAATACTACATCAGTTTCATCCTAATAGAATATAAATAAAACTGTGTTATTCTCAATTATTGTGTATTAATTTAACAACAAGCTTTATGCGTATGCAAGTTATGTATTATTATCTAAAACACCGCAATTTAAAAAAAGGAAGCATAGAGAAGCTAAACCCTTTGCATTTTAAATTAATTTTTCTCTTTTTCAACTATTTGTAGCAAATGTGATGAAGTAACCATTAAGTAACAAAGATAAGAAATAGCGGATATAATAATTTTGTAAAAAAACATACATCATTTAAAAATCGATTTTTAACGGTTGTCCATGTACTATCATCTAATTAATCTTCAGGCACAAGGCAAAATTTACCTCAAAGAGGATCAGATCAATATATCATAAAATAAATTACATCTAAAGTGATATTGTTTACAGTTCACCATAAATCTGCAACCCTGGTGGAAATATATCTACAACTTTTTACGCGACTCTACAACAAATTACAATTTTCTACAACATTTTGCGTGGTTGTAGAAAATTGTAGCTCGTAACTACAATATTCTACGTCATTCAACGTCTCACTACAACTTAGTCGATTCTCTTACGTAATAAATTGTAGTAAGTTGTAGAGCACTACAAATTTTTACAACAAATTACAACTTGCTACTCTAAGACAAATGGAACTTGAAAGAATGATCTCTATTAAAACACGGCTCGCGTAGTTTGTGTAGTATTTTATACAATACTACAAAATTCTACAACTTTTAATGTCCTATCTAAAAATTTAGAAAATAGCCTTCAAAAGTCTAGCGCGTAGTTTGTTGTAGTATCTTATAGAATACTACAAAATTCTACAACATTCTACAAGTTTTTATGCCTTATGTACATATCTCATGTGTTTCCTTTCGAAAGGTCGGTGACTCGAAGGCTGCCATACGGGCGAAATTTTAATCGGAAGGCCCAATTTAAAGTTATTTTGCGAGAGAACGGTTCATTTCCGACCCATGGTTCCTCTCAGACATTTTGCCTATGTAACAAGACGAATACGATGAGCCAATAAAAAAAATTTGCTACCCTTTCCCGAATTTTGCGGCAGGTTTTTTTCGCAAATCTCCATCGATCCAGAGGTGTAGAACAACCCCTGAAAGCCATGACAAATATTTTTGAAACACCCTGTTCAAATTTTTGGAAATATCTTTCAGAAGCTAGTCCAGCGCGTAGTTTGTTGTAGTATCTTATAGAATACTACAAAATTCTACAACTTTCTACAACTATTCACGAAATTCTACAATACTGTCCCAATCCGCGTACTTTGTTGTAGAAATTTGTAGAAATTAAACACAGTGAAGATAGGGTCAAGTTGTAGAAAATTGTTCAATGTTGTAGCCAGTTGTAGCAATATGTTGTAGAGAATTGTAGTTAGTTGTAGATATATTTCCACCAGGGAAAGGATCAAATTCCATGGATGTGAAAAAGTGTTGTTACTTGTAAGAAGAAAATTTGTTAGGCAACTGACGTTAAAGTTATCACTGCTGCTTTGTTAGTCCACACCATTACCTGGTATATCCCTAGGATAATCCAAGGGCTTTCTGTTACCAAAACTGAAATAAGGTTTATGTTCCAAATTTACTACTTTCTCTGGATAGTAATCAGCAGGGCCTACCGTGACAATTAAAACATTAATGTTTACTTTCATTGAATTGTTAAAAACCAATACCAATTTGAATCTCCAAGAGAGAAAACAACGATCAAAGATAATTCACCTGGGTTCTCGTTCGGTTTCTGTGTCATTCCTTTACCAGTCAAACTATATTGAGGACCTTTGTCTAAATTTACTTTTTCGGGGCTGTAAGTCCCAGGTGCTGTGAAAAAAAAGAATATGGAATGTAGGGTATGCTTTTCTTTTTAATGAAAAATTGGAAAAAAAAGATTCACCTGGATTATCGTTGGGTTTTTCCAGCATACCCTTTCCGGTTAGGCTAAATTGAGGGCCTCTGACTAAGTTTACCTTTTCTGGGCTGTAAGTCCCAGGTGCTATAGCGGCGACAAAATTAATAGTAGAATTATATTTTGAAATTTCTTGGTAGATAGGTTTATAGGAATATGAGAATATTCACCTGGATTATCGTTGGGTTTTTCCAGCATACCCTTTCCGGTTAGACTGAATTGAGGGCCTCTGTCTAAGTTTACCTTTTCTGGGCTGTAAGTCCCAGGTGCTATAGTGACGACAAAATTAAAAGTAGTATTTTAATTATAAATTTCTTGATAGATGGATTTTCAAGAATTTGAGAAAATTCACCTGGGGTGTCGCTGTACTTTTCCGGCATCCCTTTTCCGGATAGACTAAATTCGGGGCCTTTATTTAAATTTACTTTCTCTGGACTATAAGTTCCAGGTGCTACGATACAAATAGAAATAAAAATGGGAGTAGAAAAACCGATAGAAATGGAAAGAAAAATAGAAATGAAAGCAGAAACAATATAAAAATAAACATGCGAGTAGAAAACGCAATAGGAATCGAAGCAAAAGTAGAAATAAAAGCACAAATACATATATAAACAAAAATAAAGATAGAAATACAACTAAAAATAAAAGATGACGTTTAATTTTGTATTTTATTCTCAAACTGAACGATCAAAGTGAATTAACCTGGGGTATCGCTCAGCTTTTCCGACATTCCCTTCCCGGATAAACTAAACTGAGGTCCCTTATCTAAATTAACTTTCTCAGGACTGTAAGTTCCAGGTGCCACGATGAAAATAAAATACAAAATTTTTGAGAATCCCAAAATAAATATTCGCATTTGCAACTTCACTAAAATTATTTAAAAAGTCACCTGGATTATTGTTTGGTTTATCTGGCATCCCTTTTCCTGATAAACTAAATTGTGGGCCTCTGTCTAAGTTATGCTTTTCTGGGCAGTAAGACCCAGGTGCTATAGGACAAAAATAACAAAAGAAGAATAAAACGATCGAATTCAAACGTGAAACGATTCATTAAATGAATACAAGCAAGCAAAGTATTTTACCTGGATTGTCATTAGGCTTTTCCGACATTCCTTTTCCGGATAAACTAAATTGTGGGCCTTTGTCTAAGTTATGCTTTTCTGGGCAGTAAGTCCCAGGTGCTATAGGACAAAAAGCAATAAAAGAAGAATAAAACGATCGAATTCAAACGTGAAAAGATTCATTAAAAGAATTCAAGCAAGCAAAGTATTTTACCTGGATTGTCATTAGGCTTTTCCGGCATTCCTTTTCCAGATAAACTAAATTGTGGGCCTCTGTCTAAGTTATGTTTTTCTGGGCAGTAAGACCCTGGTGCTAAGGGACAAAAATAACAAAAGAAGAATAAAACGATCGAATTCAAACGTGAAAAGATTCATTAAATGAATACAAGCAAGCAAAGTATTTTACCTGGATTGTCATTAGGCTTTTCCGGCATTCCTTTTCCAGATAAACTAAATTGTGGGCCTCTGTCTAAATTATGCTTTTCTGGGCAGTAAGACCCAGGTGCTATAGGACAAAAATAACAAAAGAAGAATAAAACGATCGAATTCAAACGTGAAAAGATTCATTAAAAGAATTCAAGCAAGCAAAGTATTTTACCTGGATTGTCATTAGGCTTTTCCGGCATTCCTTTTCCAGATAAACTAAATTGTGGGCCTCTGTCTAAATTATGCTTTTCTGGGCAGTAAGACCCTGGTGCTAAGGGACAAAAATAACAAAAGAAGAATAAAACGATCGAATTCAAACGTGAAAAGAATCATTAAAAGAATACAAGCAAACAAAGTATTTTACCTGGATTGTCATTAGGCTTTTCCGGCATTCCTTTTCCAGATAAACTAAATTGTGGGCCTCTGTCTAAATTATGCTTTTCTGGGCAGTAAGACCCAGGTGCTATAGGACAAAAATAACAAAAGAAGAATAAAACGATCGAATTCAAACGTGAAAAGATTCATTAAAAGAATACATGCAAGCAAAGTATTTTACCTGGATTGTCATTAGGCTTTTCCGACATTCCTTTTCCGGACAAACTAAATTGTGGGCCTTTGTCTAAGTTATGCTTTTCTGGGCAGTAAGTCCCAGGTGCTATAGGACAAAAAGCAACAAAAGAAGAATAAAACGATCGAATTCAAACGTGAAAAGATTCATTAAAAGAATTCAAGCAAGCAAAGTGTTTTACCTGGATTGTCATTAGGCTTTTCCGGCATTCCTTTTCCAGATAAGCTAAATTGTGGGCCTTTGTCTAAGTTATGCTTTTCTGGGCAGTAAGTCCCAGGTGCTATAGGACAAAAGTAACAAAAGAAGAATAAAACGATCGAATTCAAACGTGAAAAGATTCATTAAAAGAATACAAGCAAGCAAAGTATTTTACCTGGATTGTCATTAGGCTTTTCCGACATTCCTTTTCCGGATAAACTAAATTGTGGGCCTTTATCTAAGTTATGCTTTTCGGGGCAGTAAGTCCCAGGGGCTGCGACAAGGATAAAATTGAAAGTGTGACGCCAAAAGCTAGTTCTACATTTTATTACAGTTATCAATGAAATTCACCTGGAGTATCGCTGAACTTCTCAGGCATCCCTCTTCCTGATAAACTGAATTGAGGACCTTTGTCTAAATTTACTTTTTCGGGGCAATAAGTTCCAGGTGCTGTGATAAGAAGCAATGTCTCACTTACAAAACTTAACACAAAAAACTTTACAATATTTTTGTACTTATAGAAAAGGTCAGGCCAATTTAGAAATATTAATTAAAAATAAAAATTTCACGTATCGTTTAATTTTTTCGGTATTCCTATTTCTAATAAACTAAACTGAGGACCTTTATCTAAATTAATTTTTTAGGACAATAAGTCTCCGTGTTATGATATGGATATTAGAAATTCTATTTAGAATTCTGTACAAAAAATATTTTAGTGTTTTTGTACTTTTAAAGAACATCAGACCAACTGAGAAATATAAATTAATAATAAAAAAAAACACCTGGGGTATCGTTGAATTTTTCCGGCATCCCTTTTCCTGATAAACTGAACTGAGGACCTTTCTCTAAGTTTACCTTTTCTGGACAGTAAGAATTTGGTGCTGGAAGGAAATTTCACAGTTTCAGGTAGAACGTTAGGGATGATTTACAATAGGGATGTAATTATGTTCCAATAATTACCTGGAGTGTCGTTGACCCTTTCGATGGGGGGTCTGTGGCCAAAAGTGAATTGGGGTGCACTGTCCAATCTTACCTTCTCAGGACAATACGAACCAGGAGCTGGTGATTAGGGTGTCGAAAAGGATGTACATTAATTAGGTGATAACCATGTATTTACCTGGTTTTAATTATAAAATCGTTTGCACTCGAACTTTGTTTTATAACTCATAAAATAACATTTTCTAGCTTAAATTGCTTAAATGTGTCAAAAGGATTTTTCGCAAAATTATAAAATTAAATACTGCGGCTATTGTATAAAATTTTTCTATGATTTTCAATTATAATATTGTGTTTCTTGATAAAATATCATTAATTATGAATTACGCTTTTAAATCGAATGTTAAAAAAGCCAAAATTTAAAATAAAAAGATTCTGAGATTTTCTTGCCAAGTTCCAAAATCAGTGAAACGCGACATAATGTAATTATTTTAACAGTTTAAATAATAGTAAATGTTTGTCAAATTAAGGTAAGACAAATTAATTTCTTCACCTATTTTTACAAAGAATCATTGTTGCGTAATTAAATTTTCTATTTATTCATAATGTTTTAGAGGTTTTTGCATTATTATTATAGTTAGAATCGATTATGTAAAATACTTTTAAATAATTCGAATTATTATTTAATTTCGAGTGCAAACGATTAGAATAAGACGCATACTAACTACGTTCAGTCATTGAACAAATTTTACGTGAAAATTGTTATTAAAAAATAATATTTATTTAATACTCAAAAAAGGCAAAGCAACGTCATGCAAATAAAGTAATAATTTCGTACTCGATATTTTAAAAAAGCAAAATACTATCAAGCAAACAGAAAAATATCTATATCGAACAAAATAATTACAGTATCAAAAAATAGCACGTTTCGAGTACAAAATATTTCCATCATCAGAACTATTTCAAATTTAATAAATTCTTTTACTAATACTAAGTAAAATTTGCTACATGACTCCAATTAAAAGCCATTATTCTACGATATACTACTTGAACAAAATATCGACAGTCTACCTTAACACTAGAACTACCAAACCAGTCAAAATCACTGATAAACAATTTTTTCTAAAAATTCTTCAAGGTCATAGAAAAATTAGAATAAATATTTTACTGAAATACCGCAAATCATCGAATCGATTATCATTTGGACTTTTAATTTCTCTCTTTTTTCAAAGTGCATATTTAACCGTTTCCGTACCACGAGCCACTTTCGATCTCTTCAGTTTTTGTGTCGAAACACCCCAGAACATTTTTTCAATGTTGACAATTGAAGGAAGACTTTTTTAAGATATTTTGTTAAGAATGCATCAGGTTTCTCTTTTATAATATAAAGTAATTTCAAATTAGGATACAAGCTCGAGAAAATTGTTCTTGTTGTGCACTACATAAAATAAAACACCAACTTTAGCCTATTTTGAAATAAAATCTCAAGAGCGTGAAAGTGGCTTTTGGCTCTTTTCGAAGTAATTTTTTAAAACCCTCTCGGTATTCAAACAGTTAACATATTAAAACATAATAAATGTAATACCAGTAGTTCTAGTATTAAAAAGATACTTTGGCAGTGAAGATATAAGATTCATTAATGAAGTACCAATGAAGCAGAGGCTGAAGCCGAACGCTATTACGTAATACAAGAGGAGAGGAAGAAGAATGATACTAAATACTTGATTTAAGAGTGGGTTTCAGTTTTGAATGTTTAATAAAGCTTACTTTTTTCAATATTGTTAAATATGCGCATAGATATCCACTTTAGGTAACTGCAGTTGGGATTATTCTTTCAGTTGTCATTTTCCAGCATCGTGGCAACTTATGGCACTGACACTCTTCCGAAATTTTTTACTCTGTATTTCATCCATTATTTATTTTTTAATATCTCGTTATTATAATTGCAATGCAACAAAACTCCAATTTTCTCCAGATGAAATATGAATTATTGAATTGCAATTTGAATCGTTTGAAAATTATAAATCTTTGAAAGAATATGTTCGAAAAGTGCCAAGCATCGCAAGAAGAAGAAATTCTAATAGAATTATTTAAATTATTCTGGCATTTGTTAAACCCATAGGAATATTAAAAGACAAATTTCTTTCATTATCCGAGATTGATTAACACTAATTTAAAGAAACAGTAATTAGTACTCGTATCACGAAATCATTGACACATTCGAATGTGTTAAAATTGGATTAAGTATTAATTGGTACCAATTATTGTCAATGTTTTTCCTTCAATTACATGGGAATTAAACGAATAATTACCAGGGACGTCACTCGTTTTGTCCAGCATAGGTTTTATGCCGAAACTGTATTCTCGTGGTTTGTCAAGATTGACCTTTTCGGTGCAATAGTCACCCGGTGCTACGATTAAGTAATTAACTATCACATTTAAGGGCAACGAGTTTTTTTTTCTAGTTGTACAGGTATTGTAAATTATTAGACAGAATTGAAATAAGGTAATAAGTACTTAGTAAAAGACTTTAAGTATATTCTAAAGAGAAATGTATTTTCAAAAGATAATTCTTTATTCAGCGAAAGTGGTAAGTATTTAATAGAAATTAAGAAAAGTGGGGTAATTTTGAATTTAGAACACAATTAAAATTAATTACGGCTATGAAACGATAGATATTAGAATCTAAAATTATACGGACTTTGAAATACGAATTAATATGAGGTTTCTAAAAGAATCAATTTCAATTTTAAGTTAGAACTAATTAATTTCATCTCTAATTAATATGTGTTTGAAAGTGGAAACCATATTTTTTTTTCATATTTTTCACGGTAGAATGTTTTCGATGAATGAAGATCTTAGTCGATGAGAATGAAAGTCGTTAGCACCGTTGAGTTCCAATCTAATTTTGTTTAATGAATAAAGAGAAATGTTTCTTTGGGTGATTTGAAATTGAAATTTTGATATTAATCATAGTCCCACTACGTTTTTTAAAACTGCTAGAAAGTATGTTTATAGACATGAACAAAAACGAAGTTCCTATATAAAATGCACGGTGAATGATCATTTTCTTGATGAAAAAAATCGAAGAAATTTTTGAAAAGGCTTTTTATTAATGTATCGATGAAATATTGAAATTTAGGTAGCATGTACTTACCGGGTGTGCAGCTAACTTTGTTGCTTTGAGTTTTGATACCGAATGAATATTTGGGTGAACTGTCGAGGATAACTTTTTGAGCCTTTTGAGGGTTGTAATCGCCAGGGGCAGGGGTTGTTTCTTGTTTCGCAGATTTTGTGCGACCGTGTAACGATAATGCTGGTGCAGTGTCCTTTCCTGTGAAAGAAGAAATATTTTATTCACTTTGGGCCCTTAAAATTTAAATAATTCACGTATCCGATGAAATATTGTAACGTAAATTAACGCATTTTAATTAAAGTAAAGTGTATATTCTACAAATTGTGCTGCAGAATTTAAAGAAAGCTATTCTTATAAAAGAAACAATATTTTCTGCTTTTAGACCTCTTCAAATTTGCATTCTTTACGTTTTGAGTGAAATACTGCAAAGTAAGTAACGAATCCTAATTGCAAAATTCCTTTCCCATAAAGGAAGAAATCTTTCCTTGGCTCAAGACTCTTAGACAAATGG
The DNA here is from genome assembly GCA_910591515.1 of Cerceris rybyensis. Classification (NCBI taxonomy): domain Eukaryota; kingdom Metazoa; phylum Arthropoda; class Insecta; order Hymenoptera; family Crabronidae; genus Cerceris; species Cerceris rybyensis. Next base: position 63,050,875 of record OU342789.1, on the reverse strand, counting down.
TTAAATGAAATAAAAAGGCATAAATATAAACAAAAATTATATTCTGGTACTCGACAAGTAAAAATATCAACCTTCAGCCGCAAAAAACAAAAAGTAGTTTCTCAGCCTAAAAATTTATAAAATTGAACTTCAGTACTTACTCGTACATCATATATGTAATAGAATACGTAAACAAAAATAAAGAGAAGATAAATGTAGATCAAGTGCAAATTTTGAAAATTGACTGATACAAATAGTAACAAGAAATAAAAGAGATACGATAAAGAGCAATCTATTTCTCATGGGAATGGAAAGCAAAGGAATTTCGTGTACACGGGCCATTAAAGGGTCTACATTCTTATGGAATATTACGGCTTTGAAGTTTGATCGATACTCTGTCAGTGCATAGCACGACACAACCGACGAAATTCGTTCTGCCCTTGCAGTTGCTATTATTTTGTGTAGATTTATTTAGCATGTGATTGTAATAAGTTCCAGGTGCACCTAGAATTGCATCCATTTCTTTTATGGATTTTCTAAGCTAAGGAAATTTAGCATTGACCTTCAAATGTACAGTAGAACATCAATTTTTCCAATTAAATTTCATTGAGGATGATAGATAGTTGTGGAATGAAGGTTCTACTCTATTATCTTATAATAGTCGTGAAATATATTCTATTGATCCAATAATAAAGTCATTTTTGTATACTGTAAAAATGGAGTAGTGTAATATTTAAATAGAAAGTGCTTTTGCCATTTTTAACGGTACTTTCAAATTTCTCGACATGGCGGATGAAAAAAGAGTTCATTTCGTTACGGGTTTGATGTCTCTTAGATTTGAAGGTTAGTCGAGTTTCGTTAAGGAAGAGTACGAATTTTCTGACATTTACTGTGGTAGGATACTTCAATTTGAAATTTAATGATCAGAGCGGCCCAAAATTGCTGGAGATTCTTAAAGGACCCCAAGGATTCTAAAAAGCCCCATGGTTCGTATGCTCTCCAGGTCCTTCAAGGTCGTTCAAGGTCTATTGGGCTGCTTAAGCCCTGTCCTAGAGCTTTCAAGGCCATGCAATGTACCCCAAGGTCGCTTAAAGTCCCTCAAGGCCGCTCGAAGTCCCTCAAGGTCGTTCAAGGAGCCCAATAGAGTCTCAAATAGCTCTCAAGGCCCTCCACAGTACTCCAAGGTCGCTTAAAGTCCCTCAAGGACGCTTGAAGTCCCTCAAGAGGGGTCAAGGTCGTTTAAAGTCCCTCAAGGTCCCTAAAGAACCCTCAGAAACCCCGAAATCCTTAAGGAGCACAATAAAGCCACAAAGAGCCCTCAAGGATCTCCAAGGTCCACAAGGTCGCTTAAAGTCCGTCAAGATTTGTCAAGGTCGCTCAAGGTCCTTATAGAACCCTAAGAAACCCCAAAATCCTCAAGTAATATAATAAAACCACAAAGAGCTCTTCTAAGGACCCCCACGGTCCACGCGGTTACTTAAAGTCCTTCAAGGCCCCTAAGGAACCTCAAGGACCCCCCAAGGTCCTCAAGGTCACTTACACCCTTTCAAGAGCCCTAAGGAGCCTCAAGGAGCCCCAGGATCCCCCAAGGTCTCTCAAGGTACACCGAGGTGTCTCAGGATCCCTTACGATAATTCAAAGTTACTCAAATTGGTTCAAAATAGCTCAAGGTAACTGTACGTACCATAAATTAAATCAAAGTTATTCACAATACATATCTGAAGATAATTCAACGGTCAAAGAGTAGAAAATAGGTCAAGTTATTCCAGTCTACTTAAGATCCTCAATACATTAACTTTTAGATATATTAAACTCGATACATTAATTTAAATTAACTTTGTAAATTTTATATTATTTTTACCTTTTGCACTAAGCCCAGAAACATTGTACTGACCGGGACCAGGACCTGGACTGTTGTTTTTTGCCGAATGTCTGAAAATTAAAATAAATTCGTAAAACGTAATAACATTGTTATTTTTGTATTTTATTAGGAAAATTGAAATTCGAGCTGGATAGTAAGCAATTATTCGAAAATATTAACATGCATATTTGTTTTTATTTGTACAAACCTGCTTCCAAAAGAGAAGGCTGGAGCTCTCCCACGTTTTGAATCGGGAACAGTTTTTCCTGAGGACAATCAGAAAAATCACCGCATATAGCAATAAATTTAAACTTTTAAAAGATCTAGCAGTCGTGGCTTGTTTTATTGTGCAAATCACCTCCAAAAAATTGTATTATCTTGAAACGAAGAATAAATGACCTAATTAGAAGTGGCCAATCATTTACTCACGGGTCACAGGAGAACCCATCATACACATTTCAGTAATTTATTTCTCTTGTAGAAAAGTATTTATAATACAGGTGGCCCTCGATTTTCGCACAATTCGCTATTTCGCACATTTTCAAAAATTCAATTTTTTAAAGATTTATGTCGGTATTTCAAAAAATGTTTGCTTCCATCCACTCACTGCCAAGGAGTGGTCACTCACACGTTGCCTATTAGAGGTTTTCTAACATTTTAATATTGTTTCTAATATTACCTACTAGATGTTAGAGAATCTCAAGTTTACAAAGAAACCACATTAACATACCATTTTTTATATTTTTTCTATATCCCTCTATTGTCGAACATTCAACATCCGCACACATTTTCAGGAACTAATTATGTGCGAAAGTCGAGGGCCGACTGTACTTCTACTCAATGATATCTAGTTATACCATTGTAAAAACACCCTTTAAAGACCCAAACCTAACACAGACTCTACACTTCTTTAAAATCCAAAAATCTCGAAAATTATCGTTCATCGTTCATTGTTCAGTAATGATTTTAATTTCTACCAATTTATTACATTTTTCCAATTTTATAACATAAAGCTTAGGAAAATGTCGGATTAAAGCATTAGGAGATCAAATGCAACAGAAAGTTTCTTATCGACAAAATATTTTAAACTTTGTGACACACTTCCGATTTTTTCCTAAATTGAGGCATAAAAAAGGATCCAATCAACTCAAATGGTTCGCTATTTCTGACTTAGGACATTATCGCAATTACAGAGCTATATATCCATTCCAAGTTTCACATAGAAATCTAGATGCGCGTACAGGATATCTCATGTTGCTCGACCCACAGATACAACTTCGAAACAGTTAACAGTATGTAATAGTACTTCAAATAAAGATTGTGTGGAGTTAGTGAGACTTGAGAAAACTGTAACACGATATGACGGAGGTGAGATAGTAGTTCGAATAAAACAACATAGACGTGAGAGAGTGAGTATGAGTTGGTAAAAAATAAGTATAACGAGACGATAAAACAAATTTTCCCCGTCACCTCAATCAAATTTTTCTTCTCTGATATCTATATCATTGCCTCAATACTAGATCTACTAAGTCGATCAAAATAACTTGCCTTGAACTTTTTGAAACTATTCCTGAAATTTTTAACTCTGTTTTTTTTTCAATTTTCTGCTTCTATACTGAAAACTGTAAAGGAACAAATTTTTCCCCCTTCATTCATTTCATTCTGACATATTTATTTTACAATATTAAATATATTCAATTAACCCTTTGCGGACGGAGGCATTTTTGAATATTAAGAGACGATTACTTATTTAGCAATCCAAAATCAGTTTTTTATCAGAAAGTCAGAGTATTAATGTATAAGAATTACAAATTACTATTCGTATAATTATATTTCAACAATTGTATTTAAAATTTACCTAATAAGTGAAAGACTAAACAATGCGAAAAGAAGAAAAATAAGGAAGTTCAAGCTAAACCCAAATAGCAAAATAAATGAAATGAAACCACCTGATGATTTCATTCAAAAAGGTGCAACTGAACATATGTTATAGCATGAAAGACTTTGCACAAACTTTCATATATCTCCGCAAAAGAAGAAAGTGATTTGTGCCACTTTCAAGTTTAATGGCTCAATTCCTTCGCTCGTCTTAATAAGTATGATCCGTCAACTGTTTTTGTGGAACTGTTTGTGTACTCTCAAGAGCCCCAGTGACATACTAACCAATTAAGGGAGGTAGGGTGACGCAAGCTGGTCCTGGGCTACTGTATTCGGCAGCAATTGGTCCTCGTCTTTTGGTAGGTGTCCATGGTCTTTGAGTTAGGCCTCCCATATTGCTGGCGAGTTACGTTTCTTTTTTTCTGCAACAGCGATAACACATTCAAAGAAGTCGTGGAAGATGAAATCGTACATTATATGTACTGTACACTCCTCTATTTTGAGTAATTTTTATGAAAATTAAGAGTTTGCTATTTTTACTTTTTCGATATTCAGAGATAATACGTCGAAAAGACTTGTACAAGATCTCAAAAGTGGCTGACATCTTGTGCATAAATGTATTAAATAATTACTTTAGAAGAAAAGGGATCAAGCAATGGAAACGATGATTAATTAAGTAATTTATATAATGCGAAATACATGCAGTATGTCTACTGTACTACTCATATATTGTGAGAAATTTTTACGAAAAAATAGGTACTCGCCATTTGGACTTTTTCAATAATTCTAGTGTTAAAAAAGTACCCATTTTCAATATTAAGAGGTAATACGTTGAAAAGACTTGTACAAGATGTCAAAATTGGCTGACACCTTGTGTATAATTGTATTAAATAATTACTTTAGAAGAAGAGGAATCAAGCAACGAAGAAGACGATTAATTAAGTATTGTATATAATATGAAATGCATGGAGTATATATCTACTGTACTACTGATCTAAATGTTTCGAGGAATTATGAAAATATAGTAACTCGTCATTTTGACTCGTTCGATAATTGTAGATGTGAGAGTCGGTGTAAACACCCTGTATATCATTTTATTAAATAATTATTTTGCAAGAAAAAAATCAAATTGAGTCATTTAGGTATTATAAAATACATGCACCATATCTGCTGTACCACTTCCCTATTTTTAAGAATTTTTATGAAAAAATAGAAGCTCCCTCTTTTGACTTTTTCAAAAATTCTGGCTTTAAAAGTACCTATTTTGCGATATTGAAAAGTTGCCAAAACCGACTGAGACAGTCTGCATAAAATTTTATTAAATAATTACTTTGAAAGAAGAGGAATCAATCGACTAAGAAGATGATCAATTATAATATAATATATTGACTGTCATGGGGGTCACCGGTGCCCGGCGCTATCGAATTCAATGAACTTTCATATGACCTTTTAGTTGTAATATTTACGAATTTTCTAAGAAATTCAATATTTAAATACTGGCATTCAAAAAATACAATCCTCCTGATTATGTATCTATTTGTGTCTTTAAAGTTTCTGCTTTAGAATCATAAGATTTTAATAGGAAACGTATCATTATTCAGTAGAAATGATAAAACGAGTGAAATATCAGTAGCGTCCAACACGTTAAGTAATTTACGTATTATAAAATCCATGCAGTACATCTACTGTACTATTTCTCCATCCTGAATAATTTTTCTCAAAAAATAGGAGCTGGCCATTTTGATCTTTTCGGCAATTCCAACGTTAAGAAACCACGAGACGCTCACCAAATGTCAAAGAGACCGATAAAGCTTCTACAGCCGCTTGTGTAAACATGAGTGCAGTTTATTCGTTGAGTCGAATCAAATACAGAACACGTCTGACAATTGCACCGGTTTCCCGACAAGCGACGAACTGTCTGAGTGTCCGTGGATTGTGCAATCCAGATGTCCTTCAAAGACGGGCCATAGGAATGGACGACTTACTCATGGCGAACCATATAAGAACATGTCCATGATGATTATTCAGAATCGCCCACTACTCGACACTGAACTCGTTAAAAGCAGATCACTGTAGTGACCGGTCGCTGAAGATTATCCTAGGATGCAGGATAACAAGTTAACATAACATTAACACTTTAAACGTCACCGATACTTCGTTAGTTTCATCGGTTTTATCGAAGTGAAACTTTTCTACCAACCCCTTATCCTACGATTTCTTTCATGATTTCGAGTGCAATAACACACAATTAATACCTAAAATCAAAAGTTCCCATTGATTTTCTGATATTTCTTACAACTGAACACAATATTGACGTTATAGATATATTGGGTTGGCAAGAAAGTAATTTCGGTTTTGTAGTGTGAAATGGAACTTAATTTTTTTTAATAACGAATTTTTTCGATGACATTTACTCGATGACTTTTTGCCATCGTTTTGACAAATTCGTGATTCCGTTTTTATAGAAATACTGGCCCATATCAACAAGAAACTGAACCCAATACAATTTTAGGCTATCATCGCCATTGAAAGTTTTACCATTCAAAAAGTTTTGCAAGCTGAAAAATAAATGGTAATTTAATGGTGTTAGATCAGGGCTACATGGAGGCTGTGACATCACTTCCCAACCAAGCTTAGATTTTGCAAAAAATAAAAAAGTAAAACATATCGGAAATGTTCGTTTTTCACTCTATGTTAAAATTCTCCTAAACAAACAATTACAAACAAAATAAAGCGCAATTTGTTTCTAAGCCAAGTCAAAAGTTTCACAACTTTCGATTGTTAGAAGAAAAAAATCATAACATTGTCAAAAATCATTGAGAACAAACATAACGCCGGCTCTCATCAAAAACCGAAATTACTTTCTTGCTGATCCAATATTTTGACCATTTTGTTACCGATTGATATTTTCAATGTAATAGTTTTTGTAAGACTACAAAATTTCCGATTTGATTTACCACGGCACAACTTCGTTATAGGCTAAGGGATTAAAATCACATTTTTACAAAGCAGAAAGCTTAGAGGCACAAATAAATACCTATGTATTCAGCAGAAGTTCTCTCTTTTAATGTCAATATTGAAATATTGAATGAATTCGAAAATTTGTAAATATATCAATTAATATTATGTATATATACATTTTTATTAAAATTTGTAAGTCATTTGAAATTCCATTGAATTGAATAGCGCCGGTCACCTGTGCACCTCATGGCGTTCAACGTGTTCACCGTTTCAGTGGCAGAGCTCTGTGCGAAAATCTGGCCAAAAAGTGCCATCATTTTTTTCATGTGTTCAAACTCTCAATCTATCGTCAATCGCTAATTGTTTAATATCAATAACAATTTTATACTAAGGGGACGTGTTAAAGCCAAAATAAATCACCGTAAAAAATAAGTTCTCTTGTTTGTTGATTCCGGCACATAATATTGGTATTGAAAAGGTAAAGTGTAGCTGATTATATATCTACTTGTGTCTTTCAGATTTCTGCTGTGCAAAGACGTAACTGTAATGGGCACATTTTCATTTTAGTAAAAGTTGATGAAACAATCGAAATACTGGTGGCGTTCAATGTGTTAATTGTCTGAAGCTTATTATTCGTGATATCCGTGGAATTAGATAGAGTCATTAAAACATTGACTATCAGTCAATGACCTGGCACCATGCAAAGTATAATGTATCAAAGATTTGGTTGGGTCCCGTCTTTTTGATGCGTGAATATGTATGTAGAAATGGGTGGTGCAGAGGTATAAAAGGAACGTTACACCTATCCTATTCTACGTTAAAATATAATTGTAATAATAAAATGGATGATTAAAATACAATATAGAAATAATTCTACGCAGCAACATCTTTCTCAACTCTCTTTTTTGACTCTATCTTCTGACTAACTCTCCACTCTTCCAAAACCCTCTTAAACATTCTCTCTCTGTCACACTTCATACACTCTTTGTCTCTTACACACATCTCTCGGTCCCAAACCATATCGGCACTCACTCATCGCATCTCAGTCACACATACACACACAACACACCCCAACATGTATGGTGGAATATTTTTTGTACCACCTCGAAATTGATGTTATATTGTATCTTTGTTAGTAAAAATAAACTAACTTTAATTGAATAAGAAACTTCGGTAAATGATCGCGAAGATGTCTCTAACAATAAGTGGCAGAGCCGGCGTGTGGCAGGTTCAGCGCGTTCACCGGAACTCGGCCTCGCGTTTCGAGAGGTCCCGCTGTCTACGAATGCTCATCAGGCATTTTACAGGACATCCTATATAGTAGATTTAGTATTTGGCGTGTGCCAGACGTTGACATTTAATGTTGACATAAAAGTTGCAGATGTAAATGCGTGTTCTGATATCGTAAAGTTTTTGAACTCGGCCCCGCTTTTCGAAAGGCTCTATAAATCATTTTGTGGGACCTCCTATATAGTATGTTGAACATTCGGCGTGTTACAGACGTTAATCTTAAATGTTGATATCAAAATATCGGATTTCAATGTGTATTCTGTTCCTACCAAATTTTTGAACTCTGCCCCGCAAAAAATTACGCCGGCCCTGCTAAGGGGGCAAGTTAAGGTCACCTATTGTTAGTTGAAATGTTTTGCTGTTTCAAGCATAGCAGATGTCCTGAATATTCCCTTAATATTTCCTAAATAAATAATTATTTATCAAAAACTACATCAATAACAGTATCCCATTTGTATATTCTAGTTAATTTCGAAGACTCCGCTAACAACCTAGAAAATTGCAAAGAAACCATCCAGCAAAAAATTCCAAAAAAGTGTCAGAATCATAAACCCTAAGCAAAAAAATAATTTACTCCAAACAGTGCAAAAAAAAAACAAAAAAGTAGAGAATCACTGCCATAAAGGTCCAAAGAAAAAACACAACTTACTCGAAGAAGTGCAAGGTAGGAAAGAAACATATTTAACTGTCTCAATAAACAGAGCGTTACAAACGACATACATAAAACTCATCCCAGAATCATAAAAACGAAACTCAACGATAAAAAAATCCATCAACTGGATCAGATTGTGTGTCGACACGGTGGTCGGTTTGCGATGACTCAGGCCGGTCAGAACGCGTTAAACAATAGCAAACAAATGAGAAGGGCAGGTCGAAACTTGTAGATATTTGCATACGTGGAGATACACAATAGCGATCTGCATTCTCGTGCAAATATCCGTTACATTTGACCGCCCAAATATGGAGACCAAAGTTTCGTAGTTCGTGGCAAATACGAGTGTGAGATATAGGTATTGGGCTTATTCTGTTCCGTGTAACCAAAACGGGAACAGTGAGTAACAGTTCATGGAAATAAGACTAGTCTCTCTATATTAGATGTATCAGCAAAAAAAATGGCTAATGAATTGGTAAATGTATGCATTACCATATGGTTTTGTAAAATCATACTTTATTGTTGTGCATGGTGGGTGAGTCACTTAAATCGCTGATCTTAAATCAGTCTTATAAGGATTGCTGTGTAAAAGAGAATTAATAGAATAAACATTTTATAAGCCGTTTATTTTGAAAATGGCACAAGTCATTTGTCTTTAAATAAGGATATTTAACACATTCATGCTGGCGCGTACCACCGGTGGCTCATATTTCAGTGTCTTTCAGATGACGGTAAGAAGAGTAAATCACTGATTTCGATGAAATTTTAGTATGATATAGTTCTCGTGAAAATATATGACACGTATTTTTTGCATCGGCAACTGTCCATGTTAAAGGGGTGAAAACTGTAAAAATTATGTTGTTTAAACAAATTGATTTTCTAAGAAAATGTTTACATCATCGGATTTGTTATCCCAAGACGTTAATTTTCACTCCGTACGAAATTTTCGTATCTTTAATAGTTTTAGAGATATGCAGTAAATTAATTTTCAGAAACCACCACTTTGAGGGCAGTTTTTACCCCTTTAACGTGGACGATTGCCGGTAAAAAAATACGTGCCAAATATTTTGAAGATATCTTGTACTTATGGAAAATATCACGTATGACATATTCCAAGCGGACATTATAAATCAATTTAATTGGAGTCCAAAAATTTAATGCTTCATGCCGAGTAACTCGATTTGCTACGTGCGATAAATCACACTATGCGGATACTCGCAACAAAAGATTAGAAAGTTAACAATCAGATGCAGGTGACTGCGTTATTCAAATTAAACGAAGAGATGATTACTCCCGGAAATGATGAAAGGCGTGAAATTAATATTCTTGCGTGACGCCATTACTGCGTAACTCGTAATTTTTCATTTATGCGCGCACACATTTGTGTAATAAGAGAGAAAGAGATATTTCTAAGTTGCTATAAGGTCAACTTATATTACAACTTAAATTGTAAATAATTTATAATATATAATAACCTACTGTACGGAAGGTTAAATGACCTTGAACTAAGGACGTTAAATCTGTTATATTTACATACATTAAGTAAGTGTTTCAGAAAAATATGAGAAATATATATGTAGTCGTCTATATATTTGGAAATTTTTTATGAAAAATGAGGAATCAGTCAACTGCCTTTGTAATTATGGTATTAAATCTGAGAATTTCTCTGCACGGTTCTAGTGAATTTCTTGCAAATATTGCAAACGTAATATGCCACAACTTCGATGTAACGGAGCTCTAACATCTAAAACTGTAAATTCTAAGAGTAGTCACAGTAGTGTGGGATCGTGAAAAAGAAAGAGAAGAGCGCGGAAACCCATTCAAAGCAGCAACTCGGCCTGAGTAGCTTAACGTCGACAATCGCTTGGGTCGGCGCGGAACCACTGCGCCAGCGACCTCTCCCTGCTGACACTTTCTCTTCACGTCCTTTTTCTCCTAACAATAAGTTCTTTATAGGAGGGCTTCCCCGCCCCGATCCCACAGTAGTTAATTTCAAGATATAGAACAACAAGGGAGCCATGCTGGGTAAGGAATCGAAAACTTAATTTATATTAAATTAATTTAACTAATTCTTTCTAAATTATTACTTATTATATAGAATCCACCTAATAATAATCCACGTATAGGTTCTAAGAGTACGGTTCTACTATGGTATTTTTAAAAGACTGCGAGGGAACCTCAAGGGCATCTTTTACAGTTATTTAAAATTTTTTTATTACATTAAAATGTGTCTTCTCAATGAATCTTTGTAAACTCCGCGCTAGTACTAGCTCACCAAAAGAAGTCAGTTGATAGGTGGATTGCTCTTATTCGTTCGACGAATAGAGATACTCCTCGTCCTCACATATTTTCGATTCTAACGCGCTATTGGCCGAAACAGCCACATATTTAAAGCTGTAGGTGTCAATAGGTGGTACAAGACAGTCTCCTCGTATCCCGTACCTCATACCAAGTGACATCAAAATCTTGATGATCTATAAATGACTTCATTGTTTTGGCCGTGTATAGACGTCGATTTGGACGTTCTCACGTCTGGTTTTCCTTAAAAGGACTTAACCCCTTGCCATGTCATTTACTTTGTGACTACCATCACAATAATTCAGAATTAAGTTAGTAAAATAAACATTGATCAGTGATTCTTGACATATCATATAATTTAACGTAGTATTAATAATATAGAAATAATTTTATCGTGTCGCAACTCATTGATATTTCCACATATAATAAGTTTAGTAAGACTTCAAAATTTCCTTTCTAATTTATCACATCACAAGTATTACTCATTATAGTACGGCAAGGGGTTAACCCAGGGAAAAAGGCAACCCTCGCGTCTCTTTCTGAGACAGAAGGCCCTTCAAGGCCCCTCGAATAATATAATGAATAAATGATTACAATTATTTAAATCACAAAATTTAAAAAAAAGTAAGTCTCTAAATAAACAAATTATCATAAACAGCGTAAAACGTTTCTGAAAGTCATAAGAATCGTATAATCAAAGCAAAATAAAAAAAGGTAATACATATATATTTTACGTAGAATTGAAAATACTGTAAATGTCAGAAGACGTCAGAACTTTATCATTGGAACATGTAAGAGTTGCAGAAGAATGTCCGATCGTCGTGTACGTCAATTCGTTGAATCGTTATTTAATTTATAAACTCGATGAATCGTTGATGCCGTGCAAATTATCGACACACTGAGCAAATCACCATTTACGACTCCGTAATACCCTTTGAAGCGTTTACATGAACACGCGACACGATGACATAACGTTTGTTTACGTGTCGTTCCGTCGTCATTCAGAATACCTCGCGGCTCGGTGTTATGCGAGAAGGTAATCGTGATCGAAATATCCTTGATGACCGTATATGAACGTGAGTCATTTTTAACTTGGAACCACGAAACGTCAAGATAAATATTTTTTTTCTGCGAGTTTTTCACGTGTTATTGTCCGTGAAGTTTTGTCATATTTTTGAGCCCGAACAGAAGAATTTTTGTAGAAATAATGAAATTTTTGCAATATTTTTAGTTATTTTAGATACTACAGAATTGAAAAATTGAAATCGCGCTTCTTTTTTTGAGGCATGTCTTTTGTTTTGATAAGGTTATTAATCCCTTGAAACGAAACAATTTTCAAAAGGGTATTGTCGGTGGTAATTTTGAAATATTTTTTGACCGTAATTATTTTTGTAGAAATGAAAAACTACTTGTTGCTATATTTTTTCATTGTAGACTTTGTATTATTAAAAAATTTAAATCGCAGCTACATTTTTAAGAATATTTTTTTAATGTCATTATTGGAAATGGGTATTAAAATAAGACTGTATACTTTTATACTAAAAATGACTTTATGTATTCGAAGGCTAGATAAAATCTGTCTTTATGTATATGTTTCGGGTCAAGAACCGACTGACTGGGCACGATCAAAAAGTAGAGTTCGGGTCCACTTACAATTAGTAGCATAAACTGTTTATGTGACTCTCCCCTGCACTGCAGAGAGTCTTCTGTTTAGTCTACGAATTCCTAGAACGGAGAATTAGAATTCCTATATTATATAATATTAAATATATGAAATACTATATTGTTAATATAAATCCAACAATCATTTTCTAAATTAATTTCCAAATTATTTCTGTACAGTAAGAAGGGACACTTATGGTTCAAAGAGTAGAATAAAATATTTCCAGATTTTCCAAAACCTGTGATGTTGAAATAATCAGTGTAATTATAATTATATTATTCTAAAATTTACGATGTAGAAGGATTATCAAGTTTATGTTATTAATTTAATATTCAGCTATGCATGCTCAGTCAGAAAATCCTAACTTGAGTGATTAACAACGCATTTATATTAAAATTTCTACAAGTTTATTTTCCATCATAAATATTAAGTAGCAACAAAATTGTATTGCTATTTCAATAACTGCATCTTATACAAATCAAGATGAAATATAAGTATTTGTTGGCGTATCATAAACAACAGTTTTTGTACGATTTAAAAATATCTTTAAAGTATACAAATATATTTATACAAAAGTAAATAGCGGCACTTAATTCATTATTTCACGTAGCACTAGAACTACCGTCGTTAAATATCTTATATTTATATATATTAAATAAATGCAGTGTAAAAAGGGTAATCAAGAAGAAAAAAAAATTATTAAAACAATCACTTATATTTCATTAGATGAGCGTGGAACATCTACTGTGCGGTCTCCCCAGAAATTTACATAATTTAAAAAATAATTGCTAAACTTACCTAAACTGCACAAAAATATCCAAAGATGAACTCGCCCTCGATGTTTTACAAATACACTAGCAAATGGGCCGTAATTCCAAACTTGATATTCGTACGGTCGTTCACTTAATAAATTACGATTCTATATGTATCAATTGCAAATAAAACAACACGGAACAACGGAAGAACCACCTCGCACCTGGAACGCGTTCGCGAGTGACTGAAGCGCGAACCTCGCGATATCTCAGGACGAGATTGTCGCGTGTTACTTCCCCCCACTTTTCTCTCAATTCTGTATCCTGATTGATAGCATTACACGCATGCGCTCTCCAACGATGAGTTCATTTCGATGCCAATTTCTAGCATTTGCCGCGCATCTCTAATCCTGCCGATTACGGTATCCTTTTAATTCGCATTACTTCCGGGTCTGTATTCCAGATACAAATTTCTGCATGAGTTTTTCTAGGATCTATGGTTTTAGGTTGCGTTCAAATTACTGATGTTAAGGTGTACCGTAGTAAATGATAAAAAATTTAGGAAAAATTTGGCAAAGGTGATTTGTAATCTAGCCTATTAATTGAGAGATCGGCACAGTATTATTTTCGGCTCTGTAATTCGCTATCAGTTTGGCTATCACCTATGGTTTTCAGAAGTTTTAGAATCACGTAGACAATGGTGTATCATAGTAGATAATAATTTTGGAAAAAAGTGACAGTGGTGAATTGGAATAGGGACTATCAATTGGGAATCTGAAACAGTATTCGTTTTAGTTATGTATGTCGGTCTTAAACTGCTATCAACTTCATTAGGATTCATGGTTTTAGGAGGCTTTCAAGCCACCAAAGCTATGATGTGGTATATTAAAGAATAATGGAGGAAAAATTTGACAATGATAATAAGTTAATTATTGAAAATAACATTATCTCAAATAATCTCTATGAAATAACTTTTTGAGAGGAATTTATTTGAGTACATTTATTTCAAATAATAACTTTATTATAATTTATTTCGGCGTAGTCATTTGAAATAAACATATTTGAAATAATTAAGAGAAATGTATGATACTAATTGTAAGTTGAAATTTCGCCTTATTTATGTTTAGTTCGGAAAATAAGTTATTGATGGGTAGCAATAAAGATTTATTTTACATCATTTGCTTTCAATAAAACCCTTTTTTCGAACAGTTCATCGCAAAGAGATTTCATTCTTAGGGCATCAAACATGTTATTTGACATTTGAAATACTTATCTCAGATAAGAAAATAACTTGTTATTTTATTATTTGAACTGATGTATTTCACGAAATAAAAGAATAGATAATCATTTCATAAAATTATTTTGTTGGACGCAATATAACATAATTTATTTCAAATAGTGAAATATTTTTGTGAAATGACTTTTTATTTCAAGTAATATTTCAAATAAGTTTTAAAATATTGTATTTGAAATAATGCCCAGCTCTGATTCAGAGTAGGGCCTATTGATTGTGAATCTGGACCAATATTTTCACTTTGTTAAAAATTATCAGTTTGTCTAGAATTCATGGTTTTAGGAGACTTTTAAATAACCGAGGCTATGGTTTATTATAATAAGTTATTATTTAGATTTTGTCTCACTGATTGAGAGTCCGAGCTTCTATTTTCCGGCTAAAATCACTAAATTTGCTATCTTAGCACCCATGATTTTAGATAATTTTCCAAACACTGACACCATGGTGGATCATTATAAATAATAATTTTAAAAAAGACTTTGATATGTGTCATTTGTACTCCTATCTACTGATTGAGAGTTAGGAGCACTATTCTACATTGGTAAACTCATTACCAATGTTAACTTCTATGGCAATGTTTGCATAAAACTGAAGTTTTAAACGGATTTTTGTATATTCCGCAATCTTAGCCTTCTTATGATGTTCGTTGCAGCATTTGGCGGCAACAGCGTAATTCTGCGGCTTACTACTCACGTTGCAGCTCGTCTGTGATTCTAACATCTGCGGCTCATTGCACTCGTTGCAACATTCATTTGCACGGCTCATATTTCCGGTGGCTCGGTGCTCTTTGCAACAGAGACATATATTTAAAAAAATCTCAACATTCGAAGCGCTGAACTCACTTTAAGACAAAGTCTTAACACTAAACCTACCAGGACCGGTCAAATTGACCGTTTTCAATCTTTTGTAACACGTACACATTTTTAAACGTTATAATACCGTTATCAAACTATATGACAATTCTTAGAATATGCATATAATATTTTCTTCATTTTTTACTTCTAGTTATTCTCTCTATTTTCCAAGAAAAATTTGTTATGTGGCCTACCTACCGCGGTCGGTCAATATGACCGGTGGGAAAAAGTATTATACGGTTGTCTCAAAGTAAAATTTTTTATATTTATCTCAGAGTCGGTTTCAATTAAAAACAGTAGACAGCAATAGTGTTGATTACAGTCTCGAGTAGGACACTTCTAAAGAGTTTCTTATGCAATTTTTTTACAATTGTTTATTTGAAGGAGGTAAAGTAAAGTATCATAACTTGGATGAAAATTTCTTATTCCTTACATAGTGTAATAATCTGTTGTAGATATTTACCCTAAAAATTTCAAAGCTTTTGAAAATTACAAATTACCTAAGAAGTATAACGGACATAGAAGAAGAGTTTTCAGAATGTGATGAACAAGAATGTGGCGACACGACCATTCGTCGCCACTTTTCGAGTGCGTCGTTGTTCAGGGTTTAGTCTAGCATTCTCGGACAGAGAGATGATCTTCTAAATACAATAAATTATTTAGTTTATTTTCCCGACGTCGCTCTGTGCCGAGTGCCGGATGGGACCACCCTCGCTCGGGCCCGGCGTGGTCTATTTCTGTCAACACTCCTCGAACTGTTGCGATCAGTTCGAAGTATCGATAGCGCAAAATTATATAAAAATAAATTTGGACGAAACTTCATGAAAATTCTTTATTTTATATACATTTAGCAATAAATCAACCTTATTTGCATTGAATAATAAAATTGATAACTTTTTTAATTACCGGTCAATTTGACCGCGCGCGGTAGGAATAGGTATGCAAGAATTGTCGGTAGGTTTAGTGTTAAGTAATAGTTTAAGTAATACTAAGATTGTATAATTTTACCTTCAAGAAGTTTAACACCATTATGTTTCTATTCTCTTTCATAATTTTATGAAGCTTTCAGCTTTGATTGCTACAGCCATTTTATTTGCAACAAAGAGCTTTAAATTGCATCCGTACACTAAAGGTTATGATATATTAAGAAATAGTAACAGAGAACTCAACTGATCACTAATTGGGGATTTAACACGTTCACGATGGGCTGAACCACCGGTGGTACAATTCATGTTTGTCCCTTCGGGCAGGCTGAGCCGCTGTTACTGGCGCATTTAAAGAATTAATTACTATAATTGGTAAATTTATTTACATCTCTATATAGTATAATATAATATTATATTGGAATGTTTTTCTTAAGCATCTATAATTATATGACATTTGTTCAGACAAATCAACGCCGTTTTTTGCGTTACTACGCCGCCGAATAGGAGAAAATACGAAAAACACAACCGCCCCATGGTAGGAACACTAAATTCAGGCCCCGTCGTGAACATGTTAAGCTTTTAACTCGATGTCTATCATACTTCTTTTGGCTACTTTTGTCATTCAAGGCAGTATAGTAGATAGGGAAACAGACTGGAAAGACTATTAATCCTTTGAGGACTAGCGTCGCATATATGCGGCCTGAGAAAGTATTTAATTATAATCTATCGTAGCAGGTATACATAGCTAAAGTTTAAAAGTTGAAATACAACCGTTGAAATATGATTACAAAAATGGTGATTTATAATTTTTGTACATTAATAATTTAACGACCAGATTAAAAGGCGGTTTTGAATCGTCAAATAAATGGTTATCTCCCTACATACAAAAATTTATCCATCCGCAAAGTGTTAACACTGAAAATACTAAGCCGGTCAAAATTATCGGCGCACAATTTCGAAATTAATGGGAGAACCATGTATTTAACAAGTATTCCATTTTTATCTTATAAAACCTAAATTAGATAATTAATAATTTTTTAACTTCTTCATTTCTCTTTTTCTAAAGTACATATATACAGTATATTTGCAATTTAGTAGATACAACGTCGCTACTTTTAGTGTTACAATATGAAAATTTTCCTTGGTACTCGATAAATTCTAAAATGATGAGCCCAAGCAGCGCGTCTGATAGTGTTCTACGTCGAGGATTCCTGCGCTAGGGGATGTAACCGTTATTAGTCCGCCACGTTCAACTGAAGTCCAGCTATACTGTCACTGCCAGTCATGATTCACTTCCCTACATTTCTGGCACACCATAGCAAGTTACTAAGCATATTGTGTATCAGAATAAATGATAATTTTGGAATAATTTCACATAGGTGATCAAAGTTTGGATCCTGGTAGACTTCTTGAAAATCCGGTCTCATGCTGTTCTGTATTTCGATTTAAACTATCATGTCAGTTGGACTACGATCCACGCTTTTAAGTGACCTTCAAATCACCAAGACTTTGGTGCATCGCAATAAATGGTAATTCAGAAAAAATTTGACAGTGGTGATAAAGAATTTAAATTAGAATCACTGATTGAGTATTCAGATGTGTGGTCTTTTTGACTATGGTATTTCGACTTAATTGTTATGTCAACTTACCTAGGAGCCACGGTTTTAAGTGGCTTTCAAACCACCAAGACTTTGGTGCATCGCAATAAATGAGAATTCAGAAAAAATTTGACAGTGGTGATAAAGAATTTAAATTAGATTCAATTATGAGTATCGAGCGGTGTAGTCTTTTTGACTATGGTATTTCGACTTAATTGTTATGTCAACTTGCCTAGAATCCATGGTTTTAAGTTGTTTTCAAACCACCAAGGCACACAATAAATGACGACTTAGGAAAAATTTGACAGTGGTGAGATTTGAATTCGGTCTCATTGATTGATCGCGCCGTCTATTAAGCTCTGTATTTCCACTTTAACAATCATAGACATTTAGTTAGATATGGTTTAGATCTTCTATCTAATTATGTTGAACTCTAATTGTAAGAATGACAAACGATTCTCCAATACCAGCAGTCTTAATTCGAGTCAATAAGTTTGAACCAGTTAAACGTGTCGAGTGTTTTTACTAATATCACTCCTACGTGAGAATAATCACAGTAATTCCCAGATAAGAGTAAGCCGCATTCTATGACTCATTCGATTTATCTGCATTTCTTTGGGTACCTTAAATGCCTGACAATTCATGAAATACGACTTTTAACGAGTTCAATGTCGTGTAGTGGGCGATTTCGAATATCCAATCGTGGCCGTGCTCTTATATGGTTTGTCGTGAGCCGCTTCTGTGACCTGTCTTTCGAGGTCACGCGGATTACAAGATCAACGTGCACGAACCTTCTGGTTTCCTGGGAAAACACTCCAACTTTTAAACATTTTTTTCGCATTGATTCACTTCGATTAACAATATTCGTTGTTTACATCATTGATCTCGAATTATTTCTTGACTTACCTTGCAGTTTTATTTACGTTTTTGTAAATCGTGGAGATTTAAATATTTCAATGAGAAGTACTCTTTTTTTTTTAATTGGTGTGTTCGTGAGTCAGTAATGGTAATCAATGTTGTTAAATTCCTAAAGAGGATTTTTCAAGTATCGAGAATTCTCTTTGAATGATGCAATATGTTATTTATACGGCAAGGAATTTTATTCGAGTAGATTTTTTTTATGGTAGCATATCTGACTGATGAATGTTTAATTTGAGGAATGATCGTTAATCTTTGATAACATCTGTTCAATTTTTGAGATCGGCTACTTAACTGTGTCACTAAAATATAGCTTTTGTAGTGACAATAATTATAAATTCTGGAGTGTAAATGTAAATATTTTGTGAGAAATACTAAATTAATGTGTTTAAATAATAATACAAAAATATATACAGTTTAATTCTGTTTGATTCTGTCATTAAACCGGGAATGGTACAGTTAGTGTTAATATTACAACTGTTGAAAAATAATTTAATAAATTAGAAAATGGCCAATAAATATTAGGAGTGCCGGAAAAAATGACTTTTTTTTTTAATGAAAGATGTGAATACTTAGAATTCAATTTACAAATATTAATTTAAAATATAATTTCAACGATTTGATATAATCTTCCTTCAACGATGTGACAAAGTTTTAACACCTCGCTCATAAAATTTCCTGGGTTTTGATTCAAATTATTCAATGAGTCCTTTTTTTACGTCATGTGTTTGAAAAAAGACGATATTCTTTTCCATTAACCCTGATATTAACCCCTGAAACACCGTTGAAATTGAAAGAGGATGAGGTTATGGGGAAATTTACCAGTTAACAGTGCAATTACCAGGGTAAATCAATGATATTTTGATACTGAGAGTACTTGTAAGAATTTAATTTACAAATATTAATCTAAAATATAATTTCTACGGTTTGATATAATCTTTCTTCATCATAAAGTTTTAACACTACGCTCATAAAATTCCCTGAGTTTTAATTAAAAATTTTCAATCAGTCGTTTTTTTTCACGTTCTCATGTGTTCAAAAAAAAAGATTCTTTTTCAGTGCCCCTAATATATTGCAGAAAAAAGAAAGAGCAGGTGAAAAAAATTGATCGACTCAGTTGCTTGAAATTTTGAAAGGTAAATATAGAAAATAAAGAAAATTTAATTGATAAAACTTTAAACAATTATTTTTAGAAATTTCTGGACCAGCAAATTTGACTGGTTTGGTAGTTGTGGTGTTAATAATTGAGAACGATAGCGGGTCTTACGTTCTCTTTGACAGGGTGACGTCGTCACGGTGTCACGATTACGTGGTCCCTAATTTTAGCCGATTTTTGCTTGGAGATCAGGACTTTCAGCCTCGACTGAAAGAATCGGAAAGAGGCAAGAACGTTTAGGGTGCGTGGGTTGCGAAATCGAGGGTCTCCAATAAAGGAGCCAAGGAGACTTCTCTCTATGTAAGTAGATGATCTGCCGTATGTGACATTATGAAACGCACTTTTTCCTCTTTGCATCTCTCGCCATTAAGGAAATCGAATTATTCAGGTGTTCTTGTAAGGTCTGCAAAAGAACCACTTGAAGGCGATCAGAGAGGATGTGATATATAGGGTGATTCAGAAGTAGGCGGCCTTTCTTTGAATATATTTACATTTCTATATTTTATATATAGAAACCACTGGGCTTTGTATACGTTTAAAGCTTCTGGATATTGTATTTGTATATCGGCTGCGATGCTAAAACTGCAAAGGCGGCTGAAATGACTGGTTCCTAATGTTTTCGAAAATTAACCGTTTATAGGGGAGCCATGGAGCTAATATTCCACACATTTCTTCTAAAACCTAAATTATCTAATTAATCATCTTTCTTTTGAATTGACTTCTGCCTTTCCGAAGTATTCTATCCTCTTCACGTGCTAACACTACCAAAGCAGTGAAAATGTTCGGTTAGCAATTTTTTCGAAAATTTACCCGAAGTAGGCGAGCCATGCAATAAATACCCTACTTCTATCGTACAAACAAAATTACTTAACTAATAATCTTTTCAACGGTTTGTTTTCTCTTTTTCCAAAGAACTTATTTGATATACAGGTACCCCGCCTATAACACGGTAGATAAGTTCCTAGAAAATGCCGTGTTGTATGAAACCGTGTTGTATGAGACCCAGAGGCAGTACAAAAAGAGGGGTTACGTTCCGAAAACTTATTAAAAACAATTTTTTTTTTTAATTCTACATAAACAACTTAATTTTTATTAAAAATATAAATTAATTTAATGCAACTATGATTTAATAAATTTCTTCATTGTCACTGCTCAGTATAATCAATCGAGAACGTTTTTTTGGTGGAATGATATCGCCTTCAATTTCAGAACTTTTTTCTTCATTTAAAGTTTTTGTATCTTCTTTCCATTTCAAAAAATTTGTAATTTTATTTTGCTTTCTGATTAGTACCGGGTCAATGTTAATTTCTCCTTTATATCTTAAAGATGGAAAAGTTATTCTTTGACACACCGTAGCTCGACGCAGACTGCCGATCAGCAGCGTGAAATACTTTTTTTTCAAGCCACGGAGATGAAATCAAAATAGTTTGCGCCATACTACATCTTCAAGACGACAAACCACGCCGCGGATGTAGAAGTACAGTGTTATATAAAGGTTTTTGCAATTTTCTTATCATGTTACAGCGAAACCGTGTTATAGGATGCCGTGTTGTACAAGGGTTTCCGCAATTCATAAATCGTGCTCTAGCGAAACCGTGTTACAGGATACCGTGTTGTAGGAGGGCTACCTGTATTTAAGTATAATAAAAATAACACCGGCAGTTCTAGGGCTAAGTCTTTTCTAAATAAATAGAATCTCTTCTAAATAAATAAAATAAAATATCTTTATGATTTCGTCCAAAAAATTTCAACTGTTATTTATTACAGTATGAAATCTTTTGTACAAACTCTCAAGCATCTCGAAATGAGAAGAGAGGGACTCGTACCACTTTCAAATATAACGGCTCGTATATTCATATAGTCCCACTTCGTATTACATAGTATTTTACGAAGTGTCATACTTCAAAAAATAACTCTTAGAAATATCTATCTATCTATTAATCTTAAAAATTTATTGCCCATTTAATGCTACTAAGCCAATCAAAATGACCGGTTCACAATTTTTCCTACAAATTTTTAAAATGCATATATACCCATTCGATAAATATCCCAAATCTATCTTGCAAACCAAAATTACTGAACTGATCGTCTTTTCCACCCCTCCTTTCCTCTTCCTCCAAAATCCTTATTTGAGCCGTTTTCTTTGAAAGTGGTGTAAGTCCATTTTATATTATACGGAGATATTTAAGTGTTTGTATTTGGATGGTTTGAAAAATATTGGTATATGTTAATACGCTCATTTTATGTTTTTTAAATGTTAAATTGATTTAATTTTCTAACGTGATCGTTTTTAAAGTATTAGTTCAAAAAAATTTATACTTTTGATGATCTCAAATGGGCTTACACCACTTTTAAAGAAAACGGCTCATTTAATACACTTTAATGTCCAAGTAAAACCTTTTTTATCCTCGTTCAAAAAAATAAAAATATTTAAAATGTAAAAAAAATCGACATAATAAACAAATGTAAAAAAAATATATTGTAACATTTAAAAATACTTTACATAAATATAATATCAATGTGAATTAAAAAAGTGAATATATGCATCGTAAAAAGTGTTTCTTGAGTGCCCAAAAATGTGCGGGCCCTGAAAGTGCGCTGATCAACCAGAGTGCCGTCCTCAATGTGTTAATTTACCTTTTGTAAGATAGAAGTTAAATATTTACTTTATTTCTTCCCGATAGCATTGAAGAATATAAAAAAGAATTAGGAACCGACAAGCTTGGTAGGTTCAATGGTAAATAAAACTGTAAATAATACTATTGATCTGTTGTGTTAAGAAATCACTAGAAACAGTATAATTGCATAAGTAAAGTCTGTAAATCTATAATACAATATGCAGAGTGACTAATAACACATAAATATACAATTGGACATATTCAGACGAGGCTGGAAGAAACGTTATAAGCTTCTCTTTGTCAGAAGCTGCACCGTTGCTGCCTGACACTTGATCGTTTCCCCCCTCCTATCGCGCTGACATCATAACATGGAGAACTGGTCAGCGAGAATTACTCGCTCAGTTCGTCCTACGCCAGACAACCAATCTAAAGGTTTTCCACTTCTTTTATACTCTAATTCAAGCCTTTATATATCATATTTTTACCTAATCCTGCATCTAAGATTTCTAACAATTCATCAACTTTGCAAAACTAAAAATCTATTGAACAATATACTTGCTTATAATTATCTCTGTGATCTACAAGTGGCCTGGAGAAGATTCTATCGTATTTTCCTGCGTGGTAGACCATTTAATTTCGGTAATTAAGTTCTTACGTGTTCGTGTGTTAATGATGATACGTGCCAGTATGATGCGGTGAAATTGTGTTTGTTAATAGGAAATAGTTAATGATCATTTAATGAAACTGGTGACGTGACTTTGGAAGTATTTTATTGAAGATAGTTTCAACAGGTTTGTGTTTATACGGTTTAGTTTTATATATTAGAAAGTAGTTTTGTTAGATTTTTTTAATGAAATTTTAATTTCTTATGAAAAATTTTTTAAATATATTGTGTTCTGGACTGATATGTGCATAGAGAATTGGACTTAATGATCGGTTTAGTGAAGAGGTATTAATCGATAAATATATCGATAGGAATATTTATCGTATGTAGAGAGATAATAAGAAGATTTGTGTTTCTATCTGTCGGTACTTATAAAAGTGATCTAATTGTAAATTAGTAATTTTTAAAGTAAGATTTGAAGTACCAAAAGAAAGGATGAATTTGGAATCACTTTTAGATAATTGCTTAACCATAGTGCGATGTGCATTGATGCAACTCAAAATAAGTGATAAGATCAATTTTCATAATTTTTTACTTGCAAACAAACCACTTTCGAAATTAACGGTACACGGAGGTTTTTAATATTTATGATTTTTTGCTAAATTTCTTACAGATTGTAAAATAAATCAATTTTGAAATTAAATTTTATAGTTCATTGTTACGTGAATCAAATGGTGTAGTTTTGGCGCCACTGAAGTACGTGTTCTTCATTTGTTTGAACTTGAATTAATGCTAACGACCGGAAACGCATCCGGACAGTACTTCTGTCACTGCCCATGATAAGCACTCCTCCCATAAACGGTAAAACGGAATTGAAGAAATTTTATTCAATTATCACTCTGCACACAAATTGACTGTGAAATTTTAATAATTTTAAGTGTTTTTCATATCATTATAACAATTCTTTTGCATAAAAAAACTGTTAGGGAATATAACAATAAAAGAATATAATTCAAAATGACTGGATTTTCATTTTTTATAAAAATTTTCCAAATCTGTCAGGGAGCCATAGAGTAGGTATTTTAGATCTAGATTATAAAATTTAAATGACTGACTTAATGATCTTTTTTACTTTTTGCTTCCCCTTTTCCAAAAAAACTTGTCTAATACTTTAAAATATAGTAAATTTAACGTATGTAGTTCTAGAGTTAAGTTTGTTAACATATTGATAAGAACGTTAAAAATATCTTGTGTCAGTGATTAGTATATTATTAAAATTATTCTTTCGTTGCATTCTAATCTTTTGAAACTGTACTTTTGGCGGGAATAAAAATGCAGGGTCCAATTTCACGAAAGAGATTGAGAACCGCTGTAACCTGATACAAGTAAAGTAACAGGTAGTGTTATATTGACAATCATTTCGATCCATTTCCATACAGGGTGTCTCACATCATCTTGTTAACCGACGATTCGTTCACATTTGATAGAATTTTCCTATTTTAATAATTTGCACTCTATTGCTGACAAAAAAAGTTATTGTATTTTCAAAGCAGTAACTTTTTCTGCACCACAAGTATCAAATTTCTAATTTATCCGTATTTTGTATTTGGCTATATAGCATTTATAAACAAATATTCAAGAAAATTTAATAAAGTTTAAATTAAAAAATGATGAAAAGAATTGTACTTTTTAACACATTATTTAAACAAACAGATTTTCTAAAATAATGTTTACACCATCGGATTCATCATCCTAAAACGATAATTTTCACTCTGGAAAAAATTTCCGCATTTCTAACAGTTTCCAAGATATTTGATAAAATAAGTTTCGTTACCGCAAGTTTGAGGGCGGTTTTCACCCCTTTCACGTGAACAATTGCCGATAAAAAAATAGGCTTCAAATATTTTTTCGAAAACTATATCTTACTAAAATCTCATCAAAATCGATGATTTACTTCGAGATGTTTTCCTGTTAGGTAATATAGGATCACGAAAAAGGAAGAGATGCGCGCGGTAACCCGTCCAAGACAGCGTACTGGGTCTTAGTAGCTTAACGTCTGAGATATCCTGGGTCAGCACGAAACCACTGCCCCAATGACCTTCGCTTAACATCATTTCCTTTTCATAATCTCTTCTCCTAACTTCTTATAGGAGGGCCGCCTATTTATTTGCCTCCTATATATTACATTAGATAAACCTCGATCGCACAATCCGTTCCGAACGTTTTTGACTCGACATCCCCAATCCGAAAAACCGCCCTTAGATTTCACCAACGGCCACCAGTTATCGGATGCACCCCCATTGAAAATCTGCATCTTACAATTAGAGTTATAGCTTCATCATCTTCTCGGATAGGGATGGCACAATGGTCCATTTCCACTTCTCTTTTAGGTACTTATATCCAGTAACGTCCAGTTACCATAGCGGTCATAGCAATTTTAAAATTTTAGATATAATAAATAACGCGACCCACTTCTGTTTTTTTGTAAATTGAGGTATCAAAATTGCTCCAGTCAATTAAGGAGACTCATCACCACTTTTCTAGAAGCTACTAGGTCATAGACGACTATTAACCCATTACTGTAACAAGTGACACTCGTGATCAGATAAATGGAATAGCAAATATTCAAGTTTTCCTAAACCTATTAAATTGTAAATATTATTGAAACGCAATAATATTATTTCTATAACATTAGTATTACGTTGTATTGTATGGTATACTAATTATAAGAATCATTGATCAATTTTTCTTTTAGTAATTAAATTCTGAATCACAGCGATGGCAGTTACGAAACAAATTGTAAGACAATTTAATTCTAAAGAATATTAGTCTTAAGACCATTTGTTTCTAAGGACTATTCTAAGTTCCTCAGCTAAATGACAATCAAACTCTAAAAACAGAAAGTTGACTTCCCAACTTAATAAAAGAAAACAACAAGAACCACAATAGTAACTTTTTCTACACAAATTCTTTCTTTTTCAGATCCCAACAAAATGGACCCCGACGATGAATCACTGCAAATGCACCTGCTTCACAACTACGATCCGACATCTAAAGCGTCTCAAGTTCTATACACCTTACTCCTAGAAAGTTTACGTTCCAAAAACATCAGAGCCTTCAAGAGTCTCGTCGATCAAAGCTTAAAAAAACGACCACCAACCATCAACATCAACTACACTTACCAAAACCGCTCGGACGAAACGTTTTTGGACATCGCCTGCAAAAACGACCTACCCGAGTTCGTAGAATTCCTCTTATCGAAAGGAGCAAAAGTAAACAAAGTCAACGAGTCCCACAATCGTGCGCCGATCCACTTCGCCACGGAAAATGGGCATATCGAAGTTCTAAGAGTTTTATTAGAAGATTCCACGATAAATCCAAATCTCGAAGCTGGCCAACAAACAGCTCTACATATCGCAGTAAAAAAGAAAGATTTGCTTTGCGCTGAGCTGCTTCTAGAAAAAGGCGCAAGTCCAAATATTCCTAACAACAAAGGTCTAACAGCTCTTCACATGGCAGCCATGAAAGGTCAAAGGGACATGGTGAATCTAATTTTACAAAAATCAACTCACTCATTGGATCTGGACAGTTATAAGGATTATAATCACCAAACGACTAGGGAGGTTTTGGAGAAAAAATTACCTGATGTTGAACTTCCACCTGTTCGCAAGAGGGGAGTCAATGTTCATGATTTAAAGTATTATTTAAATGCAAATGATGAGATGAACTTTTTGAAATGTCTGGAAGTCATTCAGGAAGACGAGTTGAACAGTGTGGGTGAAGATTTGGTGGAGATGGCAGTCGAACGTAATTTCAAGGACTCGGTTAGTGCTATTCTACAAAAGGCCAAGGACACTGATTATAATTTGGATAGAGCTGCTGATATCGCGGTTCAGCAAGGTTTGCCTGATATCTTGCGGGAAATATTGTCAATGAAAGAGGAAATGGGGAATGAAATGGTCATGAACGCGTGTCGGGAATTGGGGATACCAGGAAAAAGAGGATCGGGAGATGCGATTGATCGACTGGAGTGCTTGAAGATGATTTTGGAGAGGGACGATGTGGATGTTCGTTGTACGGACAGTAAGTAGCTTATAATGGTTTACTTTTATAATGTTTGCTTTAGTATCTACAATCATTGCTTCTGGAGCAGTATTGTTGTTCTTTGGTGAAGGTCACCGTTGTTGTGACCTTCTTGCGTTGTTTCACTTTGAAACGACAAATCGCTAGCTGTGATAATCCCTCTGAGGGTTGGCATTTAGGGGTGAATTTGGAAACACTGGTGGATTATTGGTAGATCAGCATGATAAGAGTGAGGGGAGCAAGGGATGGGGGGTACTTCCGCCATATCGTCCCGCGTCAATTCTGATTCTAATACGTGATTGGTCGAGAAAGCGGCACACCGTTACGTCGTCATGGAAACGACGAAATAAGTCTGTAGTTTCCGGTTATCATTCGCCGAGCTCCAGTTTCAAGGCCAATGTGATGGAAATGGGCGGTGCAAGGACAGTCTCCCCTTACTCTTCATCACTTCTCAAGTGACTTCTTTTGCCTGGCGTACGATAGAAAATCACAGACCTCAGTTTGAGGAACACTGTTATAGCGCAAGGGGTATTAAATAATAAATAAAATTCATGACACACATTAACAAAAACAAAAACAGAGTATATACATATTTAAATAAATGAAAAATATTGATTAGTATAATATAATAGTGATAATAATAATAAGGATATTAATAATAGTGTTAATAATGGTGTTAAAGAGTGTTTCGCATCCGTCTAGCTTAGATGCTCAAAACGAACTGCCTAAACGAAATGTAACGGCAGTCGCTACCACAATTATTTATATTAAATATAAACGTAACATATCAGGCTCGAACCTACTTCATCCCTGCGTCTCCTAAGATTTTTTTAAAGGGGCACTACAATAGTTAACAATTCTACTCCTCAGGTAAAGGAAATACTCCGCTTCATTATGCTGCCAGAGCAGGAAGCCGCGAAGCTGTGACACTTCTCCTCGAAAAGGGAAGCTACATCGGTCACATGAACAACTTTGGTGTTCCCCCTATCGCTGACATTCCCGCATCAACATTATCGCAATACTTCGACGACTGCCTCCAAGCCAGAAGAGAACGTACGAATGAATACACAATCGAATTCAATTACAAATGTCTCATCCCGCACGACTCGTCATACAATATTACATATAATCATAAAAACCTAAATAACAAAGGCAAACGCGAAATGGACATCTTTCAATACATAGCAAGTAACAGCGGTTTGAAGCATATACTAAAACATCCACTTCTATCTTCCTTCCTATACCTCAAATGGCATAGGATAAGACACATTCTCTATCTAAACTTCACTTTATACGTTATTTTCTATTTATTACTCAATACTTATATTCTTTACGCAACATACGCAAACGCAAAAAACGGAGAAGACCATAACAACAGCAGCGCACCTATCGAAGACTTTCAATCCGCTTCGATCAAAGGAACAGCTTTGCAAATTTTCACCTTTATCGCTCTATTGTTTCTCGCTCTACGAGAAATCCTGCAATTAATCTCTTCACCGTGTCATTATATATCGAGTTTCGAAAATTGGCTAGAAATGGCATTAATATTCTTAAGTTTAGCAGTGATATATGGTGCCGGCACTCAAGTAGCTGCCGTAGCAATATTGTTGTCTGCCTGGGAGCTTGTCGTTCTGATTGGTCAGCATCCACGAATGTCAACGGGTATAGAGATGTTTAAAACAGTGTCTCTCAACTTCATGAGATTCCTCTTCCTCTATGCCTTCCTTATTCTCGCTTTTGCACTCGCCTTCTTCGCCCTGTTCAAAGATGGCGACGATGACAACTTCCCGGATCCTGGCCACTCGTTATTTAAAACTATTATTATGTTAACGGGTGAATTCGATGCTAATGACATACCATTCGTCTCTCATCCCATTCTAAGTCACTTTGTCTTCGTATTGTTCGTTTTCTTGATTGCCATTGTACTGTTCAATTTGTTAAACGGTTTGGCAGTTAGCGACACAGCGGATATTCTTGGTAAGGCGGAATTAGTTGGACTTATATCGAGGATACGTTTGGTCGCGTACGTTGAAAATGTGGCTGTAAGTGCACCCTTTGATCATGGTCCTCGTTGTTTACTTTGTCACTGTTTTTTAAATAACTGGAGATGTAATCCTTTCGCGTTTTTGTCAAAGAGAGTTCTTCTTTTTGCGAATTATTTGAAAAATGGAAAACTTAGTGTTAAACCTTACGATAGCTTAGATGCTTATGATCGTAAAATCAATTATGAGAGACGAAACGATGGGGATGTCGTGGATAAGGTATTTTCTACATTCAAAATGGATCCACATATTATTAAACAGGCGAAAGATGTTCTTTCGAAGAGAGGTAAAGAATCTGATGGCGATAGAGTGATTAGTGAATTAGAAAAAATGAAGGAGAAATTAACGATGATGGAAATCACATTGAATGCTGTGAAACGTGCTGTTGAGAATAATAACCTTAATGTTTCTGGGGAGGATGCTGCGAAGAATTGATGAATTAATTTTAAGACTTATTATATTATTAAGTTTTTATTGTCTACAGTGGCTGATTAAAGTATAAGTATTCTCGTTATTTATTTTTACAATGAAATAATGACTGAAATAAATAATAGAATTATAAAAGGTATGGCAGCGTAAGTTGGACGTACTGTTTAAATTATACCGCCACTCTTCAAGTGTATCGCGCACGCGCATAAAAGGCGGCATTGTAGAGAGGATATCCCCACCACTTTCAAACGTAGTTTTCTATGGCGACCAGAGTTATTTTATTTTTTCAGTCATTAATAAAATACATCGTTACGAATCTCTTCATTAAAAAATATATAAAAATTAGTCTCAAACTGTGATGTGTTAAAGTATCTAATTGTTTATAGAACTTTTCGTTGAGTAATTTGGCTCCGAAGGCAAAACAACTCTTCAAGTACCGCGAAAGTTAAAAAAGATTTACAACATACTGAATTATGTGTTTTATTGCTTATTTCACACTGGATTTACAGGTGTGAAATCTGTTCCACTGCAATATATGAATACTAGAACTACCGGCGTTAAATTTGTTATATTTAAATATATTAAATAAATACCTTGGTAAAAGAGGTATCCAGAGGAACAAAAGGTAATTAATTCAGTAATTATAGGTCTGTATAAAATATAGGCTCTCTTATAGATTCACAGAACTTTTTTTGAAAATTGGGAACCAGTCATTTCGACTCGCTTGGTAGATCTAGTGTTAAATAAGGACTTTGAAAAAAGAGGGTTTAAGTGGCAAAGATGATGCAGTCATGAAGTTGACGGATTCCGTAAATCTAGGGTTTAAAAAATGTTATTTCTGAATAATACATCGCGCAATTATTTGAAATAGAATTTGTATTCTGTGGGAAAAATAAATAATACTATTGTTAAACCTAGTCAGAACACATAAATCGTTCACTTTCCGTTGGTTTACTGGCATTCATATAATTTATAAACTTGTAAATAGAAAATGTATCCTATTGTACATTCTTCCTTGGAACAATAATAATAATAATAACAATAATCAGATCTAAACACAATTATTTCTCCACAAGCGTGCAACGCAATTACATATTTTTAATTACATTCTAACGTAAATCTTACTTTCTTAATTATATAAAATATTATGGCATCTTTCAAACAATTTTTTTTCACAATCTTACAACGCAAAAGTTTCAAAATTCATTCGACAGGTAAAAAATACATACATTTACTAAATTTTCATTTCTGTATAAAAAGAAAAATATTGTTTTTGGTACTGAAGGATTTCTGCGAATTCTTTAACATGCACGTGTAATTGGTAAAAAAAAATTGTTTTAAAATTTTTAATACTATGAAGCTGTAAGCCGTTAATAAAATAAATCTCATTCCGTGGAAAATTCAACCTGAAACGTCTTGCGAAGTCCGTTCCTTACCGCGTCGTATTAAAATGTCGGTGTAAAACAAATTGAAGTCCAACCTATCGAAGAACATTTAATATTTCTTAAAATACTATTTATGCAATGAAAAATAATATTAATTCGTACTAGGAATCCTTGATTCCACACTTCTATTAATACTTTGAAAACTACAATATTTAAAAACAGTGAGATACTTTATAATGCAATTTTATATTCAATTTAAAATGCAAATAAATAATAATTAAATTAAAGAAACAACTGTAACCAAAATTTGCTTCTTTATTTATTAAGCAATTATTGCTAATTAGATTCCTAAACTAACAGGTTATTGTATTAAACTGTGTGAAAATTCCGTGTCTTGCTTACCTGCAGAATACGTTGAGTAATTTCTCATTACTATTATCGCAATCTAAATTACAGACTCTGTCTAATAGACGCATTAATACTTGTGTGAATTTCTCGTCCAGCGAAATGATAGTATCTTCGAAACTTCCGGCAGTTTCCTTGGATGTGTCTGCACTGTCAACCTATCAAATCATGTAATTAAAAAGTAATTAATCTCTTTCATCAAACATATACTGTGAATCCTTTGTAGAACCAAGTTTAAGAAGCAGGAGATACGAAGAAAGGAAACATGGCACTTAAGATGATATCTGCAACAGTCCTTTACCACGTGTCAAAGAATAAAAGCAGATGAATGTTCATTGCTATGTTTGGTTTCATAGTAAAATAGAGTTTATTGGTCTTGAGTCTCTACTTTTTCGCTGCTATTGCACTATTATTTGCAAAGTTACATAATTCCTCGTATGGGGAACTTAAAACGTTGAACGTCATAAGGGTCACTGGCGACCCTTGTTGCTGAATTTGATCTATTATGTGACTTTTACATAGTAATATTTACGAATTTTCTAATACACTGCATATTTAAATATTGGCATTAACCCCTTGACGTACGTTTTCTTCTGTGATTGCCTTGGCAATAATTCAAAATTAAATTGGTAAAATTGATCAGCGATTTTTGATTTTCTCTTCTTTTATGCCTTCACTGTTTAAAACGATTTTTAGTACGTAATTATTGGGAATTATTATTTGTATAAGAAAAACAAAAATTCAGACCAATCTTAACTGGATTGTACCATGAACCGAAGAACAAATTACAATGTACCTGAAACTAAAAAATGACAAATGAAGTTGTAAAGTGCCGTAAAAAAAGGTCGAATATTCCAGGTTGTTTCTGACAGTAGAAAGTACCATGCTGCTTAAGTATTTTTCAACTATAACACATTGTTTATTTCAAACGTTATTCTAAACAGGAAATTAAATTGTAGTGTATCAGAAGAAATATTGGGAGCAAAAGACTTGTTGATCTCCGGCAAGTGGTCCAATTCGCCAGATGTATACCTAGAAACATACCTCCTTTTTTATTTTTCAATTATTATTCTAACGTACTACTAGACTTAAAAAACGCTCATTCGATATGGCGTTATGTGAACGACAAAAGGAGTGTTAAGTTTTCAGTTGTCATTCGCCAAGCTCAGGATTCAAAGGCCGATATGATGGGAATAGGCGGTGCGAGGGTAGTCTTCCTTTACACCGTACCTCGAGAAAAGTGACTTCATTACGTTGGTGACTTATATACGTCGCCAGAACGAAGGATCTTTCTATTGGTCGGGCGAATTGGAGCAAATCACTTATAAAGTGACATCTTTCTCTGGTCCAGTAATACCTCTGCCTAATACCGCAGGTCAACAAGTCCTTTGCGCTCAATAGCTGCATCCTAATATCTAAAAATAGTTGAAAAACACTGTTATCAATGTCTGTTTCTGATTTTCATGCAGTTTTCAAAGTAACTAATTGGACTGTAAAATAATGATATGTATAGTTCTTCATGTACAAAATTATTCTCATAATTGTGGCATGAAATTGTTCGTTGGATCGACATTTCTTTAAATGATAATGATCTGAAATTCTTTCGATGGTAAATGGTTGTAAATAGTAACAATATTTAAACAGATGAATGGTGGACACTAAAAAGCTGTTTGTTGTTTTATGTCGCCCTTTATGAATGGAAAATTTAATTGCAAATTATCGTTATAGATTGCGAAAATAAATAACATCCTTCAACTGCCTATTTTAATTACACATTTCCATTACATTTAAATTAATATTCGACACGAATAATACATGCAACATAATTTTTGTCTCAAACATACTATATCTGTATGTAAAACTATGTACCTTCTTCTAAAGTTTATAGAATAAAGTATTATCAAAAAAATTACATAGAAAACACATCTGAAAAATGATATATCAGAGTAAAAAACAAGAAGGATGCACAACAGATCTAAAACATTCAATTTTCATTAAGAACTACATTTATCTACTTTTAACGATAATTAACAAATAATGAAAACGAGAATAATCGAATAATAAAAGTTATTGAATGAGCTCCTACATTGAGTCACGTTGCTGAAATCACAGTGCTGAAATTGGAAATAATGTTAGGAATACATTTTGCGAAATTACACAGTAAACTGCAACATAATTCTGTTGAACGAAGAAGCAAATTATTAAGCAACATGTTTTACAAGTATCGAAAGTAATTAGGCAAATAAAGATACATTTTGGTTTACGAATTTCAGCTCTTCCACTTCTATTACAGTAAAATTGTAATTTTTTACATAAATTTCCTCTTTTCCTTGCTACAATTTCTTAACCACCCTATACATTTTATCTAACAATGCTCATCATGCGTCAGAAACATGCACATATTTAACTTTAATGTCTTCATTTGTTATGTAAAAATTTTTTAGCAAAAGTAGAATTACAGTTAACTTCTCGATTTTACAACACAGACAAAGCAAAAGAATTACAATCATTTGTTTGTATAGAATCAGCAATTAATGCATTTAAAAAATTTGAAAAATCTACTTCGCTAAACTATACAAATAGCATAGACGTGAAACCATTTTGTATTGCTAATGTTCGATTTCATCAACAGTAAATAGATTTATATGATTAATTAGTCTGTGATCTGCTTAGGAATTTGTAAATCTTTATTAACTCACTTGTGACGTTCAAGTGATGCGAAATACATCTGCATTTAAAAGCTTAGAAGTTAAGATAAATTTATTATTTAAAATTCAATTATTAAAATTTTCCAATTTGCCAGCATCCATCTATAATACTTAAAGTAATTTTTTTAATTTTTCAAACTATTATAGTTTCAATTTTGATAACTACAAATATTCAGTGGGATTAAACACTTAGAAATTAAGTTAAATTCATAATTTAAAATTTTACTTTTAACATTTGCCATTGTGTTATCGTTCAGCTAATCTTTAGACGATAAAAAGAATTGATAAATAATTCGGGACTATAGAGAGTTAGCTTTAACAATAATATTCACTGTCGATGAAAATCAAAATAAATTTTTGAATACACATATACGTCTAAAAGAAGACTTGTTTAAAGTATCACCTTTCTCCCATCTGTAGTCCTCTATAGTCGATTGCAAGACATATTTCACTCGTTAAATTTCACTTATAAATAAGTCACTATAGCTAAGTCTCATATTTTTATTATTAAATCTATTAAATTTAAATAAGGTTTTTTAAACTAAATTTATGTGCATTACCGTCATACATTCTTAGATTTACAAAATACTCAAGGCAATAGAAATAAGTGCAAAATAAGTATACAATACATATTTATATAATAAATAGATAACTCTTTATAAAAATGTAAATAGAAATTATGAAACACAAATTTCTTAATCAAGCTTCAGTTTCTTTTCTTAAGTGTTTCTCATAACTTTGAAAAAAAGAACAAAACATGATACTCCAAGCAGTAGTATTTAATTTAATAAAGGCTCCTATTTTATTTCGTGATACTTAGTAAGTATCAAGGTAGTTTCTTTTTCTGTTCGTGCACCTAAAGAATTTTAAAATTCATACATCTCAGGACCAACAGCTCACGTGAAATATTCATTAAGTGTAATAATTCTGCGTAGGACTCGTCATCTTTTGCAAAACTGCGACTTCCTATATACATAGTGCTAGGACATTCGTAATTATATTTACAAATGATATAATACAAAAGAGAATATTTCTCTTTTTAGATGTTCATTATTATCAACAAATTGAATTATTATTTAACATTAAAAACACGTAAAGCAATGGGAGTCAACGTGTTAAACTCTACTCGGTTTATCACTCTACCAAGTACAGAAGTTTAACAATGAATTTTCCAAAGAACTCTTGTGACTCAAAATGACCGATTCTTAATTCATTCCATATATTCCTCAAATTTATGATGTTAGTCCTCTACCTCTTCACATCTGCCTTTCAAAATGGAAGAAAATCAATCGACATTTCTTCCTCTCTGTTCCTTTCCTTCCAGCATTATTAGTATAAACAGTTTTATAGCCTAAATACACTGGATTAATCACCAATGATTCTGTCACTAATGAAACGAACTTTAATTTATCCAGTATCATAATCTCTGAAGCTCGTACGTAATGAAAGGTTCTTAAACGATATTATTTAATGAAATGATCTTCATCTTTCATAGTCTCTGCGCTCTTCTGATATGAGATATTGATATTTACAAAATGTAATCATGCGATTACATTTATGTACAATGTTATACATTCCTAACAATCAATGATATAATGGAGATTTCTATTTAGTTTCTCATTAGCTAAAGAAAAAAAAAGCTTCATGATTCTAATACTACACGGATGCACGAAAGCGAAGTTAGAACTTTGGGAATATTATACCTCAGAATCATAGACATCTTCCTGATAGGCGCCAATCATGGAAGTCAATTCGGCGTCAATGTAGTATGGGCTCATACGCTTAACATTAGCAAAACGATGTTAAAATTTGTTTTACTCCATCCTTAAGTTATTGGATAAAGATTTAATGAAGGGCATTATATTATTTATGAAGACTTTTATAACAATTGGCATGTTAATGAAAGTTTCGCAGGAACAAACGCATCATGCAGGTCTCTTATTTTTCTGTCACGTTAAGGGGTTACGCCACCTTGAGATTTAAAAAAAAAACGATTTTTTTTTAGTATTTTGATTATTTTAAGCGTTTAACCATTCCAAAATTCAAATTGTTACTAAAGTTATAGCAATTAACAGTGAGCGAGTCAGATTCGACTTCAGAAATTGGTCTATGGCTCCAAAAGTACATTGTTGTGGTGCAAACATTGTTGAAATTGCATCTTATATTGCAGCTATCATGGCAACAATAGAAGACCTCTTGTACGGTCCAGGAATCGCAGATTAAGAGTAATTTAAAAAAATGGGTTTCAAGATGCTTACGACGTATTGTTACTTCTTTTGCCTTTTTCTCAAAACTACATTTTTGAAACTGGTGTACAAGATATCTCAATATCTAGTTAACCGAATTGGTTAAAATTGACGATACTTATTTTTTATAATATTCTCCAAAATGTGACGCAGGGTTTCTTTGATTGGGTGCCGTGTTCAAAAGTTATAAACATTTTAAACTCAGAATTTCGATGAAAATTAGAAATTTTCTTTTTAAATAGCTGTAATTTCTACAAAAAAATTTTTTTAATATTTCCCTACGTCACATTTTAGCTATTACCTTTTTAAAAAAGTACAAAATTTTTTTGTCTCAAACAATGCCTAAGAGATTAATCAAGTACACTATAAGTAAGGATCTTTAAAAGAGGGTCCTATTCATCCGCTATTTTTAAATTTTTTTAATCGTTAACATTGCAAATTGTTCATAAAACTACTATATATATATATATATGTAAATTAATGATCATTTTATACACTTAATGGCTGCGTCAAAAAAAAAGTTTATTTTTATACCTATTTTTTCGAACGTCGAGGTGGCGCAACCCCATAAACGCAATTTTAAACTTTCCACTTGTGCTTTATCATTTTTTTATTATTAAAATTGTATTTCTTTTTACGAGTTTATCTAATTCCGTACTTTAGGAGTAATATCTAGGAGTATTATCTTCGTATTTTTAGTTCTATTAATTCTCCTAAAATGTGAGCAATATTTCATAGATACTTGGACTAATTAAGTAGTTTGAGCGAAATTAAGTTTATCACCACTCCTGATAGTAGTTTCATTGTATAGGTAGAACAAATCTTCATTGAATTACGATCAGAGTTTTTTTTAAAAGACGTTCACATTATTTACACTTTATCAATGTACGGCAATTACCATGAAAAAGCTATAACACTCATTCTATATACATTTGCAAAGTATTGCGCGTGAGATTGCGAAAAATAAGATATTTGAGAAACTCGAATCAAAGCAAAAACTGCAACTTAAGAGAACGTTTCAGTTGATATGTTTCTGCGTGTCGTGAACAATCGTTGGTACGGTTCAACACATTCAATCCGCCCACGCTCAGTGCTTTTATCCTACGTGAGCCACCAATGGCCAACATTTAATTTTT
Organism: Cerceris rybyensis; assembly: GCA_910591515.1. Taxonomy (NCBI): domain Eukaryota; kingdom Metazoa; phylum Arthropoda; class Insecta; order Hymenoptera; family Crabronidae; genus Cerceris; species Cerceris rybyensis. The sequence goes on along the minus strand of OU342789.1, from coordinate 63,013,139 downwards.
AAAGCAAGTAAATGCCGCCAGAAGAATAAACAACTTACAATCACGTAGAGTATGAAAAATTGCGGCGGGTTAAACGTGTTAACCATTACCTGAACGTGCAAACAAGATATACATAAAACACTTGGTAGATTTACCTGCATAAAGTTGCAGAACTCGATACAGACAGCGCAGATACCTGTAATGCAAGCAAGGAGATCAGGATCCGTCAGCATGCACTCCTTCAAGTAACTGTCTTGCAGATCCTGATGAACACTTAGCACATCGTCCACGTTGCTGACCTGCCACGAAACAGTGCGATATTTATAATAAATCTACAAAGCCCCTTAAATTGGCGGGCAACTACTTTTTTATAAATATTTCTCAAATTTATATAGATACAATACAGTAGATATTTCACGTGTATTTTATAGTGCGCGAATTATTAATGGATTAAACTTGAATTTTAAATATTGGATTGTAAAGAATTTCATGATTTTCACGAGCTAAATTATATTTTTTATAATTAAATTATTTGGCAAAGTTAAAAATTTCACTTTTAAATTCTCCTCATCCATGTGTTCCAACTATCCTTATCTTTTAAATACGCTGTTTTATTTCTAAGATATTTCAACGCTTTCATCGGAACTACCTCTGACGTGACAAAAACTACCAGGATTACTAAATGTGATAGATATATGAGAAATAATACCTTGCTCATTTTATTTAGAAAGGTGAGCCAATTCGGTTCGATGACTTCAACCATCATGTAATACGCTAAGTGTTGAATACAGTCAAGCATCCGTTGCCTTAAGGAAAATGCTTGCCTGTAAGACATCGCCACTTCGTGTGTAAATGTTTTGGCGATTTTGTTGCTGATCCATACCCTAAAATTGAGTTATATCTACAATTCTGTGACACTACGCAGCTTAATACGTTGAACACCATAGGGGTACCGGTGACCGCGCTATTAAATTTATTAAGACTCCATGTGACTTTTTAATTGCAATATTTTTAATGTTTAACTATCGGCATTAAAAACTCAATATCGAGCTGGCTGCTTATCTATTTGTATCTTTATGATTTTTGCTCTATAAAGATGTGATTTTAATGGAAAAAGTTTCACACCGGTAAAAGTGATGAAACTAACGAAATATCGATGGCGTTCAACGTGTTAATATTATCTTGTCATATAATAATAGAAAATTAGCTTCAGTTTCACGTTGTTGCTTTTTTGTTTTGCATAATTTGTAAATTGATTTACAGAATATTACACTATGAATTCTTGTGTATTATGAAACAGATAATTCGTTGCATCATTCGTACAAAAAGACTACAAGTAATTATAAATTGTTCTTACCAACCTACATAAGCATCGTTCGACGTATTTGCAGTAAAATAGATGTCGGAACAACATTTGGTAGCAAGCTATCGCTTTTCTGTTAAGTATCAAAGAGACCGGCCATTTAACATCGTAGTTGAACACAAATGCTTCCAGACCAGTTAAAGTCTTGTCCGCCTGTAAGCAGTACTCTAAAACGAAAGATACAATAAGCGTATAGTTTCTATAATGAATTTATTTTATTAACACTATTTCTTCCACGATTTTCTGTATGCCTATTTCAACCAAGCATTTTCGTTTGAATGTAAATAAATAACAAAACTATCGGGATTGATGAATCAATAATACTCCTGTATTTTTTGTTGCAACTGAAATCAGGATTCTCTAATCTGATCATATTGATATGATGTTGCAAAATGGTGTTGATATTTATAGATAAAATGGTTTAAATTTAGGCACTGTCATGAAATCCTTAAGGTGACAAAAAACACCTCATGGTAGAAATAAGTATATCATATATACATTTTTAAATCTGGGATGAATTGGAGGAAAATGATGTCGCTGAATTAATTCAACAACTATTTTATGAAGAGTCAAAAAATTAATTGTGGAAAAATGATTCAAATTAGAAAATAAATTTAAGTTAAAATTTGAAAGGTGTCTATTGACACCTCTTGGTAGAAATAGTGTTAAAGGCACCTACCTTTTTCCTCTCTAGTTTGTATGGACAGTATGCGAAACATTTGAAACTGAAGATCATAAGGTAAAAGTTCAGGCTTTAGATCGTCTTTATAAGGATCTGAATCTGCGGTGGACATGCGCAAGGCAACTTCCAAGAGTGAAGCCAAACGATGAATGACAACATCGTACATACTTTTCTTCAGTTCTGTTTCACACAGATTCATGAATTGCACCTAAAATTATATACTTTTACATGTAATCACGGGTTGTTTTCTTGATTGATTAGTTGACTGTTACTAAACGTTAATCATAACCGTAGAAAAACAATTTACTAACAACCTATTTTAACATTAAATCTGCCAGCGAAAAGTAGTTAATGCATTATGCTATTAAGTCAACATCGTTGCTATGTTTATCACTACGCAATCGAAACTCCTATCTTTGGTTGCTAAGATCTTTGATAGCCAGCAATGTAGCAATTAAAAATTCTTAACAATATTACAAAACAATTAATCGAAAATATGACTTACAACAAAATCTCCCTGGGCAAGAAGAAAGTAATTCTTCACACTGCGTAGTCGTCCCATCAGGTCATTTTCCTGTATAAGAACTTCTAACAATGTTTTCGCAGCTTCCGAGTACGTTCTATCGATCGCAGCTATATACTTTTGTCCCTGATGTTGATAAATCAAAGGCTCTTGTTTTCCCCACTGAATTGTTTTACCTAGAAATATATGTTTTCCAGCTAATAACTATCTGTAACTTGTTCAAAATTCATTCTTTGCGCAGTTTGCATTAATTATTTTTCGTGAGCTAAAGGTTCTACGTACCACACTGTCTAATTACATTGAAATATTTCCCTGTCCTTAAAATCGTTTGAGCGTGCTCATTAAGAAACATTGGAATCCTCTCTGGCCTCATGGTATATCTCTTTTCCCAATAGTCTGCCGAGTAATCTACAGGAAGTTCTTCACGTTGAATCAGTTCATTGTCTTCTACAAAAAACTGCAAAAGATAAACATCCAATTTAATTTCAATGTAGAAGTTGAAGTAGTCGTTCTCGATTTTTTTAGAATTTCTTGTATAACAGTCTATTTACAAATTCTTAGATTATTGGCGGACCCTTTAAAATAGCGATGAACGAACTTTTCTACGAAGGGCACAAAAAAAAGAAAGAATTCCGTTTTTTGCATATTCAAAGCTTTTCATAGAGATTAAATATTTAATGAATTACATCGATTCGCCAGAATTTGTCCTCCTTACGGTCCAATTCTAAAAAAGGTTGCCTATCGCGGCCTCAAAGGACTGCGGACCTCAGTTCGAGAACCACTGAGTTTAAATGTATTTTTCAATGAATTTACTATAAAATTACCTCCTCGTAGGGATCACATATGACACCCTTATACACCCATTTTTCCAATATCTGCATGTATGGCACACTTGCTGACTGTATGAGAAACAAGCACAATTCTTTGAATTTTGCTTCGCCACTGATGTTACTCGCTTGCTCGTGAAGAAGGCTTAATACTTTTCCACCTCTGGCATTTGCCTGAAAGAAAGTAATGCTGTTAGTCAATAGAATTGTTTACTTGCTTGTTTTATATTTGACAAGACCCCTAATTGTAAGTCTTAATTGTTACTTCCTTACCCTTCATAAAACGGAAAGTGAGAGCAACTATTTGTAATGTAGTAAGGGATATTAAGTAATAAATAAAATTCACAACACACACTAACAAGAAAAAAAAATAGAGTATATATATATATATCTTTAGGTAAAAGAAAAATATTGTATAGTATATAATAATAATAATAATAATAATAATAATAATGGTATTAAGAATGGCATTAAAAATTGTATTAAGGGTTTCACATCTGTCTAGTTTAGGTGCCCAAATCGAACTGCTTAAACGAAATGAATAGGCGAAGTCGCTAGGCACAATTGTACATATTAACACGTTGACGGACAATCCAAATTCATGAGAGGTGCGCATTGTGTCACAGTGACATTTTGTGTTACATGCTTTGATATTGTTGTAGGATTGCCAGTATAGGTACTAGAGTTACTAATTTGGTTAATTAATGCTTTTCATTAAGATGCTGGTATAGACGTCCTGTCAGATTTAATCACTCTAAGTTATAGAATTATGTAGGACGTCTACAGCAGTCTTGTCCGTCAACATGTTAAAACGTAAACTCAAAATATTCGGTCCGAGCCTACGTCATTCGTTCGTCTCCTAAGATTTTTTTAAACGGGCACTACAGTAAGAAAACAAATTAAAAGAACTGACTGACCTTGCATATAGTAGATGTAATTTGAGAAAGTATAGACATGGCGATCATAGTAGGCTGAATATAAAACCACAATTTCTGTAAATTTATTTTGCCACGTATATGCTCCAGCTCTAGTTGGACGACGAACAACTAAAAATTTATTACAGTAATGATGTCTTATTTTCAAAATAATCAAACAGGTGATTTCTTATACGATACAAACATAATAGCTCAAAGAACATGGAAATTGTCGTTAGAGCAATTAACGTACTAAGTAATCTTTCAATAAACTTCTTATTGCGCCCCTCAGTGCATGATTAACTTGACCATCCTCTGGCGAAACTTTTTCTTCGACGAATCTCATTGTCATGGAATAGTAAGAAGCCAAAGGCAATATCTGTTGAGCCATTTGCCTGAACGATGTACCTTTATATCACGAAAATTTGCCCATCATTTTTCATATTGTAACACTTTTATCTATCTATCGTGTCTGCATATACCATTCTTTTTAATTGTTTGATATTCAATACTCGATCGGTTAAAGATAAATTTAAAAAGACGATGTAATTATTTTTATTGAGATATTATCATACTTCAGTTTTATAACAATAAAACTATTTGTTAGAAGTCTTGGATTGCAGATAGCCGCAATTTATGGTGCTAAGTTGTTGCTTCCGAATAAAGCAATTTTATTCAGAGAAGCAAGCAGCGATATTTACGAAAGATCAGCAATTAATTTACGCCAAATACAGCAACCATCATGAACTCAAACTGCCTAATAATTCGGATGGCCGTGAAAGGCTAAAAACTTTAATAAAACTTTCTTTATAACGTAGAAACTTTTTCAATTTGTTTCTTACCAACATCAGGAGCAATGGTAAACGTTTTAACTGCGTAAGGACTTGTTAAAGGTTCCGATACGATGTACGTTCCATCTATACCTTTCAGACAATATAAAAGATCCCAAAGTAATATTGATTCTTGAGAAACAACAGGTACAACTTCTGTAAACAATTTATTTTTTCCTTAACAATGCAATCACTTTATATGGCTTTTCATGGTGTCTTGAAAAAAAGATAACAGTGCTTACTTTGACATGATAGGGACATTGAATCATTGTAGAAATCCCAAGACATACGACTACGTTCAGAAATCCAGTTGTACTTTGTTACAACCACATCGTTCTTTTTAGTTATTGGACTTACTTGCTTATTTAATTTTCTCTCTCCTTCTACAGCTGCTTTGATAACGTTTTTGCAGATCTATAATAAATAAATTACGAATGAAATTACTGAGTTAATTGGACAGCATCGTATAACCATTATTTATAGACAATCGATGTACCTGTGGTAAATTTTCTTCAGTGATGGTTGCACTTTTTGTGGAAGTAGGCACCAATGCCAATGCATGTTTGGCCAAATGAACTTTTAATTCTTTATCTTTTGATATAAGTTCTAAGAGTTGCATAAACAAACCTAATAAATCGACTCTATAAAACAAAAGTATTTCTCATTATTGTTCTATTCCTTAATATAATGTATAATGTATACAAAATAAACTAACTTCTTTGCTTTCAGCTCTTCATACTTCTGGACAAATAAGTCTGACGCAGAAGATCCTTTCGCCAAATGACGAATGCAACTTTGAGACGCAACAATGCTCAGAGCATTTGCACTTGCTGGTATACCTTCCTTCTGCAATCTTTCTACATGTTTCTCTGGTGCAGAGGATGATCTAAAAAGCAAATTAATTAAACAAATACACATACTTCCCACTTTAGATTATTATGGACCATTTATAATAATCATTCATCTTGCTTTTAAACAATGCAAAATATTGAACTTAAAACTCACCCCAAGAGACTAATTAATTCCACTATTAAATGATGTAATTTAAATTCATTCATTTCTTCTAAATAACGAATGGCAGTCGAATTCTTTTAATAAACAATTATCTTCTTATTATGTTTCTACTGCAATCATAACGGACGGTATTGTTCGTATATTTAAATAAAATATTTAAACAAACTAATCGTCGAAACTAATAGTTTCGAGTACTTGTGTACGGTTTATCGTTGCCGCATCACTTAAGTTAGGTACTTCGTTGAATAAGGTTAAGTGCGAATATAGTTGTATATGCGCATTGATAATATCACTCGATTTTTAATTCAGCGATCTTAATTACAACAAACGGATAACTGCTTTAATGAATTGATCGATAGAAATGTGATATTGACTTTTTTTAAAAAGAAACATCAATATTGATGTTTTGAGTTTCTTTTGAATTTAGTGTTGTTTAGAGATGGCGCGAAATGCTTCCCGTATATCGCGAGCGATTGGATCACGATTTGTGATTTTTCTTGAGTAATATATAAAAAAGCAAATGCGAGTTATACCGCGGAAAAATAAAAGAATCATGAGGAACAATGAATAAATTAATAATTACAAATTGCAAACGAAAATTAAATTTTAAATTTCCTTAAATTTACTTCCACTAAATAATATATAATGAAAAAAATTCTTTGTTACGAAAAATTGAGTCCCATTTTACGCTACAGAACCGAAATTACTTTCTTGTCAACCCAATTTTTTCGCGCCATCTCTAACGTTGATACGCTACTGCGTCGCAATCACGTGATCAAAGCTATAAATTCAAAAATCATTAGTACAACGCTTCCCAATTATCATTTAAAATAATTATGTTGTATCTATAGCTAATAGAAATCAATAAGATAATATTAAACTGTGTGAATTTCTTTGCCAATTTTATTGTTCTTACAAACTTAAATAATTTATTATCTTTAATTTCTTTCGTAACTGCCTGTACAATAATTCAGAATTAAATTATAAAAATAAAAATTAATCAATGGTTCTTGATATATCTATAGTCTTTCTAGTATAAGAAACTTTCGAAATAAGGCTAATTATAATGATCTCAGAATACTGACATGAACAACATGGCTATATTTTATAGCAAATTAGAAATGGTATTACAATAATTATTCATAAGTATCTCTGCTATAGCGGAATCACATTAATATGATTTCTAAAGGTGAAATTTAAATTAAAAACTTAATACTCAAGAGAAGTCTCATTACTTCTATTTTACTGATTAACCCTTTGCACTTCGTTGTCGCTTGCTATCCTGGAGTAGCTCTAGCTCATAGTAAAAATTGCAAAAAGTTAATCTTCTTTATAGCAATAGATATTCTATTACAATAATAGCGATTTTTTCTTCGTATAAACAATTATACATATCGATATTGATTACCACTACCAAGCAGTGGTTAATAAAAGTAGTATTAATGGGTTGAAATTAAAATGACCTCAGCGATATCTCTTCGATAATAATAACTTACTACACAAATCATTAATAACGTTCTGTAGAAATACTAGCTAAGGTCGGCAGAAGACGATGATCTTTATTTGAACAAGATATAGAGAAATAAAGGAAATATCACCGTCACTTTTTATCAATATTTTTGATCGTTCCTAAATTTAAAATACCTTCTCAAAAGAAATTCAATCTAAGTTATTGTTTACATTTTAAATCTCAAAATCCTCATAATAATTAATTGTGTCACTGTCATCATCGCTACATGGTGGAGTGATATACTTTAAATTGTAGAACAATAATTCGCGAACTTCCATTTCGCAAGTTCTGGTTTCATTTATAGTCGTTATGATGTCATTATCTTTCCGCATCGTCGAAGCCACTTGAAAGAGAAACTTGTCGGCAGGGTTTCTAGAAGATTAAGTATCAAGATTTATTTTCAAACGTATCGAGTACCTAATTGATGTAGAAATTTTAATAAAAACTGTTTTTGCCGCATGGCAGAATTTGATTTGCTGTATGCTAAAAATGAATAAATTCAATGTCTGTATGAGAGATGATTTCGATGACTATGCATCAATATCTGATAACGCGAAGACGTCATTAAAGACTATTTACATAACTATGTATATATTATTTTAACTTTTATACGTTTTAGTTTAAAATTATATGTTTTATTTATAAATTTTCAACAGTTTAATTTTTAACGCTAGTTGTGAATAATAATAAATGAATTTTTTATTTATTGATTAAATGTACTTTCATTCTTGCGAAATATTCAAATTGTTGCATTATTGCTGCTAAAAATATAACGTGGATTACTGTAATATTGTAATTAGTGGATTACTAATAGTAATTTTATATAAAATTTTTTATTATGATTTAGAGAATAGTTATTACCTAAGATTATTATTAAGAATATCGGATGAATATAAATGATTAAACTGTATATTGCTGTTAACAGTGGTATTTTCCATTATGACCCGTTTTTCACTTGCAGCATGGTTAATAGTATTTAGAGGCTGTACCGTTGAAGGCCGTCTTGGATTTTTACATTCGATATCTTTTTTAAATCGATCAATTATATTTTGCGTTTCTCCATGGAATATGCATTTTTTCTTGCGCCATGATATCGGTTGACACGAATTATGTGGCACATAATTTTCTTTGGAACGTCTACATTCAAAGATATATTAATATCGGTATTTAAAATTAAAATGGTTTCGTCTATGAAAAATATATTTTCTTACATCAACAGATCTTTATCAATCTCCATTTTCATTCTTTCAAAAAACTCATCGTCATCTACAATTTCCTTCGAGGTAGTTGCTGTATTTTGCAAACTCTGTCTAGTAATATCGGCAGAACATATGATTCCTATAAGAATATATATTCTTATGTTCTAACATCCTCAGATAGGGACACGTAAATCCTTAACTTAAAATAAAAGTAATGCACGTTGTTCGTTCACAATGAATAAGAGAACTCTGTGAACACACACAATATATTAAAATTCTTATTTCTTTTAAAAGGACTGATATTATCTATCAGCAACTTGGCGGCACTTTATTATTTGCTATGTTGTGCCATTTCAATAGAAAAGTTCATGTAAACATACATTTCTTAAAATGTTGCAGTGCAATAAGATCATACTCTGTAATCACTAATAAATTCAAAAGTCCCCTTAGAGGGGCAACCGAGTGATATGGCAGACATACAATGTCCCCTCAGGTGGGTCACCTGAGTGCAAATAGCTCAGTAAAGCTATAATTAGCACATTGAATACCATTAGTATTTTGCTTGTTTCGTCATTTTTACTGAACTACAACATTTTCTAATAACCTTTTGTGGACAGAGACCTTTTTTAATATTGGGAAATAATCATTTACTTGGCGATCAAAAACCACCTTTTTATCAGAAAGTCAGAATGCTAATGTATAGGAATTATAAATTACTATTTGTGGAATCATATTTCAACGGTTATATTTTAATTCTCCCTATTTCAAAAAAAGACAGTTGATGACCAAACATGCAGATTACTGCCTTCGAATGGGAATTATTATTAGTTTAAAATATAGTTGTTTCAGAATGTTGTTGTTGGAACATATAGTTTGTTTTTCTCCAGTGATCAGCTAAGTGTTACAATTACTTATTCAGATAAGACGGAGACAATGAACGTTTATAACATCTGCTAAACCTTAACATAAACTGAAAAAATATATTTACTTGTGCCCTTCTGGCTGAATTGTTTCGGATCAATGGATTGATTGCGGTTGTTAATTATCGGAGAATTAACAGGAGTCATTTCCAATCTCCTTTTTTTCACTCCTTGCAAAAACAATGGCATAGTATCTAGATTTCTCTTCATTGACAATCTCTTCATTTAACTTCGCTAAAGAAACTTTGTGTTATAATTTAATAATAACAGTATTCAGGAGAAAGTGACAATCATCAAATGATATAACTTGTCCCCCTAAAGATTTTACACTTGATAAAATATTTACATAACTTTGCCAAGTATAACATTCACCTAATTTGATAAGATTACGATACGTACAAGTATAAAAGTGTTTTACTGAAAAGTTTGAGGCTTTATACGCAAAAAAATTTCAGTAAATGTTTGTAATGCGTATAATTTCACGAAGAGAGTATTTAAATGTGACCGCCCAATGCAGAAGTCCTCAAACTTGAGCCCACGGTTCTCTGAGAACCGCGAAAGAGCGTCTCAATCGAAATTTGAGACTAATTCAGACAAATCAGATGAACTGAGCTCACTGAATGCAGAGTTATTAATTAAAATTTGCCATTTTTTGAATAATTACTTATCGAAAAATGTTTCGTCAACATTAGCGAATATATTAACTACAATTAACTGCAGTTAATATGAGAACAGTGATCGGCAAACTACGTTTCGCGGGCCGGATGCGCAACATGGAAGTTCTACCTGGCCCGCCAAATTTGAAAATGAAACAAAAACTTCCACTTTTAGAGTTCAGGAAAAACGATATTTTCTTGAGCCTTTTACGCCCACTAATAACAACTTTTATTCATCCCTGTTTCAAATATTTCGTGAGCAATTTAAAAAATCGTAAAGAGATCATAACCCAAGAAATTCTTAAAACATCTGAGAGCCACTGCTCTCACGAAACAACTGTCCTTATATTACGATACTTTAATTGCTACAATTTGTAAATATCTGGAGCGGTTAATTTTCAAAAGAAACATTATAAATGTAAAGTGATATTTAAAAATTCGCAACAATTTCCCGCATGCATAAAATATATACAATTGTCAGCAGCAAAAACTCGGAACGGAAAATAAATGACTATCGGTATTTTCTTTTCACCTCACCAATTCCTCCCTGGTCTCGTTTAATCTTAAGGCTTTATAATTTAAAAAAAAAATATGACCTCGCTCGTATCGATACGATGCTGTATCAATGATTTAAAGATATCTCTGAATATCTTCCGTTGATGTACAAGCAGCTGAGCGATAGCGTATTACAGGACATTTCAGAGGTTAGGTAACAAAGTCGAGGAGAATTTCATCAGACTGATCGCGAGAGTTCGAATCACAACTCCGTAACCTTTTCCAAAGTTTCCTCAAGTGGATTTCGAAGGAAGAAATAACGTTTATGCGAACTGTGAAAGGAAACGGCGAAAATGCGTTTCTTGACAGCGGTCAATGTCAAATTATTACCAGTTTTTCGGCACCGTGCAACGATCGGTCGATCCTATACTAAAAATTGTTTGAACCACGAACGACTACCGCACGTACGACCGCGATTTCTGAGGGCAGAAATTGACGGACAACATTTTCCTACGCTCGCTAAGAATCTTCGAAGCTGTCGACATAGTTCGGCGATAATAACGATCAGATCGTTTGCAACTAAAAAATCTGGCGATAAAGAACCTACGAGGTAAACTACTTTCTGTTGATTCTATTTCCTTGTATTGTTATGAACTTAATTATTCAGTTATTTTATCGATAGGATGTTATATTGTGCCGAGAAGACATTCTTAGTTATTTAAGTTGCTTGAAAAATTACATTGATTTGTAATTATAATAATAGAAGTCTGAAATTGTAGCTATAATTTGTTTGGAGGAAAATGTAATGATGATTGCTGCGAATATCTTAATTTTGTATTCTTATGACTAGACTGTAGATGTTTATGCATTTATGACAAATTTAATGCTGCTAAGGTACAGAAGAACCATGTAATATGAAAGAAATGTTTGAAATATCTGAGATATGGTATTCGTTGTAATATTTACAGATTAAAAGAGTCCTTTACATGGGTAGATCTGTCTCAATTGTGTTCATTAAACTTAAAATTTGCGTAAACATCTGCAGTGTAGTTATAAGTAATTATATTTTATTGGTCTTAACTGCAAGGAATGTAAATAATGGAAGACAGGAAATCATGGTTGTCTTTTGATTTTTAGTTTTAATGAAAACAATGGAGATCAGCCGGACGACTATACAGCTTCTTTGCCAGCTACTGTTGTCGTGCCGGAAGTATGGCCTCACGTACCGGTGATAGCGATCAACAGAAACCCTGTGTTTCCAAGGTTCATAAAACTTATAGAACTATCTAATCCGATCCTCATAGATTTGGTTCGTAGAAAAGTCAAATTGAATCAACCTTACGTTGGAATATTCTTAAAAAAGTCAGAAGAGTAAGTAATATGGGTATATGTTTCTACATGCAAGTTAAAGTAGATGCTGATAATCTCTGTTTCAATGCTATTTATCTTTGCAGAAATGAATCAGAAATTGTACAAAATTTAAACGACATTTACTCTATCGGTACATTTGCACAAATACACGAAGTACAAGATTTAGGGAATCGATTAAGGTTAGTGGTAATGGCACACAGGAGAATTAAAATTGTTGGTCAAATTTTGGAAGAAGTCACCCCTAATACTGTACACGGTAAGGATGTTCATGGATTGGAAGATTGCATTTACTATTAATCGTTAATTTGTACATAACCATGGTAGGAGTAATTTTCAATTACTAACACTAGAAGTACCTGCGTTAAATCTATCAAATCTCAATATATTGAACCATTGTAAATAGCGCCACTCTGGCGGAATCGACTGCAAAGAATTAAATAATGAAATTATGAAAAAAGTAGCTAAGAATAGTTGGTTGTAAATCTTTGATATTAAAGTACAAATGCTTCTTTAATTGCTGAGAGAAAAGTGTTTGCTCTCTCTCTTAAAAATATATGCTATTGAAGTAGCAAGTGTAACAATAGATTTCATCATGTATCCATATTTTGTTGCAAATGCTGCGCTACTGTAGAGATGAAACTGACGTTTCCGCTATTAAATACAACCATTAACGTCCCTGTAGACGAATCAGTGACTGGTGGCAAAGTAAGCCGTAGATCATTAGGGCGCAAAAAGTTGGAAAATAAAGTACAAGGAGTAGAAAAAGTGAAAAAACCTGATGAGATTACCCCTGAGATAAATGCAACTGATAAAGTGGCTGAAAAACCTGAAGAAAAAGTTACGACAGCAGAATCGACACCTCAAGATAGTTCTCAACCGTTGATAATGGTAGAAGTTGTAAACGTTACGCATGAAAAGTTTAGACAAACTGAAGAAATCAAGGTAATATAACGATACATTTCATTATTCGAATACTTTTAACACATTGCGTACGGTGCTCTGCGCGCTCAACGCTCTCCGAGGACCCACACATTTTTGAACGCACCGGAAGCATGCTTGGCAAGCAATGGGATGCATATATGCACATGTTTAGTGCATCCGATAAATCATCAAACAATGATTCACTTTGACTTTCATTTTCTTTACATCTATGTGTCATTTTTAAAAAGCTGTTTCCTTACAAATGAAAACGCGAACATTGAAATAACATAATGTACTACAATAGAACACTTTATAAGGTACGGTAAACGATCGGCACAGATCTACCGATGTACTGAGCCATACTGACTGATTGTTTTTACATGCTTGGAATGTCAACATTTAGTTATTTTGCTAATCATTTTAATTTAATGTAACAAAAGGTTTTGCCTCTGGTTGCTTAAGTCATCGATTCAATCGATCTTTTGATTCAGACAAAAAACATGAAAACGAGATATCTCGTGACCCGTACACAATGTGTTAATTTGAAATTACAAAAAGAATTGAAGTTTTTAACATAGCGTATCAAACGTATAGGCTTTAACACAAGAATTAATTAAAACGATTCGAGACATAATAAGTATGAATCCACTGTATCGTGAATCCTTACAACAAATGTTGCATCAAGGTCAAAGAGTCGTCGACAACCCAGTTTATCTGAGCGATTTAGGCGCAGCCTTAACCGGAGCAGATGCACAGGAATTGCAAGAAGTTTTAGAAGAAATGGACGTAAGTAGTTCACTGGAACGATGATGAATAAGATGGTCAATCTCTGAAATGTCGATAACACGTTACTTATTTTTGCAGATACTAAAAAGATTACGATTGTCGCTTGCGCTCTTAAAAAAAGAGTACGAATTGAGTAAACTTCAACAGAAAATCGGTAGAGAAGTAGAAGAGAAAGTTAAACAGCAACATAGGAAATATATTCTTCATGAGCAGTTGAAAGTTATTAAGAAAGAGCTTGGACTAGAAAAGGACGACAAGGATGCAATTGAAGAAAAGTATAGGGAAAGAATAAGACAGAAAACAGTGCCAAAGCCAGTAATGGACGTGCTGGAAGAGGAACTAAATAAATTAAGCTTCTTGGAGAGTCATAGTAGTGAATTCAAGTATATAGACTTATCACAATTATTGCTCTAATTGCGTATTTACATTTTTGTTATCAACTCGTTCACCGAGGGACTTTTATTAACACTAAAACTACCGACGTTGTATAATTTTACTAATATTATACAATCTAATAGTACAACTTTGTTTTCAGTGTTACGAGAAACTATTTAGATTGGCTCACATCTATGCCATGGGGCGTGACTAGTTCCGAAAATCTGAACATCCAGCAAGCCGTTGAAATTTTGGATAAAGATCATTATGGAATGGAAGATATAAAGAAACGAGTTTTAGGTAATTATTTAACATTTTAACTTAACCATTTTAGTGCCATGCAGTACAATTGCGCTTCTTTTGTTCAGTACCCAAAAGTGTCAAGCTAATTGACCAATAGAATAGATTACACTTTTTGAACGAACAACAAATATAGTTCAATAATATATTCTGATTACGACATATAGGTATGACATAGATATTATTTTTAACTGGCAAATGAACAATATTTATCACTTATTAGCAGAAAAAAATTGATGTTTTGCTTCGGAGTTGCAGGAACTCTGCACACTACAGTCGTCTTTGGAGGAACGCCGCCTACCTTTTTACTTCACATCTTTGGTACCATAGATGCCCTCGTGCTGGCATATATATTCTGAAAACTCCAACTTGGCTACCGAGCGGCAGAGCCTCTCGTTTACAATCGTTTATTATTGTTATTTTGTTTTTGGAATCCAAGAAACACAGGCTCCAAAAGTAAACAAATGTGCAGAGTGTTTAGTTTAGAAGACTGGGTTTGAGAATTCCGAAGACGAAACGGCGAAAATAAGCGATTAAAGACGAGATGTTCCGAAACTCGCCAACCAAGTTACAGTTGTCAGACTATATGCAAGACACATATATGGAGTATGATGGGATCTATGGTACCAAAGACGTGCGAAGAAAGAACATGACGCTCCTGCAAAGACGGTTCTGACGTACAAATATCGTGCAGTCCCATTTTACTTTGTTATATTCATCGATGCGAAACTAAAGAGGTACAATTTTGCTGCAGAACACTTCGAGCAGGTTGAGGCAAAGATCTGTGGCACCAAAACGATTGACAGCGAATTGCAAATCTCATTTGTTTTTTCAAACTATTATTTTCTGTATTCGACGTTGATGTTTTGTTTTAACACAGAGTTCATCGCCGTCAGCCAATTGAAAGGTTCGACACAGGGAAAGATATTATGTTTTCACGGACCACCAGGAGTTGGAAAAACTTCCATAGCAAAATCAATTGCTCGTGCTCTTAATAGAGAGTATTTCAGATTCAGCGTCGGTGGAATGACAGATGTCGCAGAAATCAAAGGTCACAGAAGAACTTACGTAGGCGCTATGCCTGGTAAGGTCATCCAATGTCTGAAGAAGACTAAAACCGAAAATCCTTTGGTTCTCATAGACGAAGTCGATAAAATTGGAAAGTACGTGATTGAATTATAAACAAATTTATATAATGAATTAATAACACTAGAACTACCAAACCAGTCTGAATGACCGGTACACAATCTTTTCCAAAAATTGTCCAAGTTTATAGAAGAGTCATAGAATAAACATTCTACGTCCATTTCAAAAAAACGTAAACCATCGAATTGATCATCTTTTATGCCTCTGCATATTTACTATATTGAAATATAATAGATTTAACGCTGGTAGTTCTAGTGTTAACTTTCATTATAGATCACATTGTTAGGCTTGGCTTCCAAGTTAAAACATTGTACAATACCTATAGGCAATTCATATTTAGCGAGCAAAAGAAATGCAGACTTAATTTCTCAGGCGGCCAGGAGCAGTGTTTTATTTCAACATAATAGTAACATATTCAATTTAACTGTTTCCAGAGGTCATCAAGGTGACCCTGCATCCGCTCTTCTCGAGATGCTGGATCCAGAGCAGAACGCAAACTTCCTGGACCATTACTTAGACGTTTCTGTCGACTTATCAAAAGTCCTCTTCATCTGTACGGCAAACGTGATCGATACTATTCCAGAACCCCTTCGTGATCGTATGGAGATGATAGACATGTCCGGTTACGTGGCAGAAGAGAAGCTCGCAATCGCCAAACAATATTTAGTACCTCAAGCAATGAACGACTCTGGTCTTAGCGACGGTCAGATTGCCATTCACGACGACGCACTTACCTCATTAATTAAGTCTTATTGTCGCGAATCAGGTGTTCGAAGTCTTCAAAAACATATAGAAAAAGTCCACCGTAAAGTAGCGTTCAAAGTCGTTAAAAACGAGGCACAGAAAGTCGACGTAACTGTAAATAATTTGCACGAGTTCGTAGGAAAGCCTACGTTCACGCATGATAGAATGTACGAAGTTACTCCACCCGGAGTGGTCATGGGACTTGCATGGACCGCTATGGGAGGCTCAACGTTATTTATAGAAACGACGATCAGAAAACCCGTAGGCGCGAAGAAGTCCGAAGGTACTTTCGAAGTTACCGGTCACTTGGGAGATGTGATGAAAGAATCCATTCGAATCGCAATGACAGTGGCGAGAAATTTCTTGAAGGAGGAAGATGCATCCAATACGTTCCTATACGATTCACATTTGCACTTACACGTACCTGAAGGAGCCACTCCCAAAGATGGACCTAGTGCGGGTGTTACCATTGCAACGGCGTTACTTTCACTTGCTAAGAATCAGTCAATTAGACAGAATGTTGCGATGACGGGCGAACTTAGTCTGATGGGCAAGGTCCTTCCTGTTGGTGGTATTAAGGAGAAAACTATCGCGGTGAGTGACTGTTAATAATCTGATAAAAGGGCGGAAATATTAATACATTGCGTACGGGTAACGAGATATCTTGTATTTGGCAAACCGAGTACTCGACACTTTTTCCTTTTTTACTGAGGCAACGAGCTTTGACTATTACCATGACAAATACTTAGCGAAATAAATGCATATTGAATTTCCAAAAGAGTACAAAATAATCGGATACATAAAATATACCAAATCTCTGGAGCGCTTAAAAATCTGTGGACATGTTGAAACAGCAGAGTGCCGTACGCAATGTGTTAACAGGTTAATGTTTGTGAGCAATAAATGTTTCAGTTTACTAAAATTATGTTTATTTCAGGCGAAACGTGTCGGTGTAAATTGCATAATTTTGCCTGAAGAAAATAAGAAAGACTTCAACGACCTTCCGAAGTACATCACGGAAGGTCTCGAGGTTCATTTTGCCTCAACCTTCCACGACGTTTATCGTATATGTTTCACGCCATCCCATCGAACAGAAACTATCGACATGGGGAAATCTTTAAATGTCGAGGAAACTATTTCACCATCGCAGGCCGCTCCACTTCTTGGGAAAAGTGATAAATCTATGTGAACTTGATGGTCCGTGATGATAGTCAGGCTTTTATACACTTTCGTTTATAGCTGATTTCACGGTATCTGACCTCACGACTTATCTTTGGTATCTTGTAATATTTTATACGGTATACTTACATATAAATACAAAAACAGAAGTTGTTTGATCAACTGGCAATTGGAAAGCTCACTGGTTCGGCTTATATAATGTTACAGATCTTCCGAAAGTCTCTTGTTTCGGAATTAAAACATACTGCCAGGGTGTATGAGGTTTTTCTTTTGCTTTTTTCATTGACTGTTTTTCGTTGCCTTTTCACGAAGGAGTCGAGAGTCCAGTATTGTAAATACGATAAAATATTAATTCCTCGTGCGATGTAACGAATAATTACAAAGTTTAAACGGCTTATGAAGCAATGTAAATAAGACTTATAGCTTGTACTGCAAATAGCCGAAATGTCGTACTGCAATACGCAGTACTACTCGCTGTAAAAATGCGTACAGATACAGTGTACAATGGGTACGATGGAATAGTGAATGTTCGATTATTAAAAAAAACATATATTTTCTATAGAATATACAGATGTAATGAACCTATCATTTTTTATTCTCGGGATTCCTTATTATCTGAACGGATGGTATTTATTTTTAAGTCTTACGTAGACAAATTCGAGGAAATAAATATCACTGGTAATTAAATACAGACAAAAATTACGATAAGTATATCGTTGATCTATTGTAAATTTTATCAATTTAAATAAAATGGTTCTATTGTAAATGCCATATAAATATTTCATTTGAAAGTTACAAGTTTCATGACTGGTTCGGTGAATCAAATAATTCTCAAACAACCGAAATTATTTATCTCATTTTGTTTTTCGCCCTCGAAAGGTTTACTCTTTATATTGAATTATATAAAAATATACAATAAATAATATACATTTATTTATTGTTATTTTTACGGGCTAAAAGCCCTTTAGTGTACCTACAAGTTGTTGCAGTCATAAAGGACATGTCTATCCCCTCCACATGGGAGATCCTCCTCTCCAAAACACATTGCTCAACAAGGAAACAATGTATCATTTAATAATCGATATATATTCGACAGTTGATAATTGAAAATCATTAATCGTTATAAAGTGATCTTACAAAAATAGAAATTATTTCTCTATTTACAAATACTCTATTTTGTACAGATATATTTTACAACATGGTAAAAATACTTCACAAAAATATTTAAAAATTCGAACCATTTGACCTCTTGCTGTACGATTTCTTTTTCGACTGCTTCCGTCTTAATTCAGAATTAAATTGGAAAAATAAAAATTGACCTGTCATTCCTGATACACTGTATAATTTAACATAATATTAACACTATGTCGTCCGTGCATCTAATCGAAATTCTTTCATTTGGTGCCGGTAGGACTGTTTCGCATCTTTTCGCTTGTCGCCGGCAGTTTTTTGAGGTTCTTGAAAGTCGATGAATTTTGAATTCTGTTCCTCCATTTTCTCGAAATTTTGAGGACATAAGTACATATGTAAAGTACAAGGTTTGTTTGTATTATATATTTATCTATTTATATTTTCTCGAATATTTAGTATTTTTCTTTTAAATGATAAGAAGCAAAGCAATCTCCGAGGTGTAACGCGACTCCACATGACTTACACATTAAATTTGTTGTTCTAATTTTTTTGTTTTTATAACATACACGGCACCTTCTGCGTTTTCGGTTGTCGTTTTCACAAATTCGTATTAGCTGGTGTTCCTTTAGCTGCCCGGAAAGTCTGTCGATCGAATCACGATTGGAAGTCCGCGATGTAGTAGCGACCCCCAAGTTTTCTTCAGTAACAGATGAACGATCTTTTATCCATGATTCGCATATTTTCAATAAAAAATCATGAAAGCGGAGACTCTTGCATTTTGTATTGGAATGTTGATACATTTTGAATGCATTATATAAAGCACAATTGAACAAGTATAACACCACTTTTTTCGACCATTTTATGGTTTTCCTATATATAGGATAATAACTAAGAAATTGATCTGCTCGATCTACCCCCTTCATATATTTATTGTAATCCAATAAACTATGAGGTTTTTTAATAGCACGATTGGTTCTTCTACATTTTTTTTGTGTGTCAACTAAATTGGCATTATGTATGGTAGAAATTGTTTGTAGCATTTTTGCCTCCGATGCTCTCCATACTTGTACAAGTACTTCTCCTTTTCGTTGATACTTAGTATCAAATACATTTAGTTTTGAGTTCTTCAATTTTGCTGATAATCCTCTGTTTTGTCGCAGCATTCCGCAAACCCGAATTTTCTTTGTAAGTAAATGTTCTGCAAGTTCTACACTGTTGTAGTAATTATCCATGTATAGATGATGCCATTTTCCACAATAATTTGTTAATAGTTCCATTACTGTATCCTTTAAAGGCTGTTTAATGCCAGAGTATATTTTGAAACAGGAAATATATCCTGTAACAGAATCGCACAGCATCCGGACAAGTATACCATATTTTGTAATTTTTGATGAATTGTAAACTTCAAAGCTCAATCGTCCACGCCATGGTATCATTCCTTCATCGATTGAAATATTCTGACCAGGATTAAAATTTTCTTGAAACTTTTTTGTGAAATAATCAATTACAGGTTGCACCTTGAAGAGTCGGTCAGCATTATCAGGGTTATTATTGTTATCCGAAAAATGTAAAAATGATAATATCTGTCGAAACCTATTACGAGACATCGTTTTGTGAAATATTGGTGTTTCTAACAAAGAATTCATCGACCAATAATCATCCATCCTTGGTTTTTTTATAATTCCCATAAGAATAACAAGTCCAAACCATTTTTTAAGTTCGACTGCCGTAACGTCAAAGAATTTAGCTCTTTTTTGATCTGGCTTCCTCCCGTTGGAATTTTGATTGTAGTACCTATTCGTTTCGGTACTAATAAGTTCAAACAAATCGTTCCCTATAAATAAGTCCACGACATTTTCGACGTTCTGTATATCTCTGAGACATACGTTAGCACCCGGAGATCCATCGAATTCATTATTGGTCTTTGGTAAATCAAAATCTGACCACTCTACACTGTGATCTTCGTCTGATTCGAGTGATTCTTCCGTATCACTCGGCAACAGTATTGTTCGTCGAATTCTCCGTTTATGTATTTTACAGTCATCCGAAGATTCTGCTTCACTTTGTTTTTCTGAGGATGTAGCGTCTTCTATTTCTTCGCAATCCTCAAGTTCAAATGGAACATCGGAAGAACTGTCCGCGCACTCATCATGTATAACCGTGTCTTCTCTTTCGCTTGCCATTATAAAAGGGCGCAAATTTTTATAAAAATAAAAAAGTTGCTAATATATCTGTAACCTATTGTTACTCAAACAGAATAATACACGCAATATCGGGCGTTCGTTAGATAGCTTTGAACATGGCATCACAGTGCTGCCACCGGCGCTTGCCCATTGTTTTGCGCACGGCACCACCGTTGTGCCACCGGACGGTATAGGGTTATTATTATATATACTATATAGTATATAGTTTATAGTATTATTCAGTATATAGTATATACTGAATAATTCGATCAATTTACCAAATAACTTGTTATTGCATGATAAGGGGTTAACAAGATCCATATGCATATTTGATGTACGCAAACTAAAACAGAAATCTGGATCTCTTACAATGATGGACAGATGACTGTCAATATGATAGTTACTGATACATAAAAATTTATAGTCTGTTATAAAATATATTACCATATAAATATATACAATTGATATATGTCATTATATAAATAAAAGAACAATGTATTAGGGGTACCAAAAAATAATCAAAATTGGAGAAGTGAAAACGTAATTGAAAATGTTTTTCAACAAAAAATGGAAGGACTTTTTTTATAAAGGGAATAAAACCACTACCTTTATGCTGGCAAAAAGTGTTAGAAAATTATAGAAATTATTTTGTTGATTAGTATTTAAGATTTCTATAATAAATAAATGTTTTTCGGTGGCAAAAGAAATTTTGATTACTTTTTCGTACTCGTAGATTGGAATATTTACATTAACGATTGTGATCACATGAATGCGAAATGGAAAACTTTTTACCATTTAAGTCTTCGCAAAATCTATCGTACTATTAACACAAGTTGATTGCATTATTATGGTAATTGAATCACTGCTACTGAAGTTAAATTCTTTTTTTTCAAATCACATCTTCTGGGAATAGAACCATTAAAGGTAAAAATTGTTATATGTTTGAGAGTACTTTACTTCTTTAATGTCAATAATTAAACGTTGAATCTATTAACAAATTCGTGAATATTGCAATTTGTAAGTCATAGGAAATCTAAGCAATCTGAATATTTCATAACAATGATCACAGGTAATCCTCGTTGCAATCAACGTGTTAATATAATGCTATAAAAATAGAAATAAATTATTATCATACAATTTGTATGCCTTAAATTGATATTAACTAGGAACTTCCATTTTGCTAAGTCTGATTATGAAGTCACACAATCTCATTTGTACTTGGATTTCCATGGGATTACTCGTAATATAAAAACCAGGTACACCAGCCTTTTCCAATATACCTTGCTGATCCGCTACTTTCTGGTCTAATTGTAAAACCAGCTTCATGTCCATCTGCTTCAATTCATCTTTGTGTTTTTTATACAATGTATTCCTTATCGCCATTCTCTCTTCCTCTGTCATCAACACAGTTAATGCCTCTTGCGTTTCAATTTTCTGTTGATTCAATAACTGAAGGCGCTGCTGGAAAAGGTGTTTCTCCGTGACATGTTGAATTTCCATTAATCCTTTAACTATCTCAAATATCGTATCGTTTAAGAGAGAATTAGCTAGACCGGATAATAATTCGTAGGGAAGTCGCATCTGATATTTCGGTGGAAGTTCGCCAGCCATGTGTTGAAGTTGCTCCACCAAGAAGTACAATTTTCTCTGCAGATCTTGAGGAGTTGGATCAGGAATCTCCATTCTTTCAATTATTCTCACAAAACATGCAGAGAATCTAAAAGACAGCAGGTTATGTTGACATCGTTAAATCTACCATCTAAAAAAATTAAATCGTAGCTTCAATTGCAATTTTTGTTTGCCAATATAATCGAATTTCAGCACTTTATTTCATTGTTCCAACAATTATCTCTACTTTTACGATTCGACTGCGATTTTTATTTATATAGCAATACCTGTCAAGGAAAAGGATGGTTTTACAATTCCGAACAAAAAAATTGATTAACAAATTGAGTACATTTCGTACTCTGCACAAGTATTGTACTGATCTGCGTATTTTCAAATTAAATGCAATCTTTGCATACGTTCTCAGAAGACAGATTATCAAAGCTTTTTGCGCTTTTAACACAACAAAGTACAGTGGAGTGCAACTTAATATTTCATTGTATTTAAATATGATATAATCAATCGATATAATTTAAGAAGCTATTAAGAACGTTTTACATACAAAAAATTTTATCGTTTTAAAGTTTTTTGTAAATATTTATAAAAGAACGAGTGAACTTCTTAGTAAATCGATTCGGATACTTTGTATGAAAGATATGAATTTTGGAATGATATTTTAGGGTGAGAATGCTGTATCCTGTAGTAAATTGTAAACCTCAATAAATCGTGTGAAATATATCTCAATATTTTTCAATTATTACGACTTTCGAAACTTTTGAATATCATTTTATTTTAAAAGTGAGATTTGGCACCATTGTTTTTCAATTTCATAGAAATAATTCTCCAATAGCCAACTGCAGAAAAATATATGCAAGTAAAATGAGTATTCTGAAAGATGACTTTTAGGAACGCTGCAGTTCCTGAGAAAAACTTCCCCTATTTTAATTTATTAGATCAGCGGTTCTCAACCGAAAAAATATAATCTTGATCCCCTTGCACAGACTGTACAGGCCAACAAGTCAAAGATCGCTAGGGAGCTGCGGCTAATTTCGCTTTCATCCGAATATTCCCTTCATTTCGTACCTGCAATTTCCAAACAGAATCTCCTAAGACAAATTCCTAATCGTAACAATCCCGTATTTTTACTTGTTCGGCTGGATAAACGCAACATGTCGAATCAGACTCGCATTCTGTTACCTAACCATCTTTGAGTTATCGGACTATGTTTAAAGTACAAATTTAAAAATACAAAAGTTATATGCGTAAGATACGACGTAAACTACCAAGCATTTTATTTCTCATTTTTAATACATCTTATATCTTCTTTGGTAGACTTATATACTTAGCAATTTTTACTGATAATAATCATTTTTTGTACAAGAAAAAAGAACGTTAGTTCTCATAACAATTATACATTTCAAATTTTCGCAGAATATTTGAAGTGGTTCCACGGAGCAGCAGTGCTGCGCAGAACACGGATTGTGAAGCGCGAACTTCAAATTTGGGAACCACTGGTTTAGGTGTTCCTAAAAGACCCAAAAGGCCTACTTTGTGACATGCTCGTTGCAACTGAACCACACTGTACATACATGCGTGGAATTGGTAGTGGGCTACGTGATTTCGTGGGAGGTTTTGGGTGCTAGGCGAGGACGAATGTCGAATTTTCTTATCGTGGGTCGGAGGAGCGCGTGTCAGGAGACCGCGGGAAAATGAATAATGACGAAACGGCCAGGAAGTGAAACATGATCGGGGCAAAATGAGGAGAACGTTTAACGCTGCAGCAGATGTTCGAACGACTGATTCCCTCGATCAAACGAGACGTTTGCATAAGTAATATTAATAATTCCTTCACACTTCCATTTATTATTTTATTCTTTTATCAACATTTTTTGTTTCATTCCGTTGAAATATTGATCTCAATGTATTTTCAAATATCTAAATATTAGTTTGTTGTGTTAACATAACCTATCGTTGTGAATCTTCTTTTATCACTTATACGTTTTTACGTGTGACTTTTGCGTGACCTTCCTTTCGCGCGAGAGAAGACAATAGAAGGTCGTAGAAGATGAAATTTCTTGTAAGTTTTTTGTATTATTGCCAAGAAACATGGAAATTACGTAGTATTGTTGTAGTTTAAAGTACGGTTATCCATCGTCTGCGTGTCTTTCGCAGGAAAGAATGTACGTATTCGTATGAGCGGAAATTTGGTTACGCGAAAGGTACACTTTAAAGAAACACGAGGTATTACCATTTACATAAAACTGCTGAAGTTCTTCGTTATAAATTTGATTCTTTATTATTCACTTCGTTTCATATATATTAAGTATTTCTTTCGAATTGATTGTAAAATAAAAACTGGAAATAGTGGCTCTGTAATCGGAAATTATAAATTACTTTTCATGTCTGTAGAAATTTCTTTGTGTGCATTAACCATTGGCTTATGATAAAAGGACAAATTATATAATGTTAAATATATATTACACTATCTTCAGTTGAGGGTCAATAATTACAGATATTATGTTACTGCAGTATGAATGGTCGAGTTATTAATAGTACAAAGTATGAGTAACTTATTATTAACTCTTTGACTGTGAACAGTGTTCATTTTCATAGTTAAAGAGTTAAATATGTGAATTCTTGTTTTTCTTTCCACACTTATCTTAAACAGTTAAGCGAATGAAATGTGTATAAACATCTTGCGATAGGAATAGCGCATTGGATATACCGTGCTTGTTTTGATTTTAAGTTGATCCTGCTAATATTTTAAGCTCTATTGCAAGTAACTGGGCTTGCTAATGACAACGTAGTATACAAATTATATCAGGTTTTGAATAGTATATGTGATATGGTATCTAAATGTTCCAATGCAGAAGCATCTGCCTATGAAGGAAGGACCACTTGAGTGGTTCATTATTATATATTTCCTGTTTTCCAAGGTTTTAAATGATCTAAGTTTTTGTACTTCCTTGAACAACTGAGATTTGTCTGCAGCCATTTCCTTAGATTTGCTGTGAGGTAATTTAGAAAGAAGGCTAGTGGAATTCTTGTAAATTATAACTCAAATTGGATCACATTGCAAACAGCTTGAACGAGCTGCATAGAAACTAAGTGAGAGAATGTTTTAGCGAGAGGCTCCTTTTGTCCTTGCGCTATTCTGTTAGTCGCCTTTCTAATATCTCACAGTAAATTAGGCACAATTTAAATTAAGGCTTGTATTAATATAAAATATGTAAAAAAAAGGGTTTCTGTAATTTTTAATATTATGTACAAATAACAAATAAGGATATGCTTCATTAATAGGGGTATAACAGATATTGCCAAAAGATTAGACGAACAGAAGAACCGTGCATTAACTGTAACAGATTTATTTACCCCTTCAGGGGAAACACTGCGGGGCAAACTTAAAGATTATTGTGTAAGATTAATTACTAAAGATCCAGTTGGACATGCACGGAAGACTGAAGAATTGCTGTGGAGAAAGGCATTCTACGATGTTGTTTATGCTACTAAGAAATTGCGAAAGGTAATGTTTTGTTGCATTGTAAAAGGACCTACAGGTGGCCTTCGACTTTTGCACGTTTATAAAAATTCAATTCTTCAAACATTTTTGTTGCTTTTCCAAAAAAAAATTGTTTCCATGCAGTCTCTGCCGCAAAGTGCGGTAGCTCGCACTTACTCACACATTGCCTATGATTTTCTAACAATGTAATATCGTTTTTATTATTGTCTACTAGATGTTAAAAAATCTCAAGTTTACAAAAAAACCACATTAATATACATACTTTAATATTTTTCCTGTATGATTCTACTTTTGAACATTCAACATTCGCACTCATTTTGAGGAACCAATTATGTGCGAAAGTCGAGGGCCAACTGCATGTTGCATTGAGTGATATAAATTTGAATGGTATTTTAATGTTATATTCTTGATTAGGGTAATCAATGGACCGAAGCGGAGAAGGCAATGCTATCTGCTCATTTAGCGGTAGGCGTTGGGTTCTATCATCATCTGATATTAAAATTGCAATTGGAATATGATTTAGATTTAGTTGGTGCCATTGATTTTGCATTTCCACAAGATGTAACTGGGTTTTCGCATGTATGTACTTTATATTATATTTTCTCATCGATGTAACATCTGTTATTAACCCTTTGACTGCTGTGGGCATATATATTCTCCCTACATAAATGCGTAAATTTTTATTGTTTACCACGGTTTCACGTGTACGTTCGGCAATTGTTTCTATTGTATATACCCGACACTCACAAAAACCGCATATCTCGTGAGAAAGCATTCAATTCTCAGTGATTGGATCTGTGGGTCGCAGTCGGCAGTCAAAGGGTTCATATAAATTAAAGCATTTCGATAAGAAGATCTAATACCACTATTTATATATAATTTCAGATAAAAACTAAAGCAACTCAGCCGAAAGTTCATAATGAAGAAGTAAAGCAATGCATTGTACGCTTAATTCACCGAAGTTTGGTATGTTTGGGAGATCTGGCTAGATATAAATTAGAATTAGATCCCTACTGGGATCCTATGATAGCAAACAGATATTACAAGATGGCTATAGCGCTCGATCCAAATATTGGAATGCCACACAATCAACTCGGGACTATAGCGGGTAATAAAAACTACGGGTTGGATGCAGTTTACCATTATATAAGATGGTGCGAATAATTATTTTAATATATTCTAGCTAAATTTTTTATATTTATTCCATGCATCAGGTGCATTCGCATGCATAACAGTAAAGCTTAAATTGAATTACATGTTCCTTCTAATTGCAAGTAAAATGTGTGACGTAATTAAACATTATGTGAATTTGAAATCACTGACAAAGAATAAGTTAGTCAATTAAACCGTTTGCACGTGCAAAGTTTTAACAATTAGAATGTTTCAGCGTACTATGTTCTGAGCCTTTCGAAGGAGCAGAAGGGAATTTGAAAAGGGCTATCGTTACACACTCTATTTGTACCGATGAAAAATGTTCCACGCATTTGTGCGTGTCAAGATTATTTTCATTACTTCAATTGTGGGATTACGATGTACCAAACTCTGATCGTATTAATCAAGAGTGTCAGGTATATAAATCATTACGCATTATCTTTTAAATAGGAGTGTGCGGGCTGTCCAATGTGTCGGTTACCCGACCGATCGAGTCGGGTCGGAAGAATTAGGGCAGGCTCGGGTGGGTACCCGATTGACTCGGGTTGTCCGGCCGTCTCGGGTAGCCCAAACGACTCGCGTAGAGCGATTGCTTTGGCTCGAGACGGCAAACGTCGGGCCGGCTCGGTCTTGCTCTCTCGATTCGTCTCGAACCGAATCGCGGGTATCATAGTCCATGAGAGCTACCGAGTCGGCTCGACGTCTGCCGTCTTGAGCCGAAGCAATCGCTCTACGTCGTTCGGGCTACCCGAAGGCCCATATGCGTCGGGTACCAGCCCGAGTCCGCCCGACTTCTTCCGGTCTGACCTGAGCCCGCCATATCGGGTACCCGCACACTCCTACTTTTAACCCTTTGCAATCCTATGACGACCTATACTTGACATACCTTTTCACTTCAATTAATATCATCTAAACATTCGTCAGTTCACATAGTTATTATCATCGATAAAAAAATGAATAACGATAAAAATGAAATAAATTTCATTCAGTTCGTCACAAAATTCACAAAATAATTCGAACTGCAAAGTGTTAATTCAGAAAGAAATCCTTTCACTTAAATTATTTTTCCATCTCGATCTCATGGTAAATTACATTCATCTAGGACCTCTTAACAAGTATCGAAGCCTGTTTAACCACAGAACACTATGGTCAAAACGATATATGTTACAATGATAAGGAAACCAGCATCGAGGGATATCTGCAGAGCTGCAAAAACGAGCAAACGGTTTATCTCACGGACGCCATGGTGCTCAAAATAGTTGCCATATGTTTAATGTCAATTGCAAGATTAAAGAGTAAAGAATCTAGCGAAGTTCAGGGTGTCGTTGCCGTAACATTAGCGATACTCTCGCAATTAGTACAATTTACGATAACGCGATTACAAGAGTCTTTCATAGATACACCATTACCAAACATGGGGGAAGCTTTGAACACCGAGATTAATTCCATCATACAAAAAAGGGACGATGCGAAGGATAAATCTACCGGTGTTAAAGATAACGATGATAGTGTAAAGCAGATTAAATCGAATTTAACCGTTGACAATAATTGCATCGTTTTAAGTAACGATAACAAGTCTCCCGATATTGAGAAGGAGAATGTGGAGAACAACGGAGACCTTCACGATGGGGCGCGAAAGGCACGAGATAAACCGAAAAGCTTGTTGACGAAACTTCGGCGACGAAAGCGTCGAAACAGCAGCGACTCGGACGCGAGTGATATCGATCACAGAAAGTTAGGATCGTCCAGCGATGAGATAAACTCAGACGTTTCTGAAACAGAGGATGACGTTTTGAGCGAAGAAAATGCTCTATCGGATGACGCTTTATCAGAAGATATTACAGATGATGAAGGAGTCTCCACTCCGGGAAAGATAGAAACCACGGATAATCCGAAAGAGATCAATGGTCACGCTAATTCAATAACTAAGAACGAAGTAGACGATACAGTCGGCAATCATGTAGAAAACGGTGAAACAGTGTCCGATGATCAAGTAGATGTGAAAATCAATGACAAGGATTCGGTAGCTAATTTTGGAAGTGCAGTGACGACAAATTCGAGCGGCACTTATGAAGAGAGTACCGATCCAGCAAGTACCGTGACCTACGTTGCTCAATTAAAGAAACAGAATCTGAAGGCGAACGAAGTGCTTAACATTTTAATGGGGAAAGAAATACTCGCGTCTATCAAGATATGCTGCGATTGGTTAAGAAGTAACCCTGATATAATCAGAATCTGTGGTAAAAGTTCGAGGACACTGATGAAACGTCTAACGATTTTATTGAATCTAATTAACATGGATACCGATACATTGTTGAATAGCCAGGAAGATAGTATGATTCTATCGAGTTCAGAAAAATTGAAGGAATGCGTTAAAACAGTACCGTTGCCGGAGGATGTTGATTTGAAAGGTTTGAATCTGCTTGACGATGCTCAAAAATCGCTCGATTGGAAGATCCTGCATAAACGTAAAATGAATAAACTTGAAGAGACTTTGTTGAGAGCGTTGAAGCTGGTTGAATTTGGACATTTTCTTAGTTCCGTTGATGATGCTGGCGTTAAGTATGATCAGACTAAGAATATATTTGTGACGGTAGATTTAAGTACTGCGAATGTGACGAAGAATAAAGAATTGGAATTGGAACATCCAAGAGGAAAGTTAATGAGGCATATGGGAAAATTGTGGTTGAAAGCGGAGGTTCGCGCCTTAGAGACTCGATTGAGGACTAGACTCATGTCTCCGTATTTGGTACCTGATCACGAGGCTTTAACCAAACATACACCTGCTCTTAAGCGCTTGGTGTATGCAAAGAAATTTATTGTTGTAATTCCTAGTGTTGGTGAGTAATACAAATTATATACAATAGACTCTCGTATAACCTTTTGGATATGGTACGCCACTATAGTGGCTTTCGTGAATACCATCGATTTGAATGGTACGCCATATAGTGGCTATGGTGGATACCATCGATTTTTTTGTATATAGTACTGTGGTATCATGTAAAATAAGGATAAATAATCATAAATTTACAATGTCGGACGCAGTAAATTTTGTAATGAATTGTAAAATGAATTTCCAGTTGTTTCTGCTTTGGACGAAGTGAAACGTATCAGTGGTCGTGCTAGAGAAGCTACACGTTGGTTGGAGGCTCAATTGAGACGCGGTTCAAGATTTTTGCGAGCTCAAAGACCCCACGAGCGTTTAACACTTCCCTACATAAAAGGACCAAGACCAAAAGACAAAGAAGCATGGCTATTTTTTCAAATTATAGAATGTTGTCACTATCTTACGCAGCAAACTAAAGTTGGTCTAACCAACGATGCTGAGGCTCCAGTTGTAACTCTGTTAACCGGCTGCAGCCCAGATGATAAAAGAGTTCTTACGTTTAGTCCTGAGGGATTGGCAAAGAGTGCAGGTACTTTTTATTACACAAGTGTTATTACTTAAGTATCATAACTTAAATTATCTGCATAGAGCTTCATATTTGCCGCAAAATGTTAAAAAATTCTAGAGTTTTCTCATTCGGCGTGTACAGGGTGTCAAAAAATTAATGGTCATGGCTTTCATGGGTTGTTCTACACCTCTGGATCGATGGAGATTTGCGAAAAAAGGCCTCAAAATTCGGGAAAGGGTGGCTTTTTTGGTTCATTGTATTCATCTTGTTACGTAGGCAAAATGTCTGAGAAAAACCATGGGTTAGAAACGAACCGTTCTCTCGCAAATTAACAGCCTTCGGGTCGGCGACCTTTCGAAAGGAAACGCAAGATACCCTTGCCAACATCAATAGTTAAAGCAGAGGCGACATAAACAAAGATAGAAAATGGGTCTCTTTCGAACGAAATCTTTTAATGTAATTTTTCGAGGACTAAGAAAATGTCAATGACCTGCGTTCGGTGTTGGGCTCACTTAAGGTCCCACCCGGGGAGAAGAGGATAAACACTTGCCCTTTTCTCCTGATTCAGTGACACAGTTCCCCATTTTCTAACTTCGTTTACGTCGCCTCTGCTTTAACTATTAGAGCTAGCAAGGGTATCTCATGCCTTTCTTTTTGAAAAGTCGGTGACCCGAAAGCTGCCATATGGGTGAAATTAATCGGCAGGCCCAATTAAAAGTTCATTTGCGAGAGAACGGTTCGTTTCTAACCCATGGATCCTCTCAGACATTTTGCCTGGGTAACAAGACGAATACGATGAGCCAATAACAAAATTTTCTACCCTTTTCCGAATTTTGCGGCCTTTTTTCGCGAATCTCCATCGACCCAGAGGTGTAGAACAACCCTTGAAAGACATGATTATTAATTTTTTACACCCTGTACTCTTTCGGCGCTTAGTTGAGGGGAGTACTGCGTGTACAACTAATAAGAAAATAACGTCCGTGTTTTCTAAGTGCCAACGGATTATTAATATTTATTTTTTAATTATAGGTGTCAATATCGAATTCATAGAGTCATTTCATACAAAGTGGAAAACATCGAGTAAAAGTCACGGTTGAGCATATCAAGCTTAAGGAAATGATCATCTGCTGCCACCTCACACCGAAGGGAACTTACTGGCTCTTCTCGAAAGGAAATAGGGCAAGAAAGCTACGAAAAGGATCGGCCGAACGGGCGAGTCTGAGAGGGCTGGAAACCCAGAAAGGAAAATCCATGGTTCTTCTGCAATAAAAACCAGTGGAACTAATATCTTTTTCCATGGAAGGATTCTAAGTAATAAAACTGTTTTCCCTTTTACTCACTCTTATTGTCTTTTACGTTTAAAACAAAATTGTATTTTTAAGTAAATATTTTTCAATAAAAATAAATACGTCGATATGATTCTCTTCCACCTATATCGCGAGAAAAAAAAAGATGAATCAGCGTCGAATACGAAAGATTTACCGTAACAGGAGATATTGTAAAGTAGATTTTACTTTATCGTACACTAAATTCCCTAAAATGATAAGGATTATGCATAAAAATTTGTTAAGATCTAAAAAAAATAGTGGTAGGAAGATTTTAATAATTCGCCATATCAATAATTCTGCAGCAAAGCATTTGTTCGATTCTGTATATTTCAAATTTATATATCTCATCGTATTTCGTGAGGTCAAGTACAAAAAGTGAAAGAATTCAACTAGGGAATAGTCATATAATTTAATATGACGTGTACCAAGGTGCCGTATACGTATAGCATTGTACAAGAATGATGTATCACAAAAACCGTGCTATACATCGTGTAAACGTCAACTATAAGGTAAACTTAACACCAAACACGTCCAAAATTCATCGATAATACCGATAACATCGATTGAAATCTCCGTAAGAAATGTAGATTCATTAATTTCTGAAATATTTAACATCATTCAAATATTACATTACACGCATATCATAGATTTTGTTCGTATACACGGAAGCATCGATACACACGCATTAGTATTTTAACATTTTAGTAGTGGCAGCGCAACATAACCTATTAATTCTTAATTTATAATTACATGCGAATAAGATTGTAGATCCGTCGATGAGAATATGTGTGCGTGAGTTTCGAGTACTTTCGAGGCGAAACGGAATCATCCGGAAATCTGTCGTGTAACGTGTGACGAATATTTCACGAGAACTATATTGCCGTTTTGCACTGACATATCGTGAACTTTCATCATTTCGTGCATTATGGCTCAGTATAGAATAGTCACTCAAGTTGACCCTTCTACATGATCTTTATAGTTCTTTGGAGAAACTTGTTAACAAAATTCAACGTAGTTTCCTCGGGAACGAGTACGTGAACGAAATCATCGGTAATTCGCGTAACGACGGGAGTTCGAATTTTTTCGAGGAAATTCGTGCGCAATTGGGCATCAAACGAGGGTGAATCGAAAGCGTCGAAAGTAACGAGTCATCTACCGATTCAAGATGGCAGAAGGCCAGGATAGTCGGAAGAAAATTACTGTTAATGTTAAAACGCCGAAGGAAAAGCAGAGCATTGAAATTGAGGAGGATGCTAGTGTCAAGGAGGTACGTTCGATGTTTTTCGTGTTACTGTAATCGGCTAGAAATGTACTTCAACGTTCAACGTCACACCTGCTTATTGTTGGGTTAACTCTAACAGTTGTATTTTTTTCAATATTATCAGTTCAAAGAGGTGGTTTCGAAGAAATTCAACGCTCAGACGGAACAATTGTGCTTGATCTTCGCTGGGAAGATTATGAAGGATCATGAAACCCTTAGTACGCATAATGTCAAGGATGGATTGACGGTGCATCTGGTCGTTAAGGCACCACGGACTCCTTCCAATCAGACTCAGGAGTCCACACTGTCGCAGAGATTGCAAGGTATCTGAGCATCCAGTAATTGCTTTGTTTTGTACTTTACATAGAAGAAATTGTTATTGCGCAGGATATTTCATAATTTGTAATATAATTGGACAAAATTTGTTTAGCTAAGTATTTGTCATAAGAATATTCACATCTATATTGCCTTAGTGAAGGAGCAAGAAGTCTCGAGTAGTCGGTTTCATTAGATATCACATGACCCGTACGCAATGTGTTAATAGGCTACTGGTCGGTAAATTCTTAGTACAGAATATTGCTTTTCAGAAAATTAATTTTATGAATCATTTGTTTTTGAAATTCTTTTGAATATGTTTTTATTTGATTCCTAGTCATTCTGCAAGTTTTTCGTCACTTCAATTCAATATTTGCCAGGAAAATTCAACAAAAAATTGCATTGAACAATTTAATTCTTTAACATTCTTAATTTTTCATCTACTTTTCAAATAGTTTTGAATGCTTTATATCAAATGCTTAATAAAATGCGTTGGAACGTTAATTATCTTTGCTAATTGCAATTTAATGTAAGGAAAGTTCCATGTCCTGCGACTAATATTTCATTTGATGTATTAATGATTTGAATTGTTTCATCAAGGACGTATTATTCTGTTTCTTGTAAATAAAATATGTCCGCAATGATAATAATTTAATTTAGGCTATAGACATATATTATCATATATCCCTTCATTTTATTGCTAATGTTTACAAACTATATTCGTAAAATTCTTAAAATCAATAAAAAAAATTCCTAAAATCATATTTTCAAGAAGTTTCTTTCCCTTATGATAATTGTAAAGCACCATATACAAATTATATGCAAATGTGTAACATTGTATGTAAATTCTTCTTTCACCTTTCTTTCAGCCGACGTAAATGCAAGTCCTTTTGGTTTGGGCAGTTTAGGGGGGCTCGTGGGATTAGAATCTCTTGGCTTAGGTTCCCCTAACTTCGTAGAACTACAGCAACGTATGCAACGTGAATTATTCACAAATCCAGAGAGGATGCGTCAAATATTTGATAATCCATTGGTGCAAAGTTTGATGAATGATCCGGAAAACATGTGTAACATAGTAATGGCTAATCCTCAGATGCAAGAGCTGGTGCAACGTAATCCAGAAATCAGTCATATGATGAATAATCCTGCAATTTTGAGGTAAGCCTCAGTTTTTTTATAATGTAGAAGAAAATTGGTAATTTTTATTATAACTGAACTCACTTAATGGAACGCCGCGTTACATCATCAGAGGCCCCTCTGCAACAGAGTTGCCCTCACTGTGTTTCTTGAAAATAAATTTTCCTTTTAACGATAGATGTTCCGAGTAAAATATGCGATGCGCAATAACTCCAATCGCTCGTCGCATGTACAATACGTGGTATCTAATGCAAAGCGACTATAGTCGTCCCTTGTATGTCCATGACATTTTATGGAGAGCGACTATAGTTGCCCGTAGTATGTTAGTAAAATTTTATAGAGAGCGACTATAATCGCCCATAGTAACGAAAGGGTTAATAAGCCCTACTTTTATTCGTGACAATTGTGCATTACTTATACAGTATACATTAAAGCTGCAAGAAATCTGCAGGCCAGAGCTGACCTTGGAGGAGTGTCCCTCAGTTCCTATAAGTAGTCTTTGGTATCAACTAAAGACGTGGGGTTGTAGAATTTAGGCAATATTCCTCCAAGGACGGTTCTGGCGTGCAGATCTCGTGCACCCCAGGTATATATTGTGATTACAACCTTTGATACATTTTCAGGCAAGTAATGGAATTAGCTCGCAATCCGACGATGCTGCAAGAGCTGATGCGCTCTCACGACAGGGCTGTATCCAACTTAGAAAGCGTCCCGGGTGGTTACAACACCCTCCGTCGCATATATCGCGACTTCGAGGAGCCTATGCTTGCAGCAGCAAGCAACGAGCGTAATCCTTTCGCAGCGTTAGTAGAAAATAGCAGTAATCAGTCGGACAGTCAAGTGAATCCTCAGCAAGGCCAAGAAAACAGAGATCCATTGCCAAATCCTTGGGGTCAGAATCAAACCGATTCCTCTACTCCTCAACAAGGAAGAGGCCTATTGGATTCACCAGGAATGCAGAGTCTTACTGCTCAGATGATGGATAATTCACAGCTGATGCGAAATATGCTAAATGCTCCTTACATGAGATCAATGTTAGAGGCTATGGCAGCTGATCCGGCTATGGCAAGCAGAGTAATCGCTGGGTATCCATTCCTTCGGTCGAATCCACAGATGCGGGAGCAAATGCAAGCTATGATGCCAGCATTCATTCAACAAATGCAGAATCCTCAAATTCAGAACGTCGTCACCAATCCGGATGCATTGGCGGCTATCATGCAAATTCAACAGGGTATGGAACAGCTGCGTACAGTTGCCCCGGAACTTGTCGAGAAGTTAGTCATTGTTGTTGATATTTGTTGGATTTTTGTTAGCATTATAGAAGTGTTTTAACATTTTTGTTTATCGATTTCAGCATGGGCATCACTGTACCTCCTGCAGCAACGACGCCAAGTGCTGGCGCTACTAATCCCACTGCACCGACTACACCATCGACAGAAACAGATCAACAGGATGCATTCTCGCAGTTTATGGCAAGCATGGTAAGAAGTTTGTTTCATTTCTATTTGAATCGATATAATTAATGACTTGTTCTTTAGGTATCAGCAATGGCGTTAAATCAAGGAGTTGAAGTGGATGGGCAACCTGTGCCGCCACCGGAAGAACGTTACAGAGCGCAGTTAGAGCAGCTCACGGCAATGGGTTTCGTCAACAGAGATGCTAATTTACAAGGTATTGTAATGACTATGTGTAGTTTTTCTTCACCACTTACATTTAACTGTTCTTAGCAATGACTTTAACCCTTTGCTGTCTGAATCTTATAGCTGAATGATTTTTAACCTTTTGCTGGTAGCTCCGTTATCAGGGAGATCTGGGGAATTTTTATATTTTTTTTTATTGCGAAACATAATTTTAGAATGTATGCGCCACTTTTTTAATAGCAAAGCAAGATTATCAATTTTCCACAATTGGGCACACGCACTGTCTAAATCAGTAATTTTATTTAGTTGATCGCCGCGGTTCCTTTTCAAGTCGCTCCGCCTGCTTGTCCCAACCATCTGTTTTATTCAACCAAGATTCTCTTTCCTATCACTTGTCGGCGAGACACGTGCATCATCTTGTTTTTCGTGCTCGGCGTGTGTGGCATGTCTTTCCAGCGTGAGCTCAGATATGAATGTCTCCACAATGCGCCACCATGCTCGTGCCGATAGGCCCGAGCCTGGCAAGTCAATCCTGGTTGGGAAAACAGATGGATTGAAGAAGTAGGCGGAGCTACTCGAAAAAAGCATGCGGCGATCAACTAAATAAAATCATTGCGCTATAGGAAGGTGTGATACTTTTTACTAATTACATTGTTATTAATAAAAATGGCTCAAGTAATTTAAATAAATAACTTAAAAATTATCTAATAATTGGAGATTACGTCTAACTAATTTTTTTGCATCTGTGGGGTATTTGGAATTACTGGGTGTAACTTCTGAGTAAGTAACTAATGGGTCTCGTTTGTAGTTCTTCTATTTGGGAGATTTCATCAAAATTATTATTTAATATATCTTAAACTTGATGCTTAGAAATCCAGGTGCATGCAAATCCAGGAGAAAAAAACCGAAAGGAAAAGACTGAAAATTCTCTTTCCTAATATTTAGACTCTAAATAGTCCTGCAGTTGTAGATAGCTCATATAAATAATTATTCGAAGTGCAAAGGGTTAAATTATTCATCAGCAAAGTCAAATTAAGTTTGCAAAATTCTCAGAACGTGGATCGGTAACTTTTATCTGATGATGACAATAAGAGTAGATGGCAAGGAATATTTGGGTGAAGAAACAAAGTCATTGTGCAATTTTCAACTTGAAATTAAATCGATAAAAGGGTTAAAGTAAAGAAGAATAAATGTGTATAGCCTATAACATGAATCTCTCGAAAAAAACCCTTAGCCTACAATATCGTGTGACACTCGTGAAGCGGTAAATGGAGCATGAAATTTTGAAGTTTTTCAAAAATTACTAAATTAAAAATATCAGTCGGTCATAAGGTGTTTAAAATACATTTTTTTATAAAGGTTCTTGTAATCAAGAACACAATACTCCGGTTTTTCGCACGTTTTTAAAAATTCAATTTTTTAAAGATTTTTCTTGCTATTTCAAAAAATGTTTGCTTCCACGTATTCATTGCCAAGGAGTGCTGTAGCTCGCGCTCACGCATTGCCTATTAGAGGTTTTCTAACATTGTAATATTGTTCCTAATGTTACCTACTGGATGTTAGAGAATCTAAAGTTCAGGAACCAATTATGTCCAAAAGTCGAGGACCGACTGTATATCTCAATATGTTAAATAAGTACTTTTGAAAAAAACAGGAATTGAGATGGAAAAAGTGATAGATTCGGTAATCTGTGATTTACAAGATCAACGTAGAATATTTGCTCTACGACTGTCTTATAAGCTTGGAGAACTTTTGGAAAAAATTAGGAACTAGTCATTTTGACTTGCTCGGTAGTTTTAATGTTAATACTAACTTACCTTCTATTTTGAACCAGAACATAGTAAATATTCTAATGGAAAGTGTCACAGTGAGGGTCGAAAGGGTTAAACATCTAGATTTAAAAAGAAAGTGATTGATGTCACATTCATGATAAATGGAAATGATACAAATTCATAGGAGTAGCATGACATATAGAGTTTAATTGTGTAACACGTTAAGCGCCACACCGGTTCCTAGGGACCGGTCGTTGATTTTTCGTTCATGTTCATGCCGATCATTGAAAGTCAACGAGGCTACTCAGTTGCGCTTAATCGAGCCATAATTAATGATTTTAAGTAAAAAGTAGAGCATTTGATCAAAAATTAATAACAAATAGAAAGATACTTTTCCTAAAAAAGGGCCGAAAAGTGGCGGTCTTTAAGAGTGGGCGCTTAACGTGTTAACAAACTGCACCGATTCATGTTATATGTTATTAATGAGATGTTTGTTTTCAAGCTATCAGATCAAGTGTAATTTGTGTTTTTCTTTTAGCATTAATTGCCACATTCGGGGATATAAATGCCGCAGTGGAACGACTATTGGCTAATGGACAAGTGTCTATGAGCTAACCACCAATATGCAATACTGTTATTCCATTACTATTTTTAATTTCCTCCTTATTTACCTCTTGCAACAGGCGTGGTGAGAGATATCTGAGGTAACTGGCTGTCGAAAAACAAAAAAAAAAAGAAAAAAACAATTATAAACTTCTACCCCAGCTCTTGACAGAATACACGCTACTGACTCGTTCGATATGCATTTTTATTTTGTATCAATGGTGTATAACTCTATACGGATAGACGATAGAGCGCAATTATCAAGCAGCTGTAAACGTTTAATCACTTCACGAGTTTTTCTCAATGAAATTTCTAGTTATCGTTTATGTTCCCTCTTTCGTAATTTCTTCGATGTGCTCTGAAAGTAGCGCCGTTGAATGTCCTTATGTCGGTGTAAATTTGTTTGCGATGTATTCAAAGAGAATTATATTTAGATCGTAATAACGGAAGGATGTATCCTTCCTCTTTGTCTCTCATTGTACATTTAACGATGTTTCTTAGAAACGATGGAACCTGCATGGAAAATAGATCGCCGCATAATAATTATCAAGCTTTTTCTAGCTTGATCGACACGTCGATCGTTCGATCGTACGCGAATATACCACGAAAGAGGACAAATCTTTGTTTCGCTTAAGTGTGTGTAATCATATTAGTGACTGTAAACTGCATGAAAACGTTAAATATGTTCTCCTCTATATTTCTATTTCTCTTTCTCTACTGTCTCGCGTTAGAAAAATAATTACCGGGGTGTAATTATCAATCGCTAACAAGTAACGTTCGATGTATAGAACTAAAAATGAAAGATGACGATTTCGATGAGACGTAAATCGAAAAGTTTCAGTCAAAATGTGAGCATACTCTCTGCTTGAAAAATATGGGAATGGATAATATTTTGTTGTTGTGGTTCTATAATGTTTTCCATGTATGTTTTTATTTTTCTTGTATACATTCGGAAAATTGAGCTTTGAAGCATAACATTTCACGTGGAATGGTTAAAACGGTTAGGTGTCATGTGCGCGGCGAAGATGCGCAGAAATGACTTATCGATTGGTCGAAGAGACGGTTTGAAAATGTGGATATTTGAAATTTGGTGGGATGTCGTCGTTTGGTGCGATAAAACAAATGCACTAATTTTCATATAGAATCCACTTGTTACGAAGTGTTAAAGGTCTCGGTAGAAAGATATTGACCGCTATAACTAGAAATAATTTTCATAATAAATATGTGAAAGATATAATACATAATGAAAAGCTGGTCATTTAGCTGAATAATTTTGAAGAAAATCTGTTATGGACTATGTATATCTAATGTATTGTCTAGCATCCAAAAAACCTTTTGAAATATTGGATGTGCACTGGCTAAACAAAGAAGTGTCAGTTGTGCATAAATTTGAATCTGCAATTTTAAATGACCATGGAAAGTAAGTAAACTAGGAGTATCACGAAAATTTGAGTATTCTGTTGGTTATTTTAAAACAATTGTTATTGATTTGCAAATTTATATTATTAAATTAAATACAGTTTACCTAATGTCTTATCCCATGTTTAAAATTAATTTCATTAATTGTATTCAACATTTGAATCAGTCTCTTTAACCGACTGTTGATACTTAGACTTGTGCGCATTTCTACTGCGCATATAATCTTAGCTACGATATAGCGAGATAAAGTTCTTAGGAATCGATTGAATTATCGATTAATCTAAACTCGTTAGAATCGATATAATTCGATATGAAACTCAAGGCCACACTAAAGTACCGA
Source organism: Cerceris rybyensis (assembly GCA_910591515.1). Taxonomy (NCBI): domain Eukaryota; kingdom Metazoa; phylum Arthropoda; class Insecta; order Hymenoptera; family Crabronidae; genus Cerceris; species Cerceris rybyensis. Next base: position 62,972,604 of record OU342789.1, on the reverse strand, counting down.
AAAATACTATTCCATGGTTAAGAGTGTATTGGCACCAAAAGACTCCGTTCAAGTTCTCAAAAATATTAATTCCTCTGTTGTTCCAGTATCTAAAGTATGTCCATTTCAACGCCTAAATAATTGTATAACCTTGCTGTATCGTCGCTACGATTTAATGCCATATGCAAACATCACAGAAAATACTAGAGATAGGTTTCCGCCACGTGTAATTTTCCTTTTGCTTCAAAATCAATTTCCCAAAGTGTACAACGGTAAGAAGCGACGTTTATTGTTTCGCTTTCACGCCTAAGCGGCACTGTGTTTCTTCTTTCTTCTTTGTTTCAATTCTAAACGTAATGGTACTATGCATTAATTACGTGTCCCTCTTTTAATACAAATTTAGAGATTTGTAGCGTGACGATCGAGAATTCTATGGTGTAGGTTGTTTATAGAGGATCGTGCGCGCATGCGCACGCGTCGTGGAAGGTCGATTTAACGAGAACTTCACATGTAAATGTGTTAAATTGGAAAACGTAATCGTCGGTTAGTTTTAAGAATTATTATTAAATGAAATAAAAAGAAAAAGAAAATGTGCGAAAAAAAAGTAAATACTACAAGGTGAATGTTGTAAATTATCTTTATCAGAAGAGAGAGCAGTTATAATTTTATTATTTTTGATTGATGTACGATTACATGAATATCCATTACACGCATTATTAATACCTTTTACGTGTATCCTTCATTATAACTTCACTAAACACAAGGCATTCTGTACAAGCGATTATATTGAGAAATAAAATTATGGTTGGTTCATATTAATGAATTTGAACTATTAAATGTGAAACGTGTAAGGTACGATGCCTGGATACCTTGGCAAAGTATACGTTTACGACTGGATGACATGCGAATATAGGACATATGTTTAGGAGTACTATAGACTGGAACCTATGTAAAATATATTATACTATACTTCAAATCGAGCTATATTTTTAATTACCTTATTTCATTTCGCCGTGAGTGTTTCTATAGGCGAACGTTCTATAGTTTAATTTGGCAACCATGAGATTGAGTGTCGTATTATTTAATTGCACGATATTGATCATATTAGAAGTCAGAGCAATCAGTTTAACCTTTTTCAAATTTTAACATGTTAATTCGATGCGCACTTTCATGTTTTAACACTTCGTCACGGTTCTTTAATTCAAACATAAACGGTTGCTCAGCTATCCGACCGCGAATTGTCACGCGCATGCGCGCCACCTATCCGTTCGACCGTTCAAATTTGAATAGCTGTGCATCTGCGCAGTTGTTCGTAATTTTTAATTTTCTCTTTCACACTTCGTTCGCGCATGTAAAATTTTCCATAGAAATTATAATATTTAACACTAAAATGATCACAGTCAAATCTCTCATATTTAAATATATAAAATAAGTGTTTTAGTTCAATAATTTAGGTATAAATTGGTAAAATGAAAATTGATCAGTCATTCTTGATATATTTAATTTAACGTAACAATAATATTATTGAAAGAACTTTATCGTGTCGCATCTCATCAATCCTCCAGTGGAGGGATCTTTCCACCTTTTCATACATGTACCTACACCTAATATATTGTCCCACCAAAATCTATTGTTTTTAGCCCCCAAAGTCCACAGTTTTTCATCCCACTTCGTCAAAAACACTGCTCTTCCTGCGCAACCATGTATCACTGACCGAGCAAAAGAAGTCACTTCATAAGTGATTTGCTCTGATTCGCCCGATGGATAGAGACATCCCCCGTCATGACGTCATTTTTCATTCTAGTGCGTGATTGGCCGAAAAAGAGTTTAACCCATTTCACGAGCGCATATTTGCGCGCAATTTTTAGTGGTCACTATTATCGAAGGACAATAAGGAAAAATAAATTGCAAATATGTGGTTTACGTCCACACATATTACTGATAATGCCGGAAATGCCGATTAGTTATTTTATGGAGTATTATAGTATTTGAAATATTGAATGCATAAAGCTACTTCACAATTTTCACCCTGATGAATTATTTCTTTTCTCTTCTTTTGTCCCTCTCATTTTGATTATTATCAGTATCACCTCTATCGGATCTCATTTCAATAATTCGTCTTCGTTTCAGTGGACTAACTTCTTCTTCACTATAATCAGAATTGTTACTTTCATCTCCAACGACACCTTTCATTTCTATTTTTTAGCTAACTGATAATGACAGTGAGCAACAAAATTGTGCGTATGAATACGGCTCCGGATTATAGTGACCAGGAAAATTGAGCGTATATATACGCTCTCGTGATAGTGACCAGGAAAGTTGAGCGTATGTATACGCTCCGTTGATAGTGAACCGGAAAAATTTAGCGTATATATACGCACCGGTGATAGTGACCAGGAAAGTTGAGCGTATATATACGGCTCCAGTGATAATGCCCAGAAAAATATAGCGTATATATACGGCTCCGGTGATGGTGATCAGGAAAATTTAGCATATACATAAGGCTCCGGTGATAGTAACCAGGAAAGTTGAACGTATATATTGGGTGAGCAGGAAAGTAATTTCGGTTTTTGATGAGAGCTAGCGTTACGTTTGTTGTCAATGATTTTTGACAATGTTATGATTTTTTTCTTCTAACAATCGAAAGTTGTGAAACTTTTGACTTGGCTTAGAAACAAATTGCGCTTTATTTTGTTTGTAATTGTTTGTTTAGGAGAATTGTAACATAGAGCGAAAAACAAACATTTTTGGTATGTTTTACTTTTTTATTTTTTGCAAAATCCAAGCTTCGTTGGGAAGTGATGTCACAGCCTCCATGTTGCCCTGATCTGACACCATTAGATTACCATTTATTTTTCAGCTTGCAAAATTTTTTGGATGGTAAAACTTTCAATGGCGATGATAGCCTAAAATTGCATTGGGTTCAGTTTCTTGTTGACATGGGCCAGTATTTCTATAAAAACGGAATCACGAATTTGTCAAAACGATGGCAAAAGGTCATCGAGTAAAGGTCATCGAAAAAATTCTTTATTAAAAAAAATTGAGTTCCATTTCACACTACAAAACCGAAATTACTTTCTTGCCAACCCAATATATGCAAATGGGTTCAACTGTAATATCACTTTTTGAAATACTGTTATAGTTCCATGCAATATAAAGAAATTTGATAGCAAAGGTATATTTTAAACTTTGTCATACGATGCAAATCGATTAACAACGAAATAAGTGTTTATTTTTCAATTGTCATTAACCAAACTCGAGTTTCAAGGACCGGTACAATGGGAATAGTCGGTACGACTACAGCATTCCCTTACCCCGTACCACAAGCCAACTGACTTCACTATTTTGGCGGAGAATAATCCCTACATCCGTACAAGAAAGAGAAACTTAAACGTAAAACGGCCATACCCCCACTCCTCGCCCTCTAACTACTAAGCTCGTTGTATACTCCGATCAGTCGGTGCGCCGCAGTCTCCACTCTCTCAGTCTATGCGGTACGGCCGGACGATTCAGTCGGTATTTGACCGTGCAGCGAGACACTCGCTCCCGAAGCAGCAGCTGCGCAGTGTCTCGCGTCGGAACGACCCAACGGGCAACATTCTGCTTGACGTTTCTTGTGTGTGAGAGAAACTCTCCGCGTTTGCGGAGTCTGCGCGTACGGGGCGCGGACGAATCGCGTCGCGAGTATGCCATCACGCTGGACGGCTCACGTGTGCGTTTGAATTTTCGAAAAGAGCAAGTGAACCGAAGGCGGTTAGTGGTGCAGGTGTGTTGTTCGGTGTGGTGGAAAAAAGGTGGTGCTCGCCAGGCAAGCAGACCTGCTTCGGTGCGTTCTCGTCGTCGAAAACGTTGGCAGAGCAAGCGGAATGTGGCACGAGGTGAGTTAGCAGCCCGCCCGGTTTCGCTTACCGAGGCCAGGGACGGACCTCCGTGGGCCCTTTTCCTTTCCTTTGCGTATTTATTCTACCTTACAGACCCTTTTGCTATGCGAAATATGTCGTATTACGTTAAGCCATCTTGAGATTCGTTTTGATAATTATCTTATTATGGGGATGATTCGATTGTTGATGAGAAGTTTATAGGGTAATGGAACATATTGGAGGATGCAGAGAAGTCAAGATGTAGGTGCTTTTGGAAATGAAGTTGAGGAATATGTTATTTTATTCTATGAGCTTCGAATAGATTGGTGGAGATACTACGTGATGTGGAGAGTATTTATATTTGGTTCTGTTTTGTTTCATTAAGTTTCATCGTACCTAACACCTGTCATTAGGTGTTATTATTAATTTTAACGTTTTATGAGATCTTGTGACTTTGACTAATACAAGATATATATGAATTTCTGCTTATTGAAATCACTTTTTAACTTTGCCAGCTATTTTTATTTAATTCTTGAAAATCATAGACCTCTGCGATAAAATGCTTAGACACGAAGCTCGATGCATTATTTGAAGTAGTATATGTATTATATTTATATTAATATTTGATATTTTCATGTAATTATCACCTAATTAATCAGATGCGGTAGTATTAATTTATCAGTTATTGAACTAGTTTCTATCAGAAATATCGATGTAGAAAGATAGTTCGAACAGATTAGGAATTGATGTTTCCATATATTTTTCAATTTTTGTGTATTGGATTAGATTGTTATTGTAAAAGTGTAAGTAGATCTCATTGGCATCAATATATACAAACACGTTAAAACGCAAATTCGAAATATCTCGATTTGAAAAGAAAGTTTCTTATTTCATATACAAAGTGAATGGTTTATTTGTTACGATTGTTCGAAAACAATCTTTCCTTTTAGGTAATGCGCAGATTTCCTTCGAAGCGTGCGATCATTGTAAACGCAAAGAAAGGTTACGTTTCTGTTCGAGGAGATAGGATCGATAAATACGTTAGGCGCCAACTGGTTGTCGGGAGAATAACGTATGAAAGGAATCACGATTTAAAGATGTAACCGTCACGATATTAAAAAGTGTATTGACTAGCTCCTTGGCTCGTTACGCTTAACATGGTGCTGCATTACCGACAGTGATATAAATCGATAAAAGGAATAAAATGTACAAGGGTTAGAATCGAGATGACGTTGATTTATTAATGCCAGAGGTTGAGGATCGTAAGGGAATTCGTGAATGCGTTTTCTTAGAAATTTTACTAGATATTTGAACATTAGAATTATCAAATCGTTCGAAATGGTCGGAGCATCATTTTTTCTAAATATTTCACTTTATAGGATAGTCATAATGAAAATATTTCACTTCTATCTTATAAAACTTAAATTACTTCATTGATCGGTCTTTTTAGTTCTTGCCTCCTTGTCTCTTCAAATTATCCTATTCTAACATTGAAACTACTAAGGCGGTCAAAATGATTGTTACTCAATTTTTGCAAAATACTTCACGAATGCATACAGGAAATATTTGACTTCTATGTTACAAAACTTAAATTATTTAATTAATCGAACTTGTACGTTTCTGAATTCTTCTTTCTCCAAATTAATCCGTCCTCCTCTAACATTGAAACTAAGCCGGTCAAAATGACGAGTTCGCAATTTTGTTCAAAATATTTCACGAATGCATAGGGCAGTCATACAGGAAATATTTGACTTCTATGTTACAAAATTTAAAATATTTAATTAATCGAACTTTTAAGTTTCTGATTTCTTCTTTCTCCAAATTACTCTATCCTCCTCTAACATTAAAACTAAGCCGGTCAAAATGACGATTTCGCAATTTTTTCAAAATATTTCGCGAATGCATAGGGCAGTCATGACTTTTATGTTACAAAACTTAAATTACTTAATTAATCAAACTTTTAAGTTTCTGATTTCTTCTTTCTCCAAATTACTCTATCCTGTTCTAACATTGAAAGTACGAAGGCAGTGAAAATGACAAGTTCGCAATTTTTCAAAATATTTCACGAATTTATAGCGCAGCCACGCCATAAATATTTCACTTCCACTTTATGAAACCTAAATTATCTAATTGATCATCTGTCTCATCCCTTTTCTCCCTTTTTTCCCGAAGTAGGGGAGAGCGGGGCTAAAAGTTACCAAAGTAAGTTGTTCCGATTGAAATAACTCCGCGAGGAGAAGAGATAAGAATATTGTGTAAATTCGTAATGAAATGGAATGCCACATTGCACCAACAATAGCCATTTTAAACAAACGAGTAGGACCCAGAACAACGGAACGACAGCACATGCCTCGCTGGTCCTCGTAAGAATATATTTTCGCATTTGGTATTTGTGGTCTATCTCACGAATGATTCGTACGATATTGTTGAGTAGTACTTATATAAACAGACTTGGTTTAATCATTTATTGTTTTTTATTTCACAAATAATAGCTTTAACAGATATGGTAACAACTTATTCCGGCTTGTTAACAACTTGCTCCAAGTCGGGGTAAGTTGTTACTTTCCGACTTTAGGCATTAAAAAATTACTAATAAAGGAATCTCTCAAAAAATGACCCAAATAATTGTCTTAATATCAAAGTTACATATGTAAGTTGATTTTGATCGCATCGTATGAATACTAAAAGCAAGTATTTTAACAAATTTTTAAGTTAACTAAAAATCTGAACTTTTAGCCCCGCTCTCCCCTACTAAGGCGGTGAAAATGACAAATTTGCAATTTTTTCCAAATATTTCACGAATTTATAGCCCAGCCACGCCGTAAATATTTCACTTCCACTTTATGAAACCTAAATTATCTAATTGATCATCTGTCTCATCCCTTTTCTTCCTTTTTTCCCGAAGTACTTAACATTAGATCTACGGTAGCCGTCAAGTTGCCGGGTTTCTACTTTTTTCTCGTACTTATAAAAAAAGCAGTGCAGTAAATATTTCACGCGTATCTTATAATTAATATATTATGTGATAATATATTTAAATATACGAGTTTTATCAGTCGTAGATCTAGTGTTAAATGTGACACATATAACACCGGTAGTTCTAACGTTAAAGAGATTTAAAAAGCACGAGCGTAGAAATAAAGCTAAACGATAAATGAAAAAGTGTCAAGCGTTAAAATAATTTGAAACGTAGTTTAGAAAATTGACGTCTTTTAGCTGCGTCGACATCCTCAGACTGCAAGATGTCATTTACAGTATTAAGTAATGCTGAAAGTAAACGTTCAGCATCTTCTGCGTCGTTTCAAAGCATGACTATATTTAGAAACGCCTGCCTTACTCCAAATGAAAGCAGAGAATTATAAAGGCAATTTGCTGTCATCGGCTAAATTGAATGTCTTCAATTTCGACAGTTATTTACCTTGCAATGTTTACTCATTTGTTCTTTGTTATGAAATTAAAATTAAATCAGAAGCTTAGTTAATCTTACAAGTTCATTAATCGTTTTAACTTCTGACTATTCACAATTCTCTTATTACTTATCCATTTCTGGTATTATTGTTGCCCTTAAATAATATTATATAATATTAATATTAGTTAATGTTATTATTACTTATTAATAATAACTGAAATTGACGTAGATAAGAAAGTTGAATGAATTCATTTATTATAATTAATTAGTAATTTTCTTTCTTCTTTCAAAATTCATTCAATTCTGTGACTCTTCATTGATCAAATTTCTCTTTAATTTTCAAACTCATTAAAATTTGCAAGAACTACTAAAATCTGATTAATTTCATATTTTTATCAAGCAGGAACTTTGAAGACACCGATATATAGATTTTTGATAGACATTCATCTTTTTAACTCCAATATTTAAATATTCAATATATTAGAAAATTCATAAATATTCTAATTTAAAATTTCTATGAAATTCCATTGAAATCAACAGAGCCGGTCACCGGTGACCCCCATGGCATTCAACGTGTTAAATACCCTAGTAGAACTTTAACAATAAATAAACCGAGTCCGATATGAAAGAAGTAACTATAAGTAATTCAAATTAATTTTCAATTAATATTGGAAAAACACACACCTCTCTAAGATAAACCAGTGTTTGTTTACATTTAATTCAACACACTTCGAGTAATCTCATAAATAAACAAGTTGTCGTAGGTTAAAAGTTATCGTTTCTCCGTTTACGAATTCTGCAACTACAGATTTTTATATGGCTTGTTTCACGCAAAAAGACGAACGTAACCTTGGTCTTTTTACGTGCCACCATATACTTTTTTTTAAAGCAGTGTCGTAAAGGGCGTCGAGACAAACTCGACGATGGCAGATAAAGCCTGTTTTTCTTCAACACTTTGCGTCGAAAAACATTCCCAAACGTATAAGGTTACTTGCTACTACGCGAGTCGAACAGTAGGGTGATTCAGTGATACACAGCGGCTGAATGTAAATAGCATTTTGACATTGACTCGTCACGAATCCTAACTCTTCTCAATAATACACAATCGTGTTATTATTCGCTCGTATCATCGGCCCTTGGAGCGCGGAACATTTACGGGCTTACCGTTCACTGCGAACAGAATACTTAAAATACCGACGTCAATTCATAACCCTCTTTGACCTCTGAACTTTTAACTCGCTCTTCTTCTTGACTAAGGTTTACAATAAGGCAGATTTTCTTGTACGTTTTATGGCTATGGAATAGGTAACTTTTTGGGAAGGAAAATTAATATTTGGAATGTAGTGTCTTCGTGTTTTGTTGCATATCTTAATCCCAAAAGCCAATTCGAAGTAATTTTAACGCCTTGTAGTACCATTTTTTTTTACCTGAATGCGCAGTAACTTAGAATTAATTACTGAAACAACAATCTATGTTTGATTTCCAACATAGCGTATTATTAAATAAAATATTAACACGTTCACGACGGGCTGAACCACCGGTGATGCATTCATGTCTGTCCCATTGGGCGGGCTGATCCACCGGTGGTACGATTCATGTTTGAGCGACCGGTGCTGGCGCATTTAAAGAACTAATTACTGTAATTAGTAAATTTATTTACATTGTTATATAGTATAATATAATATTATATTGGAATGTTTTTCTTAACCAGCTATAATAAGATGACATTTGTTCAGACGAATCAACGCCTTTTTTGCATTACTGCGCCGCCGGATAGGAGAACAAACGAAAAACACAACCGCCCCCTGGTGGGAACACTAAATTCAGGCCCCGTCGTGAACGTGTTAAATAACAAAGAAATAACTTGATCGCATCGTGATCCACTGATATTTTTAATTTGATCATTTTTCGAAAACTTCATGATTGCCAATTGAAATTTTGTAATATTTCATATCAGTCGTTATTATACGGTAGGGAGTTCAGAAAGAACATTTTTGCGATTTAATATACATATGTATAGGAGGTGTACCACTTAACTTTATCCCCTTAAAAAAAAGGAATTTTTTTTTGCGCAAAAAGTACGTAGGCTTGTATGAGATACAGCGTGTTATTATTACAGTGTATACCATTCATTGAAAGTTTAAGGAATGCTCTGTTTATCTGTGTAACCTTCAACAGCCTTGGGTATATTCCCGAGGATCTCCGCTTTTACGTAGCTTCCTGAATACCGAGAGTATGATATCCCATAGTTTCAGGTGAGAAATGCAAAGATGTTATGATACATAAGTCATTGTGTGCATATCACGTGGGAGAAATTCCCTGGAGATTTCCGATAGAGAATACCAACACGAGTTCACTGTTTAATAGCCCTTGATACTAACTTCATTTTCACCATAGAATATTACAACTTTGCGCTGTAAAAAGTAGCATAAACTTTAAGTACTTATTATAGATAAAACGTTGCTGACTTTATACTTATTATATTTAACTCCTTGACTGCAAAAGATATATATATATATATATATAGACGTTCAAAGAATTTTGCCAGTAATGCACTTCAGTTGAAGTTTTGTTGCAGTGTAAATAACCCAGTACGAACCGTTTTTAACACTAGATTTACGGAGCCAATTTGGCTCATTCAAAATTATGATTACTATATATATAATATATTGGTTGATTAATTTTTTTAATAATAAATTTTCCATTTAAATTGATTTGGAACTATTTTCTTTGCAAAAAACTTCAACTTTCTTGTATGAGTCAAATTGGCTCACTTCAGAAAAATAGGTATATCAACATCCACAAATATAGTGTTAACACTAAAATTACACATAAAAAACACTAAAAAACACATTAAATAAGTACTCTATAGAAAGAGAAATCGAATGGTGAGAAAGATTATCACTTGAGAAATTTTTGTTTTATAAGATAGACTCTATCTCTCTATCTGATAGAGGCAGTATATTTACTGTATGGATCCTCTATAAATTTTTGGAATTTTTAGAAAAAATTGTATATCGGTCATTTTGACTGCATTGGTAGGTTTAACCCCTTGTAACCCAGATCATAAATTCTAAAATAAATAAAAACCGAACTATCAGAATTAATTTGCAGTAATATACTAATTAGCGGCATCTCTGCGTAAGATGGTGTATTGTTTCGATAGTATGGTATGTAGCAGTGATGATACAATGAGTTAAAAGGGAATAAATATGGTCCGTATGGAATTTGTAGAATCTTTTTTAGTTTGTTACAGAAATGTCACAAGGGGCTACAAGGGGTTAATGTTAATAATCGCCCTGCAAACGTTTTGCCGTATTTTTTTATGGTTTTGGTAGTAATGGTTTATGTTTTTTTAAAGTAACTGTATTAAATAAGTGCTTTGGAAACAGAGAAATTGAAAAGTAAAAGCAACGATCACGTGGAAGAAATTTCGTAGAAATTACTAATAGAGAGATCAAACAGGAGCTCACTGTTTGACACTAGAACTATCGGCGTTAAATAAATAAGTACTTTGAAAAAAGGGGAATCAAGAGGCGGAAAGTTGATCAGTCAAGTAATTTTTGTTTTCTAAGATTTATGGCAGGGGAGGAAAGGTATTGATGGAATTCATCATTACTGGAGAACCGATTGAAAAGTGTGGGAACAATTTGTTACCTTTACTGAAAAGAATTTGAGCCGAAAGAGGTTGAAGAATTTGAGCTATGTGGCCAGTAGATGCCGTTCCAGGCAAATGGTTCACAGTTGGCATAAATAATGGGGTCACGTACAAGATTAGCCCGTTTCTTACGTCATTGCCATAACTTTACTCTCTTTTTCGTCTTTCATATCTACGCCACCATTTTCCAGCTTAATTTCAATGCAAAATTTGTTTATATTCTCCATAACATTACTGAAATTTCGTATACAATGTTTTCCTAATACTCTAAATTCCATGATGGACATCAGTGTCCATAATTAAAGAATTTAATGACATATTTATAAATAAAAATATTCACAAATTCATTATAATATTGAATATTTAAATATTGATGTTGGAAAAATAAGATGTTGTTGTACACAAAGCGATTTTTATCTATAACCGTTTAAATTATTTAACACTAGATTTACGGAGCCAATTTGGCTCATACAAAATTTGATTACTATATATATAATATATTGGGTTGTTAACTTTTTAAATAATAAATCTTCCATTTAAATTGATTTGGAGATATTTTCTTTGCAAAAAACTTCAATTTTCTTGTATGAGTCAAATTGGCTCACTTCAGAAAAATAGGTATATCAACATACGTAAATCTAGTGTTAATGTAAGGCTCTTCTATAAAATGGAGAATTTTTGTAAAAATTGGAGAGCCAATCATTTTGATTGCATTGTTAGTGGTACTGTTAAGGTGACTCTTCGTTTTACTAAATTTTCTGGTGACCTCGTGTCGATAGTAGATTTAGATAACTGATATATTTAGTTAAAGTATCGTTCCTTATGTGTGTAAAAAATAGGCTCGAAAGTAGTCCTGACTTGAAAGCCTCAATTCAATTCCATTTTATGTTAGGTTATTTATGGAAATCTGATTTATGTCAAACATTTGAGTGCACGAGACTACATATACTCGTATTATTTGTGGACACATGTGTGCGCATGCGCCAAGATTTATTTAAGGAATAATGTGTTTTTCCTATGGTGTCGAGACGATAACCCTGATTACGCGAGCGTTACGGCTTCAGATGGGATCAAGTTCAGCGTGTATTCAATTTTAGACAATGTTATGTTTAATCATTTATTTTACGTGCTTAGCACTCATACAGAGGGTTTCTTACTTTAATGCTTCGACTGGTATGGACGTATATATACGCTCAGATATCCAATTTTAATTATGATTTATCAAAGTTTGCATACGAAAGTGTCATTAAAATAGTGAAATAAAATCATTTAAATATGGCCCACAAATTGCAATTTGCAGCTTGAATCTTCTTAACCTGCATCAGTCCTTGGGTTTTCTGTCTAATTGTAAATTAAGATTCAGTTTAATTCAAGTCGAGACAAATTGTACACAGTAAATGCATATTATGCTCAACAAAGTTCTTTCAAGCAAAGTAAGAAAGTATTTTTAACATAACTCTTAATGTTCTCTAAATAATTGCGGCTCACATCTAACGCACCCTGAATTTTCCGCCCCTGTCTATTACTAAAGGACATATTGTATGTACGAATCTCTGAACACTTTACTTCACACATCACAATTTTTAATTTAAAGCTTAATGTTCTCTAAACATTTTGCGCACATCTAACACAACCTGTATGTACGCCCCTGCCTAATACATGATACTACCTCCAAAAAATACAGTCTAACAACCTCTAAACACATTACTCTGCACGTCACAATTTTTAATATGAAGCCTAACGTTCTCTAAACATTTTGCGCACATCTAATACAATTTGTATGTACGCCCCTGCCTAATACATGGTACTACCACCAAAAAATACAGTCTAACAACCTCTAAACACATTTTTTTGCACATCATAATTTTTAATATAAACTTGAATGTTCTCTAAACATCGTGTGGCTGTGCACCGTACATCTAACACACTTTCAATGTACACCCCTGTCTAATATATGATACTACCACCTAAGGATAAATTTTAACAACCTCTAAACACATTATTTCAAATATCATAATTTTTCATATAAAATTTAACGTTCTCTAAAACATTTTGCGGCTGTGTAGTAGCGTACACCTAGTACACCCTGAATTTCGCCCCTGTCTATATATGATATCACCACTTAACCCCTTGTCCTACAACGATCGAGTGACACTCGTGATCAGATAAATGGAATAGGAAATTTTCAAGTGTTCAAAAATCGATGAAATTAAAAGTATTAATGAGACGCGAAGTGATAATATTATTCCTCTAACATTAATATTATATTAAATTATATGGCATATCAAGAACCACTGCTCATATTTTATTTTAACAATTAAATCCTGAATTATAGCGGAGACAGTCACGAAATAAATCGTAGTGCAAAGGGTTAAGGACATATTGCAGTAATCTCTAAACACATTACGTCACATATTACAATTTTTAATTTAATGCTTAGTGTTCTCTAAGCATTTTGCGACTGTGCGGCGCACACCTAGCACACTCTGAATATACGTCCCTGTTGGCAACCTATGGCGTACACAGTATGCATAACCAGTCCAAAATATAGAGCTCAAGCTCCAGTAATGAAAAAGGACCGTTGACACATTTGCCAGTGGGAAGTTGTAAGACTTACGAAGTAATCAAACTCCAACAGCAATAAAACTGTCCGTTTGAGGGGCCCTGAAGGCTTACGTCGTCCCTGAACGATAGAGGAGCGGTGGCCTCGCGATTCGTGTACGCAGGATATTTTGTACCCGTTACTCCCTCGAACGCATTCCATCTCACGCTGCTGAATCGCCGTGAAGATTAATTTGTCCTCGGACAAGTTCGAGTGTTAGGGAATCCATCCGTTTCTTTCGTGTCTCCAGGGCTCAGCATGTGTGCCGTGGCCAGATTTGCATCTGCGTTTTTTTCTCGCCTTCCAGTCGTCGCGATCGGACTCGCGTGACACGTGTGAGGAGTATGTTCGCGTGGGACCTTTTTTTTTCTCCTACTTGTTTGTGATTTATGACGATACTTTAGGGAGTCATTGTCGGCAAAAATTCTTTTTGAAGATGTCTGATTTGTCTTTTTTTTTGGATGTTTAAGAACTTTGATTAATTTCTGTCGATTTTGCAGTTGATGTAGTGTCTTGTATAAATTGTTTTTGAAGCTATATTAATTTGAAGTTGGGTAGATTGGTCGAAGTACGGGTCTGAATTCAGACACTGTAGTAATTTTTGAAAGAGTTTAGTTTGGGAAGTGTCACTGGTAGATGTCTTTTTTTGTAGGAAGTTTCTATCTGATGGAGGAATCGCTTGATTCATTGCCAAATTTTTTCGTTTGGACCACATCAGTTGGTAAAATTATTAGGGAGACCGGAAATGTTTTTTTACATTAAAACCGAACAATTAAATTTGTAACAATTTTGTTTCATTAATGAATGATGAAATCACTCTTGATACGAACAACCTTTTGTCATTTAATGTGCAAATTTTCAATACTGGATCGATAAACGTTGGTGTTTGAATAAAATATATGGAAAACGACATTACTTTCCGGTCGTTCTAATATTATTCCTGCTACATCTTGGAACATAAACGGGAAATTTACAACAGTAGTATTTAAAATATATTTGATAGCTACAGAAATTTCTGTACCAATTTCCTGTCTTCCTCGATAAGGTGCTTTTTTAATCATAAAGATATATAAAATACATTTTAAGTCTTTCCACCAGGATATATAGCGCTTTGAAATATTCCCGCCAATTTGTAGCCACAGGAACGCCTTTCCCGCGCTTTTAAAACAAGTTAGGTTAGGGTGCCCATACGTCCAGAAGTCTCCAACCGAGAAACTTTACTAAAAGAAAAGACACTTTATTGCACATTTCCGTACAAAATACGACGAAACATGATCACGTCTTCATTATAAATTAAACAAAAGTAAGGTTAGAAAATCAGGACAACTGACTGTTCCCAACGAACATGTTAGAACACCGGAACAGTAGGTATAAAAACCGGAACTAAATCCGGGAAAACCGGTACATGTGGTCACACGTGGTCTGCAAATGTCCAGGAAAGTTGGCAAATTCTCGGAATATTCTATTGGTACAATCTTGACATACGTACCCTTATTGTTAGACAACCACCATATGTTTTTAATGACTACTACCTTGGGAATAGGGGAAAGGAAATTGCTATTGCTATGAGGGTACAGGCTGAACGTCTACTTCTTCAATGCTTCTACAGAATAATCAAACATAAAGTCGTATTATTAATAATTCCTAAACTGATTAACCCTTCCACTGTGGGGAACCCTTAGAAAATAAAATAATAAAATTACTACACTAATTAAATAAGTAAATAATTGAAATATAAAATAACCAAATTTTACATTGTTTTGTAAAAAATATTTGAGGTACAAAGATACATATATTTACAAATGTCACCTTTTCGAAGCAAAGGATTAAACATTGTTTAACTCTTTGACGCACATGGATTGAGAAAATAAAATTATCCATGTTGCACGGACATTTTCTAAAATTAAAGTTGGCTGATATTTATTAACAAAGCTATATACTAATACAAAATTACGAGGTAGGACACTTAATTACGCCGTGCGTCGAAGAGTTATCCGAAATTGACAAAGAAAATCTAATTTCATTAGAATTGGAAGTCATTTCGCAATTCATGTAATGTAATTACCTGTCCTTGTATGTATATGGTAGTAATCTCAAATCGTTTTAGGTGCGAGTTACCTTAGTTAGATTTGTATCTAGGTTAAACTATTTAAGGAAGGTTAAACACATAATTACACGTAGGGCAGTGAAGTGAAAGAAAAGCTTGTAAGAATGTAAGTCCACTGGTTTATATGACCAAGCGTCAGTATGTGTAAATATCTGTTCATTTTGTGCACTCACTTTAAAAGCATAAATAGCTGAACACTTATCCTATAAAGGAAATCCTTGATTTGCAAAATAGTAAATTTGGTTTTTAAGGTAGTTCTAGGCACTTATCATTTTTCGATAGATTTCCTTAAAATTTTGAAAATATATTCTTCATGATATTTTATAATTATAACCGGAATCTCAACGAGTTCGTCCACACGGTTAATGAATAAATCGTGTTTAAAAATAATATATTTAACATGGGCCTTATGGAAAAAAATTTTTGCTGAGTCCGTAAAATCTTGTTTTATTTTTCTAATGGAAAAACGAGTCGATGGATTCTAATAAAAAATTAGCAATGTATTATTTTATGCTTTTGGAATATTATTGAATTTTTTCATAATTTTTTACTTCATAGTTATAGAGAAAGATGTTTTTTAATGTCTAAAAAGTGAATGAAATTACCTCTGTGAAGTTAGCCCCTGCATTAATTCTTACGCAATTTTTTTCATTTCTAATGAAAAAAGAAACTTTTAGTTCTGAATCCAGCTAGAACTACCTTAAATGAAAGAATTTGATTTACGGAAGGGTGAATTTGAAGTGTGCAACCTATGTCATCTGACAAGTCATTTGGGAATTTCATTGATTCATCACCGTTTGCATAGCAGTTAATTCGCAAGGTCTCGAAGTCTTTGTTCCTCGATTCAAGGCCATCCCCGTCTCTTTTCGTTTCTTTTTAAATAATATTTCACTGGAAATACGAGATGCACGCATGGACCACCATAATTCCCGCGTATGGACGTTTGCTCTGAGAAAACAGATCTCGTGAACCGGTGTCATTATGGTTGAAGTATGCGGCCCCGTTTTGTACTTTATGCATGTGTGTGTACGCACAAGATAACTGATAACGAATAATTAAAGAGATTTCGAATTGTTGACACATTCATTAGATGCATTTGCTGATAATTGTGAGAGTAGCTTGAGACAAATATTCAAAAAATGGAGAGTAGCTCAAAACTATGGGTTTTGAGGGGTTCGATGGAAGGAAGATATGCATTTGTTTGTATTATTAATTAAAGTCTCCATTCAGTCTAGTGTCGTGTATTATATTTACAATTCCTAGTGTTTCTTTTACAACCTAGTTTTGTTATTTTATAACTGGTTAAATGGCAGTTGCATAAAACTAATCTACAAACTCTTTGAATATAATGATGCATATTGCTTTAATATTATAAACATTAAGGGTATTTAAACAAGGGTCGAAGGGAAAGTGACGACCAAAATGCCCAAGAATTTGTGGATATTTTCGGAATTATCCTAAAAATTAGACACTCAAATAGAATTTTAATAGCAGGGGACGATAGAGTGGAGATTTTTCTTGGGGAAGCCATAACTGAAATTTACAAAACGAGGTGTGTTTTCGGCTGAGACATTAAAATAGTTCCGCAAGGTTCAAGAAGTTGTCAGTGATTCTCGGTGCAGCCGTTTCATTTGCATTAGAATTATATGTAACTTGCTTTACAAATATATTTTATATATTTTACTTTCTGCCAAAAATTCTACATTAACCCCTTACCGTACAACAACGACTGGTATATACTCGTGATACGGTAAATTGGATAGCAAATTTTTCAAGCTTTGCAAAACCTATCAAATTGAAAGTATTAGTCAGACGTGACGCGATATAATTATTTCTATAATACTGATATCAAGTTAAATTATACGATACTTAAAAAATCACTGATCAATTTTTATTTCACCAATTCAATTCTGCATTATTGTGGAGACAGTCACAAAAAATCGTACCGCAATGTGTTAGACAACGTATTATGTTTGTAACATTAGACTACATAAATAAATACTATCATTCACTTGCATTTAAAATTGGAAGTTTAATTCTACGAGCAACGGGAGGAATTATTTCCGCTTCATTGGGCAAGAAGTACGACAACTGCCGCGCGTTGTCAAAATACACTCGACTGGCCTCGGCGACCGTAACCTACAGGTGTCTGTCTCTCGGCTCACCAACAATAACAAACCGTTTTGATATTCGCCTCGCTATCAGTTTGCCCTCGGCCGCCGACGAGTAATCAGTGCTCCGCGATCGGTTCCAAGCATTTTCACATATTAGTGCGTATTCCAAGACGAGACTAACAGTCACCTAATGCTTCTCCTTTGCTGGGCTACTTCGTAATTCATCCCTGCAGGGGTATCAACCCTTACTAAGCGGTCGCTTGTCGGCTCTCAGCCACCATAGAATTTACTTACCGTTGTGAAAGAATCTACACGTCTCTGAGGTATAAATAATTTTTAGTAACATTTTACTGCTTACGTTTTAAGTGCGATTAGACACTATTTTTAACCCTTTGCCATACAGTAAGGAGTGACAATCGTGATGCGATAAATGGAATAGTCAATTTTTAATTGCTGAATTATTAAATGTTAATAAATTAACACGTTCGGGGCCTGAATTTAGTGTGCCCATATGGGGCTTGTGTTTTTCGTATTTTTTCCTATCCAGTAATGCAAAAAAAGTTGTTGATCTGTCTGAACAAATGCCATGTTATTATAGCTGTTTAAAACTTTACCGACCGGTATTTTTTAACATCCTACTCACTTCTGATCGGTCACTTGCACGCAAATATTTCCCTGACACTGATATCTCTTCGAAAATTGCAAAGTTTCTTCACTGAGTCGTTGGCACAGTTAACCGCAATGAAAAATAACAATTTATTAATTTCCGTAGCGACCAATTAATAAGTTAAAAGCCCAAAAGTGTTGGGTCCGAAAACTCGATTAATTTATGATGGGTCAAATTAAAGGGGTTAATTTAAAAGGGGGTTAAATTAAGCTATGATGGGTCAGAGTCACTAAATTTCTCGTCTTTGGAAACATTTTTTTGCCTGATATATATATTACTAGCTGAAAGTTCCCGTGCTTCGTTACGGCTTAACCAGTTAGCTGTGTTTGACGAGTATACTCGTCATGCGTAAAAGCTACCACTGGTTATTTAAATTGTAATTTTGACAAAAACTAAAATATATTCGTAAATTTTAAGATATTTGGAATATTTTGAGGCCATGCCGAAGTGAAACGAATAACTAAAGGATATAAATAATTTGAAATAGATTTATACTCATCTCTCAATTTTCGTGATTCAAAATTCAAAAGAATTTTCGCCACAGTTACCCGATTAATCGAAACTAAAAAAACCCTTAAAATTTCGAATTTTGAAAAATCCTTTCTTAGTGGGTGCTTATACCCTAGAAGGAACGCTCATGCAAAATTTCAAGTTTCTAGGTCAAGTAGTTTCGGCTGTGCGTTTATGAGTTTGGCCCATACTTTAACCCCCCAAAACCCCCCTAAAATTTCGAATTTTGCAAAACCCTTTCTTAGTGAGCACCTAAGACCCAAGGGGAAGGTATGTTCCAAATTTCATTGCAATCCGTTCTGTGGTTTTTGAGATTTCGTGATGAGTGAGTGAGTCAGTCAGTCAGTGGTATTTGAGCTTTATATATATATATGTAGATAATCTCTGTAATTTAGAACGCACTCAAAACAATAGATGATTTGAGTTTCATTGAACTTTTTTCGCAAAGTCTTACGAAGATTTAGTTATTCATATTGCATTGATCTATCGGTAGAAGCGCCATCTGCATCATTTTGTAAACCGAGACATCTAGGAGCACTTTTTGTCTGCTCGAGGAAGAAAGTTTACGTCACGTGGCTATAAAAAGTTCGGCAGAAATGCCAGCAGGCAAGAGATAGATAAATAGATAGATAAACACGACAGACAGACAGATAGACAGATAGATAGATAGGTAGATAGGTGGACAGATAGATACGTAGATAACTAGTCGAACAGATGGATACAGTCTATTAATATTAAAAAATATGGTAATCGATTAATAAGAGATTTCTAATTGCGAGAAGAAGCAAGTACAACTTTTGAATCACCTTCATTTACATGGAAACATTCTCTTTGGTTACTGAAGCTTACACATGGTCAAAATTTAATTACAATTCAACCTACATTAGACTGCTCTTATTTAGTTATTAAATTTTAATATATTATATTAACATATTATACAATTAATGTATTGAAATATGATAGATTTACCATTGATAGATCTACTCTCGAAAGCAAATTTCCCCATAATCTCGTCGTCTTTCAATCTCCACTGTGTTTCGTCACCGCCCGCAACTTTTCTAACAACATAAACAAATAACAGCCTTCTAATTCCTTGTGTAACGTGAAAATAACAAAATTACATGTTATTATGACACATTACTCCATCCTTCACGCGATAGAAACGTTTCTCCTTATAACGATTCACTTGGCAAAGTGGACGTCACTTACAATGCACTTAACTTGACTCTAAACGAAGTCAAAGCATGTCAAACGCAGCAGAAAAAAAAGGATCAAACGGAAGCGAAACGAAACATGATCGTATATACAAACGCAAGCAAAACTTGTTGGATTACAATGTCAGGCGACATTCCCTCGGTAATTTCGACGTGTGCGGTCTCGTGGTGTAATTTTGTAATTTTCCCTTTTCCCACTGTTCTTTGGGAGACTCGTGTTTCTCTTTATCCTGGCTCCCTCTGTAATCTCTCCTCGTCCCCTTGCTACTCTTTACTTTTCCTGGCTGTAATGCGTTCGTAATGTTCGAACAAAAGGCAACATGCAATCTATCTTTAAGGCAGCGGTAAATTTTGTCGTAAAGTGAAAGAGCGTGTTTTCTATAATTATTTCTAAGGGGCACATCAGAGTTAACCTTTTTACCCTAGGATTTTTTTTTCTGATTGAATATGCAATGACTTTAAATTAATTGTTGAAGTAAAGTATTATTCACTGATTTAAAATATCATATTTAAAATATGAAATGAATATCATGAGATATGTGTAAACACAGGTCTCATGGATATTTTAAGGTTAGTTTTTCAGCTTTTTTTTTGTCTCTTGCTGAAAGAACATGGAAGTGCTGCATCGAATGTTGCACGTTGGCTTTGTAAAAATTGCTGGGGATATAGAGCTTTCTGTTTTCATGAGAAAGAGAAATAATGGGACGTTTGAAACGTCGAGAGTTGACTCTGTGAACGATCGGGAGCAGTAAGCGGGTGTTTTTTGCACTACGACGGTTGAGAAGGACGAAAGATAGAGCCGGATGTTTCTCGAATCAGCGTTTCCCAATGTTTTACGTCGTAGTTTTAGTGGTACTGTGATTTAGTCGTTAACTGCGCAATTATTTTCATTTTTGTACGAATTGTTTCGTTATTTTAAACTCTAAAAGATTTATTACGAAATAACAATGAGCAGTAAAATGTGATCACGTAGTGAACTATTATTATGAAATATTTATTATTACTTTTAGGTGATGTATAGTTTCAAAGTGAGTGTGAGATGAAAAGTAGTGTGAAGAAGAGTTTAACGGTTGATAGTACATTTTTTAAGTATCGATAAATTGTGTTATATATTAGTAAAGTGACGACAGGAACTTCCTTTGTGTTTGTCGACATTTGTAGCTATATTAAAATATAAATTACCGAATTCATCATCTTTTCCATTTCTCAATTTTCCTTTTTTGCAAATACCTATTTAGTATTTTAAAATGTAGTAGATTTGGCGCCAGTAGTTCTAGTGTTAAACCAAGTTGGTTTAGTGCCTTTTAACTCCATATCCGCCATATTGCTCTCTCTATGATCCTTTTATACTTTTATAAATCATCGTAATATCGTTTTTTAGATCCAAGCACTTCTACTAAACTAATTTTCACTGTAGAATTCACCAACAATTTTAATGTTTTCATTTACTAAATAATCAGTTTAAATTTAAATAAGAACAAAAAGTGTTTATTCAAGAACGATTACCAAAAAGGATCAACGAAAACCGTCTGTGCCAATCAACTTCTACATTTTTGCCAAATTTCAACCCCATAAAGCACAAAATCATTGCATTAATTCCGGTACTATCGTTGTTAAATCTATTTTATTTATGTATATTAAATAAGTGTTGTAGAAAAAGAGGAATCAATACATGGAAAAGATGATTAATTCATTAATTTATGCCTTAGAATATTGACTTGGATTATTTATATTAACATAATCTTGGATAATTTTTATAAAAAATGTGGTACCAGTAACTTTTTAACTCCTTGGTAACTCTAACGTTAAATAAACAAATAAAGTTTGAATTAGGAAAACTTCCTCTAAATTGAAACTACAAAAACCACAAAGACATTGCATAAATAGCAAAATAAATGAAAATTAGAGAAACCTAGCATAACCTCAAACCACATAAAACAACAAAACATTGTACTAAATAAGCAGATTAAAAATTAGAAACACGTCGACTAAATGGAAACCACTTAAACCACTAAGAAATTCCATTAAATAGTAAAATGAGTTAAAATTAGAAAAACCTAGCATAAAGTGAAACCACATAAAGTACCAAAACATTCTATTAAATAAGCAAACAGATTATACTATTAAATAACAAAATAAAGTTGAAATTAGAAAAACATAAGGACGAATTGTCGGTTGGGAAGCGCTGGCATAGACAGCGACACGAAGAAAGACACCGACGACGCGAAGAAAGACAGAGAGGGAACTTAAACGAAGAGAGGACCCAGGGCCCAGTGTCCATTCAGCAGGCACCTGCCACGTTAAATTTGACCGGGCCCAGAACTGAACGGTTGCTCCCTTGGTGGACCGAGTATCGTAAGACAGAGAGAAACAAACGACCGAAGAATCATGAGAGAGAAAAGGAGAAAATGATCGTCCTCAAAAGAGGACAGAGATAGCAAAGAAAGAAGGAAGAAGAGGCGCCCTGTAGGTACATCTCTCTTACATCACTCCCTGCTCTTTCCCCACTGTGCTGACCGCCTGTGGACGAGCAGAGAAAAAAGAAGAGATATCACGCCGATAACGTGACCCTCTTTCTTCCTGGTCTTTCTCCATCTAGTTTTCTGCCTGTTTCACTGTGAAATGGAATTTCTGTTTGATCCAACTATAGTAAAAGTATTTTGCGGTATGTCGATGTGCAGTTTCCTGAAGTTGAACTTGCCATTGTTCTGTACAATCGACCCTTATATAATACGATGCTCCGGGATTACTGTTTGGCGTAACGAGGTGTGAAAATTACGATAGGACTTTCGTAAGATGATATTTTGAAAACAGTTTACGTACGACAGCAATAACATGTACAGGATTTCTGTCACGTTAGATGTCATACCGGTCTCCAGGGATTTTTTGTTTGTATTATGTTTGTCCTTGGGGACTCGCGGTTGACTTCTGCGTCAGTGGTGAATGAGAGTTTGTAAAGTAAGTTCTGAAATGCAGTAGAATCCCTCTAATGTTGACAACTCGGGCCACGATCATTCGCTAATATTGACACTCCCCTCTATCCTCACTTTTCATGACTTATTTTCCCCTGTGCGCATAAGCATGCGCAGAATTGAAATTTGAGTGAAGGATTCATGTAAACATCCATAACCTACATAACACACCACGAACCTAAAATTCTATTGGGCAATAAAAAGTCTAAGTGGGGGAAAATATAAGTAACAGTAACGGGAGTATCCTGTCAACATTAGCGACAGAGCAACGTTAGAGGGAGCAACATTAGAGGGATTCTACTGTGATATTCTGCTTCATGTTAGAATTATCGACGATTAATTTAGTATATTTAACCTCTTTTTTTGGGAGTGTCATCGCAATAATTGAGAAATACATTTGTAAAATAAAAATTGGTCGATGGGCATTGATATATCGTATTTAACGCGATTTTAACACTAGATTTACGGATGTCAACATACCTATTTTTCTGAAATGAGCCAATTTGACTCGTACAAGAAAATTTAAATTTTTTGCAAAGGAAATAGTTCCAAATCAATTTAAATGAAAGATTTATTATTAAAAAACTAACCAACCAGTATGTTATATATATATCGTAATCAAATTTTGAATGAGCCAAATTGGCTCCGTAAATGTAGTGTTAATATTGTCGAAATGATTGTATCCTGTCGCATCTTACTGATATTTTCAATTTGATAGGTTTTGCAAATCTTGAAAATTTTCTATTCAATTGAATACATTCATTTTGAACGATTAATCGCAATTGTCATTTCGCCTAGCTTTTTCATTGTTAATTAATTGCAGAACCACCGAAATTGAATTTATTCCATCAGTAATGTCAAATGAAACGTCGACATCTCTTTCCGTTAGGATGCTACGTCAGAGACTTCCAACTAACGCATATGTCTTCCTTCATTGTTTTCGTTATATGAGACACATGATTGGGACAATATATCTCAAGAAGCTGCAGAGTTCTTGGGTAATGCTTCCTTGTAGCAATTCGCACAGTCATTCCGGCAATGTAGTTATTTACGGTGGTATTATTCTTCCTTGCTTTCTCAGCATTTACATTCATTATTCTCTTTCCGCAGAGGCGCTCATCCCTAGAACAATATATTTTTCTTTCCTCTCTCACCATCTCTCTTCCTTCTTTCCCCTCTTTCAGTCTGGAACTTCCCCTTGCTCGAGGTTTTTCTAGTGCTTCTCTCGTGCAGAAGATACGCGCTGTTGTGTCTAGCCATTTCCCTCATCCCATGGTCGTCTCGCGGTTAGGGATGGGATCAAGTTCAATGTATGCTTACGAGTCCGAGTGAATTTGATACCCGACTATCGTTTCATTGGAGTCGTATAATACTCGTATAAAATCTCTCAGTCGTATGTTTGAGACATACTTGATTTCATCAGATACATGAGCCATTGTTTTTGAAAGTCGGACAAGTATATCTTTGATAAAAAAGTGTGTTTAACACGTTCATGACGGATTAAACCACCGGTGGTGCATTCATGTTTGCCGTCCCATCCGATAGGCTGAGCCACCGGTGGTACATTCATGTTTGTTTCATTGGTCGGGCTAGCCACCTTTGATGCATTCATGTCTGTCCCATCAGACGAGCTGAACCACCGGTGGTGCAATAGCGTTTTTCCGATCGGGCGAGCCGAGCCACCGGTGGTACATTCATGTTTGTCTCATCGCTCGGGCTGGCCACCGGTGGTGGATTCATTTCTGTCGTCCCATCAGACGGGCTGAGCCATTAGTGGTGCATCCATGGTTACTGATGGCGGCACATT
Organism: Cerceris rybyensis; assembly: GCA_910591515.1. NCBI lineage: Eukaryota > Metazoa > Arthropoda > Insecta > Hymenoptera > Crabronidae > Cerceris > Cerceris rybyensis. The sequence continues at coordinate 62,947,705 of OU342789.1, read as the reverse complement.
TAAAAAACTGATTATTGTAATTGGTAAATTTATTTAAGTAGTTATAAGAAGATGACATTTTTCGGACAAACCAACACCTTTTTGCGTTACTACGCTGCAAGACGGGACAAAATATGGAAAACAAAGCTGCTCCATGGTGGGAACACTAAATTGACACTTTATTAGGAAATCATATCGTTATTTTTTAACCAAACGAGTGATACATCTTAGTAAGAATGTATACACGTAAAATTTTCATACGATTACTATTAACGCATTGTTAACTGGAAATTTTATATAAAAGTTAACTCGTATCACCGCTTGTTTGTTTCATAACTCTGAAGGAATTAAATTCTTTTCTTCCATAATTTAAGAAATTGAAAGAATCAATAAATGTCAGTATGTTTTATTTGTATATAACGAATTTAAATAAAACTTTGTACCTATTTGCTATATATTATTGTTTGTACACATTACATATTTTCGTAATTTTTTCGGTTTGTTGAAATTGACATTGCTAATGCAAGTGAAAACACGAGTTAACTCATGAGTGATCAACAGTGTGTTAAGTTTCATAATAGTATATATAAAAAAAAATGTCATTGCAATTTTTTTTCTTTGAATGTAACTCGTTTAAAAATATATTTGAAACCTATATTTAGCCATATAAAAATTCCTGTGTGAAAGGGTTCATTAGAACAGTCATAACGTATTTGTAAAAGGTTCGAATCTATACCATGCTGTCAGGTTTCGATAGTGGCAATATATACTTGCTCCTATCCGTACTCGCAGTCGCCGGCATGCGAGCCAACTGTACCTTGCAACTGTTATCTAGGCAACGACCTTGCCTCCTCTCTGTCTCTCCTTCAAAGGCTCTCTCGTTGCACTCTGGTGCATGTAACGCGCGCGAGGCGCAAGTTCATCGGTCCGCTCGGAAAATCATTGACCTTGCGGCTGATCTAGCATCGTTGCTAGAGATCCTTCCAGTTCCTATTACGTCGTTCACCCTCCGTTACGCAGAAATGGAAACAGCCTCGCTCGGGGAGACGCGTTCTCTTCTTGCTACATCGAAGTTCGCTCATCCGCCGCGGGGGGCACTCCGGTGAATTTTCGCAATGGAGAACAGTAATCCATTTCGTTGAAATCTTAGTTAACACGTTAAATTCCATGGGGGCACTCCGGTCAATTTTCGGAATGGAGAACAGTGATTCATTTTGCTGAAATTTTAGTTAAGGTAGTTCTATGCATATTCAGAACAAAAAATTTATTTTTATGTTTTCAGATTTTAATTCTTTTTATATCATTTTTTCACAAAAATTGGTAAAAATACTACTAGTATTCTATTATAATCATCATAGTAAAGGTTTGTAAAGAGAAAAATAATTGTTTAAATATGCGAAATAATTCTAATTTATTTATTTTAAATCAAACTTTTGTCGATACGGTACCCACTACACATAAAAAGGTGTGTACATAGAGAGAATTTTTGACGTACACTATGACAAATACATCGTGGCATCATCGCATCATTCAACCTACTGTAACCTATAAATACAAATGAGAATTTGACAGTTATTAGAGTTGAGACGTTTTTTTGAAAACGACAAATTACAAATTTGTGAAAAAAAAACTCTCGAAAGAAATTTGAAAGCAGTGGAGATTCTCAATAAAGGGAAACTAAAAACACAAATCAGAAATTTTACTCATTCTAGTGGAGAAACCGAACATCCAAAAGTAATCGCAAGTAGCATGAAGTATGGTTTGTGTGAAGGCATGCGTTTCATAGATTTTTTTCAACTTTTAATAGAAGTTTTCTTCATAAGTACGTGGTAAATAATGATAGAAAAATTACATCGGGTTCTAAATGAATTGATTAGGCCACTACTAATTTTATAAAGATTTTTGTCGACTCGTTTCGGTTAAAAAAAATAAAAACCTGCATTCCAAGGCATGTAAAAATGGCTGTCCCTATAAGATTCGTGTAAAAATAATTTATGTTGAAAATAATTTTCTCATAAACTATGTGGTTAATTTTATTGATCTTTCGCAAATTGTTTTGGAATATAATACTGCATGGATACCCAAAATTTTAAAAAAATTGGTCGAAAAAAATATTTGCATAGAACTACCTTAACACGTTGAATATTATGTGGAGCACTGCGTTGAATTTTCGAAATGGAGAGCAGTGATTCATTTTGCTGAAATTTTAGTTAATGCATTTAACGTCATGGATGGCCAGAATTTTCACAATGGAGAACAGTGATCCATTTCGTTGAAATCTTGGTTAAGACGATAATCCTATGGGAGGTACCTCGGCGAATTTTTGAAATGGAGAACTGTGACCCATTTTGCTGAAATCTTGGTTAAAACACTGAATAGGTGGCATTCCGTTGGATTTTCGAAATGGAGAACAGTGATTTATTTCGTTGAGATCTTTGTTGACACTTTGAATGTGACAGGGGTCACTGGTGACCGGCGCTGTTGAATTCAATGAAATTTCATATGATTTTAAAATTGTAATATTTACAAATTTGAGGGAGTCAAAACGATCGGTTCTCAATTTTTTTACAAAAATATTCTGAGCCTACAGAATAACCATACATTAAATATTCCATGTCTATCTTATAAAAACACTGCGTCGATAACACTGTTCAACAAATTTGAACTTTTTTTAGTTTTACCAATATCTACTGGGTGATCCTCGTAGAAACTCATTTTATTAAAAAACTGAGGATGATGAAGAAATTCTGCCAGCGGATTTGTGTTGGAATGATCATCCAGTGGATATTGGTGAAAAAAAATCGTGTTGAACAATGTAATTATTTTTTCCTCTTAACCCTTTATGGGCCCCTGTGACTTTGAGGTAACGGCAGACTCATCTAAGCGTGTATTCTTCAAAGTCAAATTTTGAAGTTTGCCAAATATTGTAATTTAGCTCATGAAAATCATGAAATTCTTTACAATCCAATATTTCAAATTCTGGTTTAATTCCTCATTTAAAATAGTATTTTTACCATTTTCTAATTGAGCTACCGTTAAAGTGATCTTTGGACACCACAAAAAATTCGGAGTACCGTGAGGGTTAATTCCTCCTTTTTCAATCCACTCATTTAATACATTTGCATATAATAGGTAAAACTCCGATGGTTTTAGCGTTAAATACTTTAGGTGCTGAATAAATCATAATTTGTATAAGATGAATGAAAAAAAATAACATTACAGATGTAATGCTTTCTAAAATCGTTTAAAATTATTTATCTACAATCTCATTCGCAACAAAATGATAATTTAATTCAAATAATCCGTTGTTTGATATATTATCCATCACTTTGGATTTTGTAAGAAACGTTCAGGATTGATTGAGAATAAAACACGGCATAAAACGTCAGTGATATCGTTCCTTAACTGACGAGAGAGGCAGCAGGTGCTGATCGGATGATAAATGATCGCCAGAACAGCGGCCCAAGCGGGCGTTGTACGCATAAAAATGAAGCCTTACGAAATGAAAAGTTCTATTCTCTCTCTTTCGTCACTCTCTCTTTCTCTCACTTGGAAGTAATATTATGAAAATATATACACGCTTATAAATGTACTCTTATATGCAGAATATTATAGTACCTGCATGATAGAGATAGTTTTATTACATTTGTATGAATATGAAAAAAAGTATGTCTTCCTTAAATGGAGATTTATTGAAATTTCTTTCATCATTAATTTCTCATCTGGTCGAAAATTTCTGACAGTGACCTTCATCAAGGTCAAATATACCCCGCATTCCATTTAGGCGGAATTCAAATAAACATAGCTGAGATTCTTTGAAGAATAGAAACAAGGTTGATTTTCAATGTGTTCTAAGTAGAATTATTACATTGTACTGTTTAAGGTCAAAGTTTAATTTGACCTTGAGAAAGGTCATTGTAATGATTCTTCCGGCAAAGGGAAAAAAAATTAATTTATCCACATAACCACACTAAATAGTAAACAAATTATGCGAATAAAATGATTAAAAATACAAATTTCTTTGCAATTGCACAGCTTCAAGTTTTCCCTAATTAACACTTTGAACGCCACCGGTATTTTGCTCGTTTCGTCATTTCTACTGAAGCAAAACTTCTTCTATTATAATCACATCTTTACAAAGCAAAAACTTTAAAGATACTGGGAGATAGATATTCAACAGTCCTTTATCTTTCTAACGTCAATATTTAAATATTTAAATATTTAATATGTTTGAAAATTCATAAATATTGCAATTTAAAAGTTACACGAAATTCCATGAAATTCAATAGCGCCGGTGACCCCCATGGCAGTCAACGTGTTAATATTATATAACATTAATTTTAAATACATAAGTACACTATATGTTAGATACATTATTATGTAAAAATTCTAACTAAACTGGAAATGTTTATTCAGATTTGAACTTTGATAAACGCTGCCAACAAAGAAGACTCTTTCAGCCGAAAAAAATTTCAACGAATACCATATCTCTGATATATCAGATATTTTTGTACATTACATGCTATTTCTGTATTTCAGCAGTGTTAAATTTGTCATAAATGAATAAATACCCACATTTTAATACTAGATCTACAAAGGTGGTCAAAATGACTTGTCCGAATTTTTTGAAAATGTTCCTAAAATTTCTAACGCTGTTTCTTTTTCAATTTTCTACGCCGATCTTGAAGACAGTGATCGATTGAATCGATCAAGTTTTCTTTCCCTTTCATTTGTTTGATTTGGACAGATTTATTTGACAATTTTAAATATACTGTTTTAAACGTCGGGAGATCTAGTGTTAATTATAACAAATGCAGATTTGTATGTAGCTACACGATGTATTTGATGAATATCCGTTGAGAACGTCGAACGTAAACTTTTTTAGGTTATGGTGGGATTATTTAACCTCGTTGGTTCTCCGGGATGCCAAAGATGTACGACCTTGAAACGAAACGTGTTATTACAGGCTTTGAAACGTGTACTACCCTCGGGCGAAAATGATTCGGATAGTACAGCTTATTCAAGGCATTCGAGATAAAAAAGATTTCACTATCTAGTTGTTTCGTAATACTTCTACATTTCCGTATACCATGGTGACTGTAAAAACACTGATTTTATCGGATGGCAGTAATTGTACCGTATTACGACCTGTTCTTCCTTTGCGACTGTTTTAGGAATAATTACAAACTGGTATGGAATTCTAGAAAGCACTTTGACGACTTGAGAGACTGCAATTATTAAACTGTTTCTGAGATTGAGATATCTTCGTTAGAAGGTGTCGAAAGAGAATGCTGAGTTTTAATAAATTTACACTCTGCGTGGTACGAAACATTATTGCGTACAGAAATAATTAATTTAAGTATTAAAATGACATAATTACAGGATGCAAATTGTAATGTTTTTCACTTAGAAATTTGGAAGAAAAGGGTAGTTATTAGGTTCAAGGTCAATGAAGGTTAAGATACATTAGTTAACAAATTAATATTTTTAAGTTCTATGAAATTTTTTTTAAATCTACGGAGTCAATCACCGGTGACCCCCATAACAGTCAACGTACTAGAACTTCAATAACAAATCAACTGCGTCCGATATGAAAGAATCAATAATAAATAATTCGTATCAGTCAATTTTCAATGAATATTAAAAAAAAAAACACACAGCTCCACATGATAAACCAGTGTCTATCTTTGAAATTTGAAAAAAGGGCAGTTATTAGGTTCAAGGTCAATGATAGTAATAAAATAATTAGGGAATCGTTATTCTATAAAACAACTATTTAAATCATAGAATCCAATAATTGCATTTGTTAATATAACTGTTTATCAGTTTATGCTTTAACTGATTCAATTATGTATTGCACAAAATACATAGTAATTTCATATATTCATAGTTACATTATAAAATTCATAGTAATTTTATTAAAATATTAAATAATAATATTAAATATAATATTAAATAACGGATTTCACGCTTAAACGGTAATATGTATATTAATACTTTGGCTCTCTGAGAAAAAGTTGGTTTCTCATCGCCAAATAAATGATAATCTATCAATATTTGGAAAAGCGTACATTTGCAAGGGATTGACAATAATTTTAACGTGAAAAAGACTTCCTAGAGGTTATAGATCATAATAAACCGTTATGTTGAATGTCTGAAGTTGCCAGCACTGTTTTGAAAGGACTTAAGAAAACTGCACTCTACGTTCGCATATTTCGTGTTCCTTGAGGACGACGTGCAACCACCTCACTCGATGTCACTCAGTCATCGACGGTGGAATGACAAAAAAAGAATTAGGACCCATTTCCGTTCTGACAGACAACAAATTTGAAAGACCGCTGCAATAAATTTGAATATATGCATCGCTGATTATTTGTATTTTCATAATGCATAATGAGAGCAGGACAATGGTCTTCGTGTTGCTTTACATATACATGTAAATGAATCATATTAGCATCATGATTTGGCACATTTATTTCAGTCGACACAAATAATCACAAATTGAGAGGAAGTTGTGGGTGTTTGCCTTTTGTTAACTTGATTGTTTTCAAGAAACAAATGAATTGATAAATTGGCTAGAAATTATAAGTATAATCATAATTGTGCTGGCAATTATGAAACTGGAGTTGTCGAATTGTTATTTTTATTTTGAATTCAGTTATACTGGTAAATTGAAAAAAGGAAAATGGCAGTTGCTGTAATTGCCAATTTGTAATATTTAATATAAATTAGTCTTTATATTAGGAAAGAGAATTTTTCGTTTTTTCCTTTTGGTTTTTTTCTTGGATTTGCATGGACCTGAATTTCTAAACACCTAGTTTAAAATATATTAAATAATAATTAAGAAAAAATCTCTTAAATAGGAGAAATAGAAATAAGACCCATTAATTACTTATTCACAAGTTACATCCAGTAATTCCCAATACCCCACAGATTCAACAAAATTAGACGTAATCTCTAATTACTAGATAATTTTTAAATTACTCAATTAATTAAATTACTCAAGTAATTGTTATTAATAACTTAAGTAATGCAATTAATTAAAAATTTCACACTTTGCTATGGGGCAATACTAATTTCAAAGTAATTTTAAAGTAATTTCAAAGTGATTAGAAAATTTATACGTTTAAACAATTCCCGCCATGCAATTTGAGTACAATCAAGAGCTGGAATATTTTCATAGCCCTTTGCTTGAAAGACCTCAGTGTTGATAAGTTAAAACATTGCGTACAGGTGACGAGATATCTCGTATTTAGCAAATCGGCCGTCGCAGCGGGCCTACGAGATACTTCGTGTGTCATTTTTTCATATGCACGTACTATTGGCCAAGTAAAAGAAGTCACTTGATAAGTGGTTTGCCCCGATTTGTCCAGCGAATAGAGACATCCTTCGCTCTGACGTCATTTTCGATTCTAATGCGTGATTGGATGAAAAAGTCGCGCACTCCTTACGTCGTCATGGGAACGACGAAATAGATGTTTAGTTTTCGGTTGTCATTCGCTGAGCTCTTGTTTCAAGGACAGGTATAATTCGAATAGGCGGGGTGCGCGCAACAGTTATCCCATACCTTATACCAATTACTTCTTTGGCTTGGCCAGCAATAGGTATCGGCGACACAACAAATTAAAAATAAATTGATTTCCTTTGCTACCCTACTGAGGTAATGTAGCTTTGAATTCTCTTTGCTACATTCTCTGATGTTGCTAGAATTCTCATGACAAATACTTAGCGAAATAACTCAATATCCTATTTTCAAAAGTGTATAAGACAACCGGATATATAAAATGTACAAAATATCTGGTGCACTTAAAAATCTGCGGTTCCTATCAGAGCCTTGAAACAGCAGAGTGACGTAAGTAATATGGTAAAACGCAGCTCAAATGGACCTTCCACACTTAATTACATAAAAGTGCATTTACTAATCTAAAGTAATTCCAAAGAAATTTCTAAATTTTCTAAATTTTGAAAAGTTTCTAAATTTTTTAATTCTCTAAAGTGTAAAAATTCTCACCCCGCAACTTAAGTATAAATAGACGCGGGAGATTTTCCACAGCTCCATGCTTCAAAGAGTTAATCCCATGTTTACAAAGTCACGATCCTAGTGACTTTCCCTAGGGACTTTCATTAGTCCATTATAAAGCAAGCAAGCTGAATGGTTCCTTTAAGTACATTACGCGAAGCCGTATTGTCTGCGGTGTGGCTCGCTGAAAAGTTCACTCGCGAACAATACATCCTATTCATCTTTGTATGCGCCAGGTGATTTATACCGGTCCCGAGCGGTTGGTGCTTCTACCAGGCATGGAATTAAATTACTTTCGCGAGGCATTTGCCTTTATGAAATCGATGCGATCTTTACGAGGCGTAATCTTATTGTTAGCGACGCACAGCGGACGTCCGTTTCATTAAAGCCCTCGAATCATCGAACAATGCCGAGCTCCATCGACGCTTCGTCCATCGTGAGGGCAATAATTAAGTGTTATTAAATACGGAGATAATTAATAAGTAAAACAGGAAATGTATCGGAAATGAGACGTATTGTTGAGATGATCGAAATGAGTTTCAATAATGTTTCTCAGTGTTGGGTGCTTGGGTTTGTTTGAACGTTTCTGTCGAGCAGTTTTCATTGGAGGTTATTGTAGGGGGAGTAATAAACACTAGATCTACCGATGATAATACATTTGACATTGTCAAATAAATATGTTCGAATGAAATAAGCCAAGAGGGGAAAAGACTTGATCGATTAAATCGCTTACAGTCTTTAAGATAGGCGTAAAAAATTGAAACAGAAACAGAGTTAGATATTTCACAGGTTCAGCGTTGAAAATTGTATTTATTAATGTAATACATTTTAGAATAATTAATCAACGAAAGGAGTTTTAATGTAACATGACGAATTAAATTATTTCATCGATAAGTTTTTCTTTTGTAAATGTTTGATTATTTCGTACAAAATTCAAAAGTAAATGAAACGCTTAGTAATTGAAGAGAGCAAATATCGAAAGTTATTAAATATGTAAGAAGTGATGAGTAATTTCAGAAAATAATAGAAAAAAAACAGAAAAATTCAAATTAATTGTATAAGCTCTTTGCTTCAATCTGACATTAATTCCATTACACAATGTTTGTACTACTTAAGATAATCCGTAACAGTTTTTTAGGTTACGGCGAGATTAAGTCCGTGCTACATCCTAATCAGCTTATAAAATACGAGCGATTTCAAGTGGAAGATATTGAAAACAATTCAAATCATAACATAAATACGGTTAACATTCTAAGCAGAAGAAAAGCTATTATCGGACTAATATTTAGACTGCAAACAATTTGTTTCGACAAGAATTCTACACAAAAATAGAAGACTTTCGACAGTCATGTAACCGTGCATTGCAGTGGTTCTCAAACTCCACTCAATTTTATTTTTAAACGACTTAATATCAACTTTCCAATTTCGCAATGTTTAGTAATTTTACCTAAATGTTTATCAGTACCTATACTTATCGAAATCATTTAAAAAAAAATAACCAACCGATAGAAAATGTTATGAAATTAATTTCATTTAAGCCCACTATGAAATTGACAAAATAATTTGAACTGCGAAGGATTAATCAGACAAATGGTCACGACATGTAAATATTAGTGGATAAAATTTCATTTTTTTTATTTTTAAATTAACTTTCTAATATTTTAACTTCTTTTTGAAGTAACAGAGGTAGCTAATGATGGTTTAGTGGTTGAATTACGTTAGATTTTAAGTAGTATATGTCTTGAAGCAGTTTAATGTCTTAATATGGAAGCGTCTACTGAAGATATATAGTCCGACAACCAAAAGATGGCTAGCGAGTGTCTTGTTTTCAACCGGCTACTTTCGCTATCTCATTTTCGCAACCCGCAAACCTCACCTACAAAAGTAAACGACTATGTGAAATGTTTATTTTAAGAGACTGCTATCATCTTTTTTGACGAACAATTAGTCATTCAGAAAATGGTAATCGAATAACTTGAAAAATGAGGGATCAAATAATTTCGGTTTTATTAGACAGAAATGGAATATTTATTTTCTGGCTCCTCTATCAATTGCGGTAGTTTTTCGAAAAAACTGAACACTACTTATTTGGATCACTTGGTGCTTTCAATGTTAAAACAGGATAGAATAATTTCAAAAAGAGGAATTAAATAATTTAGGTTTTATTAGATAAAAGTGGAATATTTACATCATGGCTCCCCTATCAATTGCGGTAGTTTTTCGAAAAAAGGGACACTACTTATTTGGATCGCCTGGCGCTTTCAGTGTTGAAAAAGGATAGGATAATTTGAAAAAAGAGGAATTAAATAATTTAGGTTTTATTAGATAAAAGTGGAATATTTACATCATGGCTCCCCTATCAATTGCGGTAGTTTTTCGAAAAAAAGGACACTACTTATTTGGATCGCCTGGCGCTTTCAGTGTTAAAAAAGGATAGGATAATTTGAAAAAAGAGGAATCAAATAATTTCGGTTTTATTAGATAGAAGTGGAATATTTACTTCACGGCTACCCTGTCAATTGTGGTAACTTTTTGAAAAAACTTTTTCCCGTTTTTTTTTTACCGCTACGGTAATTTATTTAAACATATTTTTTGAGAATCAATTATTTATATAAAAAGTGGCAAATGCTAGCGGTAAAATATACGTTTAATGAGATGGGCGCATCTATTTACCAGAATCAGCTCAAAATTTTAATTAAGGATAAGTATTTCCTTCGTGGTCCTCTAGAGGCCACTTCGCAGTCTTCACTTTGAGAAACACTGGTTTAACACAATCTAATTCTGTCTTAGGGCAAAGCAATCGCATATTTCATATTAGATACTATAAGAAGATATTGTTGATGTTAGATAACTTGGTGTTTATTAAGGTTTTATCTATAATAAGTACTTTGAACGAAAAAAGGTGAGAGAAACCCTGGTCTATCGATTATAACGCGCATGACAGGAAATGAAACGGCAAAAACACGACGGAAACCGCAGTAAGAGGCGGCAAAGTTGTGAAATTGGATGAAACTAGTTTACGTAGGACTTCCTCCGTCAACGAGGAAACCTCTCGAGGTCTATAAGCTGATAATAATTTTAGCAGTTGTCTGTCTGTTCGTAAAAGCATTTCTTTCAATCCTATGACTTTAATTTCCATGGTCAAAGATTTTCCAATTCTTAATACTAACAATATTAGTAAAATTGAAAAAGTTAATCTCGACCCTCTACTTATCTAGTTACAATAGAATTATTGTCTAGTTACAATTGAGTATCTAAAATTGAAGTTTCAATATTTCGTACTTTCATGTCGATATGGGCCGTAAAAAGGTAAAATGTTGTGATCAGATTAGTTTCAAATCTCTGTCACTCTAACAACCGTTAATTACAGTGTGTCACATATAAAATAATAACAATTTTTTAAATTACAATAGATACATGTTTACCTTTATTTGTTCGAAAATGGATTTTTGACCACCGAAACATCATTTCTTCAGAGTGCAATTATTAGTTTTTTAGTTATTCATTTCAAAGTTACTTAAGTAATGCACAATACTAAACTTATATTAGTATCTTTCTTAATTACTATCATAAGTATACTTACGAGAGTCTTTAACTCTTCAAAGAGTTAAAAGTTAATAAGTTGAAACGCAATTCAATTGAATTTGCAATGTGCAATTATTGAAGAAATGTATGGCTTTTTCGCCACAAAAATGTCGGTTTCTTCGAAGTATATGTCGCTTCACTAGTTTTATTTTCGTAAGCGCACAATATACGTCCAGCAGCAAACCAATAAAAAGCCCTGTAATACCTCAATTCACGTGACCCGTCAAAAATCTCTAGTCCGCAAACAAGCGCCTGATTGGGCCATAATAGTAGGCGTATCTACATACGCATATATTCAAGCCGTGTACCGTTCCGAGATGTGAATCGAAAGAATGTAATCTCCGATCTTCATCTTCTCGATTCGTTTCCTTAGCGGCTTGTCTGATATTCTCTTCATTACACCCGGCTAGAGGACATCGGTTATTACGAAATCCCGCTTCTTTACTCCGATTTGATGTCTACTAGGTATTTTTATGTGCCGGAGAAGAAGACTTGGAACTATGATAGGGAATAATCAAGCACTGCTGGTTGGAATGGTTCTACCGGAGATTATTAATGATTTTAATTATCTTAAACTATGAATTCCGGTCGGTTGTCTAATGTTGGAATTGTTTGCGCTTATGTATTTATTACTGTGTCTTTCACAGTGGGGGAATTCAAGGTTTGCTTTTAGTGGTCCATAACGTGTCAACTCTCTTCATCGGACCTAATAAAGCTTATTTAAAGATCTCCTTCATATTAGATTTGTCGAAATTTGAAAAGTCAGTACAAGCTGCGGAGAAAAATGTAAACGCTTTCTATAATTTTCCACACGAAGTTCGAACTGGGTCAAAATGGACCGCCCTGTAAGCCTAGTATTAATAGACTCATTCCCAGTGCACAGGATAGAATTTATACTCAGATAGCATTTAATTATCAACTGTAACAGTTATCTTATCTCTATCATTTCTAATTATCATATATGACAGATAGCTATGACTAAAACTTAACGCACACAGGTTTGCAGGATTAAACTTCAATACATTTACGTAATCATCCTATCGCAGCCTCCAATTTTCTCGTTACTGACATTCTCCCCCGTACGCAATCAACGTAATCCCAGCCCTCGTTCGTAGACGGATCAAATCACCGAGAATCAAAAGTTTACCAAACCCTATCACTGACCGATCAAAACAACCCGCGTCTGGTGGCCCACGATGTGTGATTCGATGCTCAACGAAAACACAAAATAGCGGGTAACCCATTCCAACAGCACGTAGATATGCGCATGCGCACGTGTAGGTATTATTGGCCCACCAGAAGAATTCACGTGATAAGTGCTTTGCTCCAATTCGCCCAGCGGATAGAGGCAACCAACTATAATCAAAAGTAACGTCTCTTATCTGCCGGGCGTATAAGAGCAAACCACTTATCACGCGACTTCTTTCTATGCGTGGTCTGTACGAAGTGACTTCTTTCCTTGGGCCAATGATATAAGTTGCCAAAATAGGGAAGTGACTATGTTTGTGATGTAGTGTAAGGAGAGACTGCCCTTGTACCGTCTATCCCCATCATATCGTCCCTTGAAACCTGAACTGGGCGAATGACAACCGAAAATTCAACACTTATTTCGTCCCTAACTGCTTTTTCGGCCAATAGCAGGTTAGAATTGAAGACACACGAGGAAGAGAGACGTCTCTATCCATTGGACGAATCGGAGCCAACTTATCAAGTGACTTCTTTCTCTGGACCAATGATACGAATACGCACGTGTGCGCACGCATGCGCATATAGAGATACGTCGTGAGCTTCGACGAAGCCAGCGTGACCAGCAGGCTGGACGTCCGGAATGCGAGCGGAACCCGTTTCTATGAGTCAAGTCTGGCTATTGACAACAGCCAGCCTCTCCTCCCGTTGTATATAGATTCCCTCGCGCCAGCACCGTCCTTCTCCCTTCCTTCTTCACCGATCCTGCGGTTCAGGATCGTGCCACGTGATCTGGAACATCGGTGCCGGGGGAAGGAGGAATTCGCGGGATCGAGTCATGTTACCCCATGAAAGTCCACCGTGAACGGGCCTCTGTGATCGGATACCTACCAGTTAATTTCTGTACATGGTATTAGCCGAACGACCGACACGCAGGTTCCTTAAAATGGGCCTCGAATTTTCTTTGTCGGCTGTCTTGCTTCATCGTGAATCTTATTCTTATTGTAATTTTTATTCCTATTTGTAGCATTTTATGGTGTTTTTCTGTTAGTTTAATTGGGGAGAGAAAAAGTTACTAAATATTTGGAGAATGATAGCAATTTTGAGGAGTTTTTCAATGTTTGTATATAGGTTGATTGAGATGAATATGAAATTTTTCCTTGTTGGATATTCATATTGGAAGAATTCCTAATTACATTTGGATTAGTCTATTCCTATTAGTCTAATTAGTTTTAGTATAAATAATTATTTTAAAATCAAAGTCGTGGGAATTGGAGCAAGTAAATGTTTTGTAGTCGACATACATAGATTTTTTGGAAAGGTTCTTTATGCAATAAATGCGTTAAAGTTCAATTGGGAAGAGAAAAAGTTACTAAATATTCGGGGAATGATAGCAATTTAAGGAGTTTTTCAATGTTTGTATATAGGTTGATTGAGATGAATGTGAAATTTTTCCTTGTTGGATATCCAGATTGGAAGGATTCTTAAATTGTTTTGGATGGAAATAGTCATTACCTTTTGATACGTCTTATTAATATAATTAGTTGTATCATAGTTATTTTAAAGTCAAAGACGTATAAGAATAGGATGAAGTAAGTCTTTTGTAGTTGATATATGTATTATAGATTTCTTAAAATGAATTTCGTTGCTATAGATACTTTAAAATTTAATTTCATCAGCTATCATTATAAAATCAAATAAGCATTAAAGAGCATTAAAGAAACATTGAATCATCATTGAGAATCTTGAATATCGAGGAAATGATGCAGCAGACATTAATAAAGCCATACAAAATGACCCTTGTAACATATGTTAAACATGTCTCCCATCCGAGAAATACTTATTCATTCATAAAATCTTAATATCGCTTTAGAAATCATATATTATGAATATGGTACTAGAAACATTTTGTTCCTAATTGACTCGCAGATTTAAGTCAAATATTTTTCACGTTTACGAGACATTTATTACGCTCGATGAACCGTGAAGGATTCGTAATAAAGTCGTCGGAATGAATTAAGTTGGAAATTCCAGATTTATCATGTACAAGTAATAAAATTACGACAATTCATTGCAAAAAATTGCAAATGAGGTAATAGAATACCACTTAAATCTGAAAGAATATTCAGAACTCGATATCCATTCAAATTTTGAAATAAAAAAATAAATTCCTTTTAACACTTTTTTTCTGAAAATACCTGCGAGCTGTAAATTAAATGTAATTCCATTATATTATTATCACCCTAGCGAATTTCGCGAATTTTTCATGTTTTTGATCTATTTGAAACGTTGCTCCTTTGCATCACTATGTTTGAGAGCTGCCTCCAATAACGATTCTTCCAAATTTGTATCAGGGAGATAAACAAAATGTTTTGCCAACAAAACATCACTAATGTCACTAGCAAATGAGCAAAATCTTATATCTGTTATTTCTATCATATCTATCATACCTGTCATGTCTATCACATCTATCATATTTATTACATCTATTGTATCTATCATATCCATCACATCTATTGTATCTGTCATGCCTATCATACCTATAATACATACCATATCCATCACATCTATCCCATCTATTATATCTATCATACCCATCACATCTATCGTATCTATCATATCGATCATGTCTATCATACACAACTATCATATCCATCACATTTATCATATTTATTACATCTATTGTATCTGTCATGTCTATCATACCTATCATATCCATCATATTTATCATATCTATCATGCTTATCACATCTATCGTATAGATCATGTCTATCATATCCATCACATCTATCCCATCTATTACATCTATTATCTCTATCATACCCATCACATCTATCGTATCTATCATATCCATCACATCTATTATATCTATCATGTCTGTCGTATTTATCATACCTATCACATCTACCACATCTATCATACCTATCATATTAATATCATACCTATAATATTGAAATATGCCGAATAACTTGGAAAAATAGTAATGCAGAAATGAGAAAGACGATCAATTAAGTAATTCAGGTTTCACAAGACAGAAGTGGAACGTTTTCACATGGTTTCTCAATTTGGAGAACTTTTAACAGAAATTGGTCAATTTTCACAACCTTGATACTTGCAGCGTTAAGCTATCGTCACTAATTACAAGTGTAAACACTTCAAAGAAATATAAATACTCAGAAATCCTATAAAAACCTAATAAATATAATTAAAATTAAACAGATGTTACAGTGTCAAAAAGAAGCTTGAGTAATATAATAGCGCGTTTCCAACCGTTCATTATATTTTGTTGTGTCTTACGGGAAGCATTAATATTTCATGGCGACCATTCTGCGTTCACTGTCGGACGATTTTAGATGAGAAAATAATGTCGATCTTCCGGTTTCGTACGATCGAACTGCCGCGTCGCAAGTCGAGCATTACGAGTTTTCAATGCGAACGAACGTAACGGTACTCGAGCGAAGAGTCTAGGGGAAAAGTGTCAAGGGCGTTTAACCTTCAATGGAACTTAATTTGGAGGGAAAGGTGCATTAACATGTAATATTATGTTACATTGTAATATACTAATTGAAATAGGTTACAAACAAATTTTAATTTGCAAATCAATAAAGAATCACTGCAGCAAATATTTCACGTGTATCTCATAATATACAAATTACTTAACTGGTCGTATTTTTTACTATTTATTCCATCTTTTTTCTTACTTCTTTAATATTTTGAAATATACCAAATTTAGTGTTCGCATATCTAGTGTTAATTACAGAATCTCCAATCGACTCGATTCCTGCACTTAACACTAGAACTACTGACGTTAAACTTATTATGTTTCAGTATTTAAATAAGTACTCTAGAAAAAGGGGAATCATGAGATGCAAAAAGTGATCGATTCTGTAATTTCTGTTTTATAAGTTCAACGTAGAATATCTGCTCTATGACTTCACTACAAACTTTGAGAATGTTTGAAAAAAATTGAGTATGAGTCATTCCGACTTGTTTGGTAGTCCTAGTGTTAAATGACGAAGTAAGAGTAGAGTTAACAGCACTTTTTTCCTACCTACCAGTCATTTCATCAAATTTCTTCCGCCTCGGTTTCCAATATCTCAGAAATTCCATGTACCTTTTTACACGGGCAACAGCTAAGTGCGATACCTTTCTCCTTTTTCAATCTTGCCGCGAAAGCAAAACTTTTTCTCGATTTCGAGAGAATATAAAAAGAACGGTAATTCCAAAGTTTTTTTTCCCGCCGCGTCCTGGATGACAAGATCGATTCTGTACGCAATACAGAAGCGTTTTCCGTTCGATCCAGAGGCGTGTCGTTACAATCGAGTTCATCGATCCATAATGACTATCCCCCCGCAGTTACGAGGCCGGTAATAACGGAATACTCAATAAAGTATATCCTGCCTTGATTTAATCGTTATCCCTACGTTGTTGCGCGAAGAACATCGCCCGAATGATTTCCACGTGATCTTCCGTGCGTTCAGAAGCGCGCTGGCGTGACACTTGAGACTTCTTTAGTTACTTTTTTTTTCCTTATCTTCCGGTTCGATCGCTTTCGTTGGTGTTGTTGTTTTATCTTCCTTAGTTTCACTGCTGTTATTATTTCCCCTAGGACAGTGGTTTAGGAGCATTTTGTTCTTGGGACTTCCTTTAAAAGTGTAATCTTGATAGTTGCTACCAATTTAACACTTTTGCTCGGTTTGTAGATGGAGATAGTTTCTGTTGCTGCATTTATGAAATCGCACCTACCCTTGCCACCGCCGGCAAGTACAAATTATTTAAATAAAATAACGTTTAAGTTTCCAAGAAGATATGATCTTGGTTTTTCCACCCGGTTTAACACTTTTGCACTCCTTCCGCTTTATTATGAACGCAGGAGGCAGCTTCTTTTGCTGCATTTATGAAATCGCAGCAACCCTTCCCATCATCGGCAAGCACAAATTATTTACATAAAATAATGTTAATGTTTTTAAGGAGATATAATCGTGCCTTTTACTTCTGATTTAACACTTTTGTACTGCTTCCGTTCGGTCTATGAACGAAGGTAGCTTCTGTTGTTGCATTTATGAAACTGCACCGACACATTGCCATCCCTGACCATTTTCACCCTTGTAGCATATCATTTGATCGGTTATAAAATGATGACTGTATGTGTAAATACAGAAAATTGACAATTTAACATTACATGTGCTAAGGTGGTTAAAATGACTGGCCTAAATTATTTTGAAAATTTTTCTCAAATTTCTAACGCTGTCTTTTTTTCAATTCTCTACGTCTATCTTGCAGCCTACAAGCGAACGAATCGATCAAGCATTGATCTTGCCTCCTTTGTTTTTTTGATAGAGACAGATTTAATTCAGAACTTTAAATATATTAAATTAATCTTCATTAGATCTATCGTTAACCCCTTGTCGTACAATAACGAGTGCCACTCGTGACGCGATAAATGGAATAGTCAATTTTAATGTGTTCTACAAATTATTTGATTACAAATATCAGTGGGTTCTAATAAAACAAAATTAATTCTACGCTATTCAATATTACGTTAAGTCATTTACTATATCCGAAATTAGGGGTTAGATTTTTATTTTAGTAATTAATTCAGAGTCATTGCACATTTAATCACAAAAGAAAAGGCACGGCAAGGGGTTAATATAGGTAACAGCATAAAAAGCAGTCTTTAAAATCCATTGAATCGGTCATTTGACAGCGCATAGCACGACTACTGTTAAGTCATTGACTCAAAACTCTACAGTTTTATTTAAATTTTGGGCTTATGACATGCACATCATTAAGAAAAATGTCTTACAACGAAATAATGAAGGAATCCGATGTCAACCCGCTATTAAATACTCTAAAGCTCTGTTAAAGACGTCGCGTCCGCATTTAAGGCTTTATGAGAGTCTCATGAGGATTCGCCTTAACGAGAGAAAAGGCGGGCATCAGCGCGACGAAAGGAAAACCGGGGAATCCTCTTATAGAAAGCGATAATAAGGACGACGTAAGACACAATGAATCGGCCATTTAGCATTCACCGGGGACTGATAATGACGAATGAATTGCAGTTAATCTGGTTTAACGTCATGTGCCCCGCAGAGTAGGAACGTCGATGATAATTGATAAGCTTAGATCAATATACAGGGTGTTTCAAAATAATCTGTCATAACTTATCAGGCATTCTTCTATACCAGTGATGGTAAATCTATGACCCGCGCATTAATTTTTATAAACTTATTTTTTATATTACAAAAGAGAGAACAGACGATCAAAAATATTAAAAAAAATAAAATATATATGTGCCCATAATTATGAAAGTGGTCTAAGTCATATATTTCTTGTTTCGAGATATTTAAATGCATTGCATTTGAACGAATTAAAAAATATTTTTATATTATGCAACATTTTAATTTAGAATTTTATTAGTCTTGATTAATGGAAATTTATTATGAATATGAAATTTTGCGTGAATTTCCTACGGAAATGTTGTTTTTAAAGTTTGAATTGACTTAGACCATTTTCAAAATTAACTGAATGTCCTATAAATGACTTAAAGTGATAAAAAACTACGAGTTTTATTAGAAACAATAATTTTAATGAAATAATTCATGAACATTTATTAATTATTTTTAAAAAGTAATCAGTTTTTATAATTTTAGGCTCTTATCATTATGAGTTTTTAAGATTCTTAAAATGTTCCTGAAAAACTGGAGGGATGTATGGTAGTAAACACATAATATTTTTATGTTTTCCTTCCGGTACTGGTCCAGTGATGATGTATAATGGAAGTAATTTAATATTTCCGTATATTTTTGGTCTTCCTCTTTTAGGTGAAAGATCCAAAACGTGGAATTTAGAATCATCTAAAGAAGTTTTATAGAACATCTTATAAGGTTCATTTTGCAAGAATCTCATTCATTGAATTTGCAACCAAGAGACAGATTCACCCGCGGCATTTTTTACTCTTCTTGTCGTTGACTCTTCCAGTGGTTTCGTTGAACTAAAATCGGGCTGCATCATTCGTTTTACCGAAAATGTATTTCTTCCTCTACACTTTTCTATCAATTCATAATAATACTCAGGGTTGTACAAGTAATTTACTTTTTTTATTTTTATTTCTATTAACCCAAAGTCGCGGTCATTCGGTAGAAAGGAATGACCAGATACCAAAAATTTAAGGGTATGTTTATAAAATATTTTAAATTTTCGACTTAGACCACTTTCATAATTAACACTAAATGAATTCCATATAATGTTCAAATTACAACCACTATCTAATGGTTCATTTTTGACAATATCATAAAAATTACATTGAATTAATTTAGTTTATAATAATGTGGTGTGCAATAATCGATAAACTCATTTTTTTAAATTTTTGACTTATTGTTAGACCACTTTCATAATTATGGGCACATATATATTTAATGCCGAATTTATAAAAAAGTATTTCCAAGTGGACATTGGTCAGATGAGATACAAAGAATAGTTTTTAACCACACTCCTCTCCCCTTTTCAAGTGATTCCATTGACTTAGTGGCCAACGAGCAAGTACAAAAAAAAATAATTAACAAATTTGACTCCCTTCTGGAAAAGGTTCGCCATCACTGTTCTAGCCATTCAGAACGATGAACATTTGTGACAGAATCGATCGCAATATTCGAGAAAGGGCTAAAAGTAAAGGTTACATTTTTCTGACTTATCGTATTCGTCTCGTTACGTAGGTAAAATGTCTGAAAGGAACCACAGGTCAGAAATGAAGTGTTTTCTTTCAAATTAAAGTTCCCGTGTCGTGACTAGTTTCCTATTGGCAGAACACAAACAAATTAGAAAAAAGAGTCAGGCGAATCAGCGTCATTGGTCGATGTGTCACATGACCATCTTAAAAGTGATGCGCGCGAGCGAGGCGGTGGAGTCTTCATTCAGACGGTGAACGAATCTACACGCCATTTTAACACTAGATTTACCGAGGTCGTCAAAATAACTTGTCCAGAATCATTTGCAAATGTTCCTAAAACTTTTAACGCTATTTCTGTTTGAACTTCCTACGTCTATCTTAATTTTGTAAGCTATTGAATGAATCAAGTTTGTTGCTCCCTTGATTTCTTTCATTTAGATATTTTTATTTGACAATATATTGAGTTAATCGTTGGTAGATTTAGTGTTAAACTGGTAGTAGTGGCACATCGATTAATGGCTCTAATGCAAAAGCAAAGAACAGTTTGTATGAAAGGTCGAGAAGATATCAATTAAGGAAAATGTCATTCTTCTCAGAATATTATAGAATCTCTTTGTAAAGACCACAATATAAATTAATAAAAGGACAAATTTTCTATGTTACTAAGTTTGTGTTCGAAGTTTCAAATGAATCAGATACATCGTACATTGACACAAAAATATGTATTTACCGTAATTAATCTTCGGATTTATGGAAAATTTAACCCTTTTGAAATAGAAAAAAAGTATGTAATATAAACAAATATTTTAAATATCTGAGATACGATATTCTTTGTATCATTCCGCCAGTGAAAGGGTCATCTGCATTGATTCTTCTTTATCAGTAGCCTTTATCAAATTTCAAATTTGCATAAACATCTACAGTCCAATTATAATCAAGTTACAATTTTTGAAGGATCAAAGTTCCAGAGTAGAAAGATATTATCAAAAATTCTTCCTTCTAAGTACACTTTTGTCCCACCCGTTACATGAGGAATACAATTTCGCCATTAGCCGATCTATTCCGTCCAATCTCTCGTCGGTCTACCGGTAGTCCATCGAATCTAATTCACGAGATAGTAGAGCTTAGAAAGAATCCGCTCGAAGGGGCCCCACGGTAGATTATACTTTCGTATCTATCCTTCTTTTTACGGTCGCCCGATCCACGTAGATGAAGCAGTCCATTAATTATTTCCTTCGACCTGTTCCAGAGTGACCATCTCGGAAGCCATGCCGGCTGACGAGCTCGCTGTAAGTCGACAGAGAAGAACGAAACCAAGGCTTCAACCTCCTTAACGCACAGAACAAGTATCTTCTCGATTCTCAAAAACATTCCATTACCCATCGAATTGAAATCCAACGATGCCCTGGCCAATTCTCATCTGTCTGTTAAATGTCGCGAGAAAAATGACGCTCTCGCGAGAATTCGCTCCAGTCGTGAGAGAGTAAAAGGTGAAAGTCGAGGCAGACGATACTTCAAGACACTGTCCTCCTATTTGAGGAAAGGTCAACCGATAAACCGGATCTAATCATGCTCCTATTCACGACATCGTGTTTAACGTGGCGGATAGAAATTATTTTGGGTATTCGGACCAATTGGAGATAAACGTGAACAAGCAAAGTACCCAAGGACTTGCCATGATACGTTACATGCAGCGCCATTGCGGAGAACTTGGATACTACAACTGGCTGGCATGCTTGAACATGAAAGAGAGGAGAGGATTGGATGTGAAAAAAGGACGAACGTACTGTCGATACGGAATGTTAGACGAAAGTAAACATATTTTGATTATGCCTATCACCTGGAGACATGAATGAAGATTGAAGGAAAGGGGAAAGAAGTTATTTACAGGATTGAACCAAAAAAAGTACATTCAATCATGCCCAAGGTAACGATACAGTCTGGTGGTTTTATTGGTAGCAAGATATCGTATAACTCGGAGAAATCCTGCCAGTTCTGAGGAGAAGACGGTAGCTATGTAGGCTGCCCTTGGTATGCCGTCGCCATGGTGGAGCTGGTGTGCAGCAATTCCTTGAGCCCGGGAACTCCTTAAGGATTCCTTCGCTGAGGTAAACAAAACATTTGGTAGGAATCTTACAGAGGAAGTCGATCAAAGAGTTGGATAAGATTGAAATCTAAACGGAAGAAATTACAATTACCGTTATTACACCGGAGAGAATGTAGAGGAGTAGGAAGAAACGCGGTCTTCCTCTCGATAAATCATCGTCGAGTAATGCTGAAGCACATCCTGACGGGGCAACCGTCGTCAGCGGGCTCCAGGCATCATCACAATGACTACCAGACGAGCTCGGGCTCGTTGCACGGCGGGCACCATCATCACCATCACTCCTCTCATCAGCAGGATCAGCAGCATCATCACTACGGGCCAGGTGGCGCTGTACGAGCGCAAGGAAATGGTGGACATCGAAGTGGAATCGACGTTTACGATTCCGTCGTTCATTCACCAAGAGGCAATGTTCATCAACCAGCAACGACACCATCGTCCGCTCACCGACATCCCCTCAATCATTCTCAGTTGAGCGTGAATAACCTCTCTCAACGTTTGAATCATTCTCATGCCCTGAACCTCTCGACTCTCTCGACGTCGAAGCATTCGGTGAATAGCGTTAGTCCTGTGGCTGGTGGGAATAATAATAATAATAATAACAATACGAATAATAACAACGTGTCGACTAGTTTGGGCCATACGTTGGTGACACAGGTGCCATTGCACCATGACAGGCCAAAGGCGAACGGTGGCTTCGACATTTCGAGGTTATCGAGGCTACCAAGTCAAACGACACCATCGCCAGCACCAGCCCTTCAGGCAGCGGCAATCGGTGGACAATTGGGTGTCGCTGGTTCAACTGTTTTACCCTTGAACGCTTCATGGTCTTCGTCTCTGTCGAGGAATCGAGACCACGAGGCTGGGGCCAAAGAGACTCTTACGAGTCTTGGTTTATTGTGTCTTGTGTCTCTGTTATTGGCACTGCTCTCGTTGATCTTCTTGTTGAAGATCTCACCGTTAACGGTCACGCCGAGCAGCCTGATCAGCCCCGAGGAATATACGATCGTATATGAGGTGACGTTGGCGCTGTGCGCCTTGGCCCTTTCGTTGAACCTCTGCTGCTTGCTGGTATGCGCCATACAGTTCCTCTTCACCGTTAAACTTGTCAAGACATCGTATCGGGGCCACTGGTGAGTAAGATAAGAGTTTTTTTTTTTCTTTTCTCTAGTTAGGTTTAAATTAAGTTTGTTTTTGATAGGGTGGTTTAGGTTGGATATTTTTTATACATTTTGTTTCATAAGAGTATGTCGATCATATCTTAAAAGAAAAAATATTGAACGCATAGCGTCAGAATATACATACTGTATAGTTCGACAACTTTAACTTGATCAGCGAGTGGTGGAGCGTCTCGCTTTCAACCGTCTATTCGCGCCATTTTGTTTTTGGCATTCGCACGCTCAGCCTTGTGAATGAACCCTAGACAGAGTCGAAAAAAAGTACTCGAAAAAGTAGCATTCTAGTATCTTTTATTATTTTGTTGAAGAAAAGAGAATATCTTTCCCCTCCACATGGGGGATTCTCTTTGGCCAAACGCGATGCTCGACAAGGAAAGAATATAACATTTGAACGAACTATTCTTATCATTTACTTCTTACAAACAATTTTCCTATAACTCCGTAATTTGAAAGCGCGGTATCCATGTAATGCGGTATCAACTGATAAATATTGTTGATTGCAGTACAGAATTAACCAAATTTGCTCCTGACGAGTCATGTATAGATCGAAAACTTAAAGATGGCTAGGCGAAAGAATGCGCGTCTGATTTGCGGAGGGAATAATCATGTCGCATTCATTGAGTCAAACAAGTACACACACGATAATGCTACAACTACATGATGTGTTTACCTAAGGATGATTAGTTTGAGGATTCCGAAAATGAAAAGGTATAAATAAGTGTTCGAAAACGAGAGTTTATGCCGTTTCCTGTTTTATTGTCGAACCTTGTTGTTTATCCCTAAATCTGTATTAGTTCACTTTCATCCCAGTTCTAACGCGAACTCGATAAATTACAGTTAATACATTGTATGCGGGCCACGTAGAAGTATGTTTTTCTAAAACTGTGTATACTATGAGAAAATAGAAAAAATCACTTGGTATGAAATAGGGGGTAAGAGGAGACTATCCTCGCACCGCCTTAGTTTCAGCGTATTAGCCCTTAAAACCTGATCTCGGCCAATGAAAATTGATTACTAAGCACTTATTTCGTCGTCAAGTGCTTTTTCGGCCAATCATACATTAGAATCGAAAGTGCGTGAGATTGAAGGATGTCTCTAACCCATCGGGCCAATCAGAACAAACCACTTATCAAGTGACTTCTTTCTAAATCCTTAATATAGATCGTTTAAAAAATGTCGATTAA
Source organism: Cerceris rybyensis (assembly GCA_910591515.1). Classification (NCBI taxonomy): domain Eukaryota; kingdom Metazoa; phylum Arthropoda; class Insecta; order Hymenoptera; family Crabronidae; genus Cerceris; species Cerceris rybyensis. The sequence goes on along the minus strand of OU342789.1, from coordinate 62,922,801 downwards.
TTGCATTAATAGCTTAAATTTGTAAAGTTAAATATATTTTCGAATTTGGACAACAAGCAGTTTCCATGTGTTAAGATCAAAAGTAGCCGACACCAGAATTATCGTAGCATTTGCAACGTATTTATTCCCATCGCAGGCTCTCGCGCGCCGATCCGTCACGTGAGACGGACGGAACGCGTCTGAATCTGCGCGCACCTCCTCTGCGCATCTTCGACTCGCGGCGATACATTCTCACACTAACAAACCCGGTGAGCCGAAGACACTCGAGTTGCATTATGCCTTCCCCTCAGCATTTAGGTGTTCCCAAAGTACCCCCTTCAGAATTTCCTGGCCGATATAGTACCAGACCGGTATCCAGCCTCCGAGACGCGAATTTGACACGCTGGAATCCAGTTCAATTATTTTTCAGTTCTAATGGGACCGCCGGCAACTAAGATCTGTAATTAATTAACACAATAAGAGGAGCCGGTATACCCCGTCGATTCCGGGCGATTCGGAACAGCCTGCGCGCGCAGTAACGTTCACCGCGACCTTTCGGGCCGCGAGATGTCGGTGTACAAAATCATTTAACGTGCCTCTTAACGTTTCTCTTCTTTTTTCACCTTTTATCGAGGTCCCTTTACCCACGATGCACTTGGCGCGGTACACGGCGTTGAAATCGGAACCGCGATACACGTAGGTGCACTTAGGGCGAGAGGAAAGTGGAGAATGTTTAAGTTCGGTCGCGCAAGGTGCACTTTGAGAGCATTGCTTGCCCGGTGAATTTCATAAAAATTCCCCCTCAGGGATAATTCGACATTTCTCTTGATTTTAATCGTTTTGTATAGTCATGCAATGCGTTCGCACTTTCTGGGTGTGTCACGAAAGGTTTGGCCGAAGTTTAGGGGGACATTCTTTTAGGTTTTATCTATTCACTTTCTGTCGTGTGTTGAGCAGTTTAAAGCAATGTCATAATAGCGGTAATGTCTTGTGGTGAAAGTTTATAACATGGTATTTGGGAAATTATTGCGAATTATGTTTTCGATATTTGTAAGATATTTAAAGTTGTAGGTTTTTGGAAATATGTATAGTAAAACAATGAAAGACAAAATGTAAAAATGTATAAGTGTATTAATTTCATTGCTGATAAGAAATTGTTTAGTTATGGAGGCTGTAATAATAATTAGAATGGAAATTTTGATAATGAGTTAGATCGAATTTAAATTCCCCGCCATGATAGGATTCCCGCGATCTAGGGATTATTTCTACCAAAGACTTAGTAGTTTAGAACAAATCTAACTGAAACGGTAGACATTAAATTTGTTCCTTTTTGGCACGAATAAGGTTATTTACCCTTACCAAAATTAATGCAATAGAATATTCGCCGTGGCAGAAAATTATGTCGAGCACTACTCGACTTAAAACAGCAGGCTTAACCCGCCTTTTTCCACGACCACTTGGCGCGAATTTTAAAACGCCCCGAACTCTTTATCTAAAAAATTTTGCAAATACAAGCAGTGGCGCCACTCTCGTAATCTCTTCACCCCACTTATCTAGCCTTCCTTTTCCGTGTTAAAAAACACAGGTACAATTATCTACATAAAGTACAAAAATCATCAATAAACGTGAACAATTCAGGAATATCTCGCAAGGATAAAACTTTAGGAGTTACAATCGGCAAGAAGCTAAAAATTCGATTCGCAATCAGCGGACCCAAGTTGAAATCCTCAGAAAATTTTCAGTTTCTCTTATGTGATATGTACTGTACTTCCATAACCTCAATAGTTCACAAACCACCTAGCAAACTAGTCCCTAGGGGAAATGACTATAGCTGTTGAAGTCGAAATACAAAAAGTCAGCAGCAATGAAAAACCCAGGATTAATCCCGAATCAGGTGGAGAAAGCCTACGTAACGTAGTAGCAACGTTTTTGAGGTAGCAGAGAAAGAAAAAAAAAGAATTCAAACGGAGGCCCATACTTGGAGAGCGATTACCATTAATTTATATAATCTCGCATCGTTGCCGACGTCCTCAATCAAGATTATCCTTGTGCCAGAATGAGTTCCCAGTCATCCATGCGTGCCCTATCCGTGTACACTCAAATACGGGTGTCTCGTATCCGTATAAGAGATCAGTGCCTCATGCGATATATCAGCCAGCGCCGTCTAGTGTTTCTTCTCACGGAGAAGACGAAACGTAAAAATCTACGTCCTGTGTACGATCTCTGTACATTGCGGCTCGGCCAACTTGGCACCTGGGAGGTAGGCCTGTTTCGGCAGAGTCTGATTCGCCAGGCGTCAAGCGTCATGCCTCTTGTCACACGTACACGAAGGCACTTGACGTTCTACCTCGCATTCGTTAAAAGAGCTACACATACAAATCGAACTTAAAGACGAAGAGAGAAAACGCTGCATATCGAAGCAAGGGAGACAACGCGATTAGGGCGGCAAGAGTGAGGACAACGGTGTAGGCACCAGATTTCTAACATCTGTATAGTAAAAACAGGATAAACTCCGGCAGAATTACCCCCATCACATGGGGAGATTCTCCTTGATGAAACGGAGCGCGCGACGAGAAAACAATGTAATACAATGTCTCGCTCTTCCAGCCAAACTAGTAAGAATATATGAATGCTACGACTTTGTCGGGTGCTTCCTTTAAGAGGCTGAGCAAGTGCACTCCAAGAAACAAGATGGTGCGAATAGGCGGTTGAAAGCGAGAAGCTCCACCACCGAGGTGCCAACTTGGCCGAGCCGCACTGTAGGTACGTTCAATCTGTTCACGGCAACTGTGGATGCTTTTATTCCTCATTTTGTAGTTTTCGACTCTTCTTGCTATGTCTATTTGGCATATGAGATGTAGTTTTATTGACGATAGATGTATATAGGTGGCTTCAGAAAAAAATCCAATTTCAATTTATCGGCACATATATACATGTTTGAAGGTTTCATTTCTTCTTGTACTGCAGTTTTCGATTTTTCCTGTTATGTCTATCTGGCATGATAGATATAGTTTTATCCCTTTGAGGACGATATGTGTGTATAGGTGGTCTGAGAAAAAAAAGATGGGATTACAGTTTATCGGTGCATGTAAGTACGATTAAAGATGAAAAATTGAAATATAATGGTTGAAATTTATATTTTTCGTATATTAATACTATTTTTTAAATTTTATGAAAATCACGTCTTTACAAAGAAGAAATCTTAAATGAACAAATAGTTTATGGGGAAGTGTTCGAATTCTTACACGGCTGAAAATAACATATATTCAAAATTACATGTGTATTAAATTCATTTTTTTCTTTATAACCAGGAACTGAATTTTCTTAATACATATTGGCAAGCCTAACCACTATATTATAGTCTATAAAAATATAATAAGGTTCGAGTAATACTTTGAAGGGATTCCGCACTTATTGAATTTGAAGTACGTATAAGTATATGCTTTCGGCATACATATAATTATTCTAGGGCTCGATATCGGCTCGATCGAATTACGAATTAAGTACTGTTCAAGTATATGGATCCAGTTATCGAATTATATGAGGGGTCGTTGATGAATAAGAGGATACTTTTACATCGAATTCTATAAGATCCTGTGTTTAGTTTCTGAAAAGAAACGGATTGGACATTATTTCCGTAAAAAATTCATAGATTTTTAGCTTAATTTCATTGTCATTACTGCAAAGTATCGAGTTTTCACAAAAAAGTTGTCAAAGAATTTTTCCGAAAAAGCGGCGGTATGTCAGAAAAGATTGGGAACCTATTCTCCTTAAGGTCAAATTCAATTTCTCTGAGTGTACAGCCATTGGAAATGAAAAGTCACTTTCCATTAAGCTCAAGTATGTCTGATATTGTCTATTAATAGCATATAACACATAACTGAAAATATTCACCGTGTCCTATTCAATTGCTACGACTGTACACATTAAACTAATCTCATTTATAACCATAATAGTAAAAGAGAAACCATAGCTCATCATCGCAACATTTTCAATGGATCACTTGGTGACCCGCAGGTCATGGGTTGCCCACACCTGCTCTGTAGTGTCACATTCAATTTCACTGAGTATGCAGTCATTGCAAATTGAGAGCCATCTTCCTTTAAACTCAGCTATGCCCGATATTGCCCATCCATAGTACATAACACGTAACTGAAACCTCAGTTTTACATTGTCACATTCAATTTCTCTGACTGTACACACTGACAATGAACCAATCCCATTATGATCCTACTTACAAAAAAAATAAACTGTGACTCTCCATCGCAACCTTCTTAATGGGTCACTTGGTGACCCGCAGGTCATGGGTCGCCCACACCTGCTCTGTAGTGTCACATTCAATTTCACTGAGTGTGCAGTCATTGAAAATTGAGAGCCACCTTCCTTTAAGCACAGGTATGACCGATATTGCCCATCCATAGCACATAACACGTAACTGAAACCTCGGCCTTTGTAGTGTCACAATCAATTTCTCCGACTGTACACATTGAACTATTCCCACTTCTGACCGTAATTACAAAAAAGAGAAACCATAGCTCTCCACCACCTTTTCAATGGGTCACTTGGTGCCCGGCGGGTCATGGGTTGCCAACGCTTGTTCCATAGCGTCAGATTCAATTTCTCTGATTGTACAGTCGTCGAAAATGAGGAGCTATCTTCCGTTAAACTTAGTTATGGTCGATATTCAATTTCTCTAACTGTACACACTGAACCAATCTTATTCCTAACTACAGCCACGAAAAGGAGAAAACCGACCACAAGTCTGTAATCATATTATACAATGGCGTAGATTTCGTGATGCACCTTGAACTTAATAACAACCCTCGTTAAAAATATCCGCGATGCAATCGGGGATCTCGGGCGTAACTTTTGTGTATCGGACGTACATCGTTTCCCTGGGTTAAGCAAAACAAACCACGCGGTTTCCTGCACAATTGTCGGGTGACTTAAATTGTGGCTTCTTTAAACTGTTTCGTGAGATAATACCTGCTAAAGAATAAAGGTCGTCTTACTTTTGTTCCTTTCCTATTGTAGTTCTTAACCTTTCGAATACTAGCGGCGCATATATGTGCTCTGAGACGAAATTTAATTATAATTTATTGCCGTACGTATACACGACTAAAATTCAAAAATTGACACAACTATAGAAATATGACTATACAAACAGTAATGTATAATTTATTTAAATTAATAGTATAACTTTCTGATTAAAAGGTGATTATTGATTGCCAAATAAATGATTATTTTTCAATACTCTTTATAATAACAGATAAATCTTTATATACCTATATTACTATACAAATAGTAATTTATAATTTATTTACATTAATACTCTACGTTTCAGTAATGGCGTAGAATTAGCAATTGAACTAGCAACAAGTTGCAATTTGCAATGACTTAATCTAATTTTCTATAAGTATCGTTATCAATGAAAACATTTCCTCCATTTCAACACTATATCTACGGTCGATTAATTCAACATATTTAAAATTCCCAAATAAATCTATCCGAAACAAATAAACAATGGGGGCAAAAACTTGATCAATTCAATCACTCAAGGTCTTCAAGATAAACCTAGAAAACTGAAAAAGAAGCAGTGTTAAAAATTTTCAGGAAGAGTTTCAAAAAATGAAGGCCAAGTCATTCTAACCACCTTGATAAACCTAGTGTTAAACTACGGTGGTCTATCGATCACTTAGATATCGTTTCGTTTTCGTATCTAAAACACAAATCCTGTATGCCTTTGAATTTACACGAAAACCCATCGGATTGGATTTTACTCAAACAGATGCGTGAGTTCGACGAACGTCGTACAAACATTCTCCCCATTTTGTGCGTCTTATCGTCGAGATAACCGAGGCTCCACCATTATCACCTTTTGCATCGAAACCTACGGTTTCCATCGACTGCGTACACGATTTTCATTTTTGGAGTATATCTAAGAAATTCAACCGTTTCGAAGGAAGATCTGTTCGAAGAAAATGGTCGTACATTAAAAGTCGTCGTTCCGAGAACGGAAGCCATTGTCTTTGTACTTTCATGCTGTTCTTTTAAGTGTTTTTCAGCTCGAGAGACGCAACAAGTATTCTCGTGATCATGGGAATGAAAATAGTTTTGTATTGTGAGTTATGGGTATCCTCTTGCAATGAAAGCCGGTGTTTTGCAAGGTTTAAATTAGGAATGCGAAACGATGTGAACATATGTTCTTAACCTGTTAACTGCATTCGGCGTGCATATACGTCAATCCAAAGTTCTATTGCGGTAGCCTGTTAACACTAAATTGTCAATTCCTAATCAATAAAAATTTGAAAATTTCACGTTTCGTTTTCCTCTTTTCGTAAAATTGACAACAGAAGCATTTGCTTTGTCTTTAATGTATATATACGTCATTGGCAGAACCGTGCGAGAGGTTCTTAATATCTAAATTCCGCCGTTAACTGGTTAGCCCTTAAAAAACAATCGAATTTCTCTGGAACAATTACCAGCAATTCAGAGGAGATTCCCTCTAAGAAAAATACCAAATTGACTAATGTTTATGAAAAAAATTACGAAAAAAAACTATATGTATTGTATAGATTTTTATATATTTATAAATTTATTTTTTATAGATTTACAGTGTATTTGTACAAAGTTAATTATATTTTTTTGGGTATGGTACTTCTTCCAACTGTCCCCCATGTGAATACTAGGTTTTTTTAGTACATTTATCGCAATAATTACGTGTTTCCCGGTTTCCTCGCGGCGGTTTTCTATAGCACGTCATTCCACCTGTATGGCGGCATTCAATTTTTTTAGAATATTTATAATCTCGCGAATATGGCGGCATTCGTTCGCTAAGGGTCAACACCGTAAGTGCCCACTCCTAACGACCGGCACTACAGTCTTAGGCACCTTTTTTGAAAACGTATCTTTCAATTTGTTTTAATCAATTACATTACTTTTTGATCAAATGTTCTGTTTCTTACTTAAAATCATTAATTGTGTCCCGATGAGATGCCACTGAGTAGCCTAGGTAAAAAAGTAATTGTTGGTTTTCATTGATCAGTATGAAAATGAACGAAAAATCAACGATCGGTCCCTAAGGACCGTTGTGGCGTTTAATACATCAAGCGCCGGCTTCATTTGCTTGTCTTTGAACAATAAGTAGTTAAAAAAATATATTTGATACTTTATACATTTTCACAATAATTTTTCCCTGACCCAATGATTCTAACACCTTCATAATTCTCACGTCACGTGAAAGTCTCTTTTCAAAAAGAAGTTTTGTTCTGGTAAGATAAATTATGAACGGTTTTGTTGAACTGACTGTATGTGGCTTTTTGAACCACCAAATCTACAGTATACACATCTTGAAGGATTTCGACCACCATCGTCCGCCATAGCAACCTTATGCCATTTTCTAACTTACAATTAGAATCGCTAATTTCCACCTTCATCTTGTCAGGCAACAGCACAAAGAACGTTAGTTTAGGAAAGAACCCAATAGCCAGCGAAACAAATCTGAATTTGTTTCTCTCAACTATCATCATTTAACGGTACAATATAAAATACGATTTCCCAGGGAACAACGCACATTACACTATTTCCAGCCGTCGCGTTTGATGATGCGAGGTTATGGTAGCCCGTAGAGAACGTTGGTTGACTCTGTGAAGAATTTACGAGTAAACCACGGCGGAATTAGCCGTGTCAGCCGTATAGAATTGCGGCGAGCCGTTACCGAGCGACAAAACGGTACCAGTGTGGGAAGGATGCCCTTTTTCGAAACAATAGTGCGGTCTAACTGATAACTGCTACCATCGATCGTGCACAGTGGTTGGCATTATTTTTAACCCAGTTGGAAATACGAGTGAATTATGGTCGCTTTCTTGAACCAGTCATTGAAAGACGCAGGTCAAGTGTTGTTTTGTTTTTAAATGAGATTCAAACAATTAGAGAGGTTATAATACGTTAAACGAAGCTGAAGCGGGTTTAGAGTTAAGAGCTTGGACTCCTAATTGGAGAGGTTGAGGTTAAATTTACCGTCACCTGTTTAGTGACCTTTTAGCAGCTTTTTTCTGAATTATGTAATAGTAAAACAATTCGTTGTGTGGTATTTAATGCAGAAACTACCAGTTTCATATTATATTATATTTATAGAAGAGTCGAAGAATATATATTCCTCGTTCATCTCAAAAAATATAATACAGCAAATCGATCATCTTTTCTGCCTCCTCTATTCTCTTTTTCCGAACTAATTGTAAGTATTTACTATACAGAAATACAATAGATTTAATGCCGTTAGTTCTAGTGTTAATAACTTCTGATTTTCCCTAATATCAACCTTATCAAAATAATGCCAAACTCCAATCAACGCCTCAAAACACTATTATCACACAAAAAACTCCAATTACAAAACAATTTCTAAGATCCTAAGAAACTCCACACTCATTCGACCACATTATGCCCCTCCAAATCCACCCCAACAATCTTAATACTGGAACTACCAAACCAGCGAGAAAGACTGGTTTCCAATTTCTTCCAAAAATTCTCCAATTTTATAGAAGAATCATAGAATAAATATTCCACGTCCATCTCAAAAAACATAAACACCCGAAACGATCATCTTTTCCCGACCCTTCATTCCTCTTCTTCCAAACAACTTACCTATTTAATCTATTGAAAATTAGTAGATTTAACCCTACTGTTTTGCTACGGTCTATATGAGCCAAAATGGAGATTATATTTCAACAGATACTATGTTTCTAAGTATTAGTTTTTGATATTCAACGTATTTAACACTTTAAGGACTGCTCACGAGTTTTCTCGTTTTTTCTAGTGTCTCCTACGCGCTGTCTTTAGATGCCACCTATACATGCTTTGATACATCATATCTATTTTGTCTATTTCAGTCAATACACCATCAATTTACATCAACAGTCAAATAATAAATTTTATAGTTTTGTTCAAAACCACTAGAAACTCTGATAAAATCGATTTTTTCATAATACCTAAAATTCATCCTATTTCACAATTTCCAAAAAATTTCGTACAAATTAATTTTTAATTAAAAAAATCATGATATTTATAAAAAAGCATAATTTTTTTTATAATAATACCTAAAATACATCCAATCATACAATTTCTGAAAGTTATATACAAAACTTGCTTCATGAATAACAAAGTAATGTCAATTTTATTAAGGCCCAAGTTACAGATTTCTTAGCGGTTCTTAACACATTCACACCAGCGCGTACCACCGATGGCCCGTGTTTGGGTATCTCATTGGACGGCGCGTACCACCGGTGGCTCGCGCTTCAGTGTCTTTCAGATGGTGGTCTCAACTCTCTACGGGCCCTTGCAACTTTGAATTCTTTACAATCCAACGTTACAAAATTTATTATTTATAATAGTCCTTTTATTATTTTCTAATGTGCTATCGTGCAACTAATTTTCAGATATCACAGAAAATTCGGCCCATAGAGGGTTAAAATAGTCGCCTATGGGGGAAAAAAATGGAAATTGCAACGCTGTCGTAAACATTTTAAAGTGTTAACATTTACGTCAATCTGTTTGTGTATTATACACTTCCTAAAATGTGAAACTTTGTCAGGTCACTCTGACCGGAAGGAATACGAATATGAGATATAAATGAGCAGCAGGTTAATAACTATACGAAATTATTTATATTGACAGAAGTATCCAAGTTAAGAACTCCAAATTAGAATATATCCATGGAAAATCTACTGTATATGTCACAGTTATACTATGGCAAGCTATAAAAAAGAGAGGAATTGCAAACGACAGTCCTCTCGGTACCCTACGGTTGTTCTTCACCGGCGTACATCGACGTACCTGTCTGCTTTACAGGCTCACAAAGAGTGAGATTAAAATGCACCTTGCCATTCTTTCCTTCTCGTCACGCTCCAGGCTTTTTCGACAATTCCAAACGCCTGAGATTCCTTAAGTCGAAGTTTTTGTTGGAATTTTTGGGAGAACAATTGCTTTATGTAGGACACGATAAACGGAACGTTTTACGTTCATTTTTCCATCTATGTTTTCTATTTGATTTGCGTACCCGTACACAACAATTTTGTAAAGAATTATTTCGGAATTGTGTTTCTATTTTTCATCGTCGCTCACAGACTCACCATTTTCAAAATAAATGGTGTAGTTATACAGTGCAGGCCTGACCAAACGAAATGATTGTAGGGGCCACTTTAATAATGCGTAACGTTACAGCCTGAAATAGGGGTAGATTGCTAAAGTCGTATCTTCTAAGAGAAAAGGTTTATAAATTGTAAGATTTCTTAACACTGGAACTTTTTAACTACTAACAATAAATCGATCCAAATCACTGATTCTCAGTGAATTGAATTTTCAAAAATTCTATAACCTTATAGGAGAGTCATGGAGTAGATATTCTATGTTTATCCCATTAAACGTAAATTACCACTTTTCTTTCATTGTCAAGCTTAAATCAAAGAAATTGATCTCGCGAAGCTGCCTAAAGGTCACAAACCAGTGGTTTATCGAGTCTTGCAGGCGGCTAACATCAACTGGGCCATCGTTTATGGTATGTCTTTAACATTAGATTTACAGACGTGAAATCTGTTACACTGCAATATATTAAATAACAACTTTGAAAAAAGGGGGATCAAGCGGCAAAAGTGATAATTCGTTGATTCATTTTTGTATTATAAAATACACGTGAATTATCTACTGTACTACTTAACCCCTTGCCGTGCCATTTCTTTTGTGATTGAATGTACAATAACTCTGACTTAATTACTAACAAGGGAACATCCCAAGGTGTAAATCACCGATTTTGATGAAATTTTAGTATGATATAGTTATCGCAAAAATATTTGACCCGTATTTTTTTTATCGGCAACCGTTCACGTTAAAGGGGTGAAAACCACCCTCAAAGTTTAAAAAAAGTATTTTTTATCATATTGTTTAAACAAATGGGTTTTTTAAAAAAATGTTTATACCATTGTATTCAAAATCCGAAGGCATTAATTTTCACTCTCTACGAAATTTTTGTATCTCTAATAGGTTTCGAGATATTCGATAAAGAAGTTTCAGGATCTCAACTTTGAGGGTGGTTTTCACCCCTTTAACGTGGACGGTTGCCGATAAAAAAAATACGGGTCAAATATTTTCGCGAGGACTATATCATACTAAAATTTCATCAAAATCGGTGATTTACACTTCGGGATGTTCTTTGTAAGATAAGTAACTACTTACCCCTTAATTTCGGATATAGTATGAGTTAACGTAATATTGAATATCATAGAATTTTATATTATTAGGACTCACTGATCCTTATAATATAATAATTTTTGAAGTATTTCAAAATTGACTGTACCATTTATCGCGTCACGAGTAGTACTCGTTATTGTACGACAAGGGGTTAATTAAAAAATAGGAGCCCGTCAATTTGACGTCTTCTGTAAATCTAGTGTTAAATTAATATCGTAAACGGTCTCCAAAATTCTTTCTTTATCTCTTCATTCACCCTAGACCGTTTTATATCAAGTATTGGATGACAAAGTCAAAACTTTTTCTTACCATTCGAAAAGAGAGTATTTTTGAAAGAAAAGAAAAATTGTATTTGTCATTGATACAGTCATCTAAGTTTTTTATGTTGTTCATAGCGATCATAATCTTTGTTAGATATATTTTTATTTACTTTCTCCAGTCGTTGCAACAACATTGACGATTAACATGAAAAAGTATCTAGAAGAGAGAGTCAAGTATCTAGCCATAGAAATGGCGCGTAGGCGCAATCGAAGGTCCAAGTTAAGGTGAACGAACCATAAACTGTTTATAGCGATGGTGAGTGCCATACGTTTGTCTCTCGAACAGCATTAACCTACATTACATCGTTCGAAAAAAAACCGTGTCACATAAACTGCTATGGCAGTCAGTTTAATGTCAATCAAAAGTCCTTTCAACGATGCTGGAGTAAAACAAGTTGTTACTGATGTTTCCGTGTTTACGATTGCCCTTGGAAATATTTTCATTGGATTATTTCATTTGAAACATAATCTTTGAAATTTCATTATCTTATTTAACCATACGTTAATTGAAGTAATAAAGTGATAGATAAATCATCCATTTTTAAATGACTTCTTAACTGAATTTCAAATGCAGTGTCGGTTAATTTTTTTGATTAGTTGGTTAAATACGCGTTCAATTAATTTTTGAAATTCTCTCTAAAGTCCAATTAACCTCTTGCCTCTGAAATACTGTGTAACACTCTCGATGCCATGGAGTAGGAAATTTTGAAGTTTTCCAAAAACTATTAAATGAGAAGTGAGTCAGAAGATGTTCAAATTAGTTGTGTGCCATTAACACCAAAACTACCGACGATATATTCACTAAAATTTACTGAAATATACATTTACTACAATTTACATTTTCGGAATTTTCACATTTACATTGACTAGTTGAAAACTAAAAAAAAGTAGTTTTTAATCATTCTTCTCTCCTGCTTTCCATGTGACCCAATCACTTAGTGATTCAGGAGCTAATACTAAAAGAAATCATGTGCTATGAACCATTTTGTAGCAAACAGCACTTCTGAATAGAACAAGACTAAGGATGTTGGAGGGAAAGTCATTTAATACTTAAAAATTCATTTAACTGAATATATTTCTGTACACTTTTAAAACTACCTAGTTGTTTACTCCTCAAGGATTCTCAAACGAATAGGACGCGTCTACGTGAGGTCCTTTTCAGAAGAGGCAAAATAGAAATAAAAATATATACAACTATGAATCTAGAAACGAACAAAAGTCCCTATAACTAATATGATTCTACTCGCCACAGTTTCTCAAAAAGGTTCGCCATCTCTGAACTAAACGGGAAATACAAATTTATAAACAATATTTTTATATAATATTTATTATATAATTTATTATATATATATTTGAAACACGTATTGCTGAAAGTATGCTTATGAAAGGAAAAGAACAGCAAAAAATTTGAATTCGTCCTGCAAAATTGTAATATCAATTGCAATATGCATCCGTTCCAAGAAAGACACTTACTGGAAGTTCATTACACTTAGGTTTTTACATAGGAAGAACATTCTTATTACTTTTTCACGCGTAAGAACTGTGCCAGCTACTCCAAGTTTAGATATTACTCGCTGTATACTTCCTTCTGTCCATAAGAATGGGTCACAGCTAACAATCGATTTAGCTGCGTGTGTATTCTTACGTAAGAATGTGTACACTCAACTCGAATAATACAGTATGATCAGGATAACAGCCTACCTACTCGATTCCAGTGCCACCTTGAGAATAAAATCAACAAACTTGCCTCCATTTACCATCTATAGTAAAATGATAAGTCCACTCGAATAACAATATGCAATTTTTGTTATTATTCATTAAAAATTAAATAAGTGTTTATGATAAATAATAATTTAGGGCAAATCTCTCAGAGGAGACTAAGATTTGAAGTACATACCACTAATAGAGAGGCACCAGCCTTAAACTCTACATCCATACAGTAACTACAGCCTTACAAATGCTTTCATGGCAAAAGGGTATTTACCTTATTCACTGTTCTATTATTTGAGCCATATGTACCGAACAATAGCTGAGCCACGTGGACCGAGTGCCAGATGGAATGTCTATTATTCGAGCTGAGTGTACAGTTGACGGAACGGAACGTAACACCCTAGCCATTTAGTCACGTTGTGCACGCAGATATAATCGTATATAATTTACAAGGATAACGCATTCTGCAGGTCGAGGTTTCGTAAGATTTTAGAAAATTGAAGCACGTCGGAATAATGTAATGATTAATTTAATAACAGCACTGTGATCAGTACCTATTAAGTTAGAAAATTTAAAAAACAAAACTGTTATTTGTCACTATGCAATTGGACAAATTTAAAAACAGAACTTTTACTAGCAACTACTCAGTTAAATCAATTTAAAAACGGAAGTGTTGTTACTTGCTATTCAGTTGAATTAATTTAAAAATAGAAGTTTTGTTAGTTACTATTCAGGTGGAGTAATTTAAAAACAGAAGTGTTATTAGTTACTATTCAGTTAGATTAATCTAAAATGGGACTATTATTAGCTATAGTTTAGTTATAATAATTTAAAGACGCCTATTAGTTACTATTCAGTTCGATTAACGTAAAATAGAAGTATAGAAAAAATAGAACTAAATAGAAAATAGAACTCTCTTTTGTTACTACTGAGTCAGATCAATTTGAAAACAGAACAATCGTTAGTTATTATTTAGTGAAATTAATTTGAAAAGAGATACCTCCAACCTGCCTAGTATCGCATTCAATTTCCTCAATTGTACATCTCTGGGCCCAAGGAACTTTAATTCCAAGCTGCTTTACCAACTATCAGCACAACAGCACGTGCTTCCATCTGCATCATTCTATCCCAATACAAATCGATCGCCCCACGTGCCCATCCTTACGTAAGAGGACATAACGACAGGTGTCGACGATCGTGTCGTTAGAAATGCTGAAAAAGGGGAGCTTAAGGGAAACGGTCACCTTTTACCTCTGGAATTTCCTTCGACTTAGAGGGATGAGGCTTAATGACTCGTCTGGTTCGAAATTAAGGGTGCCCAGGGAACTTTACAATCTTTGAACGGAGGGGCGACAACCGTTACGAGCGGCCGAGTAGCACCTGTTCCACAGTTTGGGCCCGGTGCATCGGATGCATTGTACGTTTTACGAGTATACGACCGTACCTCGACACTTGTTCCTATGGATGTACGTTTCGTTGGCCGGTGAAATAGGCGCACGATTGCCGGCTGATTTTCGACCTCGGGACTTAAAGTGGGGCTCTCTGTTACCAGGGCCGTAGATAGCTTTTATTGATGTGGGGGCGAATAGGGTGTACGACCTGTATTAACCCCTTGACGTGCAATAACCAGTGACACTCGTGATGCGGTCAATTGGATAGGAAATTTTCAAGTTTTGCAAATGTTATGAAATTGAAAATATCAAAGAGGGGCGATAGGATGAAATTATTTCTGTAATAAGGCTAAATTAGTTCTGTAATAAGGTCTAATATTATGTTCAGTTGTATGATAAATTATCACATTGTATGCGGGTGTTTTTTAACGTTTCATTGAGACTCAAGAGTGAAACTTGTTGACAAATTTGCACGAATTTTATTTTTACAAAAAATTAGTATAAAATGAAAACTGCGTACTGTCTGAATTCGAAAATATACTTCAATTTTCAAAACTAAGTGATTAATGCCACGAATCGCCTTTTTTGAATGGTCTATGTACAGTTTTCGAAAAATGTGCTTTTACGTCTCCCGCATACAACGTGTTAAGCATCACAGTTCAGTATTTATTTTACGAACTTAATTCTGAATTATTGCAGAGGCAGTCACAAAAGCTGTATAATAACAAGTGACAGTCTTGATACAGTGAATTAAGTAAGAAATTTCCAAATTTAAAAAAGTTAGGAAATTCAAAGTATTAGTGAAACGTGGCAGGATAAAATTTTTCTATAATATTAATGTTACAAGAATTGCACATCAATTTTTATTTTATTAATTTAATTCGAACTCATTGCAAAGACGGTCGCCAAAGTGGTTGGCGAGTTAACTGCGGAGTTTAATTTAAAAACTCCCCCATGAATTACGCAATAAAATTGAACAGTGACGTCTGCATACGTTAAACGCAGGACAAATGTTCTCACTAAATATTTTAGGAAAAGAACAAAACAAAATGTTAAAGATTTATATCTTTATTCAATGAAAAATTAACAGTTTCGTGCTAAAGAGATTATTATTATTAACACCTTAAAAATTGACCAAAAATAATAAAAGTTACTTATAAAGAAGCAAAATTAAAAAATATAATACAAATTTGAAGAATTTTAATCAACTTTAGTGTGGTATTTTTCACTGACTTCTGACGTACCGTGTAATTTAACACAATATTAGCAGTACAAAATTAATTTGACAATTTAACGACCCTCAGATATTTTCGATTTAACACTAGATTTACGGATGTTGACATACCTATTTTTTTGAAGTAAGCCAATTTGACTAAAACAAGAAAATTTAAGTTTTTCGCAAAGAAAATAGTTCCAATTCAATTTCAATGAAGGGTTTATTATTAAAAAATTAACTAACCAATATATTATACATATAGTAATCAAATTATTAATGAGCCAAATTGATTCCGTAAATCTAGTGTTAATAGTTCTTTTTTAACATTTAGGCAAAATGCGGTAGATGAAACCCAAAAAGCACAAAACGAACCTAAAAATGCTCAGTTTAGCAAACAATGGCTTCAGTTGTCATCACTCTGGTCTCACCCTTAGTGATATGTATATCATAGCTACCGTTCGCCCCCATGGTGGGTCAGTTGTTGACTAACGGGATACTCAAAGATATCCTTCATTGTAGGCACAACTGGCACATGTCAACCGTCGGCCTCTCGAGTTTGAGAAATTTACAACCTAATTTATGGCGCTTCCGACAAAAACCAGTTAATTATTTCTACGTGCTCGAACTTACGAAGTAAGAATTAGAGGTAGCCACGAGCGCCCCTTAACACTTCCAGGGCCGAGTATATTGAGAGGATCCCTTTGATACCTGAACTTCCCAGCTTAAAGTTTATAAATGCGCAACTTCAATGGCCAGAAGTGTTTTCCTTTTTTTTTTATGAAGTATTGTTTAAAATGGAAATCTTGACAATTAACCCTGTGCGGACCGAATTATTTTTTTGATTTTGGTAGTGAGCTAAATGAAATTAATTTTGCAATATTTTCTATCACTGATTATTCATTTTTGTAAATGATATCAATAATTATAGGTCTTGGCGGACATTTAGGTGATCAGTGAAAAAATATAATTATAACTTATCTTATTTTATAGATATATATTATTTATTAATTTTTTGTTGTTTTTTATTTATATATTTTAAATAATTTATATATAATTGTTGAAGTAGGATTATGTAAATAGTATTTTATTATTTTTATACTTTCACACTCTTCCTTTCTGACGAAAAAGCTGCTTCCGATTGCTAATTGAATGATAATTCGTAAATTTTAAAAAGTTTAAGAGTCAAGTGGTTGTGATTTCAATTTTATCTGCCTCGAAGTTTTTCATTCAACATTAATTTTACAGTTCTTGGTAAAAAAAAAATACAAACGAGTCTGATACAATGTTTTCTAACAGGAATCAATTTTGATTGATTCCAATGTTTAAAATCTACGCCAGGAAGATTGCTAGTGAAAATCCCTTTTCTTCAATATTTTTCTTCCTATTGTTTCATGTATCTATAACTTAATGTACATAACACATATTATTTTCAAAATACAACGAAAAGTACCCTTTAATAGGGGGCTAGAAAGAATTAAATGAGTTACGTCAGTGGTCCCGAATTTAACCCCTTGCCGTACCATTTATTTTGTGACTGCCTTTAAATAATTCATAATTAAATTAACAAAATAAAAACTGATTAGTAGTTCTTGGCATATCGTATAATTTAACGAATATTAATTATGGCGGCTTGTCTCACTGACATTTCCAATTTAACCCCTTGGCCTACTTTTTTTTGACGGGGCGTACAGACACATAATAAATTCCTGAAATCAAAAGTTTTCACTGATTTCTGATATTTCGTATGAACGTAATATTAATAGTACCTATAGAAATAATGAGTGCGTTTTGCGACCGGATGATATTTTCAATTTAGTAGTGTTTGAAAGACTTTAAAATTTCCTATGTAATTTTCCACGCCACGAGTCTTGCACGTTGTAGGCTAGGGGTTAATAAGTTTTGTAAAACTTTAAAATTTCCGATCTAACTTACCGCATCACGAGTGTCACTCATTTTAATTCAGCAAGGTGTTAAATCATCCCCAGAAAAAATGATCCTAAATCAAACGTGGAAAGGGTAATGCAATTTTTTTTTTTTTAAATAGTACCTATTAACAAAAACTTCACCAAAAATTACTCTTAGAAAAACTTCACTAAAAATACTTTAACAAAAAGAATCACTGTCCTAGACAATCCGATCACAGCCGTCAAAGAGAAAAAAGCACAGAAAGAGTAATCCGGATACTCGTCCACCCCAAGCAATTCCATCCGACCCGATTATTTTTCGATCTCCAACAGTCGCATTCCGCCAAATTCCTCCCCCTTTTCTTCACGTCTAGAAAAAAGACAGCCAGACGTGAGATCTTTGGGCATGGAATGCCAAGTAGTACTCGAGAGAAGTTGTACGACCTGTATCGTTCGGTACTGACGCACGAAACCGCCCGAAACAGAAACCAGAAGCGTGTAACGTTAAACCGGGGCATCGATGAAAAACGAATCTCTCGACTTGGATGGACTTCTTTAATGACAGATAAAATCCCCGTCAGGAATACGGATTATTCGTATCTTCGTTCGTGTGTACCAACCTGTTTCTCTTACATTCGTTACGGTTACAACGACAGGGACAAACGAACACGATGGAAAATTTGATAATTAAGAGACGTCGCGGGAATAAATTCTGTCATACGCGTGGCAGCGGCTTAAAGTGGCGCTGTGATTTGCTTCTATAGGGTTATCCAAATCGAGTGGCACGTCTTTCAAAGATGGCACATTTCTTCATCAATTCAAGCGAATTTAGGCGAATAAAAATAGCGTAAATTGAATTTATTTGAAAGGTTATGGAAGGTAATGGGTTAACCTCTTGACCTACGATTTCTTTTCTGACGGGGCGTGCAAGGAAACAAAATTAATTCCTGAAATCAAAAGTATTTACTGATTTCTGATATTTTATGTAACTAAATGTGATATTAATAGTATAGAAATAATGAGACGCGAATAAAAATAGCGCAATTTGTCTGGAAGGTTATGGAAGGTAATGGCTTAACCCCTTGACCTACGATTTCTTTTCTGACTGTAGAAATAATGAGACCGTTTCGTGACCGGCTGATATTGTCAATTTAATAGTTTTTGGAAGATTTCAAAATTTCCTATTCCATTTTCCGCGCTACGAGTCCCAGATGTAGTTATATGCTAAGGGGTTGATAAAGAGAAAACAATGGAGGACACTTGAATGATATTGTATTTCATATTTAACACTAAAACTACCAAGGTAGTCAAAATCACTGGTTCTACTTTTTTCATTAAAATTCTCTAATCCTATAGAGAAGCCATAAAAATAAATATTACCCGGTCACCTTATAAAACATAAATTACTGAATTAATTATTCTTTCCAACTTTTGAATTTTTATTTTTTAAAGTACCTATTTAACATATATTTAACCATAAGAGATTTAACGCCGGTTGTTCTATTGTTAAAGTCATAAAGTACCCTTCGTTCAGCAATCTTAAATACTTAATAATTAATAATCTTCCATTATCCCATTCTCTGCGAATATTGGGATATCTCGTGATTGCACCATAAGCTTCCGTTAATGAGTTAACAATGATCGCCAAGGGTATATAGTAATTCTGTGTCAAAAATTATATTTTTGATCAATTAAGTTAATGATTTGAAAAGTTTCTGTCGTGATCTCAAATTTTACCACATAGTGGTAAAAGATGTGACACTCAATTTGGATAACCCTGTACTTTGTATGTGCGCCAAGGGAAGTCACGGTGTCCCGTCGGTAAGCGTGTCTTTTATGGCTGCTATAACCGGAAGAGATGTTACTTTGTTGTTTTACCTCGTGTACCTTTGCGTTTACAAAGAGACTACGGGGTAAGGAATGAAAACGTACTCTCGGCGTGTGCGAAACTTTATTAAGGTGTATAAGGTATATATTTTACCTCGTGTTTGAGTTCGTTGATGCTCAGCGTGAGCCATGCTAACGTGCTCGTTGCGATGTTTGCGATTTGAGAGTTAAAGTGAGTTGGTTAACACACTTTACGCGGTTTACGTCGTCACTTTAATTAGCTTTTTAAGTTGTACGGAATTTGATGGTAGTCGTTGAACGAATGAACTCGGATGAAAGCAAAGTGCATTATAGTTACTGTGGATGATGAAGAACGTGCGGAGTTTCTCATTTTTAAACACTTTTGTTACTGCCTCCACAATAATTCAGAATTAAATTGGTACAATTAAAACTGATTTGCGATTTTTTATATATTATATTATAGATATTAGTATTATGGAAATAGTAAAGGAAAAAAAAGAAAGGGAGCGAGAGGGATAGGTCGGTAGTAAATGCAATAAGGTAAGAGGGCAGAAAGGTAGAGAAAGAAGTGAAGGGAGAAAGGAACAGAATAGTGCAATAGAGTAAATAAGTAGACTGCGGATGTTTATGCAAATTTCGAGTTTCACAAATGCAGGTGAGACAGGAAAACCTATCTAGGGATTTATTGCACTCAATAAATATTACAACAAATACCATACTTACTTTGGATATTTTAGATATATTTTTATATTATGTCCTTTTTGTATATTTTAGCCGTATTTAATTTGTCATAAATGCATAAAAATCTGCAGTCTGATGATAAGAAATTAGGCCAAAGAGACGAAGATATTAGAATATAAGAGTCAGAGTGTGGAAGAGGTGTGAGAGAATAGGTATGAATGAAAGTGTAAGTGTGAATGGAAATAGAAAGAAAAATGTAAACCAAGTCCGTTTTGTGGCCGGGAGGCTAAACTAAACTATTCATAATAATAGTATTATGGAAATAATTTTATCGTTTGATTGCTTTTGCAAAATTTGAATAATTTTTTATTGAAATTGCAGCATTATGAGTTTCACTCGTTATTGTATGGCAAGGGTTTAACCCTTTCGAGTTTAGTGACTGACGCTGCAATAATTCAGAATTAAGTTGGCAAAACTGCACTTAATTTGTGGTTCTTCATTTATTGTAATTTACCGTAATATTAATATTACAGAAATGATTCGTGTTGCGTCTCACTAATTTAAACAGACTTAAACTTAAACAGTTTAACTTAAGCACTTAATAACTTAAACAGACCAGCGATTTGAATTATAAGTTCCTCTTAAATCTTGTAACTCCATAGGTCTCCTATTATTTTAGGGAAATTTGGAAAAAGGGTTAAAACCGGTCGTTTTGATCGACTGGGTAGTTTTAATATTAACGTGTTGACGCCACAAGTATTTCGTTAGTTTCCATATCTTTGTAAAACAAAAAGCTTCACGTCACCTTCCTGATGCCAATATTTAGATACTGAATGTATTAAAAAATTCATAAATGTTACAATTTAAACATGAAATTTCATCAAATTCAAAAGCGCCAGTAACCGGTGACCCTATGGCGCTGAACGTGTTAAACCCATCCTCCCAAAATGGCTTAAAATGGGGCGCTCTTTTCGCAGTATAGAGCAAAGCCTTAACCACTTAGCTGTGTTTGCCGAGTATACTCTTCATGCGTAAATGCTACCACTGGTTATTTAAATCGTAATTTTGACGAAGACTAAAATATATTCGTAAATTTCAAGATGTTTGGAACATTTTGAGACTATGCCAAAATAAAACGAATAACTAAAGGGTATAAATAATTTGAAATAGATTTATGCTCATCTCTTGATTTTCGGAACCTAATATTCAAAAGAATTTTCGCCATAGTTGAGTGGTTAAACATTGAAATAAAATAAACCCCGTTGACATATACCGACCAGTCGTTGACCCCTTCGGCCACTAGAAGTCGCTGCAGTCAAGTGCAAACTGGCGCTATTTGAAGAGTCACCGACTTTGTTCGAAACACAAGGGAGATCCCTTATCGCGGACCATTTTAAGTAATGAGCCGGCACTTAAAAGTGCCGGTTGCCTTTCATCGAGTAGCCCGTTTCTCGTCTGCGATCGTCGGTCGTCCTCTCGTAGTACAGCTTTTTCTTCGGGATAAGGCGAACTCCGGAGCTCTACGGGGTGTCTACGGGGTGCCTCCGAGAAGCCTCCGAGTAACAATGAGCCCAGAGTGGGACTCTGGAGGCTGCCATTAACGTTGTGCTTTCGAAGCACGTCTGCACACCTGAGGGCTTCTTCTTCTAACAATACCACTTCGCAGACTGACGACAGCGTTATCTTTTTTTTTTTCTACGACGGAAGCCGAGACTTTGCCGAACGAGACGAGAGGGCGCAGTCTATTAGGCGGCACTCAGACGATCGGTACTTGTTGACACGATGCCTGCCGAGTAAGATTCGTTACATTCTTTGTTAGCGTATGAAACAAAAGGAATCTTTCGAAATGGATTATGTTGAGGATTGAATTAGAGGCTTTTGCTAACAGTTAGTCAAATTTTTAATCCTTATCACCTGCTTTGTCATCTGATATGTCAGGTATTTTCTGGTTACATCGATTAACACGTTGCCTGCTATGGGGGCCGATGATATTTTGGTAATATTTTTGAATATCGGATTATAGGGAGTATCTAAATGTTGGCGTTAAAAAGATAAAGGTCTGCAGAATATTTATCTATCTGTAACTTTGTATTTTCTGCTTTATACAGATGTGAATTTAATAGAAAAATTGTCACTTCGTTAGAAGTGATAAAACTAACGAAATAGCGTTGGTCAACGTGTTTGTTAACACTAGATTACTAACAATAAGCCAGTCAATGTGTCTGGTACGCAATGTTTTCTAAAAATTCTCCAAGGTTGTAGCAGTGTCATAGAATTTGATGGCTACCTCAAAAAACATAAATCATTGAATTGATCATCTTTATTGCTTCTTAATTTCTATTTTTTCTATGTACTTATTTAACACTAAATCTACCGATGTTATACCTACTAAAATTTAGACACACTTAATAAGTACTGTAGAAAAAGAGAAATAAAGAGGTGAAAAAGACGATTAATTAACTAATTTAGGTTTTATAAGATAGAAGTGGAATATTTACTTGACGGCTATCCTATGAATTTAGATAATTTTCTGAAATAAATTTTAAACCGTTGATCGGCTTGGTAGGTTTAGTGTTAATACATTGAAATATGATTATTTTAACCGTCTGTAATAGTTTTCGTGTTAATAAATCATCGTTAACAGGAACGTTAACTTGTTTTGTTGAATTACTCCTCGCCGATTCAAAGTGCAACGAGAAAAGTCGCCCCCTTATGTCGACTCTTGCAACCTCATATTGCTAAACGACTATTAAATTGTAGGTTAGTTCGAAAAACAGCACTCTACCAGTTCTGATCCTTCTGTTATTAGGTCATGCAAAAAGGTTGGCATTTTTAAATAGGAAGAAGTATAGAGGGCGATGTTGCAGGTTAATGCGAGCACTTGTACGATCCATTATTCACGGCAATTCCATCATTCCGTATCAACGTGTATGATCCATCATCCAGTAACCACTTACGTTGTATACCGTGGAAATGCCGATCCGCAAAGCTTTGCCCGTTCACTCACAATAAGTGTCCCGCAGTGCACGATTGCTGTAAAGGTTACCTGCAAATTTTCTCGCTCTTGTGGCAAATTTCGTTTTTGTGTATGCTCTTTAAAGTTAGCCGTGCCGAAAATTTTTGGAATGTAGTAAAGTATGAAATTAATGACAGATACATCACGCTAAGAACATTTTTTTGTGGTGCTATTGCGGTTTAATCCATCAAAGCCTAGTGTGACCACACGGTCTCAGCAACACTACATCTTTTAAGAAAACAAATTCCGACTCTGATGGGTTAAAGAGGGTCAGGTTCGAATTCGCAATCAGTGGGCCCAAGTTTCAAATTGTCTATTAACTACAAACAATTTTCTTTGAGAGTTATGGTAGTTTAAGGAGGGTCAGTTTTGAATTTGCAATAAATGGATCCAAGTTTCAAATCGTCTATCAAATCCGAAATTTTTTGTTGTTATAGTAGTGTAAGAAGGTTTAGATTCGATTTGCAATCAATACTCCTAAGTCTCAAATTGTCTATCATCTCTGATTGTGAGAATAAAAAGGTTCAGAGTAGCAAATATTGGGTCATGGCTTCAAATAACATCGCTCTAAGTCTGTCACTTCTGACATTTTTTTTTGAGAGTTTTGATAGTTTAAGAAGAGTGAGGATCAAATATACAGTCAATAGGCCCAAGTGTCAAATCGTCTATCAACACCAAGAAATTTTTTGGGGGCTTGTGGCAGTTTAAGGAGTTTTAGGTTCAAATTTGCAATCAGCGGTGCCGAGTTCAAATTTCCTGCCACCTCTAGGAAATTACAAATATTTTCTACGTGATAAGTATACCATATCCTCGGTGACTAAATGGGCCTACTTAAATCAATAAGTCCTAAGCAAACTAACGATGACTGTTAAATCTAAAGTTTTAATACAGAAGAAAGATTGTTTTTGCAAGAAATTATATTCATTAGAAAAAATTAAAAACATATTGCTTGATATTAGGTTAGCCAGATTGATGCCACGTGTGGTTTCTCGTTCATAATGAATCTTGGAAATCGATCTAGCCAGTTTTGCGGAAGAAGTATTAGTAACGCGGAAATTGGAAGGGGGCGCAACTCGTCCGATTGCAGCGCGTGGCTTCTGGCCGGAAGTGTACCGACGTAAACACGGCTTCGCTTCGGTTACAATCCCCTAACTTACGTTTCGAAGCGTGTAAAGACCTTGTACAAGAAGTGGTTATAACACGATTCGCGGTATCTTTTATTTATGCTAGAGAATGTACCGTGAAATTGATGTTTCCAACAACTGTTCCTGTTTATTTCACTTTTTCTATTCTTCAGACATTACCGCACTTGTTGTGCTATAATTTAATGACATAGTAAGCTACGATGTCCTTAACGTGTTGACTGGCACGGTTATTATTCTCATCTAAAATTATCTTTGATCGAAGACAACAACGTCAAGCCTTATAATTATGTAGGTATTAGTAATTCAGCAGAAATTAATTCTATTATGCTGCTTTTCTTTAGATATTTGTAAGTAAAGAATCAAAAAATCTGATGATTATGAAATGATAAAAATGAGAAGACTGAATGATAAAAATACAATTTTAAGTAATATATCTAACCAGATTTTTAGACATTGTATTCTAGAAACTTTATGTTACTTTAAATTAGGTGGCCATAGAAAAGTTATTAACACTAGACCTACCGACATACACTGAAATAAATGAAGGGGACAAGAAGCTTGATCGCTTCAATCGCCCACAGTATTTAAGATATACCAAGAAAATTGAAAAAGGAACAGCATTAGAAATTTCAGGAAAATTTTCAAAAAATTCAAAGTAAATCATTTTGACCATCTGGTAGATCTAGCGTTAAAAATTTCTAACTGTGATAACTTAAATAAAATATTTAAATTGATTTATTTTGATATAAATCAAAGATATTTAATCGATTTATAAATTTCTAAATGAAATTAAGTCTCCTTTCGACCGTTGAGGGGTAACGAGTTACCCTAGATCAGTGGTTCTTAACCTGGGGTGCGTGCACCCCTGAGGGTGCGAGAGATCATTTTCAGGAGTGCGAAAGAAATTTAAAAAATTTAATGAGAATGTATCTAATGACTTACGCGTGGCTCTTTAAAAAACTCGTTTTAATAGAATTATTATGAATAAACAACAATAACCTGGCCACTAAATTTTAAATTATCATTAAAATAATTATTAAAATTTAAATATTGCCTTTTATATTATATAATATCATATGCTGTAAATAAACACGGCGTTTTTTTATACAATAAATGTTTTTGTTAAAGAAAAAGTATATACAAATTTTTTAAAAGGGTACAAAATCTTATTTTCAGATTCAAGAGTGTGCTGACCACTAAAAAGATTAAGAACCACTGCCCTAGACCTAAAAGAGGCGCACTTAACTATAATCTTATAGTATCGTATAACTTCCAGTCACTCTTTAACCACAAACGATTAACATACTTATGTACTTCAGTCTCATACACTTAATAAGATCAAGATACTTACATCTCATTGACCTAACAAGATTAAAATTACTTACATCTCGTAGTCTTTCCTTACTGAACGCAACCGCGTGATTTGTACTATTAAAGCTCATGCACTCAACATCATGTAATACGCTTGTTCTGAAATAAACTGATCCGCAGAAGTTCATCGTATTTCACCGACAACGAAATCATGAATATACACTGCCGCTCAAAAGTGTGCGAGCAGTTTCTTAATTCTTGTAACTGATTCAAAAAAGTTACAAAATCTTTGATAAATTCGATGAAATTATTTTAGTTGGTAAGCATTAAAGAATACATCTTATTGTTAGTGATAATTTTTTCAACGTCTTGTCACTAATAGTAAAAAATAACTATATCGGCGGACCAACGAAACGCCTCTTACGTTCTTATTTCACGTTTTTTAAAAATCTGGATCATGATTTTAAATAATTAAATCAGTCTTGGTAAGTCAGAAGATCACACTAAAACGATGCAATTTTTTGCAAGATTGACACACCTATCCCTCGATTTACACGGATTATAGATTTCTTAGAAAATCGTGTAAATCGAAAGCAACCCAAATTGTCAATTATTCAGTTTACACTTGAAATTAAAATAAATGTGATTTTTTTTAACTTTCTTAATTTGAAATCCGTGTAAAAAAGTACCGTGTAAATTGAGGGATAAGTGTATTTCAAATAAAAACTTTTAAATTTTCTTCAAAAAGCTTCAGAATTTCTTTATTTTTTAACATATAATTTAAAAATAATATTATTTATCGTTATATTAAATATTGAATTTAATATTAATATGACAAAATTTTACTGTACTATATAATTTTAAGGTAAAAAATATTTTTTAATGTATCAACAACAATAACATATATTATGTATCATAGGTTTCATACAAATTATGGGTGCCAACAAATTTTTGAACGACAGTGTACATTTACACAGAGCAAAGAGATTATACGATATTCCGCATAATCATTAAAAGCACCGTCGGTCAGTGACTTTAGTCTGCGAATAGTGTTGTCCTGGTCAATTAATGATACGTCCTGGTTACAAATATAGACAAGCCTCACGTGTATTTTCGTTCTCGACCGAGAGAGCAAACGTTAGGTCAATGTTTCCGCGAAATCTGGGTGGCTGTTGTTCCATCTGCCGCTCAAACGAGCAGATGGACTTTATGGCGGATGTTTTGAGCAGTAAAAGTGAAGAGAACGAAAACTGTGGGTACATCCTATGGGAATACATATTGAATACTGTCAGTAACCTTGAAAGTCTGGGGAAGCTTGACTTTCGAAAGGTTAAACGTTTTGGAGGGCTTCCAATATTTTGATGGATATCCTATAAATCTCGAGTAAACTCAGGGCATGCGGAAAAGTAAAGTACAAATCCATTTTTTTAGATATACTTTTCCAAGTAAGAATTATTTTCTTTGATACTTAATTATTTACTGCTATGGAGATAAGATTCATAAATATTGGAAATAATTATTATTTTGAGTAGACGTTTACGCCAATGCTCTCCATTGCTTCAGCCCATTTTGGTACACGTGTCCACCATATTGAACTCACCATTTAGTTTTGGAAAATTTTAAGTTGAAAGTGTGGTCAGCGACTCAAAAAGCATCGAAATGCTAATTTTAGCATGGAACCATAACATTTTTACGCACGTCCCTTCCATATTGAATTGGCTATTTTATATTTGGAAATTTTTGAGTTTAGATTGCGACCAGTGACCCAAAAAACACAAAAATTTTAATTTTTGCACAGAACCATAAATTCTGCGATATATGTGCGTGTTATATTGAATACAGCATTTTGTTTTTGGAAATTTTGAATTGAGACTCCTAATCAACCACCCAAATAGTCCATATATGCCAATTTTCGGCTAAATTGGAGAAATTTCGAGATTACAGCCACGATTTCAGCGAAATCGCTTACTGTGCGTCGCCTTACTTTTCAAATGCAAACAGTTAACTCAGTTGGTCTCCAATTACGATCATCGTATCATTCATTCAGACCACCCTGTACATCCTTCATGTACCATAAAGCGCTCCCTAACCTTTAAAGCGTCGTCTTCCGCGACGAAATCGTGTGAATCACTTAGGACGCTTACACGTTCGATTTGTCACTCTAAAGGTGACTGGCGCGGCACGTAGGGACACTCTTTCATTCAACGGAATCTCGTTGATCTGGCTAAGCAGGAAGAGTCCCTTGCCCTTTGATTCGGTACCAGTCTCGCTCATTCATAATGACGAGTGAGCCGGTAGGTAGGTAGGTAGGTAGGTATATAGGTAGGTAGATACGCGCTCGACGACGTAGGGACCGACAAAACCGTCTAAGCCTATTCAACGCAACGTCAAATAGTTTCACTCGAAGAGATGAATGGAGATAAGGATCGACGGTATAGTTCCCCCTTAATGACAATGATATTTGATAAATTCTTCTTTCGCTTCCTACCAGATTACTCTAGTGGCGCAGGCCAGCTACCAAGATCAACGTTTATTTGGCAATTTGGATTTTCTTTTGATCCGAGATTGAGTGGAAATGAAACGTAGGTATAGTCCGACAACTGAAAGATGGCTGGGAGCGGAAGAACCTCTCGTTTTCAAACGCATATTCGCGCCTTTTGCGTTTTTGGACTCCCCAAACCTAACCTCCTACAGGAAACACTCCGTGTATTCCTAGCATACCCGTCTTTTTACTTGTTTGGCTGAATAAATGCAACATGGCTACTTCATTCACGAATCGGGTCTGTATTCTTTTGAATAGCCATCTTTTAGTTGTCGGACTGTAGAAGGAGACTGTTGTGGGCGGGAAGTTAACTCTTGATAGGAACTTTTGAGTTTTTGGTGATTTTGAGCATCGAATTGCAAAGAAAGTTTGTAGATTTTATGAATGAAACTTTAGTAGTTCGAGTCGAAAAATAGAATAGAAACGAAAAACGTGTGGATATCGCAAGGTGCCACAGAGAAAGTATTGTATGGCTTGTCAATGATGATAGTCACTTGTGCAATGAATGATGAAATAGAATTTGAGGTGATTAATTTCTCGTATAGTTTTTTTTAACGTAGCTAAACTTGTACCATCTGTTATTTCGTAATTGATGAAATTGGTATTCGGTATTCTGTCTTTCTCTAACCATTCCCTACGCGTACTCCCACTCACGATCACTCACCCACGAATTCATGTCATTCGTTTTCAACCAACGCCGTCATTGATGTTCATTTTTCATTTTACATGCTGGACCATCCGATTTAAAACTATTTCGTAAATAATATACTGTTGTTTAACCGTTCAAATGTGACGGAGCTTCGCAAAAATCTGATACAATTACGTAGAAAACGACGATATGAGTTTCAGTCGTGTCAAAGTTTTGTACTATTTCACTTTAGACTGTTATGGACGCTTTGTCACGGAATGGCGGGAATTCCAGCCTTCGAATTTTTGAAAATTCAAAACGTGAAGTTGGTTGATATGCTCTGTGATTGGGTAATATAGATGTATATCACATTTGAAAATTTTCTAAAAGTGGCGGGAATCCGAATTTTCAAATTTTTAAAAATTCAAAACGTGGAGTTAATCCATATGGCCTCTAATTGGGTAATATAGGTGTATATCACGTTTGAAAAATTTCCAAAGCTAACAAAAGTCCCAATCTTCAAATTTGAAAAAAATTCAGAAGTTGGAGTTAACCGATACGGCTTGAAAATAGCTCATATACAATTCACGTTAGGAGAATTTTAAAACAATTTTCCAAAGCTAACAGGACCTCTGTTTTTTTTTCAACTTCAGTTGCTACAGCTATTTTTTCCAGTGGGTTCCGAACCACCGATCGCATAAAATATGCTTTTATGAAATTAATTGCATTATTTTCTAACTAACCTAACCTAATGTGCATGTAGAGTGCGTTCCCATCGCTCTACCTTCGCAAAACTGGCCTCTATTCGTCGAGATTTACTGGGTTGAGAACCAATTACCCAGTTCATCTTCACTTTCAGCCCAACGATTGGAAACTGTAGAGTTAGCCAACTTTTCTTGCGACATGTATAGGTGAAAAAAGTATATCGTATCCAACAGGACCATTTCCTTGATCATAATGACTACTAGACACGCGATGTAAACTCATTTAATATTCGCCAAACGTAAGTGCGGAAGGTGAAAAATATTCTACGAATAAATCATCGGCAAGATTAATCTACTTTAGTTGTTTTATTCATAGATTATATCACTTTTGATGTCACGATAAAAACGACCGTTTTAAGTTAAAGAGTTGCACGTGATTGCAATAAAGGGATTACCGTGACTCGAAAACAATATGAAATGGAACATTCTTATCACTCTTATAAACACTTTTGTGTGCTCAATCTGTTCGAAATGTAGGACGCATATGTTACAGAACACCATACATTTGCTGGTGATTATGAAATGCTACTCTAAATGAGAAGTTTGCTAACACTAAACCTCCCAAGTCGGTCAACGTTACAACCAAATATGAAAGAAAATGGCAAAAAATCGTCTCACAAGATTCCACTTTACACTAAAACTACCAGTGTTAAATTAATTATATTTCAAAATGTTAAATAAGTACTTTGAGTAAAAAGGAACCAATAGGAGAAAAAGATGATCGATTTCGTAATCTGAATTAAAATTGAAATTATAAATAACTTCTGACCTTATAAATAAAGTCAACGTAGAACATCTAGTCTGTAGCCTTTCTATAAACTTACAGCATTTTTTTTAAAAATTGAAGACCAGTCATTTTGACTTGCTTGGGAGTTAAAGGCAACATAAAAAAAATGGTGCACGAAACTTCCGTAAAACTTGG
The DNA here is from genome assembly GCA_910591515.1 of Cerceris rybyensis. Taxonomy (NCBI): domain Eukaryota; kingdom Metazoa; phylum Arthropoda; class Insecta; order Hymenoptera; family Crabronidae; genus Cerceris; species Cerceris rybyensis. The sequence continues at coordinate 62,892,183 of OU342789.1, read as the reverse complement.
CGCAGTTACAGCAACGCGAATCTATTTGCAGAAAGTGATCTCCAGTGTAAGAATTCGCGGACGCGGAAGGTTAAAACCGTTCATTGATTCGCAGAAGACGGTACACGAAGAAATTAGATCACGTTGATTTTATTCGCACGAGGTGCTCCAAACATAAACCAAAGAGGTCAACGAACTCGAAAAGGGTGGCAGGAACGGTTTCGTGGGAATTTCTCATTGTGCCGCTACAGATGAAGCTCATTTAAAATCAGCACGTAGCCGAGAATTCGTCAGTTTTTGCTCTGAAACGCACACTCGAGAACTCACAACCGATACTTTAAGGTTTTTCTTGTCCTACATGCGTGAGAGATACTTTGTTTACTTGAAATATATCTCGTACGTGAAATTGAATTAACAGGGTATGGTGGTTACGGTGCTAAAGTCAAACACTCCCACTTTGTGGGCCCGAGTTCAAATCTCCGTTGGATAATGGATCATTTTTCTTGTATTATTATATAACATTTTTAATGCCGATCCGGAAAATTAATTAAATCAATGAAAAATGTTATTTCAATATTTATTGGAAATAGTAGTAATAATATGTATGTAAAATTGATAGGAAAAATGGAAAAGTTTGTTGTCCATTATAAACAGTAGTTACAAATAAGAAGAAATTATATTTGATCATTGTTTAATGTAGAAGATCGTAATGTTTAAATTATAAAATTAGTATGTTTCCAATGATTTATAATAACATTATTAATACTGTGTGAGAAAATTAAATGATAATCTTATGATGTAGGCAAGGGGTTGAAGTCGAGGAATACAAAAGAAAAAAGGAGGAAAATTAGATTACCGACAGAGCAGAGAACTCTATCGGTCACTAAAATTATTTGTAGGTAATGTTGATCACAGAAAGATATAACAAATTATTATCATTAAATGTTAATTGTATAAATTAGTAACTTCTTTTCTTATATAATATGATGAACGTTATACAGTACTTACAAGGAAGGTATTCGAAGTGCAACTCACGGATTCGAATAAAATTTTGTGGGTTTGTAGAGTGATCCAAGACAAGAAAAATGGTAAACTCCATTCGTGCCCAATCGCCCTTTAAGGGCTTGAAATTTAACCTCAAAGTGAAATCGACACTTGCACTTCCTCGCTTATATCTCCTAGAGTACAAAAGATGGAAAAAAATGTTTTAGTTAAAAGTTTAACGGTAAAAGGAGCGCTATAAATTGGCATTAACAAATTTTTAAAAACAACTTTCCTTCTTGAAGAAAAAAATTTTTTTTGCGTTATTTTAAACAATTTTTAAATCTTTGTGGTAATGAAAAATGTGTCATTTTTTATTCTGAATTCAACCATAACCATATTTTTATTATACACCGCTAGAGTTACAGAGATACACGACAAAACGTGCCCCCAGCACGCGGTACCGCGCAATAGCGCGCTAACAACACATAGAGTTACATATTAAGAATGTTCATTTTCGTTGCAGGACATAACTATGTGACGAAGATGGGTGTGGTAACATAAAAATCGCAAATTATGAAATATTACGTAAAGATTAATGACTTATAATACAGATCGTATTATATCCCATATATACATACATAAATATTTTTTAAACGCTTATTTAACATTTTACTACATTGTAAGCACACGTCAATACATGTTCTTCACTCGACATAGTTTTCGCAAAGTGAAAAAGACGAAATACTATCTTCATTAAAAAAGTAATGTACACACAGATACTTTTTACACCAAGCACATCTTATAATAGCAGGCTTATCACATAATTCACAACATGGCAGTTTATCTGCTTCAGGAAATTTAAAACAGAAATCTACCGGATTTTCAAACTGTTGTTGTAACCTTTCCTCTAGGTATCCACTTTTATACCCAGAGTTCTTAAATAATTCGCGGACTCTCGGAGATGAGAAGCGGTTCAATGTGAGAGATTGCAATTTGATGATATTATTTCGTATACGCAAATTTGTAAAAAGATTATATGGTACAACTCGATTGGAACAAGTTCTCACAAATTTTTTTCATACCCAAGAATCAAAAAAAGCAACGGTTAACGGTGATAAGCCTGCTATTATAAGATGTATTTGGTGCAAAAAGTGCCTATGCGTATATCATCTTTTTAACCATTTCACTACTCTGAGCGCCTATAGGCGCTTAGAAATTTTGCGCTAGTGACACCCAGGAGCGCCTATAGGCGCTTGACGCTAGCTGGCTTTCTGATACTGAAGGCGCTTAAAGGTGTTCATTATAATTTGGCTTTCTGACACGAAGGGTACTTTTAAATTTGTCATATTTGTAGTATATTTGTAATTTGTCATATTTAAAAAATGTTTATTTGTGTATATATGCGATATAGTACGATCTATATCATAAGTTGTTAATCTTTATGTAATATTTCATAATTTGCGATTTTTATGTTACCACACCCATCTTCGTCACATAGTTATGTCCCGCAACAAAAATGAGCGTGTAACTCTATGTGTGTTAGCGCGCTATTGCGCGGTACCGCGCGCTGGGGGTACGTTTTGTCGTGCATCTCTGTAACCCTAGCGGTGTATAATAAAAATATGGTTATGGTTGAATTCAGAATAAAAAATGACACATTTTTCATTACCACAAAGATTTAAAAATTGTTTAAAATAACGCAAAAAAAATTTTTTTCTTCAAGAAGGAAAGTTGTTTTTAAAAATTTGTTAATGCCAATTTATAGCGCTCCTTTTACCGTTAAACTTTTAGCTAAAACATTTTTGTCTATCTTTTGTACTTTAGGAGATATAAGCGAGGAAGTGCAAGTGTCGATTTCACTTTGAGGTTAAATTTCATGCCCTTAAAGGGCGATTGGGCACGAATGGAGTATACCATTTTTCTTGTCTTGGATCACTCTACAAACCCACAAAATTTTATTCGAATCCGTGAGTTGCACTTCGAATACCTTCCTTGTTAGCTACTGTATAAAGTGCATTATTTTCATTTCGAGCTTTTTATCCTCAAGTATACACAGAATTGCAGTTACTAAATGTTACAAATTACTAAATGCTATATACTGAATTCAATTAAATTTCACGTGAGTTTTAAATTGTAATATTTACCAATTTTCTAATACGTTCAATATTTACATACTAGCAATAAAAAAGGACGAAGTCCTGCCGACTATTTATCTATTTGAGATTTTACGGTTTCTGCCTCGTAAAGATGTGATTTTAATAGGAAAAGCGAAGAAAAATATCGAAGTACTGATGGCATTCAACGTCTTAAGGAAAATAGTACACTAAAGTCCCTAGGGTGTTTTTTTACCCGTAGTCTATTTTCTATTAAAAATTACCAAAATGCTTTTGATCGTTTCTTTATAATAACTGTATTGAGCAGTAATATCTGTTCGGTATACAATTTGTCTCGATTCACGTGAAATTACATATCTTGGGGTCAAAAAGAGCCCCGCGGGTGTTGAAGGTTAGAGTACTCATGTAGCATTAATTTTCCCGAAAGCACCGTGAATCTTGTATATACCAAGGGTTAATTTTATTACTATCTCATTTCTTTTTCCATCGACGAGACGATGGACCAAGAAAAATCCAATAGATTCTCCTTGGTAAGTCAGACGCGTCAGATTTATGATCACGACGGTAACACGACTCGGTGGATGTTTCTTAGAAGCAACTAATCTCTTCCACGTCTCGCATACTATGGCTAGGATTGAGGGAGAACACGTAGTATTCCTTGGAATAATCACCTCATGTTCGCCATAAATAACCCTAGCTACAATGCCTTTAAGTATATTCCGGTGATAACGGCTATTACCTCTTCCTCAAATCGTAGATCAGATAGAACATCGGGCACCACGATCCTCTCGTAGACCAGATTTTAATGAGTCCTTAGGCGATACCTTAATTGGACGTAATTAACCTACGTAATTAAGCGTAATCGAGTAATAGATCAGCGAATTCACTGGCGACGCGAATATGCGGTACTTTGAATACACTGGTGCCTTTGCGAGGGAGTTTCCTAGGGGAAAAATAAGTGGCTGGTAATGTTAGGTGGAAAACATTTCTAGAGTGCAATGGAATGTTTACATTGTTATGGAATGGCTTTGAGGAAATTCTGCAATGATGGGGTACATGCACCCTTGATGAAGTTATGTTGGGTGTGCCATTAAAAGCTTGGAGTGTGAGTTGATGGACCTGAATTCAATTCGATATTATTTTATTTTGAATTATTACTTAATATATCACAGAATTTTATAATTAAAACTGAAGCAAGGTAAGAGAAAATTGTGTCTTTAAGGTTAATAATGTTCGCAATGACATACTAGGTACGGACTTAAGGACTTGGACTTTTAGCTGCTAGACCTGAGTCAAATCGATATTATTTCTGGTTACTTTTTTTTTTTCTTTGTTACTAAACTTAATGTATCAGAATATGATGCTCTAAATTCAAGTAAATTAAGGAAAAAGTCCCTCTATAGGTTTAATTATGTTTGCGATGTTGTCTTCTGCATGGAATTAAAAGCTTGAACTATGTACTAATTAGTCTACCGGAATTTAAATGTATCAAATTCAAATCATCTTCTGGGAATTCTTTCTTTCCTTAACATTTGAGTTCTGTAAAAAAAGAGGCACTTCATAGGGAATTAGCAAGTATTCATGAACCATCGAGATTCGACCTCTGCATTCCATGAAACGAAAGCCTCCAATAGTGTTTAACTTTTAAATTAACGGATATTTTGTACGTGGCTATGTGAGAAAATCTTTCAAATTACAGTTTTTCATGGCAGATATCTGCAGACTCTACATTTTTCGATATCGCGAATTGAAATTTACCGGGAACTGATATATTGATGGGAGTGAATCAAAGCATGCCATCCAAGGCTGCCACAAAACATCCCTACAACAATGGACAAATTGTAGAATCTGCAGGTTCAAGATGAGGAAAAGTACTGATACTCGAATACTTTTGAAATATCTCACAATATTTCTGAACCAAATATTACAACTTCAATAATACGAACCCATGTAAATTGATGGGTGCGGGGCGAAATAACCATAACTATTATGTCCGTCAAAAAAAGAAGGATCGTTAAGTTTTGTAAACTACTCGCATATACTACCGGAATTTCCGTGAATATCAACTTTTATTTTCGTTTGAATCCCATAATGCTAACAGGATTAGCTACATGCAAGACCTGTATGACAACTTTTTTGGCGGGAAATATGAACAGCTTGAAGCAATAACATTCAATGTCTTTCGTTCCCCATCTTCCAATTCACCGATGTTGTAACACGAGAAGGTGGCAACCCTGTGCTACATCCTGTTTTTGCACATGATAATTCTCAAGTCTTGTCGTGTAATACAAAAGTTGAAGAATCGTCGCCGTGAAAACTTGTTCCTTTATATATTCAATTATCGTGGAACCGCGAAACTCACCTTTCTTTGATTTTTCTCTGTTTCAGGAGTAACAAGTACCTGCAAAAATCGTCCATCAGCCGCGTATGCGCTGTAGGAGGCTTTTTCATTAGCATTCCAGTCTTCTTAACTGGTGAGAATGAAATTCCCCATAGATTTGAAAAAGTAGCTTCGATTATTCAAGTTATCTGTCGCTCGAATGATTGATAGTTCGAGAAACTTGTTCGTTGCGAGTATTTAGTAGAGTTCTTTTGCAAGAATAATCGTGGAAAACAAATTGATCAAATACTTTTACTTATATGTAGCTTTTACATTTATTTATCAAATTTAAAGGTATAAAATGTTTTTCGTAAGACACCTTCCTAATCGGAAACTTAATTAAGTCTTTGATTAGTTCCTCTGTGATCGATATTTCTAGAGTAATATAGTATTTATATCAGTGTTTCTTAAATTGGGGACCGCAGATTTCTAGGGGACCGTCGAAGGGCATCAAGGGTACCGAGAGGTGCTATTAAATTCATATTTTGGGCGGATTCAGTCAAAATAGATGCACCCATCTCATTGAACATACATTTCACCGTTAAAACGCGCTATTTTGAAATAAATAATCGTTTCGCAAAACATATGTTGGTAACGATGATTTATACGTTAATTGCAATTAACACTAAGCTACCATGGCGGTCAAAATGACCGGGAACCAGTTTTTTCGATAAATTACCCCAATTGATAGGGGAGCCAGAAAGAAAATATTCCACTTCTATCTTATCAAACCTAAATTACTTAATTTATCATCCTTTTCTTCTCTTACTATATCTTTTCACAAAGCAATTATTCAATAAATTTAATCACGATAGATATAATCGTGGTCGATCTAGTGTTGATTTTAAAATGGCTACGAATAATCTAAAAAGTGTCAAAAGAATTCTAAAAATCTTTGAGAACCACTGATATATAACCCCAGAGTTTAGTGTTACCAATTACTTCCAACATGCAAAATACTTGAAAGTTTAGAAGTAAAAAATTTTGCAAGTGTAGAAAAATGAAATTGTCATTAAATCTTTATTCTAATTTATATTACACTTAATATTGTAGGTATGATATTATATACATTCATCCAGTTTCATTCAACGCCGGCTATCGTCACATCGGTTTTCATAGGCCTCGGCATCGTGTTCTGTGGATGCGCAATGGTTCACAACGTCTTCGTGTGGCAGAGGGTAAGAATTCATTTAATCTAATACTATTTATCATATATAACATACATTAAACAGTTGAAGAAATAAAATTACATACTAGATTCTTATACTCCCTATGGCACAGGTGTATAGTGTATAGACGTCTAGTCGACAATAACTAATTAATATTAGCTAGGCCACTTTCTTTACCAAAACAATCCCAAAGCATATGAATGGTATGGGGACTTACTGTTCTTATGGTTAACTCTATCTCTGCCGTGATTTTTTATATATATATTTCGATCAAAGGTGCTTTGGACACATTTGCATTTGAGTTAAAATATCTCATAAATAATTATTAAAACTTGTAAAATTATTAACTAAAAAATTGAAATAGAAACAGTGTTAAAGAGGTAAAGGCTTGAATTCACGACTAGTGGTATGTCCGAGTTCAGACGTTTTGGAAAATTTATGATTGTCTAAAATTATTTAACATATAGTAGCCTCCATGCTCCCAAATCTATCTTAAAAAAGTTAGTATAGTAGTTATAATTTGAGGGAATACGAAATAAAACAAAGTTTAATGAATGGTGATCAAAGAAGATTACAACACTATTTATATTGAACCGACGCAATCCATTAGCACCAGCACCGGCTGGCACCAAGGTTCGTTTATGTTCGCTGATGGAAATTTTATGAACAACCCAGCGTAAACCAGACTTTACGCGTAGCTGCTAGGGTAATTGGATTTCTATTTTGGTACATCGATCCATTTTTGAAACACAGACACGGTTGTACTAGACCAGGTTGTCCTAGATTGAATACATATTATACCCTAGGGAACTTGAAATTCACATGAAATCAAATAACCTTACCAAAATTGCCACGATGAAAAAATAATAACAATTAAAAAAAGTATAAATGAAAGATGATTGCAAATATTTTATACTGTAAAAGGGAATGAATTTTAAGAGAATTCTAGAAAATTCGGTTCTTGTCGCTTTAACGGCGTTTACGGCGAAATCCATTTGTAGTATTCCCCTCGATATCTCCTTTACCGTAAGGTCTTTTAATTCCCAACACGGTATCAGTGATCCGTTAGTGCACTCGTTGCGTACTCTCAACGTTCACTTCGATGAAATCACACGTTTTCTTCGATGGGCTACGAACGAGCGATGTTCACCGTCTTTATCAGTATTTAGCAATCTTAACACACTCCGAATCGTGTTAGTCACGTGTGAATGACACTTTTAGTTTCATTGGAACTACGTAATTTGTGACATAGCACTATTCACGTGTATATGTGTAACACGAAGGACTTAAAAATGCTATTTGTAACTTCTGTATTAATAAGAAATTATGAAAAATATACAGATTTTGCACGTCAAACTTGCCTTTTGGAAGTCATATTGAATTTTTTGAAAGTCGAACTCATCTCTTTGCAAGTCGAATACACACTTTTGCAAATCAAATTCACCCTTCTGGAAGTCAATCGCACCCTTTTGCAAGCCAATTAGACCATTTTCCGAGTTAAATTTATTCTTTTTGTAACTCAATTTCACCCTTTTGTGGGTCAAATTAATCCCTCATGAAAATCAATTTCGCCCTGCTGCAAGCAAAATACATCCTTCTACGATTCAATTGCGCATTTCATGATGTTATGCTTTAATAAAACTAACACCGTAAATAAAAAATTTAATTTGCTGAAGGGTGAGTTCGACTTGTAAAGGGGTGAATTTGATTAGCAAAACATTGTCTTCATAGAACAAAACTATTAACAGACAACCCCTGTTCCCTAACGTAGACAAAAGCAACCTAACACTTCTCTCAATTCTCAGGAGAAGACGAATGCTGTGAAGGCATTAGCCCGCGAACAGTGCGAGGCAGCGGTGCAGCTGCAACGACAGCAGCAACTGCAGCAACACCACCAACACCAGGGGCCACATTTGCAACAACAACAGTCCCAGCAGCAGCAACAACAGCACCTTCGGCCCACGTTGGCGATGCATCACGGTAGCTGCTCAGCCAAAATCGGCTCCCTGACCAATCACCCAAATGCAACGCTTTCGAGTCACTCTCGAGCGGCGCAGTATCAACATCATCATCATCATCATCATCATCGACACGTGTCAATGTCGCCGCCATTACTGCTATCCTCGCCTGCGCCAATGGCGGCGACGCACAATCATTTGAACGTTAGCAGTCATAGGAATATCGTTACACCACCGGCAACACCCGGTGATAGATCGCCGCCGAGTCCAGGAAACAAGTTGAACAGGTCTCAGCACCTGCCACGAGAGGCCAGTGGAAGCGTTAGTCCTGGACTTCCGGCGGCGACCTTGGACCTTAGCAGTGCTGCTACGACTAATAGTCCTCATGAGCTTTCGACTTTGGTTTAACAATTTGGGCATGAATGAGATTTAGGCAGTGTGACCTTGAACTTAAGAATGAAGATGGAATTTGTATGTGACCGTTTGGAGAATTTTAAATAAGAAGGTGTAGACGGAAAAGTCTTGTAGACTTTGAGGAGGGGTGTATAGATGCAGGGCCGACGTGGGGCCAGAATACACGTTGAAACCCGATACTTTGATATCAACATTTAAGATCAACGTCTGGAACACGCTGAATATTCGATCTATTATATGAGAGGTCTTAGAAAATGGCTAATGAGCTTTCAATAGAGACTTTTAAAATGCGGCGCCGAGTTCAAAATTTGATGTCAACATTCAATGTCACGTTTGGAACACGCCAAATATTCAATCTATTATATGTCCTGCAAAATGCCTGATAAGCTTTCGTAGACCGAGGGGTCTCTCGAAACGCGGGGTCGGGTTCCGGTGAACGCGGTTAACCTGCCTCGCGCCGGCCCTGTTTGGATGGAAGTCGTTAAAATTCGGCCTAGTAGGGGAATCAAGAACTTAGTAAGAGGAATCTTCCTGGAGCCAGAAAGAAATCTCATATTTGATTCTAGCTGAGTATACCACCGGGAAGGGTGGTACTTTAATCTTTTGCACTCGGATGTCCCGCCTTAGAGGACATCCATCGTAAGTCGAGCATATCACTTGGTTGCCTCCTCTGAGGGAATATTCGAGTTTATTAATGATTACGGAGGATAAAGTTATTGCACCACAACAATTGAAAAAATTCATGTTTTCCTACAAATTTTTTACTGAAATGACGCAAGTTAGGAAACCCTAAGATTCCGTCGAGTTACTGATAAATAACTGCGAGGGCAAAGAGCTAACCATCAGCAAATGAAGATACTTGCTCTGATTGGTTCATTATGTCGAGCAGTATGCAAGATATTATTCCATAGGAGGTTGGCTTCAGTGGAAGATGTCTTCTCTACTTGTGGGTAGACATTTGTACGATTCTAACGACTTACCAAGTTATGGTTTCGGAAGAAAACATATCCCCCTGTATCAGTTCGATGGCCATCTAATAATGTAACTCTTGTCCTATGATTTCTTTTGTGATTGCCTCTGCAATAATTCAAAATTAAATTGTAAAAATTTCCTATCACATTTGCCGCATCAAGACTGCCTCTCGTTGTTGCAGGGCAAGGTGTTAATCGTTTGACTGGTTAACCACGTTAAGTAGGGTGCACTTGAAGTATATTATATTATATCATCATGAGTAGATGAGAATAGTATAAGTAAATGGAGGAATTGAATCTGATACTTAAAGCATTGGTAGATGAGAATGCTCCTTCTTCCAAACTTAGTCACGTTACCGATACGTTCTGTGTAAAAAATTTATTTATTTAATAGTCTTTATCAGAAAGCCAAGCTAACCGGAGGAAACGTTCTCATTAGCTAATATCTGAAGCGCCATCTTTCGTTCTGTCCAAGAACTACGTTCGTAAGTAGCTAAACACCGAACTGAAGTAGGGGATAATGTTTTCCATTAAAACAATGAATTTAAAAATATTGAGATTTTGAGAATATGATTATAAAAACCACGAAGAAAAAGGTCACATTCTTGGAAGGATAATAATTTGGATCACCTTGTGTGCCACACTTTGACCTTGTAAAAAGAGGTGCACGTTTATTTTAGTTTTTTTCTAAACGAAGGACTTCTAAAGTTGCGACGATTATTCGAAGGGCCAACATTTTGGCAGTAATTGTGGAAATAATAAAATGTATGATATTTAAATTTCTTCGAACTTTGAATCGTTACCGTGTACCGCGGTCAAAGTTGAAGGTCAAACAGATTTCTTTGCAGGTACTCGACGATTTGGAACGGCGTTTCTGAAACTACGTTATGTTCTAAATTTCTTGAAATTAAATTTTCTCATGTTCCTTTCTACAATGGATTCGTCTCAAGAGTATTAAACTTTGCATTTAACAATTTAAGGTTCTTTCGTTTTGATATAGAGACAAAGAATTCTTCGACGGTGTTTAAGACTTCAACGGGTTTCGATGTTTTGTTTATTTATGTATTAATTTATAAAAGTTTGCATTTCAGTTATTTTGTTACATCATTTTTTAGATGGTTCTAGAATACAGAAAGAAATGTACAGTTTGCAACATTATATCGACTGTTAACCTAAACTTAAGGATTATTATACATTTTGGCTGTCAGAAATTTCGATTTTCTGACTTTCGAGCCAAGAAATATATAAATCCACTGTTAAATTTGGTGGGCACAATTCCAGAAAATAGACAAATGTAGTGGAACTATACAATTTTGAACAGCTTCATTTTCTATAACAACGATATTTGGAACAATTTTGAACTACAGGAAAAAAACTAATATCGTTAGCAGGTGGACTGGTTCTAAATAGTAACCCAAACTAAGCCTACAAAACACATTTAATATTGCATAAAAATAAAAGATTCTACATTTCCAATATTAATAAAATAATTATGTTAGGATATAATAGTTTCACATTGTTGTCAGTAACGAAAAATTGTATAACCAGCAACCGTTTGGGCCTTATCCTTCGATTAGCTAAGAAGCCATTAGATAAATATCGTTTTTATGTAAAATGAAGCTACTTTTAAAATCAGTTCATTGACATTTGCAATATTTTCGGAAAAATAGTCCATTTAATTCATCAGAATTGCTCCCGTTTACAAGATTTGTAAAATGTTGATAAAATATCTAAATAAGAATACGTTAATCTTCCGAAAATTTAAATATGAAATGTTGCAAGGGCAGCGGATTGTCCTACTGTTTTATACATATGAAAAACTTAAACGTTAATCAAATGTTCAGTACATATATACTAAATACACGTACATCAAATTGGGGGTTTTAAATCAAAGGTCTATACATGTTTACGAATTAATATACAACTGTTATACTTACAAAAAGAAAAAGCATCGATTTTTACGAGCTTACAGTTATAGCATAGAGATGATGAGTTACCAAGAACCTACGAACATAGCATTATAAAAGCAAGAACTTACAGTCCCAATTAAAAAAACTGACATTTTTACATCCAAAAGGCATACGTTAACCCAAATCACAAATAAAATTTTTTCCCTAGTAGTTATAGTAGTCGAAGTCGAAAAAATACAAAAGAATTTGCTCTCAAATTTAACGCTATAAAAGTAAAAATCCTAAATTTCTACTGCAAACATTAATTATCCCAAGTCAACGTCTACGCCAATGTATTTCACTCGCCGTTCTTCATCGCTATGTCTCTTTTTATATCAGTGTTTTCCAATTCTTTTTCAATTAACTTCTCATAACGAATAGTAAAGAGTACATACTCATGCCTAAAGGAAGAATCAGTTACAATTTGACATTTCGGTAACTTATGACCTCTGTGCTATAATTATGGAACGAAGGAATATTCGATGCAGGAATTCCAGGGTCGTAGAGTTCTAGTTTTTCAATGAACCTGTCACAACGAGGATTGTCTAAAAAAAGATGTTGGAAAATGAATTCTCGATAGGAGAAACCGACTAGGATAATACTAGTCAATAAATTTGACCATATCAAAACGGAGTTTCATGTGGTGTTGTAATCGACGATACAAAAATGTGTGAGACACGTTCAGTAGAAGTTTAATTCCTAGAAGAGGCGGACACTTAGACGAGCTTACGTTTCGTAAAACAAAGAGCTTACAATGTTATTGAATAATAATAATAATGTAAAGATATCTAAGGTATACATCGTTACTTAAATCGATCGGAGATTTTTTTTGAATTTGGTATACACGTTGCGAGTAATGGAAAAAAATGTCTATCTATGCCCACGTGGATCTTGCCATTTCTCTATTATTATTATTATTTCTACTTATTTTGCGAAACCTCTAGTCCTAGGCTACTTTCGTTCACACGAAAGAATAAGATTTTTCGGTTTCTGACTATCGCGCGACTATGCGATTAATTATTCTTCGTAGATCGTCTTTAAGAAATCACTGCTACACGAATTTTGAAACTTAAAAAGCCGCATCAACAAAAAACTAATTTCTCCTTCTATTATTTATTCGACTCTTCACTACCACTATAATATTTAAAAAATATGTATGTAATTTTAAAAATTGAGACAAATTTTGTCTTTATTATATTAAAAACTTGTATGTTTATGTTATTATTTATTTCATTCGAAGAATTTTGGATATAAATTTCTTTTTGTTATTGAAAAAATAAGTACATATGCAATTAATTAATTGAAGATAATAAGTAATGCATTGTCGTTTCCTTTTTTTTATTATTTTTGACATAACATTTTGGAAATTATGTTTGTACAATGCTTAATGAAATTCGACTGGCTCTTTAAGTTTGAAAATTCAAAGTGAAAGGTTTCAAGAGATGTTCTTTTATCGATTGTAAATTCTTTCGTATATTTTAACCGTTTAGATGTTACGCGTTTGTTCCTTCTCGCACTGGCTCTAGCTTAATCATTTCCAGTACTTACAATTATTGATTTGAGAATCATTATAAGATTAGATTTAAATACTTAGGATTATTCTAATGATCGATCATACGTAGAACCGATAGAAATTTACGATAAAAATGTACTTTTATCGTACATACTCGTGTACAGTTTAATTGTCTTTATAAAGAAGAAGAAAACTCTATTTTTGTAATATAATAATGAAACTTATAGATAATCCACGATTATTAATTGCGTTTAAATTCACTTTCAAAATATTTATCGTATTCGCTGAAATCGTGTATTTACATGTAGGTAAACGTAAATGATATTATGACGTTGCTATTTACCGAAATCTTTAGAAAAGAAAGAAAAATTCTAATATATGTTGGAAGCAGTAAAATATAGAATGATTTATAATCTGGTGTAAGTGAAAAAAATAGCTGACTAATTTTCCCCATAAAATAAACATGCTTTTAATACTTTCAAAGGTAAATTTTCGTATTTGTACCAAATATTTACAGTTTTAGGCGAGAATCATAATATTGAGGCTATGGTTAAACATGTCATGAACAGAAAAAACCTAATTTCTTACATAAAACTGTACGTATATGGTGAAAGTACTACAGGAATTCAAATGAAGATTGTACGCAAACAAATGCGCGCCATTTTTAGCTTCAGCGCAGTCGAAACTTAAAGCATTCGCGCCAAAAAATTTCATATCTTTGATGTAAGTTTTCATGTGGAATGTGCGTGTTTTCATGTGTACCACTAATTAGAAAACATTCTCTGTTTCCAACGATAAAGGCGGTAGTATGGAATGATCTTCGAAAAGTTGTCAAATAGTATGGTAAATCAAGTAAATACTAATACTTGGTAGAAAATTTGAGTATAAAAATATACTTCTTTTGAGTATAAAGTAGTATTGAATATAGAAGAACTATACATGAGTATGCATCTTGTGAAGGAATGCGATTGGTTGAATTTAAAAGTATAGCTAGCTCACCCATTTTTTGAAATATTCAATCGAATCTTTGAGTTTTACCCGCCTTATCCAATTCAATTATAAATCCACTTGAATTTTCGAATATATTATGCAGAAAACGTTTAAAATCTTAGAAAATTCAGTTATCAATCCATTTAAATTTGTGAAAGTAACGATTTGCAAAGAAAATTAAATGTTTTACAGAAATCGGTTCTCGTTTTGTCCAAGTTGTAGGAAATATTAATTAACCAAAAACATTTTTGCAAGTACCAGTATGCAAAGGATATTGTTTATATTATCAAATTTCATTACAAATCCACTTAAATTATTGAAAGTATCACTTAATTCAAAAAATAACAAAAAAATTCAATCGCAATCAACTTGTATTCTTGAAAGTATTAGTCGACAAAGAACAAACTTCTATATGTTTGCCACTTTATAACAAAATAAACATTACATGCGTAAAATGTAATCTGAACTGTTATCCTTATCAGCAAAGTAGTTTATACGTCGAAAGCAAAAACGTTGTATCATAACATTTGGTTAAGAAACACCGTGAATACTTCGTTCTATTTGCGAACACTTAACTATGGTTGAACTTACCCGGTTTAATTATTATTTATAATTATCAATCGGAAAATGAAAGCATTCTGAAAATGCAATTTCCGTGAGATACAATATTCGGCGGAATTTTCTCGCACTATTCGTTTAAGTTAATAATCTTATGAATTATCAAATTAATTTAATATTTTAATTGAAAAGAATAATAAAATTTGGGTAAGAGCGTGCGTGTACATATTATACGAAATGAAAAATTGATCGATGTAAGTCCGTGTTTGTTCTCCGAATCATATTTGAACTGGGCAGGGTAAGAGAGTGAAAATATGTAAATTTCGTAACAATGTAATTTGTATACCTTAATAACGGATTTGTAAGTAGTGTAGCTATAGAAAATTCACACGTTAATAACATGCGACAATACATGAGTTAAATTATTATTCCGTTTGGGGTCCACGTTATAATATACATAGTACAAAAGTGTTTTAGCTTTATGTACTGATATACTTTACGTAATACCAATTTGATAGATGTATTTGGTATGTACCTAATTATGAAAAAGAAAATAAATTATTCTGAACACTTACATATACATGCCTACGAAGATAACTTTACATTTTTTCCTCGTTATATTAGGAGTACAAAATATTTTGATTCAAAACCAAGTGAATTTTATTATATTGAAAGATGATTTCAAACCGTGGAAATGACAGTTTAGATTAATACTTATAAATTAACTTTTTATAAGTATTCAAAGTTTTGAAATATGGTAGATTTAACACGTTGAAGGTCATGGGGGTCATCGGTGACCGGCGCTATTAAATGCAATGAAATTTCACGTAACTGTTAAATTGCAATATTTGGAAATTCTCGGACATTCATTTATCTTTAAATTGTCTACTTTATAAAGATGTGAATTTAATAGAAAAAGTTTCACTTCAGTAAAAATAATAAAACTAGTGAAATACTTGAAATTTTCCTATAATTTCATCTGGTTTCAATATCCACGGTGTTTCAGGGGTTAAAAGAGGACTAGTTGAATATTTTGAATCAAAACCCACGGAATTTTATGAGCAAGGTACTAAAACTTTGCCAGATCGACGGAAAAAGATTATAAAATCGTGGAAATTATATTTTAGATTAATATTTGTAAATTAAATTCTTATAAGTATTCACAATTGTTATTTAAAAAGAGGGCATTCTTTTCCGGTATCCTTAATACATAATGTAACGCTGTTTCTGCCACGGTTTTATGTATACCCCTTCGGATCAAAGGTGTTTTGACAACATTGCGGTTGAATGCAAAAATCTTGAAAATAATTATTACAACTTCTAGCATTGTTAATTAAAAGACAGCATTATAAATGAAACATGTCAATATTTCTCTTAACACTTTTGGCAGAAATGATGGCAAGCCGGTCCCGCGATAATGCGAAATTTCAAATATAAGATTTTAGATTTTATCGATCAATATCAGTCATATTATTTTATCTTGAGGAAAACGGTAAAGTGGACAAAGAAGTCAATATTATTCCCTTTAAATTGTGCATTAAGTAATTTATTTAAATTTGATATTGAAACATTATCAAATATAATAAATTTGGTAGCAGATATTTAGCCGACGTACAATGTGTTAAAATTAAACTCTCAGTCGCGACTTAACCCCTTGCCTTACGATTTTTATTTTGACAGCGTGCATAATAACTCAAAATTAATTCCAGAAAAAGAAATTTTGCTATGACTTTGAACACTGTAAAATCGACTGTAATTTTAATATTATAGTATTTAATAATTTTACCGACTCGTGACCTACTAAAAAAATAGTTAATTAAATTTGTTAGGATGTATTTAGTAGGTGCGAAATATTAATTTCTATATGAGCCGTTCTTTTTTTAAGTTGTGCAAGTCCTATTCTTCTTATGTTGCGAAATTTTACAGAATTCGTAGAGAAGTTCTTATATTATAACACACGTAACAGATGAACATTTTCAGACAAAATCGTGAGATTTCATCCTATTTGCTCTGTCATTTCAAATGCGAAAAAGACACCTGTGTTTAGATAAAACTAACTTA
Source organism: Cerceris rybyensis (assembly GCA_910591515.1). Classification (NCBI taxonomy): domain Eukaryota; kingdom Metazoa; phylum Arthropoda; class Insecta; order Hymenoptera; family Crabronidae; genus Cerceris; species Cerceris rybyensis. The sequence continues at coordinate 62,875,143 of OU342789.1, read as the reverse complement.
ATCTCACTTCTCTTAAAAATGGAGATATACCACTTTCAAAAGTAACGGCTCGTATCATAAATAATATAAAATTTTCAAGGCGGCATGAAAACTGGGCACGTGTAATTAAATATTGAAAAATAGACTATAACCCGCTCAGCCTCATAGAATTAAAGTAATTATTCAGAAAAACACAATAAGGTGTTCTATATCAATAAAACAAATGAGAATAATTTAGTATCATATTAATTAACGACGATATATTGTACTTTATTGAAATGAAAAAAATTAATTGATTTATCTTTGAAATACTTCGAAACTGTAACAAGAAAAAATAGTAATCTATACTTATTCAATTTTCAAAGATATTTCACAAATTTCAAAGGGCCTGAACATTGTTTAAAGACGATTTTAGAACACTTTCATAAATGGAGAAAGACGGGCTTCCTTATTAGTGAAAATCGCTCAAGGTCAAAAGACGATCGCCTTACGCAAAGAATTTATTACACAATTTTATAATCGATAGAAATACAAAAACGCAGATATCCTCTTTAAAATTCCTAATTATACAGTGTTGATAGACAATAGAAAAAGAAAAGTCTTTACAAGCATGAATACATTGAACGCCACCGGTATTTTTAATGAAGTAAAATTTGTTCTATTAAAATTACATCTTTCCAAGGTAAAACCCTTAAAGACAGAAGTAGATTTGTAGCCGGCGGGGCTTTATTTTTTTCTGTGCCAATATTTAAATATTTAAATGTTTCATTGAATTCAACAGCGCCGGTCACCGATGACCCCAATGGCATTGAACGATTTAATAATTACATAAATATTTTATACGTAACCTTCGAACTTCGCCTGTGAATATCTAAGAAATATAATAACTGCGACATTTCTAATTAAAAACAATACTTTTACTTATTATTGCTGCCATTTTGAATTTATTTTTCCATTTTAGCACATCCTTCATAATCTGAAACGAACGATTTCATTTTCTGCACATTCACTAAATATTACCTGATAAGAAATACAAATCATGGCTATCTGCAGTCCACCAACATAGACAAACATCTGCGTTAACAAATTTCATTTATACGATAGTGCACAGCTGCTGAAATTGTAAATCGACATAAAAGAAAACGTCAGACCTTACGACGTCGTTTCCTCGACACCTGATATAACACAAATAAGATTGAATCGGGAATGAGAATACATAAAGTAAATTTCATTTAAATATCAAAGTATATTTTAGTCGTTTCGCGTAGATACCGTTGATACGTCCTTATGATAAAGAACATAACGGAAATTAACAGAAAAACTCTGTGATTTTCATTTTGAATAGTGCGCTACAAAGTAAAGGACTCTCGGCGGTTTTGTATTTATAAAATCTTTGTACAACGGCAATATACAGATTTCAATATAACTGACAAATGAACTGGCATTAAATCATTTATCACTATATACAGAATATTACAAATATGCTATGGCATGTAGTAGTAGCATTTAACACGTTAAGCGCCACACCGGTCCCTAGAGACCCGGTCGTTGATTTTTCATTTATGTTCATGCTGATCAGTGAAAATCAACGATTAGTTTCTTACCTAGGCTACTCAGTGGCGCCTGATCGAACTATAATTAATGATTTTAAATAAGAAACAGAACATTTTATCAAAATGTAATGTAGTTTATTAAAACAAATAGAAGGATAAGTTTCTTAAAAAAAGGTCCTAAAAGTGTAATGCCGGTCTTTAGGAGTGGGCGCTTAACGTGTTAATTGAATTATATAGGCATTTGTTCCTATATACACTCAGGTCCACGTTCAAAGCCTTTCACGTTTGTTCTAAGATCATCCGATGACTTCTCATTAAGATCTTGCGTCATTGATTGTCGCGGGCACTCTGACCTCGAGGCCATCTAACTCTTTAGTCATTATTATCTGGCAGCCTAATCTCGACCTGAAATTGGTTATTGAAACTGACTCTTATTGCATTAATTTTGTATTTACACTTTATTGAATGTAATTCAATATGAGGAATGATCATTTTGATTTTATGTTCTTATGTAACATTATATAATGGAATATCTATGTCATGTAACGTTACGGAAGAGTGAGATTCGTTATTTAAAAATAGGAATTCATTTAGGCGTTCAACTTTATGGACTTCCGGAAAATGACTTGAAGTCTTGACTTTTATTTCGTATCAAAAATTAGTAAAAATAAAATAAAAGAAGTAGCAGTAGAGGTTTTTTCGAATATATCGATTTGTTTTGAAATTGGCAGAGAACATTAAATGAAATTAATAAATACTATTACGAAAGATTAATAAAGAAACAATCGAACAAAGGAGGATTATTATGTATGTCAATCTTCAATTAATTACAAAATCCGGGAATTGCAGCTATGTGCAAATATGCCGAGCAAATGAAACGCAAATATACAAAACTAAAAATTGATTCAAGTTTAAGAGTAGAGAGATACAAATTCTTTTCGTCTTTAAATTATATTCGAATATTTTTTTCTAGAATATCTCACTTTAAATATCAATCAAAAAGTATTTTCCTCTAAAGCAAACAAATAGTTTCCAGAAAATGTGTTCAAAATGACAATAATGTTGAAATATGAAAAATAATTTTGCAAAATGTAGAGTGATATTTAAGTGGCTAATTATTTTAAACATACGTGTCTGTAAGGTCGTAAGCCAGGTCGAGCATATCTAATTCTTCATCGGTTGGCTTCTCAGGTAAGCTGTCGAAAACTTCTTTAGAAAATATTAAATGGCAGGTACTGCATGTTAACGTCCCTTCGCAGGCGCCTATGCAAATTTTGACAGTGTCATTGTTTTGTTACAGAATCGAAACAGCAATCAAAATATCCAGTCTTTCAAAGCTTCTTTAATCTTCTTCAATGACTGCTTGATAAAATTAATCATGAACACTTTATCTCTAGAGAGATAATCATTGTAAAGCGTCATATCAGCTGTAGCGAATTAACAGTTAGTAGGATTTGCTTTGTTAACACATTATTCACTCAGTTACCAATATCAACAGACTTCAAATTAGCACTTGATCTACCAAAGTAATTAAACTGACTTGTTCTGAATTTTATGCAAATGTTCCTCAAATTTTTAAAGCTATTCCATTAAATGGTTAGATCAGACTTTTCGCCTCATTAATTGCATAATTTTTGTACCCTGACAATAATAACAATGTGTCGAAACAAAATTTTTGTTGGTAATATTTTTCCTAATAGTTTACAACAATTTCAGATGTCCAAAAAATTTGATCAAAATGAAATACTTAAATTAAGGAAATGTACAGTAAATTATTAGATCAATAATAACTGCATATTAGTAGAAAAATGTTGAGCTACTGCTATAATTTTGTTCACATACCGTATCCATCAAGATCTATTTCATTGTTGACCACAATGTCCAATATGCTATCACCAATTTTGCCTTTTGCACTTATCCTTTCTCCATTTGCTTTAACGAACGTTATGTTTACCCTAAATGACAAAACGCAGCTGGTAATTTTACTTCAATATTGTTCAGCGCTATTTTATTAGGTAAAGCAAAAAGAAATGTTGTGACTTTTGTGTGACTGCTAGAATATTTCTGGACTGATTCATTATAAATTATTGTAACCCGGTTGGTCTTCGTAAATCAATTTGTCAACAAAAAAAAAGAACATATCTGTCCGCTTTACCGAATATTATTCTAAGAATCTTTGGTAATATTCCACTTACTGTAATACATTTCATTAACGCATATACGTTAATATTAAATTAATAAATTAATGTAAAATCATATTTTGACAATGTTTTAGTATTAATGAAATACGGAATACTTTTTTTTGCATAACATTTATTATTAACCTTATCAATCCTTGCCGTATCGCAATTATCGCGCTGATATAAAATTTCAAAGTATATTGATAAAATAAACTCTTATCTTGTGCGAGGGATAATTAATCGTAAATATTGTTTGTAGTGCAGATTTTTCTTTGCTATCTATTATTTCCGCATATGAGTCGTTAATTTTTAAAGTATTATAAGTTTATGTTTGAGAAGGGGCTTTTCTAAATTAGTTTCACTTAAACATAAGTGCCGTCTTTTTGCACTTCAAATTGTTAAGTAAACATTCTTTTCGAGAAAGTTCTTCTAAATTAGAGCATAAACACTTTTGTGCAAATCTATTAAATATCTCAAGATAGGAAGAAAGAGACTTGCACCATTTTCCAATGTACTACATCATATCTCAATTATCATTGCAACATCCGTACATATTAGAGTGCAAGTTTCCAATGCCGAATCGATAAAAATCAATTGGTTTTTAAGCAAAATATCTGGAGAAATGACATTTCTTTTCGGTCCCCCTAATATTATTCTAAGGATTTAAAAAGCAGTCACTCAGTATAAGGTAATAGGGTAAGAGGAAAATGTTCTCGCACTGCCTTGTTCTCATTGTATCAGCTTTTGAAACCTGAAATCAACGAATAACAACGAAAATCGAAACTCTTATTTCGTTGTTAAATGCTTTTTTGACTAACCACGCATTAGAATCGAAAGTGGGTGAGGACGAAACTACTTACTATGTGACCTCTTTCTGAATCCTTGGAATAGTTTGATCATAAGACATAAAAAAACATCTATCAACCCTTTGCGGATGAAGGTTTTTTCAAATATTTGAGAAATAATACTTTATTTACCAATCAAAAACAACGTTTTTCTAAAAAGTTATAGTGTTAACATTTAGAATTGAACAATTACTATTTGCATAATCATATTTCGAAAGTTATATATCAATTTTTCAACTCTAATCACATGTAGTAGATACATAGATTAATTGTAATCAGTTTTTTTTCTCAAACCACGTCCCTTATCCTCAAAGGGTTAAAATACCTCAAAATAAATGTCATTCACAAGTATTTCTGACAGACTATAGGTTAAAACAATATTTGAACTTTCATTCGTCGTTTCTAATCTCAAATTATTTGTAACTCTTCAGCCTGCTTTACAGACACTTGCAAGAAAGCGGAAGAAAGGGACATGATAATTACTTACTCTTTCTTTTCCGAAAGTGGCTGAGTCGTCGAGGTTTCCCTCACTGCAACCAAAGACGGCAATCTGCTGTTTTTGTACTTCAAATAATTACTAGTAATATTCAGAAACGAGTTCGATAACCTCTGAAATTTAGTTGTCAACGCCATTTTTCCGTAAATATGTGTAAAATAAACGATTCTCTTGGATATAATCGAAGTTATCGCAATGAACTACCGTAGACTTAATAGTACGTTTTCTATCACAGCACCGTTTCTCTTCTATCACGTTACGTACGTTCTGTTACTTTAAAGCACACGTCGAAATATAATTTGACACGTGTGACGTATGCGCAACACGTGCCTAACCCAGACAATTCTAAGTTTACTTTCAAACGTTTCAATTCCTTTTTCCTTCTTTGCGGCACACCTCTTTTCCTCAAGCACAATTTAACGGAACGATATAACACGTATACGCTCGTCAAAGTTTCCTTCTATGGGAAAATACCGTAATGCAATAATGTTTTTTGCTGTGATGTGTAACTAGAAACTAATTTTAATACTACGTTGCTACGAGGTAGACATGAAATTCAAATGTCTACTGGTTAAATATCACTCACGAACGTCGGACGTTGAATGGAATGTTTTGTCGTTCATTCGTTACTTTATGTAACTCCTCTCACACACGGAAGAGTGCCACTTGCTCGTTCGAAATATCTAAAGAGCGATAGCAGAAACGAACGGCTTCGAGACTTACGAACGGCCGTGTGTTATTTTAAGGCAATATGTATTTAACCGAAATTATACGTATGCACGTTATTTGTACAATGAAGTAATCATTTTTCATGATATTGTAATTATTCAATGTAATATAAGTGAAGAAACTGTAAATTAACTTTATGCGGTTCAAGGAAAAATACTTTTTTGGAAACTTTCGATAGATCGTTTAACACATTGTATGCGACTCACGTAAAACTACGTTTTCCGTAAACTTGTGCATAGACCACTAAGAAAAATGGCTATTAGTGGCATTGATCACTTAGATTAGAAAGTTAATTATATTTTCGAGTATAGAGAGTAAAGAGTTTCCAATTGATACTATTTTTTTGTGAAAGAGGTCTGTCTTAAAAAGGCGCTATGAAACACCCGCATACAGTATATTAAGATATTCCAATGTTTGTTAAAGTAGCGATGCAAATTTAAAAATTCATTTGCCTTTGGGAATTCGCTATTTGGAAAATGACCTGTAAATATGTATATTTGAAAAAACACTGCAAAAAATGAATAAAAACAACGTCATGGGTTTAATTAAGTCATGTCTTCAGCTAAGAATCACGTTAATGAATAAAATTCTCCTTAAGAATTCTCCATTTGGAGGATCAGTTGGAAGTCTCTGTAATTGCAAATATATTGTAAAGGATGGATAAAAAAATGACATGGTAACAAAGTTTTTAAGCTGGAGATACGAACATTGATAAAATAAAAAGATAAAAGATCGATAAGAGAAGAGACAAAATTGTTTCTTTGCGTGAAGATCTCTGCAATTATCTCCATTACTTGCACGCCCCCTTAATTAGCCACAATTAATATACAAACTCAGTAATTAAAACATTTCTCAACAAATAATTACAGGTAATCCTCCTATAACATGGTACACAGGTTCCTAGAAATTGCCGTGTTATGGATGCAAAAGGGGCCTTATGTTCCGAAAGCTTAATAAACGTAAGCATTTTTTTTAATTCCATATCTCTGAAACAGCAAATCTCGCTGCGGATAACACGTAAACTGCATGACGCTACTGCATCGAAACAGCATTATAAATGAGTAAATTATAATTTATTTACATAATTTTCATGTAAAGGCACTATAGTTCATTATACCTTGCCATCATTATTTTAAAGTAATTTAGTTTTTAAATATCTCAAATAAAAATCATGTTATCCATTGATATAGAAGTACCGTGAGGTACAAAGGTTTTCGCAATTTTCTTATTATGTTAGAGCGAAACCGTGTTATAGGACGACGTGTTGTAAGAATAGGTACCCGCAGTTTATGAATCGTGCTACAACATGTCCTGTTGTAAAAGGAATATCTCTATTTAATTAGAAAATGACAAATCTCAGTCATCAAATGTATACGGAATGGATACATCAACTTTGCTTGAACCTGTCTAAAATTTCATTCAACAAAGAAAAGATCGCGTCAATTTTAATTAAAATTTAATCCAGATGTACTTCAATTTTAATGAGGTTTTACAATATGATAAGATCAGGTTCCTCATGATTTATGTAAAATATGAGAAGTAGGTGCTCAATAGTTTTAAAGATATAAGCAATTAAAATCCTTCCCCTGACAAATTATAAGTTCAATTGCAACAACTACGGTGGCGAAGTAACGTTGACGTAAGGCCCGCAAATCGGACATTTGAATTGCTTACATCTTTAACTACAACCAATATTTTACATGCGTCATGAGTGGTCTACATGCTATCATTTTGCACAAGGTCATGAAAATCTAAATCAGACAATTAGGTCCATCCGTTGGAAGTGACTCCTTTTTTTGGTCCACCAGTGGTCCAACTAAAGGATTGTAGGCCCCGTTTGAGAAACACTGCATTAAAGAATTATTCCTATCGTTCTTTACATAGTTTTAATTAATACTAATACTATGAAATATATATAATACTATGAAAATAGCGCATGAACAAACTACGACTTATTTTAGATTTAAAAATAATTGTATAGACAGTTTCAACTTCAAAGTTTAAAAGAAATTCATTTAAAGGTGTGCTCCTATTTCCGCATGAAATTTTCACTAGAAATGAAATTATGCAATAAATTATATCGAACTGCAAACGTTTTTCCTTCTTTTCCTGTTTGGCTTCTAAAAATGTTTTTTCATCACTGGTACAATGGGCGACAATAATTTATCCAATGAAAACATCTGTAGTTGATAGTTAATCTAGCGGAATTTCGCGCGAGACTTTGTAACCGTAAGGGTTATGCTTCTGTTTACAATCCGTTACTCCTACGAGGGATGTAACAATTAGATTTTTTTTGGAAACGAAAGGACTTTCATTCGTAGATGAAATTATTTTCGTAAAATGGCAGACGAAAACAACGTTCTGTATGTTCGTGGAAATGGAAATGTATGTACGCGATGTTAGCTTTAGGTTATTGTTTCCTTTACTAACATTATTGTTTCCTTTGAATTTTGTCAGGTATTAAATTACTTTTGTTACTTTTGGAGTCGTAATTGATTGTTATAACTTAGTGTAAAACACCTTAGTTAACAATATTACAGTGTCTATATAAATATTGATTGCTCTTGCGTATCTAGTTTTGTTGACAATTATTCCAAACAGTTTCATTGATATTCGTTGTAGTCATTGTTTTAAGTTTTGTAACCATGGATAAACTTGCCAGGCGAAGTAACACAAATAGCAGTTATTATCTGTATGTGTTTGAATAACTGTGAAGTCAACCTTCTTGTAATATGGTACTCTAGTCGCTAGAAGCTTATCGTAATACATTACTTTAGCACCCTAGTAAAGTACAGCAGGCCCTCAAAAATAGAGCGATACAGGAAAAATATAAAAAATTGTATGTTAATGTGGTTTCTTTAAGTGATAAAGATGTCTCACAAAATAGAATTTTTACAAACGTGCAAAATAGCAAATTGTGCGAAAGTTGAGGGCTGCCTGCATATTAAGATAGTGCAGTAATACTCTGATAGAGTACTATAATACAATACTCGAATACTCTCTGATACAATACTATAATACTCTAGTAGAGCAACTCAACAGAATACTCCAATACCCTAGCAAAGTACTATAATACATTAGTTCAATACTCTAGTACAGTAACGTAATAGAATACTCTAATACTCTAACAGCGTTCTGTAATATGTTACTCTAATACTCTAATAAGGTAGTCTAATACATTAGTTTATTACTTTAGTAGAGTATCATAATACATCTCTAATACTTTATAGTATCTCTAATACTTTAGTAGCATAATGTCATAGAGTACTCTAATACTTTAGCAGAGAACTGTAATACATTACAATAATACAGTATGGTACCTGTGAGCGACAGTTATCTTAATTATAAACTTTGTTTAACATAATATTCACAACATATGTAATATTTGGTTGCAGGATAAGGCTGATACAGACCATGAAGATGTTTGGGACGACAGTGCACTGATAAAGGCTTACGATAAAGCTGTAAATTTAGCTAAGGAAGAAGTTGCTAAACGCATGGGAATGGAAGTAGAAAGTCCACAACCCAAGCAGAAGGCTCAGAATTCGAAACAATATCGTCATGTAAATAAACCTCAGAAGGTCAATATTTTGTATTATTAATATAGCAAATGTCTTATCATTATAACAAATTGTATCCGCTGGTTGCACTTATTTACACTTGCTTTTCTTTTAGAAGTGGGCGGTTGGTGCTCCATGTCGTGCAGTATATTCAGCAGATGGAGAAATTTATGAAGCTATAATATTAAAAATATATGAGAACAGTGGCATGTGCATTGTGAAATTTGTAGGTAATGTTTAACAAATTTTCGTATTTAGTTTGAAAGAAATATACATGAAATCAAATTAAAAACTTATCCAACTATGTTTTCAATTAAAAACATTAAATTTTATTCTTTTAAATTCTTCAGGTTACGAGAACACTGAAAAAGTGAAGCTGAGCTCCCTCTTAGAATCCGAAGGCTTACAGAGTCAAATAGCGCAACAAAAAGATGCACTAACAGAAAAGGCTGAAGTACATGATGTAGAAACTAATGAATCAAATTTTTCTACCAAATCACACAATAAAAACTATAACGGCACACACGGAGAGAAGATGGACTGCGAGTCTGAAGAAACAAAAGCATACAAGAATTATTTTATGCCGGGACCATTTCTCAATACTCCTCATTTAGATACAATGCCACCTGCGCCACCTTTACCACCACAATTAATGGCAAAGTAAGTGTTACTGTTCACTTAAAATAGAAATTTACAATCGGAGTTAATTATATTTGGTATTTCAACGAGATCTTTATTCCTGTTTCAGATTACCGGAAAACGATGCAGACGCACTTTCCAGTATGTTGATGTCCTGGTATATTAGTGGTTTTCATACAGGTAACCATACTTATTATTGAACTATCAAAATTGGGTATTTTCATCTTCTTTTTCAACGAAATACAATTTTTTTATAGTTTCATATCATTCCAACATTTATACTTTTTAAGCTTTTCTGCAAATTCAATGTTTTCTTCTATAAGTTTTTAACCCATTCCCTACAGGGTGCTTTTCCGCGAGTGTGCCAATACAGTACAGAGCAATTTCGAGTACCCTTTAATGATTGCATGTGGCATAATATAAATTATTAATTCTTTCTTGATCAAATATCCAATTATAAAATATCATCTAACAATTAATTCTCCGTGTGCAATTTTTGTCAGATGGCTATAGTCACCAGTAGTATCGAAATATTGGAACTATCAAAATTGAATACTTTCATCTTCTTCTTCGTCACAGTTCTTTTTTCTTTTAGTTTCATTTGATTGTGATTATGCTTACGATTTTCCTACACATTTGATGCTTCAATAAATTTGTAATTGGAATATCTAATATAAACATTCATGTGATTTATATTTTCTAGGTTATTATCACGGTTTAAAGCAGGCAAGAAGTAATCAAGAAAAGCGGACAAATTGCTAACTGTACGAAAGTTTTTCATTTAAAATATAACGAATTTTTTACATGACCCAATGTGACTATAATATAATTGAAACATGATCATCCATTATTTTATTTATAACATTAAACAATTCATAGTTTCATTTGTTTCTGCATGTGATTTCATTACTAAATATACTTCTATGGTACTTATTTTTGTTCAATTAACAACAGATTTTTATTGTTGCAAATTCATCACCTATTATCTATCAGTATTAGAAATATTCTATCACAACGGTGTAGAAATTTTGCGCGCCACAGCCGTCCTTGAAGAAACACCGCCTCCTTAACCCATACACCCAGTCGAGATGTTACTAATTCACACTCTCTGGGCGTCACGGTTGGACCTAGTGAATAAAATTTCGCGATAGCAGAACGCCAAGCTTTCTCGCGTCAAATAATGATGCCGCCATGGGTGATGTAGAAATCCATTGACACTTTGCTAGCGAGAGTCTAGACAAGATTACACAATATTAGGGTTACCCAAAAGTAATCAAAAATTTTTAAGGATGGACATTAATTAAAAAACAAAAAATACTAATCAACAAAATAATTTCCATAATTTTCTAACACTTTTCGCCAGCGTAAAGGTAATTGTTCGATTCCGATTTTAAAAAAGACTTTCCATTTTTTGTAGAAAAACATTTCCAATTACGTTTTTACTTCTCCAATTTTGATAACTTTTCGGTACCCCTAATTATTAGGGCCTAATATATCATCAAGTCAGTCGCGACGGCAATGTATTCTTTGTTGTGAGAAAGTCTGGCATTCTACTGCTGTATGGTTTGTCAACTATTTACCGTAGTAATTAATTTACAAATGCGCGTACTAGAAAGCAACACTATATTTAGCCGTAATGTAGTGGTCGATTTTGGCAAAACCGTTGCTAGAAGTCCAAAAACATAAAAACCTATTAATAGTATTTGATTTAAGAGCATACTTGTTCACTAACAATCCTTTGTTTTACTCTACATGATTTGAAGCAGACCTTCAACAAATAACCTTAGTCAATGTGCCATGAATGTCGTTCTGATTTCCATGACCGACGCGCGAGGCAAGTCTTTTCAGGGCGAGTGGTTAACTATGAATGTCGCCCCAATGCGTTACCGCGCTGATGTCAGTAGGTACGTTCCTGGCATGTGAAAGGCTAGCCAATCAGCGAACTGTCGCGTCTACGGGAAAGAGTAACAGGCGGAGCTACTCAAAGGATGAGCTCTCAGGTGCAAAATTTGTGCACCGCTATTCTATCATAACGGGTATCGGAAATAAAGAGTACCATGTGACTTAAAAATCATTTATTTGGCCAAAATGCTCAGTATTCATATTTATTTAGAAATAAGATTGTTTTTCCACTCGATGTACTCGTTTGCCGTATGTTTGACAGTAGGCATTACTGAGTTTAGCGCTTCATGTACATAAAATATCTCGGGTATATAATCCATTTCGAGTTCGTTTATTTTAATCTCATTGTTGTCAAGACATCTCCAATGCATTCTTAATCTCGCCAGCCATGCTTCCTTGCACAGCATTTTCAAATCGGCGCAAGAATATCCCTCGGTCTTATGAACCAATTCGAATAATTGTTGCGTTTCATGTAATCGTTTGTCGATGTAAAACTTTAGAATTTCAAGTCTTGTGAATTGATCCGGCAAATCGATGAAAATTCGTATCTCCAAGCGCCTCAATAAAGCTGCATCTATGTTCCTAAACATGTGGAAGAAAGTGTAAAAGATTTTTCTTTGGAAATACATTTTTAAAAAATTATTTATTTGAGATTTCATTAAAATTTGCTCTTTCTTTCGAAGTATCAAAGATTTACTTAAAGTTTCATGCATCGTTTTATAACGATTTAACATAATTTATTTATACTGTCCTAGATCCAAATACGAATATAAACTACGTCGATGTCTTAACGATTCTGTATTTTAAGTGATAGAAAATGCAATATTGTGTTCATGAAATAAACAGTTTGGAAGTTAAACATTATTTTTATGAAAGTTTTGGTTGTTTTATGTTAAATATTTATGTTTAATGCTTTCAGTCGTTCATTTGTTATACTTGCCAGGGTAGATTTGTAGCACCCAATAATATGACTTGAGAGTAGTCGCTAGATAATAATCCATCCAATCTTCCGAGAATTTCAGCCCTAAATCTTCTCGCGGGCTCAGAATTTGACGAATTATTGTCACTTTTTGCGGCAATCCAGTCAATTTCATCGATGAAGATAATTGTAGGAGCGTAATAGTATGCTAGGTCGAACAGCACCTATTTTATGAGAAACCAACCTTTAAAAAACTTTAATTAATTGCTACAACTATGCTGCGCTGCTTTTTGCAAAATAATGTTAAAATTGTAATTCCATGATTTGATTTCCGATTAGTACAGTTCAACAACTGAAAAATGGCTAAGGAGCGGCGTAACCTCTCATTTTCAATCGCCTATTTCCATCATTTCGTTTTTCGAATCCTCAAACCCAGCCTGGTAAAGTAAACGTTGCGTAGTTGTAGTATTCTCGTATTTCTATTCATTTGGCTGAATAAATGGGACATGGTTATCGCAGCCACAAATTAGACTCGCATTCTTTTGCCTAGCCATCTTTAAGTTGTCGGACTATAAACTGGCCCTGCTGGGGAATATTAAAAAAGTTTGAGAGCCACCGCTGTAAACCTTGTTATTGCAGGTTCGTCTTTACAACTTGTTTCAATTATACAATTTGTTTGACGCAAGAGGTGTAAAAAGTTGCAGTCTGCGATAAGAGAGTTACGTTAACGGAATTTAAAAGGAAACATTTAGTTTATATTGATCAAATTCTTAGGGGGCGCCCAATATGAGTGTCATTGTAACTTGTAATTAATTTTGTTACGCTACATGCATAGAAAACGAAAGAAAAATCTGATAGATATTTATTGTAATACTAGATCTACCAAGGTTTTCAAAAAGATTTTCCTTTAATTTTTGGAAAATGTTCCTGAAATTTATAACGCTGTTTCTGTCTTAATTTTTGCTTTGTAAGCGGTTGTATCGATCAAGTGCTTTGTCTTTTTGATTTATTTCATTCAGACATTTATTTGGCAACTTTAAATATATTAGGGGTGTGCATGTACCCGATACATCAGGCTTGGGTCGGGTTGGAGGAAATAGGGCGGGTTCGGGTCGGGTCGGAATAGGTCGGGCGAGCTCGGACGGGTACCTGAGCCACACAAGGCCTTCGGGTAGCCCGACCGTCTCGGGTCAGAACCTAAAACAGACGTTGGGCCAGCTCTAACTTTCACGGTCCGTGATACCCGTAATTCAATTCCAGATGTGTTCACTGGTAGTGTGTAGGAACCCGATATATCGGGCTCTGGTTGGACTAGAAAAAGTCGGGCGAGCTCATGTGGGTACCTAAACGCACGAGCCTTCGGGTAACCCGAATCGATTCGGGTAGCCTAAAGCGACTCAGGTATTTCGATCGCTTCGGGTTAGTCGTCGGGTCGTTTCGGTTTAGCTCTCGCGGTTCATGACCCCCGATATATCGGGTACTCAACACATTGGACAACCCCGCACACTTCTAATATATATTGAATTAATCATCGGTAGACCTAGTGTTAAAACGTAAAAAATATGACTTACGCGAATATATTTTTCAGAATCGCCTCTCCATTTACTGACAATCGAACTGGCTGTAATATTGAAGAACCTGCACCGACATTCCGTTGCAACTGCTTTTGCTAGCATCGTTTTACCTGGTCCAATTAACATTCATTAAATCCTTGAAGTTATTGTTAACGTAATATTTTGTAGAAGTTTATCATACCAGTTCCAGGTGGTCCGTAAAGTAATATTCCTTTACTGGATCCGAATCTACCCTTAAACAAGCTAGGATACTTCATGGGGTAGATGATAGCTTCTTTTAAACACTCCTTTGAATAGTTCAGGCCTTTTACGTCGTCCCAATGCACATTTAAATTTGTCGACACAATTTCCTAACATTTATGATAGTCTGTATTATTATCGAAATAGAAATTATAAACTACAAGTAGAAAAGAAAAAAATTATTTGGTGCATTTAAATATACCAACTTTAACGCGGTTAAAACGGTAGTTTCGGTGTTAAGAAAATCTAAAGATTTGTGTCTGGGGCGCCTGAAATACTTAATCCGTCACTGACAATAGCTGGTTTTAAGGAAATTTGATGCAGTCTATTAGTCTTATTAAGTTTCCAATACAAATATCATCAGTAAAATAATCATCGGTATCATCGGTAAAATTGAATCAACAGAATTCAATAAAGTAAAATTTACTACGAGAATAAATAAAATGAAAATATTTTAAATGAAAGAGATTGCCTCCGTTAAACATTTGAACTTTTTCCGGATTTCGATTTTTACTGATAAAGCAAGTATGGAATTTCCTTACTTTTGTTCTTTCTCACGCGGCATAAAGATTTCATTTATTTTTCAAGCTTTACCCGCGAGATAGTATCAGCAATTTCGCGCCATTCCGAGCCAGATGGATATAAACCTTCGATAGGTTTTAATATCCTCTCGTTATCTACGCATTCATCAGAAACTCCTTTCGTCGGAACTCCATTGCCACTCTCGACGGGGAAAATTGGAACTACTGTCATTTCAAAATTCACATCGTCCTTGGAAATACAATTGGCACATTTTTGCAAAGCTTTCTCCTTTGCGGTCACACTTTCATCTTTGATTTTATTGTTTTCGTGTTTACTATGCTTTTCCAAACTTTTTTCTTTCTTAGCTTCACTGTAAAAATTTCAATAGGTTTTTATTACAATAGATGATATTGTTTATGCAATTAATTTTTATTAATAGTTTGGACGCCTATAAAAAATACCCTACGCAGCATTCACAAGGCTTCCGGTTGCAGTTGAATCCGTCTTCCTACAGAACTTCGGATACTTTCCGAATTTAGCATAATAGGAATCCATGTACTCTATGATAATGGATTCTAAGTCGACGTTCTCGCAGACTTGACTACATCTGCTTAGCTTGGCTTCTTCGAAAAGCTTTTTAACTGAATTTACGTACCTGGAACATTGGAATTTCCTTGTACTTATCTTATTCATTACTTGAAAAAAAGATAATTCATGTTCGGTTGAGGTTAGGTATAGCGATTGAAAAGTATCACTTACTTGATATATTCTTTCAAAGGAACAATAATAGATTACTAGAACTACAGTTCGAAAACTAAAAGATGGCTAGGGAGTTGCGGAGTCTCCTGTTTTCAACCGTTTGTTTTTACCATTTCGGTTTTGGAATCCCTAAACCACGCTTCCTAAACTAAATACTTTTCGTGTTCGTAGAATTCCAATATTCTTCATTGTCTAGTTGGATAAGTGTGATAAGAGTATTCTCCCCATCAATCAGCCCCATATTCTTTTGCTTAGCCATCTTTAAGTTATCGGACTGTATATTGTGCCTATTGTACTTTAATGTGTTGCGTAACTAATTTGGAAGAAAATTAATCTAATTAGGGAGACTAATTTGCGTTTCATGGGGCTCAAGTGAATTATGTACTTCATATTTCCTCTATTAATTTGAGTCATTTTTTTTTTAAATTGAGAACCGATCGATCTAATCACCTTGATAGTTTCAGTGTCAAATGTCGACGAGTTTCCTAAAATTTTGTATTTTCTTTACATTACAGTTTGTATAGGATATAATAAATTTATTAATAAATGTTGTTGTGATTGTAGAAATATGGTTTTCATGGGTTTCTTACGAGATTCAAATTTTTTTTCGCCGTTGTCTATAGGTGATTTATCTTCGAGGTTATGGCTAATCGTTGTTTTGAAGTAGAATTAACGATTCTGATTTTTAAACGAACTTCAAAATATCTAAACTATAATATATAATATAATAATTTAGAAAAAATCTGAGAGTAGGATGTTTGGATTTGAACTTGGACTCATTGTCAGTAATTGGATATCTGATTCTCTGACTCTTTACTGTAGTAATGAAAAATGTTTTGTATAAATTAATGTAGGATCGTGAAAAAGAAATGAGAGGCGCGCGGCCATCCATCCGAGGCAGCAACTCGGCCACAGTAGCCTAACGTCGACGATCGCCTGGGTCAGCGCGGAACCACTGCGCCAGCGACCTCTCCCTGATGACAATTTCTTTTTCACGTCCTTTTTTCTTAAGTTCTTTATAGGAGGGCTTCTCCGCTCCGATCCCACACTTTTAAAAATTTGATTGAAGTTACTCAAGCAACCCTTGCAATAATTGAATTGCAAACGTAAAGACAGATGGTATGTATTTCACCCCTAATGTAATGAAAGAAAGAAAGGAAACGTTTAAGTCAGAGGTGCAGAAATTTTGCACGCTAGAGCCGTCCTTGGAGAAACACCACTTATTTTCATTATTCTCAAGTTTCCATTATTGTCTTTAAATCAATTTACGTGATTTATAGATTGATCAAATCCTACTTACTTCTATTTCATAGAAATTTTGTGTTTTTTTATTTTCTGCGTTATATGATAACGGTAATAGCAACATCTTTATCGCGTCGTAGAAACTCAAGTTACACGCACTGTACATCTTTTGTGATAAATATATTTTGAAATGTGCTACACTTGCTTAAATTCGAAATTTTTAATTTTGTGTTAAATAGAAAATTCATAAGTCTGGCAATTCCTGTGTTTCATTATTTGCTGCGTTGTGTGGAATATTTTGTTACATCAAAACGGTTGTAGCGACATCTTTGTCGCGTCATAGAAACTAGAGCTACACGAGAGTACTGTACATGTTTTACGAAAAATATAATTTCAAATCTATTATACTTCTGCGTTTAATGAAATTTAGATAACAATATTCGCGATACGTTAAATTCCAAGAAAAAAAAATTTACTTACCCCAGGTCTTGCAGGAACGCTGCGATGAGGTGTAGAAGATGTCGGCGACGCAGTTGAGCACGTTTCTCCTCCTGATTGAGATTTAATGCATTCGTTATTAAATCTTCATGCATATTTTATGTATAGCCAGGATCAGACCAGTATCTCGGACAAGTTTTTCTTTCAAGAAGTTCTTTCAATGGGGCTTCGACTTTCTTCAACATTTTTATCTTTCCATGGAAAGATGATTCAAAGAAATTTATTTTACAACTTATTAAAATTCCAGCGTTATGAAGTTTTTTGTCATTTTTTTTCTTTATAATTTCATTTATTGATGTGTCGGGAAAATTTTATATTATATTTCCGTTTCAAGAATTTAAGGAAAGAATCGTGATAAAAACTGTAATATCGGAGTATTAATTGTTTTACGCGGAAAGTTTAACAGATCATTTCTGCACAATTCTTCCGTTAGAAGAATCTCAGGAAAAAATTGTCCTTTAAAATTTCTTCAGAAATGTATTCAGAATTCTCTATTTTACGTGTACTTTTGAAGTACGCTTGAGCATTTTTTACTTGAAAGGTAAATAACGAATGAAAATGGTGAATAATTATTCCGACTAAAATAATAAATTAATGTAAAAGAAATAAATTCCCACTATCTGAATTAAAAAGAAATAATCGGCAAATTGTAATTTCATATGACTACGGTTATTTTAAGTAATAATGAGTAGTTCAGCATTATTTTTTTAGATATTTCAATATTATAAGGAAAAATAAATTGTAAATATGTGGTTTCCGTCAATATATATTGCTGATAATGGCGGAAATGACTTTGGCAACATATCCAAAATTATCGAAAAAATAGAACTCTCTTTTAAAGTAAAAAAAATCTTAGTATTTTTACTGCATAAAAAATATATTTTTTTTAATGCGGTAGAGTTTTTATTGACGCATGTAATTAACTCTTGTCGCGTCATATCGGAACACGTGAAAATGATATTCGATGCCAAGTATCATACCTTTTCTCGTAATTGTTGATGGATACAGCTCGACATTGTGTTCATAGAAAGGGAATCGTTCATTGTGTTAGCAGCGAGGAAGCGGAACGATTCACAAAGGTGTATAATCTCGTTAATTAATAACCGAAAGAAGTCTGGTTTCTAGTGGCACTTCCCTTGGAAAGTTTGTTTGAAAAAGAAGACAACCGATTCGGTAACATGGCAACGCCAGTCCACCATGGATTGATGTTATTTCTATGGCGATTATTCGAGGCGGTCAATATGACTAGTTCCCAATTTTTTTGAAAAATTTAAATCACAAATTTTAAATATTCTTAAAATATTTCATTTAAATCTTTTCACCAAGTATAAGGTCGAAAATTTTAGAATTTTTAAAATATTTTTAACCAACTTAAATAATCTACTTTTTTCAGCAAGTATAAAATCTAAAATTTAGAAAATTTCTCAAATATTTTTTAACCACCTTATATAAGCTATTTCTCCACTGAGTATAAAAATTAAAGTTTTAAAGCTTCTTAAATTATTATTTAACTATTTTCTTATCATTTGGAATAATTTTCATTAAAAAAAAAGAAATAAAAATTGGCGACACATATATGGAAATTTCCCTGCAAAGGTCAATTGGCACAGATGTTTCGTTGAGAATCTATCAACTTTTATTCCACCTCAAACTATCAAACTCATGATGTATGCGTTCTGAATAGCTTCGCTAACACTAAAACTATCAAACTAGTCAAAATGACTGATACAGAATTTTTTCTAGAAATTCTTCAAGTTTGCAAAAGAGTCATAGAATAAACATTCAACGTCCATCTCAAAAAACATAAATCATCGAGTCGATCATCTTTTTCGTCTCAAAGTAATTATTGAATATATTAAAATGTGATAAATGAAATACGAAATATTGCAGTTTTCCAGTAACAATTAAATTAAAAATATCAGTCGGTCATGAGACGATGAAATTATTTCTCCAATGTTAATATTGCAGTCGAT
The DNA here is from genome assembly GCA_910591515.1 of Cerceris rybyensis. Lineage (NCBI taxonomy): Eukaryota > Metazoa > Arthropoda > Insecta > Hymenoptera > Crabronidae > Cerceris > Cerceris rybyensis. The sequence goes on along the minus strand of OU342789.1, from coordinate 62,855,533 downwards.
TACGCCAAATAATAAAGGTCAGAGAGGTAGTATTATTCCAGCAATTAATTCAGATTTATTGCGTATATTATCAAATTAAAAATTTAAAGGCAAGGGCTTAGCAATAAAAGCTCCATGGAGATTGCTTTATTGCATGAATACAATTTTCGTTCAATACATTTGAACTTTATAGTTGCAGAATATTTGGATAATAATTAGCGTCAGAAATACGTTTGAAAATAAGGGTAAAGGTTAAAGTTTACGTCATAAACAGCGCCCCCATACGACATTTGTCCATTCTATGACGTCAACACTGCTTGTTGTTTTAAGGATTGAGGAGAGATGTCGCTTGATGCATAAAATAGCACAAATCTTGACTGCCACTTGTGATCAGATTTGTAGGGCTTTTTTTATTCGATTTACGCATTTCTATTATTACGCGGTTCTTTCGATTACAATCGACATCGATAGGGTCAGATATTTTTTAGCGGTGCATTTTTATTGGTTTAAAATTTCCCTGCAATTAACCTTTTCTTCTTTGAAAGGATGCGACAGGTTATCAAACTTTGTCAAGTTCTTATTTCGATCGATTTATTTTTGAAATTATTTTAATTAAAATTAGAGTGCTGCGTTTTAGAAATTTGTCCAGAAGCTGCTGTTGTAGGTGTGATAAGATTAAAGTTTTTCGAAACGATTGATATTGTGGAAATTTCGAGATGACTAAATGGTCGAAAAAGTTCTGGAAAACGTTATTTATCGAAGTCATTTCGAGCGCAACATGTTGAGATATTTCCTCGATACGAGTTCGACAAAGCGAAATAATGTTTCGCAGCGATGTTTCGTTATTTATGATCACTCAGGCGTAATATTGTATGTCCGGTAACGTGTGAAAAATTTTCAATAAGATTTCTCCATTTTGCAAGCTGTAATTGTTCAAATTGCGAATTTCTATTGGATGTAAATTTTCCATAAATAAGTTGAAGCGATTCGACAAGAAATTTATATTTCCACTCACAAAATATTGGCCTTACAATTTTTATATTGTTCTAAACCTTTATCAACTCTTGGGTTCTTTTTGACCTAAATGAGTAATTAATTTCACCTAAATCGAAATAAGTTGTACATATTGAATACATTTTATTCTCAATAAGGTTGCTATAAAGAAACTGTAAAGAAAATCTTATTTTGTAATAGAAAATTGACTGTCGGTCAGAAAAGACCCTAGGGAGTTTAGCGTTATTTTTTTAACAGGCGAATAAACACCACATTGTTATTATTTATCCTCAATTTTTTACAATCTGCAGGTATTTTCGATTTTCGTTTTTCTGCAGTAAATATTTTGGGTAAAAAATCATGAAAGTCCTGAACATATTATTAAATATGTTTATTCATAAATTCAAACCATAATAATGTTTGAAGAATTGGAAGTCCAAAAAATTTTCAAATCACTGATTTTCAAGTACTTGCAATAGCAAGGAATAAAGTAAAGTATTTTATCATTTAAATACCACCATTGTGTTTGAATAAAAAAGTTTCTATTTTCGTCTGATATATTTCCTCGTAAAAAATGACTTAAACTTGATTAACCTTGACCAATAAGGATTATTCATTTCCTCTCTTTTCTCGACCTACAACGTGCAGAAACGTTATAAGATCGTAGTTGATAAATTTTCAATAACCATCTCCATTTTTTGAAATATACTTTCACCGCTAACCTGCTATGTTATCTAAAATGAAAGATATTATCGATCAGAAATTTTTGCGCGTCACAGTATACTTTTTAAATGAATGTTAGTACGAAGTTACCTACGATGGAAAAGATTATTTGCCAGCAAATTTTTGCGCGACACTGTACAGAAATAGTTGCCAAAATAAACGGGTTTCGAGAGTGCCTTCTCTCATTAAGGCGACGATAAGTATTACTTTTATTCGCAGTAACGTACACATTATCGTGATTCAAGTGTCTCAGTTAATTGCAATCAGAGGTTGCAAATGATTTGAAGCACGCTCCGTGACCCAGTTACGCGAGTATTCCTACGCAACTACTACTTCTCCTTCGTAATAAGCTGTATGTACATCAATATTTTCAATTTCAATTGAAAGCTTTTCCACGATTTCTGCACACAAATTAATTAGAGACGGAAAATGCTAGACAACTGAGTTCCTTTGGAATTGCAATTCCTGGAGGACCCTAGTATGTCTTATGTAAGGCATGAAAGTAAAGGTAGTCGATGACGGAAAGCAACAAAGAGTACTTTTGCCTTGGTACAGTACATACATTCCATATGAACGATTCGAAATGCTAGAGTTGTTGCTTTTTTAAATTTTCACTTTGTTATCTTTGTTAAAAAGCTGCAGTTTTAAGTGGATGTAGAAATATTGAGAGAACGGTATATTAACCCATTCCCAGCCGAATTTTTCTGGAAGAAGTATTGTCACGGTGTAAAAATAAAAATAATTCACGAATATTTAATGTCAGAAGTCCGTGAAATATTTAAGTTGAATACTTAAAGACTTAGAAAATGAAGAAATCCCCAAATGGGAATCATGGAAGGTAATAGGTTAACACTAGAACTACAGGCGGTAAATCAATTAAATTTACATATAATAAATAATTTCTTTAAAAAAAGGGGAAACAGTTGGTGGAAAGGATGTTTGATTCTGCAATTTTCTTTTATAAGATAGAATATTTATTGTATGGTTCTCTTGTGAACTTGGAGGATATTTATAAAACATGAACTACCAGTCATTTTGACTGCCTTGTTAGTTCGAGGGGTACTTAATAAGTGTATAGTTGGGAAAATTGAATAGAACACAGATGTTACAGAAAGTGCAATATTAGATATTAAAAAAGTTGATAGGGATACGTGATAACAGTACAGTTGCGGAAATTGAACGTCACATGCACGGTATGGAAAGTATAAAGTTGTATATTAAAAAAGTTAATGAGGGGTTCTAGATGAGTGTACAGTTGCGGAAATTGAATGCCACATGCACGTTATGGAAAGTATAATACCGTATATTAAAAAAGTTAATGCGGGATACTAGATGAGCGTACAGTTGCAGAAATTGAATGTAACATGTACCTAAGGAAAACAGATAAAGTCGTACAGTAAAAAAGTTGATGCAGGAAACATGATCAATGTACAGTTGTGGAAATTGAATGTGATATGTACGTTATAGAAGGTATAAAATCATAAATTTAAAAAGTTAATGGGGATGATTAGATGAGCATACAGTTTCAAAAATTGAATGTGACATGTACGTTACAGAAAGCAAGTAAAATCGCACATTAAGAAAGTTTATGCGGGGTACTGGATACGTGTACAGTTGTAGAAATTGAATGTCACATACACAGTATCGAAAGTATAAAATCGTTTATGAAAAAAGTTAATCAGGGGTACTAGACGAGCGTACAGTCGTTGAAATTGAATGTGATAAGTACGTTATAAAAGATATAAAATCGTACATTAAAAAACTTTATATGGGGTACTTAATAAGTGTACAATTGCGGAAATTGAATGTGACACGTATGTGATGGAAAATTTATAAAGTCGTGCAGTAAAAATATTGATGCGGGATACTTAATAAGTGTACAGTTGTGGAGATTAAATGTTACATACACAGTATCGAAAGTATGAAATGTTTAAAAAGTTGGTGAGGGGTATTTAACGAGTGTACAGTCGTAGAAATTGAAACTGAACCTTTAAGCCATATTGAATAAAGCGAATAGATCCACCACTTCTTTCACCAATGTCCTTAAAATATTTTGAATCGTTTGCTGTACATTCGAAGTGATTCAACGAGTTACATTTGTCGTCATCATGTATATCATACATTATATGAGATAAAACAGAGACCCAGAAAAAGATCGTTGAAAGAGAGAGAAAATATAGGTTACGGCCAACATCGTGCGAAACTGATTGACTTTGAATGCGAATTTTCTACTGACTCATTTCGTACCAATTGTTCCCGTAATTGGAGGATAATATCAACGAGAATCGTTGGTAGCCAAACTCCAATTTGCTCGTTTGACGAGAGACCATCGAAATGACAATGAGAAGAAGGGGATTCATGCGTTTCTATGGTTCTGAGTTCTGCTCTCTCGCGACGGATCACGGAACCACTTCATCTCGATTTAATGTGATTTTCTCCTTTGATAATTCCAAAAGCGCTCTCGCACCAACGGCTAATTGAATTAGGGAAGGTCGTGGAGCGTAACTCGTGAAATCGTCGGCTATTCGCCACTACGAAATCCTTTCGTTCGCGTTTCCGAAATCGTCGCGCGATTGAAAATGGAAAATCTGCCCGTCGACGCGAGGCTAATGCGATTTCGCACTTTAATACCTTTTTTCTCCGACAGGCTCATCGTCGATGGTTGAATGTTAGTCGTTGACGCTTTCATGGTCGCTGTGCCGTTAAAGTCGTCGCTGCGTTGCAAACGGTCATTAATTACCGAAATTGCGGGTGGATTGAGTTAAACGGCGTACTGGGAATTTGCTTGTTTCCCTTGTATTTATGAGATTTTTGTGTATACGTAAATAGTTCATTGTGGAAAATTACAATTTCGTGCCTTACGTTTATCGTTTACTTATATTCTATTTAATTTTTTATTAAAATTTATCAAACTCCATTTCTTTGTTATGGTAGCCTTCGATGATAATTATCCATTCTCTATCTTTCTGATGGCTATTTTGTAAAATTCCTTTTAAATATTCTGCAGAATTTTACTGTACTTCAAACAAAATTTTTAAGATGATCTGATGATTCCTGTGAGGACTTAGTTTTAATTGGATTTTTTACCATTAAAAGCCTCGACACATATATACGGCGTCATATTTAATTCGGGAACTAAGAGTCTTAAGAAAAATATGTAAAAGGAAATCTTCTTTTCAAGGTCAGGCTTTGAAAACTTTAAGATCATGAACTTCTTTTTAAATTGGTGAGATTTACTTGCGTGACTGTACTGCATCCGACAAGTTTAAACATAAAAAATGCTGATTTTCAAGTTGTTAGAAGACATATTGACGACCTTGAAACCTTGAAGGTCATGACCTTGAAAAAATATTGTAGGGAAACACCTATTACTATTTAGAACAACGTAAATATAGTATGCTAATGTTACTTTACGCAATTTGTAGAGTTTATCCAATTTGGTCCTTGTTAAGAAACTTTCGTTTTGTTTAATAAGTATGAGCGACATTGTTAATCGATATTATAAAAGTTAATACTAGAACTATCATGGCAGTTAAAATGAATTGTTTCTCATTTTTTTTAAACGTCTTCAAGCTATAGCGCAGCCATACAACAAATATTCCACGTCTATCTTAAAAAATATATATTATTTTGCTGACCATTTTTGTCCCCTAATTTTGTTTTTTTCAAAGTACTAATTCCATATATTCAAATATAATAGATGTAAATTTTGATAAATTTTAAATTTTACAACAATACACGAACAATTTTGCATAATGTCAGATTAAAAAAGCACTTTAATCCAATTAAGGCACTTTTCGTTAAACAGTCTCCACCTTCCACTTTACATTCCACCAGAACTACCTCCGTTTGCCTTAAATTACTGCGAAGAATCGTGTGCATAAAAAAAACACAATGACCTCGAGTAGTCTCTCGTCGGTCTTGAATTCACAAAAGAGTACCGTCGATAATCAATTTGCAAGATTCATCATCGTAAATGAATCTTTCCCTTGCAGAATAGTGACTCCATCTTTCCATTGTCCCTGGAACTCTTTCCGTACTTTTTTCTCCTTCGTTGGAAACTTCAAATCGGTGTCCTTGGTCTTTTAAACTCGTTGTTGATGTTGCTAGCCCCCGGATACTCTTCACTGTCTGACTTTCAGTGGAGTTTGAGCATCCCTCGGGCTTCTCTGTCTCTCCCCGGAGCGATAACACGATAGATAGCTATATGCCGCCAAAACAAAGAAGTCACTTGGCTTGTGGTGCGAGATAAAGTGAAACTGTCCGCGCACCGCCTATTCCAATCATATCAGCCCTTGAAATCTATGTTCAGCGAATATCAACTGAAAACTAAACACTTATTTCGTCGTCAAACGCTTTTTGGGCCAGTCACGCATTAGAATCGAAAATACGTAAGGACAACGACGTTTGTATACGTCCGACGAATCGGAGCAAATCACTTATCAAGTGACTTCTTTCTCTGTGTCACTAATAGGTGATTTTTGTTCGCCAAATCAGAGAAGTCAATTGCCTTAAATTGCGGGGTAAGGGGAAACTGTCCTTGCACCCCCTATTCCCATCATATCAACCTTTGAAATCTACGTTTAGCGAATATCAACTGAAAACTAAACACTTAATTCGTCCTTCAGTGTTTTTTAAGCCCTTTACACGTAGAATCGCAAATACGTGAGGACGAGGGATGTATCCATCTGTGGGACGAGTCGGAGCAAACCGCTTGTGAAGTAACTTCTTTTTCTGGGCCAATAATAGATGACTATTACAGTAGAATCCTTCTAATGTTGACAACTTGGGCCAGGATCATTCGCTAATGTTGACACTCTCCTCTATCCCCACTTTTCATGACTTATTTTCCCCTATGCGTATAAGCATGCGCAGAATTGAAACTTGAGTGAAAGATTCATGTAATCATCCATAACTTACATGACACGCCACGAACCTAAAATTCTATTGGGCAATAAAAAGTCTAAGTGGGGGAAAATACAAGTAACAGTAACGGGAGTATCCTGTCAACATTAGCGAGAGAGCAACGTTAGAGGGAACAACATTAGAGGGATTCTATTGTAGTCACTAAATTAGAGTAAGGAGTAAGGGGAAACTGTCCGCGCGTCGCTTACTCTTATCATATTGGTCCTTGAAATCTGAGCTCGACGAATAACAATCGAAAACGAAACACTTATTTCGCCGTTAAACGCTTTTTAAATCAAATCATGGCCAATCGCGCATTAGAGTCGAAAATGACGTCAGATGTCTCTATCCGTTGGGCGAATCGGAGCAAAGCAGTTATCAAGTGACTTCTTTCTCTGGGCCAATGATACCTGTATAAAGGATTACCATAGGAAAGTTTGCCGCACAAAAGGCATTAAATCTGACGCTTTACAAAGAGCTCACGTTTTTCGTCGGAAACTGTTCTGGCGTTTTTTTTATTTGTGCACGTTTGCCCATATGTTCGTAGGGTATATCAATTTTTGGACGACGAGATAAAGCTTGGATTGGACGGATTTAACCTGTGGCTGACAGCATATAGTTTGTATGCAGGGTGTTAAGAAACAGAGTTCGACATTTGAAAGGTTTATATTAGGTAAACCTAATTTACTAAAAAGTAAATTAAATCTAAACTAACTAACAAGTAAACGTCTTTTTTTACAATGTGAAAAAATTAGTTTACTGTTATGTTACGTTTGTAAGTAGTACTTGTTTTAGTGGGAAGACATCTTGAACTTTTAATAAGCTTTTACCAAATTTTCTCTTTTCATTTATGATGCCTTTAGGCTAGTATTACAAAAGTCTCACGACGGTAAATTTACTATAACACAAACTGCAAATGAAACCGCCTAAACATGCTCATATAATCACGATCTTAAGACGACTAATATTGGGGGTACCGAAAAGTAATCAAAATTGGAGAAGTAAAAACGTAATTGGAAATGTCTTTCAACAAAAAATCGAAGGACTTTTTTAAAAAAGGAATCGAGCAGCTACCTTTACGCTGGAAGAAAGTGTTAGAAAATTATGGAAATTATTTTATCGATTAGTATTTGAGATTTCTTTAGTAAAGAAATGTTTTTCGCCAGAAAAAATAATTTTGAGAACTTTTCGGTACCCAAAATATATGCTTATTGAAATTAAGTTAGATCTTGCTTAGTAAGACATTGATACTTGACAAAACCCACCAAATATTCTACTTCCCATATTTTTAAACCATGATCATCTCGCATCCTAAACAAAACACATGACAGAATTATATTATACGGAATACATCCTAGCTTTCTTCTCCACAGCATATTTCAAGCTCAAGGTCATTCAAATCCCGCTCTCCTCCAACTAACCTCCAACTTCTCATTTCAAACCCCAAAAAGAAAGATAATATATTCGAAGAGATCAAGTCAAGCTCGAAAGCCATCGACGAAAAAAGAGTTACATTAAAAAAAAATATAATCCCCGAAGTACAATCTCTTTCTGCAATCGTTCCAATTACGAATAGATAGTTTCTTCAATCGTCACGAACAAAGAGAATAATTATCTACAAAGGAAATAATTAGGTGGCCTGTTGGAAGCGTGACGCTTTGTACAATCAGACAGTTAAGGACGAAGCAACACGAGCACAAAATCAAATCGCTGTGTCTGCACTTGTAGCAAAGATCGCAAGGTTGGACTTAAAACCGCGACGCAAAAAGTACAGTAGATGGTATCTTTTGCTAGAATGGGTAATAGATTCCACGAGACGTCGATATCTCGTAGAATTCGTCGGAAACTCGTGGAATCCTGCCAATTCGTCCATGGATCACCGCAAAGATTTTAGATTTCCACGATTCTTACACTGAGTAAATTCTTCGAAGGACCCTTGAAATGCGATCCTCGGTGAACAGGTTTCTGATGTTATCGCGTTTATATGCGCTTATAGGGTGGCTCATGTAAGTCGAGAGCTTTGATCGTCTTTGCTTTTGGGAAACGTATATGAACGTCTGTCGTACGAAGTGTTTTGATTGCGAAAGAGCTGAAGAGAGGGGGGGATCGAGTATATTTTGTGGATATAGGTACTCGTGTTTTTATTGGTCAGAAAGTTCGATAATTTAGTATTTTTTATTGTTCAGAGAAACGAATGTAACAGTAATTAATTTGAAATTTTGTGTATGATTTAGATCTAGCTTCTTTGTGTCATATTGATTATAGTAAATGTAATTAATCAGGTGATTATGTGTCATCACCAGTAAGTTTGGTAAATGTGATGAATTCCTGAATATTCATAAATTAATTCGCCGAATTTATATAATTCTCAATTTGTAATGGTAAATGTGACAAAAAATATAATTACAATGATTTTCAGCACTGCAGTATAGGTTTTGTGAATTAATGTAATTTTGGTTGGTTTTATATTTTACATTTTAATAATAGTTTTACATATTTGTGGGAGGTCGTTCGGGATTTAATTATTTTTCAGAGTCTCGTCGGGGATCCTGCAATAATAAAGTTTAATAATGTTATTGTTTATATAGAGTTCAATATTATTTGCAAAATTATAATTCGCCTTATCTAAACTTATAAATAATTCTAACATTGTCTGAAATACTGCTAACGATTCAACCATATTTTGCTAGTGTGCCATTCTGGTTCTAAGTGTCGCCGTGACTTTTTGAATTATTCATAACAGGATCTGCAGTTTTAGCACGGTTTCAAACCGTCCGCATAGAGACATACATGCTGCAAATATTTTTTTAAGATAAAATTAATAGACTTAACTGCGACGTTATTCAACCTCGAGCATAACATTATTATATTTGCTTCAGCCCCGCCGCCATTTTGGTGTTTTCGTTAGACCTTCTGTTACTACTCCGTTAAACTTTGATACTTTCAATAACATCAGTTTCAGCTGCATATATGAATAGAAATGTGTGTGCAAATATTTTCACAAAACACCTTTTGTTACAGATCACTCATAAGATCTTCTAACCTAATCTTTTACGTTTCTAATATTGCTGCGGAGAGACAACTCTATTCATCTACTATGTCTATTTGTATATCGTTACATGTCTATTCCTCTACTTGTCTACTACGTCTACTCGTCTGTTCCTCTATTCTTTTACAACGTCTACTCGTCTATTCATCTACTGTGTCTGATCGTCTATTCGGCTATTGATTTATTCGTCTACTATGCGATTTAACTTTTATCTATTCGTCTATACGTCTACTGCGTCTACTCGTCTGTTCCTCTATTCTTTTACAACGTCTACTCGTCTATTCGTCTACACGTCTACTACGTCTACTCATCTGTGCATCTCTCGTCCACTACATCTATTCACCTACTCAACTATTCGTCTATACGTCTACTATGTCTAGTTCTATGTTCCTCTATTCGCCTATTATATCTATTCGTCTACTCTACTGTTTCTCTGTTCATCTACTACCTCTACTCACCTGATCGTCTACACGTTTACTACGTCTACTCGTCTCTTCCCTCATTCGTCTTCTACATCTACTCACCTATTCAACTACTCGTCTATACGTCTACTATGTCCACTTATCTGTTCCTCTGGTCGTCTACTCAACTGGTCTTCTGCTCATCTACTACGTCTATACGTCTACTACGTCTACTCGCTTATTCGTCTATACATTATAAGTCAATTCGTTTATTCGTTTACTACGTCTACTCCTCTATTACGTCCTCATGCTTTCACGTCTCTTCATCCACGTGTTCATCCGTGGCCTTCGTCGACTCACTACATCTTCCCGAACGCGTGCACTCCGCGTCCGACTTTTAGTCATCCCTATTTAATCCTAGATCCTTTAACAAGGAATAAAATTCCCACTACACTATATCTACAAGGATTCCAAAAACTCCAGAATGTTCATCACCTCATCATCAAAAATAACATCGCACTCGACAATCAAACACCCTTGAGCCCCCTTCCATCCAATTACCCTTGTTCTCCTATCCCAAACTTAACCATCCAATAAAATTCATCCACACCTCTATATTATTCAATTCCACTCAAACCCTCCATCATCTTCATAAAAATTCGTGTAACCCTCCTACCCTCATCAGACCTTCAAGATTCACCCCATACACGTCATACTTCCACCTACCACATCAGCATCAATTACTCCAAATATCCCAGATTCAACCCTTCATACCAGCCACATCATCCTTCTAGCAGCTGCAGGTGCACCAGCCGGTGCGCTTTCGCGCTGCACCGTGCTGCGTTGCGTTCGGACGCAACGAGGGGTTGGCTTCGACTCTCGCTGCTGTTGGCGTGGAGAGGCGCAGACCGTGTTCGATCGACCCACGAATGCAGCCTGTGCTCACTGCGACAGAGTTCAGTCAGTTGGTCGCTCGCTGCCAAGCGCGTCGCTCCTCTTACACTTCTCTCTCCGCCACCCTCAGCAGTTCCTACGTAACACAGTTCTCAGCGGCAGCCGGTTCGCCGATTTTCCAATTGTTTCCAGTCTTAGCCGCTAGATAGCGGGTTTTCGTGAGATCAACGTAGATTTTCGATCGAATTGATCTATTTTTATTATTCTTGAAAAGATAAACTTGGTTCTGCACACGTTCGACGGACAACTTGGCACATGGACCGAGCCACGAGGGAAGAACGATCGGCGTTATGATTCGAGGTAAGTTGGATAAGTTGCGGTTTTTGAGTGAGGCGATCTTTGTTGAAGACTCGTCAACGACGAATGCGGTCGATAATCGACGATGATTGGTTGTCGACGGTCTGGTGTAGAGTTATGTGTCGTTGACATCGTTACTGCGATAGGGGAAGCTATGAGGTTCCCGTGGTTTTCGACGTTTACTACGTTTCCGCGCCAAAAAGGTGGGAACAGTGGAAAGAGGGCATTGCCGATGTGTGGAGTGCTGACGCGTTTCTGACTGCGTAGCGTGTTATTATATTGGATGTATTGTATTTGAAGTATTGTTATGTTAGATTTGTTGCGTAGGAAAGTGGTGGCGAATCTTTTTACGCGCGCGGTCTGAAGGTTCTTAAATATTAGGTAAGGGGGACAAAATATAGCTTTTTATTAAGTGTTTGGTGGATTTTCTTTGGGGGTGGCTCATTTTGAATTATTGAAACTTGGTCAGTCTATAGTAGTCGAGGACTACTGTGCACAATTTGAACGAACAGATATTGGGCTTTTACGAAAATCAGTTTTTCTTGTTTAAAAAAAATGCTATGTTCCTCGTTATCTAGTATTTTAGTTATCAGCTGTCTGAGGTGAGAAAAATTGTTGAAATTTGAAATATATCTATCTTCGTAAATACAACACGTGGTTGTTGAATGAGGTTTTATTACATTTGTTAATAAATAAAAAATATCGTGTAGGGTTTTATGATATAATAAATTATTGGAGAACTTGAAAAACATAAAAAATGAGAATATAATATGAGAAATGAATATTTATATTAAGCTACAAAGAGATCAAGGCGTTTAAAATGACCGGTTGGCAATTTTTTTGAAAAATTCTTCAAATTGTTGGAGAAAACCAATATCCATCCTCTTCTATTTTCTAAAACCAAAAATTACTTAATTCATCAATTGTATCACCTCTTCATTTCTCTTTCTCAAAGTTATTCTGTCCTCTTCTAACCCTGAAACTATTAAGGTGCTCCAAACGACCGGTTCCCAATTTATCCGAAAAATTTCCAAAATTTATATGTCGAGCAACGAAGTAAATAGTCCACTTTTATGATATGAAATAAAAATTATTTAATTGATCATCTATTTCACTCCTGGATTTCCCTTTCTCAAAATTACTTTGTCCACTTCTGACGCCGAAACTGGCGAGGTACTGAAAATAACCGGTTCTCAATTTTTCTGAGAAATTCCCTGAACTGATAACAGAGCAACGAAGTATATATTACACCTTATAAAACCTAAATTACCCAATTAACAAAGCACTATTTACTTAATACTAATGCAAATTTTATATTTTTATTTCAATGAACCGTTGAACTTTCCTGCGTTACGGTCAGTATCAATTGTTTTTTTCACCTCTTGATTTTCCTTTTTCCAAAGTATCCATTCAATACATTAAAATATATTTCATTAGGTGGACCGAAAAGTAACATCGTGTTTTTACATTAAATCCAAGCAAATAAATTTATAAAATGCTTTTATTTTAATAAATTATATAATCAATTTCGTTATGAACAACCTTTTGTCATACAGTGTGTAGATTTTCAATATTGAGTCGATAAAAATTAATCGGTTCTTGAGCAAAATATCTGCAGAAATTAGTTTTCCCCATCCCTAATATATAACATCGGTAGTTCTACCACTAAAATGCAACTTACAAAATTTTATATTTTTCTCGAAGAAATTTTTCATACCTAAGATTACATCAAGAATCAGAAATCCATGAAAACAAATCAGAAAACTGAGTGTAGGAAAGGTTAATTCAAATTTCATAAGCGAAGTTGAAAGCAACTCTAGCTTTTAGCGTATACGAAACGTTTTAAAAAAGAATTCAGGATATACGGTACACAGTGAGCTGAATAAAAAATGCTCCGTCAACACAAGTCAAAAAGTGAATCAGAATTAAAAGCGACTTTCAGTTTCGGCAAATAGAAACGACTCATTCGCATCCGTGTGTTGCGTACGACTCACAAACAAAGGATTACCAGGAATTATCATATTTCCTTGTATTTACAAAAGCCCTCGATACTTTTTTCCACGTAACTACTCTAAGATACCTAAACAAATTATACCATGCGATTTTAAAAAATCAAGGTCACCTTGATTTTAATTAAAACTATTGGAAAATTCATCTTTTGTTTTTTCCAATAATCTCGAACCTGATAACATTTCTTTTATTATCTTTTTAATTATTAAAACTTGGTTAGTCTATGGCAGACGAGGTCTGCTGTGCAGATTTTCTTCTTGTTGTAAGAAAAACGATATTTTTCTCGCTGCGACTAATATTATTTATCGACTGTTTGACGCAAGAATAATTGTTGAAATGCGAAATATGTGTAACTTTGTAAATAAAGCACGTGTTTATTTGTTAAATGAGGTTTAATCGCTCTTGTTAATAAATAGAAAATATCGTGTACCAAACCTCATAACATGTCTTTTATTTTTTTTGAAATTGTATGCAAAGCATAACATGTTTTTTTTTCCTGTTATACTCTCATAGTTTGTAATTAAAACGGTTGAAAAATGTATCGAGGAAGTGAAATTCTTGGGCGCTGTAATTAAAATCGAACGTGAAATACGCGTTGGACGATTGCGTATTGTATTCGAACTTTTCTGGAGCATGCTTCGAGAGACACATTTAATTTCTGCTCGTATAAGTTTCGGGGACGCGTGGTAATTTAACTTATTCGTTACCTTCCGTGAAATAAAAGTTTCTGCTAATTTTCACCTAATTGTATCCTTGCAACAAATAAAAGATTAGTTTCATTTCCTCCTCCTTTTTTTCCTTCTATGATGTAGCTGCCATTTTTTCAAAGTTTATTATTTGAAACAACTGATTCGTTATTTCTGCGATTGTTTTTTATTCGACGTAATTTTTATTTTATTTCGTGAAATTTAATGAATTGTATCCTTGCTGTAAATAAAAAATTATTTTGATTTCGTCCTCCTTTTTTTAAATCATTGGATAATTTGCTCGTCTTTCCATAAAGTAGAAACATACTGCAATTTTTTCAAAGCTTATTATTTGAAATAATTTATTTGTTTGTTCAGTGACAGTTTTTTATTCCATTTATTATTATTTTTTATTTCTTCAAATTAAATTAATTATATCCTTGCAATAAATAAAGGATTATTTGGATTTTGTCCTCCTTCTTTTAAATCATTGAATAATTTGTTCGTCCTTCTGTGAAGTAGAAATTTACGCCAATTTTTTCAAAGTTTATTGTTTGAAACTACTGATTCGTTATTTCTGTGATTGTTTTTTATTCGATGTAGTTTTTTTTTATTTCGTGAAATTGAATTTTACGTCGACGCTAGCAGTAATTAAAACGTAGTAGGAGATTCGTTTCGTTATTTTTTTTGCCAAATAAAGCTGTCGACTAGTTATTTTCTGATTGTAATAGTTGCAAGGATTAATTGGGAATTTTGATGAGCTTTGAGGGCAGGGAATTTTTCTCGTAATTTGACATGCAGAGAAACTTTTTGGTACTTTTTACAAAATCTGTTGTGGAAATGAGTTTCTGATCTCTGTTTCAGCGGTTGGGTTTTTGAAGATTTCATCGTGGAGTTATCTATGTAATAGGATTTTTCACGAATTTTTTGCAAAATGTAATTTACTATTTCAATTCTCTTTTAACATTTTGATGTTCGTCTTTCACTTGAACCATAATTCTTCCTGAAATAAAACGTTTTCTATAAAAATTACATCTTTATAAAATAGAAACCTTAACACTAGATTTACAGCCGCCAAATCTGATGTATTCAAATATATTAAATAGGTACTTTGAATACCTATTAAAGAAAATACGATCTACGAGTAATTTGTTTATTATAAGATATCCATGAAATATCTGCCGTACTCCTTCTCTATAAATTTGAAAAATATTTTCAGAAATATGAGGACCTGTCAAATTGACGGCTGCCGTAGATCTTAGAAATAGAAATAGATATGTAGCCAGTCGGTCTTTATTTTTTAAGTGCCAATATTTAAATATTTAATGCATAAGAAAATTTGCAAATATTACAATTTTTAAGTCATATGAAAGTTCATTGAATTCAATAACGCCAGTCACCGGTGACCCCCCTGGCATTCAAGGTGTTAACAGTAGAACAAGCGATCATCTTTTCCACCTCTTGACTGCTGTTTTTACAAAGTTCTCATTCAGTATATTGATGTACATATAAAAGATTTCACGTCGGTAGTTCTAGTGTTATTGACACCATTTTTTAAATATGCACTTGCTTAAATTGCATTTAGTTGCAATGTTCTGCAACTACAGGGCAGCAATAATTAATTTACCAGTATCACTACTTTTTATAGTTTTGATTTGTTCAATTTTCTATAAAAAAAGTTCTTTCAATTCTCCTAAGTTTTATTGTTTGCTGCAATCATTCCATTGGTTTCACCTGGCTCCAATCTACGAATTCTGTTTTTAATACTCTTTATGGAATAAAACAACGAATATTTTCACGGTCGAGCACTTTGCAAAAACCAATTTTTACTTTTTCAATTTTCCGCGGCTTCTTCCTCCGCAAAAAACTAACTTTCCACTTTGGCATCGTGTCTTTTTTTTCACTCGATCCACAATTTTCTTTTGTTATTTTCTACAAAGTGAAACTCTCAACCATTATTTTAAACCAAGCCCTTCGTAATAACTGAGTCGTCAGGAACTTTTTTTTTATCTTTGCACAAAGTTGCATTTTACATGCACAAATTCTACAACAGATCTTTAAACAGTGTTGAATTTTACATGTAATAAAGATGTAATTTTGACGTGAAAAATTACAAAGATTAAAAGAAATCTGTTCGTGGTAATATTTATCTGTGTACTTTAATTAAGCAGCTTTCGTTTGGATGCTCTTAACGTATTTATTTAAGCTCAGAGTAATTAAAACGATAAGGTGAAAAACTAAAGATACTTTGGAGTAAGTTTTTTAAGTAAATCGAGTCGCAGATTTGCTAATTATCGTGGAGGTGGAAGTATGCAAAAATTGATTAATTATTGATACTGAGATTATCGATTATAATTAATACAATATTTGAATTGTTTAGAAGAAAAGTAATAAGAGCGAGAAGAAAAATGATCGATTAAGGTACTTGTATATTGCAAGATATATTTAACAAGAGAGAGGAACCGCGCATTTAGAAATTTGACGATGTGTTTCAAAAAATTAGAAACCTCATTTTGACTATTTTGGTAAATATAGCTTTAACTATAAGATGATTCGTTTTAATTGGAAGCAAGAAAATATTTTTTGAGGGATAAAAATTATTAGAATAATGTTTAAACGAAAGTTTATTGATACTAAAAAAGACATCACTATTCTGACTATACTTAAAAGTACATGATCGTAGTTACTAGTCGCTATAGGGTGGAAACAGCATCCAATGATGAGTGATTATAGCAACTGGTGGTATACTGCAAGTATCGAATGGCGGATGACGATAGTAACTGATAAATTGGAACAAGCAATCAACAATGGGTGATTATAGTCTCTAGTAGTGATATGGGTATAGTCACTAGTGAACTGCTAGCGGTACATTTCTGACTCATTATAGTCAGCGATAGAATATAGCAAGTGTCTGACTATAGATGACTATAATCACTGGTGGGACAAGCATTCAATTTCGGATGACCATAGTCACCGAAAGCTACAGCAAGTGTCTGATAATAAACGATCATAGTCACTGATACACGGAAGAAATGATTCATCGATGAGAAATTATTGTCACTCGTGAGACACAGCAAGTGTCTGACTATAGATGACTATAGTCACTGATACACTGATGAAATCATTCACCGATGAGTGATTATAGTCACTGGTAGAACACAGCAAATGTCTGATTATAGATGAATACAGTCACTGACACACTGGTGAAATCATTCACCGATTAGTGATTATAGTCATTGGTGAGACACAGCAAATGTCTGACTATAGATGACTATAGTCACTGATACACTGGTGAAATCATTCACCGATGAGTGATTATAGTCACTGGTGAGACACAGCATATGTCTGACTATATATAACTATAGTCACTGATACACTGGAAAAATCATTCACAGATGAGTGACTGTTGCCACTGATCGCACAGTGTGAGCAGTCAATTTCACGCAACCGTAGCTATCGACATGAGTCGCAATCATTTAACAATATGTAGATGACTATCCTTATCGATAGTATTGGAAGAATTAATCATCGCTAGTTATCATGATAAACACGATGGAATACAATGTACTGATTAGAAAATTGTTACGTGAACATACATTTCGTTCTTAAAGCGTTTGTTCTATATCTCTAGTCCTTCATATGTTACTCAGTTTCAAGTTGAACAAAGAATCTTCTTGACGCTTCAAAAGAATGATGCACAAAAATGCTTAACCACGATGGTATTTCATGCCCGCAGAAAATATGGCGCCTTCAAGATGACGACAGTTCTCAAATAAATGAACATGAAAGAGTTTAACAAAGAATCCATTTCTTTTACAAAGGATATTTCTATCTCGAAAGGAAAAAATAGAATTCTCTGTTTTGGAATCCCCGTTTTCACTGTTATTTAGGGAACCAGCACGTGAGAGTGAAAAATGAAGCTAATGAATCTGGAAATTTTGCATGCTGTAAATGTAAAAATTTTTAATGGAATTTTTAATAAGGCTTTCAAAATTTCTTGTCTCGACGGTCGGCTTTTATTTTACTTTTGGAAACAAGTGCTTTAGTCGAAAGGAGGTTATGCCGGAGAATTTTTACTTTAGTATTATTTTCCTGGAAATAAAAAAAAAAATCGAAAATTTTAAAATGTCGTGTAAAATCTTGTTTTCGTAATGCGGAGTACCGAAGTGAGTCGTTAACAATTGCGCATATACAGTGTCGGTTACTTTTTGCGGATAAACTGTGCCAAATTATATACAGAGTTAGTCAGCAGGAGAAGGTTTATGAAGATGCCAAATTTGCAGGTATTTTTTATAAGTTTTCTTATCATTTTCATTACCAATGAAAAATAATATAATGGTGATTAGAATATGCGGAAAATTGATAAGTAATGACAGGTAGGTTTTACCAAGTGTTATTATGGAAAAGGGACTGAAAGATTGATGAGACAAAGTGTGTCACGGCAACGTTCAATTGCCAGTCTGTCTTTAGCTTCCTACTTTATATTTAACTTTTACTTACTCTCAAGCATTTTATCAATGGACATAGCTTGAAAATACTTTGAAATTGAGGTATGTTGCTAATTTAAATCCACCAATTTCTATAGCTGAAACTGAGGTTATTAATTGCCTTGGCGCACAATATCGAGTGACTCTCGTGACGTGAGAAATGGTATAGTCAATTTTGAAGAACTTCAAAAATTGTTAAATTAGAAATATCAGTGATTCACGATAAAATGAAATAAATTCTGTGCGTTTCAATATTGCTTTAAGTTATATACTGCAGGATATTTATAGCAGATACACGTTGTTATATGTGTATATAAGTGGAAACACGAATAAATGAAATATAGAAAATGCTCTACTCTCTCACACACGCACTAACACGTAGTAGATCAAAACAGAAACGTTAACATCAGTCCACTCATGTCTATTCGTCTACTCTCTATTTGTGCGCCTACTCTCTATTTGTTTGTCTACTCGTCTACTCCCTATTTGACCGTCCACTCCTCTACTCTCTGTATGTCCGTCCACTCGTCCACTCTCTATCTGTGCGTCTACTCTCTATTTGTCTGTATACTCGTCTACTCGTCTACTCGTCTACTCGTCTACTCGTCTACTCTCTATTCGTACGTTTACTCATCTACTCTCTATTTGTCCGTCTACTCGCCTATTCTCTATTCGTACGTTTACTCATCTACTTTCTATTTGTCTGTTTACTCATCTACTCTCTATTTGTCTGTTTACTCGTCTGCTCTCTATTTGTCCCTCTACTCCTCTACTCTGTATTTGTCCGTCTACTCATTTACTTTCTATTTGTCCATCTACTTGTCTACTCTCTATTTGCTTGTCTACTCGTCTATTACTCTAGTCGTCCTGTCGCCTATCCTCTATTCGTCGATTCGTCTACCTATATACACGTCTGTCTTCTATTGTGTTCGTTTGCTCTCTGCGGCGTCTTCTCATTGTCATCTGCCGTTTGTTTTTGTCCCAATCTTTCTAAAATGATCTAGATTTCTCGCGCGATTGATGCAAAACGAAGAAGAAACGAGAAACAGAACTGATTTGCACTTCTCAGTCATATTTTCGCAAAGAGCTCTGGCACTTCAACGGTTACGTCTGCACTTGAGAGATTTTGCTTGATTTTATTTTATTCGTCACAGAATTCAACGATATCATCAACCTATTTCGAGACCTTTTACCAGGTCGAGTATAAGTAATCTCATATTGTATGTTACATCTGCAAACTTAATTTTATTCTAGATTCTACATGTTGCTTTTAATCGCGAAATGTTTCTCACACCGTAAGTTTGCACCTTAACTTTGTCAGAGACGATCGATTTTAGTAACACGACTCCTTCGAATCGCATAGTGGAAACGCGCTTTAATGGAAACTTGGAACGATGTGGATCGGGGGAATGACAAATTGCTAGTCTGTATCTACTGATTTAAAGCTTTTATTATCCTCATTCTACATTTAATTTCGGACTGGCGATTTTAGAAAATTTATTACCGTAGAGGGGTATTAGTTTGGCTAATTTATTAAATAGAATTTTTCGTGTTGTAAATTATAAAGACAAAAGTTAATAAATTGATAAAATGTTACCTTTGAGAGTGTCAAAGTAAAAGACTGTCTTTTAGGACAATTTTGAAGAGGTTGCAAAGGATTCGAATTACCACATGGTGGATGGTTAGGATTTCAATGACGTTCGAAGAATAAGATTCCAAAGGAATCTACTTCCTCTATGGTTTTCGCTTACCGTATAGTCCAGTCAAATTAATCCTTAAAATAGAAGTAAGGTTACAAAAATTCCCATAGAGCTAAAAATTGGTATGAATGTTCAGAATACTATTATAAATGAATTGTGAAAAGTCCCCATCAATCCCCCTTGTGCAAAAAATTTTATTGATGGTGAAAGTTTGCAAAAATAGGTTTTTCGCGTTTTTCAGCTAAACGGTGAGTTTTACAGCAAAAATAGTTCAGACAAAAATTTTAGATCATCCGATTCTCTACAAAAAATGTATCCACACTTTTTTTCATAAGTATTGCCATTTCCGTGATACAGCGGTTCAAAGAACTGAAAAAATTATTTTATTCGTAATATGCACGTAATGTACTTTTATATACATTTTTGAACCGTTATACGAGTAAAAATATGAGTCCCTATGTCTTATACATACAAATTATAAAATTCTTAGAATATAAATGAACGTCAAAAACTCCGCCCCTATTTTCATTTAGTCGCATGGCCTTGAGTAACATTTGTCTTCCATTCAATTGTCAGCGTGACGATGCTCGTATACCTGCTCCGTTTCAAAGGTCTCATACTCAACAAAATACTGTTAGTCGTAAGCATTCCTTCGTAGTGACAACTCGTGGCTATCGCTTATATTTTGTAACAAAGTTTGTGCATTTTACTGTTATTAAAAAAAAATGTCGCAATTCTGCTTTATTTGTAGTCAACCTTTGACTGAAAGTGGAGTTGTTACTGTTGATCGCGGCATTAAACATTAATTGATGCAAGTATTGAAAGAGATGATGAGTTTTCGGAGTACGTGAAAGACCAGACATGTGTAAAAATTCATGTGCAGTTATAATCACTAATGGAATTCACTTTCTTCTTTCTATGTACGGAGCTCCAAAAAAAGTTACCTGCTTGGATAAACTCCGATACTTATCTTTTGCAAAAAAAAACTTATAATAAAAAACAAGTGCAATTAGCTTGTCTTCCCCCAACCTCTGCTGCTGCTCAACAACATCTATTCCGGGTATATTATCAAGTTCAAGTGTGGCTTGGTAATAAAATGGATCCAGAAGACTGGGGTTGGAAGTTAGTTGACAATGCATTGGAACCAATTCATACGTTACTCCCACCTGCACCAGAAAAACTCCTTAACACCATCTTTTGCAATTGCAAAAAAGGTTGCAATGCTAAATGCGGCTGTAAAAAGGTTGGACTGTTTTGTTCTTTAGTATGTACCAATTGTCAAGGACAGTCGTGTTCAAATGTTGAATCGATACTAGATGAGGATAATTACGATATCAGTGATGAGACATATGATGTATCACTTTTAGAACATATTTGTATCCAGCAGGAAGATGAAGAAAAAGAAGATGAAGAAAACGAAGACAGTACACTAGAAGTTCCATTGGATTATTATGAATCCGACGAATAATTTTTCCAAATTATTTTTTCATTTATATATTACATAATTTACACAGCTTTCATCATTTTCAATACTCACTTTGAATTCAATAGAATCACAATAGATCGTGGAATAGGCCTACCGGGGAAACCACGTTAAAAAAAACAGCACCAAGCACACTACCTCATAGGTGGTGTGGAAACGTGTGCATATTACGAATAAAATAATTTTTTCAGTTCTTTTAACCGCTGTATCACGGAAATGGCAATACTTATGAAAAAAAGTGTGGATACATTTTTTGTAGAGAATCGAATGATCTACAATTTTTGTCTGAACTATTTTTGCTGTAAAACTCACCGTTTAGCTGAAAAACGCGAAAAACCTATTTTTGCAAACTTTCACCATCAATAAAATTTTTTGCACAAGGGGGATTGATGGGGACTTTTCACAATTCATTTATAATAGCATTCTGAACATTCATACCAATTTTTAGCTCTATGGGAATTTTTGTAACCTTCAAAGTCTTATTTGACTGGACTAGTAGGTCGAAAGTTCTTGAATACAAGTTCTGAACGGAGTAATAGGTTACAAAGAAGTTCTCGTAACAGTTAAATAAATAAAAATGAACAGTCGACTATAATCAAAGAGCGACTGTACGTATGTACAATGCAGTTAGAGGTTGTCGATTCAACTCGTCGGTCTTGTCGAAGAAGCTTAAATATTATAAATACAATACATTGAAATAAACATAGCTTGAATTATCGATAGAATTGATTTAGTAATGAATGAAATAAATTTTTGAAAATTAAAAACTAAGTATTCATTAAAATGATTTTCTGATAGTCGAAATAGAGTAGTTGAGATTTGAATGACGCCGTAACTTAAAACTAACGTTGCAAATTTAAATTACGTACACTAAGTTCAATTTTCACCGTGTTTCATTAATTTTTATGATCTTCAATTAGTTTCCATTAAGCCCAAAATTCCTGAAAATTTTCAACAGTAAAAGTTTTGATTAAATTCAAGTCTAACCATGTTATGCAATTCTCTTCTATAAAAGTCAGCATTTTTATCTATCAATCGTGAATTAAAAATGTAGTAGCAAGCTAATTAGTTTAACACGTTAAGGACCCGTTCCAAGAGATCAGACTTACACTTTTAGGCCCTTTTTTAGGAAAGGTACTTTTCTATTTGTTTTAATAAACTACATTAATTTTTGATAAAATGTTTTATTTCTTACTTAAAATCAGTAATTATCACTGAGTAGCTTAAGTAAAAATGTAATCGTTGATTTTCATTGATAAGCACAAACATGTACGAAAATTCAACGATCGGTCCCTAGGGACCGGTGTAGCGCTTAACGTGTTCGATCGATTCATTTTAATGCAACATGAAGTAGTAAATGTAAGTTCACAACTTCAAAGTTAACTTGTAAAGCAAAGGGTTAACTTTTATAGTATCATTATCAAAGATTCTTAAGAGCGTCATGGAGATTACGATAACGGTGTACTTTGAAACTATAATAATATCGTAAACGGTGGTTGCTTTCATCGACTTTAACTTTCGTTATGTCCAGTTAGCTCTTCATTGTGTTTAAAATTCTCGGAAATGTGTCACAAACAACCGAGAGCTCGATTTACTTGTTAACTTTTGTAATATCATCTCCAACGGGGTAAATAGAGTGGCGGAAGTTAAGAGAATTTTGAAGACAGGATAATATTTTCTTGATGTAACTTTTATTAATCCCTTGCCTTACGATTTCATTACTATTAACACCTTCTCGATTGCTCACGTGAATTTGTGTATTTTCAATTTTCATTCCTGGTTGCCGTTGACGTGAATTCACGTAATTTCATATCATACTCCTAACGCAGTGATGGCGAACCTTTGCCACGAGTGGGTCCGATTTTTTTCATCATTTTTTAATACTAGCTTTAGTACCTATGCCTCAACTATTGTCGATTGTTTGCTTTCTCATTTGTGATGTAAAAAGTAAGTTTATAAAAAACAAAATGGGTCATTTAAAAATTCTGCGTGGGTCAATGTTCACCCACGGATCACAGGTTTGTCACTGTCCTAAACGTAACTGGGGCTAAAAACAAGATTGGATAATAGGAATAAACGAAATAAAGAGCAAACCGAACTTTGCCGGTTATGAATGTACTCTCTCAGATCGAACCAGTGGAATTTCACTGGTTCGCCAGTGGAAACTCACTTGTTTACTAATGACATTCCTGAACATGATCCTGTTCTTCAACATCTACATATTTCTGTGCAGAAACATTGAAGGTCACAATATGAACATACTGTATTAAAATCATGCAAGGATGACAAATAATGGGCGAGTTTCAGCACAAAATGTGTCCCAGAAATCGGTTTTTGAATTTTCCGACCGTGATGTACCGTACTCAAAAAATCTGAAAAAATTAGGGTATAACAATGACAACATTAGGCAACTACTGTAAAAAGGAAAAAGTTGTGCTCGGAAGATTTCAATACGAAATCGATGTTTAAAAAATTTTTTTTCGGTTTTTCATTTTTCGTGAGTGGAACTTGTAACGGAAAAATCTGAAAAAAATCCCTAACGTGTGCATTCATGTTTAGAATGTGTCAGAATTTATTTGGAATTTTTGCACTACATTAATTGGGGAAAATGAGGCAAAAACTAATTTTTCGATTTTACCCTATAATTACCCTCCCGGTGAAGGTATCGGATTAAAAATTTGTATACAGTGGTTTTTCATGATCACCTATCGAATGACCCATCGTCAAATAAAATCGGCTCAAGGGCACTTTTGACCCCCTTATCTTGCTAGAGCCTTTTTTAACACTAGAAGAAGTCACTTTAACTACCTTGGTAGTTCCAGCGTTTGAAATTCCCTCGAAACTAATAAACGTTAGGTTTATTCTTCCACTAACGCAAAATAGTTTGTAAATTTTTATTCAGCCTAAAATTCTAAAAAACGAGACATTCTAAAAAAAGGGTGCAACTCTTCAATCAAGAACAGACAATAAATTCCAATTTGAACGTGGCCTCACGCAGCGTCCATTTACGGTAAATCACCCGGAATAAATCTTGGTCGAACATCGTTGCAAAACGTTTTCTAGAAAAATTCGCCACCTATTTCACGACAAAACGGACTATAAATATGTATGAGTTATAATAAAGAACTGTCCGTCGTTTTCGATCGATCGGACTGCGAACATTATTTACACGGAACACACTCGGTTGCCGGTGTTCTTGCGTCATTGTAATCGAAGTTGGTACGGAAACAATGCCAACCGACTGTAGACACATTTTCATGGCATATGTGTACTATATAAATAATAAAGACGATGGCAATCACGCGAACCTACGTGCTTAGGTACTAGATGCTCGATATAATGGGATCATGAAAATTTTTGCCTCCATTAATTTTTTATCCTTTTAATGAAATTACAGGGAAACCTTTCAATTTTAATGAGACCAATGAAATAGGAAAAATTAATTTTGCAGCAATTCGGAGAAAGATACTGGTATTAATTTTTTAGATTGCGTGAATAGTATAGTCGCTTACTTTGAAGTGTGGTTATAGGGTGAATGGCAATAGTCATTCGCTAAGAAGTATAGCTGAAGTTTTTGTGTAAGACGGTGGAAAAATTGAAGCGAATTTTTCATAATTTTGTACTCTTAACCATGCTGTTCTGCTCATTTATATGGGAAATTCCTTTTAGTCATAGTGACCTGGCGAACAAAGGTTCAAATTTTAAGAAACTTGAAATATGCAAACAGATAGATTTAAATGTTACATTCGTAGAATTTCAGAAACTAATACTTATTGTTAGAAACATAGTATCTCTTAACACTTAACGGACGGGCCACGTAGATTCACGTCCTTGCTTGAATTTTTAATACACTTCACAACGGTAAATGTTTTAAAATATATCATATTCGCCAAAAATTCTAGACATGTTAATAAATAACTTTGTAATATATTATAAGAAATGGTGAAAATTTAATAAAACTACAACGCTTTAAAGCCATACATATATATTCTCCTAAACAATGCCCGGAAACCGAGAAAGGCAGAACAGATTCAACCCGTCCGTTAAGTCTTAACACTTTACCGACCGGTAGTCGATTAATCGACTTTTCGGGCCCAACACTTTTGGGCTTTTACCTTATTAATTGGTCGCTAGAGAAATTAATAAATTGTTATTTTCATTCCGGTTAACTGTGCCAATGACTCAGTGAGGAAACTTTGCAATTTTCGAAGAGATATCAGTATCAGGGAAATATTTACGTGCAAGTGACCGATCAGAAGTGGGTAGGATGTTAAAAAGTACCGGTCGGTAAAGTGTTAAAATATAATCTCAATTTCTGGTCATAGAGACCGGAGCAGAACAGCAGGGTTAAATCATTTTTTATATCGAGATGTTTAGTAAATCTTGGTGAGGAACTTGGTGAGTATGGAATTAAAAGTTAATTAGTGCCTTGTATTATACGGTTTTTATTGTGATGACTTCAACTACTGATGGTTAATCTGTTAAATACTATCGGTGACTATGACCATCCAATGTTAGAGGCTTACTCCGGCTTATGGATCGGTATGGTCACTCATTAGATATTCGCTCTGTGCTATCAGTGACTATGGCCAGCCATCGTCAGATCCTTGGTGGACACATCCTACCACTGTCTATAATCGTTTATTATTGAATATTTTCTTTATTCTACTGGTGACTATGGTTACGTAAAACTGAACAGTCACTCTGCGCTGCCAGTGATTAAGGTCCACCATAGTCAGACACCTGCTGCATCCTACTAGTGAGTGTAATCACTAGACTGCGGATGTTTATGCAAATTTCAAGTTTCACAAGTGCAGGTGAGACAGGAAAACCTATCTAGGGATTTATCGCACTCAATAAATATTACAACAAATACCATACTTTGGATATTTTAGATATATTTTTATATTATGGTCTTTTTGTATATTTTAGCCGCATTTAATTTGTCATAAATGCATAAAAATCCGCAGTCTGGTAATCACTCACCATTGGAAGCTCACTCTGTGCTATAAGTGACTATGGTCAGTCATTGTCAGACACTTAGTGCATGTTACCATAATTGTTCATGGTTGAATGTTTTCTCCGCACTATTGGTGGCTATTGTTACGTAAAACTGAACGCTCACCTTGTGGTGCCAGCGGTCATAGTCGTTTATGGTGAGACAAATGGTAGGTCCATCGAGTGACTTTAATCACTAATAGTTGTACGCTTTCTCGATCCTATTGGTTACTATGATTACGTAAAACTGGACGGTCACTCTGCTCTGTCAGTGATTAAGATACTATATTCATCATTGCAAGTTCGCTCTGTGCTATCAGTGACAATGTTTATCCATCGGCAGACACTTGGTGGATTCTACCACTGTCTGTAATCACTTATGGTCGAATGTTTTTCTCATCCTACCAGTGAATATAGTTAAGTAAAACTGAACGGTTGCCCTACACTGCCAGTGGTCATGGTCAACCATAGTTAGGCACTAGGTGGATTTTACCACTGTGTATAATCACTTATGGTTGAATGGTATCTTCATCCTCCTTGTGACTATGGTTACGTAAAATTGAATGATCCCTCTGCGCTGCCAGTGATTAAGATCTACTATATTCATCATTACAAGTTCTCTCTGTGCTATCAGTGACAATGTTTATCCGTCGGCAGACTCTTGGTGGATTCTACCACTGTCTGTAATCACTTATGGTTGAATATTTTTCTCATCCTACCAGTGAATATAGTTAAGTAAAACTGAACGGTTGCCCTACACTGCCAGTGGTCATGGTCAACCATAGTCAGACACTTGGTGGATTTTACCACTGTGTATAATCACTTATGGTTGAATGTTATCTTCATCCTCCTTGTGACTATGGTTACGTAAAATTGAATGATACCTCTGCGCTGCTAGTGATTAAGGTCCACTATAGTCAGACATCTGCTGTTTTCTACCAATGACTATAATCACTCAACACTGAAGGCTTGCTCTCTGCTATCAATGAGTATAGTCAGCCATCGTCAGACACTCAGCGAGTCTTACCAGTGGTTATAATAATTCACCTTTGGACTCACAATCCACGAGCCTAATTGTGAATTTTATTGCCGTCAGTGGAATTCTTGTCCTATGTCATACATATAATATACATTGCTCTCGAAAGTTGCAGAATATTTCAGAATGAATATGGAGCGAGAAAAAAATGAAGCTTTTTTAGTAAACGAATCTAGCAGAAAAGCAGGCGACAAGTGAGAAAAAGTTTATCGATAATGCAAATGAAATGCAAAACCAACATTCATTTCATTGGTAATAGTGGACTATACAAAAGACTGACGGTATTGGAGTATCTACATGCTCCGTGATCTGGATGTTCATGTTTAAAAAAAAAAAGTGAACGCTTCTTTTTTTAGCCGCTTTTTACTCGTTTTGAAGTATGCGTCAATTTTGTTGAGTACCGTATCGTATAAGCGAGAGATACTTAATTAGTCCTAATAGTTCGAGAGCTGTATGTATTAGGGATACCGAAAAGTAAGCAAAATTTAAGAAGTAAAAACATAATTGGAAACGTTTTTCAACAAAAAATCGAAGGACTTTTTTAAAAAGGGAATCTAACAACTACTGTTACGCTGGCAAAAAGTGTTAGAAAATTATATAAATTATTTTATTGATTAGTATTTAAGATTTCTAAAATAAATAAATATTTTTCGCCAGCGATACAAATTTTGATTACTTTTCGGTATCCCTAATATAATAGCAGAGTTTAAATAAATTAACACAGAAGCCAAATCCGAAAATAGGCAAAAACTTTTCATGATCTTCACAGAATGTAAAGTTCTATTTATCGCAGTTGTGTAATAAGCAACAAATCAAGTGTTTTATAGTAATCGTATATTTCTCGAGACGATCAATGTTTTAATCAGTGTAACGTTTAAAATTTTCTGTAAATTTGATCCTTATATTATATATATGTCGATATCTATTGATATATGTATTGATATTATTATATTATATTCATTGATATCTGTTGATATATATTGATATCCTTATATTATTAAATACATTAATATAAGGATCATTATATCTTACATCTAATGATCCTTATATTTTCTTATATAAATCCTTTTAATTACACCCCTTTGAAGTAACTATATCACTAAGTTTTGTATTTAAGCGCGTGTAGTTTGGCGATCTTTCAAGAAATGGAACATTCCGTCAGTTCCTTTTTTAAGTTCAAAGTCCGTTTTGTTCGCAACACCATACGTAACCCCTTAGCGTGACTTTTCTACGAGAGGATATATCGATTATAGTTAATTTTATGCCACACTCGATGATTCTTGCCATTTTTAGAACACACCCAACCAAGAATTTATGGACTTTATAACAGCCATGCTTTACCGCGAGTTCGTAGTTCGCAGAAGTTCCTCCAGTTCTTAGACTTTCACGAATAAAATGTCAAGTCCATTATAACGCGTTCAGTTTTGTATAAAAACTTCTAATGCAAATTTGCAAGAAATGTTTAACCGACAGGAAAAGTTTTCTAGTGAAAAATTTTGTAATTTTTTAAACATTTAGGAAAATTTGGAACCTTAATGTATTATTTTTTTCAATGGGATGGCAGCTGCTTAAAGTAATTTTCTTTTAATAGTTTGGAATCTTCGATGGTTTAATTAAAAATATAAAACAAAGTTATGGAAGAAATTAAGGGGGAGAATGAGGGTATGGTTTGCATAGAGTTAAAAGCTTGGACTTCCAATTAGAGAGTTCAAGTTCAAATAAAACTCACCACGGAGAGATTTACTCTAAATCAATATTTAACTAAAACTACATGTCCTAGTCAAAATGACCACAGCAATTACAGTTGAGGTGAATATAAACGTCGTAGCAAAGTGTGGGAATTGAAACTCAAAAGGAAATAGTAGAACTTACAGCAGCATTACATTATTAGACTTTCAGATATTCAATTTTCTATAAATCCTTTGTACCTTTCAAATTAATTTGGTAATTTCTACGCGATAGTTTTTGGTCGATATAGATTTTGAGTGTGAGACATTTTCCCAAACATAGCAGACAACTCAGCTTTTTCCTTTTTATGACGTAACTCAGAATTCTCCAAAACATTATTCATTTCGTCATCAATGTATAATTTTCTAAAAAATTGGTGATTTGATTGTCATTAAAATGCAATTCAATTTTTCCAAAAACTATACCTTTGACTGTAAACATACAACTCAATGTTTCGAAAAATTCTCTATTTGACTATTAACGTACAGTTATATTTCTCAGAAATTGGTCATTTTACTATTAGCCAGTGAATTAAATTTCTCAAAAACACTTCATTTCACTATTAACCCTATTTCTATCATGGCTTTGCATGTATCTATGTTGATCGAACATATCTTCTCATACCTTTGCGGTTCAATTCAACAATTTCAAGTATAATTAATAAAAACCAATTTTTATTTAAAGCCTCTTTATTTTACCACAAGTTTACTTTAATGCAGAGCTGGGCATTATTTCAGACACAATATTTTAAAACTTATTTGAAATATTACTTGAAATAAAAAGTTATTCCACAAAAATATTTCACTATTTGAAATAAATTATGTTATATTTCGTCTAACAAAATAATTTTATGAAATGATTATCTATTCTTTTATTTCGTGAAATACATCAGTTCCAATAATAAAATAACAAGTTATTTTGTTATTTGAGATAAGTATTTCAAATGTCAAATAACATGTTTGATGCCAGAAGAATGAAATCTCTTTGCGATGAACTGTTCGAAAAAAGGGTTTTATTGATAGCAAATGGTGTCAAATAAATCTTTATTGCTACCCGTCAATAACCTATTTTCCGAACTAAACATAAACAAGGCGAAATTTCTACTTACAATTAGTATCATACATTTCTCTTAATTATTTCAAATATGTTTATTTCAAATGACTACGCCGAAATAAATTATAATAAAGTTATTATTTGAAATAAATGTACTCAAATAAATTCCTCTCAAATAGTTATTTCATAGAGATTATTTGAGATAATGTTATTTTCAATAATTAACTTATTATCTTTATTTGAAATAAAATTTGCCCAGCTCTGCTTTAACGTTGTACCATTAATAACTAAAAACTAGCATTTGAAGTAGAATATATCAACATATATTTTGACACCTTCGACATAAATAGTGTTAACGTACAACTTCTCAAAAATTCTTCATTCCACTTACTAACGAGCAATTAAATACCTCATGCTGCCAAAAATGTATGACCAAAACACGTAATAAAAAAAAATTTACTTAAATAACAATATACGAATACCATCTTACCAAGTCTCTCAGCAAAATTCGTAGAACGTGTTAAAGCAAAGAATCAGAAATCAAGACCTCCGACGTGTTTCCATTCTCAGAAACGTATCTCTCGCATCAGTGCGTCACAGAATTACCTTGGGACCGTGTTTAAATCTTCCGTTGACGGTAGCTGCTACATCCGGAAGAGGGCGAGTCTTTTTAAATTCAGAAACGCAGAGAAGCAAGCACGACTGGAATGTATAACGTTGCATCCTACTAATGAAAATTTCCTTTTACACGCTTGGCTCGTTATCGCTTGAAATTACCGTTGAGAAAGCGAGTTTCGATCGTTTCGCGCCTGTATACGTCACCATCGTGACCTTTTACAGTCGAAATGCACACTGAAATGTTCTCCAATTTGAACGTGGGACAAGTCATTGAGACACTGGTTCAAAGTTTACGATTGGAAGGTGCGTTGTAAGGTTTTGCTTTGTTAAATGTTACCTCGAAATTGAATGTTACTTTGAAATCGGAAATTGTTCCGTCTGTTAACGGCAGGGTGTTTTAACCCTTTGACGTTGAATGGTTTTAACGCTTGGGGTGCGTGGGCATTAAGCACTTCAGTGTACTGCAGTGATTTACAAACTGGGAGGTGCGCCTCCCTAGGGAGGAGCAGGTAAATTCGAGGCACAGAAAGTTTAACCCTTTCGTTGTTGCGAAAAAAATTAATTTGGGTGGAAAAAAATAAAGTGAGGGAATGGATTTTCAAAAATTTTATCATAATAAGTGCAAAAATCAGCGACAAATTCCAGCAGCGTGAATATATAGAAATATGTCACTGTAATGGCGAATAGGGCTATTTGCGCTTCTGGAAGTCATCAAAACAAGAGAACTTGTATTTTTATAGAATTCGACTACTTCCAATATCGATTCCGCATTTTGGAATGAACTTGAGTGATGAGGACTTGTGATAGTTTGAATTAGAATTAGGAATTGAACTTGTGATGACTCTCAATTGAACTAGGAATGAATTGTTACGAGTTGTTATGAGAGGAATATAAGAGCAATTTGATTTATGAGAGATTAGTTTTGAGCATTGGTGGAAAGAGATATATAGTTTTTAAAGGTTTTCGGAAAAGGAGTGAGAGTAGGATGACGTTGTTTGGGAGTTAAAGGTCGAAATGGGAAGTGACTTCTCGGCTGTTTGTATGGGTGTAGTAGCCGGCGTTTCTCCAAGGACGGCTCTGGCGTGCAAAATTTTTGCACCTCTGATATAGACATTTTCTTTCTCTCTTTTATTACATTAGAAATGAAACACAAAATATATGACTTTCACATTTCCAATTCAATTTTTGCAAAGGTTGTTTATTTAGGTACCTTTTAATCGAACTTTTAAAAGAATACATTCATTAATAGGATACTCTTTTAATTTATAAATGGCATAATGCAAAACAACCTAAATACATTAAAAAAACTTTTTTTCCTTTCATTTGAAATTTTTTGTTCCTTTTAATTGTTGTAATTGTTGTAAACATAATTTTTTATATTATTCACACATCAAGTGGGGCCCATTTTGCAATTGACAAAATAAATTTCAATGATTAGATCAATCATCCATTTTACTGAAAAATTACCAGCAATCATTTGACAAAATGTAATACATAACCGAGTGAAATTAAGGATCAGAAGTCCTATAAATACCAGTTCTCAAAAGACTGCCAAATTTCCAAAAGCCCCAAATATCCAACATGAAACCATTGACAACCCACAAAATCCAACAATCAGCAAATCCTCTGCAAACCCTCAAAATCGACCAACAGTAGCCCAATTATTGCAATTCCACACATGGCAAGGTCGTTCAGGGTGAATTAACCTCGAAGGTCATTCGGTTAGCCGAGATTGGGTCGAAAGAACGTCGGTATTTCGAACAATCCTAAACATCAGCCTCGTCGCGTTTCTCAGGGATTCCCAAACGCGCAATAAGCTCGCTAGGAATTCGTAGCAATCAGCGGCGTTTAAGGTCGTATGCGTAGCACGACAATTATCCCGTGTTAGGATCAATCGCGCTAGACCCACGCGAAAATTGATCTAACTTCATGAGAAATGTATTCTGATTCCTTTATTCCACAGACAACATGTTCCTGCCGCCAGTGCACGGAGGAAGGTTGCTCGAGTAGCCCGGTTTAAACGTACATCAACAATTGTACAACCAGAGAGGCAGTTCATTTTACTTCGATCTCAGCATTCGATAATCGAGGATCATGAAGGGATCTTCGAGTGGAGAGTCGAAGATCCTCGTATGGATTTTCTGCCTGTTCGCTGTTCTTCTACTTTTTACGAGGACAAGTGAGTATGATTGTGTTAAATTGTTTACATCGTTTGATGAATTATGATAGTGTATGATTTTTGGCGCGTGAATTTTATGACGAGTTAAGATTGTAATGCTAAATTACTATGTGCGAAGTGTGATGGAATAACATATACAGGGTGCTTCAAAATGTGTCGCGACTTACCTATTGTTGGCTAACGAGGGAACATACCGAACCCGTACACGCCGATTTTGATGCAAATTATGTGGTAGATAAATCTCGAAGAAATATTTGACACGTGTTTTTTTATATCTGCTGCTGTCCACATTGAAGGGGTAATATTAGCCCTCAAAGTTTGGGGTTGAAAACAGTTTTTTTGAAATATCTCCGCAATTAAAGGGCGTAGGCAAACAATTTTTTTTCCAAATTGTGCGTCTCGAAATTACGAATCTATCGATATATATAATAATTGCAAACAATTATTTGTTTAAACTAAGTTAACTAAAATTTCGAAATTTTTGTTAACTTTTCGTTAGTTTTTCGTACTAAATGTTGTTCTTTTTCGGTTCCATCGCGACGGATAGATACATCTCTCCTTCTGACGTCATTTTCGATTCTAGCGCGCGATTGGCCGAGAAAGCCGCGCTTCAGATTTGACTTCTCGCATTGGCTGAGCTTTGAATTTCTACGAACGTTATGGTGGAGATATCGCTGGCGAAAATAAAGAAGTCTTCTGACAAGTAGTTTTATCTGATTCGCCCGACGGATAGAGACAACTTTCGTCCTCACGAATTTTCGATTCTAATGCGTGACAGGTAGAAAAAACGTTTAACGATGGAATAAGTGTTTAGTTTGCGGTTGTCATTTGTCGAATTCAGATTTCATGGACCGATATGATGGGAATTGCGAAGATAGTTTCACTCTGCACTACTAGTTAGGAGGGTCAACCCATGTGACAGCTATTTTTTTCGCTTCCTTTGGGAATTTTTTTTTCGTATCATTAAAATGTACAATTTTGGAATTTTTATCATACGTTTATTGATACTTTTGTAGTCTATTGGAATTTATCAAGCGAAAATAACGATTTTAATTGACTTTATACCGTTCAAGAGACACTCATGTGTTTTTGACGACTGTCATGATTCCAGAAATTTCGCTCATCTGAAATAAAAATAATCAGTGGATATTTTAATTTGTAAACCTAAGGCTATCGCTGTAACTAGAATAAAATAAAAGTATCGAAAATTAAAGTTTTGGTACAGCTTTAAAAGCTAAGTTCCAAGAATCGTCATATTTTCTAGGTGTTTTCAGCTTAAAAAAAACAAGCTATGACAGGTATAACGCGACAACCTCAAGAAGTCTCCTCGGAGGTAGGCCTGTTTCGGCAAGATCTGATTCGCCAGGCGTCATAAAGATATTTCAATGTTACGACTTTGTCAAGTGCCTCCTTCAGGAGGCTGAGCAGGGTGGATTAAATAAAAAAAACGGTGCGAATAGGCGGTATTTAGCGAGAAGCTCCGCCGCTCAGGAGACTTCTTGAGGTTGTCGAACGATACCAGAGTTCTTCTAGTTCCAGCGATAGCTTTCGATTTACAAATCAAAAATCCCATTTGATTTTTTTATTTCAGATGAGCGAAACTTCTAGAATTATGGCAGCCGTCAAAAATACACGATGTCTTTCGAACAGTATAAAGTCAACTTAAATCGTTATTTTTGCTTGCAAAAATTGTAATAGATTACAAAAGTATCAATAAACGTGTGATAGAAATTTCAAGATTGTACACTTTAATGGCTCATAAAAAAAAAAATTCCCAAAGAAAGTTGTCACATGGGATGACCCACTTAAGTGTCTTCTCCATTTTGACCGATAGTAGACAAAAACAGATTTTCCCGTTTTCAACCCATATTTCTCTTATTTCATTTTTAAAAATGAAAATGACATCTGTTCGAGGGATGTCTCTATCCGTCGGGCAAATCGGAGGTAACCACTTGTCAAGTGACTTCTTTTCGTGGGCTAATGATACCAAAATCTTTTTCAAACGATAAATATTCCATGATATCTAATATATTACAAAACAAATGTCACTTAACTGATTGACACATAACTTGAAAAAGAAAGCTGTGTCGAGTAGCTGCATTTAGATATACGATTGCAAAGAGTTGAATATTCACAGTCAGCGAAAAATTGTCATTTTCAAAGTGATGTCGATATCAGGAAAGTGTTTGCAGTCAAGTGCCCAGTTAAAAGTGGGTAGAATGTTAAAAAGAGACCTCTTGGTAAAGTGTTAATATAACGTAATCTCTTGTAATTCAATATTGATTTACTTTTAAATAAAAAATACAAAAAGTAAGATCTTTTAAAGTGTCACTGACAAAATCCTCGCTACTTTGAATTAAGCTTTATCACAATTTTAGCACTTCTTCGTTGGATTTTTCTTTCGCTTCGCCTTCATTTATCATACATTGCTCTATCAATAATATCGACTCCTCTGACGGCGAAGTTAAGAATGTTCATCGTGGAATTGAAGTCGCAATAAAGGTTTAAAACCGTTGAATAAAAGAAGAAACACTAGAATATTTAACACACTTATAAGACACTCCCTAACTGGTATAATTCACTCGGTAGCGGTTCTCCCTTATAAAAAATGAAAACATGCCACTACATTATTGCAACAGTCCTCGACTTCCTAAAAACATTAATAATTTAACTTTTTATCGTGAAACCCACGCATTTTTACCATACAAATGATAAAGTAAAAGAAACCACCTACATTACGTTATTTGCAAAAATACTCATAATTGCAGTATCGTAAAATTTTTAATATTAACACTAGATCTACCAAGAGGGTCATAATTACTTGTACAGAATTTTTTAAAAATGTTATTAAAATTTATAGGGTCCTAACCTATTTAATTTTCTACGTCCACCTTCTAAAACGTGAAAGATTAAATCAACTTAATTTCTTACACTTTTCATTCTCTTTTTTCTAAAGTATTTATATAGTATCTTTAAATATACTAAATTAATAGTCGGCAGTTCTAGTGTTAATAGTTAGTTGACACTTTGTCGACCGGTATTTTTTTAACTTTTTTTAAAAGGGAAGTAAATACTTCCCTCATACCGATATATTTCTTCGAAAATTTCAAATTTTCGTCACTGAGCCATTGGCATAGTAAATCACTATAATAAATAACAATTTGTTAATTGTCGTGGCAATCTATTAATAAGTTAAAAGTCCAAAAGCGCTGAGCTCGAAAAACCTACAAATAGTCTACCAGTCGATAAAGGGTTAAGTAGATTCGAGTAGATACACATTTCCTAAATGAGATCATTTAAAAAAATCATTCCATTGAAATAAGCACAAAGTCTATGAGCGAATTCTTCAAGTGCTTAGCACTATATAAAGAAAAAAAAGATCTCTCATTGTCAGTTAAAAGCAAGCAACCTCAATTAACAGATTTTAGCTAAAAGCAGAGCATAGAACTCAAGGTCATGACGAACAAAGTTCACACAATGTTTAATACTTACTTGTCGTACGATTTCTTTTGTGTTTGCCTCCACAATAATTTTGAATTGAATTTATAAAATAAAAACTGATTAGTAATTCTTTACAAATCGTATAATTTAACGTAATATTAATATTATAAAAATAATTTTATCGTATCGCGTCTCACTGATATTTTCAATTTCATAAGTTTTCCAAAACTTGAAAATTTCCTATTCAACTTATCGCATTACGAATGTCACTCGTTATTGTACGCCAAGGGGTTAATAACTTAGCAATAATGCCGAAGTCTTTAAACATTATTTACTACAAATTAAGATTTAACACTTTCGATGAAAATTCCCTCAATAAATCTATTTCTCCCAATTGTAAAATAACAGCAGACTTTTCTAATATTCGCAAACAAACTCCCTTTTCTGTGCTACTTTTTTCTTTCATATAACACAGGATATGTGACAAATGTAAAAACCATGTTTCACGGCGGTCGACCGTCCTTGCTCGACCAATTTTGAAACACATTTCTTTGAAAAACAAAATCTTCGATCCAATTTCGTCGTTGTCGTCGATCGTGCTGTTTCAACACGCGGTAAAAGCCAGATTCAATTTCCACCGTCACTCAAACTCCAGCCAGTGTATAGAAACAATTTGAAGGTTAAAATCGCAACGCAAGTTTTTTCGTTGGGTCGCGGAAAAGTGAAAAATCGTCGAGCGATATTCAACGTCCGACGTTATCGACGTCCGAAAATTGTTTCAGATGCCTTGGAGGAGAATTGCACGGACTTCCAAGGTGGTACCGTTCGACACGGGTTGCTTTACGTGCCAGGTCCTGCGGTTTGCAGTCTCTGTGTCTGCTACCATTCGGAGCCAATGTGGTGTCAGGCCATCTACTGCACACCGCCTTATGTAAGTACAACGACTTTGATAAATATAGCGTATGTGTTATTTTATTAAATATCTTTTTTTAAACGAGTGTTTTCCACTCCGTCCTTTCAATTAACCTCTTGCCCTACAGTGACTTGTGGCACTCGCAACGTGGTAAATGAAATAAGACATTTTCAAGTTTTCCAACAACCGTTAAATTGAAAATATCAGTGGGTCAAATGTTAAAATTAGTTTTGTGTCACTAACGTTGCGATAAGTTTAACGGTATATCAGAAATCAGTGGTAAATTATTATTCAATAGAATAAATATATTTATATAATTATATTCAATAAAGAAGGAATTAATTCCGAAATACTGCACGTTCGATCATAAAAGAAATTGAACGACTGATTTTTTCAATTTAATAGCTTTTGAAAATTTCAAAAAATTGTTAAATTGAAAATACTAGTGGC
Organism: Cerceris rybyensis; assembly: GCA_910591515.1. Taxonomy (NCBI): domain Eukaryota; kingdom Metazoa; phylum Arthropoda; class Insecta; order Hymenoptera; family Crabronidae; genus Cerceris; species Cerceris rybyensis. The sequence goes on along the minus strand of OU342789.1, from coordinate 62,817,450 downwards.
TCCGAAATCGTTGAAACTAGTTCTATGCTATTCCTATTGCGTTAAGTTAAACGGTGTATCAGAAATCAGTGATAAATTATTATTCCAACAAATAATCCTGACTTATTGCACATTCAGTCACAAAAGAAATCGTAGTACAAAAGGGGATAAACAAAATTTTGACTGATTTGAAATCACTTTACATTTGTAAAATGTCAGCAGGTTAATAAAGATTATAAAACAAGCAAGAATATAATTATAATATAAGATTATGGAATAAGCAAGTATAAAAAATACAGTACAAAAATGTAAAATTGAACTTGCAGCACAAATACAATTAATGTAAGTGATTCTTAACGAGCTCTATTGAACAAATGAAATTTCTTCCTTTTGGCTACATTCTTTCACCTGGTTAGCCGGATTCCCGTGAATATTTGCGATTGTAATTAGCCGATTAAACGGGCAATTTGCTTCTTAACGTTAAGAAAAACGAACGAACATCCCTGGTTTTCAGTTCTCGACACTTTCGCTGTTACGTAGCGTGAAATCACGAGGTAATTCGATTGGATAGCAAATTACGAAGTCGACGGTACGACTGGAGTCACCGAGTTACCGTTCGAAAGCCTGAATTGGGTGAATTTAACAAGATTACACTGCGGTTTGCCGCGTATTTTGAATTTTTGCTCTCCAATTTTGTAGTCGAATGGCACGATAGCCGGTTTTAACGTTAATTTTTCGGGGATTACACGGTTTTGAATTCGACTACAATGAAAGAACAGTATTTCCAATAAAATGGAAACGATTTTAAAGGTAATTGGAGGGAACGATAATCAAATTAATGTATACAATAAAGTAGATTTTATACATTTTGAATTTTCGTTCTTCTATTATCGAATGGAACGAAAGACCTTTTAACGTTAATGTTTCGAGCATTGTACCGTTTTGTATTTGGCAGCTATGAGATAATAGTATATCCAATAAAATGGAAACGATTTTTAAAGCAATTGGAGGGAAAGACGATGGAATTAATGTAGAGAATAAAATATATGTTATTTAATTTACGTATTTTGGATTTTTATTCTTCTATTATGTAGTCGATTTGAAGAAAGCCGGTTTTAATGTTAATTGTTTGAGAATTATACGGTTTTGTATTTGACAGCAAAGTATTTCCAATAAAATGCAAAATACGATTTTAAAGGCAATTGGAAGGAAAGACGATGCAATTAATACAGATGATAAAAAAGATTTCATTTAATTGACGTATTTTTAATTTTTTCTCTCCTTTTGTGTGGTGAAATGGAACTAGAGCCCATTTAACCCCTTGCCGTACAATAATGACACTCGTGAGGCGTTAAATCGAGTAGGAAATTTTCAAATTTTTCGAAAACTCTGAAATTTCAAATATCAATGGCCCACGATAGGATCAAATTATTGCTATGCTATTAACATTGCGTTTAGTCCTAAGCTATAATATATCAGAAGACAAATTGTTATTTCAGCAATTAATTTTGATTTGCTGCGCATTCAGTCACAAAAGAATTTGTACGGTAACGGGTTAACGTTAATTTGTCGAGGATTATACGGTTTTGTGTTTGACAGCAATGAAAGAACAGTACTTCCGATAAAATCGAAACGATTTTAAAGGTTATTGGAGGGAAAGCCATTGAAGTTAATGTAGACAATAAAACAGATTTCATTTAATTAACGTTTTACAGTGTTTTTTTTGTGGATATCGGGAAATAATGAATGTATAAGCGATGAAGTAACGTAAAATGGGATTTAAAGTAATTATAATGGAAAGTTTGAAATTAGAGGTATGAAGAGATATGAAATTTCAAGTAATAATGTAACTAAATTTGCAAATGGGGATTGAAGCGAAAATGAAGTTGGATGTGGCGATCAGAAATGTAAGGGGATTAGAAGATAACACTCAAATTTGGAAATGGAGATTTACGCACAGATAAAATGCGAATGTTCATTAGGCTTTTCTACAAAATATAGAAACTGATTATAAAAAGAAATATTTGTGTTACAAATTGTTCATTTTAATCTGCTTATTTAACTCCCTCAACTTTAGTATCGACTTTTCAAAAAATATGTTCAATTATAAAATTTGTATACAAAATGACGAAGCTTTTGAAATATATTTTAACGTTTACAAATATGTTAGTTCAAATAGTGAGTGATGATTACTTTTCTCGCGTAACTGATTATATTTACCTTTATACAAAAAAATTATCCATTTGTTAATGTTTTAAGGTAATTAATGTTTAAGGTAATTCTCAAATACCAGAATAATTTATTCCAATATACATTTTACCCTGTTACGTATGGAACGAATTCTCCATTAAACAAACACATATTTTCTACATACCATTAAAATATTTACGATGAAACGTAATACTCAAGTTAATTTACCTAAAATTTTCGCAACATATCCTGAATAACAATGATCCTCACGTTTTCTATTCAAATATAATCAAACCAGCATGCCATTTTCCTTACATTTACATAAGCAAACATAACTATACTTAAAATGCGCAAAATAGTAAATAAAGTACTTACCCAGTTATAATAAATAAAATACACCAAATACCATAAAAAAGTTTCTATTGAAGTGAAACTTTTTATATTAAATTCACATCTTTACAAAGCAGAAACTTTAAAGATACAGATAGATAGATATTTGGCGGACTTCTATCTTTGTTACAGCGATATTTAACCCTAGATCACTAACCTTCGTCGATTCGACGACACGGATTTAGTAAGTATGCCATATTAGTTAACGTTATCTTAATAAATAAATACCTATCTTTAATAATAGAAAAAGACATGTTTAAATTTTATTTAAATAATACCCTTTAACCCCTTTTGTAAACACCGTAGTCGAAGAGACGAAGGTTAGTGTTAAGCGTCGAAAAATAAGGTTAGTGATCTAGGGTTAAATACTCTGTATGACCGAGAATTCATAAATATTACAGTTTAAAAGTTACAAAAATTTCACTGAATTCAATAGCGCTGGTCACTAGTGACAACCATCACAAGTGTTAATCGACTACTCCTTTTTGTCACACATTTTTTCAACGTAGTTTTGCCTAATGAAGAATTCTTGCGTCAGTTTCGTGAATACATTTCATTAACCCCGCAGTGTAATAGCGATCAAAGTTTATTCCAGGAATCAATTATGGGTCGCAGGAAATTGTATTATTACCAGAACGTCTTCGAATTACGTCCGTGACGATAGTTCTCGCCCGTTTCCGTTTCTGACAATTCTACGTAATCATCTAATACCATTCTCTATTGGTATACACATAATTTCTGCAAGCAATATGCGGTATTCGCAAATTAAACGGCACGGGGTATTTAGAAACAATTTCGCCAATGTAAATTCATGATTTATGCTTCCAGTTCCATCAACAGATGTAACAACTGCCGTATACCTTTTTACGAACTAATTAATGAACTTTTGAGAAGCTTTGAAAGTGATTAGTTTAATAGTAGTTATTAATATAGAGTAATAATTAATAATAGGGTATTAACAACTAATTTTTAGACGTAGAATTGTTTTTTATTAGCTGTCTATCAATTTTTTCAAAAATTTTTATATTTATTTTATGATCGTAGCTCTTTCAATTAATAAATTAGTAATTAGTTGACTGGATTTGGCTTACATTTCTTTTCTGACTTTTTTTTAGGTATTTTTAAGTTAATGTTTAGACATTTTGTCATTTCAGTTTGTTTAATTATATTTTTTAAAAGGACGCTTACTTGGGTCACACTTATTTTGCTTTTCTAAGAAACTTTACTTTTTTAAATAATTATGCAGTCAAGCATTTGATATGTTGTGGAAGGATGAAAGGAGTTCAACAGTCTGCCTTAGATTTTTCAAGTAATTTGAAACTTCAGTAATCTGGGAGACGTCATTCGCAGAAGAGCCGAGCTTTCAGTTTCTTTTAAGTTTTACTCTTCGCTCAAATAACGAAGTATTTATAAACTGATTGACGTTGCATTTTTTTATAGGAGTGTATGCTATTTCAAAGTGATTTTCGCAGAGATAGACAGTTAGGTAGATGAAAGTAGTATAGAAACAAATAGAAGGATAGAAGTACAGGCGGCCGTCGACTTTCGTACATAATTGGCTCCTGAAAATGTGTGCGAATGTTGAATGTTCGAAAGTAGAGTGATATAGGAAAAATATGAAAAATTGTATGTTAATATGGTTTCTTTGTAAACTTGAGATTCTCTAACATCTAGTAGGTACTATTAGAAACGATATTACAATGTTAGAAAACCTCTAATAGACAATGAGTGAGTGCGAGCTACAGCAATCATTGGCAGTGACTGCATGGAAGCAAAGATTTTTTGAAATAGCGGGACAGCTCTTTAAAAAAATAAATTTTTAAAATCGTGCGAAATAGCGAATAGGGAATATGTATTTGGTCTGAAAATTGATTTTTTTTTTCCCAATCTATATTGTCCTAATATTATATTTAAACCATTATTTCCTTATTTAGTTTTTTTTAATTGCATAAAAAATTAATTAAAAAATGCAAAATAAGCGAGCGAGATTCAAATTTGCGAAACGCATCACCATTGGTCGAATCGAAACGTGACGTCATATATCACGTTTTCGGATTTATCGGCGTGCTGTTTATATTGTGTCTCAAAGAAAAATTGTTTTTATTTGTGTTTCTGTAGTGTTTTCCATTAGCTAGTGCAATTTCTGGTAGCATGAAATCATCTAGGACGATGACTGAAAGTGGTTTTGTCAAAGCACAATCGAAAAATCTACCAAAAATAGATGCATTCATGATGATAGCATATTTTGCATCAAATCCAGATTTTACGTCCGCTGATATCAAAGGAGTTTAATTTTTTTTAAATTATTATAATACATGATATATCATAATTTATTATATAGGTTTTTATTCATAAATGCACCCAGCAGTACTGAAACATAACCTATAAATAATCTTCGGACATTAAAGATGCTGCTCCTGTTATAATAATTTATAACTAATTATACGTAATGTTATTAACATTCACTCAAATCAAATTGATCTTTCCTAAATTTTGAAAAAAAAAAATATTTGATAGAGAAGTAGATATCAATTTAGATATTTTCGTGTTTTCGCATCTTTCGGAACAGGAAAAAACACTTTATCGGGTGTACTTATAATAGTGTTCTTGCACTATAAAACGTTTTTTTAGCTTTTTCCATGGTCTGAATAGCTATTAAAACTAAAAATCTGTATAAAATAACCAAATTCAATAATATTCCAAAAGCATAAAATAATACATTGGTAATTTTTTACTAGAATCCATCGACTCGTTTTTCCATTAGAAAAATAAAAAAAGATTTTACGGGCTCAGCAACAATTTTTTTTCCATAAGGCCCATGTTAAATATGTTATTTTTAAACACGATTTATTCATAAACCGTGTGGACGAACTCGTTGAGATTCCGGTTATAATTATAAAATATCATGAAGAATATATTTTCAAAATTTTAAGGAAATCTATCGAAAAATTATAAGTGCCTAGAACTACCTTAAGGAATGTTTTAAATATTATTTGAAAAAAAATGTGAGCATTTGTAATAGTATTTATATTTTTTACTATGTTATAACGATGTAAAAAGTAAATTAAAAATGTAAAAAAAATACATGCATATTTCCTACTGTGTGAAAGTAGAATGTGTGAAAATCGAGGAATCACTGATTAATTTTTATTTTAACTACTTAATTCTCATTGAGACAACCACCTTTCTTGTTTATTTAAAAATCTGAAAATTTATATTTATTTCAACCGAAAGGCGTCACCCGGCGCGGCCTGGGTCAATTGCTGCCGGGGCTCTAACGTAATTTTGGGCAAACTATTGGAAATTTATATGAAATCATATTTGTTGGGCGCCAGTTGGTTCTATTAACCAACACAAGTTTTATTTAACAAAATAAGGCTAGTTGAGCCAGCGGTAGGTGAGGCCCTCTCAGGGGAGGGTAGGTCGGACGACCCGAAAGGTAAAGTACAAGAAATGGAATGCCAAATATAAAGACAAAATTATTTACTTCAGATAAATAGTTCTCACTTACTTGACAATTGTTGTTGCTTAACACTAGTTATTGACAAATGTATTCAAGCCGTAGCCGTAACAATTTCTTATTGCGAAATATATCCTTTATAATATCTTTCTATAGCTTATGAGACCGGAGATTACTCTTGAACCTTATTCGACGGTCCCCCGGGACAGAGTGTCGCATGCTCGATCGGCGATCGAACCCGAAAGATGTTCGCCCTCTGCTGGCCCTTTGTCTATTACAATTAACGGCGCCATTTCCTTACGAGGGAATTTCGAACGCGAGTCGGTAATATTCTCGCTTATCTGGAGTCAGATCCCCGATGACGTTGACTAGGTTGACAATTTTACTTTCCTGTCACATTCTCCCCCCTCAAACCTCAACGTCGGAGAGGGATGATCTCAGCGAAGCTGCGAAACGGTCTCTCTACAATAAGGGCTAGTTAACAATCTTATAAATTTTAAAATAGGCTTTAGCAAGTTGAGAACTAGAGTCTTACCTGAAGTATTCCACGACACAAATTGAAAAATCTTGTCTCCATAATTTCCTCACTCCATTTCCTGTGGAAGGAAGGGATTATCGGAAACACACGCAGTCACGACATGTTACTATGAGACATTTGTTAAGGAGTAGTAGGTAGGCAAGGACAAACACAATAAAGAAAGTCTCTAATGATTAACAGATTATCCTCGCACGCTGACATTGTCCAGTTGAGGAGTCGTTGATAGTTGAACGGGATCCCTGCTGGGTCTTGTCGAAAGTTTTCTTAAATTTTGTTGGGACCACGACCTTGATCTTCTCGTCTCCGCTCAGCTCTGGGCGCTCCTTCATTATTTGGTTGAAGGTTGGTTCCCGCGGTAGTGACGCTGGTTCGACTACTGACGGTGCGACTTGTGCAGACGGGTTGTCCGTCGATCGGGGTGTCTTCATGTACTGTCTGCCCGTTTTCGTAGCAGGTTCTCCTGGTGGAGGTCTGCTTCTGTGATGACAGTTGTCTAAGTCTGTAGCCTGGAAGGCAGTTTGTTGCGTATCTTTTGCAACAAAGTGCGGGCTTCCTCGGGTGCTCCTGCCTTGATGGTTGTCACTGGCCAACGCTTGCTGAGCTTTGGTATGGCTCCCTGCCCTGTGGGAGCGGGTTTGTCCTTTGTGACGGTTAATTGTTCATCGAATAACGACGCCAGGGTGATATCCTCATCGTCCGATGTGGCACCGGAAGAGCTGTCGCTGCCTATCGGAGCTTGCAGGTTTATGGGCTCCTTTGTCAAGTCGGCGAGTTGTCGAATCGCCTGCTTCTTCTTCTCGACGTCTTCTGTTCTTGCCAAATTAGGGGTTGATGCGTCCATTTTGACAATACAGTTTATGTTTAACGCGGGGATAAGACAAACATAAAGGTGACGAAAAGGACATCTACAGAGGAGTGTTAGGGTTCCTAAGACTACGACGTGGAATCTTTAAGTCTGTTAGATAGTATTTACCAATGAGTTTGTTATTCTGGTCTACTAGCTCCACAGTCATAGGTCCTAATACCTTTCTTATTTTGACTGCTCCAAGATATTTGTGTGCCAGCTTAGCATTGTAACCCTCTGCTTTATTACTAAGTTTTTTATTAGGATAATAGACTTCCGTCCCTTTCTTTACCTTAATTTGTGTTACCCTGTCTTTATTGAACTTGGCGAGACGTTCGTCCGAATATTTCTTTAATTGCATTTCGACCTTATGCCGTAACTCATCGATGTTATTCACTCTCTCTACCTAATGGTTTACTGCGTCATTTGAAACACGCGATGCATTTTCTGAGCTACTGACATGTCGAAAAATTGCTTCTCGCCCGTGGTTTAGGAAGAATGGCGATATTCGCGTTCCTGCATGTGGTACCGTGTTATACGCAAACTGAAGTTTGGACAAATATTGATCCCACTCGCTCTGCTTGTCTTTGACGAATGCAGCTATCAATGGTTTTATTGTCTGGTTAACGCGCTCTACCGGATTTCCTTGTGGATGCGCTAACGGAGTGGTAATATGTTTTACTCCTCTCGCGGCTAAGAAATTGCTAACATCTCTGTTAAGATACTCTTTACCGTTGTCGGAGATAATCGATTGAGGTGTACCCCATCTATCGAAAATAGCGTCCAATGCTTTAACTACCGTTTTACCCTTCTTACCGCGAGTCGCGAACAATTCGATGCATTTTGTCGAAAGGTCTTGAATGACAATTATATGGGAGTTACCTTTCTTCGAACGAGTAGTCTACGAGTTTACTAGAAATTGTTGCGTGTAATTCATTATCCGTAAGATCTAACTCGTCCTCCGTTCCGTCCTCTATTTCCCATAGAAAGTTTGTAACGTTATTTTGAATTACTTGCGGGTTATCCCCTACATAGTGCAAAGTATGTACCACGGGGTTGCTAGACTTTCGGTCAAGATCTTTTATCTGGTCAATTTTTATTTCCGTATTTATATTATCCTTATTAATACGATTATTTCCCTCGGTCACGCCCTGTCGTCTAGTAACTGAAGGAGAAGCTACTGAGGGCCTTTCAGGTTTCCCTGAAATGCTGAACAATCTTTATTAGTGTGTCCCTTTTTCTTGCAAATAAAACACACTTCTTGTCTTTCCGCGGAGCACGAACGCGCTAGGTGTCCCCATTCACCGCAATTATAGCAAAATACTTTACTCCAATCTCGCGGTGTATTAGGCCATACTTTCTGTGAAGTATCGTTCGACTTGGACGAAACATTACTCCGCTTGATTTTTTCGTCTAAATTAGATAGGTTTTGTTCTAACCGTTGGTGTGTTAACGACTTGGAATTAGATGTGGTTCGTTTATTAGTTCTATTCGACCAGTGAATTTTCGGCTGAAAAGCTTCTAAGTTCGCGGCGGTATTGTAATTTTGGTTTGCGCTATTTTGGGAGATTTCCGAATTATCTTCGCTTGAAATTTCCCTTTGTAGTTGTCGCATATCCACCCTTTCTTTCCTGGTCCGCGTTTCTCTATTGCTTTCGATCGAACGATTATAGATGTAATATCTTTCATTTACATAATGTAAGAAATCTTCATAATTAGTAATCGGCAAATTTAAAATTTCTAAAGTTAGCCGCGGATTGAATTTTACCAGGATCTGTTTTAATTGATCTTTAAACGATGGTGGACGTTTCATTTTTTCGAATATGAAGCGAGCTCTACAAGTGAACAACGCGAGACTCTCGCCCCTTTCTACTTTTAAATCTCGAATTTCAGCAAAAAGATCACCGTCAGCTTTCCTAACTCCCCATTGGTATCGGAAGGCTCTTGTGAACTCTCTCCAAGTACGCCAATGTCTTTTGTTAATCAAGTACCAACTCCTATAAGCACCTTCGAATATATTTGACAAACACGGAACAAATAGATCTTTATTGACTCCGCTTGTATTAAGAAGATCTTTCAAAATTAATAGGAAATGGTCCGGATCCTTTTCCGTGCGTGGGAAATTAATTTTCCATCCGGCTACTATTCTACCTATTTTGAGAGCTAAGTTAGAATCCGAAGTGCTTGTACTAGTAGGTGAATTACTCGTTCGTCTACCGCGTACGGACGAAAATAACGAGGATTGTCTAATTCTATTGTTGTAAAAGTCTCTATCCGAATTGTTTATCCCGTCGCTATTACCGGATTCACTGGTTCGCCAGTAGAACGCGCCCCTTCTAGTCGATCCTCTACGACGATCTAAAAAATTTCGCGAAGGTGGTAGGTCATTGGTACTATCAGAACTTTCGTTACTAAAACGACGCGTTTCTAACCGTGAATTTCTCTGGCTTGATCTGTGAAGCGAGGAATTGTAGTTATTATCGATTAATTCGTCTAATCGGGATATTCGGCGATATTCATCGGCTGTTACGAAATTTTCTTCGAACACCCTTTTTCCGTTCGGTAGATAATAAACCGTTTTAATTTTCTGTGGTTCGTTAAGAGAACTTCGTTCCGATATGGTTCGCCTCTGACCATCTTGTGCTATAAAAATTGGGTTATCGAAGTGTACTCTTCGAAATTCCCTTTCGACCGATTCTTCGGCCCTTCCACTAAACGTAGGATCGTTAATCTCTAAATTTATCAAATTTTGGGGATAAGATTCGAGACTGCCTGTTCGAATCCTATCACTGACAGGGTTATTATTTGACAATAATCTTTGACTTCCCTGACTAAGACACGGATTTACAATTCTCCGATTTTCATAAACAAAGTTATCAGTTCGAACTACAGACGGTTCTCCCTGACTCTCATTAATCAATTGCGAATTATCGCTACGGACCATAGACGATCCTTCTCTAATTGCCATATTTCTCTTTGAAAAATTATTTCTATTTGCTCTACGCCCGGGTTCGACGACAGACGGTTTACCCCGAGTTCTATTATTTTCACGTTCCGAAGCAGAGGCCCCCCTTCGCCGATTCCTACAACGCGAGGTTCCCGGATCCCTCCCTTCGTCACTATATTCACTGAGTGAGGGGGAATTCGACCCCTCCTCTTCTCGTGATGGCAACCCTGACGCGTCTCCCCCCTCAGACCGGTGGTTATAACGCGACGAACTATTATTGCCTAATATACTGACATAATTTTCCAAGTTATGTCCCTGACTCTGTCCCATTAAGCCTTGCATTGCATTTATTATTCTATTCTGAAATTCATTTAATTTAGCGTCTAGCTCAGCCCGTAGACCTGTCAACTGAGCATCTTCGACGCACGTTACCAACGTCTCGTGGGGTGTGGGGGTATTCCTTCCCCTTTCCCCTTCAACTTGTACCGGAGTCCCTATCCGAACAGACGCGGAAGGTGGCCCGATAGTATTATCATTTAACATACCTGTTTCTATATTCTGAACAGTTTCAATGTCGACCGTTGCCTTAGCATTTCGCGGATTCTTATCGGTTTGACTTTGAACGCTACTTGCGACAGATTCCTCTCCCGATATATCTCCTCCTAGCGAAGCTGTATTCGGCATTTCAAGCGAGGTCGATTCTTTGCCCTTTTTCGTATTACCCCTCGTATTCCGCGGCGCCGTTCCTTTCGACTTCCGCGGGGGAGAAAGAAATAATGAAGTCATTATATAATATTTCGGAGAACGAATTGCCAAGATAAATGTTCTAGTACTTACTATTAGTACACTCAAGTAATATTTCAATTAATGTTCATCAATAATAACATCCATAGTATTCAATATTCACAAATAATATTTCAATCCATATTCATCAATAACATCCATAATATTCAATATTCACAAATAATATTTCAATCAATATTCATCAATAACATCCATAATATTCAATATTCACAAATAATATTTCAATCAATATTCATCAATAACATTTTGCATAATTATTCAGTGTTCACAAATAATTTTCATAATAAGTAATATTCATCAATAATAATTTGCATAATATTCAACATTCACAAATAATATTCATAATAAGCAATATTCATCAATAATAATTTGCATGATATTCAATGTTCACAAATAATATTCATAACGGTTACCAGTAGACCAAGATTTCAAGGAAAAAATTTTTTTTTTTTTTTATAACTGTTACCAACAGACCAAGATTCCAAGGAATTTGAAACGTATTTAGCAAATGAAAGTAAGAGGAAGAAAGCCCTTGTGAAGATAACGCTCAACGTAAACAACTCGACTAAGCCCAAACAAGGTCGCTGCGACCGGACGTTTCTTATACGAAACGGTCGTTCGCTCTACGAAAATATTTTAACCGTAATTCAATGAATTTACCAGAACTTTACATTTACTTCGAATTTTAAGCATTTAATATCAATAATATAATTCCAAAATTTGCCCAGACAACATATTAAATGAAATACTAAATTTTATAGCAAAATTTTCCAACCTGGCCCCACGTTGGGCGCCAAATGAGACAACCACCTTTCTTGTTTATTTAAAAATCTGAAAATTTATATTTATTTCAACCGAAAGGCGTCACCCGGCGCGGCCTGGGTCAATTGCTGCCGGGGCTCTAACGTAATTTTGGGCAAACTATTGGAAATTTATATGAAATCATATTTGTTGGGCGCCAGTTGGTTCTATTAACCAACACAAGTTTTATTTAACAAAATAAGGCTAGTTGAGCCAGCGGTAGGTGAGGCCCTCTCAGGGGAGGGTAGGTCGGACGACCCGAAAGGTAAAGTACAAGAAATGGAATGCCAAATATAAAGACAAAATTATTTACTTCAGATAAATAGTTCTCACTTACTTGACAATTGTTGTTGCTTAACACTAGTTATTGACAAATGTATTCAAGCCGTAGCCGTAACAATTTCTTATTGCGAAATATATCCTTTATAATATCTTTCTATAGCTTATGAGACCGGAGATTACTCTTGAACCTTATTCGACGGTCCCCCGGGACAGAGTGTCGCATGCTCGATCGGCGATCGAACCCGAAAGATGTTCGCCCTCTGCTGGCCCTTTGTCTATTACAATTAACGGCGCCATTTCCTTACGAGGGAATTTCGAACGCGAGTCGGTAATATTCTCGCTTATCTGGAGTCAGATCCCCGATGACGTTGACTAGGTTGACAATTTTACTTTCCTGTCACATCATATATTGCGGAGGTAGTTGCAAAAGAAATCGTACTGCAAAGGGTTAAGAAATTTCCAGTGGCTGAGAATGAGAGCCACTACCACTTTTCCGGGTGTTGCTGTACACAGAAGACTAACTTATTTACGAATTGTTGTAATGCAATTGACGACTCTAGGTAATACGGTTAGTAATCGCTTTATTGAATTTTCACTCAACGTAACGTTACTAATTGTAAGACGCTAAACGAGATTGTCGTTTCCACTACGGAAAGCTTTAAGCTCTGGGAACTATGTTCACCTTGTCTTCTTAATAGCCGCTGATGCATCTCCATCCTATTCACAATTCCTGTTACCCAGGATAGACGGATAAGATACAAATCTGCTACTTGTTAGAAGCAAAGCGTAAGCCACGACACAAAAAACTTGCAAAACAGAATATACGAGAAAATACATTATCCCTCGATTTACAAGGGACTTTTTTTGTACGATTTCACTTTTATACCGTTTTTAACACTACAGCTATCGACGATCAATGCAATATATTGTTGCGCCGGAAAGTATCGCCACACGACATAATTTATTTACAAAGTTTTTGTATACTTTAGAACGTTTACAACGTTTTATTTTAAAGGAATTGTTGCGCGTTCGGAATTTTTATAAACTTGAGGTTTACGTCGTCACGAGGTACAAACTTTCGGCGATTCGGTACAAAATTCAACGATTTTTTAAATGAATTGGCGTTATATAGGGTAGTTGACCCTTAAATGCATGAATTTTTATTTTTATTTTTACAGTCAAAAATACGTTAGAATTGATATAAAATAAAATAAGACAAATATTTAAAAAATCTAAACTATGTTTTTATTACAATTTTTGAAAAAATATTATTTTTCCCAAATGGCTGCACTACGCATTTAAACGAAAATTACAAATTGTGAAATTTTTAATTCAGTTATTGTTTTTGTTTAGGCACAGTTCAATACCAAATTTCTCGTACTTCGTTCGGGTACAACGTTTACAGATGGGGTATTTTTTGTATTTTTATTTTATATATTTATGTATTTTTATTTTTTACATTTTTGATTCTAAATGAACAGACCAGTGGCCAGTTTGGTCTGTACACACTTCTTTTGGGGGAAGATATTGGGTTGGTCCTTTATTTCAAAACTATATACGTAAATAGTATGTATTCAATTGGTTACACTATGCAGTAAGCTAAAATTTGTGTTTTGATTTGATTTAAATGACAACTACATGCATTTAAGGGTTAAAGTGTGGTGGGAGATTCGGATGACTTGACTTATCGTGATGCAGGTTCCAAAAGGGCGATCGCTTTTCCAGTGACATTGTCAAGACTAAAGATCTTCTATATGTTTTTGAAAGAAAAAGCGATACGAAATCAAAAGTCAATTTCCTGTTTGGACCTGCAATCACGCTTAGCAATATTTAAATACGATATCTCGTATAGTCCGAGAACTGAAAGATGGCTAGGATGCGACGGAACCTCTCGTTTTCAAATGCCTATTCCTGCCACTTTGTTTTTGAAATTCTCAAACTCAGTTTCTTAAAGTAAACACTCCGCATAATCGTTTACTTTAGAACGCTAGTTTTGAGAATTCCAAAAACCAAATTGTGGGAATAGACGGTTGAAAACGACAGGCTGCGCCATTCACGAGCCATCTTTCAGTTGCCGGACTATACAATTCGGTCGGTATTCAACAAAATCTATTATATATTCTACAATATACAGATGGATCAAGATTTCTTCCTGTTCTTGATACGATATTCGACTCTCAATTATCGATGTCTCGTTGAATATATTCTCTAATCGATCGAAGCACCGAAGACAGATTCGCTTCTTCGTAACAATATTTAAAGATTCTGGAAAAATAGTTCAAAAGAAAAAGAATCGTTGGGGCATGAAACTTCATCAATGTACTTTATTTCACAAAGTAGAATATTAACTAAGGTAATGCGTTAAAAATATCAGAAACATTTTTAAAAAATTCAGAACAATTTGTAGGCGAATTTGTAATAAAATAAGGTTATTAAATGTTCATTAAATTTATTTGCATCATAACCGTTCGGTCGACACGAGGAGACTGTTTTCTTCCCCTTTTCTCGTTGTCCAGCAACGGCTTCTTTTTTTTCTCGCGGATTGCCGTACGTACAGCCGCATCCATCGCACACATGTGCACGCGCATAGTTACGTCTATACAAGTCGTTACAGATTCGGCCAACCCTGACCTACGTTCGACCACGAACGACATTGTAACCAAAATCATATGGCATCGAATTAATACCTTATACATACAAATTAAGAGCACACAAAATAAGAACACACATGACACACACACAAAATTATGCTTAAAATTAGTACGTAATTTAGTCCGTTTCCGTAACTTCGTTTACATTATCATCTTTCCCAGGTAACCAAGGCCTCATATTTTTCGGTTCCCATACTCCTTGGTATCGTCTCTGGGATTGTTGGAAGCCTTCAATATCTGATATTAAATATCGGTCGTTTCGTAACTCTTTCGCGATAACGTAAGGGCCTTTAAATAGCGGGATTAGTTTTCGCGGAGCACCCGGCGTGTTGTCGAAATTTCTTACTAATACGTAATCACCCTCTCTGTACTTATGAGGCGATTTATGCCTCCTATTAAAGTATTGTTCGTTTTGTTTTTGCGCCCGTTCAATTTTATCTGCCGCCTGTGCTCGTAATGATACTAATTCTTTATTATTTTCGGGAACAGTATCGCGGAAGTAATCTTTTGCTTCATCGTCGAATTGTCCTCGCTGATTCAACCCGAATAACAGAGTGCTGGGTGTTTCACCCGTTGGTTTACTCACACTATTATTAAGAACATATTCAACATCAGCTAAGACCTTGTACCAATAAGTATTTGACTCACTCTCTACGAGTTTACCTAAAATTGGAGTGAGCACGCGGTTAACCCTTTCAACCTGCCCGTTTGCTTGAGGGGAGGCCGTAGCTACCTTTACATGTTTTACAGAGATTTTATTTACAAAATCCGTAAATTCCTGAGACGTAAAACAGGATCCGCGATCGGATACGATTACGCGAGGCTTACTGTAACTCCTGAAATAATCTTGTAAGCATTTAATCGCTTCATGCGTCGCTGTAGTCTTCGTCGCATACAATCGCACATATTTGGTAAAGGCGTCAACTATGACAAACACATATCTCTTAAGGAGACGTTTCGGATCAACCGGCCCGTAATGATCGATATGAACTATAGAAAAGGGAACGTTGCCTTTTGGAATCGAATGGAGTATTCCTTCCTGTTTACCGGATGGTGGTGAAAAAGCCAAACACTTAATACAATGTTGGATATGCTGACTCACTTTATCTGATAATTTCGGGAACCAATAATTTTGTAAAATTGTGTCGATTGTTTTCCCTTTGCCTAAATGCCCCATCTGGTCGTGATAATTAAATATTATGTTCGATTCCATCAACTCCGGTACGTAAAATAATAAATTTCCGTTCCTTTTTCTATATATTAGGCCATTCCGCATTTCGTAAAGCGGGTCTTCGGTTTTCTCCAATTTTTCCCGTAACTCCAAAATTTTTGGATCGTGTGTTTGACATACTGCTAAGTCATGCTCCAAAGAATTTGCCTCGATAACTAATATACATGTGGACCGACTAAGAGCGTCGACGTGTCGCATACGTACCCCTGCTCGGTGTTCTACATTGTAATCGTAATTTTGAAGCTCCAAAACCCACCGAGCAATACGCGGATTTATTTCTTTTTTGTTTAATGCCATTTTCAATGAGTCACAATCTGTAATGATAGTAAAATTTATTCCCTGCAAATAAACTCGGAAACGGCGGAGAGCGTAAATAATAGACAAAGTCTCAAGCTCAAAGCTATGATATCGTGCTTCCACATCAGACGTTCTCTTTGAAAAATAAAAAATTGGATGAAACTTTAGATCTTTTTTCTTTTGCATAAGGGTAGCTCCGAAGCCAATCGTACTCGCATCACAATGCAACTGAGTTTCGTCCTTGGGACTGTATACCGCCAATATAGGTGCCGATATTAATGCCGCTTTTAGATTTTCGAAAGCTCTCAGTTCATTCTCTCCAAATTTAAATTGTACGTTTTTACGCATCAAATCGTAAAGTGGCTTCGCAATTACCGCAAACCCCTGAATAAATTTTCTAAAATACGAACTGAGCCCGATAAAGCTCTGTACATCGCGTACATTTTTAGGTAGCGGAAAACGGCGTACTGCTTCAAGGCCATTTTCGGACGGTTCGATTCCTTTTTCGGAGACCAGATAACCGAGATATTCTATTTTTGTGAATAAAAATTTACATTTATCGATTCTTAATTCTAATTTATTGCTAACCATAAGTTTAAATACTTTACTTAATACTCTAAAATGCGATTCTATAGTTTGCGTGGCTATCAGAACGTCATCCATGTAAACGACCACATCGCCGGTTTTAATAAGATCGGAAAAAACGCAATCAATAAACCTTTGAAATTTAGACGGTGCCGTCTTCAAGCCAAAAGGCATTTTCAGATACTCGAACTGTCCTAACGGCGTTATGAAGGCCGTGTACTTTATCGAGTCTTCTGCCACCTTAATGTGATGAAACCCTTCCTTAAGATCTAAGGTCGTAAAATACTTTTTGTCACGCAATATTTCTAACTGGTCCTCAATCAAGGGAAGAGGATAATTGTCTCGCGCTAAGGTTTTATTAAGTGTCCTGTAATCGACGCACAATCTAAGATTTCCGTTTTTCTTTTTTACTAGCACGATCGGCGACGCGTACTCCGAATCACTCGCGCGAATAATGTTCTTTTTTAACAGATCGTCTAGTATTTCCCTTAATTTTTCCTTCTCAACGTACGAAAGTCGACGCGGCGTATAATAAAACGGTTTTATATCATGTAATGACAATTTTAGTTCGGCTTTTGTTTCTGGTGTATCCGGCCGCACTGGTTCTACGTAATTTGACATAAAGAGTTGTCTGATTTCTTCTTGTTTATGGAAATCTAATTCGTTATTAATTATCAGCTGATCGCTAACAGATGTCGGTTCGTCGATTTCTATTTTTAAAATTTCAGATACGTCATCGTGCGTCTTATGTTCCGCGTTATTAACTAATAATATATTAAACGCTTTCATAATATCACGACCGATTACTACGGGTATCGTCATCGTATCATCTGGAACAACGTAAAGCCGCTGATTTTCTTGTATTACGCCGTCTATCGTTATCTCGGCCTGTACGTCGCCAATGACTGCTAATTTTGATTTATTAATGCCACAAAATCTATTGGTTACATTAACTTTACCTCTCAAATTCGATGGTATGAATCTCTCTTTGACGAAACTAATCGGGCTACCTGTATCTAATAATGTTTCCAAAAACAGCTTATGTACTCGACCTGCCGCCTTTACACAATACCTTACTGATTTTACGAAGTTGTCGTCAGTTTGCTGTACTACACTGATAGTACTTCCCTTTTTTGGGCAGTCTCTTACTACATGTCCGTGTTCGCCGCAGGAATAACAGGTCCCCCTCTCTCGTCTCGGCTGCTGACAGTCCTTCAATGTGTGTCCGGGCTTGTTGCAATTGTAACAGCGCAACGTAATTTTCGGCAATGCACTTCCCTCGTTGACATCTTTCGATCTGCGCTGTCCTTTGTTTCTCGATGTCGTCTCTGGTTTTCCGGCAACTGCGTCGTCATCTTTCAGCGACATCGTACGGAAAGTATCGAGGAGAGACGCGGTGTCTTTGCATTTTTGAAGTTTTGCTTCCCGGCGTAATTGTTTATCTGGTATCCCTTCGATAGCATAATCAACGATCTCATCATCGTCTACTGGTACCCTGGCTGCCAGCGTTAATTTGTCATGCAAATAGTCGGAAAATGTCTCCGTTGCCTTCCACCGACGCTGTTCAAAGGTCTTGCGTAATTCCAATTTTCCGACCTGATGATTGTACATCTTTGACATCCTTCCGAACAATTCTTCCACGCTCAGTCGTAAGTGCTCGGCTCTGTCATGAAACCACGTTGCCGCTTTTCCTTTCAATTTCAGACCCATAAGGATTTTTGTGTGAGCCTCATCCAAATTATACGTTTCGCGTAAAAGCGTGACTTGTTCCTTCCACCGCATAAAAGTTCCGTCTGAGCCGTCGAAATCCGCCAGCAACCCACTAATTACGTTAATATTAACGTTACCTGGCGAATTTCGGCTCAACCCGTTCGATTGAGGGAAATTTCTTAATGATTCAGCTTCTCTCCGTTCGAGTTGTAGTTCCCTTTCCATTAACGCGTTTTCCCTTCGTAGTAACTCCATCTCTTTTGCCATCGCTGCTCGTTCGCGCTGCCATTGTATCGCTTCGCGATCTACCGCTTCATTTTGCTCTTGTCCGGATGTATCGGACGGCGAGTCCTCGGCAGCTTGAATATCATTTCCGGTTTTGCTTCTGCAGTCAATTAATCCATTTGGATAAATCGCAAGGAGCCTACTAAGCAAATCCGTTTTTGAACCAGACGTTGGCTGGCCCACTTCGCGAAGTTTCTCCTTTAATTCGCTAACCACCAACGTATTAATGTCGATCTTGTCACACATAATTGTCTGTAATTTTCACTAACTCAGGATTTAAAAATAAGTTAAACACTAAAGGCAAAATCGCGATAACAACCGGCGTTTATCACGAATGAGACAGAACCACATAAAAAGTCCACAGACGCGATTATACGTAATTTTGCCGATGTTACACGAACAACTAAATGATTTTTGCCACTCACGATCCCACTTCTGAAGTTTGTAGGCGAATTTGTAATAAAATAAGGTTATTAAATGTTCATTAAATTTATTTGCATCATAACCGTTCGGTCGACACGAGGAGACTGTTTTCTTCCCCTTTTCTCGTTGTCCAGCAACGGCTTCTTTTTTTTCTCGCGGATTGCCGTACGTACAGCCGCATCCATCGCACACATGTGCACGCGCATAGTTACGTCTATACAAGTCGTTACAGATTCATTTAGACAACATTGATAGATGTAGTGTCAAATCTTACCTTTTTAGTGTTGAAACAATGCATCTAAAAGAAATTACTTTTATTAAGTGTACAAATTAATTCTCGGCCTTTTTTGACTAACTTTGACATTTATTTCTAACAATGTTGATACAAATTCAATATGGAAAATAATCTCCCTCGTTTTCTATACATTTTTGTCTCTGTTGCCTTCTGCATTTGCGATAGAAGAGGACATCGTGAGGTTTTTTGTCAATCAGTACTAAGACCAAGACGTAACTCAGACTTGCCATTTGATTTGACAAATATTGAAGAATTCATCGTATTTACCAAATTTAGTGATGCTTATACGCAATTACCAGTTTAATTACATTTATTATCGTAAAAGGTTAACAGTAAGTTAGAAAAACTATGTAAAAGGGTTTTTGCCGATGTTTATTATCTTTAGTGATTATTATAACGACAAAAATTCAACTAGAAAAGCAAGAGTGGCATGAGGAAATATGTAAACCGCTTGGGGAGGATACTCAATTCTCTAAATTCCACGAGTACCACGGCCACCATAGGCTCGCAGTGCGGTCTTCTGGAGGGGATACCCCTTCCACTTTCTCATTCCTGATTCTCTCTGTACATATGTGATTAAATATTAACAGTCGGAGCGCAGAGAGAAGTGGTGCATGGACGTAATGATTTGTCGAATGACGTGCAACTATTTGATCGAAGTTGTTCAATACGTCAACCACTGCAGGATAAGCTCTGCCTATATATTATAGTTTTTCCATTCTTCTTGCTTGTTTTCTATGTGAAGTCTGGGATATGGATAGGAGAGGATGTGAGGAGAATAGAGGATATTGACAATTGAAAGTAATCAAAGAAAGTGGAATCCTGAAGGGGAAGCTTTCATGAATTCTTCAACTGAATAGATTTCCATTGAATGTTTACTAAAAGTCGTATATGCATCTTCATTCTTTTGTCGAAATTAACACAGCATGCGAGCGACGTAAAAGTACGTTTTTCGAAAACTGTACATAGACAATTTAACAAAAAGCGATTCATGGCATTAATCACGTAGTTTTGAAAAGTTAAGTATATTATCGAATTCAGGGAGTACGTAATTTCCAATTTATACTAATTTTTTGTAAAAATAAAATTCGTACAATTTTTTCAACATGTTTTCCTCGTGAGTTTTAAGGAGACGTTAAAAAACACCCGCATACAATGTGTTAATTGGGGAGAACTCTTTATCGTTGACTATTAAGCAGTGTTTGAAAATGTGAAAAGTACTGAACTATTGTAGAATTAGTTGAAAACACTTTGGCAGTGAATATGTGACACGTGTTTTTCAAACTATGGTCCGCAGTACTAGTACGCAGAAAGGATTTTAATCCTCTATGTTTTTGTGGTATCAGCTTTACGATAGCGCAATTAGAAAATCATAAAAATACAATTTTAAATAATAGATTAATCCTGATTTTAACTGTAAAGATTTTCATCACTTTCAAGAACTAAATTATATTATTTGGCAAAGTTTAAAGTTTGAATTTGAAAAATAAACGCTTAGACGCCTCTTGCGTTACCTCAAAGTCACGGGGGCCCATAAGGGGCCCATACAGCCAGATTAAAAAAAGAACCTGATTTTTTCAACTCATTTATCAAAAATTCAAATTAGCATATTAAATGACACACTATGTTTTTCCAAAAAAGAGCGACGCTGTAAAATATTTTACAAAGCTTAAATTAGAGAAGTACTGGCTCACCGTGAAAAAATTTTGGAAAATACTGTGTTACGCCATGGTGATTTTTTTATACAGTTACGCTACTCAAGAATTAACAGATTTAATTAACATTACAGATTATTAAGTACTCTTAAACGATAGGTGTAATTTGGCGCTAAGTTCAAAAATTTTGTTTACTATAAAAAGAAAAAATAATTCCAACGGTTCAGATTAATGGCGTTTTTGCTTAAGCAATATAGAATTACGTAATTCGACGTATAAATCAATCCACTTTTCAAATAGCACTGTTTAAGCAACACAAGGTTACAGGATAAACACATTAGAAGCGTAAATTCAATTTTAGATGGAATTCCCGTATTTGCCTATGAGGGCGTGTAAGTGGAGGATCGATATCAGAGGGGACACGCGTTTTCACTTGTACCGTCAAATGAACACACGATCCCTATCGTGTAAGATTTTCACCTTTATATACGAAGTCGCATAAACTCTACTTACCTCTAAAAATACCATTCAAAGAAATAATAATACATAGCCGATTATTCTTTTCTTCCTATAAAAACTGTGGCTTTAGGTTGTGCAAATTTTAGAACTGTAGTACATAAGCATATTAATCCATTAGCTTTCATGATTCTCACTTGAGAATTTATTCACTTTCTAAGTCCTTTCTGAGCATTCAATTAAGATATTTGATGGGCGGTTGAGATTAAACGTGTTTAAAACAGTCTGTTTTAGTAGCACTTTTAAGCAGTAGTTTCAGCGAATTATTTTTATTTTTATACTGTGACAATACTTTATCAGCTAGGAAAAGATATTTTGGAAATGTATCCAACTCTTGATTTTTCAACCTTGTTTAACACATTAGCTTCCATGATGCACATTTGGGAATTTATTCATTTTTCAAGTGTTTTAACATTTAATTTAGATATTTGAAATGCAGCTGTGATTAACCCTTTGCGGTCCGAGTTATTTTGTTGATTTTGTAGTGAACTAAATAAAATTAATTTCACAATATGTTCTCCCATTTTCCATTCATTCTTTTTTAATGCTACCGATAACTATAGGTATTGATGGATATTTAGGTGATATGACAAAATCATTGTGAAATTGGAAAGTCGATATTAAATTGTCAGAAAATAAAATCAAGTGGAAAGTTATGTCGAGTACAGCTCGATATAGGACCGCAAAGAGTTAAATGTGTTTAAAACAGTCTGTTTTAGTTTTACTTTCAACTAGTAGTTTTCGTGAATAATGTTTACTTTTATATTGTGACAATACCTTTTCTAGAAACAATTAAAGCAAGAAAAAGTCGAGGAATGGGTTAATAACACAAACAATTATAGAAATTTAAAAATATCTAGACGAGAATGATAAATTCAATATCATAATTACTGGCACAATGAATAGCTTCGTTGGAAGCTAATTGTCTATTCAACTGGCCATAAAAAATTTGTAAAAATATCGTGTGAAGATAGTATTTCATAAAGTTGAAAGTTGGTGCTTTTATACTTGTAATCAAATTAATCTTTATACGGATTTAGGTTCTTTACTAATCTATTCAAATCTTTGTGCTATTTTTTTTCATCGTTTCTAAATTACAAGTCTTTGGACGAAATTAAATGCATAAAAAAACTGTAATTTATGACAAAAGTTGGTCTAAAGCAGGAGTAGTCAACCTGGTCACTATAAGTCGCCAACAAAATGACGTCACTTACTTTGTGATTAGGTATAGAGGAACACTATCCTCGCATATCTGTCTCTATCCGTCGGGCGAATCAGAGTAAACCACTTGTCACGTGACTTCTTTCTTTGCGCCAATAAGAGATGGCTATTGGTCGCCAAAACAAAGAAGTCACTTGGCTTGTGGTGCGGTGTAAGGGGAGACTATTCTCTCAGCGCTTATTTCCGTCATATCGTCCCGTCAAACCTGAGCTCGGTAAATAACAATCGAAAACTAAATACTTATTTCGTCCTTAAGTACTTTCTCGGCCAGTAACGCGCTAGAAGCGAAATTCCTTAGAACGAGGGTTGTCTCTATCCGTTGGACGAATCAGAGCAAACCACGTGTCACGTGACTTCATTCAGCGAGCCAATAATATCGCTCCACAATCGGCGATTCAAATTCGTATGGCGGGCGATATGGATTTAGTCCAATAGCGAAGCTATCTGCTTCTTTTTAACAACAGTCATCACAGAAGTTGAGTTTGCTCCTCTTAACTACACTTTTTTTTATTAAACCTGCATTCTAAAATTATAAATAACTTGCAATTCCGCCAAATTAAGTTAATGTAGAATCCACGGATGATAAGAAAATTTTACTACCACCAAAGATAAAAATATGGGCAGTAGGTATACAAAGGTTGACTACCCTTAGTCTAAAGCAACGCCTGGTAGGTCGTGACAAATCATTTTGAAACATCCTGTACCACACAATGGCTCAGGCTGTCGCGAACGTGTCAAGCGTGTAATGAAAGCTAGGTGAGTTTATTTTGGCGCACCCTGTACGCTCAAGCTGGCGTCGTACCATACTGTACATACTTGGGCGACTGTAACGTCAACTTCCTCCACTGTATGCGCATGCGTGATATTAATTTCTGCACCAACCTGTTACTGGTCAGCAACTGAATAAACCCATTTCTCGTATGGATGTACCTACCTATGTACGTAAGTGGGTACGCGTGTTCCCGTTCTTTCCAATGTAGGCCACTAGTCCTTGTGTTTGCATGCGACGAGTTCATGCTAATCCTGCGCAATTATATACAAATATCTCTACCTCGTTTACAAGAAACGACGAGACCTCGTAGTTGCGTGCCTGTCGACCTGCCAGAATTCAGATTACTCCTTTTTTTACTTACAATTAACGTAGAGGTTTTTTGCTTTTTTACGTAAGAGCTGCTGGAAGGGAAGTAGGAAGTTTGATGATATATGCCGTGACACGGTGCGTCATGGATTTTTTGTTTGTTTGTTTGAGTAATTAAAAGGATGGTGTCTCCTTCGGGGATACTTAAACGGGATGTGACGAGAGACGGAATTGTGGATATATATGGCGGAAAGTTGTTTTCCGTTATGAAGTTGTTTTGAATTCCTGACGCTTTAGAGAAGATCTTGAATGTTGCGGAAGCTCGTAAACATGAAAAATAAAGTTTTCCATGTAGGAATTGTACCTTCTTGTAGTACAATTGTTTATTTGTTTATGCGTGTAATAACTAAAATGAATCAGTTAATTTCGACTGTTTTAAATATTTTAAAATAAAATTGAGAATTTTAAATTCACTCTAAGTGTTTTTACTTTATGAATTTCTATAACTTGGAAACTTTTGAAATTCGAAATTCTTCCAATATATTTCCTGCAATACAAAACGTGTTGCTATAATGTTGAACACCGACCTGATTCTGTAAGATATTACATTCAAATATTGCCAAACGTTATTTAGGGTCCAAACAGAAATGTTACTCATTTCTGTTTTCGTATTGCTTTTCCAAAACATATTTTAACCCTTTGCGGTCCTATGTGTAGTAATACTCGACACAGTTTAAGTAATATCAACTTTCGAATTTCATAGTGATTTTGTAATATCACACAAATATCCATCAGTACCTATAGTTATTGGTATCATTAAAAAAAATGAATAATCAATAATAGAAAATGTTGTAAAATTAATTTTATTTAGTTCACTGCATAATTTACAAAATAATTCGGATCGCAAAGGGTTAAAGACGTTTAATCTTGACGAAAGTCACCAGAAAAGCGATCGCCATTTTGGAACCGTTATTACGATCTTTCGGGTCACTCAAATCCCCCATTATCTCAAATCCATAAAATGCCAGTGTGTTTTCAAAGTTAAGAGTACGGTACGCGCGTGTGTACACGTCAAAAACCGGTCAACAGTCTTATCAAATAATTCCTAAACTTTAACACTATCATAAATTCCCACATTATTATGCAAACCATCGTTCAAAACCCTGATATTCTCATTTGCAAGGCTTCCTGAATTGCAAATCAAAAATTTCCTACATTCGTTCTCAAAATGGTTAGTCCTATTAAATTCTGATTTAATAGTGGCAATAAGTAACGTCAGATCTACAACAAAGCCCATTAACTCTTTACAAGACTAATTTGTACACCATATAGGCAAACTTTTGTAGTTTCTATCGATTACTGTTTTACCCTGTTGCGTGCGTTAGTTAATGGGGGGTTCATGGAGAATGAACGAAGATCGATCCGCTCCTCAATTGCGTTGCATCGTAGAAGCAAAAGTAGCTTTAGTAGAGTAAAGAAACTCTTCTCATCTGCCTAAGGCACACTGAACAAGGTGAAGCTCCTTATCGAAGCTCCTTCCTCCATTTACCAGCTTCTAATCTCGCTTGCACTCCTCCATCTTGTTAATTCGTTTGCTCTGTGTTAAGTCTGTAATTAGTATGTTAATTTCGTCTAGGATCAGCAGTTGTAGGTTAAGAAATTTTAGAGTACGTCGAAGCTGTGGTATAGGATCATTTTATTATTATTTTCTACAATTTTAATAGTTTCTTATAATTTTTGGTTAATTTGACATTTGAATTTTGACATGTCAGAAAGAAAACTCTAATTTGCACGACGATTTTATTCTTTTTTAAAATTTTGGAGCTAAAAATATGTTGAACGTTTTATATATTATGTCGTTCGTACCCGTTAAATTCTCATGTGGTACTTTAGGTGTGTGATAATATTACTTCTCATTGTCAGTGTAAAAAAAGTTTCCATTGCGAAACGAGTGCAACAAAAGTTAATACTCCAGTTACCAGGGAAATTTAAATTGTTATATAAATTTAAGTGAACGAAAGTTGACGATCAATTAAATTAATTGTTGCAATTTTGCAAAACGAGAAATAAAGAGGTAGAGAAGATGATTAATTAATTAATTTACATGTTATAACATAGAAGTGGAATGTTTACTTCACGGCTATCCTATAAATTTAAATAATTTTGAGAAACAAATTGAGACTGATCTTTTGAACGGCTTGGAGGGTTTAGTGTTAAACCAAATCGTTTTCTACCTTTAACGTGCTCCCCAAAAGCCCAAAAAGTTTCTTTCCATTGCAAGTAACAATTTCTGTTTCAATTTTAATCGGGGAGGCCGAATTAAAAGTTAATTTGCGAGAGAACGGTTAATTTGCGAGTGAACCTATAAAAAAAATGTGACCCCTTCCCGAATTTGCGGCCGTTTTTTTTCACAAATCTCCATCCAATCGAAGATGTAGAACAACCCCTCCAAGCCATGACATATAATTTTGAAACACCCTGTACATAGTACACCTCGCTCTCTATTAATCCCACGAAATCAGCATGGCAGACTAAAGTCACAAATAATCTCAATCGTCCCGTTGCGATTAAGTGCACGATGAGAGATGAGGTCACTGCGGATGAATTGTGCGGACTGCAGCACCGGAAGGGATTGCTGCGAGTTCTTTTACGTGCCGCGAGACCGTCTATAGCGATAACGTCCAAAATAAGAATCCTAAGACAGGAAAGTCCATTCGATATGTTCAGCGCGCTTCTATTTCTCATCGTGTACAGACAATTCAACGGAATGTATAGTCGATGGGGGTATAGTTGCTGGAAGCGAAGTGCAGGCTTCGAGCCAAGATATGTTCGTAGGTGTTGGTGTGTGTTTCTACTCGAATTCTCTCTTGAGGGCTGAAAACATTATGCGCTTGGACATGCATCTTCGGACTGGAGTGCTTCAACGATGTTATCGAGAGTAACGTTCTCTCTTGAGGGAAAGGGGGAGGTAGAGGTTGTAAGAGAGAGAGAGAGAAATTGGAGGGATAGGGGATGATGAGAGAGAGATATAGAAATAGGGGGAGAGAATAACATTAAGCGCTAAAGAAATAGAGGGACATTAAAAGAGAACTTTAAGATGTGGGAGTATAAGGAGAGAGAGAGAGAGAGAGAATGAATTTGAGATGTAAAGAAATAGAGGGAAAGAAATAAAAAACTAGGAGATTTAAGAGTGTAAGGAGAGGAAGAGTTAAACTTTGAAAGAGAGATATGATAGATACCAGAGACCATGGAGGGAGAGACAAAGAGAACCAGCAGAATTTAGGGGTTATAATGAGAGATAGTGAAATTAAGAGCTAGAGAAATAAAGATGGGGAATGCAATTTGGCGCTAAAGAAATAGAGGGAGAGAAATAGAGAACTGGAAGAATTGTGGGAGTATAGAGAAAGAGAGTGAAATTGAGAGATTGAGAAATAAAGAAGGGGAAATTGAGCGCTAAAGAAGTAGAGGGAGAGAAAAGGGAAACTTGAAGAATTGTTGGAGCACAAGGAGGGAGAGTAAGATTAAGAGCTAGAGAAATAAAGGGAGAGAATGAAATTGAGCGCTAAAAAATAGGGGAAGAGAAAAAGAGAACTTGAAAAATGAATGGTGGAAGAGGGAGAGTGAAATAAAGAGAGAGAGAAAGAGTGAAATTGAAAGCTGAGGAAACGGAGAAAAAGGAGAGGAACAGTCGAGAGTTCGGGTAACAGATATAGTGGAGGGTGAAAGCGTGTAATGGAGAGCTAGAGGAACAGAAAGAGGTGAGAAGAGAGAGGGAGAGAGAGAGAGAGAGTAGGTTATAGAGGCAGACGTTGAAGTTGGTATGTCCGATGATCAAAGAAATTGTGCACCTGACGTACTACGGTCGATTCAAGTTGTAAGGTATCACGTGAATACCGTTGGACGGTGGGCATATAGGGCATTTCAGAAATGGAGGACAGCTCCTGTTTGGTCCGAATTATTTCGTTAATTTTGGCAGTGAATTAAAAAAAATTAATTTTGCAATATTTTCTATCATTGGTTATTCACTTTTGGAAATGATATTAATAAAACTATAGGTATTGACGGACATTTAGGTGATATTACAAAATCATTATGAAATTGGAAAGTCGATGTCAAATTGTCAGAAAATAAAATGAAGTGAAAATCTGTACCGAATACTGCTCGACATAGGACTGCAAAGGGTTAAGTACATAAGTTATGTATCGTTAGACTGAAAAATGATGACACACTGTCAGCTTGTTTTCCATTTTTTGAAAAATATCCAAAAAATAAGTATGATTTGGAATTCAAATCTTTTGTTGTACTGAACAATTCACTTGCAATTCGTAGCTTCTTTAACTCATTATCCTTGTGGTTAGCTATAAGATAATGTAAGAAAAAAGTGCTTAACCTAGAGTCTGAAGCTCAAGGTCAAACAGTCTACAGCAACATTCTTCGGCAAGTCTCCAATGATCCAATGCTCTAGAATTATGTGGCCATGACACACAATTTCTCCACAGCCAGTGCAGTAGACCATGATGAATCAGCACGCGCCGTATCTCTTTCATTTTAGTTACAATCTCCAAAACATATTCTCCCTTCCCGAATTAACCTTCTATTCATCCTTTCCGTTCAATCTCGCCCATCTTCTTCGAATTCTCCCCGAGAGAAAAAGCACAAAAATCATAATATTGTGGAGTCATAACTTGAATATGTTCGTAGGTCGATCGTAGTCGACTGGATCGATGAATTGGAGCCAGAATAATAGACTTTAGATCTTTACATCTTTAACAATAAATAACAATTTATAAGATCAAGACAGTCAAATAATAATAATTGCTCATTAAACTATACAACCTTACTTGGGCAGCGTAACCAGACAAGGGCTCTCTGTAAACTCTTTTTTTTTCCTAAGAATGATATGGTGGAGATATCGCTGGCCAAAATAAAGAAGTCCTCCGACAACTACTTTGCTCTCTGACAGAGACATCCCACGATCTGACATGATTTTTTATTCTAACGCACGATTGGCCTAAATAGCCGCATTTTAAACCTTGCTTCACATTGGTTAATCTTCAGATTTGTAAGACCAATATGATGAAGTTACCACTGACCAAAATAAAGAAGTCCTCTGACAAGTGCTTTGCTCTGATTCGCCCGGCGCATATAGACATCTCTCGTTCTGACGTCATTTTCGATTCTAACGCGCAATTGGTCGAAAAAGCCGCACTTCAAACTTTGCTTCACATTGGCCGAGCTTCAGATTTCTAACAACCTTATGATAGAGATATTGCTGACCAAAATAAAGAAGTCCTCCGACAAATGCTTTGCTCTGATTCGTCCGACGGATAGAGACGTTCTGGTGCCACTTTCGACTCTAACTCGTGATTGGCAGAAAATGTTGCCTTTCAAATTTGCTCTCGCATTGACCGAGCGTCAGATTTCTAAGAACGTTATGATGA
Organism: Cerceris rybyensis; assembly: GCA_910591515.1. Classification (NCBI taxonomy): domain Eukaryota; kingdom Metazoa; phylum Arthropoda; class Insecta; order Hymenoptera; family Crabronidae; genus Cerceris; species Cerceris rybyensis. The sequence continues at coordinate 62,787,827 of OU342789.1, read as the reverse complement.
AGTTATCGCTGGCCAAAATAAAGAAGTCCTCCGACAATTAGTTTCTTCTAATTTGCCCGACGGCTAGAGACATCTCTCATCCTCACTTCATTTTCAATTCTATCACTTGATTGGCCGAAAAATTCACACACCCGTCACGTCGTCATGAGAACGAATAAATAAATGTTTAATTCTCATTTATCATTCGACGAGCTCAGATTTTCCGAACCAACATAATAGAAATAGGCCGTGCGAGGTACAGCCTCCCCTTACCCCGTACCTCATACCGCATGACTTCTTTATTTTAGGAAGCTATAGACAGTACAAGCGACACTCTCCCCTTACCCCTGTGTAATACCGCACACCACCAACTCATTTGCGAAATATACCTAGTACGAACACCTCCGTCAAAAATCGCCTACAGCATAATACATTCATCCAGCATTTTTTTCCCTCACCCACTGCAGCACTTTTTCTTTCACCTATCTCTCCTCGAGAGATCATCGATCATTCGACAATCGACAATTAAACGACGACAATTGATTTTTTTCTCCCTCAGAAATGCAAGAGGTTCCGCGTGGGTGAACGCTGCTGCGAGTTCGAGTGCCTCGACGACACGGACGTCGACTGGACCGGTCCTGATCTGATAATAGCAGCAGGCTCGTCGAGGATCATCCAGGAACGCGGACTTCTCTGGATGTTCGGCTTGCTCGGTCTGCTGAAGGCACTTTAGTTCCTGCGCTCGTCAACGGACAATGGCCGAGCTGTCGGGGTGAAATTCGGCCTCTAGGAACGACGATGAGGAGGATAGGTACGAGAAATTCGCCAAGGTACGAAGACAACGAGGATACCGCGTTAGCAATGAAATGTTAGGGCAAGTGAATTTGCAACCTTTCGCTGCATCAGGATGTATTGGAGGTTTCTAAGTTGGAGTATGTTGTTGGAGTTTGTTTTGGGAGTTGTTTATAATTTGTTAAATAGGTTAACCCTCTATGGTCTCTTGTGACTTTGAGACAACGCAAGGTACATCTGAGTCTCCTCAAATTCAATTTCTTAAACTTTGCCCAATATTACAATTTTGTTGTCAAAAATCATGAAATTCTTTGCAATTCTATGTTTAAAACTCAAGTCAAATATATTATTCAATATTGTTTCTTTTTTTAATCATTTTTTAATGTGTTATCGTGCACGGTACAATGTTTAAAAATCAAGCCAAATCTATTATTTAAATTTTTTTTTATTGTTTTATAATGTGCTATCGTGCAACTGATTTTCAGATATCACAAAAAAATTGGCTGTAGAGGGTTAAGTTGACTCTTTGCAGTTTGAAGATTTTGTTGCGTTTAGAGATCCTTTAGTGATGGTATTTTGGAATTAGTTCGTCGGTTACATTAACACTAGATCTATCAAGGGAGACAGACTAACTTGTTCTGAATTTTTTGAAAATGTTCCTGTTTCTAACGCTGTTACAGTTTCAATTTGCGACGTCTACGTTGAAGACTGTAAACGATTGGATCGATCAAGTTTTTTCTTAAAGTTTTTTCTTTCTCCCTTCATTTATTTGACTGGAACAGATTTATTTGAGGATTCTAAATATATTGAATTAATTTGTCGGTAGATCTACGGCAGCAGTCAAACCGACGCGTCGCGACGGGTTTATACTTTTCATAAATATCTCTGAAATTTATAAGAAGCGAGACAGTTGATATTTAACGTGTATCTTATAATTCACAAATTATTTAACTAATCGTATGTTTTGCTACTAGATCCATCTTTTTTTAAAGCACGTTTTGGACATAAATAAATACCCCAGATTTAGCGGTCGTAGATCTAGTGTTAAGTAGCCCTTTGCTGGTGGAGACTTTTTAAAATTTTGAGAAATAATCATTCATCTGCAGATTACAAATCACATTTTACCTGAAAGTCAAAGTGGTGATGTATAGAAGTTATAAATTACTATTTGCGTAATTATATTTGGACGATTCTATTTCTGTATTTCAAATCTGTGTGTATATATATGCGCCGATCAGATTTTCTTGTCAGACCAAATATATGCGTCTGTCGTCCTCAAAGTGTTTATTTGGAAAAGAAAAGGAATTTTGTTAAATAGATTCTTTATGTTATATATCGTTTGGAGTTCATGGTGGAAAAGGAGATTAAGTTTTGAACTCGCTCTTTATTTGTAACTTTAAAAATATTTATTTTCGTTGTCCGTTAGGATATTTTTTTATCAATTATAATGTGAACTAGTCACAGAATAAAATTTAATCTCTTTTTTCTATCTGTTTTCACACTTCTTTTGCTACAGATTTGAAAAACACTGATGACTTTGATATTTTGAAGGGGATGGAAGGAGCCAAAATTTTTAACATATTTTCTGTTTTAAGTTATGCAATTTCGTGTTGATTTATTATTTTTAGAAACAGTAGAAATTTATGGGTGTCGTTGGAATAGCGACACCCTGCGAACACAAAGTTGCATCGCAGCGAAAGGGTTGAGGTTCTAGTTATCCCTCGGGCAGTGTCCCGGCGAATCTTTGGAGAGGATTGTTCTGGAATTTGTAACATATAATGTTTTGTTATAATTAATATTTTATTAAAAACAGTTAAATATTTATTTATGATAATTGTTTTTTTTCTTTTAGTTATCAATTAGTTTTCTAGGCGGTACCATTTGTTCCTTTTTCTGTCAGTTAATTGAAATTAATGATTATGTGCATGGTAGCATGCGTCTCAATGATTTTTTAATAGGTTGTAATTTAACATACTGTTTTCGTTCGTTGACCTTTGGAATTTAATTCTCGCCATATTCTTTTTAATACGTTTTTGAAAAGAAATTGGAAAAAGTCGTTCAATCTTGCAAATTTCTGAGTTTTTTTTTATAATTCAGATATGTAAGGAGAAATATCTTAAATTCTAAATATAGCAATGAAAAATCAAAGTTCAAGGTTCTGTTTTGTTAAATATCTAAATATTGTAACAGCCACAGAGAAATGTTGACAATTTATTAGCTTAAACAACCCCTTTCCAAGTAAAAAGTGTCAAATTGCAAAAAATTATCAAAATACAAAATTCTATCTTCTTAGATTTCTAAATTTTGAAACTACCACAGAGAAGTCTTAGCAATTTATTAAACGAAACAACTCTTTTCCAAATCAAAAATGGCAGCTTGCAAGAAATTGTCAAAATTCGAAGTTCGATCTTCTTAAATCTCTGTCTTTTGCATTAGCCACGAAGAGGACGATTTATTAAATTAAACAACCCTCTTCCAAATAAAAAATAGCAAAATTGCAAGAAAATGTCTTAATTCAAAATTCTATCTTCATAGGTTTCAAAATTTTGAAACTACCACAGAGAAATCTTGGAAATTTCTTAGCTTAACAACTTTTTCCAAATAAGAATTATTTTCATTTTGACTTCTTGAAATTCAAAAAAGATTTAATTATAAATTTCACTGACAACCAACAGGCAGCAAAATTGCTCGCAGTTTAAACCGTTAATTAAAATTATCATTAAAGAATAATGCGCCCCAGAATAAACTCCGACGAAGACGACGTTTCATAGCTAATAAACGGCTTCAATGATTTAAGGTGTGTAATTACATAGGTCTGGCGAAACGAGGAGCTGCGTTTCACAAATTTTTATTTTTTCATTCTCGTGATAAGAAAACGATGTGATAATGATGTCAGGTTGCGATACGATATAGAAAGAACATATTCTTTCGTCGGCGGACGATGTTTAGCTTCGTCGAGTGTGTGATATCTTTTTGGTTAATTATACCAACATTTCTTTATAGAAAGTCGATTTGGGCTGGCTTCTTTCGCACCGAGAGTCTTCATGAACAATATTTACTTCAATTTCAATTATTTTCATTTTTGTTCAATAAAAAATTTGCATTAGAAAAGATTAAAAAAGCTTAACAACTTTGAATTTGTTTAACAAGTTCGTTCGTTCGAGGGGAAGAGGTTTTATTATTTTTAATAAAATGACATTGTAAAGATTTTAACACGTTCACGCCGGCGCGTACCACCGTTGGTCCATACCTGGGTGTCTCATCGAGCGGCGTGTACCACCGGTGGTTCAAGCTTCAGTGTCCTTCAGATGGAGGTCTTACAGTAGCCGCCGGTAGGAGAAAAACACAAATTTCTGCGCCGACGAGAACCTGTTTAGTAGATTTATTATTGCAAATATATGGAACATCAATCAATATGAGATCAATGGTTTATGTTAATCAATTCTCCATCTCTAATGGACTTGTTGATTTCGAATGAAATAACATACTACTTTTAGTACATTTATAACATTTTGATACGTTGAAACGAAGCTGGATTTCATTGTTATTGTTATTGTTCTTTGTTATGTTTCACTAACAAAACAATTGCGAGATAATTAGAGAACGAAATTTTACCTTGTGATTCACCAATAACATCTGACCTAATTGTCTTACTGTCACGATAATAAAATTGAAATAAATTCACTTGATCAGATTTTTCTATTTTTAATACAATATATTATCAGCATAAAAATTCAGTACACTATTATACATTTCAATAACAAAGAAAGTATAAAATAATTACAATACAAAATTGTCCTTCAGAATTCATTAAGCATCTAAAGCAATTGCTTACCTTTCACGGCCATCAAATTACAATAAATTCTTCTGTGTCAATCCACTTTTTTCTCCAACAAAAGATTTCTTTAATAAGAAAGTACGTTTCATTATATTCGCTCTTAACAATAATATAATTACAAGCTAACAACAATACCAAATTATATTTCAGACTTGAACAAATAAATTAAAATAAACAATTATTACAATATCACGGTATTCAAATTACAAGAAATTTTATCGTTTCATTTTCATCTCCTCTGTATCATGGATTATCAGTTAATCCATCACGTATAAACTGACCCACGAGGTGTTAAGCATTCCGACATAAATTACCCTAATACGGATTCAAGAATTAATGAGCAAACCCCAGGGCACTGGCACCGAATATCATCGATTATTTACGAACGAGCGAACTTGTCAAACGAGACGACATTAGTAACATTAAATTGCTACAGGACTCGTTAGTATACCATTAATTAAATATTCATACAGTTCTATTTATAATTCGATAATATTTTTTCATTATTTCCTTATATCGCTGATTCTATAAACTCCGTTGTTAATTACATCGGCAAATGAGGTTATTTCAATTTTGATAAACTCGATGAGAAAAAAGAAAGCGGATGGAAGATGCGAGCTCGTCGACGAGGAAACAACGATGATAACGACGGGATCATTTAATTAATTCCGATCAGTCCATCCATTCGCTCAATGGCCTACGTATACGTATATATTTCGGCCGAACATATCATTTCTGGGTAGATGGCGCGATGAGATGGAAGAGAGAAATAGATATTTTCCGTGGATATGTTTCGCAGTCGTGACTCTATGTTCGTGAGAATAGAAAATAAAGGATGGTGTGAAATTTCCAGTATGAGTAAAGTAAGGGAGGTTTCTTCATTAAAGATGAAGTAGAAATTGCGAAGGAAAATTGTATATGTTGCTCAGTTTTCGAGATAATTAATGTTAAATATGCGAGGTGAGCAGTCGTGCACTTAAGACGCCATTATGGTTCACACTTTATTGTTTCTGGCGAAGGAAAATATTGCTTGTACTTGGTTTTCTGCGATATTGATAATTTTGGAGTAAAACAAGTGTTGTAATTAAATTTTTCTATATTGGAACGCACCGTTTGCTCGGTTTTAGTTGTGTGAGTTGTGTTTTACGAATATTGCAGTCCACAGAGTAGAGCTGGAACTAGATTATAATTAAGAAGATTGTTAGAACCTTTAATATTCTACTCTAATTGTAGAATGTTGATTATTTTTTCGAAACTGAAAAATTCTAAATCATTTGAAATTGTTTATTTACCCATTAGTTTTGTTCTTGGATTTGTACTTTCGTGAATATTGGGCAGACAAATTTTGTACTCTCTATCATTTGGATTTCGGATTTCGTGATTTTTACAAATTCGAGTTGTGACTTGGTAATTTTTATAATGTTGAATTCTGATTATGTAATTTCTAAAATTTGGAGCTCTGATTTGGTGAATTCTTTAATTAGGAGTTCTGACTTCGAGATTTCTACGGTTTGAAGTTTTGACTCCGTGTTTTCTGTAATTTGAAGTTCTGAATTTTGTGATGTCTAATTTGGACTTCTGATTTCGTGATTTCTACAATGTAGAATGTCGTAAATATTTACTGTCGACAGTGTAATACTATTATCGATATAAATTTCATTTGCCTGATCCAAGCTAAGCACAGTATTACAAGTATCTCTACGCTGACGTTAATTCTCCTAAACTTCCGTATTGATCGGAAACATCAGCAGATTGGTTATTAGGTAACATATTATTAGACACCTAATCGGAGTGAGGGATGTCCTCTTTTCCGAGAGTATAAACGCCAAATTGCTGCGAATCATGCTACCAATCGTGTACCAGAGCAACTGATAGTAAGATGATAGCATAGATGGAAACAAATGACAGTATATCATCAGCGCGGGAAATTAAAGTACCGTACATTCTGAGAAATTGATTATAACGCTGTACACTATAGACGAACAAAAGTTTCCCCATTTATTAGAAATAGGTTCAAATTTTGTTATTCAAAGTAGTTGCAATTTCATATACAGTTGCATTCAAAAAAGGTGTTGTAGATTTTGAGACGCACAAGGGAGAACTTTAGGGTAGGGATCCTTTGTTTGAAAATATATTTCTATATTCAAAAAACTGAATTTCACTACATTAAAACAAATTCTTTTTTCTCCGGACCGAGTTACTATAAATCTTACAAATTTAAATGTGCCCTCTGTGTCAGAAAGTCAAATTACAATAAGCACCTTTAGGCGCCTTGCGTGTCAGAAAGCCAAACAGCGTCAAGCGCCTATAGTCGCTCTCAGTGTCACAGCCGCAAAATCTCAACGCGCCCATGGGCGCTTACAGTAGCCTAGCGGTTAGATAAATATTTGGAAAAAGAAGGAATCAAGTGGCGAAATAGATGTCCAATTAAATAATTTTTTTTGGCTTTCAAAATAAACGTGGAATATTTATTATACGACTACCTCATCAATTTAGAAAATTTAAAAATAAAATTTACGTATTTACTATTTGAGAAAAAGATAACAATTTTCCCCGCAATTTCAATAGAATTTTTAACGAAGGAATCAGCCACTCTTTTCTCCAACTAGAAATTTCGTATCACCCTGTAGATACGAGAATCTATCGGTATTAAACTGAAAACAATAAAATCCTAGAGGACCCAAGAAAACGAGGACGAAGTAGATGTTATAATAGTCTTAAAATGAACTTCGGCTAATAAGGCGTAGAGAGACGATTAAACGAAGATTCAAATATTAAACGTTTCTGCCACCGAGATGCACGAGTTATTCATTAGAAATCAACACGAAATTCAAAGTGGCAAGTGTCGACGTTTAATTGAACATTAAACAAGTATACTCGTGTTGCAATTGCAGACATATATGCATACTCGAGTAACTAATATTTCCATGTGTATAAATTACACGAACTTTAATTGGTAAATTTTCCATTGACAATTAATAAATGTTAAATAACGAGAGGGTTGCAGCGGACTCAATTTTCATAACCTACGTGGACGCAATACTACGTTAGTCAGTGCTCACGTTAACCTCTATATTTTTCTTTCTGCTCTGTCGATAATGTCGAGACAAATGAAGTGGCATTTTCTTGATAAAAAGAATAATAATGAGAAGACAGAAAGAAGTCGGAATTTTTATATTTTCGATCTTACATTTTACTCTGGTCTGCCATTAATTTATTTTGAGCCTTGGAAATGATACCCTTTGTGTGAAACTCGTTAAAACAGCGATTCGAAAAGCTGATAATTATTTTCATGCGTGGCCCGTTTAATTAACGTTTGTTTTATTTGGCCGTTGAAACTGCAAAAATAAGTCGTGAAATTTAGTCGAGAATGTCATCGGTGAAATGAAGATATTAAAATGTTAAAAGTTAAAGGTTAAAAGGAACGCAAGGGTTGTACGATTTTAATTGTGTGTAGGTATTGAACTTAAGATTTATTCGGTTAAATTCGGGATTAAAAGGAAAAACATTAGATCTGCAGATCGTTAATTATACGTTGAATATTTCAAAATGTAAACTTTAGAGTATGAATATTTCTGTGAACGTGGAAAGCAATTTTCTTAAGAATATTTCCGTGCTTTGGTATGTGCATGTTTAATGAATATTTAAGGATTTTAAATTGCAGATAGAGAAAGCACAGAATATAGTTTGCCGTTGAGATTACGTTGATTGGACACAAATTAACATTATCAAATATTACAAATACAATTATCTTAACACACTGTTAAGATAAAATACTCTGATATTGTTTTAAAATTAAATTCATCACTTCTTTAGCATAATATTAAAACCATTTGCATAATTTCAACGTATACATCATATATGAGCCATTTACTTTTAGAATTTTAGTATTTTTGAAAATTTAAGTAGTCCAAACATCCGACTGAATTCTAACTTTGTGTGTTTATAATAAATTTCACTAATTATAAAGATTAACACCATCAATTGACGCAATTTGTGGAGTCATCGAATAATAAATACACCCATCTCTCGATTTACACGGTTCATACCAACAGTGAAAAACGAAACAGAGAATTTATAGGAAATAGAAGAATATGTTTAATTAATCTGTAAATTATGTAAGGTGATTTAAAGAGAATAAAGAAAAGTTGAGGTTATGGATGGATATAGCCGGAAGTAGGCGGCGTTTCTCCAAGGATGGCTCTTGCGTGCAAAATTTCTGCACCTCTAACTTAAACGTTTTCTTTCTTTCTTCGAATAAATTAAAAGCGAAACACAACAGAGATGACTTTCACGTTTGGAATTGTATGTTTGCAATGGTTTTTTAGGTAACTTTTAATCCAATTTTTAAAACAGTGCATTAATTAATATGATACTCTTTTAATTTATGAATGGCATAATGCAAAACAATCGAAATAAGATAAAAAAAACATCTTTCTCCATTTTAAAACCGTGTAAATCGTGTATAGTGAAAATTGAAGGACGGGTGTACTTTAATATCATTTAAAAATTAAAGTCAACATTTCTTTCACGTAATATTGAAAGCATTTGCGCAATTTCAACACGTAAGTCATATATGAGCCGTTTACAGACGAATTCGATTAAGTAATTGTACTTTTTGAATTTTTAAAATTTTCGATATTCCAAACACTGACCGAATCCCAACTTTTTATGCTTACAATCAATTTTCTTAATTATAAAGATTAACACTATTAATTGACAAAATTTGTAGGGCCATCGAATAAAAAATTATTGATTTCAGAAGTAAACCTGATCAACTCAAAGACTATTAAATTAAAATACAAGACTCTCACTGGCCACTATATTTATTTTATATTTCGTTAAATGAAAGCTGCATGCAGTAATTAAATTCTGCAATATTTCCAATTTCTATTTATAATTTGAAAGAAATTTTCAAAAATAGAGTACCTACAATATTTCATTACATTTTTTCGCTTTAGGTTTTATGGGGTTAATCCGTAGTAATAGATTTGGCAACTGAGTGGCTCATCTTGTAAAACAAATTTGAAGAAACGAACAATTTCCTTATCAAATAGTATGAAGTAACTTTTCTGGTTAGACGATATATTCGCAAATGCGTCATGACACTTAAACAATTTAATTCTTTCTTACCGCTTGCGGCACCGTCGGAGCTTAATCCAACTTTTGCTTCATGAAGATCTTGCTATTTTCACGCCTACATTCGTCAAGCACCCTTTCAGTCGGTACATAGCAATTTTAATGCTTCTGTACTCTGCAGTTAAGTGAGGGACAAGGTCGTTCACAACTACTGTGAAATTCAACATTTTCGTACTCACGGTTTTAAAAGTTATACCTACGTTTAACGTCATTAAAACGTTTAATCGTTTGTCGTTTGATGTAAAAACAAGAATTTTGTCTCCTTTTAATCCTTGAACTACCGGTGTTATGTGTATTACATTTAAGTATACTAAAGAAATACTTTGGAAAAAGGTAAATTTAGGGGTGAAGGGAATGATCAATTAAGTGATTTAGGTATTAGAAATTAGTAGTGGAATATTTATTGTATGACTTTTTGAGGAGAAATTGGATTCCGGTCATTTCGAATGCCTTGATAGTTATAGCGTTAGAAGAGGATAGATTAATTTCGAAAAAGAGAAATGAAAACGTGAAGGTGATGATTAGTTAAGTAATTTAGGTTTTATAAATTAGAAGTGTATTGTTTATTGTATGCCTTCTTTGTCAATTTATTTTTTTTCTTTATCAAATTTCTTCATAATTTTTTTGAAAAACTGTAAACCGGACATTAAGAATGCCTTGATAGTTTCAGTGTTAGAAAAGAATTGATTAATTTGAAAAAAGAGAAATGGAGACGAAATATAATTAAATAAGATAGAAGTGGAATATTTAGTACATGAATTCGCTACCAGTTTGTGGAATTTTTTAAATAATTGTTTTAGCGTTAGAAGGGGATATATTAATTTGGAAAAATAGAAATAGAGACGATGAATAAATCAGTGGGAAAAAAGTAGAATATTTGCTGCATAAATCCGCCATCAATTTGGAAAAATAAAAAAAATATTGAAAAACAGTCATTTTGAATATGTTGGTGATTTCAATGTCAAGGAAAGTAGGTAACTCGTATCTTCAAACAATAGCCGAATTCTCGGACTGAAAACAGTTATTTCTAGAATTTAAATATATTTTAATTAAGTCATATAAACGACAGTTAATTTGTTTTATTTAAATGAAAATAATTTCTGGAAATTTGAAAAGGAACAGCATAGAGTGTATTACAATAGCGAAGACCATTATTTTGAAACAAGTTTGCATTGTGGTTTTATTTTCACTTTAAATCTTTCATTCTTCTACATTTAAAATCTTTTGTACTTTTAAATTTTTAATCGTTTGGTATATTGAAATGGCCTTGAAAGTTATTTAACATTGTGGAGTCTTCTAATTGACTCTGAAGGCTTTATAGAACATTTATACCAACGAGATAGTCAACACAGAGTAAAATAATGTATTGCACAATGTGCACATACATCAACATGTTTTTACACTCGTTTTTCTCATTCTCACATTCACTTTTTTCCGCATACAAAATCTTCCGCAAAGCTTTCCGCGCAAACTATGTACGGGCGATAAGCGCGCAAATGTACATTCAAATTAAGGTTACGTGCGGGATTCAGGTTTGACGTTTACACACATCAACCAAAAGCCAAGGCCTTTTTTCCCAAAGGAAAGGTGTGTTACAATTTTTTAACATTGACAAACGTGAAATATATTGAAGTTCTTTCATCGAATGTCACAATGGGTGCATTTTATAGTTTCCAAATTGGGTTTTCGATCTCTTTAGGACAGTAACGTGAAAACTTGTTTAGGAAGGGGCCAGAAAAATGAAGAAACAATTTTGGCGGGTTAATAGAATTTATTAAATACTGAATTTCTATGGACAGTTTTGCAAATTGGACAAATTTACAACTATGGGATTTTGGAACTTAGAAATTTTGAAATTTTGCATGTCTAAAAAGGAAACACTTCCTTAAATGAAGTGTTTCGAAGCATTGAAATTAGAACTTTCTATACTATTGTTTTAAATATGGCGGGTCACAGATGACCCATGAGCTGTGATTTGTCAACCACATTTCTAGCCACTTATTGTTAGTTGACATTTTGTGCTGATTCAGACAAAGCAGAAGCATCAAGTCTATTGCATGAAAATTCAATGAATTAAATTTTTATTTTTGGAATAAATTGTCAATTTTTGTTTTGAAAATAGTAGCCTACATGTTAGTTCTAACAATTGTTAATGGGTCCACGAATAATGTGAAAAATTGTAAAGAGATCGTCATTTAAAGAATCCGAAAGAAGTTTGAGAATCACTGCTATGAAGCATGATATTGTTGATTCATCTTTACGTTCAGTTTTAATTACACAATTTTTTTGATGATAGAGGTTTTAAACGTTATAATTTGTTATAAGAAACTGCTTTAACCGCCTGTCGTACAATAACGAGTAACATTCGTGATGTGTTAAATTGGATACTTATTTCGGAGGCAGCCGTAAAAGAAATTGTACGGTAAGAGGTTAAAAGGATCTAAGTTGGAGAACCACTGGATTAAATCTTGCATGTTATGCACATATTACAATTACTTATCGACGATCGATAACTTGCCTTTTTCCTTTCCTTTAATATATAAGTTGCGAAACTGAGAGATTATCAAAGAAATGTTCTAATTTAATACAAAACAATCTTCTAAATATGAAAATGCCACGGATTTTGAATAATACGATAAAGAACAATATAACGAATATGACTCGACATTAAGTCGACTGCAGCAATTTGCTTTACATTGTAAATTTAACCTTTTATAGCACGTGATCCCAGTGAATTCATAGAACAGTGATGGCGAACCTTTTTGTCAAGTGGGTCAAATTTTGTTAATTATTTTTTCAGTACTGGCTCACTTGCGTCACCTGGTAATCGAAAAATGAGGATAGCTAAAACCTACTTTTTCTGTTTGGTTCTCAACCAGCCAATATCCACTTGGAAATATTTTTCTACAAATTCGACATTACATAAAATATATACTTTAACTGTTTAATATTTTGGTTGTCTGCTCTCTCTTTAACAATTTAAAAAATAAGTGTATAAAAATTAACGCGTGGGCTATTTCAAAAGCCTGTGTGGGTCAGTGTTGACCCGTGGGTTATTTCGAAAACCTCCGTCGATCAGTACTGATCGTGGGCCATTTAAAAATTCTGCGTGGGTCAGGGCTAACCCGCGGATCATAGGTTCGCCATTACTGCTATGGAACATCAGGATTTCGATCACATTTTAAGACGCTATATTTTAGCCGAAGGGAAATAGCATTTTTAAAAATTTCGAATGTTTTTTAGATCATAGAAACTCCTATTTTTCCGCATTCTGTCTTTGAAATATACATAAAACTTTTAGAACCTCATTAAAATATAATAAATCCCGCGCGATATAGGTTAGAATATCCAAAATTTCGGCGACTGTTTCGCATGGATTTCGAATCTTGAAAGAAACTCATCTCTGATAGCTTATAATACTTTTCATCGTATTTGATATATATTAAAGAAATTTTCATGATCGATGAAATTAATGAGAGAATTAATTAGCTGGCGAACAGTCGTTAGGACACTGTGTACCACTGAAAAAAATCCAAGCCTGTCCAAACATGACGATTAAAGGAATTGCTCTTTAAGTTAAGGTCCTCTGCTCGTCGTACAGGGTATTAATTAACAATTCACGACGACAACGCATCGAAATCCTGTTCGAGCTTAAAGCCCAAAACGAATCACGCCTTGACAATAGTTTACATTTTAAATCTTCTCGCTTATCATTGATTATATATTAATTAACTATTGTAATAAACAATATGTGCGTCCGTTGTAAGACATAGACATTACGACCAGTTTCAACAGTATTTCTTTTTAGATAATGTACACGTTCTCATTAACCTTTTCAGGTTTACATTTTTCATTCCAATGTTTTATTTTTATACTGGTGGATGAAATTTTTTTATTCTGCCCTCTGTACAATTTGGAGGGTTGAATAGTAATTTTTCTCATATTGTTCCTAGTTTTCGAATTTTAGGAGAACTTAGGAATGAAATTCAAAATATCAGACATTCGATTTACTTTGTGGACGAACGTGCAATAACTCGGAATTAATTCCTGGGATAATAATTTATCACTGATTTCTGATATACCGTATATAACGCAATATTAATAACATAGAACTAATTTCAATGTTTCCTGAGCCACTGATATTTTCAATTTAACAGTTTTTGGAAAAATTAAAAATTTTCTGACTCATTTACCACGTCATGAGTGCCACACTTCATTGTTGGGCAAGGGGTTAACACGTATACATATAAATCGCAGATGTGAAATCATTAATAATGCTGATCATTAATAATGCTTTAATATATCCGAATTTTTAGATTTTTAGTAATGTACTATTTCACTTTAAGAACGATATATATATATTTCCTTATTAGACCTAACCTTTAAATTTTTAAGTTCAATCCAATTTAAAAGTATTTTGTTAGAAATTAGCATGTATACTAATGTTATTATAAGGCAGTAAATAACAATTTATGTACGAGTGCATTCAATTATATGAAATATCAAAAATCAAAAAAAATTTTAATTGCAGGAACTAATTTTGTCTTATATCGCACTCAGTCAAAATAAAAAACCTAGGACGAACGGTTGAGTCAAAACAAGTGCGAAAAAGGAACAATATGAGAAAAAATACTGCGTCGATTTTATTATACTGTCTTTAGAATTATAAATAATGCTGTTCAGTTGATCCTAGAAGGGTTAATGTGAGCTTTTACGAAGTAGCTGTAAAAATATCCAATGTTCCAAAGAGTTCTCTGTACGAACGTTAGAGGCTACGATAGAAGACACGTTCCGCATTCATTACGTATTTATAAAGCGCTTCGATTCGCAACGGATGGTCGCGATAAATTTAAATTGTAAATAGACGCATTGCAGATTTGAGGCTACATCTCAAAGGGGTTGAAAGGGAGAGGGATGACACATAGTGGCCTCTAACGGCGATTGATGAAAAAAAATTAATGAATGCAGAACTTCACGCGAAACGTGAACCCGCCGGGGAAACTTTTTTTCTGTTTTCAGAGTTTAATCATCGTTGAACATAGAACATATTTATATATACGATATTCAATTCACGTTTTAACAATTCAATCAACTTTATCTTGTAATCGGATGTTATATGTGATATTCCCAAAGTTATGCTATGGCGTAAGGATATATATATTGTCCAAAACAAAATATTTATTCAAGTTTTCGTCATGAAATTTGTAAATGTTGAACAACGTAGCAATACCTACGTATTTTTACTTTTCATGTAACTATGTCACTTGCAGATGATTATAACTTTCTCGAACTTTCCACCGAATTATATTCAAATTTGGCGCGTCAGTACTACCAATAATAGTCAACAATTCAATCATTTGCGCTTTGAGCCACTTGTACTTACAAATACGAAAACTCAGACCTGTTTTATTAAAAACAGACGATTCGAATACATCAATTTGATTTAATTATTATAACCAAAAGGTTTTACTATTATTACATTGTCACTTATTTCATTAAAATAGTTTCTGATGGAGCAAATCAATTTGGCGCCACGTTAACCTCTTAGCCTACAACGTGTGACACTCGCGTTGTTATAAATGGAATAAAAAATTTTCTAATTTCACAAAAACTATGAAATTGAGAATATCAATGTACAATATCAATTGCGTTAAATTACACGATATATCAAAATCACTAACTAATTGTTATTTTAGCAATTTAATTTTGAGTCATTGCGAAGGCAATCACAAAAGAAGTTGTAGGGCAAGGGGTTACTGGTGCAGTAGCGACGCCTACACGCAAAGGATTGAGAATGATCAAACTTATCTGCAAGAAACATATTCTGTGTTATCCTTACACCATGGCAAAACAATACAGAGTTAAATTTCTCTTTAGTATGTACTGTAAATGTGTGACATTGAAACACGCGACTTTTGGCACTCATTCCCTGTTCCACACGAAAGGAATCGTAACTTTGGCATGTTCAGCGACAAGGGATTGTTACACGAAGAATAAAGTACAATGAGTAAAAGAAGGAAAAATCTAATTTTTCAAAACTTCGGTCCAAGGAGTTTGACGCTGAGTTGACGTTTGTGCGGTGACTTTCGACCTAGTTCGTTGGAAATGAGGATTAAAGGGATACATTTCACGTTTCTTTTCTTTCATTTATGAGAGAAAAGGAATGTTCTTTAGCTGGCGAGAATTCCGAAGCGTTTTAACCGTTTTCAGCGCAACTGCAATTTTTGCTCTTTGACATTTCGCGATGATATTGTATAATTAACCCGACAATTAATCGACCAATTTCTCTTTAAGCTTATACCTTCGACCTAACACGAGTTTACATACGAAGAAAAGAAAAGTATATCTACCCTATATGTATATCTCTAATTGTAAATATATAGAGTTTAGATTTAATATTGCTATGATACGTAATCATTTTCGATTGTAATTATATATCGTTTAATCATCGAGGGGCCTTTTATGTATGAGTAATCATTGTAAATCCATTACAGATTATAATAAATTATTCGATCGATATAATAAAATATAATAGAACTTGTGCGTCCTTATTTACCTTTTGAACACTGATTGTGAGTATAAACACTCAAAACGGAACTATTGGGTTGGCAAGAAAGTAATTTCTAGCTTTACGTTTGCTCTGAACGACTTTTGGCAATGTTATGATTTTTTTCTGGCAATTGAAATTTGTCACTTTTGGCTTAGCTTAGAAAAAAATT
The DNA here is from genome assembly GCA_910591515.1 of Cerceris rybyensis. Taxonomy (NCBI): domain Eukaryota; kingdom Metazoa; phylum Arthropoda; class Insecta; order Hymenoptera; family Crabronidae; genus Cerceris; species Cerceris rybyensis. Next base: position 62,771,360 of record OU342789.1, on the reverse strand, counting down.
GTGTTTTATTTTGTTTGTTTAGGGTGAATTTGAACATGGAGTGTAAAACGAATATTTTCGACATATTTTACTTTTTTATTTGTCGTAAAGGCAAAGTTTGGTTGGAAAGTGATGCCACAGCCTCCATATAGCTTTCACATAGTACCATCAGATTACCATTTATTTTGAAGTTTGCAAAACTTTTTGGATAGTAAATCTTTCGCTAATGATGATAGACTAAAATCGTATTTGGTTCAGTTTTTTGCTGATAAGGGCTAGAATTTCTGTAAAAGCCGGATCACGAATTTGTCAAAAAGATGTCAAAAGGTCATCGAAAAAATTCTTTGTTAAAAAAAATTGAATTATATTTCACAGTACAAAACCGAGACTACTTTCTTGCCAACCCAATATTGTATTTAAATATAAACGATAAATTCTTTGGAATAAAAGGAATCAAGAGGTGAAAATCGTGATCAATTAAGTAATTTAAGTTTTGTATGATAGAAATGGAATATTTATTGCATACCTCTGTATATCAAATCGGGATATTTTTCGAAAAAATTCATCCATTTTGATAGCCTTGATAATTTTGGTATTAGAAAAATATAGAATAATATGGATTATTTTTTGAAGAAGCTTTTGGAAATTTCGAAAATATATTGTATTTCTGAATACCAGTAACTTTTAAATCAATATTCCATTAGTTTCTATTAATTCTCGTTTGTTTTACAAATCAATGACCAAGTAACGTCGATCACTGGAGAATCTATTACCTAAAATTTCGATTATCGGACAGGTGCTAATCGAAACTGCAATTATCCGAACATTCAATAACCGTATGATCCATTAATCGTGCAATGTCGTCTTGCGTTAATAAATCACGTTAAATTCGTTATCCTCTGACAACTTAACCATTTAAAAAGCTTACAATCAATCATCCCTTTAATCATATAAATTCTAATTCAAAACATGACAAACAACTAAGCTTCCATAGTTCCATATTACTAAATGTCAAATGACATTTCAGTTTATCATGCAAGAACTTCGATTACCCAATTACGGAACCGCTAATCGAAATGTTGGTTAACCTGTATATACTGTGCAGAGATCGCAACTTGCAGACCAATTAAATGAACTGGCCTGACTCAGTTCTACGTATTCGTTAATATCCATCGTTAACGACCGAGTTAATTACGTACACGGATCTATCGTACAACAAAATTGTCATTTTAGAAGCACGAGAGTTTTTTTTAATAACACAGCAGAAATTTTATAGCTTCATCCTTTATTAGAAGAGAGCTACTTTTAGTACACGTGGCTAAGTAGGCAGAAGAGAACAGCAACACAGAGTTAGTAGAATATGTTTGCTTTGAATTTTTTATATAAACAAGCTAGCAACTAAAGACTTTTTTTAGTGAAAGTTGTTAGGTTTTAATTCATTTATTTTTGGAAAATAGAAACGATTAATTAAATAATTAGTTAAATCAGGAATTTAGTTTTAAAAGTCCGCCAGAGGGCGCGGAATTAAAATTGAGCAATGACGTGTATACACGTCACACCAAATCTCTATTACGTGTAATTACGGTACGTTTGACGTGTATACTCGTCGTTTAAAATAAAAAATTACTATTGACTATAAAAACTCGAAATTTTAATAAAATATAGTAAGAATATTACTTGGTGGGATGTTTCCTTCATATTATCAATACAACTGCCATGTACACTGCCAAATTTTAATCGGAAGCCCCAATTAAAAGTTAATTTGTGAGAGAACGGTTCGTTTCTGACCCATGGTTCCTCTCATACATTTTACCTACGTAACAAGACGATTACGATGAGCCAATAAAAAAATTTGCTACCCTTTCCCGAATTTTGCGGCCGGTTTGTTTCGCAAATCTCCATCGATCCAGAGGTGTAGAACAACGCCTTCAAGCCATGACCATTAATTTTTTTACATCCTGTACAGGCGACCCTCGACTTTCGCACACTCTACTTTCACACAATTCGCTATTTCGCACATTTTTAAAAATTCAGTTTTTTTACAGATTTTTGTCGCTATTTCAAAAATTGCTTCTATGCAGTCAGTCCCTCGGAGTGAGGTCCCCAAATACAATATTAGAGGACCCTGAAGTTCTCTACTATTGTAATATTGTCTCTAGTATTACCTACTAGATGTTGAAAAATCTCAAGATTACAAAGAAACCATATCAATATGCAACTTTTAACCCTTATCAGTCGCTAGCTTTCTATACATGATTTCCACTGTTGCAGCTGGTTTCGATAAATATGCGAAAAATTTTTAGTATTATAAGAGTAACATTTTTGTTGGAAATTATTTATTTATTGAAGGAGCATTATAAATAATTTAGTTTCAAATAACTCTTTGTAATTTTTTAACGAATAATATTTTTTGAAACAACATCCAACATGAAGGAATAGCTTTTTCTTGCACGTTTCACAGAAGTATACTGTTATTTTTCTTATTCTAAGAAAAATTTTTCATTCATTTTCTTGGCCTAATATATTAAAAAGATACTACAGAAGATATTGGCATGTCACTGGAGATATTAATTGCTCCGTTGCTGATGCTTAATTGACGAGACAATCACACGGAATTTTATAGACAGCGAATTTCGACAGAGTTCAACCTGTCACCTCCCACGTGACATACGACCGCCTCGCCAAAGTACTGATGTCTCGTGATAGCTGACTTACGACCCTTAAGGGTCAATATTTTTCGTCTATTCCTCTACTTTCGAACATTCAACATTCGCACACATTTTCAGGAACTAATTATGTGCGAAAGTCGTGGGCCGCCTGTATTTCATTTGGGGGGGGGGGGGGGGGGGGTGTATTGCGCCTATTTCCCCGTGAAATGTGAAAAATTAGCGAAAGAAGCTTTCTTTACTAATTTTCGATAATTTAGTTGGTTCACTATTTAGGAAAATTACTGTTTAAGAGAATGTAATGAAATAATTTAGCGAAGAATTGTAAATTCTTTTATTTAAGAGTACAACGTAATCGTTAATTTTATTGTTGTAATATTAAGTGCATACTAGAATTAAGTAGAACCCATACACATATACTTTTTGCATTTACTTAATGTTATTTATACTTTGTAAAAAAGTATAATGTGAAATATTATATTTTATTTTTATATCTATTTTCCAAATGCAAGTATAACAGGATATATTGAGCAGCAGCTTTACCACTGAAAAGAGTGTGTTTGTATTGGTTTTCATATGTTTTCAATCCTTTTTCCAAATCGTATCATATAAGTCGGTGCGCCTCTGAGAAAACGTGGGTATTTGCGATCTTACTTCGTCCACGATTTTCAGATCTGAAAAGGTGAAATTCTAAGATAAATATCAAATATTATTTCAACATGGAAAACATGAGAAACCCAGAAAACCATTTGTACCAAAAAATAATTTTAATGACACAGTATGATTTCATCATGCTAAAGTGTATTGTATTATACGTTCGACTTTACATATTTTAGTTTTATCAAAATAATAGGAAGAATTCTCTTTATCTATTGAGGTATTCCCTGATACATTTCGACTTGAAATAGAGGCAAGACCGCATTATTTATCCCCCCAAACAGCTAAATAACTTCGTGAAAGACAGATAGGGGTTGTTGTGGCTAGTGGAATGGAAACACATTCTCAAATAGCGGATACGAGAATTGCCTCTATATAAAACCTTTTCTAAACTTTAAACAAGACAAATTGTTTTTTCACGTGATACACATTGTAACAGTGACAAAATAGTCAAACTCTGTTTGAATGAAGGATCTCGAACAGTGAAGGTTGCTACATTGAATTTGTAACGGCATGTTCAGGAATGCAACCACTGATCTATCAGCGGCTATCCCGGACAGTTCGAGCATCGTCCACTAGGTTGCATTGTTCCTTCTGAATGATACTCACAAGTACTCTAGATAATCGATCTTTACAAATACGGTCGACTCGCAATTAAACACCGTTATTATAGGATATCATTTACTGATACGATTGGTTCGATTTTTGTTTCCTATGAATACAAAATAAAGCTAGGTCTGAATATATGTTCCACATCAAATTGGATGAATTTATTTTCCGATTGCGATTGTAAAGCATAACGCTCTTCTCCGTTAAACCAGAGAAGTCACTTGGCTTGTGGTACAGGGTAAGGGAGACACCTTGCGCAGCCTAGAGAAATAGACATTTATTTTGTCGCTCCCATGACAACGTGGCAAGTGTGCGGATTTTTCGGCCAATCGCGCGTTAAAATCGAAAATGACGTCAGATTGAGGGATATCTCTATCCGTCGGGCCAATCAGAGCAAACCACTTAGCAAGTGACTTCTTTCTCTGGTCCAGTAATAGCAGTATCTTAACGTTGGAAAAGAGGAATCAAGAGGTGAAAAAAGATTATCAATACAGTCTTTTATACGGTATAAGGTAGCCATGGAATGTAGACACTCTGATATTTCTATTTTAGAAAATTTCTATCAGAAATTGAGAACCAATCATTTTCGCTGCTGTGCTATCATTGGCCAAGTAAAAGATGTCAACTTGATAAGTGGTTTGCTCTGATTCGCTGGACGGCTAGAGACGTCTCTCGTTTTGGCGTATTTTCGATTCTAACGCGCCATTGGCCGAAAATGTACTTAAAGACGAAATAGATGTTTAATTTTCAGTTGCATTTCGCCGAGCTCAGGTTTCCAGGGCCGATAGGATAGGAATCGGCGGTGCGAGGACAGTCTTCCCTTGGCCTGTACTTCAAGCCCAGAGACTTTATTGCGTTGGCAATTTACAGTTTAGTGTTAAACGAGTAACGGTTATGGTAGCCATAAAGTTTGGGGGCTGCATTCCCAATCAGAAACGAGGCCGGATTCAAATTCCCGCGGGAAGATTTGAAATTGGGATTTCTCCTTTGGGAGATTCTTGTTATGCTGTATGTATATTACAGCTACCACGGTGATTTTAAATTTGAAAATCGGTCAAATCTTCGAAAAATATGTAGAGTAGATCAAGCAAAAATATACAATTAAAAAGTAATTGAATTAGAGCATGTTAGATATAATGAACTATCAATTTAAGAATACTCTAAATTCAAGCAAAGTCTAGAGTCAAAGGGAGTCCGAAGAAGTCGATGATTTACCGATAGCAGATAATTAATTAGTTCCGATGTTAGTATGTATCAGAGTCTGGGGATACATGTGTCGTTCTAAAGTGACAATTACCTATATCGGAGACTATCATATCCTCGGAGGCATCAAGCTCGTGAAGAATCTCTCCCCAGGGGTTAGTTAGCTGGGTATGTCCCCATGCAATGTATCCTGGTGGAGAACCACGAGCTGGCGATATACAGGCGACGTATAATTGATTATCGTTTGCTCTGCCACGCTGCAGCAATGACCAGTGCAGTGGTCCAGTAGTCATGTTGAATGCAGCTGGATATATCAACATCTGGCAACCTGGTTAGCGAATGAAGAAAAATGGAGGAACAAAATACTGATGGACGATTTTTAATCCGTGTTGGCGAAATGCAGGATTCGCACTTTAAATTTAATCTTTTGCAGATAAAATTCACCCTTTTGTGAATAAAAACGCTCGTTTGTAAATAGAATTCACGCTTTGACAAATAAAATTCACTACTTTCTAAACAAAATTCATCCGTTTGCAAATAAAATCCACCCGATTTCCATTAAAATGCACCCTTTTGTAAATACTATTCAACCCTTTGCAAATAGAATTCACATTTTTACAATAGAATTCACCCTTTTTCAAAATAAAATTCACTTCTTTGTAAATAAAAATCGACCCTTTGCAAATAGAATTCACGCTTTTAAAATAGAATTTACCCTTTTTCAAATGAAATTCACCCCTTTGTAAATAAAATTTACTCCTTTTGCAAATAAAATTCACCGCTTTGCAAAAAAAATTCAACTCGTTGCAAATAAAATTTACCCTCTTGCAAATCAAATTTACCCTTCTACTCATCCTTTCAGCAAATCAAGTACTTCTACTAAAATATTTTATGTAAAAAAACACCAAATCTAAACTAGGTAGCAAAAAAACAAAAATTCATTGCAAAAAGCTATAGATATTTACTATTTGATTTAATAACTGCATTTACTCATAATGGCGAATTATTGTTAGATTAATTTTACCTCTATTACGATAGAGTCGCGCCATTTCTTCGAATCTGATGTCGTAGCAAATCCCAATTCCAATTTTGCAGCCATTTGCTTCGAACATCGTTAAGCCATCGCCCGCAGTCAATGAATCACTCTCGCGGAAAGTCATTTTCCCCTTAATGTCGATGTCAAACAAGTGCATCTAAAAAACATTGAATCGCATGATAAAATTTTCCTAAAGAATTACCCAAAGAATTTTAATTAAATTAATGAATTTCTAACTGTAAAAAAGTGCCCAACCGTTCTTTATTTTTTAATATAAATATGCGTGACCGATTATGTAAAATAATAAGGTTGCCCTCTAAGAATGTGTTAATAAAAAATTAGTTGCCTTTTTCCGATAGATATAATATAATCTGGTCCACAAATTCTTAAATGGTTTTAAAAGTTAATATAAATAAATCATCTAGGAATTTATGAGGCACCCTATATATCCAACCATTGAGAAACTACAAATCATAATACTTATACAATTTCTTAATACCAGAAAAATGTAAATTTCAATGCATTTTTTAGCATAATGTGAACATATGTTGTTTCTAAGCATTCATTCAATAATAAATATCTCTCTGCACGTATTTCATTTCGTTCATAACGACAGCAGGAAATTTTTACCTTTCTATGTTTCGCTATCATGGTTCCATCTGGTGCCCAAACGGTGCAAGTGTTGTACAATTTGTCGTTCTCTCTCTCGGGTATTGTACCACCAATCACGTAAATGTTATTTTTCTTGGCAGCCGCGGATAACGCGGCAGTCGTTTCACCATCGGGAATGGTCTCCGCGTTTTTCGCGAAATGAGCTGCAGTTTTTAGGAGAAAGGTGCACAGTTGAAGGAATACAATAAATATTTATGAGAATATGTTAAATCCGTTCGCTGCACCTGCTTGTCGAGAGATACGTGCATAATGGAAGAATGACATGAAACTAACGTAAAAATCGTTGCATTTGCATTGTGGAATATGCTCAGAATATTTCTACGTCTATGTATTTCAAATTTGAAAGCGAATATTATTATACAGAAATAATCTATTATTGATAATTGTAAATATTTCAAATTCAAAGACATCTATTATTACATAAAAACAATAGAGTTATTGTAAATACTATTTAAATTTCTCTCGATTTTTTATAACAAAACTTTTTGTTAATTGTCACCAATATTGCTTATAACGTCAAAAGAGAAAATTGTTTATACTATTTCTATATAAATATGAATTATAAGACGTACTGATTCAAATTACTATGTTATATTGATCTTATTATAAAATAAATTCTAAAGATTATATTAACAGTCTCTTCACAAACAAAGTAATGTACTAATAAACGAACATTCTACTTAGATGTTCCTTACAATAGTCAAAAACTTTCGAAACTACTCATCACAAAAAGATTTTCGTATCACAGACTTCGCGCTAGAGCTTTTAAATATTCGCGCCACACCGCGTACCTTAAATGTCTCTAATTGGTCAATGACTCCGGCAGTCCTTTTCGAAGCTCGGACGGAGCAGAACGCGTAAGACATTTTCATCGCAAAATTAACAATATACCGCGTAATATCATAAAAAACTTATCAATTATGCTCGTGTGCGCGTCATTGTAATCTTTCGTCATCGTAAAACTGAAGTGTACAGTGAAATGAAGCAAAAGGACCGAAATAAGATGACGACCTTTCTCCCACCTGAATCACCGACACACAAGCATCACAAACACAAAGGCAAGTGCTATACTTTAAGTCGACTGATATGTTATTAAAGCTATTAAATTTCCAATCATCAGCCTACTCATAAAGAACAATCATATTAGAGTAAAGAGAAACAGTCAAAATATTACATGTTCCATACGGCGAGTTGAAACACTCGGGGAGTGCAATAATATTAGCTTCTTGTTGCTTTGCACGTTCAATGAACGAAGTGGCTCGCGCTATGTTCGCGGTTTTATCGTCACTCACTGCGAGTTGTACCAACGCCAAACGGAAAGCTGAAAAAAGATATTTAATGAAATAAATGTACTGTTTGAATGTGTCCTTAAATAAGTTCTATATTTTTTCGATGAAGGATACATACTAGACATTGTGCGTAGTCCTTGTTTAATGACGTTCGTACGTAGCATGATACTTTTCGAGGTTATGAACAAGTGTTATCCATATGACGTAATGTAAATGAGCTCTTTCAAAAATAAAAACTTTCTCTGGAATATTTACGTACTTCCTGATTAGATATGAGATTCCGTTTTATTGCTCTGAACCTATGACATGTTTTAAACTAGATTTCTTGAATTTTTTACTGTGAGGCATTTTATTTCGAGCGTAATTTTGGTGATTTAATTGTGATTGAGGAAATGAAGATTGGTTTTTGATATTGTCTTGCTCTCGTAATTAAGTTACAATTTTGTGCTGGGTTAAAGATTCGTGTGAGCGACGTGTAAAAATAAGTTTTATTACAAAAATGCATAGAAATGAGCTTGTACAGTTTGTCGACGAAGTAAAACAGTTTCATGATTTTCTAATTGTTGTTCATTCTATTATCGAGATCTTGACCTCCCACGTTTTTTGTGTTTCCTTCGATCTGTATATTCGGAGTCCCTAGATTTCCTATCTTTTGATCTCTCCTTGTCCTTCTTCTTGTTCTTTTTACTCGACCTTTCAGAGGAGCTGTCGTGTCGTCTGTGCTTTTTAGATTTCTTTGTCTTCTTTGATTTATATGTATCACTACTACTAGACCTACTCCGTCTTCTTGCTCTCTTTCCATAATCACTATCGCTGTCGCTCTCAGAGTCTGAATGTCGTTTGCGACTCTTTGACTTTTTGTCATTTGTCCTTTTCGACTTATTCACTTCTTCTTCTTGCATTTTTTTCTTTTTCTTCTTCCTGTCGACGTTGTTTTTCCTATCGCTGTCACTACTCTCAGAGTCATCGGAAGAGGATGATCTCTTCCTTGTAATGTCTTTGACCTTGTATTCTTTCGTTTCTTTATCCTTGTATTCTTCATATTTCTTGGCATCTAAAATCAATTCCATAGAATACTAAAGGCTAAAATTTCTAAAATTATTGCAGTATTTAGGGAAAACAAAGGGACTTCCAAAAATAGTAAAAAAGAGTTTCAACATGCAAGGAATGTTCTCTAACGTATTTTCATAATTCTTAGAGCCATATAATACATTTATATATAAATAATATATTTAATGTATTAAATTAATGAAAGCAACAGAAATTTACTATTTTAAAAGTCCCTTATAGACTCTGATCGTTCATACTAACTGAGAACTTTTGAATTCTTCGAGTATTCCGATTTGGTGACTGGCTGTACCATAAATTCGTTTAAAGATACACTTTTTCCTCCCAGGGCCAATTTTACTATTAACCTTCCAGCATCGTCGTCGAAGCCTTCTATCTGGCCATAGTTGTTACCCTGCTTTCCCGCAATAATTTTTACAAACGTTCCTTTCTCAATTTTAAGTTCCTCCTCTGGTTTCTTGGAATTTGTAATTTGCTTCTGTAACGTTGCTTTATCCGCTCCAAGGCCCATTCCTTTTGGACGTAGTTCAGGTATAACGGCAGGTACAATTCTGGAAAAATTGTCATTCAGTGATTAAGAGATGTAAATAATTAGTTCTTTAGTGTTGCACTGCGATTACATAGTGAAAATACAGCATTTAGTTCGCTTAACCGTTTTAGTGCCCCAGGTTTACCGGGAGGGTCATTTTGACTCGTTTCAAAAAAGTAAGGGAAAAAACAGAATTAAAGAAATGAATATATATCGAAACTTATTTACTTCAAGGCCTCATAATTTTGAAATTCTCTATAACTCGCGTCGGTAGAGATAGGTATACCAAAGTGTCAGTAAACCCAATGCTAAAAAATCTGTGTTCGATAGTCTTATGCGTAGTGATGCATTTGCTTCATTTAACCCATTCGAAACGGATTGCACACATGTACTGCATTTCCGAGCCAAAAACAGTGGTTACACACTGTGTGTTAAATGGCATAGTAGTTTTTAATACAGTACGTGGGCAACATGATTGTGCTGTGTGGCACTAAAACAGTTAAGATAAGACTCGTACTTTTCATTTTTACCAATCCCTTTGCCTGGTTGCCAGCCCATTCCACGCAACATGGCGAGTCCAAAGGCATCGACAGGAATTTTTTCATAATCTTCCAGTGTACTCTGTAAAAATATTTATTGTTAAAATAGTAGTTACAAAAAAATTATTTTCCCTAGAGATATTTGTATTCTAAGTAGCTAATGATAGACGTGATGCCTTTGAATCTATCTCTTGTTTTATTAACACATTGTGTACGGCACTATGCTGTTTCAATGTGGTTCCATATTTTTAAGCGCTCCAGAGATTTGTTATATTGTATATATCCGATTATTTTGTACTCTTCTGGAAATTCGATATACATTTATTTTGCTAAGTATTTGTCATAAGACTATTCAAAGCTACATTGCTTGAGTAAAGTAGTAAGGAGTCTAGAGTAGTCAGTTTGCCAAATAAGAGATATCTCGTTACCCATACGCAATGTGTTAATTATTTATTCTAGAAATGTGTGTTGTTATAATGAATCACATACAAATAAAACTGACTAATTAGAATTTACAATGAAAATGTTATAGGAAAGAACGAGTAATGTATGAACTCTATAAAGAATCACCTGTGCTTGTCCTTTCAACGACTCATCTTCCATCAAGGGTAAAGTGAACACCTTTGCATCCGTGTCTTTCTTTTCAGAGGAAGTGAGATCTGCAATGATTTCTTTAGCTGCCTGTTCTTCCAAAGAGACAACTTTACTCTCATCATTTTCCACTGGCTCGGTTTTTATTTTGACTGGGACATTGGTATCGGATAATAGATTTCCATTAGATAAGTCGGAATTTTCTACTTTCTTAGTATCTTCCTCTTCTATCACCTCTTTCTTGATTTCTATCTTTTCTTTGCCTGCCTTAGGTTCAAAGATATCAGCGTCAATTTTATTAACAATCCTATCATGCCATGTTTTCGAGCCTAGTAACGGAATAACAAGAGGTTCATCCTTCTTCTCTTCTCCGCTGAAAAACAAATCTTCTTTGGAGCTCGCTTGATAATCTTAGCTATCCTTAGGCTACTTTTATAGGTTATGTTGAGGTTAGGTAAATATACTTGAAACTTTTATCGTTCAACTTACCCTATTACTTTGATACTCTTTTCATCGAGACACTCGATATAATCAACTTTCTTCTGCTCTGGTTGCACGGTATTTTTTAATACAGTCTTCTTAATGGATTTCGCAAATCCAAATGATATCTTTTTTCCCTCCTCTGCCATTTTTTCGAACTTTCACGCAACACTGTCCGTGAAATCAATAGCTGGACAACTTAAGTACACAATTGCGATAGTCTACACGTCATAAGCGTCATGATTCATTAGTCTGTATAAAAATGCTATGAATTAAATGAATTAAAATAGCAACATCGGATACTTGTCCAGTGCATACAGAAATATAATGTTAAAAAAATGTATGATGTACCTAGATTGTATTTTCGCATGTATTACCTAGAATGGATGTTGACGGTTTACATGAGAGATAAGTGCGATGTTGGATTCCGTTGTAAATGTTGTTTGATAGAAAGATTTATTAAGGCTGTTGTTTATTGCATCCATTCACATTTGCAAATTTTTGCAAAGGCAGCTAACAGAGTTACTTCAATGTGAGAACTCAGTATTATTAGATAAACATATAATACAGTTAAGGTAGGAACTCGTATCATCGACATTTTAAATGCAAGAAGGCGGTAAAATCAATGTCATGTTCAAAGAAAATTGTTCTAACTGGATTTTGATTATTTATTAGCATTGTTATGTAAAAGTCATTGTTTCTGTATAAAAATCTCGTCTTTCGTATTTCGGAATACCAATAAATTAGGGGATTGAATGTAAATTGTATGAGATTTTCTTTTTGGGAGAAGAATTTAATCAATGTGCAAGACTTCAAAGAGAGCGGACGGAATTGACGCAAGTGATTGAAAGAGGCGGAATTATATTTATCAAATATTGTTCAGTGTTATTGTTCTGTTCAGTTAATTATATTTGAAATTCCGCGGATTGTTTCAAATTAATAACACTTACTATGCAAGTTACTGTTGCTAAAATGTTCTTTCGCAAAGAATTTATTGCTTTGCCGGAAACAGCTCAAAATTTGAATTAAGTGACCCTTCTACGGCCCCTATCGGCCCCTTTGTGGACCACTGGCGGGCCGCAGGCCCTTTCAAATTAATTAAACTAATATACAAATAAAATAAAGTATTTTTTCAATGCACAGGTATTTACTTAAAATGTATTTATTTTCTAATATAATACAGCAGGAGGAAATATACAAATAGAGTACTTTGAAGATATTTGTACATTTTTTTGCCCACAATTACTATTTATATATATGTTTGACTATTTTATTCTACCCTAGTTTATGCATCGTAGCGCATGACAGAGCCATTATGCATCATGTTGTTCGGAACTCATTCAGGCAACTCTATTTTCTACTTGTACTCTCTATTCCGTTCTTTTTGTCCTCGCGGGAAATTACCCCATGCAAATGCAAAGTGAAAACGACTGTTCCCTGAAATTTATTATGTTGCTCAGATCGCCGGAAAGAATTGTGTGAATGTAAATGTATTAAATTTAAATTTGTACTATTTGCAGAAGGTAGTTGGTATTTTTAGAATAATCCTCTGTATCTACCTCGTATTGTAAAACATGAATGGAAACCAATCCACTATTAAGAAATCGATAGATTAAAGGTTAACTTAATCTCTACAGGCGACATGAAATTAAACTTAATCTCAGTGATTGAGAATCGAAATATTTGATTCCGTATGCGTCATTGCTACGCGAGGAATAATTTTGAAAAATTCTTTCGGAATCTGGAACTTGAATTCAAGCTCCCCGGTCACGATTTCAATTCTATAACTATATCAGCCAGCCGTAACCTCCCCCTACTCCCGCCCAAAAAAAATCGTTTCAATCCTGAAAATTGAATATGCAGCCCTGATTTGAAGTCAAATACAAAACCACCAAGGTTGTATCGTATTAACCCCTTCCTGTACTTTAACGAGTCTGACTCGCGATGAAGATTTTGGCGCAAACATGAATATCACGAGCCATGCTCGCGAACAGAAAATCGGATCAAACTTAAACATCACCGGTAGACACACAGATAGATAGGGACCGCATGAAAGAAGCCGCACAAAGCAATATTCAGAAATTTCATAAACACTTATAACAAATAATTTTTTACAACATATTAGAAATTTTTTTTTTTCTAATAAGCAAAAAAAGTTGTGCTTAGAAAATATGTCAAAGATCTATCAAACTGACTTTCTCGAGCATCAGTCTGGTTTGTGTACCACGCGTTGACGTCTACCACTTGGGCCCGAGTTTCGTCGAGCTAAATAGCACGCGAAGGGGTTAAACAATAGCGCCAAAGAATCTGAATTCAGGTTCCAGAATTAAAATTCAGCCTCCCCAAGCTTATAACTTTATCAACGTTCTAAAAATTGTTCTTCTCCCTCACAAATTGTTACAATTTCCAAAATTGAATATTCATCCCTGATGTGCAATGAAATTTAGAATTACCAAGGCCCTCTGATAATGAATAATAGTGTCAAAAAAATCTCTTAATGCTAAGAGCTTGAGTTTAGCTTAACAAAGACTGTAACTTCACCAACTTTCTATAATCTGTTGTCTCTCACCATAAATCATCTCAATTCCCAAAACTAAATTCTAGTCAAATGTAGTACCACCAAGGTTCTCTTATATTAACACGTTCACGGACAGTAAAAATGTCAGTGAGCTACAAAAATAGACAGGCAATTTTTTTTTAAACTAGTATTATCCGAAATCTGATTAGTATTAGACATACAATGAATGCTATAGCACAGGGGTGGCCAACCCGCGGCCCGCCTTGAACATTTTTGCGTACCGCGAGATTAGCATTAGTATCATTATTATTATATTACTTATGTTTACATGTAAGAATAATAGTAAACACAATAATAATAACTCATTATATTTCAATTTTTCACTCTGAAAAAGTGCCTATAGTGAGTCTGAATCTAATATATAGGGATATATAATTTTATATGCGGCCCGAGGAGTTACGATGCATTTCCAAAGTGGCTCGCAAGGTCATTTGGGTTCGCCACCCCTGCTATAGCATCTACGACGATATATATGTAGATCAAATTTTTCAGCTAGGATGTAGTGAATGCTATAGCATTCATTCATACAATACATAAGAAAAAGAGGTTTATTATAGTTTCATTAGATTATTTATTCAACAGTAGATCTTTATTCGACTACAAATACAAAAAATTGATAAATTAAATCCATAATTTCATAGTATGTATATATGTAAAAAAACTAAATATATCAGTCAATCATTATGATGCCTCACTATAGCGAAATGTCTAAGCATTTCCAATGCACATTGCAGAAAGCAACGGTAACTATCAGGAAAAAATGTACAATGATAGATGCTGCTCTCTCTCAGAAGTCTACGAATTATAATTGCTATAGCATTCACGTCAAGTCAACTTCTATTTAGTTTACTCAATGTACCGGCTTAAGGAAATTTGTAAATAGGTACACGGAGGAAAGATAAAATAATATGAAAGTACCTAATGAATTAATTGGTCATTACTTTTAAATGTATATTATTTACAAAAATTTAAGTTTGTATAAAGTGTAACAAATAAAAATTAGCTTTAAAATTTGAATGCTGTAGCATTCACATCTGCGAACGTGTTAAATAATAGTGCCGAAAAAATCTCACAGCGTCAACAATTTGAATCCAGCCCCACCAATCCTATAACTTCACCAACCTCCTACAATCAGTTCCCTCCCCCCACAAATCCTCTCAATTCGCAAAATTTAATATTCTCCCCCAATTTCCAGTCAAACGCCGTACCACCAAGGTTCTCTTATACCATATAATAAGGTAAAAAAAATCCTCCCTTTTTAAAAATTTCAATGCAAGCCAACCAATGAAGAATTCAAGTCTATTACATCGCCATCCAACTAAAACATTTCCCCCCTCCCCAAAAATCATTCAAAAGTCCCATCACTCCGCTCGTTTCGAACACAGTGTCACCCAGACCCTCTCCCGCGTTCTTTCTCGCGGCAGAAAGAAACCGTTTATCTATCCGCCGAAGAATTACAGTTAAAAACGGCGGCCAATTGAGAACGGTAGTTAAGTCCTTTGGTAGAGGGGTAAGCGTGGCTCAGCCGTGGCAACTATACGGTATGCAGATACGAAGCCGGGGTAAGCCCCGTAAACCGGGAAGCCGTACTCCGCGGACCGTAGTAATCGTAGTAACTCCGGCGAGTCAACGGCACTCCGAAGCCGCGGACGGACTGGTATATCAGGTAACTTTTTGTGTTTATCTACCTCTGTATATGCGATTCTTCTTACTTGTTTTATGTTGTTATCCTGTTATATCTTGTTCCTTATTAATTTTCATTGCTTTCGTGTTTACTGTTGGTGTTTTGGTTTATATTATTGATCATTTTTCATTTAGATAGAAAGTATTGTTTGTGAGTTTTCGACGCTGTTTTCTGTGAGAATTTTTGAGACAATGTGAGTAGGTGGATTTGATGAATTTTTAGATTTTGAGTGGTTGGTTTATTTGTTTTAAATGCCCTGAGAATTTTGAGCTTTTGGAAAAATGGAGGTTTGATGTAAGTGGGCGAGGAATTAGGCAAAATTCGGTTTTGTTTTTTCTGGTACTTGATCTTTTTTGGTAGATATTGTGATGTGGTGTTAACGTTTTTGTACAATTGTCATCGTGTCTTTGGTAAGGAGGGATGATTTGGGTATTTTTGAGAGATACTATCAGTGTCGAATGTGTTTTTTTCTACCGTTGATTTCGTAGCTTCCTCGAATTTTTTGGCGGTAAAAAGTTGTATTTTTAATGTGGGCTTACTATAATTTCTTTATATCGTAATTGAAACTTCAAGCGTCTAACGCCGTTGTACATGGTGTCCACTGCCACCATGACTGTCTTATTTTACGTTATTAATATTTTAAGTAATTATTGTGATATCATAAGTGAGACGTTACTTATTAATTTTTATTATTTGCTACCCTCCATAGTGCACTATTATTATTTGTTACCTTAACCACCTCATATTAATTGCATGGTACTATGATAGCATAATTACCGGTCTTCTTATCGTTAGTCTCTAAAATATAAATATAAATAAAATAAGTAGTTTAGTCTCTAAAATAATTATTTTTATTCTATTATCAGTTAATTACAATTAATTAGATAGTATTTTCTACAGTTGTTAATGCTATCCTAACTACGTGCTGTGAAAATACCAAAAAACTGAAAATTTTAAAACAGTTATTATTTTTAAATTTACTTATAGCGTTAGATCCTAAAAAGAGTAAATTTATATTGTAAGAACTTGTTAAAGAAAAATATGATGAGCTGTAGTAACTATAATAATAATTATTGTGTACGGTCTTATCGAAGGCGGAAAATTTGAAAATGACCTTAACTCATGGAAAGGTTTCTCACCCTTGACCTTAGGGTGACTATTTAAACATTTAACATAATGTTCTATTTAAACATTTCTTGATACTTGTACAGTTTCATGTGGGCAGGCTGACAGATTAGATTGTAAAAAATTCATATTGTACTCGAAGACAGTCATGTGGGCATAAGATAGATGAGAATACGTTTAAAACTATCAAAGCCCTCGTCGATATTTTAACGAACGGAAAGTTTTGAGCGAATGCAAGTTCAGAAACTTACTAAATAATGTATGTACAGCTGAATTTTTATGAGGAAAGGATAAAGTTCAAATAAAAAGGAGAAAAAAAAATATAAAGTGCAAGTAATGTGTAAAATATTGTCTAATTAACGTTGGCACAAGAAGACGATTAAAATTTAGAAGGATTTTACAACTTTTAAGACTTTCAGATTCTCAGAGTTCTAACAGCTTCTTCTTAATAAGTCTTAAAATTATAAAATAATTATAAAGTACAAGAATAAATACGTTTTCGCCGTGAAAATACAGTTTTAAGTGGCTTATGATTAGCGTTAAACTCGCGTGACTAAAAGGTGCTCATTAAAATCAAACTCGGCTTCCTTAACGCGTTTACTGCTTCAATTATTTTATTCTTTTCTTTGATTGTATCACAGCAAATACTTGATTATTATTAGAGAAAACCTCGTAATCGTAAATAAAAATATTCATTTTTAGGACAGCACAATTTCTTTGAGCGAATCGTGACAGAAAAGAATAACAGGGCACTACACATTTTTATCAAAATAGCTACGACTTCTGAATCATTTAAAATCGAGTTCAAGTCCAAAATTTTCGAAAATTTCAAATTTTCAAGACTTCCATGACTCATAAGACTCTCAGTATCAAAAATTAAAAATTTAAGAGATTTCCGAAACTCATAATATCAGAAGTTAAAAAATTGTTACTACTTGTAAAACTTTCAAAACTTTCAAGATTTTTAAGACTGCGAAAACTTGGAAGACTTTCGAGACTTTCAAAATTTATAAGACTTTCAAAAGTTTCCCAACCCAGACCTAACCTAGACTATTAAGACTTTTAAAACATGCAGCAGTTTTAAAATTTATAAGATTTTCAAAGATTTCTAGATTTTCTGGACTTTTAAGACTTTCAAAACTTTCAGGTTTTTAGTACCAGATTCGAATTCCGCTCAAAGTGATTCCAATTTTTCGATACTTCTGCAATCAATCACTCTCAAACTACATTGCGCACTTTCCAAAAATTTCCTAATTTCTCATTACACGCCACAATAATTATAAATCTCTCAATAATCAATAATAATCAATTTTCCCTTCTTCGATCACGACATGTTTCCTAAATAGAATATATTGGCATTTGTCTAATAGTTCACAGCAGGCAAAATCTTGAGAATCGAAAGGCAACGTCTCTTCAATGTGAACGAGACAAAAAGCCCAGAACGGGATGTCACGGTATAGCGGAACAAATCTTCGAGTATCCTCTTTCTTCTCTTCTTCCTCCTCCTCCTCTTCCTTGTATCTCCGCCGTTACCATCGAGATCGCACAGTTACATTCACAGTTATCTCGTCCGCGGACCGTTTTATTTTGCAATTAGATTTCGACCTTTCCTTTAATTGCCAGCTACCGTGGACGGAACTGACAGCCTTGCTAAATTAACACACCTGGCGCATAGCGCGAGTTACACGCTTGATGCTTCATTCCTTTTGTTGCTTGTTACACTGCCTATCTATCAGCTGCACATTCCTGCAAGTGTCATTGTTCCGTACGAATTTCTATAATTGGTAGGAAGATTCACACTGCTTGCGCCACTTGCGATCAAATAAACGGTATCGTCGAATGAAAATATATAATTTTTAGTAGTATTAACCGAAGGGAGTTGTCTACATTCTGCTCTCTATTAAACTCTATATAGAACTCTAAATAAAACTCTATAGCTCTATGTTAATAATTGGTAGGAAGATTCACACTATTTGCGCCACTTGCGATCAAATAAACGGTACCGTCGAATGGATGTACATAATTTTTTGTAGTATTAACCAAAGGGTGTTGTCTACATTCTGCTCTCTATTAAACTCCATATTGCATTCTAAATTAAACTCTATAGCTCTATATAAATAATTGATAGGAAGATTCACACTATTTTTGCCACTTGTGATCAAATAAACGGTACCGTTGAATGGATGTACATAATTTTTTGTAGTATTAACCAAAGGGTGTTGTCTACATTCTGCTCTATATTACACTTTATATTGAACTCCATATTAAACTCTACATTAAACGAATTTCTGCTTTTCCACGAGAAAGATATCATCATTGCTTCTAATCGGCGAAATGATCGGATACGGTGAGAATAGGTACACACAAAGTGCCGGTACGGTTAGTGTTAAGTGGATTTTACTGTTAGAACTAAATAAAGTTAGTAGTTTATAGTGTGCGCTCTCTGTCTCTGTTCTTATTATTTACTATATTTCTCTAAACTTTAATAGCTTTTTTATGTTGTGTATACCTTTATGACACATTCTTGTATCGTATCAACATTCTGTGTCATTATTGCGCCCGCATTTTTTGTAATTGGCCGCAACATTAAGTGATTCTTATTGGTAGAAGTAAGTAAAATTAGAAGAAAAACTCGTAGTTTGCATCAGTTATTATACTTCTCTGAACTATAGTAATCTGTTTACATTTGCGTATCTAATTTTGTATACATTCTCTCATAGTGTCAACATTCCGAGGCCACTGTTGCACGCGCATTTCTATTATTCGCAGGAAAAGTTAGCAAGCACTACAACTGTTTCGTGTTAATGGTCATATTTTTCTCTCTTTTTTACATTTTACTCTCTCTCTCTCTGCTTTTATAAATGATTATATTTCTCGAAATTAACATAGAGTTTCTTATATATTTGCTATTATTCTATGTTATAACATTAATTATGACATTAATTGAATGACGCGTGCACATTTCATTAATTGGCACACTACTTAACACATTATATGTGAGTGTTTTGTAACGCCTCATTAAGACGCAAGTGGAAAACTTGTTGAAAAATTTGCACGAATTTTATTTTCACAAAAAATGAATATAAACTGGAAACTGCTTCCTTCTAAATTCGAAAATATACTTAAATTTTCAATTTTAAGTGAGTAATGCTACGAATCGCCTTTTTTAAACTGTCTATGCACAATTTCAAAGAAATGTGTTAACCGATTTCTACAACTACAGGAAATTAATTTTTCATAGTTTTTGTTTTCTACCTCTGCTGTTATCATTCACTAAATTTCTCTCAACTTTAGCAGTCTTTTTATGTTGTGTATCTTGTAGATACTAAAAGTGATAACAATACCAGTTAAATCCAGAAAACAAAAATAAAAACAATAAGAAACAAACTTTAATGGCTTCGTTTATCCTCAACTCTATTCAACACCACAATCAAATTCCTTCTTAATTACGCCCACCACGAAAACCAGAAAAACGAATATCCGAATAAAACCAAGTCCCGGTAACAGGTTTCATTCATAATCACCGATTTCGTCATTCCCCAGGAGGATTCGTTTAGGCGTGAATCCTATGGTGCATTGAACTCGCTCGGCGCCAGTCAGTGAATTAGTAAGCTGAATTCTGGGCCTGATTTCGCGGCAGAATACCGCGCAGAGTAAATGTGCCCCACCGAACAATCGGCCGGATCTACCTGTTCACCGGAACTTCGTATAATACCGCGGAAACGGCTGGGAAATGATATTTTTTTTTTTATATGGGAGACTCGAAACGCTCTTGCTCCGAGGACGATTTCATCTGACCGGTGGATCTACCGGACGGAACGGTCATTAAACGTCTGTTGGGACAGTTTTTTTATTTTTTTTTTCAAGTAGTTGCGTTTTGGTGAAAGCATTGGGTGACATTGAGGAAAAAAAAATTAATTGAGTTAGAGCAGCGAGGTTTTAATAATTCTGTTTGACCTGATTGTAGGAATTCTGCACTATACTGAAATTTAATTATGTACGATGAGTTAGATATAGGAGTCAATGAATTTGATTTTTTGAGTGGTATTTTATCTTTTTATTTTTAATTTTGCTTTTTTTTGTATTGAATTTTATTTTTATCGATTAAAGGAATATGATGTGCAGGTTTGTAATTCTTTTGTTTCGAATATTTTATTAATTTTTCACCAATAAAATGAACAGCTGTTAGAAATTATTTATTTGGCATAGTTTAACAATTTTTTGAGACAGATTTTCTCTGTATATTTTTAGATGATTGAATAAGGAGTATGTTATTAATTCGCCATGCTGAGAATGATATTGACCGAAAGAATAGTAGTGGCTATGGATTTTCTCTAGCCCAGCCATCTTTTAGTTGTCGGACTATAGGATGTTGGCATGCAACTTCCACCCTCAGGGAGTAGCCTGTTCGCTCGAGCTTCATCTTGAATAAACAAATTGGAACCTCCGCCTTTTTTTTAAGCTTTGTAATCTTATATACATCTGTTATAGTCGCAGTAGTTAAAAATGTTAAACAATAAATCTTCAGGTCTTGAAAATGCAGTAGGGAACATTAAAACTATAGGAGAATTAATAGCACTATCGAAAATTGACCAAAAACCACATCAAAATTGTGCCTTGGTAGTATGGGAGTTTTTTGTAAATCGGTCTAGAAGGTTCCGGACGGTTCGCCGTAACACAAATGATTGAAGAAAAGACGGACGTCGACGGAACGCGGACGACACGAGGACGAGAGGACAGTTAGAGTAGACGAACACTACAGCAGATAGATGTGTAGAGTTAAAGAGTTGACGAACGTGTATAGACGATTAGAGAAATAGAGTTATAGACAATTAGACGCATAGAGACACTAGACGAATAGACGGACAATTAGACGTGATTAGATGGACTATAGCGTTTAAATTTTATATTGTTTAAAGTGTGTGTGTGTGATCTAGGATAGTGCATTTCCCATATTTCATATTAAATTTAAGTTTCCACTTGTACATATCTATCTTAATTATATTTGTAATAATCCTACAGTAGTTTTAGTTTTAAATTTCCAAGCCTCCGTAAACAATCAAACAGCAGTCGAAAACTACAGTAATTAAATAGGTCGTAAACACTTTTACTTTCACTCTTTTAGAACAATCACAATGCAACAACTACTCTCAAAGCTACACCCGGTCATCTTTCTTCTGGTTGGAATCGACGCAGCCGGAATTGGAAAAGCATGGCGAGTTCTCCCATACAAGAACGACTACTGGAACCATCCCTCCTGGTCTCACTTAGGTTCTTCCGCTTTCGAAGTCCGGACCATAAGTGGTGTAGGTCGTCTCGTCCCCTACGAAGATACCGAGAAACTCGAAAAAACGTCTTTCAACAATCAAGATGGCCTCACCAAGGAATATCTTCAAAACCAAAACTCAGAATCCGTCGATCGATTTGACGATTCATATCACGAAATTGACGATCACGAGAATCCAAACAACGAAGCAGACATAGAGGATACAATAAAAACCATACCCCCAGAAAATTCAGACTCTAACCCTATGCAAGACTCTAAAAGTCTCTCTCGACCCAGGGTCCGAAGAGAAGCTGAAAACGAGACGAAAATGGAAAAAATCTCCACCACCAAAACCGTCCGTGACGTTCGCCTAAGTTCACCAGAGACTTGGTCTTCCAGTCAGCCAATTTCCGTTGAATTTCGTCATCGTGCCAGTCTGGACCAGATGATCCAAGCAGCAGATCACGAGGACGACCCTGCAACTGTAAGAAGTCATTACGCACCACGTGCAGACTTTATAACGAGTCATCACCGTCGAAGTTACGAGGAGAATCGTGAACCACGTGACATGATACCAGTTACTAGGCGAAGTTACGATGACTTCGACTCCCCCTGGCATAGAAACGCCATACGAGAAAGGGACTATGAACATCCTTCTTACCGTCGTGGGTACTACAGTTACTATTACCCCGATCGGTACAGAATGGATAGAGAGTACTATACTCGATCACCTAGTAGCGATCAATACTACTACGATCGATACAGAGACGACGATATGGATCTATACAGCAGAAGTAGGCAAAGTACAACGAAACCGAAGAGGATCATCTACTATGCTACTCTTCCGGAGATTGTTCGCAAACCTGTCGATCTTCGAAATTATCCTCGCACCTACGACGGTTTAAGATCACCAGTATCGAGAGATGGGACTTATAAACGTGTTCCTGGCAACGTCGATCCTAGCAGATACAGATACAGAAATCTTTACGACGGTTACGATTCCTATTCGAAAAGATCGAGCTATTTCGATAGACCTTACGGTTATCCTGAGGAGGATAGTCGACGCAAGGTGTCGCTAGCTGAGAGCCTGCGCAATGGCGATGCGTATGAGCAGACTGAGAGGAAATTGTCCAATCAGATTACAGTGAGAAACGATGGGAAACTTCCGTGGCCTGTGCAGGTGGGAACGGAAGTTAGCGTGAAAGATGAAGATAGAGCTTCAGGAAGAAAGGTTTTTGGGGAGAATAATGGATTTGAGAGGTTCCAAAGTGCTCAGTTGCAAAAAGCACCAGATGCTACCGGCTCTAGCGAGTTGCAGAGCGATAATTGAGAGTTTTGTTTTGGGTTTGACTCTTTCGCTGCGGGTTGAGGGATTGGGGTTTTCTTGGGTGGTGTTAGGAGGATTTCGGGGATTTTTGAGGGTTGGGATAAGTGGTTTTGGAATTCAGAGTTCATTGGAGTATGTATTTTGGGATTGAAGTAGTGTCGGGGATGTCATTTTTTTCGATGTTGGAGTTTGACATTATTTGTCGGTCCCTGGGGTCGGTTTAGACCCTAAACGTGATTTAATATGATTTAAATGTGCGTGAAAACATATTACTCTAAAAAAATATAGCATAAAGGAAAGATAAAAAATCTTGTTCTTTACAAATAAAATAGGTTATGGGTCAGAAAATACCCCAGGGACGATACTGTGTCCTTTTTAGGAATAAATGAAGGTTAAGACATGGTATTACTTCATTTCTGAAATCTATTATTATTTTTTAAATTATTTTTACTAAAAGTTTGAACTTCAACTTTCATATCCGTGCACTCTGGTTTAAAATGTTTGAAATGATGTCGCTACAATGCTCGAAATTAAATAAAATATTCTCTTTTTATATTTATGTTACAAAAATTTCAAATTAATACGCTTCATCACGAGTCATCCCTCGTTCAATAAGTCAGACCATCCGCAATTTAAAGAAAAAACGGGTTTCAAATTCTGATGTAACTCATTGTCCCATAATTAAACTGTTAAAAAGTAATTTTAAGTAATCCTAATTCAAAGTAATTCTCAATTATCATATTTGATAAATATGTTGACACTGCGCAACCGTATATGTATATAAATACATACTTGGCATTTACAAATAGTGAATGATTTTACACAACGTATATATACGGCCGCAACGGCGCGTTTAAAGACGCACATATACGACCGCAGCGAAAGAGTTAATTAGGGTCAATTCGTGTTATACGACACTTCACGATAAGCCTAAACAGTATTATTACATAGTATTGACATAAATTTGTTGTTCGTTGTTATACCGATGAACGATTTACGTCAAAATAAAAATTATTGCGCAATACAATTTTCAATCAACTTGCAATCGAATTTTAGAATAATCACATTCAGTTGTTCGAAAATTCCAATTCGGATTCATTCTTTATGGAATAAAAATGTCGACATAACAAATAATTTTAAACTACAGTGAAATTAAATGACATTTCAGAATGGAAAAAGGTATCCATGTATTTACAATTACAAAAGAAGGAGAAGAAGAAATTTAATGAAAATCGACCTTGAAAGTAGTCTTCTGACCTTACGGTTGCATGAACCAAGCATGAGAAAGTTCGATAGTTAACAATGACTCAATTCGATTCAATTGTTCTACTAAATTCTAATTACACTCATGAGAACCCAGTACAATTTTCTACCATATAAATCATTGCCTGAGAACTGAAGGTACCGTAATCTGAGCTATCATTAACTTCGAAACAGTAGAAGTAATCCGGATAATATTCGTAACGGTTCTTGATATTAGGACTATCATACATTTAAATATATTAAATAACTACTTTAGAGTAGCACGAATCAAAGGAATGAACCCCTTAACCTACGATTTCTTTTTTAATGGGACGTGCAAAGACTCAAAATTAATTCCTGAAATCAACTGGTTTTACTGATTTCTGATATTTCGCATAACTGAACGTGATATTAATAGTACAGAAATAATGAAACCGTTTCGTGATCGGGTGATATTGTCAATTTAATAGTTTCTGGAAGACTTCAAATTTTCCTATCCCATATTCCGCGCTACGAGTGTCACACGTAGTTGTAGGTTAAAGGCTTAATGATCAATACAATATTTATCCTAACTTCTTTATAAACCTAGATAATTTTTATAAAATTGCTAACTCAGTCAACTTGAATATCTTGGTACTTCTAGTGTTGATTTAGAGAATTGGGTACTAAACAATTTTAACAATATCTCCATTGCTCTCGACACTGTGGTTAATATATCATTCGCAAGCAATCCAAGCAACAATACGTAAATGTGGTGTTGATCAGGGTTAATTACGTCCCTGGCGCCATCTGGTCAGCTCGCAACGCTATTATTAAAGGCTACAATGTACATAAAGACCGCGCACAGAGAGAAGTCACTTGATAAGTGGTTTATTCTGATTGGTCCAACGGGTGAGAAACGTCCCTCGTCCTCACGCACTTTCGACTCTAATGTGTGATTGGCTGAAAAGAAATTGCCAAAACGATGGGAATAAGGTGATACGAGGACAGTCTCCCCTTACCCCATACCGCAAACCAAGTGACTTCTTCCTAAATTTTCTCAGTAACAGTGTCATTACAGTGTCATCACATTGTAACACCATCGAGAATTAAAATTCGGAATTTCCTCTAACAAAGTTCCAATTTTTGTTTTGTCTGAAAGTTTTGCAAACTTATATATGTCTGTTGTACTTCCAATGGTTGAAAATGTTAAACGATAAATCTTTAGATTTTCAAAATGTAGTAGGAAGATTTCGAAACGTAAAAGGAATTCGCGCGTTAACCACTAGGTGGCGCTGACGTCAGGCAGGCCTTCTTTTTAGTTTGTAACAATAGAATTATGTTTCTAGTATTTACTTATAAATGTAAGTACTTACAAATATTGTGGGTTCAGGAAGTAGAGAATGTTTCCCAAAGAGGATAATACTTCACCGTGTCGTGTCGTATAACGTGATGAACCAAAACAAATAGTTTGAACCGTTTTTATGGAAAATTTAAGAAATGAAATGTATTGTGATGTTTGGTGTCTCTCTTAATCATACTGCCTCTATTTATCCAGTATTTATATCGTTAAGAAATACGCTTCACTTTTGAGAAATTGAATGGTAAATTTATTTGTAGATCTTTTAAATTTCTGAAACAATTTTCACACACAACACATTTTAAGAAATGCAGCTTTTAGGTAAAACATTAAAGTTTTGCGAAAAATGGCATATTATTTGACAGATTTTGTACTTATATTATTTTATACAAATATTTTTTATTGTATCTTGATTAATATAATGACGTAGAAAAATAGTTTCTTTTACTTTATTTGAAAAAAGGAGAGATAGAAATTTCAGTGTTACCAATTTAATATCAATAGATGATGCAACAAATAAATATTGTTCCTGTTTATAAATATATGTATAAATACAAATTTGAAAGCGGAAAGAAAATTCCCACTGTATTCACAGATCTTTCATGGAATTTTATGTAATTTGGTTTTTGAAATTTCAGATATTTATTTTTTGATGGAATTTAAGATCTTTTTCTCAAAAGCATGTTGAAATTATATTTAAATAATTATCAAATGATTTAGATACATTATACTAAATACTGTAAATTATAGTTTTTGCATTGAGCTCATTAACTAAAGCTTATAATTACGGTTTTGGGAGGAAAATCTGTTTAGGGTCGGTGAAGGTTTCCAATTATATAAGAAAATTGTGGCAATTATTTAAAAATACTGACGACACCTCTCAATAGATATTTTATTGTATGTTAAATCAAAATACATTAGGAATTTTACACAAAAATTGTATTATAATAAATGAATTTTGTAAATCAATTACATAGATGATCCTCCATTTTTTTTCGTTTCATTGGCTTCTTCGTAGCTTTTTTGTATAAAAAATGGGAGAGGCTTTCGGAAAAATTGGTTTTTGATGTTATCTTCCCGAACTCTGTCAGCCAGATATTTATCTAAAGCAGGAAATTTTAATTGTAATTTCCTCATTTCTCGAAATTATACAGACGCCATAACAATGGTACCGAAAAAATTACAATTGAAAATTAAGTGGCGCCAATAGATGCAAAAATATCTTTTATATACAAGAAGTTGATGATTTGTCACCGTTATTTCATAAAATAAGTGGCATTATATTCGCTACTGCATAGAATAACTATGTATTATTGGCCTACAGAAAGAAGTCACTTGACAAGTGGTTTACTGTGATTCGCCGGACGGATAGAGACATCCCATGTTCTGACGTCATTTTCGATTCTAGTGCGTGATTGGCCGAAATGCGTTTAGTGATGAAATAAGTGTTTGTTTTTCGGTTGTCATTTGCCGAACTCAGATTTGAAGGATCAGTATGATGACAATAGGCGGTGGAAGGACAATCTCCCCTTACTCCGAATCACAAGCCAAGTGACTTCATTTCATTGGTGCCATTTATGATTAGATAAATCAAAAGTAACTATTATTTGCCCAGAGAAAGAAGTCACTTCATAGATGGTTTGCTTTGATGGATAGGGACGTCCTTCTTTCTGACATCATTTTCGATTCTAAGGCCGACAAAGTAGTTAACTCTTTCGGGCCCCATTGGGACATATAGACCCCAACGCATACTCAAACATATCCACTGGGCCTTCCCTTGCTGAGTTAAAAATCTTACTGGGCTATATTTTACCCATTCCTATTTGCTCCAGTAATGTCGATTTTGTCACGTTTTCAAGATATTTTACCATATTTATTGTTAAAAACCCATATTTGTCCTAAATAACCTCAAAACACAGAAAAAAATTGGGTCCCAAAGAATTAAGGATGAAATAACTGTTTAGGTTTCGGTATTATTTGCGGAGCTCAGGTTTCAAGGACCGATATGATGGGAATAGGCGGTGCAAGGACAGCCTTCCCTTACCCCGCACCACAAGCCAAGTGACTTCTTCTTTTGGCGGAGAATAGTTATGGTCAACTATTTCATGAAATAGTTGTTTTATGAAATAACTGAATTATACACTTTAACGGCAACAGATGAAAAAAGGGGATACCGAATTTTGAGATTTTCCTTTTATGAAACCAGATAGTTCTTCCGGTGTCATGTTCAAAATGCTGCAGGCTGTTTCATGAGCTTCTCTCTCGCTCGCTTCACTTCCGGTAAGGTCATTTTCTGCTTCAGTGTCGTCGTAATGAACGTGGATTTTCTTTAGCAATTCCTATCCAAATACAATTAATTGCAGCAAAGTAATTTCATGATAATATAGAAGATATTGTGATTTTTATAAAAAAAACCAATGTCATAACAATTTTTTTCTTTTATTTTATTAATAAATCGATGATAGGAATATAACAACGGAAATTCTATTTATTTATTATTATAGTGTTTTTCATTTATTCTCGTTTTTTCGAAAATGGTGTAAATTTTTATAGAATCGTTTTATACCTTGATGCCATTTGAATATTCGGTATTTTGATTTTCGACAGTGTTTATCTTAATTTTCATTATTTTTATCATTTCATCGTATTTGGCTTTGATCGAATCGATCTCTCGATGCATAGATTCCTCATATTTTTTTGCACATACATTTTCGGCCTGTAAAACGGTGAGTACATAAAAAATGGTAGGAAAGTGTCATAACAAAAAAAAAGATTGTGTTTGATATTTCCGTGAAACTACATTTGAAGGTAATTAACTAATTTTGTTTGTAACTTCAATGTCTTTCAATGCAATTTGCAAATAAATTTATCGACTAAAGACGTTTATCTTGGTAATAATAAAAAATTCTAACTTTTTCTGTAATATCAGTCTTTGATTTTTCAGTGTCACAAATCAATTTTGCTTTTTCATTGTTCAGATGTGAAATCTGCAATTAACAAAAAAGTCAATAATTAATTAGCTCAATGAACGAAGAGATGGAAAGTAATTATTTAATTCTCGTTTACAAGACGTACTTTCGTTTTCAGTTGTGCATTATTGTTTCGTATACCACTGATATCATTCTCCAAACCATTTATCTTCGCTAGTAATTGATCTTTCTCTTTATTAAGCTCGGTTAACTGACTTTTGTAACTGTTTAATAAAAATCCTTTGTTAGCATTCGCTGATTCCGACCTCAATAATCTGAAAATCATTTCGAATGTAATGAAAAGAAAATTACATTTTTATCATGGAAATCTTGCTATTAAAATACAATGCAATGACAATCAATGACTCAAGGTCATCCAAGGTCTGAAAAGAAAGTATCTCAAAACCGATAATTTAATCACCCAATGAAAAACTATTAAAATGTAAGATTTCGCTAACAAAAAATGAAGTATAAGAAATATATGTTATCCCTAAAAATTATTAACATATTAACTACCACGCGAGTTTCTGATGAACGGCGCTATTTAATTCCTTGAAATTCCATGTAATTTTCAAATTGCAATATTTATGAATTTTCTAAAACGTCTGCTGAATATCAGTCAGTGTCTTTAACACTAGATTTACGGAGCCAACTTGGCTCATTCAAAATATGATTACTATATATATAATATATTGGTTGGTTAATTTTTTTTTTATAATAAATCTTTCATTTAAATCGATTTGAAACTATTTTCTTTGCAAAAAACTTTAATTTTCTTGTATGAGTCAAATGTGCTCACTTCAGAAAGATAGGTAAGTATACCAACATCCATAAATCTACTGTTAGCGTTTCTATTTTAAAAAGGTGTGATTTTAATAGAAAAAGTTTCACTTCAGTAAAAATAACGAAGATAGCAAAGTACTGGCGGCCTTAAACGTGTTAATTCTTATAGTTTATACCATCGAATATTTCTCCATTAATTACAGCAATCATCCCAGTAATTAGATATTAATTATTTGATAAAATTGAATTGATAAATTAACTAGTAATTAAAGCTAAAAAATACAAAAAAGCACTAAAACATAACGTACTTATTACGAAGCTGAGCAATGGTCGCAAAATCTTCTTCAGCTTTCTTCTTCAGATTCGTAAGTTCCCTGCTCTTCTGCATATCTCGAAATTGTGTCGCGTTGCTTCTTTCATGCTGTTCCTTTCCGACTTTAAGTTCTATCCATTGTCGAGTTTCCTCGATCTTATTTCGCAGAGAAACATTCTCAGCCATGAGATTGTTCAAATTAATTTCTGTCGTCTCCATCTCTTGTTTTAACCTCTTGAAACATTTGTTCATTGAGTCGTACTTGGCGGTCGTATTTCTCAATGCTTTCTTCGACGCTGACAATTCTCGCTTAAGCTTGCCCGATTTCGTCATTGTTATTCGTAACTGAATATTTTTTGCAATAATTATTATAAATTACCCCGTACAATAAATAATATCAAAATGGTATAATTTTAATGGACATTTTATAACTGATAATTAAATTAGGTCTTGCATTAAGGCACTAACAGCGTGACCTTCAAATGCCCTTGAAGACTGTTTAAATGTATATAAATCTCACTGTTCTTCAGTGTTAGTACCCATGCCTTCAAAATCTCCATACGCTTCTTTTTTTTGCTTCCATACTAAGGATTGCAATATCGGACCAAAAGTTCAATACCGGTATCCGGTATTTTTTATATCTTAATACCGGAATACCGGTTTTAATACCGGTAGTAGGAATTTTAGAAATAGAAAGAAAACACAGGTGTTTCTTTTCAAAATTCAAAAATTTGCATACATTTTGTTACCTTTTTATGCAAATTATTGGTGACTCTTTCATGGCATCTCAAACGTCTGTGACATCTCGAATGAAAACTATTTTTCCTCTTCTCATTTATCGCACGAGGACCGAAATTTTCCAGGACAGATGTGCAAATTCGAACGATTCTTTCTTGCAGAACTTCGTTCTCTCTATGTGCCTCGGCTCTAACGTTCTCCAAAGTTCTATAAGAATGAAATTTTTTGTAGAATAGGACACTGTTATTCGTAATTCATGTAAATCGTGGTACTTCTTGCCTCTTGTATTTTTCCTTCACGACGGACTTGGTTCGCAGTGCTTCTTCGAGGTCTGCCTTAGCACGGGTTAATTTCACTTCGAGCTCCGAAACCAGAGATTCGTACCTGTTCGGATATTTTGTTTATGCAAATTTGTGAGAAAATTGTCGTAGAAGTTAAGTATTTTATCTTTATACTTTTCGTGTTTTTTTAGATTATTTTTTGTTCAATTTAATATCCCGTTTTTGAGTTCAATTAACGAACTATCGCGGTTGTGCCAATTATATTGTATACTGAATAGTATATTCAATATATACTGAATAAGTATACTGAATAAGTGCTTTAAGACATTTAGTTATTTATAACAAATATTGATGAATATTAATTTTGTTAATTATTATAATAACATAGTATAAATATTAATTATACTAAAGGCATTGATTTTCAAAGTTTAGAAAATTTATTATTATTAACATATTTCACATATTATAATAATATGTTTATTATCATATTACTAATGATGTTTCTGCTAGTTTTGTAATAGTCAAATATGATTTGCCATTTGCTGAGGTTTTACTTTTAGGTGGAAAGTTCATTCTATTTTTAAAAACTGAAATAGTTGACAAACTAATAAAAATATTGGCAGTGTGCTGAGGTATAATGTCCCAATAAATTTATATTGAATAGTTTTCCAAATTCCTTCTTATCATTGTACGCATTCTTCACCTGCCACCCTTCATTTTATATTGCTCATCCGTCGACAAAAATTTCATTAATCCAGCTCAATTATTTCTCACATAGTTTCATATTGAAAATTTCCGACAAATTTTACCGCGTATGAAAAACAATTTTTTCGTGAAAAAAAGTGTTTACTTTTCTCATCCTCTAATCATATTTTTTCGTAAACTCACTTCTTTTCCTGACTCGTTGATTCATCCTTTTTCGTCCAATCCTCTCTTCGTAATTTCCACGTTGATTTTGCAAATTTTGAATAAAAATTTTGTTAGTAATGTTTAGGTTTATATTTATAAATGCCCTTTATTCTAAAGCTACATCAGTAGATTGAAATCCGTCTTAGAAGTTTATAGATTTAACAACTTAAAATACTTCCAATTAAGTCGAAAAATCGGTAGATTGGGTCATTGGTTACGAATCTAAAGTAAAAGATTCCAAAAACAAAATGGCGAATTCAATATGGCTAACACGTGCATCAAAAAATTTATAATTGGGTGCAAAAATTAGCATTTTAATTTTATTGTGCTGCTGGTTAGAAACCTAAAGCAAAATTTCCAAAAGCAATATCTGGTTACAATATTTCAATAAGGAAAATTCTATTCTCTCGTCCTGTGCACATAATTGTAGTGCTGTATAACCGTAAAATATAGTGGTATTTTTCAATTTTTCATTTCATTTTGTAAATTAATTGTCATCGCTAGTGGTTAAAGAGAAATGATGGTAATCAGTAGTAAAATCGAAGTTTAGTCCGACGTAGAAAGAGAGGGGTTATAGATTCAGGCAGCTCTCTAAGAGCTGCTGCCCTCTCAAGAGCATGTTGGATATTTCTTATATCAGTCGGTAAAGAAGTGACAGTATTTCAAGGTTCTTTGTAGAGATAGCAATGCTATTAGATTCCGATATGAAAGTCAAAATATGTTCTCAATTTCACTGATTGTGAGAATTATTGTCTAAAATTTTGGTTTTTAAAATTGTTAAATCTGCCTCTCTTTTAAAATTGTATTTTTTATTTTAAGCGTTTATTTTAAAAAGTTAAACAATTGGAGTGATCGATTTTCTTGTCTGGGTTAAGTGTGAATTAGGATCTAATGTTCTTATGCCTTCCTTTTCTTCTAATATTTAGTTTAGTATGGAACAGTAAACTGGATTGAAAATTACTTTGGATATGACGTTACAGGCTGAGATTTCCAATTAATAGGTTTGACTATAAATCGCCGTTGATTTTTGTGGATTTTTCCTTCATTATCAATTAATATAATCGTCTCCGAAACTTAAAACCCACACAAAACTGTAGTCTTGGTCAGAATTAAAATTGAATTGCCAAAAAAGAAAGAAAAAAAGAATACAAATATTCATGGATAGCTCTAGTTTGTAAAACATAGATTTTACCACGAGATTGATAAACAAATTGAATAAGATTTTATAAATTTGTTGCAAACAATGTGAAGACCACCTAAAATTGTTTTTTTTCTCGATATATTTGAACATACTTACTCCTTGCTCCCTCTATTGAGGGCTTCTTCAATGAGCCATTGTGGCGCAGGGTCTTCTTCAAGGTTCCAAAATGTAGAAGACTTTTTCTGATCCAAGTAGTCGCAGGATGATGAAGTCTGATTTACACTTCTCATTTTTTCATCTTCAAAGGTTTGTTCTCTTGAAATAAGCACCACGGCTGATGTTTGAGTAGAGATTGCTCTCGGCTCCGCTAAAATTGTTTAAAACATATTCTTTGAAGTTTAAGATTATTCAACATGTTTAAAAACAATGTTTCCAATTTCCGAAAAGATTTTCTTGTACTTGTTATTTTGGATATTTATATTTTTCTTAGCATAAATGATTTTTTTCGATTTTTAATAAGACATTCTAAAATATTCTTTCTTGTTCAAGTATAAAACTTTAAAAAGAAAACCTTCATCTACATATTATTCATTAACATTTGTTTTTTCATTATGTTTTTCAGATCTTAAATATAAATGCATTTTGGCTGTTATCAATTGAGGTTACAATGAACAACTGACCCGTGCGCTACCGCTATCTGGGGCCGACTTCTCCAACTCTCTGCTACTTTTGCTGCGTCGGTAAGTCCCATACACACATATATATAGCAATAAAAATGTGTGCACTCAAAATAGAAATTTAACAAGTTTGTACTGATATCAGGTAAGACCTGCTAATTGGAATGAAATAATTATTCCTATGCGAGCATCATTATGCACTCGTAACAATGTTGACTGTTAGCTGTAAATAAATAAATATACTCTCGTTTGATAAGGCCCTAAAATTATTCGCGCAATAGATAAAGTACTTCGATTATCCAAGTGTACACCCCTTTGCATATTCGACGTGAGTAAACATCGGTTTTTCATTTTTTTTTCGTATGATCCACTTTTGCAAAAAATTTGAAAAATTTACAGTTTAATATTTATAGTGAACTTGGCGAACTGTAAAAATATAAACGTGACCACATTAACACTTTAGCTAGTGATATAAACAATTGTTAATTTTTAATTTATTTGATTATGTTCCAAGACTCCTAAAAATCTGAAAAAATTTCACGTTAATATTTACGTTACGGTATAAGTACTCTAAAAATATAAAGCTGTTCATTTCATATTTCTAATAAAAAACTATTCACGTACTTTTTAAATTTCTTAAAAATCGATTTGTCAATAAAAAATCTGAAAAAATTCTACACAGTCATCTCTCAATCATAATTCATCAATTAAAACCAATTCCAATCACCATAACATTCTCTCAAGGACATCAAAAGACCACAAGGTCACCGAAATATTTCACCCTTCCAACCGCAACGATCTTATCGTCTACACGATATCCTGTAAACCAGCGTGGGTTTAAATTCAGGGCAAAAACATTTACCCCCTTCCCCCCACCCTTAAAAAAAAATAATCCGATGTTCCAAAGGATCAACGATGTAAGAGAAAGATTCGTCTCTCCCCTAACCTCCGGCTCGGGCCGTATTATCGAATATTATCGGGCCATATGGAATTTCGGCCCTAAAATAGTCCCGTGCAGGAAATTGCTAACGACTTAAACGCCGGGGCGGCGCGCAGGGACCGTGAGTCCCATGGGCCCAGTTGTGATGGATGGTGGCCGAGCCACTCTGTAATTTGAAGGCGTTATATGTGTACCCTAAACGCGCCGTCTTCCTACGATCTTCCACGTGTCCTCGTTGTCGTACATTTTGCCCAACGAACCTTTTCTTTGACCCCGAGAGCTGTTCAGGAATGGGTACAGGAGAGAATGCGAAATATATAGGGTGCTTGAAAAGTAGGATCAAAGTTTTGGGGAATTTCTTTTATTACTTGTTGTACTATTTGCAGTTAAATGACCAGTTCATCCGAATGAAAATTTGTAATTTTTTGGATTATTATATAATATTAACCTTCTATGGGCCCCTGTTACATTGCAGTAACGTGAGATGTACAAACTTCTATTCTTCAATGTTATAATTTTAACTCTGCCAAATATTGTAATTTATCTCGTGAATATTATAAAATTCTTTAAAATTCAATATTTAAAAATCAGGTTTAGCTTATTATTTAAATTAGTATTTTTCTCATTTTCCAATTCCGCTATTGTGAAACTGATCTTCGGATACAACAGAAAATTCAAACTATAGAGGGTTAATAGTCAGTCTACTGGGGATTTTTGGGAAAAGGTTATCATTTTTTTGTAACTAGTTGAATGAAAGATTCTGAGAGGAATATCTGCTTGAAAAGTACTTCTAGGGTTAGTGTTAAATAAGTAAATGGAAAAAG
Source organism: Cerceris rybyensis (assembly GCA_910591515.1). NCBI lineage: Eukaryota > Metazoa > Arthropoda > Insecta > Hymenoptera > Crabronidae > Cerceris > Cerceris rybyensis. Next base: position 62,735,906 of record OU342789.1, on the reverse strand, counting down.
GGAAATCAAGGGAGAAAAAGATGATCAGTTAAAGAAGTTAGGTTGGATAAGATACAAGTGAAATGTTTATTGCATGGATCTAATATCACTTCGGGGAATTTCTGCAAAAAATTGAAACCGGTCATTTCGACCACCTTGGTAGTTTTAATGTTAAAACAAATTGGTCCTAGTTGTGGATATGTTCATAATAACAGTGTAAAATGAGGTTAGGATTGAAGGAGAAGGTAGGGGTTGGTTCATTAATTTTTAGAGCCTAGCGACAGTAGGTCAGGCCGTGACTCCAAGCCAGTGTCTGAGAATCACTGACATATCTGGATTGCGTATATTGGTGAAATAGGCGGTGATTCTCGAAGGACAGTTCTGGCGTGCAAAGTTTCTGCACCTCTGACTTGGACATTTTCTTTCTTTCTTTGAATACATTAGAAGTCAAATACAAAACATATGACTTTCACATTTGCAAGGGAAACCGTATAAACCGAGTACCGAGCAGATTAAGGAGTGGGTGTATATCTGACGATAAAATTCCATAGAATTCATATATCACGTGAAAAAGTCACCTTAAATTCGAAAACGTTAATATTCCATCCAGAGTCTAATAAATTTTGAAAATGGCAATAAAAATTTCATAAAATTTTCAAGTAGACCCTTATTTCCCTTAAATTTTACTCTCATTATACCGCATCGGGGGTTAATAATATCCATAACGGGTAGTCGTTAATCACGATGCCGGGCGTAGATAAACAAATTTATTTGTCAATTAAATGGCGATGCGGGCAAATTTTCCTCATATTTTACCCTTTGGTACACTAATTAATTTCCACGCTCGAGTTCGCTTTATTTACGCGCGACAGGCCTCAAAATTGCACCCGGGCTGCCGGTATATTTACGCCGGCCAGGTAATGCAGAGCGCAGCATGCAAAAATACGTTGGCGCGCCTGGGACCTAGTCGGGTTTTGCTGACCAAAATGCAACGTGTGCACGTTAAATCGATCCCGCCAGAAATCGACGAAGGAAACTTCAAACGCGCCCTCGGTTTCTTCCGCCTGGATAAATTCAAAGTATGTGTACGTGTGTTTGGTTAGCTTATGGCTGTGCAATTGAGACCAAGAAGTGGATGCAAAAAAATTGACTATGATTTATTGATAAGTATACTTTTGAGTTATAATCTAAATTTGTCCAATCGGGTGGAGTAACATCTTTTAACCCTTTGCGGACGGAAACATTTTTTAATATTGCCAGATAATAATTTATTTGGCAAGTCCAAAAACCACCTTTTTATCAGAAATTTGGGCTGTTAATGTATATAAATTATAAATTACCCCACTTTTTTCAATTTTAACCGTGTATATATACGGCAGTAAACTATCATTACATTTTTTTTCAGACTGCATATATACGTCGCTGATCGGCAAAGGGTTAACATTAGAACTACCAAGTAAATCAAAATGACTCGTTCCCAATTTTTTCTAAAAGTTCTCTTATAGAACAGTCGTAGAGTACATAGATATTCTATGTTGATCTTACAAAATACAGATTACGGAATCGAATCTTTTCCATCTCTTGATTTGGAATATGATAGATTTAACACCGGTGGCTCTAGTGTTAATCAGATTTACTGTTAAGTTAAAGAAGTCAACGTAGGATTTTTTTTTCATTTTTAATACGTCTGGGGAACGAACTCTTTGGAAAGGAGGGTAGAGACTTTTTGTTTTGGAATTGCTTGTTATTCTTGAATAACTTTTAACCCCTTGCCGTGAAATAACGAGTGACACTCGTGATGCGATAAATGGAACTGTCAATTTTCAAGTGTTCCAAAAATGATTAAATTAAGAAGATCGGTGGATTATGATAAAATAAAATATTTCTATGCTATTCAATATTGCGTTAAGTCATATGCAGAAATTAGGAATACATTGTTATCTCAGTAGTTAATTCAGAGTTATTCAGCATTTAGTCACAAACAAAATGATACAGCAAAGTTTTAACCGCAACTGCTGTTCAGGGTCCTGGTACCATGAATTATTGTGTCTAATGTGTGGATAGTTACTATAACACTGATTTTTTTTTAACTATAAACTCGGATATTCTCTTCCATTAAATTGGGTTTCTTATAAAGAAAATAGAAAAATATTATAATCATTAAAATACTGGAAATTACGCGTGAATTTCTGTTCTTTAACACTAAAACTATCAAGGAGGTGAAAAGGACTAATATTATTCCAAATATCCCACAAAATAAATTGCAATAATGAACTATGTACATTCGCGAAAAAACTAGGTAAGAAAATTCGCTAAACGCGAAAGTCGATCGGATTACACAGAGCTGTACAAAGATCTGATTTCCACACGCGAGACACTTAACCGGAACCGCCGTTCGGCGTCCTGGTACCATGGAATTATTGTGGATAATATGTGGATAGTTAGTCCGCGATTAGTCTGTCTAGCGGATTATATTCCTCCCCTTTTCATTCCCGTGGTGGCCCGGGGGCAGGAGCGCCGTGATAAATGACCGAATCCTTTAGCGTTTTTTAGCCGCGAACCGCTTAGCCGATTCGTTCCTCTACTCTTTTTCTCTCTCTCTTTCCTTCTCTCCCTTTCTCTTTTGCTCTCGCAGTGCCTTTCTTTCCTGGGCGAAGGTCGTCGGTACAATTTCGCCGTAAATCACTGCAAATCGTTGACGTAAATACCGAGGGTAATTAGATACACTTACCGGGGATAGTTCGCGTTTCTTGCGGCCACTCGCAGCCTCTGTCCTCTTCTTGGCGCGTCGCGTTCTCCTGTCCCTGCAACAACGAATAAAGGAAAATGCTTTGAACTCTCTATTGACACTTTTTTTAAGTGATATTGTATATTGTAACTTTGATGGTTGGGTATCTCGCAGAATTATTAAATTCTGAGGGAAATGAACGTAACAGTAAAAATTGAATGAATAAAATGGAAGGCGTGCAAATATAAAATTACGTTTCAATGGAAAACAAATTGTTTCAATCAAATTGAAATTCCTTCATTTAATGTCTCCGAACGCGTAGGTACTGAAGTTACTATTTCATCATTTTCACACTAAAGGTCACGTGAAGGACAACATATTGCAACCAGTTGGATTCCTTTTTTTATAAGCTATAAGATTCCTCTTTTTATTGTAGTGAAAATGTGCAATCCCAATTAAAAAAATAAGATGACCTTGAAATCTCGGGAAAAAATGAACTTGAGAAAAAAATTCAGCCCATCACCGTATTGACGCCTTCAAACAGAATGTTTTCTCCCTCTGACAATTTTTTCGATAATACAAAATAAGCGATATATTTGAGTTAGTAGTATACAGTGATACTCCTAAATACTCGAGCCTTCGGGGACAGGAATTCCTAGAATTCGAGACTAAAAGTTCCCCCCTCCATTAGTACATAAACAGAGAGAGTAGATACTCTATTCTTTGTCATAGCTACAAAGTGGGGGATGTAGAAGCGCGCCAAACTACATACATAATGTGAGGTTATGATTTCATTATTTCTATCTTTGTTTTTTCGCGCATGTCGCGCGGATAGGAGAAGAGAAAACTGCGAGAGTAGGGGAATCTTAAACTCCGTCCACATAGGGGAAGTCGATGCTAAAGTGTCGAGTATTTAGGAGTACCACTGGATATGTAGAAATGCAGATTGGATGAGTTAGTCAGAGAATGAGTGAATGACAGAGAAAACGAGAGGGGATCATGTAAAAACAAAAGATGAAAAGACAGGAGAACGCAGAGTTCCAAAAGAAACGTGGAATTGTAAAACGCGAAAATCTGCAACGGCTTATTTCTTATTATTTCTTATGTATTTATACTGATATCTTTTATTTCTTGTTTTCTGTATTTCATATTAATAAACTTTAAACAGTGATAAGCGAGTGTGGGCACCATCTCAAAAAGTATCCCTACATACATATATGTTACGTGTATTTGTAATAAATATCCTACATAAATAACGGAAATATTCAAAGTAGATAGTTTCCCACCCTATATACTGTGACAAAAATTGTTTAAATGCAATAAAAACAACAAACTTTAATTAACAATTCTAACCAACTGCCTCTACATCTCAATACACCATCCCAGCCAACATCCAAACACCTCATCACCGAACAAAACACCGCAAACTCCGCTAAAGTCGTCAAAACTCCCCATTAACCAAACTTGCAAACTTCATCCCCCAAATCATCCACCCTCGCTCTCACCACCATTAAAAAAAAACTTCGTAAAAAGATATTTATGTTGACCCGTTATTAAAATTAAAAGACAGTTTCTAAAACAGGGGCTTCGATTCCCCCTTCCCCTTGACACAGTTAATCCATCGACCAAAAACCGCCTTTGCTCACGTAGTACCAAGAAAACGAAGGGCCAACCAGGGCATCGTCGAAGTGCCCTAAAGTTCTTCGTGTCGACTGCAACCCACGCCTAATTTCGAGACTCACCGTTGTTTATTGCCGAATCCTTTTAGCCTGTTATGGGGGAGTAGCTCGTAAGGAGGAACATTGGAAAAGGACCTCGTCACCCGATATCGCGGAAGGAAAAAAAGTAGGGGGATGGAAAAATTCGGTGGTTAACGGGCCACCCTTAACTACGGAGGCTTCGTTCGTTTGGAAATTAACGGGATCGTAACTGTTTTAATGGCTGGTCTTGCTTCCTCTCCCTTTGACATGGGAGAGTGTTCGTTACATGGGTTCGCTCTTATTTTCTTGGTGGCGTGGAATTTGTGGATTGAGTTTTTTTCTTGGTTGTTTGTAATAAGCTTGTTGTGACATCAACTTTATATTAGGTCGAGAAAATTGGTAATTTTGGAAGTTACGGTTGTAGAGATGGTTTTGTTAAAATTAGCTTGTGACTTTTAATGAAAACTGTGGTAGGAGACGAATAATTATGTTTATTATACACCTATGTTATATGCAAAAACAATATTCTAACGCTTTTAACTTTTACACTTCAGCCTCAGTCTTTTTCTCATCTTACGGAAATCCAACTATCACGTGCTTTACTCTTTCCACCATACTTTTAACTGCCTCTCCCATTTTCACTTACTCTCTCTCACACCTCAGTCTCCAGGCATGCGCCTCAGGTACGATTATCTCACAACAGTTTTTTCATTTGCAATAGGCTGGTTGTTAGACGAGCTTGATATTATTGAGTTGAAAATTTGGGAATTTCAGGTTGAAGAAGTTTCATTCGATTAAATGATTCTGATAGTAGTGAGGAAGAAGGTGATTTCTGATTTGGATGTAGAATTCACTATTTTATGCAGTGTTATTTATGCATATATTTTATAAAGATTTCGTTATTTAAATCAACTTGGACCTGGCAACTAATACTTTAATAAAATCTGTGGACTGGAAAGGGTTAATACTTCTCGAACGAGCATTGAATTATCAAAAAATAGAGAGTTAATCTTGAAATCTCCTCTATATCTCCACCTACGCAAAAAATATTTGTATCACATTACATCTTTTTCTGTACCAGGCAAGTTTTGTATATAACATTTTTTCACATTATTGCAAACAACAGAAGAAATAACCCTTTATACACACTACTTCGGTAAACTTACAATTAGCAGAATTAAAGTCCTACTTGAACGCAAAACGAAAAAGAAGCCAAACCGCCGTTGCAAATTCGCTGGGTAGCTCCTGGAAAAGCCCTTATTATCAACAAAATCAAGTTTTGTATATAAAATTTTCTTACATTATTATTAGGAGTACAAATTAGTTCGGTCCGTTTTTTTGTGGTAAAAAATGCATTTATTTCGGTACAAAATGAATGAACAGATGAGTCAAAGTATTGTCCATCACTGGCTACTACTTTTTCCCACCCCTTAGGCAATTTTCGAATTCCATCTCGAAAAAATGTCTCGTCTCTTGAGGCGATCCAAGTTAGGAGACAATTTTCGATTTCTGCGAAAGAAGTGAACCGGTGACCTGTCAAATAGTGCTGCATCCGTTGGAACAAGCAGTAATCAGAAGGAGCAATGTCCGGTGAATACGGCGGGTGCGGTAAAATATCCCGTTTGAGCGTTTTTAAATATTTTTTTACAACTTTTGCGACATGAGGCCGAGCGGTGGCATGCATAAGAATAACTTTGTCATGTCTTTGCTCGAATTTCGGCCGTTTTCCTCGTAATGCACGGCTGAAACGCAACAATTGTAGCCTATACCGATTGCTAGTAATAGAATCGCCAGATTGTAGCAGCTCATAGTATACAACACCCTTTTGGTCCCATCAGATACACAACATGACCTTCGAATCATGAATATTCGACTTTGGTGTTGATGTTGATGTCGATGGCAACGATTGGCCGGGCATAGTGTAGTATTTTTTCTTCTTGGGGTTGTCGTAGAATATCCATTTCTCATCCCAAATCACAATCCGATGTAAAAGCTGCACTTTCTTTCCAATTAAAGCAGAAAACTAAAACCTCCCGCAAATGCTGCTTACTTAACACAAAATTTGGCATATTCAACACAGTAAAAAACAAGGTTTTTGTATGAAACTCAAAGCGATACAAACTGAATATGATTGACAGATATCCAACAGCTCTGGAACAACTAAAATCGGCTGTCACTATGAAACATTCGTAACAGCTAGAGCTATAGTTTGAAAACGGACCGAACGAATTTGTACTCCCAATACGAACAACGGAAATATTCAAGATGGGTACAGCCCTCCACCCTCAACAAGTTGGCCACCCCTTATACAAACTACCTGAGCAAATCTACTAAAAATAAAATTCTACTTGAGCGAAAGACGAAAAAGAAGCGAAACCACCGTTGTAAATCGCTCAGCATCTCCTGAAAAAAGTCCTTATTAACGTCAGAATCGTTTGAGGTGATTAATAAAGTAGGTTGTTACACGTTCCCATTGGGCGAGATTGCTCAATCTTACGGTGAGCAATTATCGTACCTCTCGAGCGAGCATTGAATTATCGAAGGGAGATCACCGTTCGATCTTCGCGCTAGTGTAGGACTCTCATCGAAAATCTAAACGGCTCGAATGTAATCGAATCATGCGTCCAGCTCGCGGCTATTTGTCAGAGTGTTGCACTGAAATCGCTCTAACGGCCGGCACAAATGTCGCGGTTAAATTACGTTTAATGGTCCTCCGGACATCACGAAATCCTCGGCACTGCGTGGATTCTAGGACGAACGACGATGCCCGGCGACGTAATCGATGAATAAACGCAAACCGAGAAGAGCGGGAAAAGCGGCAAATGAGATTTTAATGTCGGACAAACTCGTCTTTGCCGATGTGATTCTGTGTCTCTCGTGTTTTCTAGGGTGTGTCCTTAACGACTTGCTCGGAGGTACTCTTACCATTTTGCGACGTTAGATGCGAACGAGAGGACGGTGATGGTAATGCACGGGATGTATGAGAAATTCGATGTACAGGGTGCTTCAAAAAAGTCATACACTTTGGCCACGCCATTGTTAATTGCATTCAAAGACCGTGTAATAAGCGTCGTTTTTCTTAGTGTTTCTTAAAAAGTTAAAATTGTAGTACTTAGGAAAAAACCAGTAAAGAAGATATAATTCAAATAGAAATTAATTTTTTTCTATGGAGATATTTTTGAACACTGACAATGAGAGATAATCGTTTACTTGGGGCTTAAAAAGCAGATTTTTTGGACAGTCAGAGTGTTAATGTATAAAAATTGTAAATTATGATTTGTGTAGTCACATTTCAACGGATATGTTTCAATTTTTCAACAATACAAACAGAAGTTCACCTTTTGCGGATGGAGAGCTTTTGGAATACTGAGAGATAATCATTTATTTGGCAATACAAAACCAGCTTTTCTAGAAAGTTGGAGTGTCAACCGTCTGTGTCCCTGTGACACTAATGCAAGACGTGTCTAAGCTTCTATTGTTCAAACTTAAATTTTTAATTTTGCAAATATTATAATTTATTTCATAAATATTAGGAAATTCTTTACATTTCAATATTTAAAAATCAGGTTTAATCTATTATTTAAAATAGTATTTTAATCATTTTGTAATTATGCTATCGTGAAAATCTTCGGATACACGAAAAATTCGGACTATAGAGGACTAACACTTTAACCCCTTAACTTGTGCGCGCGAGTTAATTCAAGATCGCTAAACAGACCAAACTGTGTAAACTCGAGATAATTCGAGCGGCGTTATATTTAAAATTAAAATAAAAATTTTGATTAATTTTGTATTTTTTTGTATTTTTTTGCCAAGACAATGTACTAAAGTGTGTTTATTACATAAAAGAAAAATTATTTTTTCTGGCCCGTTTTTAAAAAAAAATCTGTCCATTAAGGGGTTACTGGTCGCACGTTTACGCAGTTAAACATTACAAGGAGCCAGCAATTAATTACCTATTATTAACTATTTTATTATATTTTATTATATAGCTAACTATTATATTACCTATTTAAGCATATATTGTAAATATAGCAGAATATAAAAAAAAAGTATTTCAACATTTTGACAGCGTCCTTATCAAACCGTAAAAATTGCAGCAATATATCTGTAGAGAATATTAATTTTCCGCGAATAAATAATTAAAGATTATTCTTGTAAGGCTACGCCATTGCTTTCAAATCATTAACCTATCCTACTCAATCCTGACGTCCGCGTTCAATCTCTTCGTCACGCGATTCTACTTGTAGATGAAATCCAATCTGCCAATCACGAAAATACGTGTGACGTGAGGTTTGGTTATTAGGTATTAAGTAGTGATGGTGCATCAACCACTAATAGGACCCGCATTCCTTTCCTCCGACTTCTTTTCATCTCTATTGGGTGCTACACACTCAAGAAAACACCTCACTTCCTATAAACTGCATCTGAACAGAAAAAAACGCGAATGTATGTATTCGTAAAATCCAAATCAGCTACTATTTCATAAAATCATTGCCTTTATTTAGTCACATCTTTAGACGTCTTTAGACTGTATGAGTCGGTAACTGATAAAATAATTCTTTCCTGCTGTTTTCAGTTTCTTAGAAATTTATTCTCTTTATGATTTTTTAACTTGAATTGCTATGGATATTTCTGGAAGAAATATTTTCACAATGTAGAAATACAAATATTTCACAAAAATGACTGCTTAAAAGTACAACTAAAATAGACTTAAATAAAATTGAATGCTAAAAGATTTTAAAAAAGAATAAATCCCCAAATGGGGATCATGGAAGTTAAGGGGTTAAAAAGTGGATTTCGAACCACCGAGAAAAATTTTTTTAAAAGTGCCGTAAATAAATGGCAATAAGTCCAGAAGAAATGGAAGTCCTAGTATATTCGTACACAGTAGAAAAATAATTAAACATCCCATCTTTGTTAAATAAACTGCAATTCCCGGATCGTTAACTGCCTCTCATCATTTTTAAATATTTGCATTTTTCCTTATTTGCTATTTCTAATCTTGTTAAAAAATGATTTGAAATTGCAAGAATGTCCAATTAAGAATGTAAAGTATAGTACTATCCTTTCACTTTAAGTATTTGAGAGCCAACAAAAATTGACGGATACATATTTGTTTTTAAAAACGGTTTCCAAGTTTATAGCGACGCGGTTCAATAGCTATTCCTCACACACATAATAGCATATTAATTTTAATAATAGTATAATACAGTAGAATCCCTTTAATGTTGCTCTCGCTAATGTTGACAGGATACTCCCGTTACTGTTACTTGTATTTCCCCCCACTTAGACTTTTTATTGTCCAATAGAAATTTAGGTTCGTGGCGTGTTATGTAGGTTATGGGTGTTTACATGAATCCTTCACTCAAGTTTCAATTCTGCGCATGCTTATGCGCATAGGGGAAAATAAGTCATGAAAAGTGGGGATAGAAGGGAGTGTGAACATTAGCGAATGATCCTGGCCCGAGTTGTCAACATTAGAGGGATTCTACTGTATTACTTTTAGTAATTATAAAATATAAATTACTTAACAGATCATCTTCTCTGCCGGATGATCGCTCCCTTTTCAAACTACTTATTTTATATATTTAAGTATTACAGATTCAACGCTTGTAATGTTGGAGTTAATTTGGATTCCTATGCTGTGCAAATTCCCTATTTTCACAATTTGAATTTCTCAGTTTTTCAGCGAAAAGCACATTAGAACCGGAAGTGTCCTAAGTGTACGTGGATGGAGAAGCAATTTCTGCACCCAAACATTCAGAATGCCTTGAAAGTATTATACTGTACTCCTTTTATTAAAAATTAGAGCCAACCCCTCCCTCAAACCATTTTTCCATCCCAATTATCCACGGTTGCATCAAAGTGATCGCACAACCCGGTGCTAATTCTTCGAGAAACCGCCGTCGGCCATTTTCATCGAATGAACCTTACTTCCGGCATCATCATCGCTGGTATCATCGACAACACCATCACCGTCACCATGCCACTGCTCGGTGGGATCATCACTACCGTCGTTGGATCTCTTTCGAGGGAGGAAAACGGCAAAGTGCATATCGGTTGCCTCGTTTCATCGGCCACTCCAATAAGAGTACACCTATAATTTGTAACGTGGCTCGGGTACTGGCCTAATGGAAAAATGCGTTCCGGCCAATTTTACAGCGCAGCCGTCAGAGCAGGTTGTTGGCCGAGAAGATGAGGAGGAAGAAAAAGGCGAGCGCGATGAACGAGGATGTAGAAAACGCGGGAATCTAAGGAAAGATTACGATAACTTGGATCCTGAAAGCATTTTTGAGGATTGTAACGATTATTATGACAATGGTCCACGTAGAAAAGGATTTTAATGAGCTTAAAGCTTTTTCTTGGTGTTTTTTTTTCTGTTTTAATTACTATGGGTATTTCGACTTGAGCCCACACGTCTAGATTATTTTTAAGTAGCCATTGGACGACTTAGAATTTTTTTGATACATAGGGGAAAATTTTGTTCGTACATTTAGTACGCTTTAAAAAAACGCGGGAATCTAAGAAGAGACTTCCATAACTTGGATCTTGAGGATATTTTTGAGGATTGAAAGGATTACTATGGCAGTAGTCTAACAACGGGAGGACTCTTACTTAATATAATAAGCTTGAACCTTTTTCGCCGTGTAGTTCCTCAAATTTAATAAGTCTACATTTGAAAGTTCGTTTCATCCCCACAGTTCTCAAAACAGCTCATCTAATATACACATTATTTTCAAACGATTGTAGAATCTCTCTCTCTCTGTATATATATATATACTTTTTTCTCCTATATTCTATACATATTCAACCAATGGTCTCGTGCCTTGAATATAAAACTATAAAATAGACAATTTCACTAATCATAAAAAGTTTAAATGCTCCAACTCGCACTCTCTTAAATTCTCTCTCATCTCAAGCTTTTGATTTTCACTGCTCTCAACTCAACTCTGTCTATGTCTCCACTGACAATGAGTCTCCCAAAAATTCACGCTCGCATCTTCCCTCGCTATTCTTTCTTACAGAATGCATTTTCCATAGCACTCTCTCATTTTCTCCTTATCCACATACTAAAATTTCAAAATAACTCTTTCAATCGTCCTCTTCGAAATTACGTATTCTAAACATCCACTCTCGCTCATACAAAATCCATCCACATTCACCAATGATAAATTATTTCCTATCTCTAAAAAACTCCAGCACTACACTATTATTAGGGGATCCGAAAAATAATGTCGTTTCTTTAGATATTCTGTTCAAAAACCAATTAATTTTTATCGACCAGGAACTGAAAATTTGCAAACTAGTTAAAAAAAAAATTATTGATGACGAGCATGATTATATCATGCGTTAAAAATAAAAGCTTGTTGCAACCTTATTTGTTTGAATTTAATGTAATAAAGCGGCATTAGTTTCCGGTCCACCTAATATCTCTATTCTTTAATTATCCCACACCATAGTCAGCCACAGTTTGTGATTTTTCCCGTTTGCACGACAGCGTTATTTGGAACATAATTGCTTTCCCTCTCTCCATCTCTCTTTCTCTTTGGCATGATATCACGCGGATTATTATCGAAGCCCATTGGCGTACAAGGTTGGGTCAGAAATGATGATTAACCGGTAGAGCAGGGTGAGATGGGGGAGGCTCAGTTTTCCAAAGACAATTATTTAACTCGTCAATATTGAACAGCGTTCAATTACAGGCGAATTGAAACGGACACCGGTGCTCGAGCCCCGACGCTGATACAGCGATACCGCGTCGGTTTTAAATCCCCGCATTACCCTGCGATCCATAAATGAAAATACGTTGGCATAGGGTCCTGAAGCAGCCACGAATAACGCGTGGAATATCGAATAACGCTTAGTTCTCTCTCAGGGATCTCGATATAGCGAAAACTCGATTTACCTCTTTTTTTTTGCATTCTTTATAAAACTGAAGTACGTAATTAGATAGGTCAGTCGATAAGTAATTGAGACTTAAGGTTGTTAGAGGGAAGATGAGGGATAGAGGTCATTCACTGTATGACTCATTCACAGGACAAATCGATTAACTCTGCCTTTTGAGTTTGTGAAAATTGCAATGTTAACGCGTTTGATTGAAAATTAACATTCTACGGTTTTAATAAATTTCAATGTAGGTAATCTCATTTGATAGATAATGCTTGAGGATTATTGTGTACAAAATTTTAATCCTGTATCTTGAGCGGAAGGGTAGTTATGGGGAAAATAAAAATAACAGGTTTTTGCTCCATTTTGCCTATTTATTGAGATGCAAAAAATTCGAAAAAATTCTGACATATTCTACACGGTATCATACATGTTTGAGATTTTTTTCAGATTTTTCCATTGCAGAACCTAGGTGTAACAAATGGGCGAAAAGAAAAGACGGAAAAAGTAGATTTCATATCGATAAGTTTCCCTATTGAGTCTTAATGAGACGTTAAAAATTACCCGCATAGAATGTGTTAAAAGGTGCGTGCTTTAAACTTAGAACAGGTACATGGGGAGACTTATAGAGCGTATTATATGGGTGGAAGCCAATTATTCGTGCGGCTGACCCCGAAGGCAATGATAACTCCGGGCGGCGCATAATTTTGAGCACCACGAGCCTCGCGCGGCACTACGTAACTCTGCCGGGGTTATAATGAAGATATAACCGAGCCGACTGCCGAGACATCTTTACGTCCAAGGATCTTGCCTCGTTACTCGCTCATTGTACCAGACTTCGGTACACCTTCGTTGCATCTCCCTGTTGTTCTTTTCCTCTTTGTTTGCCGCTTTCTATCTGTTTCTCTAACACTTTTTATTTTTGCTATTTTGCTTGCTTTTAGTATTAAGTTCGACCCTTTTTATTTTTATTGTTTTTTTTATACGTAGTTATTAGTTGGTATTTAACCTCTTACGCTACAATAACGTGTGAAGGGAAATAGGAAATTTTTAAGTCTCTTAGAAAATATGAAAGTGAAAATATTAGTCGATCATGAGACGATGAAGTTGTTTCTATGCTAGTTATATTGAGTTAAGTTATACGTTATATTAGAAAATCAGTGATAACTTTTTATTTTAATAATTAATTCTAATTTATTGGGCATTCAGTAGGAAAATAAATTGAAGGACAAGGAGCTAGTGCGGAGATAGACTGAGGAGATAGTGCTAAAATTTTCCAAGTTTTTCAAATTTTTCAAACCTTTCAAAAGTTGTATGTCATCGTAAGTCGTGATGCTTCGATTCGAATATTCCTTAAGGTGAGTCCAAGAATGAGTCTAAATCGATTGATTTTGTCACATTATTGAGTTAACACTAATATTTTGCACTCGGAATAATTTTTAAGATGACTTTTCAACAACTCTCAGTCAGTTTTAGTATAAGATATCTGCTACTCGGAGAGTGATTGCAGTGGGGTGAGCATGTCGCTGTGAAAAATTGAAAATCTTGCGTTGTCATTAAGAAAGATGCTTAGAAAAATTCAAAGCTGTTTCTAAATGTCACCGTAGCAGCGACAAGAAAGCTTATCTTACAGCTTCTCTTACAATATCGCCACTATGGCGACAAGGGAGTGCAAAGAGTTAATAAGGTAGCAGTATCCATCGCTTTCATATACTGCCAAAATATTAATATATCCCCTTCAACTTAACACTATCGTAGTCCGTCTCAATATTTCCTTCTCTTCTGCTTATAAACTTCCCTTTGTTAAGGACTAGTTCTAACTCAAATCTGTCCTGCCGCTTAATTAATAATTACACCCTACCAATAACAACTTTCGTATATTTCCCAAATATACCCTACAAAGCTTTCGGTAGTAGTAACTGAATCTCAATATTATCCTCTTCAGTGTCCACAACCTTCACTCTACTGATGATCAATTGAAATTCAAAATCCTGCCACATAATTTCAAATTACACCCTACTATTAACAACTTTTGCACATTTCCAAAATGTCTCCCACAGAACTTTCAATAGTAATAATTGAATCTCGAAATTACCCTCTCCACTGCCCAAAACTTTCACTCTATTATAAACAATAATTACACCCTACTAATATCAACCTTATCACATTACCAAAATATATCCCACACATCGTACAGTAGTAATAACTAAACCTCAATATTCCCCTTTCCACTTCCTCCAACCTTCACTCTACCGATAATCATTACAAATTCAAAATCCTGCCGTACAGTTAAAAATTACACCCTACCATTAAAAATCTTTGCACATTTCCAAAATATACCTCACAAAACTTTCAATAGTAGTAACTGAAACTCAATATTATCCTCTTCAGTGTCCACAACCTTCACTCTATCGATGATCAATTCTAATTTAAATCTATCCCACTGCATAATTACAAATTACACCCTAATATTAACAACTTTTGCACATTTTCAAAATGTCTCCCACAAAACTTTCAATAGTAATAATTGAATCTCGATATTACCCTCTCCACTGCCCACAACTTTCACTCTATCATAAACAATAATTACACCGTACTAATATCAACCTTCTCACATTACCAAAATATATGTCACCCATGGTACAAGTAGTAATAACTAAACCTCAATATTCCCCTTTCCAGTTCCTCCAACCTTCACTCTACCGATAATCATTACAAATTCAAAATCCTGCCGTACAATTAAAAATTACACCCTACCATTCAAAATCTTCGCACATTTCCAAAATATACCTCACAAAACTTTCAATAGTAGTAACTGAATCTCAATATTATCCTCTTCAGTGTCCACAACCTTCACTCTATCGATGATCAATTCTAACTCAAACCTATTCCACGGCATAATTACAAATTACACCCTACCACTAAAAATCTTCGCACATTTCCCAAATATGCCTCTCAAACCCAATACCTCTCATAGTCCACATCTCATGGTTACTCTCCATCCCTTCGACCCGTTCAATTCTCCCCTTCCCCACCATCCTCAACATCGCAGTTTATCGAACTCCGTTCGCAGACGTCGGTGAAGTCGTCCCCGTCGTGGTATTCGGAATGAATCCTTGCGTTTTCTTACGAAACGAACGGAATGCATAAGTATTTCCGGCGGTGTTCCTCCGTGGCGCGGAGGGAGGATTCCCTCGGCGACTTCCGGCTGCGAGGCGAGCTAGTGTCCCTAATTACCGTGTCGGTTCATGAATACGATTGCTGCGGCACGGAAGCTAGCGTGGCGTCACCGGTTGTTACTTCGCTCATGAATTTATGTATCTGCATTCTTCAACGCAGTTCGAGGCACCCCGAAGTATAAGAAGAAGACGAGAATGAGAACGAGGAAGAGGTGGAGGTGGAGGAGGAGGAAGAAGAGAATCGTTTCTCTCCATCGTTGGCGCTTCCTTACCCTTTGGCACGCCTCGGTACCTTCGAAGGATGTCGCCGATTCGTGGAGGCCGGATGAACTTGACGGTTGCTGGATATCGCATAATTCGAATACACCTGTATCTACACACTTTTTTGCGCTTTCAGCTAGTAATCTCATTCGGAGACTCGCCTGAACACTTCATGGTGTAGTGTCAGGATGAAATGAAATGGAAGTCTTTACTTTGTAAATTGTTCAATGTCACCCCACGGCACACAATATGTGAACCGTTTATTTTAATACTTTGCCAACCGATATTTTTTTAACATCCTACCCCTTCTGACCTACCACTTGGCCACAAATACTTCCTTGATTACAGATATCTATTCGAAAATGACAAATTTTCGTCACTGACTTCTTAACACAGGTAACCGCAATGATAAATGATAAGTTATTAATTGGAGTGGCAATCAATTAATAAGTTAAAAGTTCAAAGGCGTTGGGTCTGAAAAGCCTATTAATACGCTTCTGGTCAGTAAAGTGTTAATACTGGTATTTTTTTTAACACCCTATCTGGCCAGTCACTTGGCAGCAAATAAATACCTCCCTCATATCGATATCTCGGAATTGGATTTGTTAGATTTAGGTGTTTAAAAGATGTAATGCGTATGATAAAGAACTTAACGATGTTAACAATAGATTTACTGCCGTGAAATCTGTTATAACGTGATATATTGAGTAAGAACTTTAGAAATAGAGGGATCAGACGTCAAAGAAGATGATCAGTTAAGTAATCTGTATATTACACCCAATTCTGTTTTTACACGATAGATACGTTCTCGAAGAATACGTGTAAAAAAAATCGTGTAAAAAAATATTCTGCATCTATGGAAAAATAGAAGATTGGTTCCAGTCCTAAGAAATCAGCAAAAATAATACCATAAAGCATGAGTTTTCATGTTAGGATCTTAAACATTTTATTTCATAAAGATTGCACATGTATCATACAAAGTAAATTATCATTTGAAAAGGAAAAAACATGTCACTGATTCATAAACACAAAAATTAGGCAAGATAATATGAGTTACACATAAAAAGATTTTATTCGTTGTTACTTTCTGACAATAAATACATGCGTTTGCGTAAGACTGCAATGTTACTGCCATCACTAGAAATGTCTTGGTTATCGTCTTCGTGCTCCATTGGTGAAATTCTTTTGTGTAATCTCTTGAACAAAACTAGCACTAGCTTCCTGTGGTGCCGATGTTTCAGTGGATTTAAGTACGAAATATAGGCTAAGGGGTTAATAAAACAAAGGTTTTAAAACTATAACTTACCATTTATTGATTTTTACGCAAAATTAATTCCTCGTATCCAATGTCGCAGTTATAAAAATAAAAGTAAAGCAAAATTTTCTTCTTAGAATTTGGGTTGATCATGTTAAATCAAAATAAGTCGTGTAAAAAGAGAATAACAATTTTTTTCCTAATTGGTGTAAAATCAAAATCGTGTAAAAGAAGTTCGTGTAACACCCTAATTGGGTGTGTAAGATAGGTAGGTATATGGGAAATATAATATTTACTATACCACATCTCTGTAAGTATGGAAGGCGTTTCTAAAAAGGTGGAAATCCGTCAATTTGACGGCTTCCGTAAACCTAGTGTTAAGTAATTTAAGATCGATTATGATTTTGCTGTTGTAGAAGTTAATTCAGATATTAATATTTTTAATAAGAATGTATGACTTTTCAAACAGAATAATTTATCATTGTAACCATCTATGAAATTATTGTAATTAATTTTAACACTTTTCCGACTGATTCTTTTGAACACTCTACCCACTTCTAATCGGTCACTTGGCCGTAAATACTTTCCTGATACAAAAAAAGCAAAGCTTCATGGGAAGTGATGGCACAGCCCCTATATTGCCATGATCTGTCACCATTAGATTATGATTTATTTTGAAGTTGGCAAAACATTTTAAGTAGTAAAACTTTCACTAATAATGATAGTCTAAAATCGCACTTGGTTCAATTTTTGGCCGATGTGGGCCAAAATTTCTACAAGCGAAATCATGAATTTATATAAAAAACATTGCCGAAGGTGATCGAAAAAAATTCTTTGTTAAGAAAAATTGGGTTCCATTTCACACTAGAAAATCAAAGTTACTTTTTTGCTAATCCAATATATTAGGAAATATTTGAATAATTATTTTATACAGGAAAGAAATGTATAGATGAATTATCGGAGCATACGTGGAAGCATCGATTTTGCTAAGAGCCAGTTAATTGAATTACAAATACTGTTTCTCGAAATAATAAACTTCCACTGTTAGTTTGCAAAACTTTTTGACTGGTAAAACTTTCACTACAGATGATAGCCTAAAATCTCACTTGGTTCACCTTCTGGCTGATATGGGCCAGAATTTCTATAAACGCGGAATCCTGAATTTATCAAAAACACGGCCAAAGTTCATCAAAAAATATTCTTTGTTGAGAAAAATTTAGTTCAATTTCGCGCTACAAAACCGTCACTATCTTACCAGCCCATTATAAAAACATGAGGACAAGCGATGAAGTCACATCCCCCTAGAAAGTTTCTCCAATTTAAATCAGATTGAGAAGTGTTCCCATAAAAATCGAAATATTCTCAACGACCCTGTAATCGTTGCGATACTAGAAAATATCTCTATCTTCATCAACGCTTTGATACAATATGGGAGTTATGTTTAATCCGGGTCGTTGATTTCCCGAGGATAGAACTTCTCTAACAGGTGACTAGCAACGCACGACGATGGACAAAGAAAACCGTCGCGATTTTAACATATTAGCGTTAATTAAGGCAATTATGTCTCCATGCTGTGAGCATGAGACTGTGTCCGCACTGTGTGCTCGACTCATCCATATTCAGAAGTCGTTTCCGACTTAGGGTTATGCGAGAGACTCCACGCCGTCTACGTAGCGGCACGTCACCGTTCCTTGTGCTTTATAGAAACGACTGAGATAGTTGACAGTTGTCGTGGGATTCTCCTCGTTTGTCGTTGTCGTTAATTGCCCGATTGTCATGGCAGTTTGAATCGTTGGTGTTGTTTGTTGGTAACAATGGAATTTCGAAGGATGTTTACGTCTTTGGATTTAGTAATGTCGATGTTACATGGGACAATTAATGGTGGCTCATGGTATTGAGGTATTGTTGTTGCGTAAGACAGTCTGCTGTTCCAAATTGTTCTCGATGACACAGTATCGATCTATAGAAAAGTTTTTCACGAAGTTTAAGGGGGTCGACTGGTGTAGGGGCCGAATTTTTAGGGAATTTTTGAGATGTGTTTGTAAAAAATCTATAAGACATATTGAATCCAATTTTTTTTCGTATATACTTATCAAGTTTTAAAGTATATTTCAGTAAATTTTTATTAAAAAATAATGAAAATTCTGTAAGGCACAAATTTTTGAATAGTGTATTTGAAAAAGAAAGTCGTAAAACTGTGACCACGATTCCGGTCATTGTAGTTATCTGAAACAATAAAACTAAAGAAATTCTTAACAAGTATAAGTTTGGCTATCGCCTAAGCGAAAAACATTCCGAAAAAATCGATAATCTGAAAAATGGCATCATTTTAAAACTAAAATGCATTTTTAACGGTTTTTTTCAATAAACCAAGCTTTGCCAAATTTTTCAGTTTAACTTTTTGTTAATTTTTTTTTCACTCATGCAATAAAGAAACATATTTTCAATGTGTAGGTCAAATTTGAAACCGATTGGCATGATAATCTTTTAGATATCATGGTCACCAGTTTGAAAAACGCAGTTTCGAGAAAATCGCGCTCAAAGTTTTTGGTATCATTCAAATTACTTTAAACCGAAAAATTTGTAAACTGTATAACTTTATTAAATTTAAGATTTAGATAAAATCCATTTTCCCAAATATTCTTCACATCATGAAGTATCAAGAAATGCAAGAATTGAAAAATCCATTTTTTCATAATTTTAGACCAGACGACCCCCTTAATTAAAATAAATAATTTTGTTTTATTAGTCGTTTTTTTAAATTTAAAATTATTAGATAAGGAAGGTGTTCGTAAACATTTTGCAAAAAGTAGTAATTCGATGTCGAAAATGTTTGGGAAATGCTGAACTAAGGGATTGGCTGATAATTTGGCGGGAGATTAGCTACGAGATTAGATGATAATTACTAAGCAATTTTAATACTATGTATTTGCGGGATTACTTTACATCCTTACTTGGTATTTAAATACTAATTAAAATTACATAGTAATTGTCATCTAATACCAAATCGAAGGTACAATGTAGTAGCAGTTTGAATAAGAATTTAAAAAAATTGAAGTTACTTTATTAACGACGTATTATTGAAATTAAGTCGTATGAGAAATATAATTAACACTAAAACTACCAAGGGGGTCAAAATGACTGGTTTTTAAGTTTTTTAAAAAATTCACAAAATTTAATTATTAAATATTGGATCTCCATCTTGTGAAACCTAAATTGCATAAATGTGGGGGTACTTTTCGATAGTGCCCACAGTCTTATTACTAACATTTATTAATATAAAATACATACAACTAAAAATACAAGATATAACTGTAATAAACACTTAAAACGATAATAAAAATAAGCAGCAGCAGTTATGGCGTTTTTACACTTTCATGTTTCTCCTGTCCTGCCTTTTGTTTTTCACGTCGTCCTCTTGTTTTCTCTGTCACTCACTCATTCTCTCATTCAATCTGCATTCCTGCATATATGATTTGATCCTTTTCTATTGACTTCATTTCGACTTTGGAGTTCAATAGCAATTTTCATGTAGCCTCTAAACACCCCATTACCATCCAAAATCTTATCAGCAGCTACAAAAAAGTAGCCAATGACAAAGAATTCCAGAAAATGAAAATTAACTTGTAACAGTAAGTTTTCCCACGAGGAATCGATAAAACAATTCTATTTCTTACAGATATCACATTTAACAAGAAAATTAAATACTATCCCACAATAACTATACCTATCGGTAACTAACATTCATCCTTGATATCCCATCACTCTGTCCCATCTCATTCAAACATAGACAATCTACAACTGAAGATAGAGGAACCGAAAGCAGTCGATATCGACGATAGTAATAGGACGATGGCGTGGAGACGCGGTGCGCAAAAAGGGATGAAAAAGTTGGAGGGAAAGCGAACTGGGCGAGGACCAGCTCGGAGAAATTAGTGGAAACGAGATGAAACGGAACCAGAGGATAGAAAAGGGCGGAGAAATGACGAGGCAGAACGGAGAAAAGAGCAGAGAAATAGCGAGAGTAGAACGGAGAAAAGTATAGAGAAGTGACGGTACCAGAAGAGAGAAAAGGGCAAAAAAACGACGAGAGCAGAACAGAGAAAAGTGCAGAGACATAGCAAAGAGAGAAGGGCAGAACAGTGACGAGCACAGAACAGAGAAAAATGCATTCAAGTGACGAGAGTAGAAGAGAGAAAATTGCAGAGACATAAGAAGAACAGAATAGAGAAAAGGGCAGAGCAGTGACGAGAACAGAACAGAAAAGAATGCAGAGAAGTGATGAGAGTTAAAGAGAGAAAAGAATCGAGAAGTGACGGGCCCAGAAGAGAGAAAAGGGCAGAAAAATTACGAGAGCAGAACAGAGAGTAGTGTAGAGAAATAATGAGAGCAAAACAGAGAAAAATACAGAGAAGTGACAACAGCAGAACAGAGAGGAGTGCAGAGCAGTGACGAAAGCAGAACAGAGAAAAATGCATTGAAGTTACGAGAGTAGAAGAGAGAAAATTGCAGAGACATAAGAAGAACAGAAGAGAGAAAAGGGCAGAGCAGTGACGAGAACAGAACAGAAAAGAATGTAGACAAGTGATGAGAGTTAAAGAGAGAAAAGAATTGAGAAGTGACGGGCCCAGAAGAGAGAAAAGGGCAGAAATATTACGAGAGCAGAACAGAGAGTAGTGTAGAGAAATAATGAGGGCAAAACAGAGAAGAATACTGAGAAGTGACAACAGCAGACAGAGAAAAGTGCAGAAAACTGACGAGAGCAGAAAGGAGAACAATGTAGAAAAGCGACAAGAGCAGAACCGAGAAAAGTGCAAAAAACTCAGGACAGCTAAACAGAGAAAAGTGGAGAGAAACTCACGAGTGCAGAAGAGAGAGAAGTATAGAGACGTGAAGAGAGAAACATGTAGAGAAGAGAAGCAAGGAGAAGAGGAACGTAGACGAGAGGAGAGTCGTAGGTTAAAGGGGTAGGAGTCGAAAGAGGAAGGGTGAGCCTCCGGGAGGCTAGGTCGGTGGATATAGACGGAGTCCACCGCCGGGGTGGATGGCTGGACGGAAGAGGGCGAAGAGGGCGAAGAGGACAAGAGAGGAGGGGCGGAGGGAGAGAGAGGAAAGGAGAAAACCGGGCACGTCTAGGTTTTGCTATGACCAATGGCAGACGGGGACACAGCGCGCGCCGTTGGTATCGATCCAAGAGACTACGTTGGACTCCGTCGAGTACCTCTCTCCCGGGTCACCTCATCCGTCCTCGACGAATCTTCGTCTTCCACCTTTTTCAACCCCCTTCGTCCTCCTGACGGCGAGCTACCGTTCTCCTCTTCCCTCGTCAATTTATCGCTGAAATCTACGCTTCCCGGCTGCTCTCTTCTTCCTGCTACGAGACGAATCCTTTTTTTCTTTTGCTCGGATACCGTCTCGATGCTGACTGCGTTCGACGGAAGGAGCAAAGGGTGTGTCTTTGGGAGTGGAGGTAGGGGTTGATGGTAATTACGTCCTTTGAATGGGTTTGGAAGACGATGAAGGCACGGATAGCTCATTTTGAAGGTTGACGATACTCAATTGAAAGGATTTCCAATTGGATAAAGATGAGAAGGTGCGAGGGAGGTTGGAATATGGGGGAGATGTTTTGGTTGAAAAAATTATTGGGGCGGTTGGAGAGTATCTGGATAAAGCTTTTGGTATGTCAGACGTGTTTCTATACTCTGGATGTTATTTGTAGGGAGTTTTCTCTATGCGATGTTTGTATTATTTTTTCGTATGTTTGTATTATTTTTCAATAATTTAGAATTCTAATTGAATTGAAGGTCTGTGTGAAAATGAATATGGATTAATGTTGAATCTACGGAGGCAATTTGTTTTAAATAGTTCCAAATTGATAGGGAAGCCACGCAATAAATAGTCCACCTCTGTATAATAAAAATGAAAATTATGTAACTTGTTCTTATTTTCGTCTTTTGATCCTTCCTGCGTCAAAGTATTTATTTAATATACAGTTAACCGTTCTATAACGCGATTAATTTGCACCGCATTATAGTACCGAGTTATAGGAAGGCTGTTGCAAATTTCATTCCACGGTATAAGAGTACCGCATTATAGGATCGTTGACTCCAATACAAATCCCATTAATTGGTACTGCGTTAGGTACAAACCTCGTCATATGGGTACCGCGTTATAGGAAGGATGTCGTAACTTTCACTCCGTGTTGTAAGAGTACAGCGTTATAGGGGAGGTAACTCCATTACAAATTCGTTTAATTAGTACCGCGTTATATGGAAACCTCGTCCTATGAGTACCGCGTTATAGAAGGACTGTTGCAACTTTCACTCCGCGTTATAAGAGTACCGAGTTATAGGAGAGTTGATTCCAATACAAATCCCATTAATTCGTACTGCGTTAGGTACAAACCTCGTCATATGAGTACCGCGTTATAGAAAGGCTGTCGTAACTTTCACTCCGTGTTATAAGAGTACCGAGTTATAGGGGAGTTAGCTTCAATACAAATCCGATTAGTTGAGTACCGCGTTATATGAAAACCGCATCATTTGAGTACCGTATTATAGGAGGGTTCAGCGTAATACAAATCAGACTAATTCATACCGAACTATATAGAAATCGCCTCATAAGAGTACCGTGTTAGAAGAGCGCTATCGCAATTTTTGCTCCACATCATAAAATGTCACATTATAGGACTGACCGCCTTACATGAAAACTGTGTCATAAGAGTCCCGCACCACAAAAGAGTCCACTATACTTTCCAATCAAACAGAGTTAACCAATTCTAGGATTAATCTCATCCCCAATGTAACACATATTCTCCCACATAACGATTCCTCCCAAAACGTTCGAAACTCTGATCAATTGCTCGCCCAAAGCAACTTTTCATCGACGTCCAATTACCAAATCCGTTCTCCAAGTGCCACACCTGCGACAGAGGGGTGCTCTTCTCGGAGGAAAGTCGGAGAACAGGGTTGACCCTGTTTCCGGGAGCGCGCGTGCGCGAAATCCAAGAGTTCAGAGTCCTCCCTGGTAGGCGACACGAAGAGAAACCGGGGATTGAATGCGGAGGGAAGGAGGAATAGTGTGTCACCACGATTGCGTGTCGCCACGCTGGTGACACTCTGATGAGCATGCGTACTACTTCGACCTATCGTTGCTTGGGTTATTAAAATTTTCGAGCCAATGAACAGTCGCCGGTCGAGTGTCAGGGGGTTGTGCTAAGGGAGGTTTTACTTTCCAAGAATGGGGAGGGTTGCGATCGTTTTATTTTCCTGTTCTCGAAGAAACTTGAATGTATAATTGGGCTGATCGAAAATCTTGGGAATTTTGGTTATGGTAATTTGGTAGTAATTAGTGTCATTTGTGATGGGGGTGGTTTGATTTTGCGATGAATCGATATTATGCGCAATTGTGATATGGGGCTGGCAAGAAAGTAATTATGATTTTCGCTGAGAGCTTTGTTCTGAACGAAATTTGACAATGTTATGCTTTTTTTCTTCTAATAATTGGAAATTATAATTTTTTGCTAGGCTTGGAAGAATAATTGTGCTTTATTTTGTTTGTAATTGTATTTATTTATTTTATATATTATTTTATATATCATAGTATTATTTATTTTGTTTGAAGTGTTATTGTGATTGACGAGTATACTCGTCATGGAGAAAGGGTATAATTTTGTTTATTGACGAGTATACTCGTCATGCGGAAAAGTTAGTCACCATTGATTATTTACATTGTAATTTTGGCGAAAACTAAACTATATTGGTATATTTCAAGGTATTTGGAATATTTTGAGACCATGTCGAAATAAAACAAACAACTAAAGAGTATAAATAATTTGAGACAGATTTATCCATCCTATAAGTTGCTTATCAGTTTGTATAACCAGTTTACACATGTGTGACGATAACGTGTTCCGGGTGTTAGTGTAAAATTCGTAAAAGCAAACGTCAAAAGGCACCAAATCTAGCTTTTCCATTTATTAAGTATATAATAAGGAGGATAATAAGGCCTACAGTTAAATTTTGTAGGCCTTAATAACCACCGACTACGTGTGTAAATAAAAATAAAAATAATATGATTGCAACCATAATATCATAATTTAAACTTCAAAAGTCCTAAAAGCATGAAATAATAGAAATCTATAATACAAAATTACATAATTATGTGAAATATTTAAAAAAATACTTACGTTTGTATCGGACGATTTTTTTATTATTCATGCTGCGCAACCACTTCTCACAATGAATGACGCCGCACTGGCGACATCGCGCAAGCTATCAAGTCGCGACATGTTTGAGACACTATCTTTTAGTGTTAGCTACCTACGTTTGTGACCTTGAGCGATTCAAAAGATTTTTAATTGGATTTTTATTGCTTAGGCCTTATTATTCGAACCTACCTTATTTGTTTACGTCACAATTGGTAAAAACGTGTTAACACTAGATTTACGGAGTCAATTTGGCTCTTTAACAATTTCATTACTATATATATATAACATTGGAACTATTTTCTTTGCAAAAAACTTCAATTTTCTTGTATGAGACAAATTGGCTCACTTAAAAAAAATAGGTATATCAACATCTGTAAATTTAGTGTTAAAAGTATTTGTATGAAGTCGCTTATGAAACTTGCATTTAGTTCGTCGTGTATTAATAGTATACTATTATATATCGATATCAACTTTCTAATATGTCGTATCCCACAAAATTTGACATTTTCACTTTTTTCAAAAAATGGAATCATAACAACGTTGTGCAGCTTATGTAAAAAGTTTAGAAGTCAAATTGTTTATTTACTATTTTTAAATAAATATTCTAATATGTCGTATCCCACAAGGGAACTGTGGCGCATTCTAACATGTCGTATCCCACATATGTAGCGTCAATCAATATGTCGTAACCCACGTAATAATTAAAAAATCGATTAAATTTTTTTTTCTCACTTCAATCTATATTACTTCTAGGTATATTAAAACAAACGTAAAAAAAAATACCTAATTTATTTAATTTGTGACCGTGAAACGTTTTCATCGTCTCCTGAAAAATTTTCAAAATGTGGGATACGACATATTAGAAAGTTGGTATCGATATAGGAAAATTACCGATAAGCCTTTGTAATTCTTTCCAAATACTCAAAATATCAAGCGATCTCTTTTTACACATCGTCTTTACCAGTAGACAAAAAGAGTGCCCTATAGCGAAGAAAAGAAAGAGAAAGATAAGAGACAAAGGCAGAGAAATATCGAAGCGGGGGTGGCAGAGAAAACTAGGATGATTTTATGGTCGTGCAAGTCGAGGCAGGGTCGTTGAGTGGCGGTTTTTGTTGGGAACTCGGTGGACCGAGGGGCTCGAACGATCCGGCATCTCTGCTCGTCGTACTCCGCCCACTCCATTATCTCGGTGATGATGAGTGCGCGGGCGGGTGGACCTCGTAACACACATCAGCGGAAGGATTACCCTACCTCCTGCCATCCTGCCACCTCTGCCTCCACTTTGCCTCCTCCGTACCTGTTCTTTCTCTTTTCTTTATTCTCTTCCGTCCGAGAAGACTCCTCCGTCCCCACATCAGCCCCCGGTATCGTCCTACGCGAGCTAATGGGCAAAATGATTTGCGAGCAAAAAATAAATTGCTCGAGAATCCCCCGATGACGGAACATCGGAGAATATCGCCTCGGAAGGCTGAGATCGAAGAAGTTCCTGTTGTTCGGTTTAACGGAGACACGATGACGGAGAGAAATCCTACTGGAGTTTCATTAATAGAATGATGGAAAGAAATGGAAGGTTGGGGATATTTATTTTGTTTGAGATACGTTTATGGAAGTGGTGGACAGATACTGTCGTGGAGAAGGGGTTAGGTGGTTTCTGTTTTTATGGATTGATTTTAAAAGTTCGTCATTTTTGCTAGCTCTTCGACGCTAACATACTATACGGTGATAATACAGTACAGTGATAATTACAGACTCACCTACGTCACTTTAATGATTTGACTCAGATTTTCATAATGGAGTTTCTTATTGAACTTCGACGTTAAATACACGATTGGGATTCTGCAAGTTAATCCCAAATCATCAACCATCAATACTTACTCGTTCATAAGGACAACGAACTACCCTTGCACGCATCTTTACATTTCACATATGAATTATGGAAGGAAATTTCAAATCATTAACCTTTTGCTGTCCTATGTCGATCGCTATTCGACATAGATTTTCATTTGATTTTATGTTGTAACAATTTAATATCACTTAAATGTCTGTTCATATCTATGGCTATTGATATCACTTAAAACAATCAATTACCAAAGATAGAAAATACTACGAAATTCATTTTATTTAGCTCACTATCGACATTAACGAAATAATTCGGACCCCAAAGGGTAAACCAGCTTCTACATAAATGACTCGAATTCTACAACCTAGTTTCAAATGCTCAACCCTCAATATTTAGTCAAATATGAAACAAATAGCAGCGACAAAATTCTTACCTTCTACATAAATAACTGACACGAATTCTACAACCTAGTTTCAAATCCTCAGCCCTCTATACTTACTCAAGTATGAAAAAATAGCAGCGATAAAATTCTTACATCTATTATATAAAGCTCAAATACCACTGACTGACTGACTCACTCACTCACTCATCACGAAATCTCAAAAACCACAGAACGGATTGTAATGAAATTTGGTACATACCTTCCCCTTAGGTCTTAGGTGCTCAATAAGAAAGTGTTTTGAAAAATTCGAAATTTTAGGGGGGTTTTGGGGGGTTAAAGTATGGGCCAAACTCGTCAACGCAGAGCCGAAAATACTTGACCTAGAAACTCGAAATTTTGCATGAGCGTTCCTTCTAGAGTATTAGCACCCACTAAGAAAGGATTTTTCAAAATTTGAAATTTTAAGGTTTTTTTTTTAGTTTCGATTAAATCGTAGCGAAGCACGGGAACTTTCAGCTACTTCTATATAAACTTGAAATTTCCATCAAGCTCTGCCTATACCGCACTCTCATACAAAATTAAATAATTGACTCAGACTCTACAATCTAATCTCAAATCATCAACCATCCATACTTATTCGTTCACACGGAGAACAAACTACCCTTACAAGACTCTTCTCATTCTAAGGTAGGTTCGGGTAACAAGGCCTGTCGGGTAATAAGGCCTAAGCATTAAAAATCCAATTAAAAATTTTTTGAATCGCTCAAGGTCACAAACGTAGATAGCTAACACTCAAAAGTAGTGCCTCAAACGTGTCGCGACGTGATAGATCTATGTAAGAAGGTAAAATCTCAAACTTGTAATCAAGTGGGCTCATATTCAGATTCTCTCATTCCTGAGACATTCTTACTAAACTAAAATTTAACACACCACACCCTCGATGATTCTACACCCCGTAAAATAATAGGTTCTAGTCACAATAACAATAATAGTTGAATCTAAAAAAAGGGGTATACAATACTGCAATGTTAATCAAACATTAAAATGCTAACATTTTCATCGGATATTAAATTGCTCAGTGTTTAACCAAACATTAAATAACGGCGAAGTCAACATCCCATCCAAAAGTGGAATTTCCATTACACCCACAATGCAAAATGCGGCAAGTGCTATCTCAAGAACTGCGTCGGTTTGTCAGCAAATGATATGGACACATTTAAGTGTCCTGATGGCTGTTAATCAAAGGAATTCGTTGCTTTTTTTAAAAATAAATGTATGATTGATACATATCTATGATTATTGATCTCAATTACCAAATATAAGATGCCTATTTTGATTATTTATGTATGTTAAAGTCTGGGTTAGGTCTGGGTTAGGTACTTATTAACGGCCTTATTACCCGACCATAGTATTATATAATAAGGCCTATATACAGGGTTTTAAAAAATGTTTAATTTTGTTTTTGTTTACGGCAAAAGTTGCCATTTTTTGTTTATATTTTATAGTAATGGTTCTATCGGTTTACTTAATGTAATGTACCGACCCTCCGCTTGTTTAGTATATAAGATAACTATAGGAATATTTTGTAAACGCAAACATTTGTACGCCGTCAAACTAACTTCCATCGTCACCTCTGATTCACTACTTCAAATCCAGATCTCCTAGTTTTCCATCCCGACCTTTCAACTCCCTAGTATCGTCACCGCTCCTTACTCATCTCCGAAATCACCGTTCTAAGTCCGAAATTCTACTTCTTACTTTGACCTTCGCCTTGCATCCATCATTATCACTACTCCCACTCTGTCTCCAAAAGTTCCTTAAAAACCCCGTATTCTCTGCCCATTTAGGAGTTCATTCAGTTCACTCATTGTCAGATCATATCATTCTTTTCACTAACTCTATTATACGCCGAATCGCTGTCCGAACGCTGTCCGAACGAGTCAAGTTATTTTAATACACATAAACGTCCAAAAGTTATAAGTTCTCTTATTTGGCGGACCTTAAGTGCGGATCCCTCAATCCGCCATTACATTAACATTAAAATTAGTTGATTTCGATATATAGTTTGTATTTTATTCCAAATCTCCCTTAGCTAGGCCTTATTACCCGAACCTACCTTACATATGAATTCTCCAAGGAAATTTCAAATCATCAACCAACGAAAGCTCCATTCCCTCATACGACGAACGAATCGCCCCGACACCGATCCTCCCCCCGCAATTTATTAACACTCCTCGTCGTATCTCCGCTGACAAAATGCCTCGGCTCGATCGTTACGGCATTCCGCCAACCGATTTGTCGCTTCTTATATACGCGATGGGAATCTGCGAGCTCATGGATGCGCGCGCACCCACACAGTGGAGAACGGATGTGCACGCACGCTGCGCGCCAACTCAATGTGAGTATACGGGGTCTGATTACGCATAAGCATGCCCTGGCTTGGTGCTATCTTCCCCCATCGGCTCCGCAACGAAAACCTGATACCGCCACCACCGGCAGTTATGTATATCCGTCCAGAAGTTCACAAAGACGCAAACCGACATCTCAATTTTTTTTCACGGATAAGATAAGATTGTCCGGGATCCGACGAACCAACGCGCATTTTGCCCCCGCGATTGTGGAAGCAGTCTCCTGGAAGTCGATCCTACGACGAGGATGGTAGAGAATGTCGTTCGGGGAGGCTACGTGACAATCTTGCGAAAATGTGGGTTTAGAGGGACTTGGAGGGTTTGGGAGGAGAATGGACGTTGAATGACACTTGCAAGTGTGTCTACGTTGGGTTATGGTGGTTCTACTGTTCCGAGATAAGACATCTAGAGGAACAAGGTTAACGGGAGTCCTGTTTCTTGTTTTGAGTTTTTTTTTCGCGTTAGATTCTGTGGTAATTTTGCCTAGGATCTGCAGTTTCAAGTGGATACCTCCAAATTATAAAAACCATGATATGTATATAATAGAACATATATAATCACCACTAACAAGAGAACATAACGAACTCGAAAACACCGATTTTGATGAAATTTATGTCACAGGTAGTCCTCGTAAGAATATTAGACACGTATTTTTTTTTATTGGCAACCATCCACTCTGAAGGGGTGAAAACACCTCTCAAAGTTGAGGGCAGAAAACACATTTTTGAGAATATCTCGGTAACCAGCGGTCAAAAAAATTTCAATTTTTTAAAAATTGTTTGTTTTGAAGAAAACAACGTTGTTTGCTACGACGCGTCGTAGCTTTCTCTACCTCAAATCCCTAACATTATTCATTTACTTCTGTACATTTAAGAATTTAGTACAGAAACAATTAATTGAAAAATTTACAATTAAATTTCCACCTACCTTTCTTTCCATTCTCCATTGTATTAATGATTTTCCGCGATTCAATGACAATCAAAAGTAATTCCAGGAATGGCAATCCAACGTCACCCAGGTAACGAAACAAATTCCATTCGTCAAAGTGCCCTCCAGACATGGAGGGAGAGAGGAATAGAAAAAGAGAAAAACAAGACAATTGGTTCGCTTTCGGTGAATAATGCAGGTGAAATGAGAGGTGCAGCTGCGAGAGCGACATTATTCGCGCCGTTTCCCGAAGGAAATTAGGAAACACGGAGCAAACACGAGCCAGTATACAGCCCACCTCTCCCGCCCCCATCGCGGCGGCTGTACACCCACGCCAAGTCACAAATGTAATATTCACGGAATAATACAGCCGTCGACGCAGTTCCGACCTTTTGACGCCCTTTTTTTCCTCCCTCAGTAACGGCACACTTTCCTCTCGACGCTGTAATGGAAACCGCGGTCCAGATCCACCAACTCGGAATTAAACTATGGAAATCCATAGTGGACTCTTGTTTCTACATTCTTTCCATGCTATTCACTGTCTCTCTCTTGCTCGTTCTCTCTGTGTCATTTTTCACTTCACTCTATTTATTTAACTGTCTGAAGTAGTCACACAAATTGGGGGATATTTGTTATCTATTAATAGCTGGAAGCTCTACACTTTAAGTTCATGTCAATTAAAGCCTCTCAAACACATTGATAAATCTATTATCATATAGACTATTATATTACTTCTAAAACTATGATATATCAAATGCTAACTTGTGAAAAGTCTCCAAGTGTTAACAAAAATTTGATCTTACAATCTCATGCACTAATACTAATTGGTATCCCCAGACTTTAATTCCCCCGCTATTCTGGCCTTCGAAAAACACCCCATGTAATCTTCTATTGCTGGCCCAGAAAAAGACGTCACTTGACAAGTTGTTTGCTCCTTCGTTTTGATGTCATTTTCTGTTCTAAAGCGTTTAACGATGAAAGGAGGGCCAATTCGCTGGAAATAAGACGATTTGAGGACAGTTTCCCTCACCCCGTACCTCATACCAAGTGACTTCTTACATGGGAACATCCCGACGTGTAAATCACCGATTTTGATAAAGTTTTAGTATGATATAGATCTCGTTAAAATATTTGCCACGTAATTTTTTTTATCGGCAACCGTCCACATTAAAGAGGTGAAAACCACCCTCAAAGTTGGGGTCTCGAAAATTATTTATCGAATATTTCGAAAACTATTAGAGCTACGAAAATTTTGTACAGAGTGAAACTTAACGCATTTCCACCACAAATCCAATGATATAAACATTTTTTTAAAACACCCATTTGTTTAAACAATATGATAAAAAAATACTTTTTTTCAACTTTGTGGGTGTTTTTCACCCCGTTAACGTGGACGGTTGCCAACAAAAAAAATACGTGTCAAATATTTTGACGAGATCTATATGCTAGTAAAATTTCACCAAAATCAGCGATTTACACCTCGGGATGTTCCCTCGTTATAGAAAGGGATCAGAAAGAAGTCACTTGGGGAGACTGCTCTCGCACTACCTGTCTCTTTCTATTCTATATGTCTGCTGTCCTCTTCATTCATAGTCGTAGCTATTCACATTCATTTAAGTAGGTAAAATCGGTGTCCACCAATCTGATAATAAAAATATCGTGCGTCCTTCATTGTTTCGATTTTCACGATCGATATCATGCTGTCGCACTCAGTTCCACGGCTTTTTCTCTTCTCTCTTTGTCTCGCAGTGCGATTTCCCCTCAAGTGACTTGTTTCTCATCCCTTGCAATAGTCTATTCTATCTATAAGTACAATACCAACTCCATTTCGCTATTTATCGCGTTCCTCCAACAAACAGTGGACCATTTTCCGCGTACATGGGTGGTGGTGGGTGCTGGAGGGTTACGGTTATAAATAGTCCGCCTTCGGTGAGGCAGCAAAGAAGCAAGAGAAGGAGAAGAAGCAGAAGTAAAGGCAGGAGGTAAGCTACAACGAGGGTGGGAGAGTTTGTCAGCGAGAGGCAAATGAAATTGTATTAAAGTTTCACCTCGGAGCCGTGGCAAAGAGACGGGGAGGAAGTGGAGAAGGGGTGAAGGAGGAAGAGGGGGGAGGGAAAGAAGGAAGAAAGGAAGCGCAGAGGGATGGAAGGTAGGAGTGCGTACCGGGAAAGGAGCAAAACGAGCGTGAGCAGGAGGATATTAAAGCTTGTCGCTTTAGGACAAAATGAAGCAAGAGTTTGTCGGTCTTCCAGCCTCCGAAGACTCCCTCAAGACGAGCCGCTGGAAATATGAGATCCTTCGAAAGATACGCGCGCCCGTAAAATATTTTTATACCTTAATACGCGTATTTACGCCGACGGTGTACGTGACAGGATGAATATAGGTTTTGGCTTTTGGAATTTAATAATGTCGGTTGAAAATTAAGGGAAACGACGGCACTTTGTGAGCTTCAGGTTGTATCTTTTTCTTTTTGATAGTTAATTAATGGTGGCCGCGGAAGATTTGTTTTGAGGGATTGCAAATTTGTTTTAGACAATTGTCGCGATTTGGAGCATTTGTCTTTGGGGGTGATTTTTTGACTTGTGTTAAATATAGATTTTCAAGTTTGGAATTTAATAATGCCGGCTGGAAATTAAGGGAAATGATGGCACTTTGTGAGCTTCAGTTTGTATCCTTTTCTGTTTGATAGTTAATTAATGGTGTTCACAGAAGATTTGTTTTCAGAGATCGTAAATTTGTTTCAGACAATTGTCGGGCTTTGGAGGATTTGTGTTTGGGATTTTTCGTTTTCAATTGAATTCGAATCGATAAAATCATTAATATCATTAATAGAATCATTATTAAATCGAGTTTTGAGATGTGCAATCGAGGAGTGGTGGAGAGGACCTACTACTTCTCAATGGTATTTGTAGGAGGGAGGGGGTGAAATTACAAAGCACTTTTGCTATGAAAGTCGTAGATTTAAATATAGTAGTTTTCAAAATTATTACTTTTACTTGCACTCGGCAGAAAGTTATAACAACAAATGTAATTGTTTGGTGATTTGAATTAATTCAACAAAAATATCAGTAGCCATAGCAATTGTTTCTTAACAATAAAATTAAATAAAATGGCAAGTAGGCTTACTAATCGTTATAAAACTTTATTATAAACAAAAAATTATTTAAAATTGTTTGAAGAATTTACCAGAAACATTAATCAATAAAAAAAAGCCTGACCGCATTTATCATATTTGGTGTTTTTCATTATTTCATAGTCATCGCTAAGAAATTTTCGAGCATCTTTTATCTTTCATCACTTTCTTATCAATTTTGTATTTGTTGCTTCGAGTTATGCTGGACCTCGTTTACAGAATCGCTGAGTCAAGATGGAAAATCAATGTTTCTGGATATTAAAATCTTAGCATCCCTTGTAACTGGTATGTGTTATGTTCTTCGCACCCTCTTGCCATGGCTATTGGCGCCGATCGTCTCCTTAGGGACGATTTATATTTTATAACGCGATAAAGTCTTTCTTCATATTCTTGTTAAAATAATATAAATACATATATTCAAATTAACCAAAGTTCAATTAGGTTTCTTTGTGGTAACAACTTTTGCAACAGATTTATATAAAAGCGGAACAATAAATTTGCAGCTTCTCTGCAAAATATAATTTTAACCCTCTAGGGAAGAACACAGCTTGTTCGCATAAACAATGCAAACTCAAAGATAAATTATTTTAAAGCATTTTATCAAATATCGAAAACCAAATTTGCTAAAAAAAAAGAATAAAAAGAAAAAAATTAATCTGGATATGAAATGTTTCGCGACGTTTTGAGATAAATGTGAGTTTCGTAGATAAATACTCAGATAATGGGAGTGAATATCACAATGATTCATTATTACATTGTTTATTGCTTATATTTTCATCATATATCAATATTTTAGAAAGAATAGAAAAGATACAAAAGTTTACAAGTTTTGCAAAACCTATGAAAATGAACATTATTTCCAAAATATTAACGG
This sequence comes from Cerceris rybyensis, assembly GCA_910591515.1. Taxonomy (NCBI): domain Eukaryota; kingdom Metazoa; phylum Arthropoda; class Insecta; order Hymenoptera; family Crabronidae; genus Cerceris; species Cerceris rybyensis. Next base: position 62,701,141 of record OU342789.1, on the reverse strand, counting down.
AATATAGAATTATACGATATAATAAGGATCACTGATTAATTTTTATTTTATCAATTTAATTTTGAGTTACTGAAAAGACATTCGCAAAAGGAATAGTGCAGCAAGGGGTTAATTATCGTACCTTGAAACTATTTGCTTCCACGATCACCATTTCGGGATTAATTCGTTTTCTAAGTTGTTTATCATTCAATTTAGATATTTGACATGTTTTTGAGATTAAATATGTTTAAAACAGGCTGTTTTAATTGTACTTTTAAGCAGTAGTTTTCAAATTATTTTTATTTCTATATTCTAACAATACTTCTTCCAGAAATAACCACAAGGAAAATTTGGTAGCGAATGAACTAATACTAGATTTACGGATGTTGATATACCTATTTTTCTGAAGCGAGTCAATTTGAATCGTACAAGAAATTACAATTTTTGCAAAGAAAATAGTTATAAATCAATTTAAATGAAAGATTTATTATTAAAAAAATTAGCCAAGCAATATATTCTATATATAGTAATCAAATTATGAATGAGCCAAACTGGCTCCGTAAATTGTATTTGTATATCATTAAAACTTATATTTTTATTTTTATGTATTATTTTTTCCTTTTATAGAAAAGTTTTGGTAAAAAGTGGCCATTGAGAATATTTTAATATTAACATTTCGAAGGCCAGCTGAAACTAATTTAAAATTGCAGAACATATATAGAAAATGAACACAAAAATTAATGGCAAAAATATGCAAAGGCGGATTTTGGAACTGATACACATAAAAATGACAAAGAGAAATATTCTTCCACGAATAATTCCTTGCTATAACTTGTGACAAGGCCGTGTCAATAAATATCTGGCAGAAGAAGATTTCGTCGCGTTGTAAATCGTGCTTTACACCCTTGCTGAAAGACAAGAGAATTCGGAGGGTCGGTAGACGTTAAATGCTTTTAAAATTTAACTTTCGGAGAAGTTACGCGCGCAGAAATCTCAACGAAAATTCACCTTTTTTTCTTTCTTCCCTTCGCCCTCAGACCACAACAGATTGCCGAGGGAAATTGCTCACCCTTCATTCTCCCGGATATTTGCATATTTCTGACGCTTAATCTTCAGACGCAATTGCAAGGTCGTGTTATACGAGGGAATTTCTATTATTGGAGCTCTTTTTGAATTAGAAATTGCCAAGCGTGGAATTGCATCGTTGAGTCTTCGTAATGCATAGTTTCCTGGGATTTACTTGAACGATGTTGATTACTATGGCTGCTTTGTTTCTCTCTTTTCTTAGACATTTATCGTAAGAAAAATAGAAACATTAATTTTAAGTGAATAATTACCCCTCTGTTTTAAATTCATAGAAGGATTAACAATTATAGAAATGCTTCTTTTTGCACTAACAATAGAAATTTACAAAACATTTCCTCAAAGATTGAAAAGATTTGCAAAATCTCAAGATGCACTAACGATAGAAATTTGCAAACATTTTCCTCAAAAATTGAAAAAATTTGCAAAATCTCAAAAATAGAAGTGTTTTACGCAAATTTCAAAATAAACTCATCCTTCAAATTAGAAGGATATGTTCAATTAATCTGTGATTAATCAGAATGAAGAAAAAATTAAAAGAATAAAAATTAAAAGATGAAAAGAAAAAATAGGTATTGGTTCATTAATTTTTAGAGTCTAGTGCCAGTAGATTCGGCCAAGAGAGTGTCTGTGAACCACTAACATATAGGCTGGGTATATGGGTGAAGTAGGCGGTGTTTCTCCAAGGACGGGTCCGGCGTGCAAAATTTCTGCACCTTTGAATTTGACATTTTCTTTTTTTCTTCCAATACATTAGAAATGGAAAACAAAACGTGGGAATTTTACATTTGCAATTCAATTTTTGTAAGAGTTGCTTAGGTAACTTATAATCACATTTTTAAAAAGTGCAGTCACTTATACGATACTCTTTTAATTTATAAATGACATAATGCAACACAATAAAAATAAAGGAAAAAGGCTTTTTTTCTTTTCATTTAAAAACCGTGTAAATTGATTACCTTGCAAATTGAAGGATGGGTGTAATTACATCAAAGCGTAACGGAAGGTTAAAAAATATTCAAAACTCTTTCGAAATGTCTCTTCTACATTTTAAAGATTTGAAAAACCTTCCCTCACAGAACAACAAATGTTGCAAAATTTAACTTATTGTTAGATAATACCATATACAGATTAAAATTCAAAAACAGTAAAATACTTACAAACACTTCACAAATTTCTCTCCAACGCAAAAGAGTTTAAATTGACCTAATTTTAAAAATCCATCTAGAAAAAGGAAACCTTCGAGCACTAAACTTCAAAACCCTTCTAATTGCAGCAAAGCAAGAGTCTCCGTTGGATCAAAAGTCTAAAATTTAATTCGCATCCTCCAGAGAATGAAATACTCAATTCATTCATCCAAAATCAACCCCTTCATTTTGATCAATTTCCACGTTTCACCGTAAGTCTCTTTAAATACTTTTTCGTAAAACCATAGAATTACAGCGTCCAGCATGAACCTCGGTGGAGTTTATTCTTCCAACGAAACGCAGCTGGACGTCTGTATCTCACGTTTCAATATATCTCAATTATATCGTAAATAAAATATGACTGGCTAGTTGCGTGCGCCTGGTAAATTGGCAGCTGAGGTGTCCGTTAGCGAACCTGTTCTCTTCTTTTCTCTTCGTTGCGCCCTGTTCGGTTGAGTATCGAGAGTACATTTAGTACTGAAATCGAGTTTCACGCTGATCTCGAGAACCGAGAGGTTACCCGATTTCCCGGAAAGAAGTCTCCCCTTCTACTTCGGTTTAATTTCAAGAGTGCGGTTACATTCCTTTCTTTTATGTTTTGTTTTACTTCTTTTTTTCATTCCATTCACTAATTCTTCCCACACTTTTGTCCCTTATTAATTTTCAGTCATTGAAGTAATCAAGTCCTAGGTTTTTGCCTATTCTTCTTCTCTTTTCTTCTTTTGGTTATAGCTCTTTTGTGATTTCTGTGTTTTGCGTATCTTTTTTACTTTTGTGAAGGAAAGACTGTGAATGGTTGGTTTAATTAAATAATATATTTAACAAAATTCTTGATTTTATTAACATGAATGAATGAGAGGTTTTAAGCTGTTACAAATTGAAGTGAGAGAATATTTTTTTTTAATGAATGAAAGGTATGAAAAGGTTTCAAATTAATAAAATCAAAGGGGTTTATGTGAAAATGATTGATTCTTATTAATATTAATGAATGTGGTAATAAATAAAAAAACAGAATGTGTGTAGAATGAAGTATTTATATTTATTGTGTTGTTTTAATAATGTTGACGTGATGTTACATGGTGATGATGTTATATAAGTAAAGTAATAAGAATTTTCTTAAATATATTATTTAATTAAACCAATCATTCACAAAGAAGTATTTTAAGGGCAGTGTTTCTGTCCTGTTTCACCCCTTGTTATGTGATTTCTTTTGAGATGAAATGCGTAATAACTAAGAATTTATTTGCGATGTAAAATTTTATTATTTTCTTATAGTTACTTATTTGTCCCCCCAGGGGCCTGGGAACGTCCCAGGTACGGGTTTGGCGAACCCGGGGTACCTGAGCCATCATGCTGACCTATGATATTGGTAGTGGCAGTTCTAATTTTAATTTAATAGTTTCTGGAAAATGATCGATTACCTTAAGTAACGAAAAATTTCATTAAAAAGAAAATTACATCTTTTTGTAATTCATATTATCAGGGCCCAAATATTATCAGAGCGCGGATGTTCGAGTCGTTTTGATGGTACACCGTCAGCAATGTATTGAAATAAGGTACTTTCTGCACCCACTGCTGTACCATTTTTTTTTTTTTTTTTTTTTTTTTACTGAAACCGTAATAATTCAGTATCAATTGTATCAATATTACACAGCACTTAATGCAATATTAATAACACAGAAATAATATGGTGGTATCTTAACCCGCTGATATTTTTAATTTTTACAGCTTTTGAAAAGCTTCAAAATTCAATATGTCATTTATTATCTCACAGTGCCACCTTTTATTGTATGGTAAGAGGTTAAAGCAAAAGTAATAGCACCATAGTAATTTCATCTTGTTGTAACTCACTGATATTCTTTTGAGATCAACAGTTTTTGGGAAACTTGAAAATTTCCCATTCTATTTATCGTCTTATGAGCGTTACTCGTTATTGAACGACAAGGGGTTAATGCAATATTAATATCATAGAAATAGTTAGATTGTATCATAACATACTGATATTTTTAATTTAATAATTTTGGGAAAATCTTAAAATTTCCTAATCCACATGTCGCGTCACGAGTGTCACTCGTTATTGTATGGCAAGAGTTTAATAACTAATTTAGAGAAGAGGTGCGAGGAAAGCTTCGGGGTAAAATTTCAAAGAACTCGCATATCAAGAAGACTATTAGCTGAGAATCTTTTGAGAATATTACATAAGGCACCGTGCAGAGAGCGTCGCCATTTATTACTTGAAATTTATGCACCTATTACGTATCGCGATGCCAGGTGTCCGCAAACTCGCGTGGCGCTCCGAGACTTCTTTGACCCTCACGTCCTTCTCTCTCTTCTTTCCTCTTTCTTACCTTTTTTTGGACCTTTCTCCAGTGTTCGGTCTATGTCCGTAACGTGTGACGATATTATGATGTTCCCATTACATCGGCTATCAGTCGTAATGTATAACAAAAAATTGAAATACTACTATCGAAATATGAATCCACAAATAGTCATTTTTAATTTGTATACAGTCGAATCTCTCATAATGGAACACTTCGGGACCGGACGCTCTCTCAAAATGCAACATTCCCCTACAATCATATTCATCCCCACTTCTTGATTATATAGTCTATCTTTCTCATATAGTACCTATCTTCGTCGGCGCAAAGAAATGCGCAGAAGTAAAAAGTGAACATAACCTTTCCATACAAACGTTTAAATCTTTTCAAATAATATGTCGCGTCATACATCTCAAATTTGATTGGTTAGTAGCATTTAAGTGGTGGGGATAGGAGAAGTTTCATTATGAGAGATGACCATGTTACATTTTGAGAGAGGTTTCACTTTGAGAGGTTACATTATGAGAGATTCGACTGTACCTATATGAACAGTCTAACTTTCTGCCAAAAATTGGTTTTGAATCGTCAAATAAATCATTATCTCTCAATATTCAAAAATATTTCCGTCCCCAAATGGTTAGTAGTAGAGAAAAGTACATATTTTCATTCCATTGAGCTGGTCATTTGATCGTGTTTAGTACGATTAGTATTATTTCGGTTACAAGGAGAAGTTTTGTTGCCATTATTTATGTCGGAATGGGTGGTGCAGAAGTATGAGATAAACGATACACCTATTCTATTGTGCGATAAAATTATAATGAAAATAATAAAATGGAAGAATATACCTACAATACAAAATAGTAATCTTAGCACGGTAACACACTTCTATATTCTACAAACTCTCTTTTCCGATTGTCTTCTCCGCTCTTCGAAAACTCTCTTGGACACCCTCTGTCACACTTCTACAGTCTCTGTCTCTTGCGCACAACTCTCGGTCTCAAACCAAATCGGCACTCACTCATCGCGTCTCATTAACACAAGCACACACACACACACACCCCTACATTTATATCCAACATTATTTACGTATTTGTTGGCAAAAATGATTAGAAGACACAAACAAAATTAATTTTATTTAACTAACACAATAATACAGACTCATTTCCTCTGAATTCTCTCTGCACACCCATCGACGACTCATTCGCAATTCTTCTTTCCTCTCTCTCTCTTTCACGACTCTCACTTGTCACATACTGATCAATTTTCGATTACCATCTATCTCTAGCAAAAACAATAGTTCCAAAAGTTCATAAACTTTGCAAAAATTCCTTCACTCTTTCAAAATCTACCCAGCAATCTCGTACCTCCTTTCCATTTTACATCTAATCACCCAAAAGCTCAACAGGCATCAATCACTTTAAACTATCCCACTACCGAATCCTCAGAATTCTGAAAAATTCCGTAAAACCACTACCGTACTATAACGAGTCTCATCCTCATTATCGACCCAACAGTATCATCTACGTCCCGCTAGGGCAAAATTTTGATCGATGTCGGTCACTCTATCCTCCATTCGATTAAAAATGTATGAAAGAATAATCGAGCTTCTAGCATCTACCATATATTCCACCAAAAGAAAAGAACAAAAACATTCTAGCTCGGCTAGACAAAAGAGAAAGAGCAACAACCGAGTTCTCCAGCGTGCAGGGAGATTTATCCGTAAGTAATCACAGGGTCCGTTCTCCGGAGTTTAAGGATTGTTATTGGCGCATTTTAATGTGCCAGTTGAAACGGGTGGGGGTGTGTTATTATTCTTGCGGTTTTGCGGTTGTCCGAGAAAATTAGCGGTTCGTCGAAGAGGCCCTCGCGAGAGGGCGGACGGCCAGGTAACCTGGAGATCCATCTGTCACAGCGAGGGCGTTCGCAATTCGTCAGTACAGCCGGGCTCTCCGTGGGGATTGAAAAGTTTATCCGGCGAATTTACATTGGCCGTTTTCGAGCCCCGGAGAAAAACGGAGAGAGAGACAGAGCAGACGAGAGAGAAAGATCAAGGGAGAGAGTGAGAGGAAGAGAGAGAGGGAGAAATGGAGAGAGAGAGCAAGAGAGGATGAGAGAAAGTGAGAGAGAGATTTCTGGGAACGGTTTGGACCGAATGGAAATTGGGTTTGCGGGAAATGTGATTTTGTTCGGAGGAAGACTAGTTTGAGGCAGATTGGAGAGTCGATGCGTTTGAATGGAGAGGGATGTTTTGAGAGGGTGAATTTGGAGAGGGAGTGATATGAGGTGGTTAAATGGTAATTAGTGGCGGTGGAAAATGAAAAGGTGGATTTTGAGAGGAGGTCAGAGATAATTGCGGGAAAGAGGAAACTTCGTTCGGTATGTTTGTCGTTCATTAACAGTATTTATGTACATAAATGAATTTCGAAAAAGTTTTTGATTCTTAGGTTGAGATTCAATTTTCCAACAGCATTCCCCGGTGTCAATGTGGTGAACGTCATCGATAGTTTGCTACTTTTATTATTTTTGCTGCAGTGAATTTTTTTTACTAAAATCATACTTTTGCAAAGTAGAAACTTCAGAGACTCAAATAGATATGTTGTGACAGTTGCTACAGAGGGCAATTGGATCGAAGTTTTTTGCGCCATCGGCCGTCAGAAAAAACGACTAAACTACAGGGAAGAAGTAGTTGCAGACATGGTGTCGATATGCGAGCACAGACCTTTATATGTGTCCATAATTATGAAAGTGGTCTAAGTTAAAATTAAAAAAAAATAAGTTTATCAGTTATTTCACACTACATTATTATAAACTAAATTAATTCAATGTAATTTTTATGATATTGTCAAAAATGAACCAGTAGATGATGGTTGTAATTTCAACATTATGTGGAATTCATTTAGTGTTAATTATGAAAGCGGTCTAAGTCAAAAATTTTAAAAAATGATATAAACACCCTTAAATTTTTGGTATCTCGTCATTCCTTTCTACCGAATGACCGTGATTTTAGGTTGATAGAAATGAAAATAAGAAAAGTAAATTACTTATACAACCCTAGGCATTATTATGAATTGATAAAAAAGTGTAGAAGAAGAAATGTATTTACGACAAAATGAATGCGGCTTAAATATACAAAAAGAACGTAATATAAAAGTATATCTAAAATATCCAAAGCATGGTATTCTTTGTAATATTTATCGAGTCCAAAAAATTCCTAGACAGGTTCTCTTGTCTTAGCTGCATTTGCTAAACTTGACATTTGCATAAACATCCGGAGTCTAGTCATGAATATACCCATGCATTGGGTGAGAACTTTAGAATGACCTCTATTTTTTAGACGCCCTGTACATCGAATAGTGTCATTTCCATGCAACATTAGGCCCATCATCCGCCTAATAACGCCGCGCCGTACATCGAGGTCTGCTTAAGTTACGACACGTTTAAGGCGTATTTTCATGATCTACACCTGTCAGCGTTTCAAGGGTTGTGCCGCGCGAATCTATTCTCCGTTTTCGAGGAGAACCATACTACATTGACGCCACCTGCCACGGGATTCTGAATTATCATAGGATTATAATTATTGTAATTATATTCCGAGGGTGAAACTTAAACGACCATTAAGGCCATCTTCTTTTTCCGGAACGGCCTAGCAGGCTTCTATGTCCACCTTCTTCCAGCAAATTGGATCGCTAATGCTGCTCTCAAAGTGGAATTATAGTTGTTTTTTTTTGCGCTGTGGCTGCTGTTTGGGATTTTTTGTTTTTATGGGAGGTGTGCGTAAAGTTTGACACCTGGAGTGTTATTCAAGCTATCGGAGATGCGAGATATGCGAGATAGACATGCAGCAAGTTTTTAGAAGTGATTAAGGAGTATTTAGGTTAGATTCAGGGTTTTAAGACCAGTTCTACCAACGTTAAATCTATTTATATCTAAATAGAAGGAGTAAGTACTTTGGAAATAGAAGAATCAAGACGTGAAAATAGATGATTAATTTGCTAATTTGTAGTTAATGAAATAAAAGTAGAATGTTTAATTAACAAACTTCCTATAATTGCAGAGAATTTTTAGAAAAAGTTGTGAACCAGTAATTTTGACTTACCTAATAGTTCTAGTGTTAAGGGTTCAATTTCCTTCCTTATAATTATTTATCTTAATTCTAGAGCTAAGAAAGGGGGCATATTATATGAAATTAACTATCTAATTTTTTATCAAATTACCATATCTTTGAAAAGAGGCACAAATCTTCGGCTTTCAGTTCTTAACCCCCTGCCGTGCCATTTACTTTGTGACTTCCTCTACAATAAATCAGATTTAAATTAGTAAAATGAACATTAATCAGTGATTCCTGATATATACATTGTGTAATTTAACGTAATATTAATATTATAGAAATAATTGAATCGTGTCGCTAATATTTTCAATTTAATAGGTTTTGTAAAACTTGAAAATTTCCTTTCCAATTCATAGCATCACGAGTATCATTCGTTATAGTAGGGCAAGGGGTTAATATTGCTATAGATAGGCGCAAAGTATCGCCATATTTCTACTACCCTATGTAACGAAAAATTTCATTAAAAAAGTGTTCTTTTTTTTTCTTAATTGTATAAGTCTCAAAAATTTAGCGGACTCGATTTTCAATTAATTATATAGTACACCGTCAGTGATGTATTAAAATAGGATATTTTTAAAAACTCTGACAGTGCCATTTTTTCTGTGAATGAATCTGCAATAACACAGAATCAGTTGCTAAAATAATATCTAACCCAGACTTCTCATATCACGTATTACGTCACGCAGTATTATAATAGGAAACTATTGTTCGGTTTTCGGAAAACTTCAAAATTTCCTATTCCATGATACATCGCATGAGCGACACTCGTTATTCTATGGGAAAGTGTCAATCCAAAATTAATAGTATAGAAATAATTTGATCGTATTGTAACAAACTGATATTTTGAATTCAATAATTCTTGGGAAATTTGGGAATTTCCACTTATCGTCCCACAAATGTCAATCGTTATTCTATGGTAAGGGAGTAACGCAAAATTAATAGCATAGAAATAATTTGATCGTAATCCACAGAAATTTATAAATTAATAATTTTTGGAAAATTACATAATTTTCTATTCCATTTATCACGATCACTCTTTATTGTACCGCAATGATTGACAGATCAAATAGAATATATTCTGCAAAATTAATCATATCCTTTTAAAGAAACAGAAACACAATAAATAAAACCTCTTCCTTAAATAAAATCCCCCCACAAAATATTCTGAACTCACAATGATTTTATGGCTTGAGAGGTTCAAACAAAATCGTTGATCTTCGATTCTCAATTTTCATGGTCGAAGCTCGCAGAAGAGCACGCGATCCGTTTGAAACGGTTAGTTTGAGATTAGGAGTCCAACAGAGATAGAATTGAATTTCGGATTCTCATTAAGCCGGCCGATCGAGCCGATTGTGCTCGGGCTTAATTACAGTCGAGCTCCGTCGATAATGCCCATCTTCGAAAATGCCGTAACGACGACGGGGCCGAGTCGACGTCGGTCTTGATTTATGCCCGGGAAATGGGTCCTGCCTTCGAGGCTAGAACGAATTAGGTCTGCCACCTCATTCTACTTTCATACCTTCGTTTTCTGCGTCTAGCGTTCTTATTTATTGTCAACGATACGGAAAGTTATGCCGACTATTAGAATTAATATTAGATGAGTAAATGGTAAATTGCAAACATTTAATAAAAAATACTGAAAAAAGTGTCAACAACTTATAAACCAAATTGGCTCTTGAAAAGTATTACAATTTTGCAGGAAAGACACTTATTTTTGGAGAAAAAATAGATATTTATCCATGAGAATATTTATTTCACTAAAACAGTGAAATGACTCAATCTTTTGTGCATGTCGAAGATACTTTGCAAGCAGATCCACATGTATATAAACATCTCACTCACCATTTAATTAAAAGGAGGCAACTTCTTACCCAGTTCTTCTTTGTTATCATGCATTGAAAAAGTGTGCGCTGAATCAAAAAAAGTTAGAAACCAACGCCATACCCTTATTAATCTATTTAACTTGCCTTCCTTTTTTACCGCAATTCCAAATCCTATGTCTAATCTTTCAAAAATCTCCCGAAATCTTTCTGCTACTATGTTTAACCCTTTGACCGCCAAAATCGCATATATTCGCTCTCACAGACTCACTAATATAGAGAGGGCGCATATATACGTATGCTGTCACGGTTTCATCAAATTTTTACGGTAGGCACATATATACTCTCTCACAAATGTATTGACATAGACGAAATGAGAATATATATAGCTTCACAGTCCCATCATTATCTACGAAAGGCGTATATATATGTCTCACAAACCCATTAACATATATGAAAGGCGTATATATACGCTCTTGCAAGCCCACCAATTTATACTCTCTCACAGGTTCCCAGATATTTAGAAAAGGCACATATATACGCACTCCCTGAATTATCAATATGTAGAAAAGGCGTATATATACGTCCTGACAAATTCATTAGTATCGAGGAAAGGCGTTTATCTACGTTTGCATAGACTGATTAATATTCCGGACATGCGTATATATGCGCCCTTATAGATTCATCAATATGTACAAACGGCGTATATATACGCCCTCGCAGATTCATCGATATTTAGAGAAGACATATATATACGGTCTCACAGATCCATCGATGTATATGAAATGAGCTCTACCTGATCTCTTCGAATTTTATCAATAGTACGCTTCAATCGCATAATCGTTGCAGTACAAACAACGTGCATCAGCTAGTTTTAACGACCGTCATGCAAATATCGCGTCGTATATTTTCGATGATTTAGCTTTGCTGTGCATCGCAGTGAAACGTTTGGATACAATTTCTCATGTAAAAATCTCAACTTCGACAACCTTGCCACTTCGTGCAGTGTGAATTCAGCCTTAAAAGCAGTGGTAGCACGGAAAGTGGAGACGGCTCGCCTCCTGGCAGGGGCAGACATCATAAACTGTTTATAAATCACTGGCATATACCTGTCATAGGGTTTAACAGATGTGCGTGCGCGCGGTGGATGCGAAAAGCAGGCCCGGTTACGGGGATAGCCGTATCTGGAGAGCCCAAAAGATCGTATCGTTTGCGCGCCGAGTCCGCGCGCCGACTTTAATGCACTCTTATGCGCCGTTTGCGGGACGCGCTTAGATTTACAGTCGCGGGGACGAAAAATCGAATGCACCTGTGGGTAGGGTACATTCGACGATGCGTTATTAACACGTTTGCCGTTGGTGACGGAAATCTGTAACCTTTTGAATCCGCATTTTGACTATTGTAACTTTTTGTTTCAGTTCCGGTAGCTATAGTCATTTCACCTGGTATATACTATAATATTATATTTCAGATTGCTCTTGAACCACCAAGGTTATGATAGGCTAAATGTAGGATCGCGGAAAAGAACGAGAGGCGTGCGGCGACCCATATAAGCAGCGTACTGGGCCTAAGTAGCTTAACATCAGCGATCTCTTGGGTCGGCGCAGATCAATTGCGCCAGCATCCTCTCCCTGATATTATTAGTTCAATAAATGAAGTCACTTGTCACGTGACTTGCTCCGATTCGCCCGATGGATAGAGATATTCGTCGCCTTCATATATTTTCGATTCTAACGCGTGACTGGCCGAAAAAGAGTTCAACAACGAAATAAGTGTTTACTTTTCGGTTTTCATTGGACGAGGTCAGTTTTCAAGGCCCGATATGATGGGAATGGGCGGTGCAAGGAAAGTTTCCCCTTACTTCCTAACTCAAGTAAAGTAATTTCATAAGGTTGGCGGCTTGTAACAATATAATTCTTCGATTACTTGTTTCACTTTTTCATACCGAGCGCAGCATATATGCGGCATGCAAATGATGTATATACAAATGCTATCTGTAGACGCTGACAACATTATTCATTTTCATTTTCACATAATATGTCATTACATCATCAATTTATAAGTGATTTACTTATATACAGTGATTATCACCAGTACCATTTATTTATGTTAATATTAGTGGACTGCAGCTAAAGTTGAACGTGTACCACAAATGGTACACGTGGCACGTGTGCACAAATAAAAGTTAATACAAGTGGCAGAAAAAAATGTTAACGATTTCTGTAACTTCCTAGAAGAAGTTCGAAATGGGTCAAAATGACCCGCCCGATGTACCAAGGGTTAATGACTTCGAGCCTTTGCCCTCTTACCACCCATAGCCTTGGTGGCGTTACTTTGGCCTTCCTTGTGAGCTCTACTATTAACCTTTTAAATACGGTACGCCACTATAGTGCCTTTCCCAGAATGTCATCGATTTGATCGGTACGCTACTATAGTGCCTCTTGCGGATAACATGATTTTGGACGGTATTATACGTTTCGCATTGTATTCATTTAAAAATTCGAGTAATGTCGCAATGGAAATAGTTTTTGTGACTTTCGTGGTCTCAGCGCGCTGCAGTGCATATCATTGTTATACCTGCTGAAACTCAGCAAGGCAGTTCGGCTGCCAATTCTCAACGGGGCACGTGGTTCGCTTAAAAAGTGAATAGCTAAAAAGTACCGAAAAGTGTCGGGTTGAAACTTTACATATATATTCCACAGACTATATAGAAGTAATTAACGCAAAAATTTTGTGCGCATATCTGTCCACTTCTTTATTATAGCAGCTGAAAATTTGCTGGACAGTCCGCCTATCGAAAAAGGCTTTAGTAGGCTCTTTTCCATTAACCTTTTCACAGTTTGGTAAAATTACGAATTCTGGCACAAAAAATGTTTAGTTTTTTTTATATTCGAAAACACTTCGGCATGCAAACTAAACCACGTCTCCTTCTTCGATTAGAATAACCTTAGAAAACAGAGGAAGCAAAGAATCTAGTCATAGACATAGATATCTTTAGTAGACTAAACGGGACAAACCGTTTGATACTTGACGCTCCGCCCGTGACTGTCACGTGATAAACTGTCAATGGGTTAAATATCTTTTTAATATAAAATCGAACAAGAACATGTCTTATATAAAACCTTCTTTATTTCCTCAGTACAATGAATGTCTGTAAAGAAATCTATCAATTCTTGTATAAAAAATGAACTTGACTTTTAAATAACATTAAAGAAATATAAAAAATAAAAAATGAGTATTACACCGATATGCTTTTCACGATATTTAGAAAACTTTGTATATACCATTTTTCTCTAAAATTAGCAGTTCTCAAGTTTTTATTTTTTTCAGTGTCGAAAAGGTTAAAAATTCAAATTCCCAATTACTAAATCCGACTTAAAATCCCGAAATAATATAATTAATACTAACATCACTAATTAACATCTCTCATAACGTGCTCTATAAACTCACCCTAAGGAAGAATCTATTAAATCCTCACCCAACATTGTATCCTTCAAACAGCGCGATGTAAAACGGTCGGTATTCCCATGATTCAGAACGTAACGGGCGACTACGAAACCCGGAAAAAAGTGGAGAAAGAGATGAAAAAAAAACGAAACAAACGTAGAAGAGTAAGAGGAAAAAGAAACCACGGACACCATGAACCGTAAGGAGTCGTCGGTTTCGCGGTCCGCGCTACTTAATGAATTAAAAGCACCGTATTATAAGGCTTGCACGCGCGATTTTTATCCTGGTAAACGACAAATTAATTCAGTTACGCGCAAGTCACCCAGTAGATTAGCACGTTCCGCGAAGAGGCCGGTGGCCATGCGCATCGTAAATTTTCGTTTTCTCGTCGCATTATGTATTATGCATTTTCTCTGTCCACCGGTTTCAGGCCGTATTTAGAGCTCTTGACAATTATCTTTCCGGTGGGTAAGAAGCCATGTAATATTCATGACGTGGATCGTGCAAGTGGACGAACCACGCCGGCACACAATACCGTAGATTCCGAGATTGCGCGCTCACCGTGACACTAATATACCGGAAAGGAAACGGAGAAAATCAGTCTTAATTGGGACACACTGGAAATGACGACGCTTTATTACACGGTTTTAGTACAACCGGACAAGTGTATGATGGTTTTATGGGTAAGAAGTTGGGAGACGATTAATCTAATGCAATGTCGAAGAGGTTAGTTGAAGTTGGGCGGGAAATCTGCGCTTTTATTGACACTTTGGAAATCTTGCGCAGCTGGAAGGATATTTTAAGGAAACATAGGGGTTGGGAGGGCGAGCTTCGTGGTTTTGTGATTTTACTGTCTATTTTGGATATTATCTTGAGCTTTGGTTGTTTCACGTATGAGAAAATTGTGGATCAGTGTCAATTTTGTTAGGATTTTAAGGAATAAGTGTGGAAGCTTGTTTCGATTTCACTAGGTTTTCACTTTTAAGGTCTGCAAATCGGTGCAGTCAATTATATGTCTATAATACTCCCTTGTCTGTTAAAATTTGCAGTATAATTTTTTAAAGTACCACAACATTTAATATGGTATTTTGAGCTACCTTAAACAACTCTATTTTATTAACTATACCAATTACATTTAAATTAAACTACGTTAATATAATTTAATTTATAAAGTATCAATTTAAATTTAACCCTTAGTACTCCCATGTCGAGGGTGACCCGATATTACATTCCTTACGCCAACTTTAATGTCGAGCTAGACTCTTTATACAACGCAATTTTTATAATAATAGTGATAGTAATAATACAATAAAATAATATTTTTTCTTCCAATGCAGCTAATTACTGTGGCCGTCATTTCTTATATATTTTGTAAATTAAATAAGGACTTGTTGGTAGGTAAGAAAAAACTAAGGAGTGGAAAGGATTAAAACACAATGCCAATTAAAACACAAACACTATGCTGCACATAGGCACTGAAGGCAAATTCTCTACAATACATCAAGAAGTAGTTAACAGTTCCGAGAATAATTCAAATAACAATCAATAAGTACAAGCATATCAGAAATCGCTCTAATTTAGGAATTACTCCTTATTCCTAATTCCTTATTCACCAACACAAAATTCATAGGAATTAAATCATTCAATCCTGTTAAACCATTTGTAAAGTAGTGACACAATCACGACTTGTAAATTTAAGATTGAAATCAATCGTGTTAGAGGTAACCGTCGCGACGGTTGACACGTTGACCGGACAGGTAATTGAAGATGTCGTGAACCGAAGGTCAGAGGTCGCGCGTACATCGGACGCACCCTGACGGCCGTCAGTCTTAGACGACGATTCTGGTTTCGCAATTTTCTCTCAGAATTTGTGCTTCCAGGCCGATCTGTCATACGGCGTTATTCCTTGACGTCGACTTTTAGAAATGCTAATACGACGTCATTCATGTACGACGATTCTCGCGCAACGGGGTGCCTCTTACGAGAACCTTGTCGAACGATTGCACGACTTTGATTTGACCAGAAGAGAACTTTAAAGAATGAACGATATCGATTTTTTAAAGAATATTAAAGAATTTTTACCTAACCCAGAAATTCAAGAATACCGATGTGGCTTTTTTAGAATGAACAATTTTTATTAGTTTTAACTATCTAGCTGCTTATCCCGCGATTTCCACGGGCAACTCAAATGTAGCAAAATCTGCTCACCCGCGATTTCCGCGGGCATGTATTTTTCTTCCTATATTGAGGAGCGCATCCCGTTTTTTTCCCGTTTAACCATTTATATACATTTGGTGATAACTACTGAAATTGGTTTTTCTGACAACTTAGTTTCTCATGATAAAAGTCTATATAAAAAATCTTTTCTGCAAAGAAAAAATGCATTTTTCAAATCTCCAGTATATATAGATTTAAAATATACAAAAAAATACACACTTTTTAGAGTTATTTCGGTCCACAAATTGAGCAGTCAGAGGGTTAAATGATTTTTTTATGTTGTTGGCTGATGAACTTTGTTTAACAGTAGAACTACCAAGCCACTGAAAATAGCACAACGGGGTGCCTTGTGCGAGAAAGTTGTCGAACAATTGCACGACTTCGATTTCATCAGAGAACTTGAAATAATACACGATATGGATTGTTTTGAGTGAACAATTTTTAGGAATTTTTACCCTTTACGGTCCTATGCCGAGTAGTACCTACTCGATATAGATTTTTAGTCGATTTTATTTTCTGACAATGACTTTCCAATTTCACGAGAATTTTGTAAGATCACCTAAATGTCCGTCAATACCTATAGTTATTGATATCATTTTAGAAAATGGGTAACCAATGATAGAAAATATTGCAAAATTAATTTCATTTAGCTCACTACCAAAATTAACGAAATAATTCGGACTGCAAAGGGTTAAAGGATTTTTGACATGATCGTGTAATGATGTGTGTTTAACACTAGAAACACCAAGCCAACCAAAATTACCTACTAATTTTCCAGTCTTTTTCAAAAATTCTCCAACTTCATAGCAGTGCCACAGAATAGATAGTTCTACGTTTTCATAGAAGATAGATCATCTATTCCGCTTCTACATTTCTCATTTTTCAGACTACTTATTTAACACTAGATCTACGGCCGCTAAATCTGGTATATTTAAATATATTAAATAAGTATGTACTTTAATCCTTTTAGTGCTGAGCAACGATATATCGTCGTTACCAATAGTCCTCTCATCGGGCATCATGGTATTGTTTTTTTTTTCTGGCATAACATTAGTTATTTTATGACAGACAATTGAAAATACACAATTCATGCTTTATATTACGCATTCTATAGAAAACTATGGCCAAATGGCAGTTCGTTTTATTCACAACTACATTTTTCATTAATTCAATCAATTTTTCTGGTCGGCACTAAAAGGGTTAAAAAATGGATCAAACGGTAAAAAAATACGGTTAATTAAATAATTTGTATATTATAAGATACACGTGGAATATTTACTGTACTTTTTGTCGATTTGCTAAAACACTTTATTGAAGTAGGAACTCGTCAATTTGACTTTTGCCGCAGATGAAGTGTTAATATCTTGAAATATGATAGATTTCACGCCGATAGTTCTAGTGTTACCACTGTACCGACCAGTACTTTTTAACATCCTATCCACTTCTGATCGGTCACTTCCACGCAAATATTTCCCTGATACTGATATCTCTCCAAAAATTGCAAAGTTTCTTCACTGAGTCCTTGACACAGTTAACCACAACGAAAAATAATAATTTATTTATTGCCGTAGCGACCAATTAATGAGTTAAAAGTCCAAAAGTATTGAGCCCGAAAAGCCGATTAATCGGCTACCGGTCGGTAAATTATTAATAAACTTCCAAAATTCCACGCATCGTAAAATCTCATCGTCGAATAGCTCCATCAAAAAATAATCACCAAGCAGAACATAAATCCCAAACACCTCGAATGTCCGTTGTCCTCTTCCTCCAATCTCTTCTTAGCAATCGTGTCGCCCTTTCGTCCTCGATTTCTCGTAACTCCGTGCCGGACTGAACTCGCGATTTTTCATCCCCTCCGTGCTGAGAAGGAGCATCGCGGGGAACATTAATATTTGTCAATTACTCGAACGCGATTGCGAAGGAGGATCTCCGAGACCCTCGGTTTGATTCATCGACGACACAGGAGGTGGCCTAGAGTCTACGCTTCTATCGCGACAGAAGAGAAAAAGCAATTATAATTCCCTCTGTATCGTCGGCGTTATAATTGGAGCATGGTCCCCGATAATGGAGGACCAAAGAAGATTAAGAATCGGACGTTTGCGTGGCACGGGACGGCGTGGAGGAATGAGGGGGAGAATAGAAGGAGAGAGAGATGGAGGGTTGGAATGGGGATGCTGGACGTCGAGGGAAGAAGAATGAAGGAAGGTGGAAGAAGGAGACAAACTTACGGAGATCAAAGGAGTAGAAAGGCAGATAGAGAAAGAAGAAAAGGTGGCAAGCCAGAGAGGGAGAGAGAATTGGAATGAAGGAGATAGCTAAATAATAGAAAGATAGGGAGTTAGGGAGAGAAAGAAAGAAGGCAAATGAGAGAGTGAGAATTAGAAAGAAGGGGTGGAAGCAAAATAATAGAGAAAGATAGAAAGATAGATGGAAAAGAAAGAAAGCATAGAACAGAGAGGGTGAGGGGAGAGCAAAAGTATTGAAAGATACATAGACAGGTAGAGTGAGAGAGAAAAGGCAAAAGAATAGGAAGATATAGAGAGAGAAGAAAAAATTTCAAGGCAGAGTGAGAGAGAGAGCAAAGGAATAAAAAAACAGATATATAGAGAGAAGAAAGGAGGCAAGGCACAGTAAGAAACTGAGAAAGAGCATAGCATGATAGATAGAGAGAAAAATTTCAAGGCAGCGCAAAATTCAATTTCCAAATTTTTGAAAAGAGGACGAGAGACGGAACTGCCGAGAAAGGAGGAGGAGAAGCAGAAATAACAAAGAGGCAAAATACAGAAAGAAGAAAGGTTCAAAAGAGTTGAAGAAACTGAATGAGAGTCAACGAGAGAATAAGGAAAAACAGGAACCAAAAAGAACGACATGTGGTCAAATTTGAAGTAAAGAGAGAAGACAAGGACAGAAATAGAGAAAGAGAGTGGAAACAGGACCTATGAAAATGAACGTTAGGAAAAGAAAACATGAGAGTAAGCTTAAGAGAAACAGAATGATAGTCTTTCCTTCTTTGATTCTCTTTCAAAAAGAGTGGGAGGGAAGGAGGAAAGAGACCCCTAGGT
Organism: Cerceris rybyensis; assembly: GCA_910591515.1. Taxonomy (NCBI): domain Eukaryota; kingdom Metazoa; phylum Arthropoda; class Insecta; order Hymenoptera; family Crabronidae; genus Cerceris; species Cerceris rybyensis. The sequence goes on along the minus strand of OU342789.1, from coordinate 62,681,920 downwards.
ATAGTCTCGATGACTTATGTGGCTCTGACGCTATCAGCGAAGCGTCTCTAGAGTCCAGCTTGAGCCCTGGAACGGCGGTCTCCTCGTAAATCATTGCAATCCACCCACGCCCGTACCGTCCTACCCGTCTGCCTCTTTCGAGGCTCCAACTTCGAGATGCGATATGACAATTAACGAGGTCAGAGAAGAGGACCGAGTTTCCTCGCCTCGGACTTTTGTTCGGGCGAGATCATAAGGGACGATTCAGTCTGGATTTTCGGCAGAAACGTCTTGGGAGTGACCTTTCAGCAACGAAATAAACGTTGCGTTCGATGGATTGTAAGATTTTTAGAAGTTTGAACGGGTTGAAGACCATAAGGGCTCAAAATGGAGAGTTAGGAAGATTTTTTGTAACTTTTTGACGCAGCTGGTTCTTCAATTTTTTACGACTATTTTGCTGAATGTGAGCTATTTTTTAATTCATCTTACTTGTCCTATGTATTTTTAAATATTGTGGTTTAATCGTCAATAGTTCTGATCTTAACTCTGTGAACTATCATAATCGAAACCTCTTGTAAATCTTATTCACCAAAAACATTAAAGATCCTTCAATATTTCGTGATTCACTTAAAGTAACTTGAAACTGGGGCTCCGAAAAAAATTAGCACATCAGTTAAAGTAACAAAAAAATACAAAAACGTTTTTAATCCTTATATCTGCAGCCAAGATATTAACGCATTGGCACACTAGTCGCTCAAATTTGTGCAAATTGGTTTCAATCTAAGCAAAAACTGAGACATATCTACCGTAGTAATTCAACTAAAAAAATATATAAGATAATTATCAATTTTCAAATCTCCCGCCAAAAGTTGTCTAAAACATTAACGCAATCAGCGACTTAATCTCCGAGTTCACGGAAATTCCTTTAAATCCTAGAAAAAAAGGTTGACAAATACACCATAACACTTCAAGCAAAAAATACAGGAATAAGGCAGTTTCCCAATTCTCAAATTTCCCGCCAAAAAACCTGAAAAATTAACGCATTGGCAAACTGGTCGCTCAAAATTGTGCAAATTCGTTTAAATCTAAGCAAAAACTGAGACATATATACCATACAAATTAAACTAAAAAAATATATAAGATAATTATCAATTTTCAAATCTCCCGCCAAAAGTTGTCTAAAACATTAACGCAATCAGTGACTTAATTTCCGAGTTCACGGAAATTCCCTTACATCCTAGAAAAAAGGTTGACAATTACACCATAACAGTCCGAGCAAAAAATACAAGAATAAGGCAGTTTCCCAATCGTCAAATCTCCCGCCAAAAAACCAGAACATTGACGCATCTGAGCACTATCCATCCTAATTTCTATAAACACACTTAAATCCCAGAAAGAGCTGAGACAAATCTACTATAAAAATGAAACTAAAAAAAAAGAATATAAATAAAAGTAAAACTGCCTAAATCATCAACGCAATCAGCAAGTAAGTCCCTAAATTCACAGAACTACGCTGAAATCTCAGAGAGAAGATTGACAAACATCCCATAACAGTTCGAACAAAAAATACAAGAGAAAGACAGCTTTCCAATCCCAAAATCTCCCGCGAAAAACTTTCTAAACCATTGCAACCGTCCAGGCAGTCTCCGAATTCGTGCGAAAACGCTTCAGTCCCAGGAAGAGAGTCGACGTTCCAAGAACGCGCATTGGAATTTATCAGCAAGCAAGCAGGAAGGGGACAGCGGTTTATTCGTGCGCGAAGAACGTGCTCCTTTGACTGTCATCCGGTCAGTCAGGGTGCACCCGTGGAGATACAAATGACAAAGATACTACACCCGCAGCCGGGGCTACTGCAGTTTCGCGTGGATTATCTGCGAGCAAGATCGTCGGGCTACTAGGGGCTCCTTTTTTCGCCGTCCAGTTCCTCCGACTCCCACGCACAAAAAATAAGCGGAGGCGGGCCAACATTTTTATTAGGGCAATTCAGCGGACGACCTGCGTCCGGCTGTTGCACGCGCGCAGTCAGCCCTCCTCCTATTCCTACCTCGTTCCCTTTTCTCCTCGGTTCTTTTTCGGTTTTTAATTAATGCCGTTTTACGAAGCCGCCGTGCCTTTCTCGTCGTCCGGATAACCTGTGGTCGAGGAAGATACGCTTTTAACGTGGAGGTCGATTGTCTTGCATTTTGGACCGGGCTGATTCTTTTCAGACGTTCAAGAGGCTTTTTTTATTGCGGGACTATCCTTACAAATTGTTGGTAAATTCGTTGATGGCGCAGAAAGTGAAGGAAATTAAAATATGGGAGAGACTTTGATTTTTTTACAGGAATATGTTGTTTTTTTCGAAAAGATTTTATTACTTATTAAATTTATTCGGAGTCGGATATAGTCGTACGGTAGAATGTGACGATGATTCAACGTTTGGCCGAATAAAGTGGTCCGATAGTACACAGTAAGTATTCAATGTTGGCTGATTGCCATCGTTAGCAGTATAGAATTACTCTTCACAGATGATAGATTGTGGTCCAATGGTAAGTAACGAGAATTCACCGTTGACAACTATAATCGTTCGATTGTGCAGAACAAGTATTCGCCGTTGGGCGATTAAAATCGTTTGTCAGTACATAACAAGTATTCACCGTTGAGCGATTATAGTCGTCTATCAGTACATAACAAGTATTCACCGTTGAACGATTATAGTAGTTTATCAATACATGACAAGTATTCACCAATGAGCGGCTATAGTCGTCTATCAGCACATAATAAGTATTCACTGCTGATGGGTTACAGCCGTATGTCAGTACACAACAAGTATTCATTGTTACACGATTATAGTCGTCTGCCAGTGTAGAATAAGTATTGACCGTTGAGGGATTATAGTCGTCTATCAGTTCATAACAAGTATTCACCGTTGATCGATTATAGTCGTCTATCAGTATATAAGAAGTATTCACCGCTGAGCGGCTATAGTCGTTTGTTAGTACATAGCAAGTATTGACCTTTGAGCGATTATAGTCGTCTGCCAGTACATACCAAGTATTCACCGTTGAGCAATTATAGTCGCCTATCACGGTAGAACAAGTATTCACAGTTGGGCGACTATAGTTGTTCCATTGTAGTACTTGGTAGTATACAACGAACATTTGGACGACTGTAGCCGTTGTCCTTATAGATCAAGTGTTCAACGCTAACGACTACAGTAATTGGCTAGTACGCAAGTATTTAAATGGTGAAAGATCCTAATCCTCATTAATATCTGTAGTATTAAAAAATTGTAAAATTTATCACCTGTGACGATAACATTTTCGCCGTTCTTAACCACACTATCATCTATTATTCGATTATTGTTAATCATACAAGGAATCCTAGATATTTTAAAAGTGCCGTTTATTTAACCATTTAACTCTGGCGACTTCTTTCCATGGCCACAAAATATTTGTAAAAATTACAATTTAAATAACCAATCCTAATGAAAACATTTACGCATGACGAGTATACTCGTCAAACATAGCTAACTGATTAAAAATATTTAATTATACAAATTAAATGTCTTACAAGAAACAAACAAGTCTAAAAGACATTCTGCTCCATCTAATAGTTCACATTTTACAAAACAACAATGAAAGGTCAAAGGAGAAACCAACATCGTCGCAGCCTCACGAACTTTCCCAAGAAAAAAAAGAGTGAATAAATATTAATGACCTTGGTAGATCCAGCATTAATATCACTCCTAGCCCATAAAAAACAACGCGATCCCATCGTCGCAAGGCACCGCGACGAAGAGATTCCAGCGGTGCACTATGACTTTTTTGCAATTCCGCTATCGATTTAGGAAATAGGCTGCGCACATGCATTTATAAGCGTCGCTACCGTTGCACCGCGGTCGATGCAACTGCACTTAGGTCTATGGAACGCGTAAGTGCAACTCGTAGCTCTGGGAAGCGCCGTAGCGTTGCGTACACACCGAGATGTCCTCAGGATAAACAGGCAGGCTTTGTTCTACGCTTATGAATAAAACATTCGATAGTGCATCTCGGAACCATACCGCACCTACGTGCACACATCTGTGCAAGGTATATATCGTTGCAATCCACTTCTCGCTCCGAGGTCTCACTCTTTTCCATCTTCTCGTGACATTCTTTCCTCCTGGATCTCCTGCATCGTTACGTTTCTGACTCTTCGTGTGTAACGTGAGATACGGTGGACTGCAAATTGGAAATTCAGATCTTCTTGGACCTTTCTTTCATAATATGGAAAACTGGATAGGCTTTGAGGTAACGCTGAATCTAGAGGAGTTGGAGGTCTAATTTGTTTTAGTTTATATTTTTTTTTTTTTTCACCGAGGTCGCAATCTTTTTCATCTTCTCGGGTATTGTTTTCTCCTTGATTTTCTGCATCTGATGCTGCATTTCTAAATTTTTGTGCGTAACGTGCGATATGGTGGATTATGAATTGGAAATTCAGATTCTCTTGGACATTTCTTTGATAATATAGATAATTGGATTAGTTCTGGATATAATGGTGGATGTAGGTGAATTCGAGGTGAAGTTTTTCTGTAAATTGATATTGTTGAGGTTTTTCCGAGTCAAAAAATTAAGTTCTTATTTAATTTTGTATGGTCTGATTATATACTAAATAAGTTCTGGTATTATTCTTTTAAGTCTGATTTTAATCTGAAAGTTTTGATTTCATTTTACAGTAAATGAACTGATATTTCTTCTTATTCTGATTTGACTCTGCTGCATTTTTATAAAGTTAATTTAATACTGATTTGGATCTTTAGATTTTTCTGACTTAAAATTTGTTCTGATTTTGACCTGGAATTTTTAAATGAAAATTGATAAAACTACTTTACGAGTTATGGAAACTTGTTGATTTTTTTAACTATAAAAATTAATTTAAATTTTTATTAAAAAATGTATGAATATTTAATTTAATTCGCATTATAAATTTTACAAGTGAATATAAGTTCATTTTGTAATATATAATAATATAATAGTAATATAATAGTAATAATAATAAGTAGCTGGGAGAAAGATAAGTCAAATGGTGAGTGGGATAACCAATTAAGTAATGTAGGATGTTTCCAAATGGAAGTGGTATATTTACTGTACAGATGACCTATCGATTTAAGAGATTTCGAAAAAAAATGAGAATCGGTCACTTTAAGGGGTTATATACAGTCAGGAGGCCCAAAAAAAGCGATTTTTCAAGAAATTTTCCTGAGAAGACTTTTAAATTTGTTAATGTAAAAATTTGTAAACATATTATGGTAACTTTCAACTGTATTTTAATATTTTTTATTAGTAAAAATAATAATTTTGAATGCTGCTATGGCTGATCTCCAGGAGCTCCTCTCAAAAAAGGCACCTTGCGGTGACCACGATATCTCTGGACTGGATCATCCAAAATGAAAAAACCAAACGGATTCCGTTAAAGTAATGTGTAATCCTGTAATTAATAGAAGGAATAAACAAAATAAAGTTTTTTTACAAAATGGCGGCTTCTAGAAAAAAAATCGATTTTTTTGAAAATTCTAACTATATATAACCCCTTAACCGCTTTGGCAACTTGAACGTTTAATTATTTCGGTTTAAATGTTTACTTTAATACTCGTAGCACAGCGTTTGACTATTTTCCTGTTTATGGCCGTTTGTATAAGTTATAGGGTAGGGTTTCTATTTTGCAAAAAGAATTTTGAAAAGAATGAATTCAATTTGCAAAAGTGTTTTAGAGTATAGAATCTATACCATAATCTATGATGATCCCAGGTAAAGTAGACAATTCAAAACAAATTTGTATCACTTAAAACCAAGATTTATAACAACAAAATCACAAATTCCAAGTAAAGAAAGAAGATAGCACGAAACACACAGTAAAAGAACAATGGAAAGGGAAGTTAAAACTGTTAAAAGCTCGTCACTCGTAAAGGTCTCAAGTTCTTAACGCGAAGAAGTAAACTGAAAACCTTCCGCGATCTAAACGCGGTGGTTAATGGGTTAAATTACAGGATCGGGCGGAGGCCGAAACCCCCGTGATTTCAGCGCAAACGGAGCAGCAGCCCCTCGGTATGACATTCCGGCTTGGATTATAAATTATTTAATCAAGCCCGGCTGCGCTCGGAGTAAGCGGAAAGAAAATATTTGGTCCCGTTAAACCGGAACGAGAAGCTTTTACTGTCGTAAAGTGGAAGGGGATGAAGTTGCGGGGGAGGAGGGTGAATGTAGCTGCGTCGAAGACAGAGGGTGGAAAAAGGAAAGGGAGCAAAGAAAGTCGAAGACGTTGACGTGGGAAGAGACGAAGATAAAATAAGTCAAAGGCGTTTGTTTAAAGTGTAGAAAATTGGGGGCGGAGGTGGTTAATTTGACTGCTAAAATAATGTTGAAAATAACAATTTTTAACGTTGCTGAAAATTGATAGGATCGTTAATGGGGAGAGTTAGAAATAAAGTTACGAACGGTGGAAAATTGATTAAGCAAAATCATGTATTAGCACTATGATTTTCTGTGTACCTATTTCAACCAAAAGGTTGAATGCAAAAATTTGACAAAACTGTTGAGATTTCAAATTCTCAGTTAAATTTAGATAATTTGAAGAATATATTTATTGATACATTGATGTGCATTTATTAGCGATTATTTAATCAGCTTGAAGATTCTAGCAACGGTGTACAATTAGTTGTAAAGTCACTATAACGGTATATAATAAAATGTGACATGGCGGGAAATAAGCGAATGTCAAAGTTCAAAGAAATCGGAATTTTCTAATCTGATTATAATTAATATGATGTTGCAAAATGGTGTTGATATTTATATGTAAAATGGTTTCAAATTAGGCACTGCCATGAAATCCTTAAAGTGTCAAAAGACACCTCATGGTAGAAATAAATATACCATATACACATTTTTAGATCTAGGATGTGCTGCTGGAAAATGATATCGCTGAATTAATTTAACAACTATTGTATGAAAAGTCAACAAATTAATCGTGGAGAAATGATTCAACTTAGAGAATAATTTTAAGTTAAAATTTGGAAGGTGTCTTATGACAGCTCTTGGTAGAAATAGTGTTAAACATTCAACATTAACCCTTTACCCTGCAATAATCAATTTATTTTTATTTATAATGAAAATAAATTATATAATTATAAGTTATATAATATTTATATAATTATTTATATAATTATAATTTTTATAACGTCACTCGTGATGTAGTAAGGAAATTTTCAAATTTTGCAGAAGCAATTAAGTTGGAAATATTAAGGAGACATGACACGATGAAACTATTTTTATAATTTTAATGTTACGTTAAATTAAACGATGTGTCAAGGATCATAGAACAATTTTCATTGCACCAATTTCATACTTTATTATTGCGGAGGCAGTCATAAAAGAAATTATAAGGCAAAGGGTTAAATATTCGTTTAATAGACTACTTGTCCCTACCAGTTTTAAGAAATCGATATGTCGCAGCTTTTCTGTTATTTAAATAACGTTCGATCTAGCAGCATTAAATCTATTTTATTTTAATATATTTAATACATACTTTAGTGAAAGAGGTCGTACGGCAATGGATTAAACATTCGCTCAACAAACTACAGGCTATTGCCAGTTTTGTGCGTCCAGTGTGTTCATACTTTCCCATTATTTAAATAACATTCGATCTATCAACGTTAAATCAATTATATTTCAATATACTCAATAACTATTTTAGCAAAAGAAAAATGAAGATGTAAAAAAGACGATGAATTCATAATTGATAAATGTCAAACATAGAGGGGGAAAAGAAAAGGGAGCAAAAAGATCGATGACGTTAATTTGGAAAGAGACAAAGATAAAAAAAATCAAAGGTGTTTATATAAAATTTAGAAAATTAGAGATGGTGCAATCTGATGGATTTAACTGCTAAAGTAATATTGTAAATAACAATTTTTCGCGTTGTAAACGATTGAACGCTCATTGTTGCAGAAACTTATTGTTAAAGGTGAAGTCACGAACATTGAAAAAATCAAATTTGACAAAATGAAAAACACAAATACCCAGGACATACTTGAAAATAAAAAATCAAAAACACATCTACTTAAAACACCAAACATCTAAACATCCATCCACCAAAAGTCACAAATTCTAAAAATACATGATTTTCCTTTAAACTCCAAAAAGTACATCCTCTAAAACCCATAAAAATCTAAAAATACAAAAAACTCCAGAAAAACAGTAAAAAGGAGAAAAAGCAAGAGAAAACTTCAGCCCTACAATGTTCAAGGAAGAACCCTGCGGGAGGGTAGGTCAGGGTAGGTCGACCGGATGCCAGAGGTTGCTTGGGGTGGTAATAAGAACGACGGCATAGTTTTAACTTCTCTTTTACGTCGGCATTTGCCACGGCACTCTCGTTGCTCGCTATCTTTGTGCGAATGAAGGCAGAAATTGCCGAGCGCGCCTTCAGGGAGACATTGAGACACAGTTTCAACTTTCCATGGCCACCGACGCCATCACCACCCCTTGTTTTCCATCTTCGACAACGTTTCGCTTGCTGTTTCGCCTCTTTTCTTCGACTCTCTTCCTTCTTTGCTTACTTCTCTTTCTATCCGACACGAGGAATCGCTGGGTAAAAGCTCCGTCTGCTCGTTTCTTCGTAACTTTAACCTTCCCCCTTGCGTTATTGTATGTACATTGTTATGGGGAGGCCGAGGAACAACTACGAGTCGTGGTTAAGTGTCTCTGATGGTATGGCATGGAGCTGTGCACGATTAGAATGTCGGTTTGGTGAATAATTCACCGTGGCTGACTGTTCGAGTCTTTTACGGTTAAAGAAGTAGGGGATTCTATGGTGTAGTCTTATTTTTCGTACGTTTTTTTCAATTTGGCTGCAAATTGTTATAAGATATTTTCTGGTTTTGTAAAATCTGTCAAACTGAAAATATTAATGTGTGATGTAGTACCTATAGGGAGATACCCTATAGGGTATCTGGCGCAGATTTATGTGCAGGTTTAAAGAAACTTCTTAGACGTACATTTTTAAATACCACTACATACCTTTGGTGTAAATATGATTTTTTTTATGATTATTGATTTAAACGTTGTCTCATTCTTCGTTTCTTTTAACATGACTGTAAATTGTGGAAAATGGTATAAGAATTTCCTAGTTTTGCAAAATCTATTAAATTGAAAATATTAATATGTGAGATTATATCCATGGAGAGATGTTTTTCTATAGAGATGCCTGACGTGGGAAAGAAGTTGGGGAAATCGTCATATCAAGAGATCTTGCGGCGAATAGTTTTTCGTGCAGATTCATTTTATAAACCCTGTTACACCCATACTTTTTTTTAGATATCATTAGATACCTTTGATTATTTAGTTATTTGGACCGTTTATTTTGAAAGTGGTGTAAGTCCATTTGCAGCCTGTAATTATACATAATTTTAGTTAAATTCGCCTAAAAGAAATTTGTATAATCAAATTAGATATTGATAAATTGATAGAAACATTGTCAGATTCGTCATAATTAACCAATATTTTTAAATTGACAGATCTGCTAACCTTTAAATATCTCGAAACAAGAGATAATGGACTTACACCACTTTCAAAATAAACGGTCCATTTAGTATTTTATTTCGTTCTCTATTTCGTTCACATTTACTTAATACATTTCCTTTTTATTATTATATATTAATCATTAGTGTATATGTGTGTCTGTGTTATTAGTGTTCCTTATTCAATATATATATATTATTATTGTTCTCTATTTAAAATTATTATACATCCTGACCACTTAGTTTTATTCACGTTTTCATATTACACATTCTATTCCTACTTTAATCGAATTTCTCCACAAATGAAACGCGATACAATAAAACTATTTCTACACACTAATATTATCATCTGTCTGACCTGAATCACTGATTGATTTTTAACCTGATTTTTCAGCCTGCAATAATATGTGACACTCGTGGCGGGAAAGTGGAATGGGAAATTTTCAAATTTCATAAATCTACAATATTGAAAATACCAATGAGACGCAAAGCCACAATTATTTCTAAAATATATTGTTGTGAATTATTATGAATAACGAAATTGTGTCCCCTATGTACGGTATCGATTACTACAAATATTATTAATAATATCACAAGAGTGTTGTCTGCGATCTGTGAGATTGGACCTGTTCAAATAGAATCATTATTTTTAGATAGATTTTTAGGTAGAATCATTAAGTTGTTTTATTATGAAACACCGCAACAATATGAACATGACGTTCAATTGTACGATATATCAAGAATCACTGAGCAAATTATATGTTAACAATTTAATTTTGAATCATTGCAAAGGCAATCACGAGAGTAGTCGTAGGGCAATATTTAATTCCACCTTATCCTGAATTATCATAGAGGCTGTCACAAAAAAAACAAAGATTAACGACTAAAAAAGAATTTTAAAAAATTCTGAAAACGTGAAAACATTCCCTGTAATTTTTCCACAATTCTTCTTTGACTTACAAAAACAAATCAAATATGCCATCGTGAGTTTTCAAATGAGATCAATGAGCATTCAACGAAACAATTTTGTATCGAGGCTAATTAAATAATCGGCGAGTTAATCGTAAAATCAATTGATCATTCCGATTCGTCGCTTTAGTAAAATACGAAAAACGATCTCCACGGGGAACATTTTGCGTATTAACCGAGTCCATTGGCGGCTAACGAGTTCGATGGCGAACAACGGTCCGCGTCATTGTTCATCGGCGATGATTAGCCGGATTACTGCGTCTGCGATATTCGAGAGTTGTAGCTCCATGTCGCGAGCTTGAATATCCTGGATCCCGGTATTG